>CM028135.1:130247500-132933333 GCA_016271365.2 Neoceratodus forsteri
TTTGTCAAATATGTGCATTTGATTTTGACTGAAGAAATGAATTTTTTCTAATTGCATACAGTCCGGAAACAAATTTTTCCAAACTTCATATTTTGGAGGATTACAGTCTTTCCACTGTCTTGCAATACATATTCTTACATTCACTAATGCTATATTTATTAATTTTCTTTGGTATCGTTTTTTTAAGTGTTTGGTTCGATGAGGTACCTAACACACATAACTCTACATCATATCTTAATTCTATACCCGGTACTTTATTTAAGGTGTCAAATACCTTTTTCCATAGTGGTTTTATATATTTACAGGTAGCAATTACGTGTGTAAGATTTCGTCTGTTAATTCCACATCTATTGCAAAACGGAGATATTGCTGGATTCATTTTATTTAAAAGATGTTGAGTGTAATATATTCTATGAAATATATTAAACAGAATTTGATTTAGTCTATTGCTGACTGCAAATTTTGCCTGTTTTTTTAAATTTCTGTCCATTTTTCTTCTGACAACTCATAATCAAGTTCTCTTTCCCAGCTCTTTTTTAGGTTATCTAGGTTACCTTGCCCCAATCCCATTAGGTTGTTACATATGTTAGAAATTAGTTTCCTTCTATTTCCTAGTATCAGTTCCTGTGCTGAAGTCATTTTAGGTTTGGATATGTTCTTTCCTAATTCCTTAGTAAGAATAGCTTTAATTCTTATATAATGAAAATGATCAGCTTTATTCAAATTTCTGTCCCTTTTTAGTTCCTGAAAGGAGGAAAATAGTTCCCCTTTGTATGTCTTGAATTTGAATAATTTGTTTTGTACCCCATGGGTTTTGAGATTCTATTGTTTTTTTCTGAGTTAGTTCTAGTTCGTATTTCGAGCCTTATAGGAGTATGAATATTAATTCTTAAGTTTGCTTTCATTATTTTGTGATAGTTTTGCCATGCTCTCATAGTTGTTTGTATGCAAGGGTTGTTAATTTATTGTATCTCTTTTTCCTTTTTATTTTGGTATAGCCAATAACATTTTTTGTCAAAGGGTTTATTTTCAATATTTTGTATAAACTTTGCCTCAGCCCACCAAGGAGGATCATTTTTGTAATATTCTACAGTTTGGGTAATAATTGTTGCTTGTTGGTGATGACTAAAGTTAGGGGGCCGTATTTTCAAACGTACCATAGAGCGGTGTACAGTGCGCTCAGCGGCCACCCTGCATCAAACATGCCATGCCAAAACTCCGTAGCCAGATTTTGCAAGAAATGGACCCACAGCTGCAAAGACCAGGAGAATGATGCAAGGGTCAGCCTGCCCCACAAATATGATGCACAGCGTGGAATGACGCAAGGTACCCAGAAGGCCTGCAGCAAGGAGAATGGCGTAGGCTACCAGAAGCAAAGGGGATCCACGCCATACTTAGAAACATAACTTCATGGACAGAGAAACAGATGTCCTCATTGAGTAGGTGCACAAACAGCACAAACTACTGCTATCCCGGGGTGGGGATAGGCAACAAAGGGACAAGAGGCAGCAGGCATGGACACAGGTGGCAACAAACATGAATCCCATTGCACCAGCAAAGCGGACCATCAGGGAACTGCAGAAACGATACCATGACCTCAAGAGGTGGTCCAAGGATAAAATGGCACACAATGCATGCTGTGCGACAGCCACAGGAGGTGGCCCATCACAAGCCCAGGTGCTCACCCTGTAGGAGGAGAGTATCACCAGCCATCTGAGATGCTGCACCATTGCAGAAGACAGTGACCTCGACCTCTTCAGGCAGCAGACCGCTACGCAAGGTACAAGTTAACAGAGGCTAATGGTACACACACCATGCAGAGGCAGGACAGCACTAGGGGGAGGCGTAACGCAGACACTGAAAACCCCTGCATACAAGGGTTTAGGCAGGCACACGCACAGTACCCAGATGGTCACCTGTCAGACCTGTCAGTTTGACCTCTGTGGTAGGGAAAGTGATGGAGTCACTTCTGAAGGAAAGAATAGTTGAGTACCTAGAGGCCAGTGGGGCACAGGACCCAAGGCAGCATGGGTTCACAGCGGGAAGGTCATGTCAGACGAATCTAATAGATTTCTTTGACTGGGTGACCAAAGTAGTGGACCAGGGAAGGGCTGTGGACATGGCCTACCTAGACTTTAGCAAGGCATTTGACACAGTCCCACACAAAGATTAATAGTCAAATTAACCAGCCTGGGAGTGGGTCCCAGGGTGGTAGCCTGGGTAAAACATTGGCTGGACAACAGGACACAGAAGGTAATTGTAAATGGAGTCCATTCTGGAAGAAAGAGGGTTACTAGTGGGCACGTGAGGGTTCAGTATTGGGTCCAGTCCTTTTAATGTCTTCATATGACATTGCAGAGGACTGGAAGGAAAGTATGCCTCTTGCAGATGACACAAAGATCTGCAACAGGGTTGATACACAAGGAGGCGTGGAAAGGATGAAAAGGGACTTGGCAAGGTTGGAGGAATGGTCAGAATATGGCAGCTAGGATTCAATGCAAAGAAGTACAAAATAATGCACCTAGGAAACAAGAACCCAGGAGAAGAATACACAATGGGGGAGGTAGTAACAACAACAAAAAAGGAAAGGGACCTGGGGGTAATCATATCACATGACCTTAAGGTTAGCAAGCAATGTGAGAAGGCAGTAGGGAGGGCTGGGGGTATACTGGGATGCATAGGGAGAGGCATCAGCAGCAGAAAACAGGAAGTTGTTATCCCTCTGTACAGACAGTTGGTAAGACCCCATCTGAGTACTGCGTCCAGTTCTGGAGACACCATCTCTGCAAGGACATAGACAGGATAGAGGTAGTCCAGAGGAGGGCAACTAAATGGTGCAGGGTCTGCAAGAGAAGCCGTATGAGAGAGACTAAAGGAGCTTAATATGTATACCCTTGAGGAAAGAAGGAGAGGGGGACATGATAGAAACTTTAAGTACCTCAGTAGAATCAACAAAGTCCAAGAGGGTAGCATCTTTCAGAAAAAGAGACGTGCAAGAACAAGGGGACACAATTTAAAGATAGAGGGGGGCGGTTCAGGGGCAATGTGAGGAAGTATTATTTCACAGAGAGGGTAGTGGGTGCATGGAACAGCCTTCCTGAGGAGGTTGTGGGGTCTAAAACTGTGGGAGAATTCAAGAATGCATGGGACAGACATAAGGCAATTCTTGTGGGGGGTAGGAAGAAATAGGCTGTTGGTTAACTAGGATCTGTGGCCTATTCTGTAGGTAGGGAAATGGGCAGATTAGATGGGCCAAGCGGTCCTTATCTGCCATCAAAGTCTATGTTTCTATGTTTCTGTGTCACAGTACTGCTGAGTGCCCGTCGCCAGGCATATGCTGGCCTGTTAACATGTTCAGTCGAATCAGTAGGTAATGGGTCAGTGTAGGCAACTGAGCAGTGTGTCACTGGAAACTGTTGCTGGTTTGAAGACAGGGACATGACCAACCCCAGTAGTCATGACAGGAATCATCTGTAAACATACCAATGTGTCTGGAAGGGGCACCATGTGGATGGGATGTGGACATGTAGCAATGGGGGGGGCAACTGTAGGAGACTGTGTATAAAATGGAAATAGCTGCCCTCACCCCTGCCAGCACACAGGGAAATGTGATGACAAACAACATGCCTGGCCCCAAAGGCCCCATGTGCCACACCGATGCAAGACACAGGGAACCCTGAGACCCACCCAACCACAATGTGTGGATGCAGACAGCCTGTCGCTGCACCATGTCCCGGCCAGGGGGACAGAAGCAGTGGTGGATACAAGAATGGAGCAACACACAGGGAACAGCAGTGGGGTGTGAAAGGAACCATGCCCACACGCAACAAGCAGGCTGGAGACTGACTGGTGGGATACTAGGGCACACCAGAGGGTACACATTTGGAGTAATGGGAGGTGTGCAGACATCGAAAGCCCCCCCAGACATCCCCCCTAACCACCAGCAGCTGTAAGAGCAGGACAGCAGTGGGAACCCAATAGTAGGTAGTGCAGAGAGCTGAAGCACACAACATGAGGCCAGGCACTGCCACACCACAAGCGCACACACCAACCACTGCATCGAATCCCCCTCACCGCCAGTAGGAACAGCACACCTGCAATGTGGGTCCACCCCTGCACCAGCCACCCATGACAGGCCGACCAAGTGCAGCCCATGCCAGCAATGCGAACAGGACTGGAGAACAGCACGGCCACTGCACACAAGGCACACTGGCAGGCAGCAATCGAGGCAGCCGGAGCATGGGTGCAGTCATATGACCAACATCACAAGGTGAGCCACACAGATGCACAGAACGCTGACCCAGCAGCAGGCACCAGCATGCATAACATGCATGCTGCAAATGCCAAGGCTGAATCCCCACAACACTGTGCAGAAGGGACAGGCCATGTAGCTGAACATGGCAGCCATGTTGGTGGGAGGGCCAGTGAGACAGCCAAAGGCCAGACACACCCACAATACGGAAAGAACGGGTGACATGTGACAGCCACCAGTATGAACAACCCGGATGCCACACAATGCAGGTACCACAGAGGAAAGGCAATGGAAGTGGCCAGAAGGGCCTGAATGGGAACCTTCCTGCCGCCCCATGTAGCAAGCCACACAGGGCGGCACAGCAGGCCCATGCAAGTGATGACAAGCAGGGCAACCCATGACAGTGGCAGCCATGCCAGGCACCGCCACAAACAGTATGCTGTGTATAGCTGTAGCCACGGAAGACCACATGTGGAAGGACCGATACAGAAGTAGCAACTGAGTAGTGACATGCACATAGCCAGTATACCACTGGATGTGGTGGCGGGGGGGGGGGCATGTAGGTAAATTGATCCCTGGAGAGGACAACATTGCCACCGGCAGAACACCCTACCCCGCACCCCTTCCGTGACGCCTACGACAGTGGAGAATGGAGTGGGTACAACAGGTGTACGCCTGAATGGGCACACAGGAGTAATGTGACAGATATCCACCAAGCAGGGTGCATGTGACAGTACTGTGGACAATGCTGATGGGGTAACACACAGCCCCAACCAGGCAGGCCAGGCCCCAACAATCAACAGTACATGGCGAGCCACCAGGGCACCAACACACACCACACCCCCCCAACATGCTCGCATGACCGGTATCCCCCAGTACACACCATGCCCCCAAGCATGACCCAGGCCCACGGAATGCACAGTCCAGACCTGCACACTACAGTGCAGCACACAGACCAGGGCACAGTCCCATGCCCCCCTGTACAGCACTACACCCCCACAGTACCCATGAACCCACCCCCTGCCAGTACCCACCCATGGCCAAGGGAATGCAAACAGGTACACAGGCTACATAGTACCTCACAGTCCATGTCTAGAAGGGACACTGTAAGATACAAGCACAGCCCCCCTGCACCCATCCGGCCAACACTGTGTAAACATGTAGTGCCCTGTGGCACATAGCATGGTACCAAATATGTCGTCCCCACAGCACGTGTGTAACACTGCACAGACAGCTGGCAGCCGCAACACTGATCTGGGAATGCAATGCGAAGGGGTGTGGACAGGCCCGACCCAATGGCACCGTGCAACAGACATGTACTGCAGACTGCACACAAGCAGGTGTAAACATGACACAAACAGACCTGCTACCACACAGCATAACATGGGGACACCAATGGGGAAAACATGATGAGGACCCAGCCACATAATGTATGTGCTTTATATCCACAGATGACGCTAGGGAGGACAGAAGGTCCATAACAGACAGCGAGGCAAGCAGCTCAACAATGCCACCAAGCAGCCCAGGCACACAAACAGAGGCAGTGGCACAGGAGGAGGTGGAGGAGGAGGTGCAGCAGCACCACAGTGAGCCACACACAAGGGCCAGTGAGGGTGAGGAAGAGTGATACACAGGCGAACTGCCAGACACAGACAGCCCTGTGACAGCCACCACAACAGGGGATGTGGAGGATTCAGTGGCGGACCCTGCAGTGTCAGTTGATGAGGATGGTGACACCACACAGGGTGCGCATGGCCAAGCAGGGGAGGCAGACAGTGATGGCACATCAGAAGTGGACATGCACGTGGACACCCCACAATGGACAGAGGACGGTGATGGAGGACAGACACCCAGTAATGATGGACTGAGACAGTACTTTCAGGAGGTGGTGCATGCCGAGGAGTCCATGGCCAGGAGCATGAGTGGGGTGCATGCAGCACTTGAGGCACACACCATTGCCACCACAGCAAGTCTGGGCTGCATCGAGGGGTCCATAGCTGCAGTGCATGTAATGGTGCAGACCAGTGTGGCCAATACACACGGCCAACAGGCACACATGGAGGCCATATTGCTGGGCATACAGGCAAGCATCCAGCAGCAGGCCAACAGCCAGGAGATGACAACAGCATTACTGCAGCAACTGGTGCAGTTACAGCGGGAGCAATCACAGGCCGCACAAACCATGGCCACAGCATTGCAGGTGATGGCCCATGCCACGGTCAGTGGTCAGCCACAAGGCCATGCCATGCATGGTAGGGGCAGCCAATGCCACAATGCAGCATGTGGCACAGGGCCACAGGACACGTACCACATGAGCCAGGCAGGATGTGCACCACACGTACAATACACCACCCCATATATGACACCCATCAGCAATGTGCTGTCGGCAACAGCAATGGAGGGAAGTGCCCAGTGGTATGGGCCACACAGCAACATCCACAGTGAAGTGTATCCCGCTGCACATGCCCAACGCCAATGCAGGCCGGCCCATACATGACACCATCCATGGCATCATATGGAGATACCGCTACACATGTCCATGGGAGGGACACTCACATGTGTATGGAGGTGTACAACGCACACTACATGGACCACACATGAACAGTGGACATGGGCACAGCAGTGGATATGTCATGCCACAGGCAGGACACCCACAGATGCAAGACGGATTGGCGCCCGGCAACACAGACCAGCAAACCATCCACCAGCCATATGTGTATCCTGTGGCTGGTGTGCATCAACAGCAGGAGCAACACACAGGTGGCATAGTGGCACCACAGACCAGAGAGTATGGCAACACACAGGCCGCCACCATACCAACCTACACCGTGGCGGTGACAACAGCACAGGTGGGATGCAGACCCACAGAGGGGACAATGGTCCACAGCCACACGGAGACCCGCAGCAGCACAGCGGAACATGACCAGCCCAACATGGCACAACAGTCCCACATTGCAACGGCACCACAGGCAACATGCGGCCAGGGTGCACAGGCAAACACCATGCATGATGACACAGCCAGCATGGAGGGACACATGCATGCCACCACTACACAGTGCACCGGCCAACAGAGCACGACAGACACACAGTCGGGTGACACATGTCCACACACAGCAACAGGGCAACCACAGGCATGGCACAGCAGCATAGACCACACCACAGGTCCGCATACAGCACTGTCCACCATTGGCAGCACCGCCAGTGCAAAGTCCACCACAGCACACAGTGTACAACACAGTGAGGCTGCACAGGAGTCAGCACAACAGCCTGTATGCAGCACTGCACAAGGTAACTGTCATACCCGGGTAGGACTACAGCGGTGGACACAGCAGTGGCATGTGAGGCAACCAGTGCAGGACAGCATGGGCACACAGATGTCAACAGGGCAAGGGCAAGCACAGCTCAGGTGACTGCTATGGAGGCATGTGCAGTAGCCAGTGCAGCAGCCACTGGTACCATGGACACCACTGGAAGTGGAACAGTGGATGTGCAGAGGTGCTGGACTGGTGCATCAGGGAATCAACACTCGAAAAGGGTGGCAGCAGCAGTGCAAACTCAAGTGACCATTGCATGCAAGGGGAAGATGCCGAAGACAAACATGGAATGACATGCCCCACCAAAACGCACATGCACAGTACTAGGATGGCACACATGGTATGGGGCAGCCGAGCTGATGGGACTGTCACACACAGCAAAGAACAGTGGCTGAGATGGTGAGCATGGCACATAGCACCCCACAGCCCCAGACACACAACACTGTGGTCCCTGAACACACATGCCCACATACGACACACATCCTGTGCACGGTGAGCACTGCACGGCGACAGACACACACGAATGTACACACATGAGGTAGGATACACCCATGGACCACCAGTGGCAACCTATGATGCACCGCCCTCTGAAATGACAGGTGCACAATGCACCACTGTAGGGACGGACACATTGGAATGTAGAGGGTGCATCACAGGAGTCCTGCAATGCCCATCCAGTCCACCCATGTCTATGTGTCACCAATGAACGTGCCCTCTGTCATTGCACTGTCACTGGCCTAGTAACACACACACAGCTGTATTGCCCCCACATGCCACTGCCATGCCTGTACGATGCCCTGCACAATATGCAGAATGGACACACCTTGAGGTGGACCGCACCATGCAGCCACCACCCACGCTGTGATATACACACCCCACAGTACCCTGTATTCTGCCGCCCTTCAATCACATGCGGTGTACAACTGTCCTGCCATGTGGCTTGTATAGTAACCCGTTAGGCCCTCCCACCGTGGCACTGTCCCGCAGGTGACCGAGTGTACACCGCACTCCCTCCAGTACACTAGGGTACATGCATCTGCTGACAACACATGCACGTATCTGTGGCCACGCCTGCACAGAGTACAGTACCCAGCAGAACATGCAATGGCAGTGCATGCAACACACATCTGGCAGTGCCTCCGCACAATGTAGTGGCCGCTGAGGGCACCCCCACCAGACTAGTCACAGGAATGCATGCATCTTGGTGGCAAACACTCAAGGGCATGTACAACAGAACAGAACGGTGCCCAGATGGTTGACAGTGACACAGACGGCAACTGCAAGCAACGGACAATGGCAGCGGACGATGGCCATGTGGCCGATCAGGTATGCCTGTGATGCAGAGTGCACAGCATGTGGCAATGACCTAGCCCCTACCCCCCAGACCACCCATCCAGGGAGCACGGTGCACGCAGCCATGCTCATGCCCTGTTGTACCCATACCGTGACCTGCCTACTGTCCTGTGGGAGTGCATCCCCCCCGGATGCGCATACCAGGCTCAACCGACAACACCATGTTGTCCTGGATCCTGGCCAGCCACCAACACCCTCCACCTGTTAGCCACTGACAGTGCCCCCCGCGCTAAGGCTGCCACACAGCTGGACAGAGACATCCGTATCCACCATGATGATCCCCGTCATGGACCTGTGGAGCCCACACATGCTCCCCCCGGCATCCAGGGTGTACATGTGCAGTGTACACATGCCCCATCGGATGCCACAAGACTGTGGTCCAGCCATTGGTAGTGCATCACCCTGTGGACCCACCGTGGTAGGGCACAGTCTGTGTCATGTTGTGTGCAGTGGTGCTGACCACCTGACATGTGCCACTGACCAGGCAGTGACCAGCGCAAGGGTGGCCATACAGCCCCACACCCACTACCGGGCCCCCTGATTTTGCATCCCAGCTGCCTGTGTGCCATTGGTGCTGCTGTCCCGCACCACATGGTGTGCATCAGCCCACTGGCGAGCATCACCTCAGGACCGGTAGCTCCACTGATGCAGCTGCTGGCACCACACACAGTTGGACCTGCATCCTCTGATACATGTCCCACGTGCACACCCCTGCATGGGCTGTCAGTGGAGCCATGCTGTGAGATGCTGGAGCACCACTCCAGCCGTGCATGTTTGGCCTGTGGGTCCTATAGCCCAACCACTGTGTCCACACTCCCACCAACCATGGGGCCCCCATTGGTGGGCACATGCTGACCACAGTGACATCCCCAGGAACACTGAGGGCGGCAGTGACCAGCACTACCCCTGCACAGAGGCCAACAGTACACCACTGGTCATCCATCCCATGCCTCCAGATGCACCACCCACACACAGCGACACCTGCACGTGTAGACTGGCACAGTGGCACATGGCACACATGCTCTACCTGGCAAGTAGATGCAGTGCACATCCATGTATGTCACACATCACACATGCCCAGTATACATGATCAGGGCACGGGACACGCATGTCAGGTGGCCGACACAGCCCTTGGGGTCCATCTGGCATGCCTGTATGTGCAGTTCACACCCGCATGGCACAGCAGCACCTACCCACTCACACACCTCTGCTCTGGCCACATGGTGCACCATGTGCCATGCCCCGACACAGCCACCCACCCACAGGATACCACAGTGGGTGGTGCATGGGCCATTATAACCACAGCCTGCACTCCGCAGTGCACCCCCCCAACAGCACCGCCAGTACTGTCCCGCTGACAACATGGCTCCATGTACCCCTGTGCTGCACCACTACACCGGCTGAAATAGCACATACATGCCTGGTCTGACAGTGCCCTACATGTACACAGAGGTGTCATTCACATGTCCACGAACGCACAACACCACCAGGGTGTACACTGACATTGGGTATACTGCTTATGGTGGTCGGTCCCCCCTGACACCTGGCTCAACCCAGTGTGCCCCTGCTGCATGTCAGCTGCCAACTTACAGCCTGCCGGGTGCCAGTCTGGTCTCCACCACACGACGGGTATATGCACTGACATGGGCAACAGCCAGCGGCTACAACAGGTGGGGCGTGTCTGCATGCCTGTCTGCGGATAGCAACACATAGTGGCTCCCCCCTCTCCCCCACATACTGTCACAGATGACTGGCAGGTATTGGTGACCCAGATGGGGCTGTACGTGTGCGTTCCAATGAATGGGGGACATATTCCCAGTCCAATGGGGACAGGCCAGTACCGTGAGTGGTCCATGACATGTGGACCCTGGCGACCACGGGGACAGGCAGCACTACTGGCCATTGGGGCCCCATCACACATCACTGCTGAATGGTGGATGCCCATGGGCGCCGCCACGCCCATGCTGCAATATGTGGCAGTATTGGGATACTAACTGGTGTGCCTCATGTGGGGCCTGGCCCAGCACGCCCACCCACCCGGGCCCTGTGGCATGTGTGACACCAAATGCACCACCAACATGGACCCCAACAGTGCTGGGGGTGTAGACCTGAACAGGGGCGGGTGCCTATCCTGACATCTGCCCGGGACCCAACATGCTAATGAGATGGACACCGTCTCCATGTAGTGTGCCACCCACGTGCACTCTGAAGTGTGGCCCATGTGACTGGACGTGGGCACCCACAGCCGGTCCATATCATGCTGTCCATTATCCGATCCACATGCAGTCCTGTGACCCTTCCCTGATGCCCATGCTCAGTGGGCCACATATGTGCCCTGCCATGTAGCACAGCCCCTCTACACCATTGCAGACAACCCCTCACATGCACCGTCCACCACTGGTTGACTGAGTGTGTGCCACCACTGTCCCAGCACAGGCACATCTGAACAGATGCCTACCCATCACCTATTGCCATGGTCCATACCCATCATGGTGGACACTGTGTGCACAGGGTGTTGCCCGCAGCCCTGTGGCTACCGGCCACACCACACATGGTTGGACGGGTGTTCACCCACCACCGGCTCCCATCACCACAGTGACATGGCAGTGCAACATCCCTGCCCCATGATGGTGCGTCCCCCCCCCCCAATTCTGCAAGTGGGCCCCTGCAGACATATCATAGTGCACACACACCCACACACAGTGGTTGCATGGGCATCGGATGGACAACACACCATACCTGCATTACCCAGTCCAACCACCCATTCGGGCATGCCTGCCATGTGGCACCTGTGAGGGGCCCATAGTGACAACATACCCGGTTGGCAGGTACCCAGACAGGGCAGCATGCACGTGTGATGGTCCGCTGACGGGTGATGTCAGGCACCATATGCGGGCAATGGTGTGGCCAGGCATACCCACCCTACACACGTGTGTCTCCCATACAGGCTCTTGTACAGCCCCGTATATGCCATGCCCAACCACTAGCACTGTGTGCTGCCGCACCTGCCGTTGCCTACACTACTATGTGTCCGTCACACTGTGCACATATGCTGTCCATCACACATGACAGTAGAACACAGGCCATGTGGATAGTGGTGTGCAACAGTATCACGGATGTCTGTAACTGCCATGTAGCTGTTTACGACCCGGGTATGGGATGGAGACGTAGCAGTATGCCCTGATACACCGTCACCTGGGGGACAGCCATGTGTGAGGCCGTGAACCAGTGGTCAAAGTGCGGCTGATGCAGGGTGTGCACTCAACTACTGTACACACTGTCCATGGGATGTGCCATGTGGCCTACTGGTCTGTCTGTCGGTGGGCCGGTGTGCATGCCACACATGGTGGGCCAAGACACGTGCATACCCACCACCCTGCTGGCAATCCCTGTGTCAAGGGTAGTGCATGCCAGCTCAGTGTGCCGACACGCACAGACGTACGCTAGTGCAGCCATCACTAGTGGGTGAGTGACATTCAGGACTGATGTGTGCCCTTGGTCACCCATGATGTCTACTATCCCCTAGCAGCGCGGCACCCCTGGTACCCCCAGCCATCACAGCATCACAGGCATGCCCTCCATCAATGCCACCAATGTACACTGTCATGCCAGTCCCTACATGGCCATGGACTGTTGCCCATGGCAGCCACCACGGCAGACCCACTGACCCTACTGAGTGACAGTGCCCTGTGCGTGTACATGGCTTGTGCCTGGTCCGTGACATGCCGTGCAAGTGCTGGTGCATACCCGTACATCGCACAGTGCCCTACAATACATGCCTGTGTCAGCCCCCCCATGCAACACATGGAACCCCACAGTGTAGGAATGACACAGACAACAATGGGTATGGCAACATAACAGTGCATATATTGTGTGAGAACAGTAACAACAACAAGTACAACCAGCAACTGTACAATCCCTCTGCTGCAGGTGTGGTACAATCAGTACACTACATATCAACATTGTCATGGCTGTACAGCAACAGAGAACAGTGCAAAGGTGCCACCATGTGCCATAGCCCAGCTGTGTACACACCAGCATGACCCATCACACACATATATGTACACCCAAGCACTGTGGTGACTGTGCCAACCCTGCCGTTTCGGCACATGCTACACTACATAACAAGAGACGGTCTACTACAACAGTTTAACAAACCCCCTTGCCCCCAGGCATTGTGGTACACACATTCCATACTGCCAGTACTGTGTGGCATGGCACACCACAGATCCATTCTACACCACCAAGGTGACGTCATGTATGCGTGGCGATACCACACTAACGTTCAAGCTCCCCAAGTGTGTCCATGACTGCCTTTATGGACACCAGTAGGCTACCCAACAGCTTTACCACATCCTGTAGCTGTTGCCTGATGGCGGCAGTGACACACTGCACATGGGTGTCATGGCAGGCAATGCCCACAGCCCCCCCCAGCATCATAATGTCCATGGCCATCACCAGCAGGGACAGCAGGCCATGTGGCCTGGTCCACATGAGTACCACTGTCCTGTGAGTCCTGCAGTTGCAGTGGTTCCCACCACCGTGGCAGGGGCAGCGGCCAGCTGTCATGTGCATTGTTGATGCATACGTTCCACAGCAGTTGACTGTGTGCCCTGAGCTGTACTGCACCCGGAATGGGTCACTGATGACTGCTCACCATGTCCTGTACCTGTTGTCAGACACGCACGGGCCTGCATCTGCCGTGTGCACTCTGCATAACTCTGTGCCTCCTGCCACTTCAGGTTCCTCATTGCCATCATGAGGGCTCGCAGACACTGTGTTGGCATGTCCTCATCTGCTTCATCCACATCATCCTCATCATCCTCACTGTCCCATGCGATGACAATAGCGGAGGGCCATGAGTAGCATCCAGCCATGCATTCACACACACAATGTCACCCAAGCTGTCTATGGACACACCCTACATGTCACATATGATGGCCATACCTGGCAGTGTGAGTTGTAGCCATGGTGCCATGTTGCACGGACAGTGTGGCATGTACCCCGGCGCCCTGTGTAGCATGCACATGGTGCCAGTCCTGGGCCACATACCCATGGCTGTGCGAGTGGTGTGCATGTCAGTTGCCCACCACGTCTATGTATGGAATGCCAACTGTAGGTGCAAGGTGTGTGCACGCACCATGTACCACCACCCCTACTGTCACCCCAGCACTGCTGTCCCTCCACCATATCCTGGGTGACACACCCGCCAATGGCCCGATGATGTGCACCTACATGTGCTGAGCCCCTCCCCCATGTGACTGCGGGCACTGTACACAATCAGGGGTGTCATAGCCACAGGGGACAGTGATGCTAGCAGCAGGGTGTCACGGCCCAGCACTGCACCTGGCTGTGTCCGTGCCATGACATCTGTGTGCACTGGTAGCCAGATGGCTGCTGTTGGTTGTCCATTGCACCCATGCAGCTGTACCGTGTTGTCTGTGGTGTCGGCTACCCCTGTCCACATACACCTTGTCCAGTGTCACACTGTGGCATGGCACTGTCCATGTGCATGCCCATGTGCAGGCAGCAGTACTGTCATGCTTGTCCAGGCATGTGTGCAGGCATACATGTCCTGCATGCCAGTGGCACAGTGGGGTTGCATCTGTGCCCTTTCAGTCATGCGACATGCTGGGCATGCATTATTCACACAGCACCACGTGTACCCTGGCACACCCCAGTGCGCTTGTTGCAGGGGTGCTATGGGCTCGCTGTGTTGGGGTGGTCTTATGTCACCTTCGCCATCTACAGTACTGTGCTGTGGTTGCATTGGAGTGCTATGCTTTGGGGCACAGTGGCACACAGTACCTGCACAAGCTGTGCATATCTGCCCAGGTGCCCTGTGACCCCCTGCACACCTTGCATTGTTGCCTTGCTGCCCCTGTTACTCTGTGGGCTGTACACCTATGCACAGCCATGGCTGGCTGCCCTGGCCCTCATCTGTGCATTCATCGTGTTGCCCATGCACACATCACACATATGGCATGTGTCACGTACCATTCTCACTTGTACTCAAGCCATCCTTACTTTGTCTGGTCATCTCTGCGTCCTGCTGTGTGGCTTCATGTTCCTCTGCAGTGGCACACGCCTGTGGATCCGTGGAGACAGTGACATTATATGGGTTAGACATGTGGTTGGTACAGGCCCTGTTGGAGGCTGTGTCTCTGCCACTATGTGCATGTGGTGTGCCATCCACCTGTCTGTCTATGATGGCCACCACGCATCCATATGTCTGCCTCTCTGGCCTGGTCGGTGAGGCTCTTCAGGATCCCTGGCTCCCTGTGGGACACATTGTTCAGTTTATGTTTCAGCTGTCAGACTGTGCGCTTGACACCCATCAGCATCTGCAGTTAGCAGGCTATGCTGCACCACACCCTGTCCCTCACGGGGTGCCTTGCCGAGCTTGGTGGCAACAGCAGCCTTGACCACTTTGTCACACAGCTGACTAGCATGGTGGTCTCCTCACCAGTGATGTTCAGTCTCCTGGACCCTGGGCCTGCCATGATATGCAGTACTGGGTCAGCCACACCTATTGCACCTGCTAGGGATGGGGTGTCTCTGTGTACCACACCTGTAGGGGTGAGCTGTGCATGCGGCCTACAGTTCACAGTTCCCCTAGACCTGCCTTCATGGGCTGCCAGCTGCTGGAGGGCCCTGCAGTGCCTACCCAAGGGAATGTGACGCAGTAGGCTGGGGAGGTGTTCTTGCACCCCTGTGAGTGCTGTTGTGGGCAACGTGTACCATGGCAGTTGTCCACATGCAGGCTCCTGATGCAGTGTGTCTCCACTGGCTGTCCTCTGTGCAGCGTGATGCACTCCAGCTGCACGGGCATCAGATGCCCCAATGCAGCGGTATGCAGGGCTGTGGTCCTGACGCCAATGTCACTGCGTCACCTGCCGTGACGCACCATGACACAGGGCTGGGGTTCTGCCACACTGAACTCTGCGTCACCTGCCATGACGCACCATGACACAGGGCTGGGGTTCTGCCACACTGAACTCTGCGTCACCTGCCATGACGCACCATGATGCAGCGATGGGGCTCTCACACAACGGTCTCTGCATCACCTGCCATGACGTAGGGCTGGGGTTCTGCCAAACTGGCCTCTGCATCATCTGCCATGACGCACCATAATGCAGCGATGGGGCTCTCACACAACGGTCTCTGCGTCACCTGCCATGACACACCGTGATGTAGGGCTGAAGTTCTACCGCACAGGCCTCTGCGTCACCTGCCGTGATGCAGTGATGGGGTTCTGCTGCAGTGGCTCTGCATCACCTGTTATGCTGCACTGTGGCACAGGGTCCAGGGGGCCAATGGTGGCTGTGCTGCTATGGTGCCCGCATTGCACACGCACACATCCACCCACTGCATCACTGTGCAGGGCATGGGATTGGGCACACACAGGGCATTCTGGGATGGCTGGGGAGGTGGTCCAGGGTCCAGCTGCTTGGCTTCAGTGCCAAGGACTTCTGGGTTATGCATCCAGGGAACTGGACACCCAGGACAGATTATTACCTGGGTGGGGACCATTACCCTACATCGGAGGGGCCATGGGAGTGATGCATACTGGGGACCTGATGCACACCATTCTGTACTGGTACGCAATAGCACAGGCACACATGCTGCTGGGATGCATAGCTAGATGGATCAGTGGTAGGGGTGGGGAGGATGTACTGCCCTCATACAGGTCACTGGTAGGGCCACGTCCAGGGTATGGTGTCCAGTACCGGTGCCCACACCTCCCCATGGATGTTATCCTTCTGGTGATGGTACAGTGGAGGAATACATGGCTGACTGCCAGTCGGCAGGGAATGGCATATGTGTGGTAAGGTGGGGGCACTGATCGTGTACTCCCTGGTTGACAGGTGGGGGGGGTCATGGATGGGTTATACAGATACTTGTCAGGGATGCATGTGGTCCGTGGGGGAGTCACCTTAGGCCACATGGCACCCGTATCACATGGGGGCACAGACATCAGCTAGGGGTGGGTGGTTTGGGCGGGGGGTCAGGAGGCACCTCTTCACTACATAGGTAGTGGACACCTGTCTGCACTGCCAGGTGTGGCCTTCCCATCATCACCAGTGGCCAGCATTGGGGGAGGCTGGGATGGGCATAGGGGGATGGTGGGACTCTTGGTAGGGGTTGGGAGGGGTGGGGTGGGAGGGTTGGGACATGTGCTCAGGCTGTGGACCCTGCAATCCGAGCAGCCATGTTAGTCCAGTTGGTCATCCTCTGCTGGCTACTTCGTCTGTACATATGTTCGTGTGTGCCACCAGTGGCGTCAGCTGCACACGTCACCACACTGTCACAGGGTTTGATATTGCACTGCATGGACTCTGTCCTATGCCGTCAACCTGCTTCACACTGTGACTACTGCATCATGCGGCATGCTGCGTCACATTGCTGCGGTGTCCCTCAGTCAGTGGTGGGTCTGTTGCTGGCTGTGGGGGGGCGCGGTGGCCTGTACCAGTAGGTGACACATGCTAGGGATAGTGGGACATTGTGTGTGGGCATTGTGGTGCATGGGGTAGCATGGCTGTTGGCCATGCATTCCTGTGCATGCATTACCGGCACTGCCACGCCACACAGGGGTGTCCATATGCCATGCCTCATCGGTGGGGGGTTGGGACCTATCATGGTGTCCACAGCCATGTGCCATGCCAGTGATGGTGCAGTGCTGCCAGGGCATTGCACCCCACATTTGGCATGTCCGTGACCTGCACCCCCATCCCCATGTTACATGGGATTCCATTGTGGTGGTGGTGTTTGGTGGCCCTTCCCCAATGGGTGTGCCTTCTGGGGGGGGTGGCCAGTCACCACTGCATGTGCTTCCCGGAGTGTGGTGCTGCATGGGTGCCAGTGCCCATCCTCCATGTTGGCCATGTGTGTCCGGTTATGTCATCCGATCGGTGCACATGGTCCAGGGACCCTGGCCACATCTGTGCACTGCCTGGCGTCTGTCCTGTGTGGTATCCATTCTACATGGCGGTGGTGTCATACTTGGTCAATGAGGCACATGGGCCTTGTGGTGGTGTGCCATTGTACTGCTGAATCCATCAGCACACCTATGCGGACATGTGGCGACACTCGTCACTCACCTGGTTACGGTTCAGTGCCACGTCACCACACTTGTGCCCATGGTGCCTACACCCATCTGTTGCGATGTTTCTGTATGTCTGTGTTTGGACATGCCTGTTGACATGGTGTCCTTCAGTAGCACAGGGCCCATCCTCACATTGGCCATGCCATGGTCACCTCAGTATGTACGTAGCATGGGTTTCCGGGCATGTGCTCCACCATGCACACATCCACTCTGTGCAGTGCATGCCGCCTGGTACTGTGGTGTGTGTGCCTTTCCTGCTGCCATGGTCCTTCTCTGATTGTTGCTGTGTACTGCTGCCATGGGCTATTGGTCATTCAGCAGACAGTGTCTGTGTATCATCACTGGTCTCTGTCTGACAGGCACCCTATGGCACAGCATGCATGTCCAGGGATGTTGTTCCAGCATCTGTGTTCCATGGGTGTTTGGCCTGGTTTGGTCTGCATGTTCATATGGCACTATGGTGTGGTGTCGCACAGTTGGCGTGTGCCCATTGTGTGGCGTGTGCTCCCGTTGTGGTCATTGGCTGTTCTGTCTTGCTCATGGTGCTGTGGCATGCATAGTGACTTCATACCAGCTGTGCCATGGCCCTATATCCGGCTGCCGCTGTTCCTCTTGGGTGTTGGCCTTGGTTGTTGTCCGCTGCAGCATTGGCTTCTTCATTGTCACCCACTTCATTGCCACTGTCATCCATGTCCTCCTCATCTGGCATGTGCACTCTGTTGTCGATGGCAATGTTGTGGAGGATGCAGCTGGCCACGGTGATCATGCATGCCATGCTGGGTGTGTACCGCACTGCGCCTCCAGAGCAGTCCAGGTACCGGAACCGCATTTTCAGGAGTCTGAATGTTTGCGCGATCACAGCCCTTGTGGCTGCATGTGCTTCATTGTATCATGCTTTGGCTACACTCTGTGGTCTTCTGATTGGTGTCATTAGCCATGGCAATAGGGGGCATCCACTGTCACCTGTGAACATGTTGGCAACAGTTAGTTGTTGTGCCTGCATTGTTGGTATTGTAAGCATCTCTTCTGGCATCCCACTTTGTCCTCCACCCACCATGTATGCTGTGTGCTGCAGTTACCACAATGGCTGTTGCACCCATCTCACACTGTCTGCCCCTTCATGCATGTCCACATCTGTACTGTGTGTGTTCCCTGTGTCTGCTGTGTTGCTGTCGCCTGCATGTGTGTGTGGCCAGTATGCCTCCCAATGGCCGCCGGCTGTGTTACACTGCATGGCTGTGTTGCTGTGTGGTGGTGTGTCGAGGTGTGTGTATGGGGGTGGGGGGAACATCCTCTGTGACAGGCATGTCTGTGTTTGTGCACTTGGGCCCAGGGTTGCGTTTCCATGGGCACTGCCATCCTGGTCTTGGTCATGGTTGCGGGATGTTAACATACCAGGGTAAACAACCTACAGGAGAGACAGGGAGGGGAGAAGAGGAGGCAGAGTAGCTCTCTATGTAAAGGAAGGGATAAAAGCAACTGAACAAAAGAGTAAACATGGAGGAGAGGAGGCACTGTGGGTCACCTTAGAGACTGGAAATGGCACCACAATCCACACAGGGCTTGTATACAGACCCCCATGTCAGGGGGAGGGAATGGACAAGAATATGATAGAAGGCATACTTAGGATAGAAACATAGAAACATAGAATTTGACAGCAGATAAGGACCGCTTGGCCCACCTAGTCTGCCCACTTCCCTACCTACAGGATAAGCTGCAGATCCTATTTAACCAACAGCCTATTTCTTCCTACCCCACACAAAAATTGCCTTATGTCTGTCCCATGCATTCTTGAATTCTCCCACAGTTTTAGACCCCACAACCTCCTCAGGAAGGCTGTTCCATGCATCCACCACCCTCTCTGTGAAAAAATACTTCCTCACATTGCCCCTGAGCCTTCCCCCTCTATCTTCAGATTGTGTCCCCTTGTTCTTGCACATCTCTTTTTCTGAAAGATGCTACCCTCTTGGACTTTGTTGATTCCACTAAGGTACTTAAATGTTTCTATCATGTCCCCCCCCTCTCCTTTCCTCAAGGATGGCAGAGAAAGGGGAGATTCTGTTGATGGGGGACCTTAATATGCTTGATGTCAACTGGAGCACCTTTATTGCAGCCACATCCAAAAGCAGGGCCATTCTTGATGCCCTTCAGGTGGCATGCCTCAGACATCTAGTTTTGGAACCTACTCATGAGGGAGCAATCTTAGACCTCATACTCTCAAATGGGGACAGTGAGAGGATCTCAGAGCTAGAAGTGGGTAGCCATTTGGGAACAAGTGACCACTAAACAGTGTGGTTCATGATAAACTCAGCTACAGAGTCAAGCCATACAAAAGTGAGGGTTCTGGACTTCAGGAGGGCTGACTTTGGCAAGATGGGAGAGTGCCTTGGAAAAGCACTAGCAAACAGGCTAGAAGGAGGGGTGGAGCAACAATGGGGAAATATCAAAACTGCCATCACAGAGGCAACAAGCCTTTGTGTGAAGCAGATAAACAAATCAAAATGAAAGAAAAAGCCACTGTGGTTCTCAAAAGAGGTAGCAGTAAAGGTTAGGGAGAAAAAGATAGCATTTAGGAAGTATAAGGAAACATGGAAGGAGCAGGACAGAGAACTGTACCAGTTAAGGCAGAAGGAAGCAGGGAGGGTAGTCAGAATAGCAAAGGCCCAAACTGAGGAAAAGATAGCCAACTCAGTTAAGAAGGGGGATAAAACCTTTTATAGGTATATCAGGGAGCATAGAAAGACAAAGCGAGGGATAGTGAGGCTGAATAGAATGGATGGTGGGTGGACAGAGAGTGACAGTGAGAAAGCAGGGATACTGAATGAATACTTCTGTTCAGTATTCACAAAAGAGGAGGTGGGGGAGGTGCCTAATCCAATTAACAGAAGCACTCTGTATAGGGGGGTCGATCCCAGTCCTTTCACAGAAGAAAGGGTTCTGAAAGAACTCCTAAAACTGAAGGTGGACAAAGCAATGGGGCCAGATGGAATTTACCCCAGAATTCTAAAAGAATTAAGCAGAGAACCAGTGACACCACGGACTCTCTTTTTTACAAATCATGGGTGGATGTTGTGCTAGCTGAGGACTGGAGGAAGGCAGATGTGATTCCCCTTCACAAAATTGGGACCAAGACAGAGGCGGGAAACTACAGACCTGTCAGTTTGACCTCAGTGGTAGGTAAGAAAAAATTACTAACCTTAGTAATGTTGTTTCTTCTAATGGAGTCTTGCTATATTATGACATATGCAGTTTGTCCCAGCCTTAGAACTGCTCCAGAGGTGAAAGAGTTAAAGTCCATGCCAGGCATGGAACTTAGAGCTTGAGCTCGGTTGAAAATTCTATCTGTTGTTCTTCAAACTAAAACTGTCAGATCTTTACGAGCAAAAACTCACTAAGAACTCTGTGTGGAAGCTGTAAACCTACACTAGCCAACTGGCTACTTAATTAAATAAACACATTTTTCGGTGCCACAAAGAAGACTCAAGTCAGGACACCCAAAAAATGACAACACAACAAAGATCACCCCAAAAGGAGGGGTGAAAAACAAGGTGGGCATCTAAAAAGTGCCAACGCTGCCCTGCCCACCCACATCCCAAAGAGTAAGGTTCTGAGAGGGGCAGGCAGGGGGAGGTCATAATATAGCAAGACTCCATTAGAAGAAACAACATTACTAAGGTGAGTAATTTTTTCTTCAAACAACATGAAGTCTTGCTATATTATGACATATGCAGACTACACAGCAGTACCTCCATGGAGGAGGGACAGAACCTACTTAGGAAATAGGCTCTGAAGCACAGCTGTAAGAAACGAGCATCACTCCTAGCCTGGATGTCCAGGGAGTAATGCTTAGTAAAAGTGTGCACTGCTTTTCCAGGTAGCTGCTTGACATATCTAGGATAGAGATGTCCCTGCAGCAGCCAGAGACGCAGCTGTACCTCTGATGGAGTGAGCCTCAGGCCTGAGGGAGGAACTTTACCCAGTTTTCATAGCAGAATTGGATACAAGAGACGATCCACCTGGCAATGGATCTTTTAGTGGCAGGTTTCACAACCTCACCATAAGTGAGGAACAGTTGAGGCTGCTAAACCCAGACCTTGGTGCACGATCTATGTAGTAGCTAAGTGATCTTTTGACATCTAAACTGTGCAACCTCCTCTCACCAGAAGAGGAATGGCCAGTGAAGTACACAGGGAGAGATACAGATTGATTAAGGTGGAAATCTGAGACCACCTTAGGCAAGAACTTTTGGTTAGTCCTGAGGCCTACCTTATCTCTGTGAAAGGAGATAAAATCAGGCTCCACTGACAAAGCTTGTAACTCACTTATGCGCCTGGCAGAAGTGATGGCTACCAAAAACACAGTTTTCCAAGTCAAGTACTTGAGCTCTGCTGAGGACAAGGGCTCAAAAGGGTGTTGCATAAGTTGGGCAATGCAAATATTAAGATCCCACGCAGGGGAAGGATCCCTAAATGGGGGGTTGGTGTGAAGCAACCCTTTGGAAAACTTGGAGAATACAGGATGAGCTGAAAGAGAAGAGGGCTTACCTGTGACAAGAAAGCAGACACAGCTGCCAAGTGCACTTTTAGGGTAGCTGGTCTCAGCCCTAAAGTATTTAAATGAACCATATAATCCAGGACTGCGGGTAAGTCAGCGGATTCTGGGGAAATATGCTTCCCAGAGCACCATATGGAAAAATCTCTTCCATTTGGAATTAAAAGTAGCCCTGGTGGAAGGCTTCCTAGAAGCCTTCAGAATATCCAATACACCTTGGGAAAGGTGTAGGTCAGCAAACTCTAACTCTTCAAGAGCCAGGCCTTGAGATTGAGAGATTTGAGGTTCAGGTACCCAAACCCTCTCCTGAGCACAGGATAACAGATTGTGATTCCTGGGAGACACAGGGGACGGTGGACTGCTAAGGACATAAGGCGTGGGTACCAGAGCTGTCTGGCCCAGTCTGAGCAATCAGAAACATCTTGCAGGATTGAGACCTGATTTTAACTAGCACTTTGAACAGGAGAGGGAAGGTGGAAAGGCATAGAGAAACTTCCCTTCCCAACTGAGAAGGGAGGCACCCAGGGGGACTGAGCCCAACACTGGGGGGTCTGGGGCTGCAAAAAGATCTATCTGGGGTGTGCCCCATCTGGCAATACCACCTCCAGAACTAGGGGATCCAGAGCCCATTCGTGATGGCCTTGGGAAATCCTGCTGAGAGCATCTGCCAGGACATTGCCCTTGCCTGGGATATGAACTACTACAAGGGAGGTGTTCAGGGAGTAAGCCAGAGACCACAACTTCATTGCTTCGGGGCACAAGGCCGTAGACCGAGTGCCCCCTTGCTTGTTGATGTACCACATTGTGGTGGTATTGTCTGTTCTGACTTGAATAACCTTGTTCTGAACAGATTTGGAAAAACCTGACGTGCTAGAAAAACTGCTCTGAGTTCCAACAGATTGATGTGGAGCAGAGATTCCTGAGGGGACCCAATCCCTGGGTGGTGAGGTCGCCCATGTGAGCTCCCCACCCCAATAGGGATGCATCTGTAATAAGGATTAAGGAGTGAGACTGAGGGGTAAGGGGGACCCCCTGTCTCAAATTGCCCTGGTCCTGCCCCCACTGAAGGGCCTGGATCAGGGTTCAAGTCACTGGAATTAATTTGGTTAGAGGGTCCTTTCTTTGAGACCAAAAGGCTTTCAAATGGAACTGGATGTCCCTCATCTGAAATCTGGCTCCCTGCACTACTGCTGTCGAAGCAGCCATGTGTCCCAGGAGCTATAGAAAGTGCCTTGCTGGTCGAGAGACCCGCAGGGTGAAGGAGGAAGCCAGAGAAATCAGGGTACTTGCCCTTTCCAGAGGAAGGAAGGCTCTGGCTTCTTTTGTGTTCAGTTCTGCACCTATGAAGGTGAGGAGCTGGACAGGCTCTAGGACTGACCTTGGAAGATTGAGAAGGAAACCTAGAGAAGTTAGCAGTTGCTGAGTTACTTGAAGGTGTAACCTGACTTGGTTTGTGGACTGGCCTACTATGAACCAGTCGTCCAAGTAAGGAAAGATGGCAATTTTTGCCTTCTTAAATGGGCAACTGCTACTGCCAGGCATTTTGTGAATACCCTTGGGGCAGATGTAAGGCTGAAGGGCATTGCTCTGAACTGGTAATGACCTGAGGGCAGTTTGAATCTGAGGTACTTTCAATAGGAGCTTCTGATGAGAACATGAAGATAGGCATCCTTGAGGTCCAGGGACACTAGCCAGTCCCCTGGCCTTAAAGAGGGTAAAATAATTCCCAGAGTCACCATTTTGAATTTTGGTTTTAAAAGGTGTTTGTTTAGATACCTGAGATCCAGGATGGGCCGCCATTCTCCTGTCTTTTTTGGGGTAAGGAAGTACCTGGAGTACAACCCTTTGCCTTGGTGTAGGGGTGGAACCCTTTCCACAGCTCTGAGAGCCAGGAGGGTAGAGACTTCTGCCTCCAGGGCAAGAGCCTCTGAAGGATTTGCAGGTGGAGAGGATCTGATTCTCATCTTTGGAAATTTTTTGAAGCTGAGAACCAGTCCCTGGCTTACTACTTCCAGGACCCACTTGTCTGACGTTAGAGACTCCCAGTCCTGGACAAAGTAAGCCAGCCTGCCCCCTACAGGTAGTGGAGAATCGGCCCTGGGCGCCCCATCAGGGTACCTGTTTGGCAGGGGCTTTAGGCTAAGGGTGGAAGCAGGCCTGCCTGCACCCCGTCTGCCTCCCTCTAAAGAACCTTTTCTGTGCAAAAGCTGAAGAGGAAGCCTGGGCTTGGTAAAAAGGCCTATGAAAAGGCCTACTCCTGCCCCTGGGAGGCTGCCTTTGGAAAGTGACTGCCTTTCCTTGGCCTGTGCACTCCTATAGGTGGTCCTATATTCATCCATTTTCTTCATGTAATTCTCTGTTTGCTCCCAAACAGAGAGTTGCCCACAACAGGGAAATCCATGGCCTTAGTCTGGGTATCCTGTGACAGGCTAGTACATCTGAGCCAAGCCATTCTATGGAGAGCCACAGATGTAGCCATGACTCTGGATGATACATCATTAGAGTCCACTGCAGCATGGAATTGCACCTTGGATGCCTCAATATCATCAGGGGCCACCTGCTCCAGCTCTTCTGGCAGCTGGCCAGGAACCTGCTTTGCTAGCGCTAAAACAGTATCCCATCTGGATTTTTGATATCTAGCAACATAAGCCATATAATTAGCCTGTCTGAGTCCTAAGAAAGCTGCCATGTACTGTTTCTTTGCCATGGCATCTATCTTTCTGGAGTCCTTGTCAGGGGGGTGAGAGGCTAAGGGAACATTTGCCTTGTCACAGGCTGCAGCTTGCACCACCCCCACGTGGCTGCATTGTTGTGTAAGGAACTCCGTATCAGAGCCTGATAATGCATACCTTTTGTCCATTCTTTTATCAACAGGAGGTATGGTGTGAGGAGCTTTTAAAATCTTTACTGTCTGTTTCCAAAAAGATTTATGCAGAGGAATAGACAGTCTTCTAGACTCTGGGATATCCATCATTCCTTCTGATCATCCACAGCTTCCTCCATAGGGAGCTGGAGGGTTTCAGCCACTTTTTTTTTTTTTTTTTTTTTTAAACATGAAGTGAGAAGGGGACTCAGAAAGCCTAGGGGGAGACACTCCTGAAGGTCTGTCTGGAGAGATGTCCGGTTCAATGGGCACATCCAGACTTCAAAACCACATTCACTCTCCTCTTCCTCTCCTCTGGTTCATAAAATTCTTTAAATAATACTCCTGAACCGGAGGAACCACCTAACAGAGCGCATTTGATGATGCCGGTTCGGTCGGAACCGGGAGACTGAACAATTTTTATTGCTTTAGCTTATTTCTTCAGCGGTTGAGAGGAAGTTTTGACCCACACCAGCTGATTTTCTAGATTTTGTTGGAACCGACTCTCAGAGTCGACTCTCCTTTGCCCGAGGAAGTATCGCCCTGGTCAGAGGGCACTCCCTCCGGTTCGGTTGAAACCGAACCGGGCTGGCCATCCGGGTCAACGGACTTTATGGCCTCCCGTTCCCTGAGTCTACCAACTCTCATCCCAGGTAGCTGCAGGAAAACCCATGCAAATCTGGCAGTCTGAATTGAGGTGGTCAACCCCAGACAATAAACACATGTGGTGTGGGGGTGAGCCATGGCAAAGGCTTCCCCACATGCAACACAGTGCTGAAACCCAGTGGGCCCGGTTTTTCCTTTGGGTTTCTCAGACATAGTGCCAGCCTAACCAAAAACTTGCCCTTTTACAGCAATCTGCCAAGAAGACTCCTTATCGGTTCCCAACCGTGTCACGGGTCATGGAAAAATGTAATTAAATCCGTTCTTTTTAGAACCGATAAGAACCGTGAACCACACTTCTAAAAGACTGTAATGTAATAGAAGTAACTCGATCGGTTCAAACCGAACCGATAACAATGTTTACAAGTTCCACACAGAAAATAAATGCAAAACCTATCTAGTACTTACAATACCACAGATAGAGCTTGAACCGACCGGTTGCGGTTTAATTTCGGTTAAAAAAACGAAAACTTTTATACTTTAACCGATAAAATGAACCGTGCAGAAGGAGGAATCTCCGGAGTGACTGTTCAGTGAGGCGGAGTAAAGAATCTGACAGTTTTAGTTTGAAGAACAACAGACAGAACTTTCAACCGAGCTCGAACTCTAAGTTCCATGCCTGGCATGGACTTTAACTCTTTCACCTCCAGAGCAGTTCTAAGGCTGGGACAAACTGCATATGTCATAATATAGCAAGACTTCATGTTATTTGAAAGTGATGGAATCACTTCTGAAGGAAAGAATTGTTGAGTACCTAGAGTCCAGTGGGGCACAGGACCCAAGGCAGCATGGGTTCACAATGGGAAGGTCATGTCAGACGAATCTAATTGATTTCTTTGACTGGGTGACCAAAGTAGTAGACCAGGGAGGGGCTGTGGACATGGCCTACCTAGACTTTAGCAAGGCATTTGGCACAGTCCCACACAAAAGATTAATAGTCAGATTAACCAGCCTGGGAGTGGGTCCCAGGGTGGTAGTCTGGGTAAAACATTGGCTGGACAACAGGACACAGAAAGTAATTGTAAATGGAGTCCACTCTGAAGAATGAGGGGTTACTAGTGGGTACTGCAGGGTTCAGTCCTTTTTAATGTCTTTATAAGTGACATTGCAGAGGGACTGGAAGGAAAAGTATGCCTCTTTGCAGATGACACAAAGATCTGCAACAGGGTTGAAACACAAGGAGGCATGGAAAGGATGAGATGGGACTGTCAAGGTTGGAGGAATGGTCAGAAGTATGGCAGCTTGATTCAATGCAAAGAAGTGCAAATAATGCACCTGGGAAACAAAAACCCAGGGAAGATTACACAATGGGGGTAGTAATAACAACAAAATGAAAAGGAACCTGGGGTAATATATCACATGACCTTAAGGTTGGGCAAATGTGAGAAGGCAGTAGGGAGGGCTGGGGGATACTGGGATGTATAGGAGAGGCATCACCAGCAGAAAACAGGAAGTTGTTATCCCCTGTACAGACAGTTGGTGAGACCATGAGGCTGCCCAGTTCTGGAGACCCCATCTCCACAAGGACATTGACAGAATGGAGGCAGTTCAGAGGAGGGCAACTAAAATGGTGCAGGGTCTGCAAGAGAAGCCATACGAGGAGAGACTAAAGGAGCTTAATATGTATACCATTGAGGAAAGGAGGGAGAGAGGGGACATGATAGAAATGTTTAAGTACCTCAGTGGAATCAACAAAGCCCAAGAGGGTAGCATCTTTCAGAAAAAGAGATGTGCAAGAACAAGGGGACACAATTTGAAGATAGAGGAGGACGGCTCAGGGGCAATGTGAGGAAGTATTTTTTCACAGAGAGGGTGGTGGATGCATGGAACAGCCTTCCTGAGGAGGTTGTGGGGTTTAAAACTGTGGGAGGATTCAAGAATGCATGGGACAGACATAAGGCAATTTTTGTGGGGGTTAGGAAGAAATAGGCTGTTGGTTAAATAGGATCTGCAGCTTATCCTGTAGGTAGGGAAATGGGCAGACTAGGTGGGCCAAGTGGTCCTTATCTGCCATCAAAGTCTACGTTTCTATGTTGTGCTGTGTTCCCCATGGCACTGTGGCTTCCAGGGGCACCCCCGGTGCCATTCCTGTGTCGCCTGTCACTGTGTCGTGTGTGCATGTGTCTTACCTGTCATGGGGGGGGTTCTGTGCATAGGCGGTCCTCCGGTGCACACACATTTTCATGTGCACCTGCTGTGTGTTTATGTGTCGACAGTGTTTTCCCCCTATCTCATGGGACACCATGCATGTCCTGGATTCAGTGTTGGCTATGTTTAGCGTTACCTGTGTGTCACTTTGCATACTGTTGCACATGCACTTACCTGTTAGCCAGCTATCCTGTATTACTCCACACTCAAATCCGTCATACAGACCACTGTGCCTATAGATGTAGGCATCATGCATGACCCTGAATACCATGCCACTACGTCCAGGATCCTACAGCGACTGTCACATACGACCTGGATGTTCATTGAATGGTATCCCTTTCTGTTCACATATGCATCCCCATCCACCGATGGTGCCTTTATAGCGATGTGGGTGCAGTCTATTGCGCCCAGTGCCCATGGTAGTTGGGCGACACTGTAGAAGCACTGCTGGATGGCCTGCTGCTCATGGGCATCCCGTGAGAATCTGATGTACTGTGCTGTCCTGCACAGTAGTGCCTCCAAGAACTGCCGAAGGCTTGTTGAGACTGCTGATTGTGAGATTCTCAGCGTGTCTCCTGTGGGCGTCTGAAAGATGCCCGTTGCAAGGACCCAGAGTGCGGCTGTGACCTTTATCTCCACTGGTAGAGGGTTGCCTCTGCCTGTCTTGCTTTGTAGGTCTTCCCTTAGCTCATTGCAAAACTGTGTGATGGTGTCCTTGTTCAGCCTGTACCATGACAGGCACTGTTCATTTGTCATGTCTGTGTACAGTACATGATTCTTCTGCAGTGCTCCCTTGGCTTATATGGGCGCCGAGCTGGGTGTTGCTGCTGTTGTCTGGCCAGTGCTAGTTTCCTGGCAGCCTCCTGTCACTGCTGCCTGGCACATAATCGCCTCCTTGCTGCCACGTGGAGGAGTATTGCAGCTGCTCCTGGCATTGTTCTGTGTTGTCTTCCACCACTTTCTCTCTCAGAGCCTCAGCTGTGTCTAGCTGTCAGCATTGTCTGTTGTGCTGTGTGCCTTTTTGTATGCTCTAGGGCTGCTTAGACCAGCTTTGGCTGGTCTAGTGGCTAACAGGACTTTGACCTGTTAGTTGTCAGGGGTGCATGTTTGAAATTACCACACCATTTTTGTGGCGCAGGCTGTCTTGCATCATGGTGCTGCCATTCTTTTGGCGCAGGGCTGACGCAGTCACCTTTGGTGCAGGGTTGTCTGGCTTTGACGCAGGACAACTTTGAAATTCGGGTCTGGCGCAGTGTTTGACGCAGGGCTGTCTTGTGCCACTGTTGTTTGGCACAGGCTCCTTGCATCATGCCTGGGGCTTTGAAAATCTGACCCTGGGAGTTTTAGTCCTACATTTTCAAAATTTGCATTTAGTTTCTGTATTACCTAGCTTTCCCACCTTTCCATATAAATTTACTGATTAGTACATCTAGCTCTTTAAATTTTGATTTATGTATTGTTAAGGGTAAGGACTGAAAAACATACAGTAGTTTAGGGAGGACATTCATTTTAATTACTTGTATTCTTCCCATTAATACCAAAGGCAAGTTCACCCGGTTGTGTAAGTCCTTTTTAATACTTTGTATTAGTGGGGTCCAATTTATTTCAAAAAGTTTATTGAAATTATTTATTATAGAAAGCCTTAGATATTGTGATTGATTTGTTATTTTAAATTTAAGCCTTAGTTTTTCATTTATATGTTTCTTCGGATTGCCTGATAATATTTCTGATTTTGTCCAATTTACTATAGTCTGAATATGTACCGAAATCTGAAATTATATGAATCACTTTTTCTATTGCTATATTAGGATTTGAGATGTAAAGTAGTATACAATCCATATAAGGATATTATTGTTTCGTGTGTTCCTATTTTAACTCCTTTACTTTCAGTACTTTCTCTTATTAAATTTGCCAGGAGCTCAATAGCCATTGCAAATAACAATGGGGGGAAGGGACACCCCTGTCTGGTACCCCTTTATGTATCTGGATTGGTTATTATTGCTGCCTTTGGGTTCCGATATATCTTTTTTATCCAGTTTATAACATTTTCTCCAATCTGAGCCTTTTCTAAGACCTGGGATAGGTACTCCCACTCAACCCTGTCAAAGGCTTTCTCAGCGTCCAAGGCCATTAATGTTGTGTCTGTGTCATTATTGATTTGTAGTACATTTAATGCATTCCTGATATTATTATAACTTCTATTTTTTATAAAGCCTGTTTGACTGTATTAATGATTTTGGGTAGTATCCGTTCTAAATGAGAGGTTAAAAGTTTGGTGAAGATTTTATAATCAGAATTTAAAAGTGATATTGGACAGTAAGATGAACATTTCCTAGGATGTTTTCCTTCTTTTTTTTTTTTAAGAACTATGATATTGGCTTGATAAAAACTATCTGATAATATCTTTTATTCAATAAATGAGCTGAAAAGCTTAGTCAATAATAGAGTATATTCTTCTATAAATGTTTGATAATAGTCTATATGGAAACCGTTGGGCTCTGGGGATTTATCTTTCTTCATTTTATTTTATTGTCTTTACTATTTCTTCTTCTGTAAATGGTTTATTTAAATATTCTATGTCCAAAGTTGTAATTTTTGATATATTAATATTTTGCATCTTATGAGTATCACTGATTTCTGATTCATATAAATGTGTGTAATAGCTGACAAATTCCTAATTTATTTTAATTGGGTCTGTTGTTATTCCTCCTTCGGATTTCATTTCCTTTATTGATCTATTTGTTTTTTCCTTCTGTAATTGATAAGCCAATATTCTTCCAGATTTCTCTGCATTCGTGTAATATTTAGCCCTAGTTTTTAGCAAAAGTCTTTCAGTTTTTCAATTCAGAAAGGTGTTATATTGTCATTTTAGATTAGTTAAGACTTGTCGATCTTTTTCTAATCCCATGTGTACATGTTTTTGCTCTGCTCTTTTAATGACTTTTTCTAATTTTTCCATTTTTTGCAATCTTTCTTTATGTTTCCTGCCAGAATGTTGTATTATGCCTCCTTGGATGACAGCCTTCCTGGTTTCCCAAATATTATTTATTGAAGTTTGTGTGTTATTAAGTTTTTTGAATTCTTGTAGTTCCTTTTTTATATATTGTATAAAGTTGGTGTCATATAATAAGCTCAAATCCATAAACCAATTTTTGGTTTTCTTATTTGTGCTAATTTGTATCTTGCAAATTACTGGGGCATGGTCTGTTAAGTTTATTCCCTCAAATGTTATTGAGTCTATATTATTTAGTAATCTAAATGTCCCCACGATCCAATCTATCCTTGAATAAGTGTTCTATCTGTGTGAAAAAAAAGGAATACTCACATACATTTTCATTTTTGTACCTCCAATAATCAATTAAGCCTAACTTTTATATATTTTCTAATATGGTCCTAGCTGCTTTTGACATGGCCAAGTGGAAGCCCGTACCATCCAGTCTTGTATCTAATATAGCATTGAAATCTCCACCCACTATATGTGATTCTGGAAATTCAGATTGTTTTAAAAATAACCCTACAAAGAATTTATGATCTTCTATATTTGGACCATATATATTCGCTATTGTGTATCTGTTTCCCTCAATAACTATGGTGCATATCACATACCTATCTTTGTCATCTATTACCCATTTTTCAGTATTTGGATTTTTGCTTCTAAATAATATTGCTGTGCCTTTTGATTTCTCATTCAATTTGGATTGTATACCCTTCCCTCCCCATTGTTTACAGAATTTGTTAAATTCTTTGTCTGTCAAGTGTCTCTTGTAGTAATAGGCAGTCTATTTTATGTTTCTTTGCAAATATAATTATTATTTTCCTTTTAAAGGGGTTATTGACTCCATTTATGTTCCAAGTCATTATATTACAGTTCATTGTATATATTTATTTTAAAACTATATTTTTCATAGTTCTTCTCTTTTTTCATACTCCTTCCCCCCTGGTGGGGTTCCTCCTCAGAAACTCATATATTTGTTTTTTGTTAATGTTAAAAATGTCTTGATACTTATGACTTTTTAATGAATGATTTAGTTTAACTTTATTATCTATTTTACTATATACCCCTCTATCTAACTCTAAATCTCCCCTTATTTTAGAGTATATACCTTTATAGGCTCTATTTTGAAGCATCCATAACAAGACAGGACTTCAGCCAAACAGCTTATCGATCACCCACCCTAATATTAATTTTTATTTAGTCATCAGGTTACAACTGGTTAAAAGGAAAAAGAAGAGCAAAACTATTGGTTCTGTATAGACCAGAATGATTCTGGTTTCAGGCCCAATGTAACATGCACATATTCTTGTGCTTCCTTTGGAGAATTAGCTATGTGTGTGTTTCCTCTATATATTATTTTTAGAAAAGAAGGAGTTGGGTGGGAAAAGGGGAATTTTTTGTCCCACAAAAATCTTTTTATTTCTTTGAATGCGTTTCTTTTCTTCTGCATTTCAGGGCTCAAATCTGGGAATATGTAGATTTCTTTATCTTCCAACATGATCATTTTTTTTTCTTCTAGCTGTTTGTAGTACCAGTTCTCTGTCTTGATATCTTAAAAATTCCACATATGTTATTCTTGGATATTTATAGTTTTGGTTTTGTCTGGCAGATGAATGGTGGGCACAATGTAACTCTATTTTTTCCTCTGGGAACTTTCTTCCAGTTAGCTCTGTCAATCATTTTTCACAAAAGTGTAACATATCATTATTATTTTTTTCAGGGATTCCTAGACTTTTTTAATTATCCCTTCTTGTTCTCCATTCTAGAGACATTAATTTATATTTTATTTCTTGAATGTCTTTTTTCTGTGTGTTAAGTTCTTTCTTAATAAGAGGTGTGATATACTCTAAATCAGAAATCCTTTCTTCTAGATGTGTTATTCTACTTGTTGCCTCTTTAACTTGCCCTTTTATTCCTTTAATTTCCTCATATACCCCTTCAATTTTTGTTTTCATCCTCTGAAAACCCATTCTGATTTCCTTCAGTAGTTTCTCAAAAAGTTCAGGGTCTTGTTCACTTAGGGTTGTATCTGCAGAATTGTTATCTGGATTTATCCGAGAATTTTATTGTGTCTCATTTATAATTTCTCCTTCCTCTATCTCTTCCAGGCTTACTGAAGACTCTTTTTCACTCATCCCTTCTCCAACCCCATCTGTAGATTCCTCTGGTAAAATCTAAAACAATTTCCTGTGTTTACCCTCCTCTTTGTTTGCTTGGGGTTTTTGGACATCAGCCTCATTTTACTTCCTCCTCTCCCCTTCTTTTAGCTCATCCTCTAAAATATTTTTTGGTTTCGCCTGATCTACGTCTCGTCTCTCTGAATTTAAATGAGGTATCACTGCAGTAGTTGGCACATTGTTTATTATTTATTGCTCATGATCTTGATCTTGTTCTGAAGTGGAGTTGCACCAATTACCCAAGTCTTGATCTTTTAGTTCAAGGCTCCCCAGGTGTCTTGGATCTCCTTTTTTGTTATACCGTAACCTGCTTTTTTTGAGCCATTTTTTTTTCTGGGGAATTTGGTGCACTTCTTACTTTTCAAGCAACTATGTCTGATACCTTTTCTATATTATTTTTATTTTATTTTCTATTAGACCTTTGTTATGGTTTTACAAGATAGGCTCTTATTTCTTTTGCAGTTTTTGGTCTAGCTCCCATTGTTATAAATTATCAAATTTTACTTTCCCAAGTGATCCTTATTGTCTATAGGGAGTCTAACTTTTGAGAATAACTTATAACATAAGTAGGAAGCAAACTGAGGAGATGGAGGGGGTAATTTTTATAAGTTCCTTTCACTTTATTTGGACCACTGAGGTATATTCATATTTTAAAGACACTCTTACTCTTCTGTGATGTCCTCACAGTATAATTATTCAGGAGTCATATATAAGAGTTTCAAGATTAGGTTTTAAAAACATTAGTGGGATCTGAAATATTATTATGCAGTCCACAAACAACTTTTATCTTTGTCTCAGATAATATTTCTAAAGTAGTTATAGGGCAGGATCAGTGAGGAGAAGAAGTATAATCTATGATGCAATATAGCTTAACGTCTAATTGAATGTTCTTACAGCATGGCTATCAAGGAGACCTGTTGTGACTGTGGCCTGCCCTTTCAGATTCATGCAGGTACTCCTATCCCATAAACAACAGAAATATTTGCCCAGTAAAGTAAGCATTCAGTGTGGTAATCTCAGTATATGTCTCTAAAAAGACAAACTGCATCACATAAAGGACCCATTAAAGTAGGGTTCCTACAGCACAATAAGTACACAAGCCTCCAAATCAAAATGCCGTTAACCATGTGATCCACCTGAGTTTACTCCACAACTTGCAAACTCAAAGAAAATTTTTCTACCCTTTCATAGCAGTAGATATAGCAGTAGATAACCTAATAAGGTGTTGAGGGTAAAAGTATGTTGCACAATACTTATCTTTTTAGATGGATTCCAGTGGAGAGAGCTAACACAGAAAGAGAGCGGTTCCTTTCATCAGCATCAGGGTTCTTACAGCATGCATACTAGGATCTCCTTCAGCGGTCTAAGGATAGAAATTAATCGCAGTATGCAAGATTTGCACAGACTGAAAAACAGTTTGTATCCAAGTATACTTATCTGCTTGGATTCTTTTTCTTCTCTTCTCAAGGCCTGATGAGTTTTAACAGCAGCGGGTTATTGGGTGAACGAGTGATATGTTAGTGTCTCAACTGCTCGTCACTGTCTTGGGTCCTGCCCCAACCCCATGAACAGATTGAGAACCTCAGAACCTTTTGAGGTTCTCCCATCCCTAGTTAAGATACATCTCTTATTTGTCACAAAATGTTTAAGAACTTTGTCAGTTTCTTTTCTACAGGTGCACCAACATTGAACATTGTGTCCCAGAACTGATCTCCTGTTGACAACTCAGCATATGAGCTTGTAGACATCAAACTGCATCTCAAGGTTAACCCCCTGAGTTCCAAATAGCTTTTGGCATTCATTCTAACACTGTAACTATATACATTTGCAAACCAAGGAATCACAGTTTTACATAAAACTTCAAATATATTTTTAACCACAGAGGAGCAAAGGAAGAAAGAAAGAACAGAAACAGCACGTGATGGAAGGGAGAAAATGGGGGTAATTTTGGGGCCGATGGAATGGTCAGTTCTGAGGCTACAGAAGGAAAACTTGATTGCACAATCAGAAAAGAGATAGACAAGGGACAGAACAGGAGTGGACAGAACAGATCCTTGCTTTTAATTCTCTGCACAATAAATGGGACAGGGCCTTATCCAACCCTGTCACAATTGGTTAGAAGTGTATTTCTTCTATGTTTTGGTTCTTTGCTTTTCTCTACCCTCAGCACCATCATGGAATCAGTATGAAGCCAGAAATCAGTTGATTAGTTGGTGAGACAAGGAGGGACACTTAGAGTAAAGAAATAACCACAAACAGAAGAAATAAACTTTTTAACTAGTATACTACAAATAAACTACCATCAGGTATGGGGTGTGTGGGGTGGGGGGAGTAATATTTCAGCCACAGTCAAGCTGCAGTCCAAAGAGGTGAGCAGGTGAATGGGAATGGCACATGCAATTGTATGTTGAACTTCAGTACTGTGTCTTGTATCTAATCTATCTAATCACATAGAAATTAACATAAAATTAAGTTTTAACAAGTTAAGGTATTACTAGTAAAGATTCATTACATTGGAGCATTGGACTGGAGCTGCTGTTTAATACAGCATATACACACTAAGTGCCTGACTGTTTTTTCAGTGTCCCTCAATATAATGAACAGGGACCTATAACAAACACACGTTATAACTCCCCTTCTGTTCTTAAACACACATTCTGGCACCCCTTCTGTTCCTTATAGTGAGGGAGCACTGCATCTACCAGGCCTACATGATAAAGTACTAGAATGGCCTATAGAAATCTGCTGTCTACTATTGATAGTCCTGCAAAGGCTGAATTGCTTAAGGCTGCTTCAGCAGGTATAGATACTGGTAAGCATCTGTTATGCTCTGCATATGAAACCTCTGATGCTACAGCCGGGGTGCTGCCTCCAGCATATGCCTTCAGAAATGTTCCTGGCTCAGAGTAGCTAGCTTTGCTACTGATATACAATAAAATGTGTTGGATGCCCCTTTCAGGGTCTCCAAGCTGTTTGGAACTGATCTTGAAAGTGCTCTCGGGAGGCTTCAGTCATCCAAAAGGACTTTAAGGTACATTAAATCTATGAACATTCAACCTGCTGCGGGGGGGCATGCTAGAGGCTCATTTCATAGACCTGCAGCCCATAGTGGCTGTGGCTACTGTCAGCAATCATGTGGACATAGAAGCCGTCCTTTTCCAGATCCCCCCACCCCTAGTTCCCATACCATGCATTCCCTCTGATCCCTCTCATTCAGAGTCAAGGCAGCCTCAATGCCCCCAGTCCCTTATGACTCTCCACTTCCACTTCTCCACTGTTGCCTCCAGGTGTGTGGGAGGGCAAGATCTCCCTTCACCTGTCAAAATGGAGAGGAATCATTATGAGTGTGTGGGTCCTGGAAAAAGTGGAAAGGGGGCATGCTCTGGAGTTGCTGTCAACCCCTCCAGTTCATCCTGTGCCTCCTTCTCATTATCCTCTGGGTTACTTGTCCCATCTGAGAGAAGAAGTATAGTCATTACTTCACAAGGGAGTAATCAAACCCATCCATCCCAAAGAAAAGAACGGGGGTTGGGGTTATTCCAGATACTTCCTGGTTCCCAAGTGGACAGGAGATCTGCATCCTGTACTGGACCTGACAGACCTAAACAAGTTTATTGAATACAAAAAGTTGTGAATGGTGTCTCTTCAAGTTCTCATCCCCTGATGCAAAAGGGGGATATGCTCTGTGCCCAGGACATAAAGGACGCTTACCTTCATTACTGTAATGCTTTGTACTTTGGGGTCAGTGGAGGGACCCTCCACCAGCTGCAGCTGGTGCAGAACGCAGCGGACAGGTTACTGACAGACCTGCCCAAGTCTAGTCATGTGACCCTGGACCTACAAGCTCTACACTAGCTGCCTCCCAGGTGGAGGATCATCTTCAAGGTGGGCTTGCTCACCTATAAGGCCCTATATATATCCAGCCTCCCCCCCCAACAAAACATGGTAATTAGTGAGGTAAACACCAAGGTAGAGAAGTTATTAGGGAGCAGAACAGAGGTAAATGTAAAACAAGGCAAAGGCAGTAAGGACAGGAATGGAGCTAAAAGGGATAAGGCTGTCAAAAAGTGGAGGGTGATGAGTACCAATGCCCGTAGTCTGTATAACAAGCTCCCTGAACTAGTGGCCTTGATGGAAGAGGGTTACCTGGATATTGTGGCAGTCACAGAAACATGGTACACAGAGAACCATGACTGGGATGTCAACATACCAGGATACACAATCTACAGGAGGGACAGGGAGGATAAAAGAGGAGGAGGAGGAGTAGCTCTATGTAAAGAAGGGATCAAAACAACAGAACTAAAGTGTGCAAACAGGGACAGATGAGGCACTCTGGGTCACCCTGGAGACAGAAAATGGCACCACAATCCGCATGGGGTTGTATACAGACCCCCATCTCAGGGGGAGGGAATGGACATGGAAATGATAGAAGGCTTCCTTAGAATGGCAGAAAAAGGGGAGATATTGTTGATGGGGGACCTGAATATGCCAGATGTTAACTGGAGCACCTTTGCTGCAGGCACATCCAAGAGCAGGGTCATTCTTGATGCCCTAGAGGGGGTATGCCTCAGACAGCTAGTATTGGAACCCACTCGGGAGGGAGCAATCTTAGACCTGGTACTCTCAAATGGGGACGGAGAAAGAATCTCAGATTTAGAAGTGGGTAGCTATCTGGGAACAAGTGACCATCAAACAGTGTGGTTCACAAAAACACAGCCATACAATCAAGCCATACAAAAGCAAGAGTATTGTACTTTAGGAGGGCTGACTTTGGGAAAATGAGAGCGTGCCTCAGAAAAGCACTAGCAAACAGGCAAGAAGGAGGAGTGGAGGAACAATGGGAGTAATCAAACAGCTATCACAGAGGCACAAGCCTTGCAGTAAAGCAAATCAATAAAACAGAACTAAGGAAAACCGCTATGGTTCTCAAAAGAGGTGGCAGGAAAGGTTAAGGAGAAAAGGATAGCATTCAGAAAATATAGGAAACACAGAAGGAGCAGGACAGAGAACTTTATCAGTTAAAGCAGAAAGAGGCTGGAAGGCAGTCAGAATAGCAAAGGTCCAAACCGAGGAAAGGATAGCCAATTCTGTTAAGAAGGGGGATAAGACCTTTTATAGGTACATTAGGGAGTGAAGAAAGACCAAAAGAGGGATACTGAGGCTTAATAAAGGGGATGGAATGTGGGTAGATGGTGACAGTGAAAAAGCAGGGATACTGAACGAATATTTCTGCTCAGTATTCACAAAGGAAGAGGAGGGGGAGGTACCTAAACCAAACAAGAGAAACAGTCTGAAGGCGGGGGTCAATCCCAGTCCATTTACAGAAGAAAGGGTTCTGAAAGAACTAATAAAATTGAAGGTGGACAAAGCAATGGGGCCTGATGGGATTCACCCAAGAATTCTAAAAGAACTAAGGGTAGAACTAGTGACACCGCTGACTACTCTCTTTAACAAATCATGGGAGGATGGGGTGGTACCCGAGGACTGGAGGAGGGTAGATGTGAATCCTCTTCACAAAAGTGGGAGCAGGACAGAGGCAGGAAACTATAGACCAGTTAGTTTGACCTCAGTGGTAGGGAAAATGATGGAATCACTTCTGAAGGAAAGAATTGTTGAGTACCTAAAGGCCAGAGGGGCACAGGACCCAAGGCAGCATGGATTCACGATGGGAAGGTCGTGTCAGATGAATCTAATAGATTTCTTTGACTGGGTGACCAAAGTAGTAGACCAGGGAGGGGCTGTGGACATGGTCTACCTAGATTTTAGCAAGGCATTTGATACAGTTCCACACAAAAGATTAATACACAAGTTAGCCAGCCTTGGAGTGGGTCCCAAGGTGGTAGCCTGGATAAAAAAATTGGCTAGACAACAGGATGCAAAGGGTAGTAGTAAATGGACTACACAGTGAAGAAAGGAGGGTTACTAGCGGGGTACCGCAGGGTTCAGTACTGGGACCGGTCCTTTTAATGTCTTTATAAGTAACATTGCAGAGGAACTGGAAGGAAAAGATGTCTCTTTGCAGATGACACAAAGATCTGCAACAGGGTTGATACACAAGATGGAGTGGAAAGGATGGGAAGGACTTGGCAAGGTTGGAGGAATGGTCAAATGTATGGCAGCTCAGATTCAATGCAAAGAAGTGCAAGGTAATGCACATGGAAACAAAAACCCAGGGAAGCATACACAATGGGGGTGAGATACTGACAACAGTAAAATGGAAAGAGACCTGGGGGTAATTATATCAGATGACCTAAAGGTGGGCAAGCAATGTGAGAAGGCAGTAAGGAAGGCTGGGGGGATACTGGGATGCATAAGAAGAGGCATCAGTAGTAGAAAACAGGAAAATGTTATCCCTCTGTACAGACAGTTGGTGAGACCCCATCTGGAGTACTGTGTGCAGTTCTGGAGACCCCATCTCTGCAAAGACATAGACAGAGTGGAGGCTGTCCAGAGGAGGGCAACCAAAATGGTGCAGGGTCTGCACCAGAAGACATACGAAGAAAGACTAAAGGAGCTTAATATGTATACCCTTGAGGAAAGAAGGGAGAGAGGGGACATGATAGAAACTTTCAAGCACCTCAAGGGAATCAACAAAGTCCAAGAGGGTAGCATCTTTCAGAAAAAGAGATGTGCAAGAACAAGGGGGCACAATTTGAAGATAGAGGGGGGACGGCTCAGAGGTAATGTGAGGAAGTATTTTTTCACAGAGAGGGTTGTGGATGCATGGAACAGCCTCCCTGAGGAGGTCGTGAAGTCAAGAACAGTGGAGGAATTCAAGAATGCATGGGACAGACATAAGGCAGTCGTAGTGGGGGGTAGGAGGAAGTAAGCTGTTGGTTAACTAGGATCTGCAGCTTATCTGTTCGGTAGGAAAATGGGCAGACTAGATGGGCCAAGCGGTCCTTATCTGCCATCAAATTCTATGTTTCTATATGGACTGGGCCCTGGTTACCTGACTGATCTCCTGACACCAGCCTCCTCAGTCCACTTCCTCTGTTCCTCCACCAGGGGCCTCCTTGCAGTTCCGAGGGCCAGGTTAAAAATGTCCGGCGACCAAGCCTTTAAGGTCGCTGGTCCGGCCCTCTGGAACTCGATTCCCATCCCTTTTAGGGAGGCCCCAATAGTGGACAATTTTAAAAGGGGTCTAAAGACTCAACTCTTCCTTCTGGCCTTCCTGGACTGATCAGAGCTATTATATTTTAAAGATTATGTTTATTGATTTTAATACTGTGTTGTATGTTAAAAATTGTATTTGTGTGTATTTTATCCTATCTGCATTTCCCTCCCTGTCTGCTTTTATGTAAGGTACTTTTAGGACTGGGCACCACTGAAATAAATGTGCCTTGCCTTGCCTTCATGTCAAAATCTGAAAATGCCACAGGCAGTACCTCCACTTGGTTCCATGTCAAAACAGCCTGAAAAAAAGACCGCATACAAAACACATGAATCCTAGACAGTGAGTGCACAAACAGCAAGTGTTCACAACAGCAACCACCATAAATGGCTAAAACAGTGCCTAAATCAACTTTCAGAGTGGGCATTGCCCCCCGCACCCTCCCAACTAATATAATCAACACCAGGTGGCACGCAACTCAGAGACGGTAAGAAACTTGGGAGGGGGGATATTGTACAGGGGGACACAAATTGGGAAGGGGGAATAAGTCAGAGGAGGCAGACAAACTGTTCCCACTCTGGTGGGAATACAACTTGGGAAGGTGGGGAGCCATGACCCGTGGCACATGTTAAAAGAAAAACACGCACAAAAAAAAAAGGGAAACACTAGGAATCGCAGTCATCAAACCCAGATCTGTGGGAGGTACAAAGCGAACACACAGTGAGAGACTCTAACCACTAGGCTACAGTGCACCACAAGTTTTCAGCACACAACAGCCAACTTTAGTTTTCAGAACCACCTATACCTCACTGCTTCACTGATGAACCCATATGCTATTAAAAGCATGTCGTTAAAAAGACAGTCACTGTTTTGTACTCACCGTAATTGCTTCGCTCAAATTCCTTTACTCTCTTCATGGGATACCCCTCCGCTTTAAGCTGGATGGCAGCCATTATCAGTTTCAAGTGTAACCCCTTGTTACCTGGGGTTACTAGAATCCCAGTAAGACCTAGTGTTAGGCAGGGAAGGCAGCTTGTGAAACTCCAGTTAAATGGGTTTCACACTGTCTCACTCTGTTCTCGATCTCAGCTGAGACCCCCGAGATAACATCACCAATAGAACTGTCGCAGTTGCATAGCCACATTGGAATCTGCAGCAGAGGGAGTGAGATACACGTTGGGAGTTTTCAAGGTCAGTGTCCTGCTTGCCTGCAAGCAGGAAGGAAGTGTTCCTGTTTACCTTCTGTGGGAGAAGGAGTGAGTGTCCAGTGTTCAAGTGGTGGAGACCGCTGTCCAGGTCTCAGTGCCCCCTCCCTCCGGGGGGGGGGGATAGAAAGTAAAGTATCCCCATGTAGATTCCAGGGGCAATCCCCTAATTTCTGCTAAAGAAAGAAAGCTGCCTTTTACAGTTTCGGTTTGTGCTTGAAAAGTGGAAAAAGTTGTACTTCGCCTGTGGGGCACCTGCAACGAAAGGGTGAGTGTTTTTGCTCTAATTTGAGAGGGCAAAAAATGTGTTTCTTCAGCTTGGGAAATGTGAATAAATCTGGGATTTGAACTACTACTTGGGAGGCCTATGGTACTAGGACAAACCAATGGAGTAGTGTCAAAAGCTAAAGTCTGTGTGAATTCAAGTAATGTTGTAGAGGGGGTGCGACAGTTCATCCACCATTTAATCTACAGTTCAAAGTTTCAGTTTTTCCAGAGAAATGGCCGGGTATGGGCTGTGGGAGCTGGAGGTGGGAACACCCCCCATCATTAGTAACCAGGTCCACCTCTACGGATTTCTGCTGTGATTGCTACTTGCCTCATGCGTCCAGCCAGTGATGAGGTAGGTACCCAGACGTGGGTCGCAAATGGGAAAATCTCTCTAGGAGTCGCAGACTCTAAGTGGTGTGGGGAGCCACAACTTGGGAAAAGAATTCTCTTTGTGAGATGGGAGTCAGAAGAAGTAAGAAGGAAATCTCTTTAGGAGTCGCAGACTCTAAGTGGTGTGGGGAGCAACAACAAGTAAATTGGGTTCATTCTTCCAATGAACCATCAGTCAAGTGGCTGGCAGGGGAGCCGGGCCAGTCGGGCTGTGTATCCAAAGCACATGCAAGTCCGGGCTGTGTGCCTGGTGGGTCCAGAGCCTGAAAACAGTAGAAATGGTTCATTCTTCAAGTGGACCACCTTGTAGTCTCTAATCTGCATTATCAGTAAACATAGCCCCATGGGGGTCCATCTATGCTTTGTTGTGTTCAGCTAGTTATGAATAAAAGCCACACTGAAAAATCCCAATCCTGGTTCTGGACATTACAGTTATTGCTTCCTGTGTTCAGATTTACTTGGGTGCCCCTGTGCAGAGTAGCCAAACCTAGGTCCCCTTGTGCCAGGTAACCTCATTCTCCCCGAACCCAGGTCCCCACCAGGTATTGCTGCCAGTGCCAACAGCATGCCACCTGTCATTTTGGCAAAAGGCAGGGGTGGGGTTACAAAAATGGAGGCACCGCTTTGGATTTGTTCTGGAAAGAAGGTGCTTGGGCAAGGGGGCTAGCGTTTTGGCTATCTGGCAGTGGGTAGCCCAAAAAGCTAAACAATTTCCTAGTGTGTTGCTGTGCTGTGAATCTTGTGCTGCTGTTTAAAAATGCCAACTGTTTACCAAGGAGCTGTAAAGCCAAAGAGTGCCTTGTCCTGCATCAAAATTGTTTACAGTGTTTTTGTCAGCTTTAAAAATGAACTGTGGTAAATAAAAGTGTGGAAAACTAGGGGTAGCAACAAAGAAATTATGCCCTGGACGTTTGAAATGCTTTTAAAATGAATTCTTGTGAAGGAACGTGTGGAAAACTAGGGGTAGCAACAGAGAAATTATGCCCTGGACGTTGGACATGCTTTCTGTGTAAATGGAGAGACTGCAGAGTTAATGGCAATGTTACATGGTTGAAATGGGCTCCCGCCATGGAGTCAGTTGGAAAAAAAAAAAAGTGCATTTTACAGTTTAAATTTGCCTGCTCGACGATCGCCGTGAGGAGAGGAGCCCTCGTGAGGAAGAAGAGGCTCATTTGCATGGCGTCGTGTGGTTGGTCAGATTGCCATTAGTCCCACCCTTCAGCTGGCTTTACAGAGGCTGCCTCAGCATTCGAGAGGGAGACAGAGTGTAGTGCATGTACTGGCAGTGGAGGAGCGTCGAGGAGGATTCAAAGTGCTGTAAACATTCAAAAAATTGACTTTTGAGTTTAAAATCGGGCTCAACCCGCAAATCGATCGTGGAAATAGTGAATTTGGTGGTTAAAACGACGATCGCTAAGACTGCCCACCCATTTGTGTTCCAAGGCCTCCAAAAACTGGCTGCAGGCCGTTTTACCCCATTGCAGCAAGTTGCTACTAATAACAGTGAGTAAACCACTAAGAAACTGCTCAATCAGTGATTTTCAGTAATGCCATATAAAATGTGTGTGCAGCAGTGTAGTCGCTTTGCAAGTAACGACTGTGTGAAGTCCTGCCAGCAAGTGCAAGTCTGTAAAGCCATTGAATGTGTGCATGGAAGTGAAAATAGCCTCAGTTTAAAGTTTGCAGCCAGAGAGACTGTGGGGTGTAGCAAAATGCAACACTAGTAGAAGCAGGCAATCCTGTGCTGAAACCTAAAGCTTTTAAGGGACTGTAATTAAATAAATGTTACCAGCTTGTGAAAAGTCCAAGGAAAATCCTGTAAATGTGTGTAAAGTCAGAAAAGAGCAAGTTGTGCAGTATGAATAAAAGTTATCAGTAGCTGGTGTAAATCGGGTGCGCAGTGGCTTGACCCAGATTCTAAATGTTGATGCTCAGGAGTGCTGCCGCCGCCATTACAGGGTGGGGTAGTAAAGTAAACACAGCAGCAGAGGAGCCATTTTAAAACTAAAGAGTGTGTTCAGTAAAGTGGGACTTTCAGTTACAGTGAACTTTTGTTTATTTTTCTGCAGTTATGGCCTCAGGACCAGCTCGTTACCCGGATCATGCCCGGGTTGCAGTAACAGCAGCAGTAAATAGACTGAGAGATATTGAAAAGTGGTGCTATGGAGGGCAACTGCCTCCTGATGTGGCAATTCCTAATTATCCAATGTGTGTGTATGCCAAACATGCTTGAGTGCTGGAAGGGACGTCTTCATGATTCCTCACTGTGCTGGATGCCTTCAAAAATATGGCTTGTATAAAGCACCTCCAATTCGTTTGGCTCCCACATGGACAAAAATTCAGGAATCTGCAGTTGGTAGCACACAGCACCAGGCAGAGCCTGTGGAGGAAGGTCCCTCGGGGGAGTGTGGCACAAAGCTAGAGGGTGCAGAGTTAGAGACTGAACCTGAAGTTGAAGTTTTGGATGCTGGATCTCAGAAAGAAAGTTCGGATAAAGCATCAATAGACCCCTGGGGGTGGGGCCTAGCCCAAGTCTCTTAGGTGAAGATGAGATGCGGGAGGCCTTTGAATGGGAGGTGTCGACCTCCGCGCCTAGTGATGAATGGATAGTCTCAGGGGTGAGAATGACTGCTCACTCCTGGGCTCAGATCCTCAGTGAAGAGGAAGATGAGGGGGAACCTATGTGGCCTTGTGAGAAAGGAACGGGTACACAGCCTCAAGATCTTGCCTCGGAGGAATGTGTTGAAGAAGGTGGTGATGCCACTGCCCTGGCTTTACAGAAGGAAGAAGTCAGGGATCCATTTTTAATTTCCTTGAGAATGCGAAGCTGGCAGAACCAGGACTGGCCACCCCCAAGCCAGGCCAGCGGTCTCAGATTGACCAAAGCAAGTAAAGAGGAGAGACTGGTTCGTAGAAAGGCAAATGAAATCTATGGTATGACCTTTCCTACCTTTCCTCGGAGAGTCTGGGAGGAGATTGAGGACTGCAGGAAATCCTGGATCTGGGATGAAGCAATGAAAATGTGCATCCTGGGGCCAACCAGCATGTAAAGAATAGACTGTTCCACTAAAAGTATACCCAGTGGAAGAGAGGCAGGACACTGTTTATGGACAGAGTGAGAATAGTGGACGGAGAGGGACGTGAAGTCTCCCACTGTGTGAATTATGTGCATCCAGACCGGGTAATAATTCAAGCCCCTGACCCCTGGTACTATTGGCCTCAGTGCAAGGACCTCCCAGCAATTAAGCCCATGCCTACAAAATGGAGAGCCGAGCAGTGGTAGTCAATACTGCCACACCAGACTGTGAAGTGCCCTTATTGATCCGCCAATATGAATAAACAAGGACTCAGGTGCTCCACATTCATCAGTCTACAGTGTACTGTCCTGTCCAGCAACCATCCACTGGCCCACCAGATGACTTCAGATCCAGAGAGGACACCATCCCAGCTGTTTCCTGTTCATCGCCTGGTAATCGGATGACGTCGGACCAGCTGTTTTCTTTTTGTTCCTGTGCTAAGGTTCCGTCTCCATTGATGACATCAGCCCAGCTGTTTCCAGATGTGCCCTCCTGTGGTTCCCGGAAGATGTCCGCCCAGCTGTATCAGAAGAAATGCTGCCAGGGAGAGTCTTCGGCAGGGTGCAGTTTCGTACAGAGTCTTGTACCACAAATGGCTGGTAAGTCCGAACTTTTCTATCTTTATGACATTGCAGTACACACCCTACACTACAGACTTCAAAAATGTGTGAACTGTCCGCAAAGACTCTCCCCTTCGGGACTTTGGCCTGTCAGAACTGTGCTTCACCGGGCTCCAGCCCAGGACAGACTCTTTATTGGACTAGACTTCGGGCCTTGTGGTCACTAGTTGGGACTTTTAGGGCACTCCATCCCCCCAAATGTGTATTGTAAATAATGTCATTATTGTACTTTAATGTAAATACTGTTTTTCTACCTTTTTCTAAAAAAACCTTTTTGGGATTTTTCAGTGTTTTGTATGGTAGGGGTTTAGATAGACTGTGTATGCAGATTAGGAGTGTGTTTTGTCTTTCTTTTTCTTACAGGTGTTCCTGGGAAGACAGAAGAGAAGACAAGAAGAGGAGGAGGGGCTCATCGGAGTTCCTCGTCAGTGCTTTATTGTGTAGACATTTAAAGTACTGTGGTGTTATTGTTATTACTGTATTAACCCTTTTCCTTCCACAGGTGTGGTTGTGGGGGTAGGGAGGAGGCAGTAATTGGTATTTTAATGGTGTGGTTGCAGGTTGCCCAAGGTCGGGGAGGTCCCTGGGTTTTTTTTTGTTTTGGGAATATTATGTTAGAGGCAGATGGGTTTTCCCTAGAGGGTTGGGGGGATGGACAGGTTGTGGCCCTGACCTGCAGTAGGGACCGCAGTGCTGATCGATCAGGGCTATGCTCTGGATGGTTCTACCAGAGCTACTGGGTGTCCATAGTAAGTGGATAGTGTAGAGGCTGATATGTCAGCTACAGGCCTCTAGGCCCTTAGTGTTGCCTGCCTGTGCTTGCACATGGTAGGAGGGGGCCTGATCACCCCCCTCCGCAGGTAGCACATAGGGTGGGATGGCCTAAGGCCAGGTGCATAATGACTGAGGACAGTCATTTTCTTGGTCAAGGGCGAGTGTAACCCCTTGTTACCCGGGGTTACTAGAATCCCAGTAAGACCTAGTGGTAGGCAGGGAAGGCAGCTTGTGAAACTCCAGTTAAATGGGTTTCACACTGTCTCACTCTGTTCTCAGTCTCAGCTGAGACTGAGAGATGACAGCACCAATAGAACTGTCGCAGCTGCATAAGCCACACTGGAATCTGCAGCAGAGGGAGTGAGATAGAACGCTGGGAGTTTTCAAGGTCAGTGTCCTGCTTGCCTGCAAGCAGGAAGGAAGTGTTCCTGTTTACCTTCTGTGGGAGAAGGAGTGAGTGTCCAGTGTTCAAGTGGTGGAGACCGCTGTCCAGGTCTCAGTGCCCCGTCCCTCGGGGGGATAGAAAGTAAAGTATCCCCATGTAGATTCCAGGGGCAATCCCCTAATTACTGCTAAAGAGAGAAAGCTGCCTTTTACAGTTTCGGTTTGTGCTTGAAAAGTGGAAAAAGTTGTACTTCGCCTGTGGGGCACCTGCAACGAAAGGGTGAGTGTTTTTGCTCTCATTTGAGAGGGCAAAAAATGTGTTTCTTCAGCTTGGGAAATGTGAAGAAATCTGGGATTTGCACTACTACTTGGGAGGCCTATAGTACTAGGACAAACCAATGGAGTAGTGTCAAAAGCTAAAGTCTGTGTGAATTCAAGTAATGTTGTAGAGGGGGTGCGACAGTTCATCCACCGTTTAGTTGACAGTTCGAAGTTTCAATTTTTCCAGAGAAATGGCCGGGTATGGGCTGTGGGAGCTGGAGGTGGGAACACCCCCCATCTTTAGTAACCAGGTCCACCTCTACGGATTTCTGCTGTGATTGCTACTTGCCTCATGCGCCTGGCCAGTGATGAGGTAGGTACCCAGACGTGGGTCGCAAATGGGAAAATCTCTCTAGGAGTCGCAGACTCTAACTGGTGTGGGAAGCCACAACTTGGGAAAAGAATTCTCTTTGTGAGATGGGAGTCAGAAGAAGTAAGAAGGAAATCTCTCTAGGAGTCGCAGACTCTAAGTGGTGTGGGGAGCCACAACAAGTAAATTGGGTTCATTCTTCCAATGAACCGTCAGTCAAGTGGCCGGCAGGGGAGCCGGGCCAGTCGGGCTGTGTATCCAAAGCGCATGCAAGTCCGGGCTGTGTGCCTGGTGGGTCCAGAGCCTGAAAACAGTAGAAATGGTTCATTCTTCAAGTGGACTGCCTTGTAGTCTCTAATCGGCATTATCTGTAAACGTAGCCCCATGGGGGTCCATCTATGCTTTGTTGTGTTCAGCTGGTTATGAATAAAAGCCACACTGAAAAATCCCAATCCAGGTTCGGGACATTACAGTTATTGTTTCCTGTGTTCGGATTTACTTGGGTGCCCCTGTGCAAAGTAGCCAAACCTAGGTCCCCTTGTGCCAGGTAACTTTATCCTCCCCGAACCCAGGTCCCCACCAGGTATTGCTGCCAGCGCCAACAGCATGCCACCTGTCGTTTTGGCAAAAAGGCAGGGGTGGGGGTTACACAAGTCTTGCCCTTTAGCTTATTCTCAGCACCGCGTGTATTTACCAAAAGCACGGATCGGCAAAACCCCCCTCCTCCACCCCCGAAGCCAGAAGCGGGTCGCGAGGGCACTGGATGACCTGCTCTCCCCCCAAGCAGCCACGAGGCGAGGTCGCGAGAGCCTGCAGCGCCTCCCAGCACGGATCGGCGAAACCCCTCCCCACCCCCGCCAGAAGCCAGAAGTGGGTCATGCGAGGGCACTGGATGACCTGCTCTCCCCTAAGCAGCCACGAGGTCGAGGGTCGCGAGAGCCTGCAGCGCTCTCCCAGCACGGATCGGAACCCCTCCCACCCCCAAAGCCAGAGCGGGTCACGAGGCACTGAGACCTGCTCTCCCCTAAGCAGCCACGGTCGAGGTCGAGAGCCTGCAGCGCTCTCCCAGCACAGATCGAAGGACCCTCCCCACCTCAAGCGGGTCGCGAGGGCACTGGATGACCTGTTCTCCAAGCAGCCACGGTCACGAGGTCACGGAGCCTGCAGCGCTCTCTCAGCACGATCGGCGAACCCTCCCACCCCGGCCAGAAGCCAGAAGCGGTCGCGAGGCACTGGATGACCTGCCTCCCAAGCAGCCACGAGGTCGAGGTCGCGAGAGCCTGCAGTGTTCTCCCAGCACGGATCGGGCGAAACCCTCCCCACCCCTCGGGGTCAGAAGCGGGTCGCGAGGCACTGGATGACCTGCTCTCCCTAAGCAGCCACGGAGTCGGGGTCGGCGAGGGGCTGCAGCTCTCCCAGCATGGATCAGCGAGCCCCTCCCCACCCCGAGGCCAGAAGCCAGGCGGGTCGCGGGGCACTGGATGACCTGCTCTCCCCTAAGCAGCCACAAGGTCGGGCAGTGAGCCTGCAGCGCCTCTCCCAGCACGGATCGGTGAACCCCTCCCCACCCCTTGGGCCAGAAGCGGGTCAGCGAGGGCACTGGATGACCTGCTCTCCCTAAGCAGCCACGAGGTCGAGTCGCGAGCCTGCAGCGCCTCCCAGCACGATCGGGCGAACCTCCCACCCCCTCAAGCCAGAAGGTACAAGTTTCGCAGGAAGCGAGGAATCAGTCCCAGCATTTGAATTTTGGCGCCTTCCTCTCCAAAGCTTTACTGAGCGCTGTACTGCTGTGTCGTGGCTCTTCAGTCGGCGTAGCACTATAGATTTTTTACTTCCTTTTTTCATTTTAAGCCTGTTAGTACTCTGCTAGTTTTTATTTCATTTTAAGCCTGCTAGTACTCTGCTTTAAGAATCAGCTTCAAGCAATATTTGTTCAGGATTAGAGCGGGGTCCTCCCCTTTAATGCTCACTTGTATGTAGGGTTGTTTTACTGGACTGTAAAAGTAACTAAATGTATTCCATAGCATGCACGAAGCGCTGAGCGCGTTCACTGCAGTGTAACCAGACTCCTAAAGAACTGCCCGAGCAATCCCCCCAATCGCTGCTAGAGTTTGCAACCGAAGCACATTGGTCTCTTACCTGCATAGCCCCTCCTGCTGCTCCACGGCATATCTAACCTTTCGTCTTTCTTTCTCCCTCCACAGCCAGAAGCGGGTCGCGAGGGCACTGGATGACCTGCTCTCCCCTAGCAGCCACGAGGTCGAGTCGGAGCCTGCAGCGCCTCCCAGCACGGATCGGCGAACCCCTCCCACCCCCCGGCCAGAAGGCACGAAGTTTGCAGGGAGCGAGGAATCAGTCCCAGCATTTGAATTTTGGCACCTTCCTTCCAGAAGCTTTACTGAGCGCTGTACTGCTGTGTCGTGGCTCTTGCCCCGCCACCCCCACCACCACCCTTGGTCGGCTCTTACATTTATAGGCAGCTTTTTAGGTCAGGTGACGCAGCAGCCAAAACCTATCAGCCTAGTTTCAGGTTTGCAGGTTATCACTGGCCACCAGCAGAGGCTGCTAACACAATCCTGCCATTCTGCAAAGCATACCTCTACTTTTAAAACATGTACTTCCTTCTAATTGCAGTGCTTGCCACGGTTATGCCCCTCACCTCTCTTCTCCCTACAAACCTGCCTTTATACAACCCTGCTCCTTGTTTTAGTCTCTCACCCTCACCCTCCCCCCCCGCCAACTCCCAAGGACTGCCAATTCCACAAATCTACCACTTCATGGATCATAGGTGCCTCAATCATTCCACTGTCCTTCTCCATGGGATTACCAGTCCTAATTGAGCTAGGTGCTGGTACCCCGTACCCCGTACCAAGCCAAACACCTGCCCAGATCCCGCCTCAAACCAAGTCCATGGCGCAATGCTACTAGAATTCTCACCCTGCTGCTTCTCTTGTCAGGGGATATTGAAGCTAACCCTGGCCTCTATCAAATCACAACCATGCGTCCAAGGGACTCTAGCTTTACTCCATCTGAACATCCGCAGCCTCCTAAAAAAATATCTGAGCTGCAAGTCACCATTCAAACCTCAAGCCTGACATCTGCATCATATCCAGACCTGGCTTAAACCTCACCATGGATGCCGAAATAGCTATCCCGGTATACTGAACCAGGCAGGACCGCCTAGGCCCTAAGAAAGGAGGAGGCATAGCCATGTATATGTCATCCAGCCTTTAATTACACCCCTGTCCATATCAATGGCCCCCCCCCAAATTGAAACTAAGCTGATTAAACTTCTGCTGCCACACTCCTCCCGGTATATGTGGCTGGCATCTATTCCGCTCAGCTACTCCTGGCAACACCATCATCAATCATCTAGCTGCCCTAAAACCCTGGCTGCCTCAGGCGAACTCTACATCCTAGGCGATGTAAACCACAACTGGCTTGCACCCGCTTGTCGTGAAATACATAGTAGTGTCAAAGCCCTCAACCTTTCCCAACTAATTGACCTGCCCACCGCCTAAACCCGCAACAAGTAACCACCTCCCTCCTGGACTGGGCTCTCACCTCACACTCACAGAATAATCTCGATGGGCATCCTTCCTGACTCACTGAGCGATCACCACATGATCTATATATCTAGGAAAGTGCATAAGCCTACAAACCACCACCTCCCTCCTAGGCAAATCCTTACGAGAGCCTACAAATCTCTCTGCCTCCAATCACTCTTAAACGATATAGCGCTTGCTGACTGGTCCTTTATCAATCTAGCGCCCTCAATCGACCACGTGTTTGATAAGTTCAGTAAGCAACTCCTTCACATATGGCACTATCACGCCCCATTAAGGAAAAAAAGAGTTAGGGCTTACCACCTCCCTGGATATCTGCCGATATAATTAGCAAATGCATAGCTAGGATCAGGCCTGGAAAAGTCACAGGAAACTACAATCCCCTCATCTCTGCAGCACTACCGACCCTCCAAACAATTGCACCAAAGCCATAAGAAAGGCAAAAACACTACTTCTGTGGCGCCTCACCAAGAATCTTAATCATCCCACCAATTCTGGAAAACCGTCAAAACCTTGCTCTCTCACTGGCCAAACCTCTACCCTAAACCTCCTGGGAAATGTCTTATCAACCCCAGCGAAGTTGCATCAGCATTCAACTCCTTTTCTCGACTAGTGCAAAATCTCTCATAGACAACCAGCAACCTTGCACACCCACACAACCACCGTGCCATTCCCTCAGTGTCCTCAAACACACCCACTCTCTCTGCCACATCCCAGCCATCATCAAGCATGCCCACTTTTTCCTTCCGCCTGTCTCCTGCAGAAGTCCTTGCTGCACTATGCCCCTTGACCCTAACAAAGGCAAGTGCCTGCAAGGCCTGGACACCAAACTCCTCTTCCTATCAGCCCCTGCGATAGCCTCCCCCCTAGCTGACCTACTAAACCGCTCTTTCGCAATGGCACAAATTCCAGCTGCCTGGAAGGAAGCTGTAATCATCCCCCTACCTAAAGGGGGTGACCTATCAGAGCCGGGCAACTACCGCCCTATCTCTCTCTCCTACCGGCACTGGCCAAGCTGCAAGAGCAGCTCGTACTCACCCAACTAACACAATTCCTTGACTCCACCTCTTTCTTCACTCCATTCCAGTCGGGCTTGCAAAATCATTCCACCGTCCACAGCTCTGCTAAGGCTCACTAACGATATCTCTTTGGGATGGACAAGGGCCTCGTCACCTCTGCTATTTTATTGACTTGGCCAAAGCCTTTGACACTGTGTCCCATTCTAATCTCCTCTCAAAACTGCAACAAGCGGGCCTCTCCCCCCACCTTGAACTGGTTCCAAGCCTACCTGACAGGCAGAACGCAGGCTGTAAAAATTGGCCCACACATCTCATCCCCGTTGCCTGTGAACATGGGGGTACCCCAGGGCTCGGTCCTGGGCTCCCTGCTCTTCTCTATTCTCTTAAATGATCTGCCACTAGTCTGCGCAAACTCAGCGTTGCAAATGTATGCGGATGATACAGTGCTGTACACCTCTGGCCCCTCTACCACTGACTCAATGCTACCTCTCCAACGTGATTTCGATGCTGTTCAAACTTGGCTCAGGTCCAACCAGCTGGTCCTAAACGCCAAGAAAACTGTCTCCATAACCTTCGGCACCCATCCCAAGCTATCCCGGCTGGCAGCCCCCCCTATCTTCCACACCCTGGATGGCTCCAACCTTGACTCCTGCACCTCCTTCCGGTACCTTGGGGTTTGGCTAGATCAACATCTTGATTTCCATGCCCACATCGAATCTCTACAGAAAAAACTCCACCCTAAACTAGGGGCACTGCACCAACACAAAGGTTCCCTTCCCACCTCTATTAGGAGGGAGCTAGTCCTCAAAATGATCCTCCCCATTTTTGACTACGGCGACGTGGTCTACAGGACTGCCCCTCCATCTACCCTAGCCAGACTGGACCCCCTCTATCATTCGTTCTGTCGCTACGTACTTGACTGTCCTCCCTCCACCCATCACTGTGACTTATACAGAGCCCTCTCCTTCCCATCTCTAGAATCTCGGCGTAAATTACACTGTACTAATCTTATTTACAAATACTGGTCGAATACCCTCCCCCTGTACCTCAGATGTGCCCTATCAACCCAATCACCCCCCATCTACCCCCTCAGAGCTTCTGATCCTAAACAACTCCTTGTACCCTTCATGCGCACTCTAAGGGCCAAATGGCCTTTATGCATCGACTCCTAAATTATGGAATGAGCTACCTGCAGACATCAGGCTCTCAGATTCCCACTGGCCCTCAAACCACGCCTGAGGTCTCACTACTCTGTGGCATGTAACTGCCACCGCAGATTTAGCTTCATATATAATAAGGTTTATACCTGATGCCGGGCGGCTAATCACATTGTGTACTGTGACTACTGCCAACTACTCTGACCTATGTAACACTACTGTACTGTGACTTTACTGTATCTATTCTTTGACCTATGTAACCCCAGGTCGCATCTGGAAACGAGCGGACCCCGCTCAGAATGCTTATCTGGTAAATCTCTTAAATAAATAAATAAATAAAAATAAATAAATAAAATGCTTTGCTGTTGTGGCAGCAGCCCTTCAGAGGGAACGGCCTTATGTCTATCCATAGCTGGATGACTAGCTCCTCAAGGTCCCATTCAGAGAATAGTTCAGTACATATTGTCCAGAATGAAACAATTGTTTGAGAAACTGGGTGTTATGGTCAACATACTAAAATCCATACTAGTTCCTTACCAGCACATTCAATATATTGGTGCAGTGCTGGAAACAGCATTGGGCAGTGCATTTCTGCCTGCAGCCAGAGCAGAGGCCCTAGTTTCCCGAACCCAACTGGTACACAGGAGTCATTATGTATCCACTTGGACAATGCTCCATCTCCTAGAACTTATGGCCACTGCCATAGTGACAGTCTTCTTTACTGATCTCCATGTGCACATACTGCAATGGATCCTTCAGGTACACTGGTATCAACTGATGGACAAGCTAGAACAGATGGTCTTCATCACATCCCCACTCCACAATGCTCTGGTATAGCAAATGGAATGCCAGCACCTGTTGCAGGGTGTCCTATTCTTTTCTACAACTGCAGTGTGGTTTCTCATAAAGGATGCCTTGAGGTCGGGCTGGAGTGCCTATCTGGATCCCTTTCAGGCCCAAGGGTCATGGACTGACCTGGATTCAAATCTCCACATCAGTGTTCTGGAGATGAGGGCTGTTCTTGGCCTCCAAGCCTTCAGAGAACACCCCAGACCCAGCACCAGTCCCTTGCTGATATGGACAGACAATGTCTGTGCAATGTATAACATGTAAGGAGGTACTCACTCTTAGTCCCTGTGCAGGGAAGTGATGACAGTGTCTTAGTGGGCAATGTCTCGCAGCTTTCCGTTAACAGCTGTGTTTCCCCAGGTGTCCAAAATATCTTAGCAGCCAGACTAAGCCAGTTACAGTCAATGATTCATGAATGGAAAATGCTGGACTCTGCGGCAAGTGACCTCTTCGCAAGGTGGGGTCATCCAAAGTTGGACTTTTTTGCATCCCCGCACAACGCAAAACTGATGCATTTCTGTTCACTTGCTCCAGGGCCTGGAGTTTTTGTGTGAGACGTGTCGTCCCTCTCCTGTAAAGTGAGGTTCCTTTATGCATTCCCTCCCAGCCCTCTCTTTCAGAGGATTTGCTCATACTGCTGCGGAGCGTGCCAGCCTGATACTAGTGACCCTCTTCTGGCCCTGCCAGATCTAGTTTCTACTTCTGCAGCATCTAACAATGGAGCTTCCTGTTCAGCTACCCTTTGGTTGGGCTCTACTGTTGCGGGACAGAGGATCCCTGGTCCATCCAGACCTATGGTCCCTGCATCTGCAAGCATGGCTCCTGAAGACATACCCATTGCCAGTTTTGGGGTCCCCCTAGGTGGCTGATATCTTTCTTGCAGCTAGGTAACCTTCCACAAGACACCTATTCTTTAAAATGGAAATGTTTCTCTTTATGGTGTGCTTTCCATTCTGAGGACCCTTTCACATGTCCTGTCAGTACTGTACTTGCCTACCTCCTGTCTTTAACTGACTCCAGTCTTCAGTACTCATCCATTAAGGTTCATTTGGCTGCCGTTTCGGCTTTCCATGCCCCTACTGATGGACACATGCTGGCACAGCTGGAAGTGTCCCATACATTCCTAAAGGGTTTTTTGCACATGCATCCCCCTATTTGTAAACCAGTTCTGCCTTGGGACCTTAATTTCAGAACTGAAGAATTGACTCTGGCTCCCTTCAAGCCTGCCACAACTTGTGAGATGCATTTCCTTTCATGGAAGACACTGTTTTTGGTCGCCATAACTTCTGCTCACAGAATTTTCAAGCTTTAGGCTACGATGCATGAGCCTCCTTACCTGATTTTCCACAAAGACATGGTGTCCTTGAGTACCAGTCAATGTTGTCTACTAAAAGTGGCCTCTGATTTCACATTGAATCAGACCATAAACCTTCATGTGTATTATCCTGAGCATGCCAGCAAAGGCGAGGCATTGCTCCATACACTTGATGTACACAGAACACTACATATCTATGTCGATCACACTAAGGACTACAGAAATTCCTCCCAGCTTTTTGTCTTATCCATTCGTAGAAAAGAGGGTGCCTAATCAATGCCTGTTCAAATGGCTGGTTTGCTGTATTGAGTTCTGTTATCAGGAGTATGGTAAAGAACTCACTGATGCTGTGTGTGGACATTCTACACATGATATGGTCGCTTATTTTGCCTGCTTTCATAATGACGCTGCAGCTGACATGTGTGCTGCTGCCACATGAAGTACAGTGCATACTTTCACTAAGCACTACAGTCTAGACATTGGGCTTGATTTTCAAAGGGAGACGCAGGGCTGGCATCAAGCCCTGCATCAACCTCCTGTTTTAGTATATCGGGCGCAGTTGCAACACTTTTCACACTATACAGCAGCTTGCATCAAATATTTGGTGCAAGCCCTTTGAAAATGGTGTCCTCAATGGCACAGGTTAGACCACGGAAAAGCTGATCTAACTCGTGATGTTTGGCCCTCAGAATTGAAAATCCTGATCGCCAGCCGGGAGAATGCCGCAGACCCCGTGCACCAAACGATTGGCACAGCGAGGACTTGTGGCATTCTCAAGGCTCTGAAAATCAAGCTCATCATCTCTAGGAGACATGCTGGCTCTGGTCCTGTTATTTTGGAAGGCCTGCAGTCCTGATTGCATGTCAGGCTCTGCCATCCTGTCTGGGTACCTTGTGTACTGCTTGGAAATTGTTCCAAAGGTGTGGCCCAATGGAGGAGATATCCTCGACGAAAATAGAACAGTTACTTATTGTAACAGTAGATGTTTGACAGAATCTCCTCCACTGGACCACAGCTCACCTACCCTCATTCCTTCCCCCTTTTCAGTTGCACAGATATTTGCTGGCAGTTGGTGTACTGTCTTGTCTGGAGGTGGCCAAAACTGCCTTTTGTTTACTACATTTCCAGCTCCATGCCTCTCCTTGTGTACCTAGTACTAGTTTTGGTCTCCTAGTTCCTCATGATAAGAGGCCCCTCTAAGCTTGTCTCTGACGGGCAATTGAGAAGCAATGGGGCCACCAGTGTTTTATAGGTGCCACCATTGCATATCATCATGGGCAGCCTCCAGATAGCAAAGGTTTCCGAGTGGTTCTGACACTGACAGCTGACAGTTCCAAAGGTGTGGCCCAATGGAGGAAGTTCTCTCAAAGATCTAAATGGTGAGTAAATGTTCTTTGTTATGCCTAAACTGTACATAAGCATACACACCATTGCACCCTGTGTTCAATGTTAGACTGACTTCTGCTAGACCACAAGCAACAATATTTTGACGGACTATTTGTTTGGAAAAATAGTCTATGGTAAAACTTTCTGTATCCTGCTTGAGTTGGGTACCCTAGCTAACAATGCTTATGGCCCGAGATTCAGCCTGATGAGACATGTATTTACCCTATTTAGGAAAACATCACAAGGGCACAAACTTTTCTAATTGTATTGCAAGGTGTAGAACTCATTTTCTCCCAATTTATAAGGTTGTAAGACTCAGGTTTATTTCAAAAGCCGAGTCCTGACAAGGACGAAGCATGTCTTTGTGTATTTATTCTGTTATCAGCCATTGCTGATTGTGTGCGAGGCCATTTGGCACTATACACTCTACAGTGAATTATAGGTCTAATCAAATACTCATAAGCCTAGCAAGCCTCTTGATTATGTACTGGATCAGTCATTATTGTCTTAGAAATTACTAAACAAGCTAATATTCATTTTTAAAAGCAATCTGCCATTGCCTTTTATATCTGAAGTACTTTTTCTTTTCCCTTTGGTTACATAGAAGATTGTTTACCTGATGTTAATAGCTGTGATGTGTGGGACAGAACTCTGCCTGGCAGCTGACATATCTATCTCTATTGCCCCCCACTACATCATCAGCATTGTGACCTCAATGAATGTGACATCACTGCTGCTTGGGAACAGCCACTCAGTAGCTGCCAAGTTAGTCACCTGTGATGTCAACGTCAATGAGATCACAATGCTGATGATGTAGTGGGGGGGGACTATCGCCAGATATGAGAGCTATTCCACATATCCAACACAACATTATCACATAAAAAAACTTTCCAATTAACAAAAGGAAAAAGAAAATACTTCAGAAATAAAAAGTTATAACTCACTACTTCTTAAAATGTGTATTGTTTTCCTGGCTGCCTGTTTTGGCTACACTAGCTCTTTCTTCCATGTTGATTTGCACATACTTCCCATTATGCTTTGCATTATTGGGGCATGTGTAATTCTGCATTTCTTGCAAAAGGTTGCTTAAAGTAATTTTCTAGGTTTCTGCAATAAATAAATAAATAAATTCTGCTGGTAAAAGCAGAACACAAATCTCATAAGATTCCAAAAAATTAATTTCTGGACATTCCATTCTTCACTACTGAATACACGTGCATGACAAGCAGACTCTTCTCCCCTTAAACTTCATAGGTCCGGTTCCCTGATGCGTTTACTGCTTTGGTGTCACAATCCTCTGCTTGTGATGTCAGAATAATTTCCATGGCAACAGGTTGTGATGTCACTAGTAGGGGATTATAAATTCACAACAGGCATAGGCAACATAAACATATGGAAGTCTACAGGAAAAAGATCCTGTTTTTTTTTGTGCCACCTTGTGCAGCACCGGGCGCTTCACTTTTTTAAGCCTTCACATCATGCCACTCCTCTGCCAGCCAGACTCACTCAGGTCAGCGTCATCCACTGTCAGATCCCAGAGTTTCTCTCCAATGACCATGTCAGTTTTATGTCTCACCTGTCATGTTATATGCCTCATGTTGTATGGTGTATTTGTCCCCAGGATGCATCTGGGATCAAGCGGTACTCCACTCAGTATGCCTTCCTGGTGAAGCTCTTAAATAAATAAATATCTCCCTCAGGGCAGGAGAGGGAGTGCATGTTGCTGAAGCCAAGAGCAAGGCCCCAGGGGCTGCGCAGTGGGCACACTGTCGATGATGGTCTGAGCTGGACGTCATTGTCCACCAAGGGACAAATGACTTGGCTCATCATGAGATTAGAGCAGTGCAGAAGGACTTTGTAGAGTTGGGGAGGGGCCTAAGACAAGTAACACACACAGTAGCCTTCTCAGAGGTGCTGCCTGTCAGTGGCATGGGTGAGGCGAGGGTACTTTGCACCATACAGTTTAACGAATGGTTGAAAAAATGGTGTGGAGCACAGGGGTTTGGCTTCATTGGGGACTGGGGTTCCACCTGGAGGGACACCAGCCTATACTGGCAGGTTGGTCTGTATCTGTCCAGGAAGGGAACAAGTCTTTTGGGCAATCGGTTTAAATGCTTCATTGGCAAGCTTTTAAATTAGTCAAGGGGGGAGGCACTGATAAGCAGCAGGAGAATCCCAGCCTCCCTCTACAAAACAGGGTACTAAATGAGAATAAGACCAAGGCAGAAAGGTCAGTGGGGGATGCTGCTGCAGAAGGTAAAGCCATCAAAAAATGGAGAGCAATGAGTACCAGTGCCTGTAGTCTGGGTAACAAGCTTCCTAAATTAGTGGTCTTGATGGAGGAGGAACATCTGGATATTGTGGCAGTCACAGAAACATGGTACACACAGAACCATGACTGGGATGTAAACATACCAGGATACACTATCTACAGGAGGGACAGGGATGGTAAAAGAGGAGGAGGAGTAGTAGCTCTCTACATAAGGAAAGGAATCAAAGCAACAGAACAAAAGGGTAAACAGGGAGGAGAAGAAGCACCGTGGGTCAATTTGGAGGCAAGCAATGGCACCACAATCCACACAGGGGTTGTATACAGACCCCCCTCTCTGGGGGAGGAAATGGACAAGGAAATGACAGAAAGTATACTTAGAATGGCAGATAAAGGGGAGATTGCTGATGGGTGATCTGAATATGCCAGATGTTAACTGGAGTGCAGTTGCAGCAGCCACTTCTAAGAGTGGGGTTATTCTAGGTGCCCTACAGGGGGCATGCCTTAGACAACTAGTATTGGAACCCACTTGAGAGGGAGCAATCTTAGACCTGGTCCTCTCAAATGGAGATGGAGAGAGGATCACAGATGTAGAAGTGGGTAGCCATCTGGGAACTAGCGACCATCGAACAGTATGGTTCATACAAATGAAGTAATAGAGTCAAGCCATACAAAGGCAAAAGTACTCGACTTCAGAAGGGCTGACTTTGCCAAAATGGGTGAGTGCCTAAGGAATGATAGCAAGTGGGCAGGAAGGAGGGTGGAAGAACAATGGGGAATAATAAAAACTGCCATCACAGAGGTAACAAGCCTTTGTGTGAAGCAAATAAACAAAACAGAACGATGTAAGAAACCACTATGGTTCTCAAAGGAGGTGGCAGCGAAGGTTCAAGAGAAAAAGAAAGCATTCAGAAAGTACAAGGAATCACAGAAGGAGCAGGACAGAGAATTGTATCAGTTAAAGCAAAAGGAAGCTGGGAAGGCAGTCAGAACAGCAAAGGCCCGAACTGAGGAAAAGATAGCCAACTCAGTTAAGAAGGGGGATAAAACCTTTTTTAGGTACATCAGGGAGCGAAGGAAGACTAAGGGAGGGATAGTGAGGCTTAATAAAGGGCAGGGGGTGGGCAGAGGGTGACTGTGAAAAGGCAGAGATACTAAACAAATATTTTTGCTCAGTATTTACAAATGAAAAGGGGAGGTACCTAAAACAAACAACAGAAACACTCTGGATACAAAAGTTGATACCAGCCCATTTACAGAAGAAAGGGTTCTGAAAGAACTCTTAAAACTGAAGGTGGACAAAGCAATGGGGCCTGATGGGATTCATCCCAGAATTCTAAAAGAACTAAGGGTAGAACTAGTGACACCACTGACTACCCTCTTTAACAAATCATGGGAGGATGGGGTGGTACCTGAGGACTGGAGGAGGGCAGATGTGATTCCCCTTCACAAAAGTGGGAGCAGGGCAGAAGCAGGAAACTACAGGCCTGTTAGTTTAACCTCAGCGATAGGGAAAATGATGGAATCACTTCTGAAGGAAAGAATTGTCGAGTACCTAAAGGCCAGAGGGGCACAGGACTCAAGGCAGCATGGGTTCACAGCAGGAAGGTCATGCCAGATGAATCTAATAGATTTCTTTGACTGAGTGACCAAAGTAGTAGATCAGGGAGGGGCTGTGGACATGACCTACCTAGACTTTAGCAAGGCATTTGACTCAGTCCCACACAAAAGATTAATATACAAGTTAGCCAGCCTGGGAGTGGGTCCCAAGATGATAGCCTGGGTAAAGAATTGGCTGGAGAATAGGACACAGAGGGTAATAGTAAATGGAGTCCACTCTGAAGAAAGGGGGGTTACTAGTGGGATGCCGGAGGGTTCAGTAGTAGGACCGGTCGTCTTCAATGTCTTTATAAGTGACATTGCAGAGGGACTGGAAGGAAAAGTATGTCTCTTTGCAGATGACACAAAGATCTGCAACACAGTTGATGCACAAGGTGGGGTGGAAAGGATGAGAAGGGACTTGGCAAGGTTAGAGGAATGGTCAAATGTATGGCAGCTTAGATTTAATGCTAAGAAGTGCAAGGTAATGCACATGGGAAACAAAAACCCAGGGGAAGAGTACACAATGGGGGGTGAGATACTAAAAACAACAAAAATGGAAAGGGACCTGGGGTAGTCATATCAGATGGCTTAAAGGTGGGCAAGCAATGTGAGAGGGCAGTAAGGAGGGCTGGGGGATACTGGGATGCATAGGAAGAGGCATCACCAGTAGAAAACAGGAAGTTGTTATCCCTCTGTACAGACAGCTGGTGAGACCCCATCTGGAGTATTGTGTGCAGTTCTGGAGACCCAATCTCCACAAGGACATAGACAAGATGGAAGCTGTCCAGAGGAGGGCAACTAAAATGGTGCAGGGTCTGCACCAGAAGACATATAAAGAGAGACTAAAGGAGCTTAATACGTATAGCCTCAAGGAAAGGAGGGAGAGGGGGGACACGATAGAAACTTTCAAGTACCTCAAGAGAATCAACAAAGTCCAAGAGGGTAGCATCTTTCAAAAAGAGGTGTGCAAGAACAAGGGGGCACAATCTGAAGATGGGGGCGGCTCAGAGGTAATTTAAGGAAGTATTTTTTCACAGAGAGGGTTGTGGATGCATGAAATGACCTTCCGGAGGAGGTTGTGGAGTCAAAAACAGTGGTTGAATTCAGGCATGCATGGGACAGTCATAAGGCAATTCTAGGGGGTGGGGGTAGAATGAAGTAGGCTGCTGGTTAACTAGGATCTGCAGCTTATCCATTAGGTAGGGAAATGGGCAGACTGGGTGGGCCAAGCGGTCCTTATCTGCTGTCAAATTCTATGTTTCTATGTGGGGTCATGAAGCCCATCACCTGGGACTGCCTTGGCCAGGCATTTTCCCTTGCTCTCCTGCCCATCTCCACCTCCCATGCAGACCATGCCCTCATCAGTGCCAATGCCAGCAATGGTTTCACGCTTCCTCCATGTGCCACTTTCTGAGCACTGTACATCTCATCACTCACCCAGGAGGAAAGCATCCTTGTTGGATGCTCCTTCACCCTCCCCGCTGGCCTCTGCTCCTGAAATTCTGGGATCAGGGTGCAGACTGAGGTCACCAGTGTACCAGAGCAGTCCCCATCACTCAGCACATGGAGCCGGCCCAAGATCTGGCTTTCCTGAAAATGTTTTCAGTAATAAAGACTGGAAGGTCCAGCAATTTACTTTATGGGGAATTTCACGTAACTGAGTTCTGTAGACGCCAAATGGCATTTTTTTTGCTGGAAATTGAGAAGTCTCTTTAAACAGCACCTGTATAGTTTGTTGAAATGTGATTGTGCCCACCGATGTACAGTACTCTCATGTTCTTCTCTTAGCTATACATTAATATTTATTGTTGGTTGGCCTGTACTGGTCATATTATAGTTTGTAATGCCTGCTGTGTTTAGTCATTTTTAATTTTTAATTTTATTTGTTTATCCAGAAAGCAGACAGGACTGAAGAAGATCCATTTACAGCCATGACTGGTTTGGTACAAACATCAGTGAAAAATTACATACAAAACATTATACAGTACAGAAAATTCAAATTATACATTAAAACAGGCCTAATTAGAGCCAGATGTGATAAAACACAATGATAATACATTATATAAAAATAATAATGTGTAATATGCTTTACTTGGCTTGTACTGACCCAGAGTCACCCTTGAAAATTGACATTTGTTGATCAAGGGCCAACCTTGATAATTCATGAGAGAAACGCGTAAAATATAACGTTTATTTAAAAAAAAACACACAAGACAAAGTTCCTGACATGTTTCAGACTGATCCCCCAGTCCTTTAGCAAAGGTAATAAAAAGGGAATTTTAAATGTAAGCAATGTATTTACTGTGATTTTATCATACAGGATAGTTATTTTTCTAGCCCCAATAGCAACAAAAGATTTGAAGTCAGACAATTTATTAATTGTGATACACAAGGAGTTATTTATTTAGCCAAGTGTGATTGTAATGCATTTTATGTAGGTAAAACTATTAGAAACTTTAAGATTAGGATTGGAGAGCATGTACGAGCCATACAAAGAGGGGATATTACTTATGCTACAGCAGCCCATGTTATTACAGCAAAGGAGCCTGAACGTCATACATTTAAGTTCATGGCAATAGATAAGGTTAACAAAAATCCAAGAGGTGGAGATTATAATAATCTAGTACTGAAAAGAGAAAATTATTGGATTTTAACATTAAAAGCTAACAAAAGTCCTGGGCTGAATGGCCCTTTGGAGTTAACATCCGTATTTAAAAGACTGTAAATAAATTTACTGTGTTTGATGTTATGGTTTAAAATAGGTTGTTTTAGATCTTTAGAATAATTTTTAAAGGAAATAACTGTTGCTTCATAAATACGAGGCATTAGATTGAAATACTTGATTGTTTTATGTTTAATATGGAGAATGCAATTTGGTTTCTCCCCCATTTCTTTCCAATGTATTATAGTCCCTTTTTGTTCACTGTTGAATGAAGTGTTTTAGCTTTAAGTTTTATTAACTTATATATGTGAATGCTTTATTGATTAGAAATAGAGTGTATTTTGTAATATAATATGTTTTTAGTCAATGATAGAAATTGTGTGAGGGTTAAAGGGCTTAAAGAGAGTTCATTTAATTTATAGTAATTAATGCAATGAATTACATCTGTTTAGGTAATTAACTACCAGATAAATACTGTGTTCTCTGGGCATTCTTTTATTACCTTTAATAAAGGACTGGGGTCCAAAATATGTCAGGAACTTTGTCTTGTTATGTGTTTTTTAAAATAAATGTTATATTTTACGCGTTTCTCTTATGAGTTTTGTATGTGCCTGAAACCTTTTTGTGATTTAAGCAATTTGTTTGGTTTTGGTGCACTACTTCCCAGTGCGTACTCATTTGGAACAAAACCAACCTGGATAATATAGAGGATTGTGTATGAGCAGTCATACATAACATAGAGGATTATGTAGGAGCAGTCATACATAACAAGGATATTCTTGTATCGAGAGGTTTCCTTGGTAACAGATGACCTCGAGAGCGCAGCCTGTGGCCTCGCGCCCAACCCACGAGGCATGGCACTATCCCAGCACGATACACATCCTGTCATGCATTATTCCTTTAATATCACATCTGTTAAGCTAATCTGACTTCAATGCAAAAAGCAAACTAAAAATAAATTACTCAATACAACTTAGTGTCAAAATGCTGATCAAAGAAATATCAGTGAAATATGACTACATGATCTTCTTTAGTTGGGCTGTTTAAATAAAAGTAAAAATGTAATGATTATACACATTCAAATGCAAATGAATCAATACTTTATATATCAGGCACTTAATCCTCTGAATCAAATGGTTCATAATGTTATAAAAATAGCCACCCATTGACCCAATGGGCAGCATATTGTGCTCCGCTGGCAACCCAAGTTCAGGAATGAACTCGGGGAGCTGTCTGGGTGGCCTGGGGCTGGGGGATGGTGCTGCTGCTGGCAGTGTTCCCAGCCTGGGGTGGGATGGTACAGTGTTCCACCAAATGGGTGACACCTTGTAGATATCTTGCAAGGTAGGCCATGTGTGTTGAGGCTGGGGACTGAGTTATGCACTGGGCTGGGGAGTTGGACCAGCAGAAAAGGGGAAAAAAGGCAACTGAGCAGCTTGGCAGCTCAATCTACCGCAAGCCCTGCACCTTGAGACCAGGCACCTCCTCCATACTCCAGATGATGCTTTGAGGAAGCTGCCCACCCCTGCCCATGCCTTGTGGGGTGTTTCATGTGGGAACCTCAAAGAATCAGTAACTCCTGGGGATGGCAGGGTGATGGGGCTGAGTGGACCGAAGCCTGATTCAGCTGGTGTGGTGGGACAGAAAAAAACTTTATTTAAAAAAAAGGGCCCAAAATCTATGATGCCATTTAACCACAGTGGCTGTAAAGTATTTCATATAAAAATTCAGAGTCACTCTTTCTATAATAGAGAACAGGTTTTTATACACACACACACACACACACACACACACACCTGGGTGTAGTAAAATGTGCTCAGAACCTCAGATCTTTCAGGTTACAATTATAGGCTTGAGCAAGATGTACTCCCAAAGCACTGTCTGATGTTCCCCACTGCCACCAAATTCAGAGTGCATTGTACTGGGGGGGGGTTGGGTTGCCCATACCCTGACAGCCCTACCATGGAAGGGTTCCCCATAGGGCAGGTAAGTTGAGCTCTCTGGGGTCCAGGACAATGATGGGTGACAGGGCTGGGCAGTACTCTGGCAGATGGGAGCCGTAGCAGGGAGACCAAAAAGTAATTAAAAAATAATAACCTACAGAAAAAAAGAATATGTACTTCATGAATAAAACAATAACAGCTGGGGACTCTGCAAAATGAATAATGAATTCAGACAGCTACTTCTATTTTTATTTTTTTGTTTTATTTTGTTTTACCATGCAGGTGGATTGAGAAAAGCCTATTTTCAACCACACCTGGAGTTACAACAGTATGATATATGCACAATAATGAAAACATAAAACAAAAGAAGCCATGTAATAAATCTTAAAATACACGTACACAGTGCACTGAACCTATAAGTCATTTTCCCAGAATAAGCTGTTTTTAAAATACTGGTTCCATTTATTTTCTTGTTCACTCCATGCCAGCCTTTTAGTAGTCCCAGTGAGTGTTTCAGACTTACACTCTGTGGTAAGTACCATTTTAGAATTGCATGATGTAGTGTATGTTTTCCTCAACACTAATGCATTGGGTCAACAATATAAGAGCTTAACAAGGACATAAATTACATCATGCAGTTCCAAACTGGTCCTTTCCACTGATGCCTAAATCAGAAACACCCATCAGATTAATTAAAAAGACTATATAGATAGAACAATAGCAGAATTGGAACCAGTATTTAAAAGGCACCTTGTTCAAGGTAAATGACTTACAGGTTCAGCACAGTTCACCTTTAAAGAGTTAACTTACTTTAGGGAATACTAGCTTATAGCTGTATTGTGGTTTGAAAACCAGTTTGTTGAAATGCTGCCTGTAAACAAATTATAGGAAAAAACATTTGTAAAATAAGAGGTCAAACTCTCACACACCAAAACACATCATGCTCCCTGTTTCCCTGGAGACCTACAGGGAGCAGGTGGGTGCAACACCTGGGCAGGAAGGACTCAATAACACAATGCATAGAAACATAGTTTGACCTTTTTAACTGCCACGATCCCATGAAAATTGTGCATGCACCTCAGTGTGTACCCAGGGAATGTGGTTTCCAGTGAAATAAGGACTGCAGGAAAACAAAAATCCAAAAGGCTTTCCCTCTCCACTTTGCAGGAAATTTCAGTAAAAACCTAAAGGATTAGAAGAAGAATTATTACACTGTCTGCACTGCAAGATGTACTGTGAGACTAATTTAACACTAATCAGAAAATGTTGGATCTTTCTAGCAAATCAGGATAATTTGTTTATGTTGTGCACATGCACACACACACACACGCGCACACACACACACACTATACAGGGCCTGCGGTGCCACAGTCCTCCTGGGTACATTGTGGAGCTGTGAAAACTGCCTGGCCTGCAGGATGTTAGTGGTACTCAATTCCGAACTGGCTGCAGCATAGGCCATAACCTGCCAGTCGCGGAGCAGGATGGAGTGGGACCCGATGTGTCCGCTGCTGCTCCTCTTCCTTGGTGACCTCCAGGGGTTCACAGTGGGGGTTAGAGGATAGTGGGCAGGGAGGAGGGCCAGCAGGTAGCAGCAGCTGGGGATGGATGACACCCTAGAATCACAACAAGCGGCAGTTTCACCCCACTGAGCCAAATGGTGCATGTTACTCTTCCCTCCCTGGAGCGTGCACTCAGTTTCAACACGGACCCCAGCTGCAGAGATGCCTGCTGGGAGGGGGGGGCACAGCAGCCAGGAAGGGAGAGTTAGAAGGAGGGTACTTATAGTAGGAGATTCTATAGTAAGGGATACCGAGACTGCGATGTGTGACTCAGACCAGGAGGGGAGGGTGGTTAGCTGTTTATCAGATGCAACAGCTGATAGGGTATTCCCCAGGGTAGAAGGATCGGTTAGGGAAGTGGGAGTCATGATAGATGTTATTGTCCATCTGGGGACAAATGGTCTGGCAGGAAGGCCACTGGGAGCAGTGAAGTCTAGCTTCAAGACATTGGGTTACAGTCTCCAACTAGTGGGGGGTAATCAGGAGAAAAGTGTAACTTAGATAGGGATGCCAAAAGTGGCATACATCAGATACTGGAGACAACATCACAGGGAAGGTAAAGAAGGTGCAGTCATGCAGAAGGGCTGACTTCAGCAAGGTGGGGGAAATGCTGAAAGATAAGCTGGCAGGAGTACAGGGGACAGAAGAGTCAGAAACCAAATGGGATGTCATAAGAGGGGTGAAATAGAGGTGACAGCATTAGGCTTGAGACAGGCTGGGAAAAAAGTAAAAGCACAAAAAGACAGTCTGGTTTTCAGAGGTGTAGAAGAGGCAGTAAGGGAAAATGAGCAGCATTCCAAAAACACAAGGGGAAGCAGAGGGAGACCAACTGGTAGCATTATCTGAAAAAGCTGAAAGTGGCCAGAAAAATGATAAGAAAAAGTAAAGCAGAGACAAGCTCAGAATAGCAGAGGGGGTCAGGGGGACCTTTAGGTTGATTATGGGAAAAGGAAAGCTAAGAAGGGTATTATCAGATTAAAGAAGGAACGGAAATGAGTGGAGGAGGAGGTTGGGAAAATGGCTGATTACGTATGCTCAGTATTCCCTATAGAGGACAGGGACCTCTACCTGAGTGCGAAATGCAGAGCAAGGGGGGGGTGAGAGGACTGGAGTTAGGACCAGTCTGGAAGAAAGGTTACTCAAGGGTCTCAAAACCCTAAAAGTGACAAAGCTCCTAGTCCTGACAGGTTGCACCCTAGAAAGTTGAAGGAGGTGGGGCAGCCCCAGCAGTGCCATTGACAAATCTGTTTAATTATTCACTGGAGACAGGGGTGGTTCCAGGAGGTTGGAAGTTGACTAATGCAGTGCTGCTTCACAAGAGCGAGAACAGTCTAGCCTTGATTAAAGAGCCAGCTGCTGAAACCCATCATTAAGGAACAGATAGTGGAATTCTTGGTGGCAAATGGGTTGCTGGACAGGAGGCAACATGGGTTTGTAGAGGGACGATCTTGCCAAACTAACCAGATTAACTTATTTAATTGGGTCACAAATGCAGCAGACAGCGGCCAAGCAGTGGATGTGTTGTACCCTGACTTTAGCAAAGCCTTTGATTTCATTCTACAAAGAAAGCTAATAGAAAAACTTTATGACCTGGGAGCAGGGGACAAATTACCCAGGTGGACAGAGAACTGGCTAGGGGGCAGGATGCAGATGGCTGTCATCAGTGGGGTGCACTCAGAGCCCAGGGGAGTCGCAAGCAGGGTACCGCAGGGATTGGTTTTGAGACTGGTGCTCTTCAGTATCTTTAGCTGTGACATAGGAGAGGGAATCCAAAATAAGGTGTCCCCCTTTGCTGATGGCATGCATATCTGCGGCAAAGGGGACACTGTGGGGGGAGTTAAAGAAATGAAAAGAGACCTGGAAAAATTGGAAAAGTGGTCCAGATTATGGCAGCTAAAGGTCAACACAAATAAGTACAAAGTGATGCACATAGAAACATAGAATCTGATGGCAAATAAGGGCTGCATGGTCCACCCAGTCAGCCCATTTTTTTTACCTTTATTTTTGCTGCAGACCCTACTTGATCTATGGCACCTCCTCTCCACATTGCACATTGTTAGAAAGAAACCTAAAACAACCACTGAATTGGTTGGGGGGTAAGGGTGGTACAAACAACAGAGGAGAGAGATCTGGGGGTCATCATTAGTGACAGCCTCAAGTCTACAGATCAGTGCAGATGGGTGTACAGGAAGGCAAACAGGATGCTGGATGTATAGAAAGTGGATTTGATAGTAGGAGGAAGGAAGTGACATTGCCCTTGCATAGGTAACTGGTAAGGCCGCACCTGGAGTACTGCATGCAGTTCTGGATTCCACACCTCCGGACAGACAAGGACCTCACAGAGACCATATAAAGGAGAGCCATGATGATTATCCAGGGGCATCAGGGAATCTTGCATGAGGAAGGGCTGGCAGACCTTAAAGGGACACTGTCATCCTTTTTTGCATCAAACTATTTCTCATTGAAAACCTACATTTTATGATTGCTTACCTTCTCTAAAATTCATTGATGTTGCTGGTTGTTAAAGCTGTCTCATTTCTTAGTAGACAGATTCTGATATGCACGCTAATGGTGTGGTTATACCCAATATTGTTTTAGATCCCTGATCTACTTTTATTGCATACTTTCTGAACATTGGAAACACCCCCAAACCTAGTCAGTCATGATGCAGTTGTCTTCCCTTCTCCCACTGTATCTTGAGTGGCTAGACTCTGTTGGGAGTGTTCCCAAGCCCAGAAAAGATGCAGTGGGAGTTAAGGAATGTGAACAAACAACATTTTGGTGTGGTAGCACAAGTATTGTGGGTGGCCAGTTTTTCACATTTAAAAAGAAAAAAGGAATCAAAATCAAACTACCAGCCTCATCAGCATATTCTACAGAATGCGAACAATCATAAAATGTGTTTTTTGAACTAGAGACAGTTTGAGGCTAAGGGGAGGTGACAGTGTCCTTTTAACATGTACTCTCAGGACTCACATGCCAGGAGGGAAAAGGGGAATATTATATGAGACATAAAAACTCTTCATCAAGGACCGATTTGCACTCAATGGTGCCAGGACTGTTGTCGCTCAGGGTCTGGCTAAAACCCAGAACTGAACAAAGACCACTGCCAAAACCTCTTAATAAGTGGAAAGGAGTGAGCAGCAGGATAGCAGCAGAGACTTTTGATAGATTCTGCACACTAGCATCAATACTTTCAAATGAATCCATCAACCAATAGGTTCATATCAAAACAATGTTTATTCATCATGGTAGATATGTTTGTTGTATTTATTTTATTTATTAGAATTTTGATTTTGGTGGGCCCAACTGAAATAAACACGTCCCTTTTTCAGGGGCGACCTGGGGAACAGTACATTCCACACATATCTTGAGCAGGCATTCTAATACAAGGTGATGCAATTTACAGAAAACCAGTTTACAGGAAGTACAGTTTAAAGAGCATACATGTGAAGGCTTCATTGTGAAAGACAAATATAGTAATATTTAGCATATTTCTACAATAGATTACATTGTATGTATAAGGTACAAGTGCATTCGTACTTGTTCCTATAGGAATGAAGGCAGAGTCATGACAGAATAAGAAGGTAAGGAGAGACATAGTGCAATTAAGTGGTAGAGATAGGGGGTCAAAAGGGATACACATGTGCAAAATGAATATAACTGCAAAAATGGGTGCAAACAGGGCTGGATTAAGGCATTGACAACATATGCCTGAGCCTAGGGCCCCTACCTACCATGGGGCCCCCAGCAATCCCCAAAATATATTTACTGCACACCTTCTTCTCTCGCCTGAGCTGCATTTTTTGTCAAGGACTTGGCCGCTGAGTAATCTGAGCAAGGCAGTGGCTAAACTGTGATGTGACTTTCACCTCCCTGATTAGGTGTTAAGTATGGCTTATAGTTTACAGAGGACCCGCGTCAGGCTGACCTTTAAAGTATAAAAAGACTCATTTCCTTTGCTTTGTCTCCCATCCCCTTCATGTCCCACATGGGGAGAAGTAGCTAGAAAGATCCCTGCACCCCCATTGGTGTCCCTGATAGGGACAATGATTGTCAAGAAGCTTAAATGAGAGACCCCTGCAGTAGTTTGCCCACTACTTGCATCGTCTTGTGCACTTGAGGGGGTCCCTATCATTCGTATTGGAAGGATTGGATAGCCAGCAGAGAGTGCCTATTGGACAGCCTGTTCCAAGTTCCATGTGCCTCTCATTAGCACAGGGATGCTATGTGACTTGCTATGGCCCTGGATCACCTAGTATGCAGGAAGAGGTTGTGGTTCACAAATCCAGGGGTTCTGAGCCTGCATGTTTTCCAGGTTCTTGGCCTGGGACTCAAGTCTCTAGACTTTACTGGTTAATGCATTATTTATTTAACCCTCCCTTTACTTGGTATTACTTACTTGGTATGAAAGAACAGAAGAAGGCCAGAGCCCATCGAGACTGTTCCCCACACTATGTGGGACATTATTTATCTATTATCCCTCAACCAAACATCTAATTTGTTTTTAAAGATAGTGGCACTAGTTCCCTCTACCAATTCTTGTGGCAAGGTGTTCCATACAATGGATGCTCTTATTGGAAAAAAGTTTCCCTTTTTGCTGGTTTATAAGTTTTTATTTCAAGCTGTTTATTATGCAGTCTCGGAACATGTCTCCTTTTGGAGAGTGTTAGACCACATTTTTCCATTAGATCTGGTGAATTTATTAAATTAAAAACCATAAGCATATCACCTCTTAATCTTCTAGTTTGAAGAGAGAAGAGACCAGTAGCTTTTAATCTGTTCTGATAATCCAAGTTTGTTAATCTTGGAATCATTCTAGTTACTCTCCTTTGAACCTGTTCAAGAATTGCTATGTCTTTTTTTTGGTTTGGATTCCAGAAAGGGGAGCCATAGTCTAGATACAGTCAATGTGCCCTATACAATGGAATAAGGCATTGTTCAGTGTGATTAACAAAAGTGCATTTTATTTGCCTCAAAAGTCTGTTGGTCATGCAAGCAGTTCTAACACAGTGATCATTTGATGTAAGTTTATTATTAACATACTGTATATCCCTAAATCTTTTTCACAATTTGATGAGCGAAGTGGTAGTCCGTTTATATAATGTATCGTTTTTGGATTATTTACACCGAAATGCACTACTAAACATTTGTCTTGATTAAACTGCACATGATTTTCATTTGCCCAAAGTGTTAATTTTTCCAAATCCTTTTTTAATGCAGAAATATTTTCTTGATTATTAACCTTGCTCCCCAATTTAGTATTGTCTGCAAATTTAACCATGAAGTTATTTGGCCCTGTTTGTAAATCACTGATAAAGAGATTAAACAGTGTTGGTCCCAAGACCGACCCCTGTGGTACACTACCCGAATCAGACAAAATATCATTAATTCTGACTCTTTGAGAATGATTTGTCAACCAGTTTTAAGTCCAGTTGACAATATCAGGTGACAAACCTAGATTTGTGCATTTTAGTAATGAGTTTTTCGTGTGAGACTTTATCGAAAGCTCTACTAAAGTCCAAAAGAATTACATCAGTAGGGATACCCACATCTAGTAGACAACTTATATTATTGTAAAAAGATATCAGATTGGTGGTGCAGGAATACTTGGGAGTAAACCCATGCTAATTTGAATAATAAATTCCTAATTTTTTACAATCCTGATCTATTAGAGACTTCATTACTTGTTCCATTAATTTACCAGCCACTGAGGTCAGGCTAATTGGATGATAATTTTGCACAGAACCTCTATTGCCTTTTTTAAATATGGGAGTAACTATTGCTGAACACCAATCAGTTGGTACAATTCTTTCTTGTAAGGATTTGTTGAAGATAATTGACAAAGGTATAAAAATATTTATAGAGGTTTTGATCAGAAACCATGGCTGAATACCGTCTGGGCCTGGACTAGTATTTTTTTTTTAGTTTTTTGATAGCCTATATAATGTCAGTTGGATAGAACCTATGATAATCTACGTGGTGAACTTTAAATGTACTAATACGTGATTTTGAGAGAAGACAGAACAAAAGTACTTATTAAAGAGATTCGAGGTTTCTGTATCAGATAGAGAAGAGCCATTGGTTATAATGGGACCAATGGTCCTTGATACACCTTTTTACTATTTATATAGGAGAAAGAGATTTGTGACAGTCTTTTTGTGAGCTAATTTAAATTCTAGCTTATTTTTGCCAATTTAATAGAATTTTTAAGTTTTTCACAGATAGTCTGTATTTATGTAATAGAGTAGTTTTAAATGGAACAGAACTATTCTTAAGTTTCCTAAAAGTTAAATTTTTATTTTAATCTGATTTTAATTGTCTTGTTGAACCAAGGGGAATTTTTCCTTTATTATTAAATTTCTCTTAGATGGAATAAAGGTATTTTCCAAATAATGTACAATGTTTTTAAAATGTCCCAAGCTTGTTGTGTTGTACAATTAAGAAGATTAGATTCCCAGTTTATGTTTTGTAAGTATTCATTGATTTTAGAAAATTTGCTTTATTATAATTTTTGTACAGTATAACTTCCTTTGTGTAGTTTTAAACTGTTGAATTTCAAAAGAATAGATGAATGATCACTGGTCCCAAGTGGATCCCAAATTTGTAAATTGCTAATTTGTTGCTCTATGTTAATAAATAATAGATCCAAAATATTAGGACCTCGAGTGGGTTCAGTAACAAGTTGTTGTAATCCAGTACTAACTACCACATCTATTAGTCCTTTCTCAGCATAGGACTGTCCTGAGAATGAGTCCCAGTTAATATGAGGCTGTCTAGAGGTCCTGGTGGTAAATTGCCAAAGGGGGCACAAGCCAGAAACCAGGTGTCTAACTCAGGATTACCAACAGGCATGAAAAGGTTGTCCTTACCTTGTCCCAGAAGTTCATAAAGGACAGGCCTGTACCTCTCTTACCACAAGCTGAGCCGGGCATACACTGGAACTGCAGGGGTCCACAATGCAGGGCCACAGGGCTGAATGGTGCAAACATTTGTTAGGGCACACTAAATGAAGGCACAGAGAGAGTAATTTAAAAAAAATAACTAAAATCGAATTTTTTCCCCAAAGCAATCACTGACAAATTAAACAGCCCCACAGAGCTTAATGGCATATACAGAGCAGGCAGGAGCCATTTTGCAGGCAGATTACTCGGAGCAGCCTGGCAGACTGAAACTTTGGGTTCAAACAGGTTACAGAAACTGAGCTCAAAGGCTCCCCACACCCTGATAAACTGGGATCCCTCTGAGGGACTCCCAGATTGCTCAGATTAGTCACTGACCACAGCCTTTTCTGCGCAAACAGCCTGACATTGGGGTCCTACCTACATATGCCTCAGCGCCCTTAGCTGCAGCACCAACTGGGCCTTAGGCACCCTGAGGCCTACTACTACAGCGCAACTTCCCAAGGCAGCATGCCACACAGGAAGGACTGGTCCAGGCTGCCACCACTGAACCAGCCACACTGCATCTGTCTCACCACTACAGTGCCCCCACTGCCCTTGCTATCTGCTTCCAGACAGATGGTCCAGAACACCGGGCCCACCCAGTGCCTATGAAGCATAGATGGCCCAAACTCCATCGAACTCCCACCGGCAGCGGCTCACTAAACATGGGATCCCAACCCCAATGACTGCTCTCCTGCAAACCAACCCTGGAACCTCTCAGACCAGGGCAAATGCCGCGAACCGCTTAGGACGCACTCCCGGCCTGGGGCAGGACCCCTACCACCTGCTCACTCTGCACCCACCGGTCACCTCCTCTATCCCTCTCCTCCCTTTTTTCTGCCTTACTCCCCCTTCTTAAAGGGCAAAAAGTCCTAGGCTCTGCTCCAGGGTGGAAATCCACCTACTCCCTGCCTGACTGCCATCAGAGGGAGAGCAAGAAGTGGATAAAATATTAGTAAGTCTCCCCGAAGGGGTGGTTTACATTTAATTTTGTCACTCCTTGACTGAAAGTGGATTATCATTGTTAAATGTAATTCTCCTGCCATGGAAATTTAGTAGGGGGTTCCTGACTGACTCTGGGTCGAAGTGATGAGTGTCACAAAAATTATGAAGAAAACAAGAAAAAGGGGGCTGAATTTTGTAAGTCCTTCAACAATACTATGTTGCAATTTGCAAACATAATGTCTAAGCCCAGTCTTTTTTTTTTGTATAATCTTTTTATTGATTTCAAACACTGTTTTAAACACACAATAACAACACATATCTATGACATATTAACATACAGATAACAGACAACAGACAGACACATTCCATACATATTTCAGACACAGACCTTAATAACTTAACAATACATAAATTATAAATTAATATTATTCATCTTACCCTTTTAGCCCAGCTCAACTATCTATCAGTTCATTCATTTCCCGGTATGTCCCTCCTCCCATTTTCCTTCTTTACCAGATTTTGTTTTGTTTCCCCCCTTTTTTTTTCCCTTCCAATTCAGCAAGCAAGCAACAACCAATTTCCTTTTAAGATTCTCTATTTACCCTACATCTCCTACCCCAATCCCAATCTTAATATATTTTCCTCCTCTCCACCTAGTGAGGCCAGAAGGGGGGCCCATTCTGTATAGAAGGATTCTCCTCTGTTCTTTAGTACCAAAGTCAACTTTTCAAGGGCTAGTGTTTGCATAACTAATCTACGCCATTGCACAATTGTTGGTGTTGCACAGGTTACCCAGGTATTTTGTATGCAGTGCCTCACCATTATCAATGCTATCCTCATCCAGCGAGGCAGGGGTTCCCATACTCCTTCACTCCCTGGATCCAAACCAAATAGACCCACAATCGGCTCTACACGCAGGGGGATACCTGCCATCTGACTAACTTCCCTAATAACTTCTCCCCAAAAACCTGGAGGACTCTGCATGCCCAAAAGCAATGTATATTCGTCCCCCGCTCACTACTGCACCTGCAACAAAGTGGGGAAATAGCTGGGTGTGCCCTATGTACTACCTCCGGGGGGCAGTATAGTCTGTGTACAAATTTATAATAGGCCTCCTTACATTTATGGCATATTAAAAGTCTTCCATGTCCCTCTATCAGCATTTGCCAGTTCTCTTCGGATATATCACTCCCTATATCTCTTATCCACAGCCTTCTTGTTTTCTGGGTACGGCCTGGACAATCCTGTTTCCCTATTTTTGGCGCCTTCCTAATAAATCCCTTGGGGTCTCTGCGTGCTTGATATATTATGATTTCTAACTCCCCCCATTTCTGTACTGACTCCCCACTCCTATCCATTTTGGACACAAAAGCCCTTAACTGAAAGTACCAAAACATCTGTTGCTTCTGTAATCCCAACTGTTGTATTATATCCCCTAATGAGTTTAGAGTGCCCTGCTAGACCAGATCCCCCATACTCTGTACACCCTTCTTTTGCCACTCTTTAAATCCTCCATCTACTATCCCCTGGAAGAAAAAGGGATTATCCACTACCGGTAGCAACAGGGTCTCACCCCTACACACCCCCTGTTTCTTCCTAAGACAATTACAAGCTTCCAGCACTGATTTTACCAATGGGTTACCCCCTCTCTGAGCCGAGAATGCTTGGAGCCCCCTGCTATGTAAATATGCGGACAGACGCCCTGGGCACCCCCATTGCTCAAGATCCACCCAGCTGGCTACCGCTGGTCTATGTTATATGTTATATTTCTTACAAACCCTCCCACTCATGCCAGATCAAACACATTTTCAGTCCTGGAATAGACTTATTTCCAGATTTACATGGCAGGGAGTCCCACCTCGGATTCATTTTTCCATATTACAGCTCCCTAGAAATAGAGGAGGCGTCAATCTCCCAAATCTGAAGTGGTCTGCCCTAGCGGCCCATATTAGAAACCTGTGTATTTGGCTTTCAAACAGCCACCAGCCCTACTAGAAATAGATTGAATTTTCCCTGAATGATCTTTTCATTACATGTTTGGGAATCCTCCTGGTGGCTTCCCACCTTCCAGATTCACCCAATATATAGAGGAGATCTTCCAACAATGGAGTGTTGTTAGGAAGGCCTACCTCACCCTAGCCCAACAACTTCAACTCTAAGCTACACAATTTGAAACCTTGTTTCCCCCCGAACATGCAAGATCTGGGTACCAGAAGGTGGAATAGAGTAGGCCTCTACTTCTGTTTTCAACTTCTGGACTCTCATGGTGTGATCCCATTTGCTGCCTTGCAAGCTGCCTTCTAACTACCTACCACTGACCTTTACAGATTCTTGCAGATTTGATCCTATCTGCTGGTCAGAGAATATCAGTCTCCAGTATCCTAGATAAACTCCCAGCACTTATGCAGATCCTTACTTCCCACTTGAAAGGCAAAGTTTGGACCCATCTTATTAGTAATCATCAACAGAAAAGCACAGCTAATATTCTGAGAGATTAGTGTTATTACACTGGAAGTTACAATCTGCACCCTCCTTGCCCGAATAGTTTAATAATATGTCTGATCTGGCACAAAATGAGAGAATTTGTCATATGCTGCATAACCAGACACCTAAGTTTATTGAAACTTGGTCACCCTTTCTTATTTATTTATTTACTTAAGAGTTTTACCAGGAAGGCATGCTGAGCGGAGGACCACTCGATTCCAGATGCATCCTGGGGGAAAGGGGAATAGGAGCAATAATACAGACATATAATATATAAACATTTGCAGATAGCACAAGTGACATTGAACCTGTGTTTAGAGAGTTACAGAGCTCACAAGGCTAAGAGGAGTAGCGGTCATAGAAGACAATAATAGTATACAAATTACAGATGGTACTAGTGTCGTGGAACCATAGAGTACTGGTTACAGAGTAAGCAGCATTAACCTAAGCATATGGCTCATTTGACCTTAATATCACTACACAAGGATGGAGGAGCTAGGAGAGGAGTCCACAGCAGGACCCCCAGGGTAAGTTAACCTGGTCCCCTTTTGCAAGGCTAGGCGTGCAGACAGTGCATGTTGCGGGTGTACCAGCCCCTTGTCTGTGCTAGGTGCATGTACATCTGATGGAGAAATGAGTATTTAGGAGGAGGTTGAGATGCTGAGAGTTTGTGGTATGTTTAATGTCGGCAGGCAAAGCATTCCAAAGTTTGGGCATGCAGTATTTGAAAGCAGCTTGACCTTTGGATGAGCCCATAAATGGGACATGAAAAAGCCTGGAGTCAGCGTTCCTGAGGGAGTACGCTGGCAGTGGTTGGATTGAGAGGGCGGATTCGAGGTGGGGGGAATGGGACTGAGCCCAGTAGTTAGCTGTTGTCCTAGCACAGTGAACTTGCCTACGGGCCTGGAATGAGGGCAGGGCTAGGGATCTGTAGAGGTCACAGTGGTGAGTCATTGGCGGGCATTCCAGGATGAAGTGACAGAAGGAAAGGAAGAGTGTGTCCAGACTGGCTAGGGAGGAGGGGGAGCAGCGCCGTAGACTACATCGCCATAGTCAAGTAATGGTAGAATCATCTTTTGGACAATTTCCTTCTGGAACGATGGAGGGATGCATCCCTTGTTGCGATATAAGGTGCCAAGTTTAGGATGCAGTTTCTTGTGAATCGATTCAATGTGCATGGAGAAATCAAGGTGCTGGTCGAGCCAGAGCCCTCAGTATCTGAGGGAGGTGCATGCCTGTAGGGGGGTCCCATCAAAGGTATGGTAGATGGGTGGGTGGAGAGACAGAAGACTCTTGGCTACGAGCCAAAGGTTAGCGAGATGGTTTTCTTAGTGTTAAGGAACAACCGGTTGGAGCAGAACCAATGTTGAACAGCGTTGAAGTCCTGTTGTAGTATAGAGGCAACTTCAGTGGTGATGGGGCCTGTTGTATGTAGTATGGTGATGTCAGCGTACATGTGGATGGATGTGTGTGGGCAGGCCAACGGAAGAACATTCAAGAAAATGAAGAAAAGTACCAGGCCCAGGACTGAGCCTTGGGGGACACCGGTAGTGACTGGCAGGGGGTTAGAGGTGTGTGGGCAAATTTTTATAGATTGATATCTGCCTGCCAGATATGAATGAAACCAGCTGGTGGCAGGACAGAGAGTCTGGCATCCTTTAATTTGGATAGTAGCAGGGAGTGGGAGACTGTATCAAAGGCCTTTGCTAGGTCAATGAAAATGGCTGACGTGATGTGCCCTTTATCCATGCCTGTGAGAATGGCATTGATGAGCCTTAGTAGGGAGGTGATGGTTGAGTGTGATTTCTGAAAACCAGACTGATAGGGGGTGAAGAAGGAGGATGCATATAGACAGGAGGAGTGTTAGGTGAGTACAAGATGTTCCTGAAGTTTGGCCAGAATGGGGAGGAGGGAGATGGGGCTATAATTACCCGGCAAGGAGGGATCGCCACCTTTGGGGAGGGGCATAACTACTGCATGCTTCCAGTCGGCTGAGATAGCAGCTAATGAAAAAGAGAAATTGAAAAGGTCGGCCAGCGGGGCGGCGATGGCAAGCGCCGACAGGTGTAGCATTTTGGCATCCAGTCCCGTGGGGCATTTGCCTTTGTTGGGATTGAGTGCCCGCAGTACTTTTAGCACTTCGGCCGGGGAGACTAGGTGAAAAGAGAAACTGGAGGACCGGGAGGTGGGCGGTGTTAGTGGGGAAGTGCTCATGGGGGTGTGTGGGAGAACTGATAGGACAGAGAGGCCGCGCAGCTGGTGAAAAAGGTATTGAAGGCAGAGGCCACTTCACCAGGTTTGGAGACGGTAGAGCCTTGGATAGTTAAGGTCGGGGTCACTAGCTGGGCAGTGGGGGGAGAGTAGGGATTTGATCGTTTTCCAGAATTTTTTTGGGTGATTGAGGTTTGAGTTGAAAGCCATCTTGAAGTAATTCATTTTGGCCTGACGTATAAGTTTAGTGCAGGAGTTACGGAGTGCACGGTAAAGTTGGAGTGACGATTGGGTGCCAGTTGACTTGTATGTTTTCCATGCCTGGTCCCTGGTGTGGAATTGGTTAATGATAGAGGCAGAGACCCAGGGTAGGTGGGCACCCCAACCCTTTTCCTTCTGAGGGGTGCATAGGTGTCCCACACTGTGAGGAATCTGGCCTTAAAGTTTTTGAGGGCGTAGTCAATGGAAGAGGTCTTAGGGATGAAGGACCAGTCAACATGTGCCAGATCATATAAGAGAGACGCTAGATCTAGAAATTTATAGGATGATGTGAGCAGCATCCTTGGGGGAGGGTGTGCAACGGGCCTGTACACGTTCCTGACCATATAGATCACATCGTGGTCACTTAGGGAGTCTGGGAGCAGACCAGGTTCAATAATCCTAAGGGGGTGTGAGGTAAGGGCCCAGTCCAGGAGGGAATGGTTCTGCACTTTATGGTTTAGGCAAGTTGGTTGGGAGATTTGCTGGCTGAGGTTTAGAGCATTTATTTTGCTATGCAGCTTGGAGCTGTCATTGGCAAGTCAATTGAAGTTGAAGTCCCTGAGGATATGTAGCTTGCCTGCTGTTGCTGATGACTTTAGTGTGTCCAGATGATCAAGGACGATGGGCAGAGGGGTGCCAGGGGCACAGTAGGAGCCAGCAACATACACCAGGGCTGAGTATGGGAGTGATAGTTTAATTAGTAATGAGTCTATTGTTGGCGAAAGTGAGGGTAGCTGGACTGGGGTGAACTGAAGCCTGGCGGAGATGTACATGGCAATGCTTCCGCCTCTTTTTTTGCCCTGGCGGTCGTGCCTAATGAGCGAGTAGCCGGGGATAGTTAATTTAGCATCCGAGTGGTGGGGCTTCATTCATGTCTCAGATATGATCAGGACATCTGGGCATACTGATAGGACGATGGGTTGCAGCGCAGTTAATTTGTTTAGAATGCTGTAGATGTTGAGGTGCACTACTTTAAGACCTCTGTGGAGAGTAATCAGTACAGTGGGGTTGGGAGGGCGAGGTCCAGGGTTTGCTTCAATGTCCCCTGCCAGTAGGAGTAGCAGCTATATAAGCTGTTTAGTTTTGGGCCAGAACCATTTGGGCCTGTGGATGGAATGGAGTTCCTGAGGGGCATGTGGAGTGCCACTTAAAGCGGTGTCATAAAGTACTGTTAGCCCTATGTGAAAGGAGGGAGGCAGAATGGTAGCACCGAGAACCCATTTGTTCATGGGGCAGTGGAGCAGCTGCTCTAAGGTGGAGGTTGAACGAAGGGACGGGGAGCTGTGCAGGAGTAGGCAGGAGGGGGTTTGGTTGCAATTGTGGGTAGATAGCTGGAGGGAGGGAGGGAGGCTAGAGGAATAGACAGGCAAATTAATGAGAGATATATAGGTAGCATTCTGCTTGTTGGCTAATGGAGTCAGGAGCTGGGTGTAGCGGCCTCTAGAAGTGAGCAGATAATCTGCTAATGGGAGAGTGGGCTGATAGGCTGTAGCGAGTCACGTGATGAACACTATAAAAGTCTTTGCTGACCAAGGGTGGTGGGGCAGCTGGCGCACAGCGCCGGCAGGGCGAAATACACATGCAATTGGGAATGGCTGGTGCTGATGCTCCGATCGTGATCTGCACAGCGTACCTGGCTGGGCTCACACGGAAGAGGTAGTAACAGTGCTCCGACTAGGGGGAGGGCTGGCTTGCAATGACCCTCGTGACTCACAGCTGCCTGAGGAATAAAGAGAGAGGGGAATTTATAAAGCAGCAGAAGGAGGAGGAGCAGATGTTAAGGTACAGTCTTGATTCGGTGTAGGAGTTCAGCCCGTCGAGATTAGCTTAGCTAATTTTAATTGATTTATTTTCTGCCACCAGTAGTAACTCCAGGGGCCAGTAAGCACTACAGTGCAGCTCTAGTGCTGCACCAGGAGTTTGGAGCCTTTACACAGTGCAACGGGTTTGAATTAATGTCACAGCAGTAAAGCTGGATTGGCTCTGTGCTTAGTTGCACATTTAAAATGAAAGCAGGCTGGTGTGATTCCTTAAACAATTAGATTCCCACAGCTTGTGCTACTTTACAAAAAAAGAGAAATAAAGGCAGGCTGAGCTGGCTATTTAAAGTGCTAACAATCCCACTGTTTGAATTAATTAGTACTGTGAATAACTCGAGATGTTTTGCTACTAGGCTACTTAAAATCCCTAAGTGTTAAGGTAACCACTAGATTTGCAAAACATGAGCTTTGCACACCACAATTCTCTTAAAGTTACATATGGATCTAGTATAAACACTGTTGGCTTTTAAGGAAAAGGCAATGGCAAAAACTATCAGCACAGATACGCCGACAAGTAAAGTGGAAGTCCTTTTTTTTTTAATTGAAATTGGCACCAAAACCGCTAGGCCCTTTGTTAAACAAACACACACGCAGTTGGAAATGGCTGGCACTGATGCTCCAGTCGTGATCTGCACACCATACCTGGCTGGGCTCACATGGAGGGGGTAGCAGCAGTGCTCCAGCTAGGGGGAAGGCTGGCTTGTGAGGCCCTCGCAACCCACAGCTGCCTGGCTGGGCTAACATGGAGAGGGTAGCAATATTGACTTTACTAGTCGGTTTACCTTTCAAGTCACATCTATGGTTGTACAGGATTTCCTTACAGTTTGATTAAGTTTCTTGGCTCATAGCCTTCTGTATTAGAACTGTTCATACTGTTTGAATGCTGCAGTTTCCTTGATAGCATACCATACCTTGACAATCTTTACAGGTTTTTTTTCCCTTGCCCCTTCCTTCTATGACTTAACAATTACTAGTGGTGTTAATATATTTATAATGTATGGTAGAATGCTGTTACGAATACAAATCTATACAAGCTTAAAAGTTGTTATGCTGCAGTAGCTTGTTGTTATGCTGCACCACGAACGTAGCTACTGCAGCATAACAGATTAGAATCTTGTCAGAAATGCTCGTGGCGTGAGCTGCTCATCCTTCAAACTGTAAACAGTCAAGCTAGTGTTTTTTTAAATCACACACACACAACGTCAGCCGCTATTTTCTCCTGCGAGTTAAGCGATCGCGAAAAATTCATTGAAGAGCAAGCTAACCAGCAAACCATCAGAAAAACACAAAGTGACTTACAGCTATTTAAAAGCTTTCTGGCTGATGCTGGCGAGATACGGAGAATAACAGAAATACCTGTATTGGAGCTCGATAACCACATAGCAGATTTCATCTTCAGGGTAGAAAGAAGTGACGGCAGCCAGTATGAGCCAAGTACCATCCGTGGCATAATTGGAAGCATAGACAGGCACCTAATAAAAGAAAACTACAGTCACTTAATTTTCCACGGCAACACCACCGATTTCAAACAAACCCTAGCAACCTTATCTGCCAAACAAAAATATCTTAAGAAACTTGGGAAGAGCAACAAGCCAAACAGGGCTGAAACACTGACCCCTGCAGACACTGACAAGCTATACCAAAGTGGCACCCTAGGGTGTCAAAATGCAACAGCCCTCCTGAACACAGTTTTCTTTAACAATGGGCTATATTTCGCCCTTTGTACCTCAGAGCAATATGCACTGCGTTGGGGTGATTTGCAGTTACTTTCCGACTCAGATGGGCACCAGTATTTAGAGTAATTTGAGAGGCAAACCAAGACCAGGAGTGGCGAGAACCCTAGGGACATCCGTGCGATCAGGCCCCGAATGTAAGAGAGCAAGGATGAGCCACAGCGATGCCCTGTTGCCACCTACATGGAGTACAAAAGTCCAAGGGCACCACCAATGTTACAGGCTGATGCACCCTTCTATCTAGCCCCAAATGTAAATTGCAAGGCAGGAGTATCGAAGTGGTATCGCGCTATGGCAGTGGGGGAGAATACCACATCCGTCTACGTCTGCATCCCCCAGCTGCAGTGAAGTGCAGTCGAAGAAGAGAGTGAAAATCAGCACCGCCAACCCACTGTCCGACCTGTCCAACTTTAAGCTGTTCGGCGACAACTGTATTTTTCAAGAAGGTGCTGTAAACGTTTAAATTATTAATTACCTCGCAGGCGGGCATCAGAAAAACTGCAATGAGGACACCGACGAATTGTAACGTAAGTACACGAACTCCCGTGACCCCTGCCCTAACAAAATTACTTCCTTTGAACTTTGACTCCAACTGTCCCTCTCATTTGTCTCCTCGCAGGTCACGTCTTCAGCTCCAGAGGTCATGGCAGCACGTCGGATCATCCGCACCACAGTAGACTAATTTAAAGATTAAATGTCTAAGTAAAAAAACAGTAAAAATACTGTATTGTTTTTTTCAATGTGTCACTAGCGATGTCGATTCTTGCTGTTCACACCAAACGTAAGTAAATATTTCATTAACCAACTGTACCAACTGATTGTTTCTGCCTAATGCCTAAGGGTAACTGCATATGTAACAAGATTTCAAACTTGAAATACAATAGATAGGTGACCATACACTATAAAAGACAATGTATGGTCCTCTATCCGTAACAAGTTTGAAAACTCGTCTCGAGGTCGTCATGGCGACTGAACCTCTCGAGCTTCGCTCTCGAGGTTCCAAACATCGCCATGACGACCTCTCGAAGAGTTTACAAACTTGTTACGGATAGAGAACCATACATTATCCTCTATATTGATGTTTGTTGTTAAGAATTCTCACTCATTCATGTGAATGTAATTTCTACTGTTTTCTTCTTTTTGGAAACCCAATAAAATATTAAATTCAGAGCTAATATTCTGCAGTGCTGGAATAACGAGCTGGAGGTGGCACATTCCATAGAAACTGGGCATAAATATGCCCTGCCAGCTTACTGTCTCACATCTGCAACTACTGGAGGGAATTCTCCTAGAAAGGCCGCTACCATTTTTTTTCACACCCTAGACATCATTGCAAAATATTCAGGTCCACATAAAAGGTTATGTTGGAGGGGATGTGGATAGGCCTCAGCTAACCCTATCTACATCTTCTGGAAGTCCCCTCGCCTCCGCCCCATTGGCAGAGAGTTATTCATGAGTTGGAAGCAATTTTTAGCTGCCTAGGGCCATTACTCCCTCACTGATATTGATGTCTGTCTTCCCAGAAAACAGTTCCCTTACAGGATCAACCCTGAAATTATTGTTACTCTTAGCACTGGCTGCTAAATAGGTCACTACTAGGCTCTGGCATGCCACAACCATTTACACTGTAGAAAGACATACACCCTTTCGAACAAAGTTGACCGTTTAACACAAGATGGTGCAGATGGGTAATGTGTCAATTAAATACTTATATTGGCTATATACCATAAGGGTTCCCTCTTTCCTGCTCTCTTGCTTCTCCCTAATATCCCTTCCCATTATCCTTCTCTGGCTGACCCAATGTCTTACTTTAGACATCTTTCTTTTTCCTTTCCTTCTCTTTTTCTTTTCATACAGCTGGTGCCTCAATGCCGAGATACATGAAACTGGAGTTCATTTTTATCTCACACCATATGGGCAAGAAATCATCTCGTTTGTAACCCCTGTTCATACTGATAAACAATGTCTTAAGATATCCCATTATCATAAGGGACATGGGGGGCTTCACATATAGAACCAGGAGGCGGCAGACTTGCTCCAAAAGAAGAAAATTCCAGTCCCTATACATTATTTTGTCTAACTTATTGAAATAAAGGACAATGAACAATTCATCTCTGCCAAAGAAGCTTTATTCTAGTGACAACCAATTATTTATTTGTGTTAAAACAAACCAAATGGGACCCTGTACCAACTCTGTCTTTTCTATTCGGTCTGTTCTATATTTTATTATACAGAAAATTTAACAAAAAAATAAAATATAAACAAAAAAAGTCACAGTGAGGTGGTCATCTTTAACTAATGTATAGTAATGTCTTTTGCAGTGAGGTTTCCCAACTTGTGGATCGACTAACAATGGAGGATGAGAGCAGTGTAGCAGAGGTCTGTCAGAAATCCACAGACCGGAGGTACTTAGTATCAAAATCATCAATCAGATGATTACAATGTCAAAACAGATGGAGTTATAGCAAAGCACAGTAGGTACAGTACTGTGCCCACTGCATCACTATATGTAATCAATTAGAAACATAGACACACAGAATTTGACGGCAGATAAGGACTGCTTGGCCCACCTAGTCTGCCCATTTCCCTACCTAACAGATAAGCTGCAGATCCTAGTTAACCAACAGCCTACTTCCTCCTACCCCCTACTAGAATTGCCTTATGTCTATCCCATGCATTCTTGAATTCCTCCACTGTTTTTGACTCTACAACCTCCTCAGAAAGGCTGTTCCATGTATTCACAACCCACTCTGTGAAGAAATACTTCCTCACATTACCTCTGAGCCGTCCCCCCATCTGTAAATTGTGCCCCCTTGTTTTGCACATCTCTTTTTCTGAAAGATGCTACCCTCTTGGACTTTGTTGATTCCCTTGAGGTATTTGAAAGTTTCTGTCATGTCCCCCCCCTTTCCTCAAGGCTATACATCTTTAGTTCCTTTAGTCTTTCTTCATATGTCTTCTGATGCAGACCCTGCATCATTTTGGTTGCCCTCCTCTGGACAGCCTCCTCTCTGTCTATGTCTTTGCGGAGATAGGGTCTCCAGAACTGTACACAGTACTCCAGGTGTGGTCTTACCAACTGTCTGTACAGAGGGCCAACAACTTCCCATTTTCTACTGGTGATGCCTCTCCTTATGCATCCCAGTATCCCCCCAGCCCTCCTTACTGCCTTCTCACATTGCTGGCCCACCTTTAGGTCATCTGATATGACTACCCCCAGGTCTCTTTCCATTTCTGTTGTTGTCAGTATCTCACCTCCCATTGTGTACTCTTCCCCTGGGTTTTTGTTTCCCAGGTGCATTACTTTGCAATTCTTTGCATTGAATCTAAGCTGCCATACATTTGACCATTCCTCCAACCTTGCCAAGTCCCTTTTCATCCTTTCCACCCCACCTTGTGTATCAACCCTTTTGCAGATCTTTGTGTCATCTACAGACATACTTTCCCTTCCAGTTCCTCTGCAATGTCACTTATAAAAACATTCAAAAGGACCAGCCCCAGTACTGAACCTTGACGTACCCCACTAGTAACCCTCCTTTCTTCACTGTGGACTCCATTTACTATTACCCACTGTGTCCTGTTGTCCAACCAGTGTTTTACCCAGGCTACCACCCTAGGACCCACTCCCAGGCTGGCTAATTTATTTATTAATCTTTTGTGTGGGACTGTGTCAAATACCTTGCTAAAGTCTAGGTAGGCCATGTCCACAGCCCCTCCCTGGTCTACTACTTTGGTCACCCAATCAAAGAAATCAATTAGATTTGTCTGACATGACCTTCCCGCTGTGAATCCATGCTGCCTTGGGTCCTGTGCGCCACTGGCCTCTAGGTACTCAACAGTTCTTTCCTTCAGAAGTGATTCCATCATTTTCCCTACCACTGAGGTCAAACTGACAGGTCTGTAGTTTCCTGCCTCTATCTTGCTCCCACTTTTGTGAAGGGACTCACATCCGCCTCCTCCAGTCCTAGGTGCCACCCCATCCTCCATGATTTATTAAAAGTGTAGTCAGTGGTGTTACTAGTTCTTCCTTAGTTCTTTTAAAATTCTGGGGTGAATCCCATCAGGCCCCACTGCTTTATCCACCTTCAGTTTTAAGAGTTCTTTCAGAACCCTTTCTTCTGTGAAAGGACTAATATCAACCCCCCTATCCAGAGTGCTTCTATTGACCAGATTAGGTATTTCCGCTTTTCCACTGTGAATACTGAGCAGAAGTATTCATTCAGTATCCCTGCTTTTTCACTGTCGCTCTCTGCCCAACCACCTTCCTCTTTGTTCAGCCTCTGTATCCCTGCCTTAGTCTTCCTTTGCTCCCTAATGTACCTATAAAAGGTTTTATCCCCCTTCTTAACCGAGTTGGATATCTTTTCCTCGGTTTGGGCCTTTGCTATTCTGACTGCCTTACCCGCTTCCTTCTGCTTTAACTGGTACAGTTCTCTGTCCTGCTCCTTCTGTGTTTCCTTATACTTCCTGAATGCTATCTTTTTCCTTACCTTCCCGCCACTTCTTTGAGAACCATAGTGTTTTGTTTTTTGCTTTGATTTGTTTATTTGCTTCACACAAGACTTGTTGCCTCTGTGATGGTGGTTTTGATGTTTCCATTGTTGCTCCACCCCACCTTCTTGCGTGTTTGCTAGTGCTTTTTGAGGCACTCTCCCATTTGACAAAATCAGCCTCCTGAAGTCCAGTACCTTCACTTTTGTGTGGCTTGACTCTACAGCTAAGTTTATCGTGAACCACACTGCTTGGTGGTCGCTTGTTCCCCGATGGCTACCCACTTCAAGATCAGAGATCCTCTCTCCATCCCCATTTGAGAGTACCAGGTCTAAGATTGCTCTCTCCTGAGTGGGTTCCAAAACTAGATGTCTGAGGCATGCCCCCTGTAGGGCATCGGGAATGGCCCTGCTCTTGGATGTGGCTGCAGCAAAGGTGCTCAAATCAACATCTGGCATATTCAGGTCTCCCATCAGCAATATCTCCCCATTCTCTGCCATCCCAAGGATGCCTTCTATCATTTCCTTTTCCATTTCCTCCCCCTGAGACAGGGGTCTGTATACAACCCCTGTGTGAATTGTGGAGCCATTTCCAGTCTCCAGGGTGACCCACAGTGCCTCCTCTCTTCTCTGTTTTACCCTTTAGTTCTGTTGCTTTTATCCCTTCCCTTACATAGAGAGCTCCTCCTCCTCCTCCTCTTCTTCCCTCCCTATCCTTCCTGTAGATTGTGTACCCTGGTATGTTGACATCCCAGACATGGTTCTCTGTGTACCATGTTTCTGTGACTGCCACAATATCCAGGCATCCCTCTTCCATCAAGGCAACCATTTCAGAGGGCTTTTTACCTAGACTATGGCCATTGGTACTCATTACCCTCCATTTTTTATGGCTTTATTTCTTTTTGCCCCATCCCTGTCCCTACTGCCTTTGTCTTTTTCTCCATTTACCCCTGCCCTTCTCCCTATCGACTGCTCTATTTTGGTGTTTACCTCACTAATTACCCTGATTTTGGGGGGGGGGCTAGGATTTCCCTTCTCCTCTTCAGTGCCTCCCCCTTGGCTAGTTTAAATGCTTGCCACTGAAGCATTTAAACCTATCACCTAGGATCCTGGTTCCCCTCCAGGATAGATGCAGACCATCGCACCTGTATAGACCTGCATCCCTCCAGGTGGAGCCCCAGTCCCCAATGAAGCCAAATCCCCTGAGCTCTGCACCAGCTTTTCAACCAGTCGTTGAATCCCATGGTGCGGAGTGCCCTAGCCTCATCCATGCCATAGACAGGTAGCACTTCTGAGAAAGTTACTGTGTGTGCTACTTGTCTAAGGCCCCTCCCCAACTCCACAAACTCCTGTCGCACTGCTCTGATCCCACTCTCAGCCAGGTCATTTATCCCTAGGTGGATAATGACATCCAGCTCCCTCCCCCTTGCCACTGCTCCCACGATCCTGAGGATTCATTTCCTGTCCCTCCAAGTCTTGGTGCCGGGCAGGGACCTTACCTTCCTTTCCCCTCCCTCCCCCAGTTTTACCCCCTAACAATTGGATCCCCCACCAGGATTTGTTTCCTTCCCCTATGGGGTCCTGGGCCACCCTCCTGTGGGTCTTCATTGTGGAGGTTCCCAGCATCCTCCTTGGTCTCCACTGCAGGTGCCTCCATAGAGGAACCATGCTTCACTAGAGTGGTGAATGAATTGTGGAGAGGCACAACTGAAGGGATGCACCTCTGTTCCACCACCCTCACCCTCTCTGAGCCTACTGTGGTCCAACCACTCTTCTTTCTTGGCAACCTCTGAGGTAGTGGTGGTGGCCTGGGTGGTCCCTGGGTGGGGGAGCAGGTTTCCCGAATCCTTGTCAGGTCAGCATGGAGATGAACAACCTCCTCCCTCAGACCAGAGAGGTACCTGCACATAGGGCAGCAGTGCAGTTTCCAGAATGTCTCCCGGAAGACAACTGCTCCACAGCCAGTGCATTACACCACTCCCCACATGTCTGTGTCCCTTCCAGTTACAGATGCTTTTTTGTTTTTTTGTTCTTGTTTTAGTGTGTGCAAGCTTGTGAGTGTCTCTACCCCCATTCAGTGTGCTGTGCCTTTAAGGATATGAACAGGTGTATGTTGTTAGCAGTTTTGAGGAAGTGATGTCAGAGCCCCTGCTATAAAGGAAGTTATACACTTGGGGCGGGTGGGGTGAGGGGAAGGGTGGGTGGGAGTAAACCTATGCTGTCCAGAAACAGTCACCTACAACTCTTACCCTCCACCCCAGGGAGTGCCTTCCTTCCTTTCAGACACCTATTTCACAAAGGCTAAGAAACAGGTCTAGTCACAACTGACTGCAAATATCTCCCAGCTACAGTTTCCCCCTGGCAAATTAAAGTTAAAACTAAGAAAAGTCCACCCCAAAAACAGAATCAATACTAGTTACTTACACAGGTCCAAAAAGTAATAATTCAGTTCAGTGTAGTCTAGAAAATAACCTCCTTGATTCAAGGAAGCTGTGGCTGCTTTCTCACTCTCCCTGTCTTCAATGTGAGAATGAGACTGCAACACCTCTGAGACAAAAAAAAGTTTCAGCAACGTTTAACAAATAAATAAATAAAATAGGGGCAAACAGTAATTTTGCTTAGCCTAATGATAAAAAGTCATAAAAATTTAAGCACCACCTATGATAATTTCACAGAAGATATACCCTGGAAGAAACACTTTGCTACAGAGAAAAATAAAGCAGTAACAGAAGATATACCTTTCAAAAGACAATTTGAATCAGAAGATTACAGCAGTAATCTGTTAGCACACACCGGTAGGCACACCTTGTAATAATGCAGCAGAAGGTATACCCAGCAATAGCAATTTGAACCAGAGAAAAATAAAGCAATAAAATGTTAGCAACAAACAGTAACAATCCCTGTGAGAACAAAATAAAAACAATACCACACAGTAAATCTGCCTAGCCAAAAGTCTTAATCCTTTCCCTTACTCTGGTAAGGTTCTTAGTTCTGTCCTTTCAAGGAAGCTAGAAGGAAAGAACTCAGGTGGGGAGTTTATGTCACTAAAGCAATTTAAAACCTGTCTTTGTAAGGTTTTCATCTTTAGCTAATTTAGTAACATATAAGAATGTGGTGAATGTTAAAAAGAGCATGATGCCAATGGCCCTTTTTTTTGCCCAACAGTATATGCCCTCTCATCTGTGAAGCCAACAAACATTAGCTGCTAGAGCAGGCTAAGGGGTGGATGGAAGAAAATGAACAATTTTTGGATGTTATTTTTACTGATGAGAGTACCATAGTGATGCAATCTTTTTGCCCCATGGCTTTTCTAGAGAAAAGGATTTCTCGTACTTGAAACCACAGAACAAACACCCTTGAAAATACATGTCTGGGGTGCCGTCTTGTGGTGTGGGCTGGGACTGATATAACTACTTGGCCTCCTCCACTGAACTTCACCCTACCTTTCTCCATGTGCTAGAAAAATCATTGCCTCTGCCACCCTCCTCTCCACCTTATTCTATGGTGTTTCCATAACTCACTCTGTCAAGATCACCACCCTAAGGCATGAGGTGAGGAACTATAGGCCCATTAGCTTGACAACTGTTCTAGACAACGTAATGGAGGGGATCATCAAGGACCACATCATGTTAGTTATGTAGTCAAAAGGAAACATCGCCTATACTCAGCATGGCTTCACCCAGGGTTGATCTTGCCAGACTAATCTTCTGGAGTTCTATAGTAAGGTCAACAGTACACTGGATGAAGGGAAATTGGTGGCTGTTATCTTCTTGGACCTCTCCAAGGCATTTGACAAAGTCCCACATGGTGAACTATTCGGTGCATTAATCAACTATAACATCGAGGGTAATATTACTAAATGGATAACATCGTGGCTATCTGATAGGAAGCAAAGAGTGTGCATTAGGGAAGCATACTCTGACTGGTCAGAAGTAACAAGTGGAATCCCACAGGGTTCTGTATTGGGGCCCTGTTTGTTCAATATCTATATTTCCTCCGTGAAACCAGAAACGATGCCTGGGTGTCCAAATTTGCAGATGATACTAGACTGGTCTACATAGTAAATAATACCTTGAACATGGGCACACTTTAGCCAGCCTTGGGAGATGTGGAGGCCTTGGTAAAAACTCACAAACTAACATTTAATACAGACAAGTGCTGTGTGATGCACTTTGGGACCAAAAATTACAAATCTACATATCAACTCAATGGTATAACCCTGAGGGAAGTTATGTATGAAAGGGACTTAGGAGTTAGAAAAACAAATGACTTAAATTGTAAACTACACTGCAACTTAGTCATCAGAAAGGCCAGCGGCATACTCAGCTGCATTAGGAGACACATCAGGAGTAGAGACAGAGAGGTTATGGTGCCCTTGTATAGTTTTCTGATGAGGTCTCACATGGAATATTGTGCTCAGTTTTGTGCTCCAGGGGGTAAGACTGAAATAAAGGCACTCAAGAGAGTCCAGAGAGGGGCAACAAAAATGGTTAGAAATATTGATGAATTAGAATATGAAGACAGACTGACAGAGCTGGGACTGTATTCCCAGGAGTATCGTAGATTACGAGGAGCTATGTATTTAGTCTTTAAGGCACTATCAGACAGTTCATTAAGGAACCAGCAGGGCCTCGATATTAAAACACAAAACCACAACATGAGAGGACACCATTTACAAGTTACAGGCAAGGGATACCGAACTAACAAAAGGAAGAACTGGTTTTCAGTAAGAATACAGAAAATATGGAATGGCCTACCTGTAGAAGTAGTAACAAGCAAGTCATCCAAGGAATTTAAGCATAGATTGGATAGATATTTGATTAGCAGAAACATAAAGGGTTATCGATAACAAAACCCTGGGTTATAGTTAAATAGCAAGTATTATAGACTTCGGTCTTCTCTACTCTGAATACCTATGATACCTATGATAAGCTCAAACAGGCCTACCACAGAATTGCCCATTTTGCTGATGCAGCTCCAGCTCGAGCCCACCACTGCATGGTTCTCAAATCCCTAGGGTGGCCTTCTTTTGAGCCCAAAATGGACTTCCCTGTTCTATGCACTGCATTCAAACTTACCTTCCTCCCCCACCCATTCTGTTAGGGCTCCTCATCCAAAAATCCTTCCCCAGGACCCTGCGACACTCACACCTCCCATTGCTGAGTCTTCCTAAGGCTCGTCTAGCCATAGGTAGGTGATCTTTTACTTTCTCAGCTCCTCAAAAATGGAATGCCCTCCCCCACAGCATACTCACAAGTTTGACGCTTCCCCTGTTTAAGAAAAACTATAAGGAATTTTTTTTCCCCTCAAGCCTGCTGCAGCAACTGCATCTAATACTCCCTGATAAACCCTCTGCTCATCACTCCTTATCTAGTATCTCTCCACATCCCCCTCCTATCCCCTTGTGACAATCTCTAATGTCTACTGACTCACCTTGCCTCTTCAATAACTCTTCCCCCCTGCATCCCCTCTTCCCTCTCCTATATACGTACGTATGTATGTATATGTAATTAGCGTGTGTGTATCATAAATTATGTAAATACATTGTGTTTGTACTAATATGCTGTGTAATGTTGGTCTCACACTACTATACCAGTTTTATTGCTATGTCCATTCTGCAATTTAACCTAACTGAACTCCTTGGTCTCAAGTCTCCATCACTGTTGACCTTAGCCCTACAAAAGTCGTATCCTCAATGGACGCCACAGGACCTCCAAGGAATCTTTGGTCAAAACTGTCTGAACTGACTGCATATTCCTGAAAGTAACTGCTGCTCCAACTGTCCAATCTTCTAATGTGTATTGGTTTCCTGTTGCATTCTGATCTGCTACTCACTGGTACTACCTGTACCGAACTGAACTTGTATCTGTCTGCACCCTACTGTATTTGTACTCTACCCATGGAATTGTCTTTATTCCCCGGGTTGCCCCTGAAAAAGGGACTTGACTGTCTCAGCGGGCTCACCCAGTTATCAAAATTCAAATAAATAAACTATTCAGTTGCACCAGGAAGGGTGATTTCTTTAGAGAGGAGATAGTGTCCAATAGACTGGTACCCTCCATTGAGCAATTGTCTGCAGATGGTCATTGGCTTTTCCAAGGTTCTATACTGGCAGAGCAATTTGCACTGACAGTTTCTCTGTGTTCTTGGTGGGGATATATAGTACAGTATTCTGTGTGTCTACTTACAGGTGTGTTCTTTCTCTTTCTCTTGTGCAGATAATGACCCAAAGCATGCAGCATCTGGGGTATACATAAAGGATAAGGGAGTGAATTGGGTCAGGATGCCACTCAAATTGTTAGATCTGAACCCAGTAGAAATGGTCTGGCATCAGATGAAGCACTATATTTGGAAGTGTGTTAAACCAAGGAACCGTGATCAGCTAATATGGGGCATAAGACACTTTCTGAAGAGAGTGGTGACAGTTGAAGACTATAATAAATATATTGATCACATGGATAAAGTGATGCCAGTTGTTGTTCGTGCCAACAGTTGTGCCACTACAATGTACAAATTAATAATAAAATTGAACTCTGTTTTTCCCACAGTGTTTTTTTTTTCAATCCAGCATCTTTGCTATGTCAGGATCTAATACCTAGCCTAACACCTAGCCTGGCAGCATCCTGAGGTGTGATCTCAGGTTCACTAATCACAGCTGTGGGGGGTGAGAGTCAAAGACATCCAATGTTGGTTTCAAATTCTGAAGAACTGCTGTATAGCACCAGACGTTTTTGTTGTAGTTTCAGGTTCCAACACTTAGTCTGGCAGCATCCTGAGGTGTGATTTCAGGTTTGCTAATTGCAGCTGGGGGGTGATGAGTGTTACAGAAAACCAAGATTATAGGAATCATCATGAAGTAGGCAGCAGACTGAAGGGAAAAGTACTCCAAGAATTTGTTGTTGATTGACTGAGGCTACCATTTCAAAATAAAGAGTAGCTGACCCCATGCTTATAACAACACTGCATAAAACCTATTACATTCACTCCAGTGGGCATCTGGATAGTTTCATAATCTTCTCTAAAACTGAAATGAGGGTAAACAGTTTGCAAAATGCAGTATGTTTCCTTATTCCTGCTATGAAAGCTCTGCTTTAGTGCTCTTGTTTAACTCTAAGTTGTGCCATCATGCTACCATAAATGAAGTTTGATACTTACATAGTTACAATCAACTACCTACTATAGCTACAACGGACTACTGTAGGCTAAAGGAACTATACTTATGGATTCACATACAGTAAATGGAAATTACATACCTACCGTAATTCTTGATCTTCTTGGACAAAGTCTCCACCACTCATTCACACTGATAGGGAGTATGCCGGAGGAACTAGGACCCCGTGGGAGCAAACCTTTTTGGAAGGGCTGGCACCGAGATGGAGCCGCAAGGAAGTGGCTTCACAAGCTAGGTGCATGCAGTATAGACTATCTCAGCAACGACCCTCCAACCGCCTCAGTAGCTTTTTTCTGAGGAGGTGCATCGTAACTAACCTAGAGAGGACTAACCTAAAAACCGGACATTAGATAGTCCGAATGACCCATGTAAGAAGGGTCAACAACAAAGTCTTCACAACCCAGGCATTGAGGGAGTAAAGATCAGAAACCGAGAAGTGAGCTCTGGGGATGGTGGGTGGGCATGTGAATGAGTGGTGGAGACTTCGTTCAAGAAGATCAAGAATTACGGTAGGTATGTCATTTCCATAGCTTCCTGGACACAAAGTCTCCACCACTCATTCACATTGATGGGAGAGTACCGAGCTAAGTAATCCCCCGAGACGGTTGGCAGAAGAGAAAGGAGCTCAATTTCTTAGGACAGAAGTTCATTAAGAATTGTCCTGCCAAATGACTGATGTCATCTGGCATGGACATCCAAGGCATAGAGCTTAACAAACATATTCATGGAGCTCCAGGTAGCCGTATTGCAAATATCTGCAATGGGGACATTACGGATTTCCGCCAGAGATGCCGCAACTGCTCTGGTAGAGTGAGCGTACACTCTGCCTTCCAGCTTGACCTGTGCCATAGAATAGCAGTAGCGAAGGCATGCCACCAGCCAAGCTGAAATGCACCTGATAGCAACAGGTTGACCCAGCCGGGTCATGCTGAAGGTAACGAACAGTTGTTGGGCCTTGTGAATTTCCTTTGCTCTATCGAGATAGAACCGCAATGCTCTTTTTACATCCAGGGAATGAAGTGTACATGCCCCTTCATTCTGGAAGTTTGCAAAGTAGGTAGGAAGGGCTAAAGGTTGATTCAGATGGAATTCTAAGACAACATTAGGCAGGAACTTAGGATGAGTCCTAAGAACTATTTTGTCCTTGTGAAATACAGTATACAGGGGGTCTGTGACCAAGGCATGTATTTCAGAAACCCAACGAGCAGACGTAATGGCCACCAAGAAGACCATTTTCCAAGTGAGGAATTTCAACTCGCAAGTAGCTAGAGGCTCGAAAGGTTTATGAGTGAGCATGTCTAGTACAAAGTTAATGTCTCAGGCTGCAACTGGATATCTAATAGGAGGTCTAGTATGCAGAATTCTTTTAAGAAACCTCTTAACTATGGGCAGCTAAGCCAGTGACATGGAGAGTACCAGCTCATGATATGCCGAAATGGCACAAAGATGAACTTTGACTGTGCAGTATTGCAGACCTGTGTTTGAGAGGTCTAAGAGATACTCCAATACTTTATTCGGTGGGCAGGAAAAAGGATTCCAAGAGGATTTTGCACACCAAATAGAGAAATGCTTTCATTTAACTGTGTAGGTTTTTCTGGTGGCCATCTTGCGCACAGTCAAAACAATATCTGAAACTCTACTAAAAACATTAAACCTATTCACCTCTATCTCCTCAGGAATCAAGCATGAAGGTGAAGTGACCTCAGGTTGGGATGGACCACAGGACCCTAGGTCAGAAGGTTAGTCTGAAGGGGAAGCAGTTTCAGGGAGGTTTCCGATAGTCTGTTGATTAGAGGAAAGCAGATCTGATGAGGCCAGAATGGGGCAATGAGAATCAGTTTGCCCCCTTGAGTCTCCAGTTTGAACAGTACCCTCTGAATTAGGGGAAGAGGAGGAAATGCGTATAGAAAGCATTTTGTCCACTGCAGCCTGAATGCATCCTGACAAAAAACACCAAGTCCTGGATTTCTGGAGCAGAAGAGAGGCAGTTTTGCATTAAGTGGGGACACAAAAAGGTCCAGGTCTGGAGTTCCCCACTCTTTAAAGAGTGACTGAATGACGGTTAAGTCAGGAGACCATTCATGAGGATCAGTCTCAGTTCTGCTGAGACGGTCTGCCAGCTCATTTTGTACTCCTGGCAGGTAAACCACCTGAATCAGAGCCTTGTGCTCCAGGCACCATTCCCACATTCTCATTGCTTCCCTGCATAATGGGTAAGAGTGTGCACTGCCCTGTTTGTTGATGTAATGCATCACTGCCTTGTTGTCCGTTTAAAGGAGAATGTTCTTGTGACAGAGTATGCCCTTCAAAGCTCGGACTGCATAGAGGACGGCTGTCATTTCCAGGATGTTTATGTGAAGTTGAGACTCATCCTGAGTCCACATACCCTGGGTATGGAGATCCTGTCAGTGAGCTCCCCAACCCATCAGGGACGCATCCTTGGTAATGGAGATCTGATGATCCAGAGGGGCCAAGGGATATCTTTCCAGACGGTTGTCCTCCTGAGACCACCAGGTGAGTGACTTCTTCAGAGGTTCCTTCACCTTGATGAGAAAGGACTGAGAGTAAGTGGTTGGGGATCACTGAGTATGAGCATCCACTGAGAGGTTCTCATGTGAACACAAGCCAAAGGTACAGTGAACACCGAGGATGCCATGAGGCCCAGCATCCATTGCATTGAGAGAGCTCATACTGAGCTGTGTTCTCTGATGAATCGGACCTTCTGTAAGATATTGCTCTGGAAGAAAAGCTTTCACATAGGAAGTGTCCAGAAGGGTTCCTATGAAGAGGAGCTTCTGGGAGGGCTGCAATTGTGATTTCTTGAGGTTCAGTAGGACTCCCATGGACATGAGGAAGTCTGAAGCCATAGCCATGGCCTCCAGAGTTTCTTGCCTAGAGGAGCTTGCTAGAAGCCAGTCATCCAGATATGGGAATACTTGGATTCCAATTTTCCTTAGATGCGTCGCATGAACTGCACAACACTTTGTAAAAACTTGAGGTGCTGAGGATAGTCCAAAGGGCAGGACTCTGAATTGATAGTGTTGACCCAATGCCATGAACCTTAGGTATTTGTGATGATTTGGGTGTATGAGAATGTGCTGGTAGGTGTCCTGCATATCCAGGGAGGCTAGCCAATCATATTGACGAATCAAGGGCAGCAGGGTACCGAGTGATATCATCTTGAACTTTTCCTTGTGCAGGAATTTGTTTAACTTTCTGAGATCCAGAATAGGGTGCTAGCCGCCAGTTTTCTTTGGGACCAGAAAGTAATGGAAGTAGAAACCTGTGTTTCATTGATCCAGCAGAACTACTTCTACTGCCTTGTTGTTCAGAAGGCCTTGTACCTCAGAAGCAAGAAGGTCTGACTGTGCCGCAGACAGCCTGGGCTGTCACTTGAGAGGATGATCTGGAGGGGTTTCCGACAGATTGAGAGAGTACCCCTTGCAGATTATCCTGAGGACCCATTTGTCTGATGTTATAGATTTCCACTGGTCATAGAACTGAGTCAGACGTCCTCCCACTGTCGAGGAAGAGTCCCCCTGGGGCAGCTGAGATGGGACTTTTGGCCAGAAACTCAGAAGGTGGCACTGGGCGCTTTTGGGCCTTGTGCCTTTTGCTGCATTTTCTTTTGCAGCTGAGGGGTCTGGATTCCATTAAAACCTCCACTGCCTTTGCCATAAAAGGACTGATGGTTGTGAAACTGACGCTTGTTCCCCCCTTCTCAAGAGGGAGCAGGCAGAGGTCTGGCTGTCTTAATGGCAGACTAGTCTTTTGTGTGGCCTCTAGTGCTTGTTCCAATTGAGGCCCAAACAGATACATACCATCGAAAGGTAAGACCATGACTTTTTGTTGGGCGTCATTCGTGAAGCCCAAAGTATGCAGCCAAGAGTAGCGATGGGTGCAAATGCCAGCCACTGCTGCCCGAGAAGCAGTATCAAAAGCATCCATCGCAGCTTTAACTTGTTGGTTATTGGACTCAATAACCTTAGTTATGGTCTGTAGTAGTTCTGAGTTAACCTCTGACTCAGGCAGAGCTTCTACCATTGCTTTGAGTGAATGCCAAAGAATATACTCATATTGTGAAAAATAGCCCTGGTAGCTGGCAATGCGCATGCCCAGGGTTGAAGCAGCAAAGACTCTCTTACCCAAGGTGTCTATCTTGCGAGATTCTTTATTTATAGGATTGGCTGTAGACTCCTGAGGGAGGACAACCTTAACATTCTCTGCCAGGACCACAATGGCATCAGCAAAGGCTTGTGAGGCCAATATAAGGTGATCCTTTGGAGGGGCATATTTCATGTCTATGGACTTGGCCACGGAAGGAATAAGCGCCGGACTTTTCAACACCATCTGGAAAAGAGTCTCAAAAGAGGGCTAGAGGGCTGTACTGGAGGGGTTAAATCCATAGGGATTTCTGGAACATGTAGATATTGGAGATGCAGAAGCTTCCCAGGATTTCCGTGGACTGGAGAGAAACAGCAGAATTTAAATTCTTGAGCAGAGACTTAAAGGAAAGGACTTCAACAACAGGCTCTGAAGGAGGATTGATCCCTGCCCCCAGGGCAGAATCGGCATCAACATCATCACCCAGCCAAAGATCCAGATCGGGCTCAAAATCATCTCCTGACAGTCCAGGGAGGACTGTATAGACATGAACAGGATGAAAACCAGGAGGAGGAAGAGAAGGAGGAAGAATCGGAGTAGAAAACCTCTGAAAACTAGACGGTGCCATACACATCCCCAGCGCCGCCGAAGAGAATGGCGCCGAGAACAGAGAGGGCACTGATACAGAAAATGGCATCACGCATGGTGCCAACAGGGAGCACGACACCGTACATGGCACCAATGCTACCTCCAGCGCCAAAAGGTAGTGCAGCACCACACGTGGCACTGACACCAGCCCCGTGCCGAGGACGGTGCCAACAGAGTATGTGGTACCGCAGATGGTGCCGACACCAACCGCGGCTCTGCAAAGGACCTCGGCGCCAGAGAAGCTGGCACCATAGTCAACGGCACCATCACAGAAGTCTGAGAACTGCAATTTGAAGTTGAAGGATGAAAAATGGCAGGAGATACAGGCATCGGTGTGGACCCCTGCACCGCAGCCATGTGAGGGGGATAGACTCTGGAGTGCGGCGTCAACGGCACTGAAGAAGGTGCCATGCGACTAGGAAGTCCTAACCGCCCTGCCTGCCATTCCGAAGCCTACAGGCCCGAAGGTCCCTGTGATGGACTGGCCAGTTCGGGCAGTTGGGACAACCTCCGAGCCCACTGCTCCATAAGAGTGGCCCAATGGTGAAACTGCTCATCGGAAGCCCCTCCAATAGGCAGAGAGGAGCTCCGGTGTCGATGAGGCTGGCTACCAGATACAGAAACCAGCAACTCCAAAAGAAGCGGAGACCGGCTCCTGACCCTAGCAACTGACCATCTATGCACAGACGTATCAGAGGGTGAGTGATGCCATTTCTTCTTCAACTGGTGGGCCGAAGAAGAACTTGAGGTCGAACGGTGCCGTGAATGGGACTGTTTCATTTATGCTTTCAAGGGGACCGCCCATCTCCCCGAGCACTGGACTGTCCATTGTCAGACCCCCCTCTGGAGAGGGCAACAGACCAGACCCGGCCCGGCTGACTGAACAGCTTTCATATGAAGTCCCCCTACCTGCCCCAGTCATGGTCAACTCCGTTAATAGAGGGTTGAAGACTTCTCTCTTGTACAAGTAAGAAATTTATTAAAATATAATTGGTACTTATTGTGATAAAATACAAAATAATAAAACTGAAAACTAAGCTGCTAGTTTGAAGTTTGACTCCCAGCAGTGACTCTCGTCACAAAGTGCACTCGACAGCGGGAAAAAAGGAACTGAGGCGGTTGGAGGGTCGACGCCAAGATAGTCTATACTGCACTCACCTGGCTCGCGGTGCTGCTTCTTCGCGGCTCCATCTCGGTGCCAGCCCTCCTGAAAAAGTTTGCTCCCACTGGGTCCTAGCACCTCCAGTATACTCCCTATCAGTGTGAATGAGCGGTGGAGACTTTATGTCCAGGAAGATCAAACACACAGAGTTGGACAGTCCCACCAGGATACCTGTACCTGGAATTTTTAAGATGTGCCACCCTCAGTTGGGTACCTGGACATAGAAACATAGACTTTGACAGCGGATAAGGACCGCTTGACCCACCCAGTCTGCTCATTTCTCCTACCTATTTGATAAGCTGCAGATCCTAGTTAACCAATATCCTACTTCTTTCTACCCCCACAAGATGCCTTGTCTGTCCCATGCATTCTTGAATTGCCCCACTGTTTTTGACCCCAAGACCTCCTAAGGAAGGCTGTTCCATGTGTCCACCGCCCTCTCCATGAAAAAATACTTCCTCACGTTGCCCCCGAGCCATCCCCTCTCTATCTTCAAATTGTGCCCCCTTGTTCTGGCACATCTCTTTTTCTGAAAGATGTTACCCTCTTGGACTTTGCTGATTCCCTTGAGGTACTTGGACGTTTCTATCATGTGTCCCCTCTCTCTCCTTTCCTCAAGGGTACACATATTAAGCTCCTTTAGTCTCTCTTCATATGGCTTCTGGTGCAAACTCTGTACCAACAAATATATGTTCTTGGTGGGAATCAAACCACTGACCCTTTGCTTGTTAGACCAAGACACATCCACTGTATCACTTGAGTCACTTGGACATCTTCTAAACTCAGCAATTCTTTGCCTTTATCATCTTAGAAGCACAGAAACATAGACAGCATCAGCAGAAAAAGACCATTGGTCATTCCACTCTGCTCGTGGTTCCCTATCTAACCCTGGGACCTAACTGTCATCCAGTGACTAGCCCTCCCTTTCCTCCCCCCTAATCTTCTCCCTGTTATTGTCACCCTGTGTAGCCACAACAGCTTTCACTCTGTCCAAACTGTGCTTGAAACCATTTATGATTTTGGCTCATACTACCTCTGCTGGCATACTGTTACAAGGTTCCACCACCCTCTCAGTAAAGTAATACTTCCTCAAGTCCCTCTTAAACCTTCCCCCTTTCAGTTTCCACTCATGCCCCCATGACCTCAAATTTGTACTTATGCTAAATAACTTCTTGCAGTTCACCTTATTTATTCCTTTCAGAAATTTGAAGGTCCCTGCCATATCACTCCTCTCCCATCTGGTCTCAGGCAAATACATGTTTAGTGCCTTTAACTGCTGTTCAGAAGATTTGTCACACTGGCCCTGTATCATCCTGGTCACCTTTCACTGCACCACCTCTAGTCTGTTCTTATGCATCCGGAGGTGAGGACTCTAGAACTAGGTGCAGTACTCCAGGTGTGACCCTACCATTGAGCTATACAGAGGTAATATTACCTCTTTCTTTCTGCTGTCTGTACCCCTCCAAATACATCCCAACAACCTTATTGCCTTACTAATGGCCTTCATGCACTGACTTGATTGAGGGTGTCACTAATGATGACTCCTAGGTCCCTTTCTTCATTCATAGTGCTCAGCTTAACGCCTCCCTCCAGTACTCCGTCCCGGGGTTCTTGCACCTTAGGTACATCACTTTTCACTTTTTGGCACTGAATTTCAGCTGCCAGACCTCAGACCACCTTTTCAGTCTATGTAGATCACTCTGCCTCTCCCTAATTCCCTCATTGCTGTACACCCTTTCACAGTGCTTTATATCAATGAAGGGACACAACCTACCCTGGATTCCTTCTTCAGTATCACTGATGAACATATTGAAGAGGACCAGGCCCAGAACAAATCCCTGTGGCACCCTACTTATGATCTCCCTATCTTCCAATTTGACCTTATTTATCATGACCCTTTGCAGCTTCCCCTTGGCCAATTTCCTACCCATCCTACTATATTACTTGCCACACCCAGATTCTCCATCTTTTTCAGCAATCGCCTGTAAGGCACTGAGTCGAAGGCTTTGCTGAAATGCAAATGTGGAGTAGATCCATGGCATGACCCCTATCTGGAGTCTTTGTCTCCCAACTGAGAAAAGCTATTAGGTTTAACAAGACTTCCCTGCCACAAACCCATGTTCTTACTATCCTGGAGGCCATTGCTCTCCAGGCAGTCCACAATGTCCTCCTTGACTAGTGACTTCATCAGCTTACCTACAACTGAGATAAGACTGATGGGTCTGTAGTTCCCTGCTTGTTCTTGTTTACTCATTGAAGGGGATAAGTAGGGCAGTGTAGGCAAATGTAAGATGTGAATACAGAGCTGATGCTGACTCTCGTTCCGCCTATTTTGGGAAGGGGGATGCTTGCACGGGTGCTAACATATGTACAGTAACTGGAATGGAGGTAATGGGATTGAACTGCTCATCTGCTGTATTACTGTGTTGGATGCTGATGCGCTTACAGGCATCCAATGTGTAAAGTTGTATTGAACTTTCTTCGACCCATTTTTCCCAAAATGTCAATGCCCCAATATGAGTTTCACAGAACTTCTCACCTGCATGACCTTTGACATTCAGCATGCTGCCTCGGTCCTATCTATTGCATTCCATCATCATGGCAGCAATGCAAGATGTGCAAGGTATGTTGGCAGAGAGTGTGAGGAGGCTTGGGGGCATACCTCAGAAAGCTATGGAGGGTGTCCCTCTCCACTTTACAGAATTCTTTGAAGGAGAGAGTGATCTGGCTTGTGACCGAGCCTGCAGAGGTAGGTACATTATACACCTGTCACTGGTTCTTGTGCATGCTGTCCCTGTTTGTGTGTGCACTATCACTCATGTTGTCTCCATCTTTATGTCTCCATAGAACTTCCAAGGATCTCTGGAATGGATAGTCCTTGAAAGCTGGGATCAACTTGACAGGGCCACATTGGTGGTGGTGGTGGCCCAGAGGAAGCTGTGGTCACTGTTTATAACCGAGTTCCTCTCCTGGAGGGTGGGCAGCAGGGACACCCACTACAAAGATGATGTGGGGGAGTTATGGGTCCTGGAGGAGCCATCAAAGGTACGTGTGGAGTGGGGAGCACCGTGGCTGACTGTATACAGCTGCAGCTTTGCATGAGCAGCCCACTCATGACTCTCATCTGTGTTCTTCTTGTTTCAACAGTATTGTGGTCCTCTATGTCATATGCTGTTGGTGGAGGAGGGGTACATTGCCACCACCCCCAAGGGTTCCAGTGAAGATTTAGAAGAGGAGCAGGGAGTAGACAAGGTAATGTGTAATTTGTCCATCCATTGACAGGATATACTGATGTATTATATAAATAAATGTTTCTATACTGTACTATGTCTGTCTCGTTTTTGTTCCGGCAGGTGATATATGCCACCTGACGGGTCTGTCATACCATAGTGGAGGGGAGGGTTCTAAGTTATTTGCAGCCAGGGTCCCCCTCCACCTCAGAGTGGTACAAGTGTTTCAGAGCTGTATCCCCAGGGCTGCTGATTCATTAAGTATTCAGTTGGGAATGGCACAGAGTGTTTCAAAGGGTCTCATGCTTTTAACAACTGTACTTAAAACCTGTCACATTCACTGTAGTGGGCATGTGGATAGCATCACAATCTTCTCTAAAAGTGAAATGAGGTTGAATATTTGCAAAATGGAGTAAGTGTCCTTGTTTCTGCTATGAAAACTCTGCTTTAATGTTCTCTTTGATTCCAAGCTGTGCTACCATGCCATCATAAAAGTACAGTAAATGTAAGATGCGAACACAGATCCAGGGTATCAAATCTGCTTCCCAGACACCAGGTAAAGCTTAAGCTCTGAATCAAGCCACAGAGATGATGGCACTCCAACTGTGATTTAGCAGCAGTCTGCCACATTTGCACTCTGCCCAATCAAGCACTACCACGCCCAGTGATACAATACTTGTTGGATGCATGACTCTGACACAGTTTCAAAGTAAAAAATGAAGGTAGATTGTATTGAACTGCTCTGCAATGTACAGATGCAGTTTGCATGAAAAGCAATATTATTCAACAACATCAGCTTTTACTAATGACTGAACTTTGCATAAACTGTTACACAGTAACACTTTTTGTCTTATTCGTCCACAGGTCTATATCTGAAAACCCCTGGAGACTAAGCTATTTCACCACCCTCTAGCCCTCCAGTAACCCAAACTTAACCAAGCACTAGTCCACACCTCAGACCTCAGTTGCTGCACATACCAATCACTTGTCTCAAGGGAGTGCAATGGCTACTAGGCCTTTACCCACCTCAGTGAGCCCACTCACTCCATATCACCAGATATCCTTCCCTAGTATCTAACACTGTAACTTTTACTTTAAAATACTTAAACACTCTAATCACTTAAAACTCTATGCATTCACATTGACAGTTACTTTGCATCACATGGCATTTACACATTAGCATTCAGAGTACACTTCCCCCCACAGTGTTTGGAAATTATGTCCTTCATTAGTTGGATGGTAGTCCTTGAAGCTAGAAGGATTCCAAATTCAAAATGCAGAAGGGTGTCCCTCTTGAACTAGTCCCAAGATGACAAAATAGATGTACTGTACCACTTCCCTTTTTGGCTGAAGAAATGGTGTTCTAGTTGGACCTCATGGAGTCGACAGCAGATCCAGTGCTGGTGATCTCTGGAGAAGACCTGGATACTTGAAGCAGCTACAATCTTCTTGGCTGAAGCTGAAGACACTTGTGAGAAAAACAGGTACTTGAAGCAGCAGGCTAATCTACACTGGCCCTGCTCTCACTTACTGCCCTGCTATCCCTAACACTGAGATATAGGTGACCTCCTATAGTCAATTATTAACTTAAACTGAAGGCTAGTCACCCAGGCCCAAACTGGTAGGCCTCAATAGGCCGGACTCTCTCTTGACAGAGCAGGTCCCTTCAGGTTGCTCTCCCTGCTTGAACTCTTCAAAAATGAGCCGTGCAGCTCCTTTTATACTTTTTTAACATTCCATTTTACAAAATCATTGGTCACTGAGTGGACAACCCCTGTTCAAACCTTCAGCAGCAATCAAATTAAATTCCAGCTTGGAATTCTGCAGCAGCGTAAGCCACAATGGAATCTTACTTTCTGAAATTCAACTGCCTTCCCTGAAAATTCTGAGGCTGCCTTGCCCTGTCAGCCTGGAGTAAATGTACTTTAATACATACTTTTCAACACAAATAAATTACCGTAAGTAACACAAAGTCTAAGCACTTTCACAGTTGTCCTTTAAGAAGGTTCACTTTCCTGGCTTTCTCCCGTATACTTTTCAAAAAAATTAAGTTATGAGATCCTAGAGTCACTAAGGCTTGAAGTTTCCCCACTCTAAGAAAAAAAACAGTTTGTAGTGACTTTCCCACACTGACAAGAACTAGATCATCACAAAAATATGCAATTTCTCCTTTACATGAGTTTCCTCCTTAGGTCTGAAGCCCAGTCCATTTAAATATTAATTTTTCTTTGTGTTAACTCCTCCCTGGGGTTGTCTCACAGGCATCTGCAACATCTCCTGCCAGAAAGCACACACCCTAACACATTAATTAAACCAGGCACAACCTTATTTCAAACAAAAAGGTACATTTTTCTGGTTTGACCCAGGCTGGCCCCAATTTACATTAGACCACCAGGGCTGATAACTCGCTAGTCAGGGCAACCTATTTACTAGCCCTTGGCTACCTACTGCTGCACCCACAGTTTTCATTAATATGGGGTGACAGGCAATCTACACAGATTTTCAATATAAATGTGTGCACTTGCGTGCAAGGGGCAGGCAATCACCCTGTCCCCCCTTAGCTTATTGCTCCACCACTGCTACTAATAATATGCTCATAGCTATCTTTGTTTCCTTCCCAGGGTCCACCCTTTCTCCTGGCAGATCCCAGCTCTGAACCTCCTACCCAGATGACCTCCTAGCAATTAAGGTACCCAGATTAGTTACTTGTGGAACAGTCATTCCACGACTGTTGGTAATAGCTCTTGGGGGCGATCATCATGTTTAGGGGTTGGATTTTGCCCCACAGTGGAAGATATAATAATTTCCATCTTAGGAACTCAATTTCCATTTTGTTCATTACTCCAATTAGATTTTTATATGGCATTTGTTTAAGGCCTCTAACAAGTAAATACCCATATATATTTAAAGACTTTCTTTCTGTATCAGAATTCCTGTTTTCCAATAATCTGGTATCAGAATCAGCTGATAGCAGCAGGGCTTCTGTCTTGATCTAAATCATTTTATAACCCAGGATTAAATTATATTTTTCTAGTTTGCTAAATAAGGCAGAAGGAGATTGTGAGGGATTACTCAGGAAGAGTAAACTATCATCCGTGTATGCCATAAGTTTAAAGTGGGCCCCAGGTGAATACCTGCTATGTTTCAAGAGGCCCTGGTCTTAATCAGCAGGCTTTCTAATACTAAAATAAATAAGATGGGGAGAGAGGACATCCCTGTTTCATGCCTCTATGTAGGGAAAAAAGAGCTAAATAAAGAACCATTTACTTTGATTTTGGCTGACATCAATGTGTATAAGGTATGCATCCATTTACAATAATATGAGCCAAGGTTATATTTTATATGGTATTTTCCATTCAATTCTGTCAAAAGCCTTACTGGCATTTAGTGAACCTATCAGTTTCCATAGAGACAGGGCAGACCTGGAATACAGTGCTTCTCAATTGGAACCCTACATCTCTATGCAATTGCTTAAATGGCAAAATAAAAAAAACTGAGCCCTGAGGTATTTGTAACATACTGGCTTGATGGTCAAATGCAAAGAGCTAATTCCCAAATAAACAGTTAATTTCCCTTGGAGCAGGGCAAGCAATGACCTCACTCACGGTTCCCAATCAGATAGCTCCCTGCTTGCTCTGCAGGTCACTTGGCTTCCAACATATGAAATGTCTATATATTAGCTATGCTACCTCGACGGTCTCACTTCACTCTGTCTCAGGCGCTGCCTTCACCAGTTCCTCTTGGGGGTCTGGTTGACTGTCTCATTCACTGACCACTACATGTCCATACTGACTCACGTCATGGCTTTCAATCCTTTCTGGCAGTCACAGCCCAACACCTGTCTGCGGTGCCTGCTAATATACCCCACTGCAGTCGTGCTGCAGCATCTCTTCACTCTGACTCTGGCCACATGCTGTCACTTCAGCATCCTGGCTAGCATGTGATCCTCGATCAGAAGTTCGCTCCATCGGCAGCTACCGATGGCCTTTGAGATGCATCTGGAGTCACACTGTTCTATAGCGTAGGAGGCACCAAAACAGAGAGAGTCCCTGCAAGCTCCTGCCACTCCCCTAAAGCACAGCATGGCCAGGGAGAGCGGGATGGATGCCACAGCAGTCCGACTGATATTTAGATGCATAGACACTGATGGCAGAAAAAGGCCTATCGGCCCATCCAGTCTGTGCACCATACCAAACCACTCTGTACTGGCCCTGGTGGCTATCTGGGCCCTTTACTTCTCTCCCCCTTCATCTGACCAACTCCATATATCTGCCCCTTCCCTGCTTGACACTGTTTACTGATTTGGCCTTTACCACTCCATAGGGCAGCTTTTTCCATTTGTCTGCCACTCTTTTTGCGAGGAAGTACTTGCAGATGTCTGTTTTGACTCTCCCCCTGCTAGTTTGAGTTCCACATCAGTCCTGTATTTGGTCTCAAGGATCAGAGTTCCTTGGATCCACCCAGGTTATCCCCTGCAGGTACTTGTACCTTTCTATCCTGTCACCTCTTGGGGCCAGCTGAACCTCAGGTAATTGCCACACTTTGGGGGTGGGGTGGGCTACATATACATTTAATGATCTTTGGCTCCAGAATCCCTTTGATATTTATAGATCTTGGGGGACATTGCTTTAAATTTAGCTTTTTACACCTCCCCAAGCCTAATCTCCCACCTTGGCTCAGAGGTGGGTTGGCAACCTCTCAACCTGCCACTCATTGATGGTGTGGAACCTGTTAGGGGGACCATCATCCCTTCAGCTCCAAGGCTTTTTAGCTAACTTTCTCAGTTTGCCACCCTCCTCCTGGTGGTGCTGTATAGTACCACACTATTGGATTTGCCAATACCAGCATCTCATGTGGATAAGGTAAGCCTTTAAGGCCCACCACAGGGAATTTTTGTGCTATAGGCACAGCGCCAGTCTTTTTTCTTTATATTTTTTATTAGATAACTTTTCAGATACAATAGATCATTACAGTCGAAATTAATAATATAAACTGTAAGCATAAATACAAAGTCAAAGGCCCCCATATTCAGAAGAGATGCACAGAGCATCCCTAGATGCGTCACGCATCCCCGGACTTGCGAGGGCCATCGAGGTGGTGCAATATTCAGACACCCCCGATGTGCCCCATAAGTCCAGCTGTGCTGCAGTGAAGAATATTGCGATGTGGGCATGCAAATGAGGGGTCCCTCGTGCATAGGCCCAGCATCGCAATATTCAGAAGCTCCCTGTCAAAGACACCACTGGATGCTCCAGCACAAAGTTAGATTTCCAAAACCCAACCCTAACTTTGTGCTGGGCAGGTTGGTGCTCCGCACAGTGACCAGGGCTGAACACATGATCCCCTCTCCCAGCCCTGATGACTATACACATAAGCATATACCCCTTTTTCCATAGTGTAGTAGACCCCCCTCCCAGCCCCAATCCATGATGTCATAAGGTACACACATATCCCCTGTTTCCATAGTCTAGTGTCCCTCCTCCTTCCCATATCACTGATCCCCCATGCAATACATATTTTTCCATAGTGTAGTGGTCCCACCCCCCAACCCGTTCCATGATCCCCGAACCCCATGCAACCGAGGAATACCCTGGCAGTCTAGTGGACCCTCCAGTAACTGTCCGATCACCCCACTCCCCCCAACCCAACCCACAGCTGGTGACCAGCACAGCCCACCACTCACCACCACAGCTGGACATTGACTGAGCTTCCAGTGACTGCACAAGGGGCGTGGTGAACATCGGCTTGGCCCAGATGTTCGTGGCACACCACACCCTCGGGGAGAAAAGCAGAAATCCTGGCCTCCTGGTCTGCTGGATCATGGCTGCTGGCTCCTGCCGACTCAAGATGCCCTGACACCCCGGAATCCACCTCAGCAGCACCCGGGGACTGATTGACTAGTGCGCTGGCTTCCCCCTCCTGGCGCCTTCCCCCTCGGAGAAGAGGGACCCATCCAGCAAAGGGATACACCGGGCCACCCCTGGTTCAGCTGCGATCTGAGGTGAGAGGAAGGGAGTCAGGGTGAGGGGGTTGGAGGAGTCATGAGCAGCCGGAAGGAGAGGCAGGCCAGGAAGCAAGTAAGGCGCCAAAAAAAAAAAATGCATGTATATTGTTGTAAACTTAAGTAAGAAATGTCATGATGATTTGCATATTTCCCATAATGCACTGCATTATAGAAATGTGTAGGAAGTATGTATGATGTTGTATTTCTTTGAAACTTGATTTGTTGCCAATGTACTTTGGGGTAAACCTTCTTTCAGTGATTCTGCATTGAGATTCTTTGTTAATAGCTTGTTTTTTTTTTTTCCCTTTTGAGTCCCCACTACACAAGCAAATGGGGCCTGCATAGGGGTTATGGCTACAGCTCAACTGGTGAATTGGATCAGAGATCAGTGTCAGTAGGTGCTGGCTAAGTGCAGAGAAAGGACATTCGTAGTCTGTTGCTGTAAACTGATGTACTGAAGAAAAATATGCCATTGCAGAAGGTTATTTCTTGTATTTTGAATAAACATCACACAGAGATTGTGTGTTGAACCTGAAGTTCGGTGTCTGGTCCATCTGTCATCCCACAACTCCTCCACAGACTTGGTGTCAGAAGTGGGATAACTTGCTGGAAGCATCTGGACTGGCCAAAGAGGGACATTTTCTGGTGGATATCGCCCAGATATCCCAGGTAGACCGATGCACCAGGAGTTGCCAGAGGAGAACCTGGAAGAGAAGGTCCATGGAGTTCTGACCAGAACCATGGCTGACAGACTGGGAGAGAAGCTGCTGCCTAGACTGGACCTGGGAGCTCGGAGGAAGGCCAAGTCTGAAGGCGATGAAGAGATGCAAGAGGATGTGGAAGAATCGAGGGAATTGCCTCCTCTTGAAGACACTCCACCTAAGGACGTAGGGGAGTTGTTGAAATGGCTCTGCATAAAACAGGTGCAGATGGAAAGAGAGAAAGAGAGATGCTGAGTGAAGAGATAGAGACATTGAGCAGAGAAAGCAAGATGCCAAATGGGCTGATAGCATGAGGGTCTTGCATGCCATCAATGCAGGGCAAACAGAAAGAGCCAGCAGCCCAAAAGACATTAAACTGTCTAAACTTTCAGATAGTGATGACATTAAGGCCTACCTCACAACATTTGAGAGGACTGCTCGAACATGCGCATGGCCAAGGGAACAGTGGGTTGTTCAACTGGCACCACACTGGACAGGCAGTGCCCAGTTGGTTTATAGCCACATGGACTCCAGAGAGGCTGAGGACTATGACCATGTGAAGCAGGAGATCCCCAGGTGCTACGACATAAACAGTGAAACCTATCGCCAGAGGTTTAGGTTTCTTAAAATGCAGTCACTGGATAACCCACGAGAGACTTATGCCCGTCTCAAGGAGCTCTGCTACAAATGGTTACAACTGGAGAACAAGAGCAAGAACCAACTTCTGGAGGCGGTGATTATTGAACAGTCTATTAAAGTGTTACCCCAGGATGTACAACTTTGAGTTCAGGAGCATAAGCCAGATTTCGCTGATAAAACCATCACATTGGCAGAAGACTTCCTGGCAGCCCGACCATCCAGATTTAGAGGGTTCCAAGAGACCTCAACAGCTGTGACCACCAGCAAAGTAAAGGAACCCTTTTACTTATAAACTGTCTAATCCAGCCCCTGAAAAACAAGACTAGAGAGCAGAGAGAAGGGGGCATATTCCAGTAGCTGAGATTGTAAGTAATGGGTGCCAAAAGAAGGGCCATTATCTAAGAAACTGTCCTAATATAAAGAGAGAGACAGCTCATGTAGCCTTAGCGAACTTGGGTCACTTTATTGCTACTGTACAGATTGACTCACAGCAGATGATGGGACTGATTGATTCAGGGAGTCGCCAGACTCTTGTGCGAGCAGATCTAGCCCCCATTATACACTTATTCAACACCTCTCTGATTCAAGGTGAGCTACCTGTCTTGTGGAAAGCTGCCCACATCCTACCATTATTCAAGACTGGGGATCCGAGTGATCTGAACAATTACTGGCCTATTTCTATACTATCCGTCCTCTCTAAATTACTTGAAAAAATTGTCAACATCCAACTTAGAGAACATTTGGATTCACAGAAGTTGCTAAACCTGGCTCAGTCCAGCTTCAGAGCCAAACACAGTACAATATCAGCTCTTGCCAAAGTAACTACAGACTGGCAAATGGCCTTGGACTCTAAGAAGCTTGTATTTTCCCTCTTCCTTGATCTAAGTAAGGTCTTCGATACTGTGGATCATACCATCATGCTTACTGCACTGAGTAACATCGGGCTTGATAGTTCTGACATTAAATGGTTCACCAGCTACCTAACCAATAGGTTACAACAAGTCAAAGCCATAGGAGATCTGTCCCCACAAAAATCCTTGTTACAAGGAGTCCCACAAGGCTCCATCCTGGGCCCTATCCTCTTTGCAATATACATCAATAATCTGGACTCGCAGCTGGGCACAGCAAATGTGCACTTATTCGCAGATGATACTGTACTCTATACCACAAATTCATCCTTGGATCTGGCCCATGAGTACTTACAGAAAGACTTTGTCACCCTCCAATACAACCTTCTCACTCATAAGCTCCTCCTCAACGCCAAAAGACTAAAGCAATGATTCTCTCACCAAAGTCTACTTACAGATGTCCACATATCACAGATCCAAACACTCTTAGATGAACCCCTTGAAGTAGTTGATACCTTTAAATACCTAGGGTTCTGGCTGGATAACAAGCTCAACTTTCTGTGCCACTTAAATGAAACCTTGAAGAAACTAAGACAGCGATTAGGTTTATTCTATAGCATTAAACACCTACTCACGTTAGAAGCCAGAATGAGACTAGTACAAACTACATTCCTACCTATACTGGACTACGCTGACTTCCTTTTCAGTCATTGCCCATCAACGATGCTAAACAAACTGGACACCCTTTACCACCGGGCTTCAAGATTAATCTTAAATCTACCCTGTAGTACACATTACTGTCAACTATACCAGGTTTTGGGATGGACCTTACTCTCAACTAGAAGAAAAAGGAAGGCTCTCCTCTGATTTTATAGAGCATTATCTGATAACCTCCCTGCATACATCTCGAACATCTTCAAACGGGCTAAAGGTTCCTATGGCCTGAGACGTTTCTCCTTAATCTGCTTCCAGATTCCTAGAGTGAAAACTACCCTTGGCTCAGCAGCAATCAACTTCTCACTTCTATCACTTTGGAACACTATGCAAGACTCATTAAAATTATCCTCACTTCCAAGCATTTTCACATTCAAAGCTCTATAAACAGATTATCTGAAGGAATCATGCAACTGTTTCAGATGCTGATGATCCCTAAGCCTTGGGTGCCACTCTCAAATCCTACGCCTAAGTATCTCATGCACCCCACATTCCTAACAACAGAAACCTAGGACCTACAAGCCTAGTTCCCTTAATCCAAGATGACCCTGCCTATTCTTTACCTTTTACCTATTCTGGCCTCCCTTTTGGCTGCCTACTCTTTCACCCCAATTTCTACCCTATTCCTTAATACCTCCTTATTTTTTATCATTTAGGTATGAGCTCTTACTCAGCGGAGACTATATGGGATTGTTGTCTCTTCTCATCTCAGTACAGCTTATCATTATGTACCTTTGCATGTTAATTATGTTGACCGGTATGTATAGGCCCATATTGACCGGCACCTTCACAATGTTTTTTCTTCTTTTTTTTTTGCACCATTGTCCACTGTAATTGTAATCTTATGAAGTGTACTGTATTGTATTTATGCCCAGGACCACCTTGAAAATGAGCTTGCTCAATGGTGTTCATGCCTGGTTAAATAAAGTGATTGATTGATTGATTGATTGATGTAGTGAATGGGAATAATAAAGGACAAAATACAACAGTCATCTGTGTGAAAGGTGATACCCGTTGATACCCTACAGCCACCATACAAATGACTGTTCAAGAAAAGACATAGGAAGTAAAAGTGGGGTTGGTACCTCACCTACCTGTGCCAGTTATTATCAGGCATGCCCACCCAGACTTTGCTTCATTTATACATTGTCATGCTACCCAGGACTCTGCTGTAGTTGCTGTAACCAGAAGAGCGCAAATGAAGAAGGGACATTTACCATCTGTGTTCCCATTTGATGATGATGTTTTTGAGGATCCTGGCAAGGGCCATAAGACTAAGGCGGAGAACAGGAAGCTAAAGAAGGCCTGGATTGATAGTCATGCTGGTGTACAGCCAGACTTGGGACATACTTTTAAATGTGATATGCAGCATGAGCAAAAATCATACCTTTCACTTGACCCTTTTTTTCACAGGTGGGGAAGGAAGTGGAAAAAGGTGCCCCTCAGTTTGCTGTAAAACAGGGAATACTGTATCGAGAATACACGAACCCCAGAACTGGAGAAGTCATAGACCAACTGATGGTTCTGGAAAAATTCCATTCCTAAATCATGTATCTGGCACATGACATCCCTTTAGCAGGCCATGCAGGCAGAGACAGCACCCTGAATAGGATATTACCCAGGTTCTTTTGGCCCTCTATCCATGAGAACATAGCTGAGTATTGTAAAGCATGTGCTGAGTGTCAGAAGGTAGCTCAGGCAGGAAAAAGGGATAGAGTACCGTTACAATGCATCCCCATTGTGACTAACCCCTTTGACAGGATAGCCACGGATGTAGTGGGCCCCCTGGAAAAGAGCTCCAAGGGTAACAGATTTGTACTGATCATATGTGACTATGCTACCCGCTACCCAGAAGCTATAACCATGAGAACTGTCACAGCCCCCAGGATAGCCGAGGAGTTAGCAAAGGTATTTAGCCACATGGGAATCCCCCAAGAAATACTGATCAGGGGAGTAATTTTAATGCATACCTGCTCAAAGAATTGTACCATCTGCTGGGCGTGGTAGCAGTGCATACTCCCCCATACCACCCGCAGACTGACAGCCTCATAGAGAGGTTTAATCAGGCATTAAAGATAATGTTGAGGAAATATGTGAAAGAAGAAGAAGGTAAAGATTGGGATAGGTACCTCCCCTATTTACTTTTCGCTTACAGGGAAATCCCTCAATCGTCCACTGGTTTCTCGCCTTTTTCATTATTGTATGGGAGGAACCCGAGGGGGCCACTGGATGTGGTTAAAGAACACTGTGAAGAAAGGAAGGAGGTGAGACATCTTAATGTTGTAGAGTACATGACTCAGTTACGCAAACACCTGGTGAGGTATATTAACTTGGCACACCAGAGCTTAGAACAGAAGCAAGTCTTGCAGAAAGATAGATATGACCACAGTTTGATGACTAAAACATTTCAGCTGGATCAAGTGTTGTTACTCCTCCCCTCCACAGAGAACAAACTACTCATGAAATGGCAGGGCCCCTTCACCATTTTGAGGCTAACAGGAGCAGTGAACTATGAGCTTAGCATGCCCGAAAAGAGACCTGCCCAGAAAATTTACCATGCGAACCTCCTTAGAAAATGGAGTGAGAAGCCTAATCCCTTCCTTTATACACATCCTGAAGTTAGGAAGTCAGAGCTGGAGGTTGCTTATAAAAGGCTAGAGTAGTCAGGACCATTGGAGGAGATTCAAATAAACCCTGAATTGGAGCCTCAGCTACAGAAAGATTTGCAGGGGGTTTTACAAGAGTTTACGCCCATATTCACAAACATCCCAGGGCGGGCCAAAGGAATTGTGCACACCATAACTGCCATGCAAGACAAGCCCATACACCAAAAGCCCTACAGACTACCTATGAAGCTGAGGGATGAGGTGATACAGGAAGTCAAAAAAATGGAGCAGTTGGGTATAATTGTACCCTCAAAGAGTGCATGGTCTTCACCCATGGTCATAGTGGACAACATAGAAACATAGAATTTGATGGCAGATAAGGACCGCTTGGCCCACCCAGTCTGCCCATTTCCCTACCTAATGGATAAGCTGCAGATCCTAGTTAACCAGCAGCCTACTTCTTCCTACCCCCAACCCCTAGAATTGCCTTATGACTGTCCCATGCATGCTTGAATTCCACCAGTTTTGACTCACAACCTCCACGGAAGGCCGCTCCATGCATCCACAACCTCTCTGTGAAAAAATACTTCCTTAAATTACCTCTGAGTGCCCCAATCTTCAAATTGTGCCCCGTTGTTCTTGCACACCTCTTTTTTGAAAGATGCTACCTCTGACTTTGTTGATTCCTTGAGGCACTTGAAAGTTTCTATCATGTCCCCTCTCCTCCTTTCCTCGAGGCTATACATATTAAGCTCCTTAAGTCTCTCTTTATATGTCTTCTGGTGCAGATCCTGCACCATTTTAGTTCCCTCCTCTGGACAGCTTCCATCCTGTCTATGTCTTTTGGAGATTGGGTCTCCAGAACTGCCACAGCACTCCAGATGGGGTCTCACCAGCTGTCTGTAGAGGATAATAATTTCCTGTTTTCTACGTGTGATGCCTCTCATGCATCCCAGTATCCCCAGCCCTCCTTGCTGCCTTCTCACATTGCTTGCCCACCTTAGGTCATCTGATATGACTACCCCAGGTCCCTTTCCATTTTGTTGTTGTTAGTATCTCACCCCATTGTGTACTCTTCCCTGGGTTTTGTTTCCAGGTGCATTACCTGCACTTTAGCATTGAATCTAAGCTGCCATACATTTGACCATTCCTCTAACCTTGCCAAGTCCCTTCTCATCCTTTCCACCCCACCTTGTGCATCAACTCTGTTGCAGATCTTTGTGTCATCTGCAAAGAGACATACTTTTCCTTCCAGTCCCTCTGCAATGTCGCTTATAAAGACATTGAAGAGGACCGGTCCTAATACTGAACCCTGCGGTACCCCACTAGTAACTCCCCTTTCTTCAGAGTGGACAAGAAAGAGGATGGGATATGTCTATGCCTAGATTTTAGAAAGATTAACAACGTCTCACTATTTGATGGCTACCCAATGCCCCGAATAGATGACATCATTGACAGGCTAGGCAATGCGCAGTATATCTCCACCCTGGACCTTACTAAGGGATATTGGCAAATCCCCTTGTCACCCGATTCACAAGATAAAACCACATTTAGTACCCCAGTTGGTTTATACCAGTTTGTCACAATGCCATTTGGACTACATGGGACCCCAACCACTTTTCAGCCTTTTATGGACCTCATTCTAAGACTGCACACTGAGTACTGTGCGGCTTATTTGGATAATGTGGTCATATTCAGTCCTGACTGGGAAACCTATGTTAGACACTTGTCCCAGGTATTGCAAGCAATAAAGGAGTCAGGAGTGACCATTAAACCTGCTAAGTGTGCCCTAGCAAAGACCAAGACAAGATACCTAGGGTTCATTTTAGGAAACAGACAAGTGAAGCCCGAGGTAGAGAAGGTTACAGCAGTAGCAAACAGTCCAATACCTACCACAAAAAAGTATGTGAGATCTTTCCTAGGCTTAGCTGGCTATTACCGGAGATTTATTCCTAATTTCTCAGCCATTGCTAGTCATTTATTTATTTATTATTTATTTATTTAGTTTTTGTTGACCGGGTAAGTACACTAGACAAATCCTGCCTATTTTCAGGCACAACCCAGGGGACCTTTGACTGATTTTACTAAAAAGAGGTGTCCAAATAAGGTTCAGTGTACCCCTATTTGTGATGAGGCATTTAGGAAGATCAAGGCAATTCTATGTATAGCTCCTGTATTGAAAAGCCCTGACTTCAACCAAGTGTTTGAGGTTCAAACTGATGCATCAGAGAATGGTATTGGGGCAGTCTTTTATCTCAGAAAATAGATGGGGAAGAACATCCAATCATATATATCAGTAGGAAGCTACATGAGAGAGAGGGAGAGAAGATATGCTACCATAGAGAAAGAATGCTTAGCTCTGAAGAGGGCTATTGAGTCCCTGAAATATTACTTGTAGGGGGCTGAATTTAAGGTTGTAACTGATCACAACCCCCTCTGCTGGTTGCACCAAATGAGAGAAAAAAATCCCTGTATAATGCAGTGGTACTTGACTCTTCAGCCTTATCGATTTGCGGTGTCCCACAGGGCAGGGACGAAACACATAAATGCTGATTTCATGTCTAGATATGGTGCAGGAATTGATGTCCATAAAATATGATGGACTTTCCCGAAAAGGAGATGGGAAGGTACCGTTAGTCTCTGTTGAGAAATGTGTTTATGCCTCAGGATAAAGAATGATGATATCCACTATGTTTATGATAGAATGTGTATCATTAATAGGAATCCTGAGACATAGCTTCTGAAGATAGATGGGTAGAAACTCCATCCCTTCCTGGGACAGGAAGGTGGTAAGCAGTCTGCAATAACTGCTTCCCTCTTAAGGTGGGGGATATGTGACTGGAAGCTCCTGCCACTCTTGAGGACCGACCTTTTCTTAAATCTGTTGCAACAGTTCTTCTATTTCTAAGCCTAATCTATCCTTTACTATTTCCAGTCCATAAGGTTGGCCTCCTGTGGGCACCCCCTCCTTCCTCCCTTGACTATGCTACAGTGTCCTCTTTAATTTCCCTTTCTCTCTCAGGTCCTCGTACAGAGAGGATATTGTTGTGACTTCAGAGTGTATGTAAAACAGATTGTGTTTATTGTTGTTGGATTTAGTACATAATAGCACTATGTTATAAAATACCTTAATGTATATACCTTATGTTTATGAAACCTGTAAATGTTAAAAATACCATGGTACTTGGTGTTTAGATAATGGTAAAAAGTACTAGGTGACTATTATAGAAATTAAGCTAGCTGTGTTGTTTAGAATGTGTGTATATTGTTGTAAACTTAGGAAATGGCATGATGATTTGCATATTTCCCATGATGCACTGCATTATGGAAGTATTTATCATGTTGTATTTCGTTGAAACTTGATTTGTTGCCAGTGCCCTTTGGGGTAGACCTTCTTTCAGTGATTCTGCATTGATATTCTTTGTTTATAGCTTGTTGTTTTTTTTTCCTTTTGAGCCCCCAGTACGCAAGCAAATGGGGCCTGCATAGGGGTTATGGCTACAGCTCAACAGGTGAATTGGATCAGAGATCAGTGTCAGTAGGTGTTGGCTAAGTGCAGAGAAAGGACACTCGTAGTCTGTTGCTGCAAACTGATGTACTGAAGAAGAAATATGCCATTGCAGAAGGTTATTTCTTGTATTTTGAATAAACATCACACAGAGATTGTGTGCTGAACCTGTAGTTTGCTGTCTGGTCCATCTATTATCCCACAACCCCTCCACAAGAACTTCTGTGACTCTATTCTAGATGCAAAGACTCTCCCCTTGCCTGGCTCATTAATGTAATACTTTATAAACTTCAGTGCTACTTTTATGACTGACTAAGGGAGGGGGAAAATACTCAAGACTTATGCTCTGCTGTTTGTTCATATGTACATGTTTATGTTGTTCAAAACAATTTGTCTTGTGCCACAAGTTTCTTGTTAAAAAGTTTTACCACATTCTTTATACAGGGGTACATTCAGATTAACAACACTTACTTGTCATAGCTACCCGATGCTTGTAGACATTTGGATATTGTCATGAAAGCATGGTGGGCAAAATGGTACCTGCCTATTATGACAAGTGCACCACATGGCGCAATCTCAGTTCAACTCATTATGATTCAGAACCGAGGAGCTGGTAAATCCAGCAACTGGGAGGGTGTGGCCATGCTGAGCTCTGATATGGACGCTAAGTTCAGGAGCTCTTACATCCATCCATCAAAATAAACATTCTTCCTGCCTTTAAATGCTCTTTTTGGGATAGAATGCATTTTAAAAGGACAGCTTATGGCTACAGCAAATAAAATCTCCAAAAGCCAAACTAAACTCAACTTTAAATTAACAGGAGAACTTCAGAAAACTCAAGGCCCAGACCCACCAACGATTCGAGCAACCCCGCAGTCTGCTTCGGAAGACCAAGCTAACACTGGACAATCAGGGGACATAAGAAACCTGTCTGCGTATTCTGCCCTAGAAAAATTAATAAAAGACATGAATTACAAACTTACCACCAAAATGCAGGCGGGGCTTGAAAACATGTTAGTGCAGATAAACCATCTTCAACAGATGATCAATACGGTGAATGATACCATCGAAAAACATGGCTCACGTTTGGAATAGTTAGAGAGACGCTTAAGCACTCAGGAGGATTCTGCAACCCACACCTCTTCAGAAATTCTTCATTTGCAAAAAGAGGTGGAAAAAATTAAAGCTAGTGCTTGATGATCATGAGAAGCATGAAAGACGATGTAACCTCAGACTAGTGGGGGTAACGGAGGAGGCGGAGGGCAATAATTATGCGGCTTTCCTCCAGAAATGGCTTTGGAAAAACCTCTTCCTGCCCGACTCTCCCTGGAAATTCAGGGGGCACAACATTCTCCAGGTCCTAAGCCTCTACCTGACCAGAGACCTCGGCACATAATTGTGAAATTCTTGCGATTCCAGGATCAACAGGTGGTCCTGGAGGCTGCTCGCAAGATCGGAACTGTTTTGCTGCAAATGAGTAGAGTAAGCATTTTTCCAGACTACTCCAGGCAGCTCCAGGCCCAAAGACAAGCCTTCACATTGGTCAGGAAAAAGTTACACGAGCTCCAATTGCCCTTCGCACTAGTGTACCCAACGTGACTCATTATATGACGACAAGGGAAAAAACCAAAGGCCTTCACGGACCCAGAGGCAGCCCTAGAGTATATTCGGATGGAGGAGAAGAAGAGTGAGCTACAGTGAAGCAGGAGATGATGCTCCTGAAACCTGAAAGGAACCTTGGAGGTACTGTTTTGCTTTCTGGCTTGACCCCAGAGGTGCAGGTATGGGGGTCTATCAGGTTTGGGCCGTGGCCTGCCCCCACCTCGTACCAGAGCATCACTGGTGGAGTGGGCTTAACTTACCAGCTGCTATTATCATTGGACAAATCACTCTAATACTTGACTGTTGAGTGGCCTGGGACTATGAACAGTAGCTGCTGCTGCTTGGAGGTTTGAAATGTCAGTGCAGGTGAACAATAACTGTACTTAACTAAAGGCCCACCTCAGCTAACATCTTAAAGGTTTTGTGCAGCTCTCAATTTCTGTTCGTTTTTACAGGGGACAAGCAAACCACTGTTGTTGGATTGTACCTGGGGCCATTTAACTCATTACCTTCTGGGCAGCCATTTTGTGTCAGGTAAATAATGGATACTTTGGACTTCATATGGAGTTATTGGAGGTAATGTCCAGTCTGCTTCGAGAATATACTTTGGAAACTAATCTTTTTTTTGGAAACTAACCAGGTCTCTGAATGTCAATTGTTGTTTATTGGTCCAAGTCCTTATTTACTCTTTCATTTACTTTTTCAAGACTATGGCTTGTAATAAATGCAGTGAACATGAGTTCAATGATGTGAACCTGAGGGGAAGGTCCGGGAGGCCCATGGAATTGATGGCCACCCAAAGAGTTATTAACTTGTACTACAGCTCTTCCTTTTCTTTATTTAAATTTTCTGCTAACAACTGTTTGTTAAGTAGGGCTAAACTAAGTGCTTAGATAGCTCGATATATTGTTTTGTGGTCAGTTGCTGCAGCCTACCAGACTTACAGGCTTTCTATTTCCTGAAGGTTGATAGTTTGGGGTTTGATGTGAGGGAGAGGGGAAGAATGTGTGGACTTCAGCAAAACACCTGGTCTCTGACAGACAGGAAGTATTCTGGGTCATATCTAAATTCTACGGTTGGTTAGTTGGGAAATGTTGGTATCTGTGCCTTGGGGGTGCGGGTGTCCACAACTGCTTTTCCCCTTAGTTCCACTGAATTTTCCCTTGCGCTGCAAACATAGGGCAGCAGAGTAATGCAGGTCAATCTGTTATATGCCTACTTCGGGGAAGGGGGGTTAGCTTTGATGGCACCAACCTGCAGTGGCGACTGGGAGCTCTCCATACCTCCTTCATAGAGCAAGATTTCAACTAACTTCACTTTTCAAAAGGGCAGTCATACAGGATTTAGTTTGCTGTCCTACATACTGGACCATTGGAGATCTAAGAGCTCAGCTCCAGGCAGCATGGGCAAAGATTACGTGCCTCAAATCACATATTCAGAAGGAAATATATTATAAGAACCACCTGCCATTTCCCCAACATCCAACTGAAGCACCTCAACCACTGAGGGTAGTTGGTCCGGGAGGTTGGCAGGTGGTTAGGAAGGGCAAATCAGGTGCCCCATCACTCAGTGCTCTCCAATGCATCACCTCCACAAACCATATAAAAACTACAAACAGGTATCTGCCTCTATCTGCAAAATCAAACAAAGGGGCAGAGGACATTGCAGCACAGGAGTTAGCACAACAAAACTCACCCAAAACAGGGACCAAAACCAAAAAAAAAGCAATGCAAAAAACACTTCTGATCATAGAAGACTCCATAATTCAGGGAGTTGATGCCTACCTCCAGCTGGGGGTAATGGTCAGATGTCTCCCAGGTACATCAGCATGGAGAGACACTGATCGCATTGCTAAAATCATACAGGAAGCAGGAGAAAACAATGATGTCCTGGTACACATAGGGACTAACGATCTCTCCAGCTGGTCAGTTGCGGAGACCAAGGAACACCTGACCAGGCTGGGAGACAAACTGTCATCCATTTTGTCTGGCATCTCCTTCCCTGAGATCCTGCTGGTCCGGGAGAGGGGGCAGATGGATGGAAGGTCAGAGAAGGAGAGATAGGGGAGCTAAACATGTGGCTCAAGGACTGGTGCCAGGAAAAAGGACACCATTTTGCAGGTAACTGGCAACAGTTTTGGGAGTGAAAGTTCTTTAAATCTGATGGACTACATCTGACTAAGGAGGGAGTCAGTGCATTGTGGCAGAAGTTTGATGTCTTTGCAGAAATTTAAACTAGCCAATGGGGAGAGGGGTGCAGCACCTGATACACTGAATGGGAAGAACACCCCTTCCCCCTCAACTAGTGATGAAACAGGAGTTCAGCATGTTTGTAGTTCATTTGCATCACCAGGTAAGGAAAAAGGTCAAGCTCCCCATACAACACGCAGGGGAAACGACGGACCTCACCCAACAACTAACGCACCAAATTCTGGCCAATGGAAAATCACATACACAAATGCCCGCAGTCTAGGAAACAATATCCCGGACCTGCAGGCAACAATGACAGAGGCTAAATTGGACATAGTAGCCATTAGTGAGACATGGTTCATCAGTAACCACACTTGGGAGACTTCAGTACCTGGCTATGTACTGTTCAGAAGACATCGAGGTGCAAAAAAGGGAGGGGGAGTAGCCCTTTATGTTCAATGAAAATATCAAAGCTACAGAAATTCAGAACACACATAAGGAGCCAGAATCACTGTGGGTCATCCAGATTGAGCAGAGCTCCTGGCCCAGACTGAATCCCCACAGAATTTTATAACTCCTTCTGGGATGTACTACACCCACTGATGCTTGGCATGGTACAGGATGCACTGGAGAGTGGTCAACTACCATGTTCACAACAGATGGCCACAATTATAGTTTTGCCCAAGCTTGGGAAGCACCCCAAAAAATGTGGACCATACCATCCCATATCACTGCTCAATGAAGATTATAAGATCTTGGCAAAACTTGGCAAAACTGCTAGCATGAAGACTGGAGGGGGTCCTTCCGGGCTTGGTGCACCAGGATCAGGGAGGGTTTGTTAGCGGTAGGTAGGTAAAGCACATCCTCCACTGTACTTTAAACATCATACACTGATGGGCCAGGGGTAATAGTGGCAGTGTCCAGGGCCTCTTGACACTTGACGCGGAAAAAGCTTTCAGCCTCATAGAATGGTCATTTATGCTTGCTGTCCTCCAAAAACTTAATTTTGGCACTCATTTCTGCTCATGGATCTCAACTTTGTACAAATCCACTATGGCCCAGATCTTGACCAATGAAACTATGTCTTCCCCCTTTCATTTGTTCCGTGGCACTAGACAGAGTTGCCCCTTATCCCCGTTACTTTATGTGCTGACCATTGAGGGCCTGGTGGCCACCATCTGAGACCATCAGAACATAGAGGGTTAGCAGCTGGGGGGAACCAAACGTTTTATATCACTGTTTGCAGATGATATCTTGCTTTTCCTTGCAAACCAAGAAAAAGCCCTGTGATGCTTGTACAGCTGGTTCTGATTAATCTATGATTTTTGTAATATAAGAATGTGTTATTGAGTGTCTCTCATGAGACATGCTGAATCAGCTTGTGGAATGACACCCCCCTCCCAGGTTTTGGCAACAAGGTGTTACCTGGAAGGCCAAGAGATAATTACAGGCTAGAAGAGGCTTTGCTGAGGTCACCTTTATTAATTTACCTCCTGCTGGATAGACATCCTGATTGTATAATTTTTAATAAACAGAGAAGGAGCTGGGTGACATCATGGAGAAGGCAGGCTCAAGACAGTGTTTTTAATTATGCTGTGAGTGACCTGTAAAGACACACATGTTTGGACTCTCTTGACAACAACATCTGTCTATCAGCACTATTAGAAGAAATACATTAGATATATATGTCTAATTGTCTGGTGTTAGGAATTTTGCACTTTTTTTTAACCTTTGTTCTTTTAAATGATTGTATGCTTTTGTGATATATGGTTCTGTATTTACATTTTTTTTATCTATTTTTAAGTAAACCTCTACTTTAGAGACTACTTGGTGTGCCTTTGAAATTCTTTTTCTTGACAAGTGAAGCATACATGGTTAAAGTTGACGCTGTACAAAGCTTACTGGTTTTACCAAACTGGGAAAAGGTAAGAGTTTATTCTGAGGTCCTTAAAAGAGTTTTAAGGGTTCATTTTGTCGCCTGGTTAGGTGCCCATAGGCAAAAGATATCTGCACTCTCAAGAGCAGAAATATCTGAGCTGCATGACAGTATGCTAACAAGAGGTTCACAGTTTGACTCTCAAGACTTGAGACCAAAGGTTGATTCGAACCCACAAAACAGACAGGAGGGTTACCCTGTTTCTGTTTCCTGTTCACAAGACTGCGCTCGGAGGTTGGCACTGTGGGATCAGAGGGCCTAACCTGCTGAGTGGGTTTGTGACAGATTGGTTGGCAGCAGTGCAATAAATTCTGGTATTACAAGCTTTTATTGTTCACTGTGTCAGCTTGAGACCATCAGCTCACTTGCAAAGAAAGAAAAAGGCAGTGATTTATTTTTAAAAAGGCGACAAAGCTATATCACTTGGTGTACAGTCAAGTTCCTACCCATTCTATTTTTTTTTCTAAAGTGCAAGTCAGAGTAGCCGTAGTTAGGGAAGAATATGGCTTCCAACTACAGCAGGCACACTGTAGACTACTTAAAGCAGTTGTACGGGGACAGAGGAGTCCTATTCAAGGTGAAAGCCAGCAAACAGAACCTCGTGGATGCCCTGATGGTAGCAGATACCCAGAGCATCGAGTCACAGACAGTGACTGAAAAGGACCAAGCCTTGAGTATGGCAGGGCTAGTGGCCAGTGCAGTGTCCAGATCTGATGAGGAGGGCAACAGGGCCACTGTCAGAGAAGGGCCACAGCAGCAGGGGAAGATCACCAGTATCCTGGATCCAGAAGTACTCAGGCTGCAAATTGAGTTGCACAGAATGGAGCTGGCGTTCCAGAGGGAGAGGGACCGTGAACAGCGGGAAGTGGACTGTGAGGCAGAGTGAGAATGCTAAGAGGCAGAGCAAGAACACCGAGAGGCAGAGCGAGAACAGAGAGACGCTGACTGTGAGGAGTGTGAGCGCCAGAGGCAACACGAACTGGAGAAGCTATGACTCCAACCAGCGGCACCAGCACAGGTAAGTGGTTTGGGTTTAACTGGGACTACAGGACTGGGTTACAAATTGAATTCTAAATTGATAGCTGAATTTAAAGAGGGGGAGGATATGGATGCCTTTTTAAATTCTTTTGAAAAAGTTTGTATTCAGGCTAAAATTTCCAGGGAGTCCTGGAGCTTCCAGCTATCCCCGCTACTTACAGGGAAAGCTTGGGATGCATTGGGTCAAATGGACAGTGAGAGCAGTGATGATTACAGCAAACTTAAAGCTGCACTATTAAAGAAATTTGAATTAACTGCTGAATCATACAGAGCTAAATTCTGTAAGCTCAGGAGAAGCCCTGACATGAGCAATGAGGAGCTAGCCACGAAACAACGTCAGTTTTTAAAACAGTGGGAAGGAATTGAAGCAAACTCTGTTGATAAAATTGAAAACGTGATTTTGTTAGAACAGTTCTTCTGGGCATGCCCAGCAGAGCTGCAAACCTGGCTGGAGGACCGAGATCCCAAAACAGTGCAAGAGGCTGCTGCACTCTCGAACCACTATGCCAAGAGAAACCTGCTCTCAGAGCGAATAGGGCGGGCATGGTAGCGCAGAAAGGGAAAAGCGCACCTTCAGGGCAGCTAAAACCCTCACTGCCTCCACCAAAACCAGTTAGCCCCAGGTTTCAGAGAAAAGATTTCTCTGAGAAAAGAAATGAATGTTGGTTGTGTAAAGAAACTGGGCATATTTCTTTTTAATTTTATTTAGATTTTGTTGACCGGGTAAGTGCACTAGACAAATCCTGCCTATTTTCAGGCACGACCCGGGGGAAGGGGATACAGATGAATGCCAACTGACCTTGATGACACAAAGCTCTGTAACAGAGTTGACACACCAGAGGGTGTAGACAGAATGAGAAGGGACCTGCAGAAACTTGAAGAATGGTCAAGGGTTTGGCAGTTGAAATTCAATGCAAAGAAGTGCAAGATAATGCATATGGGGCACAAAAACCCTGGCACAATATATCAGTTGGGGGGTGAGGATATAGCATGCACCAAGGGTGGAAAAGGATCTGGGGCTGTCATCCTCGATGACCTCAAGGTAGGGAAACAGTGTGACAAGGCATCAGGTAAAGCAAATAGGATGCTGGGATGTATAGGCAGGGGCATCACCAGCAGGAAAAGGAGGTCATAATCTGCCTATACAAGACACTAGTGAGGCCCCCACCTGAGTACAGTGTACAGTTCTGGAGACCATACCTATGTAAGGACACAGACAGGGTAGAGAAGGTTCAGAGGAGGGCAACAAAGATGGTGCATGGGTTGCATCACAAATCCTATGAAGACAGGTTGAAGGAACTGAACATGTACTCCTGGAGGAGAGGAGGGAGAGGGATATGATAGAGACATACAAGTATCTTACAGGGAGGAACAGGGTGCAGGAAAACACTATTTTTAAGCGAAAAGATGTTTCAGGACTAGAGGGCATGGGATGAAGTTGGAGGGAGGACGATTCAGAGGAAACATGAGAAAGAATTTCTTCACAGAACGGGTGGTGGACAAGTGGAACACCCTGCCAGAGGAAGTGGTGGGGGCTGAAACAATCACGGGATTTAAGAATGCATGGGATAGACATAAAGGAATTCTAGAGGTCAGGGGTAAGGGGAAATAGACTTCTAGGAAAACAAACTGAACTTACAAGCTCAAATGGGCAGACTAGGTGGGCCATAGGCCCTTATCTGCCGACACTGTCTATGTATCTATGTATGAACCAATTTAAGCTGTTGGTGGTATTTTTGGTGAATGAGGGAAATTTGGCCAGGACACCAGGGAAATTCCCCTACTCCCTGCTTCCTGTGAGCAGGGGGGACCCATTTTCTGGTGGGACCAAGATGGCGGAGGAGGAGGACAGTGGAGAAGCTGCACATGGGGCTGCATTGGCCCAGAGCATGTCTGAGTTTGAGAAGCCTATTGCCATTGAAACCACTGAATCGGCGGCTGGGATGCACCCGCAGGGTGGCCAGCATACCGCCGGTGTGAGCGGTCCTTTGGATTTTTCGGATGGAACTTGCCTTAGTCTTGAGGAGAAACAGCGCTGTCTGGAGGAGGAACTATTGAGAGTGAGCAACCTGCTGATACAGGAACGTCGGAACCTAGTAGTTGAGGAAGACAGGAAACGGAAGAGATCGGCCGGTTCACAGAGTGCTTTGGAGGCTGCAGGACCCAGTAAACTTCATTCGGCCACTGAGAGGCCTGAAGGGAAAGTGAATGCGACTTCCCAGGATTGGAAGGACTTGGTTGAAGAATCTTGGTCACTGGAGCAAGCGCTGCGTGGGGCAAGCTGGATTCCGACTTCAGGCGATGCGTGGAAACTGAAGAGCGATGCACAGGCTCCCAGGGAGGCTATTCAGATAAGTACTGTGGATATTGCAAACTCTTCAGGTGTTGGCTTGGGGGCTGAAACTGCTATTTCCCCCCTACACCTCAGTCTATTACTGACTTTGATTTGTCTTTGGGGACTCAAGTAGAGGTGGGAGCAGGGGATGTGGCTGCTTCCCCTGTCATCCAAAAGCCTACTCTGGAGCCTGTGGACAAACCTTCCTATGCTAGTCATTTTAGGCAACCTCTTGAGTTGGCCAAACGGTGAAATGCCGTACGTTTGCGTTATGTGGGTCCTAGGGATAATCCCCCTGACAGGTTTTTTGTTGGGAAGATGTTGTTAAAACAAAGTATGGGCTTTTTTCCTTCTGAAGTCTACGCCTTAATACATGTTCTGGGGGAGTTTACGTTTGATATCAGTTTTCATACCCCTGCTCTGATGGAGCTGTTTTGGAATCGTTATTTAAACTTAAAAATGAATCCTTTATGGTCTGACTTTATTGTGTTACCTTTGTCGAAGCAGGCCTATAGAGTCATTACAATATTGTTTAGGAACAAAGGGGTTAATATTGTGGATATCATAAAATGGTTATCTAAATCATGTGACATTCAGGGAATCCAGTCCCTATCCTGGATGCGGAAGGGTTTTGGAATGGGGTTGGAAATTTAGGGTTAAACTTCATTCCACCAATTCTGAGTTGTTACATCTGCCCAATTGTTTCTTTCTGGGCAGGGATAAGGGGTTTCTTTTTTACACTGGGCAGTCTAGAGTTTGCTTTAAATGTGGGTCTCGAACTCACATAAGCAACTCATGTAATGTGCTTAAATGCTCTTATTGTGGGGAGACTGGCCATCCAAGTGCCCATTGTTTTCAGACCTCAAAATGTAATCTCTGTGATGTGGTGGGTCACATGTTTGAAAATTGCCCCTCAGCTGCTAAAAACACTGCTGAAGCTGATTACGGGGTACAGGATCATTATATACGTGAGGCGGTTAGACTTGGTCATCCTACTAGGGGAGGGAGGGGACCCGGTGCCGTTGGGGATGCTCCCCCCTTGGCTAAACCGAGTTTGTCTGAGGACTCTGATTTGATTTTGGGTAGCACAGCTGCACCTGGAGTTAGTGTAGAAGGGTATCTGGGATAGGACAAAGGAGGTCACAGGCCTTGCTCCTGATTAAATGATTTGAACCTCATGGAAGATGGGTTTGTGGTGGTTAATAGTAAAAGGGGAAATCTGCTAAAGGAGGGGAAGTTGGGGAAGAAATCAGCCATACCTGCTCCTGCCGCTCCATTGCTGACCGAATATATTTTCAGTTTTGGTGGAGAGGCCAGTGGAAGTCCCAGACGGGCTGGCCTCCTGCACCCTTGTCAGGGTTAGAGTCTACTGCACCTGCTGCAGACCTGGTAGGCCCCAGGCCACCAGATGGTAAATGTGGTAGGATTACGAGGGCGTCCAGTAAGGTAAAGTGAATTTAGCTCCTCTTTGCTTCATGGTTCCCTTTTAATTTCGGGTGGCAACCTTAAATGCAAATAGTATTAAAACTCCTGCAAAACGTCGGAATATTTATTCACATTTTCTATATGAAAATCTGGATTGTGTTTTTCTGCAGGATGTACGATTGCATTCTCTTAAGGAGATAGAGGATGCCACTGCTGGTTGGATATGGGGGGATTGTTTTTGGTCCTTAGGGAATGACTTGTGTAGTGGGGTTGGGATTTGTTTTTTTCATTTTCACATTACTGTGATACACCAGATAGAAATTTTAGCTGGTAGGGCCTTGGTTTTGGATATCAAATGGGGTTCACTACTCTTGCGATTGATAAATGTGTATGCCCCTCAATCTAAGTTTGAAAGGGTGTCCTCTTTAACTCATTATATCCCTTTTATACCGCTTATTACATAATTTTGGGGGACTTTAATTGTTCTTTGCCTTCCAAAGTGACTTCTGGGAAAGGGAAAAGGTTATAGCGATGGGGCTAGTTTATTGAAACTTCTTACAGATACTGGTTTAGTGGATGCTTTTGCGCCTCCACTAGAGGGTTTGGGACACTTATTTCTGTGGACCAGAGCTTCAGAATCGATTATTTTTCTCACACCTGAGGTTGTTGTGCAATCTCAATCCCTGCAGGAAGTAGCTTCATCAGATCACAGATTACTGAGACTGGCCTTAAGCGATGTTCCTAAAGCTCGGAGAGGGCCAGGTATTTGGAAATTGAACTCTGCCTTATTAGATATCCCCTGTGTGGTAGGTGGGTTACGCTCTCTTTTTTTGGCAAGGCAGTCGGTCTCATTTTTATATGATAATTTAAATCTTTGGTGGGAGGACACTAAAAGTGCAGTTCGGATCTATTCAAGGTTGTGGGTCGTTTAAATGGGCGGTTATCGCATGCTGGGTTGAGGCATCTTAGGGACAGGCTTCATTTTTTGTCCACTCATAGACAGTTTCTTGGATCAGACTGTTTAGAACAAATTAAAGGGTTAAAACTGGAATTGGCTAAGGCACAGTCTTAGGTACTGCATGATATTGAAGTGAAGCATAAATTTAAGATTTGTGGCAGGAAGAAAGACACTTTACCCTTTGAGTATTTGAAATTTATTAAACATTCACGGGGTATGATGTATTTAAACACTCCAGGGGGAGGGCGGGTTACTACAAATGTTGATATTTTAGACACCATTCATGAACATATTTCTGCCTCATTTCAGAGCAGAGCGCTCTCTGCTGATTCTATTTGTGATTGGTTTGCTAGTAGGTCAGTCCCAGCCTTGTCTTTGGCTGACCAGATTGATTTGGTACGACCCATTACAGTGGAGGAACTAAAGACTGCGGTCTGGTCTTTAAGATCAGGCATTACTCCCGGATCTGATGGGCTGCCTCATGAGATTTATAAGGTCCTATGGGAGATTTTAGGTGCTGATCTATGCCAGGTTTTGAATGATGAGTTGCAGTCTGGGGTTCTCCTCATAGTATGTTGCAGGTGTGTTGCTTCTCTTGTATAAAGACAAAGGAGATCGTGGGATTTAAGTAATTGGAGCCTTTTGCGCTTTTAAACACGGATTACAAAATTCTCAGTAGAAAATCTTATGTATCGCGGTTGTGACGGGGTTATGGGCTCCCTGTTACATCCAACACAGTTCAGTGGTGTATCTCATAGAAGGGTTCAGGATGCACTGATTCTACTTAGGGAACTGGTCTCTAAGGGAAAGTCTGGGGAAATGTTTGGGCATCTAGTTTGCCTAGACCAGTCCAAGGCATTTGATCAGGTTGAATATGTTTATCTTTGGGAGAGTCTAAAGAGGTATGGATTTCCTTCACAATTCATAGGATGGCTGCAAGCATGTTATAGGGGCATTACTCCGATTCCCAGAGTAAATGGTTGGATGGGTAAGGAGATTGGGGTACATAGGGGAGTGCGGCAAGGGTGTCCATTAAGTCCCCTGCTCTATGTGCTTTCCTTGGATCCCTTTACATGCCTTAAATGGTTCAGATGACATTGTTGGTTTATCAGTTGGGTGCATGGACCCTCAGATAGTAACTTTGGCATATGCGGATGATTTAATTTTAGTTTTGTCAGATAAGGATTCTGCTATTGAGGCAAAGGCGTTATTGAACGCATTTTCTGTTATGTCTGGGTCCTCTATAAATTGGCTCAAGAGTGGATACTGCCTTTGGGGTATGATGCAGCTGATGTGTCATTAATTTGGGATATGCCTATAGAATCTGAATATAGGAAGATACTAGGTGTTTACTTTGGGGGTCTGATGACCAACGGTATAACTGGAAAAGCAATTATTGGAAGCTCGCGAACAGGGTACAGCTTTGTAAATAAGGGACTATGTCTAAAGCTAAACGTATTTATTTGATTAAAACCTTTCTGTTACCGTATTTTTGTTTATTGCTGCGGTTTTTCCTCCATTTCTCTGAGACATCTCTTTATGATGTATCTTTCTTTGTTTGTGGGGCAGCAGATTAAACCCATTAAAGAGGGTGTTACATATTTACCTATTAGTGAAGGAGGTTTGGGGATGGTGAATCCGGTAGTGTTTTTACATAGTATTTTTATTTTTTATAATTTAGTACCCTTGCTGAAAGGGAAGGATAAGATTTGGTCCCCATGGGTGGCAGACGGTATTGATCCACTTCTAACGCAATGGGACCAGGAGACCTTTCTGGCATGTCAGGTTCGGATAGGTGTCTTAGCTAGTCATTTTTGTACAATGTTTCAAAAATTGAAAGCATGGCGTGTTGTTAAAAAATCTGTTCTTTTACAGACGTGTCAACAATTCTATTATGCCATATTGCAAGATTTCTTTTTTGTCGATCCCTGGTTCCATGATAGGCCTCATTCTGAACAGCATGCAAAGTTACGATTATTGATGAGTAAGAGGGTGCTCTAAATATGTGGGATTTTTATGGCTTTGCCTTCATAAAAATTAGGGTGAAAGGTAATATGAGGCATAAGGAAATATCAGAAAGATTTTGTCCTAGGGAAGAGACCTGTATTGGGGTGGTTGGAACGATGGAACACTTTTTGTGAGTGTCCTTTGTTGTATCATTTTGGTCCATTTTCATGATGAATGGCCTTTAAATCCTTTTAGGTTCTTACAACAGCAATTTGGGTGGAGGTGGTTCTCACCGAGCTACTGGATTATTTACGATGCGATTACACTGCGCCTATTAATAGGTCATGTTGGTTTTCAGTTATGGCAAGCTAGATGCAATCTCACACTTCGGCAGAAATTGCTCTCTGAATCTCAGATTGTTCACAACATTCGCAAACATGTCTTTAGTTGGAGATTGCAGGAACAAGAAAAGGTGCATCCTGAACTGTTTAGATTGTAGTGGAGGAAAATGACCTGGCTTGATACAGGGTAGAGTCTTTGTGTACGCCTTGGTCCTAATCTTGGGTAAAAGGGTTTCCCTTATAGGGAGGACAAGATCTCCTTTATGTACACTGGTATACATCATCACTATTTTATGTGCATATGAATGTTCCACTGTTGATATATACTGTCAGTATTGGCTCTGATTATTTCCTGTATGTCTATTGCTTTTATGTTCAATACAGATTAAGGTGGTTTTGTGTTTCTTTACAGGAGTGTTATATTTTATCTAAGAGGGAAAGGTGGCATTTATGGTCATTGTATTTCTTTACTTTTGTTTCTGTTTATTCATTTGTGTTCTGTATCTATTTGATTATGTTTTCTTCTTAGCTATGCATTGTTGGTGGGTTTTGTATTTCTTTATGTTTGTACGATTTGATTTCCAGTCATAATAAAGAATTCCCCTACTCTTTTGGTAGGGAGGGGGAAGGGGTTGTTTTTCCTTTCAGTTGAGGGGTTCTGGTATGTTGTACTGATCGTGTATGTTTTTTCTTTTCATTTATTATGATTTGTATGATGTATGTAATACAATTGTGTTTGATTGTCCTTTTGAGTTTTGAATAAAAATTCCCCTACTCTTTTCGATAAGTGCCATGGGCTCTATAGCATCCACCTGAACTACCACCAATCCAGGCAGAAGGGACCTTGGTTTAACGTCTCATCCGAAAGACGGTACCTCAGAGGTGCAGCACCCATCTCATGCTTAACTACAGCTTCAGTACTGGGATATTAACCCAAGTGCCAGATGTGGGAACTGAACCCACAGCCCTCTGATCGCCCAGCCTCAGAGGCGAGTGTGCTACCTACTGAACCACTGACACTGCATATTGCCAGACAGTGTCCAAAAAAGGCAAGCAATACACAACAGGGGGCTAGAAAGGAAGTGGGTTGTTTGTGTGTCCCTGGAAGCATGCCTGTGAACATGAGAGAACACATGCACCCAGTCATGGTGAATGGTGTACAGACGCAAGGGTTAAGGGACACAGGGGCATCCTTGACTTTGGTAAAGGGGGCTCTAGTAGAGCCTGGTCAGCTTATACCCAATAAATATGTCACTGTACAGGACTTTACTGGTGAGGCGAAAACATTGCCCCTCACTAGTGTTCTCCTAGACTGGGGTGAAACAGCAGGAACTGTGCAACAAGTGGCTGTAGCCCAAACCTTAGCAGTGGATATGATTCTGGGCAACAATCTCAAACAAGGGATGGTGTGTGCAGTTACCCATAACCAAGCGGCAAGGGAAAATTGTAGTTCCCTGAACCCCACAGAAGCCATTGTGGAATCCACTGAGAGGCTGGTTCCCCAGCCTGTGTCTTCTGATATGGAGACTAATGAAAAGGGGGTAGAAATTTCCCCAGTAGCAAGTAACCACACAGCTACGGAGGGTTACTCCGAAGAGGGAGGGGTGACTCATTGTCAGATGGTTGGGATTGACAGTGATCCTGAGTGCCCTCACGCTAGTGCTAGGGACCCTAGTTTAGTGACTGAAGGGGACCTGTCCCATGCCTTGGGAATGTGTGAGGGGTTTGCAGGTGCTCAGAGAAGTGACCATAGTCTACAGAAGCTGAGGGCTTGGGCAGACTCTGATGGGGCACAGGGAGGTGATGGCAGACATAAGATTTATTGGGAAGATGGACTGATGTATACTCAGGCTGTGCAGACAGAGGGAGGGGTGCTAGACAGGCAGCTTGTCATTCCCCAGGGGTATCGTGAGCAGTTGCTCAAGATTGCACACGATATTCCCTTGTCTGGTCATCTGGGAATCACGCGCAGTATGCAGCGGTTGGCCCAGAATTTCTATTGGCCTAACTTCACCCAGCAGGTGAAGGAGTATTGTAGGTCTTGTCACCGTTGCCAAGAAATAGGGAAGGCAGGCAAGAAAACCCAAGCCACCCTGATACCATTGCCCATAGTGGAGGAGCCATTCCAGCGGGTCGGAATGGATATTGTGGGGCCTTTAAATTCCCCCAGCTCCTCAGGGAAGAGATTCATCCTGACTGTGGTGGATTATGCCACCCGGTACCCAGAGGCAGTTGCCCTATCTTCACTGATGACAGACAAAGTGGCAGATGCCTTACTTGGGATTTTCTCCTGTGTTGGGTCCACAGGAGGTTATCACCGATTGAGGGGGTTCCTTCATGTCAGACCTGATTAAATGTTTATGGGAGAAGTGTGGGGTGGTACAGAGATGCATGACACCATATCACCTACAAGCCAATGGGCTTGTGAAAAGATTCAATGGTACCCTGAAGTCAATGCTTCGGGCTGAACAGCATGGGAGAGACTGGGAGAAGTACCTTCTCCAACAAGATTTTCCCCCTTCGAACTTTATATGGACGCTCGGTACATGGGCCCTAGACTTGATCTGGGAGAACTGGGAAGGCAAGCATGCCACCCAGGGAACTTCCATAGTGGATTACATCCTTAAGTTTAGGGAAAGGCTGAAGGAGCTTATGGGGACAGCCCAGAGCAACCTGGCAGCTGCCCAACAGAAACAAAAAGTGTGGTACGACCGCAGAGCCAGAGCTCGTTCTCACATGACGGGTCAGGAAGTCATGGCCCTCATTCCAGTCTGGAAAGACAAGCTGCAGGCTGAGTGGGCAGGACCATACAAAGTGGTTAGGAAGGTAAATGACGTGAACTATATTGTAGAGTTACTTGACCAAAGACAGACAGAAAGGATGTACCATGTCAACATGATGAAGCAATATGCAAATAGGGCTGACATTGTGTTTGCAGTGTGTAGTCCTGGGGAGGGGGCGGATGAAGGAGACCCCCTTCTGGACTTGCTAGAAGAAAGTAAGCAGGAGTCCTCTGTGGAGGCAGTTAAGTTGTCTCTCCAGCTGACACCGGACAAGATCCAGGAAGTAAGGGAGGTTTTAGCAGACTTTAACCCATTATTTAGCAACAAGCCTGGACTAACCCCTTAGGATGCACGATGTGGAGACAGGGACACAGACGCCCATATGGCAAACAGCATATTGGGTGTCAGAGGCTGTCCAAAAGGACATTAGGAGGGAAGTGGAGGAGATGCTGGATTTAGGGGTAATCCAGAGATCCCACAGCCCCTGGGCCTCACCCGCAGTCCTTGTGCCCAAGCCAGATGGCTCAACTCGTTTCTGTGTGGACTATCGTGGACTGAATGCAGTCACGAAGTCAGACGCCCACCCGATGCCCCGGACGGATGAACTCCTGGACAAGTTGGGAGGGGCGACCTACCTTATGACCACTGACCTGACCAAGGGGTATTGGCAGGTAGAGTTGATGGACAGAGCTAGGGAGAGGTCGGCCATCATCACTCCAATAGGCTTATTTGAATTTAAAGTAATGCCTTTTGGAATGAAGAACGCCCCGGCCACTTTCCAAAGGTTGGTGAACCAGGTGTTAAATGGTGCTGCGCCGTGGCATACCTGAATAACATTGCCATCTTTAGTGCCAGCTGGAAGGAACACATATCCCACCTTAGGGAAATGCTGGGCAGGATACAGAAGGCCGGGCTCACTGTCAAAGCTGGGAGGTGCCAGGGAGCCATGGGAGAAGTGACATACCTCGGGCACGTGGTAGGCCGGGGACAGCTCCATCCTAACCAGATAAAAATAGAGGTAATCTGGGCCTGGCCCAGACCAGAAATGCAGAAGCAGGTCAGGAGTTTTCTTGGGACAGCAGGATACTATAGAAAATTTGTACCCGATTACAGTGCCCTAGCTGCTCCCCTAGCTGACCTGGTAAAGAAAAGGATGACAAAGAAAATTACCTGGGGACCAGCCTGTGAAGAAGCCTTTACCAGACTGAAGGAGGCACTGTGCAGTGCTCCTGTTTTGACAAGTCCTGACTATAGCAGACCCTTTATAGTTCAGATTGATGCCTCAGATGTGGGTATTGGGGCAGTACTGAGTCAGACATCCAGCCAAGGGAGGGATCACCCAATAGCATACCTGAGTAAAAAGTTACTTCCCATGGAGCAGGCATACTCCACGGTGGAAAAGGAGTGTCTTGCCATAGTGTGAGCCCTAAAGAAATTAGAGCCATATTTGTATGGGCAGCATTTTGTGGTACAGACTGACCACAACCCCCTGGTTTGGTTGTTGCAGATGGAAAAAAAGAATGGTAGATTGCTAAGATGGAGTCTTGCTTTGCAAGGGTATGATATGACAATATTACATAGGGCTGGAGCTAAAAATCAGAACTCAGATGGCTTGTCTCGCATCTACGAGGAGTGATCTGATTTGGGAAGCTCATCCCACGCAGGGGATAGATCCCCCAAATTCAGTCTAGGTAGGGAGGATTGTGACACTTGTACAGCTGGTTCTGATTAATCTATGATTTTTGTAATATAAAAACGTGTTATTGAGTGTCTCTCATGAGACGTGCTGAATCAGCCTGTGGAATAACACCCCCCCCCAGGTTTTGGCTATAAGGTGTTACCTGGAAGGCCAAGAGATAATTACAGACTAGAAGAGGCTTCAATTAAGGATCTCCTGTTTATCTAGCTTATTTGTAGCTTGTCAGTTGCTAAGATGGGAAATCATAAACTTTTATAACATCTAGAGGAACAGAGCAGGTTATGACGCTTTAGTTCGAAGTCATAAAAGATTCTTTGATGTGTCCTGGGAAGAAGAGCTACTTGAGATCAAAGAGGGAATGTTAGTTAAAGAAAAATCATGTGGGGACATGAGTTTTGCTGAGGTCCCCTTTATTAATTTACCTCCTGCTGGATAGACATCCTGATTGTATAATTTTTAATAAACAGAGGAGGAGCTGGGTGACATCATGGAGAAGGCAGGCTCAAGACAGTGTTTTTAATTATACTGTGAGTGACCTGTAAAGACACATATGTTTGGACTCTCTTGACAGCAACAACTGTCTATCAGCACTATTAGAAGAGATATATTAGATATATATGTCTAATTGTCTGGTGGTAGGAATTTTGCACTTTTTTTTAACCTTTGTTCTTTTAAACGATTGTATGCTTTTGTGATATATGGTTCTGTATTTACATTTTACATTTTTTTTATCTATTTTTAAATAAACCTCTACTTTACAGACTACTTGGTGTGCCTTTGAAATTCTTTTTCTTGACAAGTGAAGCATACATGGTTAAAGCTGACGCTGTACAGAGCTTACTGGTTTTACCAAACTGGGAAAAGGTAAGAGTTTATTCTGAGGTCTTTAAAAGAGTTTTAAGGGTTCATTTTGTACGCCTGGTTAGGTGCCCGCAGGCAAAAGATATTGGCCCCCCCAAAGAGCAGAATTATCTGAGCCAGTACATTGGGCACACTAGCAAGAGGTTCACAGTTTGAATCCCTCCAAGACTTGAGATCAAAGGTTGTTTCGAACCCACAAAACAGACAGGAGGGTTACCCTGTTTCTGTTTCCTGTTCACAAGACTGCGCTCGGAGGTTGGCACTGTGGGAGCAGAGGGCCTGACCTGCTGAGTGGGTTTGTGACAAGCCCTACTAGCGTTGACTATGCTGTTCAGCATCTATGGTTCCTTGTCCGGGCATAAAATTAATTGGGGAAAATGTGAATGGCTGCCTGCGGGAGGGAAAAGCACCCCTATACAGATAGGTGGAATGACAATTGCACCTTCTGCTAGCATTAAATACCTTGGCATTAACCTCCCCAGCAAGCTCTCTAAACTAAATGAGTTAAATTGTAGACCTCTTGTTCAGAAAGTCAGAGAGGACTGCGCAAGATGGAAGTCATTGCCTCTTACTCTTATAGAGCGTGTCAACCTGGTCAAAATGAGTATACTCCCTTATGCCTCTATTTATTCCAAGCGTTACCCATTCACATACCCCTTAAATATTTCTAATCACTGGAGGGAGCTATTACCTCACTATTATGGCAGGGCTGTCGGTCCAGAATAAAGAGGGAAATTCTATGGTACCCAGTGAATAAAGGAGGTTTGGGCCTACCAAACCTTAAATGGATGTGAGCTCCATCAAAAAAGCCAGTTGTGCTGCTGTGTAATAAAGTTTATTTATTTAGCTTTTGTTTACCAGGTAAGTACACTAGACAAGACATTTGCCTATTTTCAGGTACGACCCGGGAGAGTACAAGTAAATACAACATAGGACAACATGATACACTTTAGGCAGTTACACAGAGTCAGGGAAAACAGAAGCATCATGTAGTCAGTAGGTACACATAAATGGTCTGAGCATATACATCAAGTCACCAAGGCTGCGAGCAGTGCATTATATACAAATTATATACAGTATAGGACCCCAGAAAAGTGGGGGCACAGTCAGAGCAATACCTAATACATAGGGTGTATACATTGTGTGCAGGACAAAAACCATGCAGGCATGCTATACCTTAGGAAGGAAGTTCAGTGCAGGGGACCAGGTGAAATTAACAAAAGCTAAATAAATACACTTTATTATACAGCAGCACAACTGGCTTTTTTGATGGTGCTCACATCCATTGATGGTCCAAAGAGAGCCTGGGTAGATCTGGAGCCCAGTGATTGTATCTTACCATTACATTCCCAAGTGTTCGCCACTGCATTGGTGGGGCCCAATACGCGAGAGGTTAAACACCCGTTTACTAGATCCTCTCTCCTTGCCTGGAGGTCAGCCCATAAAATTTTTAAGTACCCAGCCTCTAAATGGACAATGAATATTGGTCTGGAAGATAAAGCAATGGCTAGAAACTGGTCAACCTTGGACTTGCTTGAAGATTCTTAAAACTTGTCATCTTCTGACTTGCTTGAAGATCCTTGCAGCTTGTCACCTTCAGCCCAAAAAGTAGGCCAGATTACGGAACACACATGCAAAGCCTACTAGGCCACAAGGAACCCAGACCCAGGAGTGACCCCATGGTCTGGCTCCTCTAATGGGTCCAGAGTGCCCTTAGCCCCCTGCCTCATTCAGTAGGGTTTTGTAGATCCCCTACCTGTCTTCAAGTTGCAGCTGTGAAGATTGCAGTTTCACATTTTCTGAACACAAGCAAGCAGCTCTGGTGTACAGCAACTATTTGTCCAACTTCTACCTTGCCAGTGGCTTTCAGCTAGTAATGCACAATCTCTGGAGTGGACCTCCACCTTTCACAGCTTGATCTCAACAAGATCAACAAGTTCCCAAGCTCTGGATACCTGCATACCTTTTTTCTCAAATGTCCTCAGATTCAGGCCGAATGCCACTTTTAGCTCTGGCACACACAGTTCCAAACAACCCTTCTTTCATTCTCAGGGTTCACCATACTGATGCAGGATCACTGCAAACGCTGGATTTCCAAACAACCAGGAGCTTTTACCAAAATGCCTTGGACATTCAGCTGTAACACCACAGTTCTTTCAGTCAGAGAAAATCCCTTTTTCTGATTCTCAGACAATTGACCGATTGACCACTTATGTCCTGTAAAAGGCCTCCTGCCTTTCCAACACACACACAGCCTGAGCCCTTCTTGACTCGAGCAGAGCCCAGACCAGACTGCCCAAACTGCCCAAAGTCCCTGGGGTTTCACACGAAAATCCCAGCTGCTGATTGGTTAGATCCAGCTGACAGTCACAAATATTAATAGTCATTAATCCAGTTTGATTATTGATTGATAAATAGGTTTTGGCACCTGGAATAAAGTTCACACCTCTCCCACAAAGCAGTTCACCAGCCTTTGGGTGCCTAAACTACTGACCAGCTGCCACAGGGGGTTAAAGTATCAAAGATGGCTGCCAACATAACAATCCCACAGTTTATATGGCAGTCCCATCTGTTAAAAACTCTTGCAGCCAAAGTATACAATTCCCAAACACAGTAGGCCCACTGTCCTGAAGCAGTCTCTGTCCCCTGTAAAGCGACTGCAATATTATAGTTTAGATTGTCCGTCACTGCTGCTGACAGAACCAATCCCCTCAGGCAGCTGGCAGCACATTAAATATGCATGCTCCCCTCATTGATATTTATAATATGCCCCTGATTCATAGCGTTATTGGTGCTCTTTACCAAAACACTTAGGGTATTTCTTATGCACCTTCCCCAGGTGCCCAACCCCTGATTAACGTATTCTGGGGGTTGAGAGCACTGGAGCATGGGTGTAGGCAGGCATACTCTAAGCACTCCATGGTGTGCAATTTTATCTAAGGGGGGTAGCAAACAGGCTCTGATCTACTTCCTTTTTCCAAGAAAACTAAAAGAAAATACCAAAGCTTTCTGTAATTTTATTCATAGGAGTCGAAACTAGATAGACTAGTCACTAATACTCTCTTTGCATCCTAAGGACAATACAACTTTACAGGCTCTGGGCTGGTATGTGGGTATCTTAAGGAACAATGCATGGTATTTGTATTTACCCATGCATGGCAACAACCACTGTCATGAGATACAAAAGTTGTATTTATTGTGCCAAATGAGGCAACAAACACAGTCCTGGTGTACATTTGTATATTGTCTGGCTACACCCCGGTGGGGGTAGCTCACCCTAACAAGGGGGGGTAGCAGTGAGTCCACTTGGTGTGAAAATCTGAAATCCCTGGCTACACCCCTGCACTGGGGAGGCAACTGTTAAGCCATTACAGCAACGAGAAGACACCAAGCACACTAGTGCGCATGCGTAGACCCCGCAGGCACATTTAAAGTGCCAGGAGCGGCAGTCCCACAACTTTGAACTCCTCCAGCCCCAAATGGCTAAATATTCAGAATGGGGGCTGAATGGAGACTAGAAGGACCCTGGTCTGGCAGTGGGACAGCAGCGGGAGGAGCAGGAGCAAGAACAGGCTCCCCTGGGTATCATGGTAAGCCCCAGCCATGGGGGATGGGGGGGTTACAGGTGTATTCAGCCACAACATGCAAATGAGCCCACTGGGCATGCAAGGTGCTAAGGGTCCATTTGCATACCCATTATGGGCTCATTTGCATGGGTGCAGCAGCCCCTTAGCACCACTGTCGAACCTGGAATGTGAGCTCTGGTGGCCCAGTGTGTTGTCCCCCCAACCTCAATCGCCTGTTCACTACATGTGAAACTGTCCTTGGTGGTCCGGTGTGTCTCCCCACCCCCTGATCAGCCATTCAGTGCACGTGAAACAGTCCCTGGTGGTCCAGTGTGTACCCACCCCTGGTCTCCCATTCAATACATGCAAAACAGTTCCTGTTTATCCAGTGTGTCTCCCCACCACCCGATCTGCCATTCAATTCAAGCAAAACAATCCCTGGTGGTCCAGGGTGTCCCCCACCCCACTCCCCCAGTATACATTATATTGATCCTACTGGGACATACAAGAAACACCTGGAAATGTTACATGACTGATCCTTAAAGGATGGATTTATTACAGAACAAGAATTTCAGTTCTTAAAGACAGGACTACCCAATTGTGCCTACCTTTTATATATTGCCCAAACTCCACAAAGACCCCATTAACCCACCAGGGAGACCTATAGTCTCCAGTAAGGGTTCCCTTATGGAAAACCTGGCTATTTTCATAGATATGTTTTTACAAGTATGGTAGTTAGGTTGCCATCACACTTGAGGGACACAATGGCGATCTTGGAAGTAATGGAGCAATATAAATATGATGCTGGGGCCCTGTGGCTGACTATTGATGTAGAGTCATTTTATACCAGCATCAGACACCGTTTAGGTTTGAATGCTCTCTGACACTTTATGGATCAATTTCAGACTAAGCAAACAATTGTACCAGATTTCATTTTAGAGACCCTGAACCTGATCCTGTCCAGTAACTATTTTATTTTTGATTCAAAATATTATTTGCAGACATGTGAGGTTGCTATGGGTTCTTCTGTGGCCCCCTTCTACATTAACCTTTTTTAGGGTTGGTGGGAAGAGGGAGCCATATACAACCCCAGATGCAACCCTTATCTGGACAGGATCAGGTACTGGGGCTGTTTCATTGACAACATACTATGCATTTTGGGGAGGTCTATTCAGGAAGCACAGGATTTTGTTAACTTGTTAAATAACAATGATTTGCATCTTCATTTCACTTACAACGTTTATTCAGTTTTTACTTCCTTTTTAGATTTAACCCTTAGTTTTGCTACAGAAGAGAAAATAGTTACAGAGAATTACCATAAACCAACATCTGGAAACACCTTCCTTAAATAGGGTATGAAGGAGGGGGAGGGTCACCAGGGGGCACAGGCTAAGAATAGAAGGGGGGGGCAGATTTAGGAAGGAAATGAGGAGACACTATTTCACAGAGAGGGTGGTAGCAAATGGAACCCCTACCAGAGTGGGTGGCATCATGTAAATCTGTGAACAGCTTCAAAAGGGCATGGGACAGAGAACAGGGGAGAGTGAGGGTGGGGGGGTGGCAGTGGGATGACAAAGGGGGGTGGGGCAGCTGCAAACTAGGGGTGTTGGCTGCAGGCTCGAGCAGACTCAGATAGACCAGGTGGTCTTTTTCTGCTGGCACATTCGTATGTTCGTATAATAGTTCACATGCAAAGTATTTGTTAAATGGAATCCCAACAGGTCAGTTTTTAAGAATAAGGAGAAAATTGTTCAGAGCAACATACATTTTTGAAACAATCAGAAGGGCTATACAGTATAATAGGTTTTTGAACAAAGGTTACGATTCGAGTGTGCTAGACAAAGCAAAGAAAAGGGCATTTGCTAGTAATAGATGGGATTTGTTAATACATAAACCTGCCTGTCTTGAAATTGATAATAGGGTGAACTTTATTACAGAGTTTAATTAAGTTACCCCTAAAAGGGGGAGGAGGGGTTGTTGTTGAGCCCGAGCAAAATGGCCACCGGGATCTAAAGCTCTACATTTATTTACCTTTGAAAAGTCATAAAATGTATTTTGCCGGGCACGTTGACAGGTGCTAATATAATATTTGGAAATCGGAACAGCTACAGAAGAGCAATGGGAAATACAAAGAAAGAAAAAAATATCAGCAGATGGCAATAAAAGCAAAAGTGCTTCAGGACCATCAGCCACGCGGTCCACGCAGGGCCGCAATTTCCCTGAACCATACACAGAGGGAGAAGAGATCCTATAGACCTTGGGTCAAAAAATGAACAGATTACTTTCCTCTAAGGCAGAACTGTCCAAAAGATTCGATTCACTAACAAACGAGTCTCATCATTTGAATCGGACATCACTACGATTAAAACAGATGTAACCCTGGTAGTCCCCCACAGATCCACCCTAATTGGCCAATCAAGTTACTCTGACTGCCTCCCAAATATTTGGAATTCCCTCCTCCCTCAAATCCGGCACTCATTCTCTGCCTACGCCATCAGCTCTGCCCTCAATAATTACCTTGCACCTAGCTGCTCCTGCCATGGCCCTCCCTAATTCCCTCCTCTGAGCCCTGGATAAACAGTACCCCTCTACCGTCACCTTCATTTTACCCTGTGCACCCACACACCCCAAATTTCTAGCTCTCCTTCCTGTCCCCCAAATTGCTCCTCCTTACTGGCCTCCCTTGATCTCTCACAGAATATAAGGGGACCCCGAATGCTCCCCATGGGTCCATGCATCCTCATGGACTATTGATTAGGCCCCATCCCCTCCAAAGGTACAAATTCTCTCTCCCTCCCTCAAGGGTTCAATTCTCCCTCTCTTATCACTCTTTTAATCCCTATCTACTGACCTTCCCCAACCCCCTGACAGGGTACCCCGCATCTTGAAGGGTCCTCTCTTGGGTTAGGTCCTATTCCTTCTTCTATCATTTAAGTCACACCTCCCCCTTCTCTTTCTCCTCCCTCTTTAATCCCTACAGCCTTATCCCCTTTTCTGTCTAGCCCCATAGCCCCCTTGCAGGATTCCCCACATCCTGAAGGGGTCTCCCTGGGACATTGCCTATCCCCTTCTCTCTGGTCCCCCAGTCCCCTTGCAGGGTTCCTCGCATCCTGAAGGGGTCTCCAGGGACACGACTCTTCCCCCTTCCCCACCTCACACTTTCCTCTCCTTTTCCCTTTCTCTTTCACGTAAGCACTTGTTTTCTTATTAACTCGGCACTTATTATTGTCCACTCTTTCTACATATTATGTGCAACACTGTTTGTAACACCTGCCTTAGAAGTGTATGTTAATGTTGATCTTGTAACTTAAATGTAACTTGAACTCGACTCTTCCCCCTCCCTCCAGCTAACCCCTCCCTCTCCTTCCCCCTTTTCTTTCATGTAAGCACTTGTTTACTTATTAACCCAGCACTTATTATTCTCCACTCTTCTACCTATTATGCGCAACACTGTTGTGCCACTGCTTGTAACACCTGCCTTACAACTACGTATATGTTAATGTTGATCTTGTAACTTGAATGTTCAATGTCTCACTCCTATTGTACCCCTTCCCCCCAGGTCACACCGGGAGATGAGCAACTTGTCGCTCAGTGTGCCTTCCTGGTGAAACATTTCAATAAATAAATAAAACTGACACTAAAAAGCAATCCAAAGCCACCATGGGAGCCACAGTTTCACTTCTCAAGGAGAACACCCATCTGCAGTCCCGGTTTGAGAATTTAGAAAACCAAGCCCAGGCTGCTAATTTACGGATAATCGGCATGTTGGAATGAAGTGAAAGGGATCACCTGGGACTATTCCTTAAAGACTGGCTTGACCAGCAACTTGGGCAGCCACTGGCAGACCGTAGCATCAGTATCCAAAAATCATACCAGGTAGCCTTCTGTGGAAGGCCCATGAATACAGACACTCCCAGAGCAATAGTGGCGGTAGTAGATGGCGTAGGGACCCAAGACCTGATACTGGCCTTAGCAAGGCAGAAATGTACTTTACTTCAAAATGGACAGCGGGTGTCCATCTACTCAGACCTGAGTCACACCACCTGCCAAAAGAAAAAACACTTCGATGGCATCCGTGCGATTTTCTGGGAAGCAGGGATCTCTAACAATATGTTGTTCCCTGCCTGTCTTTGTTTGGTGCATGAAGGGAAAGTCTTCATTTTCTCGGACTCTGCAGAGGCCCTCAAATGGGCACAAAGGCATGCGAAAACACCTAAAAGAACTGACTTCTCCCACTCGGAGTCGGAGGAAGAAGAAGAAACTGACACCTAGAAGTGACCCTACGGCTTCGTGTTCAGGTCTGCCCACTACAATGATTGACTTTTGTTTGCCTTAAAATCCAGATGCTTCTAGCTAACGAGTCATAATTCTTGAAGTTTTAAAATGGTAGAGTGCGATTTTATGAAGGCAATGTGGGCTAGTAGATGGAATCAGTAGTTTTCTTGTTCTTTCTCTGGCTGTACCAGTAGATTACTATGGTTCAGAAATCAGTCAAGTTAGTGGCATAGAACCATAAAGAGTTATGTTTCTGTAAAATGACATGTTTAAGGTAGATGGAAATAAAGTAGAGCTAAATCCCAACTGATTCATACCTGTTTGGTACACAAATCGGGGTTAAGCATGCCTTTTCTCAATCTTCCTTAACAGGAAGAAGAGTTCAGTTTAAAGGCTGTAATGCTGTGATTACTGTTTATTGTCACATGCAGTTCATGGGCTGTAGTTCACAGCATGTACATTTGATGTATCCAGTTTTAATAATCTTTGTTTCAAGGTTACCCCGGTGATGTATCTAATTGGTGCAGTACGAATTTTCTTACTTGCATGTATTAAGAGGGGTGGCACCCAGTGGGCCAAATCCTATAAAATCCATTTAAAATCTTAAAATTTCCGGTTACAATGTAAACCGAGTTGTGCAGGACACTGCCAAGAGTACGGAGGCACAAAATCGTTTTTTCTCTCACTCTGTGGATCTCTGAGGCATCAACGAGTAAATTCACCGACAGCAGCAAGGACCCTCGCCTCCAGGAATGTGGGACCAGCCGCAGTGGAGCGAATGTTTGGGCAACTCCTTAGCCAAATGGCCCAAGTAATGCTGGCCTCAAATCACTCTGCACAGGTTCTCCAGGGAATGGAAGCCCAGCTCTTCCAAAATGAGAGCCGCATCATAGCCACCGAAGATCGCCTGCATGACCATGCGTTACCCTCCACGAGCATCAGGCCACCTTGTTTAAACTACAGCAGAAAACCGATGATCTCGGGAACCGGGGGAGGAGGAACAACCTTTGTTTCCTGGGATTTCCTGAAGGAGCGGAGGGTCGGAGCACTGAAGTTTTTTTTACAGACAGCACTTACAGAGATACTACAGCTGGATCCTGGCTGCTTGGTGCAGGTGGAGAGGGCCCACTGCAGCCTCACCCTGATGCCACAGGGGAACGACAGGCCTCGGCTGATAACTGCCTGGTTCCCGGACTACCGGGATAAAGAAATGATTATGGCCAAGTCCAAGGAACTGCAAAGCATTACATGGAGGTCTCACAAACTCAACATGTATCTGGACTACTCCAAAGATCTCTCTGACCATTGCTGAGCCTACACGGAGGCTCGCCACTTCATGCACCGCATCGGCCTGATATTTTCTCTGCGCTACCTGGCCACAATGCAGGTAGAGCACACTGGGGTCCCAAATTCCTTTGTCTCCCCTGATGGACTTCCTTAACAGAAGCTAGCCAGGGGAAGCACTGTGCCAAACTGCCCAGCAGAGCCTCCCAAAATAATAATGAACTGGACAGGAGGTCCCCCTTGAAGAACCCCAACAAGCTGAGGTGGGCTTCACCACTGGGAGACACCTGGGAGCTCCCAGCTAGAAACCATCACAAGTGACAATCCTCTCAACGCCATGACAGAAGAGACCATCCAACAGAGAGACCGCACAGCTCCAGTCTAGCTTTATGGATGATGGACATGGCTGAACCAGCAGGCTTGGAAGACTTCGCATCGTAAAATCCCTACAGTGTGCTGAGACCCACCACTCTGGATCCCCAGCTGAAGACTTCCAAGGGCTCCCGCTCCACTCATGGCCTCCCCAGCCCCATCCCAGAGCCACCGGACAGATCCTGGGCAGATCGAGTTGCCGACCCCAGCAAGTTCCAGCCTGCCTGGCAAGACCAGCACCATCATCTGAAGACATCATCAGACAGGAGGACAGGAGATCCCAATGAGCCGAGGCCTATATCTCAGGGCCAAAGATCGCCATCTCAACCAGATTCCCTTATCCCCAGAACTTCAGTTTAGTAATCTGGGAGACATTGCCTTCTGGACACTTGTAATGCTGAAATGTTTTGCTGCTGGTGGGGTTGGACGGGGTAGGGCTGTGTGTGAGGTTGGAGTTTATCTTGTTATCCCAAGGAGTCAATCCACTTTAAAACTGTGCCATGTGCTGGTCTACTTCCAGGCCTCTTCCCCCCCATCCCTAGGGATCCCTGCCGGTCTTCTCAATCTCGTTTTGCAGGCCTCCCCCCAGAGAACTAAGTGAGAGGGTGGTTTCAGGAGCACCAAGGGCTGTGTTGATGGGTTCCGTGGCTTAGTCCCCCTGGATGGCATCGAATCCCCCCTTTCCAACATGAAGCCTCTGCTCAGCTAACACTGAACTCTGCAGCAGCTGGCTGCAGCCCACATGGTGGGGCCCCCCTCCCTCTCTATCCCTTCCCTTACTCCCCATTCCCCAACCGGGTCCACACCTACCGAACTGCTACTGCAGAGGCCTGCAGTTGTGAACTTTGCCTGTACAGCTGACCTGAGGTGGGTGGTGGGGGTGCAGAAACCTTCCGGAGCAAAGACTACTCCAGCTCCGCAATTAAGCTAGAGCATCGTGCTGGCTGCCCCCCCATCCATCCATCTGTCTACACAGTAAGAAAGCTCTGCAGAGAGAGGCTCCTGCAACCACCCCTGAGTGACTGAAAAGCCTCAGCTAATACCCGTCCCCTCCCAGCCCAGGGATGACAGATCGATATCGTGACAACACAAGGAGGCAGTAAGGGGCATGACTGGCACACAACCTTCTCTTCGTCCCACTGGTTACGGCCCTCCACCCTTCCCCATGCGACCATACAGGCCAGCAAGGATGGACAACAGTGCTCTCTGGCTGTCCACTGGTAGTGGCAGGGTGGGCGTGGGGTGCAGGATAAGCTAAGTCAAGATCCCCTTCCCCTGCACCTCGAGAATCCAACCCAGGAACTACAGGGACCTCGCAACTCACCACATGGTTAGTGGCAAACTATAAGGCCCATAAGAAGGAGGCAGACAACCCTCTTCTGTCTACCTCGTGAAGGGTATTTCCCCATATCTGTGCTCTGGGAACAGAGGTAGGCCTCCAGCAGATAGCTGTGGCCTTATGTATACCCCTGTTACCTAAAGAGTTTTGCAGCATGGCAAGTGTATACAGTTCTAGTGTTGTGAAGTGTATATTTCTGCTACTGCTAGATTACAGCTACTGTGAATGTCTTGCAGCACCTGAAACTGAACGTTGCCTGACTAGAGACATCTCCCTAGCTTATTCGTAGCAGTTACCAGCTCCTGGCCCCAGCCTCACACCATGCATTTTGGGCCTGTCAGGGGTCCCAGATGCCCACCCCACAATCTCTTCTTGTTGTCCAAAGCTCAGTAAAGCATTGCCTCCCCTTCTAGACCCCAGTGAGTGATATTACTGCTTACTCATGAAATGTGCAAGGGCTAAACACCCCCACAAAATGGAGGTAGGTGCTGACGCATCTGAAGAGATTGAGGGCAGATCTGGCATTTCTGCAGAAAACAAAACTGAGTGAGGAGGACCATGAGAGGTTGAAAATGGACTGGGTGGGCCAGACAGTACATGGCTCAGCCCCTACAAAGAAAAGGGGGGATGACAATAATTATGTATAAAAAAACTGCAGTAGATGGTTAAGAATGTGGTGAGGGATGGGGCAGGAAGATGGGTCCTAGCAAGGGTGGACACTCCGGAGGGAACGCTGCTTCTAGGGAGTGTTTATGGACCCAACAAAGACTCCCTTGGACTCTTTCATTCTTTAGCCCAGAGGATAGGGGAGATGTCTGCAAACAACACTCCTGTGCTGACTGGGGTTTTAACTTGACATTAGACCCCTTTATCGACAGAAGCCCAACAAATGTGTAGCCTCACTCCAGAGATGCAATGGCCCTGGTGCTCCTCATGCAAGAAATGGCCCTAACAGATATATGGCGGGCTTTCCATCCCAGGGATTGGGACTACACCTACCACTCCCCGGTGCACAACTCTTACAGCTGTATTGACTTCTGGTTGACGTCCCCTGATATCATGAAGGAGGCTTTGGATACTACTAAATATCCAATAATCATCTCCGACCATGCCCCCGTCCAGTTTACCTTTGTGCATGGCCCTCCTAATCTACCACTCCCCCACATGGAGACTGGGTCCTCTTCTGCTGAAGGACCCAGACTTTGCACCCTGGCTACAAAATGAAGCCACTCTTTTCTTCAAAGAAAACCCCGTATCAGATACTTCTGTGGGTAATACTTGGGAGGCCTTCAAGGCCACCCTTAGAGGTGCAATAATGGGATATGCACATAACCGGCGGGAAAAAAGGGAACAGCATCTCTCAGAATTGGAAAAGGCACTGAGAGAGGCAGAAGACCTGTCCAAGGCCTCCCCCATCCATCAGCACAAGTCCCAAGCAGGGCTTAAAGTGACAGGCATCCAGCTGCAGATAAACGAGCTGGTCGCCAGGAAAGCGGAGCTCTCAATTCTTCAGCTAAAACACAAATACTGGGAGGCTGGGGAAAAAGGGGGCTAGATCTTAGCATACCGCATGAGGAAACAGCAGGTGGATAAACATATTGAGGGCCTGGCCAATGGCACCAGACAGACTCATACCACACCGGAGAAAATAAACAGCATAATGGCGGACTTTTATGCCACATTATATACATTCTCTAGGGCCCCTAGTCTGGCAGGTGCTGTCCCCTTCCTGCAAAGGCTAAACTTCCCCACGCTGACCAGCCATCAATCTTCAGCCTTAGATGCCCCCATAACACCGAACGAGGTGGCCTCCACATTGCTGTCACTGAAAACTGGCAAGCTCCCGGCGGGGACGATCTTCCGCTAGAAGTCTGACAACTTATATGCCACACGGTCTCTCCAGTCCTCTGTCAGATCTACACAGACGCCTTGGGGCAGGGCTCCCTTCCCCCTTCCTTTTGGGAGGTGGTAATCATGGTGTTCCCAAAAAAGGACAAAGATCCCCTTAAAGCCTCAAGTTATAGGCTGATCTCCTTGCTGAATGCGGACAGCAAGGTCCTCACTAAATTGTTGGCCTCTAGGCTGAATCCTCTACTCCCTCAGCTTATCCACCCCTCTCAAGTGGGGTTTATAAAAGGACGATATAGCTCGGACCACCTCCGCTCCCTCCTCAATCTGATGCATGCCGCTAAATCACTCCCCACTCCAACAGCAGCAGTGGCCCTTGACTTTGAAAAAGTGATCGACTCCCTGGAGTGAGACTTCGTATGACTGGTTTAACAAACTATGGGCTTTGGTTCTGGGTTCCAGGCCTGGGTAGACGCCATGTACCATCTCCCTACAGTGAAGGTCCTGATGAATGTCTGGCTGTCCCCCTCCTATACCCTTAGGTCGAGGGATCCGCCAAGGCTGCCCACGTTCCCCCTTGCTCTTTGTTCTGGCCATGGAGACCTTGGATGCGGCTCTGAGGCAAGCCCCAGGGGTTGAGGGAATGAACATCGGGGATGTAGAACACACGACCCTCATACACGCGGACAATCTCCTTCTGCCCCTTGCGGACATTGAAACATCAATCCCTACCCTCCTGGACATACTATCAGATTTTGCGCTGTTCTCCAGGCTCCAGCTGAACCAGACCAAGACAGAGGTTCTTCACCTAAATGACAACTGCACCTCCCAGATGACCACTGCCCATAACCTACAATGTGAACCAGATGATATCACCAATTTAGGGATCCTAATCACTCCACACTTCTCTAAAATATGGGAGGCTAACCTGAAACCCTTAATAGCCAGTATCTTTCTCGAGCTTGAAAGATGGATACCACTCCAGCTCACCCTATCAGGGAAGGTAACAGCCATTATCAATCGCACCTTCTTACAGCACTCCCAGTCTCCACTCATGGGTAATTCCGGCACTTCCTCTCAGGCTGATGCACAAAAGAATTTTTCAGGATCGAAACCGATACCTCTCTTTCCCTGCTTCCGTCTCCTCCCCTGTAGTTCCCAGACTCCTCAGTTTTCTTTTGTGCATCACTCCAGGCTGGTCACAGATTGTTTGGCTCTGTGCCAAGTAAGGTAAGAAAATTACTAAAATCATATAATTTCGAAAAGAAAAAAAGTCAGACAGCATGTTATACTAGCCTACTAATCTGTTAGCAAATCGAGGCATCAGGGAGTTATTTATAGTTAAAATCCAAAGGTAGAAATGCTTTTTTATCATTACTGCCCCTCCCTTCCTCAGTACACTTTCTTCTGCTGAGGAGAGGTCGACCTTGCACCCAGCTTCCTCCCCGCTTACCTTGTTCAGCCGGGGAGGAAGCATGTATATTTTCAGTTTTGGTGCCTTATTACAGAAATGCCCATTGCGCGCCTCAAGGTTCACCTTGCTCAACCGCGAGGGCTATAATTACACACTAAGACCACAGTCTGCCTACCTGCCCTTGCCTGTGATCATTTTGAAGTCAAATGTTGAAGGCCAGCCTTTCTCGCTCGGCGCTCTCCACGCCATGAGACAGGCCATGCTTCCCTCCTCCTCTTGGTCTCGAGAGCCTCCACTCTCGCGAGAACCACGCTGTCCTATCAGGGCTCCCTTTATCAAAACCTAAGATGGCAGCGCCCTGTCTGTTTCTTCCCCTTCACTAAAATGGTGGCGCAAGGCATGCGATCCTTAAAGGGGCAAAGGCGTTTTTCCCAAATTAAAAGGGAAATGTTTCAAATGCTTAAAAACTTAAGAAATTGGTTCCTTTTTGGCGATTTAAAGCCTGTTATAAGGGGATAACAGGATGCTTTGTTGGAGGCAGAGCAGGGGAAGCAGACAATCTGTTCTTGAGCATCAATAATAAGAATCCTTTGCTCATTAACACAGGGGCAGCAGTTCTTCTGGCCAAAATCCCTTGCCTAGCTCCCAAATTCAGAAGCTAAACCAAGTTTAGGTTCCATGCTTCTGGTTACTAACTGCACAGTATTTAAATAGTTTGTTTTTTTTAACCAGTTTTTCATTATGGTGCATACCAACTGTTATATCTCCTCCTCTATTACATTGTGTTTTTCAGAGGAGATAAAATGACTTCAAGACGGATTTGCAGGAAATGCCCCCATATTTTTTTAACCTCCGACCTGGGAGACCTATGTTCCCTGTGCATGGTCGATGCAGACTCAAATATCTTCAATTCAAATTTGGGGTCCACAGAGGAGGACATATTGCAGGATAGCGCTTCCACAATTTCTCAGAGTGTGGTAGTTCAGCTTTTCCAAAAACTTGCGGACAAAATGGACACATTGGGAGCAGACAAATGGCCCCAGTCTCCTGAGAAACCCCCTACACCAAAACGTCAGAGGAGTACCCCAATTCCAATCCCAGAGGACGGGTCAGAGTCTCCATACTCGGGGGACGAGGACCCAGAGGAGGAGGAGGCCGAAGAAGACATGACCGCCAGGCTATGCCCCTTCGACTCCATCCCTGAGATCATCAGGGTAGTGTGCGAAACACTACGAATTAACGAGCCTGTACAGGAACCAGAGAATAGACTGGATCCCTTAGTTCATGACAGAAAACGTTCCACCACCTTCTTTCCCTTTTGCCCAGCCCTAGATAACATCCTGGCTAGGGAATGGGAGGCTCCAGACCCAATAAAGACCAGGGAGAAGGGGACCTTCGAGACAAGATACCCACTAGCACAGGAGAAAGAGAAGACTTGGGCTACTGCCCCAAAAGTTGACTCCAAGGTCTCGGCCCTGAGCAATAAGATGGTTTTACCATCCGAATCAGCTTCTGCATTAAGAGACCCCATGGACAGGAAAGTGGATGATATAGTCCGGAAAGTTCATGACATGCTGACCATGAACATGAGAGCTTCCATGGCAGCCACTTATTCCTCCAGAGCGGTACTTAGATGGCTGGAAGCAGCTCGATTAGACATTCCAGAAACTAGCGCCCATGGGGCCACCATGGATTACACTATCCAAGCAATTAAGTACGTGGCAGATGCCACTATTGGCACTTTTAAAATGGCGTCAAGATCAGCAGCATCAGTAAACAGAGCCAGGAGATTAATTTGGCTCAAACTCTGGAACGCTGACCAAGATTCAAAGTCCAGGCTCATGACGCTTCAATTCTCAGGGGACAGGGTGTTCGGACCAGGTATTGAAGAATTTACCGTAAAGAAGGGAGAAGATAAGGACAACCAAGCGGGGCAGAGCACGCTGCCTTCCTTTTGGAATAACAGATTTCGCCCCTATTCACACAGAGAAAAGAAGGGCCCTAGGTACCAAGGACAGGACAGGCGAGCATTCAGGTTCAAACCGAATTTCTTCAACCAAAAACCACAATATCTTTCAAACCGGGACCGTGGTAGCCATTTCAACCCCAAGCAAGGCCACAAACCCAACAGGCAGAACAGAGGTTTTCGACAATGAGAATCCACAGGCCCAGGACAATACAGACGCAGTGGGGGCAGACTACAACTCTTCTCCACAACCTGGGCCAACACAGTCAGGGACCGATGGGTAACAGAAATAGTCAAACAAGGCTACGCCATTGAGTTCAACTCCGTGCCAAGACAAGACAGATACATACAATCCCACGTTACCAAAGACAAGATGACACCTGCACAAGTCAGAGCAATTCTACAACAACTGCTCAACAGCAAAGCCATCAAACCTGTGCCAAACCACAAAAGATACTCAGGCATCTACTCAGTATTCTTTCTGGTGCCAAAAAAGACAGGGGACATACGCCCAATACTAGATCTCAAATTCGTAAACAAATTTGTAAAACACCAAAGATTCAAAATGGAGACCCTATGGTCTACCATTGCGGCAATCTGCAAGGGGGACCTCCTAACATCCATAGACCTGAGGGCCGCATACCTCCACATCCCAATCAGACCATCCCATCAGAGATTCCTCAGGTTCAGCATCCTGGGATACCACTTCCAGTATCAATGCCTACCCTTTGGCCTGGCATCAGCACCCAGAGTCTTCACCAAGGTCATGGCTCCACTAGCAGCCAAACTCCGAATGGAGGGAGTCCATGTAATCCCTTACCTGGACGACTGGCTAATTCGGGCAAGATCACAGGAGGAATCCCACGCAGCAACTCGGAGAGCGCTGCAATTACTCACCCGACATGGATGGTCAATACCTCCAAAAGCCACCTGACACCAACCACAACTATAGAACACTTGGGGGCGGTGTTCAACACAGTCACCGGGACAGTCAAACCCTCGGAAACATGCATCAATTTGTTAGTGACCCAGTGCAGGCACATACTGCACTGCAAAACGATGACCCTGTGGCACCTCATGCAGTTGTTAGGTCTAATGGCAGCCTGCATAGACCTACATGACTGAGCCAGAGCACACATGAGGCAACTACAACGTCTACTTCTGGACAAATGGAATTACAACTTACAAAATTACAATCAAAGGGTGACCATACCTACGCAAGTACAAAGGTCACTGAGATGGTGGACAAACCCACAAAATCTAAACCAGGGAGCGAAATTAGAAAAAAGAGAGACCAGAATCCTCGAAACAGAAGCAAGCCTGCAAGGGGTGTTGTACTGGACAGGAGATCAGTCCAGGGAAGGTGGACAGAACCAGAAACCACATTGCCAATCAACATCCTGGAGACCAGAGCAATATGACTGGTGCTACAGTACTTCAGACCACTAGTAACAAGGCAACACATAAAGGTGTGAACAGACAGCAGGGTAGCAATGTCCTACATAAACAAGCACGGAGGAACAAAAAGCAGAGCCATGGCCAGGGAGTCGGAAGTCCTCATGCGGTGGGCAGAGAGGCACCTTCTCAGCCTCACAGCAGTACCCCTAGCAGGCATGCAAAACACCAGAGCAGACTGGCTAAGCAGGCAAACCCTGCAACAGGGAGAGTGGCAACTCAACCCAGCCATATTCAACAAACTACAAAGGAAGTGGGGCCCATTCCAAGTAGACCTCATGGCTTCGGCAACGAACGCTCAGCTACCAATATATATATCCAGGTACAAAGAAAAAAACGCGGCGGGAGTAGATGTTCTCTCAACCCCATGGAAATTCCAGATAGCGTATGCATTCCCCCCAATACCCATGATACCTGTGATTCTACAGAAGATCAGGGACACGGGCACAACAGTGATTCTAATCACCCCGGACTGGCCAAGATGAACATGGTGTGTACTCATCAAAAAGATGTTGATGGACAAGCTTATGAGACTCATCCCATGCCAGACATTGCTCAAACAGGGGCCAATCTGGCACGAGGACCCATGATCACTGAGGCTGATGGCATGGCCACTCAGTGGGTCAGACTGCTAAACCTAGGGGTGTCAACCAAAGTAGCAGATACACTACTACAGGCCAGAAAACACTTGACTAACAAAACATATAACAGACACTGGGGGGGCATTTGTTTATTGGTGTAACTCTGAACAACTTGAGGCTTCAAATTGCAATATTTTACGTGTTAGAGTTTTTGCAAGATGGTCTAGATAAGGGGTTAACGGCGGCATCATTAAGAGTTCAAACGGCCGCCATAGGAGCAATACGGGGAAAAACAGATAGACAGCTGCCTGGGGCACACCCATTGGTGTAGTCCTTCCTAAGAGCAGCCGCCAACATCACCTACTCTCCTAGACCCATTTCTGTCCCTTGGCAGCTCAACTTAGTACTAGACACCTTAACTGAGGATCCCTTCGAACCTCTGGATTCGGCTTCCCTACCTTTTCTAACCATGAAAACAGTCTTTCTGGTAGCAGTATGCCCAGCTAGGAGAACCAGTGAGCTACAGGCCCTATCGTGCAGAGAACCTTTTCTCACGTTCTTCCCAGATAGAGTGGTCCTAAGAACTATACCGTCTTTCATCCCTAAGGTGGCTACGGCTTTTCACATAGGACAAGAAATTACAGTCCCAACCATTTGCCCAACTGAACAGGACCCTAATAGGGACACCCTCCTCTGTCTGGACCCGGCTAGAGCCCTGCGCATATACTTGGACAAGACAGAATCCTTTCGGAAGTCAGATAAACTAATCATCCTTCACCAAGGACAAAAGAGGGGCTTACCAGCTTCCAGGTCTACGGTCGCCAGATGGTTGCAAGCGCCATCTCCCAGGCTTATAAGGCTAGGAGGCGACCCACCACAAATCATCAAGGCCCCTCCACTAGAGCAATAGCCCGTCCTGGGCGGCAAGAAGCTTAATATCAGTAAAGGGGAAATCTGCCAAGCTGCTGGTCATCTCCCTCGTTTACCAAGTACTACCGATTGGATACAGGGTTGACAAGCAATTCTGAATTTAGAAAAGTAATCCAAACAGCTTCAAGTCAGGTTCCTCCTCCTCCCAAGTCATTTCCAATACTGCTGTATAATCATCCACAGTGGAGACTGGGAGTGTTGTGAAAGAGTGCGATTGATAATGGAATTTTACTCACCTGGTAAAGGTGATTATAGAAGCACCTTCTTACAGCACTCGTAGCCCACCCAATGAGGAGGAACACACAGTAATACACAATGAATAAGAGTCTGAAAGAAATGCATTGGTACGTTCTTTAATGATGATGTTAAACAGTATGCTGATTACAAGGTTGTACATTACGCAAAGAAGCATAGGCAGTAATGACTTCATTACTGTACATTATAAGCCAACAAAATAATATAGAGTAAAGGATGAACAGTTTACACAACTTCACAATGTGTGGTATTGTTTTATTCTATCAGGTGGCCCTCCTCAGGGAGACCACCGGGTCGCTTTACTGTTAATTCATATTTTCAGAAGGTTCCAAAAGCTCGGGAAGATCTCATATTGAGGAGTCTGGGAACTACAGGGGAGGAGATGGAAGCAGGGAAAGAGAGGGATCAGTTTCGATCCTGAAAAATTATTTTGTGCATCAGCCTGAGAGAAAGTGCCGGAATTACCCATGAGTGGAGACTGAGGGTGCTGAAAGAAGGTGCTCCTATAATCACCTTTACCAGGTGAGTAAACTTCCATTAAAATGATCACCACTCCAAAGCTTCTTTATGTAATCTCACATCTCCCCCTATATGGCTAAGCAGGATAGACAATCTCCTGGGGTATTTCATCTGGGAGGGGAAAAAAACCCACGATATGGTTGAAAAAAGCTCAGGGCACACTGGACTGTAGTGGGATGGAGCCTGCCACGGTTTGAGGGCTATAAATGGGCCTTTCAGATGACACAAACACTGAAATGGTTTGCAACACCAAATAAGGAAGCACCACAGTGGCTGGGCATAGAGCTGGTAGCTAGTGGGTAGGTCCTCCTGCTGGGCCTTCAAGGCGACTCAACATCTTTTACCATCAAGGAGCAAAAATGGACTGCCATTATTAGTATGCTTGCAAAGCGATTGATCCTCTGCAAATGGAGGACACCCGACGTCCCCACAACCCAGGAGGTGATGAATGCCCTGGCCCAACAGGCCACTTTGACGTACATGTCCCATGTGATTGCAAACACGCTGCCTCAGTATACCGAGTTCCGGGGCCCCTTCCTAATGCTTCTGAAACCAAGAGAGGGGATAGGATGAGAAACCTACCCCCTCCCTTCCCCTCAGCTCCCCCCTCCCCTACAGCACATACTGAGTGTCTTGGCCAATAGGCCCAGGCTAAGCACCACGCAATAGCAGTAGCAGTATCCAACTGCAAGAAGCTTACTAGTCAGATGTACACTTCATAAATTCTTCACCACTCCAAATGTTTCCTTCAAGGTAATTTGTGTGTTTTTGTTTCTTGTGTTTTTTGCACAGGCACTCCTATGGAACCTGTTTAACAGTATCTCACTCTGGGAAGCACCCAAGATTCACCTCTTAGAGTTGATCTCCAGCTTGCTTCAGGGATGACTAGCTATTTTCTGGGTACAAACACATTTTGCTGCCAAAATACTAAGTTTCATACTAAGAGAAGTAGGCATACAGAAGGCCGAGGCCCATATATGTATGTCTCCAGCCAAGCTGGCTTATCATCCCTGGTTTTGCAACAAAAAGTAATCAAAGTTTTGTTTAAATGTGACATGGTTGGGGTTTTCCAGTAGTGAACTGGAAAGGGTATTCCATAATGGAATTATCCTCTGGGTAAAATATGATCTCCTTTTATTAGTTCTGGGGTATGTTACTGCCAGTTGGTGATTGTGGCCTCTTAGATTACATTTTCTATTACCATAAAACATTCCTAACTGGGGCAATAATTCAGTGTCAGTGTAAATCTTGAGCATTAGTAGGAGATCATCTTTCTTTCTTCTCTGTTCCAGCGTGTACATTCCCAATTCCTTTAATCTTACCTCATAACTCTTATTATACATATTTGTAACAAGTTTGGTTACTCTTCTTTGTACTCCCTTCAATCTACCAACATCTTTTCTAAGGTAAGGGCTCCACAAGGGGGAACAACAGTCGAGATGTGGTCTCACATATGCCCTGAACAAAGGCAGGATACACTCTCTATCCTGAGCGGAGAAACTCCTCTTAATACAGCCTATAAGTCTATTGGCTCAACTAGTAATATGATTACAGTGACTTTGAAAGGTTAGATCAGAGTCGATTATTGTTCCTAAATCAGTCTGTTGCACAATAGGAGTGAACACTTGACCGTTTAATGTATAATGACTGTGTATATTTGAATTTCCTAAGTGCATAACAACACATTTGGCTACACTGAAGGACATCTGATTTTTATCTGCCCATTCTTCAAGTTTCTGTAGGTCATTAGCAAGGTTAGATACACCTTCCATTGTTTTAGCTGGTGCCACTATTTTGGTGTCATCTGCAAATTTAATTGCAAAGATGTTGATATTAGTAGTCAAGTCAGATATAAAAATGTCAAACAGTATTGGGCCCAGGACTGACCCCTGTGGCAGTCCACTAGTAAGTGGGCATAATTCAGACATGTAACCTCTAATACAAACACGCTGAGTTCTCTCGTTTAGCCATTCTTCAACCCAGTTTGTAATTTTGTTGTTTACTCCTAGTAATCTCATTTTGTTTATTAAATGATCATGGGGAACCTTGTTGAATGCCTTACAGAAGCTGAGGTAGATCACATCCACTGGTATGTTATTATCCAATGCCTTACTAATGTATTCACAGAACACCAAATTTCCAGATAGGCAAGATCTGTTTTTTCTGAATCCGTGCTGTGTTTGATCTATCAAGCGTTTTGGTATTTAGATCTTCCTCTAATCTAATTTTGAGTAGGGACTCAAAAATCTTTCCTATTATGCAGGTCAAACTGATTGGTCTATAGTTGGAGACATCTGCATGGTCTCCCTTTTTGTAGCTTGGTGTGACCATAGCTGTTTTCCAATCATTTGGTATATAGTTGCATGAAAGAGACATATTAAACAGTTTATGTAATGGTTCCACTAACCAGTCCTTGATTTCTTTAAAGAGTCTAGGGTGAAGTTTATCGGGCCCTGGAGATTTATTTATGTTATTGTTATTTAACTTGTCCAGGATCTCATCCTTTGATATTTCCAACCCATCGTCAACTATATTTCTCTTTAATGTGCCATTAGTTTTAGTTTTAATGTTGAATACTGAAGTAAAATATTTGTTAAATTCTTCTGCAGTTTCCCGAGGAGCTATATCTTTTGTATTTGTTGTTAGTGGTCCAATTATCCGCTGTGTTTGTTTTTTGTTGTGAATGTAAGAACAGAAGCTTTTGCCTCCATCCTTCCTATATGCCAGGTTGTATTCTAAACGCTTTTTTCCATTGTTATTTTAGTTTGACATTTCTTCAGAGTCATTATGTACCTCCATCTATTAAAATCACTGCCGTCTCTTTTCATTTGTCTATATGCTCGTTTTTTTTTGTTTTATTGATTTAATTATAGTGGGTGTTACCCATGGAGGGATCTTTCCTTTTTTGTTATAAATTATTTGGTACATATTTTGTTTCTAATTCTGAGATTTTATTCTTACATTTAATCCAAAGTTCATCTGGAGAGATAGTTTCACCTTCCCATTTCCATTTAAATAGATCCGACTTTAACTGTACAAAATTTGCTTTATTATAATTTTTGAAGACTGTTTTTTCTGTCTCAGGTGTTATTTGTATACTACTATCAAAACTTATAATCATATGATCACTATTTTGGACTGGTGTTTGACCTGAATATTAATGATTTTATCTGGACTATCAGTTAATAGTAGGTCAAGAATATTGTTTTTTCTTGTAGGTGTGTTAATTAATTGATACAGGTCATTTGTGGAACATATGTCTAGGAAAGAATTTTCCTGATTATTACTTCCTACATAATCTGTCCAATTTATTCCAGAGAAATTAAAATCTCCCATTAATATGATTTCTTTATAATTGGCCTTACTATTTATACTGTTAAGGATCTCTTGGTTACCTGCTGCATATATATCAGGCAGCCTATAGCAAAGGCCAATAAGTTGTTTAGGTTGCCAATCCCCCAGTAATTCTACCCAGATAATTTCACAGGAAGTTTTTTTCTGTTGAATCAATAAGTGGTTTAAACCTTATATTGTCTTTTATGAATAACGCTACCCCACCCCCTACTTTTCCAGATCTATTTTTATAGTGAGTAATGTATCCAGGTATGTTTATGTTCCAGTCAGATTCTTCATTCCACTGTGTTTCTATTATAGCTGCTATATATATTTTATCCTTATTGAGTATAATTTGAAGCTCATCTATTTTTGTTCTATGTAAACTCCTAGCATTAGTTAGGAGGAACAACAATCCCTTGTTATTAATGTGTAGATTTTTTTTTATTTCTTTCTTTTGTTTGTTGTTAGCTGCAGATCATTTTCTTCTTTTTTATATATTATAGAAGATTGCCCTTGCCCCTTGTCTTTTAGTTTTTCATTTGGTTTAGAGTACCATACATAGTACAACCAAGTAGCCTTGATCCCTGCCTACTCAGGTGTAGCCCATCGTGTCCATATAGTAAATGGTTATTTTCAAATTTTTCCCAAGTTCTTATGCACCTTACATTATTGGTGAGACTCCATTTACATAGCCAGTTATTAAAACTTTTGATATTTTAAGTTCTTTTATAACTTGCCCTAGGTACAGGAAGAAAGTACAGTTACGTAAGAACTTACCGTAACAGTAGATCTTCGAGAGAGGCTCTTGCAGTAGGTAATTACATATAGGACTGACGTCGACAGGTGGCAAGACCCCACAGAAAAATTTCTAGCTAGCAGTCCTGGCTGAGGACACGCCTCCGTCAGGTTACGGCATCAGGAGGCGTCCGTGTCATACAAGCGGTCCCTGACGCCTCGCCCAGTTCTTTTCCCACCACAGGCCAAAGAGGCCAGATGAGAGAGGGGCGGATATTTCCCCCTCACTGGAAAAGGAGCTGAAAAAGCTTAGGGGGATGGAGGGTGGAAAGGTATTACCTACTGCAAGAGCCTCTCTCAAAGATCTACTGTTACGGTAAGTTCTTACGTAACTGTACTATCTTACTTCGAGAGGGCTCTTGCAGTAGGTAATTACATATAGGACTGAATCCCAAGCAGTCTGGAACAAGGAGAAGCACCAGGAGGAGGAAATCTACTCCAAGTAGTAGCTCTAGCTGTGCAAGCTCTAAGATAAGAGGCCTTGCAGAACAGCCAGCCTGAAGCCTGCTCTACGGTGAGAGGCAATATCCAAACTGTAGTGTTTAGTAAAGGTATGGACAGAAGTCCAGGTGGCGGCAGCACAGACATCTGCCGCTGACACATTCTTGAAACAAGCCACTGAGGCAGCTACTCCTCTGGTGGAGTGGCCTCTTACTTGACCCGGCAGGGTCTTGTTGTACTTGTCATAACAGAAAGTGATGCAATGAGCCAACCATTTAGATAGGCATTGCTTAGAAACAGCATTGCCTTCTCTTTTATGAGCAAAAGAGACGAACAGTTGATCAGTCTTTCTGAGATCCTTCGTCCTGTTGGTGTAGTATCTAGAATCGGTGAGACGTCCACAGTATGGAGTAATACTCCCCTGATTAGAGTACTGCATAAAAGGTGGGTAACTCTATGGACTGATTTAGAGTAGACTCCGCTACTACCTTAGGGAGAAACTTAGGGTTAGTCGCCAGAGCAACCGTTCCTGTGAAAAATCAAGTATGGAATTTTACACATCAGGGCCTGGAGCTCGGAAATTCTCCGAGCGGAAGTAATGGCCACCAGGAAGAGAGTCTTCCATGAAAGGAACTTCAAGTCTGCTGAAGCTGCCGGTTCAAAGGGAGGCAGAGTAAGTTTCTCGAGAACAAAGTTCAAGTCCCAGGGGGGGAACAGGAGTACATATAGGAGGTCTCAGATGGAGGACCCCTCTGAGAAAGGTCTTAGAGACCTCCAGTTGAGCAAATGTCTTGTCTGCAAAGGCCGAGATGGCAGCCATGTGGACTTTCAGAGAAGAATGACTGAGACCCAGATCAAAAAGATGGCGTAGGTACTCTAGCAGAAGCCCCGCTGAGCAGGAAAGGGGTTCCACATACTTAGAAGCAGCCCAGATAGTGAACCTTTTCCACTTCATGGCGTAGGTAGAGCTACTGGAGGGTTTTCTAGCCTCCACCAAAATCTCTGCCACTTGGGGAGAAACTCCAAAATGGGATTGAGCTAAGTCTGCAGGAGCCATGCATGCAGCTGAAGAGATTTGAGGCCTGGATGGCCCAGGATCCCCTGATCCTGCGTCAGCACACCTCATGATAGAGGAAGAGGAAAAGGAAGAGGATGATCCTCTGAGTATTGTTGTAGAAGAGAGAACCAAACTTGCCTGGGCCAGAAAGGAGCAATCAGAATCATTCATGCTCCTTCTGAAGCTAGTTTCTGTAAGACTCATGGGATAAGTGGAATTGGGGGAAAGGCATAGACGAATCTGTCCTTCCAGTCTACAGCCAGAGCGTCTCTCCAGAAAGTGCCTCACTCTGGAACGAGCAAGCAGAAGATGGGAAGCTTTGCATTTAGGGAGGGTGTGAACAGGTCAACCTGTGGTGTTCCCCAAAGTCAGAAGATACTGTCTAGACCCCTTGGTCTAGTTCCCACTCATGAGCCAGAGTAGACGAGCGACTTAACTTGTCAGCCAAGGTGTTGTCGACTCCCGGAACATGAATTGTCGTTAGGTGAAGGTCGTGTTGTGTTGCCCAATCCCAAACCCTCACTGGTTCCCTGCAAAGAGGGTAGGACTGAGTCCCCCCCCGTTTGTTGATGTACCAAACCACGCACATGTTGTCCATTTGAATGGCTAGGTGGCCGGGAAGAATGTATGGGTGAAGGGCTTGGAGAACGTACAACACTGCCCGAAGCTCGAGCACATTGATGTGGAGTGTCTGTTCGAGCTTGGACCAAGAGCCCTGGGTCCAATGGGGACCTAGATGGGCTCCCCAACCTTCGCCCGAGGCGTCTGTGGTTAGAGTCTGGGAGGGGGAGGACAAAAGAAAGGAACTCCCCAAAACAGGTTCTCTCGAACCATCCACCATTGCAAGTCACGGAGCATCAGCGAGGAGACTAGAACTGGGTAATCTAAGTCGTCCACTAACTGATCCCATTGGGAGTGGAGAGTCCACTGAGAGACTTTCATATGAAGCCGAGCGCGAGGAACTGTCGGGATGGCAGCCGCCATGAGTCCGAGAAGGCAAAGGACCGACCGTGCACTGACCCGCCTGTGGCCGGACAACAGACTTATTTGAGTCCCAGTCCGGTGGCAGGAAGGCCCTGCCAATGGTCGTGTCTAGAATTGCCCTGATAAACTGTAGTCTCTGAAATGGGATCAAGTGAGACTTGGAATGGTTGATGGTAATACCCAGGCAGGCAAAAACCTGCTGGGTAAGGGTGAGGCAGCGCAGGAGTTCCTCCCTGGATGAGGCCACCAGGAGCCAATCGTCCAGGTACGGGAAAACCTGCACCCCCCCGGTACGCAGCTAGGCCGCCACCACTGCCAGGCATTTGGTAAACACTCGGGGCACCGAGGATAGGCCAAACAGAAGTGCCTTGAACTGGTAATGGTCCCCCTGGAACGCATAACAAAGATATTTGTGATGAAACGGGCGAATGGAAATGTGCATGTAAGCATCCTGCATATCCAGGGCACATAGCCATTGACCCAACCGGAGGAGGGGTAGAAGGTTCTGCAATGAGAGAATTCTGAACCTTTTGTATTCCACAAAAAGATTCAGGGAACTGAGATCTAGAATAGGTCTGAGATCTCCTGTCTTCTTTGGGACGAGGAAGAAATGGGAATAGTAACCCGTCCCTTGAAGATGAAGGGGGACGGGTCCTATTGTTTCTTTCAGTAGTAGAGCTGAAATCTCCTCCTGGACCAAGAGAAGATGTTCGTGTGAATATGACGACTTGGGGGGGGGGGTGGCGAGGTGGTTTCTGTAGAAACTCTACCAAGTGTCCTTCTGCAATCAGCTGAAGCACCCAAGAATCTGATGTTATCCTCTCCCATCCCGGAAGGTGGAGGGAAAACCTCCCTCCTACCGGTTCCTCCGGGGAGTCTGGAGGCTGTGGGAGGGAGGAGTCAGGTGTGTGGGGGCACACGGCTGAAGCACCACTGCTTTTTGGGCGGGGGCTTAGCAGCTGGTGGGGCCGACGCTTTGTGGCACGCCTCCCTGGGGTTTCGCCTTGGGCCGATTCCATCTGCGAAAGGGACAGCGCTGCGGCTGGTGGGGGCGGTACATGGAGTCAGCAGACTTCAGTGCCATCCCCTTCTCCTGAAAATCGGTGATGTCCTTGACATCGCCACCGAAAAGCACCGACCCCCGGAAGGGTGCTTCCTGGATAGCAGATTGCACTTCCGGAACCAACCCTGACACACGGAGCCAAGCATGACAACGTAGGCCTACAGCGAAAGCTGAGCTCCGTCCAGCAGTGTCCACTGCATCGTAGGTCGCACGAAGCATGTGTCAACTGGCCGAACGTGCAGAGTGGACAAGATCAGCCAACTCCTGCTTGACTTGAGAGTCCGGCAGGGAGTCCAGTTTGGCTTCCACCTGAGTAAGAATGGCCTTCTGGTAGTCCCCATATGGCCGACATAGTTCAGGGCCCTACTCCCCAGCGTGGAGGAAGCAAAGATCTTCTTTCCATACTGGTCCAGTAGGCGGGATTCTTTGTCAGGTGGCGATGAGCTGAGATGTTTTGGGTTAGCCGACCAGCCATGAGCGGCGCTAATCACGACCGAGTCAGCATGAGGGTGAGAATCTAAAAAATCAACACCCTCGGGAGCCTGGTATAGCCTGTTCGACTTCCGCGGAAGTGGGGCTAGAGCCGACGGCTGCTTCCAGATGGTGGTAACAAGGTCGGTGTGAGGCTCTATCCAGGGTGGCATCAAAGTAGGAGCTGTTACGGGCAGATCCAGATGCCCAGCGAGTTTCAACCACTGAGGGTCTGGTTCCAAAGAGTGCCACTGATGAACCTCCTGGATTTTCCTTAGCAACACCGTAAAAGAAGGATCTCCCGGAGGAGACTTCGGAGGAGTCCTTGGCCTGGGCTTTGATGGAGAAAGTGGCTCGTCGTCCCTTTCGGAGCAACCATCGGAGGACTCCGAGGAGTCCGAGGGTGAAGAGGAAGAGGAAAAAGACTCCCTTTCCTGACCTGGGGGAGGAATGGACCCCTTGGGAAGCACCCGAGGAAGCGTATCCTGACCCTCTCTAGACCCAGATGGGAGAGCCCTGGAGTCCGGAGGTGGTGAGGGAGTGTGCCGCCACGGATGTACGGGAACCTGAGATGGCACCATCGTTGGTAGGCGGCTCTCCACCTCCCTGGTGAGCTGAGCCTTGGCCTCAGCCCACCAGGAGGCCAGAGTCTCCTGCAAATCCACCGGCAGCTGTGGGGGCGGTGGAGGAGGAGGAGGATGGGGGGGATAAGGATATGGGTTGTACCCATATAGAGAGTATCCAAAACCTGGCGGCGGGTAACCCAGCATCAGGTACTGTGGCGTCGGGTACTGCGGCGTTGGAAAGACTGGTGTCGGGTACTGTGGCGCCAGATACTGTGGTCCCAGATACGCCGGCGTCGGATGGGACGGAGGGTATCTGGGAGCTGGAGGAGCTGCCGGAGCAGACGGCCCAGCCGGTGGCCTCATGGGCGGATCCAGGCTGGAGGGCCCGGAAGCGGGATGTCGGCCGAAGTCGGTAAAACCGGCATCGGGGCCAGCGTCGGAGGTGCCTGCGTCGGACCCAGCATCCGGGGAGCCGACATCAGATCCGGCACACCTAAAGGAGGACAGTCCAACGGAGGAGGAACCCAGCGTTGCCCAGGGATGGAGGGGAAAAATCCCCGGGGTCGGGCTGGGGGGACTCGGGGTCCCTGGATGGCAGTGAAGGCTGCGGAGAAACAGGGACGATGGACATGGGCAGGTCCGTCGGTTCTTTCGCCGACTGGACGTCGGACGAACTGACGTGTGGTTTAACAGCGAGCTCCGAGTGCGCCAAAGAAGCGGTGTCCGACTTGGGAGCCTTTGCCAGAGGCAGACTGAGAGAAAGGATTGGCCTGGTCCGGGAGGGAGGGCGAACACCACCCCGAGAGGGTCGTGCCGGCTTTCTCGCGTGGGACGTCGAACTGACATCCAGCTTACGGGAGTTGCCCAGGGCAGTAAGCGGCAAAGCTACGGCTGAACCAAGGCGGAGGCCTCAATTGCCGGAGGTGCCCAAAAGGCCCAGCGCGAGCCGAATGGGCAGGCCGGCTGCCCCTCGGGAAACCTTGACCATCGAGGCGGTCCTGGAGGGGACGTTACCTGAGTCCTGGCGACTCCCGAGGGAGACGCGGTGGAGGAGTCCTTGTCCCGGTGCCTCTCCTTGTCTTTCTTCTTCCGATGGCCTTCGGGGGAAGTGGACGCCTGCCTCAGTTTTTTGAGCTCCTTCTCCATCAAACTCATCTTTTTCTTCAAGATGTGGGCTTCCAGGGATTGTTGCCGCCTTTTCCGGGTAGCCGCGTTGAAGCTGAGGCAGTGCTGGCACTTCTCGACCGGGTGAGCGGTGCCTAGACAGAACAGGCACAGGAATGGCGTCCTTGTAAGAGGAGTAGGCCGCCGCGAGTTGCAATTATTTTTGTGTTCGGGGTGTAGGGGACGCACATACACCGACGATGACCAGGACGATTGCTCTAAAAAATCAGAATTATTCGCAGAAACCGATGAAGGGAGGCTGATGAAGCAACAAAGCATTTTCCATAAAGGCGCTGCACAAGCTAACGGCGGGAAAAGAACTGGAAGGTGGCGTCAGGGACCGCCCCTTTATACCGACGTCTCCTGATGCCGGTCACCTGACGTGGGGGAGGTTCCTCGCCAGGGACTGCTAGCTAGAAATTTTTCCGTGGGGTCCTGCCGCCTGCCGATGTCAGTCCTATATGTAATTACCTACTGCAAGAGCACTCTCGAAGTAAGATCTTCGGATACTATAGGGGTTGCATTAAAGTCTTATAGGGTTTTTATTGCTATTTCCATTTCTTGTATTATTTCTTCTACCTCATTTTCCAAAATTGTTCGTTCCTACATGTAACAGAGCTGTTTTAGGGTCTACAACATTTTGTAGTATTCCTGGAAGTAATTGGGTGATGTCTTTTATTGTTGCTCCACTATAACTGCAACTGGTTACATTCTCTTTATTTCCCCTAGTAGTGTATCTGTCAGTGAACCTTGTGATGGAGTTCCCCCAGTATGAATATTTGCTTTGGTGCAGTATTAGTTTGTACTGAAGAATTTACAGAACTGTTATTCGGTTCATCCTCTTCAATATATGTGCTGTTTGGCACTGATAAATTTGTTACAGGTTCTTGCACCGTGCTTTCAAGGTCTAGTTCAAATGAGGATATGGTTGGAAGGGGGGCATGGTGACAATATTATCTTTTTTATTTTCCTTATTTTTCCTTGGTTCAGTATCAGGTCTTGTTTGGGATGTGGAAACAGAACCAAGAAGTGTTGTACTATCTTCATCGGTTACTATGCTAAGGGGGTCAAAACTATTAAAAAGTGGTAAATTAAAGGCCTCAACTTTTCTACCTCCTTTTTTTTTTGCTGGTCTTTTAGATTGCACATCGAACCAGTCGGCATCCAAGTTTTCCTGCGTTTCATTACCCCGACACGTTTTCTGTTTGTTGTTACTTTTGGACACAACCTAATGTTTGATTCAAATTCCTGGTTAGTCTCGTTATTGTATGTACTAGTATTTGATCCAACTTCCTTGTTAGGTAAATTTAGACATGTAATGGTATTTTGTTCTACTTCATGGTTAGTTTGGGCAGGGAAATGTGGATTTTGACATTCATTTGGAATCTGGCCTTGTGCTTCAGGAGATGAATTTTCAATCACCTTACTATGGCCTAAACCTGTTTCCTCAATTTCTGTTTTCTTTAGTAAACCCTGCTGACTAATTTTCAGTGCTTTTAGTCTTGTATTAAATAGAGATATTCTTATTTGCATCGTCTTGTTTTGTTTACATATCAGACAGATAAAAGGTATTTCAACTACTGGTACGTCAGAAAACAGATACATATCACATCCTACACAAAGTATTCCTAATTTGTTTTTAAGTATCTGATTTAGGTCCATAGTTCCTACAGTTAGCAGTGTATGCAAACAATATTCACTTTTGGTGTACTTACTATGTTTACCCAACCAATGTTCAGAGTATTCTTTCTGCAGTTAGTTTCTCCCTCTACCCTCGTACAACACACATAACACATGACGCGCGTGTCTCTGCGTGTGTCTCCAAGCGTGCGAATGTGTGCGCCCTGCATGTGCTCGCTCTGCTTGCAGCAAGGCAGCTTATGAGTCCTTATATGACCCGGAAGCAGTGCTAGGGGTCACAGACTCCTCGCAATCAAACTGCACTGTTTTCAAGTTTATAAACTCTCAGGAGCTGCGCCACAACACTGCTGAGTGTACAAATGCACCCCAATCCAGTAAAAAAATAAACTAGTGCCCCTGACTGGGTGTGGAGTTCGCTCAGTCAGCGTTTAGAACTACAACACCCCTCTTCCTGCTTCCTGTTTCTGGAGCACAGCTCACAGTATCAGCTGTACTTGTTTAAGATAAAATAATTAAAATACAGTTCAGCACTCGCAATAGTCAATAATTCATTTATCTAGGACAGCATTCCTCCCCTCATGTAACAAGGCAGATGTTGGAAGCCTGAGGGGGTTGGAGCTTCTCCAGAGCGAAACTTGTTAAAACGTCTCATTATTGTTCCAGTCTTCAATGTGGTGCCAATTGCCTCCAGCACAGCACATATGACTGTACTTTCAATTTTCCTGTGACCCAATTAACTTTGGGAAAATAAAAAACTTTAGCAACAACAAAAAAAAGAGAGGGGTGGCACTCTCATGTGGCTTTTGAACTTTTCCTCATGCACTGCATCCAGAAAAGTGAATGCATGTTTACCATAAAACCAATAAACATAAATAAAAGTTACCCCTACAGTTGCAGGGGTTCGTAAATGTTTTTGGCACATTTTGTATTCTGATCCTGACCTTTTGGACATTATTAGCTTTCCAAAAGTTGTGTACTGAAAGTGTAAGAGTTTAAGAGATCTACTAGTGCACAGTCACTGGAATAGACTAGTTAGCCCTGTCAGTGGGGGGTTACCTAGGTTACCTTGGGGTTCTTTCAGGTGTGGCTCATGTCATATATGTACCTACATGGGACAGACTGAAGTGTTCATTAGCCCTATTAATGGTAAGCAGTATAAAATGGAACAGTTCATTTAATGCAGGACATCATTCGTCATTTAAGCCTTATGGTGCGACTGTCCATCTCTGTATATAGGCCAACAACAAGACCCATTAAGGAGAGAATTCAGGAACATGCCAGGACTATAAAAAATCCAAATTCTGAGACACCCATAGGAATACATTGGAGACAATTTCATACTTCAAATGTAAATTCTTTTTTGATTTCTCATGTTTAACTCATATTAGGAGACCCTTTAGAGGGGACAGTGGGGTAGAGCAACTACTTAGAATTGAGAGTAGACTTATTTATGAATTAGACCTATACCCTGATGGACTAAATGATGATTGGAACATAAAGCCATTTTTGTAATTATGATACGGTGAGATATGTATTACACTTATGAAATTAAGATGGGCCCACTTGATTGCTCTGATTATTTATAACATGGTTCTGATAGTTATTTATTAACATGGACAGTATATCTATATTGAATAGAGATTATTGTATTAGGGTAGATAGATGGAGTTGAATATCTTTGTGATAAATTCCCTAGCTGTTCTGTTTTTGAATGTGATTTCAAATTAGCTAAGTTTACTGCACTTTGTTCACACTGAGGTTTGAGGGGCAGATGTCTGAATTGTATGCGAGCATGGCTAAGGTTTGAGATTATAATGCACTGTCACTTTAAGACTGTGCTGTAAATGTAAGGCATTACCATCCTGCTGGCCATGCCCCCCGAGGAAGAACCCGGTGAGAGTTCAAAGTGCTGGGGTATAGTGGCTGTCTGTTTGTGCTTTTTGGAGGACTCACAATAAAGATTTGCACCTTATTCTACTGTCAGAGTATATTTAATGTGGTGAGCACTTACTCCACTGCCTGGTGAGTATGTCAATTTACTTTTGTAAGCTACTCCTCTTTTCTGTTTGCTCTGGATGTTTTTGGGCTTTGCATTACATTAATATACAGTATGTCCTGGTGGTCCAGTGCCCCCCCCAGCAGCTCTCACCCAACCCGCCCACTGACATCCCATCTCCCCCCATTACCCCGGTTCCCAGCGCTCTTATTAGCCACATATGGTGAGTGGCACAGCCCTCCTCTGAGCTGTCAGTCAGTGCATGTACTCTACAGTACGTGCACTCGCTGAATGTGGTGACTGGTCACGGAGCAGAGAAGACGGCTGTGCTGATTGCCATATGTGCCTGGTAGGAGCACTAGGAAATGGGGAAGGCTCTGTGTGGAGAAGTGGGATGTCAGCAGCTGGGTTAGGGGGTCACTGGACAACTAGGATCTATATTATTGCATACTGGGGGAGTGAGAGAGGAACACACTGGACCACCAGGGACTGTTGTATGAATACTGAACAGGCAATTAGGGTGGGGGGACATACTGGACCATGAGGGACTGTTTTATGTGTACTCAACGAGAGAACAGGGGGTTTGGGGAACCACTGGGCCACCAGGATATAATTTACATGGACTGAATAGGAGAATTAATTATTTATTTATTTATCTAAATTTTGGTGACCGAGTAGGCCTACTGAGACCGAAACAGTCTCTTTTTCAGGGGCGACCCAGAATTAATTACATACATCTATAAACATAACAAAATACATACATGTCATTTCACAGTTAACAGTCAATATAGACATACTGACCCAGTCAAGGATACAGTGACGGGTTAATTACAATCAATATCAACAGGAATAGAAGTATTATTATACACAAAACAGTCACAATCAGACTGATGTCCCAATAAAGTTAGATCGGCAGCAGGGAGTCTGGTAGACTCAGCGGTAGCAGTTGCAAAGACTCAGATCCAACAGGTGGGCTTTAAAATCCTTCTTGAAGCCCCCAAGGAAGGTACATTCCTGGAGACTGCAGCATAGGATCAGAGTCCTAGGGAAGTCCTAACACTGGGGATATGGAGAAGCTGGCGGCCAGAGGATCTTAGTGTTCTCCCATTCTTTTTGGGAGTTAATGTGTTAATTAGGCTAGGAGGGGCGCCATTTTGCTGGAGCTTAAATGCAAGGCACAGTGATGGATATGATAATCTGCTGTCTAGAGAAGGCCACCTAAAAGATAATAGTACCTTGCAGTGATGCTTCCGTGGTGGCACCCCTGCAGCAAAGCGCCCTAACCTGTATTACAGTATTTTTAGCCTTTGCATTTCAGAACTTCTTACAGATTGTAGTAAAGGGGCCCCATATAGCAAGGTTGGTAGGAGTGTACCAGTGGAAGCCTTGAGTTTGGATTCATGAGTGAGGAAAAGGCTCAGGCGATATAATACACCTAACTTTTTTATTTTTTTAATTTTTTGGTTTTAGGATGAGGGTGGGCGGCTGCAGTAGCCACCCTGCCTTTGGGGGGTGGGAGCTCAGGCTTAGAAACACAGAAACATAGAAACTGTCAGCAGATAAGGACCACTAGGCCCATCCAGTCTGCCTGTAAGCCCTATACTTGTTTGTGGCCTCTGACCCTATATGGTCAATGACTTTCCATCACTCCCTTCCCACGTCAAGTTTCCCTTGTGCTTATCCCAGGCATGTTTAAAACCCTCCACTGTGCTTGCTCCCACCACCTCCTGTGGCAGACTATTCCAAGCATTCACTACCCTCTCTGTGAAGAAAACCTTTCTCACATTTCCTCTTAATCTACCCCACCTCCAATTTCATATCATGCCCCCTCGTTCTAGTACTTGTACATTGGAAAAGGTCTCCCCCCTGCACCTTGTCTATGCAATTGAGGTACTTGAAAGTTTCTATCATGTCCCCCCACACTCTCCTTTCCTCCAGTGAGTACATATTGAGGTCCCTTAGTCTCTCATATGTTTTGTGGTGCAAGCCATGTACCATCTTTGCACCCTTCTCTGGACTGCCTACAGCCTGTTTATGTCCTTGCACAGGTGTGGCCTCCAGAACTGCACCCAGTACTCTAGATGAGACCTTACCAGTGTTTTATACAATGGCATCACCACCTCCCTCCTCCTGCTAGTGATACCTCTGCCTATGCACCCCAGCATGCCACTGGCCCTCCCCACAGCCATTGTGCTCTGCTTTGACACCCTTAGGACATCAGAAATGATAACCCCATGGTCCCTTTCCTCCTTGGTGACTGTCAGCACCTTCCCCCCCCCATCCTGTAGCTCCCCCCAGGGTTCCCTCTACCCAGAGGCATTATCTTGCACTTCTTGGCATTGAACCTCAGTTGCCACACCTCCGACCATTCTTCAAGCTTCCCCAGGTCCCTCTTCATTTTCTCCACCCCTTCTGGAGTATCCACCCTGTTGCAGATCTTGGTGTCATCTGTAAATTGGCAAACCTTTCCTTTCAGCCCCACTGCAATGTCACTAGTGAAGACATTGAACAAAACAGTACAGATCCCTGCGGTACCCCCGCTGATCACCCCCTCTCTCCCCAGATCAGATCCCATTTACCACCACACCCTCTGCCTCCTGTCTGTCAGCCAGTTGCTAACCTTTTGTCTCATGCCCAGACTACCCATCTTGTTAATCAACCTTCTGTGTGGGACAGTGTCAAAGGCTTTTCTGAAATCGAGGTAGGCGACGTCAACTGCTCCTCCCTGATTAACTTCCCTAGTCACCCAATCAAAAAAATCTATCAGATTTGACATGACCTTCCTGTTGTGAATCCATGTTGCCTCAGACCCTGGGCACCACTGCATTCCAGGCTTAGTGCCATGTTAACAGGTGGTTTACGTTGGCAGTAAACAGTGCTGCTTGGGGAGCTGTTTACTACTGCCGCAAACCTTTGAAGATCCCACTACACCGGTATGCATGAGGGGTTCCCCTTATTTTCATAGGCGCAGTGGTAGTTTAGGGCTGTTGCACTACTGGGTTTAAAGTGTGCTCCCAGAGCCTCTGAATATGGCCCTACTGGGAGTGCTTGTGCTAATCCATGCTAACCATGTCAGCGCAGCTGCAAATCTTTGAATATCCAGCCGTCTCTTTAAACTACACAAATTAAACAATTATTGTCCTGTACTGTTTTTTGTTTTTTTTTAACTTTATTTTATTGTCACAGAGGATTGACAGGCACATTATAATTATACATGTGTAACTCAATATTTATACAGTGTCACAGCTGTGCATAGTGCCACTCCCCTGCACATTTTAAGAAATTTTACAATAAGCTTGGCACTAATTAGAATGTTAAAAACCAAAATATGACAGTATATGCGCTAAAGTTTATATTGTCTATATAAAGTCTATATTATTTAATTTGTTATAGAAGTGATGTGCACAACTGTGATGTTTTGGTAATTGACAAAGCCCTCCGGCTGCTATATTTATTTCTCTTTTGCTTTTGCACAATACCACTGCCTGTCCTAATGTTTCAGGTAACCTGATGTGGAACCCCTGACTCAAAGGTGTATCTGATTCCCTTAAATAAATAAAGTTTAGAGCTGCCATCCTCTGCTGCTTCTCACCAGTTTCTCATTACACATTCATAAAGACTAGATTTTAACATTCCTTTCTCCTTTCAATCAGCCATCACCCAAAGGGTCCTTCCCCTGCTGGATTCCTGTTACTCTCTAGTGGTTTCCTCCCTCTACTGCCTCTCCTTTTATTCACTTAATTTGGTTAAACGTAAATCTGTCCAAAATTCAGAATAACTTAGTTCTAACTGTGTTTAACTCACCATTTCTTTTCCCCTATTTTATCTTTTTCTCCAGCTTTACTTCTTTTCCCCACTTCATGTGTCTTATCTACAAAGGTAACTCTGAATGGTCCGGGCGGCACCCTCTGTTCTATTTTATATTTGTGGCATACATTTCCCATCTGGTCCACCTATTAGTGTACTGAGCTTGCCTATGTTGGATTGCAAAGCTGATCCTCTCGATTTCCTGTATTGAGGTGACAATGTTCACCCACTCGCCTATTGTGGGACTGTCCCTCTGCAGCCAGCACCTGGTAAGGGCCTTCAGTGTGGAAGCACACAGTGCTCACCAAAGGTACCTGATTTCCCTACCCTTTAAAGACCCAGGTTCAGTTCCCAGCACCAGATGTTCTGGACCTAATTCTTCCACTCCATCGAAGATTGCTTTTAGGTGCTTGATGACCTCCATCCAGTAATTCTGTATGCTCGTGTACTGCCACAGAATGTGGACATGTCCAGCTGACAGCTCCCCACAACCCCTCCAGCAAGCGGGACTACCATTTTCCTTGAATTTAGCTTGGGTTTTAGGAACCAGGAATTACCTGATCCTAGTCTTCCATACGAATTCACGCCATGTTGGGGAGGAGGTCTTTCTCTATTCTCGTCCCCATTTCCTCTTCCCATTTTGTTTTAACCGAGAGGGTTCTATAGCCCTGATCAACCAGGAAATTAGTGTATGGTACTGTGATTGCTCCCTTACCAGTGGGCGAGGACCATATTTTCTCAAATTGTGGGGGTGATGCATCCAAGCCCCTCAACACCTTTGGGTTACTGAGGGTGTTGCATATCCAGTTTCTGATTTGATAATATTTAAATCTGTCAGTTGGGTTCAAGTCACATAAGGCCATAGCTGCCTCAAATGAGACAGAAGATCCTCTGCTTAGAACTTGCTAAGGTGAGTGAAATCCCTTGATTGCTTGACATCTGAACCAGGAATCTTGTGTTGCAGGACCAAAATGCTCCTCCCAGGCCCACCATCCATATTTCCACATATGCTGTGCTGTTCCATCTTTACTGATACCCCGCCGCCAACCATCCAGGGCTGCTTTGACCCCTGATGGAAGTTGCATATCCGTCAACACTTGTAGGGGGCAGCTAAAAGATATAGCCCGCAGAGGGGGGTCTTGTACCTGGTGTAGCCGTAATATTTTCCAATGGGAAGTGAAGCGGTGGTGGTGTCACAATAAAACTATCTTCATCGTGAGGCAATCCAGTATCCTGGCAGATAAGGAACTGCCAGGCCCCCCTCCCCTTTCAGTAAATATAGAACATGTCTAGTGACCCTTGGCCTTCCTCCCCCCAGATAAATGACATTAGCTGTCTCTGCCAGCACAATAAAGTTTGTTGTGGTATCTCACAGGGGACACTTTGAAAAAGGTAAAGAAGACGAGGGAGTATGTTCATTTCGGCAGATTGAATTCGGGAGTGCATGGGCAAAGGTAGAAGAGCCCATCTCTTATAATCTTGAGATAACTCTTTTATTATGGTTGGGTAGTTAGCCTTAAAAAGAGTCAGTGGATTTATGCCTAGAGACACCCCTGAGTATTTTAGTTTATCCAACCCCCACCTCATTGGGTATCTCCTTTGAACGTCTGGAGGGACCTGATAGGAGCACGTCAGAACCTCTGTTTTGGCTGTGTTTAGTGAATAACCAGAAAGTTCTGTGAATTGTTGTATCTGTTTAAAAACCTCTGGGAGAAAGGCTCCCGGATTACTCAAGAACAGCAGGACATCGTCCGCATACAGGCCTAGTTTATGTTCTGTCCCCTCAGCTCTATGCCCCGTATCCTTGGGTTCAAGCGGATTGCCTGTGCCAAAGGCTCCACAAAGATGGTGAACATCAGGGGTGAGAGGGGACAACCCTGTCTCATCCCTCATTCTAGTTGAAATGACCATCCCACGTGGCCGTTCACCCTCACGCAACCACACGGGGTGGTATATAGCTGGGCTATCAGCCTGTGGAAAACCTCTGGGAAGACAAAGCCCACCAGGGACACCTGCAGAAAAAGCCAAAGCACCTTGTCAAATGCCTTTTCCACATCTAGATTCATGACCAGTGCTTCCCTCTCCATCCTTCTCAGATGATCTAGGATGTTCACTGCCCGATGGATACTGTCCTGCACTTGGTGACCCAGGAAAAACCCGGTCTGATCAACATGTATTAGTTGAGGAATAATATTCTCAAGTCGCCTGGTCATGATTCCGGCCAGCATCTTATAGTCAGTGTTCAATATAGAGATTGGCATATATAAGGCACATAATAGAGGGTCCCTGGTGGGCTTAGGCAACACAGCTACCACCACATACATCCAGGAGGGGGGAACTACACCCTCTTCGGTAAGGAGGGAGCTGTATGCTCTGTTGAGAGTTGGGGTAACCGGTTTCTTAAGTAGAATTTGGCCAGGTACCCATTCATACCTGGGCATTTCCCTGTTAATTCGGGATATTTCAGTTACAATTTCAGAGTCCCTTATTGGAGAGGTCAGTAGAGCGGCTTCCTCCTTCCCAACCTGTGGCAGGTGCAGTGCCTCTGGTGTAACCCCCCTGCAAATGGGGGTTCCCAAAAGTCTTCCAGGAGCTTGCCTGAATGCTCCAAATCTGGGCAGTGTTCGGCGTCTGAGCTGTTTAAATGTGGTTCCAAGTGAGCGCTATTTGAGCCTCCGCGTACTGTCTCTTTAAGAGCTGTCTGCTGCAAAACTATTGGTTTGTATGGGGGACTGTGTATTTATTTTACAATCCCGCCCAAGCTGGCGGAGATATAGCCTCCGTTTCTGCAGTCGCTAAGAGCGCAGAGGAGCCTAAATGAAAGATGTAACTGTTTGCCTGAAACCAGTTAGAGTGTTAAGTAAAATGCAGTTTGTCTAACCTGTCTTTCTTGCAGCTAGGACTCTGTGTGTGTTACCCCTCCATTTTGGACCTAAACTGCTGTGCTGGACCAATTGGGTTAAGGGTTCCCTAAAATAGAGCCTGTGGACGAATCAGAGCTTGGACTCTTAATTTTGAGCCAGCCACAAGGGGATTGTATGGGCAGTGACTCTGGGAAATGTAGTTTTGACCTTGGCGCCTTTTTCTACCAACAGAGGGAGTCTTATTGTGAGTAACAGCTGAATCAGCCAACAGAATAGTGTGGAGCTAAAGGAAATGCCCTGCTCTGTGACTGGAAAGATCAGATCTGTTGTGGCAGTGAAGAGAGAAGGAGCTGTGTGCTTCAGCAGTGTATAGTTTCACGCGGGAAGCGCATGTGAGGCCCTGAGTTTCAGCCTGCAGCCGTTGTGAGTGCCAATTTGGACTGAATCCAAGTTGTGAGGAGAAAGAAGCACCAGAAGTGTGGAAACCAGGCTCACCCTGTAGAAGACTGGGGAAATTGCTGAATCGCGCTCGGTCTGTCAGAAACTGAAGCTGCTGTGTGTGCTCCCGGGTATTTTGCAGTAAGTGCGATCGGGATCGAGGAGCAGCCTGCCTGGTATAGTACTTTCCTTTTACATATGAACGTGCGTAGTGCTTGTGGTGGAATCGCTATTTCCAATCCCCTGTGCTGTGTGTTGAAGCTGGAAGCAAACCCCAGCTTGTATCAGACTAAATCCATTTGCTATAAACTGCAGTGGGGTCCAGTAACAAAGGACCTTGTCTCCATGCCCTGTTGCTTCTGACAATCCAGAGAACATCCACCATCCAGTTCTCATCTTGGGTATTGTGAGTACAAATCAGGGTATTCCCCTGCAGCCTGTTTTCAATCACAAGTGTGTCATTTAATTCTTGTTGTTTCACTGCTTCATGGACTGAGCCATCCGGCTCCAGATTACAATTGGGTGTTGTGCATATATTTTTTTCTACAGGCCCCTATCCATCTGCACCTGCCGGCCAACCCCGGGCAACGGACCTGGCTAGCCCCCCCCCCAAACCAGGGTACCCAGAGTGTGACATTTCAGACTCTGTATGTGTGCACAGTACTGTGATTTAATGCCACCAATTAACCTGATTTCCCCCTCCCGTGTTACTTGTCCCCTAAATAAATCAGATGGAGTGGTGGTTTCCATACGGGACGGGAATACAGCCGGACTCTACGTGGAGGACGTGGCCGGGTGCCTGTGAGAGAGGACTGGCTGGAGGAAGTGGAAGCCCTGAGAGGGGGTGCGCATAGTGTGCAGCAAGGATCTCTGCAAGTTTTAAAAAAGGAAAAGGTTGGGTTCCTCGGTCCGGACAGAGGGACGGTTATCACTGACACTGGAGGGTGGTGGTGCAAATCCAGTTCCTTAGGTGGAGTAAGGGGACCACCGAAGGGTGATCTTACCTGCCTCACCGTGGTGAAGGATCGGGTTGAGCTTAACCCGAAAGTGAAATTCATATGCTGCCTGCCTGCCTATCTACCATCGCGAAGGATTCCTAGGGAAGAAAAACCACAACGTGGAAGAAAAGTGGGACTTCCTGGACCATCTGTTTGGTGAAGTACTCTAAATTTTTGTTTTTGGGCCAGCGTCTGTTATATCTTTTGCAAAGATCAAGAACTGGGTTCTATGGGGTTGTTTCCGCCTTGTGAGAGGAGGCTGGCATACTTCTAAAAATTTCACAGTTTAAAGTGGTGAGAGCACACGGCTGTGGATGTTAAAAGACCTGGGAACTCTCTTTTGAACTTTCAAAGGAAACTGTGGTATTGGCTATTGGATAAGGAGGCCTTCTTTAATATTAAAGCCAGCTTTATGCCAGGGGTCTGTATAGTCTGGTAAAGCTCCTTTTCCCCTGTAGTAGTGAGAGCAGTGTACGTGAGAGCAGAGAGATAAAACGAAATCTACAAATTAAAGATCTGAAGGCACATTTTGGACACTCAATAATACAAACTTTGATAGGATTTGTTTATTTATTAGACATTTGAATTAAGGGATATAGATTTGTTAAATAGACACTATATTTTATATTTGTTTTAAGTTATTTGGTTATTGGGTTTATTAGATTTATAGTTTATTATTTGTATGTTATTTTAGAGATATAGGGTAAATGTTTTAGTAGTTTTAGGTGGTGTGCTCCTCTCCCTGCAGTGGTGAGAGTACTGTGGGGGGGGGGTAGAACTAGAATTATAATAGATGTTGAAATTATAATAGATGTTGAAAATTTTACAGCACTAGAATTGCTAGATCTTGTGTTTTATTGTGATCGTTTTATTTTAGAGTAGTGCAAAAATGTGCTGGAGTAATTGTAAGGCGGACGGGTATTATTCCCCCTCTATGCTTAGGGACCTCCGTCCTTTCTCCTGTCCCCCGTTGTCAGCTGAAGTTTATAGGAAGTGTAGGGCTTTGGGGATTGTGAGAAGGAGACGGAGGTCCCATGCTGGAGGGAATGGACAGGAGATGAGGCAGATTGGGATTGTAGGGTCAGAGGCGCCCTGGGAAGCGAAATGGGCATGGGAGAGGTCCTTCCTGTCTTGTGCCCATACCCAAGGGTTCTGGAGCGGACCAGCAGGTAGGCCGGTCACTATCGGAGGTTTGTCCTACTCGAGCGGTGTTATGCAATGCCAGGTCTATTAAAAACAAGACGGCTATTATAGCTGATCTTGTTGAGTCATCTGACCTGGCATGCATTACCGAGACCTGGCTGGATGAAAATGCTGGGCCTGTATTAGCCGCAGCAATTCCGGCTGGGTACTCGGTGATACACCGCCCGAGGCAGGATCGTAGGGGCGGGGGTGTTGCCATGTGTTATAAGTCAGAACTGGGTCTGGTGGAGGTGCCAGCGGGAGTCACCAGATCCTTTGAGTACATTGTGGGCGAGGGTGTGGGGTGCAGGATACTTCTCGTATACTGTCCACCAGGTGACGAGAATGTTTTTCTGCAGGAAGTCGCAGACTTCATTGTCGACCTAACATTGGGGTCCCCCAGATGGTTGGTTCTGGGGGACTTCAATGCCTGGGTCGATGATGAATTCTCTCGGTTTGGTCAAGATTTCCTCCAGTTGATGATATCACTGGGCTTCACACAGGTGGTTTCCTCCTCGACCCATGTGGGTGGACACTCATTGGACCTGGTGTTCCTTCTGGGGATGGGGATATCTGACTTGGTGGTGGAACCGGTTGGATGGTCAGACCATCACTCCATTAGATTCAGTTTGAGGCCACCCTGTTAGGTCTGCCGCGGAGATGGTTCGATACCGCCCTTTGAGGGCGTATCTCCAGAGGACCTGATGGCGGTGTTGGACCTATCAAGCCTACCGATGGATTGCATGGATCCAGGTGATCTGCTACATGCCTATAATGAGGCAGTAACAGGGGCCCTGGATTCTATTGCACCATTCGTGTTTGTCCTCTTACTCCTACTTCCCAGGTCTCCTTGGTTTGATGAGACCATGAGGAATTGAGGAGAGTTGGGCGAAGGCTGGAGGCGTTAGCGAAAGTCCGGTTGTGAGGATGACAAGCTTAGTTTGATGGACCATTATTTAGTCTATCAATCCGCCATCTCGTAAGAAGGCAGAATTCCTGTCCAGAGATAGTGGCTGCACAGAATAGACCGGCTCAGCTCTTCGGACTGTGGACAGACTGTGCAGTCAGTTTGTCTTCAGCCCAGAAGAGCCTTATCTCAAGAATGGTGTGAGGAGCTTGCTCTCTTCTTTGCAGATAAGGTTGCCAAAATCAGATCGGACATTCGCTCTTCCCTTCTAATGGGAGCAGCGGTGGTCGTCAGGAGATGTCAAACACCCAGTTGGAATGGTCTGACTTGCCTTCCCATAATCGAGGATGTTGTGATGATCATTCGAGCACTGCGACCGACCTGCTGTGATTTGGACCCTGGTCCCACGCCTCTTAGTGGGTTGCTGGATAAGATTGGCCTAGTCCTAGCTTTGATCGTATGGAAGTCTTTGGAGAGGGGGAATTTTCCAGATCCCCTCAAAGAGGCTATAATTAAGCCCCTTTTAAAGAAACCCTCCTTAGACCCATACTGTCTAGCAAATTACAGGACAGTCTCTAACTTACCCTTTGTGGGTAAAGTTATTGAGAAAGTGGTCGCAGTGCAGTTGGAGGATCATTTGACCAACAACAATATCTACGATTCGTTCCAGTCTGGATTTAGGAAAAGGCATAGTACGAGACAGCGCTCGTCACAGTACTAAATGACCTCTAATGGCAAGAGATCGTGGGACCCGATCCATCTTGGTACTACTTGATCTCTCTGCAGCGTTTGACACCGTTGACCATGGTGTGCTATTGAGCACCTGCGGTTAATCTGTGGACTGTCTAGTACGGTCCTCAGATGGTTTCAATCTTACCTTGAGGGTAGGACTCAGAGAGTGATGTAGAATTTTCCTCAGCATCATTCTCCCTGCCCTGTAAGGTACCAGAGGGCTCCATTTTAACACCCATGTTGTTTTCGGTGTACATGCTACCATTGGGCGATTATTAGATGAATGCGTTTGGGTTTTCACTGCTATGCAGATGATACCCAGCTGTATATGTCTTTTGTGCCCGGTCAGGACGCTGCCTTGTCGGTATTTAATAACTGCCTTGAAGAAATCCAAGAATGGATGAATGGGAGTTGGCTGAGGTTAAACCGGAGAAAACTGAGGTGTTGGTTGTGGATATAGGTCGCTGTGAGGCGGGTCTGCCAGAGGGATCACCCTCAGGCCTATGGCTTGGAGGTGTCCAGCTGACGACCTCAGACCAGGTGCGAAATCTTGGCATAGTACTTGATGACCATTTGACACTTAAATCCCAAGTGTCAGCGGTTATAAAGACTTCCTTTTTTCATCTGAGGAATATTGCCAGGGTGAAGCACTTGGTTCCTCCAGAGGACCTTCCAACATTGATCCACGCCTTTGTTACCTCCCGGCTTGACTACTGTAACTCCCTATACCTAGGGCTATCGGGGGTTGAACTTCGCCGTCTGCAGCTGGTGCAGAATGCGGCAGCCAGGCTGTTGACTGGAGTTCTAGATCCAGTCACATAATGCCTGTGCTCCGCGGACTGCACTGGCTGCCAGTGTTTAGCGAATTACCTTCAAGGTCGGTTTGCTGACCTATAAAGCCCTACATGATCTGGGACCTGCCTACCTGAAGAGCTCCTGTGCCCTATGTCCTCTAGCCCCCTCCGATCCACTGGCGGGGATTGCTAGGGATTCCCAGAATGCGTTTGAAAACATCTGGTGCTAGATCGTTTAGTTTTATGGCACCTACCCTGTGGAACTCTCTACCTCGTCAGGTGCGAGACTGTCCGACCGTCCTTAGTTTTAAAAGAGCGCTGAAGACCCACCTTTTTAATATAGCTTTTAAGGATTTTTGTTAATTTGATGTATTATATTTATTGTTATATTTATTTGTACAGGCGCTTTGATCTAAGAAAAGCGCCTTTTAAAAATAAAGTTGATATTGATATTGATATTTGTTGTTGTTATACTATATACTGTCTGTGGTGTTGGTACTTATGGAAACAGTATTGTATTTCGCTGTGTATGTTGTTTAGCCTTATTTTACAGGGGGTCCTCAGAGATGTGCTGCAGAATCAGTCTCGAGGGTAAGTGGTGCTTTATGAGTGAACAGTGTGTATACATGGGGTATTGGGGCTGTAACTCCTGTGTACTGTGTGAGCCACTAGAGGGAATCAAAGGGGGGTCACTGTGTCCCTGAGGGCTGTGATCAAGCTAGTCTAACCACTACAAACCCTGATCTCTGGGTGGAGGCACCCACCATAGAACCTAGGCCCCTCAACCTGTCAGTAGTCAAGCAGGCAGGGGTAGTAGCCCTTGGGATAGCGCCACCTTGGGGTTACACTAGGAAGCGGGATAGTCTATCCTCCTTTCGTGGGGGTTCTGCCCCGTATAATTCCTGGTAGTAGTCTGTGAAGGCTTCCGCTATACCTTCCATGCTTGCTAGTCGCTCTCCAGTGTGTGGGTGATTAATCTTACTTATAGTGGTGCTGGCTTTTTTTTGTCTTAGTCTACTAGCTAGCAATCGCAATGCCCTGGGGCCCCCCTCATAATACTTTTGTTTTAGGTATAGCATGTTTTGCTTTACTCTATAGTCCAGGATGGAGTTAAGTGTCTTCCTATGGATCTGCACTTCTTTTTCTTTGGTAGCATCATATTTCTCTTTTAAAGAACACTCTAGTTCCTTTATCTGGGTCTGTAAGGCTACCTTCTTAGCTTCCCTTTCTCTTTTATTGTGTGCAGCCATTGCAATCAGTTTCCCCTTGACTACTGCTTTTACTGTGTCCCAAAGGATAGAAGGAGAGACTTCTAAGGTGTCATTTGTTACCAGGGCTTCTTTAATCATATCTTGGACTGATTTCTGAGCATCCTTCCCTTGTAGGAGGGATACATTAAGACGCCATAAGATCCTTTTCCTAATTTGCCCTAGTTGTAAGTGCATCAGCAGGGGTGCATGGTCAGAAAGGTAGGTTTCCCCATCTTTACCTGCTTTAGCTGAGAAGTATTCTCCTTAGGTACTAAAAAGTAATCTAATCTGGTATGTACTTTATGTACCGAGAAAAAAAATGTATAGTCCCTTTTCTGACCATTAAGGTCTCTCCATACATCTATGTAGCTGTGTCAGCTAATAGTTTGCTGACCTTTAGGGCCACTCTCCTGTCAGACATTGGCACCATAGAAGAGGAGTCTAGGTTGTCCTGTACTGTTTAATCAGCATCCGAGTCCACACTGAGGTCCTCCACCCTGGCTGAGCACTCCATATTTTCTCCAGCAATTTTCCAGGATCGGTCAGACTGTTAAATAAGTATACCTTACCACTGTAGAGGACTTTCAGACAGGCAGGAAAGAGCAAATATAGCAATAACTGGAGGCATTGGTGGGTGTGCAAGGAATCAAGACCAATATCAGAGGCCGAAGGTCGAGTTCATGATCTACAGTGTCCATTGCCATTATACCCAAGGACTGATCTGCCAATATCCAAAAGTACAGCTATTACATCCAAGTTGGTCAACAGTTTCTCAAACCTCTACAAATGGGTAAAATTAAGCCATTTCTGTCTCAAGCCTGGGTTTCTAACAGAACCTTTATAAGGTGAATGTTAGGTCAGAAATTGTTTGAATGCTGAGAATACCTGACTGTTCATTAACAAATTCCAAAGGCATTTATTGTATGCTTCCCTTTCCCTTCTGCTGACCCTGATGGTCCCCTCAGGACCCTGCAGCATCCCAACCCCATCTCCCCTTCCATGTCGTCGGGCCACCCAAAGTCTCTTAGACAACTTCATCTAGTCATGAGGGGAGAACCCAGGTTGGCAGGGTGGGGGGTCTGCGATGCTTGCGAGAACATCATCTGGTCGAAGTTCCTGCTTTTTTCCATTTTCTCCCGCTCCTACAGAGACGTATGACTGAGAGTGGGCATGAGCATGGTGTGTATCAGTGGCTCAGCTGCAGCCAATCAGCACCTCCTACCCTCCCTTGCCTGCACTCAGCCTGCACCACCACTGAGGACAACCAAGTAGTGGTCACACGGCAGTAGTGGGAGCCCTCCCTCCCTCCCTCCCTGAAGGAAGACCACATCCTATGTAATGTTCAATCCTCCTCCCCCTGGCCAGTCCTCTGATGACTCAGGCTCGTTCCTGAACTCAGGTTGCCAGCATCACAAGTGCAAACGTTTCTACTGCGCCGACAGGCCAGCCCCTAATTTGCATGTTTCAAATGCTATTTAAACCTAGGTCACTAGATGGCTCTGTTCTTTGATGAACAGCCAGAGCAGCTTGAAACTTTGAAAAAGGAGTACATGGGTGCACGTGTGGGGTTGCCTTTTAATCCATTTGTTAATTAAAGTGATTTTGTGAGGTTTCACAAATGCCTTTTTCACATAATATGCCATTGCTGCAATTTGTTTTGTAAAAAAAGTCTGTCATAGTCATTTTATGTTATGTTTTATTAGCACTTTGTCCTCCAGTTTTCTGTGCGCGGCCACAACTGCAGAATCATGTCATGCATGGGAACTGTCAGTGTTTTACATACAGCACCAAGGGGTTCTGGGTAAATTATAAAGGTGATTTATATGTTAGTATTCAGAGGTGCAGTCCCTTATTTTGGTATTTTGGTAGTGGTGACTGCAGTATAGTACTTAATATCTATATAGAGTGTAGATGTCTGCAGTACCAAGACTGACCAACAGAGATCTCCATTTCAAACCAGTGCTTAAAGTGATTTTGTGAGGTTTCATAAATGCCTTTTTCATCCAAAGAACTCCCTATTGTATTTTTATTCTATTTTCATGTGTAATACTGTTCTAATTGTTGTATTTACCCACCATATTGCTCCTACTGTTTCTGCTTACTGCCATCTGCCAAATATGTAAATTGCCCTTGTATTTTCTGTAGCTATTGTATTACTGGCTCTTCAGTTGTACTCATGAACTATATACTTCTGTAACTCCACTTCCTTGCCCCGGACACATCTGGAAACAAGCAATTATTGCTCAATATGCCTTCCTGGTGAAACACTTAAATGAAAAAACAAATAAAAATAATAGGTAGACATATGTAACAAGGCATTATGGGTACAATAAGAAGTTTTTTTCTACTTTCCTTACTGTGAGGTGCAGTCTCATATTTCTGTAGCGGCTTCAACAATAAAAGCTCTCAAATGTTTATTTTTAAAACAAGGCATTGTGCATATAGTATCTAGCTGACAAGATTTTTTTACTGAGCGATGTAGTCCCCTATCTCAGTAGTGTACATGTGTGCAATACCAAGACTGACCAACAGAGGTCTCTGTTTCAAACCAACTTTGTTTCATTTACATGATGTCACAGTTGGGGGTTGCATCACTGAGAAAAAAAGAAGTGGCGGGCTATGCAAATGAAGCAGAGCACAGAAATAAAAGCATTTTTTCTTTCCAGGGAAAACAGCACTTTTTGGCCGTTTGAATGGTAGGAGATTGAATCACAACTCCTACAGGTTACTACTCCCATTTATTTATTTCAGCTTGGGATTAACACCTTTGAGCCAATGGCTCATTTACAAAGGTTCCAAGTCAAACATAGAACAGAATAAACAGCAACAACAGTATATACACAGAAATACATTGGCGTACAAAAGATAACTTGATTTCAAGGTTACATAGAAAACAATTGTGCTTAATTGTCAAGTTACACTTTGGTTACAGATTGTCTTGAAATTTACAATTAAATTTCACCATCAGTCTTACATATATAGACAGGCATTTCGAGTTTGTTCCTAGAAGTAAGCTGCCCTATGCTGAGTGCACAGGTCAGCAGAAGGATTTCAGGAACTCTGTGCTTGGGTAGGGCCACCAGAAAGAAAGGCTTTGTCGGAGATGTTCTTGAGTGGCAGCCTGAGAGGGCTTTGTCATTGGAGGTGGAGGGTCAATGGTGAGGGATATGGGATGGGGAGAAATAGGAAGGGGAGGTCTAGGGGTTGGCAGTGAAGGGGAGGGGTAGTACAGGTGGGGGGTGGATAAGGTGAGAGAAGTAATATGTGGCGGGGTGGGGCTAGGGGGGTGGAGGAGGAAGCAGACAGTGCCTAGGGGGTGGAAACTGTTTTTTCTTTTGTTTATCTCTGTGTGCCTTAAAAGGCCAGGCCAGACTGTGTCAGGAAGTGCTTACATCTCAGCTACTTAACAGCCAATAGCTCTGGAAGACTCTTACACACCTTAATAACAGTACTAATTTTAGCAGGCTCATCAGATAACCTAATAGTCTTCAGGTGAAGCTACCTCTGGCTGGAAGCTGCAACACTAGACTTAAGATTTGCAAGAAAGTGAGTTGTGCTCACAACAGAGGGAGGTGAACCTCACAATTTACAATTGTCTTTGGTTTGAAGCAGATTCCTTAGGAAAGTTAATATTGTTCAGGTGGAGGATACTTCTAACTGAAGGGTGGAATAAGGAACTTAGAATTATCAGAAAAGGCAGTCTTTCAATCAATAGAGGGAAGTGGACCTCGCTTTACTTTTGTTACAATTGTCAAGATTTTCAGTGCAGAGGGGCTGAATACTGTTTTCTGTGTCTGCCCTTCTGCACAGCTGAAGTGTTTTGGGGCTGACTGCTTTCAGAGCACAAGTCACCAGGCTGTTTTGGGGCTGGGGAGGTTTACCTGTGTCTGACTTGGACGTTTGGATTTTTCTCTGTTTGATTAGCAGGGTATTTTCTCTGTCAAATTGTCGTGTAGGGCATCTTGCTGACAGGAAGGCACTCATCGCAGCGGTAGGTCAGAGCTTTTAGCTGATTGTTTCATGAGGGCACAGTTTAGGCCCAAACCCTTCCCACCCCTCACCCCACCCACCCCTGGAAATAGTTCCTTTATACCTGGGGTTCTGACATCATTTCCTCAAGAGGGCAAGGTGCATATCATTGTCATTAACACTGTATCTCCAGCTAGATTGCCTCCCCCTATTGCTTAACAAGAGCGTGCCTGGCCTCAGGCCATAGACAGCTCCTGCGTCCAACCCGCCTGCTGACCTAAAGGGCAGCGGCACTCAATCTCATCCCCAGAAGGATCCTATAGTAATAAGTGCTACCAAGACCACCTCCGTCCAATACGCTGTCGCATCTATCCCTGGGGTAAGACATCTGATACCCTATAAGTTTGGGTACTGCTGACCAGTGGCTCACTGTAGTAATTCCTGGCCACACCACTGACCTGATCTGTCAGGGACTCAGTGCCTGACGAGACTGGTTATTACTCTTAAGTTGAGCATAGTGGGCTCAGGGGAACTTATTCCCGGGGCCCAACCATCACTACCGCCCATCCATCCCTCCTCCCTACCCGGCCTCCTCACCAGCATGATGCCCTCCATGCTTGGACCACCCCCCCCTCTCTTGGCTGCCCAAATAGAGGGCTCCTACTGGCCATCCTGTACCTCCTCTTCCTACACTGGGCAGATAGGACTATAAGAACAGGAGAACAGGACCTGAGAAGTCCCCCCAAACTGGACATTCCCCCATGACATTCTTGGGACCACTACACCCTCCCTCTTAATAACAAGGAGGCGCTTCTGACTGCCCATGTATTCTGCAGGAGAGGCATCCTGTACTCAGCTCTACTCACTGCTAAACGGAGACTCTGGACTAAGTCCTTACCCCTCAGTCGGCTTCCTTCTCTGTGCCTCCTTGCTACCCTCCTGCTCATGGCAGGAGACATCCAACCAAATCCTGGTCCCCCTCCTTATGATCTTCTGGTCTCCTCCCCGGTGAATCCACACTGGGCGGCCAATAAGGGCCTGAGGATTGCGCACATGAATATATGTAGCCTGAGACCCAAGATGCAGGAACTTCAAGCCTGGTTGGACCGGTACAACCCGGACATCCTGGCCATATCGGAAACGTGGCTCAAGCCTCACATACCCTCCCATGAGGTTGCAGCCCTAGGATACCTCTCCCATAGACAAGACAGACTGAGGAAAAGGGGTGAAGGGGTCCTAATCTACACAAAAGACACCCTTAACTCAGTGCAGGTCAACCTGCTACAGGCCACTAGTATGGAAGGTGAATCGATCTTTGTTCGCATCACCCTTGGCCCATGTAAGCATCTCAACACTGGATGCGTATACAACCCCCCAACCAATGCACGTTCATCTCTGGAGGCGGTCCTAAGGGACATCTCCAATGAGGTCACCTCTGAGCTAATCATCCTGGGGGACTTCAATCTGAATTGGGCCCCGAAGACAATCCCTCCCTACTAGGGCTGGTTCAGGAAGCTAACCTTCGCAGGTTATCTGGGGCCCACCAGAATGAACTACAAAACGGGTAACCATTCCACACTTGATTGGGTGCTTACTAGCAAATGCACCAATATAAAGGAGGCTGGCACCCTAGCGGATGCCCTGAGTGATCACTCCCCAATCTTCTGCTCCTGGAAAAACAGGGCCCCCACAGTCCCCCCGCGAATACTCGTGTCACAGGACTACTCAAACTATCAACCTGAACACTTGATTGGCTACCTAAATGGGATTGATTGGAGCCCAATCAAACTACTCCCCACACTGGAAGAGGCTACGGCCTTCTTCCAGGGAGCCATCATTATGGTTGCTGACTGCTTGGCCTTTGAAGAAATTCCGCACAAGGGCTGCTACAAGTGGATCACCCCTCAAGTGAAAACACTGATGAAAACTAGGGACACTGCTTGGAAAAAATACAAGCTCTCCTCCCTATCGGCTGACCTAAACCACTACAAGACGCTGAGAAATAAGTGCAAACTGGCCATCAAAGTGGCCAAACAAGACTACCTCACAGATCTACAGAAAAAGAACCTAGGCAACCCTAGACTCTTTTGGGCTCACATAAACGGGCTTATAAAGGGGAGCGGGAAGACCGCTCACTGCCCCATAGAGGTCAATGGCCAATTAACTAACGATTTCACCCTAGCATCGCCATGGCTTCAACCACCAGTTCACAAACCTGGACCTGCTCAAGCGGACTTGCCACCCTCCTCCCAGTCTCCAATGATCCCATCCCCCAAAGTCTGGACTGCCCAACCTTCCACATCCGGCTTGTAAGACCAAACGAAGTCCTCCCGTTACTAAAGTCCCTCAAAATGTCGGGAGCTATGGGACCCGATGGCATCCCCCCCCGCATACTAAGGGAAGGGGCCCCTGCACTTGCCAGGCCCCTCACCTGGCTCCTCAATCGATCCCTTATCGCAAGTGCCATCCTGGAACAATGGAAACTGGCCCATGTAGTCCCCATCCACAAGGGTGGTTCAAGGGAGACTATCAACAATTACAGGCCCATCTCCCTGCTATCTAGCCTTGGTAAGATTCAAGAGAGACTAATTTATGGACAACTCCGGGACTACCTAGAGCTCCACCATTTACCTGCCCCCTCCCAGCACAGTTTCAGAACCAATCATGGGACTGACACTGCGCTTATCAAGTTCTCCACTGATGTTCTCAGAGAACTGGACAAGGGATCCCCACTGGGGCAGTCTTCATTGACCTTTCCAAGGCTTTTGACCTTGTAAACCACAACCTGCTCCTTACAAAACTGAGCCAGGTCGGTTAGACAGCCACTCCCTATCGTGGTTCAACAGCTACCTCACAGGGAGGACACAGAGGGTAAATGGAAAGACTCCCTTTCGGAGCCTCTCCCCCTAATGGATAGGGTGCCCCAAGGATCTATCCATGGCCCCCTTCTCTTCTCTCTTTTCAAAAACAATCTCAGTAAACACTGTGGGGGTAGCTCAGTGGTACAGTATGTGGATGACACGGTCATATACCGCCCCTCCTCTAATCTGGGAGATCTCTGCTCCAGGCTACAGGAAGACCTGGGTTCCTTTGAGCAATGGCTTGTCACCAACAGAATGATCATTAACCCTAACAAGACCAAGGCCATGCTATTTGGCCCAAGAACCCTTGGCCGGGACAGAAGCCCATGTCTCAGGCTGATGGCCAAATCAGGAAAAAGACTTGAGGTGGTTGAATCGATAAAATACCTTGGCCTCACCCTGGATCAGTGTTTCTCCCTCAAGGATCGTGTCGACCAGGTAACCAAAAATATTCACGTCAAACTCGGGACCTTGTATAGGCTGAAAGACCAGTTGACACCCGCGGCCAGGGCCTCCATCACCACAAGCGTCCTCCTCCCTACCCTCTCCTATGCAGCCCCTGTGATACAGGGAGCTGCCAAACAAGAGACCAACAGATTACAAGTTCTCTATCACAAGGTGGCTAACTTCGCCACCCTATCCGCTCCAGGCTCACCACTGTGACACTCTGTCCCAACTAAACTGGCCCTCCTGGGAGGACCGGCTCCAATACCTCCTACTCTGCCACACTCATAAACTACTCAGCCCATCCCCTCCTCCCAGCCTCACTGGACTCACTGCCCAAAAGAGAAACCCTAGGCTCCTCAGAACAATGGACAGAACCCTCCTCGCAGTGCCAAGGGTTAGAACCAAGGCGGGGGGTAAGTCGTTTGCCATCACAGTGCCCACCCTACGGAATTCCCTCTCCCCTGGTGTTCAGGATGCTACCTCTACCCATACCTTCCACACAAGGCTGAAGGCTCATATGATGGTCACCTCCATATGCAACTGCTAAAGTGAGAGGCTCCTAAGTAGAAGCCCACCCCTCTCCCTCATATGGAAATAGCGACTATCACTGCACCCCATCTATATAGCACTGCACTCCATCTGTAGAGCTTACCCAGGAAATGTTAATTGCTAAAAAGCTACTATGTCTTACCTCTTAAATGTAACTGCTGAAAAACTACTATGTATTATGTTCCTCTCTGTCTAGTGTAATGTACCTGTGCTGTATGCTACCCCATGTATTATCCCATGTAATTCCCTGGGTCGCCCCTGAAAAAGGGACCTTCGGGGCCCAGCGGGCTTACCCGGTTATTAAAATTTAATAAATAAATAAATATCCTCTCTAGCACACTGCACTGACAATATAAGCATACACATTAAATAAATACATATATTTCTATATAATAAACCAATCACACACAAAAAAAAAATAAACAAGGTAGACAGTTATGTGGGGAGTAGTGCAATGTAATGGCTGTGGGGCAGCAGTCTTCCAGGAGTCTTTCTGGAGGCTGAGATGCTGCCCTGTTTGCAGACAACTATCTGCCCTGAGGGAGGAAGTTGCCCGTCTTCAGGCCGCACTGGACAGTAGTAAGGGAACCTCCCCCATCCAGAGAGCACCACAGCCACCACCACTACCTCAGAGGTTGCAAAGAAAGCACAGCAGTTGGACCACAGTGGGCTCTGGGAGGGTAAGGGTGGTGGAACAGAGGCACACCCAGTCAGCTGTTCCACTCCACAATCTGTACACCATTCTGGGGGAGCACAGTTCCCCTATGGATGCACCCACAGAGGACACTAAGGAGGGTGCAGACAACTGTTACAAGGGAGGCCCTCAGGAAGGAGGCAGAGGGCACCACAGGGAAAGGAAGCAGCTCCTGGTGGGGCACTCAATTATTAGGGGGATAGAACTGGGGGGAGCAGGAAAAACTGAAGTAAGGTGCCTGCCTGGTGCCATGGCTTGGAGGGACAGGAAGCGCATCCTTAGGATCACGAGAACAGTTGCACGGGAGTCTGAGCTGGACGTCATTGTCCACCTAGGAACAAATGACTTGCCTCATCATGAGACTAGAGCAGTGCAGAAGGACTTTGTAGAGTTGGGGAGGGGCCTAAGACAAGTAGCACACACAGTATCCTTCTCAGAGGTGCTGCCTGTCAGTGGCATGGGTGAGGCGAGGGTACTTTGCACCATGCAGCTTAATGAATGGTTGAAAATATGGTGTGGAGCACATGGGTTTGGCTTCACTGGGGCTGGGGTTCCACCTGGAGGGACACCAGCCTATACTGGCAGGATGGTCTGCATCTGTCCAGGAAGGGAACAAGTCTTTTGGGCAATCGGTTTAAATGCTTCATTGGCAAGCTGTTAAACTAGTCAGGGGGGAGGCACTGATAAGCAGCAGGAAAATCCCAGCCTCCCCCTACAAAACAGGGTACTAAATGAGAAAAAGACCAAGGTAGAAAGGTCAGTGGGGGATGCTGCTACAGAAGGTAAAGTCATCAAAAATGGAAACAATGAGTACCAATGCCCGTAGTCTGGGTAACAAGCTTCCTGAATTAGTGGCCTTGATGGAGGAGGAACATCTGGATATTGTGGCAGTCACAGAAACATGGTACACACAAAACCATGACTGGGACGTAAACATACCAGGATACACTATCTACAGGAGGGACGGAGGGGTTAAAGAGGAGGAGGAGGAGTAGCTCTCTACATAAGAGGAGGAATCAAAGCAACAGAACAAAAGGGTAAACAGGGAGGAGAAGAAGCACTATGGGTCAATTTGGGGGCAGGCAATGGCACCACAATCTGCACAGGGGTTGTATACAGACCCCCCTCTCAGGGGGAGGAAATGGACAAGGAAATGATAGAAAGTATACTTAGAATGGCAGATAAAGGGGAGATATTGCTGATGGGTGATCTGAATATGCCAGATGTTAACTGGAGTGCAGTTGTAGCAGCCACTTCTAAGAGTGGGGTTATTCTAGATGCCCTACAGGGGGCATGCCTTAGACAATTAGTACTGGAACCCACTCGAGAGGGAGCAATCTTAGACCTGGTTCTCTCAAATGGAGATGGAGAGAGGATCACAGATGTATAAGTGGGTAGCCATCTGGGAACTAGCGACCATCGAACAGTATGGTTCACAAGAAATACAGCAATAGAGTCAAGCCATACAAAGGCAAAAGTACTGGACTTCAGGAGGGCTGACTTTGCCAAAATGGGTGAGTGCCTAAGGAATGCACTAGCAAATGGGCAGGAAGGAGGGGTGGAAGAACAATGGGGAATAATAAAAACTGCCATCACAGAGGTAACAAACCTTTGTGTGAAGCAAATAAACAAAACAAAACGATGTAAGAAACCACTATGGTTCTCAAAGGAGGTGGCAGTGAAGGTTCAAGAGAAAAGAAAGCATTCAGAAAGTACAAGGAATCACAGAAGGAGCAGGAGAGAATTGTATCAGTTAAAGCAAAAGGAAGCTGGAAAGGCAGTCAGAACAGCAAAGGCCCAAACTGAGGAAAAGATAGCCAACTCAGTTAAGAGGGGATACAACCTTTTTTAGGTACATCAGGGAGCGAAGGAAGACTAAGGGAGGGATAGTGAGGCTTAATAAAGGGAGGGGGTGGGCAGAGGGTGATGGTGAAAAGGCAGAGATATTAAACAAATATTTTTGCTCAGTATTTACAAATGAAGAGGGGGAGGTACCTAAAACAAACAATAGAAACACTCTGGATACAGAAGTTGATACCAGCCCATTTACAGAAGAAAGGGTTCTGAAAGAGCTCTTAAAACTGAAGGTGGACAAAGCAATGGGGCCTGATGGGATTCATCCCAGAATTCTAAAAGAACTATGGTAGAACTAGTGACACCACTGACTACCCTCTTTAACAAATCATGGGAGGATGGGGTGGTACCTGAGGACTGGAGGAGGGCAGATGTGATTCCCCTTCACAAAAGTGGGAGCAGGGCAGAAGCAGGAAACTACAGACCTGTTAGTTTAACCTCAGTGATAGGGAAAATGATGGAACCACTTCTGAAGGAAAGCATTGTCGAGTACCTAGAGGCCAGAGGGGCACAGTACCCAAGGCAGCATGGATTCACAGCAGGAAGGTCATGCCAGATGAATCTAATAGATTTCTTTGACTGGGTGACCAAAGTAGTAGATCAGGGAGGAGCTGTGGACATGGCCTACCTAGACTTTAGCAAGGCATTTGACTCAGTCCCACACAAAAGATTAATATACAAGTTAGCCAGCCTGGGAGTGGGTCTCAAGATGATAGCATGGGTAAAGAATTGGCTGGAGAATAGGACACAGAGGGTAATAGTAAATGGAGTCCACTCTGAAGAAAGGGGGGGTTACTAGTGGGGTACCGCAGGGTTCAGTATTAGGACCGGTCCTCTTCAATGTCTTTATAAGCAACATTGCAGAGGGACTGGAAGGAAAACTATGTCTCTTTACAGATGACACAAAGATCTGCAACAGAGTTGATGCACAAGGTGGAGTGGAAAGGATGAGAAGAGACTTGGCAAGGTTAGAGGAATGATCAAATGTATGGCAGCTTATATTTAATGCTAAGAAGTGCAAGGTAATGCACCTGGGAAACAAAAACCCAGGGGAAGAGTACACAATGGGGGGTGAGATACTAACAACAACAAAAATGGAAAGGGACCTGGGGGTAGTCATATCAGATGACTTAAAGGTGGGCAAGCAATGTGAGAGGGCAGTAAAGAGGGTTGGGGATACTGGGATGCATAAGAGAGGCATCACCAGTAGAAAACAGGAAGTTGTTATCCTCTGTACAGACAGCTGGTGAGACCCCATCTGGAGTACTGTGTGCAGTTCTGGAGACCCAATCTCGCAAGGACATAGACAGATGGAAGCTGTCCAGAGGACAGCAACTAAAATGGTGCAGGGTCTGCACCAGAAGACATATGAAGAGAGACTAAAGGAGCTTAATATGTATAGCCTCGAGGAAAGGAGGGAGAGGGGGGACATGATAGAAACTTTCAAGTACCTCAAGGGTATAAACAAAGTCCAAGAGGGTAGCATCTTTCAAAAAAAGAGGTGTGCAAGAACAAGGGGGCACAATTTGAAGATAGAGGGGGCGGTTATAGGTAATGTAAGGAAGTATTTTTTCACAGAGAGGGTTGTGGATGCATGGACTGGCCTTCCGGAGGAGGTTGTGGAGTCAAAAACAGTGGTTGAATTCAAGCATGCATGGGACAGCCATAAGGCAATTCTAGGGGGTGGGGGTAGAAAGAAGTAGGCTGCTGGTTAACTAGGATCTGCAGCTTATCCATTAGGTAGGGAAATGGGCAGACTGGGTGGGCCAAGTGGTCCTTATCTGCCATCAAATTCTATGTTTCTATGTTAATGGGACGGGGTGGGGAGCGTTTGCTATGGCAAACCTCACAAAATCACTTTAACAAAAGGAGTTTGAAACTATGAAGCAACAGCTGAGTTTCTTGTCTTAACCGAGTTGACTGTTGTGACCAGCTATATGTGAGTACATGTTTTAAAGGCATTTATTGACTAATTTGCATGTTCCTAATGCTGTAATTGTTTCTAAGCTTATTTGCAGGGCACTGTTGCCACACAGTGCCATGTAAATACATAGATAAATAGAATGTGATGGCAGATGAGGGCCGCTGGGCCCACCCAGTCTGCCCAATTGTGTTTTTTTTTCATTATTTTTATTTCCCAGACCCTCCTTAATCCACGTCCAAATCTCTAAGCCCCACTACCCTACCCCTGCGATTCCCTTGTGCCTATCCCAGGCATTTTTTAACCCAATTACTGTTTTCACCTCCACTACCTCCTCTGGAAGGCTATTCCAGGTATCCACCACCCTTTTGAGAAGATGTACTTCCTCGCATCCCTCCTGAATTTACCCCCCTCCAGCTTCATCTCATGCCCCCTTGTAATAGAACACCTTTTTTCCAGTAAGATACTCTCCTCCTGTACCTCATTAACCCCCATAAGGAATTTAAAGCTTTCTGTCCTATCCCCCCTCTCCCTCTTCTCCTCCAGAGTGTACATATTTAGCTCCTTTTGTCTTTCCTCATAGGTCTTTTGTTGCCAACCCTGTACCATTTTGGTAGCACTCCTCTGTACCGCCCCCACTCTGTCTATATCCTTTCTGAGGTGTGGTCCCCAAAACTATACACAGTACTCAAGATGGGGTCTTACCAGTGATTTATGTAGGGTCAGAATGACCTCTTTCTTTCTGCTGGAGATACCCCTACCTATGCACTCCAGCATCCCACTAGCTTTTCCAATTGCCTATTACACTGCCTAGCCACTTTCAGGTCATCTGATATTAGCACCCCTAGGTCTTTTTCCTGTTTAATAATAATAACAATAATAATAATAATAATAATACTTTATTTATAATGCGCCTTTCGAATACCAAGGCGCAGTACAATTAAAACAGATAAAACAGAATCATTATCACATTAAAATATAAAATACAAACTATATCAACCACCATCAACACCGTATGCCTTATTACACAGGAATGCTTTTAGGGCTTGTTTGAATCCCCCCACAGTCGTGCACTCCCTAATCCGACGGGGTCAAGAATTCCAGAGGGTAGGGGCCACGAACATGAATGCCCGGGCCCCAGCAGATTTTAAAATCACCCTCAGAATCTCCAGCAACCCCTTGTCGGCCGAACGGAGTGGTCGCTCAGGGTGATAAGGGATCAGCAGCTCTTTCAGGTAGTCAGGGCCCAGTCCATGTAGGGCTTTATATGTCAGTAACCCGACTTTGAAGGCGATTCGCCACTGAACCGGCAGCCAGTGCAGTTCCCACAGCACCGGTGTGATGTGGGAAGATCTAGAAATCCCCATCAACAACTGGGCTGCTGAATTCTGCAACAGCTGCAAGCATCAGATATCAACCCCCGGTAGCCCAAAGTAAAGCGAGTTGCAGTAATCTAAATGCGAGGTCACAAAGGCATGGATCAATGTAGGCAGGTCTCCGGATGGAACAAGGTGTTTGATCCTAGCAATGGTTCTTAGATGATAAAAAGATGACTTAACGACAGATGACACCTGTGCCTGAAGTATCAGCCCTGCGTCCAACAACACCCCTAGGTCTCGCACCTGTTCAGAGGCCTGAAGCTCAGCCTCTCCAAGGAACAATCCTAAGGAGCAGCCTGCTCCCAGCCCCCCTATCCAGCGACCTGGATCCAAAACCATCACCTCCATCTTCCCAGGGTTCAACTTCAGTCAACTGGACTTCATCCAATCTTGGATTTCATAGAGGCAGTTATTGAATACTGAGACTGCTCCTTCCTGGTCGGGCACAAAAGACAGGTAGAGCTGGGTATCATCGGCGTAACACTGAAACTTCAGCCCATACCATCTTACAATGTCTCCGAGGGGAAGCATATACACCACAAACAGCAGAGGAACCCCACATGACAGAGAGATCGGATCAGAGGAGAAAACCCCCAACTCCACCCTCTGAGTTCTTCCAGTGAGGTAAGATATAAACCATCTGTGGACCAAACCAATGAGTCCACAGATAAATCTCAGGTGCTCAAGCAAAACCCCATGGTCAACGGTGTCAAAAGCTGATGACAGATCTAAGAGTACCAAAATGGACTGTTTTCTCTGGTTTCTCGCCATCAGGAGATCACTGAGCACCCAAACCAGTGCAGTCTCGGTACTATGCCTCTTTCGAAAACCGGATTGGAGAGGTTCATAGATGCTATGGATGGTCAAGTGGTTCTCCAGTTTCGCAGCCACTACTTTCTCGATTACCTTCCCCACAAAGGGGAGGTTCGAGATAGGCCTGTAGTTTGCAAGAGAGTCTGGGTCCAGAGAAGCTTTCTTCAACAACGGTGTCACAACTGCTTTTTTCAAGGAGCAGGGATATTCACCAGAGTCAAGAGAGCATCAGACTATCTGTGCCAGAACCGGGCCGATAAGATCACCACAACCCATTATTATGGATGTAGGGCCCGGGTCTAAACTACAGCATGTAGGGCGCATCCCCTTGACAATCCGTATAACATCCATGACTCCCGGACGGTCGAAGGTACTCCAGGAGAATGGAGGGATAGTGACCAAGCCCTGATCATCAGCAGCTCGCACAGAATGTGTTGAAAGGATCTCCAACCTAATGTCAGCCACCTTATCAGCAAAGAACCGAGCAAGCTCATCACACTGCAATTGTGAAAAAGCTCTTCGGAGTTGCATACAGGCTGGGTTGCACTTCGTCACTTGTTTGGTCTTCGTCAGCTTCACTCCACCCATCTTATACCCCACTCATGGGCTCCTATGGCCTAGATGCATTATTTTATACTTTTTTTGCATTAAAACCCAGCTGCCATACCCTTGACCACTCTTCCAGTCTCTTTAGATCCCTGCCCATTCTATCCCCCCAGGTGTGTCCACTCTGTTACATATTTAGGTGTCTGTTTATTTATTTATTTATTTGAACATCAGTTTAACAACCTTTGAGCCAGGGGCTCATTTACAAAGGTACCTCGTCACATAAAGGACACAGACAGTGGCACAGAAGACAACAGATAATACAGGTTCAAGGTAAGTGTCATACAAGGCACAGTTGGTTCCAATGCATATGAAGAATAAATAGACAAGATGAGGGTTAGCGGGGAGAGATGTAAAGGAGATTGGGGGGGTAAGAGGGGAGTGGGGACTAGGAAGCAGAAGGAAGGGGGAGAGCCAAGGTGGAAGAGTGGATAAAAAAGGGGGAAGAGTGCGCTCGGTGAGCGTTGTCAGAGGGGAGTTTTTTTTTTTTTTTTTATGTCATTTAGTGGCAACGGCATCCGCGTGAGATAAGCAGGTGATTTCTAAGGCTGCGTTTAAAGCAAGCGAACGAAGGAGATTCAGAGATAACGGCAGGGAGGGAGTTAAACCAAGAGGGCGCTCTGTAAGGGAACGCCCTTTGGCCTTACGAGGTCCTGGCTCTTGGAATGATCAGTGTCGATTTGGATGAGCTGCGGGTGTTCACAGTAGGATTAGCCCGGAGTATTGAGTCAGATAAGCCAGGGAGGGATAGGCCATGGAGGGCTTTATAGGTGAGTTGGCATGTTTGAAACATGAACCGCTCGTCCAGGCTGAGTAGGGTAGCCAAGGAGTACAGCAGACAGGTGTGGGTTAGTCTAGGGGCACCGGTTATAAGTCTGCAGGCTTTGTTAAGTGTAAGGCGAACCTTGCACAGGGCCGTCTGATCAGCAGCCCCATAGACCGGAAGGCCATAGTCGATAAGAGATATGACAGAGGAGGTGACAGCCAAGTGGAGGGCGTCAGAGGGGAGGCATTTTTTGTGCCGGTAGAGAATGCCCAGCCGTGTGTTGGCAGTAGAGTTCAAGGAGGAGATGTGGCCATGGAAGGAGAGGGCTGGGTCAAAGATTAAACCAAGATATTTATAGGACTGCACACGTTCGATGGGGATATTGAGGGAGGAGTGAATAGCGAGGGGAAAATTGCTGGACTTATTTTGGGGGTGGCAGAAGAGCATGGATTTTGTTTTCTTTAGGTTGATTATGAATCGGTGCTCAGTGAACCAGGTTTCAGCGGAATCGTAGGCAAGCTGGAGAGAATTCTGAAGCGACATGGGGTTACTGTCAGAAGCGATGAGAACTGCATCGTCAGCATAGAGTAGGATCTTACCTGCACATTTGCTGGGTAGCGAGTTGAGGAAGAGGGAGAAGAGAAGGGGGTCCAAGAATAGAGCCCTGGGGGACTCCAGAGCAGATCGGGCAGGTGCTGGAGAGAGTTCCACTAACTTTCACACATTGAGAGCGGGCTGAGAGATAGCTGGCGCACCAGGTGATTGGACCAGTTGCAAAGCCTAGGTGGTCGAGGGTGGTTAACAGGAGAGGATGCGATACGGTATCAAAGGCTTTAGACAGGTCAATGAAAACAGCACCAGCCATGGAGCCAGAGTACAATGCTGTGTGGAGGAAGTTGGCGAACTCCAGGAAAGCTGTATTGGTACTATGACCAGCTCTGAACCCATGTTGCTCCGGGCAGAGAACATTGTACTTAGAGAGGCAGCCAGAGATTTGAGTGGCCACAATTTTCTCCAAGGCCTTAGAGGGGGGGGGCAGGATTGAGATAGGCCGGTAGTTACCTGGAAGAGTTCTGTCACCACCTTTGTGGATAGGGGTAACTGTGGCAACCCTCCAGACAGCGGGGAATTGTCCAAGGCAGAGGGATTTGTTAAAGACGCAGGTGATAGGCGAGATGACCTGGTCCAGGACCTGATGTAGGAGACAGGGGTCTAGGGAGTCGTTACCGATGGTGTTACCCTTTAAGGCTTTAAGCAGGTATGGCCTGACTTCTTGTGTGGTGACACAGCGCAGGTGGAACAAGAGGCGAGTGATGGAAGGTGCAGACCTGAGGGGTGGAGGACTGAAAAAATTGCCAGGGAGCACTGGGCTAAGATCAGTAAAGGAGTTATTGAGGTGAGTGGCAATGAGGGCAGGATCAGAGTAGACAGTACCATTGATGTTAAGAAGTGCAGGAGGGGGGGACCGGGAGTGACCATTCAGTTGCTTGATGTTGTCCCAGAAGGACCTGGGGTTCCTCCAAGAGGAGGTAAGGGAGGCTTGATAGTACTCGGCCTTTGCTTTGCGGATAGCCCAGGTGCACCTGTTCCGAGCCGCAGCATAGGTCTGTCTGTCTGCAAGGCGGCCAGTTGCAACAGCAAGGTGCCACAGGTTGTCCCGCTGCTTAAAAAGGAGTCGCAGGGCAGGGGTGACTCAAGGGGCATGTCTTACTCTAGACCTACGAGCAGTCATAGGTGCGAAGATGTCACAGGCAGAGTTGAAGGTGTTGACAAAGAAGGCCAGCGCCATGTCAACGTTTGGTGTGTTTAGCAATGGAGACCAGTCTGTATGTGCGAGGTAATGCTTTAGGTCTTTCAACCCACCAGGTCTGAACCGCCTCCGAAAGGTGGTTAGAACCCGTGGGCTTGGGCAGAGAGGTAACCCAGTTGAAGAGAACAGGGGAATGGTCACTAAGGCAGTCAGGGAGTATTTGGATATTGTGGATGCGGCTTGGTCTGTTAGTGAGGACTACATCTAGGAGTGTGCTAGAGCCCCTTCTGGGGTTAATTCTTGTGGGCTGGGAGACTAGTTGGCTTAGATCAATAGCAGCAAAAGCCTCACGGGAGGAAGAGGATGAGGGGCAAAGCCAATTAATGTTTAAGTCACCCACCAGGATTTGGTCAGAGGGGTTGGGTAAGGAGGTGAGATAGTCAGTTAGCGGGCCCAGCATCTGCGATTGGTTCTTTGGAGGTATGTAAGCCGTAGTCAGAAAGATAGGACCCCTAGAGGGGTCAGGGGATAGCTTTAGTGTTAGGGCCTGGGCATTATGGTCAAGGTCAGGGGGAAGAAGGACTAGTCCAATGAGTGGGTCCTTTACATAGAAGGCACATCCCCCACCTCTCCTACCGGACCTGTCCAGCCGATGGAGGGTGTAGCCAGGGAGAGAGACCTGGGAGTTAGAGGTTGAGTCAGACAGCCAGGTTTCAACCAAGGCAACCACATCTGGTTTGTGATCCATCATCCAGCATTGTAGTGTGTCCAGTTTTTTAAGGAGACTACAAATGTTCATAGATGCGATACGAAGTCCAGAGGATTTCAAGGGGGGGCCATCCACAAAGAGACAGAATTTCCCTTCCAGTTCCTCTACTATGTCACTTATAAAGATATTGAAAAGAACCGGCCCCAACACTGACCCCTGTGGCACCCCATTGGTCACCCTTCCTTCCTTGCTTGGAGCACACTCCATTTGTCACTACCCTCTGCATCCTTCCCTGTAATCAGTTTCTTATCCAGGTTACCACCTTAGTATTTATCCCTAAGTTACACAACGGTGTCAAAAGCTTTGCTGAAATCCAGGTCCACTGCTCCTTCCTGATCAAGCTGCTTCATACCCCTCAAGTGACCCACATTTCATGGGGTCAGACCCATAAAATGACTGTTAAACCCGCTCATGCACACAGTCACTCACAGACCAGCAAAATGCCTCCCTGTCCTCCGTGTCTGCGCAATGTAGTGTCTCAGAGTGCGTGCTCACGGCGCTCATTCCCGGCCTGGCTCTCAGTGCGCAGCTGCCGAAGTCTGTGTCTATGTCTGCGTACTACAGGGGTCCAACAGTTTAAGCAGGCAGGGCGGTGCAAATGTGAGGCTAATCCATGGATGTGAATTCACGCATTTGGAAAAAAAGCAATTTTTTTATTTTAGTGATCATGTCCAAGAATGAGGACATTCTGGTGAGCAGCTGGTCATTGCAGCCAAGAAGTCGAGGAAGCATTCTAGTATGAGTTTTCAGCAGGAGTGGTCGAGGTTGTGACCCTGCATGCAGCCTATGAAAGGCAAGCCTGGTGTTCAGTAAGGCAAAATTACGATCGCTTTAATTATTGTCTCTTGAGTCTTGGGTCATGATTTAGTTAGTGTTGGGGATTTCTCTGCTAAGGGAAATAATTAAAACCAGTGTCTTTAAGTTAAATGAAGAGGTCATGGTGGATGGGGGGGGGTAGATGATCCATTTGGCAGATGAGAGAGTAGCCACCATGCTAAGTTGCTAAAGTGTGCAGCTCCTCCAGCACAGAGGGAGAGGGATTTGCTTCAGTCAGGCTTTTTTTTTTTTTTTACTTTTCAGACTTCACTTGATGTGGGGCTTGCAGCGCTTGGACAGCTGGTTATGATTATTGTATGATATTGGCATTATAAATACATGGTCTGTGTATGACATTTCAGTGTGTGAGGCATTTGGCCTGTAACTTTAAGTGTCAGTAGCTGAAAACCAAGATGCAATTAAGTAGACCAGAAGGAAAACAGTTAATTGGAACATCCTTCTAGAGAGACAGTTTATGGCCCTCATCACCTGCTGCTTCTTTTGAAGTTAGAACTTAAATACACATTGTACTACATCAGGAAAGAACATCATTTAGATGATTCCTGATGGCTATCTCACACCTGGGTGAAGGACTGCAGGGTTGTAAACCTCAAAAGAACTGGTTGCTCAAAGACTCATAATTTGGGAAATGGGTTTTTGCTGATGGTCACATTATTTAAAATACCTCCTGGTAGGAAATCATGTTTGTAATTTTATATTCAAAAAGGAGGAGCTAAGTGACTCACAGAAGGGGTGTGGAGACACAGAGTTTAAACTGATACTTGTGTCTGAAATGTAGGACATATCTTTTTGGGCTCTTAAGAAACAAAGATCTCTAATTTAAAGGCACTTGCCAAAGTAATACATTAGATAGAAAATATCTAAATGTATTGTGGTAGGAGTTTGTTCTGTAGTTTTTCTTTTTTTTTTCTTTTATGTGATTGCAATGCTCTTTGATATTTGTTCTGTATTTTAACTTACTGTTTTTATCCATTTTTAGTAAACGTTTCCTTAAGATACTGCCTTGGTCTCTACCATCATTTTTTGCATGTTATTGCTGAATGGATAGTAAGTTCAAGGGCTTGATGATGTTACTAAGCTTGGTAAAAGGTAAGAATATACCTAAGGTCTCTTACAGAGTTTTAAGGATTCATTTTGGATACCTGGTTAGGTGCCCTTAGGCGAAAGATATACTGCATCCCCCGAAGAGAATATTATCTGAGCCTGTACATTTGGGTATGCTGGCATAAGGTTCACAGTTTGAATCCCCCCAGAACTTGAGACTAAAGGTGATTTGGACCCAAAAGCAGACAGGAGGATTACCCTGTCTGTTACCTGTTCACACTATTGCGCTCTGAGGTTGGCAGTGTGGGAGCAGAGGGCCTGACCTGCAGAGTGCGTTTGTGACAGATTTGGTTGGCAGCGGTGCGATAAATTTGGTAACACAAGCTTTAACTGTTCAGTGTGTCGGCTTAATACTGTACAGTTCTCTTGCAAAATAAGGCAGTGATTTATTTTTAAAAGAGAAAACAGAACAATATCATTTTGCTTACAGTCAAAGTTCCTACCTGTTTTATTTTTTTTTCAAAGTGCAAGTTAGAGTAGCCGTAATTAGGGAAGAAGATGGCTTCCAAACTACAGTGAGCACACTGCAGAATACCTGAAGCAATTTTCCAAGGAGAGGGAAGTCCTGCACAAGGGGAGAGCCACCAAGCAGAGCCTCGTGGATGCTCTGATGGCCGCTGATGCCCACAGTGTCGAGTCACAGACTGTGACTGTAAAGGACCAAATCTTGGGCATGGAGGGGCCAGTGCAGTGTCCAGATCCAGTGAGGAGGACAGCAGGGCTAGTGCAAGTCATGGGCCACAGCAGCAGGGGAAGGTCACCAGCATTCTGGAGCCTGAAGCCATCAGGCTGCAGATGGAGTTACAGAGGATGGAGCTGGAGTTCCAGAAAGAAGAGAAGCAAGAGCAGTGAGCCACATAGGAGAACAGGGAGCAAGAACAGCGAGAAGTTGAACGTGAACAGCGAGAAGCAGACCATGAAGAGTGCGAGCTCCAGAGGTAACATGAACTGGAGAAGCTACAACTCCAACCACCAGCATCAGAGCAGGTAAGTGGCTTGGGTTTACCTGGAACTACGGGACTGGGTTACAAATTAAATTCCAAATTGATAGCTGAATTTAAAGAGGGGCAGGATATGGATGCCTTTTTAAATTCCATTGAAAAATTTTGTATTCAGGCAAAGATTCCTAGAGAGTCCTAGAGCTTCCAGCTATCCCCGCTACTTACCGGGAAAGCTCTGGATGCATTGGATCAAATGGGCAATGAGGACAGTAATAATTACAGCAAACTTAAAGCTGCATTTTTAAAAAAACTTTGCTTTAGCTGCAGAAGCGTACAGAGCTAAATTATGTAAGCTCAGGAGAAGCCCTGACATGAGCTACGAGGAGCTAGCCATGAAACAACGTCAGTGTTTAAAACTTTGGTGGGAAGGAACTGAAGCAAACTGTAGACAAAATTGAAAATACTATATTGTTAGACTAGTTTTTTGGGGCATGCCCAGCAGAGCTGAAAACCTGGCTGGAGGACCAAGATCCTTAAACAGTGCAAGAGGCTGCTGAACTCTCGGACCGCTATGCCAAGAGCAGACCTGCTCTGAGAGCGAATGGGGTGGATGGGCAGCGCAGAAAGGGAAAAGCGTGCCTTCAGCACAGCTAAAACCCTCCCTGCCTCCACTGAAACCAGTTAGCCCCAGGTTTCAAAGAAAAGATTTTTCTGAGAAAAGAAACGAATGTTGGGTTTGCAAAGAAACTGGGCATATTGCCAGACAGTGTCCCAAAAGGACGAGCAATACACAAAATGGGGCTAGGAAAGAAGTGGGTTGTTTGTGTGTCCCTGGAAGCATGCCTGTGAACATGAGGGAACACATGCACCCAGTCACTGTGAATGGTGTACAGACACAAAGGTTAAGAGACACAGGGGCATCCCTGACGTTGGTAAAAGGGGATCTGGTAGAGCCTGGTCAGCTTATACCCAATAAATTTGTAACTGTACAAGGGGCTTCGCTGGGGAGGGAAAACATTGCCACTCACTAGTGTTCTACTAGACTGGAGTGAAACAGGGGGAATTGTGCAACAGGTGGCTGTAGCCAAATCTTTAGCAGTTGACGTCATCCTTGGCAACAATCTCAAACACGGGATGGTGTGTGCAGTTACATGTAGCCAAGCGGCAAGGGAAAATTGTAGTTCCCTGGATCCCATAGAAGCCACTCTGGAAACCACTGGGAGGCTGGTTCCCCAGCCTGTGTCTCCTGATATGGAGACTAATGAAAAGGGGGTAGAAATTTCCCCAGTAGCAGTTAACCAAACAGCTACAGAGCGTTATTCCAAAGAAGGAGGGGTGACCCATTGTCAGAGGGTTAGGGATGACAGTGATCCAGAGGGCCGTGATGCTAGAGCTAGGGACCCTAGTTCAGATACTGACGGGGACCTGTCCCATGCCTTGGGAATGTGTCAGAAGTTTGCAGCTGCTCAGAAAAGTGACCCTAGTCCAGAGAAGCTGAGGGCTTGGGCAGACTCTGACGGAGCACAGGGGAGGTGATGGAAAACATAAAGTTTATTGGGAAAATTGACTGATATATACTCAGCATGCTAAGACTGAGGGTGGGGTGATAGGCAGGCAACTTGTCGTTCCCCAGGGGTATCGTGAGCAAATGCTCAAGATTGCACACAATATTCTTTTGTTTGGTCATCTGAGGATCGTGCGCACTATGCAGCGGTTGGCCCAGAATTTCTATTGGCCCAACTTCACCCAGCAGGTGAAGGAGTATTGCAGATCTTGTCACCAGTGCCAAGAAATAGGGAAGGCAGGTAAGAAAACCCAAGCTGCCCTAATTCCATTGCCCATGGTGGAGGAGCGATTCTAGAGGGTGAGAATGGCTATTGTGGGGCCTTTAAATACCCCCCAGCTTCTCCAGGAAGAGGTTCATCCTGACTGTGGTAGATTATGCCACCCAGTATCCAGAGGCAGTCGCCCTATCCTCACTGAGGACAGACAAAGTGGCAGATGCCTTACTTGGGATTTTCTCCTGTGTTGGGTTTCTGCAGGAGGTTATCACCGATCGAGGGGGTTCCTTCATGTTGGACCTGATTAAATGTTTGTGGGAGAAGTGTGGGGTGGTGCAGAGGTGCATGACACCTTATCACCCACAAGCCAATGGGCTTGTGGAAAGATTTAATGGTACCTTGAAGTCAATGCTCCAAGTGTTTGCTGAACAGCATGGGAAGGACTGGGAGAAATACCTTCCCCACTTGTTGTCTGCATACAGGAAGGTGTCCCAAGAGTCAATAGGGTTTTCCCCCTTTGAGCTCTTATACAGACGCCGGGTATGTGGGACTCTAGACTTGATCCAGGAGGACTGGGAAGGCAAGCACACCACCCAGGTAACTCCCATAGTGGATTATGTCCTTAGGTTTAGGGAAAGGCTGAAGGAGATTATAGGGACAGCCCACAGAAACCTGGCAGCTGCCCAACAGAAACAAAAAGTGTAGCATGACAGCAGAGCCAGAGCTTGCTCATATACGGTGGGTCAGGAAGTCACGGTCCTTATCCCGGTCCGGAAAGACAAGCTGCAGGCTGAGTGGGCAGGACTGTACAAAGCAGTCAGAAAGGTAAATGATGTGAACTATATCATAGAATTACCTAACAGAAGACATACAGAAAGAATGTACCATGTCAACATGATGAAGCCATATGCTAATAGGTCTGACATGGTGTTTGCAGTGTGTAGTCCTGGGGAAGGGACAGATGAAGGAGAACCCCTTTTGGACTTGCTGGAAGAAAGCAAGTGGGAGTCCTCTGTGGAGGCAGTTAAATTGTCACCCCAGCTGACCGGACAAGATCCAGGAAGTAAGGGAGATTTTAGCAGACTTTGCCCCACTGTTTAGCGCCAAGCCTGGACTAACCCCCTTAGCGATGCATGATGTAAAGACAGGGACACAGATGCCCATATAGCGGAAAGCATATTGGGTGTCAGAGGCTGTCCAAAAGGACATTAGGAGGGAGGCGGAAGAAATGCTGGATTTAGGGGTAATCCAGAGATCCCACAGCCCCTGGGCCTCCCCCGCAGTCCTTGTGCCCAAGCCAGATGGCTTTACTCGTTTCTGTGTGGACTATCATGGACTGAATGCAGTCACGAAATTAGACGCCCGCCCGATGCCCCGGATGGATGAACTCCTGGACATGTTGGGAGGGGTGACCTACCTTACAACTGTTGACCTGACAAAGGGGTACTGGCAGGTAGAGTTAACTGACAGAGCTAGGGAGAGGTCAGCCTTCATCACTCCGATAGGCTTATTTGAATTTAAAGTAATGCCTTTCGGAATGAAGAACGCCCCAGCCACTTTCCAAAGATTGGTGAACTAGGTGTTAAATGGTGCTGAGGAGTACGTCATGGTGTACCTGGATGACACTGCCATATTTAGTGCCAGCTGGGAGGAACACCTGTCCCACCTTAGGGAAGTGCTGGGCAGGATACAGAGGGCTGGGCTCACTGTCAAAGCTGAGAAATGCCAGGTGGCCATGGCTGAAATGGCATAGCTCACGCATGTTGTAGGCCGGGGACAGCTCTGTCCTAACCAAGTAAAAATAGAGGTGATCAAGGCATGGCCCAGACCAGAAACGCAGAGGCAGGTCAGGAGTTTTCTAGGGATAGCAGAGTACTATAGGAAATTTGTACCCAATTACAGTGCTCTGGCTGCTCCCCTATCTGACCTGGTAAAGAAAAAGATGCCTAAGAAAATTACCTGGGAACCAGCCTGTGAAAAAGCCTTTACCAGACTGAAGGAGGCACTGTGCAGTGCTCCTGTACTGACAAGTCCTGACTATAGCAGACCCTCTATAGTCCAGACTGACGCCTCAGATGTGGGTATTGGGGCAGTACTGAGTCAGACATCCAACCAAGGGAAAGATCACCCCATAGTGTACCTGAGTAAAAAGTTACTTCCCAGGGAGCAGGCATATTCTACTGTGGAAAAAGAGTGTCTTGCCATAGTGTGGGCCCTAAAGAAGTTAGAGCCATACTTATATGGGCAGCATTTTGAGGTACAAATTGACCACAAGCCCCTGGTGTGGCTGACACAAATGGGAAAAACTAATGGTATACTATTAAGATGGAGTCTTGCCTTGCAAGGGTATGACATGGCGATCTTACATAGGGCTGGAGCAACTAATCAGAACGCAGATGGCTTGTCATGTCTATATGAGGAGTGAACTGACTTAGGGGGCTCATTCCATGCAGGGCATAGAGCCTCCAAATTCAGTCTAGGTGGGGAGGACTGTGGCGCATGGCCAGCTGGTTATGATTATTGTATGATATTGGCATTATAAATACATGGTCTGTGTATAACATTTCAGTGTGTGAGGAATTTGGCCTGTAACTTTAAGTGTCAGTACCTGGAAACCAGGATGTAATTAGGCAGGCCAGAAGGAAAACAATTAATTGGAACATCCTTCTAGAGAGACAGTTTGTGGCCCTCATCACCTGCTACCGTTTTTGAAGTTAGAACTTAAATACAAATTTTATTACATCATTTGGCTGATTCCTGTTGGCTATCTCACACCTGTGTGCTGGACTGCAGGGTTGTAAACCTCAAAGGAACAGGTTGATCAAAGACTCATAATTTGGGAAATGGGTTTTTGCTGATGATCACATTATTTAAAATACCTCCTGGTAGGAAATCATGTTTATAATTTTATATTCAAAAAGGAGGAGCTAGGACTTCCGGTGACGTAACGGTCAGGAATAGCTGCCTAACTCTTTGCTCTTAACCCTCCAGTAGTATATTGCACTGAATCCAGTGCACTGCGGCGGCATCCTGCGTTCCTTTTCATTTGTGTAGTCAACGGGAATGGCCCGCAATGGTCCATAAGAGAAAAAGAGGACCATCGACCCCAAAATCTGTTACAGCTAACGTGCAAGCTAGATCCATGCCAGGCCTGAGTCCAGCACCCTCGTGCTCATCCGTGCTCTCGGGATCCGGAGCTGAAGACTCTGGCTCGGACTCTGGCTCTACTAGCACCAGGTCTGAATCCAGGAAAATTTTGAAATTACTGTACAAGATAGATGGCAAAATCTCAGACATCCAGCATGATTTTAAAAAGCTGGAATCCAGGACGACCTCAGTAGAACACCATCTTGAGAGACTACAAGCTGAACACGTGGCTTATGGTCGCTCCCTAGCCTTCCTGTACAGCAGAGAGAAAGCCTTAACAGCTAAAATGGAGGATGCGGAGGCGTGTTCCAGGCACAATAATATCCATGTAGTGGGGATTCCTGAAGGGGCTGATCAAGCTGACATGGTTGCTTTTATGGAGAGCTGGCTGAGAATGGAATTGCTAATAGAAGACGAGACCCCCCTTGATATCGAGAGGGCACACAGGGCCCTCACCCTGAAACCCAAGCAGGGGGGCCCCACCAAGAGCCATAATCATAAAGTTCCTAAAGTACCCCATAAAAGATAAAATCCTGCGACTTGCCTGGGCAAAAAAAGATTTAAACTTCGATGGGGCCAGAGTTTTTATCGACCAAGATCTCCCTCCAGTGATGGCTCAGCGTCAGAAAAAAGTTCTTGGGGTAGTCAAGTAACTCAGGGAAAAGGGAACAAAAGCCTACCTACACTACCCTGCCAGGCTCTGGGTAGAACTTCCAGAAGGCCCTAAAATCTTTGAGTCTTTATTAATGGCCATGACTTCCTTGCTTCTAAAGACATTCTGTTTCCTGATCTAAAGGAAGAAGTAGCCGAGCGGGAGATTGAACAGCTTCTTTGGTCCGTGATTCCTGGCCCCACAAAGAACACCAGACCCAATTTCAGAGCCTATGTTGTTCTGCCTCTCCATGCTAACTTGTCCAGGTGGATCTCTGAAGGAAAGATTCACAGAAGCCCATTTGAAGTGACTTAAGTATAATACATTTTGTTTACCTTGGTTGCAGCAGCCCTGTAGCCGTTAAATCCACAGCGGCACAACATACAGTGAGAAATGGGGCTTTTAGATGCCTACTTTTTGGACTCCTCTGATGTGCCGCTTCCCCTTGGGTTTTGTGGGGGTTCAGTGAATTTATTTTTCTTCTTTGTGGCTGAGTCCCATTTACGTTGATACAGGTAATGAAGCAGACTTTTTTTGATGGGGGTTGAATGTTGGGGGTTCACTTTATGCTGTAGCACCTTTTTGGTGTTCGGCTGTTTGGTCTTCCCCCATGCTTCTTTGGGGTTAGGATTCAGCCCATCGTGAGGCCTGGCGTCGCAGACTGCATGCCCCCGGGTTCATTTTGGGACTTTTTCCCCGACATCGGACTGAGCAACGCACATGAAGATAAGTGACTATGTTAACTTTTTCCTGCTTGCCATGTCCCCCCCCCCCTTTTTTTTTTGCTTTTCTTTCTCACTTCCCTGCTCTGCATTATGTGAGAGATCACTGCCACACGGACAAGGATGTGGGCCCCTTCATCTGTTTGAACTCTGTATTATCATGTTATTCAGTTGAATATCTGTTTCTGGTTATACCAATCGTTTAGCTCTCAGGTTGTTATGGAAAAGCACTTATTATTGTGGGTAAGGTTTTTTTTGGCTCATGTTTCAGGTCTACAAGTTTGGCTAGATTTAAATGTCTTGATATTTACTCCACAACCATAGGGTGGTCGCCTTTGGGTGGGTGGTGAAATATTTAATTTGCTGTACCTGCCTGATTTCAGTTCTACGTTACCATTCCTGTAACTGGGTAAGTGTTTAACTGGGTGCCCCCCCAGCCCCATCGGGTGACTCTTGGAATGAATGCAGGCTGAACTTGAGAGTAAGAGTTCATATTAAGCACTTGAGTCTTAATTGATAGTATGTATTGTTTGATTGCTACTGCTGGAGGAGGGAAGAGTTTCTCCCAGCCCATCCCTGAAGACTTATTACTTAAAAAGGGCACGGGTTGTGGCTTCCTAGGTTTTCTAGGACCCCTAACCTTTTCACTCAGCTGAAGAGTGTTGCTCCCTTTTGGGGGTGTAGTTTCCCCTTACGCCTTCCAGGGTAATTGGCAGTACCCTTGGAAGACGTGACGGCTTTTAAGTCACACAATACCAACGGCTGTATGTCGTTGAGCTCCTCTGTAGGAGCCAAGAGTAGTACGATGTTGGTTGCATCAAAAGTCACATTGTATCTACAATCTGTAATACTCATCTTCTGTTCTCTGATCTATCTCTTTTTCACACTTACTTTTTCTTTTTTTCTTTTGAGAGAGGATAACTTTTGGTTATATGGGCTTCATGGCGGTTGGTTGGGGTACACGGTGGTTGCAAGTTTTTGGAGATCACCGAAGTTTAATCCATGGCAGAACTGACAATCTGTTGCCTTAATGTAAAGGGGATCAACAACGTAGTCAAACGATCTAAAGTTCTAGCAGAACTTAATAGGGAAAAATGTGATATTGCCTGTTTACAGGAAACAAAACTGACCCTTGGAGAGCATATGAAATTGCGTAGGGCCTGGGTAGGTACAGTATGCTCAGATGAACACCCACAAAACAAAAAGGGGGGTGTAGTTTTCCTCTTTCGCAGGGGGCTTCCTTTTCAAATTCAATCAGTCGCTAAGTCTGGCTCAGGTCACCATATTATAGTCTCTGGTATTTACAAGGGCCGGCCTTTACATTTGATAGGTGTATATACCCCACCCCACCTTCTGAGGAATTTTTCTGCACCCTTTTTAATACTGTTGCTAAGTTGCCCCCAGGACAGACAATCTTTATGGGGGACTGGAATTGCATGGAGGATGTCAGTAAGGACAGACGCTCCACTAAAACTCCAGGATCTCGACCCTGCTCTCGATTGCTTCATAACCTATGTTTAGAGGTGGGATTAGTGGATCCGTGGAGACAGTTTAACCCCTCCATGAGAAATTACACTTTTTATTCCCCGGCCACAAATATGTATTCCAGGTTAGATGGATTTTACACCCCTAGGAATGCCCTACTCACGTTCAGGGACATCTCCATTCTCCCAATTACCATCTCTGACCATGCTATGGTGAAGGCACGGCTCGGCTGGGATGTTTCTGGGGGACGTGAATATTGGAGATTTGATCCAGGCTTATTAAATGATAAACAGTATGTGGATTCCACTAAACAGGTCATCCAACATTACCTAAAGGAAAATACAGAAGAGCTCTCCGAAACTAAATATCTTTGAGATGCTTTATAGGCCATGATTCGGGGGCACATGATAGCTTTTGCCTCACATAAACATAAACAGCATTGGGCTCGGTTACAAGAGTCTCTTAATAACATTGTCACTCTGGAGGCCACACATAAATGAACAGGATCTAGTTTGACCCTTAAAAAACTTAGGAAAGCCCGCGCTCTCTATAATTCATTAATGCAACGGCGTGTGGAGAACACCCATAGATATACAGGGCAGAGGTACTATGAGAGAGGGGAGAGAGCAGATAGGTTGCTTGCGCTGAGGCTTAGAAAGCAGGCTGTGGATCGGTATGTGGCAAAGATCAGTGCAAGTTCATCAAACCCACTGTACAAGATACTTCCCAATGAGATAGCCCAAGAGTTTGCTGACTTTTATAGACACCTCTGTGAGGCGGATGAGACAAGGACCATAGAGGTAAAGTCTTGAACTTTCTGCAGAGTTTGGAGCTCCTGGCCCTTTCTCAGTCCCAGAGGGAATCTCTGGAGGCTCCTGTCTCGGAGGGGGAGGTGAGGGTGGCTATTAAGGCTCTCAGCTCAGGCAAGGCACCGGGCCCTGATGGATTCACGTCTGAATGTTATAAAGGGTTCTGGGATGAACTAACTCCATTGCTCACCAAAGTTTGTAATGTGGCTCAGGATCTGGAGGGCCTTGCCGAATACCTGGGGGGAGGTCCTTATATCAGTACTGCCAAAGTCCGGAAAGGACCCGACCTTGTGCGTGGGCTACCGGCCAGTATCTCTGCTCAACCAAGATGTTAAAATATTCACAAAAATCATCAGTGATCGATTGCATGGGATTGTCTCCACCCTTGTTCACCCGGACCAAACCGGGTTTATACCCGGTAGACATATCCAGGATAATATCAGATTGCTGTTGAATGTTATTTCCTTGACCCAGCTCCCCATAGACTCTCCACTGTCAGCGATTCTGTCTTTAGATGCAGAGAAAGCATTTGACCGTTTAAATTGGAACTATTTAGATTTGGTCCTGGGAGGCTTTGGGTTTGGGGATAAATTCCGGTCCTGGATCAATAATTTGTACACTGGGTCCCGGGCTAGGGCCTGGGTGAACGGGGTGGTTTCTAATCTGTTCAAGATTGGGAGGGGCACTAGACAGGGTTGCCCCCTCTCACCCCTCCTGCTTGCCCTTAGTTTAGAGCCCCTTGCAGCGTACATCAGACAATCTGATCTTTTCCAAGGCATCCGTGTTCAGGGAATGGAGGTCAGGATCTCGCTGTATGCTGATGATGCTTTATTACATATTTCTGATCCGGTGGCAGCCATTACGAAGATCTTTGACCTCCTCTCGGGATTTGAAGCCTTGTCAGGCTACAAAGTTAATGTAGACAAACCTGAGTTGTTCCCACTGGATGGTCCCTTGGGTCAGTCCTTGCCGGATGTACGCTTAGTCAGGTGGTGCAACTCTGGGTTCAGATATCTGGGGATTTGGGTTTCTAGGGACTGTAAGGCGTTATACTCCACAAATCACTTAAGAGTACTTCAGGAGATTCGTGAGGACTGCAATCAGTGGAGGGAACTACCCCTCTCTATCTCTGGTAGAGGGTAGTCTATCCGCATGAACATCCTCCCCCGCTTGCTGTTCATTCTGAGTGCCATTCCTCTTAGGCCCCCAAAGAAAATCTGGCAGGAACTGAATTCTACTCTCTCTAAATTCTTGTGGTGTGGTAGGAGGCCTCGAATAAAATGGAGGGTCATGCAGGCCCCTAGTGATAAGGAGGGTTTCCGACTTCCAGACCTCCAGAAATATTTCTGGGCCGCCCAACTACAACCACTGATCACTATGGCTCAAGAACCCCCCGATGGGTTCATATTGAGTTGGCAGCCTCACCCCTGAATAACATTTCGATTTGCTGTTCTTGGATAGTTACAGATCACATAAGTTGGATTTTAGAAACCCCCACACAAGGGTCATTTCCCAAAGTTTGAGAGATATGAATTAGAAACTTGGTTTACCACTAACTCTTAGTCAATCCACGACAATAATAAGTTGTCAAGATTTTAGCCCATTAAAATGGGATCTGGCATTTCGTCGTTGGGGTAGAAATGGTTTGAAAACCCTGGGTCAATGCTTTAGAGGGAACCAAATAAAAACCTTTTAACAATTAAGGACTGAATTTGATCTCATAACAAGTGGATTTTTTTTGTTACCTTCAGTTAAGGCATTACATCCACCAGAATGGAATTGAGCAGAGGTTTAGCAAAAGGCTAAGGGAGAACCCAGTGCAAACAATTTTACTCTCTTTAATTGATTCCCCCCTCCAACAAAAACTGATCTCCAAACTAGTGCAATGGATGAATGCAGCAGAAGGGTATGACCCAATGCTGGTTAAGGAATCTTGAAATAAAGATGTTGGTTTGGCCCTATCTGAAATGGAATGGGTCTCCATATGGAAAGGTATCCAGGCTACTTTGGCCTCTCTCTTCTGGCGAGAATTCAGATGGAAAATTGCTGTCAGGTACTTCAGACCCCCAGTGGTGACAAAACACTTTGGGTTACATCACTCCGACCTTTGTTGGAGAGAATGTCAATCAACTGGATCTTACATCCACATTTTCTAGGAATGTAGTATCATTTGGGATTATTGGAAGGATATAAAGGACATTATGGGAATGGTATTCAAGACCTCACTACCAGAAGCCCCTCAATATTGGCTTCTGGGGCTGCCCCCACCCTTTCTCAGATCTAAATCTTCTACTTATCTGTATGTAATTTTAGTGGCGGCAGCCCTCAAGGCCATAACTTTGTCCTGGCTTACCCATGACAAACCCTCTGTCACTTCCTGGTATGATATTTGTATCAGGATTTTAGATATGGAGTATCTGACAGCTAAACTGAGACTATCCTCTGATAAATTTAAAGGGAGATGTCTGCCTTTTCTACACTTTATGGCCTCCCGAGAGGAGAAACCTATCCTTGAGCTGTTGGCCAGATACGCTTAGGGTAATGCTTAGGGGTTAAATAAGGTTAATGAGATGTGACAGTAATTGTGGGGTCCTTATCCCTGAGGTTTGCATTTCCCATGTCTAACCCCTGTTTATATTTATATATATTCTTTTGTTTATGCCCCTTTGTTCCCCTTGTATTGGTTATTGTATTTATATCAGCATTATGTATTATGTATTATTCAGGAAGCCTTAATTTATTATTGATAGATCAACTTTGAATGATGATATTCTCTATCCTTTCTTTCCTTCTCTCTTTTCCTTCCTCCTTACCTTCGCTTTCTCTTTTCTGCTTTATCTTCCTACCCTTGTATGTATAGTTTTCCCTATTTTTCCTTTTTATCGCTTAAGATGTTGGAAGAGTGTTACAGTAAATTTGTGTATACATGTTTTTTTTTTACTGGAAAATTCTTCAATAAGCTTTGATTTCCAAAAAAAAAAAAAAAAAGAGAAGCTAGATGACTCACAGAAGGGGTGTGTAGACACAGAGTTTAAACTAATACTTGTGTCAGAAATGTAGGACATATCTTTTTGGGCTCTTAAGAAACAAAGATCTCTCTAATTTAAAGGCACTTACAGAAGTAATACATTAGACAGAAAAGATCTAAATGTACTGTGGTAGGAGTTTGTTTTGCAGTTTTTTTTTCTTTCATGTGGTTGTGATGCTCTTTGATATTTGTTCTGTATTTTATCTTACTGTTTTTATCCATGTTTAGTAAACATTTTCTTAAGATACTGCCTGGGTCTCTTCGGTCATTTTTTACATGTTACTGCTGAACGGATAGTAACTTCTAGGGCTTGATGGTGTTACTTAGCTTGGTAAAAGGTAAGAATATACCTAAGGTCTCTTATAGAGTGTTAAGGATTCATTTTGGACACCTGGTTAGGTGCCCTTAGACGAACGATATATTGCATCCCCCCCAAAGAGAATATTATCTGAGCCTGTACATTTGGGTACATTAGCATAAGGTTCACAGTTTGAATCCCACCAGAACTTGAGACTAAAGGTGATTCAGACCCAAAAGCAGACAGGAGGGTTACCCAATCTGTTACCTGTTCACACTATTGTGCTCTGAGGTTGGCACTGTGAGAGCAGAGGGCCTGACCTTCGGAGTGCATTTATGACAGGGCTGATGTAAAAAACTGAAGTTTATTTGTCATTTATAAACAGTACAGTCCATTCATGGGAATTCAAGTTGCAAATGAAATTTAAAATTAACCAATGTTGTTTTCTTTTTCTTTTATTGATTCAAACTGTAATTTAAAAATGTAGGTCACATTGGTCATTTTGCAACCCCCCCCCACCACTCAGCTGCAGCTGGACCAGCATTCCAGTAGATGAAATGTGGGACCTATGTACTTGGACACCAAGTCAAAGAAGTCTATCAAATCTGTTTGGCATTACCTTCCCTCAATGAAATTATGCTGCCTTCGGTCCTGCAATCTGTTAGATACAAGATAATCCACAATTCTTTCCTTCAATAGTGTTTCCATCAACTTATCCACCACTGATGTCAGGCTAAAAGGGCTACAGTTGCTCACCTCTTTCCTGCTGCCACTTTTGTGAAGTGGGACCATAACTGCCCTTCTCCAGTACTGCTGAACCACACCAGACTCCAATGATCTGTTAAAAAGGTTTGTCAGAGGTGCTGCTAGTTCCTCCCTAAGTTCCCTTAATACCATTGAGTGTACCCCATCTGGCCCCATGACTTTGTCTACCTTCAGGTTGTCAAGTGCATTCAGGACTCTCCCCACCAAAAACAGACTACTGTTTATTTCCCTCCTTTCAAAACTTTTGGTGCCTTTTTGTGGCCCCTCCCATTCCCCTTCCAATGTGAAAACAGAGCAGAAGTATTTGTTTATTCCTTTTTTTAATCCTCCTCTATGTAGTCCCCCCACTTCGCTAACATACTCAAAAAAATGACTAGCTCTCTTTTGATACTCCCTGAGCTATTCTTTCCTCAGTTTGTACTTTTGCTGTCCTTACTGCTTTGCTTGCCTCTCGCTGTTTTTCCTGATACACTTCCCTATCCTCCTCTTTCTGGGTCACCTTGTACCTGCTGAAGGCTGCTGTTTTAGCCTTTACCTTTTCTGCTACCTCTTTTGAGAACCACAGCAGTCTCCTCATTCTTTTACTTTTGCTTACCTGCTTAATATAGAGGGTTGTTGCCTTCGCTATGCTCTCCATAGTCTGGCCCATTTTTCTTCTACTCCCCCAGGTCCTCACCTCCTGTCAGTTCTTTCATGAGGCGGTCACACATCTTAGTAAAATTAGCCCTTCTGAAGTCCAGGACCCTCGCCTTTGTATAGTTGGATTCTGCAGTTGTTCTAATGCTGAAATACACAATATGATGATCACTGGTCTCCAGATGGCGCCCCACCCTGACGTCTTCAATACTATCCCTGTTAGTAAGCACCAAATTCAGTATTGCCCCACCATGAGTAGTTTCCCTGACTAATTGCCTTAGAAATGCCCCCTTTAGGGAGTACAGGATGTCTTGCTCCTAGCTGATACTGCAGCAGGGAGACTCCAATCTACATCTGGCAAACTGAAGTGCCCTACACCACCACCTCCCCTTTTTTTCCCATTTTACCAATTCCTTCTAACATTAGCCTTTCTAATTCTTCCCCTTGTGCTGGAGACCTGTAGATCACCCCGTCCGAATATTGGCTCTTTCTTCCAACTTAAGGGTAACCCACAACATCTCCACCCCTCCCTGAGTTATCTGTATTTCCATTGCCTTTATGTTGTCCTTCATATAAAGCAACACTCCCCCCCTTTCCTTCTTTCCCCTGTCCCTTTTGAATAATATGTACCATGGAATGACCATGTCTCAGTCATGGTTTTCAGTACACCATGTCTTTGTAATAGTCACAGTATGCAGGTCAGCCTCCACCATGATAGTCTCTAGGTCTGAGGTCTTGTTTCCCAGCCTCCTTGCATTAGCACACATGGCCTTTCAGATTTTGTTTGCTCCTTACCACTTCCCCCTTTTTACTTTCTTCCCCCCTTATTCCCTCTTTTCAACAGCCTGCTGTTTTCACTCTTCATCCTTTGCTAACCCCCTACTTGTTTGGTTTACTTTATCCAATGTGGGTCTGTCATCTCCTGTTATCTCTATGCACTCCCTCTCTGCCTTTAGAGGGCAGTGTCTGCTTCCCTTTTATTCCCCCGCTAGCTTAAACATTCATCAAAAAAACATTGAAACCTTCCACTGAGGACTGTGATTCACATTCCAGGTGGATGCAGGCCATCACCTCTATATAGGCCTTTCAAACAACATGAAGTCTTGCTATAGTATAGACATTAGCAGTTTGATCCAGCTCTAGAACTGCCCCGGAGTGAAATGGTTAAAACCATTCCAAAATAGAATTTTGGCACGAGAGCAGCTCTATCTGTGTCATTTCAAACTTGAACTGTCAGATTCTTTACTCCGCCTCAGTGAACAGTCGCTCCGGAGATTTCTCCTTCTGCTCGGTTCATTTCTCGGTTTTAAAGTGTTTTCTCGGTTGGATTTAACCGAGAATAGTTTTATTTAACCGCCAAAACCGTTACGGTTCAAGCTCTATCTGTGGTAACGCTAAGTAAATGAAGGTTTTGTCTGTGTGGAACTTGTAAGTTATCGGTTCGGTTTTGAACCGATCAGTGGGCTTAAAACTCATTTAAAACTAAAAGTTACTATTTTAGAGTGCGGTTCCGGTTCTTATCGGTTCTAAAAGCAGTTTCGTTTTCCAATACCCGTGACACGGTTAGGAACCGATAAGGGTGTCTTGCCTGGCACTGCCGTTAAAAGGGAGTTTTGGTTAGGGCTGGCATTATGTCTGAGAAACCCAAAAGAAAAGCGGCCCACTGGGTTTCAACATTGTGATGTTTGTGGAAGTCTTGCCAAGGCTGACCCACACACCACATGTGTTTATTGTCTGAGGTTTGACCACCTCCAGTCAGACTGCCAGGTATGTAATAATTTCCTGCAGCCACCCTGGAAAGAATTGGGCAGGCTCAGGGGCGAGAACAAAAGTCCGCTGACCGGATGGTAGCCGGTTCAGTGCCAACGAACCAGAGGAGAACCCTCTGACCAGGGCCAGACTTCCTCGGCAAAGAAAAGCTGGTTCTGAGGAACCAATTCCAGTAAAGAAAGAAAATCAGCAGGTCTGGAGTCCAAAATTCCTTCTCCAACTGCTGCAGAGATAGCAAAAGCCATACAAATTGTCCAGTCACTGTCTCAGGGTCCGTCCGAACCACCACTATCTGGTAAAGGTCGGTTCGTCCGTTCCCAGTGGTTCAGGATTATGATATTGAGGAATTTTATGAACCAGAGGAGGGAGGAGGATTATGAACAGTATGAATGTGGCTGGGAAGGTCTGGGTGTGCCCATTGAACGGACATCTCCCAGACAGACCTTTAGAATCTCCCTATGTCTGAGTCCCCATCTCATTTTATGTTTTATAAAAGTTGCTGAAACCCTCCAGCTTCCTTTAGAAGAGGCTGTGGATGAGCAAGAGGAGCCTGATTTTGTAGAAATGATGGATATTCCAGAGTCTAGGAGATTGTCTATTCCTTTACATAAGTCTTTTAGGAAACAAACAATAAAAATTTTAAAAGTTCCTAATTCTGTGCCTCCTGTAGATAAAAAGATGGACAGAAGGTATACATTGTCAGGCCCTGATACAGAATTCCTTTCTCAGCAATGCAGTCATGCTGGGGTAGTTCAGGCTGCTGCCTGTGATAAAGCTAATATTCCCTTGGCTTCACATCCTCCTGACAAGGATTCCAGGAAGATTGATGCCATGGCAAAAAAACAGTATATGACAGCCTCTCTGGGACTCAGGCAAGCCAAATTATATGAGCATGTAGCTAGGTATCAGAAATCTAGATGGGATACTGTTATGCAATTATTAGCCAGGCCACGGCCAGCTGGCTGATGAACTAGAACAGGTGGCTGCTGATGGCATTGAAGCCTCTAAGGTTCAGTTTCATGCTGCTGTGGATGTTAATGATGTTTCCTCTAGGGTCATGGCCACATCTGTAGCTTTTTCGTAGGTTGGCTTGGCTCAGGTGTACTAGTTTGTCAGAGGATACCCAGACTAAGGCTATGGATTTTCCTGTGGTGGGAAATTCTCTGTTTGGAGAGCAGACAGAGAATTACATGAAGAAGATGAATGAATATGGGACTACTTATAAGGTGCCCAGGCTGGGGAGCGGCAAGCCACTCCTCAAAGGCATGCCCCCAGGGTGAGGGTAGGCCTTTTCACAGGCCTTTCTACCAGACTCAGGCCTCCTCTGCCTATGCTCAGAGGGCTTCTTCAGAGGCAGGGGCAGACGAGGTGGGCAGACCTGCTCCCACCCCCAGCCTCAAAGCTCCTGCGAAACAGGCACCTGATGGGGTGCCCAGGGCCGATTCTCCTGTACCAGTGGGGGCAGGCTGGCTTACTTCAGTCAGCATTGGGCTTCTTTAACCTCAGACAAGTGGGTTCTGGAAGTAGTAAGCCAGGGTCTGGTTCTCAGCTTCAAAAGTTTCCCAAGTTGAGAAGCAGACTTTTTCTACCTCAAGTGCTTCAGAGACCCTCGCTCTGGAAACAGAGGTCTCATCCCTGTTAGCTCTCAGAGCAGTAGAAAGGGTTCCTCCCTGCATCAGGGCAGGGGTCTGTATTCAGATACTTCCTTACCCCAAAAAGACAAGAGAATGGCGGCCATTTTAGATCTCAGATATCTGAACAAGCATCTTTTGAAACCAAAGTTCAAAATGGTAACTCTGGCAATGATTTTACCTTCCCTAAGGCCAGGGACTGGCTAGCCTCCCTGGACCTCAAGGATGCCTATTTCCATGTCCTAATCAGAAGATCCCATCGAAAGTACCTCAGATTCAAACTGCCCTCAGGTCATTACCAGTTCAGAGCAATGCCTTCGGCCTTACCTCTGCTCCAAGGGTATTCACAAAGTGTCTAGCAGTGGCAGTGGCCCACTTAAGGAGGCAGAGGATTGCTGTTTTTCCTATCTAGACGACTGGCTCATTGTAGACCAGTCCCCAGAACAGGTAAAATCTCACCTGCAGGTCACTCAGCAGCTTCTCACCTCCCTGGGTTTCTGCTAAACCTACCAAAGTGGGTTCTGGAACCAGTCCAGGTACTCACCTTTATAGGGGCAGGAGTGGACACAAAGCTAGCCAGAGCCTTTCTTCCCCAGAAAGGGTAAGGAATTTAGTGGCTCTGGCCTCTTCCTTCACTCTGCAGGTCTCTCAACCAGCAAGACACTTTCTGCAGCTCCTGGAGCACATGGCTGCATCCACAGCTGTTGTGCAGGGAGCCAGATTTCAGATGAGAGACATTCAGTTTCACTTGAGAACCTTTTGGTCTCAGAGAAGAGACCCCCTTTCCAAGTTGGTCCCAGTGACTCGAACCTTGATCCTAGCTCTCCAGTGGTGGCAGGATCAGAGCAATTTAAGAGCGGGGGTCCCCTTCATTCCCCCTTCTCACGGCTTGACTCTCACTACAGATGCTTCCCTTCTGGGTTGGGGAGCCCACATGGGCGACCTTTCCACTCAGGGAGTTTGGTTCCCCAGGAATCTCTGCTCCACATCAATTTGCTGGAACTCAGAGCTGTCTTTTTAGCTCTTCAAGCTTTTTCTGCATCTGTCCACGACAAGGTGATACAAGTCAGAACAGACAACACCACAACAATGTGGTACATCAACAAACAGGGGGGCACTCGGTCTTTGGCCCTGTGCACCAAGGCAATGAAGTTGTGGTCTCTGGCCTATTCCCTGAACACTTCCCTCATAGCAGTTCATCTTCCAGGGAAGGACAATGTCCTAGCGGATGCCCTCAGCAGGATTTCCCAGGGCCATCACGAATGGTCCCTGGATCCTCAAGTGCTGGAGATAGTTTTGCCAGGTGGGGCATCCTCAGATAGATCTTTTGCAGCCCCAGACAATCACAAACTTCCTCTGTTCTGTTGCAGGCCTCCAGTGTTGGGCTCAGTTCCTCTGGATGCCCTTCTTCTGGATTGGGAGGAAGTTCCTCTATGCTTTCCCTTTCCTCTCCTATTCAAAGTACTAGTCAAAATCAGATCTCAGCCTTGCAGGGTGATTCTGATTGCCCGGATTGGGCCAGGCAGCCCTGGTACCCACTCCTTCTGTCTCTGACAGTCCATCTTCCCTGTGCCTCCCAGGAATCACAATCTGTTGACTTGTGCCCAGGGAAGGGTTTGGTATCGGACCTCAAATCCCTCAACCTCAAGGCCTGGCTCTTGAGGAGTTAGAGTTGCTGATTTACACTCTCTCAGGGTGTTCTTGAGCTCCTAAGGCTTCCAGAAAGACTTCCACTAGGGCTACTTATAGTTTTAAATGGAAAAGGTTTCCATTTGGTGTGCTAGGAAAATATTTCCCAGAATCTGCTGAATGCCCATTTGTTAGATTACATGGTACATCTTAATTCCTTGGGTCTCAGACCAGCTACCCTGAGAGTTCATTTGGCAGCTGTGTCTGCTTTTGTGTCAGCAGGAAAGTCATCCCTCTTTCCTCTCATCCTGTGTTTCCAAGTTTTTAAGGGATTACTCCATACTAATCTTCCCTTCGGGAACCGGCCCTGCTTGGGACCTTAATGTTTGCATTGCCCAGTTAATGCAACCCCCTTTGAACCTCTGTCTTCTGCAGAGCTTAAGTACTAACTTGGAAAACTGTTTTCTAGTGGCTATCACTTCTGCCAGGCGCATAGAGTGAATTGCAAGCCTTGTCAGTGGAGACTGACTTTATTTCTCTTCCACAGGGATAAAGTAGTCCTTAGGACTAATAGGAAGTTTTGCCTAAGGTGGTTTCAGATTTCCATCTTAATCAATCTATCTCCCTTCAGTATTTTCACTGATCACTCCTCTTCCGGGTGAGAGGAGGTTGCACAACCTAGATGTTCAAGAGGCTCTTAGTTATTATATAGAAGCGTACCAAAGTCTGAGTTAGAATCCCTCCAACTTTTCCTTACCTATGGTGAAGTTGGGAAAACAAACCTGCCACTAAGAGATCAATAGCCAGGTGGATTGTCTCTTGTATCAATTTTGTTATCAGAAAGTGGGCAGAGCCCCCGGTTTGAGGGCTCATTCTACCAGGGGTACAGCTCGTCTCTAGCTGCTGCCAGAGATATCCCTTTATTAGAGATTTGCCAGGCTGCTACTTGGAAAGCGGTACACACTTTTACAAGCATTACTCCTGGATGTCAGGCCAGGAGAGAGCTCGGTTTGGCATAGCTGTTCTTCAGAGCCTATTCCTAAGTAGGTTCTGCCCCTCCTCCATGGAGGTACTGCTGTGTATTCTGCTAATGTCTATAATATAGCAAGACTTCATGTTGTTTGAAGAAAAAATTACTCACCTTAGTAATATTGTTTCTTCTAATGGAGTCTTGCTATATTATAGACCTCCACCAACCTGCCCCTCTCAGAACCTCTACTTGGTGGGGTGCGGGCAACTTAGTGTGGGCATTACTTATGTCCTGTTAGTATTTTGTCCCCTTTGGGACTTTGGGGGTGTGTATGTGTACGCGTGTGTGTGTTTTATTATACTTATGTTCCATTTTCATATTATTAGAATGGTGTTAGTATTTCTGGTCCCCTGACTTGAGTGTTGAGTATTGGGACCATCAATGGTTGTTATTATTTAGGTAGCCATTTGGCTAGTGTAGGTTACAGCTTCCACACAGACCTTAGTGAGTTTGGCTCGTAAAGATCTGACAGTTCAAGTTTGAAATGACACAGATAGAGCTGCTCTTGTGCCAAAATTCTATTTTGGAATGGTTTTAACCATTTCACTCCGGGGCAGTTCTAGAGTTGGATCAAACTGCTAATGTCTATAATATAGCAAGACTCCATTAGAAGAAACAACATTACTAAGGTGAGTAATTTTTTCTTATCCTCCCAAGTGGATCCCATTCCCCAGTATAGCTGTATTTCTCCCTTCGCCAGGCCAGCAACCATGAGTTGAAAGCCTTGGTGTGGAGTTCCCTCTCCTGCCCCTTATTGTAAACAAGCAGTACCTCTGCAAAATATACAGAGCATGCTACCTGTTTAAAGTTTCTTCCTAGCTCTACAAATTCCCCCTGTACTGCTGTTGCCCCATCCCTAGCCAGGTCATGTGTCCCCAGGTGGACAATGACATCTAGTTCCCTTTCTCTACCTACTGCCCTAGCTGTGCTTAGTATTCACTTGACATTCCTCTTGGCCGTGACACCTTGTAGGCACCTGACCTCCCTCTCTGCCCACTGTCCTATTCCCAAGTCCATCCCCCTAACAATAGAGTCCCCTAACAGTAATTGCTTCTTCCTTCTACAGGGATCTCTTTCTCCCTCCTTAGGTCCTTCACTTAAGAGGGCTTCTATTTTCTCCCTGACCACACCCACCGGTACTTCCTCTTCGCTGTCCTGCTCTGCTAGAGTGGTGTAGGAATTTTGCAGTGATACCAGTTTTGTTTAAAGAATGTGCCTGTGACCCCTCCCCTCAACCTTCCTGATCCCACACCCCTCCCTCATCGAGCCAACCATAGTCCAGCCGCTCCTCTTGTCTGGCATGTTTTGAGGTAAGGGTGCCAGACTTGACTCTTAGCCAACGCAGCCTTGAGCCTAGTAACTTTCTCCTGCCTCAAAATCTACGGACCAGTGAGCCTTACTGCAATTGTGGGAATACTGATGGAGACAATGCTCAAGGAAAGACTGGGGCAATTTCTTGAGGATAACAACTTCCAGGACAGCAGGTAGCACAGGTTTGTCTTGGGCAGATCCTGCCAGACGAACATGGTTGATTTTTACAGTATGACTGGGCTACAAGGGCACTGGACAGGGGACATGTGGTGGATGTCCTCTAACCTGGATTTCAGCAAGGCCTTTGACTCTGTGCCACATGGTAGGCTGACCTGCAAGTTGAAGAGCCTGGGAGCAGCAAGGAAACTGGTCAGATGGGTCGAGAACTGGCTACAGGGTAGACAGCAGAAGGTAGTAGTGGGAGGGGAGACATCTGAACCCAGGGCAGTAACAAGTGGTGTACCACAGGGCTCGGTGCTGTGACCGGTTCTGTTTAACATTTTCATAGCCCACATTGCAGTATGGTTTAAGAGCAAGATCAGTCTCTTTGCAGAAGACACAAAGATTTGTGCCGAGGTAAATGGGAGGGGGGGAACAAAAGTACTTCAGGAGGATCTGGCAAAACTGGAGGAATGGTCTCACACTTGGCAGCTTGGTTTCAATGCCAAGAAGTGCAAATTGATGCATTTAGGAGGTATGAACCCAGGATACAATTACTGGCTGGAGGGTGTCCTGTTAACAAAATCCAGGGAGGAGAATGATCTGGGAGTGCTGGTAACTGGGAAGGCAGATAGGGCAGTGGTCTAAGGCTCTGAGCTGCAAATCTGGTGACATCCAGCAGACCAGACCAGGGTTTGAATCCTACAGCTTCCACTTGTATACTGTGTGACCCTGAGCAAGTCACTTAACTTCCCTGTGCTGCCAGGTCGCTCCTGTAAAAAAGCTTTCAGCTTAGTGTGCTACTCCTGATTAAACAACGAAATAAAAAAATTTAAAAAAAAAGATGAACCACTCTGCTCAGTGCAGGAAGGCAGCAGTGAAGGAAACATGATGCTAGGGTGCATAGCAAAGGGGATTACTTCTAGAAGTGGGGAGGTCATCTTGCCCCTGTACAGATCCCTGATGAGTCCGCACCTAGAGTACTGCATGCAGTTCTGGTGCCCCTACTTGAAAAGGGACATCAAACTACTGGAGAGGGTACAGTGCAGGGCAACAAAAATGATCCTGGGGTTGGGGGACAGACCATATGAGGAGAGACTGAGAGAGCTCAATATGTATAGCCTGGAGGAAAGAAGAGAGAGGGGATATGACTGAGACCTTCAAGTATCTGAATAGTTTGAACAGAGTAGACACCAGGTGTATGTTCAATCTGAAGGGCCGAAGGGAAACCAGGGGACACTCTATGAAGTTGGAAGGGGGCAGGTTCAAGAGGGAACTGAGGAGGCACTATTTCACAGAAAGGGTGGTGGCAGGGTGGAACACTCTGCCAGAGGAAGTCGTATCACTGCGGAGTGTCGGGGGCTTCAAGAGGGGGTGGGACAGATTTAATGAGAGGGTACAAACTGGGAGGGGGCGGGAGATGGGGGGAGGGCATATGAGGGAGGGGGGCAGCTGCAGTCTAATGGACTGAAGTGCTGCACACTCGAGCAGACTAGATAGACCGAATAGCCTGTACCTGTTGGCAATTTTGTATGTTCGTATGTTCATAAAATCAATGCAGCTTCGAGTCTAGAAACCCTTCCCGCCTGCACAGAGAGACACACACAGATGGGGCAACATCACAGCCTCCAGAGGGTCTTGCTGAAGACTGCTGCTCCACAACCATTGCACTGTACCACTCCCAACATTCCCTATTACTGCTCTCTTTATACTTTCTAACCTGCCTTCCCTGAACCCAATTAGTGCAAGCTGTTTATATTATGAGTCGCTAAAATACATGACTTATAATTTCCCAGTCAAGGTATGCTGTACCAAACTATATGTTTTCCCCTCCCAATATTTACTATAAAATCAATTAGTCATAAAACTTTACCTCTACAACATTTCCACTTTCAAACACTTTGACATTTTACCATAGTATGTCCTATCCTTATCCTTACCCCATCCCAACAGTGACTTCAGCAACAGGAGGCACAGGTACCTTACCTTAGTCATTGGCAGAGTCCTCCACTTCCCCTGATGATGCCTGGCAGTTCCTAAGAGGTCAGTCTTTCAACAGTTCCACTCCTTCGCTGTTCTACTCACTTGCTGGGACATGAACATGTGGGACACATTAGGTATGCAGCCCTTTATCCATGCTACTGGACCTGCCCCTGAAGCTGCAGGCTTTCCCGATTGGAACAAAGGGTCAGGGGACCGAGTTCACAGCCAGAAAGCCCCTCAGAGACTGCAGAGAGCTGCTGACTTCAGGGACAACTATGTCCAAGTCTCAAACTACTGCCCAGTGAGACTGATTGGCTCTGATGTCCACCAGTAGTCCAAGTGAGCTTCAATTGTTGTTGTTTGAATTTAAAATAATGTGATTGGTTCACTGGATGTCACCTCAAGATACTGTAATAGTGGTTCACCCTACGCTCTCTAAGGAAGGTCTGGACTCTGTCAAAGCTCGTTCTATGCTGGTAGATGCTATAGTTCAAGTCTGGACAAAACAAATCAACGCTGACTGTGCATAGTGAATTCCAGCACTCTGCTTAACTGCATTAAGGACCTCATCTCTCTCTTTTCTGTGTTCACAGTTACCAGTAGAATCATACAAACGACGTCCCCATCTGCTTAAGCTGTACATGGAGTTTTTCTGTAAGCTTCACATAAGGTCAGATGTAGTTTTAGGGACAGTACTTTTGGCAGCCAGGCCCTCGTAAATTCAGCCAGATCATCAACTTCCAAATTCTCTGGCAGTCTTACCACCCTGATGTGAAAATGTGGGAGGTGTTCTCTAGCTGTTCGAGATGGGTGTGCACCAGTCCGTTGTCTCACACAAGAATAGTAGTCATAACCAGGGCTTTTTCTGTTGTTTTTTTGGCCACCCTAATATTGGATTGTGCAGCCTCAATGTCATCATTGCAGTTCTAGTGTTACATGCTTTGACTTTTTTTGTCTATGGTCTGGATCACTTGTAAAATAGAAACCATTTTCAGTGATCCGCTGCAGCCAGGCCCCGGTTGCTGTGCATTGCTTTTGGCGGTTCCATCTAAAGTCAAAAGTTTACAGGTCTTTTCAGTTCTCATCATAAAATGGGCATAAAAAAATCCAGTGATCTGTTTGGTCAATAGCTGGCCAGACCTGTGCGGTAACTGACCAATAACTGCATGGGTCTGGAAAGTGCCTAGCAAGTCTTGGAACTACACTGATTCTGAATTCTCGGTAACTGTGACAGATGGGAAAAACAAAAAAAGGTTCAACTAACAACATGAGTTTATTTTATTTATTTATTTATTAAAGTCTCAGAATTACAAACCTTTGAGTCAGAGACTCGTTTACAAAGGCTCCACGTCAAACAGTTCACAGAACATAATACAAAGTGCAAGAGCAGATTATAAACAGTATACAAAGATACAAGATGTTGAACAGGCCATTCAATGCAAAATACAATGAATGACTTATCTGCCAGCCAATCTGACCTCTTTGATGGGGCAAATCAGCTGTTTGGTGTGATACCCAATGTAACCCTGGTGCCAATATACCAAGGGCTACTACCCCCTGCCTGCTTCCCTGACTGCAGGTTGAGGGGCCTGGGTTCGCTATCAAGGGTCACTGTGGTGTCACTACTAGCAGTAAAACTACAATTATGGTGCCTACTCCCAGAGTAATGATTTAGTGGGTTAGAACGTGAAATTATACAGCCTTCTGGGAAATTATACCTACCCACCGCCCCACCTAGTGTCCCCACACTTGAAATTATAATAAATACCTTGCTTTGCATTCAATTCACAATTAATAGAGAGTGCTAATAATATGCTCACAGTGACTACGCTTACCAACAGGGTCAGGGACTCGGCATGCCCCCTGTGCACCTGTAAGAAAATGGTTACCAGCAATAACACAGTACCTTTCAGCTATTCGCATTAAACCAGCACTCAGTAATGATATCTCTTCGATGCTTGTTGCTGTAGATTCACCTAATTAATCCCACTGTGGGATCCTCCTGTCAGGCCTCCCTAACATGACAACGTCCTCTGAACAGTCTATCCTCTCCCCCTTCCCACCCCACTCCCATCCCTGCCTCCACCTTTCCAGGTACATAACCTGCCCTGGATTACCCCTGCCCTTTTACAGCTGCTCAGGCACAGAGATAATCTTTAGCACCGTGCCATAGAAACTGGGCGACCAGTAGACAGACAGGCCTACAACGCTGCATGGAATAAGTGCACATGGGCAATCAGGAAAGCCAAGGCCGACCACTATCAGGCCACCCTCACCGCCTCCTGGGGGTGCTCCCATACCTTCTGGGACAACGTCAAACAATTGAATGGGAACACTCGCTCCCCTTCCCCTTCCCAGATTACTACTGACAACACCACCGTTACAGACCCTGCTGACATTGCAAACCTCCTCAACACCTCCTTTACTGACCTTAGCCCTATCCTCCCCAGTAACTTCTTTGACCAACCACCTCCCACCTGCCCCTGCCCTCCATCGCCCCTAGCTTCTACCTACGTGGGGTAACTGCCCAGGAAGCCAGACTGCACCTGACCCGCACTAAAGGCAACAGTCCGTGACAACTCCTGGACCACAGAATTCTCCGGCTGGTACTGGATCAGGTCCTCACCCACTCACCAGCCTTCTCAACAAATCCCTCTGCCTGGGACAATTCCCCACTACATGGAAAACTGCCACTGTTACGCCTATCCATAAAGGGGGTGACAGGTCCTTAGCTGGGAACTACCGACCTATCTCCATACTCCCACCCCTTTCCAAAGCCCTGGAAAAACTAGTTGCCATGCAAATCACTGAATACCTGACTAAATACAACATCCTCTGCCCTGAACATACCCGGATTCCGTGCAGGACACAATACTAACACAGCTCTTGTTGAATTACGCATCCTTCCTACACTCCTCCATGGGCGCTGGCTCCCTGGCGGGCCGTGGTTCCTTGACCTATCAAAGGCCTTCAACACGGTCTCACACCCCTCCTGCTGGAAGCCTCTGTCACTCTGGCTTTGCCACTGGACCACCTTGCCTGGTGCTCCAGCTACCTATCTGCATGCTCCCAACGTGTCAATATTGGCAGGACACTTTCCAATCCACGCCCTGTCCTCTGGGGTTCCACAGGGCTCCATCCTGGGACCCCTACTCTTCTCGCTATACACTTAGCTCCTGCCCAGTGCATGCACTGGGAAAATTCTGCTGTATGCAGATGAGCGCGTCATCTTCGCCACTGACCGTAACTCCACACTCCCTCCAGGTTTCCCTGCAATGTTCCTATAATGACACTGAAACCTGGTTTAAAGAGCATAGATTGGTCCTAAATCTTAAAAAATCTAAAACCATGCTCTTTGCCCTCCCTCAAAACAAAGCTTACAACTCCCCTCTCTGTATCCTCTCCAACTCCAAACAGCAACTGGAGCAAGTCCACTCCTATAAGTACCTAGGGGTCTCCTTTGACTCAGCCCTCACCTACCACACCCACATCGAAGCACTTGCCTCTGCTACCAATATACGGCTTGGTATCTTGTACCGCTACAAAAACTGTCTCCCCCCCGATGCCCTCCGGTTTGCAGTTACATCCTCTATATTATCCCTAATTGACTATGGGCTACCTGTCTATGGTGCTGCCAACACGACTGCCCTAAACAAAATCCGCCTCATCCTAAATAAGGCATGCAGGCTAATCACAGGGGCCCCTAGGCTCACACATACGTGCCAGCTTTATGACATGGCAACAGTGCTAAACCTTGACTTAACGGCTGCAATACCAAACTTGCTTTTATAGCTAAAAAACCCTGCTAGGACTTTCTCTACCCAGGCTGACATCCTCCCTCCTCCTAGCCCAACCCCTAGTCAGTACTAGGACCTCCTGCAAGGCCACCTTCCTGGTTCCTCGATCTAAGACCCTCACATGGACAGAGGGTCTCTCGCCACAGAGCCCCTTCTTGGTACAACCACGCTCCTCTCTCCATCTCAGAAATCCCCACTATCTCCAAATTCAAAACTGCGCTCAAAAAGCGAGCTGTTCAACAAGCGCTGCTACTGCTGTGCATAGCGGTGTACAAACACCCTTTGTCCTGACAATGCCCACTGGGCTGCACCCTCTCCGTGCCGCCTTATTCCTACCACCTACATTACTGCCGTGTCAACTGCCTACCTTCTCTCTACTGTCAGAGCGTTACCATGTGATGATAGAATCTTATTATGCTGCTTGCTAAATTGTCTTACTAGTATGCACACTGTTGCGAATCAAACTACCTGCTGTGCTGTCCTTGTCACATGTTTTACTATCTCTGTAACTATTACCATGGAACCTGCTTGACTGTTTCATTTTGCAAATGTCATACATTTGTGCTGCTAAACCCTGTAACCAACCCTTTTGTCTATAATACCTGAATCTACACCTTATAATGCAACCAATGTAACCTGTACCCAGGATCCATGTATGCCTGCATCTTTATGCATATGTTCTGTTATAGTATGTATTTTGTACTTGTATTATCTTCTCTTCTCTTGACGAGGTACCTTTGGAAATGAGCCTCTGGCTCAAAGGTTGTAAACTGATTGCAATATAAAATAAAAATAAATAAATAAATAAATTATCTAGGTATGTCCAGGGCTGTACCCCCAATGTAACCCTTGGGTGCCTTGTATATGACTGTAACCTATTATAAGTAACATTATCATGTAACCTATGTGTACTCTATGTTTAATGTTCTGCACCTGTACTGTTCTCACTGTTGTAACCACACTATGTAACTCTGTCACCCCCCCCCCACCCAGCAACGAGGTGCCTTTGTAAATGAGTCCATGACTCAAAGGTTGTAAATCTGACTTTTCTAATAAATATATAAATAAATAAATATGCTCATGTACCAGGTTAACATTTAAACAACAAACAGATTTATTTAGGGGGTTTAAACAAGGGGTAGGGGAGGCAAATTAAAGATAGATTAATTGGTACTTTTGGTTTTAGCAGTGTTTTGGCTTTGTATAACATTCAACCAGATGCATTAACTCCTTTGGACTGTGCAGTTAACCTCACTGGGAAGCCAGGATAAGCTACATTGCAGGCCTGAAGCGATGTCACGGGTTGGACGGTGTCACAGCTTGTTGGGGCCCTTAAACAAAGAAATGATTAAGGCTTTACTTTGTACTTGACTGTAGCAATCATAAAACACTTTTTGAAACCCAGAAACTGTAATCCCCAGGCCCGAAGGCCTGCAAAGAACAGTTTAAACCACCAAGCAAACTTGAAAGGCAAGTCAGTTGGAAAAACAGGTTAATTAGTGTTGCAGGGTAGAACCCTGTTTTACTCACTGAATCTTGGACCTTGGGATCTGGGCTGATTTCCTGGATGGCTCTCCTCAAGGCAGGATGTGGCTGCAGGCTGCGGGACTTTGTCCTTTCTGGTAAGGACCAGGATACAGGGATTGGAGCTGACACAACTCACTCCCTAGTCAAGGCGTAGCCCTCAAGGGTGGCCACAACCCGTGATGAACTTCTCTGCAGGAGCTGATTCCCTTCTCTGGTCATCTGGCAGCTTGGCTTTTACAGGCAGCAACAGTCTCTTAGGCACATTACTTGGCATTACCAGTTCTGCTTGGATACAGTTCGGTATTAGGCCGCACGGCTTACTCACTTGCAAACTGCAGTCCTGGAAATGTAAGCTGGCACACAGCAGTTCAGGTCTCTCTCTGGCAAATTGGCTGAAGACAATTCTGGTGACTGCAGGCATTAACTTTAGATGCAGTCCCCGAGGAAAAAAGCAGCTTCTCTCACCGGAATGCAGATTTGGGATATTTCAGCAGCTTTGATCCCCCTTTCAGTCTGAAGCTTTCACTCTGGGTAATTCTCCCTTTTTTGGGAGGATTGCAGTTTGTTCTGGAGACTTGGCAGTCCCAACACTTATACAGCAGAGGTTTCGGCCAAGGAAAGGTAAAGCCAGCCTCTCCCCAAACTCCCCGAGCTGCAGGGAGCCTTCTGACAGTCCCAAGGCTCGACCCAGACTCACTCGAAATGCTCTTTGGACTGACTCAGTTTAAACTGTCCCTCCTTAAATAAAGAGCAAAGTTCCTGAAATCCGATTGGCTGCCCAAGCTGTCAGAATCAATTTAAATATTTTAATTGGACAGCATTTGTGCACCCAAAATTGTAACTTGCTTTTTCCCCACAAGTCTCTGGCACTGTCCCAGGAGTCCCTCAGTTTAATCCTGGCTTCTGATTGGCTGACAGCTGCAAAGATGGAGTCTGTATATACAGTCTTTTATTTATTTATTTAGTTTTTGTTGACTGGGTAAGTGCACTAGAAAATTCTGCCTATTTTCAGGCACGACCCAGGGAAGGGGATACAGATGAATGCCAACTGACTTTGAACCAGATTAAGCTGTTGGTGGTATTTTTAGTAAATGAGGGGAAATTTGGCCTGGGCACTGGGGAAATTGCCCTACTCTTGCACCAGGGGGCTCTTCCTCCTGTGAGCAGGAACCAGGAATGGAGAAGCCCAGTTTGGAGCTGGACCGAGAAGGAGGAGGAAGTGCTGATGTGGCAGGGGAGATGGCTTCCTCCCCTACCATTGTTTTACCAGAGGCTCAGAGTGATTTATAAATTTTGATACCAGAAAATGAAGATAATGGTGCAGTTATGGACATCTTCATTTCTACTAAGGATTTAAGTCAACTGGAGACACAAATGGGTGACAGACTTCCAGACAGAGAAACTGCTCCAACTGATTAAAAAAACGCATTGCTTTTACAAATGCAACTAGAGAATCAACGGCATCTGCAGGAACAAACCTTTCTACCTGGTTAACTAGCATTGTTGCAGGCTGACACTCTTTCTGTCAGAGAGGTGAAACAGCCTGTCATTACTACTGATGTCGCAGCAGCATCAAAGGCCCAAGCTGGGCCGGGTGAGTCACGTATTGTTCTTCCCTCATCTCCTCATTTGACTGTATTAAGCGCGGGTGCTAATGCGGCTGGCAGCTCAAATTATATTCTTAACATGTGCCCAGAGCCAAGCATTACCGCTACAGCTTCTAAAACTGTTATTTCCAGTCAAAATGAACTTTCTACTATTTCCCCTGTAAAGATTGCTATAGATTTCACGACCGAGAAAATCATCAGGGTTTGTGCTCAAACACCCTGCAGTTGTTCCTATGAAGGTTTCTCGACCCGCAGGTGGTCAGGAATAAACCATCTTTGCAAAAAAGAAAATGCAAGAGGGGGCTACTGTATTTTCATTAATTTAAAAAAAAATGTTATACTCTTTTATTGATGTTTCAGGTTCAGCTTGTAAAGACATACATTATATATATTACAATATCTTTTATAGTCACTTAATGTAAGTCTTGGAAAGGAATGTTACATACAATTTTAGAAAATGGGCTTTTTATTTCCTGGCATCTGATTGGCTAGTACCATTGCCAGGTGGGTACATTAACTTTCAGTAGATGCCCAGGGAATAAAAAGTACCAGTCTATAGTGCCCTCTCACCCATTAAAGTATCTTAGTGCCCACCCTGCTTCCTAATTGGCTAAAACCAGGTAATTTCAATTTAAAATCGCCACAATTTTTTTGTCTCACTTGACGAGAGAGAGAGGATCTCCCCAAAGCTCCATAGTTACTTGGAACACTTCCTACCCTGTCCCCTCAAAGCTGCCTGTTGTTCAGGTGAAAAAAAGAAATAAAGAAACACGATCCATAATTTATTTTTCCTCACAGCTGCAGTCATTTACAAAGACGGCAGCACTCTCTTGATTGCGCTTTCTACCAATCACTCCCCTTCTAAAACTGTTTCCCCGCTGTCCACTTACTCTGTCATTGTCTGGCTGTCAATTTGAGATTTAAATAAAAAAATAAATACTTCCCAATCCTTCAACCAAGTGCTACAATGCTCGCCCGATTCAGAATTCCTGTCCAGAACACAATAAATGATTTCTCACAGCTGAGCCACAATCATTTACAAGACAGCTCTCTCACTCTCTGTAGCAATCTCTCCCCTTCTAAAACCATTCCCCCCACTGTCCCCTAATGCTGGAATCATTCGGCAGTTCGAGATTTAAAATCTTTTTACTGTATGTAAACAGCTGCATCACGCTAACCTCTCGCTGCAGCGGCAGCCACACTTACATGCCAATCCTAAAGGGCAACAACGCTGTCCCAGTCCACAACATCTCTGCCTTAAAAAACCCAAAAACAACGTATAAAAAAAAGCTTGTCACATCTCGCCTCCTTACTTGCTAACCTATCTAAAAGTGTGTGTGGGGGAGGGGGGGCACGACCAGAAAAAGCAACTACTGCACATCCCTCTACTGGCTAATACGGTAGATACAGGGACTACTTTATCAAATAAAAGGAAAAAAAATACATTTGTAGTCATTCTTCATAGATTAGGATTTTTTCTAATCCTATAAAAATGGACATGTAGCCCATTTTCTAAGCACAATAATACCCTCCAGGGTGGTGGTAGGAGTACAGCGACCTTTCAGGAGCTATAAGGCCCTCTGCCTGCGTCGTCGGGCCTCATTACGCCCCTGGGCGGTCCGGTACTGCCCAATACCGCCCACCTTGTTGGGAATTATTGCTTGCATATCAGTTCAGCTTTAAACCTGACACAAGAAAAAAACAGATATGCATTATTCATTTCATATAGAATAAAAAAACATCAGAACAATTCAACTTAACAACTTGAGGCTACCAATATTTCCTTCTTCTGAGTTGATTTCTCTAGGTCTATATTCACCAAGGAAAATGGGGGAGCTGCATCATACATCGGAGGAGACAGTGATACTGAGGAGGGGGGAACCTTACCGATCAGCAGGTCTGGGGAGAGGGGGAGGCATCACTGGTGGGGGAGGCTAAGCAGGGAGAAGAGGTAGTGGAGGTGGAAATCACAGCAGAGAGAGTGAGGGAAGCCCCTCAGGTCCCTTAAGATGGAGAAAGCACCAGGGCCAGATAAATTACATCCCAGAGTGCTGAAGGAACTTGCGGATGTCCTGGCAAAACCCCTGGCGGAGCTTTTCGCCATCTCTCTGAGGACAGGGTAGGTGCCCCAGGACTGAAAGGTGGCGCATATAGTGCCTATCCACAAAGAGGGGATCAAGCGAGGTGGCAGGGAACTACAGGCCTGTCAGCCTGACATCGGTAGTGGGCAAGGTGATGGAGGGCATTGTTAAGGAGAGGCTGGGGGGGGACCTGGAAAAGTCAGGGTGCCTGGACGATAGACAGCATGGATTCATCCCAGGTAAATCATGTCAGACAAACTTTGTGGAGTTCTATGACTGGGTGACGAGTGCCTTGGACCTGGGTAAACCAGTGGACGTCCTCTTTCTAGACTTCAGCAAGGCATTTGACTCTGTTCCTCACGAGGGCCTCTTGGATAAGCTGGGAGAAATGGGGGTGGGGAACCAGATGATCAGATGGATAGGCAATTGGCTCCAGGACCAGACCCAGAGGGTCATAGTTGGCAGCATAGTCTCATCCCCAAGGAGGGTCATTAGTGGGGTCCCACAGGGATCAGTCCTTGGGCCCCTCCTGTTCAACGCCTATGTCTCTGACATAAGGACAGGTATCAGGAGTGAGATGAGTCTCTTTGCGGATGACTCAAAACTGGGGGCGGTGGTGGATGGGGAGGAGGGGAGGGTGGCCCTACAGGGAGACCTGGAGGCTCTGGAAAGATGGTCTAGGACGTGGAAGCTGAGGTTCAATGCAGGGAATGCAAGGTACTGCACCGGGACAGAAACCCGGGCCAAGTGTACACCCTTGGGGGGGAATGCTACAAGTCTAGATGGCTGAGAGGGACCTGGGGGTGGTGGTGGATGTCAAGATGAACAACTCGGAGACTTGTAGGAGGGCAGCAGCCAAGGCCAACAGGATGCTGGGATGCATCGCTAGGGGGATCACCTCCAGAAGGAGGGAAATGATACTCCCTCTGTATAACTGCTTGGTGAGGCCACACCTCGAGTACTGCATGCAGTTTTGGAGGCCACACTTAAAGAGGGACATTAAACTCCTGGAGAGGGTCCAGAGGAGGGCAACCAAAATGATTTGGGGCTTGGGGGACAAGACCTATGGGGAGAGGCTCGAAGAGCTAAATATGTACACATTGGAAGAGAGAAGGGACAGGGGAGACACGATAGAGGTCTTCAGGTACATGAAGGGGTAAATAGGGGAGAAGCAGTCAGGGTGCTTCAAGGAAGGAGGAGGGGCAACTGAGGGCATGGGTGGAAGCTGGAGGGGGAAGATTCAGGGAGAAAGGAGGAGGTGCTACTTCACTGAGAGGGTGGTGGAGCCATGGAACGCGCTGCCACCGAGGGGGCTGGTGGAGGCAGAGACGGTGGAGGGGTTCAAGAGGGGTGGGACAGGTACAGGGGAAGGGTTCTGGAAGCAAAATCCAGTGCTGCGAGAATATCCGGAACTGGGAAGGGAGAAGCCAGAGAAGGCGAGGGGGGCAGCAAGTTCAGCTCCCAGGGTGGGGGCTGACCAAACGAGCAGACACGAAAGACCATTAGGCCTATTCTGCTGGCATTTTAGTATGTTAGTATATTCACTCCATTTATTTCAGTATTAGAATATATTCTCTTAACACACTCCCATTTTATATGCACGGTTTAAATCTTTTAGTTACCTGTTTTAAGTTAATTAGCCCATCGTCGTCCTCCTCCAATCAAGTTTTTCTATGTTTACAACTGATCCATTTCTTATCTCACCTCCCTTTAAATGAATTCTCTATCTGGGAAGACAACTCCCACCTATTCCATATGTTGTTAAACTGATCTTGCTTTTGATTTATTTTCCATGTAATTATCTCCATTGTTTGTATCTGGTGGACAACATTCATCCACTCTGTCGTATCCGGAGGGGTTTCTTGTAGCCATCTTCTGGTTATGGCCTTTAAAGCAGCAGCTATAAGGATATTCCAGAGGGACTTCTCATCTTTTCCTTTCATTTCCCTAGGGGGTAACCCCAATACTAAGTGTTGTGGGCCTAGATCTGTGGTACATGAATATTGTTTGTAATTTATCTATCACTTGAGCCCAAAAGGATCTCAGCTTAGGAGAGTACCAGAAAACATGTGCCTGTGTAGACCTGTTCTCCCCACATCCTCTCCAGCAAGATGGGGAAACCTCTCATCATAATGAGTCGTCTGTACAGAGGTCAAAAAATATCTAATTCATACCTGCCAACAAAATTGTTTCCAGTTAAGTGAGGAGGTGGTTGCCCACGTAGATTTCTACATATTTAACCCTTCTTTATTAGTGAGGATGATATTCAGATCATCTTTCTATTTTTTCAAAATGGGCAACGTAGACACCAATGCACCCTTGATATAAGCCTTATATAACAAGGAAATTGCCTTCTCACCATGCGTCGTATTCCAGACTTCTCTAAAAGGGATGTCTGTTTTCTAGTTCTCCTCTGTCTTTGCCTCCTGTTTTTGTAGTTTCCTTATATAATTTCTAATTTGATAGAACCTCATTATGTCTGAATGAGCCCATCCGAAACTATGCTGTGCCTGTTCAAAGGAAACTATCTGTGTTCCCTGTAATAGTTGATATGGGGATGTGATCCCTCTTTCTGATTGGTTCTTGAACCACTTATCTTGTGCTGCCAGGGGAAATCTTGAGTCATAAGCCCACCATTTGAATAAACACATAATTTTTTGTATTTTCCCCCTCTGGTGCCTCTCCTCCAACCCTCAAGCACTGTTTTAATACTAGATAAGTATGTTTGGCAATTACATTTAATTCTAGGCTGGAATATCAAAGCTGTCAGGGGGTTTATCTGGTCCATAAGATCCATCCTTTTCTATAAGGCATCATAATTCCTGTTTCCCCACAACAGGGCCACTCGCATTTGAGATGCGATCCAATATCCTGCTAGGTCAGGAAAAGCCATACCCCCCTCCCTCTTTGGTAAATATAGTATTTTTCTCTTGAGCCTGGGTTGTGATCTTCCCCATGCAAAAGACAAACTGATTTGTTGCCAACTTGCCAACACTGGTTGTAGGACCTTACAGGGAATGCACTGAAACAAATATAAAAACCGAGACAATGCATTCATTTACAATGCTTGCACTTTCACTCCAAATGTCGGGGGAGAGGAGTTTCCATCGTAGGATGTCCTTTTTTAATTGAGTGATTAGAGGGGGGTAATTTAGGTTATATAATTTGTTCGAGGTTCTGCCTATAAGGATTCCCAAGTACCGCATGTTAGTAAGGTCCCACTTCATGGGATATTCTCCCCGTATTGATGGCATAGGGGAGTAGTGCAGACACAATGTCTCTGTTTTGTCTTTATTTAACATATATCCAGGGACAGCTGAATACATGTCTAACTGCTTCATCAGTTGTGGCAGAGATTTTTCAGGTGTGGACATGTAAACCAGGATGTCATCAGCATTCAGGGACACTTTATTCTCCCCATCCCTCACCTGTATACCCTGTATTGAAGGATTCTGCCTTATACTCTCCGCCAGTGGCTCAATATATAGAGCGAAAAGGAGTGGTGAGAGGGGACATCCCTGTCTTGTACCTCTCTCTAAAATAAATCCTGTTGATATGTGTCCATTCACACATACATATCTTGTAGGCCTATTACATAGTTTAAATAAACTTGTAATGAAGTCTTCTGGGACACCAAACCCGGAAAGGACCCTCCTCAGAAAAGACCATGAGACTTTATCAAAAGTCTTTTCTGCATCAAGACTCATAAGTAAAGATGGGGTTTTTATATGGTTAATATGGTCTACAATATGTATAGTTCTTCTTAAATTATCCTGGGTCTGCCTGCCCGGAACAAATCCTGTCTGATCTAGGTGGATTAGTGATGGTAATATTTCTTGAAATCTACGGGCTATAATGGAGGTGTATAATTTATAATCATTGTTTAGTAGCAAAATGGGGCGATATGCAAGACATTTGGAAGGATCCTTTCCGGGCTTGGGAATCACCGAAATGACCACCTGTGCCCAGGAGGGGAGTGGCTCTCCCTGTCCCCTGAAAACTTCTTGCATAGTTTGAAACAGGAGAGGTTGCATCAGTTTTGTGAAGGAAAACTCAGCTGCTAACCCGTCATGACTGGGGCATTTTTCTGTTTTCATCCTCCCCATTTCTGTGACAAGCTCCTGCTATGTAAGGGGCTTGGTAAGATCTATCCTTTGCTGTTCCATAAGTGTCTGAAGTGTTATTTTCCCCAAAAAGTCTTCTGTCAGGGTATCTGATACAGGGGGGTCCACTTTATATAATTTTGCATAATACTCCTGAAAAGCCTCTGCAATATCCTTTGTTTGTGATAACATCTGTCCTGTATTTGGGTAAGTTGAGTGATCGTGGCTTTCGCTCTTTGCACTCGTCATCTAGCTGCCATTAACTTTAAGGAACGCAAGCCCCCTTCATAGAACTTCTGCCTCAAAAAGACCAACTTTTGTTCCACTTGGTAGTCAAGCAGGTCCCCCAGCTGTTTTTTACAATTTTGTAGTTCCTTATTTCTATCTCTTTTATAGTTCTATTTCTGTTTATCTTCCATTGCTTTGATTTTCTCTTGTAGGCCTAATTTAGTAGTTTCATGCTCCTTTTTTTTTTAGCTGATATTTCAATAAACTTCCCCTGTAAGATGGCCTTTGCCGTGTCCCATAATATGCTCTTTGTAATATCTGGTGTAGTATTTTCCTCTAAATATCTCTCATATGTGTCCTTTATTATTATTTTCTGAGGTTCCTCATCTTTTATTAGGGAGACATTAAGTCTCCAAATTGTATTGTTTTCAAATTCTCCCAAAGCCATCGAGAGCAAGATGTGGGCATGATCAGGCTGACACAACTCTCTGCATCTCTTCTTTATGTAACAAAAAATAGTCAAGCCTAGAATATATCTTATGGGGATTTGAAAAGAAAGTATAATCTCTTCTGGTTTTATATACCTGACGCCACACATCCAACATCCCTAATTCTACTAATAGTTTATATAGTTGTCTAGCTATTCTATTTGAGTTTCTCGATGCCTGTGATGTAGGGTCCAGGTTGGGATTAAATACTAGATTGAGGTCCCCTGCACATATCAACAGTCCCTCCGCCCAGTTCTGCAAGTTTAGAAAAAAAGTCTTGTAATCTTTATATTCAGATCCTGGGGGGAAATACATCGATGCTAGGGTGATCTTCTGATCTCTGTATACGCCCTTCAGTACTGCAAATCTACCCTCCTTATTGATCCAAACATCTTCCTTTTGGAATTGCGCCCTCTTAGAAACCAACACTGCAGTCCCTCGTCGTCTCCTCTTTTTATAAGTAGAGGCAACCACCTCCTCGAATCCCATCCTGGACAACTTCTCATGCTCACCTCGTGAGAGATGTGTCTCCTGCACAAGTGTGAAATCTGTTTTTGTTTTTTTAATATATGACAATATTTTACTCCTTTTTATAGGGCTAGTTAGCCCATGAACATTATAGGAGCAGATCAGCGTATTTTTATTATTCATATTGGTGGGGTATAAAATTATATTATGATCTCACACTGAACTACTTTCACCACATGAACCATTTGTTTTTTGAGCTGGAGTCGATCCTCTAGAAATTTATAACCTTTGGTAGCCTTCAACCTAAAAAACCATTGAACATCTCAGTAAAACTTCCGGTGACGTCACGAACGCAATGGCAGCCTAGATCTAGTGGCTCCCCGAGTGATCCCGCTAACAACCCTCCTAACGCAGCAAATCCATAGCCATCTATTCAGCACTGAACCCCGAGGGCAACAAAAAATGCCTAAGAAGCGAGGGGAGGCAAAATTTTCGATACTGACACATCATGATGAGGAGAAATCGCAGGACGAGGGGTCGGAGAGTGAAGACTCCCGGGCCTCATCGTCCTCGCGCCAATCAGTGCAGCACCTGATCAGGCCCCACCACACGATACTCCAGAAGCAAATGGCACATATGCTGGCAGAGATAAAGGATTTCCACCGGGAGATGAAATCAACTGCAACTGCACTACGAACCGACATAGGGAAACTGGAGCAGCGTCAGGAGAGCAGTGAGGCCCGAATTATGGAGATGGAGGGAAGGTTGGTGGACGTGGAGCCTACCATAGTTCAGCTCCATGGAGAAATTAAAGCACTGCAGTCTCAGGCCGAAGATGTGGAGTGCCGCAGCAGGAGAAATAACGTGAGGCTATCGGGGATCCCTGAAGGCTCTGAAGGGACAGAAATGATCCCCTTCATACAGAAACTGTTAAAAGAGCTGCTTCACTTGCCTGAGAGCGCATGCTGAGCCGGAGGGCATCGCACTCCTGGGCCCTAGGTCACCGCCGGGCTCTCGCCCTCGCACCATCCTGATAAAATTCCTTAGGTTTCAGGAGAAAGAGACTGTTCTGCATGCGGCCTGGAGGAAGGGGAAGGTCCTCTTTGAATCACAACGCCTGTACTTTGATAATGATTTCGCCCCTGAAATTATGGTGCGAAGGCACGCTTACACTCCCACAATGAAAGCACTGAGGACAGCTGGCATTAAGTTTCGCATGCCTTATCCCTCCAGAATGACAGTCCTTTTTCCGACGGTCCACGCACCTTTGAGATGGCTGAGGAGGTGAATGCAGAGCTCAAGAGAAGAAGCATAGATGTCCCCCAGCCCAACATGCAACGGGAACCCTCCGTGGCCTCTAAGATAGCCCAGAAGATGTGGAGCAGCGGGCAGAGAAATGCGAGGCGCAGGCAGGGCGTGGAGGCCCTTCAGAAGATTGTCAGTGCCCTACGAGCCTCCCAACTGGCCATAGAAGAGCAGCAGCTGATGAAAACAGGCACAGCAACATGAGGGGGCTGCAAGTATCTCCTAATGTTTTACTTAAAAGGGCAGAAGGGATGGCCTAGTGGCGGCAATGGACAGAAGCAATGCATAACATAATCCCAGTTGGGGTGAGGGTGGGAGGGAGGTCTTGGCAGGGGGGCTCTTTAATGCCAAATGCTTAATCTGCTCGTCAGGGAGGGAGGTTAATACCGGGAGGGTAAGATGGTTTCCACCTGGGGGAGGGACTGGGGTGGGGGTGGGAGGTGGATGAAGGGGCTGAGCCTCAGGGGGTGTTGTGGCTTCCTGCCGTGGATGGGGGGGGAGTTTCGGAAGGGCAGAGGGAGATGGGGAGATGGGAGATGTGGACAGGAGGTCAGTGGACCGCGTTGGCTCCGACCCTAGCGTGGCGGTTCAGCACTGAGCCACGCGGTATGGAGGAGGGGGAAGTCGCACCTCGGGTTTCAAGGTGGGGAGCGGGGAATCTAGGAGGAAGAAGTCAGGGTGCAAAGACAGGGAAGGGGATTGGAATAGAGGGGTAGAGGGAGGAAGCGAGGGATATGGCGGAGGGGTCATCGGGGGTGGGACGGATTCGCTTGATGAGGGAGCTGCTTCAGCTGGAAGGAAGGAGGATGGCATTGCCTACGCAGACTGCTTGGTGACAAAGGCAAGGCCCATCAGGCATGTCTGATTCCTATGCTCTGCCAAGGGGGAGGCGGGAGGGAGATTGAGGAGCGGGGGGAGGAACGGGAATGGAGGAAGGTGGGAGGGAGGGAGAGGAGGGATATAAAGGGAAGTGGTAAATGTGAAGCGAGCATCAAGCTATACGAATGAGAACCTGGGGCCTATCTACGATGGGCCTGCCACTACAGACTGGTGGACAAATATGGCATAAGACATATATGGATCTTACCACAGACAAGAAGAATCTGGGATGGGAGGGGTGGGGAGGGCAAGGGGAACTGGGGAGGGACTGGGGAACTATAAAGTATTAAAGATGTCGCTGGAAGGTGGTGGCTGACCATCCTCCCCTTTTTTTCCTCTATGGGGGATGCCCGATGGGGAGGGGCATGAGGGAGCCTCCTCCTCCTCCCAGAGTCAATAGGGTGGCCTGTTCTTTTCTGGCCTCGGAGGACAAGGGCTACCTTTAACAGTGTAAGGTCATGGAGATGGCTAATCTGAAGGTGCTGTGGAGAGACCGAACCTACCTCGGAAGCCCTGACCTCTGAAGACCCACAGCTACTTCATGAGTGCAACGTGCGGGCCTGAATACCTCTTTCTCCGTGGGTGCTGGGGGGACGGGTGATGTCCTTGTCTGGCGTGGTCGGGCGTGGGGGGGGTTCCTGACGGTTGGCCTGGGTCAGGCGAGGGGTATCATGCCAGGCCCGCCGTGGGATTGACTGTCCGAGAGGTTGGGGCCGCCCCTGTGATTGGGGCCGCTCTCCTCCCTCCAGGGGTGGGGGCCTGCTGAGGAGAACACGCGGGACCCTCCCGGGGCCTATGGGGATGGCCTACATCCTCTGATCCCGGGGCCAAAGGGCTCTTTAACTGCAAAGGGTCATGTAGTTGACCGCCTTTGAGGGGCGGTGAAGAGCCTGCATCTTCCCGGAGCCCCTGACACCCTGAATACATACAGTTGCAGCGGCTGTACAATGTGGGGCGAACACACCCTTTCCCTGTGGATGTTGGGGGCAGCGGGCGCTCCCTCTAGCGCGGGCCGGGCATGGGAGGCCCCTGCAGTCGGCCTGGGTCGATGGAGTAGGTGTCACCGGGCTTGGTTGAGGGCTGTCGTCCGGGGCCGGGTTGGCCTCTGTGGCCTGGGCGGACACTTTGCCCTCACCCTTCTCCCCTTGCCTTGATGTCCTCTGGGCCCAAGGAGGAAATCGCCTCCTCAGAAGAATATTTCTCCTCACAGTTACAGCCGGGATCTTAGGGGGCCACGAGTGGTGCCTCCACCCGTCACCTCATCCTACTTACCCTTTCCCACTTAGCACATAGTGCTACAGCCCAGGAACCCTGGGCAATTGGTAAGGTTCTCCTTACCACAGGATCAGGACCTCCTGATTCGTGGAAGTACCAGTTTGTTAGTTTATGATTACTGAAATTACTGAAATGTTCATCTGTTGTATTGTGATTCTTGTTGTGATTTATGGTCATTACTCACTGTTTTGTAGTGATTGTTGTGATGTTATAGTCACCAGATCTGAGTAAGTGAATTCAGCGAGGGTATACTCCAGAAATGGCAGATCTAGGGCCCCACTGGTGGGAGGGAGGTTTGGATCAGAGAGGATGTCTCTAATAATAACATGTGTACTCCTAAGGTGAAATTACTCTCTCTTAATATTAATGGCCTGGCATCACCTATTAAAAGATCTAGGACCCTAGCTTTTATCAGGTGTTCTAAGGCCGACTTGACATACCTGCAAGAAACCCATATGAATTCTGTTGAACCTTGTTACCCGGGGTTACTAGAATCCCAGTAAGACCTAGTGGTAGGCAGGGAAGGCAGCTTGTGAAACTCCAGTTAAATGGATTTCACACTGTCTCACTCTGTTCTCAGACTCAGCTGAGACTGAGGGATGACATCACCATAGAACTATCGCAGCTGCATGAGCCACAATGGAATCTGCAGCAGGGGGTTGGAATAGAATGTTGGGAGGTTTGAACAGTATTCTGTAGGTCAGTTGGAGTTGGGAGCTTGCTGTGAAAGCAGCACAGCAGCTCTGGTTAGGCTCTTGGAGCCTCAGCCCTGACAGAGGGCTACATTTATTTAAAAGGGTGTGTGTCTCCACCAAAAGAGAGACACAGAAGCAGTTTGTAAGTGGTGGAGACTGCTGATTCGGGTCTCAGTGCCCCCTTCCTCCCTCCGGGGATGGGGGCAGGAAAGGGTTTCCTGCATATTCCTGGGTTAACCCCCTGGCTCTGCTACTAGTGGAGAAGCTGCCTATTTGTTCCAGAGTTTTTGGGAAACAAGTAGACTTGTGACTCGCCTGTGGGGCACCTGCAACCGGAGGGTAAGTGTCTGCTCTTACTAAAGGGCCTATGTTTTTCACCCTGGGACTTGTGTGACATGTGGAGATTGGACTACTGAAACAGTGGGAGGCCTAGAGTAATAGGCTTAGCCAAAAGTAAAAGTATGTTCAAGTCCAGAGCTTAAGGGAAGTCAAAAAGACATGTAGAGGAGATGTGACATACGTCTACCCAGTAATCTACATTGCCAAGCTTTCAGTAAAGGAATTGTTTAGTTTCCAGAGAAATGGCCGGTATGGACTGTGGAGCTGGAGGTGGAGACCCCATCTTTAGTGACCAGGTCCACCTCACGGATTTGCTCTGTGGATTTCTACTTTGCCTCATGCATTTGGCCAGTGATGAGGAAGCACCAGACATGGGATTGAAGGAAAATTCTCAGCAGTCTAAGGCTCTAAGGTGGTTTGGGGAGCCACAACAGGATCATTGGTTCATTTCCCAAAATGGACCGTGGATCAAGTGGCCGGAGGGGGAGCCGGGCCAGTGGGGAAAAACCCAAGTAGTGTACAAGTCGGGCTGTGTACCCAAAGCTGCGTGCAAGTCCGGGCTGTGTGCCTGGTGGGTTCAGAGCCTGAGGGCTGGAAATAGTAAAGAAGTGTTCTGTTGTCTCTAATCTGCATTACCAGGAATGTAGCCCCATGGGGGTCCATCTATGCTTTGTTTGTTCAGCTTGGATGTGAATAAAAGCCACACTGAAGAATCCCATTCCTGGTTCTAGACATTACAGTTATTGCTTCCTGTGTTTGGATTTACTTGGGTGCCCCTGTGCAGAGTAGCCAAACCTAGGCCCCCTGTGCCAAGTAACCTCATCCTCCCCGAACCCAGTCCCCACCAGGTACTGCTGTCAGCTTCAACAGCATGTCACCTGTCGTTTTGCAAAAAGGCAGGGGTGAGGGGTTACAAACATGCAAAATTGGCCAAGCTGAGCTGGGGACAGGTTTTCTACTCTTCCGCCAAAGCAGGGAGATGTAGAGGCGTCGCCATAATAATTTCCCCAAACACCCCATTCAAAGCCGAGCTCACCTGGGCTGACCAGGAGGGCCGCATGGTGCTGGTACAGGGCACATTAAATAATAAACCAGTAACTTTGGTCAATGTATACTTTCCCCCGGGTACCCTGGTGCCTCATATCAAATCTTTGCTGGACAAGATTGTACAAAAGACAAAAGGGGTGCTCATGATGGCTGGTGACCTTAATCTCATTACTAACCCTAACCTGGACTCCCCCAACACTAAACCCCCTAAACAGTCGGCTACCCAAAGATTCTTCAAGAAATTCGTGAGCAAGGCGGGATGGTGTGATGCCTGGAGGAGGCTTCACCCTCATATGAGGAACTACACCTACTATTCCCCAGTTCATTATACCTATTCCCATATCGATCAGGTGTACACTCAGGTGGAGAACCTAGAGTCACTGCTCGATGTTCAAATTGGGGATATCTCTATCTCAGACCATGCCCCCCAGACGTCCATATGGGATTTTGAGCTTCAGCCCAAAAGGACACTTTGGAGGCTTAATCCATATTATCTGCGCTCTAAGCAGTTTTGTGAGTTTCTCACAGAGAAAATTCAGGAGATAAAAGCCGATAATCCGATCGCGGACTCCACCCCCGCAGTTTACTGGGATACGATTAAGACCGTACTCTGGGGACACATAATAAAATACACTGCAGAGTGGGAAAGACAGCGTAAAGTGCAAAGACTTAGGTTGGAGGACACCTTCCACTTCTTACAAATGGCCCACAAACAAGGTGATGCATCTGTACTCCTCCAGCTGCAGCAAACCAGATATGAGCTGGATTGGCTCATTCAACAACAAATGGAGATAGCTCTGACTTTCCTGTGCCAGAAGTTCTATGAGGTGGGTCCAAGAGCTACTTGGTTGTTAGCGTATCAAATCTGGAAACAAACAAAAAGCGGCCACGATCTTAATGGTGTGCCACCCCATGGAAGGCCGGCGCCTCACTAAGATGCATGATATTGCAGAGGCTTTTACCCTATATTACAAGTCCCTTTACACCCCTGAAAATACAGCATCTCCACAACAAATAGCTGAATTTCTACAGTCAATTACCCTGCCACGCCTGACAGAAGATCAAAGCCAAGCCCTGACCTCCCCAATAACGGAGGTGGAACTGTTTAGTGCTATTGCAAATGCCAAGTCACTGAAGTCACCCGGGCTGGATGGGTATGAGGCTGAGTTTTATAAGGTGGTCAAGGCTCAGACTCTCCCTAATCTCCTCAGCATATTCAGCTCGGTCCTGGAGGGGAATCCCCCCCCCATCTTGGTCGTACGCTACGATTTCCGTAATCCCTAAACCCGACAAGAACCCACAACTATGTGCCTCCTATAGGCCCATATCGGTACTTAATCAAGACTATAAGTTATTTATGAATATATTAACTCACCGAGTAGATCAGGTGCTCCCCCTGCTAATCCATAAGGATCAAACCGGATTTGTTCGGTCCCGCACTACCACTGATAGCATCAGGCGGACCCTTCATATAGTCCATCACATGCAAACCAGTGGAACTCCAACCATACTTGTCAGCCTAGATGCCGAAAAGGCGTTCGACAGGGTGGCATGGCCATTCCTCTATGCAACCTTACATAAGCTCGGCTTCCCCCCCACACTAATTACTGCCCTTCAAAACATCTACTCTTCCCCTCAGGCCTGTGTGAAGGTAAATGGGCACCACTCCACTTATTTCCCCCTATATAGAGGAACAAGGCAGGGATGCCCCTTCTCCCCTCTGCTGTTTGCGGCCTTCATTGAGCCTTTGGCTCAGAAGATCAGAGAAGCGAGGGGAATGTAGGGGGTGGAACTGGGAGGTAATGAACACCAGATAGCCCTCTACGCGGATGATATTCTTCTGTACTTACAGAACCCCGAGCAATCTCTTCCTACAGTCAAGCTAATTTTGGACTCCTTCGGACTGGTCTCGGGGTACAAACTGAACCTCGCTAAAATGGAGCTGCTCGCCTTCCACTATTCCCCTTCACTAAAAGTGAGGACCGATATTCCGGGAAGATGGGACCTGGAAAAACTAAGATATCTGGGAGTATCTATCCCTAAATCCCCCTTGGAGTTCTATAGGCATAACTACTCTCCCTTTATGTTGCAGCTGAAAACAGATCTGTCCTCGTGGGCAACTCTCCCTTTGGGTCTTGCTCGAAGGATTGACCTAGTCAGAATGGTCACCCTCCTGAGAGCTTTGTATTTATTTCAAAATATTACCATTCACCTTCCTTTAAAAACCTTCAGAGAACTAAATCGCCACATCACCAACTTTATCTGGCTAACCATAAACCCCGAGCACCTAAAATTTTACTTCCTCACAGCAGAGGAGGACTGGCCTCCGGATCTGAGACTCTACCAGCAAGCGGTAAACTTGATGCAATTGATGTCCAGGCAAACCAAAACAACCATCCCGCACTGGATTGACATAGAGTGAGCACTGATGGATGATCATACATTTTACCGAGCCCTGTACCAGCATAAGATGGACAGGACCTCATATAAACACATAAACCCTTGGCTTGCAGCCTCAATGCGAGGCTGGCAGAGCATTAAAAGAACCTATCAATTGACTCCCCTCCTACCACTCATATGCCCAATCTCCAGCCTGAGCAATATTCCCCCAAACAGCTTGGATGGTAGTTTTCGGCAATGGGAAGGGAGAGGTCTGAGATATCTGGGACAAATAGTGACCCAGGGTATAATGTGGACTTACACGAAAATCCAGAGGAAATACAATTTACCACATCGGGATTTCTATCGATACTTGCAGCTTAGGCACTATGCAGACAGTCTACCTTGCATGGTCTGGGAACATGAGCGGCTCCCACCATTAATACAAAACCAAGTCATTCTCAACAAAATCCTAAAACAAAGGCATCTGGTTTCTCTGTATTATCAAGCTCTGAACACGCGGAGCTATACCTACATTGATAGCATCTGTGAGTAATGGGGTCTAGAATCCGGCTACCGGATAACATCCGAAGACTGGCAACGAGCCTGGAGATACTCGGCAAGAGTCTCCAGCTCCCACGTATGGCGGGAATTCACGTGGAGATGCCTAATCCGATATTTTAGGACCCCGGTAATTACTAGCCACTTCAAATCAACTCTCCCAGCTACATGCTGGCGCCTCTGCGGAAACGTGAGGGCAAATCATACCCACATAATGTGGGAATGTCCGCTCTTGAGACCCTACTTTGTGCTCTTGCAATCCCACCTTCAGGAAATGTTGGATCCTCAGTTCCAACTGACAGTGGAGATGTTTTTGTTCTCCGTGTTCCCTAAAAACTTACGCGGCCCAATTACCAGATATTTACTGCTTATACTCCTTACTGCGGCGAAGAAATCCATTACAAAGCTGTGGCTGACACCTAAGGTACCCATGATACAAGACTGGTGGAATATTGCTAGACAAATCTACACTATGGAGAAAATAACACACAGCCTAAATAACCAAGAGGAAAAGTTCACCACCAGATGGGCTAGGTGGCAAATATACTACATGTTAAAAGACCCTACCTTTACACCGTAGATGGGAGACTGGTGACGGGCGAAGGACCCGCCCCCCCTTACGAATGGACCGGGGCCGTAGGGGGGTTTTCTAACTCGGGTGCCCGTGGTCTACCATTGAAGAATGTACCCTCAAGAAATCCTTATCGATTAAATATAAGATATAATTGCGCCAGATACAGGCCTGAATCATACAGAGTGGGGTGCTTTGGAACCTGCCTGAACTGTTTTTCTTCACCTCTGGAATAACCTGAAGTGATCAATGGTCCAGGAGATCTTAGTCTCCGCCTTATTGCCTCACTGCCAGGACGAACTGCCTGTGGATTACCTGCCCCCCATGGACTCTGCTAAATATGGGTTTATAGCCCTAGCTATTGTCTTAAAATATTATACCTATACTGAGTGTGTTAATATTTGTCTACATGAAGTTAATCTCTCTGATCTGGATGACCTGTTTGTAAATATGTTATAAAACCTAAATAAAGATGATATTTTAAAAAAAGAACATCTGAGTAAAAACATTGAACTTCTAAATAAAACCAGCTGTCTGGAACTCCATTAGCCAACTGGGCCATTCAGTGTTCCTCTTAACTTAACTGCTTCCAAGGAAGGAAGCCCAACTCTTTGGGCTTCTATTCTTAGTGGTACCCCCTCTGTTACTGTAGGGGTCCCACCAAGTAGGGGTATGAGTATTTTTCCTCATACCAAGGAACTCTCCCCCAGAGCCAAGTATGCTATGTGGTATTGGCTCGTTTACAGGAAACAGAAAATGCCACAGACCTTTATAATTATTTGGTACGTTATTTCTCCAGCATAAAACTAGCTAGACATCAGTAGGTCATAAGCTTAATAATGCCCTCCTTTTGATCATTTCAGTACAGGGCAAGTACTCCCATAATCTCGAGACTGGACTTTTTCCAGGTGGAGAGAGCAGGAAAAGCCACCTTTTAGTTATCTCATGCATGTTCCTGTTCATTAGGCAAGAATAGATTCTCAAAGTTATGTTCCTGCATTGTTTATGCTTCATTCAGAGTTCACCTCTAACCTCTTTACCCGGTCCTATATTCCTGTATTGTGATCTTCTCAAGTTTTATTAGAGACATTTGTCCATTTTAGCATATGCGACTCTTCCTTCCCCCCCCCCCCCGCTTCCAGGATTGTAGGCCTCGCTCAGCAACTAGAGCACACAAGGCTTCTTAATGAGGCTGATCCATGGGGTTATAAATATTCAGTATCTTTGCCATTTGCAGTATGCTGACTTCTTTTCCCAGTTTAGCAGATGTTTTGTCTCCTCTCTTGTCCGCATATTGGAGTAAAGCTGCTACTCTTCGTGCTGCTTCCCCAGCATTCAATCTAGATGATTCCCCGGTCCCTTGATGTGTCACTGTTTGCCAGTCCGGGTGGAAACATTGTCCTGCAGCGCTACATTCCATGGGCAGATCTGTACTTGCAATCCCCTTTTCACCATATCTTGTTTCGCCTCTTGAGCAGGCCCATACATGACACTTCTTGTTTCCCAAACCACTCTTAGACATGGAGTCTGGAAATTTATGTTTTGTTCTCTCGGCACCTACAGAATTGGAGCATATTTTTGTCTGGCGTTCTGTATCTCTGGTGGGTAATCATGATCGAGTGAGATCTTAGAGTCCAAGCATTTCAGTTTTTTCTGGGACCAAGCTCGGCGCAATATGTCCTCCTTAATTTTATAACTCGCACATTTTATCACAATAGACTTAGGATGCGCTGCCGGGTCAGTAGGTTTTTTAACCAGTGAGCGGTGTGCTCTCTATTCGCAAAGCATATCCTGGTGGAATGTCCAATATGTCTCTGAAGAGGTTTTCAATAAAATATGGCATAGGGTATGTTTCCGCTCCCTCTTTTAAATCATAAATCCTAATGTTGTCCCTCGACCGACTCTCCAAGTCCAAAATTTTAGCATGTAGCTCCGCTGTCCGTTGCAAAAGCATTTCCAGGACCCCTCCCATTTGCTGTGCAAGATCCTCTGAGGCCTCCACACGCTCCTCCATCTGGTCCATGCGGGTTTCCAGGTTTGTGAGTTTATCCGATATATATTTTTGAATTATTCTCGGTTTTCCATTCTACAGCCCTTTATTTTCGTTAGCAGGGTCTCAAATCTGCTACGAGATAAGTGCTCTAATGCTCCGTGTCATGCTCAGATCCTTTAGTACTGGAGGGAGATCTGCTTCTTTCTCTGAGCCCTGTGCCTTTGTTCGATCTGTCTGCATCCTCGAAAATTAGTCCTTTTTTAGGAGTCATTTTCAGAACCCTTCTGCCCTTTGAACTACCGCTCAACATTTTTTGCAGTTCCAGTGTCATTTGGCTTTCTGATGGGATTTTTTAAATAAGGTTTCTGGATCAGGTGGTAGGGAGCTGCTCTCCCCAAGTTTTTACAGGTCTGTGGCAGAACCGGAAGTCCTGCATTTTCATTTATGGGGAAAGGTTCTACTTTAAAAACTGGATCTAAAGAGGACACGAAAGATAAACTATTGGCTCTAGCTCTAGCAAACAGATGTATATACCCTGAAAACCTGGCCCTATGCCTTAACATATCCAGTTCTGCTTCTCCACCTACTACAACTACTGTATGGCATCTGCTTCTACAGTGGTGGTTTCAGAAGCTTTCCCTCTTAAAATCAGGATACTTGATCCTAATGGCCTACGGTCACCTCGGAAGGCTCTGAGTGAAGCTGGATGGAAACAGAATACAGCTAGTACATGGATCCCAGACCCTAGCTGGGACCCTAAATTAAATTTCACTCTGAACTCCCCTGAATGGCGCCCAACGGTGCCATTTCAAGACTTGGATATTCAAAGTACTACAGTTCAAAAAGACACAATTGGAAAGGCTTTGCCTGGAGTTCAGTGGCCAAGCAGCCAGCCACTCCCACTTCCTGAGCTATGTAAGCAGTTCCTCTCAGCCTCATTGTGAAGCATTTTTTCTTTGCAGCTGAAGACTCTGTCAGTTTGTCCTCTGAACTGCTTGGGCCTCCCCGGCTGGCTGGGCCTTGCCCCCCTTTGCTGCTCCTGCTTGTCTCTGATGGGCTTCTGTGTTTATTTTCCTGCTTCTGGTTTGTATTTTGCCTTCGGCTGTGTGTGCTTCCTTCCTTTTTTGGGGGGGCTTTGCTTCTAAGCTCCTAGCATACTGCTACTCAGAGCTCCTGCTACTGCTTTCAGTTACCTACAACTGTAGCCACTGCTGCTGTTTAATTACTATTGTACCCAGTGCTTGTATTTTACACTGTGCTCACCATGCTCAAACTACTGCAATGCAACTGCAATCATTATCTGTGTTTTTCAGCTCAGTCATAGCTGCTCCATGTTGCATACTCAATTCTTTTCACCTGACACAGTTTACTCTGACCCTAGCTGTGCTGCTCATTCCTGCTCTCATTCTACTTGCAGCTTCATTGCACTGCCTGGCTACATCTGCTTTCAAAGCATTGTCTCCCTGTTTTATTGCAGTTACAACTCTGAGGTCAGCCAACTAAGCTCCTGCTGAGCCTGTTAATATAGCTTTGATATAAAAAAATTGCCTCACCTCCGAACAATCCTCAGAGTATTTGACACCTTGATTTGGCTTTTCATGTCTGGCTGGGTTGCCCCCAATTCAGTGCTGTTAATGCTGTACAGTATGTTATGCAGACCTCTGTGCAGGTCCACCTATCACTACTACTGCTTACTGACCTATGTGCAGGTCCACATTTGCTTATGCAACCATTGCTACTTGCTTACACAAACCATTGCTTCATGCCTACTGCCACCCCTCGGCTTCAGCCTCTAAGATTCTGCTGCACTCAATCTGCATTCAACCTTGCAAGGTCTCAGCAATCAGTGCTCATTACGATCTCAGCATGCCATGCTCATTCAACTCACCAGCTTTTCGGCTCTCAATCAATTTCTGGGGCATGCCAGCCATTCTATTCTGGCAAAGGGTTCCTGCAGCCGACAGTCTCGCTCTGCATTTAGTCTGCATCTCAAGTGTGTCCAGCTTGGGGTGGAATCCTTCTCACCTGGCACATAGCTGGGAATGTTCTCGCCCCGGGCTTGGCTTTAGCTGCCTGCTATGTGACAGCAGCTCCTGGTATAGAATTTAAGACTAGCAGTGAAGGGTGTAAAAAGTTACCTCCTTTGACTCTAGTGTTCCACTATAACGGTTAGCCATTGACTTTAGTGGTTTCCCTAATGAGCCACCTTCACCGCATTCTCCCTATGATTGCCTCTGGTTCACCTGGTTTGATTTAGGGTGGGTAGGCCAGGTGAGTGCCTCCTCCTGCGCCTTGGATGTATGTATTGTTGCAGAGTTTTCTCGCAACCTTCCATGGCATTCCTGCTAGAGGGTTTGAGTGAGATCTTTCCTCCAAATTGGAATATTTTCCACATCCCTTTAATTGGGTTTTCCAAATTGCAGCTGCAGAGCCATCACTAACTAAACTATTCCAAGTCTGGAGGAAAGGCGACCTAGGCCTTGGATCCTCAGAGATTTCCTCCTCATAGGGTTTTTTTTTCTCCTCCGTTGCCTAAGGTCATAACACTTAGTCAGCATAGTTGTTTCTCCTAGTTTCTTTAGGTAGGTTCCACTGTTGGATGGAGGTGGAGGATGTCCTGCCATTCCCTCTCTCCTTAGGGGATCCCCTAATTTCAACACAAACCATCAGTATCATGCTACGCAAGCCTTGGTATTTATTGTGTTATCCAACTGAGCATCTCATTGCATTATCAAACTGCCTATGCTTCTCCACTACTACGTTACAGTTACTGCTCCTATGTCACAGTTACTGCTTGCTCATATGCTTCATGTTGCCTCCTTTTTGGGGATGCTACTACATTTCTTTTGGGGATTCCTAAGATACCTTTAACCACAGGAATTGTCCCGTGGCACCTCTAGGGGTGGAACCCTCTCCGAGGATTCCTTGCCTTCTTACCCCTACAGGGTGGTAATTCCTCTGGAATAGAGAGTGTGAACGGTCATAACCAAACTAACACAGTTGCACAAGCATAACACTATACTGGCAGCATAGGTCAGTGAATTGGAAAGGCTTTGCCTGGAGTTCAGTGGCCAAGCAGCCAGCCACTCCCACTTCCTGAGCTATATAAGTAGTTCCTCTCAACCTCATTGTGAAGCATTTTTTCTTTGTCCCACCACCCTCTCCTCCTCCTCCTCCTCCTGCGGCAGCACTCTCTCCTTAGGGGGATTCCTAAGGTACCTTTAGCCAAGGGAATCCTCCTGTGACACCTCTAGGGGTGGAACCCTCTCTGAGGGTTCCTTGCCTTTGTACCCCTACAGGGCCGTAATTCCTCTAGAATAGAGAGTGCGAAAAGCCAAAACCAAACTAACACAGTTGCACAAGCATAACACTATATTGGCTACATAAGTCAGTGAACTGGGAAATAACCTTACAGCAAATAGAAAGGAAGGTGCTACGGTGGAGACACTGGAAAACAGCAAAGTTTAAAAGAATCCACATTATTAAGCAATTCCTTCTTCCTTCCATCCTTTATGTGTCCATGATTTTCCCCCTGCAGTACAATTAGAAACTAAACTTTGTAACCTTTTTTTTCCAGATGCTATGGGGGAATCGGTTGAACCCTATCAAACAGTGTTATACCTGTCTATCACGGGACAAAGAAGGCATAGGAATGATATTTTGCCACACTCTTTTTCTCCCTCAGACCATTAAGTGTGGGTTAAACCCTCTAGAAGGCCCTCACAACCAGTGGATTAGACTTACTTTGGCTAGATACCTGACAGGATGGCAAATTACTCCCCCAAAAATCACCAGATACCTACATATCCCTGATTTTTTCAAACCAACTGCCAGTAAATTGTTTAAATGGGGCTTAACAAAGCAGCAACTTTTACAAAATTCGGGGAAAAAACTTTATCAGATGGTTTGGGCAGTAGCCCACCCTCTGGAACTCCTCTTTAGGCACTGCCCGCCCCCCCAAAAAAAAAATAAGTTAGTGTATGCCCAATTGACTAATAGAAGACTCCCAACTTATATGTGGGAACATTTATGGCTGTCAGTCTATGGCAGACTAAATATAAGAGGTACAGCAAAATATAAGGCAATAGAGGAAAGGAATTGTCCCTATCCCGACTGTACTAATTTAGAAGAAACTAAGGAAAACAATCTCCTGTTCTGTTCTTATGCTAAACCTCTACGGGAGTTTTTAGCCCTTAAATGGGAGTATGGGGTGGCTGACCAAGCTAACATATGAATTTCTAATATTGGGACAATACTCCATGGCTGGAGCCCAGTATCATCATCACACTTTGTCAATTTTTGTATGTTGTTTAAAATTTTTTCTCTGGCAAAGCAGATGCCAGTGGGTACTCTACCAAAGAAGAATGCCTTATGAAACTGTTTTACATCACATTCATCAAGCCATGATGAAAGTATACATAAATGATGTGTCAGTATATTCCTCCCTGGAAGTTTTACAATGGTGGAAAGGTTTTAATAAGTTCATAAAATACAAATAAGTATGGTTTATCTAAGACGTACCCTAAGAGTGGTATGACTATCTTCTTCTTTTTGATGTTAATTATTCTAGGGTTATCTATTATTTACCATGACTCAATACTGTTTTGTATAGGCAGTTCCGACTGTGTATTAAATGTAAATACTTCCTTACTCCTATGGGGGGAGGTCAGAAAAAATGTATTTGTTATTTATTAACTTTCTTTCTTTTTTCTTGGATTTTAATCTACTGATTTTTGTATGACTGTAATACTTATTTGATTTATTTTTCTTTACTTTTTTGATTTGTAGCTTATTTTGTGTGGTTTAACACTGTTTGTAACTATTTTGATTTTGATGTTGTATCAAAAAAGTCCTTTTTTCAAGAAGTGCCATGGGATCTTTACCGTCCACCTGAACAGGCAGATGGGACTTCGATTTAATGTCTAATCTGAAAGACAGCACCTCAGGAGTGCAGCAGCCCACTCATGCTGCACTACAGTGTCAGTATTTGGATATTAACCCAAGTGTCTGGTGTGGGGACAGAACCCACAGCCATCTAATCTCCCAGCCTCAGAAGCGGGTGTGCTACCTGCTGAGCCACTGACACTGACAGAAGTAAGTGCCTCAGCTGGGACTTAGTGCAGTCTATTCAGTGTCCCCAAGAATAAAGTTCTGGTGCAGCCATTAAAAGTACTTTTTGTTCATTACACCCCCACTGTCTTGTAGCCCCAACAGCTATCTCTCTAACAAATCTTTTATTTTCCTTAAGTCCTTGTTTCTTTTGCTTTCACTGCCACCGCAGTCCTGTGACCCAGGCGGCAGGCAGCTCCTCATTATTATGTATGCGGGGCTCATAAAATATTTGAGAACATCGCTTTTGTCCCACACTTAGTGCTTCACTGCGCTTTCTTTATTTATATTTAAAAAACTTCTCTGTAGCCTTACTGAGGTCCCTGCTAACATAGCCAGGGCATTCTGGTGTCCCTTGTACTGCTGTTCTTATGTCCTCTATGTGACGATGTACCTTTGTAAATGAGCCTCTGGCTCAAAGGTTTCAAAACTGATGTTTAACTAACTAAATAAATAAATAAATAAAACTCCTCTGTTGTGACCGCACACCGAGTGGTCAGCAGCAAAGCACCTCTGTGCGCAGGCGTGGTCACGGGTGGCTCTGGAACATGCCAGTAACTCGCGATTCAATTTTAAGCCCAAAATGGGCTAAAGCAAAGTACTAGGCTGGGTTTGGGAGATGAAAGGATCACCAGGGGGACAAGTGGGAAGGGGTCACGCGGCAGGAGGTGCCGGAAGGAAACAAGTGGATGCCAGAGGCAGTGGAAAATCCCCGGGAGGCATACACAAAAGATAAGCCCCATTTTGGGGAGGGGGGGTTACACCAATTTACCAATGATGAAAATGTATTAATTCTTAATTTAAAGATTTATTTCTATTTTTTATTATATGGTACCATTTTATAAGCACAATAACACATTTCACGGCTTGCGGTTATTAGGTAGTTACCACACTCCCCCCCTTCCCACCCCATGGTTGAAGGACACTCAGCAAACACCTTGTGCCTCCAAATGATGGAGTGTGGAGGGGGGACATGCAGCAATCACCCAATAACTGCACACCCAGCCGTGTGTTATTGCTTACATAGTTCACCAAAATATCTCTGATTACTCAATATGCCTCTTAGTTTGAAGCTATATCATTTTTGTTGGGGTAACTGGTAAGTAAAAGTGTGCTTTAAGGTTAAGATTTGACTACAGATATGAAGCTCTCTCACCATGCATCCATTCAGCTAGTCAGTTGGCCACACACACCCACATTATTTTTTATATCATTTTTACATATTTTTTTAAACTTGTGGCTCATACAATCATCATTTCATATAGTTGCTATGTTACATTCTAGAATACATATCACTGGATTCTATACATCAAGCACTAGAACTCAGTAAAGAACATTTATTCAATTTTTTGTCATTTGCTGACATATGATTGATTGATTGATTGAGTGATTGATTAGGGCTGATCTGCACAGCAGACCAGCTCCTATTGGGATCAAAGTCAGGATGTGTTTTGCTGCTGTCTCATTGAAATGCATTAGGGGGCTGGGATATGCCTTTTTATAGTCTTCAGTGAGAGAGTTGTGCCTTGCTATTGCTCCTCCCAGCTGTCTGTAATGCTCTGCTAACTTTCTGTTAGCTGCAAGGAGTCACATGCATAAGAACCCTTTGAGCAAATAGTAACTGTCTTGTGAAAGTGTAGCTGACCTAAGTGATATCACTGAAGAAGTTTAGCCTCACCCCCACTGTGGTGACAAGAATGACAAGGAATGACCTCAGACAGGAAGTACAATTAACTCTCCGTTAACACAACTTTGTGAATGGAAAGCTAACCTTCATTTTTCCTGGGAAAAGATGAAATTTCCAATATAAAACTGAGTGTTTTCATGATACTAAGTAATTGCAATGCTAAAGGACAAAGAATAGCGTAGCTGTGCCACCATTTGCTGCTTGTAGGAACTCAAAACTATCTTTCTCAGCGTCTCTGTATGATGAAACAACAGCTATTTCCAGTCAATTCACATGGTCTGTCCAGGGAATGGAAAAACAGAAAGGGATCATCAGCTGGAGCAAGAGGGAGCCAGGGTGAGAGAGTCTGCAAAACAACACTTAGTCAACCTGACTTTCCTACACACAGTATCCCAAATATATAAAAGGCTCAGGGGTTCCATACTGGAACATAGAATAGGATGGAAATGTCAGTGCCCGGCTTAGCCAGACAGGGAATAAAATAAAATCTGGCCCCCTCTCCCACCTACCTGATGGGACTGATGAGCAGCCCAGCCACGCAAGGAATAAAAAATTAAAATCTGCCCCTTCCCCAACTACCTGATGGGTCCAGCGCCTAACCCAGTCCATCAGGGAATAAAACAAATCTGTACCCATCCCCTGACGGATCCAGTGCCAAACCTGATCCATCAGAATACAAAAAAAAATGGCCCTCTCCGCTCTCCATTACCTGACCGGTTAGATACCCAATCCAGCCCATCAGGGAATAAAAAAAATATTTCCTTCTCTCCGAAACTACCTGATGGCTCCAATATGTAACCCAGCCTGTCAGGGAATAAAAAAAGGCTTCCCCTCCCAACAACAACCTGACACATCCAGTGCCCAACGCAGCCCATCAGGGAATGAGAAAAAACTGTTGCCTTCTCCCAAGAGCCTGACAGTTCTGGAGCCCCACCTGGCCTATAAGGAAATTAAATAAATCTTTTCCCTTCCCTCCAGGTACCTGATGGATCCCATTCCCAACTTGGCCTGTGTATTAAGCCAAACACAGATAAGGAGAAGCAGCTGCTAAGCAGTGAGTAGAAGCTGGAATAGGTGGGGCACTAAAACAGGGTTCTCCCCAAGCCCATCCACTCGGCTCACACTGAGCGGCATAAACCCACATGAGAAACTTGGGACTGCTGTTGCTCTGCAGCTCCTACCACTGCCATCTATGCTCCAATCCACCCTGCAGCATAGCAGAATGGTACAGTGCCCAACCTGGCTCATCAGGGAATAAAACAAAACCTGAACCCTTCCTGCAAACTACCTGATGAGTCCAGTGCCCAACATGACCCATCAGGGAATAAAACAAAAAATGTACCCCTCCTACAGATTACCTGATGAGTTCAGTGCCAAACCTGGTCCATCATGGAATAAAACAAAATCTGTACCCTCTTGCAACCTACCTGATGGGTCCACTGCGCAACCTGACCCATCAGGGAATAAAACAAAATCTATACCCCCTCCTTCAAAATACCTGATGGATCCAGTGTCCAACCTGGTCCATCAGGGAATAAAACAAAATCTGCACCCCTCCTGCAAACTACCTGATCAGTCCACTACCAAACCTGGCCCATCGGGGAAGAAAAACATGTATCCCTCCTGCAAATTGCCTCATGAGTCCAGTGCCCAACCTGGTCCACCACAGAATAAAACAAAATATGTACACCTCCTGCAAACTACCTGATGAGTCCAATGCCCAACATGGTCTATCAGGGAATAAAACAAAATCTGTACCCCTCCTGCAAACTATCTGATGGGTCCAGTGACCGACCTGGTCCATCAGGGAAAAAAACAAAATCCGTACCCCATCTGCAAACTACCTGATAGGATCAGTGCCCAACCTGACCAATCAGGGAATAAAACAAAATATGTAACCCTCCGGCAAAGTACCTGATCAGTGCAGTGCCTAACCTAGTCCATCTGGGAATAAAACAAAATCTGTACCCCTCCTGCAAACTACCTGATGGGTCCAGTGCCCAACCTGACCCATCAGGGAATAAAACAAAATCAGTACCTGTCATGCAAACTACCTGATCAGTCCAGTGCCTAACCTGGTTCATCAGGGAATAAAAATCAGTGTACCTCCTGCAAACTGCCTGATGAGTCCAGCGCCCAACCTGTTCCATCAGGGAATGAAACAAAACCTGTACCTCTCCTGCAAACTACCTCATCGGTCCAGTGCCCAACCTGATCCACCAGGGAATAAAACAAAACCTGTACCCCTTCTGCAAACTACCTGATGAGTCCAGTGCCCAACCTCACCCATCAGAGAATAAAACAAAATCTCTACCCATCCTGTAAATTACCTCATGAGTAGAGTGCCCAACCTGGTCCATCAGGGAATATAAGAAATCTGTACCCCTCCTGCAAACTACCTGATGGAAACAGTGTCCAACCTGACCCATCAGGGAATAAAACAAAATCTGTACCCCTCCTGCAAACTACCTGATGAGTTCAGTGCCCAACCCGGTCCATCGGAGAATAAAACAAAATCCGTACCCATCCTGCAAACTACCTGATGAGTCCAGTAACCAAACTGACCTATTAGTAAATAAAACAAAATATGTCCACCTCCTAAACACTACTTGATGGGTCCAGTGCCCAACCTGACCAATCAATGAATAAACCAAAATCTGTACCCCTCCTGTAAAATACCTGATGAGTCCAGTACCCAACCTGACCCATCAGGGAATAAAACAAAATATCTACGCCTCCTACAAACTACCTGATGGGTCCAGTGCCCAACCTGACCAATCAGGGAATAAAACTAAATCTGTACCCCTCCTGCAAACTACCTGATGAGTACAGTACCCAACATGATCCATTAGGGAATAAAACAAAACCTGTACCCCTCCTGCAAACTACCTAATGAGACCAGTGCCCAACCTGACCAATCAGGGAATAAAACAAAACCTGTACCCCTTCTGCAAAAACTACTTGATGAGTCTAGTGCCGTATCTGGTCCATTAGGGAAAAAAAAATCTGTACCCCTTCTGCAAACTATCTGATGGGTCTAGAGCCCAACCAGGTCCATCAGCGAATAAAACAAACCTGTACCCCTCCAGCACACTACCTCATCAGTCCAGTGCCCAACCTGGTCCATCAGGGAATAAAACAAAATATGTACCCCTTCTGCAAACTACCTCAGGAGGTCAGTGCCCAACCTGACCCATCAGGGAATAAAACAAAATATGTACCCCTCCAGTAAAGTACTTGATCAGTCCAATGCCTAACCTAGTCCATCAGGGAATAAAACAAGATCTGTACCCCTCCTGCAAACTACCTGATGGGTCCAGTGCCCAACCTAACCCATCAGGGAATAAAACAAAATCTGTACCCATCCTGCAAACTACCTGATCAGTCCAGTGCCTAACCTGGTTCATCAGGGAATAAAAATCTGTATACTTCCTGCAAACTGCCTGATGAATCCACTGCCCAACTTGCTCTATCAGGGAACGAAACAAAACCTGTACCTCTCCTGCAAACTATCTCATCGGTCCAGTGCCCAACCTGGCCCACCAGGGAATAAAACAAAATCTGTATCCCTCCTGCAAACTACCTGATGACTCCAGTGCTCAACCTGGTCCATCAGGGAATATAAGAAATCTGTACCCCTCCTGCAAACTACCTGATGGAAACAGTGTCCAACCTGACCCATCAGGGAATAAAACAAAATCTGTACCCCTTCTGCAAACAACCTGATGAATGCAGTGCCCAACCTGGTCCATCGCAGAATAAAACAAAATCTGTACCCCTTGTGCTAAATTCCTGATGAGTCCAGTGCCCAACATGACCCATCAAAAAATAAATCAAAATCTGTACCCCTCCTGCAAAGTAACTGATAACTCCACTGCCCAGCCTCGCCCCTCAGGAAATAAAACAAAATCTGTACCCCTCCAGCCAACTACCTCATGAGTCCAGTGCCCAACCTGGTCCCTAAGGAAATAAAACAAAATCTGTACACCTCCTATAAACTGCCTCATGGGTCCAGTGCCCAACCTGACCCAGAGGGAGTAAAACCAAACTTGTACCCCTTCTGCAAACTACGGGATGGATGGGTACAGTGCCCAACCTGGTCCATCAGGGAATAAACCAAAATATGTACCCACCTGCAAACTCCTTGATCAGTCCAGTGCCCAACCTGACCCATCATGGAATAAAACACAACCTGTACCCTTCCTGCAAACAACCTGGTGGGTCCAGTGTCCAACCAGACCCATCAGTGAATAAAACAAACTTGTACCCCTCCTCCAAACTACCTGATTGGTCCAGTGTCTAACCTGGTTCATCAGGGAATAAAAATCTGTATACTTCCTGCAAACTGCCTGATCAATCCACTGCCCAACTTGCTCTATCAGGGAACGAAACAAAACCTGTACCTCTCCTGCAAACTATTTCATCGGTCCAGTGCCCAACCTGATCCACCAGGGAATAAAATAAAATCTGTACCCCTCCTACAAACTACCTGATGACTCCAGTGCCCAACCTGACCCATCATGGAATAAAACACAACCTGTACCCTTCCTGCAAACAATCTGGTGGGTCCAGTGTCCAACCAGACCCATCAGGGAATAAAACAAACTTGTACCCCTCCTCCAAACTACCTGATTGGTCCAGTGCCCCACCTGGTCCATCAGGGAATTAAACAAAATCTGACCCCCTCCTGCAAACTAATTAATGAGTCCAGTGCCCAACCTGACCCATCAGGGAATAAAACACAATCTGTACTTCTCCTGCAAACTACCTGATGAGTCCAGTGCCCCACCAGGCTAATCAGGGAATAAAACAAAATCTGTACCCCTCCTGCAAACTACCTGATGGGCCCAGTGCCCAACCTGACCCATCAGGGAATAAAACAAAATCTGTACGCCTCCTGCAAACTACCTGATGAGTCCATTGCCCAACTTGACATTTCATGGAATAAAACAAAATCTGTTCCCTCCTGCAAACTACCTGATGGGACCAGTGCCCGACCTGGTTCATCAGGGAATAAACTAAAATCTGTACCACATCTGCAATCTACCTGATGAGTCCAGTACCCAACCTGACCCATCAGGGAATTAAACAAAATCTGTACTCCCCCTTCAAACTACCTGATGAGTCCAGTGCCCAATCTGGTCCATCAGGGAATAAGACAAAATATGTACCCCTCCTGCAAACTACCTGATGGGCCCAGTGCCCAACCTGACCCATCAGGGAATAAAACACAATCTGTACCCCTCCTGCAAACTACCTGATCAGTCCAGTGTCTAACCTGGTTCATCAGGGAATAAAAATCTGTAACCCTCCTGCAAATTACCTGATGAGTCCAGTGCCCAACCTCTTCCATCAGGGAATGAAACAAAACCTGTACCCACCTGCAAACTACATGATGATTCCAGTAGACAACCTAACCCATCAGAGAATAAAGCAAAATCTGTACCCCTCCTGCAAACTACCTGATCAGTCCAGTGCCCAACCTGGTCCCTAGGGGAATAAAACAAGATCTGTACCCCTCCTGTAAACTACCAGATGGGTACAGTGTCCAACCTGACCCATCAAAAAATTAAAAAAAATCTGTACCCCTCCTGCAAAGTAACTGATCAGTCCAGTGCCCAACCTCGCCCCTCAGGGAATAAAACAAAATCTGTACACCTCCGGCAAACGACCTCATGAGTCCAGTGCCCAACCTGGTCCCTAAGGGAATAAAACAAAATCTGTACCTGCCCTATAAACTGCCTCATGGGTCCAGTACCCAACCTGACCCACAGTAAGTAAAACCAAACTTGTACCCCTTCTGCTAACTACCGGATGGATGGGTCCAGTGCCCAACCTCGTCCATCAAGGAATAAACCAAACTCTGCACCCAAACTGCAAACTCCCCGATCAGTCCAGTGCCCAGCCTGACCCATCAGGGAATAAAACACAACCTGTACCCTTCCTACAAACTACCTGATGGATCCAGTACCCAACCTGGTCCATCAGGGAATAAACCAAAATGTGTACCCCTCCTCCAAACTACCTGATGAGTCCTGTGCCCAACATGACCCATCAGGGGATAAAGCAAAACTTGTACCCCTCCTTCAAACTACCTGATTGGCCTACTGCCCAACCTGGTCCATCAGGGAATAAAACAAAATCTGTACCCCTCCTACAAACTACCAGATGGGACCAGTGCTCAATCTGGTCCATCAGGAAATAAAACAAAATCTGTACCCCTCCTACAAACGACCTGATGGGTCCAGTGCCCAACCTGACCCATCAGGGAATAAAACGAAATCTGCACGCGTCCTGCAAACTACCTGATCAGTTTAGTACCTAACCTTGTCCATCAGGGAATAAACATCTGTATCCCTCCTGCAAACTGCCTGATGAGTCCACTGCCCAACCTGTTCCATCAGGGTATGAAACAAAACCTGCATCTCTCCTGCAAACTACCTCATGGGTCCAGTGCCCAACCTGGTCCACAAGGGCATAAAACAAAATCTGTACCCATCCTGCAAATTACCAGATGGATACAGTGCCAAACCTGGCCCATCAGGGAATATAAGAAATCTGTACCCCTCCTGCAAACTACCTGATGGGAACAGTGTCCAACCTAACCCATCAGGGAATAAAACAAAATCTGTACCCCTCCTGCAAACTACCTGATGAGTTCAGTGCCCAACCTTGTCCAACGGGGAATTAAACAAAATCAGTACCCCTCCTGCAAACTACCTGATGAGTCCGGTGCCCAACCTGGTTCATCAAAAAATAAAACAAAATCTGTACCCCTCCTGCAAAGTAAATGATTACTCAAGTGCCCAACCTTGCCCCTCAGGGAATAAAATAAAATCTGTACCCCTCTTGCGAACTACCTGATGAGTCCTCTGCCCAACCTGACCCATCAGGGAATAAAACAAAACTTGTAACCCTCCGTCAAACTACCTGATTGGTGTACTGCTCAACCTGGTTCATCAGGGAATTAAACAAAATCTGTACTCCTCCAGCAAACTAATTAATGGGTCCAGTGAGCAACCTGACCCATCAAGGAATAAAAAAGACCTATAACCCTCCTCCAAACTACCTGATGAGTCCAGTGCCCAAGCTGACCCATCAGGGAATAAAACAAAATCTGTACCCCTCCTGCAAACTACTTGATGAGTAAAATGCCCAATCTGACAAATCAGGGAATAAAACAAAATCTGTACCCCTCCTGCAAACTACCTGATGGGTCCAGTGCCCAACCTGACACATCAGGGAATAAAACGAAAGCTGCACCCGTCCTGCAAACTACCTGATCAGTCTAGTACCTAACATTGTCCATCAGGGAATAAACATCTGTATCCCTCTTGCAAACTGCCTGATGAGTCCACTGCCCAACCTGTTCCATCAGGGTATGAAACAAAACCTGTACCTCTCCTGTAAACTACCTCATGGGTCCAGTGCCCAACCTGGTCCACAAGGGCATAAAACAAAATCTGAACCCATCCTGCAAATTACCTGATGGGTAAAGTGCCAAACCTGGCTCATCAGGGAATATAAGAAATCTGTACCCCTCCTGCAAACTACCTGATGGGAACAGTGTCCAACCTAACCCATCAGGGAATAAAATAAAATCTGTACCCCTCCTGCAAACTACCTGATGAGTTCAGTGCCCAACCTTGTCCATCGGGGAATAAAACAAAATCAGTACCCCTCCTGCAAACTACCTGATGAGTCCGGTACCCAATCTGGTCCATCAAAAAATAAAACAAAATCTGTACCCCTCCTGCAAACTAAATGATTACTCCAGTGCCCAACCTCGCCACTCAGGGAATAAAACAAAATCTGTACCCCTCCTGCAACCTACCAGATCAATCCACTGCCAAACCTGGATCGTCAGGGAATAAAACTCTGAGTCCCTCCTACAAACTGCCTGATGATTCCAATACCCAAGATGGTCCATCAGGGAAAAAAATAAAATAAATACCACTCCTGCAAACTACCAAATGGGACCAGTGCTAAACCTTTCCATCAGGGAATGAAACAAAACCTGTATGTCTCCTGCAAACGACCTCATGGGTCCAGTGTCCAACATAGTCCACCAGGGAATAAAACAAGATCAGTACCCATGCTAAAAATTACCTGACGAGTACAGAGCACAACCTGGCCCATCAGGGAATAAAACAAAATTGGTACCCATCCTGCAAACTACCTCATGGGACCAGTGCCCAGCCCGGCTCATCGGGGAATAAACCAAAATCTGTACCCCGCCTGCAAACTACCAGGTGACTCCTGTACCCAACCTGACCAATCAGCGAATGAAACAATATCTGCAGTCCCCGTTCAAACTACCTGATAAGTCCAGTGCCCAATCTGGTCCATCAGAGAATAAAACAAAATGTGTACCCCCTCAACCTATATGATGAGTCCAATACCCAACCTCACCCATCGGGGAAAAAAACAAAATCTCTACACCTCCTGCAAACTGCCTCATGAGTCCAGTGCCCAACCTGACTCATCAGGGAATAAAAGAAAGCTGAACCTCTCCTGCAAACTACCTGATGAGTCCAGTGCCAACTTGACACTTCAGGGAATAAAACAAAACCTATACCCTTCCTGCAAATTAACTGATGGATCTAGTGCCCAACCTGGTCCATCAAGGAATAAAACAAAATCTGTACCCTCCTGCAAACTACCTGGAATATAAATAAATCTGTACCCCTAATGCAAACTATGTGAGCAGAACAGTGCCCAACATGGAAAATCAGAGAATACAACAAAATCTGTACCCCTCCTGCAAACTACCTAATTGCTATAGTACCCAATCTGATCCATTAGGTATTAAAACAAAATCAGTACCCCTCCTGCAAACTACCTGATGAGTCCAGTGCCCAACCTGGTCCATTAAAAAATAAAACAAAATCTGTACCCCTCCTGCAAAGTAAATGATTACTTCAGTGCCAAACCTCGCCCCTCAGGGAATAAAACAAAATCTGTACCCCTCTGGCAAACTACCTCATGACTCCAGTGCCCAACCTCATCCCTAAGGGAATAAAACAAAATCTGTACACCTCCTATAAACTGCCTCATGGGTCCAGTGCCCAACCTGACCCACAGGGAGTAAAACTAAACCTGTACTCCTTCAGCAAACTACTGGATGGATGGGTCCTGTGCCCAACCTGGTCCATCAGGGAATAAACCAATATCTGTACCGCACCTGCAGACTCCCTGATCAGTCCAGTGCCCAACCTGACCCATCAGGGAATAAAACACAACCTGTACCCTTCCTGCAAACTACCTGACGGGTCCAGTATCCAACCTGGTCCATCAGGAAAATAATCAAAAACTGTACCCCTCTTGCAAACTACCTGATGAGTCCTGTGCCCAACCTGACCCCTTCAGGGAATAAAACAAAACTTGTACTCCTCTGCCAAACTACCTGATTGGTGTAGTGCTCAACCTGGTTCATCAGGAAATTAAACAAAATCTGTACCCCTCCTGCAAACCAATTAATGAGTCCAGTGACCAACCTGACCCATCAAGGAATAAAACAGACCTGTAACACTCCTGCAAACTACCTGATGAGTCCAGTGCCCAAGCTGACCCATCAGGGAATAAACAAAATCTGTACCCGTCCTGCAAACTACTTGATCAGTTAAGTGCCCAACCTGACCCATCAGGCAATGAACCAAAACCTGTACCCTTCCTTCAAACTACCTGATGGATGCAGTACCCAACCTGGTCCACCACTGAATAAAACAAAAAATGTACACCTCCTGCAAACTACCTGAGGAGTCCAGTGCCTAACATGGTCGATAAGGGAATAAAACAAAATATGTACCCCTCCTGCAAACAACCTGATGGGTCCAGTGCCCAATTTGGTCCATCAGGGAATAAAACAAAAGCTGTACCCCTTCTGCAAATTACCTGATGAGTTCAGTGCCCAACCTGATCCATCACGGAATAAAACAAAATCTGTACCCCTAAGGCAAAGTTCCTGATGAGTCCAGTGCCTAACCTAGTCCATCAGGAAATAAAACAAAATCTCGACCCTTCCTGCAAACTACTTGATGGGTAGAGTGCCCACCCTGACCCATCAGGGAATAAAAGAATATCTGTAACCATCCTACAAACTAACTGATGGGTCCAGTGCCCAACCTGACCCATCAAGGAATAAAACAAAATCTGTGCCCCTCTTGCAAACTACCTAATCAGTCCAGTGCCCGACCTGACCCATCAGGGAACAAAACAAAATCTGAACCCCTCCTGCAAACTATCTCATGACTCCAGTGCCCAACCAGGTCCCTAAGGGAATAACACAAAGTCTGTACACCTTCTGTAAACTACCTGAGGGCTACAGTGCCCAACCAGACCCATCAGGGAATAAAAAAAAACCTGTACCCCTTCTGCAAACTACCTGATGGGTCCAGTACCCAACATGGTCCATCAGGGAATAAAGTAAAATCTGTACCACTCCTGCAAACTACTGAATCGGTCCAGTGCCTGACCTTTCCATCAGGGAATGAAACAAAACCTGTACGTCTCCTGCAAACTACCACATGGGTCCAGTGTCCAACCTGGTCCACCAGGGAATAAAACAAAATCTGTACCCATCCTAAAAATAAACTGATGGGTACAGTGCACAACCTGGCCCATCAGGAAATATAAGAAATCTGTACCCCTCCTACAAACTTCCTGATAGGAAAAGTGCACAACCTGACCCATTAGGGAATAAAACAAAATCTGTACCCCTCCTGCAAACTTCAGATGAGTTCAGTGCACGACCTGGTCCATCAGAGAATAAACCAAAATCTGTACCCCTCCTGCAAACTACCAGATGAGTTTAGTGCACAACCTGGTCCATCAGAGAATAAAACAAACTCGCTACCATTCCTGCAAACTATCTGATCAGTCCAGTCCCCAACTAGACCCATCAAAAAATAAAAACAAAATCTGTACCCCTCCTACAAAGTAACTGATTAGTCCAGTGCCCAATCTCATCCATCAGGGAATAAAACAAAATCAGTATGCCTCCGGCAACTACCTCATGAGTCCAGTGCTCAACCTGGTCCCTAAGGGAATAAAATGAAATCTGTACCCCTCCTATAAACTGCCTCATGGGTCCAGTGCCCAATCTGACCCACCAGGGAATAAAACAAAATCTGTACCCCTCCTGCAAACTACCTGATGAGTCAAGTCCCCCTCCTGCAAATGACCTGATGAGTCCAGTGCTCAATTTGACTCATCAGGGAAAAAAACAAAATCTATACCCCCTCCATCAGACTATCTGATGAGTCCAGTGCCCAACTTGACCCATCAGGGAATAAAACAAAATATGTACCGTACCCCTCCTGTAAACTACCTGAAGGCTTCAGCCCCAACCACACCCTGAAGGGAATAAAAAAAAAACTGTACCCCTTCTGTAAACTTCCTGATGGGTCCAGTGCCTAACCTGGTCCATCAGGGAACAAACCAAAATCTGTACCCCTCCTGCAAACTACCTGATGTGTTCTGTGCCCAACCTGACCCATCATGGAATAAAATAAAACTTGTACCCCTCCTCCAAAATACTTGATTGGTATAGTGCCCAACCTGGTCCATCAGGGAATTAAACAAAATCTGTACTCCACCTGCAAACTACCTGATGACTCCAGTGCCCAACCTGGTCCATCAGGGAATATAAACAAATCTGTACTCCTCCTGCAAACTACTTGATGAGTCAAGTTCCCAACCTGGTCCATCATGGAATAAATCAAAATCTCTACTCCTCCTCCTCCTGTAAATTACCTGATGAGTCCAGTGCCCAATTTGACTCATCAGGGAATAAAACAAAATCTATACCCCTCGATCAGACTACCTGATGAGTCCAGTGCCCAACCTGACCCATCAGGGAATAAAACAAAATATGTACCGTACCCCAACTATAAACTACCTGATGGCTTTAGTGCCCAACCAGACCATTAAGGGAATAAAAAAAAAAACTGAACCCCTTCTGTAAATCTCCTGATGGGTCCAGTGCCCAACCTGGTCCATCAGGGTATAAACCAAAATCTGTACCCCTCATGAAAACTACCTGATGAGTCCAGTGCCCAGTTTGACTCATCAGGGAATAAAACAAAATCTATACCCCTCCGTCAGACTACCTGATGAGTCCAGTGCCCAACCTGACCCATCAGGGAATAAAACAAAATATGTACCGTACCCTTCTGTAAACCACCTCATGAGTCCAGTACCCAACCAGGTCCCTAAGGGAATAAAACAAAATCTGTACTCCTCCAATAAACTACCTGATGGCTTCAGTGCCCAACCGGACCCATCAGGAAAAAAAAAAACTGTACCCCTTCTGTAAACTTCCTGATGGGTCCAGTGCCCAACATGGTCCATCAGGGTATAAACCAAAATGTGTACCCCTCCTGCAAACTATCTGATGAGTCCTTGCCCAACCTGATGCATCAGGGAATAAAACAAAATCTGTACCCCTCCTGCAAACTACCTGATAAGTTCAGTGTCCAAACTGACCCATCAGGGAATAAACCAAAATCTGTACCCCTAAGGCAAAGTACCTGATGAGTCCAGTGCCTAACCTAGTCCATCAGGAAATAAAACAAAATCTGGACCCTTCCTGCAAACTACTTGAGGGGTAGAGTGCTCACCCTGACTCATCACGGAATAAAAGAATATCTGTAACCATCCTGCAAACTACATGATGGGTCCAGTGCCCAACCTGACCCATCAGGGAATAAACCAAAATCTGTACCCCTCCTGCAAACTACCAGATGAGTTTAGTGCACAACCTGGTCCATCAGAGAATAAAACAAAATCTCTACCCTTCCTGCAAACTATCTGATCAGTCCAGTCCCCAACCAGACCCATCAAAAAATAAAAACAAAATCTGTACCCCTCCTACAAAGTAACTGATTAGTCCAGTGCCCAATCTCATCCATCAGGGAATAAAACAAAATCAGTACGCCTCCGGCAACTACCTCATGAGTCCAGTGCTCAACCTGGTCCCTAAGGGAATAAAATGAAATCTGTACCCCTCCTATAAACTGCCTCATGGGTTCAGTGCCCAATCTGACCCACCAGGGAATAAAACAAAATCTGTACCCCTCCTGCAAACTACCTGATGAGTCAAGTCCCCCTCCTGCAAATGACCTGATGAGTCCAGTGCTCAATTTGACTCATCAGGGAAAAAAACAAAATCTATACCCTCCATTAGACTATCTGATGAGTCCAGCCCAACTTGACCCATCAGGGAATAAAACAAAATACCGTACTCCTCCTGTAAACTACCTGAAGGCTTCAGTGCCCAACCACACCCTTAAGGGAATAAAAAAAAAAACTGTACCCCTTCTGTAAACTTCCTGATGGGTCCAGTGCCTAACCTGGTCCATCAGGGAACAAACCAAAATCTGTACCCCTCCTGCAAACTACCTGATGTGTTCTGTGCCCAACCTGACCCATCATGGAATTAAAGAAAACTTGTACCCCTCCTCCAAAATACCTGATTGGTATAGTGCCCAACCTGGTCCATCAGGGAATTAAACAAAATCTGTACCCCTCCTGCAAACTAATTCATGAGTCCAGTGCCCAATCTGACCCATCAGGGAATAACTACCACATAGTCCTGGATGTCAAAAGCCAGGTGGTTCACTACTCCCCGAACCACAACCTGAACTTATGCACTATTTACTGTCTGATGTCTTGCTGACCCCACACACCTTATCTTCTGTTTCCTCTGTTGTCTATGTACCTAATTCACAAAATGTATCTTACCCCCAGGCTTGTTGACTCCTTGTACCTCACCACAAATGTATAATTGTTTGCTCACCTGCTTTGCTGTATTGATGTACCTGTTATACCTGTTGTACTCTCCCAGGTCATTCCTGAAAATAGGCATATAACTTGTCTAGTGTACCTACCCGGCAAACAAAAGCTAAATAAATAAAACAAAATGTCTACTCATCCTGCAAACTACCTGATGAGTCCAGTGCCCAACCTGGCTCATCAGGGAATAAAACAAAATCTGCACCCTGCCAGCAAACTACCTGATGAGTCCAGTACCCAACCTGAAGCATCACGGAACGAAACAAAATCTGTACCCCTTCTGCAAACTAACTCATGAGTCCAGTGCACAACCTGGACCATCATGGAATATAAAAAATCTCCACCCCTAACGCAAACTACCGGATCACTCCAATGCCCAATCTCATCCATCAGGAAATAAAACAAAATCTGTACCCTCCTGCAAACTACCTGATGAGTCAGTGCCCAACCTGACCCATCAGGAATAAAACAAAACCTGTACCCTCTTGCAAACTACCCGATGAGTCCAGTGCCCAACCTGGTTCATCAGGGAATAAAACTCTGTATCCCTCCTGCAAACTGCCTGAAGATACCAGTACCCAACATGGTCTATCAGGGAATACAATAAAATCTGTACCACTGCAGCAAACTGCCGAATGGGTCCAGTGCCCAACCTTTCCATCAGAGAATGAAATAAAACCTGTAAGTCTCCCGCAAACTACCTCATGGGTCCAGTGTCCAACCTGGTCCATCAGAGAATAAAACAAAATCTGTACCCCTCCTGCAAACTACCTGCTGAGTTCAGTGCCTAACCTTGTTCATCGAGGAATAAAAAAAAATCTCTACTCCTCCTGCAATCTATCTGATCAGTACAGTCCCCAACCAGACCCATCAAAAAATAAAAACAAAATCTGTACCCCTCCTGCAAAGTAACTGATTAGTCCAGTGCCCAACCTCGCTCCTCAGGGAATAAACAAAATCTGTACGCCTCCGGCAAACTACCTCATGAGTCCTGTCCTCAACCTGGTCCCTAAGGGAATACAATGAAACCTGTACCCCTCCTATAAACTGCCTCATGGGTCCGGTGCCCAACTAGACCCACCAGGGAATAAAACAAAATCTGTACTCCTCCTGCAAACTACCTGATGACTCCAGTGCCCAACCTGGTCCATCAGGGAATATAAACAAATCTGTACTCCTCTGCAAACTACTTGATGAGTCAAGTTCCCAACCTGGTCCATCATGGAATAAATCAAAATCTCTACTCCTCCTCCTCCTGTAAATTACCTGATGAGTCCAGTGCCCAATTTGACCAATCAGGGAATAAAACAAAATCTATACCCCTCGATCAGACTACCTGATGAGTCCAGTGCCCAACCTGACCCATCAGGGAATAAAATAAAATCTGTACCGTACCCCAACTGTAAACTAACTGATGGCTTTAGTGCCCAACCAGACCATTAAGGGAATAAAAAAAAAAACTGAACCCCCTTCTGTAAATCTCCTGATGGGTCCAGTGCCCAACCTGGTCCATCAGGGTATAAACCAAAATCTGTACCCCTCCTGAAAACTACCTGATGAGTCCAGTGCCCAGTTTGACTCATCAGGGAATAAAACAAAATCCATACCCCTCCGTCAGACTACCTGATGAGTCCAGTGCCCAACCTGACTCATCAGGGAATAAAACAAAATATGTACCGTACCCCTTCTGCAAACCACCTCATGAGTCCAGTGCCCAACCAGGTCCCTAAGGGAATAAAACAAAATCTGTACTCCTCCTATAAACTACCTGATGGCTTCAGTGCCCATCCTGACCCATCAGAGAATAAAATAAAACTTGTACCCCTCCTCCAAATTACCTGATTGGTCTAGTGCCCAACCTGGTCCATCAGGGAATTAAACAAAATCTGTATCCCTCCTACAAAACTACCTGATGACTCCAGTACCCAACCTGACCAATCAGGGAATGAAACAAAATCTGTACTCCACCTTCAAACTACCTGATGAGTCCAGCTCCCAACCTAACTCATCAGGGAATAAAACAAACCAGTACCCATCCTGTAAACTACCTGATGAGTCCAGTGCCAAACTGACCCTTCAGGGAAAAAAACAAACCATGAACCCCTCCTGCAAACTATCTGATGGGCCCAGTGCTGAACCTGGCTCATCAGGGAATGAAACCAAACCTGTACCCTTCCTACAAACTAACTGATCGGTCTAGTGCCAACCTGGTCCATCAAGGTATAAAACAAAATCGGTACCCCTCCTCCAAACTACCTGGAGTATAAATGAATCTGTACCCCTAATGCAAACTAACTGATCAGAACAGTGCCCAACATAGTCCATCAAAGAATAAAACAAAATCTGTACCCCTCCTGCAAACCACCTGATTGGTACATTACCCAATTTGATCCATTAGGGAATAAAACAAAATATGTACCCCTCCTGCAAACTACCTGATGAGTCAAGACCCCAGCCTGGTCTGTCAGGGCATAAATCAAAATCCCTACCCCTCCTGCAAATTACCTGATGAGTCCAGTGCCCAATTTGACTCACCAGGGAATAAAACAAAATCTATACCCCTCCATCAGACTACCTGATGAGTCCAGTGCCCAACCTGACCCATCAGGGAATAAAACAAAATATGTACTGTACCCCTCCTGTAAACTACCTGAAGGCTTCAGTGCCCAACCAGACCTTTAAGGGAATAAAAAAAACAACTGTACCCCTTCTGTAAACTTCCTGATGGGTCCAGTGCCTGACCTGGTCCATCAGGGAACAAACCAAAATCTGTACCCCTCCTGCAAACTACCTGTTGTGTTCTGTGCCCAACCTGACCCATCACGGAATAAAAGAAAACTTGTACCCGTCCTCCAAAATACCTGATTGGTATAGTGCCCAACCTGGTCCATCAGGGAATTAAACAAAATCTGTACCCCTCCTGCAAACTAATTCATGAGTCCACTGCCCAACCGGACCCATCAGAGAATAAAACAAAATCTGTAACCCTAAGGCATAGTACCTGATGAGTCCAGTGCCTAACCTAGTCCATCAGGAAATAAAACAAAAAAATCTGGACCCTTCCTGCAAACTACTTGATGGGTAGAGTGCTTACCCTGACCCATCAGGGAATAAAAGAATATCAGTAACCATCCTGCAAACTACCTGATGGGTCCAGTGCCAAACCTGACCCATCAGGGAATAAAACAAAATCTGTACCCCTCTTGCAAACTACCTGATCACTCCAGTGCCCAACCTGATCCATTAGGGAATAAAACAAAATCTGTACCCCTCCTGCAAACTATCTCATGACTCCAGTGCCCAAACAGGTCCCTAAGGGAATAACACAAAATCTGTACGCCTTCTGTAAACTATCTGATGGCTACAGTGCCCAACCGGACCCATCAGGGAATAAAAAAAAACCTGTACCCCTTCTGGAAACCACCTGATGGGTCCAGTACCCAACATGGTCCATCAGGGAATACAATAAAATCTGTACCACTCCTGCAAACTACTGAATCGGTCCAGTGCCTGACCTTTCCATCAGGGAATGAAACAAAACCTGTACGTCTCCTGCAAACTACCTCATGGGTCCAGTGTCCAACCTGGTCCACCAGGAAACAAAACAAAATCTGTACCCATCCTAAAAATAAACTGATGGGTACAGTGCACAACCTGGCCCATCAGGGAATATAAGAAATCTGTACCCCTTCTGCAGACAACCTAATCAGTTCACTGCAAAACTGGTCCATCTGAGAATAAAAATCTGTATCCCTTCTGCAAGCCACCTGATGAGTCCAGTGCCCAACCTGACCCATCGAGGAATGAAAAACAAAATCTATTCCCCTCCTGCAAACTACCTGATGGATGCAGTGCCCAACCTGGTCCACCATTGAATAAAACAAAATATGTAATCCTCCTGCAAACTACCTGATGAGTTCAGTGCCCAACCTGGTCCATCAGGGAATAAAACAAAAGCTGTACCCCTTCTGCAAACTACCTGATGAGTTCAGTGCCCAACCTGACCGATCAGGGAATAAACCAAAATCTGTACCCCTAAGGCAAAGTACCTGATGAGTCCAGTGCCTAACCTAGTCCATCAGGAAATAAAAGAAAATCTGGACCCTTCCTGCAAACTACTTGATGAGTAGAGTGCTCACCCTGACCCAACAGGGAATAAAAGAATATCTATAACCATCCTGCAAACTACCTGATGGGTCCAGTGCCCAACCTGACCCATCAGGGAATAAAACAAAATCTGTACCCCTCTTGCAAACTACCTGATCAGTCCAGTGCCCAACCTGACCAATCAGGGAATAAAACAAAATATGTACCGTACCCCATCCACAAACTACCTCATGACTCCAGTGCCCAACCTGGTCCCTAAGGGAATAACACAAAATCTGTACCCCTTATGTAAACTACCTGATGGCTTCAGTGCCCAAGCGGACCCATCAGGGAATAAAAAAAAACCTGTACCCCTTCTGCAAACTACCTGATGGGTCCAGTGCCCAACCTAGTCCATCAGGGAATAATCCAAAAATCTGTACCCCGCCTGCAAACTACCTGATGAGTCCAGTGCCCAACCTGGACCAGAAGGGACTTAAACAAAATCTGTACCCCTCCTACAAAACTACCTGATGACTCCAGTACCCAACCTGACCAATCAGGGAATGAAACAAAATCTGTACTCCCCCTTCAAACTAACAGTTGAGTCCAATACCCAACCTGACCCATCAGGGAATAAAACAAAATCTCTACACCTCCTGCGAACTACCTGATAAGTCCAGTTCCCAGCCTAGTTCATCAGGGAATAAAACAAACATGTACCCTTCTGTAAACTATCTCATGGGCCCAGTGCCGAACCTGGCTCATCAGGGAATGAAACCAAACCTGTACCCTTCCTGCAAACTAACTCATGGGTCTAGAGCCAACCTGGTCCATGAAGGAATAAAACAAAAACGGTACTGCTCCTGCAAACTACCTGGAATATAAATGAATCTGTACCCCTAATGCAAACTAACTGATCAGAACAGTGCCCAACATGGCCCATCAAAGGATTAAACAAAATCTGTACCCCTCCTGCAAACTACCGGGTTGGTCCACTGCCCAACCTCACCCTTCAAGAAATGAAACAAAATCTGTACCCCTCCTGCAAACTAATTCATGAGTCCAGTGCCCAATCTGACCCATCAGGGAATAACTACCACATAGTCCTGGATGTCAAAAGCCAGGTGGTTCACTACTCCCCGAACCACAACCTGAACTTATGCACTATTTACTGTCTGATGTCTTGCTGACCCCACACACCTTATCTTCTGTTTCCTCTGTTGTCTATGTACCTAATTCACAAAATGTATCTTGCCCCCAGGCTTGTTGACTCCTTGTACCTCACCACAAATGTATAATTGTTTGCTCACCTGCTTTGCTGTATTGATGTACCTGTTATACCTGTTGTACTCTCCCAGGTCATTCCTGAAAATAGGCATATAACTTGTCTAGTGTACCTACCCGGCAAACAAAAGCTAAATAAATAAAACAAAATGTCTACTCATCCTGCAAACTACCTGATGAGTCCAGTGCCCAACCTGACCACTCAGGGAATAAAACACACCTGTACCCCTCCTGCAAACTACCTGATGGGACCAGTGCCCAACCTGGCTCATCAGGGAATAAAACAAAATCTGCACCCTGCCAGCAAACTACCTGATGAGTCCAGTACCCAACCTGAAGCATCACGGAACGAAACAAAATCTGTACCCCTTCTGCAAACTAACTCATGAGTCCAGTGCACAACCTGGACCATCATGGAATATAAAAAATCTCCACCCCTAACGCAAACTACCGGATCACTCCAATGCCCAATCTCATCCATCAGGAAATAAAACAAAATCTGTACCCCTCCTGCAAACTACCTGATGAGTCCAGTGCCCAACCTGACCCATCAGGGAATAAAACAAAACCTGTACCCCTCTTGCAAACTACCCGATGAGTCCAGTGCCCAACCTGGTTCATCAGGGAATAAAACTCTGTATCCCTCCTGCAAACTGCCTGAAGATACCAGTACCCAACATGGTCTATCAGGGAATACAATAAAATCTGTACCACTGCAGCAAACTGCCGAATGGGTCCAGTGCCCAACCTTTCCATCAGAGAATGAAATAAAACCTGTAAGTCTCCCGTAAACTACCTCATGGGTCCAGTGTCCAACCTGGTCCATCAGAGAATAAAACAAAATCTGTACCCTCCTGCAAACTACCTGCTGAGTTCAGTGCCTAACCTTGTTCATCGAGAATAAAAAAAATCTCTACTCCTCCTGCAATCTATCTGATCAGTACAGTCCCCAACCAGACCCATCAAAAAATAAAAACAAAATCTGTACCCCTCCTGCAAAGTAACTGATTAGTCCAGTGCCCAACCTCGCTCCTCAGGGAATAAACAAAATCTGTACGCCTCCGACAAACTACCTCATGAGTCCTGTCCTCAACCTGGTCCCTAAGGGAATAAAATGAAACCTGTACCTCTCCTATAAACTGCCTCATGGGTCCGGTGCCCAACTAGACCCACCAGGGAATAAAACAAAATCTGTACTCCTCCTGCAAACTACCTGATGACTCCAGTGCCCAACCTGGTCCATCAGGGAATATAAACAAATCTGTACTCCTCCTGCAAACTACTTGATGAGTCAAGTTCCCAACCTGGTCCATCATGGAATAAATCAAAATCTCTACTCCTCCTCCTCCTGTAAATTACCTGATGAGTCCAGTGCCCAATTTGACCCATCAGGGAATAAAACAAAATCTATACCCCTCGATCAGACTACCTGATGAGTCCAGTGCCCAACCTGACCCATCAGGGAATAAAACAAAATCTGTACCGTACCCCAACTGTAAACTAACTGATGGCTTTAGTGCCCAACCAGACCATTAAGGGAATAAAAAAAAAACTGAACCCCCTTCTGTAAATCTCCTGATGGGTCCAGTGCCCAACCTGGTCCATCAGGGTATAAACCAAAATCTGTACCCCTCCTGAAAACTACCTGATGAGTCCAGTGCCCAGTTTGACTCATCAGGGAATAAAACAAAATCTATACCCCTCCGTCAGACTACCTGATGAGTCCAGTGCCCAACCTGACCCATCAGGGAATAAAACAAAATATGTACCGTACCCCTTCTGCAAACCACCTCATGAGTCCAGTGCCCAACCAGGTCCCTAAGGGAATAAAACAAAATCTGTACTCCTCCTATAAACTACCTGATGGCTTCAGTGCCCATCCTGACCCATCAGAGAATAAAATAAAACTTGTACCCCTCCTCCAAATTACCTGATTGGTCTAGTGCCCAACCTGGTCCATCAGGGAATTAAACAAAATCTGTACCCCTCCTACAAAACTACCTGATGACTCCAGTACCCAACCTGACCAATCAGGGAATGAAACAAAATCTGTACTCCACCTTCAAACTACCTGATGAGTCCAGCTCCCAACCTAACTCATCAGGGAATAAAACAAACCTGTACCCCTCCTGCAAACTACCTAATGAGTCCAGTGCCAAACTGACCCTTCAGGGAATAAAACAAACCATAAACCCCTCCTGCAAACTATCTGATGGGTCCAGTGCCGAACCTGGCTCATCAGGGACTGAAACCAAACCTGTACACTTCCTACAAACTAACTGATCGGTCTAGTGCCAACCTGGTCCATCAAGGAATAAAACAAAATCGGTACCCCTCCTCCAAACTACCTGGAGTATAAATGAATCTGTACCCCTAATGCAAACTAACTGATCGGAACACTGCCCAACATAGTCCATCAAAGAATAAAACAAAATCTGTACCCCTCCTGCAAACTACCTGATTGGTACAGTGCCCAACCTGGTCCATTAGGGAATAAAACAAAATCTGTGAAACTCCTTCAAACTTCCTGACGAGTCCATTGCCCAACCTGACCAATCAGGGAATAAAACAAAATCTGCACCCCTTCTGTAAACTACCTGATAGATTCAGTGCCCAACCGGACCCATCAGGGAATAAAAAAAAAATCTGTACCCCTTCTGTAAACTACCTGATAGCTTCAGTGCCCAACTGGACCTATCAGGTAATAAAAAAGAACCTGTACCCCTTCTGCAAACTACCTGATAGGTCCAGTGCTCAACCTGGTCCATCAGGGAATATAAGAAATCTGTACCCCTCCTGCAGACTACCTGATGAGTCCAATTCCCAACCTGACCCATCGCAGAATAAAACAAAATTTGTACCCCTCCTGCAAACTACCTGATCAGTCCAGTGCCCAACATGATCAATCAGGGAATAAAACAAAATATGTGCCCCTCCTTCAAACTTCCTGATGAGTCCATTGCCCAACTTGACCAATCAGGGAATAAAACAAAATCTGTACCCCTCTGCAAACTACCTAATCAGTCCACTACAAAACTGGTCCATCTCAGAATAAAAATCTGTATCCCTTCTGCAAACTACCTGATGAGTCCAGTGCCCAACCTGACCCATTGGGGAATGAAACACAAAATCTGTTCCCCTCCTGCAAACTACCTGATGGATGCAGCGCCCAACCTGGTCCACCATTGAATAAAACAAAATATGTACACCTCCTGCAAACTACCTGAGGAGTCCAGTGCCCAACATGGTCTATAAGGGAATAAAACAAAATATGTACCCCTCCTGCAAACAACCTGATGGGTCCAGTGCCCAACTTGGTCCATCAGGGAATACAACAAAAGCTCTACCCCTTCTGCAAACTACCTGATGAATTCACTGCCCAACCTGACCCATCAGGGAATAAACCAAAATCTGTACCCTAAGGCAAAGTACCTGATGAGTCCAGTGCCTAACCTAGTCCATCAGGAAATAAAACAAAATCTGTACCCTTCCTGCAAACTATTTGATGGGTAGAATGCTCACCCTGACCCAACAGGGAATAAAAGAATATCTGTAACCATCCTGCAAACTACCTGATGGGTCCAGTGCCCAACCTGACCCATCATGAAATAAAACAAAATCTGTACCCCTCTTGCAAACTACCTGATCAGTCCAGTGCCCAACCAGACCCATCAGGGAATAAAACAAAATCTGTACCCCTCCTGCAAAGTATCTCATGACTCCAGTGCCCAACCAGGTCCCTAAGGGAATAACACAAAATCTGTACCCCTTCTGTAAACTATGTGATGCCTTCAGTGCCCAACCGGACCCATTAGGTAATAAAAAAAAACTGTATCCCTTCTGCAAACTACCTGATCAGTCCAGTGACCAACCTGGTCCATCAGGGAATAAAACAAAATCTGTACCCTGCCTGCAAACTACCTGATTAGCTCTGTGCGCATCCTGACCCATCAGGGAATAAAATAAAACTTGTACCCCTCCTCCAAATTACCTGATTGCTCTAGTGCCCAACCTGGTCCATCGGGGAGTTAAACAAAATCTGTACCCCTCCTACAAAACTACCTGATGACTCCCGTACCCAACCTGACCAATCAGGGAATGAAACAAAATCTGTACTCCACCTTCAAACTACCTGATGAGTCCAATACCCAACCTGACCCATCAGGGAATAAAACAAAATCTTTACACCTCCTGCCAACTACCTGGTAAGTCCAGCTCCCAACATAACTCATCAGGGAATAAAACAAACCTGTACCCCTCCTGTAAACTACCTGATGAGTCCAGTGCCAACCTGACACTTCAGGGAATGAAACAAAACATCTACGCCTCCTGTAAACTATCTGATGGGCCCAGTGCCAAACCTGGCTCATCAGGGAATGAAACCAAACCTGTACCCTTCCTACAGACTAACTGATGGGTCTAGTGCCAACCTGGTCCATGAAGGAATAAAACAAAAACGGTACCGCTCCTGCAAACTACCTGGAATATAAATGAATCTGTACCCCTAATGCAAACTACCTGATCAGAACAGTGCCCAACATGGTCCATCAAGAATAAAACTAAATCTGTACCCCTCCTGCAAACTACCTGATTGGTACAGTACCCAATTTGATCCATTAGGGAATAAAACAAAATCTGTACCCCCTCCTGCAAACTACCTGGTGAGACAACTGCCAAACCTCACCCTTCAGGGAATGAAACAGAATCTGAACCCCTCCTTCAAACTACCTGATGAGTCCACTGCCCAATCTGACCAATCATGGAATAAAACAAATTTTGTAACCCTCCTGCAAACTGCCTGATCAGTCCACTGTCAAACTGGTCCATCGGGGAATAAAAATCTGTATCGCTCTTGCAAACTGCCTTATAAGTCCAGTGCCCAACATGATCCATCAGGGAATAAAACAAAATTTGTACTCCTCCTACAAACTACCTGATGAGTCCAGTGCCCAACCTAGCTCATCAGGGAATAAAACAAAATCTGTACCCCTCCTGCAAACTACCTGATGAGTCCAGTGCCCAACCTGACCCATCGAAGAATAAAACAAAATTTGTACCCCTCCTGCAAACTACCTGATTGATGCAGTGCCCAACCTGGTCCACCATACAATAAAACAAAATATGTAACCTTCCTGCAAACTACCTGATGAGTGCAGTGCCCAACCTGGTCCCTAAGGGAATAAAAAAAAATCTGTACCCCTTCTGTAAACTACCTGATGGCTTCAGTGCCCAAACGGACCGATCAGGTAATAAAAAAAAACCTGTACCCCTTCTGCAAACTACCTGATGGGTCCAGTGCCCAACCTGGTCCATCAGGGAATATAAGAAATCTGTACCCCTCCTGCATTGCCTGATTGCTGCAGTACCCAATCTGATCCATTAGGGAATAAAACTAAATCTATACCTCTCCTGCAAACTACATGGTGAGCCCACTGCCCAACCTCACCCTTCAGGGAATAAAACAAAATCTGTACCCCTCCTTCAAACCTCCTGATGAGTCCTTTGCCCAACCTGACCAATCAGCGAATAAAACAAAATCTGCACCCCTCCTGCAAACTACCTAATCAGTCCACTGCAAAACTGGTCCATCTGAGAATAAAAATCTGTATCCCTTCTGCAAACTACCTGATGAGTCCAGTGCCCAACCTGACCCATCGGGGAATGAAAAACAAAATATGTTCCCCTCCTGCAAACTACCTGATGGATGCAGTGCCCAACCTGGTCCACCACTGAATAAAACAAAATATGTACACCTCCTGCAAACTACCTGATGAGTTCAGTGCCCAACATGGTCTATCAGGGAATAAAACAAAATATGTACCCCTCCTGCAAGCAACCTGATGGGTCCAGTGCCCAACCTGGTCCATCAGGGAATAAAACAAAAGCTGTACCCCTAAGGCAAGGTACATGATGAGACCAATGCCTAACCTAGTCCATCAGGAAGTAAAACAAAATCTGGACCCTTCCTGCAGATTACTTGATGGGTAGAGTGCTCACCCTGACCCATCACGGAATAAAAGAATATCTGTAACCATCCTGCAAATTACCTGACGGGTCCAGTGCCCGACCTGACCCATCAGGGACTAAAACAAAATCTGTACCCCTCTTGCAAACTACCTGATCAGTCCAGTGCCCAACCTGACCCATTAGGGAATAAAACAAAATCTGTACCCCTCCTGCAAACTATCTCAAGACTCCAGTGCCCAACCAGGTCCATAAGGGAATAACACAAAATCTGTACTCCTTCTATAAACTATCTGATAGATTCAGTGCCCAACCGGACCCATCAGGGAATAAAAACAAATCTGTACCCCTTCTGTAAACTACCTGATGGCTTCACTGCCCAACCGGACCTATCAGGTAATTAAAAAAAAAAAAACTGTACCCCTTCTGCAAACTACCTGATGGGTCCGGTGCCCAACCTGGTCCATCAGGGAATATAAGAAATCTGTACCCCTCCTGCAAACTACCTGATTGTTGCAGTACCCAATCTGATCCATTAGGGAATAAAACTAAATCTATACCCCTCCTGCAAACTACCTGCTGAGCCCATTGCCCAACCTCACCCTTCAGGGAATAAAACAAAATCTGTACCCCTCCTTCAACCTTCCTGATGAGTCCATTGCCCAACCTGACCAATCAGCGAGTAAAACAAAATCTGTACCCCTCCTGCAAACTACCTAATCAGTCCACTGCAAAACTGGTCCATCTGAGAATAAAAATCTGTATCCCTTCTGCAAACTACCTGATGAGTCCAGTGCCCAACCTGACCTATCGGGGAATGAAAAACAAAATCTATTCCCTTCCTGCAAACTACCTGATGGATGCAGTGCCCAACCTGGTCCACCATTGAATAAAACAAAATCTGTACCCCTCCTGCAAACTATCTCATGACTCCAGTGCCCAACCTGGTCCCTAGGGGAATAACACAAAATCTGTACCCCTTCTGTAAACTATCTGATAGATTCAGTGCCCAACCAGACCCATCAGGGAGTAATAAAAAATCTGTACCCCTTCTGTAAACTACCTGATGGCTTCAGTGCCCAACCGGACCTATCCGGTAATAAAAAAAAACCTGTACCCCATCTGCAAACTACCTGATGGGTCCAGTGCCCAACCTGGTCCATCAGGGAATAATCCAAAAATCTGTACCCTGCCTGCAAACTACCTGATGAGTCCTGTGCCCATCCTGACCCATCAGGGAATTAAATAAAATGTGTACCCCTCCTAAAAACTACCTGATGACTCCAGTACCCAACCTGACCAATCAGGGAATGAAACAAAATCTGTACTCCCCCTTCAAACTACCAGATGAGTCCAATACCCAACCTAACCCATCAGGGAATAAAACAAAATCTCTACACCTCCTGCAAATTACCTGATAAGTCCAGCTCCCAACCTAACCCATCAGGGAATAAAACAAACCTGTACCCCTCCTACAAACTATCTGATGAGTCCAGTGCCAACCTGACCCTTCAGGGAATAAAACAAAACATGTACCCCTCCTCTAAACTATCTCACGGGCCCAGCGCCGCACCTGGCTCATCAGGGAATGAAACCAAAACTGTACCCTTCCTGCAAATGAACTGATGGGTCTAGTGCCAACCTGGTCCATCAAGGAATAAAACAAAAATGGTACCGCTCCTGCAAACTACCTGGAATATAAATAAATTTGTACCCCTAATGCAAACTACCTGATCAGAACAGTGCCCAACATGGTCCATCAAAGAATAAAACAAAATCTGTACCCCTCCTGCAAACTACCTGATTAGTACAGTCCCCAATTTGATCCATTAGGGAATAAAACAAAATCTGTGCCCCTCCTGCAACCTACCTGATTGAGTACACTACCCAACTTGCATCCCTTCAGGAATAAACAAATCTCTGCCACCTCCTGCAAACTACCAGATGAGTCCACTGCCCAATCTGACCAATCACAGAAAAAAACAAAATCTGTACCCCTTCTGCAAACTAGCTGATGAGTCCAGTGCCAACCTGACCCTTCAGGAAATAAAACAAAACATGTACCCCTCCTGTAAACTATCTCATGGGCCCAGTGCCGAACCTGGCTCATCAGGGAATGAAACTAAACCTGTACCCTTCCTGCAAACTAACTGATGGGACTAATGCCAACCTGGTCCATCAAGGAATAAAACAAAATTGGTACCACTCCTGCAAACTACCTGGAATATAAATGAATCTGTACCCCTAATTTTTTTGATTATTGTAGAATTTATTTTTATACAGGAAGTACATTTGTTGGGACATCAGTCCCGTTTTCAACAAAGTCCTGTCATAAAAAATAACAAACAATACAAAAATACAACACATTTACTTTTACTCAATCAAAATTACTTAAAACAAGTACATGTTAATTGCAAATATTCTCTTATTTTATGCTTGAAAGTAGGTACATTTTCAATAACTTTCAACCATTGGGGCATTTTATTCCAATAATAAGCAACAGTATTTTGAAGCATAGTATCTCCATATTTATTATAAGATCTGATCGTAGGGATCTCATTGCCAAAAAATCTTGTATGAATAGTTAATGACCTATCACCTTTAATTTTAATATGATCAAACAAACAATGTCTAGGTCTAATGCAAACTACCTGATCAGAACAGTGCCCAACATGGTCCATCAAAGAATAAAACAAAATCTTTACCCCTCCTGCAAACTACCTGATTGGTACAGTACCCAGTTTGATCCATCAGTGAATAAAACAAAGTCTGTACCCCTCCTGCAACCTACCTGGTGAGTCCACTGCCCAACCTCACCCTTCAGGGAATGAAATAAAATCTGTACCCCTCCTTCAAACTACCTGATGAGTCCACTGCCCAATCTGACCAATCACGGAATAAAACAAAATTTGTACCCCTCCTGCAAACTACCTGATCAGTCCACTGCCAAACTGCTCTATTGGGGAATAAAAATCTGTAATGCTCCTGCAAACTGCCTTATGTGTCCAGTGCCCAACATGGTCCATCAGGGAATAAAACAAAATCTGTACCCCTCCTGCAAACTACCTGATGGATGCAGTGCCCAACCTGGTCCACCATAGAATAAAACAAAATATGAAACCCTCCTGCAAATTACCTGATGAGTCCAGTGACCAACATGGTCTATCAGGGAATAAAACAAAATCTGTACCCCTCCTGCAAACTACCATATGGGTCCAGTGCCCAATCTGGTCCATCAGGGAATAAATCAAAAGCTGTACCCTTTCTGCAAACTACCTGATGAGTTCAGTACCCAACCTGACACATCAGGAAATAAAACAAAATCTGTACCCTAAGGCAAAGTACCTGATGAGTCCAGTGTCTAACCTAGTCCCTCAGGAAATAAAACAAAATCAGGACCCTTCCTGCAAACTACCTGATGGGTAGAGTGCCTCCCCTGACCCATCAGGGAATAAAACAAAATCTGTAACCATCCTGCAAACTACCTGATCAGTCCAGTGCCCAACCTGCTTCATTAGGGAGTAAAACTCTATATCCCTCCTGCAAACTGCCTGATGAGTCCAGTACACAACGTGGTTCATCAGGGAATAAAATAAAATCAGTACCACTCCTGCAAACTGCCGAATGGGTCCAGTGACCAACATTTCCATCAGGGAATAAAACAAAAAATGTACCGTACCCCTTGTGCAAACTTCCTTATCAGTCCAGTGCTCAACCACGTCCCAAAGGGAATAAAACAAAATTTGTACTCCTCCTGTAAACTACCTGATGGCTTCAGTGCCCAACCAGACCCATAAGGGAATAAATAAAAACTGTACCCCTTTTGTAAACTTCCTGATGGGTCCAGTGCCCAGCCGGACCCATAAGGGAATAAAAAAAAAACTCTACCCCTTCTGTAAACTTCCTGATGGGTCCAGTGCCCAACTTGGTCCATCAGGGAATAAACCAAAATCTGTACCCCTCCTGCAAACTACCTGATGAGTTCTGTGCCCAACCTGACCTATCAGGGAATAAAGGAAAGCTTGTACACCTCCTCCAAACTACCTGATTGGTATAGTGTCCAACCTGGTCCATCAGGGAATTAAACAAAATCTGTAACCCTTCTGCAAACTAATTCATGAGTCCACTGCCCAACCGGACCCGTCAGGGATGTCTACCCATCCTACAAACTACCTGATGAATCCAGTGCCCTACCTGACTCATCAGGGAATAAAACAGACCTGTATCACTCCTGCAAACTACCTGATGGGACCAGTGCCCAACCTGGCTTATCAGGGAATGAAACAAAATCTGCACCCTGCCTGCAAACTATCTGATTAGTCCAGTACCCAACCTGACCCATCACGGAACGAAACAAAATCTGTACCCCTCCTGCAAACTAACTCATAAGTCCAGTGCCCAACCTGGTCTATCATGGAATATAAAAAAATCTCTACCCTTAATGCAAACTACCTGATGAGCCCAGTGCCCAGTGTCATACATCAGGAAATAAAACAAAATATATACTCCTCCTGCAAACTACCTAATGTGTCCAATGCCCAACCAGGTCCATCAGGGAATAAAACAAAATCTCTACCCCTCCTGCAAACTACCTGATGAGTCCAGTGTCAAACTGACCCATCAGGGAATAAAACAAAATCTGTAACCATGCTGTAAAATACCTGATCAGTCCAGTGCCCAACCTGGTCCATCAGGGAATATAAAAAAATCTGTACCCCTCCTGCAAACTACCTGATGAGTCAAGTCCCCAACCTGGTCCACCAGGGTATAAATCAAAATCTCTACCCCTCCTGCAAATTACCTGACAAGTCCACTGCCCAATTTGACCCATCAAGGAATAAAACAAAATATGTACTGTACCCCTTCTGCAAACTACCTCATCACTCCAGTGCCCAACCAGGTTCCTAAGGGAATAAAACAAAATCTGTACTCCTCTTGTAAACTACCTGATGACTTCAGTGCCCAACGGGACCCATCAGGGAATTAAAAAAACACTGTACCCCTTCTGTAAACTTCCTGATGGGTCCAGCGCCCAACCTGGTCCATCAGGGTATAAACCAAAATCTGTACCCCTCCTGCAAACTACCTGATGAGTCCAGTGCCCTACCTGACTCATCAGGGAATAAAACAGACTGTACCCCTCCTGCAAACTACCTGATGGGACCAGTGCCCAACCTGGCATATCAGGGAATAAAACAAAATGTGCACCCCGCCTGCAAACTAACCCATGAGTCCAGTGCCCAACCTGGTCTATCATGGAACATTAAAAAATCTCTGCCCCTAATGCAAACTATCTGATGAGTCCAGTGCCCAATGTTGTCCATCAGGAAATAAAACAAAATATATACTCCTCCTGAAAACTACCTAATGTCCAGTGCCCAACCAGGTCCATCAGGCAATAAAACAAAATCTGAACCCCTCCTGCAAACTACCTATCAGTCTAGTGCCCAACCTGGTTCATCAGGGAGTAAAACTCTGTATCCCTCCTGCAAACTGCCTGATGAGTCCAGTACACAACATGGTTCATCAGGGAATAAAACAAAATCTGTACCCCTCCTGCAAACTACCTGATGAGTCCAGTGCCAACCTGACACTTCAGGAAATAAAACAAAACATATACCTCTCCTGCAAACTATCTGATGGGCCCAGTGCCGAATCTGGCACATCAGGTAATAATCCAAAATCTGTACCCTGCCTGCAAACTACTTGATGAGTCCAATACCCAACCTGACCATCAGGGAATGAAACCAAACCAGTACCCTTCCTACAAACTAACTGATGGGTCTAGTGCCAACCTGGTCCATCAAGGAATAAAACTAGATCTGCACCCCTACAGCAAACTACCTGATTGGTACAGTACCCAATATGATCTATTAGGGAATAAAACAAAATCTGTACCCTTCCTGCAAACTAGCTGGCGAGTCCACTGCCAAACCTCACCCTTCAGGGAATTAAACAAAATCTGTACCCCTCTTCAAACTACCTGATGTATCCACTGCCCAATCTGACCAATCACAAAATAAAACAAAATTTGTACCCCTCCTGCAAACTACCTGCTCAGTCCACTGCCAAACTGCTCCATCGAGGAATAAAAATCTGCATCGCTCTTACAAACTGCTTTATGAGTCCAGTGCCCAACCTGACCCATCGGGGAATAAAACAAAATCTGTACCCCTCCTGCAAACTACCTGATGGATGCAGTGCCCAACCTGGTCCACCATAGAATAAAACAAAATATGTAACCTTCCTGCAAACTACCTGATGAGTCCAGTGCCCAACATGGTCTATCAGGGAATAAAAGAAAACTTGTGCCCCTCCTCCAAACTACCTGATTGGTATACTGCCCAACCGGGTCCATCAGGGAATTAAACAAAATCTGTACCCCTCCTGCAGACTAACTCATGAGTCCAGTGCCCAACCTGGTCCATCATGGAATATTAAAAAATCTCTACCCCTAATGCAAACTACCTGATGAGTCCAATGCCCAATCACGTCCATCAGGAAATAAAACAAAATATATACCCCTCCTGCAAACTACCTAATGAGTCTTGTGCCCAACCTGGTCCATCAAAGAATAAAAAAAAATATTTACCCCTCCTGCAAACTACCTGATGAGTCCAGTGCCAACCTGACTCATCAGGGAATAAAACAAAATCTGTGCCCCTCCTGCAAACTACCTGATAACTCCAGTGACCAACCAGGCTAATCAGGGAATAAAACAAAACATATACCTCTCCTACAAACTGCCTGATGGGCAGAGTGCCCAAACTGGCTAACCAGAGAATAAACCAAAATCTGTACCCCGGCTGCAAACTACCTGATGAGTCCAGTACCCAAACTGACCCATCAGGGAAAGAAACAAAACCTGTACCCTTCCTGCAAACTACATGATGGGTCTACTGCCCAACCTGGTCCATCAAAGAATGAAACAAAATCTGTAGCCCTAATGAAAACTACCTGATGAGTATAGTGCCCTATCTGGTCCATCACGGAATAAAACAAAATCTGTACCACTCCAGCAAACTACCTGATGACTCCAGTCCACAACCTGACCCATTAGGGATAAAACAAAATCTGTACCCCGCCTGCAAACTACCTGATAAGTCCAGTACCTAACCTGATCTGTCAGGGAAAGAAACAAAACCTGTACCCTTCCTGCAAACTACCTGATGAGTTCAGTGCCTAACCTGGTCCATCAGGGAATAAAAAAAAATCTGTACCCCTCCTGTAAACTACCTGATGGGTCCAGTGCCCAACCTGGTCCATCAGGGAATAAAACAAAATCTGTAGCCCTCCTGCAAAGTACCTGATGAGTCCACTGCCCAACCTGGTCCATCAGGGAATAACAGAAAATCTGCACCCCTCCTGCAAACTACCTGATGGGTCCAGTGCCCAACATTACCCATCACGGAATAAAACAAAATCTGTACCCCTCCTGCAAACTACCTGATGAGTCCAGTGCACGATCTGACCCACCAGGGAATAAAACAAAATCTGTACCCCTCCTTCAAACTACCTCATGGGTCCAGTGCCCAACCTGGTCCATCAGGAATAAAACAAAATCTGTACTCCTCATGCAACCACCTCATGAATCCAGTTCCCAACCTGGTCCCTAACGTCATAAAACAAAAGATGTACCCCTCCTATAAACTACCTGATGGCTTCAGTGCCTAACCAGAACCATTGGTAGTAAAACCAAACCTGTACCCCATCTACAAACTACCTGATGAGTCCAGTGCCCAACCTGGTGCATCAGGGAATAAAACAAACCTGTATCCTTCATGCAAACTACCTGACGACTCATGTGCCCAACCTGGCTAATCAAGGAATAAAACAAAATCTGTACCCCTCCAGCAAATGACTTGATGAGTCCAGTGCCCAACCTGACCCATCAGGGAATAAATATAAATCTGTACCCCTCCTGCAAACTATCTGATCCATCCAGTGCCCAACCTGGTCCATCGGGGAATAAAAATCTGTATCCCTCCTGCACATTGCCCGATGACTCCAGTGACCAACATGGTCGATCAGAGAGTAAAAATCTGTATCCTTCCTGCATACTACCTGATCAGTACAGTGCCCAACCTGGTCCATCAGAGAATAAAACAAAATCTGTACCCCTCCTGCAAACTACATGATTGGTACAATACCCACCCTGATCCATTAGGGAATAAAGCAAAATCTGTACACCTCCTGCAAACAACCTGATGAGTTCAGTGCCCAGAATTATGCTTTAGGGAATAAAAGAAAATCTGTACCCCTCCTGCAATCTACGTGATGAGTCCAGTGCTGAACCTAACCCATCAGGGAATGAAACAAAATCTGTACCCTTCCTGCAAACTACTTGATGAGTCCAGTGCCCAACCTGGTTCATCAGGGAATATAAATAAATCTATACTCCTCCTGCAAACTACATAATGAGTCTTGTGCCCAATCTAATCCATCAGGGAATAAAACAAAACTTATACCCCTCCTCCAAACTACCTGATTGGTCTAATGCCCAACCTGGTCCATCAGGGAATTAAACAAGATCTGTACCCGTCCTGCAAACTATCTGATTGGTCTAGTGCCCAACCTGGTCCATCAGGGAATAAAATAAAATCTCTACCCCTCCAGCAAACTACCTCATGGATCCAGTGCCTAACCTGGTCCATCAGGGAATAAAACAAAACATGTACCCCTCCTGCAAACTATCTGATGAGTCCAGTGCCGAACCTGCTCCATCAGGGAATAAAACAAAATCTGTAACCTTCCTGCAAACTACTCAATGGGTCCAGTGCCCAACCTGGTCCATCAGGGAATAAAACAAAATATCTATCCCTAATGCAAACTACCTGATGACTCCAGTGCACAGCCTGGCCCATCGGGTAATAAAACAAAACTTGCACCCCTCCACCTAACTACCTGATTGATCTAGTGCCCAACCTGGTCCATCAGGGAATAAAACAAAATCCCTACCCCTAATGCAAACCACCTGATCAGTCCAGTGCACAACCTGACCCATCAGGGAATAAAACAAAATCTGTACCCCTCCTTCAAAGTATCTGATGAGCTCAGTGCCCAACCTGACCCATCAGGGAATAAAAGAACTGGAAGGGGACAGGATCAGTTGTGTTCCAGGACAGTAGCTGCTGCTTGTTGTTTTCACGGGGTTCTTGTGGATTTTACTTGGTAGGTTAGTTCTTTTCTTTCTTACTTCTAAGGGGCTAGCAGGCTATTGTTTTGGGGGCTGCTGGAAGTTTGAAAACTGATTTGGTGGCTGTAAGTGGGCTCATTTTGTGGATGTTTCATTGTGTAACAGGCTGCACTGGTAGAGGCCTATTTCTTCTGATTTAAAACCTATTTGGTGGGATTTGCTTGGAGATGGTTATTTGAATTGGAGACCGATATCTGTTAATTTCAAGCCTATTTTGATGTGTTGTTAGTGAAGCCGATTAAATTGGAGACCTGTTTCCTTTGGCAGCAAACATATTTTGGGGGCTTTGAGTTGAATTTTGATTCCTTTTTGCTGACTCCACTAGCTGCAAAGGTTAGTGCATAGTGGGGGAGGGGTGTTAATGGTCTGGCCAGGTCTCACTCAGCCAATTGACTGGAGGCAGAGCTGAATCAGGTTTGAGGTGTTAGCTGCTTTGTCTTCTCAGAAAGAACTGGAAGGGGACAGGATCAGTTGTGTTCCAAGACAGTAGCTGCTGCTTGTTGTTTTCACAGGGTTCTTGTGGATTTTACTTGGTAGATTAGTTATTTTCTTTCTTACTTCTAAGGGGCTAGCAGGGTATTGTTTTGGGGACTGCTGGAAGTTTGAAAACTGATTTGGTGGCTGCAAGTGGGCTCATTTTGTGGATGTTTCACTGTGTAACAGGCTGCGCTGGTAGAGGCCTATTTCTTCTGATTTAAAACCTGGTTGGTGGGATTTGCTTGGGCTGGTTCTTTGGCTGCTGGGCTTGGAGGGGAGACACAGGGCTGATACACTCTCTCTCGAGTCAGGTGTCTGCCCAAGACCCGCCCTCCCCCACCGCTCCCTCCCCAGAAGTCTGCTAATTTATAGGGGAACACCTGCCCTGCAATTGGAGGAAAAGGCTGCAGGTGCAGCTCATGTAGTTCTAGCCACTGGGGGGTGGATTTAAAGGCTGGGAGAGAGGAGCTTAGGGAGTTGTTCATTTCCCTTATAGGTTTAATGTGTTGTACTGCACCTAGTAACAGGGTTACTGGTGTACAGTGGGACTGTCTCTAAGATTAGTGGGTGACCTGATTAGGCAGTAGGGTGTATCTTGGACTAAAGGGGAACCTGGTGGCTCACCCCAGGAAACCTATTTGGAAGGGAATGGAACCACACGTCATTAGGGCCGGCATCTTTGGCAGGGTGGTAGGGTGCACAGGGTGTGGAGCAGCCATGATACTGGACTGGACTGGGCTTGGAAGTTCGGTGGTTGCCCAGTGTGCTACCAGCTGGCACAGCTTACGGAGGAGGTTGCGAGGATTAGGAGAAAGCTGGGGAATGGGGGTGGTATGGTTGGGGAAGGGGGCTGGGAATCTCACAGGGGTTGCACCAAGCACTGGGGGTGGGGCAGGGAAAGGTGCAGGAGAATACTCAGGGGTCACATAGGGAACCTGGCAGAGGGTCCAAAGGACACTACCAAGGAAGCAGGCAGGTAACTGGGGACCCTCACAAAGGAGGACAGAGGGACAACATTCTCAGGAAGTAGGCAGATGGCCAGGGCTGGACAGAAGGAAGCAAAGAAGCGGGAGGTGGATCAGACCTCACACTCAATAACTGCTTCAGTTCTCTTCTTCTGCTCGACGATGAGGGGTGATGTAGCCATGACAGGGTGGTTACAGATGGAAAGGAGTGGGAGGAGGCAGAGGCAGGGCCAGATAGCAGAAAGAACAGGGGTGACCTAGAATGCAGGAAAATGGGGGAGCAGTGAATCAGAGCAGGAGGGGCAGGGGAGAAGAGGAGAAGTGCAAGGAGAAGGACCAGTTGGGAGGAAAGGTAAGGAGAAGGACCAGAAGTACAAGGAGGATTCAGTAAAGGGGCTGAGGGTTTAGGCCAGGGGAGCACAGCGAGCAAGGAGGAACTAAATGGAGACAGGAAGGAGGGAGGACAGAGCCAGGCTAGTTTAGCAGATGGGGAGAAGGACCAGCTTGCAGCAGTGAGGGGAATTAGCAAGGTACAGAAGGATACTCAGGAGGAGGAGGGAGGCATAGGATTGGAGGGGAAGGGGTGGCCATGGTAAATAAGGAGAAGGTGGCATGTGGCACCCAGATAGGGGGAGGAACAAGGAGCCAGCTGGGTGGAGGGGCCAGTAGAAAGGATGAGGGACATGGAAGGGGGGGAAATGGAGGAAAAGGAGCGGTCAGAGTGCTCCTGTTGGGGGATTCTATGATCAGGGGTATCAAATGGGATAGGGAGGGAGAAGCCTGGCCAGTTAGAACAAGATGCTTCCCTGGACTAACGGTGCACAGGGCTAAGCACGAGGTAGATCTAGCTGCAAAGGATTGTGGGGTTCCCCAGACATACTGGTCCACCTGGGTACAAATGACATTGAGGGAAATAGCGAGCTAGAGATACAGGCAAGATTCAGGGAGCTGCAGGGTCTCTCATGACATAGGATGCAGCAGTTTCCTTCTCAGAAATCCTGCCAGTGCCAAAGGGCTGAGTGGGGAACACAAAGGAAGATTGGGAGATAAACCAGTGGCTCAGGGGTGGTGTGAGGCCAGAGGTATGGGTCGATGGGGGATTGGGGGAGACCTGGGAGGATAAGGAGCTGTATGCTGAGATAGACTCCATCTCAATTTGGAGGAGGGAATCCTTAAGTTGAAAATAGGGTTCATTGGTGAAAGTGGGGTTTAAACTTGTGAAGGGGGGCAGAATGGGAGAAAAGGTTGTCAAGGGGGTGCCGATAAAGGAGGGACTCTGTCTCCAACCCCCTGGGGACCAGGAGGATTGCAGGAAAAGGCCGACTGGCAAAGTGCAGACCAGGGGAAAACAGAATCCCCATGGGAACACGAGCAGGGAAATGGAACTATAGGGAAAGGGTGGAAGGTAGTCCTGCTAAATGCCAGGAGCTTGGGCAATAAAATGCCTGAGCTCCAGGCGATGCTAACTGAGGGCAGTGGATGTGGCAGCGGTCACTGAGACTTGGGCCACTGCAGGACATGACTGGGACCTGAACCTGGAGGGTTACACTATGTTCAGGAAGGACAGGGGGGAGGAAGGGAGGAGGAGTAGCAATGATAGTCAAAAACTGCATTGGCATAGGGGGAGTAGAGGAGGCGGAGGGGACCGTGGAGGCGATTTGAGTTACCTTGATAACAAGGGGGGGCAAGAGAGTAAAAATAGGAGTGGTGTATAGACCCCCTGCCCTGGTGGAGGAGCTGGAGGACAGTCTGGTGGCAGATGTTGGGAGACACTGCAGACTGGGCAGAGGAACAGTGGTGGTGTTGGGGGACTTAAACATGCCAGGGACAGACTGGGAGACTATGACATCCTCTGTGACCAGGGAACAGAGGTTGTTGGATGTCTTTCAGATGCGTTCCTAACTCAGCAGGTGAGGGAACCGACCAGGAGGCGCAGGTACTGGATGTGGTCCTGGCAGACAGTGACCAGATTGGGGGCCTGAAGGTAAGGGACCCATTGGCGGGGAGTGACCATGCCACGGTCTGGTTCTGCCTGGAGCTAGGAGGGGTAGAAGGCTGCACAAAGACGGAAGTAACCGACTTCAGGGGGCGTTTTAAGGAAATGGGAAGGATCCTCAAGGAGCATTTGGATGGGATTGGGTCAGACATGGAGCTGCTAGTAGGTGGGAAATCATCAGGAGGGGTGCAGGATGCTACCAACACCTATGCAAGAGTAAGACGAAATGCAGTAGGGCCCAAAAACCTGCTGGTGGACCAGGAGGTCAGGAGGTGGTGCAGGAAAGAAGGCAGCCTATAAGCAATTCAAGTGCTCAAGGAGTGAAAGGGATGGGGAAGTACGAGGCTGATGGCTAGAAGGGCCACTAGAGTGGTGAGGGCAGCTAAGGCAAGGAAGGAGCAGAACCTGGCCAGGAAATGGAGAGGAACAAGGGTTCTTTAGATACATTGAGGAAAACGAAGGGTGAAGGGGCAGATTAGCAGGATTAAATCAGGGAGAGTTGGGCACAAGACCTGGGAGAGCAGGCTGAGGTACTAAATGAGTACTTCACCTCAGTTTTCACCAAGGAAAATGGGGTATGCTGCATCATACATGGGAGAACAGAGATACTGAGATGGGGGGACCCTTACTGATCGGGCGGGTCTGGGGAGAGGAGGCATCACTGGCAGGTGGGGAGGGCTAAGCAGGGAGAGGGAACCGGAAGTGCAATCACAGCAGAGAGAGTGAGGAAGCCCTCGCTCCCTTAAGACGGAGAAAGCACTGGGGCCGGGTAATTACATCCCAGAGTGCTCAAGGAACTTATGGATGTCCTGGAAACCCCTGGCGGAGCTTTCACCATCTCTGAGAACAGGGTGGGTGCCCAAGACTGGAAGGTGGGCATATGTGCCTATCCACAAGGGGATCAGGGAGGTGGCAGGGAACTACAGGCCTGTCAGCCTGACATCGGTAGTGGGCAAGGTGATGGAGGGCATTGTCAAGGAGAGGCTAGGGGGGACCTGGATAAGTCAGGGTGCCTGGACGATAGACAGCATGGATTCATCCCGGGGAAATCGTGTCAGACAAACCTGGTGGAGTTCTCTGACTGGGTGACTAGTGCCTTGGATCTGGGTAGACCAGTGGACGTCCTCTTTCTAGACTTCAGCAAGGCATTTGACTCTGTTCCTCACGTGGGCCTGTTGGATAAGCTGGGAGAAATGGGGGTGGGGAACCAGATGATCAGATGGATAGGCAATTGGCTCCAGGACCGGACCCAGAGGGTCATAGTTGGTGGGATAGTCTCATCCCCAAGGAGGGTCTTGTGCCCATCTCTCCCATTTTAATCCTGCAAATCTGCCCCTTCACCCTTTGTTTTTCCCCAATGTATCTAAAGAACCCCTTGTTCCTTCTCCTAATTTCCCTGGCCAGGTTCTGCTCCTTCCTTGCCTTAGCCACCCTCACCACCCTAGTGGCCCTTCTAGCCTCTGGCTCGTACTCCCCTCGATCTCTTTCACTCCTTGAGCACTTGAATTGCCTATAGGCTGCCTTCTTTCCCCGCACCACCTCCTGGACCTCCCTGGTCCAACAGCAGGGTTTTCGGGCCCTACCGCATTTTCGTCTCACTCTTGCACAGGTGCTGGTGGCATCCTGCACCCCTCTCCTGATGATTTCCCACCTACTGTCAGCGTCCATGTCTGACTCAATCACATCCAAATGCTCCTTAAGGATCCTTCCTACTTCCTTAAAATCCGCCCCCTGAAGTCAGTTACCTCTGTCTTTGTGCAGCCTTCTACCCCTCCTAGGTCCAGGCAGAACCAGACCGTGGCATGGCCACTCCCTGCCAATGGGTCCCTTACCTCCAGGCTCCCAATCTGGTCACTGTCTGCCAGGACCACATCCAGTACCCGTGCCTCCCTGGTCGGTTCCCTCACCTGCTGAGTTCGGAACGCGTCTTGAAAGACATCCAACAACCTCTGTTCCCTGGCCACCGAGGATGTCATAGTCTCCCAGTCTGTTCCTGGCATGTTTAAGTCCCCCAACACCACCACCCTTCCCCTGCCCAATCTGCAGTGTCTCCCAACATCTGCCACCAGACTCTCCTCCAGCTCCTCTGCCAGCACTGGGGGTCTATACACCACTCGTATTTTTACTCTCTTGCCCCCCCCTTGTTATCAAGGTGACCCAAATCGCCTCCACGGTTCCCTCCGCCTCATCTACTCCCCCTATGCCAATGCAGTTTTTGACTATCATTGCTACCCCTCCTCCCCTTCCCTTCCCCCTGTCCTTCCTGAACATAGTGTAACCCTCCAGGTTCAGGTCCCAGTCGGGTCCTGCGGTGGCCCAGGTCTCAGTGACCACTGCCACATCCACCGCTCCCTCAGTTAGCATCACCTGGAGCTCAGGCATTTTATTGCCCAAGCTCCTGGCATTTAGCAGGACTACCTCCCACCCTGTCCCAATACTTCCATTTTCCCTGCTCGTGTTCCCATGGGGATTCCATTTTCCCCTGGTCTGCACTTTACCAGTCGGCCTTTTCCCGCATTCCTCCAGCTCCCCAGGGGGGTGGTGACAGAGTCCCTCCTTTATTGGACCTCCCTTGACAGCCTTTTCTCCCATCCCTCCCCCTTCACAAGTTTAAACCCCACTTTTTACCAATGAACCCCTCTATTTTCAACTTAAGGATTCCCCTCCCCTCCAAATTGAGATGGAGCCTATCTCTAGAATATAGCTCCTTATTCTCCCAGGTCTCCCCCCAGTCCCCCATCAACCCATACCCTCTGGCCTCACACCACTCCCTGAGCCACTGGTTTATCTCCTTAATCTTCCTTTTGTGTTCCCCACTAGCCCTTGGCACTGGCAGGATTTCTGAGGAAGGCATTGTGCATCCTATGTCATGACAGACCTCAGCTCCCTGAATCTTGCCTGTATCTCTAGCTCACTATTCCCTCAATGTCATTTGTACCCAGGTGGACCAGTATGTCTGGGGAACCCCACAATCCTTGTCCAGCTGATATACCTCGTGCTTAGCCCTGTGCACCATTAGTCCAGGGAAGCATCTTGTTCTAACTGGCCAGGCTTCTCCCTCCCTATCCCATTTGATACCCTGATCATAGAATCCCCAACAGGAGCACTCTGACCCTCCTTTTCCTCCATTCCCCCTTCCATGTCCCTCATCCTTTCTACAGGCCCCTCCACCCAGCTGGCTCCTTGTTCCTCCCTCTATCTGGGTGCCATGCACGCCCCCTCCTTATTTACCATGGCCATCCCTCCCTCCAGTCCTATGCCTCTCCTCCTCCCTGAGTATCCTTCTGTACCTTGCTAATTCCCCTCTCACTGCTCATAACTGGTCCTTCTCCCCATCTGCTAAACTAGCCTGGCTCATCCTCCCTTCCTTCCTGTCTCCATTTCGTTTCCTCCTTGCTTGTCGTGCCCCCTGGCCTAAACCCTCAGCTCCTTTACTGTATCCTCCTTGTACTTCTGGTCCTTCTCCTTGCCCTTTCCTCCCACTGGTCCTTCTCCTTGCACTTTCCTCCTCTTCCCTGCCCCTCCTGCTCTGATTCCTGCTCCCCCATTTCCCTGCATTCCAGGTTCCCCTGTTCCTCCTGCTATCTGGCCCCCACCTCCTGCCTCCCACCCCTTTCCGTCTCTAACCACCTCTGTCGCTGCACATCACCCCTCATCCTTGAGCAGAAGAAGAGAATTGAAGCGGTTACTGAGTGTAAGGTCTGATCCACCTCCCTGCCTTGCTTCCTTCTGTCCAGCCCTGGCCATCTGCCTACTTCCCTGAGAATGTTGTCCCTCCGTCCCCCCTTTGTGGGGTCCCCAGTTACCTGCTGTAGCTCGCAGCCACCTCCCAAAGATGCGGCGCCTAATGATGTGGTCCCATCCCCTCCAAGTAGGTTTCTTAGGTGAGCCACCAGATTCACCACTAGTCCAAGATACACCCCTACTGCCTAATCAGGTCACCACTAATCCTAGATACAGTCCCACAGTAAACGGTACCCCTGTTACTAGGTGCAGTACAACACAGTAAACTTATAAGGAGCGTGAACAACTCCCTAAGCTCTTCTCTCCCAGCCTTTAAATCCAACACCCAGTGACTAGAACTACATGAGCTGCACCTGCAGCCTTTTCCTCCAATTGTAGGGCAGGTGTTCCCCTATAAATAAGCAGAGCTCTGGGAGGAGGGTGGGGAGGGTGGGTCTTGAGGCCACACCCGACTCTCTTGAGAGAGTATCAGCCCTGTGTCTGCCCCTCCAAGCCCTGCAGCCAAAGAACCAGCCCCAAGAAAATCTCACCAAATAGGTTTTAAATCAGAAGAAAAAAGCCTCCACCAGTGCAGCCTGTTATACAGTGAAATATCAAACAAATGAGCCCACTTACAGCCACCAAACCAGTTTCCAAACTCCCAACAGCACAACAAACAATACCCTGCTAGCCCCATAGAAGTAAGAAAAAAAGAAATAACCTTCTACCAAGTGAAATCCACAAGAAACCCTGTAAAACCAACAAGAAGCAGCTACTGTACTAGAACACAACTGATCCTGTCCCCTTCATGTACACCTCCTGCAAACTACCTGATGAGTCCAGTGCCCAACCTGGTCCATCAGGGAAATAAACACAATCTCTACCCCTCCTGCAAACTACCTGAGTCCACTGCCCAACCTGACCCATCAGGGAATAAAACTAAATCTGTACCCCTCATGCAAACTACCTAATGAGTCCAGTGCCCAACCTGGTCCATCATGGAATATAAATAAATCTGTATCCCCAATGCAAACTACCTGATGAGTCCAGTGCCCAACCTGCTCCATCACGGAATAAACCAAAATCTGTTCCCCTCCTGCAAACTACCCGATTGGTCCAGTGCCCAACCTGGTCCATCAGGAAATAAAACAAAATATATACCCATAATGCAAACTACCTGATCAGTCCAATGCACAACCTGACCCATCTGAGAATAAAACAAAATCTCTACCCCTCCAGCAAACTATCTCATGGGTCCAGAGCCTACCCTGGTCTATCAGGGAATAAAAGAAAATCCGTACCCTTACTGCAAACTACCTGATGAGTCCAGTGCCAACCTGACCCATCAGGGAATAAAATAAACCTGTACCCCTCCTGCAAACTAACTGATGTGCCCAGTGCCCAACCTCCTCCATCAGGGAATGAAACATAATCCGTACACCTCCTGCAACTTACCTGATGAGTCCAGTGCCAAACCTGGTCCATCAGGGAATAAAACAATATCTGTGCCCCTCCTGCAAACTACGTGATGGGTCCTGTGGACAACGTGACCAACCACGGAATAAAACAAAATCTGTACCCCTCCTGCAAACTACCTGATGAGTCCAGTGCACTATCTGACCCATCAGGGAATAAAACAAAATCTGTACCCCTCCTGCAAACTACCTGATGAGTCCAGTACCCAACCTGCTCCATCAGGAAATAAAACTAAATCTGTACCCCTCCTGCAAACCACCTCATGAATCCAGTGCCCAGCCTGGTTAGTAGCATCATAAAACAATATATATACCCCTCCTATAAACTACCTGATGGCTTCAGTGCCCAACCAGAACCAATGGTAGTAAAACCAAACCTGCACCCATCTACAAACTACCTGATGAGTCCCGTGCCCAACCTGGTGAATCAGGGAATAAAACAAACCTGTATCCTTCATGCAAATAACCTGATGACTTCTGTGCACAACCTGGCTAATCAAGGAATAAAACAAAATCTATACCCCTCCAGCAAATGACTTGATGAGTCCAGTGCCCAACCTGACCCATCAGGGAATAAAACAAAATCTGTACCTGTAATGAAAACTACTTGATGAATCCAGTTCCCAACCTGGTCCATCAGGAAATAAAACAAAATCTGAACCCCTCCAGAAAACTACCTGATGGGTCCAGTGCCCAACCTGAGCCATCAGGGAATAAAACTAAATCTGTACCCCTCCTGCAAACTACCTGATCCGTCCAGTGCCCAACATGGTCCATCGGAGAATAAAAATCTGTATCCTTCCTGCATACTACCTGATCAATACAGTGCCCAACCTGGTCCATCAGAGAATAAAATGAAATCCGTACCCCTCCTGAAAACTACATGATTGGTACAGTACCCACCCTGATCCATTACTCCATTAGGGAATAAAACAAAATCTGTACCCCTCTTGCAAACAACCTGATGAGTTCAGTGCCCAACCTTATGCTTTAGGGAATAAAAGAAAATCAGTACCCCTCCTGCAAGCTACGTGATGAGTCCAGAGCTGAACCTCAACCAACAGGGAATGAAACAAAATCTGTACCCCTCTTGCAAACTACGTGATGAGTCCACTGCCCAACCTGATTCATCAGGGAATATAAATAAATCTATACTTCTCCTGCAAACTACATAATGAGTCTTGTGCCCAATCTAATCCATCAGGGAATAAAACAAAACTTATACCCCTCCTCCAAACTACCTGATTGGTCTAGTGCCCAACCTGGTCCATCAGGGAATTAAACAAAATCTGTACCCCTCCTACAAACTACCTGATTGGTCTAGTGCCCAACCTGGTCCATTAGGGAATAAAATAAAATCTCTACCCCTCCAGCAAACTACCTCATGGATCCAGTGGCTAACCTGATCCATCAGGGAATAAAACAAAACATGTACCCCTCCTGCAAACTATCCGATGAGTCCAGGGCCGAACCTGCTCCATCAGGGAATAAAACAAAATCTGTACCCTTCCTGAAAACTACCCGATGGGTCCAGTGCCCAACCTGGTCCATCAGGGAATAAAACAAAATTTCTAACCCTAATACAAACTACCTGATGACTCCAGTGCACAACCTGGCCCATCAGGGAATAAAACAAAACTTGCACCCCTCCACCTAACACCTGATTGATCTAGAGCAACCTGGTCCATCAGGGAATAAAACAAAATCCCTACCCCTAATGCAAACCACCTGATGAGTCCAGTGTACAACCGGACCCATCAGGGAATGAAACAAAATCTGTACCTTTCCTTCAAAGTACCTGATGAGTCCAGTGCCCAACCGGACCCATCAGGGAATAAATCAAAATATGTTCCTCTCCTGCAAACTTATTGATGAGAACAGTGGCCAACATGATCCATCAGGGAATAAAACAAAATCTCTACCCCTCCTGCAAACTACCTGATGAGCTCAGTGCCCAACCTGACCCATCGAGGAATAAAACAAAATCTGTATCCCTCCTGGAAACTGCCTGATGAGTCCAGTGCCCAACCTTGTCCATCATGAAATATAAATAGATCTGTACCCCTAATGGAAGCTACCTGATGACTCTAGTGCCCAACTTGCTCCATCAGGGAATAAAACAAAATCTGTACCCCTCCTGCAAACTACCTGATGAGTCCAGTGCCTAACCTGGTCTATCAGGGAATAAAACAAAATCTGTATCCCTCCTGCAAACTACCTGAGGGGTCCAGTGTCCAACCTGGTCCTTCAAGGAATAAAGCAAATCATGTACCTCTCCTGCAAACTACCTGATGGGTCCAATGCCCAACCTGGTTCATCGGGGAAATAAACAAAATCTCTACCCCTCCTGCAAACTACCTGATGAGTCCACTGCCCAACTTCACCCATCGGGGAATAAAACAAAATCTGAACCCCTCCTGCAAAGTACCTAATGAGTCCAGTGCCCAACCTGGCCCATCATGGAATATAAATAAATCTGTATGCCCAATGCAAACTACCTGATGATTCCAGTGCCCAACCTGCTCCATCACGGAATAAACCAAAATCTGTACCCCTCCTGCAAACTACCTGATGAGTCCAGTGCACAACCTGACCCATCAGAGAATAAATCAAAATCTCTACCCCTCCAGCAAACTATCTCATGGGTCCAGTGCCCAGCCTGGTCTATCAGTGAATAAAAGAAATTCTGTACCCCTACTGCAAACTACCTGATGAGTCCAGTGCCAACCTGACCCCTCAGGGAATAAAACAAACCTGTACCCCTCCTGCAAACTAACTGATGAGCCCAGTGCCCAACCTGCTCCATCAGGGAATGAAACATAATTCGTACACATAATGCACACTACCTGATGAGTCCAGTGCCAAACCTGGTCCATCAGGGAATAAAACAATATCTGTACCCCTCCTGCAAACAACCTGATGGGTCCAGTGGACAACGTGACCCATCACGGAATAAAACAAAATCTGTACCCCTCCTGCAAACTACTTGATGACTCCAGTCCACAACCTGACCCATCAGGGATAAAACAAAATCTGTACCCCGCCTGCAAAGTACCTGATAAGTCCAGTACCTAACCTGATCTGTCAGGGAATGAAACAAAACCTGTACCCTTCCTGCAAACTACCTGATGAGTCCAGTGCCTAACCTGGTCCATCGGGGAACAAAATAAAATCTGTACCCCCTCCTGTAAACTACATGATGGGTCCAGTGCCCAACCTGGTCCCTCAGGGAATAAAACAAAATCTGTAGCCCTCCTGCAAATTACCTGATGAGTCCAGTTCCCAAGCTGGTCCATCAGGGAATAATAGAAAATCTGCACCCCTCCTGCAAACTACTTGATGGGTCCAGTGCCCAACATTACCCATCACAGAATAAAACAAAATCTGCACCCCTGCTGCAAACTGCCTGATGAGTACAGTGCTAACCTGACCCATCAGGGAATAAAACAAAACTGTACCCCTCCTGCAAACTACCTGATGAGTCCAGTACCCAACCTGCTGCATCAGGGAATAAAACAAAATACGTACCACTCCTGCAAACTATCTGATGGGTCCAGTGTCCTACGTGATCCATCACGGAATAAAACAAAATCTGTACCCCTCCTGAAAACTACCTGATGAGTCCAGTGCACAACATGAGCCATCAGGGAATAAAACAAAATTTGTACCCCTCCTGCAAACTACCTGATCAGTCAAGTGCCAATCATGGTTAATCCGAAATAAAAATCCGTATCCCGCCTGCAAACTGCCTGACGAGTCCAGTGCCCAACCTGATCCATCATGGAATATAAATAAATTTGTACCCCTAATGCAAACTACCTGATGAGTCCACTGCCCAACCTGCTCCATCAGGGAATAAAACAAAATCTGTACCCCTCCTGCAAACTACCTGATGGGTCCAGTGCCCAACCTGAGCCATCAGGGAATAAAACTAAATCTGTACCCCTCCTACAAACTACCGGATCCATCCAGTGCCACACCTGGTCCATCGGGGAATAAAAATCTGTATCCCTCCTACACACTGCTTGATGACGCCAGTGACCAACATGGTCCATCAGAGAATAAAAATCTGTATCCTTCCTGCATACTACTTGATCAGTACAGGGCCCAAGCTGGTCCATCAGAGAATAAAACGAAATCTGTACCCCTTCTGCAAACTACATTATTGGTACAATACCCACCCTGATCCATTAGGGAATAAAACAAAATCTGTACCCCTCCTGCAAACAACCTGATGAGTTCAGTGCCCAACCTTATGCTTTAGGGAATAAAAGAAAATCTGTACCCCTCCTGCAAGCTACATGATGAGTCCAGTGCCGAACCTGACCCATCAGGGAATAAAACAAAATGTGCACCCCTCCTGCAAACTACGTGATGAGTCCAGTGCCCAACCTAGTTCATCAGGGAATATAAATAAATCTATACTCCTCTTGCAAATTACATAATGAGTCTTGTGCCCAATCTAATCCATCAGGGAATAAAACAAAACTTATACCACTCCTCCAAACTACCTGATTGGTCTAGTGCCCAACCTGGTCCATCAGGGAAGTAAACAAGATCTATACCCCTCCTGCAAACTACCTGATTGGTCTAGTGCCCAACCTGGTCCATCAGGGAATAAAATAAAATCTCTACCCCTCCAGCAAACTACCTCATGGATCCAGTGCCTATCCTGGTCCATCAGGGAATAAAACAAAACATGTACCCCTCCTGCAAACTATCTGATCAGTCCAGTGCTGAACCTGCTCCATCAGGGAATAAAACAAAATCTGTACCCTTCCTGCAAACTATGCGATGGGTCCAGTGCCCAACCTGGTCCATCAGGGAATAAAACAAAATCTATATCCCTAATGGAAACTACCTCATGACTCCAGTGCACAACCTGGCCCATCAGGGAATAAAGAAAAATCTGTACCCCTCCTGTAAACTACCTGATGGCTTCAGTGCTCAACCAGAACTAGGGAATAAAACAAAACCTGTACCCCTTCTACAAGCTACCTGATGAGTCCAGTGCCCAACCTGGTGCATCAGGGAATAAAACAAACCTGCATCCCTCCTACAAACTGCCTAATGAGTCCAGTGCCAATCTTACCCATCGGAGAATAAAATAAAATCTGTAACGCTCCTGCAAACTACCTGATAACTCCAGTGCCCAACCTGGTCCATCGGGGAATACAAATCTGCATCCTTCCTGCAAACTACCTGATCAGTACAGTGCCCAACATGGTCCATCAAAGAATAAAACAAAATCTGTACCCTGCCTGCAAACTACCTGATTGGTACAGTACCCAACCTGATCAATTAGGGTATAAAACAAAATCTGTACTCCTCCCGCAAACTGATGGATGAATCAGTGCCCAACCTCACCTTCAGGGAATAAAAGAAAATCTGTACCCCACCTGCAAATTACTTGATGAGCCCAGTGCCCAACCTGACCCATCAGGGAATAAAACAAAACCTGTACCTTGCCTGCAAACTACCTGATGAGTCCAGTGCCCAACCTGGTCCATCAGGGAATTAAACACAATCTGTACCCCTCCTGCAAACTACATGATGAGTCCAGTGCCTAACCTGGTCCATCAGGGATTAAAACAAAACCTGCATTCTTCCTGCAAACTACCTGATGGGTCCAGTGTCCAACCAGTTACTTCGGGGAATAAAACAAAACCTGTACCCCTCCTGCAAACTACTTGATGGGTCCAGTACCCAACCTGAGCCATCAGGGAATAAAACTAAATCTGAACCCCTCCTGCAAACTACCTGATCAGTCCAGGGCCCAACCTGGCCCATTGGGGAATAAAAACCTGTATCCCTCCTGCAAATTGCCTGATGAGTCCACTGCCCAACCTGGTCCATTAGGGAATAAAATAAAATATGTACCTCTCCTGCAAACTACCTGGTGAGTCCAGTGCCCAACCTGGTCCATCATGGAATAAAACAAAGTATGTACCCCTTCTGCAAACCACCTGATGAGTCCAGTGCCCAACCTCACCCTTCAGGGAATAAAAGAAAATATGTACCTCACCTGCAAATTACCTGATGAGTCCAGTGCCCAACCTGACCTATCAGGGAATATAAATAAATCTGCACCCTTCCTGCAAACTACCTGATGAGTCCAGTGCCCAACCTCACCCATTAAGGAATAAAACAAAATCTGTACCCCTCCTGCAAACTACCTGACGGCTTTAGTGCCCAACCAGACCCATCAGAGAATAAAAAAAAAACCTATACGCCGTCTGCAAGCTACCTGATGGGTCCAGTGCCCAACCTGGTCCTTCAGGGAATAAACCGAAACCTCTAAATCTCCAGCAAACTAGCTGATGAGTCCTGTGCCCAACCTGACCAATCAGGGAATAAAACAAAACTTGTATCCCTCTTTCAAACTACCTGATTGGTCTAGCGCCCAACCTGGTCCATCAAGGAATTGAAAAAAATCTGAACCCCTCCTGCACACTAACTGATGAGTACAGTACCCAACATAGTCCATGAGGAAATAAAACAAAATCTGTACCCCTCCTGCAACTACCTGATAGGTACAGTACCCCACCTGACCCATCAAGGAATAAAACAAAATCTGTACCCCTCCAGCAAGGTGCCTAATTAGTCCAGTGCCCAACCTTACCCCTCCGGGAATAAAACAAAATCTGTACCCCTCCTGCAAACTACCTCATCGGTCCAGTGCACTACTTGGTCCATCAGGGAACAAAACAAAATCCGTACCTTTCGTCTAAACTACCTGATGGGTCCAGTGCCCAAACTGACCCATCAGGGATTAAAACAAAACCTGTACCCCTTCTGCAAACTACCTGATGGGTCCAGTGCCCAACCTGGTCCATTAGAGAATAAAATAAAATCTGTATCTCTCCTGCAAACTACCTCATGAGTCTAGTGCCCAACCTGGTCCATCAGGGAATAAAACAAAACCTGTGCCTCTCCTGCAAACTACCTCATGGGTCCAGTGCCCAACCTGGTCCACCACTGAATAAAACAAAGTCTGTACCCTTTCTGCAAACTACCTGATGAGTTAAGTGTACAACCTGGTCCACTGGGGAATAAAACTAAATATGTACCCGTCCTGCAACCTCTCTGATGACTCCAGTGTCCAACCTGGTCCATCGGGGAATACAAATCTGTATCCTTCCTGCAAACTACCTGATCAGTACAGTGCCCAACATGGTCCATCAAAGAATAAAACAAAATCTGTACCCTGCCTGCAAACTACCTGATTGGTACAGTACCCAACCTGATCAATTAGGGTATAAAACAAAATCTGTACTCCTCCTGCAAACTGATGGATGAATCCAGTGCCCAACCTCACACTTCAGGGAATAAAAGAAAATCTGTACCTCACCTGCAAACTACTTGATGAGCCCAGTGCCCAACCTGACCCATCAGGGAATAAAACAAAACCTGTACCTCGCCTGCAAACTACCTGATGAGTCCAGTGCCCAACCTGGTCCATCAGGGAATTAAACAAAATCTTTGCCCCTCCTGCAAACTACTTGATGGGGCCAGTGCCCAACCTGAGCCACCAGGGAATAAAATTAAAACTATACCCCTCCTGCAAACTACTTGATCAGTCCAGTGCCCAACATCTTCCATCAGGAAATTAAACACAATCTGTACCCCTCCTGCACACTACATGATGAGTCCAGTGCCTAACCTGGTCCACCAGGGAATAAAACAAAATCTGTATTCCTCCTGCAAACTACCTGATGGGTCCAGTGTCCAACCAGGTACTTCGGGGAATAAAACAAAACCTGTACCCCTCAAGCAAACTACTTGATGGGTCCAGTGCCCAACCTGAGCCATCAGGGAATAAAACAAAATCTGTACCCCTCCTGCAAACTACCTGATCAGTCCAGGACCCAACCTGGTCCATTGGGGAATAAAAACCTGTATCCCTCCTGCAAATTGCCTGATGAGTCCACTGCCCAACCTGGTCCATTAGGGAATAAAATAAAATATGTACATCTCCTGCAAACTACCTGATGAGTCCAGTGCCCAACCTGGTCCATCAGGGAATAAAATAAAATATATACCCCTTCTGCAAACTACCTGATGAGTCCGGTGCCCAACCTCACCCTTCAGGGAATAAAACAAAATATGTACCTCACCTACAAATTACCTGATGAGTCCAGTGCCCAACCTGACCCATCAGGGAATATAAATAAATCTGCACCCTTCCTGCAAACTACCTGATGAGTCCAGTGCCCAACCTCACCCATTAAGGAATAAAACAAAATCTATACCCCTCCTGAAAACTACCTGACAGCTTTAGTGCCCAACCAGACCCATCAGGGAATAAAAAAAAAATGTATACGCCGTATGCAAGCTACCTGATGGGTCCAGTGCCCAACCTGGTCCATCAGGGAATAAACCGAAACCTCTAAACCTCCAGCAAACTAGCTGATGAGTCCTGTGCCCAACCTGACCAATCAGGGAATAAAACAAAACTTGTTTCCCTCTTTCAAACTACCTGATTGGTCTAGCGCCAAACCTTGTCCATCAAGGAATTGAAAAAAATCTGCACCCCTCCTGCAAACTAACTGATGAGTACAGTACCCAACATGGTCCATGAGGAAATAAAACAAAATCTGTACCCCTCCTGCAACTACCTGATAGGTACAGTACCCCACCTGACCCATCAAGGAATAAAACAAAATCTGTACCCCTCCAGCAAGGTGCCTAATTAGTCCAGTGCCCAACCTTACCCCTCCGGGAATAAAACAAAATCTGTACCCCTCTTGCAAACTACCTCATCGGTCCAGTGCCCTACTTGGTTCATCAGGAAACAAAACAAAAATCCGTACCTTTCCTCTAAACTACCTGATGGGTCCAGTGCCCAAACTGGTCCACCAGTGAATAAAACAAAGTCTGTACCACTCCTGTAAACTACCTGATGGCTTCAGTGCCCAACCAGAACCATTGGGAATAAAACCAAACCTGTATGCCTTCTACAATCTCTCTGATGAGTCCAGTGCCCAGCTTGGTGCATCAGAGAATAAAACAAACCTGTATCCCTCATGCAAACTATCTGATGAGTCCAGTGCCCAACCTGGCTAATCATGGAATAAAACAAAATATGTACCACTCCTGCAAACTGCCTAATGGGCCCAGTGCCCAACCTGGCTCATCAGGGAATAAACCAAAATCTGTACCCTCCTCCTAACTACCTGATGACTCTAGTGCACAACCTGGTCCATTTAGGAATAAAACAAAATCCATGTCCCTCCAGCAAATTACTTGATGAGTCCAGTGCCCATCCTGAGCCATCAGGGAATAAAACTAAATCTGTACCTCTCCTGCAAACTACCTGAACAGTCCAGTGCCCAACCTGGTCCATCGGGGAATAAAAATCTGTATCCCTCCTGCAAACAACCCGATGGGTCCAATGTCCAACCTGGTCCATCAGGGAATAAAACAAAATCTCTATCCCAAATGCAAACTGCCTGATGAGTCCAGTGCACAACCTGACCCATCAGGGACTAAAATAAAATCTGTACCCCTCCTTCAAACTGCCTCATGAATCCAGTGCCCAACTTGACCCATCAGGGAATAAAACAAAATGTAAACCCGTCATGCAAACCAGCTCATGAATCCAGTACCCAACCTGGTCCCTAAGGTCATAAAACAAAATCTGTACCCCTCCTATAAACTGCCTGATGGCTTCAGTGCCCAACCAAAACCACTGGTAAAAAAACCAAACCTGTTCCCCTTCTACAAACTACCTGATGAGTCCAGTGCCCACCTGGTGCATCAGGGAATAAAACAAACCTGTATCCCTCTTGCAAACTAACTGAAGACTCCCGCGCCCAACCGGGCTAAGCATGGAATAAAACAGAACATGTACCACTCCTGCAAATTACCCAGTGGGCCCAGTGCCCAATCTGGCCCAACCTGTGAATAAACCAAAATATGCACCCTTCCTGCAAACTACCTGATGGGTCTAGTGCTCAACCTGGTCCATCAGGGAATAAAACAAAATCTGTACCCCTCCAGCAAATGACCTGATGAGTCCAGTGCCCAATCTGACCTATCAGGGAATAAAACATAATCTGTACCCTTAATGCAAACTACTTGATGAATCCAGTGCCCCACCTGGTCCATCAGGGAATAAAACAAAATCTCTACCCCTCCAGCAAACTACCTGATAGGTCCAGTGCCCAACCTCAGCCATAAGGGAATAAAACTAAATCTGTACCCCTCCTGCAAAATACCTGATCAGTCCAGTACCCAACCTGGTCCATCGGGGAATAACATTCTGTATCCCTCCAGCACACTGACTGATGACTCCTGTGACCAACCGGGTCCATCGGGGAATAAAAATCTGTATCCTTACTGCAAACTACCTCATCAGTACAGTGCCCAACCTGGTCCATCAAAGAATAAAACAAAATCTGTGCCCCTCCTGCAAACTGCGATTGGTACAGTACCCAACCTGATCCATTAGGGAATAAAACAAAATCTGTACCCCTCCTGCAAACAACCTCATGAGTTCAGTGCCCAACCTCATCCTTTAGGGAATAAAAGAAAATCTGTACCACTCAAGCAAACTATGTGATGAGTCCAGTGCCGAACCTGACACATCAGGGAATAAAACAAAATCTGTACCCCTCCTGCAAACTACGTAATGAGTCCAGTGCCCAACCTGGGCCATCAGGGAATACAAATAAATCTGTACCCCTCCTGCAAACTACCTAATGAGTCTTGTGCCCAATCTAACCCATCAGGGAATAAAACAAAACTTATATCCCACCACCAAACTACCTGATTGGTCTAGTGCCCAACCTGGTCCATCGGGGAATAAAACAAAATCTCTATCCCTCCAGCAAACTACCTCATGGATCCAGTGCCCAACCTGCTCCTTCAGGGAATAAAACAAAATCTGTACCTCTCCTGCAAACTACCCGATGGGTCCAGTGCCCAACCTGGTTCATCAGGGAATAAAACAAAATCTCTACCCCTAATGCAAACTACCTGATGACTCCAGTCCACAACCTGGCCCATCAGGGAATAAAACAAAACGTGTACCCCTCCTCCAAACTACCTGATTGATCTAGTGCCCAACCTGGTCCATCAGGGAATAAAACAAAATCTCTACCCCTAATGCAAACTACCTGATGAGTCCAGTGCACAACCTGACCCATCAGGGAATAAAACAAAATCTGTACCCCTCCTTCAAAGTACCTGATGAGTCCAGTTCCCAACCGGACCCATCAAGGAATAAAACAAAATATGTACCTCTCCTCTTCTGCAAACTAATTGATGAGTCCAGTGCCCAACATGACCCATCAGGGAATAAAATAAAATCTCTACCCCTCCTGCAAACTACCTCATGACTCCAGTGCCTAACCTGGTCCCTAAGGGAATAACACAAGATCTGTACCCCTCCTGTAAATTACCTGTTGGCTTTAGTGCCCAACCGGACCCATCAGGGAATAAAACAAAATCTGCACCCCTCCTGCAAACTACCTGATTAGTCAAGTGCCGAACATGGTCCATCAGGAATAAAAATCTGTATCCCTCCTGCAAACTGCCTGATGAGTCCAATGCCCAACCTGGTCCATCTTGGAATATAAATAAATCTGTACCCCTAAAGCAAACTACCTGATGAGTCCAGTGTACAACCTGACCCATCAGGGAATAAAACAAAATCTGTACCTCTCCTGCAAACTACCTGATTGATCTAGTGCCGAACCCGGTCCATCAGGGAATAAAACAAAATCTGTAACTTTTCTGTAAACTACCTAATGGGTCCAGTGCCCAAACTGACCAATCAGGGAATTAAACAAAACCTGTACCCCTCCTGCCAAGTACCTGAAAGGCCCAGTGCCCAACCTGGCTCATCAGGGAATAAAACAAAATCTGTACCCTTCCTGCAAACTACCTGATGGGTCCAGTGCCGAACTTGGCCCATCAGGGAATATAAAAAATCTGTACCCCTCCTACAAACTACCTGATGAGTCCAGTGCCCAACATAGTCCATCAGGGAATAAAACAAAATCTGTACCCCTCCTGCAAACTACCTGATAGGTACAGTACCCCACCTGACCCATCAAGGAATAAAACAAAATCTGTACCCCTCCAGCAAGGTGCCTAGTTAGTCCAGTGCCCAACCTTGCCCCTCAGGGAATAAAACAAAATCTGTACCCCTCCTGCAAACTACCTCATCAGTCCAGTGCCCTATTTGGTCCATCAGGGAACAAAACAAAATCTGTACCTTTCCTGTAAACTACCTGATGGGTCAAGCGCCCAACCTGACCCATCAGGGAATAAAACAAAATCTGTACCCCTTCTGCAAACTACCTGATGAGTCCTGTGCCCAACCTGGTCCATCAGGGAATAAACCAAAATCTGTACCCCTCCTGTAAACTACCTGATGAGTCCTGTGCCCAACCTGACCCATCAGGGAATTAAACAAAATCTGTACCCCTCCTGCAAACTACCCGATGGGTCTAGCGCCCAACCTGGCTCATCAGGGAATAAAACAAAACCTACACCCCTCCTGCAAACTACCTGATGGGTCCAGTGCCCAACGTGAGCCATCAGGGAATGAAGCAAAATCTGTACCCCTCCTGCAAATTACGTGATGAGTCCAATGCCCAAACTGGTCCATCAGGGAATATAAAAAAAATCTGTACCCCTCCTGCAAACTACCTGATGATTCCAGTGCCCAATCTGACCCATCAGGGAATAAAGCAAAATTTATACCCATCCTGCAAACTACCTGATGAATCCAGTGCCCAACCAGACCCATCAGGGAATAAAACAAAATCTCTACCCCTCTTGCAAACTACCTGATGAACTACAAAAGAACCCCAGAGCAAATGCCCTGAGGCATGGGTTATCCTGGGGATACTGGCCTTACAGTCAAGTTTTAAAGGAAGAACAATTGCACATACCCCAATAATACAAAGCATCATGGGAAACATATGCAAATCCCCATGAAAGAATTTGGACTGGCTCTACTTTAAGCAGAACTGCATGGTGCCAGAAGGACTCACAGTGCAATTAGCAAAGGCTAAGAACAGCAGACACATACATGTGCTTTGTCCTTATTTGGACTCATCACTGTGCCATATGTGTGTCTTAGCTCAGGGAGAGGGAGCCAACCACCCCTTAAGGGGGATGTTATTACAAATTGCAAACTACCTGTTGAGTTCAGTGGCCAACCTGGTCCATCAGGGACTAAAACAAAATCTGTACCCCTCCTGCAAACTACCTGATCAGTCCAGTCCCCAACATGATCTGTTAGAAAATAAAACAAAAGTCCCTCCTCCTCCTCCACTCAATTACCTGATGAATTCAGGGCCAAATGTGGACCATCATGGAATAAGAAAACAACTGCCATCAACAACCTGATAAATCCCTAGCCCAGCTCAGCCTGTCAGGGAATAAAGACAATCTGTCTCCCTTGCCACAAACTACCTGATGGGTCTGATGCCTAATGGCCCATCAGGGAATATAAAAAATCTGGCCATCTCCCTCAACTACCTGATCGATCCGCTGTCCAACTCAGAATGTCACATGGGGGGAGCTATAACAGAGTTTGGTGCTGGAGGGGATGAAACTAATTGCCTGGTGTTGGCTGGACTTGACCCACTGTGTACAGTGTACGGTGCATTACTAAAAAGCAGTGCCACCATGTTTCTTTGTAGGCACTAAGTGCAAAAAATGTGTAAAACTGATATTGAATGTGATGTTCATATAACTACAATTATAATAGTTAGACAGTGAAACAGGAAGGGCTGCTACAAAAACAAAGGTAAGAACATAAAAAAGGCAAGACTAGCCTTGTTGGCACCAGCCAGCTCTTGTTTATTTATTTACTGGATTTTGGTAACTAGGTCAGCTTGCTGAGACAAATGTCCCTTTTTCAGGAGTGACACAGAATTAATTACAAAATGTGAATATTGAGAGAAAACATTTTAGGTAGATCATTTATATTTATTGAATGCTGATGACCGGATAAGCCCTCTGAGACAAGATGTCCCTTTTTCAGGGGCGACCCAGGATTAGTTACATACAGTGAAGGATATGTATGTACAGTATAATACAAGACATAAGTGTATAGTTAATATATTAAATAGTACATACAGATACTGACGTGATTAAAAATTAGTTACACGCTATAGTATTACATAAATACAATCTTTCAATTATTGTACAATGGCTGTAAGTGGCTACATACAGTAGAGACTCGTCACACCCCAGGGCAAGTTTTGAGTATATTTCTATAATATAACAGTAGAGTTGTGAGGGGGAAGGGGGAGGGACTCTGGACAATGTGTAGTACAGAGAATAAATTAACTACGTTATAAATTGGTTCTGCAATTTTTTCATAGTCTTTTTATCTCCTGGTTCTCCCCCCGGTAACCCCTTCTGATCAACCCCCAGCCCCGTCACCCAGCTTCCTCCAGGACTAAACTTAGCTGTCATCCTCTGCCACAGAACTTGTTGCTGTGCCCAGCCACTGGTGCAAGGCCTGCCGGGGTGGGGGTCGGTGGTCATCCTGCCACCTGGAGTGGGTTTTCCTTCATTTTCTACCCTGGGCCTACACAGATGCAATGGGCGCAATGTCAGAGCTCTGCTTCTGCGGAGACGGTCCCGGTGCACTGTACATGAGTTCCTTTCCCTGAATGGTGACGTGCATATGCTGCCACCCAGCCACTGCTGGGTGGCAAGTAAGCAGTGCACCACTCTAACCCCCCTGCCCAAGGAAGAAGAGCTGTCTTGGGATGCTCAATCCTTCCTCACCCCGCCGGCCCCCCAGCAACCAGGCTCCATTCCCAACCCTGGGTCACCAGTGTGGCAGGAGGTAAGGCGTCGAGTGCCTCAGCCCTCCACACCACTGGTCCAGATGCATTGGTTCTGCTTTTTAAGGTGCACAGTCCAAAGTTAGTTTTTATTAGCAACTGACTGTTCACCCAGCATTTTACAATTGTGTCAGAAATCTAATAAACAAATAAGACCTTAACTTCAGTGTCTCTTATACTTTGCCACTTTTCACGGATTGGTACTGTCTATTGGAGAGATGGAATGATGTGTCTACTGTCTTCTCTTTATTTCAGTCACATTATAGGGTTATGGGGGCAGGTTAAACATTCTCATTCCAGGGGCTTTACAACATAAAACATTCAAAAATGGTTTCCATATTTTATGGAATTTCTCTAGCCTGTCTGAAGCTGTCAGTGTTACTCAGCTGGTAGCACATCTGCTCCTAGGCCAGAAGGTTGTGGGTTATAGCCCACACTGGGACTGACTTGTACCATACATACTGGCACGTGAGTGCAGAACTAGGGGGATTCTGCACTGTTGGGGTGTACTGTCCTTCAGAAGAGGTGTTAAACCAAGATCAATTATTTATTTTTCTGTTTTTGTTATTTTTATAAGTAGAACTTACAAAAGCTTAAGCCACAGCAAAATAAAAGTACATGTACACAGTAAAAACACACATTCTTATTGTAGGAGTATTTGTTGTTCATCCCACTTTTGTACCTCATGTGAGATTCATGCAAAAGCCGTGGAGAGTTCCAGGATGTATTTCATAACAATAAGCAAAACACATATGCCAGCATGTTGTGATACAGAGGACTCTGTAGAGAAACTGATAAACAAGGCACAGAGAATAAACTGGCTATGAAGAGCCTATATGGTGTCATATACTACAGGATACATTACATACTACTGCCATGCATAAAACTTCCTCCCTCCCACCCACAGGATTCCCCCAACAGCAGTGGACGGCATGATATACCCAAATATAATGTAAAAGTGATGATGACAGATCACACAAGTGTCTTTCTACTATAGCTATCAATATATAACCTATCCATTTGAACAAGCCTGGAAGACAAAAATAAAGAATCACCTCTTCCACGGTCTATACACAGAAATTTCAAATATAGTTGAATAAAGGTCCCTGAAACCCCAATAAGATGTCCGACTTATAAATTTGTCCAAGATGTTTAAACAAGTAAAGTTCTATTTTATTTATTTATTGAAAAGTTTCACCAGGAAAGGCACACTGAGCACATACAATTGCTCGTCTCCTGATGCATTCTGGGGGAAAAGGGGTACAGGAGAAGGAACAGCATAGCAGTTCATAGTATAGCAAGACAAACGTACATTATGAGATTATGCAACAATAAATACAAGGAGTACAAATGACATAATAGGGCTAAAATACAAGAGTCAATAACAAGTATAAAGTGCAATACAGGTAAAGTGCTAGAACAGTTAAGGAGGAGCAGAACAACATAAGGTGGAGGCAAGAGGGAGAGGTGGCACCTGCACTAGAAGCAGGAACAATTGGGAGAGAGGAAGTTGTGAAGGGAGGAAGAGAGCGAACGAGGGTTGGAGGAGTGCCTGATTTGAGGAGGCAGTTGGTTCCAGAGTTTTGGGAAATTATACAAAAATGCAGATTGGCCTGCTGAAGTTGAACGGTGTGAGACAACCAGGGTGCGAGTGTCCTGAGATCTTAAGGAGTGGGTTGGGGGGTGCTAAAAGAGGATATAAGATAGGGTGGTAGCGAGCAGAACCAATATTTGGAAATGAATTTAGCACAGTGAGAGAGACGCCTATTGACAAGAGACGGAAAGGATAGAGCAAGATATAAGACACAGTGGTGAGAGTGAAGGGGAGAATCCAAGACAAAATGACAGAAGGAATTAAATAGGGTGTCCAGTCTGGTTAAGGAGGACTTGGGAGCAGCACTGTACATTACATCACAATAGTCAAAAATAGGGAGAATCATTTTCTGAACAAGTTCACGCCTTACCAGTAGAGATAGACAGCTATGGTTCCTGTACAAGGCACCTAACTTAGGGCACATTTTTTTCAGGATAGCATCCACATGAACAGAAAAGTTAAGGTGCTGGTCAAGCCACACACCAAGGTAGCGAAAAGAGGTAACATCTTCTAATATAGTCCCATCAAGGGTGTGGAAACAGGGTAGGGAGGGGAGCCTTGAGAGTCTCTGCCTGGTGCCAGAGTTCATGGAGACAGTCTTTTTGGCATTGAGAAAGAGCTGATGTGACCTAAACCAGTGTTGAACTTTGTCAAAGTCAGCTTGAAGTCTGGTAATTACATCAATGGGAGACTGTCCTGATGTAAACAGAATGGTGTTGTCAGCGTACATATGGATAGAGGAAGAGTTGCATACTTCAGTGAGGTCATTTAGGAAGCTGGAGAACAGTATAGGGCCTTACACTGAACCTTGAGACACACTAGTATTTATTAGAAGTTGGGGGGGATATAGAGTCTGCTATTTTGACTGACTGGGACCTACCAGCAAGGTAAGCACTGAAACAATTTATGGCAGTGTCCGATAGGCCAGCAGTAGATAGGTTTTTCAGGAGAGAGTGCCAGGCAGTGTCAAAAGCCTTAGCAAGGTTGACAAAGATAGCAGAAGTGTTTAGGCCTTGATCCATTCCTGAGAAGATGGAATCAGTAAGCCTAAGCAGGGAGGTGGTGGTGGTGGAGTGATCCTTCCAGAACCCATATTGGAAAGGAGTGAAGAAAGAGGATTCTGAGAGAAATGCAGTAAGTTGAGAGAGGACCAAATGCTCTTGTAACTTGGCAAGAATAGGGAGCAGCGAGATTGGTTGCCAGGAGAAGTAGGGTCACCACCTTTAGGTAGTGGGAGGACAATTGCGTATTTCCAAGCAGACGGTACTGTACCCAATGAGAAGGACAGATTTAATAAATCAGCAAGAGGAGAGGAAATCGCTAGGGCAGATAAGTATAAAAGTTTCAGATCAAGCCTATCTGGAGAGCAATCTTTGGCAGGGTTAATCTCCAGGAGGCCTGCTAAGATTTCAGAAGGGGAAACTGATGAGAAGGAGAAGGGGTTGTGTTGACTTGTTTCTACATGGGGGAGAAGTAGAGGAGTGGGGATGAGGACTAGGAAAGGGTGAAGAAGGGAGGGTAGATAGGAGTGAAGAAGCACAGGAAGTGAAATACATGTTAAACTCAGTGGCTATAGGTTGGGGCCAGATATTAGGGAGCTGTTAATGTTAAAGAGTGGGATAGAAGGAGTGGGGGGGGGGGGAGATCAGGAAATGGACTACCTTCCAGAATTTCGAGGGTTTATTTATATTAGCCTGGAAAGTAGAGTGGAAGTACTCAGCTTTTGCCAGTCTAATGGCCTTGCTGCAGGAATTACGAAGTGTGCAGTACTATTGTAAGTCATTTATTTATTTTACTTTTTTATTTAGTTGTTTAACCAGGAGTAGCACACTAAGCTGAAAGCTTTTTTACAGGAGCGACCTGGGAGCACAGGGAAGTTAAGTGACTTGCTCAGGGTCACACAGTATGCAAGTGGAACCTGTGGGATTCAAACCCAGGTCTGGTCTGCTGGCTGTCACCAGATTTGCAGCTCAGAGCCTTAAACCACTGCGTTATATTGCCTCCCTTGATAACTGATAGGCTTTGTGGGCCTTCTAGGCCTTGTTGTGAGCATGCTGGCAGGCCAGTAATTCAGTAGTGATCCAGGGAAGGTGATTACCTCGAACCCTGGAGCGCCTAACAGGGGCATGAATATTGCAGACACAAAGGAAATTGCTTGTGAAACTTGACAGGGCATTGTCTACAGTATTGGCAGAGGAGATGGGGAAACCAGTCAGTGTGCACTAGGTCATGTAAGAGAGGGGAGAGGTCTAGAGATTTAAAGGATCTAGTATGTAGAATTTTGTGAGGAGCCTTAGGTCTATGTATTTTGCAGACTAGGTAGATCATATGATGATCGCTTAAAGCATCTGGGAGAAGGCCTGATTGAATGATTCTGTGGGGGGGGGGGGTGAGGGCCTAGTCAATGAGAGAGTGGTTATGGGTTTTAAGATTTACCCGGGTAGATTCCTGAGTCAATTGCGAGAGATTCAGGGCAGTTAAATCATTACGGGTTTTATTTAGAAAGGCAGACAGCCAATTGAGATTGAAATCATCGAAGACAAAGAGTTCGCCTGTTGAGGTGAGTGAGACTATAGTTTTTAGAAGGTCAATGGCATTAGCAGTGCTAAGGCCAGGACAGCAATAAACCCCTGCTACAAAGATAGGTACAGAGAAGGGGAGGGAGAGAGTCAGGCAATAAGCAACTCATACGCTGAAGGGAGAAGTGTAGATAGAATAGTGGTGAACTGGATAGTGGAGGACATATACATAACCACACCTCCCCCTCTGCCAGGTCGGCCTTGGCATGAGAAAGCAAAGCCAGGAATCGCAATGGAGGAGTTAGGAAGTTTAGCCCTGAGCCAGGACTCAGTAAGTATTAGAATGTCTGGGGTAAGGAATGTGATGAGAAGCTGGAGCAAGTACATATTAGGGAGGAGGCTTGTAACATTTAGGTGGCAGATTTTAAGCCCATGAGGGAGGGCAGAAGGATAGGGGTTAGGGCTATGGGGAGGGGAAGGGGGAAGGGGACCAGAGTTGGGATTTATATCACCAGCAGCTAGAAGTAAAAGAGTGATAATAAGGTAGAGAAACTGAGTGTTCTTGTGACAAGGGCGAACTGATATAGAGCATGAGTATGAAGGTTGAGAGTGAGGGGAGGATAAGGAGAATTTGAGCAGAGTTGTTATGGCACTGGAGATAGGAAGCGAGAGGAGACAGGGGCAAGGTAAGAACGGAAAGAATGACCAGGATAACTGGTAAGGATTGGAAGTTGAACAAAAGGTCAGAAGGGGGCCAGCAAGCCTAGAATGGAATGGAAGGGGTGATGAGGAGGGGTAAAAGGAGGGAGGAGAGCTAACAGAAGAGATGGATCGTAGGAAAGTGTAAGATAGAATTAGCAGCATGGTGAGATGGAATAACTAATGGGACAATTTAGGAAGATAATGTAGGCAGAGATGACAGATAGAAGATAAGGGGCTCAGATTAGTCAATAAGACTCCACTGAATGTAAAATAGCAATGTCTGGGTAGCAGGAAGAGCTAGAAAAGCAGAAAACAGGAAAAGACTGCACTAGGATGGTGGTGCCAGAGATATAGCTGAAGTCAGTAAAAACAGAAAAAATCTCGGCACACACCAACCAAAAAATGAAAAAGACTTCTTACCAATATAATGGGCTGTAGCTTTATTCAGTGCAAATGTGCAAAAATACTGGCTCCTGATGCATTTCGGAAACAGAACTTCCTTCCTCAAAGGATCTGAAGAGCTAGAAGAGCTAGGCAGTGGAAGATAAGGAAAAAACAGGTAACATTTACAGGTAAGAATATAGAATATGACTAAGATTAGGTTATAAGTGAAGAGAGGGGAATAAAGAAATATTGGTGAGTAGATAAACTATAAGCAAGGTTACACAGTAAAAAAATAGGGTAGAGGCTCTTTAAGGATATTACTGGTAGTCTGATCAATTGATCAGTTGAGTAGATGAGGAGAAGCCGTTTGGGCAGCTGGGCAGAAAGCCCATTTAAAAGAGTGTCGGTGGAGGAGGGAGGGTGGGTGGGACACAATTTGAGCGAAAATGTGAGCACAGTAAAAATGAGCACAGTATAAGTCCACAGAGCTGTTAGGATACAAAGGCAGAATTAAAAAACAGCGGCAAGTTGGAAAGTCCAAGCTGGATAGACGAACTGGCCAACTGAGGCACAGAGCAGTGAGGTAGCAGCCATCAGCTTAATCCAGTTGGAGCTTCACTGTATTCGGACAAAAGCACCACATCCGAGGGGCCTTAGGAGGTGGCAGTGGCAAGCTGAGCATACCTGGAGAAATTCAGAAGGGCACCCAGCCCGAGGGCGGGAGGTGCAGCAACAGGTCCGGCGGGGCGGGCGGCAGCTGGCTCGATGGAAAAAAGCCATGGAGGTTGGCAGCGTCTGTTCCGGACTGCACACACTGACACAGCCAGGAGCCTGAAAGGAGTGAAAGAAGGGGAAGAGATAAGTAATATAAATTAGAAAAGGCAAGCACAGAACAGTGGACGGGGAAGAGGCTGTGTAGGAGCCAAGGAAACAGCAGGGGACTGGAGCAGGAGGTAATTAGGAGAGTAACAGAGTGGGTTGTGCATGGAAATGAGACAAACAAAGTGAAGAAGCAGATGGGGGGGGCGGGCAGATCAGCACAAGAAGTGAAAGGGTAGGAGCAAACAGATCAGAAAGAGGGAGAGGGAAAACATTAAACATACAGGAAAGACATTAGAAAACATTTGCTGAAAAAAATATATCTACTAAACCGTGGAATTAATGCAGTTAAACAACCCCTGATGATACCAAGCACATTTATAGCTAAATCCTGGAATGAACTCAGTTTAGAATCCACTTGAGTGTGACATGCACATTTAACTTGACAATTTGAGCTGAAAATGTGAGCACAGTAAAAAATATGAACATAATAAAAATTAGCACAGTATAAATCCACAGAGCAGTTAGGATACCGAAGCAGAATACAAAAATAGTGGCATGCTGGAAAGTCCAAGCTGGATGGAAGAACTGGCCAATTTGTGCACAGAGCAATGAGGTAGCAGTCAATCAGCTTAATCCAGCCGTAGATCCACTGTATTAGGCCAAAAGCATCACATCCGAAGGGCTTTAGACAATGGCAGTGGCAAGCTGAGCGTACCTGGAGAAATTCAGAAGGGCACCCAACCCAAGGGAGGGCAGGAGGCCCAGCAACAGGTCCAGGGGTGGGCAGCAGCTGGCTGGATGGATGGAAAAAAGCCGCTGAGTTTGGCAGCGCCCATTTTGGGATGCACACCCTGACGCAGCCAGGAGCCTGGAGAAATTCAAAAGGGCACCCAGACCAAGGGAGGGTAGGAGGCACAGCAACAGGTCTGGAGGTGGGCAGCCAGGTTTAGAAATGGTGAGGAGGAGTGTCACCAGAGCACCACAAATTGGATGCCATTCAAATAAAGTACAGTATATTAATTTTATGTCCCAATGTACCACAGCCTTTCCTCCAAGCTGGGTCTCACAAATCCTGGGATAAGATAATGTTTGGTATAGCCATGTGCTCTGAACCTGCCATCCTTGCTACTCCCCAGTTCAGATACTCACAGAACATTCCATCTGACCTCAGTCTGATTCTTTGTGTTTGTCCAGTTCCCCAACCCAGAATCAACCTTTATCCTTTGCAGCAATTTCCCAGCCTATTTTGGATCACTAAAAAAGATACTGCTTGATGAAGTACACTTATTAATGTTTTACCAGGTATTGCAGGGCATGTAAAACCCCTAGGGATCTCAGAGTAGAGCAAACAGCATAGAAAGATTTTCTTCTTTCTCTTATGGAAAAACTTAGATCTTGGTAAAGTGATATCTTATCACCTTCTACAATTGTGCGCGACCTGGGTCTTCTCACCACGTCTAACACCTGATCTCCCTCATGAACTCCTGCCACTGTAATCAAAAAAATCAGTGGGATGCTGTCACTGCCTTCTTTTCCATGGGATTATTCAGAAGGTGCAATATACAGTAGGGTCCAGTTTCAGGTGCAAAGTTGTGCCATACTGTGACCCTACAAATCCTGAAGGGTTGTCCCCTTAAAGTGATTCTAGAAGTTCAAAATTCTGATGTCTGCAGCCCTCATTTGATTTTCAGGGGTTTCTAGGCAGTAGCAGAGTGCCTTAATTTCAGTTAAGAGTCCAGCTGAGGTAGTTGCTGCTTTAAGGACCGAGCTGACGGCATCTTTATCCTAAACTAATGGTGAAAACAATTGTGTTTTGCAAATTACTGAAAAATCTACCACTGTCTGGTCCAGGGTCAAAATGCATTTATCTAACTCTGGTATTGCTTTCAATAAATTGGCAATTGATGGCTTTTATGGATTGGATGTAGGAGCCACCTCTGCTCTGCCACTGTTGCTAGGCCCTGCTTGCTGGCCACGCCATCCTCTGCTCCCGACTGTTCTTTTGGGATTCCCCATGACTGAAACTCTGTCAAACTACCACCAATTGCTCCAGGAGGTGTTCTGGATCAAGTAAATCAAAGTAGACTGGTAAAAAGCTTAACTTTTTATTTGGTAAAATCAGTATAGTTTTTTTCTAAACTTCTTTATTGTATCCCATAATAACACAGAGTTAATCCTGTATGGAACAGTTGAAGGTGACATTACAGCAGTTCACATTCAACAGATCTTCATGTACTAAGCTATAGAGTTCTAACTAGTACATAGTCACAGTTATCTATCAGATCCATTGCTTTCTCTCATTTTTATTTAGATATTGTCCTGAGTACAGCATATACCAAATGAAGAAAAAAAAAGGGAAAGAACAAAGACATGTGAGGTGATACAGTTACTGGATCAGGCAACAGCAGGAAGATGCATGATAGGACCAAAAAGACAATTTATTTGTCATTTAGGCTGAGAATTAATAACCTTCTACTTGTCGTGACAGTACTGATCTCCCCCAACCTCTCAATTAAGTGCATGAAAGGAAGCCAGACTCCCAGAAATGTTTGAGACTGAAGCTGTAAAAAGTTCTTAAGGGAGAACTGAATCACAGCATGTCTGCTCTAGGTCCATTTTGATCTCTCATGTTGTTCCGGTGGGTGTCCAGGTGAAAGTGAAAGAACCCAAGGTACTTTTTGCAAGAGATGGGGAATTTTTATTCAGGAAAATATCATGCAAAAACCAAAACACCAAACAGTTGATCATATCGTCACCAAATTTATATTAACAAAGTGAAAAAAAATAACAAAGTGAGAACATACAGAAATTCATCATCCCCTCTTTTTTCAAAAGAAATCAAGTTAAGAGTGACTGACACTGCCTCTATAACACATACAGTTGTCCTCTCTTGTATCTAAGTTTGCCTATTTCAAAACAAGTCAATATGCTTCAATACAGCCAGAAGTAATTTGTCTTGTGTTAGGTATTGCTGCTGAAGGACCAATCGATACCTGAATTGCCAAATCAAAAATCTGGAGACTGCCATGATCACCCTTAAAGTGCTTTCATGAAGTCCATACCACTCTGTATTACAAACTCCTAGCACAAGAATTTCATATGTCAGAGACCGAAATTCTACCATATTGCTAGTAGTAACAAATTTATCCCGGAAAGTTAAAATAAGGACATTCCAAAATAGTGTGCAACTGAGTCTCAAGAATCCTAGTGCGTGTATCTCTGGGGCAAGACCTTTCTGATGGACTCTTGTTTATGTGAGTTACAGACCCTAAGCCTCCTGTGACTACTTAACCACACAGTATCCCAGGCATACACCAGGATTCTAGGGTCGGTCAACTGTTTCATAGTGGCATCAGTGGTTTGAGCAGAGCCTCCTGGAAACACCAATTGTCCAGTTAAACAAGTCTGTAAAATAGTGGTATACAACTGTTTTCTTGAGGATGACTTAAAATGTTCTGGAGTTAGTTTCCAGGATTTAATCTTCCTCAGAGCTACCAAGATGTAAGTGGGTATATGGGTTGCTCTGGCCACAGATGGAACTCGTCCCCCATTTGGAGTAACATGGCATCACCCATTCTTGAATCAATGTTACACTAAATGATACTGCATCAGAGAATAGTTTGGAAATATTATTATGAAAGAAAAGAGAAAAGAAAGTGGCTATCAGATTTAACATGTTCAAGCCACCTTTTTTTATGGGGAGATAAGTAAGGTTCCTTTTAGTAGGATTTATCCTACTGCCCCACAATAATTGAAAAAACACATAGTGTATATTAGAGCATTGTTCTGTATAGAATTCCATTACTTTCACAATGTGATTGTACTGTTGTTCAAAGATCATGGAATGTGATTATACCTTTCTGTGGTACAACAGCATTCAAACCCTCTAGGGACTGTATAAGTCAGTTTTGTTCTGAAAGCAAAGAACCACCGCAAGCACATTTCACATAATACCATACGCTATCAAAAATACAGGATGAGCAACTTTATGCACATTCAGTGTGTTCTGCCACCTTGGGGTTCTGATTCCCATGCACCTCTAGAGTTTCAGTCTTGAGGTCAGAGGGAATCAGAACCCCTCTGTGGCAGAACACCCTGGTTGTGCACAGTTGCCATCAATATTCTCACTAGGGGTGATTCATGAAAAGACACACATGAGGTGCACATCGAGTCTTGGCAGTTCTGCAACCATGTAATTTCTGCGGAATGGCATTCTAACACTGACCTCACCCAGCTCTCATACAGCCCCACCTCCTCGGCGTGCAGGTCCATGGTGGGGGGGCAGGTGGGTGGGTGCAGAGCGGCAGACCCTGGGGGGTCCAGGTAGGGGACCCGCAGTGGATCTCTTTGCACCTACCAGGCACCATGTGTCACGGTCATGCAGAGCACCGACTGTGCTGATGTGGGAGGGTACCTCATCCGCCCAACTCCCATCCTCCCAGTGCATCCCGATGGCTGGGGCAACATTGTTAGGGGGCCGCTGCCACCCCGCCGTGTCCACCGCGTCCAGTGGCAGCTCCCCTAGGGGGCATGTAACCAGCCCGGTGGTTTACAGCTGCCTGCAAGATGTAGAGCTGGCAGCCCCCACACACAGCATTCCACACTGTTGTGAATGCATAGAGTGCTGGCTCGCCCCCCCCCACACACACACACCACCCCCAGGCCTGCCCCCATGCAGAGCTCCATGATTGGCTGGGGAATCGGGTGCATGGGGGAGGCACAACAGTGTCCAGCATGGGTAGAAGGGGTGCAGTGAGCGCAGGCAGCCAGGGGGTGGCTACACGCCTGAGTTATGCGGTGCGTAGCCACAAAATGTTTTTGTGAATAGGGCCCTATATTCTGAATCCTAATCTCCAGTTCGAAGGGGAACTAAACAAAGCTTATAGGAATATAGGCAAAAGCAAGCACTTTACCAGGAATACTCTTTTTCCTTTTGACAGAAGAAGGTTTTTCCAAGCTGTCACCTTCTATTCACCTTCCCGAATTTCTGAATGAATTTGTAACAGCCATATCATTCAACTCATAATCAGTACCCAAAATAGAGACTGAATTCAAAGCAACTAGAATAGAGCCAACATGAGACAACTCCAAAGTCAAAAAGATCCTCCCTTTCACATCCTTTGTTATATAGATACTGCGGCAGATAAGGGCCTATGGCCCACCCAGTCTGCCCATTTGAGCTCTAAAGTTTTTCTAGAAGTCTGAAAACTATAACTGTGGTTCCTGGCAAACAGATCTTTGGGGAAAAAACTATCTAGCCGAGACGTATAACATTTTTTTTTTCTTTTTGCAGTTTTCCAGAGGGTACTCCATGCCCACCCACAGTCTCAACTACTTGCATCGGATTGAGTTACTGTATGGGACAGAAATGGCGGACGGCATTGCCTGTGCTGATGGATTGTGAAGTGGTTGGTTTGCAGATGGAACAGACACTGCATTGCAGGATTACACAAGGTGCTTTTTAATTTATAAAAGGTATACTATGTATGCCAGAATTGATTGTGTAGTCCCTCGCTCATAAAATGGCGTGTGTTCCCTGGGCTGTGGTTTCTCCTGCGTCTTATTTTTTGCTTTACAGGAGACAAACGGGTCTGATTATCCAAAACGAAGTGCCGTTTAACAAGAAAGAGCAGAGTTTCACAAACTGAGATGAAGGCTACTATGCACTACAAAAGGTATGCTAACTATGTCTGGAACTGTGTAGCTTACGGAGTGTTCTGTGTCTGTCAGTTTGCGATCTTTCCCTGTGTTCTTGTTTGTTCCAGGAAGGAGGCCACTGTAAGTGGCACTACCCAGATTGAGAGTTTGGACTAGGGATCCGAGCTGAATACTGAGTGAAAAGGCCGGAAACTGTTCCAAAGTCGAAGGAGGAAATAGGGATGTTGTCATTACTGGTTCTTTTTCTTTTGATACAGAAGCTGGTTCTGCTTGTGTCTAGTGCTGTGTGTTTAAAATTTGATAACTTTAAATAAATAAACTAGGTAGAAATAAGCCTGCATTTCACCGTACATTTGGAACGGTGAAAACAGTTATTTAAGACGGGCTGTACAGTTTATTTTTGGACTCTTATTTTTTATTAACTAAAGTTTAAAACAAACTTATGAAAGTTTTATTTTTTGTGCCAAGGTCACGTGATGCAAAGATATTATAATACACGTGTAGCTCTTGGTGTTCAGATTGCTAGCGTCACCATTGTAGAAGGAGCGTTTTAAGTGAGAAGGAGTAGGATACTGCTTGAGGCAGCACAAAGGCTTTAAATCCTATCTTTATTGTTGGGTTTTTAAACTTTTAAAAATACTTGCAGGGGGTGTAACTGATCATGCATGAGGATTAAAAAGGGCAGGTGACTACTTCATTTACCTGGAGATTAAGGTGTGGGGATTTAACAATTTATATTGTTCTTGGAACTATACCCCGCTATTTGATACAGTATTGGCAGATCTCAGCCGATGGAGCGCCCTTCCAATTTCCTGGCTTGGCCAAATTAAATTACTAAAGATGAACATCTTGCCGAGAATTCTATAGCAATACATATGGTCCCGGTTTGCCCCACCGCCGGAGATATTAAGAGGTTGGAGAAAGGATTTGCAGACTTTATATGGCAAGGAAAAAAGTCTAGGATGAATCTCAACAGACTGAAATCAACCAAGGAAAGAGGGTGGGATTGGATTTTCCAGATTTAAAGGGATATTTCCTAGCCATTCAATACTGATATATCCATAATTGGGTAAATGAGGGAGAGGTGGCATCATGGGTAGAATTAGAAGAGGAGGGGTGCCAAGGTAGAATAAATTCATACCTATCCAGGGTGGGCCATAAGGCATATAGGCAGCTCCCTAGCCTGAACCCCTTGGTTCTGGCGGTGTTGGAAGCCTGAGCAACAATTAAGAGGAGTGGGGGGCTGGGGAAGACCATACCTTATTAACACTGGTGGTGAAACCCGAATTTCTACTAGGATCGGAGGACCCAGGCTCTGTAGTTTGGGAAGAAAGGAGCATATGGTGTCAGGGAGATCTTTTCCCCAGGGAAGGTATAGACCCCTTTGTGACCATCAAGGAGTTCCCTGGGGCTACCGGCATCATACTTTTTTTCAGTATCTGCAAGTGAGGAGTTATTGTAGCAGTCTAAATAGAGCACCAATTGAGAACTCCCCAATAACAGCAGTAGAACAAGAAATATATAAGGCAAGGTCACAGGAAAGAGATCTAATAGGGAGGACTGCCAAATTAGACAGGGCAAATATTCCTGACTCCTCAGGGAGAACCAGATCTCAATGGGAGGCAGATTTGGGGATTGCCATAATGGATGAGAACTGGCATACAGTCATTACTTCTCATACGGGATTATTGCTGTGTAACTGTTTTAAGGAAACACAAGTACAAATGTATCCATAGGTTGTTTTATCCCCCCCCCCCGTGTGGTTCACAAGTTCTTCCCAGGGGTATCAGATACCTGTAGGAGGTGTGCAGTGGCCAGAGGCACATATTTTCATTATTTCTGGACATGCCCAATTTTGCAATCTTATTGGAGGGATATTGCATTAGAGGTTTCTCAGTTCTGGAGTAGGAGGGTGGATTTTATACCCCTTTCTCTTCTTTTTTGGATTGAACTGACTGAGGAGGGGGACTGGGAACTCTACCCAGATGGGTGAGAGTGATATTGGTGGTGGCCCGGCAAGTCATTCTCAACACCTGGGTTTCCGCTATACCACCTACACCTCGGATGTGGAAAAATCTCCTTATGGCAACTTTAGCCACAGATAGGCTCACATATGCCCTTAAAGGCAGGGAAGAAAGATTTCTGCTAGAGTGAAACAGCTTCCCGGCATCCCTCTCCCCCATAGAGATGCAGATACTATGGGAGGGGGCAAAGTATTAAAGGTTATTAACCATCCCACCAGTTATTTATTTATTTGTATTTCAAAATTACCTTTGAGCCAGAGGCTCATTTACAGAGGCTTCATGTCATTACAAAAAACATGATTGCAAATAGAACAAGGGATATCAGATTACATACATCTTAAATAAGTTACAATGGGTATTTTACAGGGTACAAAAAATCATATTGTGTTAAACAGAAATAAACATAATGGTACAAAAGTGTGCAGTGTGCAACCATACAATGAGTTCAGAGAACACTGCAAGAAATGTTTTGACAACAGTTCTTTTGTCGAGGTACTAACTAGACAGGATAGCTAGGAAGTAGAGTGATAGAGAGAAGAGTGGAGAGGGGGTAGGGAAAAGAAAGGGAGAAGGAATAGGTGAATGGAGGGGGAAGGTGTGACGGAGTGAGGCTACACCCTCGACTGTGACTGATGGACCACTTTTCTATCTTCTTATTTCCTAGCAACAGTTAACACTTTTCTCTTTGCTTTTCTTCCCCAAGGTTGGCCACCTAGTGTAGCTCTTTGCTATCCCTACTAAACTCCCTACTAATCTCTCTTTTCATTCTTTTTCCATTTCCATCCATCCAGTCCCTAGAATGATGCCAAATACCCGCAGAGGTGTTGTGTAAAGTGCATAAATGCATTTCATGTACAAAAATCATGAAGGCTATTTTAAATAGGAATGAATACAGTTAGTAAAGCATTTTTAAAGAGAATGGATTCAGAAATCATATAAAACAATAATAATGTAATGATTAATACAGTTATAAGACATCCTTAAGGTATTTTCATAAATTCACACTATAAACTTGTTACTGTATAAGGTTCTATGTATAAAAGAACTTAGTCACTGTGGATCAGAGATATAGAAAGCCAATATATGTGGATATATACACTGTACCTTTAACTGAACCAGGAAGTTCCTTGAAATACCACCCCCCCCCCTTGGTTTTGAAACATGTTCAGACATGAAACAACATGTCCAGACTTGTAACTAGAAGAGGGTTCATTCAGATGATCCCACCAAAAAGATATAAATACCTCTTCAGTGAGTTCACTTCAGTTCAGCCCAGAGGGGCTCAGCCCTAGAAGAGGGAGAAGAGGGGCAGACAAGTTGTTGAATGCAGATGAGAAGGGTCTTAGGAGCTCTAAAATCCAGGACTGTATTTTGTGAGAAACTACTGATGTTAAGTAGTGATTTTCTTTGCAATTTTTGTTGTCTTCATTTATTATTTTTCTAATCTTTGAAAAATAAATATCACACCATGATGTGTTAAACCTGTAAATTTGCATTGTTTGAAGTTTATTACCACACGCTGTGACAGAGGGACAGAAACTAGGCTGGAATGGAGCCAAGAGAAGGGGGACAAGGTGTACAGGGAAAAGTATCAAGATAAAGGAGGAAGGGAGCTAAGAAGAAAGAAAGGATGGGGAGAAAGGGGGAGTGGGGTGGAGGATGTACAGGAGGGTGAGAAGCAGCAGAGATAGAATTGGAGAGAACAAGGCAATAAAGAGGCAGTAGGAAAATTATTTATTAAATTTTGGTGACCGGGTAAGCCTACTGAGCCCCAGAGGTCTCTTTTTCAGGGGTGACCCGGGATTACACAGTATTGATAAATAACACAGTTTGATAAAGAAATTATACAGTACGATACAGTCAGCTGGTTACATGTGATGAAAGCAACATACAGTTGTGGTGGGAACAGGAGTATAGCAGAGCATGTGGATAGACAAGACAAATGAAAGAAGAGGGTGTGAGCCAGATTGCAGATACAAAATTACACTCTGAGGGTAGTATAGGACTGTGATATTCAGTTGCCCATGTAGTGGTCCCAGGAGCCCTTACAACAGCATTTGGTAGTTGCTATATAGGGGACTGGAGGGAGGAGGGGTAAAGGAAGAGGCAGTGGTAGATCCTACATAGACAGGACACAAAGAGGAGGCAGTGGTAGATATTACATAAGCGTTGGGAAGGACAGCAGAGCAAGGGAGTTAGGTTCCACAGTCATAGTTACTGGTGGTCACTAGAAGTGAGTGTAGATTTGTCTTAAATGGTCCCAGATTAGTTTCTTTATGAAAGTCTTCTGGCAGGGAATTAAGCAAGAGCGGCGCTCTATATTCAAAATGAGCGTTGGCCCTGAGAGGTACTGTGGAAGGGGATTTTGAGGGTGTGGTTGTTTAAGCTCCTAGTACTTCTGGCTGAATTGGTATAAGTGAGAAGATTTTGCACTCCCGGGGGCGTAATACCTAGGGCAGATTTTTTAGCCAGTAGGCAGACCTGGTATTTTAGTCTACACTCCAGACTGAGCCAGCCAGATTGGGCGTATAGGGCACAGGGATGAGTAAGCCTGTCTGCCCCAGCACAAGTCTACAGGCCTTGTTAAGTGTGGTCTCAATACTTTGGAGCGCAGTGGGGGTAGTGGCACCATGAACCGCTAGGTCATATCAATGATTGACAGCACTGAGCTAGAGATGGCAATTTGTAACGCTTCGTTGGTAAGGCAGTGCTTGTTACGGTATAGTAAACACAGTTTTGCATTAGTCATGTGAACAACACTATCAATGTGGCATGTGTATGAGAGAGTGCAATCAAGTGTTACACCTAGATATTTGAAACTTGGCACCATTTCAAAGGGGGAATACAGGTTATTGCAAATTTGTAGTTGATAGGATTTGTGTTTATTGTGGGCAGAAGCAAACAACATGGTTTTGGTTTTCTTGTAGTTAACTAGTAATTTGGAATTGGGGAAGCAATTTTCTACTGCAGTGAAATTAGACTGCATCTGACATTCGAGTGCCACAGGGTCATGGTGGCTGGTATAGAGGACAGCATCGTAGGTGTACAGTAAAACATTGTCTTTCACTGCCTGGGGGAGGTTGTTTAAAAACAAACTGAACAGCAGAGGGCCAAGAGTTGAGCCTTGTGGCACTCCTGTAGTAATGGGCATGCTATCTGAGAGGACTGATTGAATTTTCACTCTTTGTACTCTTTCTGACAGGTAGCTTCTGAACCAGGATACTGAGTCAGCAGAGAGACCTAACCGCATGAGTTGGTTCAGGAGCAGTTTGTGGTTAACAGTGTTGAAGGCCTTGGTGAGGTCTATATGTTGCCCCCACCAAGAGCCCTCGGTCAAGCACACTGTGAATATAAGCCGTAAAATCTACAAGGGCAGTTGTAGTGTTGTGTTACTTTCGAAAACCGTGCTGCTGCCGGCATTGTATCTGATATTTGTCCAGGTAGTCAGAGAGTTCTTCAGATACTATAAGCTCAAGCGCTTTTGAGAGGTGGGGAAGTATGGCAATGGACCTATAGTTAGAATAGAGGGTGCAGTCACCATTTTTGTGGACAGGAGTAACCACAGCTGCTTTCCATAGATGGGGGACTTTGACAGTGATAAGGGATAGATTCAGGATTTTAGTCAGGGGAATAAGAATAGTATCAATAATTAGAACCAAGTACTGTGTGCAGCGGGGTTCCACAGGGGTCCTTGTTGGGCCCTGTGTTATTTTCACTATTTATAAGTGATCTGCACTGGGGTATAAATAAAATTATAAAATTTGTAGATGACATTAAATTGGGTGGGCCAGTAACCACCTTGAAAGAGCAGCAGATCTTGAAACAAGACCTGGAAAAGATTGAAAAATGGTCCACAAGAAAAAATTACTCACCTTAGTAATGTTGTTTCTTCTAATGGAGTCTTGCTATATTATGACATATGCAGTATAACCCCAGGTTAGAACTGCTCTGGAGGTGAAAGAGTTAACTTCCATGCAGAGCATGGAATCTTGAGCGCGAGCTCAGTTGAACACTCTGTCTGTTGAAGCTCAAACTTAAACTGTCAGATCTTTACGAGCAAAAACTCACTAAGGTTCTGTGTGGAAGCCGTAAACCTACACTAACGTTGGCTACTAACTACAAAAACACCTTTTGATCTTGATCCCAAAACAAAGACTCAAGTCGGGGATTCAAGAAGAAACTTAACATAACATCTAAGCACCCTAGAGGGTGAAATAAAGTGGGCATCAAGAAGTGCCAACATTTTATGCCCACCCACCTCCCAAAAACAGAGGTTCTGAGAGGGGCAGGCTGGGGAGGTCATAATATAGCAAGGCTCCATTAGAAGAAACAACGTTACTAAGGTGAGTAATTTTTTCTTCAAACAACATGAAGTCTTGCTATATTATGACATATGCAGACTACACAGCAGTACCTCCATGGAGGAGGGACAGAACCTACTTGGGAAATAGGCTCTGAAGCACAGCTGTGCCAAATTGAGCATCACTCCTAGCCTGGATATCCAAGGAGTAATGCTTAGTAAAAGTGTGAACTGTTTTCCAGGTAGCTGCTTGACATATCTATAGGATAGGAATGTCCCTGGCAGCAGCCAGAGACGCAGCTGTACCTCTGGTAGAGTGAGCCCTCAGGCCTGAGGGAGGAACCTTACCAGTTTTTCATAACAGAATTGGATACAGAGACAATCCACCTGGCAATGGATTTTTAATGGCAGGTTTCCTTTACCAACCCTCACCATAAGTGAGGAACAATTGGAGGATTCAACCTGTGACCCTTGGTACGTTCTATATAGTAACTAAGGGCTCTTTTGACATCTAAACTGTGCAATCTCCTCTCACCAGAGGCGGAATGGTCAGTGAAGTACACAGGAAGAGACATGGATTGATTAAGGTGAAAGTCTGAAACCACCTTAGGCAAAACTTCCTGTTAGTCCTGAGGACTACCTTATCTCTATGAAAGGAGATAAAATCAGGCTCCACTGACAAGGCTTGTGGCTCACTTATGCGCTTGGCAGAGGTGATGGCTTACAAAAACACAGTTTTCCAAGTCAAGTACTTCAATACTGCTGAACAACAATAACTCAAAGGGGGTTGCATAAGCTGAGCGATGCAAATATTAAGATCCCAAGCAGGGCAGGATCCCTGAACAGGGATTGGTGTGAAGCAACCTTTAAAAACTTGGAGAACACAGGGTGAGCTGATAAAGAAGAGGGCTTACCTGCTGACAAGAAGACAGACACAGCTGCCAAGTGCACCTTTAGGGTAGCTGGCCTCAGCCCCAAGGAATTCAAATGCACCAAATAATCCAGGATCGTGGGCACACCAGCAGATTCTAGGGAAATATGTTTACCAGCACACCATATGGAAAAATCTCTTCCATTTGAATTATAGGTAGCCCTGGTGGAAGGCTTCCTAGAGGCCTTCAAGATATCCAAAACACCTTCAGAAAGGTGTGTAGTCAGCAAACTCTAACTCTTCAAGAGCCAAGCCTTGAGATTGAGAGATTTGAGGTTTGGATACCAAACTCTCCCTGGGCACAGGTTAACAGGTTGTGATTCCTGGGAAGGCATAGGGAGGGTGGACTGCTAAGGACATGAGGAGGGGTACCAGAGCTGCCTGGCCCAATCTGGAGCGATCAGGATCATCTTGCAGGATTGAGATCTGATTCTGACTATCACTTTGAAAAGAAGGGGGATGGGGGGGGAAGCATAGAGAAACTTCCCTTCCCAACTGAGCAGGAAGGCATCCAGAGGGACTGAGCCCAACACTGGGGGCCTGCAACAAAAAAGGGGAAGTTGGTGATTGTCTGGGGCTGCAAAAGATCTATTTGCGGAGTGCCCCATCTGGCAAATATTACCTCCAGTACTAGGGGATCCAGTGCCCAATCGTGATGGCCCTGGGAAATCCTGCTGAGAGCATCCGCTAGGACATTGTCCTTGCCTGGGAGGTGAACTGCCGTAAGGGAGGCGTTCAGAGAATATGCCAGAGACCACAACTTCATTGCTTCGGTGCACAAGGCCGTAGACCGAGTGCCCCCTTGCTTGTTGATGTACCACATTGTAGTGGTATTGTCTATTCTGACCTGAACTACCTTGTTCTGGACAGCTGAGGAGAAAACCTGAAGTGCTAGAAAAACTGCTCTGAGCTCCAGCAAATTGATGTGGAGCAGAGATTCCTGAGGGGACCACAGCCCTTGGGTGGAAAGGTCGCCCATGTGAGCTTCCCACCCCAAGAGGGATGCATCTGTAGTAAGGGTCAAGGAATGAGACTGGGGAGTGAAGGGAACCCCCTGTCTCAGATTGTTCTGATCCTGCCACCACTGGAGGGCCTGGATCAGGGTTCAGTCACTGGAATCAATTTGGTTGGGGATCCGTCCTTTGAGACCAAAAGGCTCTCAAATGGAACTGAATGTCCCTCATCTGAAATCTCGCTCCCTGCACTACTGCTGTAGAAGCAGCCATGTGCCCCAAGAGCTGTAGAAAATGCCTTGCTGGTCAAGAGACCTGCAGGGTGAAAGAGGAGGCCAGAGACACCAGGTTCCTTGCTCTCTCCAGAGGAAAGAAAGCTCTGGCTTCTTTTGTGTTCAGTTCTGTGCCTATAAAGGTGAGAAGCTGGACAGGCTCCAGAACTGACTTTGGAAGACTGAGAAGGAAACCTAGAGATGTAAGCAGATGCTGGGTTACTTGTAAATGAAGTTTGACCTGTTCTGGAGACTGGCCTACAATGAGCCAGTCGTCCAGATAAGGAAAGATGGCAATCATTTGCCTCCTTAAATGAGCAACTGCTACTGCCAGGCATTTGTGAACACCCTTGGAGCCAAGGAGAGGCAAAGGGCATTGCTCTGAACTGGTAATGGCCTGAGGGCAGTTCAATCTGAGGTACTTTGATGGGAGCTTCTGTGAGAACATGGAAGTAGGCATCCTTGAGGTCCAGGGAGGCTAGCCAGTCCTCTGGCCTTAGAGAGGGTAAAATAATCCCCAGGGTCACCATTTTGAACTTTGGTTTTAAAAGGTGCTTGTTTAGATACCTGAGATCCAGAATGGGCCACCATTCTCCTGTCTTTTTTGGGGTAAGGAAGTACCTGGAGTACCCCTCCTCCCCTTCCCCTGGTTCATAAAAATCTTCAAAATCATAATCTTGAACCGAGGGAACCGACCGAACCAGGCGCTTGCCCAATAGTGCCAATTCGGACGGAACTGGGGAAAGAGACTGGACAATTTGGATAGCTTTGGCTATTTCCTCAGCGGTTGGAGAAAGAACTTTTGGCCCCAAACTAGCTGACCTTCTAGCCCTTTTAGTTGGAACTGGCTCCTCAGAGCTAGCTCTTCGTTTGCCCGAGGAAGCATCGCCCTGGTCAGAGGGCACTCCCTCAGGTTCGGCTGGAACCGAACCGGGCTGGCCATCCAGGTCAGCGGACTTTTTGGCCTCCCTTTTCCTGAGCCTACCAACTCTTTTTTCCACGGTGGCAGCAGGAAAATTCTTACAAATCTGGCAGTCTGCATTGAGGTGGTCAAACCCCAGACAATATACACAAATGGTGTCGTGGGTCAGCCTTGGCAAAGGCTTCCCCACAGAGGCCACAGTGCTGAAACCCAGTGGGTCCGGTTTTTCTTTTGGGTTTCTCAGACATAGTGCCAGCCTAACCAAAATTTGCCCGTTAATGGCAATCCACCAAGCAAGACTCTCTTATCGGTTCCCAACCGTGTCACGGGTCGTGGAAAAAACCATAATAAAATCCATTTTCTTAGAACCAATAAGAACCGGGAACCGCACTCTAAAGGGCTAGAAAGTAATTTTTTAACCCCTCTGATCGGTTCAAACCGAACCGAAAAAGACGTTTACAAGTTCCACAAAGAAGAAAAAATAATAAATAAGACTATCTATTACTTACAATACCACAGACAGAGCTTGAACCGACGATTGTGGTTAAATTTCGGTAAAATAAACCGAGAATTACACTTTAAAACCGACAAACAAACTGAGCAGCAGGAGGAATCTCCGGAGCGACTGTTCAGTGAGGCGGAGTGAAGAATCTGACAGTTTAAGTTTGAGCTTCAACAGACAGAGTGTTCAACCGAGCTCGAGCTCAAGATTCCATGCTCTGCATGGAAATTAGCTCTTTCACCTCCGGAGCAGTTCTAACCTGGGGTTATACTGCGTATGTCATAATATAGCAAGACTTCATGTTGTTTGAAATAATGGGATGCCTTTTAATGTTAACAAGTGTAGGGTGATGCACGATGGAAAAGCCAATATAAAACAAAAATATGGGTTATTGGGCAACGAAATAGCAGTAACCAAGTTGGAAAAGGATTGTGGTATATGGATAGATGACTCTATGAGTTTTAAGAATCGTAGAACTACAGTTATAAGGAAAGCCAACTCAATGATAAAAACTGTAAGAAGGAGTTTTGTTAATAAAAGTGTGGCATGTCTATTACCATTTTACAAGATGTATATAAGACCCCCTTTTGGATTATGGTTCACAATTATGGAATCCATACATGGTGGGGGAAATAGACTAAAAAGATACAAAGACGCTTTACTAAATTAATAAGATCACTATGTCAATATAGTTACAAGGATAGATTGATTAAAACAGGACTGTTCTCGCTGCAACACTGAAGAACCAGAGGAGATCTAATGGTTATGCATAAGATTATAAATGAGGTTAATTTACAGCGGGAGATAGGGATCACCTTGCAGGATAAACCAGTAGATTCGAGAGGACATAGAAAACAAATTAGGATGAACATGGCTAAAAATAATACAAGGCACTTTTCATTCATGAACAGAACTAGTAGACTGTGGAATAGATTGCCCTCTGATATTATGGATAGCTGTTCAATTGATGTATTTAAAAAATCTATAGACAAATGGTTGTTATCAAATTCTGGTTAATGGCCCACTGTTGTGGGGAAAGGTAATTATGGGCTAGTAAGCCTTCTACCGTTCTACTTCCTAGTATACGAACCTAGTATAAGTGTGAGCTTAACAAGCTTAAGGTTAAGCATGTCGCTACTAGCTCTGGTATTTCCGATCGCTTTAATGAGATATTTTTTAGCTGAGGCTGGAGTAATGATTTTCAAGTAGAAGGGTGGTGTTGGTGGACTGGCGTTGGTCATGGACACCTCCTCGATGTTATCATTGCTTGGGGGTTGGAGAAAATCGGGGGGAGCACATTGCTGTGGCCGGTGAATGCCTTATTAAATGTATTGGCAATGACATTAGGGTCCTGGGTTGGGATGCTATTCAGGTTTAGTAAGCTGGGGGGGATTTATTAGGTTTACCTGATAGATTTTTAATGTTTTCCCAGAACCTCTGGCTACCTTCCCATGAGCTGGTTAGTTCAGTTTTGTAATGTTGGCATTTTGCTTTCTTGACTGCCCAGGTACAATTGTTCCGAGCAGTTCTGTAGTGCTGGATGTCAGCTGATGACCTAGAACTTTTAGCTTTAGCCCATAGGTCATCTCTGTGTTTCATCATATCTAGGAGTTGGGGGGAGCTCCAGGGACTGCAGTAGTCCTGGAGCTTCCGATTGGTGTGTGGGGCATAGCTATTACAGGACTCGTTGAACCTGACTATAAACCTATCTAAAGTGGTGTCCATGTCTGCCACTCTGTCTATGAAGCTCCAATCTTGATGGCAAAGGTAAGCTTTCAGGGCAGCCAGTTTAGCTTTTTTCAATAATCTGTGTGAGACTGTTCTAGTTGGTACTCTAGGGGATTTATTTGACCAATAAATAGGATAGGAGAATGATCGCTAAGACTATTAGGGAGAACTGTGGTGTGAGTTATTCTTTCTGGTCAGTTAGTGATAATCCAATCAATGAGGGAACTTGTCCCTTATGGTAATTTTGGCTAGTGGGGGAGTTCACAGTTTGAGTCATGTTAACGGTTACTAGAACATCTTTATAAGGTGCTACATCAGGGGCACTCAGTTAATATTAAAATCCCCCATCATGATTATTTCTGAGTTCCAATGGTGGTCAGCAAGGCAATCCAAGATGATTTTGAAGCTGCTGGGTTGGTCTTTGGGGGCGGGGATATAGACCGACGCCACTGTTCTAGAGTTGCTGTTAGTGCCAAGTAATACTTTTAACGCTTGCAGTTGGGTGCTACAGTTGGTGGCTAAGGGTGGTAGCACTTGAGCCTGTATGTGCTCTTTCGGGTTAAGGACGCAGCCTCCCCCATGCTTGCCTATTCTGTCAATCCTGTAAGAGGTGTATCCTGGCAACTGGATGGCCAAGTCACCAATCCTAGGGTTGAGCCAGGTTTCAACTACAGATACAATATTTGGCTGGTGTTGGGTAATCTAGTTAAGCCTCGAGAGGCCAAGTTAACCAGAAGCTTAATGGGCCACCTCAGAGGTGCAGTTCTGGAGATTACCAAGCTACTTTACTATATGGTTTAGGAGACACGTGCTGATGTAGGGTAGGATTAAAATTATCTTTATGGCAGAATGAATTTTTCTATTTAACTTTCTGTTATAATGTTATTAGAATATAGCACCTAAATTTTATTTTTTCTTTCTTTCTGCACACAATAGAGTTATGGTCTGACTATTGCACAGGATTACACATATTGGAAGCTGAATAAGACAGATAATTTAACATTTAGATTTAAATTTGGGGCAAATAGATTGTATTCATAGTGAACTCTAGTATAATTTTTGGTGCCAGACTCAGCAATTTACATTAATCAGATGTTAATTTGTAAGGGTAAAATGTGCAAACAACCTGTATTCTGTTCTCCTGTTTGTATTATGAGAAATCAATAAAAATATAATACAAAAACAATACTCAGTCTTGCTGGAGATGAATTGAGCCCAACTATAGGGAAAGCACAAAACGCCGGGAGTTTACTGGACCCTGTCTGGCTATCCTGAGAGGTTGTCTCAAACGGAAACAGTAAGCTCCAAAAATGTTATTTATTAAAAAACTAGGTGCTTCTTTTCATGAGGTTAATAATTTTTTGCCTAGTAGCTGGTCTTTTTGGATTCTAAATTCAGTGCTGTAGCTTGTTGCCTAATTAGTCAAACACTTATTTACACAGGTTATAAGTGTTACTGCTAATCTGTACTTACAAGAATTTTAAAATTAATGTTTCCCTTTAGCCTAAAATAATTTATTTTGTTTTATTTTTAAGTGTTATCCACTTCCTATTTTGGAAACTTCTGTGCCTTAAGAATTAAGTTTGGAACTGGAGGACCTGAAAGAAAGGAGGTTAAAGGGAAAAACGGCTTGGAGAGTGTTTCTGTTTCAGCTCCTTTCATCTTGCTTGTGGCGTGGAAACAGTATTCAAGTGATCCACAGATAGATGTTTTATCTAAACCAATAGTTCTTAGACTTTGTCACAGTGAGCCTCCCCAAATCCATGGAAAAGATTTTGAGCCTCCCCCTAAAATTGAAATAATCTTGGGCCTCCCCAAAGAAAAATAACATACTGTACTTTGCCCAGTACACCATGAATAAATTGAAACCCCTTTGAGTACTTGGCTCACATTCAGTTCTTTGTTTTATACTGATTTGGAACTTTTGAAAAAGAGCTCCTGTGCTCAAAGGTATTATTTGAATAACAAATAAATAAAATAAACAAATATTATTATTCAGCTTATTGTACCCCCCACACACACAAAGGCCAGCCTACTTGCTCTGCTTTTTTCATTCTTGAACCATTGTTACCCCTTGTTGCAGTACCTTCATGGGTCACACTACTTCCTCTGTTTCCTCTCTATATGAAATAACCTTCCTACATACTTTGCCTCTTCTCTCCCTTCTCTGCTCTTAAGCAACATCTTGGGGATTAATTTGCTCCTTCTTGCTATTGCTCTTAGCACTTCTATGCTCAACTCTTGTATTTGGGCTGTTCTGCCATCAGTTTTCAAATTGATCAATTACCACCACTCATTATTAATTTATTGTTCATATTAATTTGCACTATTGCTCATTCTATATTTCTTGATTGTTTTGCAGTTACCTTTTTAAATGTATTCACTCCCTACCCTTCCCCGGGTACACCTGAAATGAGCCTTGGCTCATTCACCATCCCTTGTCACCTATTAGTAAATAAATACATAAAATTCACCTACTATTATTATCCTCTTTCAGTTTGCTTCATCTCTTCACACAAAATATATAAAACCCAAAATTTAAATACAGTACTTTTTCAGACTTGTTTGAGCCTCCCCTGGAACAGGTTGGGGCCTCCCCAGGGAGGCTGGTCTCACCATTTGAGAACCCCTGATCTAAACTAATGACTGGCATAAAGTACAACGTACATCTACCGGAACCAAAGGAACTCTCTGTGAAAAGCAGTTTTCTGCAAGAAGAAACAGATAAGCAAGCGGATCCTGAAAACTACTGTGTCAGGTCAGATACTGAGATATATCTAGGAGCCTCAGGAATTATTAATTAAACATCAAGGGCATTGCTATAAGATACTTATAGAGGAGCTGCTTTTTTTAAGCCTGTTCTATCTTTTTACCAAGCTATAGCTGAGAGTTAGTGATTTTTTTTTCTCAAGAACATCTTTATGAGACAGTATTAAGGACCTTTTTAAATTTGTGTTTTTTATTTTCTTCCTGTACAAGATTTGTACAGATTTGTCTGAATAGATTAAAAGACCTCAGTGCTTAGCTGAAGTAATTAATATTTATACTTATATTCATATTCATATTCTTTTTACAGAGCTGTTCTCTTAAAAATGATGGTATATATACACTAGTAGGTTCTTGCTGCTGATATTGATATAGATGACATTGATTCTCAAATGGCTAAACCTAATGCTGTAACTAAGCAATCAAACCAGATTAATTTGATTGATACCTGTTTCAGTATATCCAGTAACTCACTACAGTCTGGGGAAACACTTATTTCATGTAAAATTACTATAAATAAAGGCAGGAAAAATTATAAAAGTAAGCAAGGTACCCATAAAAAAGTTAAGCAAAATAAACAAAAATTAATGAGCATTTTAGGAAAGTTGGGGCCTTAAAGGAAAATCCTTAAGCCTGCCCTGATGGTTTCCCTGAGTCTCCGTTGTCTACTAATACTGATCCCTAGTACAGTAATTTGATATCAGGTCAGGAATTTACTCGATTGACTTCCACACCTGAAATATTCTGTCCTGATCATTTTCTTTTTTCAGGCGGACGACTGTGGTAGACTCTCTGATGTATCGGCGAAAACTGTTAAAAAGAATACTACTACTGAACAGTGTAAATATTATTTTGATGTAGATCAAGGGCATAAGTCTCCTACTAAAGGTGTATCCATAAGTTTACAATATGTTTCACCTTTGGGTATGTCTGATACTCTAAATTTTTCACCAGAAGAGTCTAGTTATCCAACAAATGAAGATTGTGAATTTAAGAAATATTGTGGGAGAACTTCAGGATACCATAAGTGGTCTTAAGAAATTAAGTTCCCAAATTAAAACTGGTAAAGAGTTGGGATCAGAAGGTTGTTGCAGATCATATACAGTCTGATATCAATATAATTTATGCCGCAGTACTTGCATATCCATTTAACTGAAGTGTAGATGTTAAGGATTTTTTTTAATTTAAGTTTTTATTGGTTTTCCAGAAGCAATACAGAGGTACAGACATTCAGCAATATTTCACTGTTACACATATTCTCTAATTTAGGTTACAATATAATTTCAGTTCACATTCAGCAGTATATTAATTCTGTTCTTCTCTATGAACAAGTCTGGTGGGAAAGATCCCATTTCACCCTTCCAATATCCGTACAGTTTTAGCCTATCCCTAATATCTCATGGTATAATATCTGCTCCATGTTTCATCACCCATAATAACCATTTGTTCTAGAACACTGTAAAATGTTTTGTCATTAGGTTAATATTTGCAGTTAATTTTTCCAAATGATATATTTGCTGGACAATATCCTCCCACGCTGTTTGTGTTGGAACTGTCTTCTGCAACCATCTATGAGAAATGGCCTTCTTGGCAGCCAATAGTAAGATAGTCATCATCTTCTTAGTATGAGCATTGGTATTTAACTTATAGCCAGCCAGTCCCTCAACCTCTCCCAAAAGATAAAACAGTATGGGTAAGGAGGACTCCAGGTTAAGTCATATATATTAAAAGGTCATCCGCATAGAAGGCTACTTTATGTTTCGTACTGCGGTATGTTACCCCTGTAACTTGAGTTTCCTCTCTGAAGGCCTGTGCCAAGGGTTCTGCATATAACACAAATAATAACTGGGATAGAAGACATCCTAGTCGGGTTCCCCTTGTTAAAGGAAAATGTAGTGAAAAGGTGCCATTTATCTTAACCATGGCCTGGGGGAAGAATATAGTTTAGCTATAATATCCCTAAATTCCTTGAAGAAGCTGAAAGCCGACAGGGTGTATCTGAGAAATTGCCAGGAGACCCTGTCAAAAGCTTTCTATGCATCCATACTGAGTAGCAACAGTGGAGTAGACTTTTTCTAAGAAATAAAGGGTGTGTTTGATGTTATCCGAAGCTTGTCATTTAAAAATGAAACCGGCTTGGTCTTTATTAATAAGGTTTGGAAGAATGTTTTCTAATCTTTTGGCTAAAATGTTAGCAAAATATTAATAATTCCAATTCAAAACCAGTATCGGTCTGTAGGATTCACAGCTTAAAGGATCTTTTTGAGGCTTTAAGATGGCTGAGATATTGGCATATTGCCAGCTAGGTGGGAGTGAGGTTTCCACCGCCTGCAAGTCCCGAAACAACTTGTCCAGTGTGGGCAACAATTTGTTCCAGAACCTCTTATAGAATTCTGAAGCATACCCATCTGAGCCGGGGCTTTTTCCTGATTTTGAATTTTTGATACTGGAAAGTATCTCCTGAGAAGTAATGGGCCGTAACAGCCCAGACTGCTGTTCTTCTGTAAGTTGAGGCAATTGTATTTTTCAGAAAAAGTTAGTATAACTATCTTTCTCTGGTTCAGCCCCCTGGGTGTATAATGCTACAGTATATCTGGAAACCCTCGGGAATATCTTTTGATTTTGTTGAGTATCATATGTGTTTCAGGATGCTTACATTTTGTTATTAAAGATTGTTTTTGTTGTTGTCGGAATCAGAAAGCAAGAATCTTAGATGCCTAAGCCCCTCCCTCACAGTATTGTTGCTTAACGTATAGTAAGACTTGTTCTGTTTTACAATCTAGGATGTTTTGTATTTGTGCTTTCACCTTAGTCATTTGGGGGAGGACAGAGGTGTCACCCTGAGAGTGCACTATCTATAAGAATTCTAGCTCACTTTCCAATTCTTTGTTTCTGTTCTCTCTGCCTTTTTTTTAGCTGAGGCATATCTGATCATTTCCCCTCTCAATATTGCATTAATCAGGTCCCAGATAATTCCAGACTGTACCTTTTAGAGGCATTCTCTTGAACCATTTGCGGTATTCTTTTCTGGATCAAGCCAAGGAATTGTGGGTCCCACAATAGGGTATTACTAAATCGCCACTGTTTAGGTGTATACTCCTCCTGTGTGTATAGTTCAGTTACTATTGGGGCATGATGAGAGAGTAGTATTGGCTGTATCTACATTGTCTAAACTAAACCTATGTGTTCTGTGGTGACTAGGAAATAATTGAGGCGTGAATACGTATGGTGGACCCCCGAATGAAATGAATACTGTCTTCCTGTAGGGTTTAAGTGCCGCCACACGTCCATCAAACCCATGTCCTTAATAAGCCGTCTTCCATGTCTTTGCCCTGTCATTGCTCTGGGAGGGGGCATGGGTTAGAGCTGTCTCATCCTGCATCCATCAGTAAATTAAGGTCACCCCCTAGTAGTAGCATCCCCTCTTGAAACTCTAAAATTTTATTAAATAAAAGTTGGTGCATTGAGGCATCCGCCCCAGGCGGTATGTAAATTCTACCCACAGTGTATTGTTTTCCCCACCACGTGCCCTTCATCATTGCAAGGTGGCCCTCCCTATCTTGATAGGAGTCCTGCTGTTGGAAGGAGAAGGATTTTGGAATCAAAATTGCTGCACCTCTTCTCCTACCTGTTGGGCTGGCACTTGCAATAACTTGAGACATGTCAAACTTAGTTAGTTTCTTAAGTTCTTCATTTGTCATGTGTGTCTCCTGCAGCAAAATAAGCTGCGGGTGAAGTTTTTTAAGTTGGGAAATAATTTTCCCTCATTTTATTGGACTACTAAGGCCATTAGCATTCCAGGATACCACCTTGGCAGTTAATAATTGTGTCATTGTCCAACAGTGATGGGTGGGACCTCCCTCCCCTTCCCTCCCTCTTCCGGTCACCATCTATAGCTAGGGCAAAAACCTCCAATATCATCCTGCCTCGTGTGACCGTCTGAACACTGTGCTTTTGCATAGCAATTCTCTGTATGCTTCCAAGTTTAACAGCCCTAAAAACTACAATATCTGCAAATAGCTGTAATAGAACTACATACATTGTAAAACACTTTCCAATCCAACAGAACTCAAAAATAGAAAAATATACAGCCTGTTGTAACACTACAACTATGAATAATTCCCCAAAAATCTTTATCTTACTGGGTGAGATAACAAAAAAGTGCTTCCTAGTAAATGGGATAGTAAGCAATGGGTGTATAAACCACCACAACCTAAAATTAAAAAGATTAACAGGTGAAACTGTAACTTCCATGGTCAGAGATGCTGGAAACAAAATCAAAAGGGATGGATCAACATTCCACCTAAGGGGGTCTCTCATTTCCCATTTGGGAGTGGGCCCGAAGAGGTATACCACACCTCTAAAATTAGTATAGGATAAGGGAAAAATCCCAGGCCAAAATAATAAAAACCAAAAAATTAGGCTCTGGTAGAGGGAAGAACCAATGGGTAATGGGAAACAAAAAGGTGCATCGACATCCACGTGACATCCACCCACCTCAACGCTGTCACTGCAACCTATGCTGTGTATGGCATTTTGGGGGGAAAATATTGTCAGCCTCCTAAGCAGTTCTCCCGTCAATGTTCTTATCTAAACAGAAATATAATTATAACAATTAATAATAGCAGTCCCAATAGTCAGTGTCCATAAATGGAGGAAGAAAACACTGAAGCCTGATAACAAAAAAGTGAAAGTCTTGGTCCCAAAGCCTCCAGAGTGGTATGATCCTGGTGAACACTCCCACGGACAGCGGGTAAAAGTCTGCCAACCCTGCTAAGTTGGTGTCACACTAAGTCCCAAATTCACGTGAGCAACCCTGTCGAGTGGCCTCAGTCCCCCCCCCCGGAGGAGAAGGCGAGAAGGGCAGTTAAAGAGGGAAACCAAACTTATATGTCCCTCCCCACCGCAGAAGCCACGCTGACCCCCCCCAGCACACGTCTCCAGGCCCGCAGTAATAGGGGAACCCATCTCCCCAACCCCCAGCAGTAGAAGTAAGGTGCCCCATTCCAGAAGGCCAGCATTTTCATACACCTCCAAACCCATCAAGAAAAGGGGGGGTCCCAATAGCAAGACAGAGGCCGAGCAAAGAAGTCCATCTATGTCACAGCAGTCGTTCATTAAGGCATCCACCCCCTATCTAGTGGGAGAGATGCATCCTGAGGACCGCAGCCGGCAAAGAGTAGAAAGATTCCCACCCCAGCCACCGCCATCGCATTAGACGGATTTCAACAAATAACAGTCTGACCTAGGCAGTGGAGGATTATTAATTGATTAAAGGTGGTGCTCTATTTAATGGGCATAAACATACTGGGTCACACATGAGAGGGCCCAATTCCCCAGGCCCCCACCCACCATCAGCCCAACCAGAATCAAATCTTGAGCTTTATATGCAGCCTGCTACTTAAAGGAGTTTGGATATACTGGGTCATCGATCCCTATCTAGCAGGAAAAAAATTAAAAACCCTGCTTCCGAACCAGTTCTCCTTGTCTCCTTCCAGGCTCTCCTCCTTTAGCTGCCCAAATAAGCCCTGGGTGTACTGTTTTGTCTCCATCTAGGCCTCAGCACCATTGCTAAGCTGCTGCCTATCCAGGGGCACCTCACAACTCCCTGCTTAAACAACATGGCTCTTATTGCTTATATAGTGCCATATGAGGGTCCAGGAATGGAGCCCCCCCTGCCTCAACCCCAGACACGGCCAGGACGGGTTGGCCCAGGCAGCCCTCCCAGTCACCCCCCCCCAAGAAGTGAAGAGGACCCAGCATCCACCCCAACATAGGCAGAACTCACAGTGAATCAGTAAAATGTGTTAGTGTCCTCAATCAGGTATCCTTTGATGAGAATTGAGCCAGCAGTTTTTTAATTGCATCGAGGGAGGCCTGCTGCATCATGGCATCTGGTATCTGCAGAGGTCGATGAGAGGTATGACTGAATTGAGCACTCTAAAGCCTAATTTTTGCAGATCGTCCAGGGCTGCTGAAGCACTTTCATAAAGTTGCTATCTGTTGAGGTACTGTATCACCATTCTGGCCAGATATGGGGTCCAAAATTTAAGTTTATGCTCCCGCAGTATGGGGAACAAGGGTATGTATTCTCTATGACGCTGCATGGTAGCGGGTACGTAATCATTGTCAATAAAGAGTTTAGTGTTTCCATAAAATACCTTTCCTTGTGCCCAAGCTTTTCTCAGAATTAATTCTTTAGTAGAATATCAGAGAAAACACATGATTATGGCATGGCGGCGAGCATTAGGTTGAGAAGGTTTGGGCCTCAAGGCTCTGTGGACCCGCTTGTTCTCCATTTGGAATTCCACATCCAGGGTTAGTGTGGTGCATAAAAGAGTGTCCATGAAGTCCCCAATATCTGTACCCTTGCTATTCTCTGGTACCCCATAGATCTGAGGTTTCTTTGGTGGTGGCGGTTCTCCGAATCTTCCTGCCACTCCCCCATAGCATGGCATACTTCCGCGAGCTGGGCCGTGGTAGATTGCATTTGGAAAGTGATGGCCGATTGCTCAGTAGTGAATTCCTCAGGTTTTGTGACTTTGGACTGTAGCGCTGTAACATCCGTGTGAAGCAGTGCCTGTTTCTGTTTAAAAGAGTGAAAGTCTGATTTAATCCCTTGTATTTCAGCTAAGATGCAGTCTAGCTTACTGTTCATTTTGCCAAGTTTTTTATTTTGGCTTTAGCTGATCGGCTAGAGGAAGAGTGCGTGGTCTGGTGCGAAAGGATGGAGGCCTCCGAGTCAGAGATGTCCTTTTCCACCGGTAAAACACTGAATTTATTACTAGTCCCCTTCACTCTGTTGTTAGCCATTACTACTAAAAGTATCCTGATTGTGATTGAACTCAGTGGCTGGGCCATTTATCAAATCAAAGAGACGCAGTGAAGCGGAGTACGAGGACTAGGATGCCATTAGCGGAAGAGCTGCACCGGAAGTCAATGTTAAGGATTTTATGAAAAATTCTTATGCCACACATTTAATGATTATGGAGAAAATAGTGATAGTTAAAAATGAGGTTGCTATACTTAAGAAAAATATTGCCCTAAATGGATTCAGACTGGATGATGTTTTAGAAAAACTTAAAAAGCCGGTCCCTCAAGAAGGTTCTCCTTCTATAGTTCTTGAATCTCCCGTACATACTAGGCCAGATTTTTCCTCTATTCATATCCCAGAGTCACCCCCAAAATAAAATAAAATAAAAAAAAAAAGGGATGGAAGAAAAAAGAAAAATAATAAAAATTCTATAGTTTTGCTTAATGATGTAGAAGTTAAAGAAAGACAAGTTACTTTTACATCAAATGTGGAATTACCAGAGTCTGATGGGACAAACAATTTAGAACAAGCTGCAAGTAGTGGCTCTCCCATTAAACAAAAGTGTATGGTCTGTCTTCAGACATATCAAATAGATACTAATAAAACAGACCAGTGTGATTCCTTGATCTTGGAAGATGTTTTTACACTGCATAAAAATTCTAATCCCCAGATGAAATGCACCTAATGAATAATATTGCTACTCAGTTAAACATTTTAATGGGGATTTAAGGGTCTTTAGAGATGAATGACAAAATGGTGTAATAGTGCAAGTTCAAAGGATCAGAACCTTATCAACAAGCCTCAGTGCTTTAGAAATTTCACAGACGTTAAGTCTGGAACAGATCTTCCAGCTACAGAGACAGAAAAGACTCATTGATCTAAACAAATGTGCAATGTTATGTCTATATGGTTACAAATGGGATCAAACAAAGCTCATGGCCCTGAACAGGACTAAGATTAAGATTAGGAGTAAGAATAGGACTAAGGACTGAAAAAGGGACCTTCAGGGCCCAGTGGGCTTACCTGGTTAACAAAATTTAATAAATAAATAAATAAGATCATGCACCCTTTTAGGGCAGCAACAGGAGCTGAGATCTCAGATTCTGACTTTGTGCAAGTATGGAATGATCAGGATGAATATGGCACTAGGGCCCCCATATTCAAAGGAGATGCACAGTGCATCTCGGTGGAAAAGGGAGATGTGCCGCGTAACTCCAACAATGCGCCACAGCACGATATTCATATGTGCGGGATGCGCCGGCCACAAGGTAATGGCCAGAGCACATACAAATGTAGGTGGCACAGGTGGAGGGGGCGTTCCCATGTATATGCCGCACTGCTGCATATTCAATTGGAATGTGCCCCTTGCAGTCCAGAACTGCGCAGCCCACAGTTAGGCCAGTAAAAGCAGGCCTAACCTGGCCAGCTGCCTACAGGCAGGCATTGGCAGTACATACTGGTGCACCACTGCCCACCAGTCCAGATAGTCAAGTGCCGACCCCCCCCAGCCCCAGTCCCCCATGCCCAAGGGCAGTACTGTGTGTCTCAATCCCAAGCATGTACTGTAGTGGACCCCCCATGCCCTGTGTCTGGATCCACAGGTGCCATAGGAGGTACCCCATATTCCATACTGTAGGGTACCCCCACATCCCAAGTGCCGATCCCTGAACCCCAATCATGACTCCAAGACCCCAGCCCGTAATTGCGATTTGGAGAATAATTCTGTTACAAAATCCCACTACGTACATTTTCCATAGTGTAGTGGCCCCCCAGCCCCACAGCCAGGACCCTCCTCGTACCCCCCCCCGTACCACCCATGCTGGCGACTGGCACAGCCTTCCACACAGCACCACCACACCCAGCCGCTGACTGAACAGTCCAGGTACTGTACTGTTCAGATTACACACTCATTGGTTGAGTGCTTATTCTGTACAGAGTACAGGTTACTGTTCAGTCAGTGACTGGCCGTGGTAGTGTGCAGAGGGCTGTGCCAGTCGCCAGCACAGGTGGTGCAGGAAGGTGTGGGGAGGGTCCTGGCTATCAGGGTGGGGGACCCCTATTCTATGAATAATGTGCAGAGCCAGATTTTGTATCAAAAGGGGATTCTTGACCAGTGGGCCGTCTGATACATGCGACTGGGGTTTGGTGCACAGAAACAGGGTGGGGGGACCCTACACTACAGAACAGTTACGGGGTGTGTGCATGTTTTGGATGGGGATCAGGGAACCATGTGGGGGGGGCCACTATGCTAAGATATCTATTCGAGGTGGGATCATGAATCAGAGGGAGTGATTGGAACGGACAGCCAGCTGTTCTGCTGATCAAGTTCGGGGACAGGGTGGGTGTCCACTAAACTGTGGGAATATGGAGGGCTTGCATGACTGTGCATCGGGGAATGGGAGCAGGTGGAGGGTCCACTATGCCCCCAAATTGCGGGGTTCTGATTGAAATGGTTGCATGGACAGCCTGTAACAGGGCTGGTGGGGAGGGGCAGGCTAGCCCAGTGCATCCTGCCGGGTGCAGGCATGCAAATGAGCCCATAATGGACTTGCAAGAGGGCCGTTTGCTCCATGTATGCCTAATGGGCTCATTTGTATGTCCTAGCTGAATATCACCTTTGGGGGTGCAGCGTATCAGGACTCTGTTGGCACATCCCCCATAGGTGATGTTCAGCCCATCCCCAGGTTGAGCAGGGCATATTGTTAGCTGTCCCTCATTTGTTATGCCGCCCAAGTTGCAATATTCCAATACGATGCGTGATCCATTGGGATCACACATCATGTTTGAATATTGCCTTTGGTTGCGTAGGCACAACGTTTTAGGTGGTGCATCTAGATGCACCACACATCCCATCCATTTTGAATATGGGGGTCCAAATGTATTTATATTTTCTGTACTGCATCTCGGTTAGCAAATCAGATTTGGTTAAATAATGCCATAGAAGGGTATGGTTGTGCTGTTGACTTTATTAACAGGGACAGTCTTAATGTTTATATCATAGGTATCATTGGTACATACAAGCTTAAATAGACTTTCGTCCTTAGTGCTTGCCATTTTAAATCTAGTTTGTATGGTTATATCCATACAGAATGCATCTAATCTCGTTTTAAATGTATCCATAGTCGTACTTCCTACTACCTCTGCAGGGAGGCTGTTCCAGAAAGGGACAACCCATTGACTGAATCACTGTTTTCCTTTAAGCAAATTCCATCTCCCCATAGAAAACTGTAAGGGGTGCCTTCTGCTTCCATACATGCAGTTTTTTAATACCAAACCAAAATCATCCCTAGCCTAGCATCCTTTATGGCCATGTACAGCATGCACATATCCCCTCTAAGCCTCCTATAATGTAGGGAATAAAGATTTAACTTTCTGAGTCTCTTATCATAAGGTATGTTTTGCAAGCCAGCAACTGATCTTGTTTCTCTCCTCTGTATGCCCTCAATCCTTTGTATATCACCTTTTTCATATGGTGACCAGACCTGAGCACAGTACTCCAAATGTGGTCTAACCAGGAACCCATACAGTGGAATCAGCACACTCTTCTCTTGACTTGCTATATGCCAATTTAGATTTTGATTAGCCTTTTTTACTATATCACTACAGTGTGAACTAAATTTTAGGTCAATACTGATCTTGATCCCCAGGTCTCTTTCTTCCGTTGTTACCAACAGAATTTCACTACTCATCTTATACCTGTGATGCTCATTTCGCCTACCCATGTGCATTACAATGCACTTCTTCAGATTTAGTTCCAGCTTGTTTATGATGGTCCATCTGTAAATATTATCTAGCGCATGCTGCAGTTCTATACCATCATCAAAGTTATTTACCACTGCCCCTATTCTACAATCATCAGCAAATTTGGATATCCAAATATTAGGCTGTTCAATTTTTAAGGAAGTTACATAAATATTAAAAACACAAGGACCTAAGACCGAACCTTGGGGACCCCACTTGTCACTTGTGCCCAATCTGAAAGTATGCCATTTACCGTAACTCTCTGCTTTCTTCCCCCAAGCCATTCCATAGTCCAATTTATTATGTTATTCTCCAGTCTAATCTCTCTTAAGATGTTTATTAATTCCACATGAGGAAGTTTATCAAAGGCCTTAGAAAAATCCAGAAAGACAATGTCAACCGAATGGCCCTGATCCAATGCTTTACTAACTTTTTCGTAAAAGACAAGCATGTTGGTCTGACATGACCTAGTTTTTGTAAACCCATGTTGCAATGGATCTGCTAGGTCATTTGCCTCCAAGTACAATAGTATACGTTCTTTTAGGATGCCCTCCAATATCTTCCCCATTTCTGAGGTCAAGCTCTCAGGCTTAGATTTAGGGCCCTTTTTCAAGAGGGGAACCACTGTAGCGTCTCTCCACCCCTGTGGTACTTCTTTATCCAGTGAGGACTGAAATATATAAGTAACCGGAGGAGCTAAGACTTCTGATAGTTCCTGGAGCACTCTAGGATTTACATTGTCTGGCCCTGTTGATTTATTAACTTTCAGTTTGCGCAATCTATCTAGTACTTCTTTCACTTGTATTTTAATTTGCCCTGGAGTTGATTTTACATTACTTTTTTGTAATCCCGAGCTGCTGTTATTAAAAACCAAACAGAAATAATTATTTTGGATATCAGCCATCTCTTTGCTGTCTGCTATGTGTCCCTCCTTATCTGTGAAGGGGCCTATTGTGTTTGACCTCCCTTTTATACCATTTACATAGGCATAGAAAGTTTTGTAATTATCTTTGACCTTTATTTATTTATTTATTTATTTAGTTGTTGTTAACCGGGTAGGTACACTAGACAGCATAGCTGCCTATTTTCAGGTACGACCCGGGACACAGGACCTTAGATGCCAACCAAATCTCATGCTGCGGTGCTGTGCTTTAGCTTTTTTAATTTCCCTTTTCACCTCTCCCATCAACTCTCTATAAACTATATAACTCTCCTGATTGTTATTGCATTTAATCTGTTTATATATATTTTTTTCTTAATTAGCTTTTTTATGTTGATATTTAGCCACCCCGGCTCTTTTTTCTTATTATATTTTTGTTATACTGGGAATGTGATTCTGAACCTCTGCCTTGATTTTATGTAACAAAAAGTTCCACATTGCATCTACCATCTTGTATATTGGGAATAGCACTGTTAGAACAAAACGGATTAGCATATTTGGATTCAAAATGGTACCCAATGAAAACATTGGCAAACTTAAGAATGCTTTACGAAATCTGTTTTCACATGCACTTAAAATTCCAATATCCAAAATAAATATAATTAATGCTTATAGATGGAACAAAGAAAATAAATCTGGACAGGTGAATGTTTTACTACAAGATAATGAGATAGCAGATATGATTTTGCAAAAGGCTACAGCACTTGGTATGGATGGTTTACATTTAACTTGACAGCTCCATTTTGAATGCTATCTACAAAACTAAAATATTAGATAAAGTTCCAGCGGATGAGGAAAGGGTATCAAAAACTCTGTTCCTCTACGGATTGAAGAGATTGGATGGAGAGAACAATACAAAGTTATAACTAGTTGTAACTGATCTGTTAGAAAAGCTAATTAACTTCTCCATTGAAAATTATGATGCACTAATGGTTTCTTGCATGGGGTCTGACCCTGACTGCGACCAAGTGCAAATTACAATACATTTCTCTAGTTTATCTAAGATTGTTGAGAATACCCATACTTTGGATACGTTGGGACTATACATTGTTGTTCCCCAATATGAAAAGGTCTCTGGAAAAGCGACTGATTTAGCTCATGATAAGGAGGAGTTCAAAAGTGTGCTGATAGGATGTAAGAGCAGTACTGTTGATAATATCTCTATTCAAAACAGATATACTGAGCTGGAAAATCAAGCTGACTGACTGTTACACTCCCAGACTTCTGCTTTACTAGAAAATGTATCATACCCTAATCTGCTATTTTTGTTTTTATAAACATAATTTTTATTTTTTATATTCAATAGGATATATATGGTGTATTGACAATAACAGGATATACAATTCTGTTCACAACAATACATAATAACATAGTACATGCAGCCATAATCCGCTTACCCCCCTCCTCCACCCTCATTGTGTCAGCATCTTAACAAATGGGGGGATATATTTTTCAGCTCATTCCATGTAATATCCTTTATATCTAACATACTAACATACTATTTGCCAGCAGATTAGGCCTTATGGTCTATCGAGTCTGCTCGAACCTAGATCCTTAGTTGGGTGCCGAGACCCTCCCATCCCTTGTGCTCCAGAAACCCCTATCATCCATCCCCACCCCACCCCCGGGACAGGCCATCATCTGATACATCCACTTTCTGTGTCTGTCCCACCCTCTCTTAAAGCCCTCCACTGTGGATCTCTGAACCAGCTCACCAGGCAGAGCATTCAAGGGTCCACCACCTCTCAGTGAAAAACCTCCTCCTCTTTCCCCCTCACCCTTCCACCTTCCAACTTCAAACCATGCCTCTGGTGATGCCTCCCTGCTTTAGTCTAAAGATCCCTCCATGCTTACCCTATTTATTCCCTTGAGGTGACTTGAAGAGCTCAATCATGTCCCCTGTCTCTCCTCCTCCAATGAAAACAGGCAGAGCTCCTCAAGTCTGTCCTCGTAAGTCAAATCCCTAGCCTCGTATCATCTTTGTTGCCCTCCTCTACCTCTCCAGGAGCTGTATGTCCCTCTTCAAGTGTGGTCTCCAGTACTGTACACAGTACTCAAGGTGTGGTCTAACCAGTCCATTGTACAGCGGCAGAATCACTTCCTTGCTCCTAGAGGTGATCCCCCTTACGATGCATCCCAACATCCTGTTTGCCTTGCTAGCTGCTCTCCTGCACTGCTCAGAGTTATTCATACATGTATCCACCATGACCCCTAGGTCTTTTTCCCCTGTTGAAGCTTCCAGTGCCTCCCCTCCCAGGGTGTACCTGTGTTTAGGGTTTCCCCGACCAAGATGCAACACCTTGCACTTGGTGATATTGAAATTTAATTTCCATGTGTGAGCCCAGCTTTCCAGGGTGTCCAGGTCCCCTTGCAGGGCCAACCTCCCCTCTTCTCCCTCAACTACTGCTCCCATCTTGGAGTCATCCGAAGAGACTCATTTCACACCCTATACCATCCCTGATGTCCGATATGTATGCATTAAACAGGATTGGACCCAGGACCGAGCCCTGTGGTACCCCACTACCAACCTCTGTAGGGTTCGAGAGCTCCCCACAGACCACTGCTCTCTGAGTGCGTCCAGCTATCCAGTTTTCAATCCATCTGACCATCAAAGGGCCTACTCCTAACCCCATCAGTTTCTCCACCAGACCATTGTGGGGGACAGAGTCAAACGCCTTGCTGAAGTCCAAGAATAATACATCCACAGGCTTACCCCAGTCCAGTTCTGATGTTACCCATTCATAGAACTCCACAAGGTTGGTTTGACATGATCTACTTGGCACAAACCCATGCTGCCGACTATCCAGACCTCCCACCTCCTCCAAGTAAACCCCCAATCATTCCTTTAGTATACTCTCCATTAATTTTCCCACCACCGAGGTTAAACTGATGGGTCTATAGTTACCTGGTACTTCCCTCGACCCCCCCTTTATGGATTGGTACCACATGTGCCTCTCGCCAATCCCTAGGTACCGTCCCTGTCTCAAGTGACCTGCTGAAAAGCTCCGCCAGTGCAGCCAGTATGTCCTTAAGTCCCATAGTACTCTCGGATGAATGCCATCCGCCCAGGAGATTTGTCTTTCTTTAGGCCTTGAGGCAAACCACACCTCTTTGGCGGGGATGGCATCATCCGTCCCCTCCACCTTACTGGTCTTTTATCCTTATCCAGATGTGACACCCTGGGTACCTTTCCCTCCTTTTTGCTCCATTTCTGTTGCTCCCTAATCCCTCCCCTGCCGCTTCTATCCCCTTTGTGCCTTGCTTGTAGATATCCCATCGCCCTCCTAGTGAACACAGAGGCAAAGTACTGTTAAATACCTCTGCCTGGTCCCTCGCTCTTCCACCCAACCTCCTTCTGATCTCAATCTGCTGAGATGGCCCTTAGTTTTTCTCCGCTCCCCAATGTACCAGAAGAACCCCTTTCCTCCATGTATCCCTGTGCCAGCCGTTGCTCTTTACTGGACTTTGCTCCCCTCACCATCAATTGACTTTTCTAGATGCAAGCTGGTACATTCCTTATCCCTATCCCCTCTTGTTGTTTTATATTTTTGTAAGCCGCCTTCTTTTCTCTGACTGCTACCTGGACCTCACTGGACCACCAGCATGGTTTATGTGACCTTGCTCCTTACGTTTCAACTTAGCCAGATCCTGACTGCCTCATGAAGTCCACGTTTATGACCTCCCATCTCCTTTCCACACTTGTCGTTGAGGTAATCCCTTCAAGTGATCCTTGAAAATATTTCCCATGCCCATAAAGTCTCCCCCGAAGTCCACTGCCAGTGTCCTAGATCTCACCCCACTCCCCAATGCTTATTTGAAACCAGACAGTATTGTGGTCACTCCCAGTCAGGGGTCCTGTACAACCATGTCCCTTACCAGATCCCCATCTGCCAGAACCACATCCAGGACATGCCCTCCCTTGTGGGCTCCATCACATGCTGTGTTAAGAACACATCCTGGAAGCCATCCAGCAGCCTCTGCTCCTTGGCCACCTTAGAGGACATGGTTCCCCAGTTTGTACCTGGCATATTAGGTCCCCATCAACACCACTCCTTCCCTTTTGGACCACACTGGGCAATGATGTTGTCCAGCAAACCATCCTCTAGAACATCACTCATCCCGGGGCCTATATACTCTCAGCTTGACCTTATCTCCTGCTGGGATCGTAGGGTGACCCATAAGGCCTCCACGTTTCCCTCTGCCTCTTCTACCATAGCAATTTCTATGTCATCTCTAATGAACATAGCCACTCCACCCCCTCTTCCCTCCTTTCTATCCTTCCTAAGCATAGTGTACCCCCGTACATTTAGGTCCCAGTCATGGTTTTTGTTGGCCCACGTTTCCGTGACTGCCGCCACATCCACCCCAAACAGCATGGCCTGGAACTCTGGCAACTTGTTTCCCAAGCTCCTGGCATTTACTAACACTAACCCCCACCCCTTATCCCTGATCCTCCTTGTCGAACCCCCACCCAGATTCCTTATACTTCCATCCTCCCCCTGAAACCTCCACCTCCAGTCTGTTTCCCCCCTCCCCCCCTTGGGCTTGAAGGCTACTCCCCTCATCTGGAGGGGAGGGCTTCTGGTCAGCCCCTCCCTTATCCCTTCCCCCCCTTACAAGTTTAAACCACACCTTTCTTGTATGTAGTCAGCCATCCCCTGTTTAAGGACTTCCTTCCCTAATGGGGCAAGATGAAACCTGTCCTTGGCATATAGTCCCTTATCCTCCCAAACTCCATTCCAGTTCCCTAACACCCCCAACCCATTCTCTTCACCCCACTTCCTGAGCCAGTCATTAACCTCTGTGAGCTTCATTTTTTTCTCCACTGAGGCCTTTTCATTCATGTTTTCACAATTGTGCCATACCTTTTCAAAAAACAATTGTTTCTCATAACATAATCCACCATTCAAATATAAAATTATCTGAAAGGGATGGCTTTTCCAATGTTTCAATATAAATCTTTTAGTTGAAATAGAGGTAAATAACAGCAATTTTTTTTTATTTCGATTCAGTTCAGCTGTGTAGCTAAACAAAAAGGTTTCTGGATCACAATGAATTTGCAGTCCTATGACTTTAGAGACCTGTATGGCAGTAATAGACATAATTTTAGAATTTCTGGGCATTGCCATAGGCAATGATATAAGTTTGCGTTTTCTCCACAATTATGCCAACATTTGCTGTTATAACTTTGATTTTTTTTGGTTAGGCAGTACTTGTGTTATATACGCTCTATTATTAATATTCTGCTGGATAGTTTTATTCTTAGCAGCACATATCCCCTTGTTGGCATAAATTCTTATTTTTTTCCATTCCTGGTCTGTTAAGGTAACTCCCATTTCTTTTCCCCACTCTAGATTAATTGTAGTATGTGTATCTCCTATATTTGTTATTTTATTGTAAAATTTAGCTAAGAGTTTTTTAGTAGTAGTACCTATAATTTCCTTCTGATTTTTTTATTTTCTTTTTGTAATTATTAACTATATCTCCATAAAAGGAGTTAGTTTGAAGACATTTTTCACTCAGGGCTCTATAAAGTAGATAATTAGCTCTAGGATTATTACCAGAAACTTCTCTAAATTTTGCATATTGCATTAAGTATCCTTCATACAATAAATCCTGCCATTCCTTAATTCCTTTTGTTTTCAATAATTTTACTGCTGAATTTGCAACATTAATGTTATTTTTTTGTAGTGACATTTTCCCATATAGACATGGAATATTAGTTAGATCTATTCACTTTTTTGCCATAACTTAAAAATTGGACCATAAGATTAAAATGTTACTCTTCTTAGCCTCTTTGTAATTGAACTGGAACAATAACTCTTTAATGTTTACAAAAGAATTAGTAGTTTTTGTAATATCTCATGTTCTTGTTTAGGGAAAAAAGGTCCATTCCCATATATTAACCATTAAATTGCTAAGATTATACAGTAATGGGTCAGGCAGCCCATCCCCCCCAAGATTCCTTGGAGTTATTAAGTAACTCCATGCAATTCTTGGGTTCCCCCCACACAAACATTTTTTGAAGTTTTTTTTTATTTCTGAAACCCACTTATAATTATGAGAGCCTACAGATGTCTGCAAACAAAAAATAATGTATGAAAGTACCATCATTTTTAATACTTCAGTCAGTCCCCACAAGGAGATTGAACGATTTTTTCCAGTTAGATAGACTATTCTGGATCTTTCTTTAAAGTTACCAAAATTGATAAGAATATTCTGTTCCAGATTATTGGTCAAAACCAGACCCAAATATTTTAATCTGTCTGTTTTAGAAAAGATATGTGTCACAAATCCACTCCAGGGGTCAGACCCTCTGCTCCCATAGTGCCCAACCTTGAAGTGTGATTTGTGAACAGGGGACAAACAGGGGCACCCTCCTGTTTGTTTTGGGTCTGAGCAAACTACCAATCTCAAGTCCTGGGGTCGATTATGAACCCTTGTTAGCTAGCACACCCATGTAATAGGTCCAAGTATCACACTCTCTTCAGGAAAAGCAGCACAATACTTGACCCAGCGGGCATACCACCAACCAGGTTCACAACCCCCTGCCAACTCAATTGAGATACTGGTATTTTCTTACCTTGCTGGATCTTTACCCAGATCCTTGTTAGCATGGCTGCATATGGTGACACACTAAGCAATTTAACAGGTATGTCAGAATTTTCAATACTGTTCCACCATTCACATTCAAAATGACATGTCTTAGGCAGGCTTAAGGAAAACAAAATGTTTACTAAAATTAAAAATAGTAAATAAATACAGCATATAAAACAGAACATAAACACATAATGATTGTAGTCAGAAAGAAATGGACAATTACAAAACAAAGTGCATTGTAACTGAATTAACTAGTTCTAATTCAGTTTCAGTGGGCAAAGATTCACATTTGAATTACCAGTCTTGGCAGAACTGGTCTCTCTTGAGCCCAGGATCAGAGTGTCCCTTAGAAGTCCAGAACAAAAAGTGTCAGATCCTTCAGCCAGTTTGGCAATATCAGAGTTAAAGTCCCACCCTCCTTATGATGTTACAGCACACAAGGTCACTCTTGGCCCTTTAATTAATTTGTAACATGACCAGCGTATAACAAAATGTTTCAGCTTACTGCTTGTTTGAAATCTGCAAAAATAGCAATATTTTATTTATAACAAGACAGTCTCTTCTTCCCATTAAAGCATGTTTTTTATGACAGGTTACAATATCCCTTTAATCTCTCAGGAAAACAATCTGAGAACCACCTCTCAACATCACGAGATTTTTGACATAGACTGACTAGGAAGCATTCTCCCTCCTGTCACCTCATAAAAAGGCAATATTTTCACTTCAAAGCACCAACTCTCTGAGAACATGACTTTTATGATTTCCGCACAGGTTTTGTTAGGCCTATGATAGTTTCTTTTGAAGTTAGCTGTTTCCTTCCACTCAGAGAGAACAGTACATTTTCAAAAATCTAATGTCCCAGGATGCCTTGTGCTGACTGCCATGTTTCACAAGCAGAATTCAAAAACATATATTTATATCAAAATTAGATACACATAACGGGCAGATGGCGATCTCCGTCACAATATATATATTGGAATATTCCTTATCTATGGATCCGTGAGTTTTTTGGAATAATTTGGATTTATTCTGATTAATTTGATAACCAGAAAAAATGGCAAATTTTCAAACTCAAGTAAAATAACTGGTATGGATATAGCAATATCATGAAAAATTTGCATCGTATCATCCGCAAAGGCATTTAATTTAATTTCTTGCTGACCTAACATAATACCTTTAAAATTCCAACTAGCTTGAAATGATTCCAATAATGGTTCAGTAGCCAAAAAGAATATTAAAGGGGAGAGGGGACATCCGTTGCACCCCATTTTCATCTGTAATTCAGGGGTTAACGTCCCATTAATCATAAATCTAACAGTAGTCGCTCTATAGAGTTGTCGAATAATCTAAGAACTGGCTCTGATAGGCCCCAAAATTCCAATGTCTTGATCATATACTTCCTGTTGATTAAATCAAATGCCTTACTAGCATCAATTGATAAAGCAAAATCGTTTTCTAGTAATGTTTGTGCATATTGGAACAGATGTTGGGTTCTCTTAAGGATATCTGCTATTTTTCTTCCTGGAACAAAGCCACATTGGTCATTGTGTATTATTTTCGGGATTTCTTGAATCAGCCTGTTTGCCAATAATTTACTAATGATTTTGTAATCAGAATTTAACAAGGTTATAGGCCTATATCCACCTGGAGAATCCTTAGGCTTATCTTCCTTGTAAATTAAGACTACTTTAGCCTGGTTCATTGTACTAGGTAAATCAGTTTTACCTTGTTGAACTTTGTGGATCATTAATAAGAGCCATGGGCCTAGTTCCTACTGGAAGACTAGAAAAAATTAATTAGAAAACCCATATATACTTAGACTTTTATTTTTGGGTAACATTTGTATTGTTTCCATTACTTCATTCAATGTAAATTCTACTGTAATTCTTGAATATCCATTTTGGGTAATTGTAACTTTTGTAGATATGTTTGTAATTTTGTCGTATCTAGATTAGCCCGTCTTTGATAAATTCCTTTATAAAAGTTAAGTAATATATCTTGCATACCACTAACATCTGTTATTACTACCCCTTGATCATTTTTTAAATTAGCAATCAGGTTATGTTGTTTTCTAGTTAAGTTAGCCAGTAACCTGCTAGTTTTATCCCCTGAAGATAACAGGCACATTTTACTTTTTTAATATTATTCTCTGTTTCCTGATAAATCACGTTCTGAAGTGACGTCTTAACTGATGTCCATTCTTCGTAATATTTTTTTTGATCCTTTAACACCAGTTTGTCTAATACTTCTAATCTCTCCCTTAATTGGGTTTCTGCAAGTTTTCCTGTTTTCTCCTTCCATGCTAGGTATGAAATACAAACACCCCTTAATACAGTTTTCAGACGGTCCCATTAGGTTGCTATCGGACATTGTCTGACATAGTGACAGTAAAAGAATTCACTAATTGTGTGATGTAGTTTTACTCTAAATGACTCATCCCTTAATAAACCATTGTCAAACCTCTATTGTTTAACTTTTTTAGGGTCTTGATGGGTAAGGTTTAAGGTAGCTTCAACCATAGCGTGGTCTGAGATTAAAATTGACCTTATTGAGCGCCTGTCAAAATAGTGAATTATGGTTTTGGAAACAAGAATTTAGTCAATTCTAGTGAATACTTTATTTTTTTATCATAATGAGTATATTCTTTTTTGACAGGCTGGTTAATTCTCTATGGCCCAGATATTCAAACTGCGCCAGTCTGAGGCGCAAGCCCCTGCGCTGCTCAAAATAGTTGCGCAGGGGTGTGGCCGGGGTGATATTCAAAGGAGTTGCGCTGTTGAGCAACTCTTTGAATATCACCAACTCTAACATAACGTAAATGGCGAGTGGAACTGCGCCACCGCAAGTTGCCAGAGTTAAGCATTAAACTTGCGGTGGCGCAAGTACCATTGCGCCATGCTCAAATTTCCAATATTCAAAAGGTGACATGCAAATGGGGCCATAATTTATGCAAGGCACAGGGGGGGCCATTTGCATCTATTTATGGCCCTATTTGCATGCCATTTGCATGTAGGTCCGCCGATCCCTGAGGACTTGCTCCTGGCCACCCTGCCAGGCAGCAGCCATCGGGGACCGACGCACAATGCAGCCCGATCGTGGGCATCACAGTTACATGACACCCCCCCCACACATCTCCCACAGCCCGATCGGCGGGCAGAACATATACATGTCCCCCACATCTCCACAGCCCGATCGCGGGCAGAACCGTCATGTCCCCCCACACATCTACAGGCGGGCAGAACCTGTATGAACCCCAGTGCCCGATCGCGGGCAGGAGATGTAACCCTCCCCCAACCCGAATAACTCCCTGGTGGTCCAGTGGACCGTAAAGCCCGATCGCGGGCAGAATGTCCACAACACAACTCCCCACACATCTCCCTGGTGTCTAGTGTCCCCCACCACCACAGCCCCTCCACCCGCTCCCCGCGGCGGTGAGCGACAGCATACCACCCGCCTGCCGCCCGCCCCGCCGACTGACTGTCCGGTGGGCTGCCGCCCGATTGGTGCAGAGCTACAGCCAATGGGCGTGCAGCCCTACCGTACATAGACGGTCAGATTTGTGAATGATCATTCACAAATCTGGACTATCATGCTGGGCTGTCTGCTACCGGCGCCTGTAACTCTGCCTATGAGCAACCGGACAATCGATCGGCGACGCGGCAGCGAGGTGGGATACTGTCGCCCGCCGGCTGCGGGGGCGGGTGGAGGGGCTTGAGTGGGTTGGGGGACACTAGACACCAGGGAGATGTGTGGGGGAGTTGTGCTGTGACATTCTGCCCGCGATCGGGCTTTACGTCCACTGGACCACCAGGGAGGTATTCGGCTTGGGGAGGGTTACATTCTCTCGCGATCGGCACTGGGGTTCATATAGGTTCTGCCCGCGATAGGCAATCGGGGGTCTATACAGGTTCTGCCCGCGATCGGCACTGGGGTTCATAAGGTTCTGCCCGCGATCGGGCACTGGGGGTTCATACAGGTTCTGCCCGCGATCGGGCTGTGGAGATGTGTGGGGGTTCAGTGGCCCTGTACTGCCCGCGATCGGCTGCTGGTGGTACAGGGACCGAGTTAGGCCAGCCAGGGATGGCAGCTGCTGTGTTGCGCCCTGCAATGCAGCAACTCACCTGTGGGTGGCCCTCAGCTTAAGCCTTTTTCTGGCTCAAGCTTGTGCGGGCGCGGGTTGGGGGTTAGCATGCACAACTCTGCGCAACCCGACTGAATATCGGGTTTGCTAGGTTATGATGGATCCTCCTCCTGTTGAGCATGCATTCATTTGCATTGCTCTCTTGCGCAACCTGTTGCCAGTGTGTGTAACTGCCTCCTGCTGAATATCCAGAATGGCGCGATTTGGACTTCATGACAGAACCCTGTTGCGCATGGCGCAACCCTTTTGAATATCTGGGCCTATATGTCTACTAAAGCATGTCCTTGTAGAAAAAGTAATAGCAAATTAGTTTTTTTTTATTATGATAATTGGAAATTGATGATTTATCGAGTCTTGGGTGTAATAAACCATTGAGGTCCCCCATAAGGATAATGTTCTGCGCTTTCAGGGATGCCAATCTTTCTGTTATTTTTGCCAAAAAAAGATGATAATCAAGAAAAGGACCATAAACTGAACCTACTGTGATGGGTATTTGGTTAATAGTTACATTAAGCAAGCATATTCTTCCCTGCTTGTCAGTCCATTTGTCTCCAAACATTATATTAAAATTTTTCCTCAATAATAATGAGAGTCCTGCATTTTTATTTGTTCCTGCTGAGAAAAAAGATTGAGGTACCCAATTCCTTTTTAATTTTTTTGACTCCAATATGCACAAATGTGTTTCCTGTAAGGCAACTATGTCTGTCTATACTTTGTTAAGATATGTGAAACCCTAGAACGTCTGATTGGTGAATTTAAACCAATTATATTTAAAGTGGCACATTTAATGTACGTTTTAGCCATATTCATAACTGTAATCATTTCTATTAACATGGACCTTACAAAGAATGTCATTCTCTTTCCCTGACAAATAATCCCCCCTTAAAAAGGAAAAAAAATCATTGACACCAAATGGTTGCCTACCACAATTGAGTATATGGCCTAATCTGTCCTCTAGAGGATGCTAATACTCAAGTTAGGAAAAACTTATTTGAGCTGAAAAAGGAGAAGAAAAAAAATTAAAATAGAAAAAGCCCCCATGGAATTTTATTATGTTCTATTACCACCTTAACCAACAAGAACATTTAATTAGTTTAGAGTGTCCAGAAATTTTTATTTTAAACCTTTAGTTTAAAAGTTTATATTGTTCCTCTAGTTCAGGTATCTTCTTTATTTATTATTTATAAAGTTTATTGTGATTTTAAATTGTATGTTGGTTTTGGTCTGTTTAAAATTGTAAGGTGCCTTGGTTTTGGAAAGGTGCCATAAAAATAAAAGTTTAATTATGATTATTATCATTATTATCTTCCACTGATGAAAATACCATTCTTTTACCATCCAACACCACCTTCAACTTTGCTGGGGGGAAAAAAGAAGGTTGCACCCCTTTGCCCCAAAGTTTAGATCTCAACCAATTAAATTTCTTTCTTTCTTCTATATCTGAAGAGAGATCATGATATATGGCAATACTGCTTCCCATTAGTTGAATTCTCTTTTTTTTTTATAGACCTGAGTCATTTATCTTGAGAGCTCATCAATTTCACTCTTGAGGACCTATATATATGATCAACCTCTATTTGTACCTCTGCTGGATCAGTCCCTAAATAAGCAGCAACCACCTTCTGAAAAGATTCTCTCAATGTACTTGTTGCATCCCATGTCTCAGGCACTCCCACGATTCTTATATTCTTTTGCCTTGATCTAGTCTCATAGTCTATTAGTTTTTCTTGCAGATTTTTATTTAAGATCTCAATAGACTTGATTTGTCTAGAAATTGGAATATATTGTTCCTCTAGTTTAGTTATCTTCTTTTGGTTATTTAGGACCTGGGTTTTGAGAATTTGATTTTCAGTTAGTATAACATTTACTGAGGCTTGAATGGTGTTAACACGTTGTTCTAGCATAACTGAATTGTTTAGTTTGGCATCAATGTTTTGTATTTGCTTAACTAACAGTTCAGCCCATGGTGGCATGCCCCCAGGTAGCCTGTTAACCAGAGTACACTGATTAGGCAATGTGTTCGAAAGGTCATCTTTGCTTCCCTCTAACTTGTGAGCCATTATGTTAGCTCTAACATTTATGTTGTCTTCTCCCATAAAAATAACATTAAAGCCATCATGACCCTTTTCAGTTTGTGTGGTAAATTAATTAAATGATTTTACTTATCTGATCCTCAGCCAGGGGTAACCTTTCTGTCAAGTCATGTAGAGTCGGGAATGAGCTTGTACCTGTATCCTTAGAAACACTCTGGGTAAATGGCTCCAGTTCTACCTGCTTGTTCTGCTCTGAAACTGAGATATTCAGTGACTTTCGGTGGGTGGGAGGTCAATCTCTGTTCACCTCTTACTTTAACATCACTTTCCCTGTTCATGCTTTGCTTCCCATGGGCCTGTTGCATGTTTATTAACACTCCTGAGTGTGATTTTGTGAAAATGCTGTCTGTAAGTCCTCTTGTTCCCCCTGTATCGCCTCTTCCTGCTGGTTGCTCTGCAGGAGTAATCTCAGGAGCATTGCCACCGTTGATTTCATTCGGTAGCAACCCTACTCATATACTTCCAACAAGCAACTACCAAGGGGGCATACCACCTTCCACTGAAGAGCCGTCCACACTCTCAGATTTCCGTACCTCAATTTCCAACTTGCCCATTCCTCCGATAACCCCTTTGCTATCATGTGGACCACAAGCCAGGGCCTTGGTGGAATCGTCAATCTCCTCCTCCTCTGCCTCTTTGTCCATGCACTGTGAATCTCTTTCACTCAATTGAGGGTTGACCATCGAAGTTGAAGGCTGTTCATCGCTCGAGGAGACTGGTACCGTGGAAATATTTGTTGTTGGTATTTTGTTATTACCTTCTTTTTGAGGCACCTCTGGTTTGATAATATTGATATTTTGGGTCTTGCAATCAGAAACAGGATCTCCCGGTGGATCTATTACACTATCTTCACCAGTTCTTGCTCTTTTTGCCGTAAGTCTTAAATTTGTAGGCATTTTTACTGAGAAAAAGTCTAGCGGTTTCTCTGAATTTGGAAAGGTTTTAGTCACTCGCAAACCTGATTTTTTAGCAACCGGCTTCTTAGTTCCTTTCTTGGTGGGTGTCATCATCCTGAATGCCGAAAATATTTTTTCTCCTTTTTGCCTGTTCTGGCTTCGGGAGACCAATCAAACTGTAATATAAATGATCAAAAGCAACTACCAAATCCCATGGGGACAAAAAAAAAGTCTGACAAAACGTCTTCAGCTCATGCGGTAGAGAGTTAGTGTCCACACACACATGCAGTACTGAGGGCAGACTAAGAGATGTTAACTCAAGCTCCTCCCATCTCCCCCTGACCCTAATCTGCTAATTATGTCCTGGAATGTTGCTGGGTGACTTTCAAAATTTGCTGATAAAGACTGGGTTGAGTATATTAATAAGCATCTGAAAATTTGTTTACAGGAAACTTGCCATACAGGTTTAAATAATGTCTCATTAAATGGTTACTGTACTTATCAAGTCCCAGGGAGGAAATTAGCAAAGGCAGGAAGACTGTCTGGAGGGCTTGTGGCTTGGTTTAAAATTGGTAATGAAATCAAAACCGAGCTGATAGCATCAAATACCAGCGCTCAAACATTTTACGTCCAGATCCCCCAAATGAAGTTTTGTCTTATAAATACCTATATTCCTCCTGTGAATTCTAAGTACTATCAATCTAGCATTTGGGAAGATTTGAAAAATGTAATCCATATTAGCTGGTCAACTACCGCATGTGACAATATCTTACTATGTGGCGACTCTAATTCCAGAATTGGTAATTACAATGGCTATTCTTGTAATGATATTCATAACTGGCTTCATGAAGATGTTTTTAAATATCCTAGACTTTCTGAAAACCTAAAGGCAAATGGCTTGGGATTAAAATTGATCAATTTACTGTCCATATATAATTTGCCACCTATAAATTGGAGAATCAGTGGTGATAAAAATAGGAATATCACGTACTATAATGCCATAGGATCATCAGTATTAGATTACTTTTTATGGAATAGAGCTATGGATGTATGGGAGTAATGTCAAGTTATTACTAGAAGTGACATTGATCATTTTCCCCTGGTCTTAAGTTACAAGCTTAACAACAAGATAAACGTCAGCCTGCAGCCACTTCAGCAATCTGAAATTAGGAATCTTATAAAGATAAAATGGGATGATTCCTGTAGTGAGGAAATTTCACATTTAGTCTGCCTTAAATTTTCAATTATATTTCACAAAATATAGGATGGATCATTAATTTATAAAGTTTTAGAGTCATGCTTTCAAGAAATTAGAACGTTGCTTTCTAAAGAAGTTAAAAGCATCAATGGAAATAGGCAACTAATTACCTGGTTCGATCATGATTGTCGAATAGCAAAAAAGTGACAAACAGTTAATTAGACATACTAAGAATAGTAATCATAAAGGTAAATACAAACTGCTAAATAAATCTAGAGAAAATTATAAGCTGTTCCTTTGGAAGAAACAAGCTGATAGCTTGGCAGAAGACACCAGGAGAAAGGACTGCTGTGTGACTGAACTTCTCTGCTGGGACTAAAGTAGAAGAACTTTTGTATTTGACCTTTAATTTAGGGTAAAAAAACTAACATACAAAAAAAGTGTGTGTTTGGGTTAACTGAACTGAATGGGTATCTGAAGAGTTATCTAGGTGTAAATCTCAGGTGACTGAAAGGACTTAACTGCTGTGAGGTTTAAATTACTTGTAGAAAGATCTGGTAAGTAGGGGAGTGGCTTAGCTAGAAGGAAGCTACATTTAAAGACTGCCTTAGAAAGTTTCTGCTAATAGCTTGGCAGAAGACACCAGGAGAAAGGACTGCTGTGTGACTGAACTTCTCTGCTGGGACTATATTGCCCTCCTTCCCTCCCCTCCACCCCCCACGCAAAGCTAGTTCTATTTTTATAGGCACAGAATTTGACTGACAACAGGAACTTCCTGTTTAGGGGCAGGAAGTGAGTGATCACAGAACCACCAAGGACCCACCATCCTAGAAGGGCAAGAGTAGCTCTCCGGTCCCCTCTAGCTGCTGGAGGTCTGCCTCTGAGCAAGTAAGTGGTCTACTGTGAAATACAGGATATTCTTGTCTCAGAATAGGACAATCAGGAGCTTAAAGGGCACACAGGCAGAAAGTAAGGAGAGAGAGAAAAAAAAAACAGAGGAAAGAGTAAGGATTGCAAACAGTTAAGGGGCCAGAAATAAGACATGATTGGAGTGGTGCAGTGCAGTGGCTGTGGAGCAGCAGTCTTCCGGGAGATGTTCTGGAGGATGCGGTGTTGTCCCATCTGCAGGCACCTCTCTGGGCTGAGGGAGGAGGTTGCTCATCTCCAGGCTGAGTTGGCCAGGATTTGTGGGACCTCCCTCTTCCATCCAGGGACCACCAGTGCCACTGCCGCTGCCTCAGAGGTTGCCAAGAAAGAGGAGTGGTTGGACCACACTGGGCTCAGGGAGGGTGAGGGTGGTGGAACAGAGGCGCATCCCTCCCACTGTACCTCTCCACAATTCCTATGCCATTCTGGCAAAGTGTGGTTCCTCTATGGAGGCACCCACAGTGGAGAACAAGGAGGATGCTGGGATCCTCCACAAAGGAGACCCACAGGAGGGTGGCAGGGGACCCTGCAGGGGAAGGAAACAACTCCTGGTGGCGGACTCCATTGTTAGGAAGGTAGAACTGGGGGAGGAAGGGGAGAGGGAGGTAAGGTGCCTGCCTGGCGCCATGGCTTGCAGGGACAGGAAGCGAATCCTCAGGATTGCCGGAGCAGCTGCACAGGGGAGGGAGCTGGATGTCATTGTCCACCTAGGGACAAATGACCTGGCTAAGAAAGGGATTAGAGAAGTGCAGGAAGAGTTTGTGGAATTGGGGAGGGGCCTTAGTCATGTAGCACGCACGGTAACCTTCTCGGAGGTGCTACCCATCTATGGCATAGGAGAGGCTAGGGTGTTCCGCACCATGGGATTCAATCAGTGGTTGAAAAACTGGTGTGGAGCTCAGGGATTTGGCTTCATTGGGGACTGGGGTCCACCTGGAGTGATGCAAGCCTATACTGGCATGATGGGCTGCATCTGTCCGGAGGGAACCAGAATCCAAGTGATAGGTTTAAATGCTTCATTGGCAAGCTTTAAACTAGCCAAGGGGAGGCACTGGAAAGGAGCAGGAAAATCTTAGCCCCCCCAAATAATTACAGTAGTAAGTGCGGCAAACACCAACATAGAGGTGTCGATAGGGAGAAGGGCAGGGGTAAATGGAGAAAGTGACAAAGGCAAGAAGGACAGGGATGGGGCAAAAGGGAGTAAGGCCATCAGGAAATGGAGGGTAATAAGTACCAATGCCCGTAGTCTGGGCAACAAGCTCCCTGAGCTGATGGCCTTAATGGATGAGGGATGCCTGGATATTGTAGCAGTCACAGAAACATGGTACACAGAGAACCATGACTGGGATGTTAACATACCAGGGTACATAACCTACAGAAGAGACAGGCAGGGAAGAAGAGGGGGAGGAGTAGCTCTCTATGTAAAGGAAGGGATAAAAGCAACTGAACAAAAGAGTAAACAGGGAGGAGAGGAGGCACTGTGGGTCACCTTGGAGACTGGAAAGGGCACCACAATCCGCACAGGGGTTGTGTACAGACCCCCATGTCAGGGGGAAGGAATGGACAAGGATATGATAGAAGGCATTCTTAGAATGGCAGAGAAAGGGGAGATACTGTTGATGGGAGACCTGAATATGCCAGATGTTAACTGGAGCACATTTGCTGCAGCCACATCCAAGAGCAGGGGCCATCTTGATGCCCTACAGTGGCAGGCATTAGAGCTAGTTTCGAACCCACTGTGAGGAGCAATCTTAGACCTCATACTCTCAAACGGGGGCAGTGAGAGGATCTCAGATCTAGAAGTGGGTTGCCATCTGGGACAAGTGACCATCAAACAGTGTGGTTCACGTTAAACTCAGCTACAGAGTCAAGCCATACAAAAGTGAGGGTACTGGACTTTGGGAGGGCTGACTTTGGCAAGATGGAGAGTGCCTCAGAAAAGCACTAGCAAACAGGCTAGAAAGAGGTGTGGAGCAACAATGGGAATTATCAAACTGCCATCACAGAGGCAATAAGCCTTTGTGTGAAGCAAATGAACAAATCAAAATGAAAGAAAAAGCCACTATGGTTCTCAAAGAGGTGGCTGTGAAAGTCAGGAAGAAAAAGACAGCATTCCGGAGTATAAGAAACACAGAAGGAGCAGGACAGAGAGCTGTACCAGTTAAGGCAGAAGGAAGCAGGGAGGAAGTCAGAATAGCAAAGGCCCAAACTGAGGAAAAGATAGCCAACTCAGTTAAGAAGGGGGATAAAACCTTTTATAGGTACATCAGCGAGCGTAGAAAGACAAAGGGAGGGATAGTGAGGCTGAATAGAATGAACAGTGGGTGGGCAGAGGGGGACAGTGAAAAAGCAGGAATGCTGAACGAATATTTCTGCTCAGTATTCACAAAGAGGAGGGAAGTACCTAATCCAATTAACAGAAGCACTCTTGATAGGGGTCGATCCAGTCCTTTCACAGAAGAAAGGTTCTGCAAGAACTCCTAAAACTGAAGGTGGACAAAGCAATGGGTCCTGATGGAATTCACCCAGAATTCTAAAAAAGAATTAAGGAGGAACTAGTGAACCACTGGCTACTCTTTTAATAAATCAAGGGAGGATGGTGTGGTACCTGAGGACTGGAGGAAGGCGGATGTGATCCCCTTCACAAAAGTGGGTCCAAGACAGAGGCAGGAAACTACAGACCTGTCAGTCTGACCTCTGTAGGGAAAGTGATGGAGTCACTCTGAAGGAAAGAACAGTCAGTACCTAGAGGCCAGTGGAGCACAGGACCCAAGGCAGCATGGGTTCACAGTGGGAAGGTCATGTCAGACGAATCTAATAAATTTCTTTGACTGGGTGACCAAAGTAGTAGACCAGGGAGGGGCTGTGGACATGGCCTACCTAGACTTTAGCAAGGCATTGACACAGTCCCACACAAAGATTAATAGTCAAATTAACCAGCCTGGGAGTGTGACCCAGGGTGGTAGCCTGGTAAACATTGGCTGGACAACAGGACACAGAAGGTAATTGTAAATGGAGTCCATTCTGAAGAAAGGGGATTACTAGTGGGTAACCGGAGGTTCAGTATTGGGTCCAGTCCTTTAATGTCTTCATCAGTGACATTGCAGAGGGACTGGAAGGAAAAGTATGCCTTTTGCAGATGACACAAAATCTGCAACAGGGTTGATACACAAGGAGGCGTGGAAAGGATGAAAAGGGACTTGGCAAGGTTGGAGGAATGGCCGTAAGCACGGCAGCTAGGATTCAATGCAAGAAGTGCAAATAATGCACCTGGGAAACAAGAACCCAGGGGAAGAATACACAATGGGTGGGAGGTAGTAACAACAACAAAAAGGAAAGGGACCTGGGGGTAATCATATCAGATGACCTTAAGGTTAGCAAGCAATGTGAGAAGGCAGTAGGGAGGGCTGGGGGTATACTGGGATGTATAGGGAGAGGCATCAGCAGCAGAAAACAGGAAGTTGTTATCCCTCTGTACAGACAGTTGGTGAGACCCCATCTGGAGTACTGTGTCCAGTTCTGGAGACCCCATCTCGCAAGGACATAGACAGGATAGAGGCAGTCCAGAGGAGGGCAACTAAAATGGTGCAGGGTCTGCAAGAGAAGCCGTATGAGGAGTGACTAAAGGAGCTTAATATGTATACCCTTGAGGAAAGAAGGGAGAGGGGGACATGATAGAAACCTTAAGTACCCAGTGGAATCAACAAAGTCCAAGAGGGTAGCATTTTCAGAAAAGAGACTTGCAAGAACAAGGGACACAATTTAAAGATAGAAGGAGGGCGGTTAGGGGCAATGTGAGGAAGTATTATTTCACAGAGAGGGCAGTGGATGCATGGAACAGCCTTCCTGAGGAGGTTGTGGGGTCTAAAACTGTGGGAGAATTCAAGAATGCATGGGACAGACATAAGGCAATTCTTGTGGGGGGTAGGGAGAAATAGGCTGTTGGTTAACTAGGATCTGTGGCCTATCCTGTAGGTAGGGAAATGGGCAGACTAGATGGGCCTAGCGGTCCTTATCTGCCGTCAAAGTCTATGTTTCTATGTTTCTATTATAGATCAAATTAACGGGTTAAAATGTTAACTGTAATAAATAACAATGATTACCAATCCTACTGGTTACTTGTAGCTAAAGGAACAAATAACTATAAATATGATATTGATTCATACATCCCTTTGGAAGTATGGGTTACTCATTACTCTAAAATCTTTTATGACCCCGAGATAGCTACTGAGTTCTCGTATCAGATTGGAGAAAGACACCAGTTTAACTTAGTTACAGTAACCAACGTGTATCCTATTATCACATCTCTGAAAAAACATAAAGCACCAGGTCCTGATTTAATTCCTGCTGAAGTTTTTCTGACCGTTCTGTCTATGTGGGCCAGGGTGCTTGCCTATCTTTTTAATTACTGTATTTCTAATTTTGATATACCTTAGGTAGTGCATGGAAGGGCTCTACAATAATTTCTATTCACAAAAAAGGTGATAAGAAAGATCCCACTACGTATAGGCCAATATCTTTGTTAGACAATGTGGGGAAGATTTTCTCCAAAGTAATCTTAGTTAGACTATTAGAGCAGTTAGATCAACTGGGTGGACTATCGGAATATCAGGCAGGACTACAACCAGGTTACAGTACAACTGAAAATTGCTTCATAGTAGCACATTTATATGAAAAGTATGTCAAATTAAACAAACAGAAGATATATATACATAGCCTTTATTGATTTCAGCTCTGCTTTCAACACTATTTCATAAATTTTACTCTGGGAACTGATGTTTGAATAGGGTTTTAGCCCTGACATTATTAGTATTATTAAAGAATTATATACAGATATGTGGGCGCAGGTTAGACTGGGTACTGCAGGTCAGCTTTCTTCTGTATTTTTAACTAACAGAGGAGTTAGACAAGGCTGTGTTTTGACCCCGCTCCTTTTCCATATTTATATTAATAAGTTGCTTAATATTCTTACAAATTCCAGGGCTGATTCACCTATGATAGGTAAAAAAGGGTGTGCAGTACTTACTTATGACGGTGATTTGGCATTAATCTCTTTGTCCCAAGCTGGTTTGCAAGCTACGTTAGATATTTACTAAATACTTATGCAATAAAATAAAAGCTGAAGATAAATGAAGTGAAAAGTCAGGCTCTTATTTTTGGCTCTAAAAACACCAATAAATCCTGGAGAATAGGGGAAAAGAAAACTTGCACAGTTAAAACATATACCTATTTATGTTTATGTATAACTAGTGATGATCTGTGGTCTAATCACATGAATAATCTGAAGCTTAAACGTAAGCAAACTGCTAACTCATTAAATACATTTAATAATAAATATGGAGGAAACACTGTTAAACCACTTATTGAGGCTATTAGAGCAAAGTATTTATCTCAATCTCTTTTTCATGCTGAGGTATGGGATTCGGAAAAGGTTGACAGTCTAGGAGTACCATTAAACAAATTGTTGAGATCCATTTTGGGAGTGTGCAGTGCTGTTACAGCTCTCTTAATACGTGCTGAATTAGGTCTGAATAGGCTAAAGGCCCTTATATTTGCTAGAAAAGTGAATTATTGGGTCAGATTACTGTCACTTGATCATGATAGATTACCATCTTTATGTTTAGCTGAGAAATATAAATGACGCTTGGCTGTGTGCAATCTAAGTGGATGGAAAAGGTTTTCTCTATTATAAAGGATTCAAGTTTAGAATTTTTTCACAAATATGTATCCAACAGCATATGTATTAGCTTGAAATATAAATCATACATTACGCAAAGAATCTTCAATTTTTACAAGAAAATGGCTATAGACTTAATATGACGAGTGAAATATATCCATGGTAGGTTCAGAATGATATCAAGTATGCATACAGGCAATATGTAGATATATTGACAGATCCCAGACAAAGGAAACTGTATAAAAGATATAGATTAGAACTTTTTCAAAGTAATGTTCTGACAGCCAGGTATAATAGATCTACATTTACATCTGAAAGGTACTGTTCCTGTTCAAATCAGTATACAGAAAACTTCTATCATGTAATATTCATATGTCCTTGGTATTATAAGTCAAGAACTTACTGGCTTGTTCCCTTATGGAACTGTTCAGACTCTGGATAGAAATATTTTTCTGAACTCGATGTTTACAACAAATGATGAAATATTGGTTAAGGGGGTTGCTGGTTATCTTGTTGCGATTTCGATGATATGACTAAAACACAAATAGTCTATTTAAATACTGTAAAATCTGGTAGTAATGGGTCTTATGTATACTTGAAATAATATGTATTTATGTAGAGCATTACCTGCATAACGTGTATAGATGAGTACAGCTCAAATTGATGGAACTGATTAAATGGTTTTGTCTATGGAATTATTTATGTATTAACTGATTAATCATGTTTTTTATATACATGTATATGTATTTATTGCTGTATTTTAATGTAAACATGAAGTTTTTATGTAATGGTCTTTGACCACACAATAAAATATGAAACTAACAAACTAACTCCCAAGACCTGCGTTCACCTACATGTAGAGCTTTACTCTTTGACAAGTTTCTTCTGGCCCCTGATCATTTCTCATATCACTGCAAGATCTGTAAGGCTGCCTCACCATATTCAACATCTGCCAAAAATAAACAAATATCATTGGCTTAGGCACTAATCCTAACAGGTGTAAGCAGCCCTCTGACTCGCTTTGGCTGTTCCAGATCCCTCCGGGTCCACACTGCCAACACATCTGAGGGGACTGTCCTGGGTTCACTGATGGATGAGATACCTGGATAAGAAATGGCGTGGTGCCTCCACCTAGGGTAGTGATATGGGATACCTGTTGGACAAATTGCAGGTTGCCACCCCCCAGGAAAATACAATAACTACCCCCACAGGCACTCCCCACTCAATAACAGTACCCCCTTTGCAATAATCCACAATGAAAGGATATAACATGAAGCATTATTAGAGGGCAGGGGTAAAAGGGAGATAGTACAACAACACAATTTGCAAAATGTTAAACTGACTGTACCCCACACCTTCTCCCACACCTTCCACCTGCGGGTGCAACCATACCTCTTTGCCAGTTCAAAGTTCGTTGTCATGGGTACCTCACTGGAGATATGGCTCTGAAGGCTGGGATGCAGTGGCTTTAAACAGTCTGAAAACTTAGATAAAACACTTGTGTCGGGGCCCAATAACTTTCAACAGTAGAAACACTTGAAAATTCAGGCCTAGGCTTAGCTTAACTGATAGGGTCCTGCCCAGGACCTAACCTCCGGTTCCTAACTAGATAGCTAGCTACATAAAGAGCTCTTCTATGCTGCAGCACAGAGGTATTTACAATTTGTTGAGGGGTTTTTAGGTGGCTAGTTTTGGACGGAATCATGTAGGTATCAGTGCTGGTGGGGCACCACAGCAGCAGGGCTGACTGAAGAATTGAAGAATGCTGAACTTCACCTGTTAGGCCTTTCCAAGCTTCACCTCTAAGGCGTTTGTAGATGATGTTCACCTGACAGGTCTCTTGGCGTCTTCCTCTCCAGCACCTATTCGCTGGTCTGGGAGACAGGGCAGGCTTGGTCCCCTAGACTTCCCTGCTTCACTCACAGCTTCTTCACTACACTCTTTCAGCTGGGTATCTGACTCAGTCTCTAGGCCAGCATGCACAATCATTCTGGCTGGTCGCAGTTCAGCAGTCTCTGAATCGCTAACCCCTCCAGGGAGAACACAGTGGCAGCTCTGTTACTCTTGCTGCAGAACTTTTTTTATTTAAAAAACACACAACCTACATTCTCTGCTCTTACACTGCACTCCAAGCTCTCTCTCTCTCTCTCTCTAGCTGAAGACTCCAGCTTCTCTTTCTCTGCAGCAAAACCACAGAATCTCTTTCTCTGTTTTCTACCACAAAACTCCAAATTCTCTTTCTCAGGGCAGCCAAATCTCCAAAGTCTGACTTTCTCTCTCTCTGCATCAACCTCTCTTTAGGCACTCTGCCTATTCATACTTATCTGGGGGCCAAACACACCACTGGGCTCTGGGTGCAGGTCTTGGGTTGCATATCCCACAGCTATCTCCCCTGCATGCTGCTGTCTCTCTCTGGACTCCTGAGGAATCTTCCCTTTCAGCAGGCAAGCACAACCTTTTTAACTTTTGCAGAGCTCCATCCTGATTGGCTGCATTCACTCCCAAGCTTTCTCTGGTGCCCTACATTATGCCCCAACACATGTAGTCCCATAACTTTAATAACTTTTTGACATCTTCCTTTCCATTCAGGAGCTAGTACTTATATGTCCTGGCTCCACTTGATCAGTAGGAGCCAGGATGCCCTTTGATTATTTTGTGGGAGCCCCCATATGCCGAGTGGGGCTCCCAAAACACACTGCCCCCCTTTGTGCCCTTTTTGGTGCTCTTAGATTGGAACCATGGCTCCTTTAAGAACTTCTGGCCTGCCAGCCACGCATGTGCCTATAGCACATGGTGCCCATTTTTTTATTTACATTTGTGGTCAGCTCCATCATGGCTTCCTCCTGGACCAAACACTGGTCCCCAAAACACCTGGAGGTGCAGAAACAGCGATCGCACCTTGGCCCCCCTTTAACCATGGGCCAAGGAGCCGATAGATGGGGATGGTGCCAGGCTCACATCCCACCAGAGCCACTTATTGGGGCACCCACAGGGCTGGAGCCCCACAAGGTAAGCCCCAAATGGGGGTGCTTACACACTCCCCTTGCCAAATGCTTGGCACCCCTGACAAGCCATTTAAGAAACCAAACATTATATGCAGTTAAGCACAGCAGGAAACATATTTTCTATCTAGACACCTGATTCCTGTCAGTCCAAATATGCAGTCACAATAATAAACATTGTCCAACTAGACACTGACTATACACATGTTGCATGAGACATTACTCCACATTTCCCCACATTGAAATTAACTATAGAGCAGAACCTGGGAACACTGAGTATGGCATATACTTCGGGGACTATATGCTTATGGGCACCATGAAGGGAGATATTGAAGGAGGTATCAATTGTATCATTGGTGAGTTCAATGATGGGCTTAGGTTCCCTTCCAGGCCTTCTAGGCAGAGCTGCATTTTCCATAGGAACAGGTAGCGCTGCATCTTGTACCAGCTCTGTGTCCACCACATGGGCCCTTTCAGGAATATCAGCATTTACTGTAGTATCTGGGATTTGTTCAACACATGCCAGATCTATCAGATTGTCCATCACTGGCTCTGGCACTTGGTTAACAGGCCTTCTCTCAGGGACAAAAGGCACTGCATTTGGGTTCAAATGTTGCTTTGTCTTAATTGGGGCAGTACTACGGAAGGACTGTGAGTTTCTACAGTCCATGTGCCACTGAGACACACTTTGATTTGTCTCAGGCACTCATTGATAATAGGACATGTCTTCCTCATCATCCTCTTCAGACAAACTGGGTGCAAACTTTATTAAAGGTGCAGTTACTAGGTTGTCAGATTAAGTCTTCTGAACTGTTTGATTCTGGTTTTACATTTTCTTGCTACTGGGCACTCATTTTCTGGTTCAGGAGCAGGCACAATCTCTCAGATGGGAGGCAGGTGATTTCTGTGCACAGCCTTTTCCAATCCTTTCCCATACTCTTGATGGATTTTATAAACTGGCATTTGTCCAACTACAATGAATGCCTCTGGTGCCCAATGGTCCTGAATTTTGTGTTTGCCTTGAATGCCCAGATTTGTCAACAAGACATGGTCTCCCACCTGTAACACCTGATGTCTCACTCTTTTATTGTATCTCTGTTTGTTGGCTTGGCTGGCTTTAGCTGCTGCCTCGGATGCAAGTTTGTATGCCTTTCTTAATTAGTCTCTAAGCTTTTGGGTATATTCAATATAGCTCTCTTCAGACGTACCATCAGGGGACACACCAAAACATAGGTCAAGTGGCAACCTGGCTTCACGTCCAAACATGAGCTAGACAGAAGATTTCTGGGTGGCATTGTTTTTTCTGCGGTTGTAAGCATGTACAAGGTTTTTTGTGGGGGTTTTTTTGTACACTTTATTTCTGGCACCTACACAGAGGGGAACTCTCTCCGACGACTGCCTTGTCTGGTCTCTACCTCCCACTGTGAAGCCTCCTGAAACTCCTCTCCCAACCCTGGTGAAACCCCTGGATTTGACCCCCCATGGGGAAGGGCCACCCTATCTGCCCAGGGTGCTCTCTCTGCAGTGCAGAGTACCAGGTCAGGGAGCCACCAGTAGGAGTGAGGAGAGCGACCAGCATTGGGAGTGTGGTCCGGAAGGCAGCGCCATCGCCTGTCCCCAAGATAAGGGGATTTCTCCTTTGTTCGACCCGTGGAGTTCAGACGTGTAATGGCAGCTGGGCATGGCATGCCAGCACCTGCCAAACTACACCCCCTTGCTATGCTGGCACCGCTTGCTTGCACCACCCCAACTGCTGCCAGGAGCCGTTGCAGTGTGGTGCATACCCAGAACCCTCCCCAGGGAAGCGAGAGCTGTCCTCTGGATGCTCAATCTCTTCCCTCCCCTGCCGACTCCAGCACCCCTGGCTCATTCCCGAACCCGATTTGCTGGCATGGCGCCAGGTGTGGCATCTAGCGCCTCAACCTTCAGCGCCACCAGGCCGAAGCATGTACAAGGTGACTCACTCTTTGACTCCAGTTAACTTTATTGGCTGGCTCCAGGGTACCCAACATGTTTAAGAGTGTTCCATTGAAGCATTCAGGCTGAGGGTTCCCCTAGGGGTGGTACGGTGTGATGCGAGATTTCCTGATGCCATAGGCCGCTAGGAACTCTAACTAGTTGTCTCTCAGAATCCCAGCCCTGGTTGCAATGGATCTGCTCCGGGATACCATAATGGTTCATGAAGTGTTGCAACACTTTTACCACTACTAGCCTTCTGGTCTTTCACTGGATATGCCTGGGCATACCTGGTATAATGGTCAGTGATTACTAGAATGTTGGCCTTCTTTCTTCTGTCAGGATCCAAGGAGAGGAAGTCTATACACACCAATTCTAAAGGTCCACTAGTCTTGATATTTACAAGGGGTGCTGCTCTTTCGGGAAAGGTCTTTCTCTTAATATACCTCAGACAAGATTTACAGTGTTTTTCAGTGTCATTCATCATCCTTGGCTAATAATGTCTTGCCAGGTCTAAAATACGTTCATAGCCCAGGTGACCCATCTCATCATAAAGTGAGGTTATGATGGCTTTGCAGTATTTCCAAGGCAATACCAACTGGGTTTTCAAGTTCTCAGGATTATCACTATCTTAAATTTGATGCATCAACAGCCCATCTTTCACGGTTAATTTGTTCCACCCCCTCAACATTAACTTGGTGTCAGGATAATTAATGCACACAGAAAACAGAGTGGTGGTAAACGGTATACAGTCAGGAGAGATGCAAGTCACAAGTGGGGTACCTCAAGGATTAGTCCTTGGGCCAGTCCTCTTCAATATCTTCATCAGTGACATTGCAGATGGATTGGAGGGTAAGGTTTGTCTGTCTGCAGATGACACCAAGATCTGCAACAGAGTAGATGATCCAGATGGGGTGGACAGAATGAGAAGAGATCTGGATAAACTAGCAAAATGGTCTGAAGAGTGGCAACTGGGGTTTAATGCAAAGAAGTGCAAGATCATGCACATAGGGAAGAGAAACCCTGAAGCCACCTATAGGCTGGGAGGGGAGTTGCTGGCAGTCACAAGGGAAGAAAGAGACTTGTGCGTCTTCATCACTGATGACCTGAAATCATCCAAGCAGACCACTAAAGCAGTAGGTAAGGCTAGGGGGATGTTGGGGTGTATTAGTAGGGGTATCACAAGTCAGAAGAGGGAGGTAATAATCCCTCTTTACAAGACACTGATTAGGCCCCATCTGAGTACAGCATGCAGTACTGGAGGCCACACCTTCACAAGGATATTAACCAAATTGAGGCAGTCCAGAGAAGGGCAACCAAACGGTGCAGAGACTGCATCAGAAAACATATGAGGACAGATTAACAGAGCTCAATATGTATACCCTAGAGCAAAGGAGGAGAGAGGTGATATGATCGAAACATTCAAACACCTTAAGGGCATTAACAAGGTGAAAGAGTCTAACATGTTTCAGTATAAGAAAACAGCAGGACAAGAAGACACAGCATGAGATTAGAGGGAGGCCAATTAAGGAGTAATGTAAGGAAGTTCTTTTTCACAGAAAGGGTGGTGGATGCATGGAACAGCCTACTTCAGGAAGTGGTGGCTATAAATACAGTGCAGGACTTCAAACACGCATGGGACAGACATAGGGGAGCAATACAGATGAGTATGAATAGATAGGCCATTGACAGAGCAAACGCCGATGGCACATTCATAAGGTAGAAAAAGAAATGGGCAGACTGGATGGGCCTTGCGGTCCTTATCTGCTGTCAACTTCTATGTTTCTATGTTTCTCAACACTGAGCCATTTCTCTAAGGCTTTGATTATGTCTCTGAACACAGGGTCCTCTCGTTGTGCCCACCGTAGCTCAGGTGTGCTTGGTTGGGGTAAAGAGGACAAGTCCAGACTGGTAAAATTCAAATATGCAGCAGGAACAGCATCTGGTAAAGCTCCTAGCATATTAGTTGCTCTGTCAAGGTTTATTGGGGTAACTTTCTCAGTGACCTTGAACTTGGAACAGATTGCTTTTACTGTGACACTTGTAAGCTGCCCACTTTCTTTGATCTGATCAACATGAGGGCACCTTGATAGGGCATCAACATCAATGTTGCTTTTGCCACTCTTGTATTCCAAATTGTAATCATATGTCGAGAGTGCAGACAACCACCAGTGCCCTGCAGCATCTAGTTTTGCAGTAGTGTTCACATAGGTAAGGGGTTTATTGTCCATTCTGACTGTGAAGTAAACACCATACAGATAGTCACGAACATTCTCAGTCACTGCCCACTTTAGAGCTAGGAATTCAAGTTTATGCACCGGGCAGTGCTTTTCTGAGGGTGACAGGCTGCAACTGGCAAGTGCCACAAGCCAAAGTCCCTCTGGATACTCTTGGTACAACACTGCTCCTAACCCATTCAAGCTGGCATCAGTGTGTAGAATGTACTGCTTGTTGGGATCTGCGAAAGCCAAGACCAGTGCTTCACTTAATCTCTTTATAATTTCTCTAAAAGCTGTTTCACACTCTGCAATCCATCTATCACTGAAAGGTTCACTGACTTTCAGGTACTTTTTTGGGGAACTGCCTCTCTTAGACCAGGACTTTTCTTTTTATTCGTAAGCAGGTATCCTTGTGTTAAGTCATTCAGTGGGCACACAATCATGGAATAGTCCTTCACAAAACATCTGTAGTACCCGTAGAAACCAAGGAAGGATTTTAAGGCTTTCAAGTTGTGTGGCCTGGGCCAGGTGGTAAGGTCCTCTACTTCTGCTGGGTCGGTCTGAACTTCATTTACCAAGACAGTGTGGCCAACATACTTTACTGCAGGCTAGAAAAACTGGCATTTGTTGATGGAGACTTTCAAACCAAATTCCTCCAGCCAATCCAATACTTTCATCAGACATGCTTCATGCTCTTCTAAAGTCTGCCCAAATACAATCAGGTCATCCAAGTACACGACAACCTCCAACAGGTTCATGTCACCTATGGCCTTTTCCATCAGCCATTGGAAAATGGCAGGTGCTCCTGACACAACCTGAGGCATCCTTTGGAATTGGTAGAAACCCAGTGGACAGATGAAGGCAGTCTTCTGCTTATCGTCCTCTGCCATGGGAATCTAGTAGTGGCCACTACAGAGATCCAGCATGGAGAACCATCTGCTCCCTGACAAGCTAGCCAGAGCATATTCCACATGAGGCACTGTATATTGGTCTGGAATCATCTCTCTTTTTCAAAGTCCAGTAATCAATACACATTCAGACTGCACCGTTTTTCTTCCAGGCAGCAACAATGGGGGATGCATAGGGGTTTCTCGACTCCTTTATGATCCCTGCTGTCAACAATTCCTGGAGGTGCCATCAAAAATCTTCAGTGTCCCCGGGGGCCAGTCTCCAGGACCTTTCTCTAAACGTGTGATCATCTCTCAGACAAATTCACTGCTCTTCACCTCGGATGCACCCAACGTCCCATTCATGTAGCGAAAATTCCTTACACATCTTTGCTAGCTTCTGACTCAGACTCCATCTGTAACTGTCAGCTATCGGCGAGTCTCCAAAATTGAAGAGTGCTGGATCTATGTCTACATCAGTGGCTACGCAAGGGTCCACCTAGGTGACACTATCCGCTCTGAGGATATGTACCAGCAATCTGCCTTTTCAGATGATTATGGGCTTTGCTGTCTCATTCCTTACCCTCACCATTACACATCTGGCCCATGGGGTCTCTGAAGGTGGAGTACTCTCCACTGTACCATTGGCCCTTCTGGAAAACTGTGCTCCAGTGGGGTATCAATCAGGAATATTGGTCCATTCAGCTGTTGCGAAAACTCTGCTATTCCCACTACCCAGTAAAGCGAGTTGGAAGGCAAGATCAATTCTTTTACATCAATTCTTTGAATCACTCCAGTGGGTGATTCTTGCACGTCGAGGGTTGGAGTACTCACTGTCAAATTCACTCGTTTCACTATGGCATTTACTGAAGGGTTTGCCAAACTCTCGTCTCCCTCTCTCTCGGCAAAGTCTGGCCAATCGGTCAAACATGTTCGCATTTGTCCCAATTAACACTGGTGAAGCCATCATACCTTTGGGCTCAGGGCAGATCAACGCAACCGCATCAATTCTGTGTGGTTCTGCTTGGCCTTTTTCTGGGAACATAAACTGTGCTATAAAAAAATCCATCATATGGATAACTGGACTCTCCTAACCCTCACACTGAAAGTCTTGCCAGGGGGTAGAGTGGCAAATGTTTCAAAAAGTGGTCACAGAATGTTTGGTGGATAATGGTTATTTGGGAGCTACTATCCAGCAATGCCATACACAAGACTCCTTCAATCACCACTTCAACATCTGCTCTAGGACCTATTAGCCCAGTTGGTAAGTTACTCCTGGGGGGAATCTTGGGCTGTATTTGGTGGAGCTTAGCAAACTCGGAGCCCCAGGTTGCTCCCTCACTGGGCTCTGCAGTTATTTCCTTAGTCCCCTTGTCTTTTCTTTCACTTCTTTTCAACTAACTGTGGATTTTCTGGATGGGCACACCCAAATTAAAGTGTCCATCTTCCCCACATCTGTAGCAATATAGGCTTCTCTGGGCATTGGAGGCACTTGTGACATGACCCTGCAAGTAGCAAAAGGGTCATCTGATGTCCTTGATCCGGGGTGACACTGGTCACTTGTGTTTAGAGCTCTTGAGCCATTTGTAGAGCCTTCATACACTCTTTTATCTCTCTCAGTTCAGCACCCAGATCATTACTACTCCCTACCTGTGTCTATCGAGGTGCAGCAGTCACAGCAGGGGCCCGAAGAGAATCAGCAATTTCCTCTTGTGCCTTCTCTTCCCTCACCTCATTGAGTAGCTGCCTGAATGTTGCAGGGTTAGTCCAACAGTCTCTCAGCCGAAGGGATAACAAGGTCCACCTGGAGAATACAGTGCCCCTCAGCACATGATCAAGTCACATCTCAGAGAGCTGCGAGGGGGTGTTTTCTTCCTCCTCAGCAATCTTTCAAATCACAGTCTCTCATCTGGTGATATAGTGGGAAGATTTCTTGCCTTCTTTCTGGGTAGTGGCTCTTAACTTGAAGATAAGGTCCTCTTTTCTTTCCACTGCCCCAAAGGTGCTCTTTAATATGGCCACGTGGTCACTGGCATTGCAGGTTGGTTGATTGGCCTGCAATAACCAAAAGAAATTCAAAGCCATGTCCCTTAAATGCTCGACAATTCTTTTACACTTTTCGTGGTCAGAGTACTTCCGCACCTGGATCATTTAGGTGGCCTCGCTCATCGAGCTGTCATAGTCATCCTCCCCCACAGAAGTGGGGATCGCTCCCGAAAAAGTGCACAGCTTCTTGTACTGTTCATAGGACGCAACCACGTAGGGAGCCAAACCACTGGGTAGCACTACCTGAGCTGGCTCTCCCTCTTTGAACAAAGCTTGCATATCTTTAAGAGTCTTTCCCTCAGCTGCCACCAGTGACTTAATCTCTTCCAGCAAGTCTGCCTCCCCCCTTTCCTCTTTCCCTACACTTTACCTGCCCCCCAAGATCCTACACCTCTCTGCACTTCCCATGTCCCACCTCTAATCTATTCTGACCTCTACACTCATCCTCTTCCCTAGTCTCAACCCTCCCTTCCTCTTCCCTCCTACCCTTAAATCCCTCCCTCCCTCCTCCCACTTCTCCCTCTCTATCTCCTCCCCTCCTCACTCTCCTCCACTACTACCTCAACCCCATTCCAATACTTCCTGCATCCACTTCCTCCTCCCCCTCTACCTTCCCCACTCTCCTTCTCCTCCTCCTCCTCCTCTTATACTATCCCCATCAATGTTTTCCCCTTCATTCTTCTATACTTGCTGTTCCCAACCCTGATCCATCTTCCCCATTCTCTTCTTCCCCTCCTCCCATCTCCTCCCTGTGGCCCCCTCCTGTTTTCAACTGACCTCTTCCTACCCTGTCCTGTTCTGGACATTATAGCCTGGGAATGCCTGGTACCTCACACTCCTGATGTAATCAATTTATATTGTTATTAATGATACTAATACATTACTGTGCCTCATTGTACTATCATATTACTGTGCTTTTTACTTACTATGTAATGATCCCCTCCCCCTTCCCCCAGGACACATCTGGAAATGAGCTTTATGGCTCAGTATGTCTTTCCTGGTAAATCTCTTTTAAATAAATAATTAAGTCTGATTCGGGTGCTGGCAAAAGAGGGAGGTCTGGTTGAGGACTACTCCTCTTGCCAAACAGGCTCCATGTATCTTCAACCCCTTCCGCAGTGATGGTTGCATGTACGCTATTCACATCCACATCTGTATCACTCCCTACAAAAACTGTAGTACTCTGGCTGGCACAGTCATATCTCTTGCCTTGAATTTTTAGCTTTCCAGTACCTGGTACAGTCTCTAGAGCTTCTAAAATAGCCCTTCTTCCTGTGCCCTCTGGGATCTCCTTTACTAAAATGGCTTTCTTTGGGTCCAGGCATTCCCCTCAGCACCAGTCTTTTAAGTTCTTGATGTGCTATGGTGACTTTCAAGCAGTTTATTTTTAGGAGGGGTTCCGAACTTTCTTTTTAATTTTTTTCTGAAATGCAATTTTGGGGGTGGCCACTAGGTGGCAAATCCCCGTGTTGCTTCCACTTTGTAAGCAGCCCTCTGACTCACTTTGGCTGTTCCAGGGCCCTAGGAGGCCACACTGCCCACACCTCCAAGGGGGGCCGGCCTGGGTTTACTGCTGGATGAAATACCTGGATAAGAAATGGTGCGGTACCTCCACCTGGGGTAGTGATATGGGACACCTGTTGGAAAAATTGCTGGTTACCACCCCCCAGGAAAATACAATAACTACCCCCACAGCCACTCCCCCGCTCAATAACAGAACCCCCTTTGCAATAATCCACAATGACAGCATGTAACATGAACCAATAACAGTTTTTATTAGATGCAACGGTAAAAGGGAGATAGCACAACAAAACAATTTTCAAAATGGTAAACTGAATGTACGCCACACCTTCTTCCACACCTCCCACCTGCAGGTGCACCCTTACCCCTTTGCCAGTTCACAGTTCATTATGGTGGGTACCTCACTGGAGAGATGGCTCCGAAGACTGGGAAGCAGTGGTTTTAAATAGTCTGAAAACTTAGATGAAACACTTGTGTTGGGATCCAACAACTTTCAACAATAGAAACACTTGAAAATTCAGGTCTGGGTACCTAGCCCCCTGTTCCTAACTAGCTAGCTAGCTAAATAAAAAGCTCCTCTGTGCCACAGCACAGATGTACTTACAGTTTGTTGAGGGGATTTTCAGCAGGTTAGTTTTGGATGGTATCATGTAGGTATCAATGCTGGTGGGGCACAACAGCAGCAGGGTTGACTGAAGAATTGAAGAATGCTGGACTTCACCTGTCAGGCTTTTCCAGGCTTTGTCTCTAAGGCCTTTGTAGACAGTGTTCACCTGACAGGGCTCTCAATGTCTTCCTCTCCAGTGCCTCTTCAATGGTCTGGGGGACAGGGCAGGCTTGGTCCCCTAGACTTCTCTGTTTGACTCACAGCTTCTTCACTACACTTTCAGCCGAGTATCTTGCTCAGTCTCTAGGCCAGCACACACAATTACTCTGGCTGGTCACAGGTCAGCAGTCCCTGAATCTCTAATCTCTCCGGGGAGGGGGGGACACGGTGGTGGCTCTTTTACTCTTGCTGCAGAACTTTTTTTATTTCAAATCTGCACAACTTACAGTCTCTGCTCTTGCACTGTACTCCAGGCTCTCTCTAGCTGAAGACTCCAGCTTCTGTTTCTCTGCAGCAAAACCAAAAAATCTCTTTCTCTGTTTTCTGCCACAAAACTCCAAATTCTCTTTCTCAGGGTAGCCAAATCTCCAGTCTCTCTCTCTTTCTGCATCAACCACTCTTTAGGCGCTCTGCCCGTTCGTATTTAGCTGGGGGCTGAACAAGCCGTCTGGGAGCAGGTCTTTGGCTGGATAGCCCACAGCAGTCTCCCCTGCACACTGCTCTCTCTCTGAACTCCCAAGAAAACGCCCCTTTTGGTGGGCAAGCACAGCCTTTTTATAACTTTTGCAGAGCCCCCTCCTGATTGGTTGCATTCACTCCTGGGCTTTCTCTGGTGCCCTACAACTTTTTCCAGTGTGGCCCACTCTGCTGCAGGGATATACAGGGGGATGCCATTACTGTTTACATTATTCCCCAACACAAACAGTCCCATAACTTGAATTTTAAGCCCATTCAGGGCCTAGTACTTATATGTCCTGGCTCTGCATGGCCAGTAGGAGCCAGGACACCCTTTGATTATTTTGTGGGAGCCCCTGTATGCCCAGTGGGGCTCCCAAAACACACTGCTGCCCTTTGAGCTCTTTTTGGTAGTCTCAGATTGGAGCCACGGCTCTTTAAGAAAGTCTGGCCCACTGAATGCACATGCACATACTGTGCATGGCAGCCATCTTTTTTATTTACATTTGTGGTCCACTCTATCACAGCTTCCTCCTGGATTAAACTCTGGCCCCCAAAATACCCAGAGGCGTAGAAACAGCGATCAAACCTCAACCCCCTCTAACGATGAACCAAGGAACTGATAGATATGGTGGCGGTTGCTGCGAAGAAGGGATTAGTTTTTATTTTATTTTTATTTATTTTATTTAGCTTTTGTTGACTGGGTAAGTGCACTAGACAAATCCTGCCTATTTTCAGGCACGACCCGGGGGAGGGGGATACAGATGAATGCCAACTGACCTTGAACCAGATTAAGCTGTTGGTGGTATTTTTAGTGAATGAGGGAAATTTGGCCAGGACACCGGGGAAATTCCCCTACTCTTTTCGATAAGTGCCATGGGATCTTTAACATCCACCTGAACTACCACCAATCCAGGCAGATGGGACCTCGGTTTAACGTCTCATCCGAAAGACGGATGCTATGCTCGCATCCCACCAGGGCCACTTATCAGGATGCCCACGGAGCCAAAGCCCCACAAGGTAAGCCCCAAATGGGGAGAGGTTTACACAGGAGAGGCTAAGTGAGACACCTCTATCCCTTTGATGTGCTCTGACATCATGAATTTATGGATCGAGACATCCAAGGCAAAGATGTACAGCAGAGGGCTTAAGGGGCACCCCCTGCTGTATCACCCTCTTTGCAAGAATTGTGTCCCTTAAAAAACATTTATCAAATGCTGAAAGGATGCAACTTTGTACAGGAGCTGGATCCATTTCACAAATTTCTCAGGCACACTATGATACAATAGTGCTCTAAATAGGAACTGATGGAACATTTGGTTAAGAGTCTTCTCCTGATCAAGACTCAGGAGAAAACCTCTGCGGGATCCTAGGTTACCCCAAGCCACTTCTTCACCAATAGCTATCAAATTGTCCCCTAGAAACCTGCTGGGGGCTGCACATGTCTGTTCTAGAGCTATAACTTTCTGTGTGTAACCTGGGTGCAATGTAGCAGCAGGCTACTTCCCCTGCCTGTTGGGTTCCAACCAGATTGAGGGGCCTGGGCTCTGTTCTGATGGTGAACGTTTTTTTTTCCCCCAGAACAAAAATAATAATAGTGCGCTGTCTCCACGCAGAGTGAATATAATGGGCCAGATGTTTGTAGGGTACAACCCCCTGGGTTGCTGTACCTACCCATCTCCCCTTCCAGTCACTCCCCATACAGAATACCATAAACCAACCTAATATATGCTCACAGACAGGTTTAACAACAATAATCGGTTTATTATTTGGGAAGAAAGGGAAGTGGGAAATGCAAAAATATAACAATAGCTTGCAACTGGTAATTTGGAAACAGCAGTAAAACACAACAATAACTGTGCCCACCCCCAAGAGTGACAACATTCCAGTATCCCCCCCCCTCCCCACTGGTACCAGTGTCCACAACTCAAAAAGGACATTAACCTGCTGGAGAAGGTCCAGAAGAGGCCTACAAAGATGATAGCTGGTCAGCAGAGTAAGCCATACGAGGAGAGATTGAGGGCACTGAACATGTACTCCCTGGAAGACAGGAGAGAGAGAGAGAGAGAGGGGATATGGTTGGGACCTTCAAGTACTTGAAAGGGATAAGTAAGGTTGATAAGGAGAGTCTCTTTAAACTGAGTGGCAATCGTAACATGAGGGGGGCACAGTCTTAAGCTGGAGGGTGGGAGGTTTAGGAGGGAAGTCAGGAAGCACTTCTTCACAGAGAGGGTGGTGAACACTTGGAATGCGCTGCTGGAAGAGGTCATCTCATTGAAGACAGTGGGAAGCTTTAAGAGAGGCTGGGATAGGCATGGGGAAGGTAATGATTATGGGCAGGGAGGATAGGAGGAGTGGGGAGGGAGGGAGGGCAGAGACATTAGCTCAAGCTGTGGACCCTGCAATACGAGCAGACTTGATAGACCAAATGGACTTCTTCTGCTGGCTTCTTCATACACTACCGGTCAAAAGTTTTAGAACACCCCCCATTTTACCAGTTTTTATTGAAATTTACGCAGATTAATGTCTCAATGTACTCTGAAATTAAAGCATAGAACAAATAAACAATTGGAGATAAAAAAATCATAGAATCATTTTGTTTAACAAAATTTAATCTAAATTTTTGACTCATCAAAGTAGCCACCTTTTGCAGATATACTGTAACCGCCGAACACACTCGTGGCATTCTTCCTACAATGGACATCAAATATTGTTCGGGAATTTCTTCCCAACACTGTTGCAGAAGTTCCCACAAATGTGTTACACTTGTAGGTTGCTTTGCTTTCACCCTTCTGTACAGTTCATCCCAAACCAGCTCGATGGGGTTTAAGTCTGGAGACTGTGCTGGCCATTCCATGATTTGAAGCCTACCGTCTTGTTCTTTTCCTCGAAGGTAGTTCTGACATAGCCTGGAGGTATGTTTTGGGTCATTATCTTGCTGTAGGATGAACCCCTGACCAACTAGGCATAGACCAGAGGGTATTGCATGGCGCTGCAAAATGCTGTGGTAGCCCTTTTGGTTCAGGGTGCCAGTCACTCTGTGCTGTTGTCCTGTGAGCCGCCTATCATGCAAGCTGTTGACTCTCAGAAACTTGTCTTCTGATTCTATTGTGGCTTTGGGTCTGTAGACCTCTTCCTGTCAGAGTTTCCTCCAGTTTCCAAGTGCCTTTTGATGGTGTAGGAAACTGCACTCACTGACACCTTGGCTTTCTTTGCAATTTCTCTAAAGCAGTTTTTGCTAACGTAAACTTTTTTTTAACCTCTAGCAGTTTACCGCTTACCTTTGTAACATTTCAGGTTATTCACTGGACTGGAATTGCTTAAATTTCAAGAAAAGCTGGAAAAATGGGGGTGTTCTAAAACTTTTGACCGGTAGTGTATGTTTGTATAGAGTCTACCTGGGTACCCAGAAAAGGAAAGGTGCAGGCCTATAATCATTGCCGTGGGCTGGCCAGCGTTGAGCACTTAATATTTAATCCTTACTTTATTTGACTGGTTAACTTCCCCAGCACAGGGCAGGCCCTGCACTTATTCGTAGTTTTTTTTTTTTACTTATATTTATTGATTTTAATACAGTAGATACAAGCATAGCCCACAGGACAGTGCACATTAAAAAACAAAGAATACATCATCTTGATCATACAGTATTTTTAGCACTCCTGAGTTGATACAACATGTGGGGGTTATCACTATTACATTTACTTAACCTAATAGGTATTTCAAAAGCTACTGCTGCCATGAGTGGGGAAATACAATAATAGAAATTCTATTTATTCCCGTAAGACTCCCCTTTTAAAGGTGAACTCCCCCTTTTATTAACATAGTGTAATTCCATATAATATCATAGCCTCCTCTCAACACTCCTCCTCTCCCTACACTTATCTTCCTCTATTTGTAATCAAAGTCTACCCTCCAAAGTAAAGAGCAAAGATAGAACATTTATGTTTTTATTTCAAACACCGATGGTGTACCTCTCAGCACCTCCCCTCTTGTGACAGAAAAAATCTATAAGAAAATCTGCACTTCGGCTGTAACTGTGCATTTTTAAACTAGGCAATTTAGGACTAAGGGGGACAATTTTACTTGACTGCATCACAAAAAAAGAACATGCCTTACATGTCCCTCCACGTGTACATAACAGGCCGAACCATGAAATTTAAGCTGTGCCCTTAGAAGTTTACAGGCAAACACATAAATTATATGATGATACTTCAAGAGAAAACCCCTGCATGCACATCATTAGAGAGAGTTAGTTGTATTTATACCCCAGTCCTTAGTCAGCCTTTAGTTTACATAATGGTTTGGTGAACCCGAAGTCTCTAACTCTCAGGTATTCTGGCCTCCCTCAGAGTCCAATTCAGAGCCCCTAGCCGTGCTGTCCATTTCAGTTTTAGCTAGTAACTTGCCGGCATCTGTCGGGTCCAAAAATTGACACATTTTAGTCCCATAAACCACCTTTAAGCTTGCCAGCATCAACTGGCGAAGACTCGAGTGAACTCCATTGAAGGCTTTATGGCGCTGGCTGGTGGTGTAGCTTACAACCGGAAAAACATGGACAGGCACTCCTTGCCACTTTGTTCGTCCCCTACTCCTCACCTCTTGCAAAATGGTATCTCTTTCCTGGATCGATCCCAAGGCTGCCAGGATCACTCATGCTTGCGGATGTGTTGCATCTGAATGTAGACAGGTTTCTCTTGCGTTGACCTGGTACGCCCATTGAACATTAACTGGAGAGGACCATTCAAAAAAGTCCAGCAACCATTGCTTGAGGAAGCAGTCCAGTGCTTCGCCTTCAGATTCCTCGGGTAGCTTGGCTTTAGTGTCACAACAAGAAGTGTGTGCCTAGGTTCTCTAGACAGTGCCTGAACAACAAGTTTTCTTTCACTTGGTCCGTCGTTGCAGTTATCGCTTTTTCGGCAGTCGTAGTGGCTCCTTTAGCTTCCTCTTCCACATTGTGGAGCTTAGTTTCCACCACCACCATTCTGGTAGTAAATGCGTCCATTTTTTTGTTGATTGCTTGGATCGCTTTCATCAGGGCTGCATTGGAAGGCTGGGTTGGGGTATTATCATTGTGGCTCCCCAGCTTTGTCAGGGCCTTGTCTCATGTCTCTCTGCTTTGCCCTGTCTCTTGTAGTTTTTGTGCAGCTCATTTCACCAATCGCTGCAAGCTTTGGTACTGTTAGAATCAGCAGACAAGAATGGCTCTTAATTCAACAGGTTTTGTATGATTTAGAGGCTTTCCAGTGGTGAAATCTAGCAGTTTAAAAGTGTAGAGCATGGAGCTGTGAAAAGAAGCTGCTTCCAGCTCGGCTGCTAGTCACGCCCCCTCTCTTACTCATAGTTTTGAAGCTTGCAGCACAAGGTCTAGACAAACTCAACAAGTACCTGGTGTCCTTGTTGAGGCTGGGCTTTGGATGGCAGTTGTCAAGGTCGGCTGTGATGTCTGGCAGCTTGTCCGAGTGAAGATGTACGATAAAACAGACACAACAAACCAGAAGTCAGGTGCATAAAACCGCAAACATGCATTGTTATTTTATTCAAATCAGAAAACAAAAAAACTAAAATAATAAACATACAGAAAGCAAAAGGTTATTCAGTGTCCAGTATCCAGCAAACTTTCTAATTTTGAAAATTCCTGAGGCTTATCTTTAGCCTTTGTAAACAGAACAGTATGGAAACAAGCATACACTTCTGAGGTCCTCTTCACTTGGTAATCAGTATTCAGCTGATTCCCTTATCTATCTTTGTTACCCCAAGTGGTAGGTTTTTATACCTTTCATGGATGACATCACCATCAGGTGATCCACCCCTTTTTGCTAAAACCAATATAAACCTCTTATTCTCAGGAGTTCTCCATCAAACAGTAAAGGCATACATGTTCATTTTTCTAGCCTAGACTCAACTCCTCTCTTCTTGGTTAGAGGGTTTTATGTTAAGGTGGTTTTATGTTTCCATTTTTTTTATCTCAAAAAATAGTTTTAATAAGATAGTAAGTCCATGAGGGTTCCACTGGGTTTGCAAGGGGAATGGGAGAATGATGGCTCGCTCCTCTTCTCCCTTCTCCTGCCAACCTTTGGAACTCATCATATCTTTTACTTTTTATTTCCATTAAATCATTAAATGTGACACTGTAAAATAGACAAGCATACAGCAAACGTATTTCATTTTCATTCCCAGCACAAGCGGCCATCCCACAGAAATAAAGTAATGGGGGGGGCCCTGGACACCCCACATATGGACATCCACCTCCAGGGCTAGAAATAATTTTTTTGAGATGCCTGTCCGAGGGACAGGTGGAATGTAAATGTTGCCTGTCCGGACAAAGTTTTACCTGTCCACATTTTTGTGAGGTGAATTTTAAACTTAAAACATAAAATGCACTGTAAAGTGGAAATAGAGAAAACTGTTGCTTTTTGGGGGGTTATTTTTCAAGGTAAAACACTGATTGAGTCTAGTCTATTTCTGAATCAGAACTTGAATCTAGTCTGCAGCCATATGGTCTCACATGAGGTCTTCTCTTTTGTTTTTCAGATTTGAACCATAGTGTTATGGCATCCTGCAGGTCAAATGTAGCAACGCTAGCATCTGACAGCTTGACACGCATTAGTTCAGATGTAGTCATAGGAGACAGACAGGACCGCCAGTCAGACTTCACTCTGCCCATCAAGCTGAATCTTCTCTCAACTACTGCAGTTTGGGTTGGGATCAGTAGAGCTATTGTGACTAAGACCAGAATATCAGGGAATCGCTGTTCATGTGCATCATCATGGAGAATTTTTTGCCAGAAATCCAAATAGTGAAATTTCGGAGACAGCTCATTCAGTGATTTTTTCATAAGTGGTTTCAGCTCTAACCATTGCACTTCAATCAAGTTTACATTATTATTGTTTTTCTTCAGTAGGTCACTGTAGTGCTCTGTGAGGGTGCTGACTTCCTCATTGCCATAAAGGGCTAGTTGGTCACTATCTGGTAACTGTAATGGGTTAAATATACTGAATGACCGTAGGACTTTGTCTGTTTTAAAATTGGAAAATCGTGAGTTAATACTTTCAATTGTTGATGAAAGAAGGCTTGTAACATCACGCAACACTGCCTGTTTGGTTCTATCTATAGAATATCCCCTTTCTAAGTTAAGGAAGATATTAGATCCACGGAACTGAACCTGAGTAGTGGCTGAGCCTGTCAGTCGACTTGTGCTATTGTCACTGTCAGCTGTCAGAGTCAGGGAGCAACAGCAATTCGTTACAGACTTTGTCAAGTTTATCCTGCGCAGGGTAGTTCTCTAGCCAGAGCACTGTGCTTTCAACCTTGCTGACTATTGTTTCTACTGTTGAGCTGCCTCTCTGTAGAGTTAGACTGAAGGCCATCATGACAGAAAGGTATTCAGCCAGAAACTGAGAAAAGAGGACAAATCTCACAGTACTTATTGTTTTGAACAACCCACTGGCCTAATCTTTTGTTTGCCCTGGTGTGGAAGCAATGTGCTGTAAATGTACAACTAAGGCCTTGTAGCTGGACAGAATAACAGACAGAGCCCTTTCTCTGTGTGCAACCCACCGGGTCCCTGACCACGTTAACTGGTTTGTGAATGGTGTACCTCATATTACTGGCTAACTCTTTGAGACCGGCCCAGTTTTGGGAGACTTATGGTATATTTATAGATACCCATTAAGACTTCATCTGTTGTTTTCATGTATGGAATAGATGTTGCTGATTGCTTTATAGCTAGCTCCAACTTGTGGGCACTGCACTGAATCCCTAACAAATGAGGTACATCTTTCAAAATCCTGCCAAACACCCCAGTCACTTTACCCAACATGACGGGTGCCCCATCAGATCCAAAAGCAACAATTTTTTCTTTCCAGTCTTTACAGTCCAAGGTGAATTCTAAGGCATCACCTATTGAGTTATAAATGCTTTCGCCATTTGGAATGAGAGACTGGCTGAAGGGAAACAAATTTGTTAACTGGACGGAAATTTTCCATTGTCCTAATATAGACTGCCTCCTCTTCGATTACTGAGGCATCAGTGCTCGAGTCACATAGGACAGAGATGAAAGTGTTACTGTTAACCAGTTTTGCATCTTTTATCCTTATTGATTCTGAAATAAAATGTGTGAACGTTGCTGCCTGTTTGTCACTTCTATAACTGACTCCGACATTTGCACCATTTACATGTTGTAATTCTACGATGCCAGGGAAATCTGTGAAGGGCGTTCTGAATTAATCAAATAAAGAGTTCTAAACAAATGTTCCACTTGTGTCGCCTCATTTTTTTTCCATTTGTATTATTCCTCGTTCTATTGCTAAGTTGGAAGGGTCTGTGTTAGACACAGTATTTTTTTCATTGGCTAATTTATGAGGTTTGGAGAGTTCATGAGCTCGTACATTTTCAAGTCTCATGCTCTTACAGCCACTCATGAAAGTGTTTGTCTCCCTTAAGTATTTTTTGCAGTATGAGCAGGTCATGCCCACATCAGGCTCATATAGTAGCCACTCCCTATTTTTCTTCCAGGTCTCCTGGAACCTCCTTTTTCTTTTAGCCCCGGGACTCCCGCCACTTTCAACAGTAGTCAGAGTTGCTGGCATATCAGCAGGCACTACAAGTTGTCACATCTGTGGCCACAATGGTGAGGTGAGTAGTTGGTGCTACTGAGTCTATCAGTAATGGAGAAGCAGTACACATAGAAGAACCCGAGCTTTCTCCTCCCTCTTGGCTTGAAACTGAAGGCTTTCCTGTAATTTTTTTAAAGCCAAACTTTAACAAAGACATTTTTTTCCTCTTTTGGTTTACTTAGCTAGTACGGAATTTAAAGTACAGTAAGCACTCTGGAAGACAGTGGACACTACAGTGAAGTGATGATCAGAGATATTAGAAGATGTGAACAGTCTGTTTAGTTTTCTTTCCCTCCCTGTCAAACCCCGGACAAAGGAGTTTAATATTTATATTTTCCTCCCGCTCAGATTTCACAACTAAAACCTGAGGGGTATCCTGCTGTCAACCTGTTTTGTAATTTAATCCCCTCCTCTCCCTTTGACAGTGCCTTCTTGTCACAGTCACTCAATTTTACTTTTATTCAGTTAGTCCAGTGGCAGAGACAACAGCAGACTGACAGGGGCTCATTTAAGTTAGGAGTACTACTAGTAGTACAGTAAGTCCGTCAGTAACTATCTTCAAGATTCAAGCTCTGGAGGGCTTTACACAGGCTGAGTGAACAATAAGCTTTAATAGAGCCTTGCCTTCACCTCTCTGCACACTCAAGATATATTTTTTTTATTCAGAGTCAGAGATGATGAGACTTGCAGATCAAAAGGTCTATTTTGGCTTTGAGAGAGTTTTATTCAGATGTACAGGTACAGTGCCTGACTGCTTTGAGACTTAAACTAAATAATCCCCCTTGTTCACCTCCCCTCTCCTCCTCCAAGTACCAGCAGGACTTTGATTCACACAAACTGAGCCCCCAAATGAGAGAGCCCTGAGAAGGGCTGTTGAGAATTTGCAGAAGTCTTTTTTTTCACTTTGAGACTTAAACTAAATAATCCCCCTTGTTCACCTCCCCTCTCCTCCTCCAAGTACCAGCAGGACTTTGATTCACACAAACTGAGCCCCCAAATGAGAGAGCCCTGAGAAGGGCTGTTGAGAATTTGCAGAAGTCTTTTTTTTCACTTTGAGACTTAAACTAAATAATCCCCTTGTTCATCTCCCCTCTCCTCCTCCAAGTACCAGCAGGACTTTGATTCACACAAACTGAGCCCCCAAATGCTAGAGCCCCAAGAAAGGCTGTTGAGAATTTGCAGAAGTCTTTTTTTTTTTCCCACTCGCTCGCGCTCTCCTAATCGCGCTCCTCACCCTATAGCCAGACTAGTAAGAGTGAGGAGAGCGAGTCAGCGCTAGTCAGTCTTCCCGCTCGCTGAGAGGTCAGGTGACACTAGGAGCTGCAGTCACTTGACCCTCAGTGCCAGCGGAAAGACTGAATGGGTGGGCGGAGCTAAGCGACGACGTCGATGTCGTCCGGGGAAACCTCCCGTCTGCCGCTGGGTCCTAGTGCCCAGCACAACACTGTCTCCCTCGCTGCGTCTCTCTCGCTGCTCGCTGACAAAACCGCCTGTCCCTTGGTCTTTAAAAAACGGCTGTCCCAGCTGGAAACCGGCTGTCCGGGACAGGTGAACAGCCGGTTACTTCGAGCCCTGTCCACCTCAGACAGGACTCACCCTGTCACACAACCCCCTGCACAAGAGGGCAACAGTCCTTACTGTTGGCAATCACCCCACCAGAACCCTGGAAGGGTTGGAGCTTCCACCCACTGTGTGCCAGCACAACGTGTGCATAAATCCTTTCCTAGAGGCAGGGAACATCTCTTACTGACAGACCAAATAGGATTTTAAGTAAGCTGACACCTGTCTGTACATTCCTGGCCAGTAGAAATGTGGTACCAGATTATTCAGCGTGCTTTCATGACTGAGGTGCCCACAAGTACTGGAATGAGCAGCCTCTAGAACCCTCTGCTGATATCTCTTTGGCACCACCACTTGTATATCTATCTTGTTAGATCTGGTTTTGGATCTCATTAATATTTTCATACCATGAATACATTCGATTACCCACCCCACCGTTTACAGGTACACCATCTTTCATTTTTATACACTGTTTTAGTTTCTCTCTAGTATGGTCCCCAGACTGCAATTTATCCCAATCCACTGTTTTCACATTTTTGCCTAGTGCCTCTACAAATTAAGTCCCTTCAGCCAACTTACAGGCCTCTTCTTGCTTGACTGTAGTTTCACTGCCAGCACAATATTTAAAGGACCAGTCTCACCTGGGATTTCAATGGTATTCAGGCAGCTGTCCATGCTTTCCTGACACAGACTCCCCTCACTTTCAGAGTCCATATCACAGAGATAACACCCCGGGAATATGGGAAGCTCTGGACAGTCACTACACAATTCAAACCTTCCTGCTGGCTCCTGCACTTGGATACAGGATTCTGTGTCCTCCAGTTCCTCCTCCTCCTCAAAGTGCACAGCACCTGTATTTGAACTCTTCTTGACTGCCAACACATTGTTCTCTGCCTTCATGCAAAGCCGTTTCACCTCTAGCCACCTTCAGATCAGCCACGTCATACAATAATAGATGTCATGTCAAGGCCTTTATCATCTGGAACACCACAGTCAGACCATCTGTCTGTTTCACTGGACGCTTATCACTGGTACTGGCAGATTGCAGCTGGCTTGTCAACATAGACTGCAACAGCTCCACAGAGGTCCCTAAGTCCAATCATGGAAGAGGCTTTTCACCTGTCTTCTCTGCCATGGCATGAGTCAATGGATATGTTTTTGACTCAGCACCCTGATCTTTTTGCAGCTGTCTGCGTATTGGTTCAATACCCACTGATGATGTCTCCCAGGCAGTCTAGATGTACCAGAACTGACACCACTGTGAAGGTGAGGAATAAAACAGACACAACAAACCAGAAGTCAAATGCATAAAAATGCAAACATGCATTATTTTATTCAAATCAGAAAATAAAAAAATAAAAACAATAAACATACAGAAAGCAAAAGGTTATTCAGTGTCCAGTATCCAGCAAACTTTCTAATTTTGAAAATTCCTGAGGCTTAGCTTTAGCCTTTGCAAACAGAACAGTGTGAAAACAAGCACACACTTCTGAGGTCCTCCTCACTTGGTAGTCAGTATTCAACTGATTCCCCTAGCTATCTTTGTCACTCCAAGCGGTGGGTTTTTATACCTTTCATGGATGACATCACTGTCAGGTGATCTACCCCTTTTTGCTAAAACCAGTATAAACCTCTTATTCTCAGGAGTTCCCCATTGAACAGTAAAGACATACATGTTCATACATGTTAATTTTTCTAACCAAGACACAACTCCTCTTTTCTTGGTTAAGGGGGTTTGATCTTTCCATTTTGTTTCCTCTCAAAAGATAGTTTTAATAAGATAATAAGTTCATGAGGTTTCCACTGGGTTTGCAAGGGGAATGGGAGAATAAGGGCGTGCTCCTCTTCACCCTTCTCCTGCCAACCCTGGGAACTCATTGCATCTTTTTCTTTGTCTTTCCATTAAATCATTAAATGTGACACTCTAAAATAGACAAGCATACACCGAACGTATTTCATTTTCATTCGCAGCGCGAGCGGCCGTTCCACAGAAACAAGGATTGAAAGGAATGGGAGGGCCTCGGGCACCCTACACATGGGCATCCACCCTAGACAGGGCTCACCCTGTCATAGTCTCCTTCAGGTGGTTTCAAGCTCTTGCAGCTTATCACCTTCAGGCTGTCCTTCCATGGATGCTGGATTAGGCCAGACTCAGGTACCAGGGCCACACATTCACCCCACATGTCAGGGCTTCTAGTTCTCAGGGGCAAATGTTCAGTACTGCCTAACATTGACAGTACTGGGCTGACTCCCTGGACGAACCTGAGTGCATGCAGTCCCTTCTCAGACATGGGTTCAACCAGTCTCTCACTCTCTGTAGGTAATAAACACAATTTAGTGGCAGCTTTTATACCTTTTTGGCAAACAGGCATAGTCTCTAGGCAGGATTCGACACTTTCTGGTGGCAAACTTTAACACTTTCTGACTCCCCAGGCAATGAGAACCCAGCAGACTTCTCACGTTGCTGTTCTCAGTCACTGGAACCACTTTAAGCTCTGGGTACACAGTCTCAGTCTTCATATTGGTGGAGGTCTACTCTCAGGTTGCCAAATTATCTTCTTTCAGCTGGAAACTGGAACTGCTGGCTCTCCCAGGTCATGAAAAGACTTCAGCAAATCTCATTGCTTCTTGTAGCAGAAGCTGTTTGGCCAACCTCCCAAATTGTCTTTCTTTGCTCACACACAGCTCCCCTGTGTACTCAGAGAGCCTCTGCCACCAACTGCCCTGAGCTGAAAACTGTCCCAGGGTCTCAAGAGAACATGGGAGCTTCTCATTGGTTAGACTTAGCTGTTCATCTTCAAAATTACTAAACATTAAGTCCCTTTGATGCCTAATTGGCCAAGTGCTTGGGAGCCATGGGTATTGTCCTCTACCCCTTCCCAGGAGCCATAACTGCAGTCCTCGGTCTCCTTGAATCCTGATTAGTTGTGGCAGGGGTCAAAGGATCACAAAATGGCTGCTATAGTTCAGTTTATACTGTGTCCCAAGTTTAAAAGTCTCTTGCAGCCAAACCATATAGTTTTAACATTTATTGCCCCCCACATCCAGTAGCAGCCCCTCTGCCCTTGTATCGGGGGACAGAGTGGGGCTTAGCAGGGATTCCCCTGCCTGTCACTAGCACCATAACGCTGACCCCCTAGGTGGCAGGCAGGGCTTCACTACACATAGCAGCCTTGGCTGCTCTTAAAGCTGTATGGCACTCTTAACTGTAATAGCACTTAAAAGCGCTTAGAACAAAGTTTTACTTATTTTTCCCCCTGTGTGCCTCTGGACCCTCTTATGTCTCTGGAGTCCCTAGGGCCAGAGCACACCCCTCCCCCCTGAGAGCTGCCAAAGTGGCTTTCACAATGAGTGCCATAGTACTTACAGACATTTGAGCTGGCCACAGCCAGCTTACATATTTGAGCAGGCATCCGGCATGACTGCTCGCACAGTGTTGTGGCATTCTGTGAGCCACCAAACAGGCAGTTCAACACTACTTCACTCCTCCGGTCCCTTCACACAGGATTACCACCCGAGGGCAAGCAGAAGCAAGAGGGAGGCCCTCAGAACCAAGACTGGCAATGGTGAGATGATGGGAGGTGAATCAAGGTAAGCCCCACCCATGGGGGTGGGGTTACATGTACAGTTTTAGTCAGACAAACACATAGAATGTTTAACATTTTTTATCTACATCCATCAAGCTAATCAGGCGCCAGTTGCCAATGCAGGTTCTGTCACCTTTTTAATAAAGAAAAAACATTAGTGCATGGCAAATGTCTTTTGATCATTTAACATTTTCTAATATTTCTGTAAACACTTGTAGCAGTATAAGGCCTAATTATTTTTTTCATTTTTTTGCATTAAATGCTTAATTGAACCTTCCAAACATACAACAAAACAAAAATAAACAAATCCAACAGAAACAGTAGACACTATATACAAATCACATACAGAGTGAATTAACACAGTAAAAATTCTAAGCATATATAGGGTGAATACAGTAAGCACACTTGATATGTACAGCTACCTGTCTATCATGTCCCCATAGTTCATTCAAACTGTGCAAACATCTTGTACTGAAAGAAGATGCCTGTATTACTGGGACATCCCCCCCCCCCCCGGGTGGTCTAGAACAATGAACTTGGGTCTAAAGAAAGGGGGAGTCATGTTAGCCATGCCCTAGGCAAGACTAAGGTACCTGCTGTGGTAATGGTAGTGTACCCCCAGGTGCAGTTTTGCTCCTCTCCATCTATGGTGACATTGGAGGGGTGGAGGAGGGGCCTGAAGTGTCCAAAATGGTGCCCAGACATTAATTTTTTCCCATTTTTTTCCTTTGTTTGTTTTATTTTCTTTGTATTTAATTTGTTTTATTCTTAATTTGTTTATTTACGGGAGCTGTAACATGATAGCGATTGTTTGATAGATTGGTATAGCACGATCTTCTGCGGCTTGGCTCATTTTGCACTCCGCAGGCTGCACGGTTCGATGTGAATAAACCCGCCAGTGTAATCGCAGCATGGTGGAAATGGTGATTCGTATTTCTCTTCCTTGAACTCTCTATCGAACCTTACTGATCCCCCTCGCTTAATCAGAGCATTTTGAGAGTGAGGTGTGAGGAGTTTTTTCGGGACGAGGGGGACTGAAGAGGACATGCAAGGAAGTTTTGTGATTAAAGGGAGCTGAAGAGAGGGCATTGGCTTGCTTTAAGGACAAGCTTGAGTGGAAAGCTGCTTATCCTTGGTGATAATTCGGATCTTGTTAGATATTCTGGACCTTGGATATGAGCTGGCTTTTGAAGCCAAACACTGGGACTGGGATGGTGTTTTGCTGACTTGGAATTCCTGGATTTTCTGCCTGGAGTAATTAACGGTTAGTGACAGGAGGGGGCCCTACTCCACTGGTCGATTGCCAGCTGAATTTGCAGCTTCACAGGGGGGCATTGTATTTGCTCAGTCAGGGAGCTGGCTGGGGTATCGTAGCTCCCCTAGATCCGTGGGTTTGGCTACGGGGTGGCCAGTAACCAGGTGTTGTGGTGGGGCTGTAATTTCTTCAGGCTGTGCCTAGATACGTAGTTAGAGGGGCCCTGGTCTGCTGCTTGCTGTTTCTTCTGAGTTTTGCAACTGTCTCTGTTCTGATTGTACTTTCCTGTCGGCTTTCCTTATTTTATGTCATGTATCACCCTGGATTTTTCCTTTCTTTGGACTTTGTTCTACGGCTCCCAGCTTATGGATGATTGACATTTTGGACTACTCTGCTTCGCTCGGGATCTAAGGCCTAAACTCTCTTGTGTGGTCGCTTGGTGGTGAGAGGACCTGGGCGTCCATATATTTTACTTTTATTTTCTATTTTATTTTGCAATCTCATTTTATTGTGGATATTAGTTGAGTTGACTGTGACTTGTAGCCGGGCAGTGAGAGTGCCTGGATGTGCCTGCCTCCCTGGCCATGAGAGGGCTTGGGGGGGTAATTTTATAACTCATATTTTGTGTTCTGTATATTACTTCAACTGTCTGTGATTTTCATTTGGACAGTGAAGGTGCTTGGACTTCCCTGTTTCCCTGGCTGTGAGAGGGCTTGGGGGGAGGGTAAAACTTATATTTTATAATTTTGTGAGTGTGGATGGCAATACCTCCCAAGTTAAGTATTGGGGAGCGAGTTTTCCAAATCGGATGGGTTGGGATTTGTTTTATCTGCATTTTATTATATATTAGGGTGGGTATTTTTTTTTTGTTTTGTTCTGTTGGGTATTTTATTATTGCTGTTTGGGGGGTCTTTTGGGGGCTTTAGTTTTGATTGTATTTGGTGTATATTGTTTTAAGTAGTGACATGTGCTGACCTGCAGGTTCCACGATGGTGCGCTATTCATCCTCCTCTCTTCGCGCCCTCCGCCCTTTTTATACTCCTCCCCTGCAATTTGAGACTTACCAGTGCTGTAGAGCGCTGGGGATTGTTCGTAGGAGAGTGAGGAGGGTGGGAGTGGGTGAACAGGAGAGGATGAAAGAGTGGGGCCACCGTATCAGGGTTACTAAGTCCAGAAGGCGCCCTGGAGCGAAATGGAATCTAGACCGGGGTCTCCCGTGTCTGATGCCCATACCCAAGGGCACTACTGAATTTGGTGGGCAGATAGGCCAGATAGCCTCCGAGGTTTGTCCAACTTGGGTGGTGTTATGCAATGCCAGGTCTGTTAGGAATAAGACCGCCATTATAGCCAGTCTTATTAGTTCAGCTGACCTGGCTTGCATCACCGAGACCTGGCTTGATGAAAATTCAGGCCCCATATTGAAGGCCATGACTCCGGCCGGGTACTCGGTGATACACTGCCCGAGATTGGACCACGGGGGTTTGCAGGCTGTTTTAAGACTAAATTGGGCCTCACAAATGTGGTAGTAGGTGAGGCTGAATCCTTTGAGTGCACAGTTGTAGCAGGTGTAGGCGTTCGAATCGTTCTCATCTACTGTCCACCCAGAGATGGGAAACGCTTCTTACAGGAAGTAGCAGACTTCCTCGTCGATATGTCATCTGAGTCACCCAGATTGATGGTTCTGGGGGACTTTAACGCCTGGGTCGACGATGAACTCTCACAATTTGGTAATCACTTCCTCCAGCTTATGTCTTCTTTGGGCCTTACACAGGTAGTTTCCACTGCTACACATAAATCTGGGCACTTTCTGGATTTAGTTTTCCTCTTAGGGATTGATTCATCCGACGTGGGGGTGGAACCAGTCTCCTGGTCTGACCACTACACCGTGAGGTTCAATTTTCGCACCCTCCTGAGAAGGCCTTCCCCTGTGGAGATGGTCAGGTATCGTCCATTACGGAATATTACTTCCCAGGGCCTTGCGGCGGTCCTTGACCTCTCATCCCCATATTGGCTAGCAATGGCAGAGCACTGGTGTCGGCCAGTAGTACGGCTGTTACGGTGGCCCTGGATCTTATTGCTCCTGTTCGTGAGCGCCCCTTATCCCTTCACCCCAGGTCCCCTTGGTTTGATGGGACACTGAGGGAGTTGCGGAGACAGGGGCGAAGGTTAGAGTGTTGTTGGTGCAAGTCCGCCCTTGATGCCGACCACCTTAGATTGATGGAACATTATTCTATCTATCAATCTGCAATCACCCATAAGAAGGCAGAATTCCTGTCCAGGGAGATTGCAGTTGCACAGAATCGACCGGCTCAGCTGTTTCAGACTGTAGACAGACTGTGCAACCCAGTCTGTCTGCAAGTTCGAAAAGCTTTTTCTCAATTAGAGTGCAAGGAGCTCACTCGTTTCTTTGCAACTAAGGTGGCTGACATCAGGGTGGACTTGCGTCCGGCAATCTCTAAGGGTGATGTTGTGGAACAGTGCGAGTTCACAATACCTCAATTCTCTTGGAGTTCCTTTTGCTGACCTGAGGTCATGGATATTATGAGGATCATCCATAGTGTGCGGCCCACGAGCTGTAGTTTGGACCCTGGACCGACTCCCCTAATTTTGGGCTGTTCTGAGATCATCAGTCCAGTTTTGGTGCAAATAGTCCGGTGTTGCTTAGTGTCAGGTGAGTTCCCTAACTCCCTAAAAGAGGCGGTGGTGACACCCCTCTTGAAGAAAGCTACTTTGGACCCAGACTGTTTTTCAAACTACAGACCTATCTCTAACCTTCCCTTTATTGGGAAGGTTATTGAGAAGGTAGTGGCAGCCCAATTGGAAGACCATTTAACCATCCATGATGTCTACGAATCCTTTCAATCTGGTTTTCGTAAAAGACACAGCACTGAGACTGCGCTGGTTCGGGTGCTTAATGATCTTCTGAGGGCGAGGGACCAAAAGAGACGTTCCACTCTAGTTCTCCTTGATCTCTCATCAGCTTTTGACACTGTGGATCACCTGGTGTTGCTAGCACACCTGAGGCTAATCTGTGGAATGTCGGGAACTGTTTTAAAATGGTTCACTTCGTTCCTTACTGGGAGATCACAAAGAGTTGTGTCGGGGGTTCATTCCTCCGGCCCAACTTCTTTGTTGTGCGGGGTGCCTCAGGGTTCAGTGCTGTCACCCATGCAATTCGCAGTGTATATGCTGCCCCTCGGAGACATTAAAAGACAGTATGGGCTGAGGTTTCATTGCTATGCAGATGATACCCAGCTATACCTGTCTTTTGCACCTGACCAGGATGGAGCTCTCTCAGTGTTTAATAACTGTCTGGAAGAAATCCAAGGGTGGATGGATTCTAGTTGGTTAAAGTTGAACTCAGAGAAGACAGAGGTGTTAGTTGTGGACCCGGGTGGTCAGATAGTGAGGTCGCATGATGGCACACCCTCTGGAATTTTTCTTGGCGGCATGTCACTTCAAACCTCTGAATGGGTGTGCAACCTTGGGGTTGTCCTAAACGACAGGCTGACCCTTCAATTTCAAGTGTTGGCCGTTGTCAGGACTTCCTTTTATCATCTTAGGAATATTGCCAGGGTGCGTCACCTTATTCCGTCTGACTCTTTGCCAACGCTGGTCCACACCTTTGTGTCCTCGTGCTTGGACTACTGCAACGCCCTTTACTTTGGACTTTCTGGGGTTGAAATCTGTCGCCTTCAGCTGGTGCAGAACGCTGCAGCTCAGGTTTTGACTGGGACAAGGAGATCCAGTCATATTACCCCGGTACTGCGTGAACTGCACTGGCTTCCTATACGATGGCAGATCACTTTTAAAGTCATTTTATTGACTTTCAAAGCCCTTCATGATCAGGGTCCGACCTATCTGAAAGAACTTCTGGTGCCTTACTGCCCCGGCCGATCGCTCCGCTCGGCTGATGAGGGGTTGTTAGAGATTCCAAGAGTGAGTTTAAAATCTTCTGGCAGTAGAGCATTTTCTTATGCTGCACCCACTCTTTGGAATTCTCTACCACGTCGGTTAAGGGAGTGCACCTCCGTGGAGGTATTTAAGAAAGATTTAAAAACTTACCTGTGGCATATGGCTTACTTAGAGGATTAATATAATTTGAATGCAAATATTGTGTTTTGATTTTATGAGATATTTTATTGCTTGTTTTTAATATGTGATGATATGAAATCGTTTTATTAATTGGCATTGTATGTTGTGGTTTTGATATGTTCAGCGCCTTGATATATTGAAAGGCGCTTTAAAAATAAAGTTACTGTTATTATTATTATTATTATTATTATAAGTCTCAAGCCAGTCCAGTGCCACATGGGAGAGGTGTTCTAACGCTGAGGTCTGGCCTTTGGCTATGAGCTGTTCCTGATAAGTAGGGATGTCTTGTGTTCTCCACCATCCAAGCAAGAGGAGTTTAGCCACAACTGTCGCTAAAGTCACCCACTTTAGCAGAGAATGAGACTTTGGTACCTGGTTTTGCACTACTCCCAACAGGATAAGCGCAGAGTCAAAGGCTATCTCAGGAGGGCTGCAGTACTGCAAGATATCTGTCCAAAATTTTGTAATAGCTGAACAGTGCCATAGAAGGTGTGACAAGCTCCCCAGGTGAGAGTGGCATCACCAGCAAGAGTCAGAGGCAAGAAGACTCATGGATTTTAAGGCACACGGAGGAGTCCTGTACCAACTGTGCAATATTTTTAACTGTATGAGCTTGGCTTTAGTGTCACAAGAAGTTCCACTGTCGGTCAGTACTTATCCCCAATTTCTCCTGCCGTTTGCGTTGTATCCCCTCAGTTGCAGCAGAGGAGGCATCCTGAAAGGCCTTATAAATGTCTCCTGCCAAACATTTGAACATGCTCAGCCATCTGCTTAGGGGATGAGATGTTCCATTATTATTGAGGGACTGCAGGAAGGGTGCTAAGAGGGACCATGGAGTCAGATAAAGCCAGAAGTTAGCCCTCGGTATGGAATAAAGGGTGCTCAGATCCTCAAAGAAGTGCATGTGGAGGAGTGCCCTTGTGGACAGAGATCTTGGTCATAGAGTATCCCATTACATTGCCGCTCCCCCCCCCAGTATAGACGAGCTCCCTATCTAGAGATATTTGTTGTCCCATAAGGAGGCATAAAGGCATAGATAGCAGGTGGAGCGGGGAGTCCCAGAACCCAGGACATCTGGGCCCAGTACTGACATGAAATGGGGATGTGGGGGATGTGCACTAACCTTTGACTTGTCATACAGGGTCATTCTGGGGGAAGGGGACAAACATGGCATAGCCCTCCGTGGCCAACCGGAATGGGTGGGGAACCACCTCTGGGAGGAACCACTGTACTGTCTGAGCTAGGACAAAAAACATGTGGTATTGGGAAAAACTGAGGAGACACCATCCCAATTTGTACCAGTGCTGCCTCAACCTTGCCTTAGTAGCTGGGGTTGTTTTCCCTCCTACAAAAGAGAACCTATCAGGGCATCAATTCTGGCAAACCAGATACTGGGGATTTTGATGGATAGATGAGCCAGGAGGTGGAGGACTGTAGGTGCTAACACCAATTTGATTGCAGCAATCTTTCCAGTCAGGGATAGGTGAAGGAGCTTCCGCCTCTCAATATCACTCTGAAGCCCCTCTAGCAGGGGAAGAAATTAGCTTTGCACAAGGGGGACAGGGGAAATTGTTTAACCAGGAAAGGCACACTAAGCCAGAGCTTGTTTCCAAGTGCAACCTGGGAGCACAAGTCAGAGTCAGACTGCTTGGTCATAAGTGACACCCCAAGGTAAATGATGCCGTAGTCCTTCCAGGCCCAGAGAGCTTTGGCCAGGAACTGCTGAGTACAAAGGGAGTTCAGGTGGATGACCTCTAATTTGGAATGGGTAATTTGAAGCTCTGCCACAGTGGTGAAAGTTGTGAGAAGCATTTGCAGAGGGGCAATGGGAGAGGGGACATCCATCAAAAGACTCAAAATGTCATCCGTGTATAAAAGTGACCTGTGTTCCTCGTCCTCCCCCGAATCCCAGAGAGATGGTGGCAAGCCCGTAGGGCAACCACCAGTGGTTCGATGGATAGTAGGAAAGGTAGGGGTGAGAGAGGACATCCCTGATGGGTGCTTCACTGGAGCAGGACGGTATCAGAGAGGGTGCTGCTGGTGGGAGCCCTGGCTTTGTGTTTTTGCTACAGGGAGCTGAGTGCTCTCAGGAATAGTTGGCCAAACCCCATGTGACACGACTTCAAAAAGGTAATCCCACTCAACAGAATCAAATGCCATCTCAAAGTCAATAGTGAGGGTAGCAACTGGTGACCGGAGGGAGTGAGTGAGGTACTGCAAGGTAAGTATGGTTCTGACATGGTCTGCCCCTTTCCTCCCCTTAACAAAACTCACTTATGAGGGTGTATTAGCAGGGGGAGGATAGGCTCCAGACTCTGTGCCAGAATTTTAGCCAGCACCTTGGTATATGCATTAAGCAGGGAGATGGAGAAGTAGCTGCCTGGGAGCACAAGGTCCTTACCCTTTTAAGGAAGACCATAATAACCACCTCACACATTCAGGGGGGAGGATACCCCTGAGCCAGGGTTTCATAAAAGGTTTTAAGCATTAGCGGGCTAAATTCCTCAACCAATTGTTGGTACAGCCCTATTGGCATCCCATCCTCACCAAGAGATTAGTTCTTGTTCATGGACAGGATTGCCATCTTGATCTCCACTTGTGTAATGGTGGCCTATAGGGCTTCCAGGTTTACTGGGAGAACTACCAGCTAGTTCAAACCCTGCAGAAACTCTGTACTTTTACCTGAGGGAGGGAGGAAGGAGTACAGGGTAGAGTAGAAGTTCCTCATCACCTTGCTCAAGGTAGAGGCAGACATGTGCAAGGCACCCGAGGGGTCCCTGAGCTCAGGGATGTATCATCGTATCCTCCTGCCTACATCTTGCAGAGTCTGTACAAGAGAATCTTGCTGGACCTCTCCCCCCTTCCCAAAACCAAAGTCAACTTCACCTTACAAGACCATAGCTGGTTAAGTTGATCTTGCAGCTGGAGGAGTTTATGAGGATTAGAGGAGGAGTCTGCTTTCACACTGGCTTCTGCTTCCCCCAGTTCTTTTTCCAGGGTTTTGGCCTCCCTCAGCTTTCTCCTGTGGGCCACAGACCCTATCAGTCTCTTAAAAAGGCCTTCCATGGTTTACAGAGGGTGGTGTGAGATATCATTATAATGCAAGAAGTCCTGTAACTTGCTCTTTATTTATTTATTTTTAATTTTTTTATTCTTTGTTAACTGAGTAAGGCCCACTAGGCACAAGTGCCTGATTTCAGGGGCAACTCAGGAGCTTTGCTGTTGTACTTTCAACCCATGGAACAAATTCTGGGTCCTTCAAAAGTAAGGGGTCAGGTCCCCAGGTAGCTGATTTGGGTGGTAGGGAACCCCACAGAATAACAAGTGAGAGGTGGAGCATGGTGAAGATTACAGTGGGGTGTAGGGTTGTGTCCACCACCAACTGTGTGATCTGTGGTGAGGAGAGCCAGAGATCCAATCAACTGAAGGAGTGGTGGACATTGGAGTAATAAGGGTAGTCCCTCACTCTGGGGCACACCAGACCCCAGCTATCTGCATGCATGTGCTCAATGGCGCATACTCTCGTATGCAGTGCTTAATGGCAGCCTAGGAGTGCTGGTGTGATTCCACCTGTACCCCCAATCTGTCAAGCATGGGGTTCAAGGTGAGACTGAATTCCCAACCCCATAATACCGGGGATAACGAGGCACCCCAGTTGACCAACAGCTGATTTATCTCTGTGAAAATGGAGGTGGGTATCCTCATTGGGAGCACAGAAGTTAATCAGAATAATGGGACCCTGGGGAGTGGAGAACTTTCCCACTACACACCACCCCTCAATATCAGCCTGCATGACCAAAGTGTGCCAGTTCAGAGCTTTATACCAAAGGATAGAGACCCCCCCTTTTGGTGGTTGTGGCGGCGCTGTGAATTTCCCCTTCCAACCATTCCCTCTTAAGCTTCTCCAACTGAAGGGTTAATAACTTGGTCTCTTGCAAAAAATGCCACTTTGGCTCCCAGTTTTTTTAGATGGGCAAGTACATTTTTCACTTCATAGGGGAATTAAGCCCTCACACATTGCAGGTGACCAGTGTGTGACTCAAAAACAGAAGATAGCAGAGGATAAGGAAAGAAAAGAAAGAGGAAGAAATGTGGAAATGAAGTCATGACGAATGTGGACTTGTGTGACTTATGGATGATCCTTTTATAGATTGGTCCTATTTTATTATATTTTTGTCAGATATAATAGAAAGGTATAAGGGAAGAATCAAAATATCTGTTAATATATAATCTTAACTGTTAATTTTGATTGTATATGTTTCTAATCATGACTATTCTTACTCAGAAATTGATATAGGTTTCCTGTTTTTATTAAAACAAGCTATGTTATCGCTTAAGCCATATGATAGTCTTTTGACTTTAATTGCCTCTAAAATTTCATTTTTCCATTCGCCTGTGAATGGGGGCCTAGCTTCTGTCTGTAGTCTGAGGATACAGTTTTTAACAACTATTGAGATTAGGGCTATAGTGTATTTAGTACTTACATCTAGCTTTGAAACGTTATTAAAATGACCTAATAGACACATTTCTATGTTCATATTTTGACCACTCCCACATTCAAAAACTTTGGTTAGACATTGCTGAAGTGTTTGCAGATCAATGCAAGATTGGTCCAGCTATGATATACGGGAAGTAATTTAATCATTTTCAATTTTGCAGAGTTCTTTTAAATCTGTGCAAGACTTTGAATTGCATTAATTTGCCCTGCATATCTTTTGACACCTTGAATGCACTTTCCCAACACTGACTCCAATCTCTGTCCTGTGTCTGAATCCCTTTTTCTCCTTCCCACTCCTGTTTTTTATATCAAGCTTTTTTTCACACTTTTGTCACTGACCCATTTCTCTGACCTTGGGGTATACCCCACACAGTGGCACCCTCAGCTTCATCCTCCGCTAATCCCACCGCTCACACTGGTGGGGATCCACAAGGCAAGGCATGAGGGTATAGTCAAACGTTATTCAGACAACATTGGGGGTTGGCTATGTTTTCTCCTGCAGTTCTACCCTCCATCCACCAGAGGGAGCTAATACCCTAATGTATGTAGATGATGGTCCCCTCCAGGGACAAGAGGAGCAAGCTCCCTGGTCCACCACAGGAGTCACTGTGGTGCCAAAAAGGTGCCCCCACTCCTTCCAAGCTGGGAAGTACCTCTGCTGACAGCACCATGGCCAAGACCTGACTGCCTGCCTGCCTGCCTGAACCTTCCAAGTCCACCCCCAAACAGGTGGCTTGTGGACAATAATTTCAATAATCTATACTGGTATCAACACTGCATGGCCACTGACACCCTCAGAACTGCGGTTACCATCTCAGTCCTTTTGCTGGTTGATTATGGCCTTGTGATCTACGGCGCTGCCTCTGATACCTCTCTGAAGCATGTCTCACTTTCATTAAACAAGTCTTGTAGACTGATCTCTGGCTCTGACAAGAGGAACCACACCTGTGAACTCTATGAGAAGACCTGCTGACTCCCTCTCCAATAAAGAATCACCTATCACAACTGCCTACTCACAAAGAAGATCAGTCTAGGCCTTACTCCCCCTTTCACTAAGACCTTTATCATGTCAGCACCTAAAATTAAGTGCACACGGCAAACCTCTAAGCACTCATAACTCGTCCCCTTCGCCAGGACCTCTCTAGCCCAGCAAACCTTTGCCTACAGAGCACACACCCTTCTTAACTGTCTACCCCCTGATAGTATTGCTGAGCCAAAACTAGGCACCTTCAAACTTAAGCTTCATGAATACTTACTTGCTCAAAGTAGTTGTGACTGCTTTACCTAAACTGATTCTCACCAGCCACCCTTCAACCCTATCTCTCCCTCCCTCCCTCCCTCCCCTTCCTTCCTCCCTCTGCTCTCTCCTGCCTACCCAAACTCCCCTACCCCTCCCTCCATATACTTTCTCCCTCTTAGTCTCCCCATGAATTCCCATCTTTTCCTCTACTCTGCCCTCTCTCTCCCCTCCTTCGCTCTCTTCCACCTTTAGCTCTGCACTCACACCCCACCTCCTGCACTCATCATCATGGGTATCGGCAGGCATACTCAATGTACTCTACTGAGTACAGTAAAATCTGGAAAACTCAGAGGCAACATTAGTCTCAGGCCAGGGCAACAAACACAACCAGAGCCTGATGTACCTGAAGAACTGTTTTTAACCCTTCTCTGATACTTTAGTGTGAGTTTGTGTATGATTTTTGGTAGATGTGTGGCTGCTAAACTTAGAGGCCATGATTATATGAGTGACCTGATCTAGTATGTATGCATCAATGCTGCTATAAATTGTCTTCTGTAAGGCTGGCTACCTTGATGTGGCCCAGAGGCTTTTAATGTATCCTAAACATTGCAACTAAAAGACACACAACTTCTTTCTGATTGGTAGTGTGTGTGTTAGATAAAATAAAATGTTGTGAATCTGTTAGGATCATTGGCTTACTATGCATTGTTCACCTAAATGGGGGTAAGGCATTGTTTCTGTGACAGGGCAGCACTTCTTTTAGCTTGCGTTTACAAGGGGGCAACTGTTCTGTCAGCTGTTGAGTACACATTTTAAATTTCTGGCTACACCCCTGCTCATCATCTGACAGGGTCTTTTTCTGACTGATTTATGCTTATTGAACCTTTTAACTAGTCAGTCCTCTCCAGACAGTTTCTTGTAACTTGGTGATTTTGAAATTGTACAACCAAGTATCTACCTACTCGTTCGTGAATTATGTGAACATTAGTCTGTCTTTTGTAATCTGTGTTTAACTTACTGTTTGAATTTGTGAAATTTATCTGTTAATGTAATCTCTATGATTTAATGACATGCTGTATCTCCCCAGTTTGGTGTGGCACCTTTGTAAAGGTACTGTAATCCTAGACCTCAGTAAATAAATAAATACTCTTACTATAGTGGCTTTCACGATTACACATGTCTAGAATGGCAATGACTGGATTCATGTTGTTGACCAAATGGCCAGTTCAGTTGGGGGTTGCCAACCAGTTGCCATCACCAGCTACCTCATGTGAAGCAATGATACACCAGTACAGGACTCTATACAATGCAAGGTATCAATGATGCAATATAGCAATATTTTTTTCTTATGCTTATGCTATAGTTTGTAAAATTTTAAAACTCAATAAAAAATTATTACAGATAAAAAGGACTCAGTATAGCATAGTGGTTAAGGGCACTGAGCTGCAAACCTGAAGACCTGGGTCTGAATCCCACAAGCCCCCCACTCGCATACTGTGTGACCCTGAGCAAGTCACTTAACTTCCTTGTGCTCCCAGGTCACATCTGGAAACAAGCTCTGGCTTAGTGTGCCTTTCCTGGTTAAACAATTTCCCCTTTCCCTATGCACATACGATATCGCAACTGTGGACAGCAAGATTTGTTAAGCCATACCCATGTACAACAGCAATCTGCAGCTTCTGAAAGTTGGTCAGAATCACATCTAACCAGCTGTTATAGTTTTGGTGTTTTTCACAGCTTTCCCCTTGGTATCAGTAGAATAAAACAGAAACTTAGACATCCAGTGAATTACAATACAGCTAAATCAGAACAAAGTCATTGTGAATGAAGCTGCACATAGAACACTGAAGAACAAAGGATTCTAAGAACATCTTGTGCCGACTACTGAATTGACTCATTATAGTTCAGCACATTTTGGTTAGCAACTGTTACTAAGAGGCTCTTCATCTCAAGCTAAAAATCCCCAAACTTTTAAATAACACAACCTTCAGCAGTGGTCAAAGGCTGAACACAAGTATCTCCAGTCTATTATGGCTTAGTCTTAAACCTCTGTCTCCTTACCCCATCCCCATGCCAGCCCAATCTGCATTGTCTGGTCATATGAATATGATCATCTTATACATAATAATTTTTTGTTTTACCAGGAAAGATGGACTGAGCCTTAAAGTCTTGTTTTCCACTCATGCCTATGCCACTAGTATTTACGCTGTAACAGAGCTCTTATGGTTGTGAAAGAGTACAAACACTCCCGAAATGACCTGTAGGAATGGCAACAATGCCACACCTACCCATGACCCAGAAACAAGCCCCTCTGCAGCTTCAAATCACAGTCACTGGCACTGCAGGGAGGGTGGCAGCTCACCACTCCATGTTAGTGTTTGGGAAACACTGAACATCAGATGCTGAACGGGCGTGCATAGCCAGGGTTGGCCCCTCTGCTCATGCCTATGTTTTCAGATCATTGATGAAAATGTTGAAGACCAGTGGCCCCAATATAGATCCCTGAGGGATGCCACTGAGTAACTCTCTCCACTCAGAGAACTGCCCATCCCCACCACCCTCTACTTCCTGCCCTCACACCAGTTAGCAATCCACCTTGTGTTTGCCTTGTGTAAAATGCACTGATGTAATTTGTCCAAAAGCTTGTCATGCCCCACAGTGCCAAATGCCTTGCTGAACTCCATATTGGCTACATCCATAGACCTGCCCCTGTCCACCTCCTTGGTCTCCCCCTCGATGGGGATCAGACTGGTTTTGCACAATCTGCCCTTTAAAAAGCCATGTGAAAGGAGGCAAGAACCTTGACCTCAGTTAAATGCTTTATCATTCTGTCCTTGTCAATGGATTCAAGGGCCTTTCCCAGCACTGATGTCTGGCTGACTGGCCTGAAGTTGCCCAGATCTGACTCTGCCTCTTCTCTCCCCCCCCTCCCCCAAGTCTCTCAAGATTGCCATATCCTTGGCTGGGCTATCTCCAAGCCCCATCCAATGCCTTCTCAGTCCCTTATACTGACTAGTCTTTCCAAGGGCTCTCCCCCAGGTGAGGTCTTTGGGGCACCTGCCTACCTCTACTGGATGACACAGTACCAGAAGACAGTTGCCGTTCAGCTTGGTGGGGCCCGAGAGTTGTGGTATAATTATGTACGCCACCGGGGGGGGGCCTTTGGTCAGTGTTGGTGTCCCCCCCCCCTACTGGCAGCTCCAGCTGCAATGACATCTGTGGTCACCCAGGTGATAATAGCGCAGTGGAGTCTGTATCACTCCCTCTCCAGGCATTTTCAGGGATGCTCAGTCCTCCTCCACCCGGCTAGCCTCCCGCATCCCAGGCTCACTCCTGAACCTGGGTTACCGTGTCACAAGCACCGACGTAGCTCCTGCAGCAATGTGCTGGCCAATCTTTCCCCCTTCTTCAAGATGGGCACAACAATTGGCATGTTCCACTTCTCCAGCATGTTAATGCATGTGTGATATTTTCTGCACAGTATTAACGTGACACCCTCCAGCACCACACCTGTATGGACAGATTCATGAAAGATTATTTATAGTGTCCTTCCAATTGTTTCTATAGCTCCACTTTGATCTTGGTGTGTGTCCTGTCAGCCCCTTGGGACTTAAATAGCTTGATCTGTGCCAGTTAGTCATCTACTGGGGTGGATGGCCGAAGGTGGGTGTTAGTGTGTTTTTTTCATTGCTGTTCCTCTCCTGATCTCTCAGGACCACAAAATTCTGATGGTTATTTTAGTTTCTAGAGTCTAATTACAGTGGAGCCCACCAGGATGCAATGCAGAATACTGCAGAGTTACTGCAGGAAAACAGCGCAATTTCAATGGCAGTTAATCTCGTTTACCACGCAGGAAGCTGTGATACTGCGCTGCATCCTGGCACACTCCACTATTTCTACCCGCTTATTTGTCAAAAGGTTGATAAACAAACATATGATATAAACGTATGCTACAGAATTAATTTTGTACACCAGATGGTTCACTGTGCCTGTTTTAAAGCAAAACCTGTGCTGTGACTAAAATGACGTCATTCTGTTTCCCGTTGAATGCTGTGGCTCTCAGCAGTTAAGGCAAAGACAGCAGTGGCAAAAATACAATAGAGGTTAAGTTCAAAAATATTTTTTTTAAATAAAAAGTATTTTGTTACAAATACAGCTCAACTAGAAAAATCATAAAAAGCACATTTTGCATTCCCAATAAGATACAAACCACCTGCAAAGTTTAAATTTGCACCACAAGAATGTTTGTAATTGGACCCTCCAGCCTGCAGGTAAATACATACTTTGTGGGTAATTTAAAACAAATGTCTGCTAGCGAGCATGATGGTGCAGCAGCAGTTCTGCTGCACAAGGTGCCGGTGACCCAGGTTTGTGCCCCGTGCTTGGATTGTTGGAGGGACAGCACGAGGAGAGTGAAGTGTCCCAGAGGATGCTGTCCTCCTGTGGGGGGAGAGGGGTTTCAGGTCTCAAACAACACCGCCACCACGGTTACCATAGGCAGCGGTACAGCTGAAAACTTGACATGTGAGTGAGAGATGCCGAGCTTAACTCTATGTACGCATGAACTGGCATGCATGCATGTGTTGAGCTCAACTGTTGGTGCCAGCATGGGGTCATAACGTCACGGACAAAACCGCACATACAAAACAATGGCACAGACACACAATGGCGTGCGCTGTAACAGCGTTGGGACAAAATCCTGACCGAAACAACAACAACGCATGTCATTCCAAAAACAGCAAGTTTCTTTCTTTCTTTTTGAGGAGGGCTTTGCCCCCTGCACCCCCCCCCACAATTATTATAATCAACTCCGGGGGGGGGGAGTTGTGGACTTAGGAGAAAGAAGAAACCTCTGAGCAGGGAATTTTTTTTTTAAAGCTGCATTACAGTGGTACCTGGGAAGAACCGAGTTGCAGTCCCAGTTACCAGAGGCAGGTGCTCTAGCCACTCCACGACAGGAGCAACTTGGCCAGGCACTGCCCTGGCAGCATTCTTCACATTCACTCATGGCAGCATACAGTGACAGGGGTAGAGGTTTTTACCGCATGCTGAAACAACCCCTGTCGCTGTAGAGCCATTCGCACTTCCTACAGCGCAGTATTCTATATGTGGTTTTGTCTGTGCTATACTGAACCAGTGCTGTTAGTGCCCAAGGAGAATAAAGAGGAAAAAAGAATGAGCAATGCAGGATGAAGGGCATGAATACCCTTGAATAACAAATCACCTACCAGACTGGGCAATGGTTCCTTTTTTTTTTTTTTTTCCCTATTTTCTGTTTATCCTCCTTGGCACCTGCAGCCAGGCACTCCATCCCTACCAGCCACCTAGGACTGTCCACCACTCCCCCAGTACCCCCAAGCCCCATTTCCCCATGGATTTATCCCTGTAGCAGGGCGGGAAGGGAGAGGGCCGTCCTCCCCCCACCCACCCAGGACACAATCCAGATTGGGGCAATTACGGACGGTCCGGTGGCAAAGTGGGACACTGATCAGCTGGCAGGGCTTCACAGAGACTGCAGTCACCCTTCCTTTTTCTGCTTTCTGTCCCTTCCCCCTCATGGCCGTGACTGCATGCATGTGGAGGCGCACGCGAATCACATAACCACGCTTCCACCAGGAAGCAGCCAAGGAGCGGAACAACATCCCCCCCATCCCTGGGAGAAGAAAGCCATCACTGGATGCTCGATTCTCTCTCTCTCCCCCCTGCCAACTCCTGGCAGCCTGAGCTCACCCTTGATCCCGGGTCACCAGCAAGGTGCAGCGTCCAGCGCCTCAACCCTCAGCACCACTGAGCTGGTCGGGTAATGGTTCCTTGAAGTCTGGTGGGTTGGTTTCCTCCCTTATCAGCCACAGTAAGGTAGGTAAGCCATGGGTTTGCTTGATTGGTTAGGGAGGGGGTGATGGGGCTGGAAGGTAGCCCTAGACAGGCCCAAATAACAGCAGCCAGGATGAACAGGGGCAGCAACACATGATATAGATTTAGATACAGATACAGATATGGATATAGATAGAAAATAAGTGTGGTATACAAGGAAAGAATATCATAAAGGGGTCGAACAAGCCATAAAGCCATGAGCCCGAAGGGTGATTGTCCTTTATAAGCTTGTTTGACTCAGAAGAGGTATTATTTCACAAGCATGCTAGACTTTGCCAACGTTTATTTTATATAATGCATTACATTGGACACTTTTTGCTGAGTCCTAAGTTCTGCCATAGAGCTGGGGGGGTAGCTTTTACATGAGTTATTAAGGAGCTTGTTACATATGTTATCAAGTGGCTTGTTACATGTGTTATTAAGGGACGAGTTACTTGTGTTATTAAGGGACTTGTTACTTGTGTTATTAAGTGACTTGTTACCTGTGTTATTAAGGGGCTTGTTACATGTGTAATTAAGGGGCTTGTTACATGTGTCATTAAGGGGTTTGTTGCTTTTGTTAAGGTGTTTGTTACATGTGTTATTAAGAGGCTTGTTGCTTGTGTTATTAAAGGGCTTGTTACATGCATTATTGGGGTGATTTGAAGTGTGTTGGGTAGTAATGTGTTTTTAAGGTGTTAATAACACATCAACATAGTAGTAGTATGGCTTTTACTATGGGGATGAGGGCCCAACCATGCAAAATATTTATATATTTTTTGGGGTAGTCATGCCCCCAGATCTCCCTAGAACTTTTTTGGTATCTTTTTCACCCTCATAGAATTGGTTAAGAGTTTTATTATTTTATCTAGTTTAGCAGGAAGTGTTGGCTCGGTCTGAGACCAGTTCTCAAATGCATCCGGGGGGAATAAAAATCAGACCATTACAACACAAAACAATAAATGCAATAGACTGATAACAAACATTACATCGAGGATATGTCATGGGCTGACTTAAGATGTAATTTTTATCTTCATGAGAGGATATATAGTGTCATGCGCCCCTTGCCCCCAAAACCTCAGACAGCCCGGTAGGACCTCCTGTTTGCAAAGAGGATCCCCCTATTCAGGAACTTGTGAGCAGGAGTAAGGGTTTCAGGAAGACTTGACATGAAACCTTCCTTTTCCCAGTGGGAGGGTGAATTCTGTGGTTTCGAGTTCCCCTGACTCTGCACTACTTTCAATATTTGAATTCTACCATGGTCACTGGCTACGTCTTGCCTAGGTAGTTTTATATGATAGCCGAGCAGTTCTATCTTCTTAGGCACACAGTCTTTTCAAAATCCTTCTGTTTAAAATGTCAAATCGCACAATCAGACCCCAGGCAGAGTTGATAAGAAAATCATAAAAGTTTACCTAACATAAAAGCAATACAGAAAAGTCTACAGTTTGGAAGAACTTTGAAATGCAGACAATAACAAAAGTAAAACTAGATGGCTTACAGAAAACACCAGATACTGTATTCTAAACTATACCTTGTTTTGTGGTTAGAGTACAGACAAGATTTTAAATGTCCTTGTAGAGATGAGTCCTTAAGCAACAATCTTGTAGCAAGTTTGTATTCCAAGTTAATTCCTCTGAATGTCCTTTTTAAATTAAATCTTCAGGTACTGTCCTTGGTGAAAAGTCTTGGTTTCCAAAATTCGGACTTAAAAATCAGAATTTTCTGTTCAGTGAGTGAAAAGACTATTTTCCCCACACTCAGGTCTGGTTTTAGAGATTTTTCTGGGCCTACACATATACTTTCTGGTCTTCAAGGATACGCCAGCTGGACAGGCTATTCTGCCTTCCAACTTAAACACCACTCAACTGCTCTGAATTCAAAATGTGTCTGATTATATACATGCTGGTCATCTTCAAGCCACACCCCCTATGTGATGGGATGCAACAGTGTACTTTTCCCTGTAGGGGTCACTGTGGTTCCATGCCAACCCCAGTGACATCTGGTCCATGCATTTGGCTTAACCCCTGACCTCTTCCTGTCATGGAAAGCTAGCTACCCAGTTTTCCCTAAGAGTTATGGTTTCCTGGTTCAATAAAACTGTCTCCCATATACGGGTATGTACCAGATTCACTCTAATCATTAGAACAATTAAGGATATTTTTGTAAGTTCATCCTAAAGCCTTTTAAACATACAGTTTCTTAATTCTAAAGTACATTACATCATATACAATATGAATCCACATAAATGGATCTCAGCCTATTGTGCAACATATAGTATTAGATTTCGTTGGACACTCAGTCCCCCACATTCAAAGGGTAGTGCTGGCATGAATGTGGTTCATGCCAGGGCTCCAGTTGGGAACATATTCAGAGATCCCTCTAGCACTGCCCAAACCTGGCAGCACCAAGGCACTACCCATGATACTGTAGATTTGCAAATGAGGGTCTCCCTCATGCATACTGGTGCAGCAGTATAGTCAAAGGTTTGCAGCGGCACTAAACAACCTTCAGAGCAGCGCTGTTTACTGCCATCAAAAAACATGTCTTGTCTTGGCACTAAGCCCGTAGCCCCCCTGAAGGCAGGGTAGCTGAATTGCAGCTGCCAACCCCTGTGACAAGCATCCCCCCAACCCCCGAACACCCGTTCTGCATAATGTAAGTAAATCCCTGGTAGTCTAGCTGTCCTTCTACCCCCTGATTACTTATCTTGCATAGAAGTAAACCCTAATAGTCTAGCATTCCCCCCTCCCCAATCACCCATCCTGCATACTGAAAGTAATTATCTGGTAATCTAGTGGTCCCTCCACCCCCAGTCACCCATCTTGTATACTGAAAGTAAATCCCTGGTAGTCTAGTGCCCCCCCATCCCCTTGATTGATTGTCAAACCTCACCCATCCACCCATGGAAGACCCCTGCCCTGCACCCCTCCTCAACCTGATCGTCACTCATAGTTCTGACTAGTGCAACGTGGCAGCCGGCACAGCCCTCCTGGGCTGACAGTTGTATGACAGTCATGAAGGCAATCTCCCAGGGCATGGGGGGACCACTACACTACCAGTCATTTACTTTCAGTATGCAGGATGGTTGATCGGGGGTGGAGGAACCCTTAAACTACCACAGCATGTTCACTACTGCTCTGCAGCAGCACTAGGGGTCCTCTGTGCACATGAAAATGAGCCCAAAATGGACGTGCAGATGGCCCCTTACTGCCTTGCATGCTCAATGAGCTCATTTGCATACTCAGATTGAGTATGACCCACAGGAGACCTGGTGCTATCCCATTTCAGGCAGCGCTGTCTCCTGTGGGTTATATGCAGCCCTGGTCTGTGTCTGCACAGCTCAGATCCACTTAGAACAGGTACACTGAGCTAATCTACCATCTGCTAGCACAGCATTTTCAGCTTAATTACATCTGCTGTCTGCTCTGCCGAACTGTGAGACTGGGAACTGAGAACGTCTGTTGTTGCCTGTAGGAGGAGGAATCGAACTGTGTGCCTGACATCTGTTGTAACTGTGAGCCTGATACCTGTAAAGCATTTTTGTTTGCTTCTGTGCCATTGCTCCCCCTTTGGCCCAGTATACCTGTGCTCTAGTGAGAGGGGCCAGGTGTAACGGAGCACACATCATCAAAAGAGGAGGGGCAGTATACTATAAAAGAACCGCGCTGCCTGTAGCGCGAGCGCGGCAGCGCAAGCGTGAGTGGCACGAGCGCCACTCGGCACCAGAAAATCCATTATTAAAAGAAGGAAAGAAGTTGAGCAGCACTCTTGCAGATATTTCAGAACACAGTGGTATAATAGTTAAATTTGTAGTTAAATAAGCTTGAAGTTGTTATCTCCTTATGATAGGGTACAGGTTTGCTGCTTGTATAGGGGTTTGGGTGGGCTATTTTGTTGGCATTTAAACTATTTTGATCCATTATTTAAATTTTAAATTGGAGGGGGTAAGCTAAATCTATTCATGGATGCTTATTATATGAAATTTTATTAGCATTGCTTCTGTACCTTCCCTAAAAGATAATTTGGTCTAGAAAGATACATGAGCAAGTTTTATTATTAGTACAATATTTTTGATATTTAGTTTGACAGGAATAGCCTCTATCAGAGGATTACTCCTGTTAAATTGAGGCAGTTGTTAATTATTGCACTTGAATCAAAGTTGTTAGATTAATAAGGAGGTAAAGATTTGCAATAGTGTCAATGTTATGGTGGGGCATTGTATTAGTAGGGTGCCAGTTCCTTTTATATGTAGACCCTACTCAGAGGGAAAAAGATGTTGCAGAGTGCTCATATATGGTAACAGAACATAAAGGTACCATGTCAGGAGAGAGAGGTGTTTTAATTAGGTGGCAGGGGATATTCAGGCTTCTTTGCTGGATATGCACACTGAGACTATTTTGACTAAGTGAGTGTGTATATGTAGCAAAATTTTAAGTGGTTGGGGACAAAATGCCATTCTTGAGGGTTCTAATATAAGCAATAATATAAGGAGGGGGAAACAAATCTTAAATTGTATAGATTGGGTAAATGGATTGTAATTATGGGGTTAATGTTAAGTGGGGATGTTCAATTAAACCCCGGGCCTGTAGTTGATTTGAATGATGATTATACATTAGAAATGTTGAATGAAAAGGGGTTGAAGATTGTGCATATTAATATCTGTAGTTTGTTTAAGAAAATTGAGTATTTGCGAGAGTGGGTGGTGCTATAAACCTGATATACTAATAATCACAGAGTCATAGTTGCAATTAAAAATTCAAGATAATGATATAGCTTTGGAAAACTTTAATACGTGGAGAAAAGATAGATCTAAAAGGGGGGTGGGGTGGAACAGTAATTTATGCCAGAAATTGGATTGATATTAAGGAACAGCAAAATTTGTATAACTGGACTGATACAGAAATTTTGTCATTCGAAATAAAGTTATCTTATTCCAAACCTATATTATTGTTTGGCATATATCGTCCACCTAAAAGTAGTTTAGTAGTTTTCTTTGAAATGCAAATTATATTAAAGAATTACCTAAATTCACATGAGTTATTGGTAACTGGGGATTTAAATGTTGATTGGGGAAAATACTGTAGATGCTCATCATAGTTTCATTGATATGGTCACAACCTTGAATTTAGTACAACTGATAAAAGATGTAACCAGGTTAAATGCAATAAATCCCGGTAATTCAACTATTTTGGACCTTATATTTACTTCAAATCCTGATGTAAAGAGTGGGGTGTTACCGGATTCAATGTCTGATCATCAGATAATTTTTTGTATTAGAAATCAGAAAACTAGAAGGGTACCTAAAAATATTATACACACCAGGGTATTTAAACATTTTGATTATATCTCATTTGTGCAAGAAGTAGAAAGCTATAATTGGGAAAGATTAGAATTAATTCCCAATGTGGGGGATGCATAGGATATGTTTCAAAAAGATTTAATACACATTTGTAATAAACACGCTCCCATAAAAACTAGGTTGATTAAATCAAATAATGCACCATGGTATGATTCTAGCCTGTTTAAAATTAAAAGAGCTAGAGATAAGGCATGGAAACAAGCTAAATTAGTAAAAGGAAATCAGGAGTGGCTCAAGTACAAACAATTAAGCAATTTGTATACCAAAGAAATTAGGAAGGCTAGACAGGTCTATTGCAACAAAAAATTGTCTAAAGAAATGATGGAAAATCCAAGGGTATTTTGGAACACAATAAATAAGTTACATAAGGGTCCAAATATGGATTATCCCAGTTATTTCCTAATCAATGGAAATAAACTGGATATAGGAAATAAGGTAGTAAATGAGTTTAATACTTTTTTTATTAATATGGGTACTGATGTAATAAAATCGGGAGGAGAAAATGTAAATCAGGCTTCACAAAGAAATTATGAGATAAACAAGCCAGATAGTGCATATGCACAAACCGGTGAACAAGTTGAGTTTGAATTTACCCCTATTATGAGAGGCGAAGTTAGGGATTTGTTTTTTAAAATGAATATCAATAAAGCAGAAGGTATGGATGGTATTCCCAATATTTTATTAAAGTTTGCAGCCCCCATTATAGATCAACCCTTAGCAAATGTATTTAACTTGTCTCTTTTTTCTGCGGAATTACCCTCAGTTTGGAAAACAGCTAAGATTGTACCAATTTATAAGACAGGATTCTAGGATGCTTTTGGAAAATTATAGACCAATTTCCCTGTTACCAACTATTTCTAAAATTTTGGAAAAGATTGTTGCAAAACAACTACAGGTATTCTTGAAAGATAAAGATATCCTAAATGGTTATCAATCAGGTTTTAGATCACAGCATGGAACTAATATGGCTTTAATAAAGGTCACAGGAGATACTGTGGAGGGTCTGGACAGGGGGATGCCAGTGGGAGCAATCTTTGTTGATCTCTCAAAGGCGTTTGATACTTTGGACCACGGCATCCTCCTGTCCAGACTGAAAACCTGTGGTATGTCTGAATTGGTGGTAAACTGGTTCTGAAATTACCTTGATTCAAGACAACAGCAGGTGACCATTACGGAGTGGTCATCTGACTTAAAATTGATTGTTTCAGGAGTCCCACAAGGATCCATTTTGGGTCCTATATTATACAATCTACACATGAATGATTTGAGGTTTGAACAACAGGGAGTGCAATACCATCTTTATGCTGATGACACAATTGTATATTTTGCTGATTTCTCAGTGAAACTTATTCAGCCAGTATTGCAACAGGCATTTGACTATTTGCAGGACTTTTTGCTCAGATCTAAACTAGTTTTAAATGAAAAAAAATCACAGGTAATGGTATTTCATAGGGGAAATGGGCCTAAATTAGAACAAGATGGATTACTAATTAAAACATATTCAGGGGGTATTTTGCAACAAGTTGACAAATATAGATATCTGGGGGTATATTTAGATATAAAACTTAAATGGGATAGTCATATAGAAAACATTTTGACAAAAGTTGGAAAGTGCTTGGGTTCATTATATAGAGTAAGAAACAGTATGCCTTTGGAAATTAGAAAATTAGTAGTAACAGTTGTGGTATTACCCATATTGGAGTATGGAAATGTGATTTATATGGGTGCTTCAAAAGAGCAGTTATACAAGCTTGATGTCATGTATAATAAATTGGCCAGATTTGTATTAGGTGCATCAAGAATGACACATAGAGTGGATATGTATAAAGAACTGGACTGGTACACAATATCTCAAAGGCGAGATTTTAGTACAATTATACTTATGTTAAAATGTATTTCAGGGAAAGCTCCTAAATACCTGGTTGAGAGTATTGATTTAAAAAACCCAGTTGAGGGATTGCGTTCTGCAAATAGTTTAGAATGTTATGTTCCAAAACGAAGAACGGTGTGGTGGGATGATCATTTTTGAAGTATGGGACCCTCCTTATGGAATAACCTGCCTGGGAAGTTTAGACCCCTAGATAGGGATTTCAATTGTATCCAATAAAAGAATGGCTTATGGACAATAGCAATTATGAGGGGGTTTTAGTTTGGATAAATAATGGACAATGGTATGGTAATTTTTGTGATTTGTATTTATTGTTTAAGTATTGCCTACCCTGTTAGTTAAGTATTGTGTCTTCGACATATGTATTTGTGGATGTCTTGGAAATGAGTTATATTTATTGACGTAAAAATGTATTGTGGTCATTGTTCTTTTATGTATATTGTAATATGCTGTAAGAGTAACTGGAACTGGCACCTTGGACCTCTCTGTAAAGGAGCTTAGGCTCAGTGGAGTTATCCATATTCATTATTTCATGAATAAAAAAATTTACTACTACTAGTACTTAGTGCTGCACCAACACGGCCTGATATTCCATTGGAGAGCACTAGCTGGCAGACTATCACTCAGAGCCGGCTGTTCAGTATTGCAAGCACAGCGCAACTGACAGCACTGCAGTTAGAACCAGCTCTGAATATAGGGTCCTCTGATGTTAATTCTGTATTTGTGCAAAATATTTTTTCTACAGTTTTCCTTGGGTAACCAGTCTTCCATTATTCCTTATGTAGTAACTGTTCATTCTTTTTCATATGTTACTACTAATTTTGTTATGTATAATGTTTCATTATATCCTGTAACTTATAATTGTTTTGAATAAAAATGTATAATTAAAAAAAATGAGAAGGCATTGGTCTGTTGATATCTGATGAGTGGTGAAGTCACGCGTGAAACAGTGAAAAGATCACACCCTCAAATGAAGATAAGAATGATATCTTTTTTTTTTTATCAATTAACAATTTTTACCTGCAGCCACAGTCCTGCCCTATATCCAGCCACTGCTCCTCCTTTCCACCGCTGACCCCGAAGCTTGACATGCCCAGCTGGTATACGCAACTACACCTGCGAAAGGGGGCCCCCCCCCTTAGCCCCCGCACCCAGCAAGGATTCATTACCGGCACATGCCTTTCAGGCATTATCGGTGGGTGAAACTGCGGCCATCAAGCTGCCGCGGACTTGTGCTGCCATTTTTCCCCATTTATTTCTCCTTGATGGAAGCAGGGGCGTGCAATGACATCCATGCACTGGCATGCGGATGTCTGCTGTGCTTTTCCTCAACTAAGCACCCGCACAACTGCAGTACCTCCGGGCATCCCCAGGGACCAGCAGAGCACAGCATGCATCCACCCCCTTCTCCCCAGGACTAGGAGAGCTGCCATCGGACTCTCAATCCTAGTCCTCCCCTGCAGACCCCTGACGACCTGGGCTCGTTCCCGAACCTGGGTCACTGGCATGGAACGAGGTGTGGTATCCAGTGCCTCAACCCTCAGTGCCACCGGGCCGACATAAGAATGATATCTTAAGTGAGACCATGCCATATTCAATTTATGCAACAAGTGTTAAGATAGTTTTGATATACAGTTCGGGAAAGGTTACAAAAGACAAAAAAAAGTACAAATGTGCTTGTCTATTCAGTAGTTCAGCATAAGAGCAAGTAATCATACACAGACTACTCTATAGTCAGTTAAAAATAAATGGCATCTGACAAGGAAGTCATGTGATGCCTCTGACATGAATGGCAGCTTCCTTGTTGCCTCCACGAGATGTCTGCTTTCACTTTTATTTAAACATCCAGATTCATTTTCAAATGCCAGTGCATGCTAGACTCCCTTAAACAGCAACCCGATCTCCAATAAGACTGAATATGAGTATAGCTATGGAGACAACCTGCAGCCCAACCTGCCTGCCATGCCAGTGATGACCAGAGAGAGAGAGAGAGAGAGTACAGGCCTCAAAGAAGCATAAGATGTCTGACTCTCCGACCACACTGCCTAGCAGGGTGCCCTACCCCTGATGTCATGGAGAGGTTCTTTTGTGAGCTGGAGACATCCAAGAGGCTGCTCTGAACCTCACCGAGGAGTTCCAGATCATCAAGCCGGAGCTCACGGAGATGACCCGCCATGTGGCTGATGCCAAAACATGCATTAGCTCACTAGACGATCATGCAGATCACGTGGAGCTGGAACTGGTGAGTGTCTGCCACAAGCTACAGAAACTTGAGGTCCAGGAGGGCCACAGCTGCAAGAAACCCTTGGTGGTTGTTGGCCTCCCTGAGCAGTCTGAGGGTCCTGACACCATTCTTTTCATTCAAAGAATGTGGGAGAAACTCACAGGGCCCTCACCCAGTGGCCAAGCATACATCATACAGCAAACCTGTTGTGCTATATGGCCCATGCCGAACTTCAAGGAAAAGCCCTGGCCAATTATTTTTAGACTGCTCAATTTTCTAGACAAAATGCATATCCAAGCAAAACTCAGAGAGACAAAAGAACTCTGATGAGAAGGAAACAGAGGGTTTATTTTTAATGATTCAAGCCCACTGACCTGCTCTAAACAGACGGAAAATAGAGACATCAACGCTAAACTGCACGCTGCAGGGATTACATTTCATCTGGTCTACCCAGCGAGGCTTACTATTAACACCAAGGATGGGCAAAAAACAGTTCCAGACTACAACTGAAGTCAAGCACGAGTTACCAAAACTTTTCCCTAACTTGCTTCCTGCCTCTTGCAGCCCTCCACACTAATACAGTTTATGATCAACTAAGATACTCTGAGGAACTTTTACTCTGCTGCTGTCACTGATGTGGACCTCAGCTCTCAATTGAGAGACTAGCATTTCATTTCCAAAGGTTGAACTTTGTTGATGGTTTGTTGTCAATATACATTTGGATCAGCTTGTAGGAGAACTATGCATTCTGCCACACCTGTACTATTTATACGACTATGTCTCTCTGGCCATTTGTGAAGCCGCTGGAGGGCATGCATGCATTGCGCAGTGATTGCTGTGCAACTGCTTCTCATGGGCCAATAATACCAGACAATCTGCTGCATTAAAGCGTTTAATAAAGTACTATCCAACTGCCTGGGCACTACATAACACAAGCTTTATCATGACTGCTCCCCAAGGTCCAGCAGCAACAGCAACGCAAATCTAAGAAGCTGTGTGGCTGAGAAACATGGCTCCTATGCAGCCGTGTTCACTCACAGTGCTGATCCAAAGCAGGTCAGAAGCAGAGCACAGAAATGGCTGACAGACTTTCCTTACTAAACATAAGTTCTAGCCAGAGCCAGTGCGGCTGTAGTGAGCTTGCTGAGCTCCGAACAGCAAGTGCCGCTGACCGGTGGCAACGTAACTGCGCATGCATGGCATTCATGCATGCGTAGTTGCAGTGAATAGCATTCTGCCATTCCCAAGACGGTGGCACCAGCGGAACTGCGCATGCATGTGCAATTCTTGCCCCAGAATGCAAAAGTAACAGCCGAAATAGTGCAGTTGTTACTCCATAGCAGCCAGTCATGGTGGAGTGTTACAAGCTCCATTGGACTTTCGGAAGGATAATTTCAAAAGTCCAACAGAAGGTGCCATGATCGGCCGTTTTAAGGCAACAGATCGCAAAAGGGCTGTAGGCTCCACCTACAGCCGTAAAAAAGGACAGTCCACAGACATTTATTACCTAATCGTAACTCAGACTGTCAAAGGAGTGGACTAAAAGTTTAACATCCTCTCATATCCTTTAGTATTCCCTTTATGAATGACCACTGTTTTAGCAGGGAAGGGGCTGAAGAATTACATACTTAATGGATACTGGAGCAGGCACAGGGTTCTCTTCACCTGTTTAGTATTTCTGTTATGTACATGGCCAATCGTCGCTCTCTGCCTCATACAAATATATGATCCAGCCCACACACCCTCCTGTTAGGGAGCCATCATCCCTATATTTCATGGCCTTGAGGACCCCCTAATGTGGTATATGGCACTATCCAGGACATGATCAATAATCACACAACTGACATACAGGAGCATCTTGGGGAGCTGACAGGAGGGACCTCTCATCGGCACCATTGCAGACCAGTCCATAGGACTTTGGTTGGAAGGACTGGGGGTAGCCAAATGCCTGCACCCCTTCGGGTAAGCTAGCCTGGACTGAAACATTACCAAGGGTAAAGTTCATTGTTCAAATGTTGGTTTCTGTTTTATGTGTTCCTATTTGTTGGGGGAGGGGGAGATAGGGTATATTTACTATTGTTGGAAATTCTCATTATCTATGGTTCTAGCAGAAGGTGGGAAGAGAAGTCAAATGGGTGAAAAATCCTGGGAACATTGAGGTTATACGATGAGTAATAAGAAAAAATTACTCACCTTAGTAATGCTGTTTCTTCTAATGGAGTCTTGCTGTATTCTGACATATGCAGTGATCACCAACCTTTGAACTGCCCCGGAGAACAAAGAGTTAACTTTCCATGCAGGGCATGGAATGCTGAGCTCGAGCTCGGTTGAAGCCTCTGTCTGCTGTTGTTTAAACTACAACCGTCAGATCTTTACGAGCTATACTCACTAGGCGTTCTGTGCGGAAACTGTAAACTCACACTAGCCAACTGGCAACTAAATTTGTTAAAAAATGGTTTTTTGGTTTCAAAGCAAAGACTCAAGTCAGAAAATCCAAAAAACAAACACAACACACAGCCAAAATAAAGGAGGGTGAGAAAAAGGGCACCTCTAGGTGCCAACACTGCTCCTGCCCACCCACATCCCAAAACCCAGGTTCTGAGAGGGGATGCAGGGGGGAGGTCAGAATACAGCAAGACTCCATTAGAAGAAACAACATTACTAAGGTGAGTCATTTTTTCTTCAAACAACATGAAGTCTTGCTGTATTCTGACATATTCAGACTACCAAGCAGTACCTCCAAGGAGGAGGGACAGAACCTACTTTGGGAAAAGGCTCTGAAGTACTGCTGTGCCAAACTAAGCATCACTCCTAGCCTGGATATCCAGAGAGTAATGCTTGGTGAATGTATGAACTGTTTTCCAGGTGGCTGCTTGACAGATTTCTAAGATAGGAATATCCCTGGCAGCAGCCAGGAAAGCAGCTGTACCTCTAGTAGAGTGAGACCTCAGGCCTGAGGGTGGGGTTCTACCCAATTTCTCATAGCAGAATTGTATACAAGAGACAATCCACCTGGCAATAGATCTTTCAGTGGCAGGTTTGCCCTTACCGACATCCCCATAAATGAGGAACAACTGGAGGGACTCAAACCTGTGACCCTTGGTGCGCTCTATGTAGTAGCTAAGGGCTCTTTTTACGTCCAGGCTGTGCAACCTCCTCTCCCCAGAGGAGGAATGGTCAGTGAAGAAAACAGGGAGAGACATAGACTGATTAAGGTGGAAATCTGAAACCACCTTAGGCAAAAACTTCCTATTAGTTCTTAGGACCACTTTATCTCTATGGAAAGAGATGAAATCAGGCTCCACTGACAGGGCTTGCAATTCACTGATGCACCTGGCAGAGGTGATGGCTACCAAAAACACAGTTTTCCAAGTCAAGTACTTAAGCTCTGCAGAGGACAAAGGCTCAAAGGGGTTGCATAAGGTTGGTGGCATGCAAACATTCAGGTCCCAAGCAGGAGCAGGGTCCCTGAAGGAGGATTGGTGTGTAGCAATCCTTGAAGAATTTGCAAAATACAGGATGGGTTGATAGAGAAGAGGGCTTGCCTACTGACAAAAAGGCAGAAACAGCTGCCAAATGTACTTTAAGTGTAGCTGGTCTGAGTTCCAAGCCATTGAGATGAACCATATAGTCCAGGACTGCAGGCAACCCAGCAGATTCTGGAGAAATATGCTTACCAGAGCACCAAATAGTGAACCTTTTCCATTTGGAATTGTAAGTCTTTCTGGTGGAAGGTTTTCAAGAAGCCTTAAGAATATCCAGAACACCTTGAGAGAGCTGCAACTCAGCAAACTCTAACTCTTCAAGAGCCAGGCCTTGAGATTGAGAGATTTGAGACTCAGATACCAAATCCTTCCCTGAGAGGATGTCAACAGGTTGTAATTCCTGGGAAGAGACAGGGGAAGGTGGACTGCTAAGGACAGCAACAGTGGATACCAGTGCTGTCTGGCCCAGTCTGGAACGATCAGAATCACTTTGCACGGTTGAAACCTGATCTTGACTAGCACCTTGAACAGGAGAGGGAAGGGGAGCATCGGAACTTCCTTCCCAATTCAGAACCAGAGCATCCAGGGGACTGAGCCCAAGACTGGGGTCTGCAGCAAAGAGGAAGTTGGTGATTGTCTGGGGCTGCAAAAGATCTATCTGTGGGCGCCCATTTGGAGAAAATCACTTTCAAAATTAGGGATCTAGGGACCATCGTGGTGGCCCTGAGATATCCTGCTGAGAGCATCTGCTAGGACATTGTCCTCCCTGGGAGGTGAACTGCTATCAGAGAAGTTTGCAGGGAATAGGCCAGAGACCACAACTTCATTGCTTCTGTGCACAAGGCCGTGAGACCGAGTGTCCCTGCTGTTGATGTACCACATTGTGGTGGTATTGTCTGTTCTGATCTGGACTACCTTGTTCTGTACAGACTTGGAAAAAGCTTGCAGTGCCAGAAACACTGCTCTGAGTTCAAGAGATTGAAGTGAAGCAGAGATTCTTGAGGTGACCACAGCCCTTGGTGATAAGATCCCCCAAGTGGGCTCCCCAGCCCAAGAGGGAGGCATCTGTGGTGAGGATTAGTGAATGAGAGTGAGTGACAAAAGGAACTCCCTGTCTTAAATTGTCCTGATCCTGCCACCATTGCAAAGCCTGGATCAGGGTTCGAGTCACTGGGACTAGTTTGGTAAGGGAATCCTTTCTCTGGGACCAGAAGGCTCTTAAGTGGAACTGAATGTCCCTCATCTGGAATCTTGCCTCCTAGACCACTGCTGTAGAGTCTGCCACGTGGCCCAGGAGCTGCAAGAAGTGCCTTGCTGGTCGAGACACCTGAAGGGTGAAAGAAGAGGCCAGTTCTATTAGTGTCCTTGCCCTGTCCAGGGGAAGGAAGGCCTTTGCTCTTATTCTATCCAGCTCTGCCCCTATAAAGGTGAGGAGCTGTACTGGTTCGAGAACTGACTTTGGAAGGTTTAGGAGAAATCCTAAGGAAGTGAGCAGTTGCTGAGTTATCTGAAGATGTGACTAGACTTGGTCTGGAGACTGACCCACTATGAGCCAGTCGTCCAAGCATGGAAAGATGGAGATATTTTGTCTCCTTAGGAAAGCAACCACTACTGCCAGGCACTTTGTGAACACCCTTGGGGCTGATGTTAGGCTAAAGGGCATTGCTCTGAATTGATAGTGGCCTGAGGGCAACTCAAACATGAGGTACTTTCTGTGGGAGCACCTGATGGGAATGTGAAAATAGGCATCTTTGAGGTCCAGGGGAGGCTAGCCAGTCTCCTGGCCTTAGAGAGGGCAGAATTATTCCCAGAGTCACCATTGTGAATTTTGGCTTTAAAAGGTGCTTGTTTTGATATCTCAGATCCAGGATGGGCCGCCATTCTCCTATCTTTTGGGGGGTTAGAAAGTACCTGGAGTACAATCCTTTGCCCCTGTGTAGGGAAGGAACCCTTTCTATGGCTCTGAGAGCCAAGAGGGGAAGAAACCTCTGCCTCTAGGGCAAGGGTCTCTGATGGATTTGCGGGTGGAAAGGATCTGGTTCTCATCTTGGGACATTTTTTGAAGCTGAGAACCAGTCCCTGGCTTACTACTTCTGGGACCCACTTGTCTGATGTTAAAGACTTCCAGTCCTGGACAAAGTAAACCAGCCTGCCCCCTACAGGTATTGGAGAATCGGCTCGGGCAGACCCATCAGGGTGTCTGCTTGGCAGGGGCTTTAGGCTGAGGGGTGGAAGCAGGCCTGCTCATACCCCGTCTGCCTCTCCCTCTAAAGAACCCCCTCTGAGCAAAAGCAGAAGAGGAGGCCTGGGCTTGGTAAAAAGGCATTTGAAAGGGCCTGCCCCTGCCCCTGGAATGCTGTCTCTGAGGAGTGGCTTGCCTTTCTTTGGCCTGAGCACTCCTGTAGGTGGTCCTGTACTCGTCCATCTTCTTCATGTAGTTCTCTGTCTGCTCCCAAACAGAGAATTACCAATGACAGGAAAATCCATGGCCTTAGCCTGGGTATCCTGTGATAGGCTAGTACATCTGAGCCAAGCCATCCTCCGAAGGGCCACAGATGTAGCCATGACTCCAGATGAAACATCATTGGAGTCCACAGCAGCATGAAATTGCACCTTGGATGCCTCAGTCCCATCTGCAGCCACCTGCTCCAGCTCCTTGGCAAGCTGGTCAGGGGCCTGTTTAGCTAGAGCCAGCACAGTGTCCCACCTGGACTTCTGGTATCTAGCTGTGTAGGCCATATAGTTAGCCTGCCTGAGTCCCAAAGATGCTGCCATGTACTGTTTCTTTGCCATGGCATCAATCCTCCTGGAGTCCTTATCTGGGGGGTGTGAAGCCAAGGGAATATTTGCCTTATCACAGGCAGCAGCCCAACATGGCTGCATTGCTGGAAAAGGAACTCCGTGTCCGAGCCTGAAAGAGTATACCTCTTGTCCATTCTTCTGTCCACAGGAGGTATGGAATTAGGAGTTTTTAGAATTTTAAATGTCTGTTTCCCAAAAGATTTATGGAGGGGAATAGACAATCTCCTGGACTCTGGGATGTCCATCATATCAACAAAATCAGGCTCCTCCTGATCCTCTATAGCTTCTTCCACAGGAAGCTGGAGGGTTTCAGCCACTTTCTTGTAAAACATAAAGTGGGAAGGGGACTCAGAAAGCCTAGAAGGAGAAACACTTGAAGGTCTGTCTGGGGAGATGTCCGGGTCAACAGGCACATCCAGACTTTCATAATCACCATCATCATCATTATCTTCATACTCTCCCTCCTCCTCCTCCAGTTCATAAAAGTGCACCATTAATTTCCCTGCGTTCTTATTCCTGCAGAACAGACACCAGACGACTTACCCTACTCATCTAATAAGTAAGTTAAAATTTAAAGTTTTGAAACTGTAGAAGTCTAGGGATTTGGAAACAGGTGTTGAGTGGTCTAAATTAATTGTTTTGACAATATGCTGTCCTCTTCTTACTAAAAAGCGACATTATTCGATTCCGGTGATGACTAAAAGAGTGTAGAAGACAAAAAAAATGTCATGAATGCAGGTTAGCGCTTTTTTATGTTAACATTACACTTTTGAACAAAATAAGAACTGATTAATAATTATAAGTGTTCGTCACGGAATTAAGGGGCGACAAGTAAAAATTTAAAGTCCTAGTGATAAGGTTTTAAAGTTTGTTCAGCATGTGTCATCTAATTAGGTTTCTTATTTTCTCACTTAGAAAGAAATAACAGTTATGAGATATATGAGGATTTAAAATAATTTACATGAGAATAGTTGATTAGATGGGCAGGGTCTAATGGCAAAGCACAAATATATATATATATCCCTTGAAAAAGAAGTTCTTTTGGAGAATAGTGGATATCATGGAATATTAATCAAAACAAAAGAACCAATATTCAAGAAGAATCATTGTATTTGGTAATTTTTTCTCTTTGTTTGGTTGATGTTTAACAGTGGCTGTAAGGGGGAGTCAAACACAGAACCTTATGTTTGTGAACAAGAAGATATTAGATATTTGACTGTAAACTTTGACAGTGTAAGGACCTTTTTTGTTGTTTGTTCATATCTGATTTATATGGTAATATGAAGTTATGAAAAATTCAATATAAATTTTTTTTTTTATGTATGTTTATTATTTTTTTAGAAATTTGACCAGTGTCCTGATGAAGGGTATATCCAGAAACGTCGAATTTTAAGCCTGAAAGAAATACGAATAAATTATTTGGACACTATTTTCACAAGCCTTGTTTATTTGGACTATAAGGGAGAATGGGCCTTTTCATATCCAGTATTGTTTCTTTTGATTGCATAGCGTCAGCTATTTACTGGATTCAGGTTCACTCCTTTGTTGGAAGAAAAATATCTTAATGTGTTTGAGGACCTGGAGCTGTACTGGATGAGTCTTTCTTTCATAAAATTCTTCTAAAGTATAATCCGGAACTGGGGGAACCGACTGAACCGAGGTCTAACCGATGGTGCCGGTTTGGCCGGAACTGAAGTTAGCGATTAAACTATCCTTATCGCTTTGGCTATCTCATAGCAGTCGGAGAAAGAACTTGTGGATCCAAACCGGATGATTTATCCCTTTTCTTTCTTTTAACCAGAACCAACTCCTCAGAATCGGTTCTCCTTTTGCCCGAAGAAGTTTCTCCCTGGTCAGAGGGCACGCCTTCTGGTTCGGTCGGAACCGTAGCGGGCTGGCCATCCGGGTCAGCGGACTTCTTGGCCTCCCTTTCCCTCAGTCTACCTACTCTCTTATCCAGGGTAGCTTTGGGAAAACTTTTACAAATTTGGCAGTCTGAATTGAGGTGGTCAAACCCAGACAATAAACACAGGTGGTGTGGGGATCAGCCTTAGCAAGGCTTCCCCACACACTACAAGTTGAAACCCAGTGGGCCGGTTTTTCTTGGTTTTTCAGACATGGCCAATCTAACAAAAGCATTACCTTTTTTTGGCAATCCGCCAGGCAAGATGCCCCTATCAGTTCCTGACCGTGTTACGGGTCTTGGAAAAAACCATAATGAAATACGTTTTTTTAGAACCGATACAGACCGGTTACCACACTCTAATAAAGACAGAAGTTTTTTTACACAAACCTGATCGGTTCAAACCGAACCAATCCAATGTTTACAAGTTCCACACAGAAACTAATACAAAAACCTATCTAGTACTCACGGTACCACAGACAGAGACTTAAACCGACAGGTTCAGTAGCAGAAATTCGGTTGAAACCGAGCAAAAAAACTACACTTTAACCGACTTTTTTGAACCGAGCGAAGGAGAAATCTCCGGAGCGACTGTTCAGTGAGGTGGAGTAAAGAATCTGACAGTTGAAGTTTAAACAACAGCAGACAGAGGCTTCAACCGAGCTCGAGTTCAGCGTTCCATGCTCTGCTTGGAAAGTTAACTCTTTGTTCTCCGGGGCAGTTCAAAGGTTGGTGATCACTGCATATGTCAGAATACATCAAGACTTCATGTTGTTTGAATGTGAATTATATGTTGTGGAATGAAAAAGGTGCCAGGGCTAAAAGCAAACTATATAAAATCCTTCAGCATTTAGTTGCTTTGTTTATGTTGCCTACCTCTTCGGCTGGGGTGGTCCCTATGGTCCCCCAATCTGGTCTACTGATGGCTCCTGCATTGAGCACCAAGCCCGAGCTTCGACCTCCTTCCATTTCCCTCTCTTTAGGCCATATCATGACGCAGAAGACCAAGGGGTCAGGGCCAGAGGGAGATCCTGGAATGTCCTGTGTAGCGCCGCAGCAGACCCTCATGAGTGCCGGAGGATTCAGCGTGTTTTTTCCCCTTAGTTACCCCCCCAATGGTGCAGGAATGCAAGGACGCCAAGGACACTGTGGCATGTGCTCCTGCACTCCGCATGTCCAACATCCACCCGCGCTGTCCCTTCCACTGATCCGCGAGCAGCACTACCCCCAGTCGCCACCAGGAACCAGCAACTTCGCAGGAGTTCCTCTTCACCCTTCCCAGAGGAGGAGAGCAGTCCCAGGGATGCTCAGTCCTTCTTCCCCCCCGGCTGACCCTTGACGACCTGAATCTGCATCCGAACCCGGGTTGCCAGTGTGGCACAAAGTGTGGCATCCAGCGCCTTAACCCTCAGCACCACCAGGCCGACTAATCCTTAAGCATCTGAAGAGAAATGCAGGGCAGATAGCAATGCTCTAGGAGACACACCTCTTAAATGGGGAGGCAAACATATTCTGAAGGGACTAGGTGGACCAAGCATACGAAGCAGGAAATAGCAGCATGCAGAGGGAAGTGTTCAGTTTTAGTTTATTTTAGTTTATTTGTTCGACTGTTTCAAGTCATTACAAAATTATCGATATGAATACAAGATGCAGTATAATACAGCACATCAACCATAAAAACGTACATGTACAGACAACCTGCCTTCAGTATTGTAGCATAAGAAACTACTAGCAGTTGAGAACACCATCAGTGAAAATCCATTCTGTTAAGTAAAATGTTGTCACAGTGCTAACCATTCTTACAATTATTTATTTATTTATTTAAAATTTGATGACCGGGAAATGCACACTGAGCAGAGACTCATTTCCAGGTGCAACCCGGGTACAGTTTGTACAGAGAGTAACAGTAGTTGACGAATACAGACAGTTTGCACAACAGTTTTACAAACAGTTACAATAAATTGCTCGGCGGTAAACAGCTAAACTGAGTGTGGAGTGGGAGAATGGAGATGAGGTTAGCTAGGAGTAGGTGGCTGGGGTAGGTGAGTGGGGACTGTGTGGTTAATGGCATAAACACTTAATATTTCAAATTAAAACACTTAAAGTTTATCATGGTAATGTGCACATTCATAGTTTCCTCAGCCCGGAAAGATGGTTCTTCACTGACACTTTATTCCTCAATGTAATATTAATTATATTAAAGTCACTAAGAGAAGAGCCAGAGCAAGCCAAACTATACTACTGTTTGCAAAGAAGCCTGTCCAAGTTCTCCCAGGGAGCACTAACCACTTTGGCCAGAGCAAACCTCTTTCAGAAATACCACAAATATGCCCCCATCTTGGAGTGAAACCAAGTCAGAAATCTCATGCCCCTTAACCAAAGATCAAGGTCAGCGTTACAAACTATGTTGTCCCAGTCTGGGTTAACAGGCCCTTGTCATTTGACCCCAAATGAGTCAATATGTACTACCAGCCTGACCTGCCGGTTCAGTGGGGCCAAAATGGACACCCTGCAGCGCATGCTGCGCCATATCCCTTACATGGCCCCCAAGCTTAGACACTGTCAGCTGGCCTGCACTTTGGACCTCAAGCATAGGGTTCTGTAACTAGGCCCATATTCCCACACTGAGCCATTGTTTCAAGCCCAAACCCTGGCCTTGGTATTGGGCCCAAGATCTAACTCTCCCACACCCCTTCTGTAGGGATATAAGTATCCTCTCTCCAGAGGTCCAATACAACCAGTCCAAGGTATGCATCCACCAAGCCTTCCCAGGCAACCCCCCCCTACTTGGTGCACAAAATCATTTCAGAGGAAGAGCCTTCTAAAGAACCCTAAAAATTAAAAAATGGTTTCCAAAGACCTTCTTCAATTATTCACCTCAACCCCTAGAGTTTAAAGATAAACTTATAGGCCTCATAAAAGTATTATTCAGCCTGGCCATAGCCCATCATTAATCCCAGGCTCCCGATACCTATTTTGCATTTAAGTAATACTATAAAACAAATTGCGACCAGGACCAAGAAGCCTGTCCACTTGGCCTCCACTTGTCGACAAAACACTTGGCCGACTTTAAGCTAGCATACTTAACAAAACTTTCTGTATCAGCTAAAAACCATCCAACATACTTGCACAGTGTTTTTCTGATTTAGCTACATTCAGCACCTGGAGGTCTTAATCATTCAGCAAGGGCTCAATTTAGACAATATTTATTTGGTCATTGGTACACAAGTAAAGCTTCTTTCTCACCTAAGCAAACAGTGCTTAAAAATCCTCTAAGTCCATGACGAACAGCTGCCTGGCTCAAGCAACACCAAGTAAAAGGCCACAGTGTTAACTACAAATATCTGTTTCTACTGTGGGAGGTTAACAGGCCATAAGCACTGAACTTCCCAAATGACTGACACCATTTGCTCTGTATCAATGCCAAGAATGACTATAATCCATTAATTTACCTGTATATTCTCTGTAATCTCTTCTCTGCATGTATGGCTCCATGTAATGTCTCTCTGTGTCGCCCCTAAAAAAGGGACCTTCGTGGCTCCGTGGGCATACCCGGTCATCAAAATTTAATAAATAAATAAATACCAGCGGGATTTTCAACATTGGGAGTTTAACAGACAATAGTGACCAAACTTCCCTAAACATTTCTATCAATTTCAAATCAAAAACATATTTTCTGTTCTAATGTTACCCAGTATATAAAATTACAAATAGGAGGGGGCAGAGCTAACAGCTAGCCAGGAAAGATGTGCTTAAGAGGAGCTCCTGACAAGTCACCTTTTTACATGGAATTATCTTAGTTATATAGATATATATATATACACACATATATATATGTATATATATATATATATATATATAGATATATTATTTTTTATAAGCTCTTTATCCTCCTTCTGCCCCCAGCTGCCCCCTTCTGACTGACCCCCCCCAGCCCTGTCACCCCGGTATTACCAGAACTTACCCCTGCCTGGTCACCAGGTGCGGAGCCTGCTGGAGGTCGGTTGTCATCCTGCAGCTGGAGGTGTTTTTCCCCATTTTCTCCCTTTACCATTGCTGGGGCACACATGTAGGACATGCGTGCGTAGAGGTATGTGCGCATCCGCAGAAGTCTGGCAGCACCCTCCCTACGTCTGGCCTCTCTGACCCACATTACTCTCTGGCCTCCACCTGGGTGTAGTCATTTGGCAGGAGTGCCAGTCCTCCCTCCCTGGGAGAGGCGAGCAGTCCTCTGGACACTCGATCCTCTCCCTCTCCTGCCGAGCCCTGACGGCCCGTGCTCGTTCCCAAACATGAGTCGCCGGCGTGGCGCGAGGTGTGCCATCCAGTGCCTCAACCCTCAGCACCACCAGCCTGGCTCCATCTTAGTTATATTTAAAGATTTTGCCTCTGCAGACAGAAATCCAGATAGCTGATATTAAAAGCTATCCAACAACACAATTTTCAACCGAAAGCCAGATGGGGAAGCCAAAACAGGGAACCAGCCAACCAACCAGGAAGTCAGTACCACAAAAACCAATAGAAGCTACTGCCTGAGAAGAGATGAGTGAAGTACACTCCGAGGAGCTCACCAATGCGACCTTATTACAGGTCATCAGAGACTTAGACAAAAAGGCTGATTCCTTCAACAGCAAACTATACATAATCGTAGCTCAAATGGGCACTTTCAGCACTGAAGTTAAGTCTGCCACGGAAACAGCAAATAAATCATCAGTGGCTATGTCAGGGGTGCTAAAAGAGAATAAAGTGTTGTGCAGCAGACTGGAGCAATTAGAAAACAGTGTCTGCATGTCTAATATCCGTATACTAGGAGTACCCGATGGTATGGAGGGAGATAACCCAATACTCTTCGTGATTGACCTTCTAAACAAGTTGCTGGACATTGACCTGAAGGATTGCATATACAAAGCTTACTGGATTATACCGAGGTCCCGTCTGAGCAATCTGAGCCAACACTGCACACTGTTGGTTATAACACATGGTCCACATATCAGAGACATTGTGATGGGTGTTGCAAGATTGAAAGGCCCTTTATCTCTACCAGATGGCATCTTGATTTATTGTTTCCCCAATCTGAGTTATTCCTCGAGGCAATACCACAAAGCCTTTGATGCCATACATTCAGAACTTCGGACTCTTGGAATTTCACATATGCTACAGATGCCTGCTAAACTGTGGATCACATATTTAGGAAAAATCTACATTTACAACAACCTGACAGATGCTGGAAAAAAGTTGGAGGCGCTCCAAAAAGACTTTGCTTCACAAAATGAGGCACCAGAATCGGACACTGAAAGATGATTGTATAAACTGTAATTGTATTGCTTATTAGGTTTCTGCGGTCTCACATGCTGGGGGACGGGGGGTGTTAAATTAGGGGTCTGTACAAAAAAAAGAAGCTAAGGCAACTTCATATGGGCAAAAAATCTTTTTTCTTTTTACACACAATGTGTTAGGCAAGGATACGTGGTTCTTGGGCTACCAGTAATTATTAATTTTTAATTTGTAAACCTACAGAGATTTGCCTCGGAGAGATGGTTTAGTGTGGTCCGGACAAGATGGAGCTCGACACGTGGTGGCTCAGATGGAATCAGTGTACCTTGCAGGTTCTTTTCTGTCCACTACTTGCCATGATTTACTGTAAAGGTTAGTCTTCTTTTTCCCTGACCCATAAATAATTTATAATTTGTGCTCCAGCTGTGTTAACTAAGGGCTATGTTTACTTTGCTATTTAGTATAGACCTGCTGTGTTCGGCAAGTAACAGCACTAATGGCCGCAATCATTCATTAGGAAATAGTTTATATCCGTTTGCTTTACATATCGCAGTTAACCACTTATGGAGTTACTAAATATAACTAAAGAATAGTTACTTTAAAAGCAAGTTCTACTGATAGGTGGGTATTACTACTAACTACCGACACTTGGAATCCCAACATTCAGGATCCCGAGTTCAGCAGCCCGACACACACCCGCCTGACAGAAGGAAACTGGTGCCGACAGGGGTAAGGCAGCAGATGTAACGAACCGCTACCTACCCTGAGTAAGGCACTACAAGTGAGGGGAAAATTCAGAGGCTGGCCGAGCTGCCCCAGTGGCATGGAGGACTAAGCCACTAGCAGCTCTGCCAGCATAGCGCTCTAGACCCTGGTTCTCTTCCTGGCATGAAAAGTTTTGCGCCTCGTTGTTTCGCCCCTCATAATTTTTATACCTTTCTCCAAGGTCTGCTCCCCCTTGGAGTTGGTTATTTTGTTTACAGGGAGTGTGGTGGCAGAGCCCCCTGCATTGCATTAAGACCTTGTCGGTCTTCCGACAGTCGGTCTCCTAAACTCGGGCTTATGGTGTTCAGGAGACTGACTGTCGGGATTCCATAGATGATCCATTAGGCACTCTTAAGTATGTTGTTTAAACTGGGGTAGGCTTCCTTTTCATGTTGTTAGGACATCTATCGTCACCCAGAGTGACTTATGAGCAAGTCAAGGGCTCGTATTTTCTCGGGTTTTATTAATATTTTTGGATTAATGTCCGAAGCATTGCTGCATATGGCTTTATTTAGGTAAAAGTAGATGCACTGAAAGTATTCTTAGAGTATTACTCATTGCAATTGCAATTTCGCTTTCCCCAATATGTTGTACCAAAGAATCTAAAGTGACCTCTCCTACAATTAAATTGCTAGTTAGCTTGATAATCTAAGCATATTTCTGTACTCTATACCATGATGTTTTGTATACATTTCATGTATATGTAAAACTGAATAAAAATAATCCCAAAAAATCTCAAATAATCTGGTCCGTAGCTTGTTAACTGTCCTTGAGTACTTTAATACTTCTGGGCTCCAGGCTCTAATAAGTAAGTAAGTAATAATACCCGACAGGGTGGGCGTCACTGGGATATAACGGACCGCCTAGGGATGTAATGAGGCCCGACACCGCAGGAGGAGGGCCTTATAGCCCCTGAAAGGTCCGTTATATCCTATAATGCCCACACTGGAGAGTATTATTACACTTAGAAAATGGGCTGCATATTAAATTTTAAGTACAAAATTTGAAACATAAAATAAATAATATAAAATAAATACGATTTAATAAAAAAAGCACATTCACTGTAAAGTAGTCCTTGAACTGGCACAATTGAGAAGAACTGCCACTAGAGGGTGCAATGTTTTATGGTTTTACATTTGGTATTGTGGTGGTCATCATTCCAACAACCGCTGTTCACCTTCAAATGAGCGTTCTTTGACTACATGTTGTTTCTGGATACAGAGTGAGTCGGCCACAGCTCTGTGCGTCTGCTGAGGTGGAGCAAGCTGGGTGAAGTAAAATACATGACCAGGAAGACATAGATGTTTGTTGTTTAGAACGGGGTAATTTTTGTGTGAAAGTTTTGAGGTTGATATCGGGACTGTGAAGCTGTGGGCACGGGATGCCAGGACTCATGATAGGTAAGCTGTGTGCAGCATTTTTAAAATAAGCCACGTTCTCAGCAGTGCTGTTGGTTGTGGGAGAAAAAAAAAGTTTTGTTTAGGAAGGGTTGTGGTTTAAGTCATGAGTGAGTGGTGACAGGTTAAACAAGTGTCTGCAATGACAGGAAGTCAACGACTAGTTTACCAGTGGCTTAGCGGGCAGGAAAAATGGCAGTACTGAAGTTAGAAAACTAGGGTAGCCCCAGGATAATGCAAGTAAAGGGGCATACCAAAGTGGAAGATGTTATTTTGAGGGCGTTGTTAAAAAATTACAGCCTGGGTGTCAGGCTGTTTTAGCCAATCAGAATGCGAGGATTGCGATACCCATTTTCTAAAAGTGAAATAATGTATAAAGGAGTCCCAACTCTGCTCTCTGAGAATCACTAGTAATGTGTCCGTATTAACAGAAAGCACTAATAGTTACAAACCGATATGGATATAGAACGTTTAGTCAATTAGAAAACAAGTAGCACACGTAGCAAAAAAAGCCTCACTCCAATTGGTACATGTACAAACCATTTATTTTAGAAAAAGTGCAGACACATACCAGACACAGAACATTTTAGTGTAGCACTTTTTTTAATTTTCAAACAGTTTCCAGTTTCCAGACAAATAGAAAGTCCTGAACAAGGTCCAAATACCACATCTCCCGATAATAATGAAAGTTAATCCAGCAATTCAGGCAATTTATGGTTCACAGTGTCCAAGCTTCGATAGCTTTTTGTCCACCAGTCTCCATTCCCATTCTCTGGTTTCTTTTCACCCAAGACAAAGGTACAAACACCTGCAGGAGAAACAAGAAAATCGCTCTCTGAGCACAGTAAAATGGGAGCCACAATTAAACTTCAGTTCCCAGGTCCCCTAGGCAAAGTTAGCATACCCTACAAAAATGCAAAATCTTGCATAGCAGCACGCCAAGGTGCACAGCAATCCTGTATCTTCACAGTATGAAGCTGGGAATCACAAAGTTCGCTTTATCCTCCGGTCCGATCGTTGACCGCCCGTTCATTCTAACCAGGAAAAAAAAAGGGAAAACGGCGTTTTCAGTGTCCTCTCCAACATATGCCTCAGACAAGCGCTAATCTCCAAATGCCAACCATGTGACACTCTCTCGAACGAGCTCTCCCAGAACAATGGAAACTTGGCACTGTGTACTATGTAGTAATGTCAAAACTTTTAAGCAAAGTCAAAAATGTAACTAAAAAAGGCATCGGTAGTGTTACCAAAGAAGAAATCTCCCAAAACTGGGAGACAAGGAGAGGAGCAGAAAGGAGAGCACAGAGCAGAGCAGCACTGCAACCATCTTGCTGCTCCGCCCCACCCAGAGGGAAGTGGTAATGCTCTTTGCCAGGAATGTATGATTCCGGCAGTCCCAGACAGTTCCGGACTCAAAGGGACTCCTACCTAATTTTAACTGAGTGACTGGATCATGCAGAACTGGTGACAGATAATATATTTGGACTGAGCACTGACAGATCTCAGTTTTTTATGCAAGGCTTACTGTTCTGGCCCAATAGTTCACCTTCCCATCCTACTCACAGGAAACTGAAACTTAATGTTCGGTAATGATCTAGATAAATCCAGAGGGAACAGAGGAGGCCAATCTCCAGCACAGCATGCTCTATGAGACATAAGTGACACTTCAGGTCTCCTTGACTCCTGGAGAACACCTGAGCCCTGTATCCATGACTACTTTTCACTCTGCTCCACACAACTCTTTCTCTAGAAATTATTATAAGCTAGTTAGTCAAACTTTCTTGTATGGCCTGCATAGAGCTCAGATCTTGGCTCGGGTAATATCGGGCCACTCTCCAGTCCTTCTTCAGCATACACTGTCACAAGACTCAGCTAGAGATACCATTTGGAGACTAAATATTCAATTGCTGAAGGACAAGCAGACACTGGACAAAATAAAGGAGGCCATTAAACAATTTACAGAGTTTGATAATGCATCTATAGATAAACTAGACATTTTGTGGCAGCGCTGAGAAGTTATCTCAGAGGCGAACTCATTCAGCTGGCCTCGATTCCAAAGGGAAAGAGAGAAAGTTCATTACCTCAGAGGCATACTTATTCAGTTGGCCTCAATTAGAAAGAAAAAAGCAGACTTCTGATGATGATACATTCCCAAATGGCAGCCTGAGCTTACTGCTTCAGATCTCCTTCTGCTTTTAAGAACTAAATCCAGCATTATACAGTGATCTGTAATTTGGGACTTGCTTCAAATAAATTCTAAAAAAACTAAGGCAACAATGAACAATGGCCCCCACAACTTTACCAGCTCACAGCTCAGGATTGTCGGCAGGTGGCAGCATGGCATCCTCACCACCGTTGCAGCATGGCTCCTCACTGTCCAATATCACCAATGAGCCTATACTCTGAACTTTTAGCTTTCTGGACAAAGGTGCGGGACTCCATGGCTGTGATGCACCAGGAATTGGACACTACCAAAGTCAACCACAGGGATCTAGAGGCAGTGCCTACCACTCTTTCAGATCAGTCAGACCATGTGGCTGACTTACTACTCTGTCTGTACCACCATCAGGTGCAGATGGAAGTAAAATGCAAGGCATGGAATGCAGGACACAGTGCAAGAATCTGTGGAGTTCAAGAAGGGCTGGAGGGCTAAAAAATCACTGACTTTGTGGGCTCTCTGACAAAAACTGTGCTCCAGCTCCTGCAGGATTTTGATCTTGAGCTTGAACATGTCCACCATGCCCTGAAACCAAAACCATCCCCTGAAGAATACCCGCATTCAATTATCCTCAAACACAGATATGGAATGCCAGGGCATTGCCATTAACTTCCACCATTGCCTGCACCTCAACCGAGTACTGATAAAAGCCGGTGAGGGCCAACTGTCTCCCTTGAATCTTCAGTAAGGGCTAAAGAACGTTCCCTGGTTTCTCTGGAGGAAAAGGCACCACACTCTCAGGCAGTGCTAGATCAAATTAAAGCCCTCAAAGTAGTTTGAGAGACAACCACCATGACCCCTAACTACTTCAGCATTTACATAGAAACATAGAATTTGTCGATAGAATAGGACCTTTAGGTCCATCCAGTCTACCCTATTGTCCTTGCCTATTACTACACCCTAGATCCTGTTTGGACAAAGGTGACCCTCCCTCCCTCCTCCCTTTCCTGTACCCATTACGTCCATATGTCTATCCCATGCTTCCCTGCAGCTCCCTACTGTCTTTGCCTCCACTACCTCTAGGCTGTTCCAGGCATCCATCACCCTTTCTGTAAAGAAGTATTTCCTCACATCCCTCTTAAACTCCACCCACCCCCAGCTTCATAGCATACCCCCGCGTTCTGGTGCACATCCTCCTCCTCTCAAACAGACTCGCTTCCTGTATCTCGTGTACCCCTGCAAGGTACTTATAGGTCTCAGTCATGTCCCCTCTCACTCTCATCTCCTCCAGTACATATTGAGCTCCTAAAACCTCTCCTTGTATGGTTTCTCGTGGAAACCCTGCACCATTTTGGTAGTCCTCCTGTAGACCGCCTCCACCCTGTCAGTCTTTGCAGAAGTGTGGCCTCCGGAAATGGATACAATACTCCAGCTGGGGTCTCACCAGTAAGAAATATGGTGGCAATGCCACCTCTCTTTTCCTGCTAGAAATCCCCCTCCTTATGCATCCCAGCTTCTGGCTAGCCTTGCCTACTGCCTTACTGCACTGCTCTGCCACCTTGAGATCATCAGATATGGCTACCCCAAGGTCCCACTCTTGCTTTAACTTTATCTAGATGACATACTGCATAACAATTGATTTTCAAGGGCATTTTCTGACACCATGGTGATACAGGTACAAGGTGGGGGGTGGATCTAGCGAGCTGGAATGCAAGAGGAGGGGAGTGGAAGCTTTCTGCGTCCCACAGCACAGCTATTTGGGGGCCCTGCTGGTAGGTACTTCAACTTCTTGCGGTACTCAGCCCTCACCCACTGCAGGATCCTTTGAGAGGAATGGAGGGGGGGGGGCTGCCCTGGGGGCTTGGTTTTCTGGCCTAGTCTGGGCCACTTCTCCTCAATCCCAGCAGAGTTAAAGAGAAGCCCTTTATGAGTGTGCCTCCAGCCAGAAGACCGGAGATGACAGTACTGGTTCCTATATCTGCTGTCCCTGCCACCTACACAAGCTTCACTATAACCTTTAAGAGCACTTACAACTCCCCTGAAGGACTGCTCTGCAGTTAACACTGGTGCCTGGGGTTGCATGGGGACTCTATTTTGCTCTTATACATTCCCTCCCCATCCGGCATGTCTAGGCCTTACCTTTCACCCTCTTACGTGGCCCTTGGGCATCATGTGGTTGTCATTTAAAAACCGGACTTTCCCTAGCTACCGACTGGCAGGTTCCCTTTCTCATTTAGGCAGGAGTTACTGGTAATTTTAGATATTATCCACCATCGTACTTCAGTTTTTTCCTTCCCTCTCCGGGGGGGGGGGAACAAACTTCCTACCATGGACCAATTTAAGCCACAATTGTTGACGTTGTTTCCCACAGTACTTAGGAAGCCCACTCTTGGCATTTGATACTCTCCTTCACAGGGCTTTCCACCTAGCCCTGGACAGGGGCTCCAGAGTTACAAGCCCTCTACATTGGAAGGACACAACTGCACACTTTGTACTGTTTCTACAGCCCTGTTGGCTGCTTTAATAGACTTTTTCTGCAAATATTTTTGGTGCCCAGTCGGCACCCTGTGTTTTCTTTATTTTACTATATACTGCTTTTGTGACTATTGTGTATTGACCTGTGTTGGTGGGAAGGGCGAAGGGGAATTAAAGAGTTTCTCAAAGGGGTAAATCAGCAGCTATTTAATGGGACTTTGTTGTTATTCTCTGTCATGATGACTATAACTATGAAGTTCATGTTTTTTTAATGTCAGTGGGGTCCACAATCCTATTAAGGCGTTTCAATTAACTGCAAATGTTCTGCCGAGAACAGGTAGAGTTATTGATTCTCCAGGAGACCCACCACCCTGCATCAGAAGATCTTAAATTTAAAAAGCTGCGGTTTATGGTTTTGGGGTCCACTTCTCATTCATCAGGCATGCATCGGGGGGTATTAATGTCAGTCAGTCGTTCCCATCCTATTGCCATTACTCAAACAGTGGAAGACATGGAAGGCAGATATATTATTTTGTCAGGCTCTATATATATCAAACAAGTAAGCAAGCCAATAAAGTTTTTAGGCACCCATTCCCGTAGGCTCTGGGCATTGTACATTATAAAATGCCATAACATTACATGCAAAATATGAAAAATAAGATAGAAAATGATTACAATATTAATATTTAAAAACTCACTTAAATCAGTAAAGTGGCTGCTTGGTGACAGGGTGACACTGGCAAACTTATATCTACCATCCAGGTCACCAAAAACATTAGCCCAAACATTTAATAATAAATTGCTTTCTCTTCTACAGCTCCAGTTGCTTTTATGTGAGGACTTTAATACCGTTCTCTGGCCCACCTTGGATGCTTCAAACCACCATCCATACCGTAATACCCAGCTTCAGAAGTATCTTAAATCTACAGTAGACACTTAGCCTTCTTAGATGCCTGGCACCATTTGCACCCTCAATCTGTGGAGTTTACATACCATTCACCCCAATTCCACACCTCGCTCGCCTGAATTATTTTTTGTACTGGCTGAACAGGTAGATATTCTCCACTCTGTTTGACACAGGCCTGTCCACTTATTGGACCCTGCCCCAATTATTACAGAACATCATTTAGGTAAACCCCAAAAATGCTCCCTTGGAGATTTAATTTAGGCTGTCTCCAGGATGAAGTTTTCTTGAAACAGGTGGCATCCTGGATCCCACAAATTTTGTCCGACAATTCTACTTCCCCAGTGGACACTCTATTATGTGGGACACATTGAAGATGGTGTTAAGGGGAAACATATTGCATATGCCTCCCACTAGCGTAATCTGCAGAGGACTAATTAAAACAGTTACAGGAAACCCTCCACACTCTCCAAATGTTGTATGTGCAGGGAACTCAGTCTTTGGGCTATCAGATTTCACAGATCAAGGTAGAAATTTAGCAAATCATTTATATAAAGGTGGAGCAAGTCCTATTTTATCTTTGTCATAAATATTACAATGGCAGGGCCGGGAAGCTTGAGTTTGGCCCCGTGTCTTCGACTACAGTGGGTCCAGGCTTGCATAATGCAACTACAGGGCCCTACTACAATGGCCTTAGTACATAAGCATGTAGTTATCTAATGTATCTTACAGGGTTCCTGTCAAACATGTTATCAGGCTGACACACCACCCCCTCATCTGAGGTTCATTCTCTCTTCCATTAACAAAACTAATCTCCACTCAAGCATCCTCTTTGCTTCGTCCTATAATGACTGAAGAAGTGGAAGGGATGCATAAAGACTCTAATACTGGCAAATGCCCTGGCTCAGATGGGTATTCCATGGAGCTCTATAAAAAATTCTGTGAACTGCTATTACCTCCCTTACTCTGGATGTATGTATCAATACAACAGTGAGGTGCACCTCCTCCCTCCTGGAATTACACAAGTATCTGTCCTGCCCAAGCCGGGGAAGGACCTATTTCTGTTTTAAATAATGATTATAAAATCTTTATGGCAGTATGGGCAAAGTGCTTGGATGTCCTTCTCCTGTTGTTGCTGGATGATGAACAGGTGAGCTTAGTCCAGCACTGAGAAGCTTATGACAATGTGCATCATACCTTGCTGTTACTGGAATATGCTTTGGCCCGGTCAGTCCCCCTTGTCCCCTGTAGACTCAATGCGGAGAAGGCTTCTGATAGGATATCCTGGCCTTTTCTGAGGGCAACCCTTCTCCGGTTTGGCTTCCCACTTACTTGGGTAGAAATTCTACTGGGACATTATTGCTCTCCTCAGGCCTGTATTTGGATTAATCTAGGGCTACCTGACACCTTTACCTTAGAGAGGAACACCAGGCAGGGCTGCCCCCTCTCACCGTTACTTTTTACCCTGTACATTGAGCCTCTTACAGTTTTAATTTGTACGGAGAGGGAGGTAGAAGGTGTGCTTCTGGGTGGCAGAGAGTGCAAGTTGCACTTTCTGTGGATCATATTTTACTGACTCTACTGTTCCCAGAGGTGTCCCTGCCCAAGGTATGGACTCTTTTAAGACAGTCTGAAACCTTATCTGGGTTCTGCTTGAATGCCATGAAAACAGAGGTTCTCACATTCAATTTCTGCCCCCCTCCCGCCTTGCAGACTAAGTTTACCTTTAGTTGGACAAGGAATGCCAACAAACACCTAGATATCACTTTGACTCAAAATTTAGAACATCTTGAGCTTCTCAGTTTGGAGCCTATCATCAATAATATCCAACAAGATTTGCAACGATGGGCTCAAATCTCCCTTGGCTTTCTTAACTGAATTGAGGTTGTACAACAAAATGTCCTCCCAAGGGTGCTACATTTTTGCAGACTCTCCTCATTTTTCCTGACAAATCTTTTTTTTTTCAATTGTGAGATAAGTATATTTCTTGCTTTATTTTTTTGGGGGGTCCTCATATTAAATTTAAAGTCTTATAATTGCCCACCGATAAGGGGGGATGTAATTTTCTCAATATACATGGTCATGCCATGGCAGCACATTTGCATGCAATTTGTCTTTGGAGCAGCAGTTCTTATAAATCCCATTGGAAGACAGTGGAATTCATAGAAACATAGACAATGATGACAGAAAAAGACCAGAGGTCCATCCAATCTGCCCAAGTTCCCCAGAATTCCTGGAACCTACTGTTCCTCCAGGGTACTAACCCTCCCTGTCATCTCTCTGTTCTCCTCCCTGGTCCTGTCACCCCTGGTAACCACTATTCCCTTCATTATGTCCCAGCCCTGCTTGAATCCCCTGACTATTTTCACACCCACCACCTCAGCCGACAGACTGTTCCAAGGTTCCACCACCCTATCCGTAAAGTAGTACTTCCTCACATCCCTCCTGAACCTGCTTCCTGTTAATTTCCATTCATCCACGTCACCACAAATTGGTATTCAGGCTAAATAATTCCCTGCAGTTCACTTTGTTAATTCCTTTAAGGAACTTGAAGATCTCTATCATATCTCCCCTCTCCCTTCTGGTCTCCAGTCACTACATATTTAGTGCCTTGAGATGCTCCTCATAGGATCTGCCCTGCTGGTCCCAAATCATTTTTATTACTCTGCGCTGCACTATCTCCAATCTATCCTTATCTTTTCTGAGGTGAGGAATCCAGAACTCATTTTGAATGACTTCTAGTCTCTTGACAAGTATCTAAATGCTTCCCCAGGATATCTTCCCTATGCTGGATTTCAGCGTTTCACTGTACCAGCCTTAAAAGTGTGGCAGCCCCCATTTCATTCTCTGGAACTTCAGGTACTACAAATGTGGCTTTGGCCCTTCCCTCTATTTCTGCCTTGCCCCTTGAACACTACTGATAATACTTTAATTAGATGGAGCAGCCTGAGTCTTACATATGTACATCAGAAGTTGGACAGCATAGCATCATCCAATTCAATACTAAAACAGAGATACTCCCTTCCAGTAAGAGACTGTTTTAAATATTCTCAGACTTGATCCTTTTTATGACATTCTTCTTAGACTGCACTTACACTGCCAGACAAGAGGGGCCTTTTAGCTACGATGTTGATGGGGTCAGAGGGGAGAACTGTAGCAACACCTTATTGGAAACATCTATAAAGGTCTTCAAGATCTATCTCAAAGCTCCACTACCCTCATTCTTCCTAAATGGAATGGGGAATTAGGCATGGCTCGCCCCTTGGATCAGTGGCTGAAGTATTCCCTCTCAGTTTTCCTGGAAGTGCAGGCCTTGATATTTTACAATTCCGGTTATCTAGGAGAAATTCCTGAGACTGGCTCAAGGGTTCTGTTGGTGAAGATGTGGCACTCAGCATGCAGATCATACACATGTTTTGGGGTCTGTTCTAAGGTATCTGATTACTGGAATGGTGTAACAAAAGTCTTAGCACCCATTTTTGATATACCTAAGTTGGTCACATCTTCATTGGTCCTCCTGTCTATACCCCTCCCCAAGACACAAAATAAGAGGCAACACACTGAAGTTATTGTTTTCATTATATATAATAGCTAAAAAAAGTTATCAGAAAGTCATGGCTTAGTCCTACTATTCCCACAAAACGAATGTGGTATGCTCTTATGCATAATATCTATAGTCTGGAGAGTAGAACTGTAATGTATTCCAATACACAAGAAACGTTTGATGCAGTTTGGCACAGATGGGTGCTACATTACGTGAAGGTGGACCCCACCTTTGTGCAATAGGGTTGGTTGAATTATGCACTTCTTACCTGCACCCCCCCCCCCCAATATTCCCGGCCTAACCTTTACAGTATATATGAATCAAATCTTTCAGTTTACAACTCATGTATCTTATTTTCCCTCTCTGCCCGTAACAGATTGTATACTGTCCTTACTGACATATTCAGTTATATGGTGTCTCCATTCTGGTCGCACTATGGTTCAGGAAGGAAGGAAGGCAGTCAGGAAAGAAGGCAGTCAGGCAGAAGGAAGGAGAATTGGAAGGAAGGAAGATGTTTACTTAAAAATATTAGACAACTGGAAGCTAAACTAACACCGATGAACAGTGAAGCTATGAGGCCCATCGCAAAGAACTAAACTGGGAGCAGGTGGAACAAGCTACTTTCTGCACCCACACCAAATATGTGGAGCAGGGTGAAAAACCAGGAAAGCTCATTGCTCTTCACCTTAAGCAACAAGGGGCTGTCCCATGCTATCCCCAGAGCACCAGGACCTCTTGGCTGGGCCTGTAACAGACAAGGGGGTCCAACAGCTCACACAAGTAAACACCTGAGATGGCTGACTGACTTACAAGACAATACAGCCCAGGGTTACATACCCCAGTGACTCACTGTAGAGCAGCAAATGTGCACAGCCTGGACCCATCCTCCCTCTTGCATACAGTCCCCAGAAATCTGCCATGGACCCTACGGAAATCAGTTATTGGAGTTCCACTTAGGGTACACCTGCAACTTTCTAAACTGCTGAACATCACCTCCACCAAGGACCTAGCTTAGCCAATCTATAATAACCCCAATTTTAAGGCAGCTTATGCCCACAATACAACAACCTTTAGGCCTGGTGTACATCTCCCCTCACTAGTTCATCTAACAGTGGGGGCCCATCCCATTCCTTTTCTGACTTTTAAAACTGGCACTGCTTAAGTGGCCTTGTAACATGGCAAAATTAATAGGAGTGCAAGCAAGGAACATAATTTGTCGAAGTGCGTCAGGTGGGACAAGAGCAACACGGCATTATTCCAGCAATAATGTCATGTTGCTTGTGAACTACTAAAAGGAGCCATGGAGGAGAAAACAGCAGTGTTGTAAAAGCGCACAGGCAGAAAATCTACCATATGTTGTCTATCCCACTCACCCAACCAAATGGTCACAGTGCTCAGTGATGCTGACATACCTCTGCAGGCTGGTCCACCAGAAGGAAATCTGCCTGCAGAACACATAGAAAGAACGTGCTCATTGTGAGTAAGTGTGTGAAGTAGCCACAGTAGTCGCAAGGTGCACAAACAGGTAGGATGAGTCCCGTAGATATCAGTTAGTACACGCTCAAAGTCCGAAGCAGGGAAACCAATAGCAAGATAATACAAATCAGACAGTAAGAACACAACAAGGACATAAGAAACACCTGCAAGACAACTTCATATACGAGAGAGACAAACCTGATATGTGGTCGCATCTCCGGAGAGGAAGGAATGGGAAATCTCTATGAAGTCCAGTCTGTCACGGTCCACGGAACCGTGAGCTTTATTCACCATGCACCAGTGACTCCCAGCCAAGAGAACAAATAGATCTGGCAATGGAGATCTGCACTAGTGATACAGTAAGTGCAAATAAGGCAAAATGTAAACTCGACCAATATTTGTGAAGCAGCAAAGTAACGCAGAGGAAGTCGTATGCAAATTATGCAGAGAGGCAGAAGGCAACAGAACAAAAGTCACATGCCGCAGTCCTCCTGAGCAGGCTACAAGCGGAATAGCAATGGCAAAGTGGGAAAAAGTTATACTTTTCATTGAATTAAACAGTATTGTTGTTGCATGCAAAAGTTTTAAACGGACTCATCTGTATGGGAGAAAGTGTCCGCTGCATGTGTCAAAAGTGCAGCAAAGTTTTGTTTGTACCTGAAATACAGTGGCTGAAGGATTTATGAGGAAACGGCACAATCATTTCTGACAGTCCTACTTATGCTGAGACCATGTTATAAGGGTATTAAGCAACTCCAAAGGTGGCATCTAATGGGGAATTAATGCATTGTTGGACTGTTGTAGGCACTCGGCCTGCGACCTCATGCCGCAACGGTCCTAACCATGCATTAATTCCTCATTAGATGCCACCTTCATCATGGCTTAACGCTTACATAACATCTTTAAATTTCTGCAAGTAATGTATGCAGTGGCACATCACACAGGTCGTCCCTATGGCTGTACAATCACATCAAGCTGGTAACTACCATGACCAATGCCAAAACACAGCCTCACTCAGTCTCTGCCTTACATCACACTATATTTAACCATTTTCCATATAAATCAGATGGCCAGTGCCACTACTGGCAGACAGAGTTTCCTGGCAGGTAAATTAATTGAGAATGCCTCTGGTCGGATACCTATGTACGCACCAAGAATGATGAATCAAGGCACACGCTCAGTTCAATATATTAGATAACATTTATTATACACTGGTGAAGATGCACAGAATGAGTAGACTCCAATCAGATGTGTGTACTAGATGTAGTAAAGACAGAGATTCCCTATTGCAGATGTTTGGGAATGTGACTTGTCTCGTACTCTCTGGGGCACAATCAAAGCAAAAGCAGAGCTATTGATAGCTCTTGGAAAATCTAGTCACCCTGGAGATTTCGGTCATGAGTAACTTCAGTGGTATTCCTTCAAGAGAAAGGTTTCATATTGCAGTGATTGCAGCATCAGCAAAAAAAGTAATCCTAAACCACCGGCTTGAGCAGGATATGATTACATACACAGAATGGTACCGAGACCTACTCTTTAATCTCATAACTGAAAGAATGGTTGTCAGCCTAAACAATAGATACAATGCATCTGAAAAAAAGCTGGGCAAGTTGTTTACACTCCATTCTTTCCCCATGATGAAGATCAATAAACTAATGAATACTTCCTTAAGAGGAGAACTGATTATTATGTATGTGTCATTGCTCATACATCTTATGTTGATACTGAACTGCACCTGCCCTGTGTCATGCCTGTATTTAACTCTTTGCTGTTATGTTGTATGTTCTCATCATGAAAATAAATACAACATATTAAATAAAAAATGGTGTCTCACATGTGAGAATAAATATCTGAGCATGCTCAATGTGACCAAAATAAGTGACATTTTCAAGCATGCTCTTTGACCTACTTTACTTATTTTGCTCATATTACTAAAAACAGCACTTTTATCATAGCAAATTTATTTTCACACCTGTTGTATAAAGAAGAACCATACAACAAAGCAGGGAACCATAATTGCTGTGATTACAAACATTACAGAAGGGTTCTACAACAAGGTAAGGAAAAATAAATGCTGTGATCACAAACATTACAGAAGGGTTTTACAACAAGGTAGGGAAAAATAAATGCTGTGATTACAAACATTACAGAAGGGTTCTACAACAAGGTAGGGAACGATAAATGCTGTGATCACAAACGTTACAGAAGGGTTCTACAACAAGGTAGGGAAAAATAAATGCTGTGATTACAAACATTACAGAAGGGTTCTACAACAAGGTAAGGAAAAATAAATGCTCTGATTACAAACATTACAGAAGGGTTCTACAACAAGGTAGGGAACGATAAATGCTATGATCACAAACATTACAAAAGGTTACATACAACAAGACAAGGAACAATACAATGCAGTGGCTATAAACTTTACAAAATTTGTATACAAGGCAGAAAACAAGAAATGTTGTGGTTACAGACATTGCAGAATGTTACATGCAGCAGGACGGAACAATAAATGCAGTGGTTACAAACATTACACAATATTTATTCAACAAGGCAGGAACAATAAATGCTGAGTATACAAACATTGCAAAAGATTTCTACAACAAGCCAGGGAATGAGAACTGCAGTAGTTACAAACATTAAGGAAGGTTTATATAACAAGGCAGGAAACTATAAATGCAGTGGTTATAAACATTACATAAGGTCACATACAGCAAGACAAGGGGCAATAAATGCAGTGGTTACAAACTTTATTATAAAACATCTCTTTTTTTGTTTCTGTAGAAACATGTTTGTAGCTACAGCAGGTGAAGGCCTCTTATACTGTCAAGAGGTCTTCACATGATTGCAGTCCAATGCAACAACCTTCTACATTCTGCATTTTTTTTTCAAACAGCTGTTATATGGCAGTCGATTAAGAGAACAGTTCATCTCTTTAGGACACTATTTAAGAACACAACTTAGAGGCCGCATAATGAAACTGAAAAGAAAAAAAGAAATGGTACAGTAGTTTATATGATACTCACCACTGTGTCCATGTACAGACTTGCTGTAAACCAGATCCTCCGTGAACCACAGCAGCCCTCCAACAGAACAAGAGAAAACTGCACTGTACTTAGTTTTATAATATTTTATTTTCCAAATAAAGAGGTACTGAAGACAAAACTAAAACATTCAGTCCACTCTATTCCCGACTGTAGAAGTCTTAAGTCTGCTTTTACAATTGGAGACACATTTCTTTTTTTTTTCTCTACAACATCCTGGTCTTTCAACACCTGGCAGTATACAACAAGTGTCCATGCTGATCAGAAAAAGAAGTTTCAAAGTTTCTAGAGGTAGGACTTAAAAAACTGTGTTGCAGAAAAAAAAGATGCTTAATAAAAAACAAACATGATGTCCAAGATGTCCCCCAGCTAATCGAGTGTGACATCTCAAGACATCTTTGTGTTACAGAACTGCTCAGCTTCACTTTGCATTTCTTCAACACAAGAGGTCTTGAGACGACACTCTTAATTAGCCAAGAGGTTTCATAGAAATCCCATTTACTTACAAAGAAAATTGCATACGATAAGGCGGGGAACAATAAATACAGTGATTATAAACATTACAGATGGTTAAATGCAACAATACCAGGAACAAAGTCGGTCCGGTGGCACTGAGGGTTGAGGCGCTGGAGGCCACACCTCGCGCCACGCTGGCGACCCGGGTTCAGTGATGGACTTGGGGAGCCAGGGGTCAGCAGGGGAGGGAGAGGATGGAGCACCTGGAGGATGGCTCTCATCTCCCTGGGGCAGGATCCAGGGTTGCTCGATGTCCTAGCGGCCCCTGATGGAGAGCAGGCGCATTGCAGGAACACCAGCCAGCTTAAGGGGTGGAGTGCAGCAGACGCCAGCAGGGCAGCCATGTGCAAGCATCACTGCATGCTGCACTCCCAGGGGAGGAAACCTAAGAAAAATCACCATCCTCGGGGATAGGCGATGGCACCTCACCCCGCCAAACCACACTCCAGTAACGGGCTTCTCTCCTCACTAGGCCGACCGCCCAGCTGGCACATTGGATTACAGACAGAGTGCCCTGGGTGGATAGGGCAGACCCACCTCAGGGGTGCAGAGCCAGGGGATCTGCCAGGCTGGTGTGGGGTGAGGAAGAGAGCTTCAGCTGTGAGGTAGAGCTTGCAGAGTGCGGTGGATGCCTGAGAAAGTTCCCCGTAGAAACGGAGCAAAAAAAAAAAAGCAGGTACAAACAAAAAAACAAGACCAGGAACAATAAATGCAGTAGTTACATACCTTACAAAGGTTACAATAGGTCAGCAGTGTCAGTGGCTCAGTAGATGGAATGCTTCTTTCTGGGGCTGGAAGATCGGAAGGTCATGGGTTCAGCTCCACACCTGGTATGTGGCATAATACCCATAATTGATACTGTAGTGCAATATGTGGGGAGGTGTTGTACTGCTGAGGTGCCATACTTCAAATGAGATGTTAAACCAAGGTCCTTTCTGGTCACTGTCTAGTTGGAAATAAAAAACCCCATGGTAGTTATCAAAGAAGAGTAGGGGAATATTTATTAGAAGAAGAAAAAATCAAACGTGAAAAACTATAAAGAACAATAGTGTTATACAGCACACTGCAACTATAGGAAAACCAGTATTAAAAAACAAAACACAGAAGGAAACACTGGTATGAAAACCCATAACAAATCCCCACAAAAATTAAAACAAAAGCATACTGAAAGAAGGCATGGCACAAACGAACATGTTACTCTTCATCCCCACCAAAACAAAAAACTAATAAACGAAAGGACAATTTCTCCACAGTTTATGCAATTGTTGAGGTGAAACACTGCTTTATTCTAACGTAAATAATTTCTTAAGTTCACTGGTAACATTAATGGCCACCTCTTCTTTTGTGACAAACTTTTGTTTTAACACCCAAGGACAGTGAGACTGCCACACATAATATTTAAGAATGGCACATATTACTTGTAAAGTAGAAAAACCTAATTTCATTCATAGTGCCGAGTATATAGCAAGCACCAACTCCATATGGGTAAATTTCAGCAGTAATGGTTCCTTCCACAGTTTTACTAAATAGGACCAAAAGTCAATCACATAGGGACATTCAAAATAAAGATGATGCTGTGTTTCTAAAGCCTGAGCACAAGAGGTTCTGGGACAATATCATTCCACAATTGACTTGTGTTTGTAGGAGACCCACAGCCCTCTGATCTCCCGGCCTCAGAGGCAAGCGTGCTACCTACTGAGCCACTGACACTATCACACAGTATCAAGGCAATAGTTAAACAGGTCAATCAAGCAAGGTGCTAGCTGCATCTGAAATGTCTTAAAAAATTCACCACTCAATCCATCAGCACCTGGGGCAGTATTATTACACAATCCCTTAATAGCGAGAAATATTTCCTGTGCTGAAATAGGGGCAGTCAAAGCAAGTAGCTCCAAGTCCGACAGAGACGGGATATCCAAATCCAGTAAATAGTCCTTAATCTGAGGGTTCACAGGTCCCGCAGCAAATGTTTGGGACACATGGTGATGAACCACCTGGAGCAAATCATCCCGGGAGGTTACCACAAAACCATGCATATCTCATAATCCATCCAAGGACCTCTTATCAATATGAGTACTGCAGTCCCAGTATGGATCAAAGGTCTGTCTATTACTGTGAGTACCAAACCTAATTTCCTGTTGCAAAGATTGAGCCCTGTCATATTGTAAGGCCTACATTTGCTGCTTGACAATCCGAATCTGGGCACTATAGTTCAAGCGCTCCGTCCAGGAGATTAAATTTTGCATCTGGGAATGGAGGGACAAGTAAGTAAGGTAGAAAGATTGTGATCTTCTACTGGAAAATGAATTCAGGAAATAAATCACATCACGCTATCCTATAATGGGAGACTTCAACATGCCAGATACAGATTGGTCAATACCAGCAGGAACATCTGCCAGAACTAGAAACATGGTGGATTCCCTGCTGGGGGGGGGGGCCTCAAACAACTGGTACAACAACCCACAAGAGACAGGGCTATCCTACATCTAGTACTGACCAACAGGGAAAGGATCACAGATCTCCAGGTAGAAGGTCACCTGGGGGCCAGTGACCATCACATGGTATGATTCAGTTTGGCCACTACAACTAAGTCATCCCATTCCAAGGCAAAAATATGGGACTTCAGAGGAGCTGACTTTGATAAGATGGCCAACAGAGTTAAGTTAGCCCTGGCAAAAAGAAATACAGGTGAGGGGGGTACAGGCAAAGTGGGCAAGCATTAAGGATGCAATACCTGAAGCAACATCCCATTGTGTTAGAGAGAAAAGGAAGTGCAAAAGAAGAAGGACACCACTTTAGTTCTCAAAAACAGTAGCAGAAAAGGTCAGAGCCAAAAGGCTGACCTTCAGGAAATTTAAGAGAATGCAGCGGGATGAAGATAGGGAGGCATACCAAACTTCCCTAAGGCAGGCAAAGGCCCAAACTGAGGAAACACTAGCACAGACAGTAAAAGAAGGTGATAAGACTTTATATAGATACATTAGTGAAAGGAGAAAGTCCAGAGGGGGTATTGCTAAGATCAAAGGAGATAAGGGGGCATGTGAGGAGGAGGACCGTGTAAAAGCATCTATCCTAAATAGATACTTCTGCTCAGTATTTAGTGAAGAGAAGGTAGGGCAGGGCAGGGCTCACAGCTCAGCACCATGGACATAGGGGGCAGGGAGGTGAGCAGTAGTCCTTTCACAAAAGAAAGGGTCCTACAAGAGATCGATAAGCTCAGGGTGGACAAGACAATGGGACCTGATGGCATACATCCCAGGGTACTAAAGGAGCTAAAGGTGGAACTAGCAGAGCCATTATCAGAACTGTTTGGTGAGTCTCTGAGCACAGGAGAGGTCCCAGAAGACTGGAGTTAGGTTCATATAATCCCGCTCCGCAAGAGTGGAAGCAGGGAGGAGGCAGGGAAGTACAGACCAGTCAGTCTTACCTCAGTAGTGGGCAAGATTATGGAGGCACTCCTTAAGGAAAGGATAATGCAACGCCTGGAATCCAGAGGAGCACAGGATCCAAGACAGCATGGGTTTACAAAAGGAAGGTCTTGTCAAACTAATCTCATAGATTTCTTTGACTGGGTAACCAGAGTGGTGGACCAAGGAGGAGCAGTTGATGTAGCCTACCTTGACTTCAGCAAAGCTTTCGATACTGTTCCACATAGAAGATTGATTAATAAACTGGGTAGGCTCAAGGTGGGTCAGAAGTTGGTCAACTGGGTGACAAACTGGTTGATGGGCAGAAAATACAGGTTACTGACCTGTAACAGGAGTTCTAGGAATGGTATATGTTGTTCATCCACACTGTCTGGCAGGTATCCTTGCCGCTTTAAATCTTGCCAGAAGGTCTTCAAGCTGGCTCCTCCCACCCACCCGGGTGGTAAAACTCTCGGCTCCGCCCCATGACGCCAGATCTGGCCCGCTGGAAGCTCAGGTTGTGCGTCGAAGCCGGGGAGGTCGGGTGGGTCGTGTGGATGAACAACATATACCATTCCTAGAACTCCTGTTACAGGTGAGTAACCTGTATTTCTAGGGACATGGATATGTTGTTCATCCACACTGTCTGGCAGACTCTAGCAGTTCTCTGGGAGGAGGGAGGCAAGGCGCACACCCCCTACTTAGGGAATAAAGACTGGAGAACCGAGGCCCCAAAACCAGCATCCCGGCGTGACTCAAGGTCGATGTGGTAATGGGTGATGAAGGTGTGTGCTGACTTCCAGGTAGCAGCCCTGCAGATATCCTGGATAGGGACGTCCCTGGAAGCAGCCACTGATGCAGCAGTATGGCTCCATGCCCGCCAACTTATAGCAGAGATCTATGCAGGAGGTGACCCACCTGCTTATTGTCCGCTTGGCTGCAGGTCTGCCAGGTGCGGCTTCAGCGTAGGTGACAAACAGCTGGCAAACCTCTCCCCGAATTTCAGCCGTGCACTCCTTATAATAAGAGAGCGCCCTTCTAGGGTCCAAAGTATGGAGCCTGTATTCGGCCTCCGAGGTGTGATTGGGGTAGAACACCGGCAGAGTCAACACCTGGTTAAGGTGAAACTCTGACACCACCTTTGGAAGGAATTTCAGGTGGGGGCGCAGGACAACCTTCTCCCTGTGGAAGACCAGGTAAGGAGACTCAATGCAGAGCGCCTGGAGCTCTCCCATCCTTCTGGCTGACGTGATAGCCACCAAGAAGGTGGTCTTCCACGACAGGTGAGAGAGTTCACACCTGTGCATTGGTTCGAATGGCTTGCCCATGAGCTTTGCCAGTACCAGCAGTAAATCCCACGGAGGTGGAGGTTCTCGCACCGGAGAGGAAATGTGATCAAGGCCTTTGAAAAAGCCGCCAGACCACCTTCTCCTGCGCCACCGACTGCCCTCGCCGCGCCTGTAAGCAGAGATGGCTGCCAGGTGCACCTTAGGGTCGCCTGATCAAGCCCTTGACGAAAGGGACCATAAATAGTCCAAGATGCTTGCCAAGGAACAGGAGGAAGGGTCCAAGCCTTGCTCTGACACCAAATGGAAAATCTCTTCCATTTGAAGGCATAGCATTTCCTGGTCGACTACTTACGGGACGCCTCAACTACATTGAGGACCTCGTCGGAAAGACCCAAGGCCTGGAACTCTAGCCGCTCAGGAACCAGGCCATCAGGTGCAGGGATTGAAGGTCCAGATGGAACACCTTCCCCTGATTGACTGAGAGCAGGTCCGGGCGAGCTGGAAGCTGCCTCGGGAGCCTGGAGCTGAGGCTGAGGAGATCTGGGTACCAGAATTGGCGGGGCCAGTCTGGGGCTATCAGAATCACCTGCGCCTTGTCCCTCCTTGCTTTGAGAAGCACCTTGTGTATCAAGGGAAATGGGGGGAAGGCGTAGAAGAGGCCCGGGGTCCATGGCCTCGAGAAGGCATCCCCCTGCAGCGAGCCCTGCTGAAGGGGGGCGGCATGGAACAGCTCAGCTTATGCCTCCCTGAGGCAAACAGGTCCACCTGAGGTGTGCCCCAATGGGAGAACAGATCTTGTACTACCTCCGGCAGGAGAGACCACTCGTGGGATGCAGCCCCTATCCGGCTCAGGGCATCAGCCAGGGTGTTGGAGGCTCCTGCCACATGAATGGCTAGGAGATCTGCCTCCAAGCTGCGCACGAGTGACCAAATGCGGAGAGCTTCCTTGCATAGAAGCATGGAGCGCGTCCCGCCCTGGCAGTTTAGACAGTACATGGTTGTAGTATTGTCCGTCTGGACTCGGACCACTTGACCCCGGAGAAACAGAGCAAAGGCGGTGAGAGCTAGGTGGACCGCTCGGAGCTCCAGCAGGTTGATGTGGCATCGGGACTCCCACGGAGACCAGAGGCCGTGCACCCGGTGTTCCCCTAGATGGGCATCCCAACCCATCAGAGAGGCATCGGTCGATAGAGAGACCGTCGGCTCGGGGCCGACAAATGGGATGCCCTCCTGCAGATGAACTGTAACGGTCCACTACCAGAGAGCGTTCCACATCCCCTGGGTCACCGTCACTAGCTGGTCCAATGGATCGCAGCGTCGTGACCACTGGCTGGCCAGTCCCACTGAAGAGGGCGCATGTGCCAGCGTGCCCAACGGACCACGATGGTGCAGGCGCCATGAGACCCAGGAGGCACAGGAAGTCCCGGGCTGGGCGCGATTGCCCAACCAGAAATGATTGGGCAAAGGAGGTAAGAACCTCGCCCTGTCCGCCGGGAGCCGTGCCTTGCCTCGAAGAGAGTCGAGCTCTGCCCCAATGAAAAGAATCACCTGCTTCGCTCGAGTTCCGACTTGGCCTCATTGATGAGAAGGCCGATTTGAGAGCAAACCTGGAGGGCCAGATCTCTGGACCGCTCCACCTCCTGTCTGGAGGGGGCTGCTATCAGCCAATCGTCCAGGTAAGGTACACCCGGACCCCTTGGCGCATGAGGAAAGCTGTCACCACTGCTATGCATTTGGTGAAGACCCTGGGAGCTGGAGACAGGCCGAAGGGCATGGCTCGGAACTCGAAAAGGGATCCCTCCGCTCAAAAGTGAAGGAATCTCTGATGTGACGGACGGATAGGGACGTGAAAGAACGCGTCCTGCAGGTCCAGAGAGCAGAACCACACGCCAGGTTCCAGAGATGGTATTATCTGAGCCAGAGTGACCATCCTGAAGGTTCGAGACCTTAGGAACTTGTTTAGGTCGTGTAGGTCGAGAATGGGGCGCCAGCCCCCCGTCCGTTTCGGAACCAGGAAGTACCTGGACACAAACCCCGGGTCTGAGGGAGGGTCCGCCACCTCCCTGATCACCTCCTTTTGGAGGAGGAGAGTGATGTCGGCTCAGCGAGCCGACAGTGAGGCTGCGGACCCCAAGGCCCCCCGAGGTGCGACGGCTCTGAAGGGCGGGGCCTGCTCGAACTCCAGAGGCAGGCCTTTTCCCACCACCTCCAACACCCACCTGTCCGTGGTAATAACGGACCAGGCGGAAAGGAAGTGCCGGAGCCGTCCCCCCACGGGGGGAACCTGGGGTGAGGTGACGGGGTTGGGGGCGACACCCCTCAGCCCGTCACTGGGCAGGCTTGGAGGAGGAGCCGCCGAGGGACCTCCTGGGCCTTTACCTCCCTGCTTCCTGTTGGAGGGAAGCCCGGGCTTGGGTTTGGGATACCAAGCCTGAGCCTGCTGGCCCTGACGTTGCTGGGCCGGACGTGCCGCGGGTGCAGAAGGACGAAAGGGCTTAGGCTGTGGTTTGCGGTCTTTGTCCTTCTGAGCGGATGAGACCAAGTCCAAGGTAGCATTGGACTTCTCGATCCTCTGCAGGTGACCTTCCACCCCAGGGCCGAAGAGGTTGGTCCCCAAGAAGGGGACATCCACCAACTTGTGCTGGGTATCCGAGGTGAAGGTGGATATCCTCAGCCAAGCCCGACGACGCATAGCCACTGCGGCCACCACAGACCTGGAACATGAGTCCCCAATGTCCAAAGCAGTCTGAAGCTGCTGTTTGGCCACTGCCCTGCCCTGGTCCCGCACCTGCCTAACCGTGGTCTGCAGATCCGTGGGAAGATGAGGGACGACCTTGTCCAGGGAGCCCAACAGGGCATGAGAGAAATGTGCCATGAGGACGGCCGAACTGGCCTGGCGAAGGCTGAGGGAGAACGCAGCATAGACTTTTCGCCCGGCATAGTCCAATTTCTTGGACTCCTTGTCGGGAGGTTTTTCCACGTCCCTAGCGTTCCCAGCATGCCGGAAAATGCTGTCGGTAACTAACCCCTCGGCCGAGGGGTGTTCCGAAAAACCAGACAAGGAACCGGTAGGGACCGCATACTTCCTGGCCATCCTGGCCGAAGGCGCAGGGCAGGAAGCAGGGCGCTGCCAGAGCTCCAAGGCCGGGCCCACTATGGCCTCGGCCACCGGAAAGGCCTCCGAGGGGAATCCCCTCTGTCCAGAATCTCCGTGAGGGGATACCTGGCCCACTTAGAAATGGGTTCGAGCTTCATCCCGGTGGACTCCGAGATGAGCCAAAGCAATCCCAGCAAGGACAAAGGGCTATCGTCCACCGACTGTCCTCCTGAGGACTCCAAGTCCATTCGCTTGGAGAAAAGGGAGGAATCGTCTTCGGACTCGGAAGAGTCCTCAAAGAGCTGCCTCGGGCCTGAGCCACCCTCCACCTGCCGAGATCGATCGGGAGTGAGGGTGACAGACAGCCTATGGGGCAGTCCCTGAGCCGACCGAGAATTCTTGGTTGGAGCCCTAACTAACGGCTGTGGAGGCGGAGGTTCCACCGGAATCGGTTGGGCAGCTGGTTTTGGCCGAACAACCGGCCTGGGAACAGGCTCCTCGGATAAAACAAGGGGTTGTTTCGGCCGCTCCAGTGACAGCCATTTAATGGCCGGGGAAGGCGACGGCGTCGGCTTGTTCCCGGTCAGAAGGAGCTATTGCCACATGAGGTCCTCATATCGGCCGACGCAACTTACGCCGGCTTCCCTCGTCCGAGGAGGAGGAGGAAGAAGATGAGCGGCGGCGCCGCTGTCAGCGTGCCGAGACCGAGACCGCTTATGACGGCGGATCGCTGGACCGCCGAGAAGTCTGAGACTGAGACCAAGAACCTCGGCTTTCCGAGGATGGTGCGGGAGGTGTCGGGGAACCGCACTCCCTCGGCTCGAGGTTCAACCGGCGCTCCGGAACCGAGGCACAGACAAGCCAACGGGTCTCAACTCCCACCGGGGAACTGGGAGAGGATTCTCGGCTTCTCCTGCCGACAACCTGTCCAACGGGTCAAGAAAAATCTTGACCGCGTTGGCCGGGAGTCTCGGTCAACTGGCCTGACGGGGACACTGTGAGACCAGTGGCCGGTCGAGCGGTCCTAATCGGGTCGACGGCCGGGCAAACCGGAGAGGGATCTTTCCTGCCTCCCAAGAGCATCGACAGTGGACTTACCCTTGTCTCTTTGGACCGAGAAAACGGTCCAGCAGAAGTTGGTCCCTCACCTTTAGTAGAGAGGGTCAGACAAAGCTCCTTAAAAGAAGCTGAATAAGAGGCACTGAGAGAGAGCCGGACAAATGCCGCAGCCGAGGTAGAAGCAGCCCGTGCCGCCTCCTCTTCGAGGGCGATCATCTGCTCGAGCTGATCCGACGAGCCCGCCGCGGAAACCGCCGACCGGGCCTCTTTTGACTTCACCGGAGGAAAACGCTTCTCCGGACGCCCCAGTTGTAAACGGGCAGCACGGTCTTCGAGGACGTAGGCCGAAAAGGAAGAGCACAGGTCGCAGGCCTGCGGGTCGTGCTCCAGGCCTAGACAGTAGATGCACGTGGAGTGCGGATCCGTCCGAGACATCTTCTGCCCACAAGGGCATCTCCGGAAACCGGGAGACGATTTGTCCATCGCAGCCGCGAGGGAGAGAAGACCGAAGTCTTTTAAGCAAAAAACTTTTAAATTCGAAAAATCGAAGAATTAGGAACCAGTCTTATACGCAGAGCGTTAAGGAGGGAACCTGAGCTTCCAAGCAGTAAGGAAGATCTGGCGTCATGTGGCGGAGCCGAGAGTTTTACCACCCGGGTGGGTGGGAGGAGCCAGCTTGAAGACCTTCCGGCAAGATTTAAAGCGGCAAGGATACCTGCCAGACAGTGTGGATGAACAACATATCCATGTCCCTAGAAACAGAGATTGGTAGTAAACGGTATACAGTCAGAAGAGATGCAAGTCACAAGTGGGGTACCTCAGGGATCTGTCCTGGGGCCAGTCCTCTTCAATATCTTCATCAGTGACATTGAAGATGGACCGGAGGATAAGGTTTGGCTGTTTGCAGATGACACCAAGATCTGCAACAGAGTAGATGATCCAGATGGGGTGGGCAGAATGAGAAGAGATCTGGATAAACTAGCAAAACGGTTGGAAGAGTGGCAACTGGGGTTTAATGCAAAGAAGTGCAAGATCATGCACATAGGGAAGAGAAACCCTGAAGCCACCTATAGGCTGGGAGGGGAGTTGCTGGCAATCACAAGGGAAGAAAGAGACTTGGGCATCATCATCACCACTGATGACCTGAAATCATCCAAGCAGACCACTAAAGCAGTAGGTAAGGCTAGAGGGATGTTACGGTGTATTAGTAGGGGTATTACAAGTTGGAAGAGGGAGGTAATAATCCCTCTTTACAAGACACTGGTTAGGCCCCATCTGGAGTACTGTGTGCAGAACTGGAGGCCACACCTTCACAAGGACATTAACCAGATTGAGGCAGTCCAGAGAAGGGCAACCAAAATGGTGCAGGGACTGCAACAGAAAACATATGAGGACAGATTAATGAAGCTCAATATGTATACTCTAGAGCAAAGGAGGGAGAGAGGTGATATGATTGGAACATTCAAACACCTTAAGGGCATTAACAAGGTGAAAGAGTCTAACATGTTTCAATATAAGAAAAATAGCAGAACAAGAAGACACAGCATGAGATTAGAGGGAGGCCGATTAAGGGGTAATGTGAGGAAGTTCTTTTTCACAAAAAGGGTGGTGGATGCATGGAACGGCCTACCTCAGGAAGTGGTGGATATGAATACAGTGCAGGGCTTCAAACAGGCATTGGATAGGCATAAGGGAGCAATACAGATGAGTACGAATAGATAGGCCATTGACAGAGCAAAGGCTGATGGCACATTTATAAGGTAGAAAAAGAAATGGGCAGACGGGATGGGCCTTGCGGTCCTTCTCTGCTGTCAACTTCTATGTTTCTATGTTTCAATCCACCCACCAATCAACCGGAGTATCATATAAGATTCTCACCGATAATCTGGCTGCCCATAGAAGGGACCATTGGGCCAAAAACTCAGGATTGGCCAACCTACTGACATTTAATCTCCAGAGACCTTTACCAATGACTGGGGCATTGCCCCAATCAAAAGAACACATTATCATTTTATGATCTGTAAATGCAAAACAGACAGTATTTGCTGAAGTAACAGAAATAATTGTTGAAATAAAGAAAAAATCAATACATGTTGACAAGGCCCCTTTAAAAAAGGTATTACCACCTGTAGGGTGAACAACCCTATAGGCATCCAACAATGATGCTGCCTGTCGGACTCCATTTAAACAACTGACATCACAAAACAATTTTGTAGTGGCAAGTCCTCTATCCAACTGGGTCAACCCACAGTTAAAATCATCACCCCAAAAAAACAACCTGGAGGTATGGAGATAGGGTTGGACAACAGTAAATAAAGAAATTTGCTGTGCTTTCATCTGCTGGGCATAGACGACAATGACCCGCAGACGGTAGGAATAAAAAGTAACACATAAGGCCAAAGCCCTCCCGGGCATATTTCAATAAGTTTAGTCAGGTGTAACCTGTTGCTATTAAAAAGGATGCCCACTCTGTTACATTGATCCATACCATTGGACCAAAAGGATGGACCGTTCAACCACATCCTAGTAGTACGAGCAATTTCAAAATGAGTCTTTAGCCTAGTATCTTGTACCAAAATAAGATGGCTAGGTAAAGCAGTTAATGCAGAGAGTACTGTAACACATTTTCTATATCCCTTGATGCTGTTAACATTGACAGTTGACATGACAATAGAACCCATAAGGAAAATAACAAATAGGGGAAGAAATGACAGCACTAATTACACTAAGGAAACAAAACTTCAGGTCACTTGAGAGGTTTGTGACCTAATCATAATTCTAGTGGAAGTGGCAGGTCCACGTCCAGGGCAGGGGGGTGGACCGACTGAGAAACAACAACCACAGCCATGTCTGGGACAACCTCCATGTCAGAAGTATCAGATTCCGAAAGGGGCCGTCAAGATGCTTTACTTAAAACCAGAAAATGGTTCTTGGGAGCCCCTGAAACAGATTTATTAATTTTCGGTCCTTTAGGGGTAGCTTTGCCTCCCACCCTGGGGCACTTCTTCTTCCATTTATTCTGTACAAGTTGATAATCGGCATCAGCAGCAGGCAAGGGTTGTGGACCATATATTTGTCCTACAAGATCACAGGGAGTGTCAGACACAACTGTCTGAACTAGGGCAGAGACTGAGGGTTCAGGCATAGAAGAGGCCTCAGGTACAGGAGGGAGAGGGACAGTAACCTCATCCACAGGGCAAGATGAGACGGCAGCTGCCTCAGGAAGATCCATCACTACCACCTCATCATCACTCGGGGGAGAGGGGGCAGGCGCCCCAGGTACAGGGGAGAAGACACCAGGACAGTGAAAAGGTCTGCTTCCCACTTAGCAGAAGCCTGAGCCACCCCAGATTGCTGAGCCAGCAGTACTAGGGCATCAGGGGACTTACTTTTACCCTTATTATGCGAGGCCCAGGGGCATCTAGCATATGAGTGACCGTGTCGCTCACAAAGATTGCAGAGAAAGGAATTCAAGCAATCTTTAGCCAAGTGGACGTATTCCATACAACAAGTGCACTTAGCACTGTCACAGGCATTACTAAACTGTGCCAATGACCCACATTTGAAACAGGATTTCTGTTGGCCATAGTAAAACAATGTACCCCTATCCCTACCAAGAAAAAACACACAGCAAATGCTGAATCCCCCTATCAGTTTGGAACAATTTAACCTTAATTTTCCAAGCACCCATCCAGATGTGTTTGGAATCAAGTATAGGAACCAGAGTCTCCAATACCTCACACTTAAGGCATAACCAAAATAAGATATCTGACACATTAACCCCCTCATTTTTAAATGAAACAGTGTTTGTCCTGGTCGGGGGTTTGGTAAGGGCCACTGCCAAAAAAGGACTCCATAATAGAGTTTTAAACAATTCATTACATCTAGACAAAATCTACTAAGTCCTGCAATATGTTTAAAATGGATATCATAGTTAGCCTCCCCAGTATGAATGAGGGCGTAGATCTCAGAAGAAAAAAACTTCATGGAGTCCTTAAGTAAAGTGCGTGCAACATAGACCCTGTCAGGTGGCATCTGCAAACCACCCTTGTAAATAAGACGGACAGCATTTCTGTGGGGGCTGGTTCACGCCATGGTCAAAACAATTCAGAAAACTGTTTAGGGATAGACCTCATAGGTCCTTCATCTGAATGAGAAGTTGGCGGGGGCAAAGCCCCAGGTGCAGCCACATACGCAGGAGGTGGCACGGAGAGTAGATGCCCCAAGGCCCAATCTAGACCAGACAGTTTAGTATCAGCAGAAACTGGAGGAGCAGGACCTCTAATGTTCATAGTATGTACAAGAGGCAAAGTACTGGCAGGCAGAACTGATTGCCGATAGTGCGGCACCACCATATCTGTGGCTTCTGGTTCCCAGCGTCCCGCTCCATCTTGGAGCCAACCAGCCTGGCGCAAGGCCCTTGCAGGGGACCAGGAATCAGCCCATAAAACCTGTGGGGTTGGCGGTGCTCCATGCACTGATGAAGCTGCAGCAAGCTCTGGTGCCTGAAAGTGAGGAATAGGCCGCAAGTCAGGAAGTGGCAAAGTCACGGAGGGAGTAACACCCATTCCCGATGTTAGGGGTTGATAAAGTGTAGTATCGATAGGATCAGGAACCATGGTGCTTAAAGAAATGATGCAGTGTGTCTCTGCACCTGGAGGAAGGGCCTCCAGTAACCCAAGAAGGGCTTCAAGCCTCAATCCAAGGTCCATGGCACAGTCTCCCACTGTATGCTGTAAAGGTGTTGCAGGAGTCAAATGCTTCATCTCAGAGTCAGGAGAGACCGGCAATCCAAGAGGCAGCAGGTCCACAACAGCCACAGGGGTACATACAGAAGCCCCGGATGCAGTTCATGCATCGGTGTCAGGAGTTCCCTCAACTCGTTGCTCCCATGGCAGAGAGTTCTTACTAGCACCAAGAAGACATTCCTGCTGCAGGATTATCACAGCTAACTGTCGTCGCTTACTTTCCAACTCCAGGTAAAGATCATCAACAACATCATCAGGTGATTTATTCAAAAGAGCCGATTCAGACTTACCAGGCAGTAGTAGGATCGGACCATCCAAAGTTTCTGAGCAATCCACAAAGGCCTCTAGGGAATCTAAAGCAGGAGAGGAGGCCATCCCTCCTGCATCATCCACCTCCAACACCCAACTGACGCTGGTAGCAGCCATTCCACAGCAGAACAGCAGCACCCCCTACCCAAAGAGTAGGAGAGTTTCCCCAATATCATGGCCAAACACTCCTCCATCAATAGAAACAGGTCTATGTAACCCATCACCCAGGATGCACTTGGAAACAAGCTGTGTCAGTTTAATGTACCTTTCCAGGCCAAAAATTACAAATTACAAAAAACCAACAACAAAAAAATACATACAACAAGGCAGGGAACAATAAATGCAGTGGTTACAAACATTACAAAAGGTTACATCGCCTCAATGTGCAGCCCTGGTTTGGGCAGGTATTGGCTAAAATCGTATTGGGGTATGCCACAGGAAAAGACCACCATCATGACTCGATACTCAGCTACTCTGGGACTGAACAGGGACCGAAAATCAGAACAGGAGAGAGTTGGAAACCTCTCCTGCAGCTCCCTCAGTCAGAGTGATGACTCTTCCACTCAGTTCTCTGTGAGCAACTCACTCCAGCTGCAACACTTCATTGTGGCTCATGCTGCTGCAGGAATCCTCCTACGTGGCACCTCTGCCCAGATACTAATAGTGGTGTCAGGGAAGACCTGAAAGTTTAGCCATTTGTTGCCAAGAGTGACTAAACAAAAAGAAACCCATTAATACATTGGATTCTAGTACATAGCTTAACATTTTGAAGACTGTGCTGTAGAAACACTTTAGAAAACATTTCCAGTAACTGAGGGGGGAGGGAGGGGCGATTGTGTTACACTTACTGCCACCAAGGAACCTTGCTGTCCTCAGCAAAGGCCTCACATGTAACAGACCTCCCCCTTGGTGCCCTACAAGGGAGGTTGCGCAAACCACCCTCTACCTACAACCAGCATAGACAGGACCCCATAGGGGACACAGAAGTCATGACTATAGAGAGAACTACCAATTGAAGCTGACTGTGGGTGGCTGCCTATGGGATCCCTAACAGGTAGCATAGCTGGCTACCAGATAGCATGTCTGGCTATGAAACATGATTTCCCAATAGCTGGGGTGGCTCCATCCTATGTGCTCATGGGGACAGTGTCAGTCCATAACTGATGGGAATTCACCCAGCTCCACCACTGTGCGCCTACTATTGAAACCTCTATCTAGGCATTATTCATAATGAAACACTTCCCCCAGACACAGGTCATAGATGCATTAAATGTACCATACCAAAATCAGTAAAATCCAGACCATACTGTGTACAATAAAACCTTGTATCTTTTAAGAATAACGCACCACTATATTTAGGGTTAAGCAGGGGTTTCTATGTTAAACCTCAAATTGTGCACTTTAATATCTTCACAACTGTTCAACGGATTTGCATGAAATTTTGCATGCGCTGTCTAGTGGGGAACATCTCTTAAACTGGCAAGCTGTGTTCCGGTTAGATGTGCAGATTCTGAGATCCGGATAGTGAAAAAACGTAAAAAATCAGTGGTTTTTTTGTCTGTGCCTTGCGCAGAGATGGATTGCAATTTTGGTCTTCAATTTTCAGGGAAGAAAGTGACTGTACCACAATAGTGCCTTTCAGTGCTTTGGTGAAAAAATATTAATAATGTCCAAAGTTAATAAATGTTACAATTTCAGGTTCTGAGCATGCTCAGTATAGTCTTTTGGATAGAAGTCTGGAACGAAAAAATAATTTGGTCCAAATGAAACAGGATCCTTTTTCATTTGGGGCCAGTCCTTCTTCATGAGGAAAAATTCCTTTTTGTTTGCCACCATCTTGTTTTCCGTTTTTTTACAAAACATTTTCAACCCCCTCCCCAAAATGGCATCCTGCAGAGAGACCAGAACAGGTATCTTGCTCTTCGGGACTCTGGTACCTAGATTTTGCACTTTACTGTTGAACAAATGATTCCAAAATGTCTTTATTTTTATTTTAACATGTTAAACCCTTTTTCTCACTCACTTCTGCTTTTTTTGTTTGGGCTTTTTCATTCAAACGAAAAGGATCTCGTGTGACGAAAAGGGATTTTGGACTTAAGCATTTCCCTGGTGTCTAGTGGCCCCCACCTCCAATTGCAGTCTCCATTATGTTTATGTCCCTGGTATCTAGTGACACCCCCACCCTATCCTCGATCTGCTTAATTTAATTACCACTTTCCCTGGTGGTCTAGCAGACCCTTCTCCCTATTCCCAATCTTATTTATTTATTTAGTTTTTGTTGACCAGGTAAGTGCACTAGACAAAGCCTGCCTGTTTTCAGGCACGACCTGGGGGAAGGGGATACAGATGAATGCCAACTGACCTTGAACCAGATTAAGCTGTTGGTGGTATTTTTAGTGAATGAGGGAAATTTGGCCAGGACAACGGGGGAATTCCCCTACTCTTTTCGGTAAGTGCCATGGGATCTTTAACATCCACCTGAACTACCACCAATCCAGGCAGGTGGGACCTCGTTTTTTAATGTCTCATCCGAAAGACGGCACCTCAGAAGTGCAGCACCCCTCTCATGCTGCACTACAGTGTCAGTACTGGGATATTAACCCAAGTGCCAGATGTGGGAACTGAACCCACAGCCCTCTGATCTCCCGGCCTCAGAGGTGAGTGTGCTACCTATTGAGCCACTGACACTGACCACTGAATCTGCCCTTAATTAATTTATTATCACTTTCCCTGGTGGGCTAGTGGACCCTCCCTCCCTCCCTATCCCCGATCTGTCCTTATAAATCACTTTCCCTGGTGGTCTAGCGGACCCCCCCCACCCTGGCAGGCAGTGCCCAGCCACCTCGCTTTCCACCATGGCCGGCCCCGACTGTTCACGTCAATGAATGAGCATGTACTTGACTTGTGCAAGTATGCACTCATTCATTGTCCTGATGTGACAGCTCAGTCGGCAGCCAGCCATGGTGGAGAGTGGGAGCTGTGGACACCCCCCCAATTCACCACCATGGCTGGCTACTGACTGAGCTGTCAAGTCAGTGAATGAGCATGTACTTGTACAACTATGTGCTCATTCACTGACATGAGCAGTTGTGCCAGTCGTGGTTGAGAGCGGAGGGCTGTGCCGGTCCCAGCTTAGGGATGAGATGGGGGAGCAGGGTGGTGGGGCACTGCCTGCTGGGGTGGGGGTCCACTAGACCACCAGGGAAAGTGATTTATAAGGGCAGATTGGGGATAGGGAGGGGGGTCTACTAGACCACCAGGGAAAGTGATAAAATGAATTATGACAAAATGGGGAGGGGGGGTCTGCTAGACCACCAGGGAAAGTGATTTAATCAGGGCAGCTCGAGGATGGAGGGCACTAGACCACCAAGGAAAGTGATAAATATTACATGAAAAAGCATTTGTTTTTGTTGTTTACTGGATTTGTTACCATGTTGGATTGCATGGCAGCATTTTAAATTAGTCTTATTTTGTTTTTACAAAGGAAGCATAATACACATTAAATATTCAGTGATTTGTTTCACATCAAGTGATAAAAAAATGTCATGTCAATGCTAATGTTTATGGGTTGATCTGTAATCACATAAAGTACAAACTACAACACCAGCTATGGGTTACAGTGTCTGTTTGTTGCTGCCAAAAGAAACCCGCCAAGCTGTTTTGTGAAATAGCAATAACAAGCATTTGTCAATGCCGAATGTTGCTTGCTTCTATGTGCTGTTTAGGTATTTGGAAGTCATTGGAGTGCAAATATTGAAAATTTGCGAACTTACGAGCGTAGGAACTGCGCAACGCACGCTCGTAAAACAGTCATTTTTAGGAATTTTTTTTTTCACCAAATTTTCAATATAGCCATTTTAAGATCTCTGCTCATGAACAGTGTCACTGTGATTTTGTTAATGTGTCCCATACATTGAGTTTGCACACCAACTGCGCCATTGTGCGCTACATGGGCGGAAACACATTTTGGGCAGGATGTGAAAAATGACAGCTGTACTGCTCATAAGGAGGTGTGGTAAAATGGCAATGTTGAAAATCTGGAGTGAAAATATTGAAAATTTGCAAACTTACGAGCCTGCGTGGGAACTGTAGCATGGCCTCGTAAACAGTCAATTTTAGGAATTTTTCACCAAATTTTCAACATAGCCATTTTAAGACCTCTGCTCATGAACAGTGTCACTGTGATTTTCTTTATTTGTCCCAGACATTGATTTCAGACACCGACTGCGCCATTCTGTGCTACATGGGCGGAAACACATTTTGGGTGAGATGTGAAAATGACAGCTGTACTACTCATAAGAAGGTGTGGTAAATGGCAATGTTGAAAATCTGGAGGAAAATATTGAAATTCACGAACTTACGAAGCCGTGAGGAACTGCGCAACGCACGTCAGAAACAGTCATTTTTAGAATTTTACATTAATTATGGGATTTTGGGGACCCTCTCATGAATGAGCCACTGTCATGGTATCTGGGCCCAAGGGTGATTTCGCAGTCACTGTGCAGTCACGCACAAATCGCCTTTCAGGCCCGAATAACACCATGACAGTGACATCATTCATGAGAAGGGGTCCCAAAACCCCATGTTGAAAATTTGGCAAAATTCCCAAAATGCCTGAGATATGCAACAAAGTTGAAACCCTCTATCTAGTCCATTATACAGCTTACCGCATTTCTCAGTTCCATGGGTCGGCTTTGAAGAGTGTAGACGTTCCCGGTCCACCGAAGATCGCCGCCACGGAGTCCGGAGGTAAGTATGGGGTGGGGGGCATGGGGAGGCTGGTGCGCAGTGGTGGTGCGGGTTGTGGGGGTCGGGAGACGGCCGCTGGGACCGCTGCTTTTTCAGGTAAAAAAAGATGTCATGGGATCGCTTGCCACGCTGGGGTGGGCTCAGCGCGGGCACAAGGACGCTGGGGGCACGCTGACGGGGATTGGCACTTCACGTCAAAGGACTGATTGCCACGCTTGAGGTGGGCTCCCAGCGTGGCACCCTACAACTGGGAGGGGGGGAGATGCAGCTTAGCCGACAGGGATTGGGCACCCTGCCGCTACACAGTAGGTGCGGGGCGCGCACGCCTGAGTGTGTGGGGGTAGCTACGCTTCTTATCTCTGCTCACTGGAGCGTAGCCTTCTTTTCAATCGGGAGGTTATCGCATTTTGGAGCATGTCATAGACAGCTCCAAAATGCATTGGCTTACAGGGGCCGTGCCTGCCAGCTCACTGACTGAATTGGAGGAGGAGGTGACACACCTCCGAAATCTCCGATGATGGCACTATGTTTCTTGCACATGCGTGCAAGCAACATAAAAATGAATTACAGCTGAACACCTACTAACTTAATATTTTTGGATGGGGATTCCCAGTCCTGACATATATGTAAGAGGATTTTTATTTGTGCATGTGCTCCTGTAATTGATCTGTTTCTTGACATTCTCATTCATTAAGAGTTTGATTTATGAGTTTGGTAGGAAACTACATTCAGCTCTTGCAGCCTTTGCCTCTATATAGCAATCCAACTAGAGTGCTAGACTAGCACAGCTACAAACTCACGAAAAGTAGTGGGGACAAGCTAAGCTTAAGGATGTTCTAACACTGTCTAAAATTTGGAATGCAAAGGGGAAATTAAAGTAATTATTTTAAAGAAAGTGAAAAACTTTACACTGGACTGTTAACTATGTTCAAGTTGCATTCCATCATCACTTATTTGATCTGTGCAACATCTGATTACCTTTCAAGCAGACTATACTGCATTTTTTTAACGATATAAGAGCACTTTGTGTATGTTAAATAGTAATATTTACAGTTAGCGCGACAGACAATATTTGTACCCCTCCTACTCTTTCTATTACAATGCCATTTTCCAAACCTAATGATTTATATTTTGTCAAAGGAATCGCCTCAGTTTTTGGGACTTTCTAGCCTTATTTACTTGTTTGACCAGCTAACTATACAGTTCAAAGGCAACAGACTCAGTAAACTTCTGTAAAGTTGCACCTCCCATACAAATGCATACTTTTAAATAAGGGTAAATTAACTTGGTTTCTTACACGACCATATTATGATTGCTAAGAACCTTATTATAAGGGCACAGTAGTGCCCCAATATTTAGGGTTGAGCAGGGGTTTCTATGTTAAACCTCACATTTTGCACTTTAATATCTTCGCAACCATTCCCATAATGGCAATATACATCCGAACCCAGGCCCAGCCCACCGTAGCCCACCAGTAGGGTCACCCGGGCTCTGCATAGCCTCTATGAATATATGCAGCCTGCTGAAAAAATTTGACTCTTTACAATGTTGGGTCGCTTTACATAGACCAGATGTCATTACGCTGGTGGAAACCTGGCTATCAAAATCCACTCCAGACTCCTTTGTCTCCATTCCAGGTTACTCCCTTTACCCGGAGGATCGTGTTGGTAGACGAGGGGGTGGCTGTGCGATCTATGCTAGGGACTCTCTCACTGGACTGACACTCCCTGCCCCTGCTCTCCCATATGGGGCGCAGGCCCCAACCCTCAAACTGACTCCTGACCCCTCCAGGGGTCCCCTATATCTCACCACTGCCTACTTTCCCTAAAACCAAACTCTGGTACTGGTTCCATTAACTGATTATCTCAAACCACCCTCATTCAGCTGACCAACCTCGTGGTGACCTGAACGTTAACTGGCTCAGCCCGCCTGCCGCCACCACCCGGTGACTCCTTCGCAGCCTTAGACATGTCCCAACTAGTCTCCCAACCCACCAGAGTTAACTCAAAGAAAGGTACCAGCACCTTACTAGACGTTGTCAACACCAACCGCCCAACAAGTCCATGATACCCAGGTCCTTCCTGATTCCTTAGTGACCACTCCCCTATCCTTTTCCGCTGGGCAACCACCACTCCCAAACCCATGGTCCTCCCCACTCTACGTTGGCGCCTCAGACCGGGTGGACTAAAAGCCCTGAAGCTACATCTTGCCCAAATTAACTGGTCTCCCATTCACTATGCCACTGATATAGATACTGCCCTTACCTTCTTCTCTCAAACCTTCAACAAAGCCTGTGACATCTTCGCACCCTGCACGGCTGTACGAACCAAAGTTCGTAATGCCCCCTGGGTTACCCCGGCCCTGCTGCAACTGCTCAGACACAGGGACAACCTTTGGCACCTGGCCTCCGAATCTGGTCGGTTGGCAGACAGACAGGCTTACAATGCCGCAAGAAACAAATGCACCTGGGCTATCAGAAAACGAAAGGCGCCACTATCAGGTCAGCCACCACCTCCTGGGGAATGCAGAATTTTCTGGGACAACATTAAACATCTAAATGGGGAGTGCGCTCCCCACCCCTCTCAGATCACTATTGAAGGCTCTGTCTCCACTGACCCTGCCCGCATTGCCAGCTTCCTCAACTCATCCTTCACGGACCTTAGTTCTGTCCTCCCTAGTGATTTCTTTGATCCTCCTTCTTCCTTACCTGCCCTAGACACTCACTATCCTAGTTTCCACTTACGCAGGGTCACTGCCCAGGAAGTCCGCCACACCTGATTAAAGCGCTACAGAGCAATAGTACTGGCAGTGACTCTCTGGACCCCTGCATCCTCCGCCGGGTTCTGGATCAGGTCCTTGCCCCATTAACTAGCCTGTTCAATAAGTCCCTCTGCCTGGGGCAGTTCCCCTCAGCCTGGAAAATTGCCACAGTTACACCCATTCATAAAGGAGGTGACAGGTCCTCTGCCGGGAATTATCGGCCCATCTCCATTCTCCCACCCCTATCCAAAGCCCTAGAAAAACTGGTGGCTACCCAAGTCACGGATTACATAACCAAATACAACATCCTCTGCCATGAACAACATGGTTTCCGGGCAGGGCACAGTACTGCACAGCCCTTATTGAGTTTTCAAATTTTCCATTCCTCCCTGACTCTGCCCCTCACCGGGCAGTGTTTATCGACCTCTAAGGCTTTGACACGGCTCCCACCCCTCCTGCTGGATGCCCTCAGCCGCACCGGCTTGCCTCTGGTCCAGTCTCCTGGTGCTCCAGCTATTTGTCTGCCCGCTCCCAACGTGTTAAAATTAATGTGACCCTCTCCGATACATGCCCTATCCGCTCAGGTGTCCCCCAGGGCTCCATCCTTGGTCCTCTTCTCTTCTCACTATATCTCAACACCCTCCCCAAAGCCTGTTCTGGTAAAATCCTGCTGTATGCAGATGATGCCGTCATTTTCGCCACCCACCGAAACCCCAGCTCCCTACAAGACTCCTTGCAACAAGCCTTTGTCGATGCTGAAGCCTGGTTCAAAGAGCACAGACTTGTACTCAATCTAAATAAAACCAAAACAATGCTCTTTGCCCATCCCCAAAACAAATCCAGAAATTTCCTCTCGTCCTCCTGGTTCCAAGCATCCTCTTGATCTAGTCCGCTTGTACAAATACCTGGGTCTCCTTTGACTCAGCCCTCACATTCCACGACCACATAGATAATCTAGCCTCAGCTACAAACATGGCTAGGAATCTTTACCGCTATAAGCATTGCCTCCCCAATGCCCTCCGACTAGCAGTCACCTCCTCAATACCGTCCCTTGTAGACTATGGCTTGCCTGTTTATGGTGCTGCAGACACGACCGCTCAATAAAATTCACCACCTTGAATAAGGCCTGTAGGTTAATCACGGGAGCCCTAGGCTCACACATACTCATGTAACTATATGACATGGCCAGGCTACTTAATCTGGACGAACGGCTCAGATACCAAACCTGCCTCATTACTAAAAAAACCCTCCTTGGACTATCCCCACCTGGTCTGACAGCCTCTATCCACCTTGCACAACCCTTAGTCCAAACTCGTAACACCTCTAAGGCCACCCTGCTTGTCCCTAGGTCCAGGACCACTCATGGGCAAAGGTCCTTCTGCTCCAAAGCTCCCTCCTGGTACAACACTCTCCCCACCTCCATCACTGACACCCGTACAATTTCCCGTTTCAAAATCTCACTTCGGAGTCAGCTCTTTAACATGCGTAGCTGTTCCTGCCATTAGGTGATCTAGTTCAAATGCCCTGACAAAGTTCTCTGAGTGGCTCTCTCCTATACTGACTGACAAAACCTCTGAGTGGCGCTCACCCAAACTTATCACAAACCGTGTCCTTTGCCCCTGAACTCTTTCACCTCTAGCAGTCCAGGCTCAAGACTTTTTATCTACATTACCAATGTAGGCTTGTTGCTCAACTTGTACCCATATAACTGTAACAACCTGTGATTACCATTCCTGTAACACTTAAATTGTAACTAAGTTATAACTGCCAGTATCTACCAAACTGTAGCCACAGAGATGTATGCTGTAACCGCAATATTGTAACTAAATGTTGTACTGTATTTGTCCTCTTTGTGACGAGGTACCTTTGGAAATGAGCCCCTGGCTCAAAGGTTGTAAACCAATGTATAAATAAAATAAAAAAAAAAAAAAAAAATAATAATTCGGTATTTCCCTGGTGTCTAGTGGCACCCCCACCCTCCCATGTTCTTCACTAACTGAAATAAAGAATGCCGCTCTCTATGTCTTTTTTTACCTGTAAAAAAAGGTCCCTTGCCAATTGCACCCCCCTTACCCCAACCTCCCACTCAGTACCCACCACTCCGCACATACATATACACATCTATGGAGGGATGGGAGCACAGGGCCTGGAGGGCTCTGTGCTCCCTTAGCCAAATAAGAATTCAATTACACTATCTGAAAATGGATGGATGGGAGCTCAGGGCCCAGAGGGCCGTGCACTCCAACAGGTAAATAAGGATATGATTATACTATCTCAAAAAGTAAGGAAATTCTTTGCAAAACAACTCTGTTAATGCAGCATTATACAATGGCAAGAGACAATCCTATTCCCTGATTGGTCAAACTGGTACTGGAGCTGGGATGTTATCCCAGCATAACATCCCGGCTGTAGTCCCAGTACACGCGGGACCGCATAAGTAATTGAAAAAGAACCGCTCTGCAACCTTCTCTATGAGCAGCTTTAGCAACCCATGTTCTGCTTCGAAATCATGGTCCCGCCCAGCTCACCAGTGACACACAATTTAATTGTTCTGCCTAAAACAACTGTAAATGCCCCACCCCACCACACACACACAAAATACTCTTTTAAAAACTGTAACAGAAAGGCAAAGTGGGCAGCGAGTGAACGAGAAAACAGCTATTCAAACTGCCACCACGCGGCTCTCGCTCACATGCTCACACTTGAAGGAATTTCCTTATATTATTTTATTTCAAATTTATGAAGTAAACAAACTAAAATCTCCTCCCTACCAAGTCCTGACGTTCATTTCAGTAATCACATCCTCCTGGCACCAGTCGGACAGCGGAAACAGTGGAAACCACATGCGGCGGGAGGTATACAATCCCGCAGATCCACACGGCAGCTAAGGAGCAAACAATGGGAAACACAGATGCGGAAGCAATATGAAAAAATAACAAACGCAATCGTTACTGTGGGGAAGTACATACCTATAAAAGCAGCAGCTTAGTCTGATATCATAGACATTAACAGCAGCTCCACCCACTGGTCACAACAGTAAAACAGCACTATTTTTTTAATAAGTACACCTACACATGAAATAAACAGCAAACAATCCAGTTTTAAATATACTTTTTTATCTTTTCATTTTTTTTTTTTTACAGTAGTGAGCCATTGTATAATCCCTTCTCGGGTGTTGGACGCCCTCGGCCGCTGGCCTCGGGCCCAACCACCCGAGGCGGGATGTTATCCCAGCATAACACCCACCCTATCGGGCATTATTCCTTTATTTAGGGTTCAGTCTAAAGCGACAATAGCAGGGAAAATGTGGCTTTAGGATTTCCAACCTTAAAACCCCACCCCTAAAACAAATCAGGGTGCAGTCTTCCCTGGCGTTGTCAACCCTAAAGCTCACCCCATTTTATGCACTTCACAAACACACACACCTAATGTGGTGAGCATTAGGGTTGAGAACACCAAGGAAGACTATACCCCCCGATTTGTTTCATGGGTGGAGGTGGGGTTTTAGGGTTTGACATCCTAAAGCCACATTTCCCTCCTTTTGCCGCTTTAGCCTGAACCCTTAATGTTTTTTATTTTTTTTTTATTTTAGTTTTTGTTGACCGGGTAAGTGCACTAGACAAATCCTGCCTATTTTCAGGCACGACCCGGGGGAGGGGGATACAGATGAATGCCAACTGACCTTGAACCAGATTAAGCTGTTGGTGGTATTTTTAGTGAATGAGGGAAATTTGGCCAGGGCACCGGGGGAAATTCCCCTACTCTTTTCGATAAGTGCCATGGGATCTTTAACATCCACCTGAACTACCACCAATCCAGGCAGATGGGACCTCGGTTTAACGTCTCATCCGAAAGACGAATGTTGCATTAATGGAGTTTTTTGCAAAGAATATGGACATGGCATATCTATGCATTTCCTAAGAACTGAAAACAGAACAATTTGTTACACTTTTAAAACCTGTACAAACTACATCATAGCTATGAATGTTAAAACATTACAAAACACTGTAAAACCAGGCACCATACCAGCACCCCCGTATGCTATGGTTGAAGCCTCAGTTCCTCTTCACTGACTGCCCCTCTAAGACAGCACATGAAAGTACACACAGTACATACTAGTTAACTCTAAATTTTTTGGAACAAGTTTTTTTTAATAGAAGTTTTGTAATTTTTTTCTGTTTTATATTTTTGTGTAAAACAGTATAAATTGGGAAAAGGGAACCGTACAATCCATGTAGGGAAAAGAATGTCCTTGGGGCTAGGAAGTCTGAGACAAATTGTCTCTGGAAAACAGGTGGTAAAAGTTCAAAAAGTTCTTGGAAAAGGCACACTGCCCACTGGAAGTCTCCAGGCCATGTGTCCAATTGGAACAGAGTGGAATAATATTCACAATAACCCTCATTTGTATAACCATGCATGTGTGTGTAACTAGTGTAACAGTCAAGAAACAGCACAAAACTTGGCCCTACCAGTTTTGAAGTGCAGAGAGGCAACTGGATCTCACAACTGCTGTTAGCGTGTGCCTCCTCCTTTGGCCAGAACTGCTGGACTGCAGACCTCGTGAACCCAATCTACCTCATGACCTCTGGAACTGGATCTGTATCCAGGTCAGCAACATCCCTCTTATGCCAGGTGAATGATGCAGCAGCAAGTTGTCCTCCTCTTTGGCAATGCCCTGCAGAAAATGTGGCTCACTGATCATGGCATACCGCTTAAATCGCTACTTAAACAAAGGATCATGGAACACCTTGAATCCAGTGGAGCACAGGATCCAAGACAGCATGGGTTCACAGCGGGAAGGTCAGTCAAACAAATCTAATTGATTTCTTTGATTGGGTGACTAAGGTCATGGATTGGGGGGAGCGGTGGATGTGGCCTACCTGGATTTCAGCAAGGCCTTGGATACCATTCCACATATTAGATTTGTGAACAAGCTGGGCAGCCTGGGAGTGGCTGTGTCTGTGTCTTCTGTCAGCACCCTTTGCAGACTATGTGAAAGGCCCTTCAGCACCATGTATTTCTGCTTAAAGTCAAACCAGCAAGATATTCTGTGGTGATTTGCATATACAACCCATAATGCTTTGCATTATGGGGGTATGTGTGATTTCGTATTTCTTCGAAACTTGGCTTCATAGCCAGTGCCCTATAGGGTAACCCTTGCCTCAGGGGTGGCCTCCTTTTGCCCGACACCTCGATGGCGAAACACGGAAAATGACTACTACAGCGACAGTCACTGTAATGGTCTGTTTCCGTGTTTCGCTTTCCCCCAGTGTCCTGCCCCCTCCCCAGACCAACTCCGACCTGGAGTTGAGAATCCTAAAGTCCGGGGGGGGTGTGGGGGGCATAGCCTCCACAGAAAACACTGGGGACTTGGGTGGCACAATACCTGCGTTGGTATTGTGCCGTCACTGTGCAGTTGGTCGATAGATTTACTGTCGACCAAACTTGGTGATTCCTGCCTCAGTGCTTGCACACTAAGGTTCTTTGTCTTTTAGCTTATTTTTTGTTTTTATTGGGCTCACCACAACATAATCCAGACAGACCAACTTAGGGTAGCTGGTTCATTCCACTGGGGTGTCATACAGACGAGGCACAGTGATGAGTCCTGGTAGGATGAAACACGTGTCTGTGTCTTCTGTTGGCTCCCTTTGCAGACTGTGTGAGAGGTCTTTTTAGCACCACACATTTCTGCTTAAAGTCGAACCAGCATAATATTCTGTGGTGATTTGCATATGCAGTCCATGATGCTTTGCATTATGGGGGTATGTGTGATTTTGTATCTTTGAAATTTGGCTTCCCAGCCAGTATCCTTTGGGATAACCCTTGCCTCAGTGCTTGTACACTAAGGTTCTTTGTCTTTTAGCTTGTTTTTTGGTTTTATTGGGCTCACCACAACATAACCCAGACAGACCAACTTAGGGTAGCTGGTTCATTCCACTGGGGTGTCATACAGATGAGACACACTGATGAGGCCTAGTAGGATGAAACACATGTCTGTGTCTTCTGTTGGCACCCTTTGCAGACTGTGTGAGAGGCCTTTTGGCACCATGCATTTCTGCTTAAACTTGAACCAGCATAATATTCTGTGGTGATTTAGATATACAGCCCATGATGCTTTGCATTATGGACTATGTGTGATTTTGTATTTCTTCTAAGCTTGGGAGTGGGTCCTAAGGTGGTAAACTGGGTTAGGAAGTGGTTGAGTGATAGAAGACAGAGAGTCGTGGTAAATGGTACTCAATCTGAGGAAAGGAAGGTGACCAGCGGGGTGCCACAGAGATCAGTCCTGGGCCCAGTCCTGTTTAATATCTTCATAAATGACATTGCAGAGGGGCTGGGGGGAAGGTGTGCCTCTTTGCAGATGACACTAAGATCTGTAACAGGCTGGACACTCTGAGAGGGATGGAAAAAATGAGGAGGGACCTAGGTAAACTGGAGGAATGGTCCAGAGTGTGGCAGCTGAGATTTAATGCAAAAAAGGTGGAAAATCATGCATTTGGGGCACAAGAACCCAGGGGAGGATTACATGATTGGGGTGGAGAAACGGATGGTCACCAATCTGGAAAGGGATTTGGGGGTAATCATATCCGATGACCTAAAGGTGGCCAAACAATGTGCCAAGGCTGTGGGGAGAGCCAGTGGGATGCTGGGGTGCATAGGGAGAGGTATCACCAGCAGGAGAAAGGAGGTGGTGATGCCACTGTACAGATCATTGGTGAAGCCTCATTTGGAATATGGGGTCCAGTTCTGGAGGCCGCATCTCCGTAAGGACATAGACAGGGTGGAGGCAGTTCAAAGAAGGGCAACAAGGATGATGCAGGGCCTGCACAAAAAGTCATATGAGGAGAGACTGGGAGACCTCAATATGTATATCCTGGAGGAGAGGAGAGAGAGGGGAACTATGATAGAAACTTACAAATATCTAAAAGGCATAAATAGGGTACTGCAGGGTAGCATCTTTCAGAAAAGGAGATGTCCAGGAACGAGGGGGTGTGACATGAGGTTGGAAGGAGGTAGACTAAGGGGTAGCACGAGGAAGTATTTATTCACAGAAAGGGTGGTGGATGCATGGAATAGACTCCCAGCAGAGGTGGTGGGGCAAACACATTGGGGGGATTCAAGCCTGCATGGGACAGGCATGGGGAACCCTAGCAATAGGAACAAGGAGGTAAAGCTGGAGCTCAAGTAGGGTCTGTGGCTTTTACATTACGCAGGGAAAATGGGCAGACTAGATGGGCCTAGCGGTCCTTATCTGCCGTCAATTTCTATGTTTCTATGTTTATTGCATTTCAATGTGGCTTCTTTGTACATCAGGTTCCATTTGGAGGAACCTTACTGGAATGCCCAGGGGTCTGCTCAGCAGTACCAGTCAGGGAGGAGGTGGAAGTAAACAGCCCCATCAAGACACCTCATTCCTAGAGTTTGAACAGACTGTTCACCCTCTGCATAGGTCCATATCACTGCATCCATTCTCAGAGTTCCTCCACCTCGTCAGGTCTCCAGTCTTTCTCTGAAAATTCTTTTGGCTTTGGCTAGGGCTGCCTCAGTACCAGGATAGCCCAGAGAGGTATAATCTTCCCATGCATGCTCCATTGTTCACTACTTCCTCTGGTCCTCTATTTCACAGCAGAGCTCCCTTTGTAGGTAGGGGTACTTCTCCCCAAACTCAGCCTCAGCCCTGCTCCTGATGAGGCATTCCTCTACTTGATTTAGGGAGGAACTTGTTCCCTGCTCTCCCTAGAGGTGGCCAGATCTGTGAGTCCCAAGCATCCTCATCCCAGTACACTGTGTGCTGGGCAACATCATCCTGCCAACTGTAAGGTTCAGACTCCTCAGTCTGGGCAAATCCAAGAGCAAACGGAGGATAGACAGGAGGGCAGATCTTAAAAGAATCCTCTTCTTCCTGGGATTCAAACTCAGACCATACTTCAATGATTGCTGAGGATATTTCCACTGGACCCTCATCCTCCAAAAGACTGGTCATGGCCAAAGTATGGGGTACTTCTGGGTCTCTGGCTTCCGTCAGTGCTCCCCAGAACAGCACAGGTGAGGGCGCATCAGAGGTTTTGCCAAGCTGCTGCTTGTCAAAGTCTCTGGCTGGATCGAAGTCCAGGGAGTCCTCTGTCACAGTCTGTTGTGTCAAGTGATTCTTCCTCCTCCTCAAACCAGAAGCTTGGTGGGGGCAGCAAGGAGATAGCATACCAATCAGTCCACAGTGCCTCTACTTCTAGGTTACACTGGGTGCCAATGCAGACCAATTGTTCTAAGCTTTGTTGTCCTCTGCATAGCAGAACTGGGTCACTACTGCTGGTTGCAGGTCCAGTGGCACATTGTTGTACATTCTCTTCCTGTTTCTGGGCTACTGCAGGTGCTGCACCGGTGGTCCCATGGATCCCCAGGGTGGTCTAACTGAGGCCATGACACTCACGGCAACCCCTGCATTATCAAGTGTTAAATATGTCTCTCCCTTGGTGGGCAGAAAAAGTGCAAACAGTAGTAGGCCATCCAGCTAAATCAGTGGGATCTGCCACCTCTTCTTTCTGACAGGCTTTCTCTAGCCTCTCTAAGATCCCTTTTTTTCTGGCAAATCTAGGTGATCACATGGACTGGAATAGTCTATGGCTTCTTGACCACCCCTCTATCTGCCATTCTTGCATTGCTTAAAACCTTTTAACAAAATGCAATGCTGCTAAAAACTGATGATCTATACTTTTTTTTTTTATTCTGTTTATGCCCCCCTGTATTCCTCTGCCCAAACTCCCTCTGGAATCCCTAGGTACCTAGTTCTCCTGGACCCTGTCCCTTCATCAGCTGCCTACCTCCATGCTGCCTCAGTTCTACCCCCTGAGTGAGGCAGAGGGGATGTACCCCTCAGAATGCGTTGTTCTTATCAGGCAGCAAGCTGTGTGGTCCAAGACCAGCCCTCTTCAATCCAAAGGGGCCCATCATCCTTCAAGAAGTGGGGCCATGTTCTTTATTTCTCCCATCCCCTCTGATGCAGGCATGCTAGGGAGTACTAGGCATCTATGCATGCCAAGCATGCTGCCACTCTGCACCCTTGGCCTGCATCCATCCCTCCCATGGCACCCTTGACTGTACTGCCACCTGTGGTCTCCCAGGTGGCAGTATTGCAGTGAGGATGGCAACCCACCCGCCTCAGAGCAGGAGAGTGTCCTCTGGGATGCTCAGTTCTCCTCCTGCTTGGTGGCCCTCAATGACGCAGGCTAGTTCCCAAACCCAGGTCATCAGCTTCACGAGCAATAGTGCTACCGCTGTGCCAATGGGCCGGCTGATGCGCTGTACTTAATGGGTTTAAAACCTTTTGTTCTCTATCTCACTCTTAAAATGACACTCTAACTGTGCCACCACCTTTTACATTGCTCTGACTTTGAGGAGACAGTGAGGTTACTGCCCTCCACACTGTGCAGTTCAAAAACGGTCCCAAACATGCTTCAGTCTGCGCTTTACTTTGGTTGCTAACATCAGTTCACTTTTACTTAGATTTGTCTGATGTTGCTCACACTTGCAAATACTGAATCCTTACAGGCAGCAATCAGCATTATGGTTATGAGTCCTGCTGCTGCTAGATTCTTTACTGCGTCACCACCAGGCGTCTGCGCACTGCTGATGCAGCTCGTGGTGACTGTGTCCATTTTCTGCTCAGTCTTTTACATGTCCCAACATTTTGAACAACTTTACACTGAAAACACAATTTTCCTTCTCCTGCAGGGATCGATTCCCCCCTGTCTACCTTTTGCCCTGGACCTGCAGATTTTCCTCTCTCATTGCAATGTGAACACTTTCCAGAATGCTCACTTGTACCCTTCTGCACGCTGCATTTTCGTCCCCTGTGGAACTGAGCTGACTTTGCTTTGTAAATACTTTTTTTACTTCCATAGCACACTTGCACTGCTTTTATTGCACTTTGCTCTTTTCTGGAGCATTGGTTCCCAGACAGCCTCTTGCAATTTTCATTACTGACAATGTGCTTTGCACTTTTGTGAAACTGCTAATACTTGCTGACAGACGATTTCTTTTCCCTAGGCAATGGGTGGCTTGCCGTGCCCCGCAAACCATGCACACAACTCCTGGTCTCTCATTGCTGCGGGTAGGCATGAACTCTGTTATCGACCACACAGTGAGTCTCACAGCTGCTCCTGAGTTGACTGGATCAGTCGCATTCTGCACTATGAGGAATGCCCACCGCTTCAATAGGACAGATTTTGGCACAGTTCAACAACTTATTTCTTTTCTAAAACTAACACAGAGGCTCTCTCTCCGCAGTATGTCTCCATTTCTCCACGAGCTCTGCTGACTACAGAGCTTGGCCTGCCCACACAAACAGCAGCTTGTCCAAGGGGGCGGGGCATACCAATGTGAGCCAGTCACTTGACGCCATGCGAATTAGGGCACGGACACATTCTGTTTTCATCACAAGGCACTCCACAAGACTTGAGGAGTAATTCAAATGGCAACTGACACACCATTGTTTTCTTGACTCTGTAGCATGGTTTTAAAGCCTCTAGCGCCACATTAAATCATTTACTTTCCTGACCACAACGCCACCAGATTCACAGCCTCGGGCCATTTCTCTAGGCAACCTGAGCCCCCACAAATCCAGGCTGTGACACCTCCCCCCCCGGGGTTGCTTTACTGTTCTTAGCTCTTGAAGGGGGTTTTACACAAAATATTTCTGTTTAACCTGGTAACTGAACTGGTGTGGACCATGACACCTGCGACCTGTGCAATCATGGTGCAGCACTAGTAAAACAGTAATCACAAACAATGTTCTGTCCTTTAGCTAGGGCCAAGTAGTAGGTTTATTCTGTCACACAAGATGGAAAACAAGCAATGTTTTGCCCGCTGGTGGGCTGTAGATGCAGAAGGTACAAAGTCTGCTGCACTGTACACAAAGTCCAAAAAGGACCCTGAATTAGGGATCAAGCAGAATTCTCTTTGTCTATCCCTCTTCTGGGATTGGGGGCAGGATAGAGCACATCATCACATGATTTGAACACTCTGGGTTCACAAAGCACATTTTTCAACACAGGCAAAAACTCGTTTGGGGGCTGCTGGTACCCTTACTGAAAACACTTTTGTCAGAGCCAGTAGAACTCCTTGTGGACAGCTGATGCCCTTAATTGCAAACACTTCACTTTCTTGTCAAAAACTGCACACTTTATGTCCTTTACTGAAACCACATTCTGTGTCATGTACAACACTTTGCTGCATGTGAGCCATTCTCCATCTTCTGGTCAGAGAGGCTAGTGTCCCATTTTCCAGTCAAGGTGATGCATTCCATCCACTACAGAAACTATGCCAGTGAGGCGTGACACAGTTATCTTTCAAACATCCTGTCAGACAAACTGGAGTTTAGTCCCTTGAAACTCTCACAGCATTCCCATTTGGGCCATCCTGAAGCAGACAGCTCTGGGCTGCTACACAAAAGCTGTATTTATTCATTTTTTTTATTTTTTTTTATTTTATTTAAACAGTAGTTTGGAAAACCTTTGAGCCATAGGCTCATTTACAAAGGTACCTTGTCACAGTAAGACAAACCAAAATACACAGTATAGCAGTACAACACATAAGTATAACAGTAAATTAAGACATAGATACAAACAAGCTGGTACAGGTAGGATGGATGCAAACAATACCAGAGTTATGTTGTCCTTAGCAGCTTAGTAATAAGCTTTGTCATAAGTATTGAGTACGGCTTTGACTAGCGGCAGTTACAGCATCGGGTGTTAATAAGGTGGTTACGTAAGGAAGTTTTGAAGCACGATATAGTTGGAGCTTCGGAGATGGAGGGGGGCAGTGTGTTGAACCAGGAGGGGGCCCTAAAGCTGAAGGCTCTTTGGCCGTGAGAGGTCCCAGCTCTAGGGATAGCAAGAGAGGTTTTCCCAGAGGTCCGAGTATGAACTAGAGGGACAGAGCGGTGTATGGTGGTGGTCAATCCTGGTGGGGAAAGCCCAAGGAGGGTCTTTTTTGTAAGGGTACAGGTAAGATATTTGAGGCGCTCTTCGAGATCAAGTACCAGCGCTTTAGCATACAGTAGACAGGTGTGTGTCATCCTAGGTGCTCCAGTAATTAACCTGCAGGCCTTATTCAGAGTAGTGCGAATTTTATGGAGTGCGGTCTGATCAGCAGCACCATACACCGGCAGTCCATAGTCCACTAGGGACAGGATAGAGGAGGTGACTGTGAGTCGAAGAGCCTCCGGGGGGAGGCAGTGTTTATACCGATGTAAGATGCCCAATCGGATATTAGTGGCAGTGGCTAGGGCAGCGATGTGTCCATGAAAGGAGAGGGAGGGGTCAAAATGGATGCCTAGGTATTTATAGGAGCAAACTTGTTCGAGTGGGAATGAGGACCCAGAGTGAATGAGGAGTTTGAAGTTGCAGGACTTGTTTTGGGGATGAGAGAAGAACATGTTTTTGTTTTTTAAGATTTATCACCAATCTATGTTCCTTGAACCAGCCCTCGGCTTCAGTGAAGGACTTCTGCAGCGAGTCCTGGAGGGCAATAGGGTTCTGCACTTGAGGCAAAGATGACTGCATCATCAGCGTACAATAGAATGTTCCCGAGCAAGGCGTGGAAGGGTGTTAAGGTAAAGGAGAATAGTAAGGGCCCAGAATGGAGCCTTGGGGAACCCCAGAAAAGATAGGACAGATGTCTGAGTAGGTCCCATTAATTTTTACACGCTGTGAAGCAGATCAGACAGATAACTGGTGCACCAGGAGATAGGCCCAGCAGCAAAACCAGAGAGACTAAGGGCATCAAGAAGGAGGGGTGGAGACAGTGTCAAAGCTTTGAGAGGTCAATGAAGACAGCACCAGCCAGAGAACCAGTGTCTAAGGAGGAGTGGAGAAAGTTGGAGAACTCTAGGAGGGCTGTGTTGGTACTGTGGCCCGCCGGAAGCCATGCTGCTCAGGACAAAGGACATTGTAGGTGGAGAGGTAGTCAGAGATTTGAGAGGCCACCACTTTTCCAAGGCCTTGGAGAGAGGAGAGAGAATGGAGATCGGTCGATAGTTTCCAGCCACAGTCCTATCACCACCTTTAAAGATAGGGGTGACAGTGGCGACTTTCCAGGCAGTTGGAACCTTCCCAGGCAAGAGAGTGGCTGATGAGGCATGTGATCGGGGTAAGGACTGTGTCTAAGACCAGCCGTAGGATACACGGATCCAGGGTGTCACTGCCTGTACTATTACTCTTGAGGGCAGTGACAAGGTGCAGCCTAAGTTCTTGGGCAGAAACACGGTGGAGGAGAAAATAAGGGCGAGAAAGATTTATGGCTGGTGCTAGGGAGGAGGGTCAAAAAATTTGTAGGGAGGATAGGGCTAAGGTCAGTGAATGAGGTGTTGAGGTGGTTGGCTATGAGGGCTGGGTCTGAGGAGATCACACCATTAATGTTGATCTGGTGGGGGGAGTGTGCACTCCCATTTAACTGTTTAATGTTATCCCAGAAGGTTCTGGGATTCCCCATGAGGCAGTGGTGAGGACCGATAGTGCTCAGACTTGGCCTTTCTGATGGCCCGAGTGCACTTGTTTAGGGGCTGCATATAACCGCCTTGTCATTGGGCGGCCAGTCTCAATGGCACGGTGCCATAGGTTGTCCCTATGTTTGAGCTGGTGGATCAAAGCTGGGGTAACCCAGGGGGCATTCTTCCTTTTAGAACGGCGGGTCAACACTGGGGCAAAGATATCACAGGCATTATTAAAAGTTTGGGTAAAGAAGGAGAGAGCTGTGTCGATGTCAGGAGTTGCCAGTATAGGAGACCAGTCAATTTGGGAAAGAAGTTCCTTAAGTTTTACACCACTGGGGTGCTCTGTAATTTGTTGCACTCCACACCTGCTGTGATGGCCACCGCAAATCAATTTTGCATCCACACATCTGATTGCTCTTGTGGTTGTTCACCTTTCGGTTGTGGCAGCAACGCGCAGTGACGAGCACAAGGTGCTGAACCACCACAGAGATTGTTACCAGCTTAGCACACCTGAGTTCGGCAAAATACATTTTTCAAGAGCAGAAAGAAAGCTGAACTTGGGGAAAGTGATTGAAATTGTTAAACAAGGGCTACAAGTATTATAAATTAGGGTCCTACAGTGGGACCGCGATACTGGGCATGCACAAATGTATATGCATATCCCTGGGGAGCGAGACTATGCATATGTATTAGCACATGCCCAGTATTGCGGTCCCGGTTTACAACCCTAATTCGTAATAGTTGTAGCCCTCATTTCACATTTTTATGCACTTTTCCTGAGTTCAGCTTTCTTTCTGCTGCTGAAAAATGCATTTTGCTGAACTCGGGTGTGCTAACAGTGTGTTCCTAAATACAAGAAGTGCTGGCCAGGGGTATTCGAGAGATTCATGGGGCCACTGGAGGATGCCTGGAGAGGACTTTCAATCAGAGTGAGAGCTGCTGACTGTCCACATGCCAGGTAATGCACTTTTAAATAGCCCGCTCCGATACATGTCCCCTCTCCTGAGTCGCCTCAGAAACTCTATGCGAAGCCCCCTTAACACGCTCCCGAAAGTGTTCACACTGCCAGCTTTGTAGCACATCAACCCATACGCATGGGTTGATGCACTTTAAAGTTGGCAGTGTAAACTGGAATACTATCCCTCTAGCTATTCGTCTTGCCCCTACACATACTTGCTTTAAGAAGCTCCACCGTCAACACCTACTCACAGTAAGTCCCTGTACCTGTTTCCAGCCACCATAAACCTATCCCCTGCTCTGCTTGCCCCTTTTTCTACTTCCACCCTACCTGTTAGACACCCCTAACTACCCTCTTCTCCTCTACCCCCTTCCCTCCACCTCCCCCAGTCACTGTTGTATCTTGGACTTGCTAACTGGCTTCATGCTAATGACTTATATAAATCTCTTAACCTGTGTTGCACTTGTCTCATTCTTCTCAATGATCTTGTTATCCATGTTTTCGACTACCCACTTTGATTGATCATGTATTTTTATAGTCTTATTAGTGTTTGAGGTGTTCTGTACTCTCCTGGCTTACTCTTTACTGTATGGTTTATGTGTGCTGCGTCACACTGATGTTGTTGTTTTGTATTTCATTTGTACCCTCCCGGGTCGTACCTGAAAATAGGCATTCCTATGTCTAGTGTACCCACCCGGTCAACAAAAGCAAATAAATAAAGAAAGAAAGAAACGTTTCTCACATTTCAGGGAAGTTTCCTACATTTTACTCACAGTTCCCATGTCCAGATGTGTTAAAAATCCTTCACCCACACTGAAGTATACCACAGGAGATGGCCGCTGCCACATCTCGCTGCTCAGTTTCTCCAGGACCAACCTAGGGATGAAAAATCAGGACAGGACAGGAGAGGGTTGGAAGCCTCACCTGCAGCTCCCTCAGTCGGACTGGTGACTCTTCAGCTCAGCTCTCTGTGAGCAACTCACTTTAGCTGCAACATTCCACTGTGGCTCATGCTGTTGCAGGATTCCTCCCACTTGGCACCTCTGCCCAGATGCTAACAATGGTGTTAGGGAAGACCTGAAAGTTTAACCATTTGCTGAAAAGTGTGACTGAACAAAAAGAAACCCATTACACTACATTGGATTCTAATACACTGTTTAACATTTTGAAGACTCTGCTGTAGAAAACTGTAGAAACACTTTAGAAAACACTTCTAGTATACAGTCCAGTAACTCAGGGGAACACTGGGGTTACAGTTATAAACATAACAGAAGGGTATATGCAACAAGGCAGGAAACAATAAATGCAGTGGTTATAAACAATACAGGTGATTTCTACAATAAGGCAGAAACAAATGTATGCACTGGTTATAAATATTACAGAAAGTTTTATACAACATGACAGGGAATGAGACATACAGATTTATTGTTAGATGTCAATATGATGTCCCATAAATACTATTGCATTACATTTCTCGTACGCTTTGTTTTTTCCATAAAGTTTTTTTTTTTTAACCGCTAGTTAGGTGGGTGACTATCATCAGTATCCTTGCTGTCCCCCACCATCATTACCTACCTCTCTCAACCACCAGAGGGTCCCTCACAGATTTCCCCCACTGGCGAGGCCAGGAGGTGAAGGTCTGTTCTCCCCCCTCCCCTGTACCACCAAATCCAGAGTCTGGTAGCCAGGTGGCGGTGTAGGCCAGAAAGGAGCAGGCATAGCTTCATGAAGCTCACCCCAGTCTCTTTTTCAGGTCTTTCCCTCCCTGTTGCTGAGGTGCACATGTCAGCATATGCATGTGGAGGCATGCACACACCACAGAAGACCCGCAGCTCCCTCCTTTCCTTTGCTGCTCCCTGGCCCATCCCACCACCAAGCCTCCACCAGGTGGCAGTCATGCAGCAGAGTCAACAGAGTCAGCAGCCCTCCCACCTTGGGAGAGGTGAGCAGTCCAGTAGATGCTGCAGCCTCTCCTCCCTGGCCAGCCCCCTGCAACCCAAGATTGCTCCAGATCCCAGGACACCAGTGTGGTGGGCAGTAGTGCTACCATTGCACCACAGGGGCCAGCTTCTCTGTTTTAATACTTCCTATAATCTTCAGTTCATGTTTATATACCTGTGTCTTCAACTCGGACAACTTCTGTCCATCTTTGATGGATCACCAAATAAATCAATTTTAGTTTAAATAAAACCTCGATTTGCTGTCATCGAGGAGAAGTTGGTCTTTTGAGAATCAATGATGACACGTGTTGAAATATGTTTACAGTTTTTCTGCACCTCAGTTAGGGAGTTGCCACTGTGGTATAGCACACTGTCAATCACGTATGCAATTTCAGCCAATTAGTGATCTGAACTGTAAGACCTCTTAGCCTGCAAACTGCTGTCATCTCATATGAGACTGTTAAACTGGAGCAATCCATTAAAAAGATGCGGAGAGGAGCACCACATGCACTTTTATAAATTACAAACATGGGGTATAAAACTTACTATAAATCACTCTAACTACAAGTCCTGAGCTGCTTGCCAGAGGGCACAAGGGTGTCTACACTGCAAGGCAAGACTTAACATTAAATGAACAACAAGGTAGACCGAGGCCAGGGAATCCATTGCTAAAAGATGGGCACCACAGGTGAAAGAGAAGTGGGAGAAGATGGGAGAGCCTGGAGCACACCTCTATCCACAAGAAAGTATCAAGTTACTCAGTATGAATTAGCATTTTCTTTCTAACTCTTTTTACCTCCAGTCACCAGCCCCATCAAGATCTCCCTCAGACGTGGCCTCTACTGTTAGTCATTCTCCCACCCGGCCTGAACCCCCCCCCCCCGATCAACCCCTCCTCCGGAGCTCCATCCACCTTCAGCCTTGCTGACACCCCGGCTTTCATGCCCCCCAAGGCGGGCCACCACACCTACCTGGGCACCCTTTCTCAGAATTCAGATGACAGGCTTGAGTGGAGGACTTGGAGGCCCTGAGTGAGCAGGATCTGGCATTGGGCGTGGGGGGACGACTGCATGGCCCATCGTCATCCTCCTGGGGGCTGGGTTTTTTTCTTGTTCCTGGATCCCCAGGAGGTGCTACCGCACCCACCCGAAGGACATCTGCCATCGCCTCCTACCCCAACAAGTGTCTCCCTTGTTGCAGTGCACCCAGCCTCCACTGGGAGCCACCCATGCTTTGGGAGTCCACAGCCCACCCTCCCAGGAGAGGAAAGCAGTCCTCTGGATGCTCAGTCCTCTCCTGCTGAACCCCAGCATCCCGAGTTTGCTCCCGAACCCAAGTCGCTGGCACAGCATGAGGTATGGCAGATGCCTCAGCCCTCAGTGCCACCAGGCCAGCCTGTGAATTATCATTTGTATATGCAAAATGTAATGACTGCTGCATTTGGACTAGGCCAGAGTAACCGCACCACCAGAGAACCAGGGGTAAAGTAAGTAGCAGGAAAGGGGGACACCATCTTCTTGTGTAAAGATGGTCCCTAAGTTCTACACATACTAGTGGTGAGAAATTCACAGGACTATGGCGGGGCTCTCTTCTTGGGAAATGGTTCTGTATGTTGTGATGTTTTTGTTGCCTTGAATAATAAATATTTATATGTGCAGCACTTGGTTGTGCATTAGAGAAAGAGGAAGGTGCTTCTGGGGGGTCCCAAGTTCCAAGACGCCTTGGTGGTGCAGCTGGTAGCACAACTGACTGCTATTCCAAGTGGTCAGCTAGTGGTCAAACAGGGATTCAGCATGTTTGCAGTTCATTTGCATCACCAGGTAAGAAAAAAGGTTTGTCTCCCCATACGACGCACAGGGGTAATGCCAAACCTCACCCAACAACTAACACACTGAAATCTGGCCAACAGAAAATCATGTACACGAATGCTCACAGCCTGGGAAATAAGATCCCAGACCTGCAGGCAATAATGTCAGAGGCTAAACTGGACATAGTAGCAATTTAGTGAGACGTGGTTTACCAGTAACCACACTTGGGAGACTTCAGTACCTGTCTATGTATTGTTCAGAAGAGACCGAGGTGCAAAAAGGGGGGGAGGAGTGGCCCTGTATGTCAATGAAAATATCAAAGCTACAGAAATTCAGAATACACATAAGGAGCCAGAAGAACTGTGGGTCACCCTGGAAACAGGAAATGGGACAGCCATAAGAACTGGGGTTGTCTACAGGCCCCCAGACCAGTGGGAGGACATAGACACATTACTGTTAGAAGATATACAAAACATGACAGCTAAATGGGAGGTTTTGATAATGGGAGACTTCAACATGCCGGATACAGATTGGTCAATACCATCAGGAACATCTGCCAGAACTAGACACATAGTGGATTCCCTGCAGGGGGAAGGCCTCAAACAACTGGTACAACAACCCACAAGAGACAGGGCTATCCTAGATCCAGTACTGACTAACAGGGAAGGGATCACAGATCTCCAGGTAGAAGGTCACCTGGGGGCCAGTGACCATCACACAGTATGGTTCAATTTGGCTACTACATCTAAATCATCCCATTCCAAGGCAAAAATATGGGACTTCAGAGGAGCTGACTTTGATAAGATGGCCAACAGAGTTAAGCTAGCCCTGGCAAAAAGAAACACAGGTGAGGGGTACAGGCAAAGTGGGCAAGCATTAAGGATGCAATACTTGAAGCAACATCCCATTGTGTTAGACAGAAAAGGAAGTGCAAAAGAATAAGGAAACCACTTTGGTTCTCAAATACAGTAGCAGAAAAGGTCAGAGCCAAAAGGCTGGCCTTCAGGAAATATAAGGGAACACAGCGGGATGAAGATAGGGAGGCATACCAAACTGCCCTAAGGGAAGCAGGGAAGGCAGGCAGGCAAAGTCCCAAACTGAGGAAACACTAGCACGAACAGTAAAAGAAGGTGACAAGACTTTCTATAGATGCATTAGTGAAAGGAGAAAGTCCAGAGGGGGTATTGCTAAGCTTAATGGAGAAAAGGGAGCATGTGAGGAGGAAGACCATGTAAAAGCATCTATCCTAAATAGATACTTTTGCTCAGTATTTACTGAAGAGAAGGTAGGGCAGGGCCCACAGCTCAGCACCATGGACACAGGGGAGGGAGGTGAGCACTACTCCCTTCACAAAAGAAAGGGTCCTACAAGAGCTTGCTAAGCTCAGGGTGGATAAGGCAATGGGACCTGATGGCATACATCCCAGGGTACTTAAGGAGCTAAAGGTGGAACTAGCAGAGCCATTAGCAGAACTGTTTAGTGAGTCTCTGAGCACATGAAAGGTCCCAGAAGACTGGAGAAGGGCTAATGTGATCCCGCTCCACAAGAGTGGTAGCAGGGAGGAGGCAGGGAACTACAGACCAGTCAGTCTTACCTCAGCAGTGGGCAAGTGGAGGCACTCCTTAAGGAAAGGATAGTGCAACACCTGGAATCCATAGGAGCACAGAATCCAAGACAGCATGGGTTTACAAAAAGGAAGGTCCTGTCAAACTAATCTCATAGATTTCTTTGACTGGGTAACCAGAGTGGTGGACCAAGGGGGGAGCAGTTGATGTCGCCTACCTTGACTTTAGCAAAGCTTTTCACACTGTTCCACATAGAAGATCGATAAATAAGCTGGGTAGGCTCGGGGTGGGTCAGAAGTTGGTCAACTGGGTGGCAAACTGGTTGACGGGCAGAAAACAGAGAGTGGTGGTAAACGGTATACAGTCAGAAGAGATGCAAGTCACAAGTGGGGTACCTCAGGGATCAGTCCTGGGGCCAGTCCTCTTCAACATCTTCATTAGTGACCTTGCAGATGGACTAGAGGGTAAAGCTTGTCTGTTTGCAGATGACACCAAGATCTGCAACAGAGTAGATGATCCAGATGGGGTGGGCAGAATGAGAAGAGATCTGGATAAACTAGCAAAATGGTCAGAAGAGTGGCAACTGGGATTTAATGCAAAGAAGTGCAAGATCATGCACATAGGGAAGAGAAACCCTGAAGCCACCTATAGGCTGGGAGGGGAGTTGCTAGCAGTCACAAAGGAAGAAAGAGACTTGGGCATCATCACTGATGACCTGAAATCATCCAAGCAGACCTCTAAAGCAGTAAGTAAGGCTAGGGGGTGTTAGGGTGTATTAGTAGGGGTATCACAAGTTGTAAGAGGGAGGTAATAATCCCTCTTTACAAGACACTGGTTAGGCCCCATCTGGAGTACTGCATGCAGTATTGGAGGCCACACCTTCACAAGGACATTAACCAAATTGAGGCAGTCCAGAGAAGGGCAACCAAAATGGTGCAGGGACTGCATCAGAAGACATATGAGGACAGATTAACAGAGCTCAATATGTATACCCTTGAGCAAAGGAGGCAGAGAGGTGATATGATCAAGGCATTCAAACACCTTAAGGGCATTAACAAGGTGAAAGAGTCTAACATGTTTAAATATAAGAAAAATAGCAGGACAAGAGGACACAGCATGAGATTAGAGGGGGCCGATTAAGGGGAATGTGAGGAAATTCTTTTCACAGAAAGGGTGGTGGATGCATGGAATGGCCTACCTCAAGAAGTGGTGGCTATGAATACAGTGCAGGGCTTCAAACAGGCATGGGATAGGCATAAGGGAGCAATACAAATGAGTATGAATAGATAGGCCACTGACAGAGCAAAGGCCGATGGCACATTTATAAGGTAGAAAAAGAACCTTGCGGTCCTTATCTGCCGTCAACTTCTATGTTTCTATGTTTCTATGTCTGGATTGAAATCCCAGCTAAGGTGCTAATTTCTTTCTCGTTTCTGTTTGTTTGGGTTGCATGTGCTGTATGTGCACAATCCACCGTTGTGAATAAAAATGCAATTATCTGTGCAGCACCAAGTTGTGCATTACAGAAAGAGTAAGGTGCTTCTGGAAGTCCCAGGTTTCCAGTTGTCTTAGTAGCGCAATGGAACAGTAGTCTGGGTGGCCTGGGTTCAAATCCCAGCTAAGAGACTTATTTATTCTCTCTTCCATTTATCATTTGTGGTGAGCAGCTTAACTAATAAATATATTATCTTTACAAAAGAAAAACGTGTTTTACTCCTCTGGGTGATGAATGCATAACATCATACATATCAAAGAATCTTTTAAAACTTAGGCCTTGAACACATATGAGCCTTAATAATAATTAAGAAATTCATGCCAGCCCAGTGGTGCTGAGGGTTGAGGCGCTGGACACCACACCTTGCGCCACACCAGCGACCCAGGTTCGTGAACGAGCCTGGGTCATCAGGGGTCGGCAGGGGAGGAGTAGGATCCAACGTCTGAGGACAGCTCTCCTCTCCTCTCCTGGGGTGGGAGGGTTACCACATTGTGCAGCTCTAGTGACCTCTGGAGGCAGAAGGAGTGGTCGCAGCTAGTACAGGGATGTAACAGGGGATTGGGAGGTGGTGGGTGTCTTTCACCCAGGCAGGGGATCATGCTTGGCATGAGCTGGATTCCACTGCACATCCGCGCCCTAGGCAACATATACAAGAAGAAAACTCGCCCCCTGGATATGCGACAGCACCTCCAGTGCCCCGCCTCAACATGCCCAATGCTTGGTCTACCGCTTTGACTCTCCCAATCCCCCTGTCTTCTCAGTCCTGGTGGTAACAGCGACCCCCCACCGGAGTGGGTGGGCAGAGAAGTGTCTCTCCCTGATTTCTTGGAGCGGTGACTTCAGGCAGGCAGTATCAAATGGTGGTGTGTGTGGATGCCTGAGAGAGTTCCAGGCATGGCGGCGATAAAAATAGTTAACAAAATTAAGGAATTTAGTGCCAATCAAAATGGAAAAGATTTTGATTGAAGATTCCAGTCTAGAGGTTCAGACTTACGAGAAATTGGGAGATTTATTGCGAGACTGTTATGATAGAACTGTTAATTTGTAGTCATTTTGAATTTTCAAACAATTTACCAAAATATAAATTTGTGATCACTTTAAAACATTATATTATATAGATATAGATATAGAAATAGAGTAATGGATGGGTAGGTGTTTTTTTTTTTTTTTTTTGCACCTCTCGTGCTCCCCAACCAGCCACTCCTTCCGGTCACCTAGGTGCACCCCACTGGCACTCCTTCCCCACCATCATCCACCACCCCACACTGCAGCCCCCTGGATAACCCGTTTCCCTTCGTTGGATGGGTTCCCCCCTCCGGGGGAGAAACTACTTGGCCCAGGTTCTGCTGGGGTTGATCCAGGCTGTCTGGGGCTTCATGGCAGTGGGGGACTGGCAACCGTCATCTGGGCCAATCAGGGAGCCTTTTTTCCTGTTTTGTCTCTGGGAGAGCGATGTGCCAGGATGTCAAGGTTCAAGGTGTAAGCTGATGTCCATTGTGCTCCCTCCACAGCATGGCCCGATGTGCTGCCATGCCTCTGGCCTCTGCCAGAGGTCAGCAAATACTAGGCCATGTATCACCCTCCCTCCTGGAAGAAGGCGAGCCATCGTGGGATGCTCAAGCCATCTCCCCCCCCCCCGGCCAGCCCTCTGTCACCCAGGTCCACTCCCGAACCTTGGTGTGTGTAAAATTCTTGTAATAACCACCTAGCAAGTCATTATTCTATACATAACTGTCCTTCATTTTCTCCCATAGAAAAAGCTGGTTATAATTTGCCATTATAACCAGCTGGTTATAACGGCAAACATGTACCGGCTTTTTCTATGGGAAAGCACAAGCCACTGTTCTTTCATGCACGGCAAACTTCCAGATTCTCTGTGACACTTGCTCTGTCAGCTTTGTCTGCCACTCTCGGTCTGATGAAGTCCATTGGTCATAGAGAAGTCTCCAAAAACAAAACATAGTACAAGAAAGGATTTTGAAATTAAAAAAAAAAACCAAAACATCACTCAAACTCACATTGCATCACTGAACTGTACAGGGTGTTGAACTTCGAGAAAGTTTTCAGATGGCAGGAAACAAAAAACAAAGAAATATGCACTGAAAAAATGAAGGCCAGTTATTATAGTACAACTGTAGTTCTCAAATGACTAATGCATACACCTTGAACTGGGTTATAAGTGCCAAAAATAGAATGCTTACGTTATTGTGAAAAAGAAATAATTCGGAGTTTCTTACTTTCTCTGAGGACAAGAAAAGCCTGTACTTGAAAAGAAGGGAAAACTGCCCCAACCTAAGGAGAAACCATCTGTGGTGAGATTAAACAAGCTGCATAGATACTACCTTCTCGGGGGCTAAAGAAGCACTGCATTTGCAGGTGGTCAGCTTCTTTGCTTGATAGCTTTCTGGTGGAGAACTCATCTACTACCTTGCTGTTATAGGAAGTACTATCCTGTCATTTTATCAGTTCAGCCCAAAGATATAAACTGTGGTTACTAGGACTGAGCACAATACAGAATTCCAATGGCAGAATCCGTGCGGAATGGCAGTTCTGCTTCTGAAATACTTTTCAGAATTTATTTTTCAATTCCACGGAATTCCAAAAAGCATTTCTAAACCATAGAATAACATCCCATAGATCACGTAATCCACTGAATATTATTCCGCAATTTGTGGGAAAGGAACCCACGGCTTGCATTAACTGTGGAATATGATTCCTCAGTTAACATTCAGCTTTCAGAATTTCAGAATTCCACTTCCAACAGAATTCTGTGAAATTTCTGAAATTACGTAGAATTCACATGGAAGCTGAATTTTCTCTAATGGTTACACGTAAAAAAAAACCTCCTTATGGAGGAAACTAATTAAACAATAATGACCGGCTGTTCAGTCATTATTGCGATTATAAATCTAATCACAAAAATGAGTTTTTTTTTTTACTGTGCACTGACAGCAGCACCGGAAACCGTTCTTGTTTTGGTACCGCTGCTGTCAGCATGCAGTGTACGATCAGTTGGGTGTCATTGCGCTGCCAGGCATTTCTAAGAGATTTCAGACCAGCACAGCAGCCAATCAGTGAACCAGATTAGCTCATGAATAATTAATTAGAGTTATAATGTAATATACTGATACGATAACATAGAACAGGTGAAAAATGTGAATACAGAAAAAGCCACCTTGGCAGCACAATCTGAGCAAACCCTAGGAAGGCTAAGACAGATGGAAAATTTGGTCACTCAGAAAGTCACTACAGCAGACCAATCAAGCAAAATCCAAGACCAGGTGGCAAATTTAGTGACATAAAAAGCTACCATCGCTGGACAACAACACAAACCCTAAGAGAGCTTAGAAGAAGAGCTGGCCACTAGAGAACAGCAGATAGACTACCTAGAATATAGATGCTAAACTCTAAAAGAAAGGAAGGAAAAACTACAAAGAAATAGTTCCCACCTCAAACAGACATAAAAACACAGAAACAGAATTTGATGGCAGATAAGAACCACTTGGCCCACCCAGTCTGCTCATTTCCCTACCTAATGGATAAGCTGCAGATTCTAGTTAACCAACAGCCTACTTCCTCCTACCCCCACCCCCTAGAATTGTCTTATGTCTGTCCCATGCATTCTTGAATTCCTCCACTGTTTTTGACTCCACAACCTCCTCAGGAAGGCCATTCCATGCACCCACAACCCTCTCCGTGAAAAAATACTTCCTCACATTACCTCTGAGCCATCCCCCTTCTATCTTCAAATTGTGCCCCATTGTTCTTGCACCCCTCTTTTTCTGAAACATGCTACCCTCTTGGACTTTGTTGATTCCCTTGAGGTATTTGAAAGTTTCTATCATGTCCCCCTCTCCCTCCTTTCCTCGAGGGTATACATATTAAGCTCCTTAAGTCTCTCTTCATATGTCTTCTGGTGCAGACCCTGTACCATTTTAGTTGCCCTCCTCTGAACTGCCTCCATCCTGTCTATGTCCTTGCGAAGACTGGGTCTCCAGAACTGCATGCATTACTCTAGATGGGGTCTCACCAGCTGTCTGTACAGAGGGATAACAACTTCCTGTTTTCTTCTGGTGTTGCCTCTCCCTATACATCCCAGTATCCCCCCAGCCCTCCTTACTGCCCTCTCACATTGCTTGCCCACCTTTAGATCATCTGATATGACTAACCCCAGGTCCCTTTCCATTTTTGTTGTTGTTAGTATCTCACTCCCAATTGTGTACTCTTCCCCTGGGTTTTTGTTTCCCAGGTGCATTAATTTTCACTTCTTAGCACTGAATCTAAGCTGCCATATATTTAACCATTCTTCCAACCTTGCCAAGTCCCTTCTCATCCTTTCCACCCCACATTGTGTATCAACCTTGTTGCAGATCTTTGTGTCACCTGCAAAGAGACATACTTTTCCTTCCAGTCCCTCTGCAATGTCACTTATAAAGACACTGAAGAGGACCGGTCCTGGAACTGAACCCTGCTGTACCCTACTAGTAACCCCCCTTTCTTCAGAGTGGACTCTGTTTACTGTTACCCTCTGTGTCCTGTTCTTCAGCCAATTTTTTACCCAGGCTACCATCTTGGGACCCACTCCAAGGCTGGCTAACTTGTATATTAATCTTTCATGTGGGACTGTGTCAAATGCCTTGCTAAAGCCTAAGTAGGCCATGTCCACAGCCCCTCCCTGATCTACTACTTTGGTCACCCAGTCAAAGAAATCTATTAGATTAGTCTGACATGACCTTCCCGCTGTGAATCCATGCTGTCTTGGGTCCTGTGCCCCTCTGGCCTCTAGGTACTCAACAGTTCTTTCCTTCAGAAGTGATTCCATCATTTTCCCTATCACTGAGGTCAAACTAACAGGTCTGTAGTTTCCTGCCTCTGCCCTGCTCCCACTTTTGTGAAGTGGAGTAACATCTGCCCTCCTCCAGTCCTCAGGTGCCACCCCACCTTCCCATGATTTATTAAAGAGGGTAGTCAGTGGTGTCACTAGTGCTACCCTTAGTTCTTTTAGAATTATGGGATAAATCCCATCAGACCCCATTGCTTTGTCAACCTTCAGTTTTAAGAGTTCTTTCACAACTCTTTCTTCTGTGAATGGACTGGTATCAACCCACCTAGCCAGAGTGTTTCTGTTGTTTGGTTTAGGTACCTCCCCTTCTTCATTTGTGAATACTGATCAAAAATATTTGTTTAGTATCTCTGCCTTTTCACAGTCACCCTCTGCCCACCCCCCTCACTCCCCTTATTAAGCCTCACTATACCTCCCTTGGTCTTCCTTCGCTCCCTGATGTACCTATAAAAGGTTTTATCCCCCTTCTTAACTGAGTTGGCTATGTTTTCCTGGGTTTGGGCCTTTGCTTTTCTGACTGCCTTCCCTGCTTCTTTCTGCTTTAACAGTTCTCTGTCCTACTCCTTCTGTGATTCCTTGTACTTCCTGAATGCCATCTTTTTCTCCCTAACCTTCCCTGCCACCTCCTTTGAGAAATATAGTGTTTTTTTATATAGTTTTGTTTATTTGCTTCCCACAAAGACTTGTTGCCTTAGTGACGGCAGTTTTGATTATTCCCCATTGTTCTTCCACCCCTCCTTCCTGTGCATTTGCTAGTGCATTGCTTAGGCATTCACCCATTTTGGCAAAGTCAGTCCTCCTAAAGTCCAGGACCTTTGCCTTTGTATGGCTTGACTCTACTGCTGTGTTTATCGTGAACCATACTGTTCAATGGTTGCTAGTTCCCAGATGGCTGCCCACTCCTACATCTGTGATCCTCTTTCCATCTCCATTTGGGAGTACCAGATCTAAGATTGCTCCCTCCCAAGTGGGTTCCAATACTAGCTGTCTAAGGCATGTCCCCTGCAGGGCATCTAGAATGACCCCGCTCTTGGATGTGGCTGCAGCAAATGCACTCCAGTTAACATCTGCCATATTTAGATCTCCCATCAATAACATCTCCCCTTTTTCTGCCATTCTAAGGATACCTTCTATCATTTCCTTGTCCATTTCCTCCCCCTGAGATGGAGTCTGTATACAACCCCTGTGCGGATTGTGGTGCCATTACCTGTCTCCAAGTTGACCCACAGTGCTTCTTCTCCTCCCTGTTTACTCTTTTGTTCTGTTGCTTTGATTCCTTCCCTTATTTAGAGAGCTACTCCTGCTCCTCTTTTACTCTCCCTGTCCCTCCTGTAGATAGTGTGCCCTGGTATGTTTACATCCTAGTCATGGTTCTGTGTGTACCATGTTTCTGTGACTGCCACAATATCCAGATGTTCCTCTTCCATCAAGGCCACTAGTTCAGGAAGCTTGTTACCCAGACTATGGGCATTGGTACTCATTATTCTCCAATTTTTGATGGCTTTACCTCTTATAGCCCCATCCCTGCCCTTACTGACTTTGCTTTTTCCACATACCCCAGTCCTGCTCCCTACTGACCTTTCTACCTTGGTCTTTACCTCATTTAGTACCCTGTTTTGGACTCTTCAGGAAACTAAGAAAAAGTTTGCCAGAGTTTCTAAAAGCCTATAAAACCTAAAAGAGAACTGTCCTGGTGGCACTGAGGATTGAGGTGCTGGATGCCACACCTCGTGCTACACCGGAAACCCAGGTTCAGGAATGGACTCGCGTTGCTCAGGGGCCAGCAGGGGTGAGGAAGGATTGAGCGTCCATAAACAGCTCTCATCCTCAGGGAGGGGGATGGTGTGGCACACTGTCTGCCTGACATCCAGCGGTGACTGGCTGCCAGCACACACACACCACCAGAAAGGGGAGGGACCCCACGGTCCGGGGTGTAAAGCTGCCTCCGAAGAGATGGAGCCCAGCCGCTCTGCCCATTGCATGTTTGTGGGCCTGGGAAGTAATGCAGGTGCAAAAACGAGAGCTGGCAGGCTCCATGATGGCTGATGAGTCCCACACAACAAGCCACCCTTCTGGATTATGCCCTGGGGGGGGGAGAACATTGACGCTCCTCAACCTGGTTCATCCGCGAGGGAACCACAGGGTACGGTTGTGTGGGGGATGGTCAGGCTCAGAGGATGAGCCCTCCTAGGGAGAGCTGGAGTTGCCTGCCAGCTCTGCGGAGGCTGAGAAAGTATAAATATAAAAAAAAAAAAACTAAAAGAGAAGTAGAGATGATGAACAAAAGAAAGTGTGCACTGTTACTGACTGGAAGAACCTTCCCCAGCTGTGGGGAATTACAGTCTCCCCAAAGAGTAATGCCTGCTTAGTGAATGTGAGGATTCATTGTATCCAAGTGCTCCGTTTGAAATCCAAAACATCCATCGCTTAACCTGATACAAAATGACCACCCAGGATACAATGGGGAAGAACCAGTTGATATATTAGGCAGTACACTTTTTTAGCAAATTTTTCCGTCCCCCATGTCACACCGGCCCTCCCATCATGCCAGTCATCCCAGCCCTATCACCCCATCTTTTCACCAGGACTTACCTTCATGCATATGCAGCGTGGCCTAGGTGCTCATCAGGTGCAGGGCCTGTGCTGGAAGTCATCTAGCCACTAGAGCTCCATTTTTCTGATTTTTCCTCCCCAGGGAGGACAGTGTGCAATGCTGCCTGAAACATCACTGTATTCACTCCCATATATAGGTCATCAGCAGTTGCCTGGGTGCTGTGCCCCCAGCCTTCACTAGGAGCCAGGCTTGCCCCGGACACTGTCTCCCCCCCACCCAGGAGAGGAGAGCAGTCCTCTGGTTGCTCTATCTTATCCCTACCTGGCCAACCCCAGTAACTCAAGTCCACCCCTAAACCTGAGTCATCAGCTTGCTAGTAGGTGAAGCATCCAGTGCCTCAACCCTCAACATCGCTGGGCCAGCCTATCCTCCCCAAAACCAATAGCTTCACAAGCCCTCAAATGTACAAGGCAACTACAATCCCTGACCCTGCTCCCCCCCCCACCAAGACAGAAGGGAGAATGAACCAGGAAAAAGAAATAAACAGTTGTTGGCAGTACATTGGAGGACAGGGTACTGTGCACACTAGAAATTTTGATTAAAATAAAAAAGCAGGAACTGGGACAGAAACTTGATAAAAAGGTCTAAGGACTAGTAGATGAAACATCAGCCTCTGAAAACAGTAGTTCTAAGACAGAACATCTTTGGAAAAAGCAAAAGTGTTCCCAAACTAGTAAAGGCAAAAAGTTAGAAATCTAAATTCTAACGATTTTTCCTTAGACAGAGAGGAATCTAGTTCTCAAGAGGGATGGCCTTACAATGCCTACAACTGAGATAAAGGCATTACAAAATAAATGGTATAACATAATGAGAGCTTTCTTGAGTTTTACTGGAAGAAAGTATGATGCTGAAAGATCTAATTGCACCACTGACCAGTATATATATGCTTTACAGGCAGGCTTTGTAACCTTAAATATCCCCAATGAGAAGAACCAGATAGACCTGATTAGATTTTCCTGTGACCGTAAGCACTTAACTTGGTACACCACGCTACTAAAAAAAGACAACAGATTTAGTGGAAGGGGTGTACAAGGCATTAAGGTAAATATTTGGTAAATTCCATACTCAGCAGGAAGTAAACGAGGCAGCCTACAAAAATGAGGAGCAGGTCAAATCAAAGCTCAAGGGACCTGTGAGGTAAAGGATGCCTACTTTTGGGGCAGTCGAAGATCTCAACATTGAGAGAAAAGGCAGGTGCTACGCAGCAGCCAATACGAAAACAGCTGCAATGTCGAGCGCCCAGGAGACATCAAAATAAAACTTTAAAAATATTATTTTTCTATACCGAACCAGTACAAGTCGATTAGTAATCAGTCAGTGAGTAAAGTCCCAATGAAATGGACAAGCCTCGTGGAGCCATTGCAGCCGCAGTGAACTTTTTCAGCCCTTATGGTCTGTAATGTAAGGGAAGGCCTGCACAGCAGGGAAAGGTAGCAGAGTCAGCTGAGCCACCGGTTGGGGAAGCAACCCTAACAACAATACTGACAATCTTGCATCTACTGATAAATTATTATTTAAACTTTATGTTTATTACTGTTCTGTATAAGCATACATTGTACTATTACAATCCTCATACAGGTTAATAAAAACAGTGTTTGCAGATAGCCTGTATGGCCTCTGTAACAATTATTATGGAGTACATATGTAATGACTACCCTGTAATCTGTTACAAAAGGAGGTGGGGGGATCCAATAAAGTTCATAATATCAAGTCCAATATCCTTAGGAAATTGCTAGCCTCTTCAAAGGCAGAAGGTCTGTCCTGTAGGGAGAATATCACATAGGTAGAACAACACAATCACTAGATTGCTATTTATCCTGTTGTCATATAGGAAGTAAACGTTTAGATTTTTGGACCTCCTTGTAATACTGCTTCACCTTAAATGGATTAATTTTCAGGTATTTTACTTACGGCTAACAAACATCAAACCATCAAACATCTATTATGCAATTTAAATCAGGATTCGAACTGTACTCCAACTAGGAGCACGCTCTATCTGATAACTTCAAAATGCACATTTGTAGCAGGCTATGTATTTGCGGTGATTACCTCAAGGGTGGGTAAGAACCAACGCGAGCTATCATAATGGCAGATTTCCCACACTCACTTATACTCATGAGTTCCAGCAGTAATTTAAACAAAACAGTGCTTGCATCCCCTATAGTTACCCCCAAAAGTGAAAAAAAATCTTTAAAGGACAAATAAACAAGGAATTGGGGGAGAATGAAACTGGAAACATTCCTGTGTATGTGTGGAACAAGAGCTGCTGATTTTCATGATGCCAGTACTTACCTGTAAATGAATGATTTTTCCTGGTTTCAGCAGTAATGAAAAGTTCACCCAAATGTAAACAAAACCGCTGACTGCCTCCAATTCCAAGACGCAGCTCGACTCACAAAATGGCGTGGATGTGCGTACGTGATTATATCATCACGGCAACTCCGCTCCTCTTCTTCTATTGAAACCTATGGGCACTATTTTTAAATGTTGTATATTGGCTCTGTCTGTGACTCTCAGCATATGTATCGATACTTAGCTTGTGCACCAAGTCTGGTGCACAAGCTAATAAATACATATGCCGAGCTCCACATACAGAGCCAATATCTAACATTAAAACAATGTATGAATTCAATAGAAAGATGAAACAGCGTCGTTGATGATGTCATCGTGTAGCAGTCACGCCATTTTGTGAGCCGAGCTGTAGCTTGGAATCAGAGACGATTGGCAGCTTTGTTTACATTTGGGGGAACTTTTCATTACTGCTGAAACCAGGAAAAATCATTCATTTACAGGTAAATACTGGCATCATGAAAATCAGCAGCCCTTATTCTACACATACACAGGAGCATTTCCAGTTTCATTCACCCCCCTAATTCCTTGTTTATTTGTCCTTTAAGGAGCAAAAAGAAAAAAAAAAAACTTGCCATTTTATTCTGCCACAAAGTCAGGCATTAGATCGCTACATACTGCAAATTACATTTAGTCCGCTACCTGTAGTAGCCTTCTAGTCACAGATCAGTTCTCCATTTCAGAGTCTGAATGGGCCAAATCAGGGAGCTCTCTGAGATTCTCAGACTCGTCCTCTACCTTCTCAAGCCAGCTACCGGCATTCTGGGGATTGCTGAATTGCCAGAATTTTCCCCCATAGACCACTGTAACCCTGGCCAGCAAAAGAAAGGAATGGATGACTCCCATGGTTCCTAGCCACTGCCGTACTGCTTCGAATGCCTTCCTTCATGCCCAGGAAGGATAAGTCCAGGTACAGTTTTACGTCAGACCCATTGATGTCCAGAGGGTAAACTGAATGCGCTGCTTGGATCTGCACCTCTTATCTCTGATCCAGACAGTTTCAGAGGGATGGTGCGTGGTTAGTTGGATGCAGCTGAACGGACCAATGTATTGACACAGTAAGCCTTGGTGAAGGAGGACCACTGAAAACTTTCTGACAAAGGTAGTTTTCTTGCAACCAGGTCACCACATATTGGAGCAGCATGGTCCCTTCCACTCCCTCGAGAATTCCAATTATTCTCACATTTCCCAAACGGATTTCATTTTCAATCACTTTCGTTCGGCCTCGAAGTCGTCCATTTTCCTTAGTGAGAGTGGCGACTGTGGTAGAGATGTGTCGAAACGGAGCATTTTCAGCCTCTGCAATAGTTCCTGTTAATTTCTGGATCACTGTATCATGAGTCTCCAATTTCTGGAGAGTTTTTTCAATTTTGAAATCCATTGCCTGGATAGATTCAAGCATTGCATTCCACGGCAGTTCTGAAGCACCCTGGGTTCCACTGCTACTCCCACTCGCTGGTCCCTTGGCCTTACTTGTGCTCAGTTGCTGTTGGTCTTTTGCTGGCCCTTGTACTTGCATTTTCTGCCTTCCCATTCTTGAAAATCAGATCAATCTGTTCCTGAGATTGTTCTGTGTTGAGTGCTGATATTAAAATAAAGATAATTTGCAACTTTAACAGTGATGTTAACTTTATTTAGCTCCACGAGGTGAAGCGGTACAAAGAAGTACGTTCGGTCTGGAAGATGGCGTTCTAACACCTCAATTTTGACTGTAAATTTGACAGACTGACTCCTCAGATTATAGCTTTGCAGACGCATATGGATGTATGTGAACAGACAACACAGAGATTGGAGGCTTCTTGTATTAATCAGCAGTTGTAACTACCAAACTGCTGTAGGAGAACTTCCTGCTTTTTCTTTTTTAAACTCTTTATTTAAAAAATGTTTTCAGTAGGAACAATGAACAATACATTGGATCATACATATCATTAATAATGCATTGACAGGCCAGCCCAGTGGTGTGGAGGTCTGAGGCATCATGCCTTTCCTCCTGCCATGCCGGTGACCCGTGTTCGCGGTGCGAGCAGGCAGCCGAGGGCAGACTGGGAGGGAGAGGACAGGCGTCTGAAGGACAGCTCTCCTGTCCCAGGGAGGGTGGGGATGGAGTCCTCCGCCTGCCTGACCCCTAGTGGTGGCTGAGGGGCTGGCACAGTGGGCTAAATGTGAGGGGGCGATTGTAGGAAAGATGGCAGCGTGCCCGCATGTGGAAGTGTCTTGGCGGCTCGGCCATTGGCTTCATTGCACACCGCCACACCTCGGGGATAGCAAAGGAGGAGAAAATTCATCGCCTAGCAGGATGAAAGCCGACCCCTCACAGGCTACGCACCCAGCTAGCTGGCACCTCGCTAGGGTGAGAGGTAAGACCAGTGAACACCAGGGTGATGGGGCTGGGGGGGCTGGACAAAAGAGATCGGGCGCAGGAGGCTGGAGGCAAAGGAGAGATTAAAAAATAAATAAATAATGCATTGACAAGAATGATAATTTTTCACTTCTTGAATACATTTCATACTGCATAAGGAAGGTATTTTGTTGATCTTAACCAAAAAAAGAAATTTAGCACAGTTCTGGGCTAGACCTTGTTTGACAGAGAATAATGAAAGTCTGGTAATTTAATTAGCTGTTGACATTATGAACTATAGATGAGTTATTCATCTGTAGGCTCTTTAAGTAAAACCGAATGCCAAGGGGACTGTGTGTATATCCTGTCTAATAATAAAGAAAAAAATAACCCCCCTTTCAATTCAGAACCCCCCCCCGCGTCTTTGGGAATCCACATTTGGTATTATGTCTAAGGGATAAAATCCTGTCTATGAACCATAATATATAATACCCATCTTCTCCACTGAATTTCAAAATTCTCCATATGTCGATTAACCAAAGCAGTGAGTCTTTTCATTTTATATATCTGGATCATGAGATCCTGCCATTCCTTGATTGAGGGAGGTTCCGGTGTAAGTCATCTCTTGGTTATAGACTTCTTAGCAGAAAGAAGTCCAAGTTGGAGATGTTTCCTGCTTGAAATATCTCTCATCCCCCTCTCTAATTTAGAGAAAAAGAAGAGCTCCTCTTTCAGCTGAACCGCGGCCCCCATCAATTCACGCAGTGCTGTCCCCAGAACTGCAAGGAAGGGCCAAAGTATCGGGCATCCCCAAAAAATGTGTGCGTGAGTACCTGGAGCATGCCCACACTTTCACCAGCAGACGGCTCCTAAAGTAGGTTTATATTTAACTTGTATTGCAGGGATCCTAAAATATCTTAGGATCACCTTCCAGGAGAATTCTCTCCACATGTATGATGCCGTGCCTAGATGCAAAAAGCGAACATGGATTTCCCACGTTTGAGAGTGTATGTTAAGACCTAGCTCTTTTTCCCAGGATAGTTTTACTGAGTCTAAATTATGTTTGTTAACATGAGAGAGGGCTATATATATATACAGTATATATATATATATATATATATATATATGAAATCATGTGCTGCTGTGGGGCTGCACCTTACAAGACTAGTTTGAGAATCTCTAGGAGAGGAGGGTGGTCCTCCCCTGGTGGGGGGGGGGGTGGCAAGGTTTTAATATAATTAATAGCCTGCAGGTAGCATAATCTGTCTCGAGGAGTGAGGCCATATTGGAGTGTCATGTCTTCAAAGGACAATAAGGATCCTTTTTGGTAAAAATGTAAAAGTGTTTGGATCCCAAGTCTCAGCCAAGTCTGACAGCCATGGTCCAGCCTATGAAGGAATGGCAAGGAATACAATAAATGTCTATATGGAGCAAATTGTTTAGAGGTCCGAAGAGTCCTCCAGGATGCCAATGTCTTTTTGGTATATGGGGTGTCTGTGATCTGTTCCAGAGGCATGGGGGATTGGCTTAAAAGTATTTTATCTAGATTTACTAAGTCCTGTTCCCGCTTTTCAAGCATGCTCCATTTTGCTGCATAGGCCCTGTGATGCCACAAAAAGATTGTTCGCATCTGGGAGACTATATAATAGTTGTAAAGATGGGGTAAAGCTAGTCCCCCTGCCCTAGATGGGAGCTGAAACACAGAAACATAGAATTTGATGGCGGATAAGGACCATTTGGCCCACCTATTGTGCCCATTTCCCTACCTAACAGATGAGCTGCAGATCCTAGTTAACCAACAGCCTACTTCCTGAAGCCTCTCCTTGGACCGAGACCTTGTCATGGTGGAGAGGCTTGTGTGTTCCAATGACCCTCAGGGCTATGTCGTCCGGAGTCTCGTACTCCTGGCAGGGTCACCTGTGGCGAACAGGCCTAAGGCGAGGTCCCAGACTAAGTGCGTTCCAACCTCCAAAGTCCTCAATAGTGGATCAGGCGGAAGAAGATGTTAGGATCTCAATGGCTGTGAAGGCAGATGAAGGCTGCAACACGATTGGGATCTCCAGTCGTCTTGGACTGTCCTTGCCACTGGGCACTAGATCTCCTGCTTGTCAAGTTTGTGTGGTTGCTGTAGGCGCATCAGCTTCCCCACACTAAAAGAAGTCACGAGCAGGCTTCTACCATGGGAAACAACATCCCCGCAACCAACCTTCCAAGCCCTGTGGCGACAGACTAGTGGTGACAGGGACAGGACCAGTGAATCCAGCAGTCTCTAGCCATGAATCTGCACGTAGGCGGCGGTAGTTTGATGGTCATCTGGCACCTGGACTGGGACAGGGGTGCAATTTGGCAGCTGCTACTGTGACTGAGCAGTCCTCTTTAGGATCCTCTCTGCTCACCCCGCATGAGGAAGGGGGCTAGAAAAGGTGCCCTAAACCTAGGCTCTCACCTTCTCCTGACTGGATAGCCGCATCCAGTGGGATCACTCTCTCTGTGGTCGAAACAAGAAACAGACAATGATTTTTGCGACATGGAACATCCGTACTCTGATGGACAACCAGTATAGCGAACGACCAGAAAGAAGAACTGCTATTATCGCCAAGGAACTTGCAAGATGTAACATCGATATTGCTGCCCTAAGCGAGACAAGATGACCAGATGAAGGCCAGTTGAGAGAAGAGGGTGCAGGTTTCACCTTCTTCTGGAAAGGGAAGCCTGCTGAAGACAGACGCATTCATGGTGTTGGTCTTGCCATCAAGAACAGGCTCATCAACCAGCTTACAGAGCTTCCAATTGGCAGCAACGAACACCTTATGACCCTTCGTCTTAAGTTCAGCAACAATCAGCATGCCACTGTCATCAGTGCATACACCGGTTCCATGTTAAAATCGTGACCGCAAAATAGTGCCAGAAGAAACAGCAATTTCAAAACGGCGACTGACAAATTAGCGATGGTGCATAATAGCGATTAAAATTCAGCTAAAGTGTCAAAATAGCGACAGGTGGTGCTTAGCACTGACTTACCCTGAAAAGAAGGCTGTTTAAACATATTGTTGAAATGAATTATCTTGTTCATTGTATTGTTTTCCTTGAAATTACTTCCTGGTACCCATAATGCATTGTTCCTTATCCCCACCCTAGCCTAATGGTCATTTAAACCCACACTGTGGATCACATCCAACACAGCATAACCATGAAGTTCGCTTTGGTTACCAGTCAGAAAGGTAATCCCTTGGCAGTGTACTGTGGATACACGTACAGAAAAGATAAAGAAAAGGGGAACAAGGTATACTGGCGTTGTGCTGAGTCTCATAAGTTTAGCTGCCTTGCCAGAATGCATACTGCTGGGAACCAGGTGATTGCTCAAGTAAAGGAACACACACATGTTCCTGATGCTGGTGATGTGGGAGAGCGCAAGGTTATGGCTGATGTAAGAGAAAGAGCAAGATCAAGTGTAGAGTCCACCACGCAGGTACTTGTGCAGTGCAGTGCACTATGCCGAGGAGCTCCAAGAAGCGCCCCCCCCAGCCGAGCACCAGGGCTAGACTCGACCAGTGGGCAGTCGGCCTCCTCTGCCGCCGCTCGAACCCACCAGCCTGGACTAGCTACCGTTGGAAGCCGAGGAGCTCCAAGAAGCGCCCCCCCAGCTGAGCCCCAGGGCTAGACTCGGCCAGCGGGCGGTCAGCCTCTTCTGCCACCGCTCAAACCCACCAGCCTGGACTAGCTACCATTGGAAGCCGAGGAGCTCCAAGAAGCGCCCCCCCAGCCGAGCGCCGGAGCTAGACTCGGCCAGCGGGCAGTCGGCTTCCTCTGCTACCGCTTCGAACCCACCAGCCCGGACTAGCTACTGTTGGAAGCCGAGCTCCAAGAAGCGCCCCCCCAGTTGAGCGCCGGGGCTAGACTCAGCCAGCGGGCGGTCGGCCTCCTCTGCTGCTGCTCGAACCCACCAGCCCGGACTAGCTACTGTTGGAAGGTACGGTAAAGCTGCAACCAATCGGAAAGCGAGCGCCCACTACGGCTTTGCTTCCGATTGGTCCCCGCTTCACTAGCTACTTTTTCTGCTTTTACCTGTCTTTTACTGGGAATTGTTTGTGGAAATTGTACAAAAAAAGCTGTTCTCACTGTAATTGTGGGGTCTGGGGATACTGACTGTTGGTTAAAATGTTAATTTATTGTGATCACAGCCCCTCCTGTGCCTTGTAATCTGGACCAGATGCTCAGGTGCCAAAGCTCCCTTTACAAGTCATTCACTTGCAAATTGAGACCCCCTGCTGCTCTGCTGACACTTTGTGTCTGTGCAGCATTTAAACTAAGTGCCTCTCTCCTTTTTCCCCAGCCGAGGAGCTCCAAGAAGCACCCCCCTAGCCGAGTGCCGGGGCTAGACTCGGCCAGTGGGCGGTCGGCCTCCTCTGCCGCCACTCGAACCCACCAGCCGGACTAGCTACGTTGGAGGAGTAATGCAAAGTCCAGAACTTTACGCCCAGACGCTTTCTTCCCTTCCTGCCATTTTTATAGACCTTTTCCTGTCTCCTTCAAAACTCATGCCCCTTGGTAAAATAAATACTGCCCTATGGCCTCTACTCCATCTCATTAACATCAACCAACAACCAATTCTCTAGTGGTGCTTATTATTCTGGCAATCCCCATTTGCATGAACTCCCTTGCTCTTCATTGCACTCGGGCATATGCTTGATAAATAGACTTTTAGGAGTCTCCCTAAGCGCTCCTCCACTCTTTTTCACTCAATAGGATTGGTCCACACTGTCTTAAGATCTATTCTCCTTGACGTTACCTGAGATAGGATACTTACTGTGGTCACTCTTAACACAATTTATATACATATTACTGTACCTGTCAGTACAGGCCAAAAGCTTTAGATTGAACATTACCCTCCCCACAATGCTCATAATGGGGGGGGGAACCTTTGGATTCTCCTTGTACTCCTTCTACATCCGGATCCCTGCGGACACTGCAACCAATCACAGGATGCCACACAGGGGGACTGGAGGCTGTCCTTGCTCTACCGCAATACCTTAACAGCATCAAGAGATAGGGTATGTGTATATAACTTCCCCCAACTACAATATCGCCCATGGTTAACCTACTATGGAGGGACGCAGTCAGTTTTATTATTGTCACAGCTCCCCCTCCATACAGTAAAACCTTCACTGCTCCTTTCAGTCAGAGTTTTAGTCACTGCTCTCCTAGGAGGACAAAGCATCTCACCTGGGAATCACAGAACGCTGAATCAGAGCACAAAAAAGCGGGCAAAAACAAGACTATACAAACTATCCCTTGCTGCAATCATGAAACTTCTGCTCCTACTACTACTATGCTCAGGAAATGTGGAACTTAATCCAGGACCCCCAGAGGTTACTGCTGCACCCTTCGACCTAGCCAAGCTTAAAGGATTAAGCTTCCTCCATGTTAATGTGTGCAGCCTACTAAAAAAGATACATACAAGGCATACTGATGAGTCCTGGTAGGACGAAACACGTGTCTATGTCTTCTGTTAGCATCCTTTGCAAACTGTGTGAGAGGCCTTTCGGCACCATGCAATTCTGCTTAAAGTTGGACCAGCATAACACTCTGTGGTGATTTGCATATGCAGCCCATGATGCTTTGCATTGTGGGGGCATGTGTGATTTTGTATTTTCTTGAAACTTGGCTTCCCAGCCAAATGCCCTTTGGGGTAACCCTTGCCTCAGTGTTTGCACACAGAGGTTCTTTGTCTACTAAAAAAGATCACTATGATCCAAGCATGGGTTAACCATACCGTACCAGATATATTGGTGGTCTCTGAGACATGGCCTAGGCCTACCACAGCCAACAAAGATACAAATTTACCCAACTACCTACTTTTCAGAGCTGATCGACAATCTAGAGGAGAGGGAGTAGCTATATACATAAAGGACAACCTGACTGCAACCTGCCTCACCTCATCTTCCATGGCGCAAGAATTTGAATGCCTATCCCTTAAAGAGGCAATTTCACATACCACATTGTTGCAGGTAATAGGCTGCTACAGACCTCCTTCTGCTGGTCTCAAACTATTATCACATCTAGGTGAGATAATCAAAAATGCGTCACTAGAAACTATTATTATTGGAGACATAAATCTAAATTGGCTTTCCAAGGCAGCTACTCCCTTAATATCATTCTGTGACACATATGGCCTTACACAGCTCATCAATGAACCTACCAGAATTAACAATAAGACACCAAGTAATAGTACACTTCTAGATGCTATTCTGGTGAGCAAGCCTCAGCTATTCTCCCACGTTGGAGTCCTTTTCAGTGATATCAGTGACCACTGCTTCATTGCTAGCATAAGAACAGCCTATAAACCCGCATCCCCCACTAAGTTCACAGTGAGGAGATCGAAGCAGAATTTTAACATCTATGCATATCTGGAAGATATAAAGTACTCCACACGATGGCAAGAATTTTACTTAGCAAACACGGTGGAGACAGCATATGATGTCCTTAATGACATTATCACAGGAGCTCTTAACAAATATGCACCAGTATCTAAAGTGCGTATCAAACACAAAACTTGTCATTGGTTCACACTAGACCTTAAATCCGCTCTCCTAGAAAGAGACAATCTATGGAAAAAGGCACGTAAAACAAAGACACCGTCAGATTGCGGGCAGTTCAAAAAGGCCAGGAACATATGTACCAGGAAGGTCAGAGATGCAAAGGCTGCTTACTATCGGGCTGAACTAGACTCTTCCTTCCATAACCCCCCTAAGTTCTGGAACACTATAAATGACATAGCAGGACATGCCCCAAGTACTTCGCTCCCAGCCAAGATAATCACCAGGACGAACATCATCAATGACAGACTGGAAGTCCTAGAGTCCTTTAACAATCACTTTACGACCGCAGGAATAGCATTTGACAACTCTCTTGTAAACCTAATGCAATCCCAGTTAGGCATACAACGTACCGAAACTCAGGTAACCGACTCTACCTTCTCCTTCAAACCAGCCACTTTGAAGCAAGTGGAAGACTTAATATCCCAACTGGACATCAAGAAAAGTGCAGGTGCGGACTCCCTCAACCCCTACTTCTTAAAGATTGCCATACAAGTACTAGCAGTACCAATAACACACTTATTTAACCTCTCATTACTACTAGGAACTATCCCTTCGATTTGGAAAACTGCACAAGTCATTCCACTATTGAAATCAGGGGACCCTTCTGACCTCAACAACTACAGACCGATTTTCATCCTTCCTGTACTATCCAAACTGCTGGAAAAGATCGTAAGCACACAATTGAGAGACTACCTTGAATCAGCTAATCTCTTAAACCCAGCACAATCTGGATTTAGAGCCAAACATAGTACTATTACAGCCCTTGCAAAAGTAACCGACTGGCAACTAGAATTGGATAAAAAAAATTGTGTCTACGCTGTGTTTTTAGACCTGAGTAAGGCATTCGACATGGTTGACCACAATCTGCTCCTTTCCTCCCTGAAATCCATAGGACTCAATTCAAACTCCCAACGATGGTTCAACAACTACCTTACGGGATGGACCCAGCAGGTGAAGGCTGAAGGGGAGCTGTCCCCACTTAAACCACTGCAAAGAGGAGTACCCCAAGGATCTATCCTCGGTCTGATCCTTTTCACCATATATATCAGCAGTATTGATAATAACCTCACCAAGGCCACTGTACACCTATTTGCCAATGATATGGTGCTGTATGTCAGCCACCCTTCTCCAGAGACAGCCTGCAAAGAATTACAAGCAGAATTCAATCTACTCCAACACCAATTACTGAGGAAAAACTATTGCTCAATGCAAAGAAAAAAAAGGCAATGTTTTTCTCTCCCCACATGCATGGGATATTCAGTCCCAACGCGCTCCCTCACATATCCACTGTCCTTGGTGAAAACCTTGAATTTGTCACAAAATTCAAATATCTGGGTGCCTGGCTAGACAGTAGACTTTCCTTCATAGAACATATGAAAGAACCACTAAAAAAACTTGGCCAAAGACTTGGACTTTATTTTAGAATAAAACATTTTCTTACAAGCGAGGCTAAGCAAAAGCTGGTCCAGGCCACATTTCTTTCTGTAATCGACTATGCTGATTTCTTATACAGTCGTTGCCCCATCTCATACCTGGAAAAATTGGATACACTCTACCACAGGGCCCTGAGATATATCACAGAACTCCCTTTCAACACCCACCATTGCTCCTTTTTTGCTGTAGTCGGATGGACCTCGCTTCAGTTTAGAAGGGACAGAAACGTTACACTATGGATCTACACAGCCATATCCAAGAAGTTACCAAAATATGTCTTGGACTGCTTCACGTAAGTCACCTCAAGTAAATATGCCCTAAGAAGCTACAATTTCATCATGCTTAAAGTGCCCAAATTCAATTCTCGCTTTGGTAGAACTGCCATTAGTTTTGTGCTATTCTCCCTATGGAACAATATGCAGAAAATACTGAAACTGAGCATACCCATACCCATTACATCTTTCAAATCCCTGTACTCGAGGCTTATCAGAGAAAAATGTAACTGTTTCCGACAGCAGTAGAGAATAATCCTCTTCCTCTCCTTCATCTCCTAGTCTGTCCCATCCACTGAAGCTCTCCGCTAATTTCCAGGTCCTGCTTTCATACCTTTCTTCTCCTTTTTTTTTATCATGTCATCATATAGTGCCATATAATTCCTCCCTGTCACATTCTCCACTCCTTCATCACTGATTTCCGCCTTCCCTCCCTGCCTACTTGCACCCCTCCCCTCTCTCTTTTTCTCTCAGCCCTGCCAACATTCACTGCTAAGACCATCAATACCTTTTTTCTTTTGTCACCCAGCCCTGATTGTAGTATCCCTCCCCTGGCCTCTCCCCGTAGCACCACCTCCTTCATCCTCCCACACTGCGCACCGCCCATTCATACACCTCTGACAAATCCCTTTATACTTTATACCTTAGTCACCACATATTCTCACTCCATGCCCAAATTTGTGTTCTGCCAATTCCTTTTTTTATGTAAATATGTAAATTTGTGTTACTAGATCTTACATAATTGTACATATCCATGTGTTGGTATCCTTTATGCCATTATATCCTGTATAATCTGTTCCTTCATTGTGTTGTGTTCCTTGAATTGTACTATATTTTTATGTAACTGACCCTTGACCTAACCAGGTCCATCTTGCAAATGAGCTCTGCTCAACGATGTTCGCCTGGATAAATAAAGATTTGACTGATTGATATGTCTGCACCTGAGGCTGTCACTGGGTGTCTCCCTGCTGTGCCACTGATGAAACGGACCATTCACCAGATAAGACAGACTGAGCGTGGTTGTCCAGCAACCCCAGCATCCATTGAGGTGCTAGACATACCAGAAGAGTTCAGAACTACATTGGCAGGACAGCCATTCTTGTTATTCGACAGTGGAAAGGAAAAGGACAGACTTGTAGTCTTTGCTACACCAGATCATTTAAAAATGTTGCAGAACAGTAGCAACTGGCTACTCGATGGCACTTTCAAATCATGCCCCTTACTTTTTGAACAGTTGTACACTGTGCATTGCATTAAAGCAGGGCAAGTTCTGACTGCAGTGTACGTGCTGATGTACAAGGACATGAATGAGAGGGCATGCTCAGTCGTAAAGGAATACTCACACAGGAGTAGGTACGAGTATCTTCAATGACTAGCCTACAATTTCCAGTTCCAAGTTTAGAAATACAACATACTACATTTGATTTCAATAAAGGATTAAGTGCTGAACAGCACGGAATAGTAGCAAAGCAGAAAGTCGCTGTTTTGACATTTTGGTTGCTAGGGTAGCTAGGGTTGTCATGGCTGTGATATGGTTGCTAGGCTTGCTAAGGTTGCTAGGGTTGAGCTGGTTACCATGGTTTGCTGGTTGCTGAGGCGGTGCCAAGTTATGACGTGGTACGGTGCGACGAGTTGCACGAGTTGTCTCCTGAGTCAGGAATAAGGAGGTATGTTAGTATTTTTTAAAAGTCACTGTACTGGCAAATGATTAAAATGTTAGCTGTTGTTTCTCACAGATTCAGATGCTGTACTGGCTTGTTTTTTGCTAATTCGGCAGTCGCAATTGTGGTTGATAAATGGCAGTGGTAGTCACTGTACTAGCTAATGAGCTCTTATGTCTGGTCGCCATTATACAGATCGCTATTTTGTAGTCACTTATTTGTCAGTCACGATTGTATAGTCGCTATTTTAATGGGATACCCATACACCCCAACACTTAATGCTGACGAGGATGTCAAGGAACAGTTGTACTCCAACCTTGACAGAGTCCTGACCAACACCCCTAAGGAAGACAAGATCATTCTCCTTGGTGACTTCAACACCAGAGTCAGGCGTGATTCAGATCTCTGGAATGGCGTCATCAGGAAGGAGGGGATAGGAAAGACAAACTCCAGTGGCATCCTACTCCTGAACAAATGTGCGGAGCATGGCCTGGTAATCACGAACACCATCTTCAGACAGAGCGACAAGTATAAGACTACTTGGAGACATCCTCGATCCAAGCACTGGCACTTCCTTGACTAAATCATTGTCAGAACCCGTGACTGAAAGGATGTCTACATCTCAAGGGCCATATGAGGAGTCGATGACTGCTGGACAGACCATCATCTTGTCAGATCTGTCATGAACATCCGGCTCACTCAGAAACATCGAAGGCAGCCTAAATCAATGCAAAGGAAATTCAACACCAAGTCCCTTCAAGACCCAGTGGTTCAAGAGGACGTCCAGCAACGTCTCCAAGCAAGGCTCTCTGCCATGCCCGCAGCTGATAATAACATTGAGAGATACTGGAAGGTGTTCAAGACCACCACCCACTCAGCATGTGCTGAATCTTTTGGTTATGTCACCCAGCATCACCAGGACTGGTTCGATGAAAATGATACAGAGATTCAAGACCTGCTCAACTGAAAAAGAAGAGCTCACTGCACATGGCAAGATGATATCTCATGCCAGCAAAAGAAAGAGTCATACCAGCAGCTCAAGGCAGAAGCTCAAAGGAAGATCCGAGACATCAAAAACAAATGGTGGCAAGATAAGGTGAAGGAGATCCAGCTCTATATTGACAAACACGACATGTGGAGCTTCTTCCAGGCTACAAAGGCCATTTATGGTCCAAGCTCCCATGGTCCCACTCCCCTCCGATCTCAAGATGGCTTTACACTCCTAAAGGGAAATGAAGGCATTCAAGCTAGATGGAAGGAGCATTTTGAGATACTTCTGAATCGCGAGTCATCTGTGACAGATGCCACTATCAATTCTGTCCCTCAACACCCTGAAAGAGAATATCTCGCTAACCCTCCTACCATCAAAGAAGTAAGACATGCCATCAAGTTGGACAAAAATAACAAAGCTGCGGGACCAGATGGCATACCGGCTGAAGTCTATAAGGCTGGGGCGAGGAACTAATACTAAAGCTCCACAAACTCATTCTCCTAATTTGGAACAATGAGGAGATTCCAGAGGACTTGAAGAATGCCAACATTGTTACCATCTTCAAGAAGGGAGACAAGTCGGTGTGTGGAAATTATCGAGGCATTGCTCTACTCTCCACCGCAGGGAAACTCCTCGCCCGTATTCTTCTGAACCATCTTCTTCCCATCGCCGAAGAAGTCCTGCCAGAATCTCAGTGTGGATTCAGACCATCTCACGGGACAACCAACATGATCTTCACTGCCAGGCAGATCCAAGAAAAGTGTCAGGAACAACATCAGGACCTGTACATGCCTTTCATCGACCTGACAAAGGCCTTTGACTCCATCAGTCATGAAGCCTTGTGGAAGAGATGCTGGCCAGATGTGGCTGCCCTACAAAATTCTTAAAGGTCCTGAGGCTTCTGCATGACCAGATGACTGCCAGTGTTCTCCATAATGGTTCACAGACAGACCCATTCATCATCCAAACTGGGGTCAAGCAAGAAGTTGTCATCGCTCCAACCTTGTTCTCTATCTTCCTAGCAGTCATCCCAGTCCTCACCAAAGGCCGCCTTCCCACTGAAATTGACAAAGAATTCAGAATGGATGGAGGGCTCTTTAATCTTGGATGTCTCTGTTCAAAGACCAAAGTATGCAAGGCATCCGTCATTGACCTCCTGTACGCTGATGACTGTGCCATCCTTGCACACACCAGGAGCGACCTCCAGTCTGTGCTAGATCTCTTTGTGGAAGCTTACCAAAGTATGAGACTCTCACTTAACATCAAGAAGACCAAGGTGCTCTATCAGCCTGCAAAAGGCCTTGTAAATGACCCTCCACAATTCACCATTGAGGGACAGACCCTGGAGACAGTTGACCACTTCCCTTACCTCGGTAGCCACCTCTCCCTAACAGCGAACCTCGACGATGAGATTTAGCACAGGATCCATTGCGCTAGTACCTCATTTGGGAAACTGCTTTGGTGTGTCTTCACTGACCATGGCATACGAAAGGACACCAAGATCCAGGTATACAGTTCGGTTATCATCCTTACCCTTCTTTATGGATGTGAAACTTGGGTGACTTACCGACATCATCTAAAGAGCCTGGAGAGGTACCACCAACAATGTCTCTGGAAAATCCTCCGCATCAAGTGGAAAGACCACCGCACTAGCATCAGTGTTCTCGCTGAGGCCAATGTCACCAGCATTGAGGCAATGATCCTCAGACATCAATTACACTGGACTGGACACTGTGTACGGATGCCTGACTCTCGACTCCCCAAACAAATTTTATACTCCCAGCTCAGTCACGGCCAGAGATCCCGTGGTGGTCAAAGGAAATGCTACAAAGACACACCGAAGGCATATCTCAAGAAAACAGATATGGACGTCATGAGCTGGGAGGAGCTGGCCACCAATCGATCTCAATGGTGCCAGAACCTCCATCAAGCGGGGGCCTGCTTCGAAGAGGAACGCCTTGCCCTCAAAGCCGAAAAGAGAGATCATAGAAGGAAAGGGAAAGAAACCTCAGCCAGCGGGCAGCTCTCCCACATGGAAACATCTGCAATTTCTGCGGACGAATCTGTGGCTCTAGGATTGGATTACTGAGCCACCTCAGGAACCACCAGTGAACCATGGTAGGGATCATCCTCGAATCGAGGGATCGCCGCTGCTGCCGACTTCCTGAACAGTTATAAGTTTTACCCTGGGGGCACAAGACTCCAATATATAGCAGGAGATCTTTTATTTATTTCTCTAAAAAAGGATTGTTGAGGGGCAACCGGGAGAGTTTTTGCTAAATATAAGAATCTGGGTAACAGGTTCATACGGACTGCCTCCACCCTCTGTATCAAGAAGACTGGAACTACACTCCATTTTTCTAGGTCTAGAATGATCTTTTTGAGCAGTGGGACATAGTTTTGCTGGTATAGGTGTGTTGAATCAGTAATTAGTTGTACCCCTAAGTATTTTAGATGTGTTATGCCATAGCAGAATGGGAATCTTTGTTTTACAGTATCTGTTGGGGAGTAGTTCACCTGTAAGACCTCCATCTTAGCAGTATTAATTTTATAACCTGCTATTTCCCCAAATCTTTTGAGTAGAGTCCATGGGCGGGACAAAGATTGCTCTGGGTGTGTGAGATAGATTAGTAAATCATCTGTGTATAACGCTAGTTTGTGGTGTTCTCCACCTACCCTTAGTCTGGTTATATTATCAGCTTGTCTAAAGGCCTGCACTAAGGGCTCCAAACAAAATGCAAACAGCAGGGATGAAAGGGGACAACCCTGCTTTATGCCTCTGTGTAAAGCAATCAGGGAGGTAGTGGTTCCGTTAATTTTAATAGAGGCCTTAGGGTGATTATATAGTCCCATAATTACATTTTGAAATTGCTCTGAAAAGCCAAGTGAACCTAGGGTCACCATCAAAAATGGCCATGCCACTCAGTCGAAGACCTTCTCAGCATTCAAGCTTAATAGTAAGAAAGGGGCCCTCGACCGGGAGGCATGATGCAGAAAATTTTGCTGCTGCAGATCGATGAACTGTCTCTGAAGCATATTCAGCTAAGCTGTCTGTTGTTTCTTATAATGAGAGGCAAAGCTTACAATGTCCCCTCACAGCACAATTTTAAAGTATCCCAGAGGACTGTGGAGTCCACCTCCCGGGAGTTATTTTCTATTAATATTTGGGGAATTCTGTTTTTTATCACTCCCTGGAATTCTTTTATGTTTAATAAATAATTATTAAAGCGCCAAAGGGTGGTTTTACGCTCAGTCCCCCAACTAATGGTTAGAAGGATCTGAAAATGATTCGAAGGTACGAAGGGGAAGATGTCACATTTCTTAATGAGGTGCCCATGTTCTCTTGAGATATGACACAAATCTGTTTGGGTGTACACCTTATGGGGGTGGAATAGTGCATGTATCCTCGCTTGGTAGGGTTCACTGAATGCCATGCGTCAATCTGTCCAATTTCCCTGAGGTACCTCGACGTCACTTTCTGAGCAGCTGTACACTTTGGGGGTTTAGGGTTGGTTGTATCCCTGTCATCCAAAATCATGCTATAATCTCCTCCCACTAATAATACCCCTTGTTGGTGTTCAGTAATTTTTCTAACAAAGTATGTACTGTAGTAGTGTCCTACCCTGGGGAATATATAGACTGGCTAGGATTAAAAGGGATCCCTTGAGCCTGCCTACTGCAATAGCCAGCCAGCCCTCCAGGTCGACATATGAGGAAATTAACTGATATTGTGAGGTGCAAGGAATCAGAGTCACAACTCCTCTTCTTTTGCCCCCTCTGTAGGAGGAGGAGATTACATGATTAAAACCTAATTTTCCTAGTTTTTGGTGCTCCAGTTGAGCTGGATGTGTCTCCTGTAATAAGATAAATGTAGGGTTTTGCCTTTTGAGCAAGGAGAGCACTTTGTATCATTTAATGGGGTTAGTGAGCCCATTCACATTCTGGGAAGAGACTATACGTGTTGACGTCAACGCCATGTTGACCACTCAAAATCACATATCTTGGTCCGGAAATGTAGTTTGGACCCCCAGTCTCCCCTTCCCTTAATACTCCTAGGTGTTATTTTTACCCTCTGTGAATTCCCCCCACCCCATGCATATAGCCTTCACCGTCCATGCCCATTTACAGTTCCAAATTGGTTACCCCCTTGATAGGTAAAGTATATTTCTGGTGAGGCGAAAGTGAACCTCCAGCAAGGAACAGTGGACTTAGGTAAGCATCTTATACAGATATAAAGCATTGTTTTGGTAAATTCCAGATAAAAGGCATTGTTGAATAGCCCACCCCTGTATAAATCATATTGTATGTTCTTCCTATATTGCATATACATTTTTATTTGATTTCTTATCCAGTAATTGCACCTACATATGACCCATAACAAAGAACATTTACAACATACAAAACATCTAACATACCAACATAGCCAGTGTTTACACAAAACAGATGAAAGTGTAAAACTACTTTCAAACCAGAGGAGCTTGTAACATGACCCCTTACTGGACTGCAACCTATTTACAAATAAACTAGGGTGACTTCCACACCAGAGGGCCCCAAAAATACGCCCCTTAGAGGACTGCACATACTCCATGGTGGTAAAATGGTTACGGTCTGGAGGAAAAGCAATGGAAGTGTCCATTAGGTCCTCTATTCCATGGATTGTTGTCCACGGATCACCCAAAGGGCTATAGACATCACCACCTGCATCAGCAAAATGGCGATGCTAAGCATAAGTCTGCCGTTTTAAGGGTCTCTGAATACCCCCCATCTCTACTCAGCTGTAGCCCTTTAGAAAAAATGAAAAGTTAATATTATTCAGACATCATCCTGACATGAAGGTTAGGTTAGAAAACATATGATGCTAAGAACATAAAAAACTAAGATCAAAGGACAAAGGATCTCAAGTTATCCCCCTTATTTGTTCTAGGCATATTTCCACCTGATATCGCAAAAAAAAAAAAAAAAAATACATGACACGTTTTGGATGGCTCAGGTGTTTTTTTTTTTTTTACTAATAAACAATTTTTTCATGTTATTGTAGACCTGTGCCCTTGCTTAAAAGAGGTTTGGTGAGTGCTTGAGTTTTGTCTGTTTTACATTTTTTTTTTACTTTTGAGCACCACCATTCCAAGTGCAGCCCCGAGTCTGTTTTGCACCTTTGAATAATAGTTTTTATACCTTGAGGGGATAAGTTTCAGTACTCACAAATAGGGGGTGCTGCTCCCTGTGTGTGCAGTGATGTAAGAGCAAGCAATCATGTCAAGAGGGCATACAGTACCTGAGTGGAGAGGGTGATGAGCAGGTTTGGGTGCAAGGAATAGAGCAAACATTATGCTGGTGTATCAGATAAATAATGTAGCTGCTTGGTGCTCGTCTGAACTACCTGCCAACCAGGGGCGTAGTTAGATTTTTTGATGGGGGCAAAGACTGATAAAAGTCCTGATTCTGTCCTGAGAAAGATGAAACCAATAATATGGGGGTAGAAGCTATCAGATTTTAGATGCATTCTGGTGCATTTTCAGGGTCATTTTGAAACCTTTTGGCTCCCTTTAAAGCTTTCTCTGACTTGCTGCAAGCAACAGATATCACTACCAAAATGACTAACTTCACTGCTGTTAGGGTCATTACTTTTGTTGCCACCTTTCAGCAGGTGAAGGGCAAGCAAAACTTCTTAATTTTCTTTTCTTTTTGGTCATAGGCTTACATATAGTAAGTTATAATGGGGAAAACATATTTATGTATTTTGTTTAGGAGGAAAACAATAGGGTCAAAACTCCATACTGAACTGTAAAAATGAAAATCTAGCAGTCATTCATGTAAAAGCAACCCTAAGAAAAAATGTTGGAAAACAAGAGGCGGCAAATCCTGAGGATCAGCTTACTTTCTGTCATGTCACGGCCTAACAATAAAAGTTTAAACCACAAAAGAACACTACTTAAACAATAACAAGTAAGATCTAGGGCATTCCATGAGGAATTACATGAGCCAGCTGGAAAACTCAGGAGCTTGAGGCACTGTCAGGATCTGGCACCCATCAATGACCCAACACATCAGCAACTCAGCAGGTCATTTATTCCCCAGCACATGCTCTGGACACTTGGACATTACTGTACTGACACAAGATTCAGCAGCAAAGCATCCCACTGGGTTAAGTTTGGTTTCCTGTCAAGCTGCCTCCCAAAAAATGTTTCTCCCTCTCCAATAGGGCTGACCAGCTGGCTGAGACATGATTGGGAAATCTGAATTAAAAAATAAACAATGTTATCAGGAACACTCCTATCCTGGACAGGAATGTTCTGATACATTGTGTATGTAACCCCCCTGCAAATGGGGGTTCCCAAAAGACTTCCAGGAGCTTGCTTGAATGCTCCAAGCCTGAATGGTGTTTGGCATTTAAGCCATTTATCAGTGAGTGTTTTTAGAGCCTCTGGTACTGTCTCTTTAAGAGCTGTCTGCTTGCAGACATAATTAGTTTGTATGGGGGGACTGTGTGCTTCTCTGAGTACCACTCGAGCTGCTGCAATTCACTTCATTTTGCAGTCACTAGAGTGCAAAGGGAACCTATCTGAAAGATGTAACTGTTTGCCAGAAATTATTTAGAGTAATAATGAAATTACAGTTTGTCTAACCTGCTTTCTTTGCAGTCAGAACTGTGTCTGCTAGTTTCCCATTCTAGTTTTGAACTGCTGAACTGGACCAATCAGTGTAAGTAAGCTAGCTCTAAAATGGTGCCTTGGACGAATCAGAACTTGGACTCATAATCTGAGCCAGCCACAAGAGGATTGTATGGGCAGTGACTCTGGGAGATGTAGTTCAGACTTCAGTGCCTTTTGGACCAACAGCAGCAGTCTATTGTGAGTGACAGCCAATCCAGTCAAGAACTGGGAGGAACTCAAAGGAAGTGCGGTTTTGTGCGGTTGGAGTTTCAGTTGAGCTTTGGCAGTGAAGGAAGGAAGGAGCCCTGTGCTTTTTTCGGTGTGCAGTTTTAGTGAAACGTGTGTAAGGCCCAAGTTCCGGTCTGCAGCTTGTGTAACAGCTTGTTAGGACTGAATCCGTCCTGGAAAAGAATCAAAGGATCTCTGAAGAGTAGAAACCAGGCTCACCCTGTAGAAGACTGGAGGAATTGCTGAAAATTGCACTCTGTCTGTCAGGAACTGAATCTGCTGTGTGTTCTCCCGGGTATTGTGCAGTAATTCGATAGGGATACAAATGCAGCCTGCCTGGTATAGTGCTTTCTTTTATATGGATGTGTGAAGAGGTTTGTGTACACCTCAAGTGAGCCCTACTGACATTGAAGGACCCTATCTTATTTGGAGGTAGTGAGTACTAATTCAGGGTCGCTCCCTGTTGAATTACACCATTAAATCCAAATGGAATTACTGTACTGCTGACTGTTTAATTCTCCTTTTCTCTGTGTGAAAGGCCCTACCAGCTGCCACGTTTGGACTAGCCACTAGGGCTTGGGTACCCAGGGACAGTAACTGATAGGGATAGGCCTTGCACAGAGCCATAGGTAGATTATTAGAGTGATAAGCTAATTAACCTGATTTCCCCTGTCCTTATATCCCCTAAATAAATCAGAGCTGCTTGTTTCAGCAAAGTTATACTGCCTGAGGTATTTGTCTATGTTAAAGTACTGTACTGTGATTGTTGCACTGTATCTCATTTCACAGGAGGTCCCAGTGCGGAACCAGACCTGGGGTAAGTGTATACTGTGAAGGTAATTCTGATATATTGTGTGGGCCACTAGTGGAAGAAAGGGGCTGCAGTGTCCCAGAGGGCTGTGACCAAGTTAGTTTAACTATTGCAAACCCTGACCTCTGGGTGGGGCACCCGCCATTGGATCAGGCCCTCAACCTGTTAGTGGCAAATCAGGCAGGGGTAGTAGCCCTGGGATAGCGCCATCTAGGGTTACATCTTGGAGCTCACCGCTGGGATTGTGTGTCCTCTAGTGGCCATGTTGATGAACCACTGTTAAGAAAAAATGGGTACCCCGACAAGTGGCTGTGCACGGCTGGTGGAGTGGTGTACTGGGAGGAGATCGACCCCAAAATGCTATGCTTATCCTGGACATCCCCTGGGTATCAATACGGACACTGTGCAGGGAGTACTTTCCAAGGTGGAAGGTTTACAAAACCCTGTGGTGGTGGGTCGGCATGCTAATCTGCTCACTCACACTTTCCTGGCCTAGTAGAGTTTAAGGATCCCATAGATAGCTCCAAAGTGCCACAGACCATTACCCCAGAGAGCCTCACTGCTTGGAGAGTGATAACTAAGGACAGTAAAGACCCTGGAGGAATCAGCCCCACCACTATCTGAAACTTTTGAGGAGAAATTTGCTGAATGGTTGCTGGGAGAGGGAAAACTGTGGAGGACTTGAAGAAACTATTCTTGCCACCTGGGGTGTTCTCCCCAACACCTCTCCTGCTCCAGTGCCCGTAATGGTGGCTGAACCAATGCAGACCTGTATTTCTGCACCTGCCATTAGTCACGACTCTTACCGAAGGTTGAGGATCTCTCTGGCACCTCCCCACCCCCAAGGGAGGATGACTGGGAGACCTGGATGAACTATGTTGCCCCCAAGTGCTAGAATGGCAATGCTCGGGCGGCGAAGAGGTGCGTGAGGAGCCTCCGGTCCTGCCCTGGCTACCATCCGTGCTAAGCGGGCCAGTAACCCTGAGCGACTGCACAGGCCTATCTTGAGGCCTTGGAGAATGTGTATGGGAGCCCAGATTCTGATGAGGACCTATGGTGGAGAGTAAGAAATGCACAACAGTACCAAGGAGTTGTTGTCTGTGTATGTCTCGGCTGGAAAAATTGTTGCAAGAATGCCTCAGAAAGGGTAGTTTGCCAGCGATTGAACTGGACCGAACCAGACTGGACAGAATCCTTAAGTCTGCCCCTTCTCAGAACTGCTGTTGCTTCAGTTCGCCTGGCAAATCGACTGGAATCCCCACCCTCCCATGATGAGTTAATGAGAGAAATTGAGGAGTTGAGAAAAGGCGACCTGGGAGGTACCTGCACCAACAGCTGTGGCTCTGACCGGTGACTGAGGGTGACCCATCAAGTGAAGTTCAGGGGCAGAGGTTGACAGTCAATGAGTGCTCTGACAAGGAAAAGATATGCCACAATGGGGCGAACTGTTGAGAGAGATCCGGAATTCAAAACAGTCCCTTTATGAAGGCCACGCCTGCAAGTACGGGCCCTGACCTATATCCGACTGCATCTGCTATGGGGGGGGTACCCACCCATGTATCTCCTGCTGATAACAGCTCCAAACTCAATTCCTTGACCATGGAAGTGGAGAAACTGACGAGATGTCTCCAAATGCTTATCACGCCACAGACAGAGATGGCACCCAGGTTTCCAGTTAGTAATACCCGCCCTGGCTCCCAGTGTGGCGCCTCGGCCAGCTCAAACTCCAGAAAGTATGTTTTGCTATAATTGTGGAAAGATGGGCACATGAAAGGAATGCCAGTCCCAAAAGACACTGACAAAGTTGCATATAGGCTACAAGGAGAGCTTGAGAAGAAATCAGTGGTTAAGAGGTGCCGACATGATCCCAGTGAGGGCACCAAAATGCTAATTCACGTCCTTTGTGGCAAGGTCAGTTGCCCAGGCCCCACTACCGCCTCTCCAGACTGGTCCAGAATAGTGGGTCCCTCCATGGAGACCACTGTAAAGGTGAATGGAGTGTCTACAAGAGCTGTATTAGACAGTGGCTCCCAAGTGAAATTATGTTCCAGGATTGGTATCAGAAGCATTTGTCAGGCGTGCCCTTACAACCATTAGAAGGACTGCATGTATGGGGTTAAGTGAGAAGGCTACCCCTATTCGGGTATATCCGAATTTGGCTGTCTTTCCCCCACCTCCGTGGCTGGAGTGGCGAACAAGTAGAGACTCTAGCCTTAGTGTGTCCCCCCACTGGACTGTATGATGGTGTCCCTTTGTTGATTGGAACAAATGCTCATATGTTCGGAAGGCTGGCACAGTTGTGTTATGAAAAACAGTGGTCAAAGACTAGTAGAGCTTTAAGAGTTCCGGCTTTAATTAAGAAGGCCTATGAGGCACAGAGAGATGCTGAAAAAACAGAACCAGAGGAACCGGTCGGAATTGTATGGAAGAAGGATCCTGAGTCTCTGATCCTGGCGCCAAATGCCCAGTGTACCTTACAGGAGAGGTCCGTATCAGAAAGGATGTTAAGAATAAAATATTAATGTTGGATGCACCAGGCGATGGAAAATTGCCAGAAGGACTGCTGGTCAAGCCTAGTATTTTCCCGCTAGAGCCCATGCTTATGCCAGAAGGGTAATGGTCCAAGTTCATAATGTGTCTGAAAGAGACATTCGAGTAAACAGAGGTTGCATCCTGGCTAATGTGCATTGTGCAGACACTGCAGTGCTACCCAGCAGCAAGAGTTCAAGGAAGAATGACAGAGTAACGCCTGACTTGTTTGATTTCGGCGACTCCCGCTGCCAGCTGAATGGAAAGTGAGGATCAGTGAGAAGCTTGCCCAGAGAGACCAGGTGTTTTCTTTAAAGGAATGGGATGTAGGATGGTGCAAGGAGCTGAGCACAATATCCGGCTGCATGACGAAAGACCATTTCGTGAGAGGTCTCGACGCCTGGCACCTGCTGACATAGATGATGTGAGGCAGCATCTGCAGGAGATGTTAGCTGCTGGTGTAATACAAGAATCCAGAAGCCCTTATGCTTCCCCATTGTGGTAGTGAGGAAAAAGAATGGAACAGTAAGGATGTGTGTGGATTATCGCTGTAAACCGGCGGACTATCCTGATCAGTACACAATGCCCGCATTCAGGATAGCTTTGGACTGCCTAAGCGGGAGCAAGTGGTTCTCTGTGCTGGATCTCCGCAGTGGGTACTACAGATCCCGATGGCCCAGAGGACCGTGAGAGAGCGGCCTTTATCTGTCCGCTTAGCTCATGAATTCATGAGGATGCCTCAAGGGATTTCAGGTGCCCCAGCCACTTTTCAACGATTGATGGAGCGTGCAGTGGGGACATGAACTTACTAGAGTGCCTGGTATACCTAGATGATGTTATTGTGTTTGGCAGCTCACTGGAGGAACATGAGAGCAGATTATTTAAGGTATTGGACGACTGGGGACTTTGGCCTTAAACTGTCCATTGATAAGTGTCAATTCTTTCAAACATCAGTAAAGTATGTGGGACACATAGTATCCACGAGGAATAGAGACCGACCCAAGTAAAGTTGAGGCCTTGACCACACTGGCCACAGCCCAAAAATCTAAAAGAACTGCAAGATTCCTGGGATTCTGTGGTTATTATCGGCGCTTCATCAAGGACTATTCAAGAGTGATCCTCCTTTACTTAACCTTACTCAAGGGTATCCCCCAACCCACAAAAAATACCAAAGTCAGCGTCCCTCAAGACTGAAAAGTGTATTTTCATCCGAGTGAAGTATTTGGGGCCGCTGGACTCCTGATTGTGAGACTGCTTTTCATGAGATCATATATCAACTTACCCATGCTCCAGTGCTGGCCTATGCCGATCCAAGAAAACCTTCGTCCTGCACTGATGCTAGCTTGCAAGGGTTGGGGGCTGTGTTGTACCAAGAGCACAGAATGGCCTGAGACCAGTGGCCTTTGCCAGTAGAAGCCTGACCCCATCCGAAAAGAACTATCCTGTACATAAGTTAGAGTTCCTAGCTTTGAAGTGGCTATTGTTGACCAATTCCATGAGTACTTGTATGGGGCTAAAATACTAGTAAAACTGACAATAATCCTTTGACCTATGTGCAGACCTCAGCTAAGTTGGATGCCACTGGCCATAGGTGGCTTTCTGCATTATCTACATATGATTATGCTCTCGAATACCGAGCAGGTCTGAACCACATAGATGCTGATGCTCTCTCCGGAGGCCTGTTCCCAGAATGATTGGGTCCGATTGGCAGAACCTGACATTCGGCACTCTGCCGGAAGTTTGACAGGGAGGAACAAATGTCCACGGACGCAGTGGACTGCATATGGTGATTGCTTGGAGCCTCTGAGAATTGCATACCTGCTGCTTATTGCCACTTTTCTGCAATAGACATTGGTGCACTGCCTCAGCTGGACAATGACAGTGTGTGGGGCTCAATCCCGCGATCCCATGATCAAAGCAGCTTTAGAAGCCCTCTATGCAGGAAAAGATGTGTCCAAATTACGCTCCACTGATTTGAGAACTGCACTGTTATACAAAGAAGGTCCTAAGTTGAAACTGATCAATAAACTGTTATACAGAGAAACAGTAGACAGAGGGGGACAAGTAGACAAACAACAACTAGTGCTGCCCACTGCCTTTCGAGACTCAGTACTGAGGTCCTTGCACAACCACATGGGGCACCTTGGTATAGACAGAACACTTGACTTGGTGAGATCCAGATTCTATTGGCCTAAGATGGGGCTGATGTGGAGCAACACATTCGAACTTGTAGTAGCTGCTTACAGAAGAAAGTTTTGCCCAGAGGCTGCCCTCTTGTTAACATCACCACCAGTGCACCCATGGAGCTGGTCTGTATTGATTTTCTGAGTTTGGAGTCAGATCAAAGAAATATCAGTAATGTGCTGGTGGTCACTGACCATTTCACGAGATATGCCCAAGCTTTCCCACAAGACCAGAAAGCATCCACTGTGGCCAAAGTACTTGTAGAAAACTTTTTGTTCACTATGGGGCTCCACAAAGAATCCATTCTGATCAAGGAGAGACTTTGAGAGTCATCTGATCAAAGAGATGCTTTCTCTGTGGGAGTCAAAGTCCAGAACCACTCCTTACCACCCCAGGGGACCCACAGCCTGAACGTTTCAACCGCACTTTGCTAGATATGCTAGGCACTCTGCCCAAAGGACAAGCCTAGATGGAGCCAACAAATTAGCACCCTGGTACATGCTTATAACTGCACCAAAGTGATGCCACTGGATTCTCCCCTACCGCCTGATGTTTGGAAGAGAAGCTCGACTACCAGTAGATGTGTGTTTTGGGGTCTCTCCTGATGGGGTTCAAGCTGACAACTATTTACAGTATGTGCAAAGTTAAAAGCCCAGCTAACTCATGCGTACCAACTGGCTCAAACCATGGCTGCCAAAGAAATCTGGCCAACAAAGAAAGGTATGATAAAGGTGAAAGCACAGGAACTCCAGGAGGAGATCGGGTATTGCTAAGAAATCTGGGACTGCATGGCAAGCACAAGATTGCTGACAGATGGCACCATCTCCCTCACATTGTAGTGGGCAAACTAGATGATCTGCCAGTGTACAAAGTAAGGCCTGAGAATAATTCAAAAGATGTAAAACAATGCATAGAAATCATTTACTGCCCATTGGACAAATCTTAATTGAGTCTGAGCCCTAGAAGATGCCCCTCTGGACCAGTGACTAGAGCTGCTGCTAAGAAAAGATCAAGAAAGTCTGCACCTACAGAAGCAAAGTTAAAGTGTTCCCTCCACAAGTCCCAGTTGAGCATGACTGTCAGTCCATATCGGAAGAAAGGGAGAGTGACTTTGAATACTATCCTTCTTACGAACTGAGTCAATTGTTTAGGGCAATCCCTAGTCAATACTGGAGATGAAGCTGGGCCTTCTGGACTGTCTAAGCCCCAGCTTCATCCCTGGAGCCAATGCTCCCAGAAAGTGAAGTGCAAAGCATCAGATCAGGTGAAATGGAATCATTGTGCATGGTTGAACTGTTTGAGCTTTCAGGAGGAAAATGATAGATTGGGGCAGACTGGTGATACACCCGAACAAGAAGAGTATTTTGAGTGCCCTGACAGTCCACTGCCAGTGTCCGAAGCTCTCCATGCGAGCCAAATGTTGTGGACTCAGAAACTGTAACTCCTGGAGCTGAAAGTGCCCCAAGTTCTAGCCTCTCTACCCCATGGAGACTCCTGACAAGTGAGGACAATGCTGAAAATGAGGCTCAGAGTGCAGAGACTATAACAGTTCCCCTAGAAAGACTGGTCGAGCTGTAAAGCCTGTGGTGCACCTCAGTTATGATTCACTTGGGAGGTCTGTGGACTTGCCTCTCAATGTTGTCCATAAAGAGTGTATGTGTCCCCGAGCTCATTGCCCAAACTGAGCATCAGTGCTAACTCCAAGTTACTTGTGTTGCCCTCTATATATGGTGCCCTTGCCCCATCCAGCCCCAAGGTAACTGATAGGAAGGGCCCCTCTCTTCAGGTTTCATGTACAAGAGGTAATAACTTGAGTTATGGTACAATGTGTATGTAATACTGTGTAAAGAGTGACGTACTGCAATGTTTCAGAAATGTGTTCTTGGTAAAATGATATATTGACTGATGATTACATATGCGAGCCTAATGCAAATGTATATGGTTGCAGTTGGGAAAACATGATTACTTGCTTGGCGCGGACGTCAAAGCTTTCCCAAACCAGGAAGGGTGTAACCCCCTGCAAATGGGGTTCCCAAAAGACTTCCAGGAGCTTGCTTGAATGCTCCAAGCCTGAATGGTGTTTGGCATTTAAGCCATTTATCAGTGAGTTTTTAGAGCCTCTGGTACTGTCTCTTTAAGAGCTGTCTGCTTGCAGACATAATTAGTTTGTATGGGGGACTGTGTGCTTCTCTGAGTACCACTCGAGCTGCTGCCAATTCACTTCATTTTGCAGTCACTAGGAGTGCAAAGGAACCTATCTGAAAGATGTAACTGTTTGCCAGAAATTATTTAGAGTAATAATGAAATTACAGTTTGTCTAACCTGCTTTCTTTGCAGTCAGAACTGTGTCTGCTAGTTCCCCATTCTAGTTTTGAACTGCTGAACTGGACCAATCAGTGTGGGGTAAGCTAGCTCTAAAATGGTGCCTTGGACGAATCAGAACTTGGACTCATAATCTGAGCCAACCACAAGGGGATTGTATGGGCAGTGACTCTGGGAGATGTAGTTTGAGACTTCAGTGCCTTTTGGACCAACAGCAGCAGTCTATTGTGAGTGACAGCCAATCCAGTCAAGAACTGGGAGGAACTCAAAGGAAGTGCCGGTTTTGTCGGTTGGAGTTTCAGTTGAGCTTTGGCAGTGAAGGAAGGAAGGAGCCCTGTGCTTTTTCAGTGTGCAGTTTTAGTCAAAAACGTGTAAGGCCCAGAGTTCGGTCTGCAGCTTGTGTAACAGCTTGTTAGGGACTGAATCCGTCCTGTGAAAAGAATCAAAGGATCTCTGAAGAGTAGAAACCAGGCTCACCCTGTAGAAGACTGGAGGAATTGCTGAAAATTGCACTCTGTCTGTCAGGAACTGAATCTGCTGTGTGTTCTCCCGGGTATTGTGCAGTAGTGCGATCGGGATACAGATGCAGCCTGCCTGGTATAGTGCTTTCTTTTATATGGATGTGTGAAGAGGTTTGTGTACCTCAAGTGAGCCCTGCTGACATTGAAGGACCCTATCTTATTTGGAGGTCGTGAGTACTAATTCAGGGTAGCTCCTGTTGAATTGCCACATTAAATCCAAATGGAATTACTGTACTGCTGACTGTTTAATTCTCCTTTTCTCTGTGTGAAAGGCCCCTACCAGCTGCCACGGTTTGGACTAGCCACTAGGGCTTGGGTACCCAGGGACAGTAACTGATAAGGATAGGCCTGTGCACAGGGCCATAAATGAATTATTCGGTGATAAGCTAATTAACCTGATTTCCCCTGTCCTTGTTATATCCCCTAAATAAATCAGAGCTGCTTGTTTCAGCAAAGTTATACTGCCTGAGGTATTTGTCTATGTTAAAGTACTGTACTGTGATTGTTGCACTGTATCTCATTTCACAGGAGGTCCCAGTGCCGGAACCAGACCTGGGGTAAGTGTATACTGTGAAGGTAATTCTGATATATTGTGTGGGCAACTAGTGGGAAGAAAGGGGGGTTGCAGTGTCCCAGAGGGCTGTGACCAAGTTAGTTTAACTATTGCAAACCCTGACCTCTGGGTGGAGGCACCCGCCATTGGATCCAGGCCCCTCAACCTGTTAGTGGCAAATCAGGCAGGGGTAGTAGCCCCTGGGATAGCGCCATCTAGGGGTTACATGTATTTTTTTAATTCAGATCTTGTCCTATATGATTGGTAATTGCTGGGGTGTAAGAACAGAGGCACAGGAAGGGAAGAGATTGGGTATAAACAGCAGTTAATCATCTGGAATTTAGCCTAGGGTATATAACACCACACAATACACAAACCAGAAACTGAATTGCCCAGCTCAGATGCAAGATCTTATTTTCTGTGGGGTCCTGCTTCCACCTATTTTTACAGTTTATTTGTCCAGGACAGACCAGCTGAGTTGTACTATATCATTTCCTTTATTGTTGCTGCACTACTACTTAGTTTTTACAGTGTATTTTACCAGGATAGCCCAGCTTAGATATGCCATTTTTTTGCAATGCCCTACTTGTACTAAGTAAGCCCTTTTGCAAATCCAGCTGCCATGCTGTGCACATGACTGCATACAGGTGAAGCTGAACCAATGCCTTGCATAAGCACACGTATTATTTCCTTCGATTAGTATTCTGCTGATGTTTAAAACATAATAGCCTTTTTCATTACAGCCACATGATGTGTGGAGTCCTTTGTGGGGAGTTTTTACAATAAATTATAAATCTTTCCTGCTGACTCTGCCATGGCACCATACCATCTCCAATTTCTCCACATTTATCAAACATTTATCAAACACTCTATGTAACCCCCCTGTCACCCGGGGTTACAAGAATCCCATTTAGATCTAGTGGCAGGCAGGGAAGGCAGCTTGTGAAATTCCAGTTAAATGGATTTCACACTGTCTCACTCTGTTCTGTCTCAGCTGAGCTGGAGAGATGACATCACATAGAATTTTTGCAACAACATAAGCCACTTTGGAATGTTGCAGCAGGGAGTTAGTTAGAACTTTGGGAGGTTTTGAATTCAGTCTTCAGGAGAGTTAGTAGTGGTCTAGTAGGAGACTCAGTGGAGGGAGGAGGTGCACTGCAGTGGCAGTCTCTCAGAGCCCTCAGCTCTGATCAGAGCTACCAGTTGTAGTGGGTGTGTGTTCTCGCCCCAGAGAAGGACACAGAAGAACACTTGTGAAGTGGTTGAGATCGTCTCCCAGTTGTTCCAGGGCCCCGTCCCTGAGAGGGATGGGGGGAATCAGACCAGCTCTTCAGGGGCAATCCTCTGGCCCTGCTGGAAAAAGAGAAGCTGCCTAAGAAGATTTGTGCTGAGGCACCGAGAAGTAATTTTGTGTTTCCTGTGAGAAGCCTGTGGGCACCTGCAAACCAGGGTGAGTCAGGTCTGCCAGAGAGCCTATGTTTCACCAAGACTGTTGTGTTTAAGTATCTGCTACTGTGGGTCATGAAAGGACAGCCAAGTACAGTACTTACGTTGTGTATGGCTTGAAATGCCTGTAATCAGTGGGGGTCTACAGAGATGGACATAGCCACTTAAAGAACATTACAATTCAGGACACTATTTACCAGAGACTGTAGATTGTTAAGTGTGATATACATTTCGAGATAGCAATCTACAACCAGAGAGGTTCAAATGGAAAGGTGTTGATTCCAAATGAATGGCCGGGTATAGATTTGGGAGCAAGAGGTGGGAGACTCCCCATCTGGAGTAACCAGATTTACCTCTACAGGTTCAGTTTGGGCACCTTTAGCTTTCTCCCGGGCACTTGGCCAGTGTCCGCAGAAAGTACCCAGACGTGTGATTAGATGGAAGATTTTCCCTTTATGGAGCCAGTATGTGTTCATGGGTGGTGTAGGGAGCCACCAATAAATATCCATGCCATATGGAAAGTAGTCCAAGTGCTGGCCGGATGTGCCACGCCAAGGAAATTCAGAGAAGAGTACAAGTTCGGGCTGGGAGCCCATTGTGTTTCAGAACCTGAGGGTTATAGTGCATAAGATGATGTATTCTGATTTCCGTTTGTCTGCATTACCAGGGAGTGTAGCCCTGTGGGGGTCTATCTATGCTTTATTATTCTGCTGTTGTGAATAAAAGCCACACTCTAGAATTCCACACCTGGTTTGGACATTACAGTTATTGCTTCCTGTGTCTGGAGTTACTTGGGTGCCCCTGACTAGCAGTCAAACCTAGCCAAAATGCAGAGCAACGGTTTTCTCCCCGAACCCAGGCAGCCAGGTAGTGGGTTACATAATGGAGACACCGCACAGTGCTAATAAAACGAAAATTAACATCGACCCTATGCCAGGCTGGTTACATCTATTTATTGGTTCTTTCTCCTCATTTACCTACCTACCTACACACACACACACACACACACAGCTCTACTTATATAACTACAGTAAATAAAGAAAAAGCCAGAAAAAGAATGATGCTCTAAGTATATAATCATAAAGATCAGTGTTTTCTACCATTTACTAGGACAGAATAACCAGTTTAATAAGCATATTAAAAAAATCCACACCAAATGTCTACAAACAATGACTGAAAGTATATATTAGGCTCCTAATAAATTGGGATATACTGTATTACATTTCTAGCAGCAACTCCAGAAATGATTAGCACCAGTTTTTACCCATTCAGCTCTCCCTGCCCTGGCCCCCACTGTGAGAGAGTGCAACCTAGCTGTTTAGAGCACAAAGCTGGCTGTGAACCTGCAAATGCAGGTCTGAATCCCAGTACAACCCAGTTACTGCATGCATCTTAAACAACTTAAGCAGTTTCTGGTTCATCCACACATGGGAGCTGTGCAGCACTGTCTGTTAGCTGGCTCTTTCCCCCGGATCCACGACAGGAGCTCGACAAAATTTTTGTCGAACGCCCCATCAGCGACACCGGCAGGTCAACCGCATTCTGCAGTCGGCTGCTAGTTCGCACTGTCTGTCCTTGTGCCCCCCGTACCCCTCCCCACTTAAAGATTATCAACTCCAAGTCGGAGCTGATTGGGAGGGTGCAGGACCCCCGACAGACAGCGCCGGGTTCCAGCGGGTTTCCCACAGCACCATGCCACTGTAGTTGCTGTGGGGGACCTCGCTGGTGAAATGTCACTGTCGGGGGGGGGGGGTAACCACTTTCCCCCTAACCTGATCCAGCAGTATATTACTCGGCTGCAGCACCTTCTACCCAAGCTTCCAGAATGTGAAGACCCAGGCTTGTAAAGCATACTCATAACATCTGCGTAAAATTGTAACACACTTCTGAGTCATCCAGCAGCCCACAGCACCTTAAACTCTAATACTGCTTTATCTATTATTGGCACAATGCTTTGCTGCTAAGAACCTGAAGAATGAATCACTAAACATTTAGGAAGGACACCACTTAAAAATAAACTAAGGATTAATGAATGTATGTCATCTTCTGTAAACATTAGAGAGAGAGAGAGAGAGAGAGATGGATAGATAGAGATAGAGAGAGAGGGATAGAGAGACAGATATCTAAGATAGACAGAGTCTATTTATAATATTATGGGCCCTATTCACAAACCTATCACCACTTCATGGGTGAATTATCTAAAGGTGGCATGGAATTATATTGGGGCATGAACTATTTAATTTGCCTGCACTGCAGGCATAATGAAAATAGGTACTTGTCCCACATGTTTAGCTATTTCTGTATTGTTGATTTCAATATTTAATACATAACCGTCTGAGAATATCCATAGTTTGGAGTGTGCTTTTTTTTAATAATGAAAAGACTGTGGTGCAATGGTGCAGCTGGCTAACTTCACCACCAATCCCAGCAATATAAAAATTAGGGAATCACAGAGCAGCCTACTTCAGTTTGCTTTGGGTGTGGGCTCTTAGTCTGCATCTTTGTTCCTGCCAATTTGTCAAACAACCATAATTGCCCCCAGTCCACCCTGGTTAACGTCCCATCACAGTTTCTACTTATCTCTCCAAGTATGTCACCATTCCCTCTATGCCCTTCCCTTTCTGGCTAGCTATGCTCATCTCCACTTTCCTCTCTCTTCTTCCTATCCTATCTTCCTCCTCTTCCCCCCACTCTCTCCTCCTCCTTTTCCCTGCTGCTTTTTCCCTATCCACACTAACTATCCTGCACATTCTCACCCCCTATTCCTGTCCTTCTACCCAAGTCCTTGCTGTCTTAACCTGACCTCCTACCCCACCTCATGTTGCCCCCTTTTCCATTGCAGACAGTGGTTCAAATGTATTCATTAACCAAATCAAATGAAATCCATGACCAAATAAATCCATACCCTTACTGCTCAGTTCACTTACCACCTTCGCTACCACTCCTGAAGTGGATTCCTTGCTCCACGCTATAAACAGACTTCTGTCCAACTCACTTTTAGCCATACACTCTCACAGATCTGGACTGGAACACAACCTTGCCATGGGTACAGCTCAGCCACCAACACTGCCTCCGCCATGCTGTTGCTCAAAAACCCAACCGAATCCTACTGCGAAGGAACCTGAAACTGCAATTTGATATCAAGCAGTTTCCACCTAATCTTCTTGTTCCTCTCCTTGCTTATCATGTCTGCATTAATTGTAAACCATGTACATTGGGGAGTGGAGAAAAACTAAGGGCCATCTCAGCAGATTGAGATCAGAAGGAGGGTGGGTGGAAGAGACGAGGGACCAGGCAGAGGTATTTAATGAGTACTTTGCCTCTGTGTTCACTAGGGAGGGGGATGGGATATCTACAAAGCAAGGCACGAAGGGGATAGAAGCGGCAGTAAGTGGGATCAGGGGAGCAACAGAAATGGAGCAAGAGGGAGGGAGAGGTACTCGAGGGTGTCACATCTGGGAATAAAAGCCAGTAAGGTGGAGGGATGGATGATGCTATCTCCGCCAAAGGGTGTGATTAGCCCTCAAGGCCCTAAAGAAAGACAAATCTCCTAGGCTGGATGGCATTCATCTGAGAGTACTATGGGAATTGGCGGACATACTGGCTGCACCCTGGCGGAGCTTTTCAACAGGTCACTTGAGACAGGGAGGGTACCTTAGATTGGCAAGAGGCACATGTGGTGCCAATCCATAAAGGGGTCGAGGAAGTACCAGGTAACTATAGACCCATCAGTTTGACCTCGGTGGTGGGAAAATTAATGGAGAGTACACTAAAGGAGACGATTGGGGTGTACTTGGAGGAGGTGGGAGGTCTGGATAGTCGGCAGCATGGGTTTGTGCCAGGTAGATCATGTCAAACCAACCTTGTGGAGTTCTATGAATGGGTAACATCAGAACTGGACAGGGGAAGGCCTGTGGATGTATTATTCTTGGACTTCAGCAAAGCGTTTGACTCTATCCCCCACAATGGTCTGGTGGAGAAACTGATGGGGTTAGGAGTAGGCCCTTTGATGGTCAGATGGATTGAAAACTGGCTAGCTGGACGCACCCAGAGAGTAGTGGTCTGTGGGGAGCTCTCGAACCCTAGAGAGGTTGGTAGTGGGGTACCGCAGGGCTTGGTCCTGGGTCCGATTCTGTTTAATGCATACATATCGGACATCAGGGAGGGTATAGGGTGTGAAATGAGTCTGTTTGCGGATGACTCCAAGATGGGAGCAGTAGTTGAGGGAGAAGAGGGGAGATTGGCCCTGCAAGGGGACCTGGACACCCTGGAAAGCTGGGCTCACACATGGAGTAAATTTCAATATCACCAAGTGCAAGGTGTTGCATCTTGGTGGAAACCTAAACACAGGTACACCCTGGGAGGAGGCACTGGAGGCCTCAATAGGGAAAAAGACCTAGGGGTCATGGTGGATGCATGTGTGAATAACTCTGAGCAGTGCAGGAGAGCGGCTAGCAAGGCAAACAGGATGTTGGGATGCATCGTTAGGGGGATCACCTCTAGGAGCAAGAAAGTGATTCTGCTGCTGTACAATGGACTGGCTAGACCACACCTTGAGTAATGTGTACAGTACTGGAGACCACACTTGAAGAGGGACATACAGCTCCTGGAGAGGGTACAGAGGAGGGCAACAAAGATGATACGAGGGCTAGGGGATTTGACGTATGAGGACAGACTTGAGGAGCTCTGCCTGTTTTCATTGGAGGAGAGGAGAGACAGGGGGACATGACTGAGGTCTTCAAGTACCTCAAGGGAATAAATAGGGTAAACATGGAGGATCTTTAGACTAAAGCAGGAGGTATCACCAGAGGGCATGGTTTGAAGTTGGAAGGTGGAAGGGTGAGGGGGGAAAAGAGGAGGAGGTTTTTCACTGAGAGGGTGGTGGACCCTTGGAATGCACTGCCTGGTGAGCTGGTTCAGAGATCCATAGTGGAGGGCTTCAAGAGAGGGTGGGACAGACACAGAAAGTGGATGTATCAGATGATATCCTGTCCCAGGGGGGTGGGGATGGATGATAGGGGTTTCTGGAGCACAAGGGATGGGAGGGTCTCGGCACCAACTAAGGATCTAAGGTTCGAGCAGACTCGATAGACCGTAAGGCCTGATCTGCTGGCAAATAGTATGTTAGTACATATATAGTAAATATGATATTTTTTCTGCTGCTATATGTTCCCTGAGGCCCTCCCCCAGGATGCCTTTGTAAACAAGAGTATCATCTCTGCATTTCAACCAGGAAACAATTTTAAATACATAGTTTCACACAATGTGGCTCCTCAAGGACCCACCCACTAAGTGATTTGAAACATCAATTTGCAGAAGAAAATGAAAGTGCTATGTCCCTGAAATAACACAATTGTAAATGGAGTACACATTTAAAAAATGATCACTGTATCAACAAGAAAATGCGGAGTAAATTCATTTCAAGATCTAAATTAGAGCATTCAGAAATTAAAGATATCAAGATGCTATCAAAATTGCTAATGCAGAAAATCTGATCAAATCTGCACAAGATAAGTAGAGATAAAAAACATCCAAGAATCAGTGTCCATATTTACTGTATATTGTGAGAGAGCTTTGGAACAGAACTTGGCACAGAGACCGGAGTTGGGGTTGGACACATCTTGCTTGCTTTCTTATCTAGGTACCAACTGAGTCTCTACCAGGTTCTCTTTTCATCAGCATGACTCATGACCATCAACCAGTCGACCTTTGGCTGGTACAACCAATCCGCTCATGGTCTAGTCACGGACTCCATCGGCCACCACCGTACTGCACACTGTACAGCCGCACCTGCCAGTCTATGCCTGCTCAAACTTCCACTTCACTCCCTCCCTGACTGGTCCGCTGTTCCATTGCCCACTCAAGCTTCCTTCACCAACCAACTGCCCTCATCTTGCTGGATTCACCCCATCGCCCACTCTCTTTCTCTTTGGTGCATGCGCACAATTGCTCAACCGCTCCTCCACGCCAAAAAGGCCACCAGTAGGAAAGTGTCCAGCTCTCACATTGTTCCCTTCATTTGCAGCACGGGGAGGGAGAGCAAGCTGACAGGAGAAGTCACAGTTGTACTCAGAAATCCCTAGTTTTAAACTTCGTGGTTCGTGCCCTCCACCGACCGCCATCTTTCTCCATCTCACAACATGCAAGTGCACAAGCTCATCAGAGATTGATCCTGTGACTGAGACTCAGTGGCTTGGTGAGAGGGTCAGTGGCAGTGCACTGCAGGGTTTATTTTTAACATACAACCCCAAACTTGTGTTCCGAGTCCCTCCTGATCATGAATCCTATCCCTGACTGACCAGTCCACAACCATGAGGAACAAAAAAAACCCAAAAAAACAACAATAATAAAAAGAAGATGCCGGCCCGATGGCATAGAGGACTGAGGCACTGGATGCCACACCTTGAACCACGCCGGCGACCTGGGTTCAGAAACAGACTCAGGCGCCGGGGGCTGGCAGGGGGAAGGAGAGGATCAAGCGTCCGGAAGACTGCTCTTCTGTCCTGGGGAGGGATGAGTGGATAGCTCCTCTCTGTAGTGGCCCCCGGTGGAGACCAGGGGTACTACACATAGCAGAGCAGGAGGGACCAAGAAAACCGGAAAACCAGCTTTGGTGCCACGGACTGACCTCCACTCCATGTTCCCCAGAACTCGGGAGCCTCTCCACCACAGCAGCACCCCAGACTGTGGAAAGAATAGTGTGCTGGGGTTCCTCACACCGGCACCTCCCTGAGTGAGGGGGACCACCAGCCATGGGATACGCTGGGGACAACTCGGGCTGGCTGCAATCTGTGTGAGAGGAGGTGCTCCAGAAGAGGACTGCTGGGGGGATGGAGCGCTAGGAGACCCGAAGGAGAGGCGGGCATTGGAGTGTAGGAGGGAGGTAAACAGATCACACAAAAAAAAAAAAATTCTGAGCTACAAAAGTCCCACTCTGAACTCTGAAGGGGGCAGCCTGCCCCCCTGGCCCCCCATAATCTACGCCACTGTTGCCAACTGTGCCTTAGGCTCATTCAGCAATTTCTGAATGTTTGCATAGGTGGTCCGGGTTGCCGGCTCACTGGCCAGTCTCATCTGGCCAGTTTCTGTTGGATTGCCTTTCTGCCTCTGTGGAAGTGATCTTAGAGGCGTTGCAGCGTCTGGGGTATCCTTGATGCCATGAGTGAGCAAGGCTTGTCTAATCTCCTGAGGTGTATTCTAAATATCATCTCCCATGTTCCAGAAAATCTTGATTCGTGCAGCATAGGGTGTTATAAAGCGAATCTGGTTGGCCCATAGCACTCTCATAATCCCCAAGTATTCCATGTCTTTTTTCAGTATGTCCGTGGGGTAATCCTGATCGAAAAGCAAGCATTAGCTGTCATATTCCACCTTCTTTGCTCCCCATGCTGCCCGCAGAACAGTTTCTTTGTCCCAGTAACTGCCAAATTTAATTACTATCGAGCAGGGCCTCGCTGCTGGGTCGGTCGGGTGGGGAGTTAGCACCCGGTGAGCCCTCTCAAGTCTGAACTGGAAGGTGGGTGGGAGAGGAACCACATGCCTGATGAGGTCTGCCACAAAATCCACCATCTGTCCCATCTCAACTCCCTCAGGCAGGCCATAGATACACAAGTTGTCCCTGCATGAGCTAGACTCCAGGTCCTGACATTTTTCATGCAGGGCCTTCTGCTGCTGGAGGAGGTAGTCCACTGCTTGCTGTAGGTGCACCACTGTATCTTCCAATTGAGAGACTTGCTCCTCCACCTCCTGTACTCGAGTCTCCACAGCAGTAAGTTTTGTATTTAAATTGCAAAATTTGGATTGAGTCCCTGAGTGGAATTGTTTAATCTCATGCAGAATGGCTTGAAATCGAGACCGAGTGAGGATTTCTCTTTCTGTATTGGTGGTCGCTTCTGAGGCCTGCTCATTTAGCGGCAAGGAGCTTCTACTATGTTGTATGGAAGCGGAGCCCAATCCTGAGCCATCCGTTCGAGAATGGGTTAAATCTCCTCGATATTCAATGTCTTGCCATTTTCTACTCTCTTTGGTGGCATTTTGATTAATTTTGATGGACGATGTCCACTAAAAAATCAGTTTAATTAGCTAGGCAGGTCCGGAGCTAAGAGGCTAAGCTGCCATGCAGCTGATGACATCGTCAGAAGTCCAACTTCCTGCTTTTTCAATGTTTATAGACTGTTGAAAACCAGGCCAGGGAGAGCAATCTGCAGATAGTGGGACTTACAGAAACAGCAGAGGGAGAGGATTGCTTAATATTTGTCAGAGCCTTATTACCTGCTGTTCTGGGAATGTCAGAGGAGGATCCCCCACTCTCCCTGGAGAAAGTGTTTTTGTGACATCTTGGCAGACAGCAGCAGACACCTCTGCATCCCACACCTTAATGGTGGTTTGTACAGGGTTTAAAGACAGGAACAGTGCCTCATAATAGTGAGGAGACACAGAACCTTAAAATATGGAGAGGATATGCTTCAATTCTTCCATGACCTCTCCTATAGCACTTATCAATGACTGAAGGCTTTTGATGGGGTTGGGAGCCAACTCCATCAACTGAAAATGCAACACCGGCTTCTTTTGCCAGCGGATGCCAGGTTAGCGTGGAATGGTTATCAATAACTTTTCAATGACCCAAAAGAGGCAGATAAATTGGTATGACGGGTGAAAAATTAACTGGCAGAAGGAGCAGAGGGTGAAGATTCATCAGAAGGGAACTGAATCCATACATCACTTACCTGGAGTCTGGACTTTTGCTGAGTGAGACTTTTCCAGTTCTATAATGTAGGACTTGTGTTGTGACTTTCACCAATGACCCAGGGTATTTTTAATTGGATAAGTGTCAGCATGGATGCGTGTGTAACCCTCCTGTTACCCGGGGTTACTAGAATCCCAGTAAGACCTAGTGGTAGGCAGGGAAGGCAGCTTGTGAAACTCCAGGTAAATGGATTTCACACTGTCTCACTCTGTTCTCAGTCTCAGCTGAGACCGAGGGATGACATCACCACAGAACTCTTGCAGCTCCATGAGCCACACTGGAATCTGCAGGTGGGAGTTGGGAGTTAGGATAGAATGTTGGGGATTTTTGAAGAGAGTCTGTGTGCAGTCTTGAAGAGAGAAGCAGCATAGCAGTCTGTGGACAGGCTCTCTGAGCCTAAAGCTCTGACATACTGCTACTGTAGGGGAGGTGTGTTTTTCCACCAAAACAGGAACACAGTAAGCTGTTTGTGAAGTGGTGGAGACCGCTGTTACTGGTCCCTGTGCCCCATCCCTGAGGGGATGGGGGTGGAAAGGTTTGCCTGTCATTCCAGGTGCAACCCTCCTGGTTCCGGCTAGGGAAGAAGCTGCCTTATTTCAAGTTGTGCTGCGGCACCAGAAGCTTTGGGAAAGAAATTCCTGTGAGGAATCGCCTGTGGGGCACCTGCAACCAAAGGGTGAGTTCGCTCTGACATACGGCCTATGTTTTCACCTGAACTGTTGTAAAGTGGGGATTAGACTGCTTAATAAGTGAGAGGCCTAGAGTAATGGGCTAAGTCAAGTAAAAGTATGTTCAAGTCCAGCACGTAGCGTAAAGTAAAGTGGGGATTGGACTGCTTAATCAGTGGGAGGCCTAGATTAATGGGCTAAGCCAAGTAAAAGTATGTTCAAGTCCAGCACAATGGGAAAGCCAAGACATGTAGAGGAAATGTGACATGCATTTACCCTTTAATCTACATTGCCAAGCTTTACAGAAAGAGATGTTTAAGTATGTTCAAGTCTAGCACAATGGGTAAGCCAAGACAAGTAGAAGAAATGTGACAGGCATTTACCCTTTAATCTACATTGCCAAGCTTTACAGAAAGATATGTTTAAGTATGTTCAAGTCTAGCACAATGGGAAAGCCAAGACAAGTAGAGGAAATGTGACAGGCATTTACCCTTTAATCTACATTGCCAAGCTTTATAGAAAAGAGATGTTTAACGTCAGGAGAAATGGCGGGTATGAGTAGTGGAGCGAGAGGTGGAGACCCCCCAACAGTAGTAACCAAATTCACCTCTACTGATTTGCTCTGTGGCACTTTTACTTTCTCTCAGGTACCTGGCCAGTGCCTGAGGAAAGTACCCAGATGTGGAATTAAAAGGAAGTTTCCCTTATGGAGTCGAAGGCTCTTAGGTGGTTTAGGGAGCCACCAGACAATGTTTCCATGACAAATGGAAGGTGTTCGAGTGGCCGGCAGGGGAGCTGAGCCAGGGAAATCCCAGAATAGTGTACAAGTTCGGGCTGTGTACTCAAAGCAGCATATAAGTCCGGGCTGTGTGCCTGGTGGGTTCACAGCCTGAGGGCTGAAGTGTTTAGGAAGTGTTCTGATTCTTTTTAATCTGCATTACCAGAAGTGTAGCCCCGTGGGGGGTCCATCTGTGCTTTGTTTGTTCTACTTGGATGTGAATAAAGCCACACTTTAGAATCCCATTCCTGGTATTGGACATTACAGTTATTGCTTCCTGTGTTCGGATTTACTTGGGTGCCCCTGTACAGAGTAGCCAAACCTAGCCCTTGTGCCGAGTAACCTAGTCCTCCCCGAACCCAGTCCCCACCTGGTACTGCTGTCAGCTTCAACAGCATACCACCTGTTGTTTGCAAAAAGGCGGGGGGGGGTGGGGGTTACAAAATGGAGGCACCGCTTTGGATTTAAATTAGGGAGGAAAGTTGCTCGGGCAAGGGGCTATCTGGCAGTGGGTAGCCCAAAAAGCTGAAGCAAGGTTAACTAGTGTGTCGCTGTGTGCTGTTGTCCATATGCTGCTGTTAAAGTGCCAACTGTTTACCAAGGAGCAGTAAAGCCTGAAAGAGTATGCCCTTGTCCTGCATCAAAAATTGACAGCGTTTTGCCAGATTTTAAAAACTGTTGTGATAAAGAAAAGTATGGAAGACTAGGGGTAGCAACAGGAAAATTGTGCCCTGGACGTTGGAAATGCTTTTTAGTGAACTGAGAGACTTGCTGTGTTAATGGCCATAACAAATGATTGAAATGAGCTCCCGCCGTGGAGTCAGAGAAAAAAAAAAGTGGTCTTGCAGTTTAAATTTGCCTGCTTGACGATCACCGTGAGGAGAAGAGCACTCGCGAGGGAAAGAGGCTGCTCATTTGCATGGCGTCGTGTGATTGGTGAGGCTGCAATCAGTCCTGCCCCCAAGCCAGCTCTGCAGCGACTGCCCAGCATTCGAGAGGAAGTGTGAGTAGAGTGCGTGTACTGGCTTAGTGGAGGAGCGTTGCAGTGACTAAAAGCGCTGTAAAAGTGTAAAAAACAGACTTTTCCGTCTAAAATTCGGGCGCAACCCGCATCTCGATCGACTGGATTGTGAGTGTGGTGATCAGAGGGACGATCGGCAGGACTGCCAACCCACTTCCTTCCTGAGGTCTCCAAGACTGGCTGCAGATCGTTTTTCCATCGCAGTAAATATCTACTGATAACAGTGTATGCCAACAGAAATAATTGCTCAAACAAGTGATTTTTGCCAAAAGCCAGTTGAATCTGTGTGCAGCAGTGTAGTCGCTTTGCAAATAAAGACTGTGTCAAGTTTTACCAGTAAGAGCAAGTCTGTTAAGCCATCGACTGTGAGCATAGTTATGGGTTCAGCGTCAGAATAAAGTTTCAAAGCCATGAGAGAGACTGCGAGTTGTATCACGATATGCAGCGCTAGTTACAGGCAATCCTGTGCTTGAAATACTGAGGCTTTAAGGGACTGTGAGCTAGAGAAAAGTTTTCAGCAAGTGAAAAGTCCATGGCAAATCATGTAAATGTGCTAGGAAAAAGAACAGTGCAAGTTTGTGCAGTTTGAGCAAAGTTATCAGTAGAGTGTGTAAATCGGATGCGCAGTGACTTGACCCAATATCAGAATGTTCATGCACAGGAGTGCTGCCGCCGCCATTACAGGGTGGGGTAGTAATGTAAACACAGCAGCAGAGGAGCCATTTTAAAAGTAAAAGAGAGTCTTCAGTGATGTGGGACTTTCAGTAACAGTGAGCATTTCTTTGTTTTTCCCTGCAGTCATGGCCTCAGGACCAGCCCGTTACCTGGATCATGCCCGGGCTATGATAGCAGCAGAAGTAAATAAGTTAACGGACATTGAAAGGTGTTACTATGGACGACAACTGCATTCTCATATGGCGATCCTGGATATCCAGTGCAAGTGTGCTTAATATGCTTAAATGCTGGAAGGGATGTCTTCATGGTACCTCACTGTTCTGGGTGCCTAGAGAAATACGGCTTGTTTAAAGCGCCCAAGATTCGTTTGGCTCCCACATGGACAAAAGTTCAAGAATTTGCAGTTGGCAGCACATAGCACAAGGCAGAGCTTGTTGGAGAAGGCCCCTCGGGGGAGTGCGGCACAAAGCTAGAGGGTGCAGATTTGCAGACAGAACAATATGCTGATGTTGAAGATAGAGGGGGGGTGGCTCAGAGGTAATTTAAGGAAGTATTTTTTCACAGAGAGGGTTGTGGATGCATGGAACGGCCTTCGGAGGAGGTTGTGGAGTCAAAATCAGTGGTGGAATTCAAGCATGCATGGGATAGTCATAAGGCAGTTCTGGGGGGTTGGGGTAGAAAGAAGTAGGCTGCTGGTTAACTAGGATCTGCAGCTTATCCAGTAGGTAGGGAAATGGGCAGACTGGGTGGGCCAAGCGGTCCTTATCTGCCGTCAAATTCTATGTTTCTATGTTTCGGATGCTGGATCGCAGAGAGACAATTCAGGCAGAGCATCAGTAGACCCTTGGAGAAGGGGGGCTTAGCCCAAGTCTCATAGGAGAAGATGAGATGAGAGAGGCCTTTGAATGGGAGGTATCGACCTCCGTGCCCAGTGAAGTGTGGATAGTCTCAGGAGTGAGGACCACTGCTCACTCCTGGGCACAGATTCTCAGTGAGGAAGAAGAAGAGGGGGAGCCTTTGTGGCCTTGTGAAAAAGGAACGGGTACACAGCCTCAAGCTCTTGCCTCAGATGAATGCATGGAAGAGAGTGGTGATGCCACTGCCCTGGCTGTGCAAGAAGAAGCAGCCAGGGATCCATTTTTTGTCTCGTTGAGAATTCGTAACTGGCAGAACCAGGACTGGCCGCCCCCAAGTCAGGCCAGTGGTCTCAGGTTGACCAAAGCTAGTAAAGAGGAGAGACTGGTTCGTAGGAAGGTGAATGAAATCTATGGGATGTCCTTTCCTACCTTTCCTCGGAGAGTCTGGGAGGAGATTGAGAACAGCAGGAAATCCTGGATTTGGGCCGAAGCAATGAAATGTGTGTATCCTGGTGCAAACAAGCATGTCAGGAACAGAATGTTTCATGAAAAATACAGCCAGTGGAAAAGAGGCTGGACACTGTTCGAATAGTGGATGGAGAGGGACGTGAAACCTTTCACAGTGTGAATTATGTGCGCCCAGACAGGGTAATAATTCAAGCTCCTGACCCATTGTGCTACTGGCCTCAATGCAAAGACCTTCCTGCAAATGTGCCCGTGCCTACCAGATGGAAAGCAGAGCAGTGGTAGTCAGTGCTGCCACCGCAGCCATTGCAGTGCCTTTGTTGTTCTGCCAATATGGACATCTAGGACTCAGGTACCCCACATTCATCTGTTCTACAGTGTACTGACTTTCCAGAATCCATCAACTGGCCCACCAGATGACTTCGGATCCAGAGAGGACGCCAGCCTAGCTGTATCCTGATTCATCGCCTGGTAATCGAATGACGTCAGACCAGCTGTTTTCCTTTTTGTTCCTGTTCCAAGGTTCCATCTCCAGAGATGACATCATCCCAGCAGTTTCCAGATGTGCCCTCCTGTAGTTCCCTGAAGATGTCCACCCAGCTGTATCAGAAGAGTGCTGCCAGGGAGAGTCTTCGACCGAGGAGCAGGTCGGTGTGTGTGTTGTTCATTCTACAAGGGGCTGGTAAGTCCAAACTTTTCTATTCTTATGACATTGCAGTACACACCCTACACTAGCAGACTCCAGATGTGTGAACTGTCCTCAAAGACTCTCCCCTTCAGGACTTTGGCCTGCTAGAACTGTGCTTCACCGGGCTCCGGCCCAGGAGAGACTCTTTAATGGACTAGCCTTCGGGCACTGTGGTCACTAGATGGGACTTTTAAGGCACTCCAACCCCCAAATGTGTATTGTAAATAATGTAATTGTTTTTCTACTGTTTTCTAATGTTTATACTGTCTTTCTATCTTTTCTAAAAAAAAAAAAAATCTTTTTGGGATACTCCAGTGTTTTAATGGTAGGGGTTTAGATAGACTGTGTATGCAGATTAGGAGTGTGTGTTGTCTTTCTTTTTTCTTGCAGGTGTTCCTGAAGAAGATAGAAAAGAAGACAAGAAGAGGAGGGGCTCATCGGAGTTCCTCACTAGTACTTTAGTGTGTAGTATTTAAAGTACTGTTGTTGTTGTTACTGTGTAGTAACTCTTTTTCTTCCACAGGTATGGTTGTGGGGGAGTGAGGGAGTAATGTAATGGTATGGTATCAGCTCCTGGTGTGTGGTTGCATAGTGCCCAAGGTCGGGGAGGTCCCCTGTTTGTTTTGTTTTGGGATGTAAGTTAGAGGCAGACAAATTTTCCCTAGAGGGCTGGGGGGATAGACAGGCTGTGGTCCTGAACGGCCATAGGGACTGCAGTGGTGATCTATTAGGGCTATGCTCTGGACAGTTCTACTGGAGCCACTAGGCACCCATAGTTAGTGGGTAGAGTAGAGGCTGATATGTCAGCCAAAGGCCTCTAGGCCTTTAGTGTTGCCTGCCTGTGCTAGCACATGGTAAAAGGGGGCCTGATCACCCCCCTCCACAGGTACCACATAGGGTGAGATGGCCTAAGCCGGGTAAATAATGACTGCAGACAGTCATTTTCCTGGCCCAGGGTGAGTGTAACCCCCGTTACCGGGGTTACTAGAATCCCAGTAAGACCTAGTGGTAGGCAGGGAAGGCAGCTTGTGAAACTCCAGGTAAATGGATTTCACACTGTCTCACTCTGTTCTCAGTCTCAGCTGAGACTGAGGGATGACATCATCATAGAACTCTCGCAGCTGCATGAGCCACACTGGAATCTGCAGTTGGGAGTTAGGATAGAATGTTGGGGATTTTTGAAGAGAGTCTGTGTACAGTCTTGAAGAGAGAAGCAGCACAGCAGTCTGTGGACAGGCTCTCTGAGCCTAAAGCTCTGATATAGAGCTACTGTAGGGGAGGTATGTGTTTCCACCAAAACAGGAACACAGTAAGCTGTTTGTGAAGTGGTGGAGACCGCTGTTACTGGTCCCTGTGTCCCACCCCTGAGGGGACGGGGTCGAAAGGTTTGCCTGTCATTCCAGGGGCAACCCTCCTGGTTCCGGCTGGGAAGAAGCTGCCTTATTTCAAGTTGTGCTGCGGCACCAGAAGTTTTGGGAAAGAAATTCCTGTGAAGAATCGCCTGTGGGGCACCTGCAACCAAAGGGTGAGTTCACTCTGACATAGGGCCTATGTTTTCACCTGAACTGTTGTAAAGTGGGGATTGGACTGCTTAATAAGTGAGAGGCCTAGAGTAATGGGCTAAGTCAAGTAAAAGTATGTTCAAGTCCAGCACGAAGAGTAAAATAAAGTGGGGATTGGACTGCTTAATCAGTGGGAGGCCTAGATTAATGGGCTAAGCCAAGTAAAAGTATGTTCAAGTCCAGCACAATGGGAAAGCCAAGACATGTAGAGGAAATGTGACATGCATTTACCCTTTAATCTACATTGCCAAGCTTTACAGAAAGAGATTAATGGAGAAAAGGGAGCATGTGAGGAGGAGGACCCTGTAAAGGCATCTATCCTAAATAGATACTTTTGCTCAGTATTTACTGAAGAGAAGGTAGGGCAGGGCCCACAGCTCAGCATCATGGACACAGGGGGGAAGGAGGTGAGCACTACTCCCTTCACAAAAGAAAGGGTCCTACAAAAGCTTGCTAAGCTCAGGGTGGATAAGGCAATGGGACCTGATGGCATACATCCCAGGGTACTTAAGGAGCTAAAGGAGGAACTAGCAGAGCCATTAGCAGAATTGTTTAGTGAGTCTCTGAGCACAGGAGAGGTCCCAGAAGACTGGAGAAGGCTCATGTGATCCCGCTCCACAAAAGTGGTAGCAGGGAGGAGGCGGAACTACAGACGGGTCAGTCTTACCTCAGTAGTGGACAAGATTATGGAGGCACTCCTTAAGGAAAGGATAGTGCAACACCTGGAATCCATAGAGGCACAGGATCCAAGACAGCATGGGTTTACAAAGGAAGGTCCTGTCAAACTAATCTCATAGATTTCTTTGACTGGGTAACCAGAGTGGTGGACCAGGGGAGCAGTTGATGTCGCCTACCTTGACTTCAGCAAAGCTTTGACACTGTTCCATATAGAAGATTGATAAATAAGCTGGGTAGGCTCAGGGTGGGTCAAGCTGGTCAACTGGGTGGCAAACTGGTTGTGGGCAGAAAACAGAGAGTGGTGGTAAATGGTATACAGTCAGAAGAGATGCAAGTCACAAGTGGGGTACCTCAGGGATCAGTCCTGGGGCCAGTCCTCTTCAACATCTTCATTAGTGACCTTGCAGATGGACTAGAGGTAGGCTTGTCTGTTTGCAGATGACACCAAGATCTGCAACAGAGTAGATGATCCAGATTGGGTGGGCAGAATGAGAAGAGATCTGGATAAACTAGCAGAATGGTCAGAAGAGTGGCAACTGGGATTTAATGCAAAAGTGCAAAATCATGCACATAGGGAAGAGAAACCCTGAAGCCACCTATAGGCTGGGAGGGAGTTGCTTGCAGTCACAAAGGAAGAAAGAGACTTGGGCATCATCATCACTGATGACCTAAAATCATCCAAGCAGACCTCCAAAGCAGTAGGTAAGGCTAGGGGTGTTAGGGTGTATTAGTAGGGGTATCACAAGTCGTAAGAGGGAAGTAATAATCCCTCTGTATAAGACACTGGTTAGGCCCCATCTGAGTACTCGTGCAGTATTGGAGGCCACACCTTCACAAGGACATTAATCAAATTGAGGCAGTCCAGAGAAGGGCAACCAAAATGGTGCAGGGACTGCATCAGAAGACATATGAGACAGATTAACGGAGCTCAATATGTATACCCTTGAGCAAAGGAGGAGAGAGGTGATATGATCGAGGCATTCAAACACCTTAAGGAATAAGCAAGGTGAAAGAGTCTAACATGTTTAAATATAAGAAAATAGCAGGACAAGAGGACACAGCATGAGATTAGAGGAGACCGATTAAGGGGAATGTGAGGAAATTCTTTTCACAGAAAGGGTTGGTGGATGCATGGAATGGCTTACCACAAGAAGTGGTGGCTATGAATACAGTGCAGGGCTTCAAACAGGCATGGGATAGGCATAAGGGAGCAATACAAATGACTATGAATAGATAGGCCACTGACAGAGCAAAGGGCGATGGCACATTTATAAGGTAGAAAAAGAAATGGGCAGACTGGATGGGCCTTGCGGTCCTTATCTGCCGTCAACTTCTATGTTTCTATGTTAGATGTTTAAGTATGTTCAAGTCTAGCTCAATGGGAAAGCCAAGACAAGTAGAGGAAATGTGACAGGCATTTACCCTTTAATCTACATTGCCAAGCTTTACAGAAAGAGATGTTTAAGTATGTTCAAGTCTAGCACAATGGAAAAGCCAAGACAAGTAGAGGAAATGTGACAGGCATTTACCCTTTAATCTACATTGCCAAGCTTTACAGAAAGAGATGTTTAATGTCCAGAGAAATGGGCGGGTATGAATTGTGGAAGTGAGAGGTGGGAGACCCCCCATCAGTAGTAACCAAATTCACCTCTACGGATTTGCTCTGTGGCACTTTTACTTTCTCTCAGATACTTGGCTAGTGCCTGAGGAAAGTACCCAGACATGGGATTAAAAGGAAGTTTCCCTTATGGAGTCGAAGGCTCTTAGGTGGTTTAGGGAGCCACTAGAAAATGTTTCCATGACAAATGGAAAGTGTTCGAGTGGCCGGAAGGGGAGCCAAGCCAGGGAAATCCCAGAATAGTGTACAAGTTCGGGCTGTGTACTCAAAGCAGCATATAAGTCCGGGCTGTGTGCCTGGTGGGTTCACAGCCTGAGGGCTGAAGTGTTGAGGAAGTGTTCTGATTAATTTTAATCTGCATTACCAGAAGTGTAGCCCCGTGGGGGTCCGTCTATGCTTTGTTTGTTCTACTTGGATGTGAATAAAGCCACACTTTAGAATCCCATTCCTGGTATTGGACATTACAGTTATTGCTTCCTGTGTTCGGATTTACTTGGGTGCCCCTGTGCAGAGTGGCCAAACCTAGCCCTTGTGCCGAGTAACCTAGTCCTCCCCGAACCCAGTCCCCACCTGGTACTGCTGTCAGATTCAAACAGCATACCACTTGTCACTTGCAAAAAGGCAGGGGGGTTGGGGTTACACGTGCATTCACTATGCCAGTTCCCACTATCATCCTCATTGTTGGTAGCACCTCAAACTACTGCACATTCATGTAGGCTATAACAACATAGTGACTCAAACTCTCGCACACTTGTACAGGCCAGTTCCTATGATGAGCCACACCCCATTACTGGACAGACCAAGTAATTAATAATAGTCATCATATCATTGTCTGTTCTTACCAGTTAATTCCTTTTATTTTGCAGGTTTGGTTAAAATGTAAGTACTGTGATGGTCTACAGGCACATGGGACCATAAATGTGAACATTTCTTTAGAACACTGTAGGTAATATCACTGCAGCACCTCAAGTTGTATCAAAGTTCAGGTACTGCTACAGCATTTTAAAAGTTTTACCAGTTTTCTAGTTACAAAAACAAAGCATATTCCTGGAAGTTGAGGAATGTGTTTTGAAACAATATGTTCAAGATGCAGTGGGAAATCATTAGACCTGAAGGTCAAAATGGTAATAGGGGTAATTGTCTACAAATCCTATGCTGATCACCCCGTGTACTTCCTTGGTAGCATGTGTGGTGATCTGGCCACTGCTGGGTAATATTGCAGATATTTTTGTTATATTTTTTCTGTGATTTTGTTTATACTTTAAAAGGGTTATATGCAAAGGAACTTGGTTATGTGTAAATTCTCAAACAGGCCAGGAGATGCGCTTTGACAGAGGGATACATAGTTTTACTAAAAAGGTCACAGGAAGGAGAAAATGTCTTGCAAAATATCTGACATTCTTCTGTGATCTGAGGACAGGTTGCTTAGCCAGGAAACTAAAATCCCATTTGAAAGAGGATTGGAAGCTCCTTGTAAGCTTAACAAAGGAAAACAGGTAATAAAATCTCAGGAGATGGGAGCAACTATCACCTGTAATAAACTTTAAACTCAAAGAGAAATGGGTTTTAGGCAGGAGGTCTCAGCAAGGTTACCTCCAGTCTGTTTACATTTTATTAGCTGGCAGGATGTTGGAACTGTGGGAGAATCTAACGAACTGATGATATGGTTCACTTAAAAACTGGGAAAGCGCAAGAGAGACCCCTGCTGGCCTAAAAAGATGGGGACAACAGCTAACCATAGACTGGGCGGGCCATGCCTATATATGCCCCTCCAAACAGAAGCTCATTGCATTGCATTTTGGACACTTGTTCCTGATACACAAGAGAAGCAAGACTGCCACAGAGACAGAATGCAAGAGAGACCTGGTTCTTTATAACTCATTTATTTTCTGGACTTTGATAATCCATGAACCAGGTAGAAACTAGACAGTTACATTTCACAGTGCATTTTTTATTTTTCCTATTTTGTTTTGTTATTCTGTAACCAGATTTCTGAAGTCTTTTGTTTGCAAAGCTTTTATGATAATTATTTAAGAAATTTTAGTAAAAGCACTTTGCTTTTAAAACTGCCGGTGAGTGATTTGTGTGTGTGTGTGTGTGTGTGTGTGTGTGTGTGTGTGTGTGTAGAGGTGGAAGGTTTATTAAAATTTGAGACCAACTTGATAAATGCAAGGTGTCATCATTGCTGTCGAAGACAGGATCCTGAAAAGGGAATCTGGGGCCAAAGTAGGGGAGATACTTAGGTCTCAGGAAGGTCTGTGAGGGGGAACTAGGTCACTGCACCACCCATGGGAGAGGACACATTCAGGGTTACGAGAGCCGGTCTCAAAGGGCTCGTAATGCCTTGGGTCTTCCCCCTCAGTACAGCAACCAAGGAGGGTTCACCCCGGCTACAGACTTGAGACTGTATTTTACTCTTACCCAGATTTAAAAGGAAGACCTGGGACCTCATGGCGAGTGTTCAGTTGTGAAAGCAGCGAGCACTATAGGAGGACACGAAGAGGGTATTCCTGTTCTGCCATCATGGATAGCACTTAGGGGTGGGCACTGTGAGCTCAGTGGACCTGGCCCCCATGAGTGGATTCATGACAGCATGCATTGAGGATGCTTGTCACAAAATAATGATCCTAAAAGCTACAGGGTCCTGTCCCACCCGATGACATACCTAATGAAGGAATGTCCTTCACTGTACCTTTGTAAGTGTATATATCAATTTGCGAAGTATTACTGTACTAGCCTCCTGTAGATCAAATGTTTGTAAGTTTTTGCTTGCAAAATCTAATAAACATAAAATTAAGAATAAACGAGTTGATTCATAAATAGATCCCAAAGAGTGGTAACTGACAGACATGCATCTAGCTGGTCATCAGTAAATAGTGGTGTACCACAGGGATCCATTCTGGCTCCTTTCATCTTTCAAATATTTATTTCTGATTTATCACATAACTTAAACTGTAAAATAATTAAGTATGCGGATGACTGTAAAATCAGCAATGTATATAGCAGTATTAAGGAAATTGATGACTTACAAAAAGACGTAGATAAGCTTAGTGCCTGGGCATTGAAATGGGGGCTACATATTAACATATCCAAATGCTGCATTTTACATTTTGTGAAACACAACCCCAGAAACAAATATTTACTATATAATGAAATATTGAACAGTAGAACAGTAGAAAAAGACCTTGGGGCCATTATTGACGCTAATCTTGATTTTGATCCTCATATTACTAACGTACTGAGTAAAGTTAATAAAATATGGTGGGCCATTAGGCCAAATATTAAATCAAAAGACCCAAATATACTGCTTCCTCTTTATTGTGCTTATGTTAGACCCCATTGTGATTATGCTTCCCAGCTTTGGTGTCCTTATAAGCACAAAGATATAAAGAGAATTGAGAAATTTCAAACGAAGGTTACAAAATTCATTAGTACAGATAAACATTTACCTTATGAGCACAGACTATCTAAATTTAACCTAAAGTCTCTAGAACAACGGCATATGACAGGTGATCTTTTGTTCATCTGGGAAGTTATTAAGGATCAATCTTTCATGCTGGACTGTGGGTTAGAATTTAAACAGGTTGCCATCAACACAAAAGGACATCCTCGTCAACTGGCTAGAGATAAATCCAGATCCAAAAAAGAGCATACTATTCTTCACAAAGAATCATTAACCCTTGGAATTCATTAGCTACATCTGTAATCATTAGTGAAACCAAAATAGATTAAAAAACAGATTAGGCAGGTTTTTACTATCAAATAGCAATTTGTTATATTATAAGTAACCACAGGAGCTAGTTAAGGGTTTTTGCCTTTTGTGCTCCTTAAATTTCCTTAGTATGAACATGGAGTGAAACAAATTCTTTATATTATGGTGCATTACTTGAAAACATCAGCTTTATGCTAGCTAGGCATAAAGACCAAGAGACAAAGTGAATTGTAAATAAGGCTGAATATCTATGGGAGATTAAGTGACCTGAGCAAACCACCCCACGAAGGAAAAGGAAGCATATCCAAGTCAAAGTGCAAGACATTTCTACTTCAGATGCTTTGACCATGGAAAGTAACTAACTCCAGCTCCTCAAAAATCACAATAAACAAGGAAAAAGGCAAAGCAATAATCCTCCTTAAGATTAGTATGTGGATCAGTCCAGGTCCTTTACAGACTCTAAGGTATCTTGCACGACTCCCAGGATCAGAGTTTTCATTCTGGAGGGTTCCATGCTAGACAAGGATTTCAAAGGGGAGGAATGGTAGAGGATATATAGGTAACAACAGGGGATGTGGAAACCGTAACAATGACCAGCAAAGCTGTCATAAAAAACAGGGCAGTCAGTAGCTAAGGGGAGAAATATTGACACCTCTGATTACCCTTTTTAACAAATGGTGGGAGAATGGTGTGGTACCTGAGGACTGGAGGAAGGCGAATATGATTCCCCTTCACAAAAGTGGGAGCAAGGCAGAGGCAGGAAGAAAAAATTACTCACCTTAGTAATGTCGTTTCTTCTAATGGAGTCTTGATGTATTCTGACATATGCAGTTAGGTCCTGCCTTTCAACTGCCCCGGAGAACAAAGAGTTAAACTTTCCATGGCCAGCATGGAATGTTCACTGCGAACTTGGATGAAGCCCCTGACTGCTGCTGTTCAAACTCCAACCGTCAGATCTTTATGAGCAATACTCACTAGAAGTTCTGTGTGGAAACTGTAAAACTCAAAACTAGGCAACTGGCAACTATATCTAAGTAAAAGGGTTTTTTGGTTTCAAAAAGAAGACTCAAGTCAGGAAACCCAAAAATAAAACACATCCCAAAACACCATCACTCACCCAAAATAAAAGAGGGTGAAAAGGGGACACCCCTAGGGTGCCAACACTGCTTCTGCCCACCCACATCCCAAAAACTAGGTTCTGAGAGGGGAGGGGGGGGGGGGGAGGTCAGAATACAGCAAGACTCCATTAGAAGAAACAACATTACTAAGGTGAGTAATTTTCTTCAAACAACATGAAGTCTTGCTGTATTCTGACTATATGTACTACTAAGCAGTACCTCCATGGAGGAGGGACAGAACCTACTTTGAAACAGGCTCTGAAGTACTGCTGTGCCAAACCGAGCATCACTTCCTAGCCTGGATATCCAGAAAGTAATGCTTGGTGAAAGTATGGACTGTTTTCCAGGTGGCTGCTTGACAAATTTCTAAGAGAGGAATATCCTGGCAGCAGCCAGGAAGCAGCTGTACCTCTAGTGGAATGAGCCCTCAGGCTGAGGGTGAAGTTCTACCAGTTCTCTCATAAATTGTATACAGAAACAATCCACCTGGCAATAGTTCTCTTAGTGGCAGGCTTGCCCTTACCAGCCTCTCCATACGTGAGAAACAACTGGAGGGATTCAAACCTGCGACCCTTGGTGCGCTCTATGTAGTAGCTCAGGGCTCTTTTAACATCTAAGCTGTACAGCCTCCTCTCTCCAGAGGAGGAATGGTCAGTGAAGAAAACAGGGAGAGACAGAGACTGGTTGAGGTGGAAATCTGAAACCACTTTAGGCAAAAACTTTCGGTTAGTTCTTAGGACCACTTTATTTCTATGGAAAGAGATGAAATCAGGTTCCACTGACAGGGCTTGCAATTCACTGATATGCCTGGTAGAGGTAATGGCCACCAAAAACACAGTTTTCCAAGTCAAGTACTTAAGCTCTGCAGAGGACAAAGGCTCAAAGGGGGGGTGGCATAAGCTAAGCAATGCAAACATTAAGGTCCCAAGCAGGAGCAGGATCCCTAAAGGGGGGATTGGTGTGAAGCAATCCCTTGAAGAACTTACAAAACACAGGATGGGCTGACAGAGGGGATGGCTTTCCTACTGACAGGAAAGCAGAAACAGCTGCCAAATGTACTTTAAGGGTAGCTGGCCTAAGGCCTAGGCCATTAAGATGGACCATATAGTCCAGAACCGTAGGCAACTCAGCAAAATCTGGAGAAATATTTTTCTTAGAACACCAAATGCTGAATCTTTTCCATTTACAGTTGTAAGTCTTTCTGGTGGAAGGCTTTCGAGAAGCCTTAAGGATATCCAGAACCCCTTGGGAAAGATGCAGATCAGCAAACTCTAACTCTTCAAGAGCCATGCCTTGAGATTGAGAGACCGAAGATTCGGGTACCAAATCCTCCCCTGAGAGGATGTCAACAGGTTGTAATTCCTGGGAAGAGACAGGGGAAGGTGGACTGCTAGGGACAGCAACAGGGAATACCAGGGCTGTCTGGCCCAGTCTGGGGCAATCAGAATCACTTTGCATGGTTGTGACCTTATCTTGATTAACACTTTCAACAGGAGAGGGAAGGGGGGAAAAGCATACAGAAATTTCCCTTCCCAATTCAGGATCAGAGCATCCAGGGGGACTGAGCTCAAGACTGGGGGTCTGCAACAAAAGAGAGGAAGTTGGTGATTGTCTGGGGCTGCAAAAAGATCTATCTGTGGAGTGCCCCATCTCGAGAAAATCACTTTCAAAACCAGAGGATCTAGGGTCCATTTGTGATGGCCTTGGGATATTCTGCTCACAGCATCCGCTAGGACATTGTCCTTCCCTTGGAGGTGAACTGCTATCAGAGAGGTTTGCAGGGAATAGGCCAGGGACCACAACTTCATTGCTTCTGTGCACAAGGCCGTAGACCAAGTGCCTCCCTGCTTGTTGATGTACCACATGGTGGTGGTGGTGGTAGTGTCTATTCTGACCTGGACCACCTTGTTCTGCACAGATTTGGAAAAAGCTTGCAGTGCCAAAAACACTGCTCTGAGTTCCAAGAGATTGATGTGAAGCAGAGATTCCTGAAATGACCACAGTCCTTGGGTGGCAAGATCCCCCAGATGGGCTCCCCAGCCCAGCAGGGAAGCATCTGTGTTGAGTATCACTGAATGAGACTGAGTGACAAAAGGAAACCCTTGTCTCAAATTGTCCTGATCCTGCCACCATTGCAAGGCCTGGATCAGGGTTCGAGTCACTGGGACTAGTTTGGTAAGGGAATCCTTTCTTTGGGACCAGAAGGCTCTTAAGTGGAACTGAATGTCCCTCATCTGGAATCTTGCTCCTTGGACCACTGCTGTGGAAGCTGCCATGTGGCCCAGAAGCTGAAGGAAATGCCTTGCTGGTCGAGACACCTGCAGGGTGACTGAAGAGGCCAGTTCCATAAGGGTCCTTGCCCTTTCCAGGGGAAGGAAGGCTCTTGCCTTTATTGTATCCAGCTCTGCCCCTATGAAGGTTAGGAGCTGTACTGGTTCAAGAACTGACTTTGGAAGGTTGAGAAGGAATCCTAAGGAAGTGAGCACTTGCTGAGTCATTTGCAAATGTGACTTGACTTGGTCTGGAGACTGGCCTACTATGAGCCAGTCGTCCAAGTATGGGAAGATGGAGATCTTTTTTTTCCTTAGGAAAGCAACCACTACTGCCAGGCACTTTGTGAAAACCCTTGGGGCTGATGTTAGGCCAAAGGGCATTGCTCTGAATTGATAGTGGCCTGAGGGCAACTCGAACCTGAGGTACTTTCTGTGGGAGCACCTGATGGGAATGTGAAAATAGGCATCTTTGAGGTCCAGGGAGGCTAGCCAGTTCCCTGGTCTTACAGAGGGAAGGATTATTCCCAGAGTCACCATTTTGAACTTTTGGGGGTTAGGAAGTACCTGGAGTACAATCCTTTGCCCTTGTGTAGGGTGGGAACCCTCTCTATAGCTCTGAGAGCTAGGAGGGAAGAAACCTCTGCCTCTAAGGCAAGGGTCTTTGATGGGTTTGCAGGTGGAAAGGATCTGGTTCTCATCTTGGGAAATTTTTTTGAAGCTGAGAACCAGTTCCTGGCTTACTACTTCCAGGACCCACTTGTCTGATGTTAGAGACTTCCAGTCCTGGACAAAGTAAACCAGCCTGCCCCCTACTGGTATGGGAGAATCGGCCCGGGCAGACTCATCAGGGTGTCTGCTTGGCAGGGCTTTAGGCTGAGGGGTGGATGCAGGCCTGCTCATCCCCCGTCTGCCTCTCCCCCTAAAGAACTCCCTCTGAGAGTAAGAAGAGGAGGCCTGAGCTTGGTAAAAAGGCCTTTGGAAAGGTCTGCCCCTGCCCCTGGACTGCTGCCTTTGAGAAGTAGCTTGCCTTTCTTTGGCCTGAGCACTCCTGTAAGTGGTCCTGTAGTCGTCCATCTTTTTCATGTAGTTCTCTGTCTGCTCCCCAAACAGAGAATTACCAATAACAGGGAAATCCATGGCCTTAGCCTGGGTATCCTGTGATAGGCTAGTACATCTGAGCCAAGCCATCCTCGAAGAGCCACAGATGTAGCCATGACTCTTGATGAAACATCATTGGAGTCCACAGCAGCATGAAATTGTACTTTGGATGCCTCAATCCCATCTGCAGCCACCTGCTCCAGCTCCTTGGCAAGCTGGTCAGGGGCCTGTTTAGCCAGAGCCAGCACAGTGTCCCACCTGGACTTCTGGTATCTAGCTGTGTAGGCCATATAGTTAGCCTGCCTGAGTTCCAAAGAGGCTGCCATGTACTGTTTCTTTGCCATGGCATCAATCTTCCTGGAGTCCTTGTCTGGGGGGTGTGATGCCAAGGGGATATTTGCCTTATCACAGGCAGCAGCCTGCACTACCCCAACATGGCTGCATTGCTGGGAAAGGAACTCCGTGTCTGAGCCTGAAAGAGTATACCTCTTGTCCATTCGTCTGTCCACAGGAGGTATGGAATTAGGAGTCTTAAGAATTTTATGTGTCTGTTTGCCAAAGGATTTGTGGAGGGGAATAGACAGTCTCCAGGACTCTGGGATGTCCATCATCTCAACAAAATCAGGGAGCAGAAAGTGAGTGATCACAGAGCCACCAAAGACCCACCATTATAGAAGAGCAAGAGTAGCTCTCCACACCCCTCTAGCTGCTGGAGGTCTGCCTCTGAGCAAGTAAGGGGTCTACTGAGAAATATAGGATATTCTTGTCTCAGAACAGGACAATCAGGAGCTTAAAGAGCACACAGGCAGAAAGTAACTAGAGAGAGAAGAGGAAAAAAAAAAGGAAAGAGTAAGGATTCCAAACAGTTAAAGGGCCAGAAATAAGACATGATGGGAGTGGTGCAGTGCAGTGGCTGTGGAGCAGCAGTCTTCCGGGAGACGTTCTGGAGGATGCGATGTTGTCCCATCTGCAGGCACCTCTCTGGGCTGAGGGAGGAGGTTGCTCATCTCCAGGCTGAGTTGGCCAGGATTTGTGGGACCTCCTCTTCCATCCAGGGACCACCAGTGCCACTGCTGCTGCCTCAGAGGTTGCCAAGAAAGAGGGGCGGTTGGACCACAGTGGGCTCAGGAGGTGGGGTGGTGGAACAGAGGCACATCCTCCAGTTGTACCTCTCCACAATTCCTATGCCATTCTGGCAAAGTGTGGTTCCTCTATGGAGGCACCCGCAGTGGAGACCAAGGAGGATGCTGGGTACCTCTACAAAGGAGACCCACAGGAGGGTGGCAGTGGACCCCACAGGGGAAGGAAACAACTCCTGGTGGGGGACTCCATTGTTAGGAAGGTAGAACTGGGGGAGGAAGGGGAGAAGGAGGTAAGGTGCCTGCCTGGCGCCATGGCTTGGAGGGACAGGGAGAGAATCCTCAGGATTGCCAGAGCAGCTGCACAGGGGAGGGAGCTGGATGTCATTGTCCACCTAGGGACAAATGACCTGGCTAAGAAAGGGATTAGAGAAGTGCAGGAAGACTTTGTGGAATTGGGGAGGGGCCTTAGACAAGTAGCACGCATGGTAACCTTCTCGGAGGTGCTGCCCATCTATGGCGTAGAAGAGGCTAGGGTGTTCTGCACAATGGGATTCAATCAGTGGTTGAAAAACTGGTGTGGAGCTCAGGGATTTGGCTTCATTGGGGACTGGGGGTCCACCTGGAGTGATGCAAGCCTATACTGGCATGATGGGCTGCATCTGTCCAGGAAGGGAACCAGGATCCTAGTTGATATGTTTAAATGCTTCATTGGCAAGCATTTAAACTAGCCAAGGGGGGAGGCACTGGAAAGGAGCAGGGAGATCCTAGCACCCCCAAAAAATCATGGTAGTAAGTGCGGTAAACACCAACATAGAGGTGTCGACAGGGAGAAGGGCAGGGGTAAATGGGGAAAGTGACAAAGGCAAGAAGGACAGAGATGGGGCAAAAAGGAGTAAGGCCATCAGGAAATGGAGGGTAATGAGTACCAATGCCCGTAGTCTGGGCAACAAGCTCCCTGAGCTGGTGGCCTTGATGGAAGAGGGATGCCTGGATATCATAGCAGTCACAGAAACATGGTACACAGAGAACCATGACTGGGACGTTAACATACCAGGCAACATAACCTACAGGAGAGACAGGCAGGGGAGAAGAGGGGGAGGAGTAGCTCTCTATGTAAAGGAGGGGATAAAGGCAACTCAACAAAAGAGTAAACAGGGAAGAGAGGAGGCACTGTGGGTCACCTTGGAGACTGGAAAGGGCACCACAATCTACACAGGGGTTACAGACCCCCATGTCAGGGAGAGGGAATGGACAAGGATATGATAGAAGGCATTCTTAGGATGGCAGAGAAAGGGGAGATACTGTTGATGGGAGACCTGAATATGCCAGATGTTAACTGGAGCACATTTGCTGCAGCCACATCCAAGAGCAGGGCCATTCTCGATGCCCTACAAGTGGCAGGCCTCAGACAGCTAGTTTCGGAACCACTCACGAGGGAGCAATCTTAGACCTCGACTCTCAAATGGGGGGCAGGAGAGGATCTCAGATCTAGAAGTGGGTTGCCATCTGGGAACAAGTGACCATCAAACAGTGTGGTTCACGTTAAACTCAACTACAGAGTCAAGCCATACAAAAGTGAGGGTACTGGACTTCAGGAGGGCTGACTTTGGCAAGATGGGAGAGTGCCTCAGAAAAGCACTAGCAAACAGGCTAGAAGGAGGGGTGGAGCAACAATGGGGAATCATCAAAACTGCCATCACAGAGGCAACAATCCTTTGTGTGAAGCGAATAAACAAATCAAAACAAAAGAAAAAGTCACTATGGTTCTCAACAGAGGTGGCTGGGAAAGTCAGGGAGAAAAAGATAGCATTCCGGAAGTATAAGAAAACACAGAAGGAGCAGGACAGAGAGCTGTGCCAGTTAAACAGAAGGAAGCAGGGAGGGAAGTCAGAATAGCAAAGGCCCAAACTGAGGAAAAGATAGCCAACTTGGTTAAGAAGGGGGATAAAACCTTTTATAGGTACATCAGCGAGCTTAGAAAGACAAAGGAGGGATAGTGAGGCTGAATAGAATGAACGGTGGGTGGGCAGAGGAGAACAGTGAAAAGCAGGGATACTGAACAAATATTTCTGCTCAGTATTCACAAAAGAGGAGGGAGGTGCCTAATCCAATTAACAGAAGCACTCTTGATATGGGGTCGACCCAGTCCTTTCAGAGAAGAAAGGGTTCTGCAAGAACTCTTAAAACTGAAGGTGGACAAAGCAATGGGGCCTGATGGAATTCACCCAGAATTCTAAAAGAATTAAGGAGAGAACTAGTGAAACCACTGGCTACTCTTTTAATAAATCATGGGAGGATGGGGTGGTACCCAGGACTGGAGGAGGGCAGATGTGATTCCCTTCACAAAAGTGGGAGCAAGGCAGAAGCATGAAACACAGACCTGTTAGTTTAACCTCAGTGGTAGGGAAAGTGATGGAGTCACTTCTGAAGGAAAGAATTGTTGAGTACCTAGGAGGCCAGTGGGGCACAGGATCCAAGGCAGCATGGGTTCACAGGGGAAGGTCATGTCAGACAAATCTAATAGATTTCTTTGACTGGGTGACCCAAGTAGTAGACCAGGGAGGGGCTGTGGACATGGTCTACCTAGACTTTAGCAAGGCATTTGACACAGTCCCACACAAAAGATTAATAGTGAAATTAACCAGCCTGGGAGTGGGTCCCAGGGTGGTAGCCTGGGTAAAACATTGGCTGGACAACAGGATACAGAAGGTAATTGTAAATGGAGTCCACTCTGAAGAAAGAGGGGTTACTGGTGGGGTACCGCAGGGTTCAGTAGTGGGTCCAGTCCTTTTTAATGTCTTTATAAGTGACACTGCAGAGGAACTGGAAGGAAAAGTATGCCTCTTTGCAGATGACACAAAGATCTGCAACAGGGTTGATACACAAGGAGGCGTGGAAAGGATGAGAAGGGACTTGGCAGTGTTGGAGGAATGGTCAGAAGTATGGCAGCTAGGATTCAATGCAAAGAAGTGCAAAATAATGCACCTAGGAAACAAGAACCCGGGGAAGAATACACAATGGGGAGGGAGGTAGTAACAACAACAAAAAAGGAAAGGGACCTGGGGGTAATCATATCAGATGACCTTAAGGTTAGCAAGCAATGTGAGAAGGCAGTAGGGAGGGCTGGGGGTATACTGGGATGCATAGGAGAGGCAACACCAGTAGAAAACAGGAAGTTGTTATCCCCCTGTACAGACAGTTGGTGAGACCCCATCTGGAGTACTGCGTCCAGTTCTGGAGACCCCATCTCCGCAAGGACATTTACTGGATAGAGGCAGTCCAGAGGAGGGCAACTAAAATGGTGCAGGGTCTGCAAGAGAAGCCGTACGAGGAGAGACTTAAGGAGCTTAATATGTATACCCTTGAGGGAAGAAGGGAGAGGGGGACATGATAGAAACTTTTAAGTACCTCAGTGGAATCAACAAAGTCCAAGAGGGTAGCATCTTTCAGAAAAAGAGACGTGCAAGAACAAGGGGACACAATTTAAAGATAGAGGGGGCGGTTCAGGGGCAATGTGAGGAAGTATTTTTTCACAGAGAGGGTAGTGGATGCATGGAACAGCCTTCCTGAGGAGGTTGTGGGGTCTAAAACTGTGGGAGAATTCAAGAATGCATGGGACAGACATAAGGCAATTCTTGTGGGGGGTAGGAAGAAATAGGCTGTTGGTTAACTAGGACCTGCAGCCTATCTTGTAGGTAGGGAAATGGGCAGACTAGATGGGCCAAGCGGTCCTTATCTGCCGTCAAAGTCTATGTTCCTATGTTCCTCCTAATCCTCTACTGCTTCCTCTACAGGAAGCTGGAGGGTCTCAGCCACTTTTTTGTAAAACATAAAGTGAGAAGGGGACTCAGAAAGCCTAGGAGAAGAAACACCTGAAGGTCTGTCTGGGGAGATGTCCGGGTCCAATAGGCACATCCAGACTTTCATAATCACCATCATCATCCTCATACTCTCCTTCCTCCTCCTCCAGTTCATAAAATTCTTCCAAAGTGTAATCCGGAACCGGGGGAACCGACCGAACTGAACCCCTGCCAGATGGTTCCGGTTCGGTTGGAACCGAAGTAAGAGATTGCACTATCCTTATCGCCTTGGCTATCTCATCGGTGGTCGGAGTATGAATTTCTGGGTCCGAACCAGACGACTTATCTTTTCTTTTTCTTTTTACCGGAACTGACTCCTCAGAATCGGCTCTTCTTTTGCCCGAAGAAGTATCGCCCTGGTCAGAGGGCACTCCTTCTGGTTCGGTCTGAACCGAACCGGGCTGGCCATCCGGGTCAGCGGACTTCTCGGCCTCCCTTTCCCTCAGTCTACCTAATCTCTTTTCCAGGGTAGATTTGGGAAAATTCTTACAAATTTGGAAGTCTGAATCAAGGTGGTCAAACCCCAGACAATAAACACAGGTGGTGTGGGGATCAGCCTTGGCAAAGACTTCCCCACACACACTGCAATGTTGAAACCCAGTGGGCCCGTTTTTTTTCTTGGGTTTCTCAGACATGGCCAATCCTAACCAAAACTTACCCTTTTTTCGGCAATCTGCCAGGCAAGACTCCTCTATCGGTTCCTGACCGTGTCACAAGTCTTGGAAAAAAAACGTAATAAAATCAGTTTTTTTTAGAACCGATACAGACCGGTTACCACACTCTAAGTAAATCACAAACTTATTTACCTGAAAACTGATTGGTTCAGCCGAACCGATCCACAATTTACAAGTTCCACACAGAAACTACACAGAAAACCTATCTAGTACTCATGGTACCACAGACAGAGACTTGAACCGACTGATCAGTAACAGCAATTCGGTAGAAACCGAGCGAAAAAACGACACTTTAACCAACTTTTTTGAACTGAGCAAAGGAGAAATCTCCGGAGCGACTGTTCAGTGAGGCGGAGTAAAGAATCTGACGGTTGGAGTTTAAACAACAGCAGACAGGGGCTTCAACCGAGCTCGCGGTGAACATTCCATGCCGGCCATGGAAAGTTTAACTCTTTGTTCTCCAGAGCAGTTGAAAGGCAGGACCTAACTGCATATGTCAGAATACAGCAAGACTTCATGTTGTTTGAAACTACAGACCTGTTAGTTTGACCTCAGTGGTAGGGAAAATGATGGAATCACTTCGAAGGAAAGAACTGTTGAGTACCTAGAGGCCAGTGGGACACAGGACCCAAAGCAGCATGGATTCACAGCGGGAAGGTCATGTCAGACAACTCTAATAGATTTCTTTGACTGGGTGACCAAAGTAGTAGACCAAGGAGGGGCTGTGGACATGGCCTACCTAGACTTTAGCAAGGCATTTGACACAGTCCCACACAAAAGATTAATGAACAAGTTAGCCAGCCTGGGAGTGGGTCCCAGGGTAGTAGCCTGGTAAAAAATTGGCTGGACAACAGGACTAGAGGGTAATAGTAAATCGGAGTCCACCCAAAGAAAGGGGATTACTAGCGGGCACCGCAGGGTTCAGTATTGGGGCTGGTCCTCTTTAATGTCTTTATAAGTGACATTGCAGAGGGACTGGAAGGAAAAGTATGCCTCTTTGTGGATGACACAAAGATCTGCAACAGGGTTGATACACAAGGTGGGGTGGAAAGGATGAGAAGGGACTTGGCAAGGTTGGAGAAATGGTCAAAAGTATGGTAGCTTAGATTCAATGCAAAGAAGTGCAAAGTAATGCACCTGGGAAACAAGAACCCAGTGGAAGAGTACACAATGGGGGAGGGTACTAACAACTGCAAAAATGGAAAGAAATGGGGGTAGTCATATCAGATGACTTAAAGGTAGGCAGGGAATGTGAGAAGGCAGTAAGGAGGGCTAGGGGGATACTGGGATGCATAGGGAGAGGCATCACCAGTAGAAAACAGGAAGTTGTCATCCCTCTGTACAGACAGTTGGTGAGACCCCATCTGAAGTACTACATGCAGTTCTGGAGACTCCATCTCCACAAGGACATAGACAGGATGGAGGCAGTCCGGGGGTTGGGGGCAACTAAAATGGTGCAGGAATACCCTCAAGGAAAGGAGGGAGAGGGGGACATAATAGAAACTTTCAAGTGCCTCAAGAGAATCAACAAAGTCCAAAAGGGCAGCATCTTTCAGAAAAAGAGATGTGCAAGAACAAGGGGGTACAGTCTAAATAAAAATTGGGGGCGCCTCAGGGGCAACGTGAGGAAGTATTTTTTCACAGCGAGGGTGGTGGACACATGGAACAGCCTTCCTGAGGAGGCTGTAGGGTCAAAAACAGTGGGGGAATTCAAGAATGCATGAGAGAGAGACATAAGGCAATTATAGTGGGGGGGGTAGGAGAAAGTAGGCTGTTGGTTAACTAGGATCTGCAATTTATCCAATGGGTAGGGAAATGGGCAGACTGGGTGGGCCAAACGGTCCTTTTCTGCCATCAAAGTCTATGTTTCTATATTTCTAAGTAGCTCAACTCCTCAGGCCTACAGGAGTTCATAAAAGAATCTCAAGAACAAATGATAAAAAAAAATCAATGCGAGATGGAGAAGCAGATGGGAGCATTGAGAACACTTTTTCAAGCACAGTTCTTCAGCTCATCCCTCTCATCCTGCTAGGTAGGTCCCAACACCATCTTCTGCTTATTGCACCAACAGCTCAGGTAACTGATTAACACCTCCCATTTCCTCTGATGCTCTCCAAGTTGATGAAATAGTAATTCTTGAAATGCTTAGGAATCACAGTTAATAAATTAAATTGAAAGAGCATTCAATGAAAATACTTCTGGCGCGGTGCCTTCCCCACAGGAGGAGGCAATAAAAAGTATTGCACATTCACAGAGTCTAACCAATCAACTACCAAGTTTGAAGAAACACAAGATGTTCCTAGGAACTTTCGATTCTAAAAGGAGATTCACAAAGATTTTACTGTAAGGTACAGCTGGAAGAAAAGCGGAAGTAGAAAGCTTCATTAGAACCAGGGGCAGAAGAGCCCCTAATGGCTAAAAGCTTATTTGACAAACTTACCAATGCCTATGGTGAAACAAAGAACCTGAAGGACCTTCCAGAACACATACAATTTGTAGGTAATGGAGAACAGAAACAAAAACCTGAGGATAAAGTTTGGATAAGGCAGCTTTTTTAATGTTTGGTAACATGAATGTCAGATATCTAGTGTATAATATTAAGACAGTCCATGAATTCCTGATTAGACATGATCTTCTGAAGAAGTTCAGACCAATAATTGACTGCATTCATGGAGTTCTGTGGTCAAAGATAAAACAGCCTATCACATTTAGGGAAAATGGTAAATAAGCAAAATCATGCTACATTGAGAAAAACAATTCCATTTTCAAACTGAATTTTATGAGTTTAGGTGTATCTGATTTGTCTGTATTGGGTAATCCAGAACATTTGGCCAGGTGAAGAGAAAAGACCCACCTGGTTTGCATATCTGAACAAGATCTGGTCAAGTCTGAAATTGGTGTCAGTGGTTTGACTTTCTTCTCAAAGGAATATGTCAACCCTGCTCCCTCACAGTCCCGTGGTGTTCCTGAGACAGAGGTCCTGCCCTCTGAATACACAGTCCATAAATCACGTATTTTTACTTTTTAAAGTAAAGACAAGGAAAGAGAGTGATTATAAAATACCAGTCAAAGCAGATTACTTGTTTTCAGTTAGTTCTGTGCAATGCTTGGGATACAAACACTGTCTAATCGGTGAACTGATGTACGAGATGTTAAAAAGGCAGAGGCCTGACTTGACTCTTGTGGCCCAGAATGAGTGGATGTAGGATGTTTCAACCATGAAAATAGTCTCAGAAGCATAGGAATATGTGCTCTGAACCACCAAATGGGAAAGAAAAAAAGACCATATTACAGCACATATATGTAGTACACAAGCCCTAAAGTCCCCATGTGCATTGGGTTGGATATCATTGTAAGATTAAGCACGTGTAGATCTTGTCAATAACATTTTGTGATCATGGTTAAGCAGAAAACCTTACCCAGCAAAACCGCTGGCCTTGAGGTCAAGACAGACCATTCCTAAAGTATGCCAGGTAGTGAAGGAGTTCATGACCACCACGCCTGCTAGTCTGAAAGGCTTTTCCCTTTGGATCAATGTTCAGACAGGAAGAAATGTCAGTATCCAGTGATATGGATGAGTCTAATTGAGCGACTCAAAATAAGCGACAATTTGACTGCCTGTAATAAAAGCGAATATGAAAGAATAGCTAGTGGGGGGAATAGCAAATGTAGGAATAGGGTGAGTGTGGGATGGCGGGAGGGCGGTAACATGATATGGAAGTCAGACTGGTGGGGCAATTGAGCTGGCCGTCTAGCGCAGTGGTGAGGTGTACACCACTAGTGCAGAAGGCTCTGGGTTTGCAGCTTGCAGTGTGTGAGAACTTTTGTTGTATTTTTTATTTCTCCCTTTCCCCTGTGTCAGGCCCCCCTCAGAGTTGATTATATCAATAAAGGGGGGTGCAGGGGGCCAAGCTCCCCCCCGCATGGAGGGTGTGGGGGGATATTCCCCGCATAAAAAAAATTGTCAAAGTTAAGTGTTTGACATGAGGCTGATCCTCATTGTCTTTGTCCTCGCTGTTGTGCAAGTCACCATTGTGGGTTTCAGCGACTTGCACCTGCTGTAATGTTTGGCACTGTAAAAAAGTCACCGATATCACATGGAATCGAAATGCCAGACAGTTGTGCATTTATTTGAGCCAAATCACCAGTTCTGTGAAATGTGTTTAAGTATCCATTCTGTATCCTGCTTAGGCATGGCCAGCAGAACTTTATATGTTTTTACTGTCCAATCCCGCACCAGAAGCCATTACTATAAAAGCACACACAACATTAGGAACCATGATTGGTCAATCATTCTATGATCTAGAACTCACTATTCCTGTTGTTTGTAAACTACCAAAAAAAAAGGTATGCAAAGGGAGAGATAATATTTTCCTGTTGTTTAAGTCCTCACCTAGAAGATTAATTACCCTTCAATAAATCTGGCTATTTGATAGGGAACAACTGTATACGTCCAGTATAGAAAAGACTAACCTTGTACTGTCTGGAACTGCTGATGCAGAGAAAGTGACTAAACAGGTAAATGTGATTGAAACTGAACATTTCTCTGATACAGCTGAAGAACAAGCAAAAATAGGGGAATATTTGCCTTACTCGGACTTTAAGGAACAAACTGAATGGACTGTTTAGAATGGTAAAGCTGAAACAGAGAAGGAACACATGTATGACAGGTTCTATGGTGTCCAGAAAATATTCTAAAAAGATAACTATGACTATAGAGTAACAGACCTCTATGTTATTAAGATACCAACAAACCCTACCAAAGGCCTAGTGTATGTACACCACTACAGAATACCCATGGCATCTTATGAGTCCATACAAGAGATACTGGGTACTTTAAATGAGCATAGAATTATAAAAGATGTCAATTCTGTTTATAATTCGCCCATTAGGCTTGTACTGATACCATCGTGAAAATGGAGGCTCACAATTTACTATCAACAACTGAATAAGCAAACACCATTATCTCACTGGCCTATGACATACTTAGACCAGAGTTTAACACAGACTGAAGAAGCAAAATACTTTACTACCCCAGATTTAACAAATGGATTCCAGACCCTTAAGGTGGATTCCAAAGGACAACAAAAATTGGCTTTCACATTTCGCAAGAGACTACACATGGGTACTTGAATTCTCCTGCAGCTTTCAGTACCTTTCTGCACAAGGCAATGCCTGATGCAGAAGACTGTGGAAATCTTGTGTATGTTGATGATGTATTCATTAAGCATAACATGTTTAATGAACATCTGGAGGAAGCCAAGTATGTTTTGGCAACGAGAGTTTACCAGTGATGTCATACAATCTGTAGTTTAGTTTAGTTTACAAGTGTATTGTTCGACTCAAATAAGCATTACAAATCAAAACACAATGTTTTTGTTGATCTCTAAGGATGAGTTATTATCAAGTTTCCCAATGTTATCCATTCTGGGTGGGATATTCAGAAATGCGCCAGAGGCCGGCACAAGACCTGCGCAGCGCAAATCCACTGTGCCATGGTGCACTGAGTGTGATATTCAAAGGTTACGCAAGGCAGAATGCATCAGCGCAACATGGCTGAATATCGCACAGATGCGCCATAGCACAGCCAGGGCTCTGCCAGGGAGCAACCCAACATGCTCAATAGATCAACCAAGGATGCGCAAGGGGCCGAGGTGCATGCGCCAGGACACATATGGACTGGCAATAGGCACAGCAAGGAGCAAACCACTGGGGTGGAATGCGCTGCCACCAGGATGCTGAGGGTGCCAGGAGTGAGGCACGGCAAGCACATGACGGAACACCACCCAGTGTGCAGGGGGATGCAACAGGCCCCCGCTCATGCGCACCACAGCAGTGCACGGAGGTAGGGTGGCACCAATGGCCATGGGTGAACAACCACTAGCAACCCACCACATGAAGGCATGCATCATGCCACCCGGACCACAGCCGGCAACACACAGGTAAACAGCACACAGAGCACGCGCCACAAACCAGAACAGACAGCCCACGGCCGCCCCAGGGCACAGCCACTGACCAATGGGTGAACACCACCATGCACAACCCCCTGGACACCTCAGGTGCACCACACAGCCACCATGCACACCACTGCAGCATGGTTCCACACGCCAGCCGCAAAGCAGACCCAGACACATATGGGTAACCATATTAATAAGTATTCATAACAGATATAAAACACAAATATACATATATACAAGGAACAGGGGACAGGGAAAAAAGAATGGGGAAACTATGTACAAAAAGGCAAAGCCAGGGAAGGGAGGTAAGGGGACAGGGGCAGGGCTAGACAAGGGGACAACGGAGGGCATGGTAAGGGGGGACAGGGAAGTAGAAGGGTCACGGGCCAACGGGCCCTATGGGCGGCCTCGCCCCACCGCTGCCCAGTGTTGTTACCTGCGGAACGACCTCTGCAGCATCCTCGACACCTGCAGCATGGCAGTGGTCACCTCCAGGATCCTCCTCAGGAGGCAAGTGTTAATTGCTGGCTAATGGACACCTAACACAAAGGAGGAAACATGGTATCAGTGCATGTCCAGAACACCCTAGCCCACACACCGTGTGCAGCGGACAGTGGTGACACGCACCCCTGGGATGGTACCCACCTGCAGTGGGTGCACCCACATGTGCTGCCAACCTGGCATACCACAGCTATGCAGAACAATGCACACCAACACCACCCATGGGCCACCCACCACCACCGTGGCAGGCAGGCGACATGGTACAGCGGCAGGACAGCAGTGGCACAGCTGGCAGCCAGATGCACCCACAGCCCACCTGCGGCAGCCACACACATGTGCGATGGCCACAGCATGGCACAACAGACACCGCAGGCAGTACACAGCTGCAATGGCTATGTGCACAGGGGGCTGTGGCCCACCCCCCGCTGCCCACCCTGCACAACAATGTAGCAAGTAACTGTGCCTACCTGCACGCCGTGGTGCACCATGCACCAGTCCTGCAGCACTGCCCCCACAGCCTGCACCCTGTGGTGGTACCCCTGTGTTGGCCCCCCTTGGCCCACCTGCAGCACCAGCCAGTCGGGCCCTCCTCCGATCCTCAGGGTCTAGGATGGAAACATAGAGAAGAACACATCAGTAACTGGCATCACCATATGCCCTTCCCAGCACAGCACGCTGCCCAGCCCAGCCACGGCATGATGACACAGCACACATGCATTACGCCACCCTGGGCCACAGGGTGCGCAGCCCCAGCGCCCTCCCCCCTCAGCATGGAATGCTACCCTGCCGGCCCCACAGAACACTGGACAGGCACAGACATGAGCGATGCACACTTACCTGGCCGTGGCACAGCACCCCTCCAGATGCATGACAGCAGGCTTGGAGCCTCTCTGGGTCCCTCAGATGCAGGTCCCCATAGCAGTGGTGACACTGCTCACTGGTGCGCTGGACACTGGTGGCCTGCTTGAGCTCCTCCACCACACCTCTGTTCTTGGCCTTGCAAGGGGCACCTGCCCAAACAGGCTGCCTGTGTGGGGTTCTACCAGGGCCACAAGGTTGACTAGCTCCACCTGGGTCCAATTCGGAGCCCTGGCACTGCTGTGGCATGGCATTGCTGTATCGTTGGTAGGCAATTCAAAATGTTGCCCTGCAGCGCACGAGCTCCATGTGCTGGGGATGCACAAATCGCATGGAGATGCGCTGCCCACGGCAGTCACGCATCCCAGGAGATGCGCGATACGTGCCTGGCCACACTGGCATGTGGTGCAGGGCACCCTGAGGGGCAAAGGGCAAGCCTGGTGTCAAGGGTCAGCACACACACAGTGCACAACTGCGCTAGTGGGACCACCATGCATGGTGCGCAATAGAGGCATGTGGGCACCACGGGCTATGAGCCAGTAGTGCCCATGCACCATGGGGCTAATGGCACCAAGGCACCATTAGCCCCATGGCACCTGAGTGCCACAGGCCACATAGTGCACAAGTGCCACATGCCCAATAGCGGCCGAGCGTCGTATCACATACTGCGCAGTGAGCGCATGCTGCACTGTTGGCGTAAGTCAGGGACCCTACTTTTCTGCGGCACAGTGGGACCAAGTTCTGCGCGCAAGACTATACCATTTGCCGCGCAGGCATCTGGCGGTGGTTGTCCATTTCTGTGGAAGTTCTGCGGCACTAACAAACTACCACATCACAGTGACAGCTTGTCATCCTGACTTCACTTTCATGGCAGTAGTTATAGCATTCAGGATGGTGGAAAGCACAGGAACACTAGTTCAAAAAATAACAGAATTATAAAAATAATTTCATGCCTAAAAAAAACAAAACAAATGTCTCTCCCATAAGGTCCTAGCCTGTTAAATAAATGACATATGCAGAGGGGATCTTATGTGATAAATAAGGTATCTCTATATGCATGCTATCTATCCTACTAATGAGGTTTCCACTGTCTATCACTTATATATTTGTAAGTGCTTTCTACACCATTCATGAAGTTCCCACTGTGTATCTCTTATATATTTATACGCAATCTGTAACATACATACAAATGTGTGTGTGTGTGTGGTGAGAGAGACAGATACTGTGTGTGTGTGTATATATATATATATATATATATGTATATATTTTTTTTTTAATTCCCATGAACTTGCATCCTCATTCATATAGGTCCCATTAGAAATGGAATAGAGGAGTTATTGCAAAACTCATTTTTGATGTCAACCTGCGTTCCCTGACACACTGCGTAACACCATCAGGCCGTGACATGCATGTGAACCGATTGTGAGATGGAGCTCTCCAGACCAGCACAATGTGTCCACCATGTGACAGAACACTGCATCATACCTTCCCAGGCTCTGAGCAATGATGTGTTCCACCAATCCTTGTGCTGCCCAGCCAGCTCCCAGAGCTAATCTCTGAACCTGAGTTGCCGGCGCGGAAACACAGCATGCTACCCTCTGGCCCAACAGTTGTCCCTGCACACAACATTTCTCCATAACTTTTAGGTGATTCTATCAACCAATGACAATATGTAATCAATAACCCTGGCAAAAATGCATACAGTGCAATTATTTAACAGGTCTATTCTTTCAACAGGTCTATACATTATTATATTCCACTTTTCTGGGCATACTTACTTTATTTTTCTTAAAATGACAGTTAAATTCATTTACCAGTTATTCACTTCAGATGGCATCTCTATACCTTAAAGGCACAAATAGGTTTGTACAAAGTGAGGTATGGACTTAACAGGTCTGTGCTATTGACAAGGTTTTGTTTAAGTTGGCCCTAGTGCAATAATATAAGACTGAAAATTGGATTAGGCTGTAGTGCAGGTTGAGCAAATATCACCATGCCTGATGTGCTGTGCCACCATCTGTGGCAGTGGGAGCTGCGTAGATAAGTGACTATTCATTTCTGTGGCAGAATGCAGCCATTTCATTAGCTAATGTATGATGTTATAGCATTGATAACATCACATTCTGAGCACATGGGGTTTAGGATATAAAAAGAGGAGAAGGGAACCAGATTCTTCGGAAAAACAGAAATATTAATAAAAAATCAACAAGAAGAGTGAATTCTGCGGCACCGCAGAAGTTCTGCGGTAGATTGCAAGTTCTGCGCAAAATTCTGCGGCCGCAGAATTCTAGGGGCCTTGGCGTTAAGTGCCAGCAGTGCATGCATGCGTACTGATGGTCCTATTGTACACATCACAATGTTGCATCATGGCTTGTGCCTGTGCAAGTCCACTGCGCAAGGTGCAAGACTGCGATATTCAGCTGGCATATGCAGATTAGGTCATCAGCCTATCCATGGTGCATCGGGGACATTAGCATCTCATTACAGTTGCGCATCCACTCATTTGCATGCGATGCGCTATAAAGGCGCCGCGGGACAGCACAGGACAGGGACCGGTATTGCATCTTTCAGAGGTAAGATGCGTCACTGGGGAAAAGACAGGACAGTGGATTGGGCGGGTGGTGTGGGTTGCAGCAGACACTGACCACTTGTCATTGCCCACAGGAAGCATTATGACCGATCGCAGGGACGGTGAGGAGTGTGGGTCTGCATGCAAACACTTTACCAAGGCAGAGACGGATGCCCTGTTCGAGGAGTACCTTGACAGGGAGCCTCTGCTGAGTGGCATGACAGGCACCCCACAGGCCAGGGCCGCAGTATGGGAGGTGGTGATGGTGGCTGTGAATCAGTAGGGCACCCATCAGTGGTCTGCGCAGGAGTGCAAGAAAAAGGTTGGCACTGACAGGTGCAGGATACAGGAGAAGGTGACAGCCATCTGGGCCGCACGTGCAGCCACGGGCAGTGGTCAGCCCGACGTGCCACAACTGACACCGCAGGAGGAGATGGTGGCGGCCACCATGCAGTGCAGCGCCATCGAGGGGGTGCCTGGCAGCGGTTCCAGACAGGTGGGAGCCCATCACTGCATGGTAGGTACTGCAGCATCTGGGGCAGGGGGGTGGTTGGTGGGGGGACTGTCCAGTGTGACAGCGGCATTAATGCGACTGTATTCCCTTTCAGCAAGGAGCACCAGCATGCTGTGGCAGGGGCAGTGGTGCCTACCATGGGGGCGGGACTGGCCCTGGACGACTGGTCTTCTTCCTCCACTGGTGTCCGGGGGCCAGATCGGCTGCAGCCCAACACCGCTCTCTGCCCAGATGCCTGTGGCGTGGTGGTGGAGGAGGCCCTGGCTGTGTTCCAGCGGGACACCAGCCACGGCTTACAGTGTGCAGAGACACAGATCGGGGCCGGGTCCGACATCAATGATGATGTGACCATCGTCCTGGACAGCGGTGTTGCCAATGAGGGGGAAGCACCCATACCACTTACCCTCCCCAGCAGCGCACCTCCCTGTCCACAGTCTGCTGCCACCGCCCTGTGTGCACATTGGTGTGGTGTGTGCGTGTGCATTCCACAGACATGTCATCCGTGGGTGGCGCCGCAGACAGGTTGTGTGCACACCCAACCGGACGCTGGCCAGTGAGTCATGTGCATGATGATGCCAGCACAACGCCGACTGCCACTGTGCACCGGGGCTTGGCGTCTGACACACACCTGGTGCTAGCGTCCATCCACGTGACTGCGGGTGCCAGTGTACGTGTCTGGGTGTGTGCGGGGGGTGTGTGGATGGGTGTGTGTGGGTGGGGTGTGCTGTGTGTTGCCACAGGGTCCCGCCCAACGCCCGGCCATGTCCCCCCTCCAGCCATCCAGACACAGGGCTTCTCCACACATGCCTGTGCACTGTGCCACAGTTGTCATTACATGCATGGGGGCATGTTCACCTACCTGCATGCACCGTAGTGCTCCTCCACAATCGTGGCCCAGTGCTGCTGGGACATCCTAGTCAGCTGGGGTTCCCTTCACCTGGGGGGGGCTGCCCACTGCCACATGGCCTGGCGACCACGTTGTCCCCACTACTGTACCCCTCTTCGACCTCGACAGCTATCCCACGGTCGGTGCCCCTGTTGTGCAGTATACAGCGGGCCAGGAATAGGCCGCAGGCCTTTGAGGGGCTGTACTGTAGGGCACCACCAGACCTGTCCAGGCAATGGAACCGTGCCTTCAGCAACCCAAACACACACTCGATGATGTTCCATGTGCTGGCGTGTGCCTCATTGTATCGCTCCTCTACAGGGGTCGATGGGCGCCAGTATGGGGTGAGCAGCCAGGGCGGGAGTGTTTAGCCACTGTCACCTGTGTGGAGAGGGATATGGTTAGCATGGTGGACTGTTTTGCTGCACTCCCCAGCCTTCCCAGCCACACCCTGCAGTGCCTCTACCCCGGCAGCCCCCACCCCTTGCCCTGTTGTGCCAGGCTGCCCATGGTCTCATCATACTCACCTACTAGGTGGCCAGTGGGGATGTCCCCACTCTCAAACCTGTGGCACAGTGCCAAGCTGTGCCAGATGAAGGCATTGTGTGCTCCTCCAGGGGGTGTGTGGCACAGACATTGATTATGTGCCCCCTGGCATCGCACACCACCTGGCAGTTGACACTGGGGTAGCCCTTTCTGTTGATGTAGGCTACTCCCTCCGGGCCAGGTGGCATGCGGATGCCAACATGGGTGCAGTCGATGGCCCCTAGCATGCCAGGCATACATGCTACCCTGTGGAACTCCTGCATGTTCGCTGTACGCCTTGCCTGTGTGCTGGGGAAGTAAATGTATTCTGCAGCATGTGGCAGCAGTGCATTGAGGAATTGTGTGAGGAGCCGTGAGGCGGCTGACAGGGTTATGCCTGTGGTATCCCCTGTTGGTCTCTGGAAGGTGCCCGTGGCAAACAGGCACATGACAGCTGTGACCTTGGTCTCCACTGTCAGGGCGTGGCTCCATCTAGTGGGCGCCTGCATCTCCTCACTGCACAGCTCATAGAGCTGCCACAGAATAGCCCAGATTAGGTGATACAAGCCCACAATCTCCATGTCACTGTATTGTTCGAAGGTGATGCAGGCACGGTACCACCTGTTTCGGGCATACCTCCAACGGGCCCTTCCACGGCCATGCCACACTGCTTCCTGCCTCCCCACACCCCTCATTACCGCCTTCATCTGGAAGCAGACACTGGCCATGGCCTCTCTTGTCCTGTCCCCCCAGGGCGGCTGACTCCTCTGGGCCCCTGGCTGTGTGCTGCTCTGTCTCCTGCTGTGCAGAGCACAAGCCTGTGTTTCCTGCCCCCGACTGGCGGCCTGTGGGCTGTGGCCCCCACCTCCCCCCCTCTCTGGGCACCTGTGCTGCCCCTTCAGTGCTGGGTGTCACAGGCCCACTTGCATACCGTTACCTCCCCGACTGTCTCACCCACTCACACACACACTCACACTCCCACGCAGTCTCACCCTCTCACTGCCTCTGTCCCTCTCTTGCACCCCTCCTGCTGTTCTGCCTGTCCTCTCTATCACCCTCTCTCCTGCTCCTCTCTGGTGCAAGTGTCCTTCACCTGCTTGCTCCCTCTTTTTATGGGCTCAAGTGTGCTCTGTGCATTTCCCATTTGCTCCACGCTTGCGCCATTTGTCTGGTGTTGAATATCGCACTGCGCCACTTATTCATGCCTACGCCCCCTGCATTTGCCATGCATACATTACCATTGCGCATTGGCGCGCTACTTTAAACTCGCGCGGTTGCTGCCACTGAATACGCCTCTGGCGCATTTCCACAGTTGGGCAGGCACAGCCCTGTTGCGCATTGTGCAACTGCTTTGAATATCCCACCCTCTTGAGTATATTCAATACTGGCTTAGAGTCCTTCTTGTTTGTACCAGCACCAATGTTTGCTTCTATTGCTAGATCTGGTTCTAGCAATAATGTTCTATATTATTTGTTCAGTAAGCCAAGTTCACTTTTAAGTTTTTTTTTCAAATGAGAGACTAAATCTATTTTAAGTATACTGTGATCCAGCTCTCTTGGTAGGTTATTCTGTTCTACTTCCACTTCAGCTTCTACCACTGAGCTCTCATTGGTGGAGGATTCCAGCTTTGTATTGACAATTATCTCTTTATCTACCATGAATGAGTTTGTAGACTCTGTAACTTTGCAAGCTTTTAGTTTCCTGGCAGCTTTTCTTTTTTTTTTTTATTCCCTTTTTCTCTTCCTTTTACTAGTCTGCTCATTAGGAGCCTTAATACTATTATCAGGATTTGGTAAACTACCGAATTCTGGTCTGGCTTCACTAAAGAGCTCTTTATTGATAACTGGTTCAGAGTAGGATTCTCTGGCAGGTAACAAACAACCAGTCATCCTGGAGAGCTCTACTAATCTTACACCATTAAGGGCAATGTCTTCCCTTATCAATTTGATGTTATTTTTAGTGATTATCCATTATGATTAAATAAATTTGTATGCTGATTTCTAAGGAATCTGTTCAAATACTCACTCAATAAGGCAGCTATTCAATACTATTATTCAGCATCAATTTCTCATTCATTTTAGGAAATATACTTTCCTTGTTCCCTACTATTTGAGAATTACCCAGCATTTGTTGGTCAAACACTTTTAGACCATCTATTGTTTTGTAGCTCCTGTATCACGTTTCCAAGAATGATGTTAAAAGATAAACTATTTCAGCCACCCTGCCATAATTCTGGAGTCTTTTCCAGTTCCCTTAGATTTTTATTACTGGCAGGTAAATCAAATGAATAGTGTGTCTCAATTTCCTTATTACCTGTGTTCTCAAAGTTAAGTGAATTAAATTTTCTCTCCTGCTCAGCCAACACACTAGCAGCATATTTGTTTGTAAGAGAGAATGTTTCCACTAGATTAGGCAGCGAAATACTATTTCTTAATTTTGAGGTTGACATTCTATCTTCCTTCCCTCTTGGAAATACTAAATGGTCAGTCATTTGTGTTTGCTTCACTTTTGTTTTTCCTTTTAGGGCCTCTCCTAGATCATAGAGTAAAGGGAAAATATCTCCATTTATTTTGGCCAATGGCTCAATGAAATCCCAGTGCACATTCTAAACTCCCAATGCATCTCGCAATTCAAAAATGGCCTAAGGCAACACCTTCTTACTAGGACAGTTTGTGACTGCCATTAGGACTCTAACACCCATAATGCCCACTCATCCACACTCTCCTTCCCCTTCCTTTAACCCCCACTCTTCCCTCTTGTCCTATCCCTCTGTCTTCCTCTCTCCCCTGTGCCTTTTCTCCCACTGGATCAACCTACTACCACTACCTCCCAACCTCCTAGACAAAGTCACTTCTTTTGGCCGCCCAGTCTCCCCTCCCCTTGACTCCTCCTTGGACTCTCACACTAGGTGTCACACCTCTTTATCTCCTTCGCTACATATAAACACTGTCCTTTACCCTAGTTGAATGCTCTTAATGCTGTACTATCACCATTGGTACTATGAATAACATTGTAACCTTATTGTATACTAGCTACCTACTATTCGAGTATTGTATGTAAACTGTTTGTTATTGCTGTCATTGTCACTGTTTGACATGGGACCTTTGTAAAAGAGCTCTGAGCTCAAAGGTATGATCTGAATCCCTAAATAAATAAAATAAATAAAATTTTCCTTTGTTGTCTAGTGCTAACCATTTTAGTTAAATATATATTTTTCAGATAGTATTTTCCCCCAAACAACAATGAATAATAAAAATAGCAAAATACAAAACAAAGTGTGCTGCAATTAAAATAAGAGCAGCTTTTATAGCAGTATATTTCAGAAGATCATGCTGTTCCTGTATCCACTTATAGTCTTTTTAAATCATTAATGTCCTACTAGTTTTTCCTTCTGGCCTGTTGTTGTACATATTCAAAATCAGTCTGGCAGTTTTCAGAGGAACAGCTTTGGTGACTCGTTGTAATTTGTTCCAGAGAATTCAGCAAATCTGGTGTTAAGGATCTTATTCTTATTTTTGTTCTACTCCAAGTCCCAAACAAACAATCAACCAGCACCAAGCTCTCTCTGAGGCTCCCATAGGTATTGCTCTAATCGACTCCTCTGCAAAATTTGACTGGAGGAAAGGAACATAAAATTGTGAGAGAATCTGTATTTGTCAAGGTTTATTTGTTTGTTATTTTTAGTCCCTCCCTACTAAATGGGTAACTATAAGGTTTATTGAAAGTTGGAAATCCAAATTCACTTTGCCTGCAGTAATTAAGTTGACTGCATTTTTTAACTACTTTTTTTTTAGCTTACTTTTTCTCCCCGTTAGCCTCCTGGTCATCTCCTTTCTTTTTCCTGGCATCCTTATTCTTCCAGCCGCCGGCCGTCCCACACCCAACTCCAACTTGAGCCACCACCTTGCTATCCCATGGCTTACCCCCATGACAGGGTGGTGGGGAGCCCCCCCCAGGACCGATCCAGTACAGGTGGTGCCCTCGGAGACAATGCATTGTGTCGGACAGCCATCAAGCCGCTCGACCCGGCTGCCATGTTTTTTTACTATGAGAGCAATGTATTTAATTCTGAAATGAGCAATCATTTTGCAAATCACGCTCACCGTTGTCAGCGTTAAAATAAAAGAAGTGTTTAAAGAACTATAAACAATCCTCTCATCAGTAGTACACACAAAAATAAAAGGTACTGTGATTTAAAAACCAGGCAATCGGTTTGGTTCCAGTCAGCTTCTTTTGCTCAATACAGATCTCCACAGCCTAAATACTCTCTTCTACTCAAGGGCAGAAATTACTGCAACTTGAAAACAACGGCAGAAAAAAGGCATTCAAAAGGTCAGTAATAGCAGTAGCAGTGACTGGTTCTTTCAATCAGGGTCGACTCTGCACAGTTCCACATGTAACCCCTAGGTGGCGCTATCCCAAGGGCTACTACCCCACCTGCTTGACTAGTAGCAGGTTAAGGGGCCTGGGTAATGAAACGGTTGCCTCCATCCGGAGGTCAGGGTTGTTAGTGTTCAAGCTAACCTGGGCACAGCCCTCTGGGACACTGTAACCCCACCTCTTTCCCTTCTAGTGGCCTTAACAATATACAGTAATTTCTTTCACAATGACCCTTATTCACCAGGCAATTACCCACACTGTTTACACTTACCACCAGGGCTGGTTCCTCTAGTCTGACCCTGGTGACCCCCTGTAAAACAAGGTTAAGCACAGCAAATAACAACAGTACAATACTCTTGGCACAAACTGGAACCACAGTCAGGTTAAATGCAAACAAAGTTAAATCTGATTTATTCAGGGGGACTTGAACAAAGGAGGGGTGCAATCAGGTTGATTTGCTTAAAAGCTATATTAATCAGACAGTTATGCATGCAGTTCAGAGTCCCTACACAGTCACACACTCTGGGTACCCAGGTAGGAAAACGGTGGGCTAGCCAGGAACATTGCAGCTGGTTGGGGCCCTGTGATGGAAGAAAGCAACATGCACAACACACACTATTTGTAATTCGGAGCCGGAGGGGTCAGTTCGTGAAAGACAAGGCAACAAGACAATCAGATGGCAACACTTTTAGATTTAGCTATTGTTGCAGGGAGCTACCCTGATGTTTACTCATGATACCCAATACTGGACACAGGCAGGACGAAATAGAGACTGCAGGCTGTTGAGCTGGAGTGCCCGGAGAAGCAGGAAACACAGAAACATAGAATTTGACGGGCAGATAAGGACCGCTTGGCTCACCCAGTCTGCCCATTTCTCTACCTAATGAATAAGCTGCAGATCCTAGTTAACCAGCAGCCTACTTCTTTCTACCCCCAACCCCTAGAATTGCCTTATGACTGTCCCATGCATGCTTGAATTCCACCACTGGTTTTGACTCCACAACCTCCTCTGGAAGGCCGTTCAATGCATCCACAACCCTCTCTGTGAAAAAATACTTCCTTACATTACCTCTGAGCCTCCCCCATCTTCAAATTGTGCCCCCTTGTTCTTGCACACCTCTCTTTTTAAAGATGCTACCCTCTTGGACTTTGTTGATTCCCTTGAGGTACTTGAAAGTTTCTATCATGTCCCCCCTTTCCCTCCTTCCCTCGAGGCTATACGTATTAAGCTCCTTTAGTCTCTCTTCATATGTCTTCCAGTGCAGACCTTGCACCATTTTAGTTGCCCTCCTCTGGGCAGCTTCCATCCTGCCTATGTCCTTGCGGAGATTGGGTCTCCAGAACTGCACACAGTACTCTAGATGGGGTCTCACCAGCTGTCTGTACAGAGGGATAACAACTTCCTATTTTCTACTGGTGATGCCTCTCCCTATGCATCCCAGTATCCCCCAGCCCTCCTTACTGCCCTCTCACATTGCTTGCCTACCTTTAAGTCATCTGATATAACTACCCCCAGGTCCCTTTCCATTTTTGTTGTTGTTAGTATCTCACCCCATTGTGTACTCTTCCCTGGGTTTTGTTTCAAGGTGCATTACCTTGCATTTCTTAGCATTGAATCTAAGCTGCCATACATTTGACCATTCCTCTAACCTTGCCAAGTCCCTTCTCATCCTTTCCACCCCACCTTGTGCATGAACTCTGTTGCAGATCTTTGTGTCATCTGCAAAGAGACATACTTTTCATTCCAGTCCGTCTGCAATGTCGCTTATAAAGACATTGAAGAGGATCAGTCCTAATACTGAACCCTGCGGTGCCCCACTAGTAACACCCCTTTCTTCAGAGTGGACTCCATTTACTATTACCCTCTGTGTCCTATTCTCCAGCCAATTCTTTACCCAGGCTATCATCTTGAGACCCACTCCCAGGCTGGCTAATTTGTATATTAATCTTTTGTGTGGGACTGTGTCAAATGCCTTGCTAAAGTCTAGGTAGGCCATGTCCACATGAATCACAGAGGCATCATTCCTGTTCAAGGTGTTGAGCAGGGGGCTGATCCCCAGGCCGGTCTCTCGTCGATGACTTTCTCTGCGTAGCAGGTATTCTGGCTGGGCCAGTGTAGCAGGACCCAGGCAAACGGATACGGATTCAGTCTGTGGAGCTGGATACAGCTTCCAGTAAGCAACAGTTCAGACACACAGTGGGGAACCAAATCATGACCCACTATAAGCACACAGCACATTCACATGTAAGGAAATTCCACTGTACCAGGCAAATGGCTCTCAGGTCACAATTAGAGTTTCTGCACAATCCGGGAGTTCAGAGGTAGCTGGAAGTCCTGACAGGCTGATTGCATTCCGCAAATCTTTGGTCTTCTTCAGGTTAAAGCCTGGTCACAATTCAGTGGCTTAATTTGCTCTCCAAATTCTGATTCAGTCCGAAAAAAAACACAAGTTCCCTCTCAGGAACAGCAGGCAGGCATGCAGGCCAAACTCAGGCCTTTTCACAGTTCTCCCACACGAATCCACTATGGATTGCTGCTTGAACTATCTTGAGCTGTTACTTCTTCACTTCCCAACTCATATCTAACTAAAACTGCAAGCAGTGTGGGACTTTCTCCAAGATCCAAAAGGTTCGGTTGGCTGATCCGTCAGTCACAACAAGGGCTCCCCCTCCAGGTTATTTTAGATGCCAAAAGCCCAAAACTACAATTCCTACAAGTTTTGGCCCCACCAAGCCCCTGTAGGCAGGCTCCATTTTAGAGTCTGAAATGTACTGATGGCCCATTCTGCAGTCCAGGACCAAGATGATGGAAACAAACAGAGCTGTCCATGCTGCAAAGAAGGCAGGTTAGAACAAACTGCAATATTATTACTACTCTAACAAATGATCAGCAAACAAGTACATCTTCTAACAGAGCTCCCTCTCAGATTAATTATGACTGCAATCCAGGCAGCTCTTAAAGAGACAGTACACAGAGGCTATACAGGCACTCTCTGGCAATACATTTAAACTGCTAAAACGCAGAACACCAGCCTGGCAGTGAGTATTTAGGCAAGCTCAAGGAAGACTATTCGGGAACCCCCATTTGTAGAGGGGTTACACACACAACTCTGCTCTGCTCTTGCTCCATTCTGCTCTGCTCAACTCAGCACACCTGAGTCATCTGCTACCAGCCTGTAGAAGGTGAAACAGATTTATAGACAGAGATCACGTGACTCAAGGACGCAAGTTTTTAAACTTAAGTAATCTATTGATCATTTCATGATGTTTATATTTTAGCTCTAAAAACCACTAACACTGGCCAATCCCAGAAACAGTGATTACTAAATAGGAATCATAAAATATCTAAAATCTCATTTAAAATAAAACAAGGTGTAGGAAAAATTAAATAAAACTCCCCTTGGTGAGTCAGTTCAGTTCCAGCTAAAGAGACTTCAAGAATAAAATGAATAAAGTGCTGAGAATGTGAGAGTGTAAAATACAATCCCTCATAAGAGATTTCTAAGCATAGAGTTCAATATAATTTCTTCAGTGTCCCTATGAACTGATTATTGTCAGGCTTCTCTGATGTTCAGGTATTTTTCAGACCATTCCAGCTTTTCCTGGGGATCAGCCCCCTGCAGGACTTGTGGCCTCTCCCTCAACAGCGCGGGATCTCCACCTGCAGACTCCAGGCACCTGCGAAGGAGTAAAGCAGTGCCAGGAAGAACAAGGTGAAAAATTGTGGCACAAGATGCCCTGGAAAACTTCTAAATTTCTGCAACTGAACACAGCTAAAATAACATCCAGTGTTACTAGTACATTTCAGGTAACGGTGGCATATCTTTTCTATAGTATTTAACGCTTGTTTAGAAGCATGCTCCAGTTGTTTCTCCACAACAGCTTAACGTGCAGCCACCTTCTCAGCCTCTCAGCCGATCAGTAGATCATCAGCCTTTGTTCTCAGTCCATCTGTATCAAGCTCAGCCCTGAGTTGTTGCCCTTGTTACACTGGTCTATGTTCATGCTCCCCCCAGCATTCTTACAGCAGATTTATTTCTCTGCTGAAGAGTTCAGACTCCCCTCTGTCTTGTTTCAATCCTTGTGGCTAAGTTTAAATAAATAATAGATCTACAATGTTGTATTATCTTCTGACACTTTTGCAGGCAAAGGCTGTGAAAGTGTGGAAGAATGTGCACTGCCTGAGGCGAGACTGAAATGTTTGCAATGCAATTAAGGTCATAAAATGAATTAAAAATCTAGCTGAAAATTACACCATTACTAATCAGATCATGTGTAGTAACACCAAAATTCTGAAAAAGTTGAAAAATACTTTTTATTAAATTTGTTCTTATTCAACTGGCCCGGTGGTGCTGTGGGTTGAGGTGCTGGACGCCATACCTCGAGCTGTACCGGCGACCCAGGTTCAGAAAAGAGCCCAGGTCATTGGGGGGGCAGCAGGGAGGAGGGAGGAGCTGGATTGAGCTGCTGTTAGGCAACTCTCCTCTTTGGGGGAGGGTTGGGCACCAATCCGACCAGTGAATGGTGTCAGGAGGGGAAGGCGCTGTTAGGTGCTTGGCAGAAGCCGTGTCTCCACACGGCTTGCAGCCTGGACCTTGGTACTTCATGCCGGCACCCTCGAGGAGGGTTAGGGCTTACCATAGCTACTTCTGTAACCATGGGAAAAAAACCACACACCCTGCCATGCCCTGTGATCCCCGCATGGGGGGGGATGGAGCGGATGGTCGGTACCCTGCCACTGAGTCTTGCTGGCAGTTGGGGAAAAATGTCCCCAATAAACAAAAATGCTTTTATTAAACTGCCATATAATGTTATGTATTGATGCAGTCAATCAATAAAAAAATAGTATTGCTACTATGCGTTTGCCATTTTTAGCTGTGTCACAGCTAAAAAACATATACTGCTAATATACTGAAAAAGCAGGTTGAAACAGTATCAGTACATATAGAATAGTATTCACCATAAAAACAGTATCAACAGTCAACAACAACGATCCTGATAGTACCAGACTGGGCCAGGCAGGCCTGGTATACTCTGCTGTTGACAGTGTCACAGACAATGTTGGTAAAGCTGCCTCTTACTCTGTCCCAGGGCAGAGTTACTCACCTAGGGCCACATATTCAGAAGAGATGCACAGCACATCCCTGGATGCGCCATGCATCTCTGGACTTGTGAGGGCCATTGGGGGTGTAACCATATTCAAAAGCCACCAATGCACCACACACCCCTGACTGCGCCACCGCGTACAATACTGTAATGCACATATGCAATTAAGGCATTCCTAATGCATATGACATGCATCACAGTACTGAACCCCCCTGAAACCTAACTATGGTTGGCTGTGCCAGCACATAGTTACGCTTTTGTAACCCTACTTTAACTATGCATGGGGCAGGTTGGTGGCTGCACACAGTCTAGGGCTGGGTAAAAGGGCCCCTCCCAAGCCCTGATCACTACTGTACATATCAAAACAAACCTGAGACCCATTTCCATAGTGTAGGGACTCCCCCATCCCCAGCACTGTTATAAATATTTCCGTAATGTAGGGATCCCCCTTCCCTGTCCAAGATGTAACTCCCCCTACAAATGGGGGTTCCCGAAAAGTCTTCCTTGAGCTTGCCTAACTGCTCACTGCCAGGCTGGTGTCCTGTGTTCTAGTCATTTAAATGTTATTGCTAGAGAGTGCCTGTGATGCCTCTGTGTATTGTCTCCTCAAGAGCTGCCTGGTTTGCAGTTATAATTGATCTGGGAGGGGGGCGGAGTGTTTCTATGCTCAAGTCCTGCCTGGGCTGCCTGATAATCTCTCTGTTTCTGCCATCGCTAATTGTGCAGAGGGAGCTCTGTTAGAAGATGTGACTGTTTGCCGAAAATCTATTAGAGTGATAATGATAATGTAGTTTGTCTAACCTGCTTTCTTTGCAGCAAGGACTTTTCTGTTTATCTCCACCATCTTGGTCCTGAACTGCTGAACTGGACCAATCAGTACTGTTGGGACTCTAAAATGGAACCTGATTACAGGGGCTTTGTGGGGTTAGAACTTGTAGGAATTGTAGATTTGGGTTTTTGGCACCTAAACAGCCCTAGAGGGGGGAGCCTTTGTTGTGATTGACAGGAGAATCAGCCAACCGAACCTTTTGTATCTTGTGGAAATTCCCAAGCTGCCTGCTGTCTGAGTCAGATCTAAGTTGGAAGCTGAAGAAGCAACAGCTCGAGATAGTCGAGCAGCCATCTGCCTAGTTTGCGCGGGAGAACTGTGGAAAGGCCTGAGTTGTGACCTGTATGCCTGCCTGCTGCCCCTGAGGGGGAGAAGAACATTATATCAGACTGAATCCAAGTTTGTGAGGACAAAGCAAGCCACTGATTTGAGACCAGGCTCAACCTGAAGAAGACTGAAGATTTGCTGAATGCAATCGGCCTGTCAGGACTTCCAGTTACCCCTAAACTCCCAGTGTGTGCAAAGACTTTGCGACGTGACCGGAGAGCAGTTTGCCTGGTATAGTTGAATCCCTTACATGTAAATGTGCTGTGTGATAATAGTGGGTCGTGATTTGGTTCCCCACTGTGTGAATTGTGTTCTGCTTGCTGGAAGCTGTATCCAGCCCAAACGGACTGAATCCACTTTCATCTCCATTTGGCCTGGGCCTTGCCACACTGGCCCTGCCAGACTACCCCACTGCACAGAGAAAGCCTTCAACGAGAGACCTGCCTGGGGATCAGTTCCCTGCTCCACGCTTGAACAGGAATGACGCCTCGGCGAATTGTGGGGGCCCTGCTTCTCCTGATCAACCACCGCCAGTCTCGATTTTCATCCAGCCTGTTTTCAGTCTTGGGTATCGTGAGTAATCATCAGGGTAGCTCCCTGCAACAATAGCTTAATCTAAGCGTGTCATCTGATTGTCTTGTTGTTTCTTTTCTTTCACAAACCGAGCCCTCCGGCTCCAGATTACAAATAGTGTGTATTGTGCATGTTGTTTCTTCCATCACAGGGCCCCAACCAGCTGCGACGCCGGCCTACCCCGAGCAAACGAATCTGGCTAGCCCACCTCTTCTCCACCTGGGTACCCAGAGTGCATGACTGTTTACGGACTCTGAAGTGCATGCATAACTATTTGATTGATAGAGCCTTTAAACAAATCAACCTGATTACGCCCCTCCCTTGTTCAAGTCCCCTCAATAAATCAGATATAACTGTTTTTGCATTTAACCTGATTGTGGTTCCAGTTTTTGCTCGAAGTACTGTACTGTTTCTATTTGCTCTGCATAACCTTGTTTTACAGGGGGTCCCCAGGGTCGAGCCAGAGGAACCAGCCCTGGTGGTAAGTACAAACAGTGTGGGTACTTATATGGTGTACCAGGAGTATTGTGAAAGTGATTATTGTGTATTGTTCCAGCCACTAGAAGGGAAAGGGGGGGGGTTACAGTGTCCCTGAGGGCTGTGCCCAGGTTAGTTTGCCACTACCAACCCTTACCTCTGGGTGGAGGCACCCGTTTCAGAACTCAGGCCCCTTAACCTGCTACTAGCTAAGCAGGCATTGGTAGTAGCCCTTGGGATAGCACCACCTAGGGGTTACATCTTGGAGGCACCACTGGGATTAGCACCCCCAGTGGCCAAAATTACGAGTTATTGTCAAACATAAATGGCTACTCCAACAGAAGTGGCTGTACACCAGTTGGTGGGGTGGTGTACAGGGCAGGAGATCGACCCTCACAATGCCCTGCTTATACTGGATAGTCCCCTTAGCATTGGTAAAAACACTGTAGAAGGAGTACTTTCCAAAGTTGAATGTTTAACAAATGCTGTGGTGGTGGGGTGACTGGCTGATTTGACCGCCCAGACTTTCATGGCCTTAGTAGAGTGCAATGATCCAGTGGACAGTTCCAAAGTGCCACGGACTATTGCCTCAGAAGGGGGCCCCAGCTGACTGGAGAGTGATAACTAAAGACAGTAAAGCCCCTGCAAGGAATGAGCCCCCACCACTATGTAAGACTTTTGAGGGAAAGTTGACCAAGTTGTTGCTGGAGGAGGGAAAGACTATAGAGGATTTTAAGAGACTATTCTTGCTGCCTGAGGGTGATCCTTCCCCCACACCTCTGCCCACCCTGGCACCGGGTCCTGCCCCAGCTCCTGTGTTGGCACCCCCACCCATGCCTGCAGTTAGTCATGACACATACCGCAAGTTGAGGATGTTCTCAGGCACTCTTCCCAGCTCACCGGGGAGGACGACTGGGAGACCTGGATCAACTATGTTGCCCCCTTGGTACCCGAGTGGCAGTGTGCGGAGGCTGAGAAGTGGAAAAGAATCATAGAAAGTTTGAGGGGTCCCGTCCTCGAAGCCATTAAATTTTTGAGGCCCACAAACCCTGATGCATCTGCTCAGAAGTACCTATCTCTACTCAAAGACAATTTTGGGAGCATTGAGTCAGGGGAGAATTTGATGTGGAAATTCCAAGGTACCAAACAATGGAAGGGGAAAAGTTTGCCTGCGTATGTTACTCGCCTAGAAAGAGCTCTGCAGAAAGCTTACTGGAAAGGTGGGGTAGCCACCAGTGACTTGAACCACGTGAGATTGGGGCACATACTGCAACATGCCAAGCATTCTAAATTGCAGATCCTCCAGTTAAGACTCCAGGATAGGAGAGGTAACCCACCTGACTACTGTGACTTGATAAAAGCACTCCGGGAGGCTGAAGGTGAAGAGGGAGATTGTAATTATGGGGTGAGTGCAGCCCCAGTGATCATGGCACCAGAAAGCCCTTCCGAAATGGAGACCACTAAGGGTGTCAGAGAGGAGTTGCTGAAGGACGTCAGAAAGATACAACCGGGTGTTTTCACTGAGGTATCCCCTGCTGACCAAGACCCTGGTTCCTGTCAGGACGTGACTACTATGGGGGTTGGGGTGCATCCTCAGGTGTCCTCTACAGAGGGTGGCTTCTCGGTTGAGCTCAAGGAATTGACTGCCACCCTAAAGGAACTTTTGAGATATGGCACACTACTAGCAGGAGCCAGATCACAATCTCCCATCGATGCTTCAGCATCCCCTGCAATGTTTCTCCAAGGATGCCCCGAGAGCCTGTCATTTGTCACAATTGCGGCAAGGATGGCCATATGAGGAGGGTGTGTCAATCTCAGAAGGACTTAGAGAAAGTGGTGAACCGGCTTCAAGGAGAGCTTCGGAAAATGAATCAGTGGTCAAGGGGTGCACGAAATTACCACAGTGACGGCTTCGGACATCCTAACTCAAACCTCTTTGTGGCTAAATCACCTATCCAGGCCCCTGCTGCTGTCTCTCCAGACTGGTCCAAAATAGTGGGCCCCTCACTGGAGACTACTGTGGCTGTGAACTGTATTCCTATTCAGGCTGTGCTTGACAGTGGGTCGTAAGTGACCATTGTATTTCAGGACTGGTATGACAAACACTTATCTGATGTGCCATTACAGTCCCTGGAAGGCATACATGTGTGGGGGCTAAGCGACAAGTCTTATCCCTACCTAAGATATGTCCACCTCTGGTTGTCTTTTCCTGGAGCTGTAACTGGTGTAGAGGAGCAAGTAGAGACACTGGCCCTAGTGTGTCCCCCCACTGGACTGTATGATGGGGTTCCCTTGTTAATTGGAACAAACGCCCACATGTTTGGGAGACTAGCACAACTCTGCCAGGAGAAGCAAGGGCAACTGACTTGGCGGGCCCTAAGAATTCCAGTCTTAGTGAAAAGGGCTTATGACTTGCAACAGAAACCCGATGAAGTGGACCCAGATGAACCCATGTGGATAGTGTGGAAAAAGGAGCCTGACTCCTTGATATTGGCCCCCAACACCCAGTGCACAATCCATGGAGAAGTCCACCTAAAGAGAAACATAAAGCACAAAATATTAATGTTGGATGCACCAGGTGATGCAAAGTTGCCAGAAGGATTATTGGTTAAGCCCAGCATCTTGCCTGCTTGTGCCCATGCTTATGCATGACAAGTGATGGTCCAGGTTCAGAATGTGTCAGATCGGGAGATTCAGGTGAACAGAGGGTGCACCCTAGCTACAGTACACTGCGCAGACACTGCCATATTGCCCAGCAACAAACGCTCTAGCGAGAAGGAGAGAGTGAACCCGGACTTGTTTGATTTTGGTGACTCCCCATTGCCAGCTGACTTGAAGGCTAGAATTAGCAAGAAACTCACCCAGAGGGACCAAGTGTTCTCATTAAAAGAATGGGACGTGGGGTGTGTCCAGGTTGCAGAGCATCACATATGCCTGCACGATGACCGGCCACTTCGAGAGAGATCCCGATGCCTTGCCCCAGCAGATACAGATGATATGAGAAGACACGTGCAGGAAATGCTCGCTGCTGGTGTGATAGAAGAATCAAGGAGCCCATATGCCTCTCCCATTGTGGTTGCACGTAAGAAGAATGGGTCGGTAAGGATGTGTGTTGATTATCGAACCTTGAACCGGCGGACCATCCCAGACCAATACACTATGCCCCGTATACAAGATGCTCTGGATTGTTTGAAAGGGAGCAAATGGTTCTCCATACTGGATCTTTGCAGCGGATATTACCAGATTCCAATGGCCTTGGAAGACCGTGAGAAAACTACCTTCATCCATCCTTTGTGGTTCTACGAATTTCTGAGAATGCCACAGGGGATATCGGGCGCTCTGGCCACCTTTCAATGACTGATGGAACGAGCGATGGGAGATATGAATTTGCTAGAATGTCTGGTGTACTTGGACGATGTCATTGTGTTTGGGAGCACCTTGGAGGAACATGAGAACTGACTGTTTAAAGTCCTAGACCGACTGGAAGACTTCGGCCTCAAGCTGTCCATTGACAAGTGCCAGTTTTTCCAAACCTCCGTGAAGTATGTGGGGCACATAGTATCTACAGAAGGGATAGAGACCCACTCCAGTAAGGTTGAATCACTGACTACTTGGCCCCAGCCTCATAACTTGAAAGAACTACAATGTTTTCTGGGGTTCTGTGGCTACTATCGCAGGTTCATAAAAGACTGTTCAAAGGTAATCCATCCACTCTTGAACCTTACCCAGGGATACCCTCCTATCCATCGTAAATATAACAAAAAGGGACCATCAAAGAACCAGAGAAGGTATATGTCCACTTGGGTAAACTTTTCGGGCCTCGCTGGATGCCAGACTATGAAGCAGCCTTCCACGAAGTCATATACCAGCTCATCCACACCTCCATACTCGCTCACGCTGACCCCACCAAACCTTATGTGCTGCATACGGATGCTAGTCTGCAAGGGCTAGGAGCTGTGCTGTATCAAAACCATGAGGGTGGCTTGAGACCAGTTGCTTTCGCCAGTAGGAGCTTAACCCCGTCAGAGCTAAACTATCCTGTGCATAAGTTGGAGTTCCTTGCACTAAAATGGGCCATTGTTGACCAGTTTCATGAATACCTCTATGGGGCAAAGATATTGGTGAAGATCGACAATGACCCGTTAACCTATGTACAGACTTCAGCTAAGTTAGACGCCACTGGGCACTCCTCCTTATCAACCTATGATTATGCTGTTGAATACAGACCGGGCCTGAACCATATTGATCCTGACACCCTATCACGAAGGCCCACTTCCAAGAGTGATTGGGTCAGGCTATCTGAACCTGACTTTCGAGCATTGTGCCAAAAATTTGATAGAGATGAACATGTTAACATTACTACCAGCACCCCCATGAAACTAGTCTGCATAGACTTCTTGTGTTTAGAACCTGATCAGTAGAACACTGGCAATGTGTTAGTGGTTATGGATCATTTCACATGATATGAACAAGCTTTTCCCACCAAAGATCAAAAGGCATCCACCGTGGCCAAGGCGTTAGTGGAGAATTTCTTCATCCACTATGGTGCCCCAAAGTGGATCCACTCTGATCAAGGCAGAGACTTTGAGAGTCAGCTAATCAAAGAAATACTCTCTCTATGGGGGGGTGCAAAAGTCAAGAACCACCCCCTATCACCCGCAGGGAGACCCTCAACCAGAACGTTTTAACCGCACCCTGCTAGACATGCTGGGCACCCTCCAACCGAAAGACAAGCATAAATGGAGCCAGCAGATTAGAACCTTGGTACACGCATACAGTTGCATTAAAAATGATGCAACCAGGTTCTCCCTCTACTGCCTCATGTTCAGGAGAGAGACCCAGCTGCCAGCTGATGTCTGTTTTGGGGACTCTCCAGATGGGGTCCGAGCTGAAAACTACCTGCAATATGTACAAAAACTGAAAGCTCAGTTGAACCATGCCTATCAACTGGCCCAGACAATGGCCGCCTAGAGAAATCTAACCAACAAAGAGGCATGATAGAAAAGTAAAGGCTCAAGAGCTTTGACCTGGAGACCGTGTGTTGTTGCGCAATTTGGGACTGCATGGTAAACACAAAATTGCTGATCAATGGCACCATCTTCCCCATGTAGTAGCTGGAAAGTTGGATGATTTAACAGTGTACAAAGTGCGCCCAGAGAATAAGTCCAAAGCTGTCAAGACCATGAACCGTAACCACTTGTTACCTATCGGCCAAGTCATAATTGAGGTTGAACCCTCAGAGGCTGATTCCCCTGGGCTGGTGACTCGTGCTGCTGCAAGAAAGAGACAGAGTCAACCTACCCCAATGGTCACAGATTTAAAGTTTCCTCCTCAGCAGGTCCAGAATGATAGCGACTGTCAGTCCACTTCTGACAAAAGTGAGTGTGACAATGACTATTACCCCTCCTATGAATTGAGTCAGCTGTTTCAAGGTAACCCTATGATTAATTGTGGGGATGAAGCTGGGCCTTCTGGACTGCCTAACCTCCCAGTTTCGTCCTTGGAGCCAATGCTCCTTGAAAGTGAAGTGAAAAGTATCACGTCTGAAGATGCTGAGTCTCTGTGTATTGTGGAACTGTATGATTTGCCTGAAGAAGGGGCTGATGGTTTGAGTTTTCTTGGTGACATACCAGAACTTGAAGAACACTATGAAAGTGCTGACAACCCCCCTTCAGTGCCTCAAAGTTTGATTGTGATTGTGTCTGAGCCTTCGCAGAATGAGTCAAGTGTTGTAGCAACAGAGCCTGCAGAGCAAGGAGCCGACAGTGCCCCAAGTCTGGACATTCCCATCCAGGCAGAGGCACCCCTCACAAGTGACGAAAGTCCCCAGACCAGTGCTGAGAGTACAGAGACTGTAGTTGTTCCCCCCAGAAAGACTGGCCGACCTGTCAAGCCAGTAGTACGCTTCAATTATGATTCTCCTGGGAGGCCAGTGGATTTGCCTCTCAATGTGGTCCACAAAGGGGTTTATGTTTCTTGGAGCTCACTGCCCAAACTGAGCCTAAGTGCCAATTCCAGGTTGATTGTTCTGCCTTCTATGTATGGTGCCCCTGCCCCATCTAGCCCCAAGTTAGCTGATAGGGAAGGGCCCACTCTTACATTGTTTAATGTACAAGAAGTTATTACATGATTCCGCATATTAATGTGTAAATTACCTGTGTGAAATATGCATGGTGTATTGTCAGAATGGATATAGCACTGTGAAGTGTACAGAATATGTATAGTAACGGTTTAAGTTTATGTTGACTGACGCATCAGATGTTACCTGAATAATATGCTAATGGTATAAATGTCTCTTATATTTTGAATTTTTCAATATTCTGATGGTACAGAATAGACATGGATGCCAAGTTTTCTCCAGGCAGGGAAGGGTGTAACCCCCCTACAAATGGGGGTTCCCAAAAAGTTTTCCTTGAACTTGCCTAACTGCTCACTGCCAGGCTGGTGTCCTGCGTTCTAGCCATTTAAATGTTATTGCTACAGAGTGCCTATAAAGCCTCTGTGTACTGTCTCCTCAAGAGCTGCCTGGTTTGCAGTTATAATTGATCTGGGAGGGGGGCTGAGTATTTCCATGCTCGAGTCCTGCCCGGGCTGCCTGATAATCGCTCCATTTCTGCCATCGCTAATTGCGTAGAGGGAGCTCTGTTAGAAGATGTGATTGCCAAAAATCTATTAGAGTGATAATGATAATGTAGTTTGTCTGACCTGCCTTCCTTGCAGCAAGGACTTTTCTGTTTATCTCCACCATCTTGGTCCTGAACTGCTGAACTGGACCAATCAGTACTGTTGGGACTCTAAAATGGAGCCTGCCTACAGGGGCTGTGTGAGGTCAGAACTTGTAAGAATTGTAGTTTTGGGTTTTTGGCGCCTAAACAGCCCTAGAGGGGGAGCCTTTGTTGTGACTGACAGGAGAATCAGCCAATCAAACCTTTTGTTTCTTGGGGAAATTCCCAAGCTGCCTGCTGTCTGAGTCAGATCTAAGTTGGAAGCTGAAGAAGCAACAGCTCGAGATAGTCGAGCAGCCATCTGCATAGTTCACGCAAGAGAATGATAATGTAGTTTGTCTAGCCTGCTTTCTTTGCAGCAAGGACTTTTCTGTTCGTCTCCACCATCTTGGTCCTGAACTGCCGTCTGTGTAGTTCGCGTGGGAGCACTGTGGAAAGGCCTGAGTTGTGACCTGTATGCCTGCCTGCTGCTCCTGAGGGGGAGAAGAGAATTATATCTCACCAAATCCGAGTTTGTGAGGACAAAGCAAGCCACTGAATTCAGACCAGGCTCAACCTGACGAAGACTTGAAAATTTGCTGAATGTGATCGGCCTGTCAAGACTTCCAGCTACCCCTAAACTCCTGGTGTGTGCAGAGACTTTGCGATTGTGACAAGAGAGCGGTTTGCCTGGTATAGTAGAATCCCTTACATGTAAATGTGCTGTGTGATAATAGTGGGTCGTGATTTGGTTCCCCACTGTGTGAATTGTGTTCTGCTCGCTGGAAACTGTATTCAGCCCAAACAGACTGAATCCACTTTCATCTCCATTCAGCCTGGGCCTTGCCACAATGGCCCTGCCAGACTACCTCACTGCACAGAGAAAGCCATTGACCAGAGACCTGCCTGGGGATCAGCCCCCTGCTCCATGCTTGAACAGGAATGATGCCTCTGTGAATCATGTGGGCCCTGCTTCTCCTGGCACTCCAGATCAACCACCTGCAGTCTCGATTTTCATCCAGTCTGTGTTCAGTCCTGGGTATCATGAGTAATCAACAGGGTAGCTCCCTGCAACAACAGCTTAATCTAAGTGTGTCATCTGATTGTCTTGTTTCTTTTCTTTCACAAATTGAGCCCTCTGACTCCGGATTACAAATAGTGTGTATTGTGCATGATGTTTCTTCCATCACAGGGCCCCAACCAGCTGCGATGCTGGCCTACCCCAGGCAATGATTCTGGCTAGCCAACCTCTTCTCCACCGGTGTACCCAGAGTGTGTGACTGTTTAGGGACTCTGAAGTCAGTGGGCTCTGAGGCAGTATAGCACAGTGGTTTAAGGCTCTGAGCTGCAAATCTGGTGACATCCAACAGACCAGACCTGGGTGTGAATCCCACAGCTTCCACTTGCATACTGTGTGACCCGGAGCAAGTCACTTAACTTCCCTGTGCTCCCAGGTCACACCTGTGAAAAAGCTTTCAGCTTAGTGTGCTACTCCTGGTTAAACAACTAAATATAAAAAATTAAAAATATAAAGTGCATGCATAACTATTTGATTGACAGTCATTAAGCAAATCAACCTGATTATGCCCCTCCCTTGTTCAAGTCCCCTCAATAAATCAGATATAACTCTTTTTGCATTTAAACTGACTGTGGTTCCAGTTTGTGCTCGAAGCACTGTGCTGTTGCTATTTACTCTGCATAACCTTGTTTTACAGGGGGTCCCCAGGGTTGAGCCAGAGGAACCAGCCCTGGTGGTAAGTGCAAACAGTGTGGGTACTTATATGGTGCACCAGGGGTATTGTGAAAGTGATTATTGTGTATTGTTCCGGCCACTAGAAGTGAAAGAGGGGGGTTACAGTGTCTCGGAGTGCTGTGACCAGGTTGTTTGACCACTACCAACCCTGATCTCTGGGTGGAGGCACCCGATTCAGAACTTAGGCCCCTTAACCTGCTACTAGCCAAGCAGGCAGGGGTAGTAGCCCTTGGGATAGCGCCACCTACAGGTTACAAAGACAACCAATGAGTGCATACTATTTACTGTATGTGTTCGGGTACCGACCAGTTGGTGTCTGGCCGTGGCAGGGTGAGGAGGGTTGTGCCAGTCACTGGCATGGCATGGGATGGGGGGTGCCGGTTGGTGGGTTACTCCCTACCGGAGTGGGGGTCCCTACACTATGGAAAAGGGAATCAGGGATTTTTATTTAACAGTACTTGAGGTGGGGGGGGTCCCTACACCATGGAAAAGGCAATCTGGGAATTTCTTTATTTATCACAGTGCTTGGGGCTTTGGGGTTCCTACACTATGGAAAGGGGATCGGGGATGATTTTTATTTATAACAATGCTCAGGGCAGGGGGGGTCCCTACAATATGGAAAAGGGATCAGGATGATTTTACTAAAACAATGCTCGGGTGGGGGTCATACACTATGGAAAAGGGTATTGAGATGATTTTATTTATAACAGTGTTCGGTGGGTGGTCCCCACTATGGAAAAGGGGATCGGGGATGATTTTCATTTATAACAGTGCTCGGGGTGGGGTGGTCCCTACACTATGGAAAAGGGGATCGGGGATGATTTTCATTTATAATAGTGCTCGGGGCATGGGACATGGGGTCCCTACACTATGGAAAAGGCGATCGGGGATACTTTTCATTTATAACTGTGATCAGGGTAGGGGAAGGCGTCCCTACACTATGGAAAAGGGGATTGGGTTTGTTTTTCAGGGCTGGGGACCGGGGTGGGGCTGGCCCGCTGCATTCTGCCAGGTGCAGCCATGCAAATGAGCCCATAACGGGCATGCAAGCGGCCCTGTGGATGTCCATGCCCAGTGGCTCATTTACATGTTTGGGTGAATATCATTCATGGGGACTGTGGTGCATAAAGGTATGTTATGATTCTCTCACGGGTGGTCTTCAGCCCCACACCTGGATGCACCATACCATGCATGTGCAGCACGATCCAGGATTCGATTTTCAAATAGGTTGCGCTGTCTGTTCCGATCATGCATTCTATTTGAATATCGTGCCAGAACCAAGCCAACTTATTTGTGTGGCGCACAGTTATGCATGCACATCCAGCCGGCTCTGAATATGTGGCTCCAAGATTTCAGAATGCTTAATTTGAGAACATGGTTCTTGAAGAGGTAGAGTACTTCAGCCTACAGCTAACAAGGTGCTGGAAATTTTAAAGGTTGCCAAAAAGCCAGCAGTCAGGAAAACTTATAAATGGATAAGGTTCAGCATATGATGTGCTTCTTATTAATTCATAACTAGGGCTGCAGACTTGACAATGATTTTGGATTACCTAGTGCATTTACAGTTTCAAGGCCTGAAATCTTCCACTTCAAAAGTGCACTTGGCGGCTGTATCAGCTTTCAAGTCAACAGGCAAAGAAAAGTCTTTTGCTTCCCAACCAGTGTTCAAAACATTTTTAGTGGGTTAAACCAATTGTATTCTCTTGTAAGGGAACTGGTTCCTCCATGGGATTTGAACCTGGTTCTGGCATAGCTGATGGAACCGCCATTTGAGCCATATTTTCAGTAGCGCTCAAATACCTGACATGGAAGATAGTTATTTCCTCTGCCAGAAGGATAAGTGAATTACAGGCCTACAGTACAGATCCCATTTTTTTGTTTTTTCACAGGGATAAAGTGATGCTTAGACCACATGTAAAGGTTTCACCAAAAGTGGTTTCTGAATTTCACACAAACCAGTCTGCAACTTTACCTATTTATTTTCCAAAATCTCACTCAAATGCAGGTGAGGAGAAACCGCACAGCCTGGACATAAAGAGAGCTTTGAGTTTCTACTTATTTATTTAGTTTTTGTTGACCGGGTAAGTGCACTAGACAAATCCTGCCTATTTTCAGGCACGACCCGGGGGAGGGGGATACAGCTGAATACCAACTGACCTGAACCAGATTAAGCTGTTGGCTGTATTTTTAGTGAATGAGGGAAATTTGGCCAGGACACCAGGGAAATTCCCCTACCCTGATTCCTGTGAGCAGGGGGACCCTTTTGTCAGTGACAGCTAGGAACACAGGAGGGGGAGGACAGGGAGGTGAGGTGCCTACCAGGTGCCATGGCATGGAGGGATGGAAGGAAGATCCTGGGGATCACTGGGAAGGCAAGACGGAGGGTGAGCTGGATGTCATTATCCACCTAGGTACTAATGACCTGGCAAATGGGGAGCCAAAGGAAGTTCAGGAAGAGTTTAGGAAACTGGGAGGGGGTCATGCAAGTAGCTACTTCTGTCACTTCTCAGAAGTACTACCTGTGAGAGGCAAGGGAGATAGGAGTGCATGCACCAGGAACTTTAACTCATGGTTGAAGAACTGGTGCTGTGAGGAAGGGTTTGGATTCATTGGTGACTGGGGACCCACCTGGAGGGATGGAGGTTTGTTCAAGCCTGACGGCCTGCATCCATCCTGGAGGGGAATCCAAGCACTCAATGATAAGTTTAAATGCTACATTGACAAGCATTTAAACTAGTGAAGGGGGTGGCAGGCCAGCAAGGAGGGTACCTACTTGCTCACCCGCCACAGCTAGCAGTGGAACCAGTGAACCAGAGGAGTGGCTATCTCTGCAAAGCAGTGTGCAAAAGATGGAGATTAGTGCCCAAGAGGTGGATAAGCAGAAAAGGGGCAAAATTCAGCAGAAGGGCAGACAGCAAGGAGAACCAGGGATAAATGACAACCAAGGAAGGGGCTGGAGTAGAACAGTGAAACAGTCTAGGAGGTCAAATCATGGAAAGCCATGTGTGCAAATGCCAGAGCCTTAGCAACAAGATGGAAGATCTGGAAGGCTGTCATGGTGCAGTCAGACCTGGACATTGTGGCCATCACTGAAACCTGGTGTAATGATAACCAACGACTGGGAGATGGCCATACCTGGCTCTACATATTCAGAAGAGACAGAGCAGGCAGGAAGGGAGGAGGAGTGGCACTGTATGTGAAAAATGACATAAGGGCCACAGAGATCCAGGAGGAACAAATGGGGAGAGATACTGTGGGTTAAGCTGGAAAGGAAAATGGGACAGCCATCTGCACAGGTGTGGTCTATAGACCACCAGCCCAGGAGGAAGAAACAGATAGGGAGCTGATGCTAGCCATCCAAAGGATGGCAGACAAAGGTAAGGTAGTACTGGCTGGAGACTTCAATATTCCAGACGTGGACTGGAGCATCCCAGCAGCAGCATCAACTAGGAGCAGATTTATCCTGGACTCCCTTCAGGGTGCCTTCCTCAAGCAACTGGTCATGGAACCAACTCGGCAGAAGGCAATACTGGACCTTGTGCTCACAAACAGGGACAGTGTGATGGGGTAACAGTGGGGAGCACCTGGGAAACAGTGACCACCAGTCATTGTGGTTTGAAACTCACAGAAAGAGCAGAACCAAGCCACACAAAACACGATCCTGGATTTTAGCGGGCAGACTTTGGGAAAATGGGAGATACTTGAAAGAGGCATTAAGGGAATGGGACAGGAATCAGGGGTTGAGGAACAGTGGGCAGTATTTAAATGGGATTACAAGAACAACAGAATTATGTATTAAGCAGGTTAGCAAGAGGAAAAGGAAGAGGAGACCATTATGGTTTTCCAAAGAGGTAGCAAAGAAAGTGAAAGCTAAAAAGATTGCATTCAGGCAATACAAAAGACACAGGCAGAGGGGATAGGGAGAAGTACCAGGAGAAGCAAAGGGAGGAGGAGGTCAGTAAGAGAAGCCAAAGCTCAGACAGAAGAACACATTGCAAAATCAGTGGTAGAGGGAACAAAACCTTTACAGGTACATAAGTGAAAAAAAGACAAAGGGAGGGATAGTGAGACTGAAGGGGAGGATGGGGCGCGTGGAGGATGACAACAGTAAAGCTGACATATTGAACAGGTATTTCTGCTCAGTCTTTACTGAGGAAGAGGAGGGTAATGGGTCTGAAGGAGTACAAGGGTGAGAATGGTGCAGAATGGACACAAGTCCCTTTACATGAGAAAGGGTCCTGAAGGAACTGGAAGTAATAAGAGTTGATAAAGCAATGGGGCCAGATGGGTGCACTCCAGGTCCTTAAAGAACTAAGAGAGGTGGTGGCTGAACCTCTGGCTATCCTGTTTAGCCGATCACTGGAAACAGGGAGGTACCCAAAGACTGAGGACAGCAGATGTAGTCCCCTTATACAAAAGTGGGAACAAAGAGGAAGCAGGGAACTACAGACCAGTCAGCTCACCGGTAGTGGGAAGATCATGGAAGCACTACTGAAGGAGAGATTGGTGGAACATCTGGTTGTCAATGGACTACAGGACCCAAGGCAGCATGGTTTCACCAGGGAGGTCATGTCAGACCAACCTCGTTGAATTTTGACTGGGTGACTAGGGGGTGGATCAGGGAGGGCAGTGGACATGGCCTATCTGGACTTCAGCAAGGCCTTTGACACTGTGCCACATAGAAGACTATTACACAAACTGGGGAATATGGGTGTGGGCAGGACAGTAGTGTGGTGGGTAGGTAACTGGCTGGATGACAGGAAACAGAGGGTGGTGGTAAATGACTGTCACTCCACAGAGGGAAGAGTGACCAGTGGGGTACCACAGGGATCAGTGCTGGGACCGGTCCTATTCAACATCTTCATCAGTGACATGGCGCAGGACCTAGAAGGCAGAATTTCACTGTTCGCTGATGACACAAAGCTCTGTAACAGAGTAGACACACCAGAGGGTATAGACAGAATGAGAAGCGACCTGCAGAAACTTGAAGAATGGTCAGGGGTTTGGCAGTTGAAATTCAATGCAAAGAAGTGCAAGATAATGCATATTAAAGCACAAAACCCTGGCACAATATATCAGTTGGGGGTGAGGACATAGCATGCACCAAGCAGGAAAGGGATCTTGGGACATTATCTCTGATGACCTCAAGGTAGGGAAACAGTGTGACAAGGCAGCAGGTAAAGCAAATAGGATGCTGGGATGTATAGGCAGGGTATCACCAGCAGGAAAAGGGAGGTCATAATTCCACTATACAAGACACTTAGTGAGGCCCCACCTGGAGTACAGTGTACAGTTCTGGAGACCATACCTACGTAAGGACATAGACAGGGTAGAGAAGGTTCAGAGGAGGGCAACAAAGATGGTGCATGGATTGCATCACAAGTCCTATGAAGACAGGTTGAAGGAACTGAACATGTACTCCCGGAGGAGAGGAGGAGAGAGGGATATGATAGAGACATACAAGTATCTTACAGGGAGGAACAGGTGCAGGAAAACACTATTTTAAGTGAAAAGATGTTCCAGGACTAGAGGGCATGGGATGAAGTTGGAGGAGGACGATTCAGAGGAAACATGAGAAAGAATTTCTTCACAGAACGGTCATGGACAAGTGGAACACCCTGCCAGAGGAAGTGGTGGGGGCTGAAACAATCACGGGATTTAAGAATGCATGGGATAGACATAAAGGAATTCTGGAGGTCAGGGGTAAGGGGCAACAGACTTCTAGGAAAACAAACTGAACTTACAAGCTCAAATGGACAGACTGGGTGGGCCATAGGCCCTTATCTGCTGACACTGTCTATGTATCTATGTATCTATGACTCCAAGATGGCTGCTGTTCCAGATCCTGGGGGAGTTGCCAGGACTGGTGAAGAATGGATGGATGGGGCTCCGCGAGCCCAGGAGAATTTACAAGACATTATGAGTTTTCAAGACAATGGAACCGCTAAGGGGACGGCAGGAATGCACCAGGTGGGTGGCCAGCAGAACGTCCACAGCGGTGGTCCCATCACAGAAAGTCCGGAGAACCAGTTGAGTCTTGAGCAGAAACAGCAGTGTTTAGCTGCTGAGTTGCTCCATGTAAGCGAGCAATTGACGTCTGAGTGACTGCGTCAAGCAGAGGATCGGAAGCGGAAGCACTTAGACATATCTCCGGGTGCAGAAGTCTCAGGGGAAGTCACGAAGGTGCTAACAGCGGAGGATGCTTCCAAAAAAAACCCTGAGCCAGTTCCTTTATCACCGCAGTGGGATTGGAGTACGGGAGAAGTGGATTCTTGGTCTCCCGATAAGGCCCTGCTTGCAGCAGGTTGGATTCCTCTTTCTGATGGGCATTGGAAGCCCAATACTGGACCTGCCTCTCAAATACAGGAGCAGATAAGTGCTGTTTCTGATTCTTGTGCTGTTAATTCCTCTGTATCTACTTCCCAGTCTGACTTTATTTCTGCTTGTCACTTAGATATTGAAGCGCCAGGCCCTGAGGAAGCCCCAGTGGTACCTATTGTTTCTGATCCAACTCTTGCCCTCCATCCTGGGGATCCTGTTAAACCCTCCTATGCTAGTCATTTCCACAAACCAGTGGAGCTAGCGAAACGAAGAAATGCGATTCGTCTACATTATGTAGGCCCTCGCGAAAACCCCCCTGACAGATTTTTTGTGGGCAAAGTCCTACTGAAACGAAGCATGGGGTTCTCCACCTCGGAGGTCTATGCTCTCATACATGTACAGGGGGAGTTCACCTTTGATATCAGCTTCCGCACTCCAGCGTTGCTGGAAACTTTTTGGGGTAGATACATGAATCTAAAAACCAAGCCTCTGTGGTCAGACTTTCTAGTTTTCCCCCTTACTAAGCAACCTTTTCGGGTAATTACTATTTTATTTAGAAATGAGGGGGTTAATATAGTAGACATTGTGCACTGGTTGGGAAAGAGATGCGATGTCCTGGGTAATCCCATGCCCATTCTGGATACTGAAGGGTTTTGGAATGGAGAGTGGAAATTCCGTATAAAGTTGCACCATAATGAGCAGGACTTGATACATTTGCCTAATTGCTTTTTTATTGGGCGAGACAAAGGTTTTCTATTTTACCCTGGACAGCCATGGGTATGTTTTAAATGTGGCTCATCTAGACATATAAGCACCTCTTGTGACATTCTGAAGTGTTCTTATTGTGGAGATATGAGTCATCCTAGTGCCCACTGCTTTAAACAACCTAAGTGCATCTTTTGTGATGAACTAGGTCATATCTTTGATGATTGCCCCTCTGCTGCACGAAATACAGAGGACGCTGATTTTGGAGTCCAGGATCATTATATCCGTCTGGCGGTAAAGCAAGGCCCAGGCCCTGTGGTGACCTGCATATCCTCCATTTCAGGGGTACCTGCTAGTGGGAACAGTCCTGTATCAGGCCCCTTAACTGAGGAGGAAGGCCAGGAACCCCAATTACCCGACATTGGCCCCCTTTTACATGAGGGTAATCCTACTGATCTTCCTAATATCCTGCCTTTCGAAAACCCTCCCCCCGAATCCATTGCCAGTGGTTCAGGCTTTGTTTTGGTACAGGGGAAAAAAGGGAAATCGGCTAAACTGAAAGGCAAACAGAGGAAACCTGAACTGATGACCCCTGTGGAAGATACTAATAAATTCACTGTGTTGTCTGGCATTTCTCAGAACCTAGACCCTGTGACTTCATCTGTTGCAGGAGTAGTGGTGGCAAACTCTCAGGGTGATTGCCTGGATCCTGCTGATCATTCAACTCAGGGCCCAAAAAGTGGAAGAGTAACAAGAGCCTCGAGTAAAGTAAAATGAAGAGCCCTGCCTGTTTAAATCTATGGATCCCTTTTCTTTCGAGTGGCTTTTGAATGTTAACAGCATTCAATCTCTGAATAAAAGACAAAGTACTTTCTCTTATTTTTTGCATGCTAACCTGGATTGCATTTTTTTTTCAGGATGTCTGGTTACACTCAGCAGCTGAGAGGTCTGCAGCTTCGGATGCATGGCTTTGGGGGGATAGTATTTGGTCCCAGGGGGAGGATCAGTGCTCAGGGATTGGGATATGTTTTTTTTCTTTTAAGGTTAAGGTTGTGCATCATTTAGAGGTGCAGCCAGGCAGAGCTTTGATACTGGATATACTATGGGCACACCAATTGATTAGACTTATAAATATTTATGCACCTCAAACAAAGTATGAGAGACTACTGCTCTTTCGCTGTCTTTCACCCTTATTGCAGACATCCCATTTGATAGTTTTAGGAGGGGACTTTAATGTTAATTTGGCCCAGTGTTCTACTCCTGTCCCAAATAAAAAAATATACTGTGATGCTCAGTGCCTGACTCACCTGATTAGCAATGCGGGCTTGATAGATGCCTTTGGTTCTCTCCCGATAACAGAGCGTAGCACATATTTTTGTGGTCCACGGGCCTCTATAATTGATTATTTTTTTGTATCTGGTTTTATAAAAGTTGAAATGGCTCTCCTTCAAGATATAGCTACTTCTGATCATAAGCTATTAACATTAGTTCTTAGGGATGTCCCTGAGGTAAAAAGGGGGCCAGGGACCTGGAAATTGAATACTTCATTATTGTCTATTCCAGTAGTGTGTGAAGGATTTTTAGCAGTATTGCACGCAAGAAAATCTGTGTTTTTTTTATATGATGATAATACTACTTGGTGGAAGACACAAAGTGGAGATACGCCTTTTTCGCATAATAGAGCCGTAATGGGAAATTTAAATATGATGAAATAACCTCTTTGAGGAAAATATTGCTTTCTGGACGCCTTCCGCCCTAATTTAGGAGTGGAGGACTTGCAGAAGATTAAATATCTAAAAACTTTACTGGCAAAGAAACAGCTTGAAGCCCTTAAATCTTCAGAATATCAGCAGAAGTATGGCATGAATGGTAAGAGGAAAGACACACTGCCATTTGACTCTATGCAACTTTTTCGTGATTGCCATAATCTGGAATATTTGAATACCTCTGCTGGTAATACTGTGCATACAAAAGCAGATATTTTACATGAAATTACTACTCATTTCTCTCAGGTTTTTGATAGCCAGAATTTATCAGTAGGGAAAATGAGACAGTGGTTGGGTGAACTTAATTTACCCCAGCTACCTAAGGATGTTGGGAATCTTTTGACTGAACCTATCTCACACACCGAACTAAAAAATGTAATTTGGTCACTTAAACCAGGTATTACACCTGGATCTGATGGCCTCCCACATGAAATTTATAAAAGTATTTGGGATGTTTTAGGACCTGAGTTTTGTATGTGATTAAATGATGAATTATCTCAACAGCAACTCCCTAAGAGTATGTTCGAAGGCCTTTTGCTCTTGATTTTTAAGGGAGGGAATCGGGGAGATATAAGACAATGGAGGCCGATTTCGCTTTTGAATACCGATTATAAAATTCTTATGAAAGTTCTTAGTAATAGATTGGCTAGTGTCATAGATCTGGTAGTGCATCCATCCCAATATAGTAGTATACCAGGAAAACGGATTCAGGATGCTTTAATTTTGATTCGGGAAATTCTACATAAGGGAGACAACCAGGAATTATTTGATCATTTGGTATGTTTAGATCAATCTCAAGCCTTTGATTGGGTTGAATATAACTATTTGTGGGAAACATTACGGTCCTTCGGATTTCCATCTCCTTTTATCAGGTGGTTACAGATTTGTTATACAGGAATAAGTCTTATTCCTAGTGTTAATGGTTGGGTAGGTAATGCAGTTTCTATTCACAGGAGGGTGAGGCTAGGATGTCCTCTCAGCCCCTTATTATATGTCCTATCTATTGATCCTTTATTGCATGCATTATATAGGACGGAAGCAATAACTGGACTTTCAGTGGGATGAGAGGATAAGCAGGTGGTTGCTTTGGCATTTGCGGATGATCTGGAAATTTTTTTGGCAGATAAATCTTCTGCAGTAGCCGCTCGGGACCTCTTATGTGACTTTACTAATCTTTCCGGATCTAGAATCAATACACAAAAGAGTGGGATCCTGCCCTTAGGGTATGATGCCAGTGATGTCTCCCTTGTTTGGGTAATTCCTATAGATATGACCTATAGAAAAATATTGGGTGTTTATTTTGGTGGGGATGATCCCCAGCGGTATAATTGGGAACAACTTTTGATATCAGCTGCAGGAAAAGTAGCCTGCTGGAATAAATGGCAGATGACTAAAGAGAAGCGTATCTTTTTAATTAAAACTTCTTTATTGTCCCATTTTTTGTATTTAGCCGCTGTTTTTCCCCCACCGTTAAATATGGAGGCCTCAGTTTATAGTGTTTTTTTTCAATGTTTATGGGGTAGCAGGTTGAATTCTGTCAAGAGAGGGGTGACTTATTTACCTATAAAGGAGGGGGGCTTGGGTATGTTAAACCCGGTAGTTTTCTTTTATTTAACTTTTATTTTTTTTAATTTTGTTCCGATACTGACAAATGTTGCAAAGGATTGGATCCCGTGGGTAGAGGATGTGATTGGACCTCTTTGATGATTGGGATCCGCTCTTCCTCTCCTCGACAGACACGGGGTGCTCACTTCCCAGGACACTTCTTGAGTGTAATAAGTAAAATAAAAGCATGGAAACTTCAGAAAATTCTCTTTGTATACTTTCAAAAAGCCATGTATAATTGGATAATGGAAACTTTTATTATGTCTCCCTGGTATGTCACTTTATCAGCTACCCAACACTCTCTGATCAACTCCTTTATATCCAGCATAAGACATCCATATTTTATGAGAGACTTTATTTGGTTATGTACCCACCAAAAATTGGGGGTTCGGGGCAATTTAAAGTATAAAGGCATTAATGAACGTACATGTCCTAGAGGGAATATTTGCATGGAATCCATAAAGACTTTTTCTCATTTTCTATTCGAGTGCCCATTGGAAGTATTTTACAGGACATGGCCTTTAAACCCCTTTCAGGATCAACCTTCACGGATTTGGCTCGATGGGGTGCTCCCTGGAGCATGGGCCAAATTTTATGATATTACTATCCGACTATTAATGAGTTTTATTAGTTATCAGCTATGGTTAGCTAGGTGTGGTTGGTCTCGCAGCAACAAGTCTTGACAGGAGAACAAGTAGTTTTGTTATTACAGAAGGCAATATTGAAGTGGCAGGTTATGGAGCAGCATAAAGTTTTACCTGATTTGTATAAATTATGGTGGAGGAATATGTCCTGGTTAGATACAGGGTGAGGTTTCTTTGTTAGGTTGTTTTCTGCACGCTTGGAGAGAACCATAGGTCTTTTATTTGTTTTCTCATGATTTTGTATGATGTAATACATTCTTGTTGATTTTGTATTTTATTTTTTTTCCGTAAAATATTCCCCTACTCTTTTAGTGGGGATGGGGGGGGGACCTTTTATGTATTAGGATATGCTTTAGGTTATTTTCAGACATTATATGGCTTTAATGCTTGTTTGATTTCTTTACAATTTGTATTTTCCTTTTGTGTGAGTTCACACTGCTTTGTATATTTTTTTCATTGTTGAAGTTTATAACAAAAATTTCCCCTACTCTTTTAGTAAGGGTGGGGGGTGGGGATCTTTTCGGTATTAGGATGTATTTGAGTTTTACAGCTTTCTATGAAGTACTTTAATAATTATATGACTGAAATACTTATTTGATTTTTCTTATGATTTGTATATTCTTTTGTGTGAACTAACATTTTGTGTATTTATTTGATTTTTGAAGTTTCTAATAAAAATTCCCCTACTCTTTTAGTGGGGATGGGATGGGGGTTATGTACCAATACGGATTATTTTTGTTTGTTGTTCATGTATGCTGTATTACTTATTTCTGTTTTTGATTTCTTTCATTATGATTTTGTATGAAGTTATATGATTTTGTATATATTGTTTTAAGTTTTCAATAAAATATTCCCCTACTCTTTTCGATAAGTGCCATGGGGTCTTTAACATCCACCTGAACTACCACCAATCCAGGCAGATGGGACCTCGGTTTAACGTCTCATCCGAAAGACGGCACCTCAGAAGTGCAGTACCCCTCTCATGCTGCACTACAGTGTCAGTAATGGGATAATAACCCAAGTGCCAGATGTGGGAACTCAACCCACAGCCCTCTGATCTCCCAGCCTCAGAGGCGAGTGTGCCACCTACTGAGCCACTGACATTTATAGAACCAAGTTGCCCAGAATAGACAGCACATAGCATTCATCCATTATGGTGAGGTAGGTAAAGGCAAGCCAACTGCTAAGAAGACTATCTCTCACTGGGTAGTCACTTGCATACAGTTTTCTAAGAAAAGACTGGCAAGTAGCCACTCAAAGGCCTGTAGGCACATTCCACTAGAGCTGCATGTGACAGTGTGGAAGCTCTAAGGGGTATAGCCCTTGTGAAGGTATGTAAAGCAGCCACAGTACAATTTTCACTTCCTAGTACTGCCTGGACATCTAGACTAGAAGGGATGCCAGGTTTGGCACTTCAGTATTTCAGAACCTTTTCCCTGAATAGGTTCTAGACCCTGCCTCCCAAGGTACTGTTTGGAGTCTGCAGACTGTATAACATCATTAGTAAACTCTTGTTTCTAGAAGAAAAAAATACCGAGCATACAAACATATGAACATGCCAGAAGACAAAGGCCTTACAGTCTATCTAGTCTGCTCAATTGTGTAGCTCCCTAATTATTTCCAAAGGGAACTGTCCCCCTCCCCATTTCCCTTTTGACCTCCCTCAACTTTCCCCTCTCCCCCTCACTCGCCCTCCTTCTACCTGCAACTTTTCTCCTCACCCTGTCCTACACCCTGTTGAAACTGTCTGCCATTGTTAGGGATACCACCTCCTCTGACAGCTCATTCCACTTGGTTAACACCATCTCAGTGAAAAAGTGCATCTCCCTCCTGGACCTTCTAGCCCCCCCCCAGCCTCTGGCTTTAGGCTTTGTCTCCCTGGGGTCTTGTTCCAGCCAAGGCTGAAAAGGCCCTCACTGCTCACCTTGTTTATACCCTTAAGGTACTTGAAAGTCTCAGTCACATCTCCCCTTTCCTTTCTTTCCTCAAGGGATAACATATTGAGCTTCCTGAGCCTCTCCTCATAGGTGTTGCCCTGCTGTCCCTGGATCATCTTGGTTTCCCTTCTTTGGACTGTCTCCATCAAGTTCATACCCTTCTTAAGATACAGGCACCAAAACAGCACGCTGTACTCCAGTTGTAGTCTTACCAGTGACCCCTGGAGTGGCAGAATGACCTCTGCCTTCCTGGTGGTAAATCCCCTGGCTACGTAGCCCAGCATCCGATTTGCTTTGGCTGCTGCTCTCTTGCAGTGTGCACAGTGTTTTAGGTCACTTGTGATTATTTCTCCCAGGTCCTTTTCCTCCTCTGATCTGGTTGTCTACAAGCCACTCAACCAGTATTTGGTCCCCAGATTCTTCACCCCCAAATGCATATTAACTTTACACTTTTTAGCATGAACCCCAGCTGCCAAACCACTTTTCTAGCCTAGCCAGATCCTCCCTCCTCTGTGTCCACCCTCCCAAAGAGCTTGGTGTCGCCCATGAACAGGCAGATTTTACCCGTTATCCCATCCATGATGTCACTTTCAAAGATGTTAAACACCGGATCAAGCACCGAGCCCTGTGGGACCACTCCAGTCACAGGCCTTGCTTCTGAGAATTCTTCCCAGACAGGAAGTTGGGAATTGGACAGACTAGATGGACCAGTATGGTCCTTTTCTGATGACACATTACTATGATACTATGATATGATGATACTGCCACCCTTTGTTTCTATCCTGTAACCAACTTTTGACTCATCCTGTGAGCTTAGCCCCTACCTCCAGGTCCTCCAGCTTCCTGAGCAGTCTCCTATGAGGCACCTAGTCAAAGGCTTTCCTGAAGTCTATATAAAGGATACCAGCCACCTGATCCTTGCCCATTGGCCTACTGTGACCCACTCAAAGAAGTCAGGTTAGTTTGGCAGGACCTCCCCGACAAACCCAAGCTACCTCTCATCCTAGAGCCAATGTTTCTCCAGAAAGTTGATCAGTCTCTTTCAGGATGGTTTCTATCAGCTTACCTACTACTGAAGTCAGATTGACTGGTCTGTAGTTCCTTGGTTGGTCTCTCAGCCACATTTATGAAGAAGCACCGCATGCACCGTTCTCTAGTCCTGGGACACATTTCCAGACTCCAGAGAGGTAATAAACGGGTCTGCTAGGGGCTGCGCCAGAACCTTCACCAGTCCTCTAAGGACCTTCAGGGGCATGCCATCTGGCTCTGGTGATTTGTTCACCTTTAGGGCCCTGAGGCCCTTGAGTACCCTGTCAGCTTGAATTACACCATTTGTGACTTCCTCCATCCCAGTCTCCACCCCCTACTCCCTTGAGGTACTGGTCCGTCCTTGTCCCGGGTGAAGACTGATAATGATGTGCCTTCAAGAAAGTTTACTAGTGATTCATATAAGCCCTTCCTTTACTCCACTTCTAGAACCATAATATAAAAGGGTTCTTCAGAATGAACAAAGGTTTGTATTGGTTCAGCATTTCATTAGTGCAAACGTTGCCATTTCTTTAATTTTCATGTGTGGTTTTGGATTCTCAGTTACATTAGGTAAGACTACTTAGCATATATTAGATAGGTGGTCACAGCTTTGTTCTGGTTTTCAGCTATAAATCTGATGTTAGAACACCTGGGGGGAGGGAGAGCATGGCCATAGAGCAGAGTTTGAATTTTAGCATTCTCAACTTCCATCTCTGAGGCAAAACCTCAGGGCTAAAACTTGCCTACTTCCACACTGGGGCTTTTAACAACTGGTTAAAAGCATGGTGCATGGAGGAAGGATTCAGCTACATTCAGGACTGGAATCCAGCCTGGGAGGATATGGCCTCTATAGGAGAGGTGGCCTGCATCCTTCCAGGAAAAGGACCACAGTCTTTAATGGGACATTTAAATGTGGATTGCAGGCAGTATAGCATAGTAGTTAAGGACATTGAGTTGCAAACCTGGAGACTGGGGTCTGAATCTATCACCCACACTTGCACACTGTGTGACCCTGAGCAAGCCACTTAGCATCCTTGTGCTCCCAGGTCGCACCTGGAAAGAAGCTCTGGCTTAGTATGACTTTCCTGGAAAAACAATTTCCCCTTTCCCCTTTAAAGCTACTTGAATGAGCATTTAAACTAGATGGGGGGGCTATAATACCATGGGAGGCAAAAACTACCTCCCCAAATAATGATGCAACAAGAAGTGAGAGGGAGGAAGCTCCCCCAGGGCAGTGGCACAAGGAGAAAGGGGCGGGTAAAAGGCAGAGGACAGGGGGGTATAAATCTGGAAAGCAAGAAAAGAGGAGTAAAGGAGACAGGAAATGGAGAAAGTAACAAGGGAATAGTGGGGTCAGAGGAGCTTTGCGAACAACACAGGCTGGGGGAGAAAGCAGGAAGGGAGGCTGAAAAGTATGGTGAGTCATGTGCATCAATGGAAGGAGTCTGTGTAATAAAATTCTAGACTTTGTGGCCATCATGGAGGAGGCTATCCTGGATTTGGTGGCCATAACAGAGTCATGGTGCACTGATAGCCATGACTGGGATATGACCATACCATGCTACTCTCTGTTCAAGAGAAACAGGGAAGGAAGGAGGGGAAAAGGAGATGTATTATATGTGAGGGAGGGAATCAAGGCTACAGCAGTACAGGGGCACCCAGAGGAAAAGGAAAACTAGAGGTGCTGTGGGTCATCCTGTAGACAGGTGCTGGAGCTGCTATCCTTACAGGGGTGGTATACAGACCTCCAGCCCAAGAAAAGGAGTTGGATAAAGCACTTAGGGAACACATCATCAGGATGGAAAATAAGGGAGAGATGCTACTACTTGGTGACTTCAATCGGCTAGATGTGGGTTGGAGCTTTCCAGCTGCAGCACTGGCAAGGAGCAGAGCCATCCTTGACTCCCTACAAGGGGCTTTTCTCAGGCAACTAGTCAATGAACCCACTAGGGACAAGGCAGTGCTGCAGCTGGTGCTTACAAACAGGGGCAGCACTGCAGCTGTCACAGTGGGCAGTCCCCCAGGTACCAGTGATCACCATTCAGTGTTGCTTAACATTAAGATGGGACCCGAGGCAAACCGCACGAGGACAAGGATCCTGCATTTTAGGAGGGTGGATTTTTAAAGAAATGGGAGACTGCCTCAGAAACTGCCTGGTATGGAGAGATTGCCGAGGAGGGGTACAGGAACAGTGGGAAAAAATAATGGAGGGCATAATTAAGGCAACAAGCCTCTGCATGAAGGAAGGAAGTAAAAGCAAAAAGAAAAAGAGACCATTTTGGTACTCTAGGGTAGTGGCCACAGTGATGAAGGAAAAAAGAGTGGCATTCAGGAGGTAAAGGGAAATGCAGAGGCAAATGGAGGAAGATGGGGAGATATACCAGGTAAAACTGAGGGAAGCAGGTAAGGCAGTGAGGGAGGCAAAGGCACAGGCAGAGGAAAGAATAGCCAAAGGAGTAACACATGGGGACAAGACTTTCTTCAGGTACATATGTGAGAAGAGGAAAATAAGGGGCCGGACAATGAGGAAAAGAAGGGTGGCAGAGGGAGAATGTGCAGAAGGGGACCAAGAAAAAGCAGACATCCTGAATAGGCACTTCTGCTCAGTCTTCACAGTGGGGGAGGGGGTGTACCACCAGGGAGCAGTAGGAACAAGGGGGTGGGCGGTGGGCACAAGTCCATTTTCAGAGGAAAGCATCCTGAAGGGACTTGCAGCTCTGAAACTGGACAAGGCTATGGGACCAGATGGGATACACCCAAGGGTACTAAAATAACTCATGGAAGTGCTGGCTGCCCTGATGATGGCCTTATTCAACAGCTCACTGGAATCAGGTGTGGTTCCAAAGGACTAGAGGAGAGCAGACGTGATCCCTGTGCAGCAGCAGAAAGGAAGAGGCTAGCAACTATAGGTCAGTGACCCCCACCTCAGTGGTGGGGAAATTAATGGAAGCACAATTAAAGGAAAGGCTGGAGAGTATCTTGAATCCCATGGACTGCAAGACCAGCGGCAGCAAGAATTTATGGGGGGAGGTCATGCCAGATGAACCTGATTCAGTCCTTTGATTGGGTGGCCAGAGAAATACATCTGGAGGGGCAGTGCATATGACCTATCTGGACTTTCGTAAGGCCCTTGACATCGTGCCACACAAGAGGCCGATTACAAAATTGAGCAGCCTAGTGGTTGGATCCAAAGTGGTGAATTTCGGTTAAAAATAGGTTAACGGATAAGTGACAGAAGGTGGTGGTTAACTACACTCACTCCAGTGTTGGAAGAGTGACCAGAAAGGTGCCCCAGGGCTCATTACTAAGACTGGTCCTCTTCAATGTCTTCATAAGTGACATTGCAGATGAACTTGAAGGGAAAGTATGCTCGTTTGCAGATGACACCAAAAGCTGTAATAGGGTGGACAATCAGGAGGGGGGTGGAAAGAATGCATAGGGATTGCAGGAAACACTCGAGGACTGGTCAAAAACATGAAAATTAGGTTCAATGTCAAAAACTGCAAAATCATGCACCTAGGGCACAGTGTGACAGGGAGCGCCTGCTACTCTTGAGGACCGACCTTTTCTTAAATCTGTTGCAACAGTTCTTCTATTTCTTAGCCTGATCTATCCTTTACAATTTCTAGTCCATAAGGCCTGGCCACCTATGGGCACCCCGCTCCCCTTTCTTGACTATGCTGTAGTGTCCTCTTTAATATTCCTTTTCCCTCTCAGGTCCTCGTACAGGGAGGTTATTGTTGTGACCGCCAAGCATATGTAAAACAGGTGGCGTGTATCGTTGTCGGATTTAGTATGTAATAGCACTGTGTCATAATATACCTTATTTTTATGAAACCTGTAAATGTTGAAAATACCATGGCACTAGGTGTTTTTGATAATGGTAAAAAGTACTAGGTAACTATTATAGAATTTAAGTTAGTTGTGCTATTTAAAATGCAAGTAAATTGCTGTAAACTGAACAAGTCTAAAATGGCATGGTGATTTGCATATATCCCATGATGCTTTGCATTATGGAAGTATGTATGATATTGTATTTCTTTGAAACTTGATTTGTTGCCAATGCCCTTTAGGGTAACCCTTTTTTCAGTGTTTCTGCACTGAGGTTCTTTATTTTTAGCTTTTGTTTTTTTTCCTGTTTGAGTCCCCACTACCCAAGCAAACGGGGCCCACATAGGGATGAAGGGTTTTCACTGAAAAGTGGTTAGATCAGAGATCAGTAAGTCAGTAGGTGTTGGCTAAGTTTAGAGAAAAGGCTTGCATAGTCTGTTGCTACAAACTGATGTACTGAAGAAAGGATATGCCATTAATAAAGGTTATCTCCTGCATTTTGAATAAACATCACACAGAGATTGTGTGTTGAACCTGAGGTGTCTGGTCCATCTGTTATCCCACAACCCTTCCACAGACTTGGTGTCAGAAGTGGGATACCTTACTGGAAGCATCTGGACTGGCTGAATAGGGACGTTTTCTGGTGGATATCATCCAGCTATCCCAGGTGGACTGATGCACCAGGAGTTGCCAGAGGAGAACCCGGAGAAGAGAGTCTGTGGGGTTCTGACCAGAACCATGGCTGACAGACGGAGATAAGCTGCTACCTGGACTGGACCTGGGAACTCAGAGGAAGGCCAAGCCTGAAGACATTGAAGAGATGCAGGTTGAGGCAGACTGGAGGTGCGAGAGACAACACCCCAGAAGTGGAGACCCTGATGAGGATGATCCACTGGATGAGTGGGCAATGGCTGGAGGCAGACTGACTACACAGAGAGGCAGAACACTGGTACCAGGTGCTCGAGATGTTGCTGCTAGAGAGTTTGGATAAAGAGTCAGAGGAGGATTTTTCATTGGCTTAGCTGAAGGAGGACCCCCTGACACAGCAGGATATTTCTTTGTTTCCTGTGTTCCCAGGATGTTATCTGTTGGAGGTCGGAGATGCAAGTATGGAACTTGAATGGAGACCCCAGGTAAGACTGTACATAGTGATATTGTGCTGGGGTTGAAGACTCCAAGCAAGAAAGAAGAAGCCCATGAGGCTGAAGGAACTTTTTTTTGTAATGATGCAGCTAAATCTATTAACAGTATTGACTGGGATATACTGCATGCTAAAAATGCTAATGTTGCCAAACTGTTACAGTATGTTAAGGTTAAGGAGGGTAGAGGTCATTAAAGACAAAAAACAGCACCCTTGGAAAAAAGGAAAACTCTCACAAAGGTCACAAGATACTAGATGGTAACAGATGGCTGAAAATAGCACAATGATTAAAAGGATGTTTATTAAGATACCCCAGAGTTAAAAGGTTTAGGAACCTGCTTCTTCAGCATTGCAGGGTATTCAGCATGGGAGGTTCCTTGGCTTCTTGTAGCTTTCTGTAGAGACCTTCCTGGGGATAAGATGACCAAGGATTTGGGGTCATAGGTTATAAAAGGTTGCAATAGGAGAGTAGAAACTACTATTGCTTCTTCCATATTGCCGCAAACACTTTGTGTTAGACAGAGGAGTCAAGTTGGTTGCAAGCACAAGGCTTGATGTGGCTCTGCAATGATCCCTTTCTGCAGGCAAAAGTGTAGCATGTTTGGTCAGGGGGTGGGCCTGATGTCAAAGAAAGAGGTACCCAAGGGCAGACAAGGAGTCTGAGGTGGTATGTATGTTTTATTCTTTTCTGAGGGAAACTTACCAAGGAGGAGGTGGGTGGAAAATGGATTGGAACCTGTGCTGGGGTAACACCTTGAGTGTCTACCCTCAGGTGTCTATATCTGTAACAAGTGCAATGAATCAAGAGTCATAGTGGGTTTATGTAGAGGGATTGAACCTAGGACTGGGCCCCTGCTTAAAACCAACATGTCTGGTGGGGTTGGAGCAGGTAACTTTACAGCCATCCAGATTTTTTTGTTAAGAAATATGACGTACTTTCCCTAAAAGGAGATGGGAAGGTACCGTTAGTCTCTGTTGAGTAATGTGTTAATGCCTCAGGGCAAAGAATGATGATATCCACTATGTTTATGATAGAATGTTTATCGTTAATCGGGACCCTGAGACAGACCTTCTGAAGATAGATGGCGGAAGCTCCATCCCTTCCTGAGACAGGAAGGTGGTAAGCAATGTGCAATAACTGCTTCACTCTTAAGGTGGGGGATATGTGACAGGGAGCTCCTGCCACTCTTGAAGACTGACCTTTTCTTAAATCTGTTGCAACAGTTCTTCGATTTCTTAGCCTAATCTATCCTTTACCATTTCAAGGCCATAAGGTTGGCCACCTATGGGCACCCCCTTCCCCTTTCTTGACTATGCTATAGTATCCTCTTTAATATTTCTTTTCCCTCTCAGGTCCCCATACAGGGAGGTTATTGTTGTGACCTCCAAGCATATGTAAAACAGGTGGTGTGTATTATTGGATTTAGTATGTAATAGCACTATGTCATAATATACCTTATGTTTATGAAACCTGTAAATTTTGAAAATACCATGGCACTAGGTGTTTTTGATAATGGTAAAAAGTACTAGGTGACTATTATAGAATTTAAGTTAGTTGTGCTATTTAAAATGCATGTAAATTGCTGTAAACTGAACAAGTCTAAAATGGCATGGTGATTTGCATATATCCCATGATGCTTTGCATTATAGAAGTATGTATGATGTTGTATTTCTTTGAAACTTGATTTGTTGCCAATGCCCTTTGGGGTAACCCTTTTTTCAGTGTTTCTGCACTGAGCTTCTTTATTTTTAGCTTTTTCTTTTGAGCCCCCAGTACCCAAGCAAACGGGGCCCACATAGGGATGAAGGGTTTTCACTGAAAGTGGTTACATCAGAGATCAGTGAATCAGCAGGTGCTGGCTAAGTGTAGAGAAAAGACTTGTATAGTCTGTTGCTACAAACTGATGTACTGAAGAAGGGATTTGCCATTACTGAAGGTTATCTCCTGCATTTTGAATAAACATCACAAAGAGACTGTGTGTTGAACTTAAACTTTGGTGTCTGGTCCATCTGTTATCCCACAGCCCCTCCATACATGGGAACTCAGGAGATGAGTATAGGTTGGGAGATAGGTTCTTATCAGAAACGGGACCTTGGAGTTATCATATCTTTTTTTTTTTAACATAGTTTTTATTTGACAAAGCAGCACTTACATAAAACCATGAGATCAACACAGCGTAGATTTCATAATATAGTGGCAATAGTGCAATGCATATTGATCAATACTTCAGTATATCAGTAAGGTCATATATCCCTAAAACTTAGTCTATCAGTATCCCCACAATTATGGGAAGTTAATTTCTGACTTCTTTTAATACTTCCACATAAATACCAGTAATCCAAAACTGAGAAAATAACTTTTAGCATTGCTTAAAGTAGCAAAAATACTGCTGTGTCCATGCAATTTTCCTCCATGGCAGAGGAAGCACCCCCCCCCAAAAAAAAAAACACACCCTTCAACTCCCATGATCAGGGCATGAACTCAACATCTGTTTGTGCCATGTACCATGTCCATTTCTGCCATTTGACCCTAAGGTGGGTAAGTCTATCACGAACTCCTGCCCTCACGTCTTCAAGCCTATATATGTCCATAACAATCTATCACCAATCAAGAAGAGTAGGTATGGCTGTGGACGTCCATTTTCGTGTGATAGCTTTCTTAGCAGCCAAAAGATACAGAGGCAGAAGAGTTTTATGTCATGAGGGATGGTGTTCCTGGAAAATGGACAATAAAACCATTTCAGCTGTAAGTTCTACCTGGTCACTCAGGCACTCCTGTAACTCCTCCTCCTGTAGAGAACACCAAAAGGGCATCAACATTGGGCACTGCCAAAAAACATTGCCCAAGTCTGCCAATTGACATTTACACCCCCTCCAACAAACTCCACAGGAGGCCGTGAGGTACTTTGCAAGGACCACTGGGAGCAGAAAAACCTATACCTACACTTCCATGCAAGCTCTCTCCATATGGTGGAGGATGTTGTCTTAATAGCTGCTAGGGTTGTTTCCATCCAGGAGACACATGACACCTAGAACTCCAAGTCCCTGTTCCAACTTTCCAGGACTGTATGTGGAGAGTCCCCCAGATATTCTCTTAAAATTTTGTATAAGAAACTTATTAAGTGGCCCCACAGATTGCCCGTCACTGAGTCCCTAAACATACTGAGAAGGAGGGGTAATGGAGTAGGCAACTTGGCGACCTCTAAGCGTTGACGTAAGATATAATTTTTAACTTGTAAGTATTGGAAAAAATCCCTGTTAGGGAGCCCATAATACTGTTGTAGATTGTCAGAAGAAGTAATTCCATTAGGGGTTAAAAACTGATACACATAATTCAACCCCAGCCATTGCCAGTGGGAAAATACCAGATCAGACTGAGCAGTGGGAAATATTCATCCTCTGACAGTAATCTACAGAAAAAAAACATAGCTTGAAAACTAGGATGGGTTTTTAATTGGATCCACACTCTTAAAATATTGCCAGTAAATTTAGTAAAGAAACAAAGTGGAGGAGACCTTCATCTCATGGCAAACAATATCTTTTCTATACCATATAGATAATTAATAGAGAATTCAATATTTTTCTATGGGGCTGAAAAAGTTGGGGACAACCAAAGAAGCAAAATCTTGAGGAAGGCAGCTTTGGCGTATAGCTCCAGATTAGGAAGATTAACCCCTCCCCTCAATACCAATCCAAGTTGAAAAATTGAGAATCATTCCCTGGGTCCTTGTCCTCCCCATATGAAGTTTGAAATTAATTTATTCCAAGATCCAAAATAAGAGCCATTTGGGGGGATCAGAATGTTCTGAAATAAATATAAGTGAGGGAGAATGTTTATGCAAATTATCTCTATCCGTTGAAAGAAGGTGAAACAAAGTTTCCCCCATTTAGTCAAATCTTCCTGTATTTGAAGCGTTAAGGGTTCACAGTTAACCACATCAATGTTATTAACATCCATCGGTATATGAATACTCAAATATTTGATTTTAGTACATAGCCATCTCAGAGGATAAAATACTTCAGAGGGAACAAAGTTTAATAAGACAACTTCTGTCTTAGAAATGTTTAGCTTAAAATCAGCCAACATTTCAAATTTGTGTAATATATCCCAAACTGTTGGTATTGACATTTTGGGGGACAAAACAGTTAACAGAACATCGTCCGCAAAGAGGTAGACTTTGTATTCTTGTTGACCCAGTGGGATTCCCTCCACCCAGCCCCTACTCCTCAAAGCTGCTGCTGAATGCTCCATATAGAGAGTGAATAGGAGCGGGGAGAGGGGGCAACCCTGGCGCGTACCACACCACAGGGGTATGGGGGTGAAAGAGCACCATTTATGCGAATAAATGCTTGGGGACAGTGGTAGATATTTTTAATTCACGTAAAAACAGTCTGGAAATTAAAGGTGTCCCACAAACAATTCCAGGACACCCTGTCAAATGCCTTCTCAGCATCCAAACTTGGGATCTGCCTAGTTAGGATATATTCTATTAATAGTAGGCGCCGGCCCGGTGGCACTGAGGGTTGAGGCGCTGCGCCACACTCCACCGCGGCCACACCCGTGTTTGGGAATGAGTGACGGGTTGTCACAGAGAAGGAGAGCGCCCATGGGCAGCTCTCCTTCTCTGGGGGGGGTAACTGCAGGCTCCCACTGCAATGCTGCCACCTGGGAAATCCTGGATGGATGGCGCGGTAGGTGAAGAAGCATCAAGTGGATTGGGTGGATGTTGGCAGAGGGGTGGAGCAGGAGGCACATCTCAGTGTACCCCCTGGCTCATAGCCCCTCATTGCACGCCGACATCAGGGAGAAGAAACCAGAAAAACACCTTGGTCCCTCCTAGGCGAAGACACCTCCCTAGGACGTCTCCGGGCTTATCAGGGCAGACTCCACTGTGCCGGATCTATGCACACACACAGTATGCTGGTTTGGAGAAGTAAGCATGGGGGTTCCCTCTCCATCCCTACCTGGGGGTATACCGGGGGTCTTCAGGGGAGTGTGTGTGGACGAGGCACTCTAGGGGCAGACCACGGCGGGGATTGGAGGGTCCACAGAGGATGTCGGAGAGAGAGTGGAGGGAGGAGGCAGATTAGGAGCATAAACATAAGGGTTGAAAAAAATGGTAGGGTACATCGGAGGTTATCTGTAGTACTCCTGTTTTTTATAAAGCCAGCCTGATCTGGGTGTATAAGTAAGGGCAGAAGACGTTCCATACGAACAGCCCAAAATGCCATATACTGTATATTTTATAACTGACATTTAAAATTGATATTGGATGATTTGAGGCAATTTCCATGTTATCTTTATCTGGTTTAGGGAGGGCTACCAATACTGCACAGGCCCAAAAAGGGGGAGAAGATTCACCTTCTGCCACTGCTCTATAGGCTGAAAGCATACTTGGAAGAAGTAACTTAGAATACTACTTGTACAATTCAGATACGAAACCATCATGCTCTGGACATTTTTGTGTTTTAGCAGCTTGGATCTGCTTCAGGACTTCCTCTGCTCTTTTTGGGGCTTCTAAGGTTGTACGTTGTGCATCTGTAAGCTTCGTGAGGTGCAGCTGGGTTAGAAAATGGCTTCTATCATCTGCAGCTGAAGGGGAGTCAGCATTATACAAGGTTTGATAATACGATGCAAAGGCTGCCCAAATCTGCCCCTCCTGGTGCAGCATTTGTGTAGTAACTGGGTGTTTAATTTTTAAGATAATGGAAGCTCTTTTACATATCCTAAGTCTACGAGTTAACATGCAAGCTCCCCAACCCCGCCCTCATAATTGGATTGTTTGAGATATATCAGGGTCTGGTGAACTCTCATGTCCATTATGTTCTGTAGTTCCATTTTGGTCTCTGATTATTATCTGTAATTCTTTATCTCCATCTCTATATAGAAGTTGGTAGGTTTGTAGTTAATGAAGTAAAGACTCATACCTTGCCTCAAGACTACGTTTCTTTTGGAAAGAGTAAGTTACTGTCTCCCCCATACTGTTGCTTTCACAGTATTCCACATAATTGTGTTTGATACTGAAGAAGTATTGTTTTCTTGTATAATCTGAGGAATACATGGTTGAATATAGTCAATATATTGAAGTCCCGTAAAAGGGAGGGATTAAGGTGCCATAATTTCTGGTTTTTTTACTTTCCCCAAATCAGTTTTAAGGAGTAAAGAATGGTGGTCCGATAGAAGTTTAGGGCCTATAGAGATATCCTGGACTATTGAAAAATGCTCACATGTTGTAAAAAAAGTAATCCAACCTAGAATAGGTATGATGACGCCATGATTAATAAGTGTAACCATTAGAGGTTGGGAAAAACTTTCACCAAATGTCTACTTCGCCTAGCTGATCAATGGTCCCTTTCAAATATCTTACTGCATTAGTAGACCTTTGGGTCTAAGGGTTTGAGGAGTCTAAATATGGAGACAGGGTCATGTTAAAATCCCCCCCCCCCAAATCAAACGACCCTGTGAGGTTATCATATCTTGTGGTAGTAAAGTCATAGGGCAGTGTGACAAAGCAGTGGGTAGGGCCAGTGTGATAGTGGGATGCACTGGGAGAGATATCTCTAGCAGGAAAAGGGAGGTGGTGTTGCCTTTGTATTGCTTGCTTGTGAGACCTCACCTGGAGTACTGTGTCCAGTTCTGGAGGCCGCAACTCCACAAGGAGATTGACAGGGTGGCAGTGGTCCAGAAGAGGGCTACTAAAATGGTGTGGGGGTTGTACGAGAAACCATATGAGGCCAGGCTGCAGGAACTCAACATATATTCCCTGGAGGAGAGGGAGAGGGACATGATTTAGATCTATAAGTAGATCATAGGGTGGAAAAGGTGCAGGACGGAAGTCTCTTTCACATGAGGAAGAGCACCAGAACATGGGGGCATGCTATGAAGCTTGAGGAAGGGGTAGGTTTAAGAGGGATGCAAGGAAATATTTCTTCACAGATAAGGTGATGGAAACTTGTAACAGCCTGCCAAAGACAGTGGGGAGCTTAAAGGTGAACAGAAACGGCGTGATTTGCACAATTCATGTATATGCATCCATCATACATGCCCAAATTAGCATAATCGCAATGTTAGGAACTGTTTTTTACTCACAGGCTTCTTAAATTTTTATTTTTATTGCTGCTCCGTAGCTGCGTCGTGTTCCTCCCCTTTTCTCGGCTGCTGGCCGCATCACTGCGCATGTCAGGAGAGTTCCTCGCTGTGATGTAAATAATTGGAACTCCCCTGGCCGATTGCAGTGACGTTTTGTGCTTATCTGTGGTGTAGTACACAGTCCGGTGTACAGTTTTCCATACAGGGGTGTTAACGCTGCTCATTAGAAGCCCTGTGTGTGTGAATTTCACCGAAAAAAGTTGTAGTATAACAAACGTCTTGCCAAGGGACGTTGTTATCCCGATCTTGATATTTTCAGTGTGCAGTGACAGGGAACAACAAAGTGCCATAAATTCACATCCCTGACACCCCCCAACACACAGATACCAACGCTTGGTTTAATCTCTTCAGTGAAATCCCGCCTTGCTTGTACTGACCAATTAATGCTGTCATGTAGTTCTATGACCTGCCGCCTTTTTCAGTTCTACAACCATGTTATTGCTATTACATCTATTTTGATACATTGTATATCAAATAATAAACAAGTATTTTCCCTGTGTTTGGTCTCATTCCATTGTCTGTGGTGCCCGTGTCTTATGTGCTCAGATTGATTAACTGTAAACTGTTATTTGCTTTAATAATTATAATTAGTGTGTAGGCATGCTGTATCATGAGCTCCACTATGCAAAATTCTTCCAAAAGTGGGAAATCATTCTTTATGTTCCCTAAGTCAAAGAAGCTTAGGGCTGCCTGGGTTCGTGCTTGCAGACGCGAACTTCAGTGGGACCCTGGACAACGTGGTGTGTTGTGCGAGGATCATTTTAAGCCTACGGATTTTACTATGCTACCTGAAATAGCACGTCAGTGTGGCTTCAAGCATCTCAATTTGAAGAAGGGAGTGATACCTAGATGGATTGCTATTCCATCCTTGCCTGCAACCATGAAGAAGCATACATCGAAGTTGGCCACCATGCAGCGAATTAATGAGGTATGCTATAGTATTGCACACTACCCACTTCTGTTCTCATCACCCACATTCTTCTTTTGCTGAATGTTTACTTCAATTGAGTGTTTATGCACACACTGTGGTAAGGTGTAACACCCATAGAGACACCATTGTGGTCAGTCTGTGCTTCCAATTGTACTATGACACACACTGCTGTTGCCATCTCATTCTTACATGCAGCCTGTTATGTTTTGCATCACTGATTTCAACTGACAATATTAGTTATTTTATTTTTTGGGGACCAGTGTTGTACCTTCTCTGTATGTATCAGCAGTTACTATCTCACCAGATGTGTGCATCTGTAACCACACGTCCCCTCCTCCCTTAGTCACTTATAGCAGGATGTTACAAATTTAAATTCAGGTGGATGCAACCATAGTTTGCAGAACCCTCCTCCCTTCCAGAATTGTATGGACCAGTATGGATAATCTGCAGCATGTGTTGACACAGGGAACAGTGATTGTGAGTGTAGAACAACACTGCTTTGTGTTGTATGTTGAGACCTGTGTCAAGACATGCTGCACAACATACATACTGGAGCTGTACATGTATTAGTCACGTAGTTTTCAATATGTGCAACCCATCACATGCAGAAACTTGAAGAATGGTCAGGGGTTTGGCAGTTGAAATTCAATGCAAGGAAGTGCAAGATAATGCATATGGGGCACAAAAACCCTGGCACAATATATCAGTTGGGGGGTGAGGATATAGCATGCACCAAGCAGGAAAGGGATCTTGGAGTTATCATCTCTGATGACCTCAAGGCAGGGAAACAGCGTGACAAGGCAGCAGGTAAAGCAAATAGGATGCTGGGATGCATAGGCAGGGGCATCACCAGCAGGAAAAGGGAGGTCATAATTCCACTATACAAGACACTAGTGAGGCCGCACCTGGAGTACACTGTGCAGTTCTGGAGACCTTACCTACGTAAGGACACAGACAGGGTAGAGAAGATTCAGAGGAGGGCAACAAAGATGGTGCATGGATTGCATCACAAGTCCTATGAGGACAGGTTGAAGGCACTGAACATGTACTCCTGGAGGAGAGGAGGGAGAGAGGGGGTTATGATAGAGACATACAAGCATCTTACAGGGAGGAACAGGGTGCAGGAATGCACTATTTTTAAGCGAAAAAGATGTTCCAGGACTAGAGGGCATGGGATGAAGTTGGAGGGAGGACGATTCAGAGGAAACGCGAGGAAGAATTTCTTCACAGAACGGGTGGTGGACAAGTGGAACACCCTGCCAGAGGAAGTGGTGGGGGCTGAAACAATCACGGGATTTAAGAATGCATGGGATAGACATAAAGGAATTCTGGAGGTCAGGGGTAAGGAGCAACAGACTTCCTGGAAAACATAAACTGAACTTACAAACTTAAATGGGCAGACTGGGTGGGCCATAGGCCCTTATCTGCCGACACTGTCTATGTATCTATGTATGTATCACCCACCACCCTGTACACACACACACACACACACACACACACAGCTGATTAGAATATTGCTGTTTATATGAATGTAACCAATGTCAGGGAAAGTCTCCACCAACTTCCCATTTGTGCAACCATTCAGTATGCTTTGCAAATTGATACTGGCAGTGATAGACTATGTACGTGGACCCCTTCATCAACACAAATTGTGCTCAGCATACATACTCGGCTATACCTCGTGACACAGTACACCCCTAGAAGGTGATTAACAGACCATTAACATAACCCTCGGTCATGCCTTATTGCTTAACTGAAATCACATACTACGAGGATGTGTATCCAGCATCATGTGCTGACCCAGACACGAAGGGCTTGTATTGTGGACATGCAGCGGTAGGCCATGAACATGGGCAGATGAGAGTGATATGTGAACAAGCTCAACAGAGGCAAATGGGAGTGTGATGTCAACAGGCTCAGCAGGTGGGGGATGAAGGAGGAGGTTGTAGACGGCAAAGTGTTTCTATGACTGCAAGATAGCAGAGAACTTGTACAACTGGTACGATGGAGTTGAGGATGGAGGATTGAATGCCTTGGGAATGGATGTTGAAGGCAAGGAAAGGGGGAACTTCGAGTAAGTAGACACATGGGAGGTGGTGGATGTGTAGTACTTACTAGGTAACTGTTGTGTATTGCGAGGTGGTGTTGTTTAGCAGTTAGGTAGTGGAACATATGGTAACACAATAGGAACACTGGTACCAATGCGGCAGGGGTTGCGCATATGACTTGGGATGGAACTGTTGGGTGACTCCATGATTACGTTGATCCTGGGGGGGGGGGGGTTAATTTCACATGCCATGTCTTGTTGTGTCAAGAGCAGGAGTGCCTGACTGTGGAGGTCTGTAAGAAGGCACAAAAGACACAGCTATGGCACCAAGCTTACACGTATTGATGTTAGGTGTCAACGTATTTATCTGAATTGTGATTTTACTGTGTCAGTGGCACAGTAAGGGTGGAGACAAGGATTAATTACTTCTCAGACAGTGTTGCTGACCCCTGGGTTGTGTTGCCTCTGGAAGTGGTGTCTGTTGTAAGTGTGGATGGGTTCATAAGACACTGGGAGAGCTACAGGTGTAGGTTGTGGCCCATAGCCTCAAGGTGGGGGGTGAGGGAGAGGAAGTAGTGTGGGGTGTTGTCTATTACTGTGCCATCATACGGCGATGATGCAGAAGCATACTGGATGACTGGACATATGGGTCACCCCATACTTCGCCACCCCAGCACACAAACATACAGTTGAGCCTAGTATACTTGTAAATGGTAACGTCGATCAATGAAACGCAGGTATGCTGCACCCTGCTGTCTTAACCAATGCTGCTAGTAGCATACATATTCCGCACTATTTGTTGTGCGATTCCACAGCTGCAGTCAAATGACATTGTTTTTGTAGCTGACCCCTGAAATTTTGTTTTATGTCTTTTTATATTTCTCTGTAATATTCTTATTCAGTTAAAGTACATATGAGTAGCAACATGTTGTTTATGTTATAAATTTCTAGATTCTGGGCTCGTGTACTCCTAATGTTGCTGATGAATTTGTAGATGAACTGATGGCATCCAGCTCCATGATGTCTGAATTGATTCAGTGTGACATTAATGGGGAATGGGGAATCTGATGTCACCATCACACCATCTGAACCAATGGAAGGGTGCTCCATGTCAACTGATAATGAAATGGATATCAGCAAGTCAAGCAACCATGAAGCTGATTGCATTCTGTCTGCATCATTTGAGTCCTTCAGTGATGTGTCATCCACAATTCATACACGGACTATTGCAACTCAGATTCGTGTTGAGGTAAATCCAGTTTGTCACATGCATGTCATTATCTTTGGTGATGCACACAATATCCCTTACTCCAAAACTGACTACCAAGATGAGTCATTTAAGCAAGTTATCCCTCCAGGGTGTGGGTATAGTGGAGGATTTGCCATGGCTGGTGTGGTTCGGTCACGAGGCACAGCCGACTGACTGAATCACACCAGTCCTGTTAAGTCCTCCAGTATACCCACACCCTGGAGGGATAAATTGCCATTATACAATGTCAAATGTTGTTCATTTAATGTTTTTTTAAATATTTTCTAATTCAGTGAGGTCGTACAGTTCGAAAGAGGATGTCAATTTTTTTACATGTACTGTGCTGTCTTAGTGAAGCGGCGACAGGAAAACGCCGGCAGTTTCGATTGAAGTGAAAGTGTAGTACTGATACATTGATTGATACAAGATACAGTTGGTTGATACTTTTAGTAGTACACTGGAGGATTTATAATGTTGGAAGGTACCAGCCAAACCAATCAGGTTGCAGGATTTGACCGACTGAATTTACCCCATTGTATAATTACAATTATAGAATACAGTAAATCGAATGTGCCAAATGCTGCATCCTGACTGGTTGCCTGGTACCTTTCCCAGAGTGGTAAATCCTCCAGTGTACCCAAGGGAAAAAGTGCCAGCCAGCATTATCTCGTCCCAGTCTGATCGCTTTCACTGTAATCGAAACTGGCACCATTTTTCCTGTCGCTGCTTCGCTGAAACACCGCGGTAAATATCACAACAATGACATCCTCCTTCCAACCGTACGGACCTCAGTTACTTACAACATATATAAAAAAAATAAATACAACAACATTTGCCACTGCATAATATCAATTCATCCCTTCAGGTGTGGGTATACTGCGGGACTCATCACGACTGGTGTGGTTCGGTCACTTGGCTGCTTCTTGTGACCAAACCACACCAGTTGTGGTAAATCCTCCAGTATACCCACATCATGGAGGGATAAATTGCTTAAATATTTAAGGGCCATTTTATCATACCAATAATACAGTCGATGGTGTGGTAGATCATGGCATATGGTTACTTCTCTGGTGCATGAGACACTTGGCCTGCAGCCTCGTGCATCACAATGCATATGAGGCTTGACGATATGTCATAATATACCATACCATATCGTGTCATGTATTATCGCTTAATTGTATCCCACTTCTGTGACATTTATTTATTTCTTTAGTAATATGATACAGTATCAAGTTGTATACTGTCACTCACTTTAACATTGGTTTTGGTCAAGGTGACACTGGGATGCACCTCATACTACATGAATCCCATAGGCACTGAGTAACAGACTGTTACTATAAGCCTGTGTCATGCTGTCAATTATTGTAATATGACAGTTCACTACCTGCTTGTAAAGTAAGGTACTTTAAGTTCTGGAACTGCTAATTTATTTGTTTTGGTGCGTCCTTCACAGTCTTTCTCTAGGTAATCATTAACTGTTTTATCTAGGTTCGTGGCAAAGCAACACAAACAAAACTGAATACGATGTCCAAAGGAACACAAGCAAAACTAAAGATGTGTTCAGTTGGAGTGCAGTGCCTTCCGTTAGTCATGATAGATGCCGGTACACAGTATGAAGACCCTTTTCAACCTGCATTTTGTCCTACAGCCGATGAGAAAATGTCAGATCAGGAGTCAAGCAATGGTGAAGATGTAAATGATGATCCTGATTGGACAATGATGGATGCGGATATTGATTCTGACTCTGATGTTGATACTGCGGATCAGCCTGACAGGTGACTTCAGTTCCCACAGTAACAACTTGGTATTTTCATAGTCCAATTAAAACAGCTACTTAGTATCCCTTTTCATTTCTGATCTCAGCTTCAACACCTTGGAAAGCAATCCCTCTGCTCGACCACAAAGAAAATTCCTTGTGTTCAAATCATGTTTAGCAAGCTTGCTTGCATTTTGTTCTCTGTGCCTGTGTAACAGGGCCCCCCTGTTATGCATAATAAAATAGGGTAACATTCCCCTTTAAAATAAAAACAAATTCTGTTTCACTCTTTTCTATATTCTTTTACTTATTCCAAACTATTCCGTTTCTTTTCTTGTCAGGGTGGCCAACCTGACAAACACATCTCTTTGTGCTTTACTATCCCTTTAAGTGCCCCTAAAACAAAATCAAACTGTCATGCTGATTTAAAGAGCAGTTTCCTAAAAGAAGCTGCTGTCTTTATCCTGTTTTAAAATGCATTTGTCCCCAAAAGTAGACTACAATGCTGCAGAGTTGTTAAAGAGTAGTGGTACCTACAGAACAGAGTCCCTGCTGATCCAAGAAAAGCTGTTTTCTCTTGTTATTGAGCCCTGTAAACAGTGGAGGGCAGCGGAAGGTAAAAAGCTGCAATTTCAGCTGTCTGAAATAAACCAAACAGGCAGAAAGACTTAAAAAAAGCTCTGTATGGTAGCTAATGAATTGTAGTTTGAATTAAAATGACTCTCTGAGGTACAGAGAGCTGTTTTTCTTTCTGTTGTCTTGGACTGTTTTAAAAGAACAAAACAGAGTATTTCTGACAGAATTGTTTTGCTGTTATTTAAAGACAAACTTTCTTCTACTTCTTAAAAGCTGTACAACACAATATATTATGGATTGTGAAGTCATGAAAAAGAACTGAGGGGAACTTCTGGAGTGGGAGGAGATGCGGAGGAGTGTTCAGTAGGGTTCTGGACACTGAGCAAGAAGGAGCTTGTTCAAGGAAAGCTATAGCTGTTAAAGAAGGAAGACAGACCAAGAAGAAGTGATTCCTGTTTGAAGTGTGCTGGTCTTAACACTTTATATTTCTTTCTGTGAAGTAACAGTGCTTTCTTTCTTTTTTTTTTTTTGAACAATTTATTTTGGACATTTATTTCTGATTTAAGAAATAAAATGATAAATGCAGTAATTTGCATTTTTTATGCAGCAAAGTTCTGTCTGTGTGTCTGTCTTTGATCCCACACTTCCACAGCCTGTCGCATTGCACTTTGAAAATAATAAAGTGTATGGGTTCATTCATTTGTGTGGAATGGGTTTGCAGCATGGGACATAGAACTATTTGGGAAAGTCAACCTCGGCATGGACTGTTACCAATGGGAAACTTAGAGGTTGTTGCTGGGATTTTTTTCTGTGGCTTGCTACCGCAACAGGCACTATGTCTATTCTGTGCTGTAAAAATTCCAATGATTTGTAGGCGGACGTCTACCAACATCCAAAGATCCTGTTTGATCTCAGCGGTGCAACGTGTCTGGCAACAGAGACAAAATGCAACACTTGCTAACTTGAGTGAAGCACTAACCCTTGGCGGTGATGCCCGCTGTTGCAGCCCGGGACATAGTGCCAAGTATGGCAGCTATAGCCTTATGGATTTGTCAACAAACAAGGTCTTACATGTTGAGCTTGTGCAGCTACACACTTACTTTCCTTACAGTGAACACTGTATTTAGTTTTAGCTCTGCTACTTTCATGTCGATATTGTTGTACTGTATAATAGAGTAATGAGGTCTGCAATTCAAATGCGATGGAATTGGAAGGACTGAAGCGCTGCCTCGAGTATCTTGAAGGGAACTCCGTTCGGATTTCAACTCTGATCACAGACCACCACCCATCTGTGAAGAAGTACATAAGAGAGCATAGACAGCAGTACAAACACCTTTTTGATGTGTGGCATGTTGCCAAAGGTAATAGGTGGTGTTTGACTTACTATTGCTGTATTAGTCGTTCACTGTTACTGTAATACAACAAAATCTGATGTTAACCTTTCACAGGTGTGGCGAAGAAGTTAGAGGCCAAGTCGAAGTTACGAACATGTGCAGAATTGACACCGTGGATACTCGGGATTACCAATCACCTGTATTGGTGCACTGCATCAAGCGGTGGTCATGGTGAAATGGCTGTCCAGAAATGGCTAAGTGTTCTAAATCACATCTCCAACATCCATGAAGGTCACAGTGAACTGTTTGAGTGCTGTGAACATGGCATTCTTGAAGAACGTGACTGGATTGATCAAGGTAAATACATTCACTGCACTTGTGATTAGTGGTTGGGTAAGAAGTGAGACATGACCGCTTGTCTGTATTACTGATAGACTTGCAAACCGAAATGCATAGTTATGCATGAGACTGCAGACCGGGTGCCTGTGGTTGCTGGGATTGCAAATATCTCAGTACTATCATCACCCAGCCATGCCATGTTGCTTACTTATACTATGCACCTTTCAGAACAACGAATAAAAAGAGCAGGCTGGCACCTTACCACTGTTGTAAAATGTATCATTACCAATGTAAAACGTGACAGTCAGACTCATCTTATCAAAAAAAAAATTCCAACGGTGAAATCAAGGAACTTTCACTGCCATCTTGTTTCACCGCTAAGCGGAGACTGTAAAACAACTGCTCCGTGCATCAGTAGGAAAAAAGGAAAAGGGTGCTGTACTACTCAGTGACCTATTTCAAGCAGTATACCAAGTACTGTTTTATGTTAAAAAACACAGTACTTGGTATAATGCGAATAGTTACTTGGGGATGTGGGTTCTCTTGGATTTACTTGGCTGTGCCTCATGGGCAAACCACTCTAGCCATGGTAAATTTCAGGAACCCACACCCCGTCATGGCTTATTGGTTACATTTACAATGGTGGTAAACTGCCACTCTGACGATTTCATTGGCTGTTCAGTTATGTCCATGGTATAATGAGTGATTTATCCACGTCTTGTGAGTTTCAGTAACTCGGCTGTGCCACATGACACACCGCACAAGGCGTGTGTAAACCACAAATAACCCATACCTTGTTGTGATTTAGTGATTAAAAAGGTCACTTTATAAAACTGGACTGTTCCCCAACTTTTCAAAGCAACAAGTAAGAAACTGAAATATTGGTACATGATGTACTGTACAGTAGCACAGCATGCTGTATTACGTCGTTTACTTGCTGCACCTGTTGTTCATTTTATTTTTATTTTATTTATTTTTTGTTTGACTGTCTGGTAACCAGGTAAGACCCACTAGGCACAAGTGCCTGTTTTCAGGGGCAACCTGGGAGCACTGGGCCACACAGTATGCTACTGGAGGTTGTGATAATCAAACTCAGGTCTGGTCTGCTGGATGTATCAAGCTTGTTCACACCTCGTTCCTCTAACCTCTAGGCTATACTGCCACCACTGTTGTATACTGAAGCAATATACCATGACAGGGGTGGGTATATTGGTGGATTTAGCATGCCTGGTGTGGTTCGGTCACGAGGCGCAGCCGAGTGACTTAACCACACCACAAGTGTTAAATCCACCCATATACCCACTCCCTGTCATGGTATATTGCTATTATACAATGTTCAACTTTTTTTTTTGTCTTTATAGTGATATAAAACTTTTACAGTTGGTATACTGGAGGATTTATAACTGTCATGTGATGTGTTTTGACCAATGAGGTTACTAGATTTTCATACTCCATTGTATAATGTCCAGTCCACCGCACACACCCACACACACTCAGGTAGTACCAAAACCAGCATATAGGTACTGTGTATCTGAGTCAATGTTTGGAGTTGAGTGGTGTGTGGGTCTTATATGACATGGTGTGCTGTGTGGTGCCAGTAGACATCACTGAAGATGATGACCAGATGTAACCGGTACTATTAGACACATCAAAGCAGTCTTTAAATCTTTCATACCCCTATGCCATTCATTGATACATATACTTTGTTTTGTCATATTATCACTGACTCAATTCTTTTCAGGTGCAAAGGCTCACAAGAAATTGGAGCTCGTCGTTCGGAGCAAGAGACTTCTGAAGGATATTGAACAGCTATCACCCTATGAACAAACGTCCAAGCTTGAATCTTATCACAAAGTAGTAATTTACTTTGTCCCAAAGTCTGTACACTACTTTTATGATGCAATGAAAGCAAGGTAGGAATGTAACATACATTGACATGTAATATGTGTTATGTTCCTGACACCACTAAAAATCATCTTTTTTTTTATTTTTTTTTTTTACCACAGGTACACTCTCGATCCACTTCTTCCGACCTCTGATCAATCCCCCTACAGCAACACCAACAGAGTGTGCCCCTAGAGTGTCAGGATATCTCCCATTCTCCCTCTTCCTAACTCCTGTCCTAGGAGTGCCTGCACACAGCGGGATCTGTCTGTGGGAGGGTTGTTGGAGGCGTGGATCTGTCCACATCTAGGATCCAGAGGGTATATGACTTGGAATGCTGCATTGGTACTGTGGGTGCACTGGTCGCATTTCTGAGATATTGATACCTGGACATGCAAATGGTTTCATACTGCATGCATGGCAGAAATGGTGCCATTTGCAAGTGATTAAGGCCACATTTCCATGAGTTGGGCAGGGTTGACTGCAACTATGGGAGGGAAGGGTGCTAACAACACAATACCAGGGAGTTCTTTATTGCAACTGTACCAGAGATCATACTATGGGAAGGGAAGGGGTACAAGTGTCGGTTGCTGTAAACAAGTTTGGGTGTTTATAATTGTAACTGTTGTTACAAAACATGGTTTGTGGTGTTGATGGCATGGGCTGTTGATACTGATGATTTTAACGACTTATGGGTAATGTTAACAAAGAGCATTAGAAGTTATGTTTACTGCAGGACAGGTTGAGCATAGGCTGATGAGATGGGTCAATTTACTGCAACTTCACTTTCACACACGTAGAAGTGAATTATTACGGCACTGTTCACTACTTTGCAAGGCTGCATTTGCAGTACTGCTGTCTCCACTGCAGGCACTGTGCAAAGAATTACTTTGTAGAACATGATGTCAGTGACAATATAATGCTGATTACATGTGTGTGACACTTTCAGATTGCTGCTCAGTGCCCTACATTATAATGAGAACAGTGGACGTGCCCAGGTAATTGGTCATGATGGCAAACCACAGTGGCAAGTGACGTATCCGAAGTACAAGAAAGGAGAGAGCATAGTGCAACAAGTGAAGGTGCCATGCACTTACAGTAAGTAGAACAGTATAGGAACAGACCACCTGAGTTCAACAGTTTCTATTTTGTTGTGGAACATGTTATTTACACTTTGCTGTGAAGGGCCATAACATTACAGTGTTGCTCTGAGGAACACAAACTCAGTCATTGATGAATTCACTGTATAGAGAATAGTAGATAGGCAAGGGTGTACTGTTTTGAAATGGCGTAATACAGGGACCTCTGGTTATTACATCTATTGGTAGCATAAAAACCCAAAGTCTCATTACATCATTTTAAAAGAACGGTGATCCGGTTACTATTTGATCTAACAAGTATATATTTACACACCTTCGCTGTCATACCAATATACCTTGGAATGTGTACCACGTGGGTGTTCAACACTACATTTCCTTTTTGTTTCACAGCATACCAACAAGAACTAATGGAAGCAACTTACGATCTGCGAGATCAGTATCCCAGCTATGCCACAGCAAAGACACTAATTACAAATTACCAACTTGGCAAGCTTAATGTGGTAACCAGTACTTTCACAAAAAACGAAAAGTGTGTGTTAGTACAACGTCACACAAGTCGATTTGCAAAGAGAAAGTAACTGTTGATGTTCAATGCCATATTGCAATATGAATATATTATTACAAAGGCAGATATTTATGACATCTTCATTTATTCATGTACGTGGACTGAACCATCTGTTGTACTGATTTCTGCTGCCTTACTATAACATGTATACCTACAGATCGATATTATTGATTTCCTATGTACAGTAATAAGGCAAGACACACAGTTTTCTGCAGGTTCATCAACATGCAATTTTATTGTATGTGAAAAACTATTGAGCTGAAAAAACTGCAAACTCTGTATGTTACCCCGTCACAAGCAAGCACATTTCTGCATTTTGACATGTCATTCAATGTTTACTCAATATTTGACGACAAGGAGTTCACGGGATGCATGGTACATAATCGATAAATTTGAACTTAGAAATGTCTCCCTTATATCCATTCATGTAGCCACGGTTTACAAGACATTGCATGTTATATTCAGTTGTCTCCATTAGCAGCATATTAGATATATATTGGATTTTGTGCTGAACTATTGCAAAGTATGAGTCTTAAACTGAATTTCCAACGTTGTTACTATAAGGTATTGGTCTTCATAGGCCGAGACCTTGTATCATCCTGACCTCCACCCTGCAAAGACTGTCATGTGCAACTTCATATTTTTAGCAGTGGACAGCAATCGTAAGTGGCGCAGAACCCTTGTGTGTGCACGCTACATATTTTAAGGCACGCCATGGGCTAAAGGCACTTGGACAAGGCCTTCTTCCTTGTTATGACCATTGCCATGCAGTAAAACATGTTGTATGCACACCCTGTAGTGTATTATTTCACATTTATAAAATGGCTGTTTATTTCTGACCTATGTGACCCCCCATGGTAGCAGTGCAATATGATAGTCCCAGGTGTTAACACAATCCAGGGTGTGCGTTTCTTGTGGATTAATAAACAGCCCATGTGCTGCGAGGACATTCTGCCAGCAGCATCATGGCTCACAACGAACCTGAGCTGTTGGTTAATCCATGATAGACGCACACCCAGGAATGGGTTATTGCTTACAAATAACATTCACAAAACATTAACATTTCAGTACAAAATTAGTACCTGTATAACCAATGTCATAACATGCCGCACACTTTTCCCTATTGAATATCGTGCCATGCGCAACCCTTTTCAATATCTGGGCCATAAAGAATAAAATGACCATAACTACAGAAACGAATACAGAAGCCAGTAGTATACACACCTTGTGTAGCGTACAGAAGAACGAAGGCGTTGTGGCAAGATAGTGTTACTCAGAGCACACCAACCAGTGGTCTAGTCGTCAATTTTATACTTGTACTACACATTCATGCACTGATGAACTGTTGCCACCCCATGTAAACATAAAAGAAAATATGCTGTGCCACAACATGCCACTGCCCTATCCCTCTAGCCATGACTGAGTTCAAGTAATCCGTTTCATCCTTTAATCAGCATTTCTTTGTGTTTGTGACTGCCTGGTAATTTGTTCATTGTGTATTTTTGATGGTGGCATCAGTGCCCCATTGTAACCATCCAAAGAGTAATGGTCAGCGTTACACAAAATCCATGTGACTGACATTATGTCCCAATGAAACTTCAAGAGCATGTGTGCACTGAAATTTTCACATCCAGCCACAAACATGTATGATGGCTCACCTGCTCCAGTCTTGATGGGTATTGAAAATACAATATGCTTCAGTCCAGTAATACAAAATTAAAGGATACCTAATATGTACCCCTGGAAAAACATGGCTGATTACTGAACCTGGTGACACAACCACAGAATGAGGGGTGTGTGTGTGTGTGACTGTGTGTGCGTGTGCGTTTGTTCCAGTGACAGCATGGCAGCCTATCAGCAGGTTGAGGAAGCAGCTCTGTTTCTACTGTGGTACATATTAGGGGTACGTTAACATTTTACCTGGAATGAAGTGCATGCTATTTTTAATAGCCCTGAAGAACAGAGACAGTCAAGTACCATATATGTTTGTGAGCGGCTGTATAAATTGCAGTGTGCACCTGCTCTTGCTCCTGTGACACCAAAAACCAGTGTTCAGAAGTAGACTCAGGTTGCCATGGGTACTGCCAGGGGGATCACAAAGCAGCATCCAACAATGGCATGCTTGCCCCAGGGGGAGGGCTGGGAAGCAGATTGGTGTCTGCAGACCCCTAGTGGAGGCTGTTGGCTTAGCACCCTGTCAAGCACCTCAGTGTGCAATTCGTCCCAAGTGAAGGTCTGGGGCTTAGCGAGCTCACAAGGCAGCTAGGGGGTGCACATCGCAGACTTAGCTGCTTACGCGTAAACGTCAGGGCACATGCACCATCTTCGAGAGAAACAAAGAAACGCACACCATCTGCGGCAACGCAGAGCACTGCAGCTTACCCTCAATGGGCCATCACCCACCTGTCCGCATTGGACCGATAAAAGTTGACGTATCAGTGTGTCAGGGCTCCACCTCGTCCCTACCCGGGTGGAAAAGCCATGGTTACATGGGGAACCAGGGTCGAACAAGGTAAAGTAATTGTCAGAGGGATGACTCCTAGGCGCTAACGATGACTTTGGAGCGGTGGTACATAGGGGGAAAAATAGAAACTTACAAACAAATAAATTACTTACTCATGGATAGTGAAGTCAACACTTTGAGGACCATCCTCATAGATGAACTCATAGTATGAAGTTTCCAAGGAATCACGGTCCAGGCAAGTGCTGTAGAAACCAATCGGCAGGGTAATACAGTTGTGCTCTGTTCCATCTAGTCTTCTCATAATTTGTGGGTAGTAATGACAACAGATGTTCTCCACCCTGGTTGGCATCGGTTCACAAGTGGAGCAGGAACACCTGTAAAATATATTGAAGAAATAAACTATCGGTATGTACTATCATTACTATCAATATATACAGTATCTGATGATATGTCAGGGTAACTGCAGATGACAATGTTGCATATTGTACCACAATGCCAGGAAGGTTATAAGGCACAAGGCAAGTGGCACAATTACTTCAGCAGAAGACCATGTGGTTCATATGACAGTGTAATATAGTGATAATAACAATACACACAAATACAATACACTGTACAACCACCTATTCATGGGTGGAAGGAGGGAGGGAAGGAGGACATTTGGTGTAAACTTGCACCCGATAACAAACAAGAATGTTTGGTCAGTGATATGCACAGCAATGACCCAAACAGTACACTGTGTTAGCATTTATGCAGGACGGTGTTTAGACGGGTGGGGTGTGAAAGGTCGGTGATGTTATTTGTCAGCTGCAGCCCACATTCAGTGAAATGGCACCCTTGATGAGCTCCTCAACATGGGGTGTGAAGATACACCATTGTGAACAAGCTTTTGAATGTTGTTATATTATTTACTTTATTGATTTTACAATTAATTATGTTAAGTGCTTTTTTTTTTTATATTTTATCATCTGTCTGCACTCTGTACAGTGACAAGAATTTCAAGGAATAGGGTGCTTCATAAATTAAACATTGCCTGCTGTACCAGGCAGCAATAGTAGCCTCTTACAAAGCACAGTAAATGCAAGGAACAATAATGGAAGCAGATGTGCTTAGGCTAGGTGGTGCAGCAGAGAGCCTGACGTGGACTAACACAGTATGTGGCAGTCATTGCATGCAACACAGACCATGGGGCAAGGGAGAAAATTAAGGATGCAAAAGGATGAAGAACCATGCCAGTGTGATAACACCAGCCAGCCAGCCCACTGCAGACCATGCAACACAAACTAGGGCCTGATTCAATCTCAGGAGTGTGGCACTGCATGTAGGAGGAAGGTCTGTCCACCAGCCCTGCTGTGGGCGGGGGGGAGAGGCAGTCCATGGGGGAACATAACAGCCAGGTAAGCCCTGGAGCTGGTGGTTGACGTGGTTGGATGGACTGGAGGGGTGGGCACAAAGATTGCCAGTGCAATGATGATGCATAACATTCAATGTGAAAGCAACTGTTGTAAAGCACAATTACTAGTAAAGCATTGTTATGCATTTCTTTATTTGCTTTTGGTAACCGCGTAAGTGCACTAGTCACAAAACCTGCCTATTTTCAGGCATGCCCCTAGATATGCTTTACCTTGCATTTATTTTAAACTATTTAACTTGTGATAAGCATTTCTGTGGCGTGGGGAGGGGGTTACTATCAAGTGAGCAGACTGTAGATATGGCAGCGATTTACAATCCATGTTATCTGCACCACCTGCAGCATGGCACTGACTACACCCACCAGTTTTTCCTTCTGCAGTGTGGGCCTGGATGTTATCCTCCATCAGGAATTTTCTGAGGTTCAATTCTGCATATGTGAACACTGCTGCTTTCAGCTCCTGATAGCATGTAAAGTAAAGTGACCTAAACTGTACAACTATCTACACATGGGGGGGGAGGGAGGACTACATGTGGTGCCAACTTGCAACAAATCACAAAGAAGTCTGTGCTCTTATATGCCCAGTAATGATCAACGCAGTACCCAGTGCTACTATATATGCATGAAGACGTTGGGGGGGTGAGCTGTGATTTGATTGCTGGTTCCTCATAAGCACCACCACATACAGTGTCAATAATGGGGTTAGAGCAGGCTAGTATGCAGTGCAAACAGATGAAGCTGCATGCCTCTCAGTGACAAATTACCATCCCATCCCCTCTTTTTGGGGGCAGAACAAAACATATTGTTTCACACCCTACAACAGCTCCTATTCAGTCCAAGGAGCTCACTGTTCTTTATTAAGAGCATAAACAAAAATGTCTACAATTGCCTAATTATGTCAAAACAGAACGGTAACAACATTGAATGGCAGACACACTGAGTGACTGTGGTATGACGATTTCAAAAGGACACAGTACTGGGAATAGGCAGCAGGCTATGATATGCGTCTCAATGGTTTTAGAAAGAAAGATAAAAGACAGACACCCCTCAAAGTGAAATCTAGGTTGTACACACACACACACACACACAGAGATATACAACAAACATGGTACTAGTACCATAGCTCCACTGGGTAGAATCCTTCATTACCTTGCTCATCTTCCAATTGTTCAGACTCGCTGCTCTCACTAACATCAGCAACTGTACCCGTTCCTCTCAGTGGCTCGAACTTGTAAGGGATCATTTGGCCACGAATAGAATAGTTTTCAGTGTCTGAATCGCTGCTCTCAGCATAAGTGGCCATTGTAGTACAGCTCAGTATTGAGAGCAGCAATTGCTTCCGTCCAGTTACAGACGTCATCACGCATCGCACGCGTTTACTTCTTGAAACACCCAAAAAAAAATAAAACGGAAGGCGCGATTACACATGCGTGGCATAGCGAGATATATAACTTTAATTTTGGGAAAAACAAACGATTGGGGAAACACATTTGGATAACACAGATGCACAGTGGAGTGCGCAGCATCGTGGCAAATGAAACTTGGCATCACAGATGGGTAAGTTTTTCCCTTCACCTTTAACATATACGTGGGATAGATGCATCAGTATAATAAGCAGTCATAAGGGAGGAGGGAGAGACACCTCTGACCAAGTAGAGTCCAGGATGCTGCGTTAGGGAGGGAAAATAGGTCAGACTAGATGGGATTACCGGTCCTTTTCTACCGACACATTCTATGATTCTATGATAATCCATGTTGTTATTCTGCTACCGACTGAGGTTTTTTTTTTAATTATTTATCAAGGGCTTGTGGGGTACTTTATCAAAATCCTTTTGGTAATCAAGGAAGATTATGTCTATTGATTTATTGTTGTCCACATTCTTGCTTACTTTTTCATAAAAGGTTAATAAGATGGCTTGGCATGATTTGATGTAAATCCATGTTGATGTTGCTTTTTCACCCCTTCATTTTTACGTTGATTGCATGCATGCACAAGCCAACATATTGTGGCAATAGGGGATTTCGGGGTGTGTGTCACTGCCGAGCCCGTTGCAGTACACAAAACTAGGGGCTCGGTATGGGCTCGCAGTCTACACCAATGACCACTCGGTGTGGTCCTGACGCAACTCTCTGATGGGTGGGCTAAACGGTCATGCACTTCAAAGGACCGAAGCCACTCCAATCAGAGAGGGATTTGGGCCTTTGATTTGCATAAAGCAGAGGGCTACCGGACAGACAGGGAAAACGAGCACCTAGCAGAGCACCTGCTGACACTGTTACTCCTGGAAGTACAGCACTGTGTTTTTGTCGATGTTTCACCGAGTGAACTGTGAGGCCTACTACAGGATGGGGGAGGGGATAAAACAGTGATCAGGAAGTGTGCTCCCCCATCCCCCACAGTGACCATTTTTGCCACTGCCACCACAGTCCCTCAACTTATCTTTGCCAACATTGGGGGGCCCAATCCCTGTGTCGGCAGCGGAAGAACCCCCCCAACAGTATGGGACACTGGGGAGCCCACTCCCCGTGTCCCAAATCAGGTACCCTGTCCCCAGCAGTTTGGGACACTGGGGAGCCCACTCTCAGTGTCCCCAGTTGTTAGTACCCCCATCACCACTGTGGAACACTGGGGAGCCCACCTCCAGTGTCCCGAAACAGTCCGTTCCCCAAAAAAAAAGAAAACTGTCCCAGACTTCATTATTTTTTTACCCTGTAAAAAAGAAAACAGTCCCTCATCATCTCCCTGTCCCGCATCCCGACCCTCCCTCTGTGTACCCACCTACCTGCACTCCCCCTTACCCCATACTTACTACTGGAGATCAAGCACTATCATCTTTTCTGGACCGGAACATGTCTGCGCTCTTCAAAGCCAAACCCCGAACTGAAGAATTAAGGTAGGCGCTGTATAATGGCTGTCAACAGAGGTTTCAACTTATGTTGATAACTCAACCACTTTTTGAGATTTCTGCACCAAATTTTCAAAATGGGATTATTGGGATCCCACCTCATGAACACTGTCACTGTCATTTCGTTACTTTGTCCCAAAAAGTAATTTTGCAGTGGCTGCACAAAATCAACTTTCGGGACCAATTAATGAAACAACAGTGCCACTGTTCATGAGGTGGGGTCCCAAAAAGCCCATGTTGAAAATTTAGTTTAAAAATGCCAAAAATGGGTGAGTTACATGCACTCATTGAAATTTTTTTTATACACACATGTAACTTTGGTTATTTTTAATATTATCACTACAAATTTTCAACATGGCCATTTTTCTACCCTGCCTCATGAATAGTTCAGCTGTCATTTCTCATAACCCGCCCAAAATGTGTTCTCACACCTGGCGAGGAATGGCACGGTAGCTGCGCGCAGCCACCTTTCAAAACTGAGTAACAAAATGATAGCACCACTGTTCATGAGGCAGGGTCCCAAAAACCCCAGGTTGAAAATCTGGAGCAAAAATACCAACAAAAAACAGAGTTACGCATGCTTTCGTTGAAATTTTCCTACGCACGTGCGTAACTTTGCCAATTTTTTTATATTTTGACTCCAAATTTTCAACCTAGACATTTTTTCACACAACCTCATGAACAGCACAGCTGTCATTTCACACATCCTGCCCAAAACGAGTTTTTGCACCTGTGGCGCGGAATGGCGTTTTGCCACGGATAAAGAAATTTTCACCCACGAGGTTTATGAGGTACAGTGATAAGAATGCATTGAAAATTTGGGGTCAAAATGTAAAAAAATTACAAGGGGTGCATAGGCAGGGGTGTCACCAGCAGAAAGAAGGAGGTAGTGATGCCGATATATAAAACTTTGGTCAGGCCTAACAGTGGGTATGTTGTGTCAAGATGAATCTGATAGATTTCTTTGATTGGGTGATGAAGGAAGTTAATCAGGGGGGAAGGGGCCATGGACATCGCCTACCTCAATTTCAGCAAGGCCTTCAACACCATCTCTCATAAGAAGCTTGTTAACAAAATTGGTAGTCTGGGCATGGTAGACAAGGTGGTGAACTGGGTTAGGAACTGGCTAACAGACAGGAGACGGACGGTGGTGGTAAATAGGGTACAATCTGGAGAGGGGGTGACCAGTGGAGTACCGCAGTGTGACAGGGTTGAATAGGGCCCTGTCCCAGTTGTTCTGGAGAAAGAGTTTAAATGCAAGGATCTGTTCTATTCTCTCCTCTTCTGTCTCTTCTCCATCTGGTTGTGCAACCAAATTTTCTTGTGAGACCTAGGACTCAATCACCCCACTGGTCTTGCAATTCTCTGCCTCTCACTGTCTCTCTACCCTCACTTGCTGTTCTGCCTTTTCTTCCCCCTTGCATATCTGCAGGTATAAAAATATATGTGAATCATTAGGTGGAAATGTAAGTAATACTGGAATCCCTTTGTTTAGAAATGTATATAGTTTTACTCTTGAAATGTACATAGTTATACTGTCAAAATGATTGCAAAGAGCTGTTTGGAACTCAAGGGGTTAACCTGAGAAGCTAGTTTGCAAACTCTCTGAGAAACTGTAAGCAAGAGGTCAGTTCTGGGTCACAATGTACTTTTTTGCTGCACTTGTTGAAACTTACAAGAACACTGTGTGAGAAGCATGCTGTTTTCTTAACAAGTGGTGGTTGCAAAGACTTATAAAAACAGAGCTGCAATTTCTTGCAAGGGAAACACAAAGGCTGAGAGTGACTGAGATTGGAAATTGAGAAGAAACCCAGATGGACTTTCTCTGTTTATACTGCCTTTGTAAATAGTTATACTGAACAATTTTATATTTTTTATTTGACTGTTATTAATAATAAAACTGTTGTTGCAAATTTTACAACTGCTCCTGGTTTTCCTATGCTTCCTGACCTATGCCTTGATGACAGATGGTGTCAGCCTAAGTGGGATTTATGCCGTGCATACTCTAAGCCAGGAGTTTTGTGCATGGGTACTAGACCTGGTACCAGGGAAGCACAGAAGAAAGGTATGAATTCTGCAGGAGCAAGCCCAGGAGTGGTTACCAGTAGAATTGCAGCCAAACTAGCAGAGACAGAAGTCCAAGCTGAGACTGTACAGCTAGCACCAGTTATAGAAAAAGAATAGGCAGTGACAGAACCTGAAAGCCTAACTGCCTTTTTCAAATGGTGGGCTATACAACAAAAAGAGACAGAGAAACAGAGAAGAGAGGAGATGTAGCAGAGAGAACAATAAATTCCTAACGTTTAGAAGCACAGAGAAAAAAAGAAATGCAACAACTCAAACAGCAGAGAAAAGAAGAGATGCAGCAACAGGAGCAGCAGAGAAGAGATGCAGCGACAGGAGCAGCGGTGGCTGGATGCCTTGCAGGCTATCAAATGCAGAGGATCTGGCACAGATCCAGACAAGCAACAGGACACAGGCAACTTGAAATATATTAAACTTACAAAGTTGTGTCTCTCTGATGATATCGAAGCATATCTGACAACTTTTGAAAGGGTTGCTGCAGCATGCCAGTGGCCAAAGCAGCAATGGGCAATCAGACTGGTACCTTATCTGACAGGGAAAGTCCAACTTGCCTACAGCAATATGGACACTGCACAGTCAAAACACTATGACCTGGTGAAAAGTGAAATCCTGAAAATGTACGACATCTCAGGCGAGACCTGCAAGCAGAGATTTTGATCTCTGATGTGCAACTCAGTTGACAATCCTCAAGAAGCCTTCACCCAACTCAGAGAACTCCTGATAAAAAGACTCCAATCAGACAGCAAAACAGTCCCACAGATCATCGACACATTTGCAAGGGAACAACTCATCAACATCCTGCCTACAGATGTGCAACTTTGGGTGAAAGAACACTGACCAGAAAGTGAGGAAAAGGCTGCTTCTTTGGCCGAAGACTACCAAATGTCCAGACAAATGCCACAGCAGCGAGGTAACAGCCAAGCACCAGTAAGACATTCTTTTCCCCATTTAAACTCCAAGTCTAAGAACTCTTGGGGGTAACAAATCTGTGCCCAAAGATGTTATTTGCATAACTGTAATAAGCCAGGTCATATTGCAAGAAATTGTCATAAGAAGAGTGACATTGGAGCAGATTTGTTCTTAGCAAATTGGGGCAAGTACTTAACAGATGTGAAGGTGGGAGATAAGGCTGTGAAGGGACTTATAGATTCGGGAAGTAGACAGACCTTAGTGCATATTGAAGTGCTGGTGGGAAAACAATGTCCAAAAGGACCAGGTACTGGTGTCATCTGCATCCACAGGGACACTCAATACTATCCCACCAACCAAGTGTCTCTCACTATTAAGGGGGTGTCACACCAAATGAAAGTGGGGGTAGTACCTAAGTTACCTGTACCTGTGATTATTGGTAATGATTTTCCAGGATTTACTGAGTCAATCAAAGAGGGAGTAAATCCTGATATTTCAGCAGCTGCGGTGACAACAGCTCAGGCAAAGAAAATTTCAGATGGCGAGGACTCTTTTCCTTTCGTTGATTTTGATTCAGACTTGTTTGAGCACAACTCCAAGATCTGGAAGTCCAGGAAAGAAAGACGATACTTGAAGAAACAGTGGCAACAAAAGACTGATGGACATAAAGTGTTAACATACAGTATGAAAATGTTGAAACTAAACTGATCACTGATTGTGATTTTCTTTCAGATCAAACTAATGATGTTTCTCTCCATGGTTATTTTAAGCAGCTGGGGGTGAAACCAAAACATGGTTAACCTATGTTTAAAAAATGTAATGGTCTACTGTACAGAATTTGGGTTAAACCTCAGACACAGGACCAGCTAGAACAATTGGTTATACCACAAAAGTATAGATCTGAGTTGTTACAGATAGCACATGACAGTCCTATGGCTGGTCACTCAGGTAGGGATTGCACCCTTGCCAGATTGCTGTACAGATTTTACTGGCCTGGAATTCATGAAGATGATGCTACCTATTGCACTTCTTGTGCTGAGTGTCAGAAAGTAGCCCCAGTAACTAAAAAAGACAAGGTGCCCCTGATGCCCCTACCCTTGATAGATGTACCTTTTCAGAGAATTGCAATGGATGTGGTTGACCCCTTAGACAAAAGTAAAAAGGGTAATCGATTCATTTTGGTAGTATGTGACTATCCTACTCGATAACCTGAGGCTGCTATGGCACTGTCACAGCCCCAAAAGTGGCAGCAGAGCTTACCAAATTTTTCAGCAGGGTGGGCATACCAAAAGAGATTATTACTGAACAGGGTATCAGTTTTGGTGCTACATTACTGAAGGAGCTGTACTGATTACTAGGTATCACTGCCATAAGAACCTCCCCTTATCACCCTCAGACAGACGGTCTTGTTGAGCATTTTAATCAAACCCTAAAACCCATGTTAAAAAGGTTTGTAGAAGAGGAAGGGAAAGACTGGGACCAATACTTACCTTACCTACTTTTTACTTACAGAGAAGTGCCACAGACATCAACAGGTTTTTCACCATATGAAATGCTGTATGGTAGACAACCTAGAGAGCCACTAGATGTAATAAAAGAAACATGGGACAATAACCATCATCAAAAACAATCTATTACATCTTATATGTGTGCCCTAAGAAAGAAGATGGCAAAATATGTTGAAATCACCCATAGTAATCAGGAAGAAGCCCAAAACCAGCAGAAGGTGTATTATGACCATGGGGTAAAAGAAAACATTTTTGAGCCAGGTGAAAAGGTCTTGCTACTGTTACCCACTACAGAAAATAAACTGTTAATGAAGTGGCAAGGGCCTTATAAAGTGCTTAGACATACTGGCACAGTTAACTATGAGATTGAGACCCCGATAGGAAAAATCCTACTAAGATATAGCATGCTAACCTCCTCAAGAAATGGGTTGAAAAAACATCAAAAGCTGTTATGCTTTTTACCAGAAACTGAAAAAGAAGATATTGATGTAGCTGGAACAAACTTTAACTTCTGATGCTGTAAAGGTGAATGTTTCTTTAACCTCTGAACAAACAGCAGAAATTCGTAACTTGCTAAAGAATTTAACAGTACTTTTACCACACTGCCAGGCCGAGCAAAAGGGGTTGAGCACGTAATAGTGACAAAGAATGCTCACCCTATTAGACAAAAGACATCCAGATTACCAGAGCAGTTAAGAGCAGATGTGGTTAAGGAAATACAAAAAATGAAAGAATTGTGTGTCATAGAAAAGTCGAGAAGAGCTTGATCATCACCAATGGTGATTGTAAACAAAAAAGAAGGGGGTGTAAGAATCTGTCTTGATTTTAGGAAACTTAATCAAGTATCAGAATTTGACAGTTATCCTATGCCCAGAATAGATGATTTGGTGGACAGACTGGGGAGTGTCAAATATATCAGTACCCTTGATCTCACCAAGAGTTACTGGCAAATCCCCCTAGCTAAAGAATCCAGAGACAAAACTGCATTTACCACTCCTATAGGATTCTACCAGTTCACCACCATGCCGTTTCATTTACATGACACTCCCGCTACATTCCAACAGTACATGGATGTCATTTTATCTCCTCATACTGGTTATTGCGCTGCATACCTGGATGATGTCGTGGTATATAGTCCAGACTGGAAAAGCCACCTGGAACACCTACAAGCAGTTATCCAATTGATCAAAAAGGCAGGTCTCACAATTAATCCTACCAAGTGTGCATTGGGCATGCAGAAAACCAGATATTTGGGCTATGTTTTGGGAAATAGAGAAGTCAAGCCAGAGGTTTTCAAGACAGAAGCTGTAGCTAACAGTCCTGTCCCCAAAATCAAGAAACATGTCAGGTTATTTTTAGGGCTGGCTGGTTATTATAGGAGATTAGTTCCCAACTTTGCAGATTTAGCTCTCTCCTCACTGAACTCACAAAGAAACAGTGCCCAAATAATGTGAAATGGACTCCAGAGTGTGACAAGGCTTTTCGAGCCATTAAGGCTGCATTATGTTCAGCCCCTGTTTTAAGAAGCCCAGACTTTGAGAAACCATTTTTGTTACAAACAGATGCATCAGAGGTAGGCCTAGGTGCAGTCTTGAGTCAGTATATAGATGGGAAAGAACATCCTATTCTGTACATAAGTAGGAAGTTGCATGACAGAGAGAAAAGGTACTTCACCATTGACAAGGAATGCCTTGCAGCAAAGTGGGCAATTGAGTCCCTTAAATTTTACTTACTAGGAACTGACTTAGTACTTGTAACAGATCACAATCCTCTCTGTTGGCTCAACCAAATGAAGGAGAAAAAACTCTATAATCACACGGTGGTACCTGGCACTACAGCCATTTAAATTTAAAGTGATGCACAAATCTGGGAAAGAGAATGTCAATGCTGATTTTCTGTCTAGATATGGATCTGGAATTGAGAATTCTGAAGGCTGAAAAAACAAATGTGTGAGTTTAAACTTCTCTGTTTGATATGCTGCATATGCACTGAACTATAAAGATTATAAGCTACTGTCATGTTAAAGGAGAATTTAAAGAAAGTTTTGGAAACCTGTTTTTGTAAAACAGGTTCCCTCTTAAGGAGGGGAGTGTGTGACCAGGGTTGAATAGGGCCATGTCCCGCTGTTCTGGAGAAAGAGTTTAAATGCAAGGATCTGTTCTATTCTCTCCTTTTCTGTCTCTTCTCTGTCTGGTTGCGCAACCAGATTTTCTTATGAGACCTAGGACTTCATCACCCCGATGGTCTTGCAATTCTCTGCCTCTCGCTATCTCTCTACCGTCACTTGCTGTTCTGTCTTTTCTTCCCCCTTGCATATATGCAGGTATAAAAATATATGTGAATCATTAGGTGGAAATGTAACTAATACTGGGATCCCTTTGTTTAGAAATGTCTATAGTTTTACTCTTGCAATGTATATAGTTATACTGTCGAAATGATTGCAAAAAGCTGTTTGGAATTCAAGGGGTTAACCTGAGAAGCTAGTTTGCAAACTCTCTGAGAAGCTGTAAGCAAGAGGTCAGTTCTGGGTCACAATGTTCTTTCTGCTGTACTTGTTGAAACTTACAAGCACACTGGGGGTTGCAATGACTTATAAAAACAGAGCTGCAATTTCTTGCAAGGGGAAACACAGAGACTGAGAGAGGAAATTGAGAAGAAATCCAGATGGACTTTCTCTGTTTATACTGCCTTTGTAAATAGTTATACTGAACAATTTTATATATGTTTTTACTGTTATTAATAACAAAACTCTTGTTGCGAATTTTATAACTGCTCCTGGTTTTCCTATGCTTCCTGACCTGTGCCTCAATGACACGCATGAATTAGTCCTTGGGACAGTCCTGTTCAATGTCATTAGTGACACTGCAGAGGGGTTGGAAGGAAAGGTCTGCCTGTTTGCAGATGACACCAAGATCTGCAATAGGGTGGATACTCTAAAAGAGGTGGAGAAAGTGAGAAAGGACCTAGGCAGGCTTGAGAAATGGTCTGAGGAGTGGCAACTGAGGTTTAAATCAAAGAAGAGCAAAATTATGCACCTGGGGCATAGAAACCCTGGGGAGAGCTACAGGATGGGGGAGCAGTTGTTGACAGTTACCAAGGGACCTGGGGGTTATAATTTCACATGACTAGAAAATGTCAAAGCAGACTACAAAGGCAGCAGGGAATGCCAATGGCATGCTGCGGTGCAGAAGCAGCAGTATCACCAGCAGAAGAAGGGAGGTAGTGATGACGTTAAATAAAACCCTGGTCAGGCCTCACATGGAGTACTGTGTGCAGTTCTGGAGGCTGCACCTTCAAAAGGGCATAAACAAGCTGGAGACGGTCCAGAGAAGATGGTACAGGGCTTGCACCACAAAACAAAGTAGCAGAGATTAAGGGACCGCAATCTGTGGTCACTGGAGGAGAGGAGGTAGATAGGAGACATGATAGAGACATTCAAGTACCTCAAGGGTATAAACAAGGTGCAGGGGGAAGACATCTTCCAATATAGGAGGAGTACAAGAATGAGGGGGCAAGACATGAAACTGGAAGGTGGCAGGCTAACGGAATATGAGGACACTTTTCTACACAGAGAGGGTGGTGGACACATGGAATGGTCTGCCGCAGGAGATGGTGGGAGCAAGTACTATGGTGGGAGTTAAACATGCATGGGACAGGCATGGGAGAACCATAGATCCTCCTGTCAGGCCTCCCTGACTTGATAACGTCCTCCAGACAGCCTATCCTCTCCCCTCCCTCCCACTCCACTCCGCATCCCTACCTCCACCCTCTCCAGGTATTATCTAGGTATGTCCAGGGCTGTACCCCCAATGTAACCCTTGGGTACCTTGTATTTGACTGTAACCTATTATAAGTAACATTATTATGTAACCTATGTGTACTCTATGTTTAATGTTCTGCACCTGTACTGTTCTCACTGTTGTAACCACACTATGTAACTCTGTCTACCCCCCCCGCAACGAGGTGCCTTTGTAAATGAGTCTATAACTTAAAGTTTGTAAATCCGACTTTTCTAACAAATAAATAAATAAATAGAGGTACAGCTGAGGGAGGGTCAGAAACCGTAGTCAAGTGCACAGCTTATGGTCAGACTAGATGGGCCTAACAGTCCTTATCTGCCGACAATTTCAGTTTCAACCTATGGCAGCCATATTCACAGAGTCACTCAACATAGGAGTGGTGCCAGAGGATTGGTATATGGCACATGTGGTCCCTCTACATAAATTCGGCAATAGGGAGGAGGCAGGGAGCTATAGGCCAGTCAGCCTCACATCAGTAGTGGTGAAGATCATGCACGCACTGCTTAAAGAAAGGATAGTGGAACATTTACAAGCCATCAGTGCCCAAGACCCTAGATAGCATGGATTCCCAGCAGGTAAGTCGTGTCACACAAATCTGATAGATTTCGTTGACTGGGTGATGAAGGAAGTAAATGGGGGGGGGGGACAGTGGATGTCACCTAGTTCTATTTCAGCAAGGCCTTTGACACCATCCCACATAAGAGGCTTATTAACAAAATGGGTAGTCTGGGCACAGGACACAAGATGATGAACTGAGTTAGGAACTGACTAACAGACAGGAGACAGAGGAAGGTGGTAAATGGGGTACAATCTGGGAACAGGAGCGTGACCAGCGGGGTACAGCAGGGATCAGTCTTTGGGCCAGTCCTGTTCAATGTCTTCATTAGTGACACTGCAAAGGGGCTGGAATAAAATGTCTGACTGTTTGCAGATAACACCAAAATCTATAACAGGGTGGATACTCCGGAAGGGGTAGAGAACATGAGAAAGGAACTAGGCAGGCTTGAGAAATGGCCTGAGGAGTGGCAACTGAGATTTAATTTAAAGTACTGCAAAATTATGTACCTGGGCCATAGAAACCCTAGGGAGAGATACAGGATGGGAGAGGAGTTGCTGGTAGTCACCAAGGAACAAAGGGAAATGGGGGTTATTTTTTCAGATCACCTGAAAATGACAAAGGCAGTGGGAAGGGCCACTGGCATGCTGGGATGCATAGGCAGGGGTATCACTAGCACAAGGAGGGAGGTAGTGATGCCGTTATAGAAAACCCTGTTCAGGCCTCACACAGGAGTACTGCGTGCATTTCTGGAGGCCGCACCATCAAAAGGACATAAACATGCTGGACACAGTCCAGAGAAGGGCGACTAACATGGTACAGGGCTTGCACCACGAAACTTGCGAGGACAGATTAAGTGACCTCAATATGTACTCGCTGAAGGACAGGAGGGAGAGAGGGGACATGATAGAAACATTCAGGTACCTCCAGGGATAAACAAGGTGCAGGGGGATACATCTTCCAATACAGGAGGAGTACAAGAACGAGAGGGCATGACATGAAATTGGAAGGAAGCATGTTAAGAAGGAATGTGAGAAAGTTTTTCTACATGGAGAGGGTAGTAGACGCATGAAATGGTCTGCCGCAGGAGGTAGCAGGAGCAACTGCTGTGAGTGGATTTAAACATGCATGGGACAGGCATAGGGGAATCATAGAGATAAAGTAGAGGGAGGGTCAGAAGCCATAATCAAGTACAGAGCTTATGGACAGACTGGATAGGCCTAACGGTCCTTATCTGCCCAACAATTCTGCGTTTCTATGTCTGTATGCACTTCCACACCTACATGCATATGCACATCTATGCAGGAATTCGATCACAGGGTCCACTACTATTACACTATCTCAAAAAGTAAGGAACTTAATTGCAAAAAACATTAATGCATCAGCACGCTATCTCCAGCGCCGCTTCCCTTCTCTTACAACAGTGCTGACCCTCATCTGGCGCCTGACCTTCCACGCAGTTTACTGCACTCTGACAAATATTACAAACAACCTTCCCTATCAATTTATGTCAGCCACATATGGTACTCATACTTTTTCCCTTTATTAGTCCCAGCAGTCATGTACCCTGCTCAGACATTGATTCCAATTTCACCTCGTTTACCAAGGACAATTAGATGAAAACAGAAAAGGACTTCCTGGTCCACCTACTGTAGTCTGCTGTAAGGTCCCTACTTACTATGCTACCATAGATCCCAATTGCTCATGGTATAAAGGGGCGGTCCACTGGCACCACCTCAGGGCTCTGGGGGTCATCATATCTGATGACTTGAAGGTAGCAAAGCAGTGTGATAAGGCAGTAGAAAAGGCTAGTGGGATGCTGGGTGCACAGAGAGGGGCATCACTAGCAGAAAAAGGTAGGTAGTGTTACCCCCATATAGATAAATAGTGAGGCCACACTTGGGGTGGTGCTGCAATGTGGGAGGTCTTGTGGGTATGCAGACTAGACTCGCCATTGGACTTTTTCGGAAAAACATAAAATTGTTTAACAAACATCCAACGTTCGGCATTGACAAATGCTTGTTTAGTTTTAGATTGTTTGTCAAGGATTAAACCTTCCATAATCTTCCTTATTACCAAGGTCGGGCCAACTGGCCTATAGTTCTCTACTTTTGCTGTTCCTATTATTGTGGATTGGTACCACTCCTGCCATGTGCCAGTCTAGTGGCATCTTTCCTGTTTTAATTGATTCATTGAGTAGGTTGATTAAGGGTTCCTCAATTTCCTTGGCTAGCTCTTTTATCAATCTGGGTCGAATTTGATCTCAGCCAGCAGATTTCTTCATCTTTAATTTTGCTTATTTTTCCTCCAGAGCAGATATATCAAACCAGATTTGTTCACCACCATCATTTTCACAGATGTTTTCTTTCTCCTTATCTATGTAGCCCACTTTATTCTTCTTCCTTGTCTAGCAATAGGCAACATGGTGGTCGGTAACAACCTTGTGATGGTTTACCTGATGGCAGCTGTGATGGAGGAGGAAGAGAGGCAACAAGTCCACCCTGGGACACTCTGTAGGCCATGGAGGAGATATGCTACAAACAGAATGTACTGTCCCCGAGTGTCTTTTGAGACACTCCCAGATGACCACCTTGTGGGCCGGTGCAGATTGAGCAGGGTCCTGCTGAGGCAGCTCTGTGAGCTCCTGCATGAGCAGCTGCGGTCTACCACCCAGCGCAGCCATGCCATGACAGTCGAGCAAAAGGTGACAGCTATGATGTGCTTTCTATCCACCAGGTCCTTCCAGACACCAGTTGGGGATACCATCAACGTGTCACAGTCTGTCACATCATGCCTCCTGACCAAGTTTCTAGATGTCCTGCTGCCACATTCTCATGAATTCATTATATTCCCCAGCACAGCAGTGGAGCACAGAGAAACAATGCATCAGTTCTATCGAGTTGCACACATACTAGCAGTACTCGGTGCCACTGACTGCACCCACGTTGCCATCCGTGCACCCCCTGGTGAAGTGGGTGACACCTTCCTCAACAGAAAGGGTTACCGCTCCATAAATTGCCAGGTGGTGTGTGATGCAACTGGGCACATCATCAATGTCCTTGCACGGTTCCTTGGCTGTGCCCACAACACCTTTATCTGGCACCAATCCCAGCTATGCCAGGCATTCAAGAAAGGCCAAATACCCAGTGGACATCTTGTCAGTGAGTATCTGCAGCAGGCACAACCACAATCCCCCTAATGGTGGGACAGTGCCACAATACATCACACAAAGGAGGTGGGGGGAAGGAAGGGTGTACACAGGATGACCTAAACAGTAGGGTCTGCAAAATGGTCAGGGAGAGTGACACAGTACACACACGCTAACAAGTGTTAATGTTTCCACAGGGAACAGTGCCTATACCTTGATACCCTGGCTCCTAACCCCAGTCCTCCGGCAAGCAAATGTGGCCAAGGAAGGATACAATGAGGCACACATCGCAACACAGAACATAACTGAGCGTGTCTTTGGCATGCTCAAAATGAGATTTAGATGCCTGGACCATTCTGGTGGTTCCCTACAATATACCCCTCAGAAGGTATGCCTCATATTCCTAGCCTGTTGTGTGTTGCACAACATGGCGCTAAACTGTGGAATATGCCTGCCAGAACCTGAGGTACATGCTGAGACTGACCCAGAACCAGAGGTCCAGGGGATAGTGCAGCAGCTCGATAGGCATGACCCACACATGGCCAGGAGGGCACAGAAGCATGGGATGACCATTATAAGAATATTGGCACAGATGGGCAGGTGAGTGAAAACAATATGGACAACATACAGGAGTTAAATAGTGTTCAGTCGACTCCACTTATACTGCCAGCGGGTAAAGCGAGTAATAGGATTTAGCGGGCAGTTTTGCATTTCCAAACATCCTTACCATTCACTTTAATGTCAAAACCCATTCATATAACGTCTATTGCCCGCCGTCTACATCACGCATTTTAAGACTGAAAACTTGCACCTTTAATAAGTAGCAATTAACAGGTGCTCAGTGTTCTGTCTTTCAATTTAACTGTACTTATAGCAATTACTGTTGATTGTCAGCCGCTTTTAACCCTCTGTTCAGTGTGCTGCCTGCTCATTTTCAGTTCATTCACACACTGCACAGTGCTGCTACAGCATCTGATTATTTCCAGTATGGCATCAAAGAGAAAGGCTATGTCCTTGAGTGAAAAGGTAGAACTGTTAAAGAAAATAGACAGTCTACCCAAGATAAGTCAGCGAGACTTATCCCAGCATTTCTCTCTACCAGAATCTACCATTGCTGACCTCTTACAGCAGAGAGAGAGCAAATTTTGAGTGACTGGCACAAGAATGTTAACCCTGACCATAAAAGAAAACGATGGAGGTAGAAGACTTGGTTTGCTGGCCAAGGCACCTAGCTTCACCTGAGCTCTTTCCTTCTAAGACTGCTTGAAAGGCAGAGTAGAGAAACTTACCAGAGCAAGGGAGAAGGATTAAGACTTAGTTTGGCTAAGCAGATTTACTGTGTGGTGGTGTTTTTAATTTTTACTCACAGGGATTGCTACTGTTTGTTGCTAACATTTCATTGCTTTATTTTTCTCTGATTCAAATTGTTGTTGCTGGTATACCTTATTCTGCATTATTACAAGGTGTGCCTACAGGTATGTGCTAACAGATTACTGCTGTAATCTTCTGATTCAAATTGTCTTTGCAAGGTATATCTTCTGTTACTGCTTTATTTTCTCTGGAGCAAAGTGTTTCTTACAGGGTATATCTTCTCTGAAATTATTACAGGTGGTGCTTTACAGGTTTTACAGTTTTATCTAACATTAGGATAAGCTTTCAGGGTTACTGCATTTGTTGTTGACTGATTGTTTCTGCTCTTACCTCCTTGTTCTTTTGTCCGTGGTTCTTCTTTTAGGCAGGGAAGGGCCCAGCCACCCACCCCATCCCCAACCACCCCACGCTACACTCCTTTTATAGGGTACCACAGTTGTGACATTTCCTGTGGCAGAGCAGGAAGGGTGGATCAGTGGGGCCTCCACAAGGTGATTCATTTACAGGGCACTAGTAATTTAACTTGTTATAACAAGTTAAACAAAGCACAATTAAACCATTACTTGCATTTTTTTTCCTTCTAATTACTCTGACTAGGTTACAAACCCAGCAACTTATTTGGAATGGATTTCATTAACTGCAGGTACTGTGTAACAATTTTCAGAAGGACAGTCTTACAGGATTTAGGACACTGTCCTACATGCTGGGCCTTTGGAGATCTTAGGTCTCAGCTCCAGGCAGCATGGGCAGAGATTGCACGCCTCAAATTTCATATTGAAGAGGAAATACATTATAAGAACCACCCGCCATTTCCCCAGCATCCAACAGAAAAACCTCGACCGCAGAGGGTAGTTGGTCCAGGAGGTTGGCAGGTGGTTAGGAGGAGCAAATCAGGTGCCCCATCACTCTCTCTCTCCAACACATTACCTCCAAAACCATATAAACACTACAAACAGGTATCTGCCTCTATCTCTGAAATCAAATAAAGAGGCAGAAGACACTGCAGAGCAGGACACATGCGGCACAGGAGCTAGCACAACAATACTCACCCAAATCAGGAACCAAAACTAAACAAGCACAAAGGAAATCCAAAACTTCTGATCATAGGAGACTCCATGATTCGGGAGTTGATACCCATCTCCAGCCAGGGTGATGGTCAGATGTCTCCCAGGTACATCAGCATGGAGAGACACTGACCGCATTGCTAAAATTGTTCACAAAGCAGGAGAAAACATTGATGTCCTAGTACATAGGGACTAATGATCTACGCCAGCCGGTCAGTTGTGGAGACCAAGGAACACCTGACTAGGCTGGGTGACAACTATCATCTATTTCGTCCGGCATCTCCTTCTCTGAGATCCTGCCAGTCTGGAAGAAGGAGCAGATGGACGGAAGGTCAGAGAAGGGAGATAGGGGAGCTAAACACGGGCTCAAGGACTGGTGCCAGGAAAAAGGACACAGATTTGTAGGAACTGGCAACAGTTCTGGGAGCGAAAGTTCTTTAAATTTGATGGACTGCATCTGATTAAAGAGGGAGTCAGTGCATTGGGGCAGAAGTTTGACGTCTTTGCAGAATATTTAAACTAGCAAATGGGGAGAGGGGTGCAGCACCCCATACGTCGAATGGGAAGAATACCCCTCCCCCCTCAGCTAGTGGTCAAACAGGAATTCAGCGTGTTTGCCGTTCATTTGCATCACCAGGTAAGAAAAAAGGTTTGTCTCCCCATACGATGCACAGGGGTAATGCCAAACTTCACCCAACAACTAACACACCAAAATCTGGCCAATGGAAAATCATGTACACAATGCTCACAGCCTGGGAAATAAGATCCCAGACCTGCAGGCAATAATGTCAGAGGCTAAACTGGACATAGTAGCAATTAGTGAGACGTGGTTTACCAGTAACCACACTTGGGAGACTTCAGTACCTGGCTATGTATTGTTCAGAAGAGACCGAGTGCAAAAAGGGGGGGAGGGGTGGCCCTGTATGTTAATGAAAATATCAAAGCTACAGAAATTCAGAATACACATAAGGAGCCAGAAGAACTGTGGGTCACCCTGGAAACAGGAAATGGGACAGCCATAAGAACTGGGGTTGTCTACAGGCCCCCAGACCAGAGGGAGGACATAGACACATTACTGTTAGAAGATATACAAAACATGACAGCTAAAGGGAGGTTCTGATAATGGGAGACTTCAACATGCCAGATACAGATTGATCAATACCAGCAGGAACATCTGCCAGAACTAGACTCATAGTGGATTCCTGCAGGAGGGCCTCAAACAACTGGTACAGCAACCCACAAGAGACAGGGCTATCCTAGATCTAGTACTGACTAACAAAGAAGGATCACAGATCTCCAGGTAGAAGGTCACCGGGCCAGTGACCATCACATGGTATGGTTCAATTTGGCTACTACATCTAAATCATCCCATTCCAAAGCAAAAATATGGGACTTCAGAGGAGCTGACTTTGATAAGATGGCCAACAGAGTTAAGCTAGCCCTGGCAAAAGAAACACAGGTGAGGAGGTACAGGCAAAGTGGGCAAGCATTAAGGATACAATACTTGAAGCAACATCCCATTGTGTTAGACAGAAAAGGAAGTGCAAAAGAAGAAGGAAACCACTTTGGTTCTCAAATACAGTAGCAGAAAAGGTCAGAGCCAAAAGGCTGGCCTTCAGAAAATATAAGGGAACACAGCGGATGAAGATAGGAGGCATACCAAACTGCCCTAAGGGAAGCAGGTAAGGCAGTAAGGCAGGCAAAGTCCCAAACTGAGGAAACACTAGCACGAACAGTAAAAGAAGGTGACAAGACTTTCTATAGATACATTAGTGAAAGGAGAAAGTCCAGAGGGGTATTGCTAAGCTTAATGGAGAAAAGGAGCATGTGAGGAGGAGGACCCAAAGACATCTATCCTAAATAGATACTTTTGCTCAGTATTTACTGAAGAGAAGGTAGGCAGGGCCCACAGCTCAGCATCATGGACACAGGGGAGGGAGGTGAGCACTACTCCCTTCACAAAAGAAAGGGTCCTCACAAGAGTTGCATAAGCTCAGGGTGGATAAGGCAATGGGACCTGATGGCATACATCCCAGGGTACTTAAGGAGCTAAAGGAGGAACTAGCAGAGCCATTAGCAGAATTGTTTAGTGAGTCTCTGAGCACAGGAGAGGTCCCAGAAGACTGGAGAAGGGCTCATGTGATCCCACTCCACAAGAGTGGTAGCAGGGAGGAGGCGGGAACTACAGACCGGTCAGTCTTACCTCAGTAGTGGGCAAGATTATGGAGGCACTCCTTAAGGAAAGGATAGTGCAACACCTGGAATCCATAGGGCACAGGATCCAAGACAGCATGGGTTTACAAAGGAAGGTCCTGTCAAACTAATCTCATAGATTTCTTTGACTGGGTAACCAGAGTGGTGGACCAAGGGGAGCAGTTGATGTCGCCACCTTGACTTCAGCAAAGCTTTTGACACTGTTCCACATAGAAGATTGATAAATAAGCTAGGTAGGCTCGGGTGGGTCAGAAGTTGGTCAACTGGGTGGCAAACTGGTTGACTGGCAGAAAACAGAGAGTGGTGGTAAATGGTATACAGTCAGAAGAGATGCAAGTCACAAGTGGGTACTCAGGGATCAGTCCTGGGGCCAGTCCTATTCAACATCTTCATTAGTGACCTCGCAGATGGACTAGAGGGTAAGGCTTGTCTGTTTGCAGACGACACCAAGATCTGCAACAGAGTAGATGATCCAGATGGGGTGGGCAGAATGAGAAGAGATCTGGATAAACTAGCAGAATGGTCAGAAGAGTGGCAACTGGATTTAATGCAAAGAAGTGCAAAATCATGCACATAGGGAAGAGAAACCCTGAAGCCACTTATAAGCTGGGAGGAGTTGCTAGCAGTCACAAAGGAAGAAAGAGACTTGGGCATCATCATCACTGATGACCTAAAATCATCCAAGCAGACCTCTAAAGCAGTAGGTAAGGCTAGGGGTGTTAGGGTGTATTAGTAGGGGTATCACAAGTCGTAGAGGGAGGTAATAACCTCTGTACAAGACATTGGTTAGGCCCCATCTGGAGTACTGCGTGCAGTATTGAGGCCACACCTTCACAAGGACATTAACCAAATTGAGGCAGTCCAGAGAAGGGCACCAAAATGGTGCAGGGACTGCATCAGAAGACATACGAGGACAGATTAACAGAGCTCAATATGTATACCCTTGAGCAAAGGAGGGAGAGAGGTGATATGATCGAGACATTCAAACACCTTAAGGGCATTAACAAGGTGAAAGAGTCTAACATGTTTAAACATAAGAAAAATAGCAGGACAAGAGGACACAGCATGAGATTAGAGGGAGGCCGATTAAGGGGAATGAGGAAATTCTTTTTCACAGAAAGGGTGGTAGATGCATGGAATGGCTTACCACAAGAAGTGGTGGCTATGAATACAGTGCAGGGCTTCAAACAGGCATGGGATAGGCATAAGGGAGCAATACAAATGACTATGAATAGATAGGTCACTGACAGAGCAAAGGCCGATGGCACATTTATAAGGTAGAAAAATAAATGGGCAGACTGGATGGGCCTTGCGGTCCTTATCTGCCGTCAACTTCTATGTTTCTATGTTTCTATGATGGGGAAGTAGAAGAAGCTCTGGTGAGGTGGTTCAGTAATGCCCATGGTAGGGATACCCTCATAAGCGGCCCTTTGCTAGCTACTGCAGAAAGCAAAAGAACTAGCTGATGCATTGGGGCACACTGATTTCTTGCCCTCAGAAGGCTGGCTCCATAGATGGAAAGCCAGGAATAAAATTGGTTTCCATAGGGCACACGGAGAAAAACAAAATGCTGACACCACCAGTGCTGAATACTGGCTCTCCAATGTCTTGCCTGGCTTACTGTCCTCATTTTCTGGACAAGACATTTTTAATTGTGATGAGACCAGGCTATTTTTCCAGTGCATTGGCCAGGGAACACTGGCTTTCAAAAGTGAGACACTTATGGGACAGAAAAAGCCAAAGAAAGAGTCTCTGTGCTAGTGTGTTGCAACATGGAAGGCACAGAGAAATCAGAGCTGGCTGTGGTAGGAAAGTCTGCTGTCCCCCGCTGCTTTAGAGGGGTGAATCACCTTCTTGTTTTTTATTGTGCAAGTAAGTCAGCTTGGATGACTGCTGTCATTTTTAACGAGTGTCTCAGACTGTGGGATTGTCAACTCCGTGGGAGAAAAATCGCAGTGATATTGGATAATTTTTCTGGCCGCCTTGCACTCCCAGAATTGAGTAACATCACTTTGGTTTTCCTCCCCCCAAACACAACCTGCATAATTCAGCCCCTTGATCAAGGGATAATTTACAATTTAAAGAAGCACTATGTTAGGTGCATGCGTAAATGTGTCCTTGATAAAGTTGACAATGACACTGAAACATTGCTCACAGACAGAACTCCAGGAGGAAGGAGCTACTGGTATAACTAAAACTTCTCTACTGGGACTATAGTGCCCTCCTTCCCTCCCCTCCGCCCCCACCCTAAACCAGTTCTACTTTATAGGCACAGGATTTAACTGGCAACAGGAACTTTCTGTTTGGAAGCAGGAAATGAGTGATCACAGAGCCACCAAAGACTCACCATCCTAGAAGGGCAAGAGTAGCTTCCACCCCCTAGCTGTTGGAGGTCTGACTCTGAGCAAGTAAGGAGACTACTGAGAAATATAGGAACTTCTTGCCTCAGAACAGGAAGATCAGGAGATAAAAGGGCAGAGACAGTAAGTAAGTAGGAGAGAAGAAGAAAAAAGAAAGAAATAAACAAACAGAGAAAGAGGCATTCAAATAACAGTTAGGAGCCAGGAAAAGACATGACGGAGTGGTGCAGTGCAGTGGCTGTGGAGCAGCAGTCTTCCGGGAGATGTTTTGAGGATGCAGTGTTGTCCCATCTGCAGACACCTCTCTGGGCTGAGGGAGGAGGTTGCTCATCTCCAGACTGAGTTGGCCAGGATTTGTGGGACCTTCTCTCCCACCCAGGGACCACCAGGGTCACTGCCGTTGCCTAAGAGGTTGCCAAGAAAGAGGAGTGGTTGGACCACAGTGGGCTCAGGGAGGGTGAGGGTGGTGGAACAGAGGCTCATCCCTCCAGTTGTACCTCTCCACAATTTCTATGCCGTTCTGGAAAAGTGTGGTTCCTCCATGGAGGCACCCACAGTGGAGACCAAGGAGGATGCTGGGAACCTCCACAAAGGAGACTCAAAGGAGGGTGGAATGGGACCCCACAGGAGAAGGAAACAACTCCTGGTGGGGGACTCCACTGTTAGGAAGGTAGAACTGGGGGAGGAAGGGGAGAGGGAGGTAAGGTGCCTGCCTGGCGCCATGGCTTGGAGAGACAGGGAGCGAATCCTCAGGATCGCAGGAGCAGCTGCACAGGGGAGGGAGCTGGATGTCACTGTCCACATAGGGACAAATGACCTGGCTAAGAAAGGGATCAGAGCAGTGCAAGAAGTGTTTGTGGAGATGGGGAGGCCTTAGACAAACAGCACACGGTAATCCTCTCGGAGATGTTGCCTGTCTCATGGCATGGGTGAGGCTAGGTGCTCCACACCATGGGATTCAATCAGTGGTTGAAAACTGGTGCAGAGCTCAGGGATTTGGCTTCATTGAGACTGGAGGTCCACCTGGAGGATGCAGGCCTATACTGACATGATGGTCTGCATCTGTCCAGGAGGGGAACCAGGATCCTAGGTGATAGGTTTAAATACTTCATTGACAAGTATTTAAACCAGCCAAGGGGAGGCACTGAAAGAGGCAGGGAAATCTAGCCCCCAAAAAATATCAGGGTACTAAGTGAGGTAGACACCAACATAGAGATGTCAATAGGGAGAAGCGGAGGGTAAATGGAGAAAGTGACAAATGCAATAAGGACAGGGATGGGGCAGAAAGGGTAAGGCCATCAAGAAATGGAGGGTAATGAGTATCAACGCCATAGTTTGGGCAACAAGCTCCTGAACTGGTGGCCTTGATGGAAGAGGGATGCCTGGATATTGTAGCAGTCACAGAAACATGGTATACAGAGAACCATGACTGGGATGTTAACATACCAGGGTACACAACCTACAGGAGAGACAGGGAGGGCAGAAGGGGGGAGTAGCTCTCTATGTAAGGGAAGGGATAAAAGCAACTGAACAAAAGAGTAAACAGGGAGGGGAGGAGAGGAGGCACTTTGGGTCACCCTTAGAGACTGGAAATGGCACCACAGTCCGCACAGGGATTGTATATAGACCCCCACGTCAGGGGGAAGGAATGGACAAGGATATGATAGAAGGCATACTTAGGATGGCAGAGAAAGGGGAGATACTGTTGATGGGGGACCTTAACATGCCAGATGTTAACTGGAGCACCTCTGCGGCAGCCACATCCAAAAGCAGGGCCATTCTTGATGCCCTTCAGGTGGCATGTTTAAACAGCTAGTTTTGGAACCCACTCGTGAGGCAGCAATCTTAGACCTCGTACTCTCAAATGGGGACAGTGAGAGGATCTCAGATCTAGAAGTGGGTAGCCATTTGGGAACAAGTGACCACCAAACAGTGTGGTTCATGATAAACTCTGCTACAGAGTCAAGCCATACAAAAGTGAGGGTTCTGGACTTCAGGAGGGCTGACTTTGGCAAGATGGGAGAGTGCCTTAGAAAAGCACTAGCAAACAGGCTAGAAGGAGGGGTGGAGCAACAATGGGCAAATATCAAAACTGCCATCACAGAGGCAACAAGCCTTTGTGTGAAGCAAATAAACAAATCAAAATGAAAGAAAAAGCCACTATGGTTCTCAAAAGAGGTGGCGGTGAAGGTTAGGGAGAAAAAGATAGCATTTAGGAAGAATAAAGAAACACAGAAGGAGCAGGACAGAGAACTGTATCAGTTAAGGCAGAAGAAAGCAGGGAGGGTAGTCAGAATAGCAAAGGCACAAACTGAGGAAAAGATAGCTAACTTGGTTAAGAAGGGGGATAAAACCTTTTATAGGTATATCAGGGAGTGTAGAAAGACAAAGGGAGGGATAGTGAGGCTGAATAGAATGGATGGTGGGTGGGCAGAGAGTGACAGTGATAATGCAGGGATACTAAATGAATACTTCTGTTCAGTATTCACAAAAGAGGAAGTGGGGGAGGTGCCTAATCCAATTAACAGAAGCACTCTGGAGAGGGGGGTTGATCCCAGTCCTTTCACAGAAGAAAGGGTTCTGAAAGAACTCCTAAAACTGAAGGTGGACAAAGCAATGGGGCCAGATGGAATTCACCCCAGAATTCTAAAAGAATTAAGCAGAGAACTAGTGACACCACTGACTACGCTTTTTAACAAATCATGGGAGGACGGTGTGGTACCCGAGGACTGGAAGAAGGCGGATGTGATTCCCCTTCACAAAAGTGGGACCAAGACGGAGGCAGAAAACTACAGACCTGTCAGTTTGACCTCTGTGGTAGGGAAAGTGATGGAATCACTTCTGAAGGAAAGAACTGTTGAGTACCTAGAGGCCAGAGGGGCACAGGACCCAAGACAGCACGGGTTCACAGCGGGAAGGTCATGTCAGACGAATCTAATTGATTTCTTTGACTGGGTGACCAAAGTAGTAGACCAGGGAGGGGCTGTGGACATGGCCTACCTAGACTTTAGCAAGGCATTTGACACAGTCCCACACAAAAGATTAGTAGTCAAATTAACCAGCCTGGGAGTGGGTCCCAAGGTGGTAGCCGTAAAACATTGGCTGAACAACAGGACACAGAAGGTAATTGTAAATGGAGTCCACTCTGAAGAAAGAGGGGTTACTAGTGGGCACCGCAGGGTTCAGTACTAGGTCCAGTCCTTTTAATGTTTTTATAAGTGACATTGCAGAGGGACTGGAAGGAAAAGTATGCCTCTTTGCAGATGACACAAAGATCTGCAACAGGGTTGATACACAAGGAGGCGTGGAAAGGATGAGAAGGACTTGGCAAGGTTGGAGGAATGGTCAGAAGTATGGCAGCTTGGATCAATGCAAAGAAGTGCAAGTAATGCACCTGGGGAAACAAAACCCAGGGAAGATTACACAATGGGGGTGGAGGTAGTAACAACAACAAAATTGAAAGAGACCTAGGGTAATCATATCAGATGACCTTAAGGTTGGCAAGCAATGCTAGAAGGCGGTAGGGAGGGCTGGGGGTATAATGGGATGTACAGGGAGAGGCATCACCAGTAGAAAACAGGAAGTTGTTATCCCCCTGTACAGACAGTTGGTGAGACCCCATCAGGAGTACTGCGTCCAGTTCTGGAGACACAATCTCCGCAAGGACATAGACAGGATGGAGGCAGCCCAGAGGAGGGCAACTAAAATGGTGCAGGGTCTGCACCAGAAGACATATGAAAAGAGACTAAAGGAGCTTAATATGTATATCCTCGAGGAAAGGAGGGAGAGGGGAGACATGATAGAAACTTTCAAGTACCTTAAGGGAATCAACAAAGTCCAAGAGGGTAGCATCTTTCCAAAAAAGAGATGTGCAAGAACAAGGGGGAACAATTTGAAGATAGAGGGGGGGATGGTTCAGAGGTAATGTAAGGAAGTATTTTTTCATGGAGAGGGTTGTGGATGCATGGAATGACCTTCCTGAGGAGGCTGTGGAGTCAAAAACAATGGTGGAATTGAAGAATGCATGGGACAGTCATAAGGCAATTCTAGGGGGTGGGGGCAGGAGGAAGTAGGCTGTTGGTTAACTAGGATCTGCAGTTTATCCTCTAGGTAGGGAAATGGGCAGACTAGGTGGGCCAAGCGGTCCTTATCTGCCGTCAAAGTCTACATTTCTATGTTCCCAGTGTGTGCGCAAGATAAACTTCTTGATGCTGTCCATCTGTTGAAAGATTCCTGGGTTGCAGTCACTCAGCAGACAATCCAGCGATGTTTTCGCAAAGCTGGATTCATGCCCCCAGAAAACCATTGTGACCATGGGGAGGGACCTTCAAATGCCCCAGTATTGCCTGATGAACTTGAGCTGATAGCTGAGATAGAAGAGAGAATTCCTACACCAGATGGAATGACAGCAGAGGAGTTTCATGCTGTTTGTTGCCTTGGAGATGGAGATGAGGAGCCCACAATCGATAACATCACACAGGTCAACAATATGTGCATCGAAGAGATGGAAGAAGACAACGGAGATGATGAAGATTAAGAAGAGCAGCTGGATGCTCCTGTGACTCCTAACGATGTGAAAGCTGCTCTCATGACATTACACCGAGCTATGGAACAACACCCTGATGTTGAACCAGACTGGAGTGCACTCGTTGCAGTGGACAGAGTGTGGGCTCCTTACTGCAAAAAAAAACACCCAACAAAGAAAAATCCCAGACGTCTTCAACTGCAATAAATAAGACAAACCCCAGAAGGTGCTTTAATTTCTTAGCAGAGGTTGAGTACTGAATGTACCGTTTGTTGTGTGCTGTGTGGAACAGAACTGACATCAGATGTTTACAAATGAGGTGTGTCATTTGCTATGGGGAATCAGGGTTAAAAGGTAAAAAGTGCATTAACAGTTATGTAAGGGTAATACAAGTTTGAATCGCAACTGAGTTTCACTCAGTTATTTGTCATCATTACGCCGATCACTTTATATAGCAGCCACTATGCCTTGGCACAGATGTGCCCATTATAAATGGGTTGGACTGTATTTACATTCTGTATAGTACAATGACAAAAACACAATGGTGAAAAGGTGCACAAAACAAAAGGAAATGATGGCACACAGGTGATGCAGGGTGTGTGGTGGGATGTGTGAATGTACAATAAAGTGCTCATGACAGGTGCAGGTGGGGAAGGGTGCAAGAAGGTGGGCCATATGCACAGCATCAGTGCCATCTCCCACCATGGGTCTTCACAGATGCCCTACCGTGAGCAGGTGGGGGAGGAGAGTACTGTGGACCGGGGAGCTAGCAGGTGAAGAATGCATGGATAGGGAAACCCTGGGGCAACCCTGGCCACACCTTGGGCTCGTATGGCCAAGGCCATGCATCACCCAGTGGTCTGTGGAGTGCCCACAGATGATGGTGTTGCAGCAGTGCTTGCTGACCCCAACCTGCCACTCCATGAGGAGGAAGCATTCTGGGGAGCACTACCAGCATGCTGATGGAATGTGCTGGTGGTGCAAGGCTGCCTAGCCATCCTTAACTCTCTCACTGTGGCTGTGAGGTCCGCCACAGCCCCAGTGAGGCCATCAAAGACCTGGTGGAGGGCATTCAGGAACCATGCCTGATGCTTCTCCATTCACTGGTCTGCATGCATGAGGTCTGCGGGTATTGCCTCTCAGAGGTGGGCAATTTCCTGCCTAACCTCCCTCCAGAAGGCATGCAGCTCCCGTTGTGTGATGGAGTGTGAGTTCACTGCAGACCGGAGAAGCTGCTGGGCTACAGAGCCATCCTGTCCCTGGGGTGCATGGACACCCGGGACAGTGGGTGTGGGTGGATGGTGGCAATCAGTGGGGTGGGAGCAGGTCACACCCTGTGTAGCTGCGTGCTGCACCACCTCACTGTCCGTGGTGCCCTGCATGTCGCGTGTGCAACTGGCTGGGGCAGCAGGATGGCCGCCCACAGAAACCTGTTGCATCAGCCGGGCGATGTGTGAGCCTATGGTTGTGGTTTCCACACCTATGGCAGTTGTGAGGCTGGTGATGGTGGTGGTGGCAGTCATGGTACTGAAGGCATGGCCCTCAGTGACCCTGCCAGCACCAAAGACGATGTGTGCCTGGGGGGGGGTGACTGTGAGGAGGCCGCAGTAAGCCCACTGCTGTCAGTCCCTGTCTGGTCAGCCATGCCTAGGCACAATTCTGATGGGGAGAACCCCCCCCCGAGCAGCAAAGGCAGAAAGGTAATCCCCAGTGGAAATGTATGTGTCCTCATCATCCTCATTGTCCGACACTTCACCAAACAATGTGGCCATGGGCACCCCCTCTGCAGCCTGTGCCGGCGGTCTCTGCACCTCGGATGTTGACTGGCGATTGTCCTCCTCCGACTGTTCCTCTGCTGCGAGGTCATCACCTTGTGCTCTGGGCAGAGAAGAACACTGTAAGTGTGATGCACAGTACACAGTGGTCCTATACCAGTGCCACCACATGCAAACCACACCAGTGATGCCTATGACGCCCAGTGCAAGCCCAAAAAAGGTGACCACAGCCTACACACCCACATAGCCAGGGTGCACGCACACCTACGGTCAGAATGTGGATCCCACAGGCATGCACATGGCAAGCACCAAATATACTCAGCAGACCACACACATGTGAAGACCGCAACCCAGAGGGAGATAACAGGGGTAGCACCCAGCAGCACATGTGACAGCATGCAACACTGCATGCGGAAGACATACCATCTGCCAAGATACACACTATGTGCAGGGGAAAAGGGACACTGTCTGCAGAGTATAAAATGACTGTGTTAGCATGTAATATATGTAATAATGCAGGTCCGGTACTGCATAGAACACACCACCAGACAGTGCCATACTGCACACAGGCCATCACAATGCACACGTGTGCACAGGCCAGGGCAGCAGTGTGCAACAACACAGGAAGAGCAACCAGTATACCCATGGAGAGACATGCATACCATGGTGGTTCACGGCCATGTACTCACATGTTCTGTGTAATGACAGCTGTGTCTCACACCTGCCACAGCCACAGACCTGATGGTGGATGCCACCACCTCCAAAATAGGGTCCATTGGAGTTCCAAGTTCAGCTGGCCAAGGACCTCCTCCTGTGCCCTGCAGTGCACGGTGGCATGCTACCTCGTCCTCCTTTGCCCGATGCTGCAGGTCATGCCATTGCTTGCATATCACATCCATCGTGTGGCCCTGTCCACCTACAGCATTCACCTCAGCTGTAATCTGATCCCATATGTCCCTTACTGCAACATCGGTGTTTTTATACTGCCGCACTGCTTGCTCCCTGGCCTTGTAACCATCTGCCAGGGCCTTTAGCTCCTCCCTAGAGAACTTGTGGCATTGAATCCTCTCCCTTTCATCAGAGGCACCTGTGTGAGGATGTACGTTGCCAGTGGTCAGTGGCTGTCCTGTAAGAGGTGTGTGTGTGTGTGTGTGTGCACGCGCACATGTGTGTGTTTGAGACAGAGGCATTACACACAACTGAAGGGTCATAGCATGGCATTGGCTGTGTCATGTATCACAGGGATGTAGGGTCACCTCCCACACCACATGCTGTTCATGCCCAACAATGTCCTCCGCATGTCCATCTGGTGATGGCAGCCACATGACGGTGTTTATGCACAACACAGATACAAGAAGCAATCTGCATTGTGAGGGCAGCACCAGGATCCGCGTGTTGTCTGCACACCAACCAGTGTGTGACATGAGGTGGTCGCATGGACCAGTGGAGATGGCAGAGTGAACAATGTGTCCTGACTGATACACAGCATGACATGGAGTACACCTACACATGCTGGTGGTACAGAACCAGCCATGTAAATCGCATTGCTGTGTTGTGAGTCCATCCCCCCCGGGAACATAATGCTTACCTGTGGATGCACATGGGCAGCCGTATGTGTGTCACAATGCTCGCATCCACAGCCACTGTCACAGCGTATACATGTGGTACGACACAACAATAGTGCAGTGCTATGGATGTACACACCTGCATGCTGGACCTGCTGCATGTGTGATTGCAACATTCTGCAGTACCTCACACATTACATCCCACTGATGTTCCCACACATACACTGTGGCCCCAAGTAAGTGTAGCAGATCACACACAATGTTGCAGATCATCATAGCAGGGTACTGACTGAGGGAACATCTACTTGTACCTGTGGAAGTTGTGTCCTGGGACATGTTGAGGTCTAGTGTTGTCAGCAGAATGTTCAGCCTTCTGCCTGCAGTTCCAGTCAGCTGTGCAGGTGGTGCTGATTCACCACTGATATAGCCCAGGCAAGCCACACATGGTAATGCATGCAAATGAGGCCAGTGAAGAAGCCCTGAACAGGCTCTCTCATCACTCGGTGGTGCAGCTTTGCTTTTCCTGGCCACCGCTCGCGCCCCCAGACCCAAGCAGCTAGTAGCAGTGGATGAACAGCTCTTTGCCTCCACTCAACAGCTCCAAGGCCCTCAGCTCCCTGATGATCTCCAGTAAAGATGCCCTGAGTGGGCTCTCTCATCGCTTGGTGGTGCAGCTTTGCTTTTCCTGACCACTGCCCATCCCCCGGACCTGAGCAGCCAGCAGCAGTGGATGAACAGCTCTTTGCCTCCACTCTATGGCTCCAAGCCCCTCGACTCCCTGACAATCTCCAGTGAAGAGGCCTTGAGCAGGCTCTCTCATCACTCAGCAGTGCGGCTTTGCTTTTCCTGGCCACCGCCTGCCCCCGCCAAGACCCAAGCGGCCAGCAGCAGCAGACAAACACCTCTTTGACTCCATGCCATGGCTCCAAGCCCCTCGGCTCCCAGATGATCTCCAGTGAAGAGGTCCTGAGCAGGCTCTCTCATCGCTCAGCCGTGTGGCTTTACTATTCCTGGCTGTCGCCTCCCCAGACCCAAGCAGCCAGCAGCAGCGGACAAACAGCTCTTTACCCCTCCCCCATCCCAGATTACCACCAACAACACCACCATCACAGACCCCGCCGACATTGCAAACCTCCTCAACACCGCCTTTACAGACCTTAGCCCTATCCTCCCCAGTAACTTCTTTGATCAGCCACCCCCCCATCCTACCCCTGCCCTCCATCGCCCTTGCTTCCACCTTCAGAGGTTACTACCAGGGAAGCCAGACTGCACCTGACCCGCACTAAAGGCAACAGTCCCAGTGACATCTCCTGGATCACAAAATTCTCCGGTTGGTCCTGGATCAAGTCCTCACCCCACTCATCTCCCTTCTTAACAAATCCTCTGCCTGGGACAATTCCCTCCTCATGGAAAACTGCAACGCAGTTACTCCAATCCATAAAGGGGTGACAGGTCCTTAGCTGGGAACTATCGACCGATCTCCATTCTCCCACCCCTTTCCAAGGCGCTGGAAAACTAGTTGCTGCACAAATAACTGAATACCTGACCAAATACAACATACTTTGCCCTGAACAGCACGAAGCCCGCAGGACACAGTACTAGCACTGCTCTTATTGAATCTACTTCCTTCCTTCACCCTCACTGGATACTGGTTACTGGCGGGGGCCGGTGCCTCGACCTATCAAAGGCCTTGACACGGTCCCCACCCCCACTACTGGAAGCCCTCTGTCACGCTGGTTTTGCCTCTGGACCACTTGCTTGGTGCTCCAGCTACCTTCCGTCCGCTCCCAACGAGTCAAAATTGGTGGGACTCTTTCTGACCCACATTTGATCCTCTCAGGGGTTCCACAGGGCTCCATCCTGGGGCCCCTTCTCTTCTCGCTATACCTTAACACCCTGCCCAGTGCGTGCCCTGGGAAAATTCTGCTGCACGCAGATGATACTGCCCTCTTGCCACTGACCGTAACCCCACTTCCTCCAGGTCTCCCTACAAAGGGCCTATGACGCGCTTGAAACTTGGCTTAAAGAGCATAGATTGGTCATAAACCTAAAAAATCTAAAACCATGCTCTTCGCCAACCCTCAAAACAAATCATCCAACTCCCTCTCCGTATCCTCTCCAGCTCTAAACTACAACTGAGCAAGTCCAATCCTATAAGTATCTAGGATCTTATTTGACTCAGCCCTCTCCTACCATACCCCACATCGGCCTTTTCCTTCTGTAACCAATATCCGACTCGGTATCCTGTACCTACAAAACTGTCTCCCCGACGCCCTCCGGCTTGCAGTTACATCCTCCATACTATCCCTGGTAGACAATGGGCTACCTGTCTATGGTGCTGCCAACATGACGGCCCTCAACAAAATCCGCCTCCTCAAATAAGGCTTGCAGGCTAATCTCTGGGGCCCCTAGGCTCACTCATACCTGCCAACTCTATGGACCTTGCAACAATGCTTGACCTCGACTTAACGCCTGCTTTACCAAACGTGCCTCATTTCAAAACCCTACTAGGACTTTCTCCTCCCGGGCTGACTTCCTCCCTCCTCCCAGCACAGCCCCTAGTCAGCACCCGGACCTCCTGTAAAGCCACCTTCCTGGTTCCTCGTGCTAGGACCTCACTTGGACAGAGATCTTTCTGCCATAGAGCCCCTGCTTGGTACAACACTCTTCCTCGGGCCATCACTCAAATCCCCACCATCTCCACTTTCAAAAATGCCCTCAAAAGCGAGCTATTCAGCAAGCGCTGCTGCTCCTGTGCCTAACGGATGCTCAAACCCCCCTCTTCACTGACAATGCCCTCTGGGCAGCTCCGTCCCCTCACTTCCCTATTTCTAACAACTTCACTACTGCCACGATTCCCGCTGCCTACTGTATCACTACTGTCTAGAACGAACCACGTTGCATTCCTTATGCTACTTATGCTTACTTATTTACTACCCTGTTCCATATGGATCATACCTCCGCTCTGTACTACTCCTGTCTCAGGCCCACGCTTGTAATCTGTTATCATATGACCGTGTGACTGCTTTATCGATTTACCTGTACTGTTCCTGTCTCATGCCTTACGTTCTTGTAATCTGACACAGTAGACCTGTTTGGCTGTTATCACACTTCCATGACATACCGTTATGCTGCTAAACCCTGTTATTCTCCTGTTGTCAATTATACCATATTTTGCTCTGTATTACACTACCAATGTTTGCTGTAACCATGTGCCATTTATCCGTGTCTGTTTATACTCATGCTCTTCTTTTGTATGTACCCTGCTTTCTGTATTATCTGTATTATCTACCATTGTTGACGAGGTACCTTTGGAAATGAGCCCCTGGCTCAAAGGTTGTAAACTGATTGCAATATAAATAAATAAATAAAAATAAAATACCTCCGCTCCACAGCTCCAAGCCTCTCGGCTCCCTGGCGATCTCCAGTGAATAGGCCCTGAGCGGGCTCTGTGATCGCGGTGGTGTGCTTTGCTTTCTTGGCCGCCACTTGCCCCCCGGATCCAACCAGCCAGCAGCAGCAGATGAACAGCTCTTTGCCTCTGCTCCACGGCTCCAAGCCCCTCGGCTCCCTGACAATCTCCAAGTACGGTAGCATAGGGCACTGATTTTGCGCTACCTGCCTTTCTGAATTTCTGGTGCCAGAGACTTCTTTACTCTGATTGGCCAGTTTCAGAACTAGGATTACTATGATTGGCTGAGACAATCTCAGCTTAGCTTTCAATTTTTCTTTTCTCTCAGCCCAGGAATCCTGATGTTTTGGGGTCTAATTGCTAATTTTAAAATGTTACAGATAGCGCTGAGAGACAGTTAACCAAGTTTAACAAACTGTGGAATTTTGTGAAATCCTCCCTGTACAGAAGAAACGCAGCCTCTTTGTGTAAGAAGTTCAACTGTTCCTAAAACGAGTTGTAATTGGACTTTAGAAGAATTTCTCTGTACACAGTGAAAACAGCCTTTCTGAGTAATTTACTGGTTCCCTAAGAGAGCTGTAATTGTAAATGTTTTAAATGTGTGTCCACTAGTTAGCTAGATTGACTAGGCGTAGTTGCTAGATGTGTGAAAGCATTGTTCTTTCTTTTGGCTAAACTCCTGGCTGCTCTACCCTCGCTGAAACCTCCCACCGATCAAACCCTTTTGTTCTATCTACCCTCCCAATGTCCACTAGTCTCCTCCCTGCTACCCACGCCCTCTGACTGCCCTGTTTAACTTAATTTTATACCTCTTTCTCCCAAGTGAAGAGGCCCTGAACAGGCTCTTTCATTGCTTGGCAGTGTGACTTTGCTTTTCCTGGCCGCCAACTGCCTGTCCCTGGACCTGAGCAGCCAGCAGCAGCGGACGTTCCTGCTGGCACTTCATGCCGACTCCCCACCTTTCCCCCACCCAGCTGCTCCCTATCTGGGCACTTTGTTATATAGATACTACTGTGCACGTGATGATGGTGTCATTTACTAAGGGTACAAATCTTCATCAGACGATTATACTGTCCGGCAAGTAGAGGGGTTTCTGCAACCTTGATCTCTACCAGCCTGGGCTCAGCAAAGCGTTGTCACATTATTAGTGATAACTTTATCCTTGTTGCTTAATTATCTACTAATCCTTACTGGGTTAAAATGGGTAAGCTTCCGCTGAGTACCTTACCCTCACCTTCTCCTCTTCTTTAGGTTACTCAGACTCACTGGAAACCCTTACACCAACAAAGAGCAACCTATCAACAAAGTTTTTGACCGCAACCTGCACTATGACATGGGCTGTATTACTGGGAATTTCTTCAACATCACTAAGGGGCTATGGTCTACTTTCGCGATCCTACCTCACCTCAATGACTGAGCTTTGTATAGCATGCATGCCCTCATCCCTACTCTATCTGATCCCATCATCCTTCTCATACTACGCAAGAAAAGGAAAAGTAGCCACTACACTAGAAGGACTGTTAAACTATCCTCAAAACTACAAAGAGACTACCTTCTTAGGATTGCTCTCTTGTTGCTTCTACTATCCGGCAATATTCACCTTAATCCAGGACCTGCTGGCCTGGCTCCAAATGGTGTCTGTTCCAAGCAGGGCACTATTAACTTGGCTACCATCAACATTTGTAGTCTATTGTGCAAAACTGACAGCCTTAAAGTCTGGTCTCACAACATGACCCTGACATACTGTCTATTGTTCAAACTTGGTTGTCCCTCAAAATACCTGACACAGCAGTTGTCCTACCCAGATGTACCATTTTCAGACTGGATAGGACATCCAAATGTGGTGGTGGCTGCATCATCTATCTAAAAAACACACTAAAGGGTCTGGCCTTAACTGAGACTGACCTAGGATGCCCCACCCAGGTACTTACAATTAAAATACTACCCGGCGCCCATAACAAAACACTCACAGTCTTATCAGTTTACATACCCCCTAAAGACCCTACCTCTGGTCTCCACAATGTTCTGGACTATCTCTGTGCCTAAAATCACCTTGCTGAGACAATACGTATGGGTGATTTCAATACAAACTGGCTATCACCAGCCAGTGGCCCTATAAAGGATGCCTTATCATCTCTACACCAATCTCAACTCATCAACACACCAACCAGAATAAACTATAAGACTGAGACCAGTACCACCCTGGACTGGATAATCTCCAATCATCCTGATCGCATCTCCAATGTCACTGCACACCCTGACTCCCTTAGTAACCACTCTCCCATTACCTGCAGCTGGTCCAACAAATTTCATACACACCCACCCCATACTATCTACAACAGAGTGCTAAGATGTGGTCACTTTGATCGCTTAAAGCAGCAGCTACACAACCATGACTGGGTCTTACCTGACTCCACTGATGACATCAATGTAGCATTGGAGCACTTCATTAAGGTCTTCAATACTGCCTGTGATACTCATGCCCCATTAAAAAAGATGAAGTTTCATGGTACGGTGCACTCCTGGATAACTTCTGAACTCATAACTAGCATGAAACAACAGGACCATTTCTGGCACCATGCTAAAGCCTCAAGTAAACAAGTGGATCTGCAAGCCTATAAAGCAGCAAGGAATGCATGCACATGGGCTATTTGTCAGGAGAAAAGTAAATACCATCAAGAATTACTGGCTAACGCTTGGAGGACAGTAGGAAATTGTGGTCAAATATCAAAGATATCACAGGTAAAGATCCAAAGGTGTTACCCTCCATGCTAAACTTTGATGGAGCCCCCACCCTGGACCCTCTTAAAATCGTGAATACTTTTAATGATGCCTTTACTAACCTGAGCAGTGTTCTACCACAAGACTTCTTTGATGATATCACTGCAAAGTTGCAAGTCACAACGAGGACAAGAACCCTGGACATCCTCCATTCCACTTTAAGAGGTCTTGGTGACCCAGGTTAGAAAACTCCTGAATAAAGTGTTGGGAAAATCTAGGCAAAGTGGGGACTCCCTAGACATCAAACTTTTCGCACTTACCCTGGAGGAAATAATTCTACCCATAACTAAGATTCTTAGCTTCTCACTAACCCTGTCACAATTCCCGCTTGTCTGGACAATGGCCCTGGTGACCCCAGTACATAAATCTAGGGACCGTGCCCTGCATACCAACTATAGGCTAATATCAATCCTCCCTCCTCTATCTAAAGTGCTGGAATGTACTGTCACTAATCAGCTTGTTGATTAGCTTGAAAAATATTCCATCCAAATCCCACAACAGCATGGATTTAGAAAAGGGCACAACACCACCACAGCACTTCTTGAATTCACCAGCTTCATTCAGCAATCATTAGACCAAGGCAACCTAGAAGGGGTGGCCTTTATAGATTTAACAAAGGCCTTTGACACTGTTACTCACCCACTTCTCCTCCATCAACCAACTACAATTGGTCTTTCCCACGAAATATTGCACTGGTTCAGAAGCTATCTTGAAGATAGATCCCAGCAGGTGAAAATATCTAATGTCACCTCTGAACAGCGGGTTGTCCAGTCTGGAGTACCACAAGGATCAATCCTGGTTCCCATCCTTTTTAATATCTTCCTGAACAACCTGCCATCCTCCGGTCACCAAAGAATTCTTCTATATGCTGATGACGCTGTCATTTTTACAAGCCACCCTGACCTACTTTTTTTTTTTTTTTTATCACATCTCTATTTCTTCTCCTCCCGCAGAGCGGATCCCCCGGCTGTAACACCTACACCCCCAGGCCCAGTCTGGCACCCCCTCAGAGCCGGCCATTAATCACTCACATCGCTCTGAATGCAGAATCCTCTCGGGTACCAGGGAGCGTTGAGTGTGGCCATCAGCCACCGAGATCATGCCCTGCCATTTTCTACCTGGTTTTCTTTGCCCCAGAGACATGCAATGGTGTGCAAGCACATACGTGCAGATGCCCGCCGCACTCTCCCCCCATTCTGCTGCTTGCTGCGCTACTCTCCTCTACCAGTAGCTGCTACAGTGCCCCAACCCTTCCCAGAGGAAAGAGCAGTAGTGGTACGCTCGATCCTTCCTCTCCCCTGCCAACCCCCACTGGCCCAAGTCCATTCCCGAACCTGGGTCACTGGTGTGGCACGAGGTGTGGCGTCCAGCACCTCAACCCTCAGCGCCACCGGGCCAGCGTGACCCTGACCTACTTGAAAACAATCTGCAACTCAGCTTCAAGGAAGTAGAGGAATGGTTTAGTGCACACAAATTGGTCCTAAACTATAAGAAAACAAAAGTTATGTTATTCTCCTCCTTTTGCAATAAGTACAAGAACCATGCTCTTACCATTAGAAATAACCTGGGAGTTCCACTCGAACAGATCCAGCATTTTAAGTACCTAGGAGTAACTTTGGATAGTCATCTCTTCTATGTGCTTCACATCAAGAATATTGGCAAGGCCATCAATATTAGGGTTGGGCTCCTCTATAGACACAGGGTGAGTTTGACTCCACAGGTGGAGTTTGACTCCAGAAGCTCTCAAGCTCGCAATCTACAGTTCGGTGTTGTCAATCATCGATTATGACTTGGTCATATACAGGTCTGCTACCACTACCTCACTGAAAAGACTAACTGTCGCTCTAAACAAGATGTGTAGACTTCTCACGGATGCTGCACGTCTCACACACACATCTGAGCTATATGCTCAAACTGGATGGCTTCAACTAAGTGGTAGGATCAAATACCAAATGTCCCTATTTACTAAAAAAAACACTCTTTGGGCTCCTGCCTCCAGGCGTGGGAAAACTTCTGAACCAATCTCACAGGACCCAACACGCTTGCACCTCAATGACCCAACTCCTCTTCGTCCCTAGGTGCTGAACAAGTCAATGCCAGCATTCCTTTTCTTATAGAACTCCACTTTGGTTCAATGGATTGCACAGTGAATTAACTAATCTACTCAAACTTGGCCAGTTTAAGCATACGCTCTGTCAACATCTCATATCCAAAAGCTCCTGCTATTGTACCACCTAATTAAAGGTATGCCTGTCCTCCTCCCTAACACCCCATTTGAGTGCATCTCTGCTCACCCCCATCACCCTGATTACATCATTAGAGAATCTGAAAAGGACTTGGCTGCTACCCCCTTTCACTTCATATTATAACCCTTTTCCCCCCTCTTTCTCCCTTGTTCTTCCTCCCTACTTTCTGCTTTCTCCTTTCAGCAACACTGACAAAGCCCCTGGCTGCTACCTCTATCTTTTCTTTCCATTTGTTTATTCCCTTTCTCCTATTTTGAATAGTGCCAATTAGTTATGATGTATTAGACACTGTTACTGTATGTTAGAAACTCAATTGTTAGTTCTTCCTATGTCTGTTTGTAACCCTCTCCACTGACATGGAACCTTTGTAAATGAGTTGCATTGCACTCAAAGACATTTTGTAATCTGAGATTGAATAAATAAATAAATAAATAAATAAATATAAAATAATGAGATGCTAATGTGGTGGATTGCACTTCGACTGCCAAAGTAGGCTCATTTGCATACCACCTCTGAATATTGCAATATTTTGCGCCGGGCAATCGTGACTGCACCGTGGCACAGTGCTAACCAGTTTGCACTGGGCAAACTGATTTAGTGCCATTCCCAGGACACATACGTGATGATGTCAACACGGTGAAGGTCATGCAAGGGTTGTGCATGCTCACTGGTGCACATTTGACTTAGTGCAGCACTATACTATTTTGCATGGTGCTGTGCACAGCTAGCATGGTGTTAATGTATGCTCACTTCATTTTGTGGCCTGCACAGCTGAGAGCAGCACGGGTGTTAGGGTGGTGCCACAATTTCAAATATGGCGGCCAGAAGGCATGTGAGGGTGGTGGTCCAGAGGGACCAGAGGTGGGAGGAGGCTGAGATGGCAAACCTTGTGCAGCTGGTCATGGCTAGGGAGTGCCATCTCTATGGGGAGGTGTGCGAGGTGGACAGGCCTCACCGACAGGTGGGGGTGTCCATTACGCGCCTCCTGTTGCAGCGCACAGGGATGGCCTGTGTCACAAACCCACTCCTGGGGGGTCAGGCCCACTGAGCTCACAGTGCCCACTTCCACTGCTCGAATTCCAGCTCTACTGGGTGTCACTCTTGTGCTTCCCAAAAATCTTATATGTCAGATTCACATAGTTATCTATATATTTTTTTAAATCTCTGCCTTGTCTGTGTGTGGACTGTTTAAAGTTTATCAATTTGATACACTGGGCTCAAACCCACTGTTATGCCTATGCCAGATGAAGGCGGTGGTTAGAGGACAAATAATAAGCTATGCCTCGAACAAAAAGAGAAGCATTAATAAAACATGGCTAGAGTTAATACAATCGATAGGAGTATGGGAAATGGCTGACCCGACAAACTCAAAGGTGATGGGTGAGCTAACCAAGGATCGAGAGGCTTTACAGGCTCTGGATAACAAAAAAGCAGAAGGGACTCTAAGGTTCTCCAATCAAAAATACTACGGGGGTGCTAGGGCAACAAAATTGCTAGCCATGCGGCTCAAAAAGGCCCAAGCAAATAGATACGTACAAAGTATTAGGAATAAGGAACATCCTAAAGTGGGGTGGAGACTACCGCAAGACATTGCTGCACAAATTCAGCAGTACTATGAGAATTTATATAGCGAAAATAAACAACCACAAGAGGTAATAAAAGAGACGGAAAAATTCCTCCAGACATTAACCCTCCCGAAACTCCCCACAGAGGCTCAACAGGCTCTTTCTGCGCCCATTACAGAACAAGAACTATATTCAGTAATAGCTAAGTTACCAGCAGGTAAATCCCCTGGCCCAGACGGGTACCCAGCGGAGTTTTATAGAACTTTCAAAAAACTTTTAGTTCCCAAGCTGAAACTGATCATGAATTTAGTTTTAGAAGAGAAGCGACTCTCACAATCCTGGACAGAAGCTCTGATCTCAGTTATCCCCAAAATGGGCAATCCAGAAGACTTATGTGACTCCTACAGGCCAATATTATTATTGAACCAAGACTTTAAACTTTTAACTAAAATAATGGCCAATAGACTACAGCATTACATTGAACGCCTAATTCACCCAGATCAAGTGGGTTTTATACCCCACCGCTACCTCTCCAATAACATACGAAGATTACTAAACATAATAACAGCCCAGGTTAAAACAAATATGCCCCAAGTAGCACTTTTTTAGATGCAGAAAAAGCATTTGACCATATTAATTGGACCTATATGAAAGAAACTCTAACACTTATGGGAATAGGGGGTTATTTCTTAAAGTGGACCATGTTAGCTTATCAAAATCCATCTGCCAGGGTTAGAGTGAACAGGACAGTGTCAGATACTTTAAAGGTCAGGCGTGGTATGAGGCAGGGATGTCCCGTATCCCCCCTTTTATCTGCATTAAGCATAGAACCCCTGGCTCAGGCCATAAGGCAAAATAATAATATAGAGGGGATTGAAGTAAATGGAGTAATGAATAAAGTCTCTATGTACGCGGATGACACCCTAATTTATATAAACAATCCAGAAGCTTTTCTTCCCCCACTTTTACAGCTGTTGAACAGATTTGGGAAAATATCAGGATTTAAGGTGAACGAGGGGAAAGTCGAAAATGTTAATAATTGGGGGTGCGGAGAATCCCAAGGTTTGAGTCTTGGCTCACCCTTCTCCTTGGCTAAGGACAAGATAAGGTACCTGGGCATACAGATACCCACCAAGCTCTCAAAACTATACTCCCTTGGGGTTATTCTAGATGCCCTACAGGGGGCATGCCTTATACAACTAGTATTGGAACCCACTCGAGAGGGAGCAATCTTAGACCTGGTTCTCTCAAATGGAGATGGAGAGAGGATTACACATGTAGAAGTGGGTAGCCATCTGGGAACTAGCGACCATCAAACAGTATGGTTCACAACAAACAAAGCAATAGAGTCAAGCCATACAAAGGCAAAAGTACTGGACTTCAGGAGGGCTGACTTTGCCAAAACGAGTGAGTGCCTAAGGAATGCATTACTAAATGGGCAGGAAGGAGGGGTGGAAGAACAATGGGGAATAATAAAAACTGCCGTCACAGAGGTAACAAGCCTTTGTGTGAAGCAAATAAACAAAACAAAACGATGTAAGAAACCACTATGGTTCTCAAAGGAGGTGGCAGTGAAGGTTCAAGAGAAAAAGAAAGCATTCAGAAAGTACAAGGATCCACAGAAGGAGCAGGACAGAGAATTGTATCAGTTAAAGCAAAAGGAAGCTGGGAAGGCAGTCAGAACAGCAAAGGCCAGAACCAAGAAAAAGATAGCCAACTCAGTTAAGAAGGGGGATAAAACCTTTTTTAGGTACATCAGGGAGCGAAGAAAGACCAAGGGAGGGATAGTGAGGCTTAATAAAGGGAAAGGGGGTGGGCAGAGGGTGACTGTGAAAAGGCAGAGATACTAAACAAATATTTTTGCTCAGTATTTACAAATGAAGAGGGGGAGGTACCTAAAACAAGCAACAGAAACACTCTGGATACAGAAGTTGATACCAGCCCATTTACAGAAGAAAGGGTTCTGAAAGAACTCTTAAAACTGAAGGTGGACAAAGCAATGGGGCCTGATGGGATTCATCCCAGAATTCTAAAAGAACTAAGGGTAGAACTAGTGACACCACTGACTACCCTCTTTAACAAATCATGGGAGGATGGGGTGGTACCTGAGGACTGGAGGTGGGCAGATGTAATTCCCCTTCACAAAAGTGGGAGCAGGGCAGAAGCAGGAAACTACAGACCTGTTAGTTAACCTCAGTGATAGGGAAAATGATGGAATCACTTCTGAAGGAAAGAACTGTCGAGTACCTAGAGGCCAGAGGGGCACGGGACCCAAGGCAGCATGGATTCACAGCAGGAAAGTCATGCCAGACGAATCTAATAGATTTCTTTGACTGGGTGACCATAGTAGTAGACCAGGGAGGGGCTGTGGACATGGCCTACCTAGACTTTAGCAAGGCATCTGACACAGTCCCACACAAAAGATTAATATACAAGATAGCCAGCCTGGGAGTGGGTCCCAAGATGATAGCCTGGGTAAAGAATTGGCTGGAGAATAGGACACAGAGGATAATAATAAAAGGAATCCACTCTGAAGAAAGGGGGGGTTACTAGTGGGGTACTGCAGGGTTCAGTATTAGGACCGGTCCTCTTCAATGTCTTTATAAGTGACATTGCAGAGGGACTGGAAGGAAAAGTATGTCTCTTTGCAGATGACACAAAGATCTGCAACTGAGCTGATGCACAAGGTGGGGCAGAAAGGATGAGGGACTTGGCAAGGTTAGAGGAATGGTCAAATGTATGGCAGCTTAGATTCAATGCTAAGACGTGCAAGGTAATCTACCTGGGAAACAAAAACCCAAGGGAAGAGTACACAATGGGGGGTGAGATACTAACAACAACAAAAATGGAAAGGGACCTGGGGGTAGTCATATCAGATGACTTAAAGATGGGCAAGCAATGAGAGGGCAGTAAGGAGGGTTATGGATACTGGATGCATAGGGAGAGGCATCACCAGTAGAAAACAGGAAGTTGTTATCCTCTGTACAGACATCTGGTGAGACCCCATCTGGAGTACTGTGTGCAGTCTCTGAGACCCAATCTCCAAGTACATAGACAGGATGGAAGCTGTCTAGAGGAGGGCAACTAAAATGGTGCAGGGTCTGCACCGGAAGACATATGAAGAGAGACTAAAGGAGCTTAATATGTATATTCTCAAGGAAAGGAGGGAGAGGGGGACATGATAGAAACTTTCAAGTACCTCAAGGGAATCAACAAAGTCCAAGAGGGTAGCATCTTTCAAAAAAAGAGGTGTGCAAGACAAGGGGCACAATTTGAAGATAGAGGGGCGGCTCAGAGGTAATGTAAGGAAGTATTTTTTCACAGAGAGGGTTGTGAATGCATGGAATGGCCTTCCGGAGGAGGTTGTGGAGTCAAAAACAGTGGTTGAATTCAAGCATGTATGGGATAGTCATAAGGCAATTCTAGGGGGTGGGGGTAGAAAGAAGTAGGCTGCTGGTTAACTAGGATCTGCAGTTTATCCATTAGGTAGGGAAATGGGCAGACTGGGTGGGCCAAGCGGTCCTTATCTACCATCAAATTCTATGTTTCACTTAACTATGGGACACTTAAACAGCAAGTCTTTGCAGACATAAACCGCTGGCAAGACATGCTGTTGACTCTTTCTAATAGAGTTGAAACAGTTAAGATGAATATACTACCCAGATACTTGTTTTTGTTCATGAAACTGCCGATCCCGTTCAGACAAGGAGACTGGAAGGAACTGAGGTGGAGAGTGAGCAGATTCATTTGGGCCGGATGGCACCCTAGGAAAAGATGGGAGTTAATGTCGGAAGTCAAGGAGAGGGGAGGGTTGGCAGTCCTACATTTTTATAATTACTATATGGCAGCTCAGACCCTGCCAATACTGCATATGATATCATCGGGTCACAGAGTTAGTTGGTATAATATGGAGGAAAATGCATCCCCGGAGATACCTCTCAAATACCTGTTATGGATAGCCCTCAAAACAGACATAAATAAAATCAAAAACCGATGGACCAAACACATGCTAGAGATCTGGCTACAAACAAGACAGAAATGGGAGATCCCGACACCATTGTGGCCTTATATACCCCTGACTTACCTTCCCCACTTACTAACATACTAAAATGCCAGCAGAATAGGCCTAACGATCTTTCGTGTCTGCTCGTTTGGTCAGCCCCCACCCCGGGAGCTGACCTTGCTGCCCCCTCACCTTCTCCCTTCCCAGTTCCAGGTATTCTTGCTGCACTGGATTTTGCTTCCAGAACCCTTCCCCTGTACCTGTCCCACCCCTCTTGAACCCTCCACCGTCCTCGCCTCCACCAGCCCCTGGGCAGTGCATTCCATGGCTCCACCACCCTCTCAGTGAAGTAGCACACTCCTCCTTTCTCCCTTGAATCTTCCCCTCCAGCTTCCACCCATGCCCTCTAGTTGTCCTCCTCCCTTCCTTTGAAGCACCCTGACTGCTCCTCCCCATTTACCCCTTCATGTACCTGAAGACCTCTATCATGTCCCCCCCTCCTTCTCTCTTCCAATGTGTACATATTTAGCTCTTCAAGCCTCTCCCCATAGGTCCTGTCCCCAAGCCCCAAATCATTTTGGTTGCCTCCTCTGGACCCTCTCCAGGAGTTTAATGTCCTCTTTAAGTGTGGCCTCCAAAACTGCACGCAGTACTCAAGGTGTGGCCTCACCAAGCAGTTATACAGAGGGAGTATCACTTCCCTCCTTCTGGAGGTGACCCCCCTAGCGATGCATCCCAGCATCCTGTTGGCCTTGGCTGCTGCCCTCCTACAAGTCTCCAAGTTCTTCATCTTGACATCCACCACCACCCCCAGGTCCCTCTCAGCCATCAAGACTTGTAGCATTCCCCCCCCTTTAAATACTAAAGATGGCAGTTTTTTAAATTGGAAAAGACAAGGATTAACCCATCTTAACCAATTCCTGCAGGGAAATGTCCTGAAAAGCTTTACGGACTTACAGCAGGAATTCAGCCTTCTCTGGCAAGATTTTTATAAATATTTACAATGCAGGGATTACATCGAGATGAGGGTAGGCCTAGCTGAGTTGTCCAGCCCCATAGCATCGCCTCTGATTGACATATCAAATAGGCCAAACCAGGGGCATGAAAGGGGTTGTTTCATATATGTATAAGACACTACAGGAGAGAGAGGGTACTTTACAGGTCCAAAGCATAGAACATAAGTGGGAGGAGGAAGTGGACATAAAGTTGTCAGATAAGGAATGGGGTGGGATTCGGCTAGGGGTCAGTAAAACATGTAACTCCCCAACATGGAGGCAACATCGCTGGAAGGTGGTGTGCAGATTCTTTATAACCCCAGTGATCGCGAAGCATTACACATCACCTCCCGCAGATAGCTGCTGGAGGGGTTGTGGAGCAAGGGGCACAACCACCCATATATTTTGGAGTTGCCCTCAAATTACTAATTATTGGAAAGAAATAACTCAAGCTATCACAGAAATTTTTCATTTGGAGGGAAGACTGGGTCCGAAGAATGTGGTACTTGGTTTCCCAACACCTAAGATACGGTCAGGTGCCCAAAAATACTTATTTTACATCCTGATATCAGCAGCCTCAAAGACCATTACGCAGCACTGGCTCAGCACCCACCCTCTGACACTGTCTCAATGGTAACTAATGTAAATTGTATTAAAGAACCTGAAGGCGCCACAGCACATCTGAGGTTGCTGTCTGATAAGTTTAATTCTAGATGGTTACCTTATATTAATTATACAGAAAAATGTACAGGCACACTGGTGCTAGAGCAATATATACTCCCATGGTGAAGGAAGGGGGAGGGAATGGGCCTCCCGCCTCTCCCCCACTTTAGTAGTGCTGTGTTTTGCCAATTGAAAGTAACACAATTGGATTGGTCAAACTGCCAGCTTCCTATAAGTTAAAAATGGAATTGACTACATAATTGAATTGACCTTTAAAAGGACTGAGAAAACACAATTTAGATGTCACATGATTATGATTTGACACAGAATAGGTTATATAGTTACATTTTTTATTGTTTAAATAATGCTTTATTTACATTGTCAGATGCGAAGTACAGTCTTTGAAGGTTAATAGAGCTATATGGTACAGTATTATTTAATTCATGCAGGAACAAGGAGGAATTGAAATAGTGGTAAACTCAAGACCAAAAAAAGACTCTTGTTGAAGGACGATCTGATCACTGGAAGATATAATTCTTTCCTGCAAACACAAAACACAGACATGAAGAGGTTATAAGCAATAAGATATATCTAATTGAATTACCATATGCTTTTTATGTAATGTCAACTTTTTAAAAGAGATGTACTGCATATTTTTAAAAAACTGAATACAAATTAATTTGTAAGTTCAAAAAAAAAAAATGCCTATGCCACCAATATCTCAAATCGCAGCAGTATGCAACCAAATCACTTGGATCTCAATGCTGCGCACCAGAACTGTCATGAACCCACTCCTGGGGGTCAGGCCCACTGAGCTCACAGTGCCCACCCTTAAGTGCAATCTGTGGGGGGAACAGGGATACCCTCCTCATTCTTTAGAATGCTTGCCAAGGTCATGACCGCACTTCTGCCACAAGGATCCTGGGTATCCCTCTAGCTTTGGATAAGGGCACAATACCAGTCTTTGGCCAAATATGAACCTTTCCTTGACCATTACACAAAGGAGGAAGACCCAGGCATCACACTCTCTTTGGGGTTGCAGCGTAACACCTGATTTGGCCTTCTCCCTACAAGACACGCAACAGCCTGGTTCAAAATCTTTGTAGATTCTGGTATTCTCCCTATCCTTCAAGATGTCCCTTTACAGACCCTTTTCTCAATTTGGTTGCATATGGTGGCCCCTCTAAGCAATTAACAGTCGTCACAGATTATTAATAAGCCTTCTACAGTCAAACATACAATATAAGAACTCTCATATAGGCAGAATTTCTGTAGAAAAGCAAAAGGTTTTACTAAAATAAATGCAGTTACAACTAAAAGAGAACATATACTAAATTAGGTTACAGTATAAGAAACAAAATGGAACAATATACAGAAAAACTCACCTAGACAGGTTAGCTAAGTCTACCTGAGGTATGAAGATTTCAAAGTCCAGACAATCACTGGTTTGCAAAAATATTTCAGTCTTTTGGTAGCAGCTTTTGGTTCTTAGGCAAGAGAGTCCAAGCAAAATGTGTAAAATGGCTCTGAGTGTCTTTGCTGGGGAGTTTATATAGAAGACCCCCCCAGTTTGTGAGTAAAGACTGGCCCTTCCAGATCAGTGAATAGAGGTCATCATTTCTCTTTAGGCCACCGGGTGTCACTGCTGCACTTCCCAAAAATCTTATTTTCCTGATAATCTTTGATGTTTCAGATTCCCATAGTTAACACAGGGTTTACAATCTCACACACGTATACTAAAAGGATGTGTTTCTTTTTCTATTACCTCACACAGGCCTGTTAGAAGGATCTTTCCTGGCTAAAACATCCTGGACTTTGAACTGGCTTAATTTAATTAGTTATACGGAAGATCCTGTAAGTTTTGTTACTATACAGGTGATTTTATTACTTCTGTTTCCCTTGATCAGTTCCTATTGGAAATACCCCTTTGATCATGCATCCACAAGCTTTTTGACAAGAACTTGTCAGATTTCTGCAAGCAAGGCTGGCCTTGTAGGTCAGAGGAAGGTCAACCCCCTTTTTTTTGTTTAAAACAGTCTTTTCTCTATGTGCTTTTGCTGATAGAATTACATATAAAAAACATATATACAACAGAATAATATCTACAAATAAGAGCTAGCAGTGGAGTAGCTCACCACAGCCTGCAGTGGAGAACAGTGCAGACACAGATATGTAGACCTGCAGTGCCGGAAGAGGCAGCAGCTGGACTGTTTGAGGCGCATGGTGCATAATGGCACTGCACCTGTGCCAGGTAAGTAGACACCTCTCTCATAGCTGAGCCTTTTGCATGTCAGTGGGTGTGGACAGCCATGTACACACTACACATGTGAGTACATATGTGTTGGGAGGGTCACTGCATTCATGCCTGTCATGCTGCTCGGTATGTCTCATGCAGTGCACTATGTGCACCACTATGGGTATAGTGGTGCCCGTGTGTGGGTCAACAGTGCCTGTGTCTGTGATCGTACATGTGACATGCATTGATGGAATCATGTGACAGGTATCAGTGTTGTCCATCACGGATTGTGTAGCACATGTACATTGCACCTACAGTGCACATGTGTCTCATACAACATACAGTCGTGGCCAAAAATATTGGCGCCCTTGCACTTTTTCAAATAACTCAATTCCTCTAAACATAAGTTGAAATTAACAACAGTACAGTATTTGGTCTCCACAATTCTTTATTTCTCTGTTAATAATACAGAACCTTTGTTTTTGATTCAGAATTTAATATATCGTTTTAAATCAGAAAATGAAAAGAAATGGCACTGACAAAATTATTGACACCCTAGACTTAATATTTGGTAGCACAGCCTTTGGTCAAAATAACTGCAATCAACCACTTTCTATAGCCATGGATGAGCTTCCTGCACCTCTCTACTGGCAGTTTGGCCCACTCTTCTTGTGCAAACTGCTCCAGTTCTCCCAGATTTGAAGGGTGCCTTCTCCCAACTGCTGTTTTCAGACCTCTCCACAGGTTTTCAATGGGATTTAGATCTGGACTCATTGCTGGCCACTTCAGAACAGTCCAGCGTCTTGTCTTGAACCATTCCTGGGTGCATTTTGAAGTGTGTTTGGGGTCATTGTCCTGCTGGAAGACCCATGACCTTCGACAGAGACCCAGCTTGACACTGGGTTCAACATTGCGCCCAAAATGGCCTGGTAATCTCCAGATTTCATGATGCCATGCACACGCTCAAGGCACCCAGTGCCAGAGGCAGCACAGCAACCCAAAAATCACTGAACCTCCTCCATGTTTGACTGTAGGAAGGTGTTCTTTCTTTGAAGGCTTCATTTGTTTTCTGTAAACACAGAGATGATGTGCTTTACCAAAAGCTCTAATTTGGTCTCATCTGTCCACAGGACATTCTCCCAGAAGGATTTTGGCTTGTTCAGGTGTGTTTTGGCAAACCCCAGTCGGGCTTTCTTATGTCTCTCTCTCAGCAGTGGGGTCCTCCTGGGCCTCCTACCATATAACCCCCTTTCATTGAGTTGGCGATGGATGGTGCGAGTTGAAACTGTCATACCTTGTGTCTGAAGGTCAGCTTGAATCTGTTTGGCAGTTGATCGAGGTGCTTTCTCCACCATTCGAACAATCCTGCGCTGCAATCTTCGATCAAGTTTTCTCTTGCGGCCACGTCCAGGAGAGTTGGCTACAGTGCCATGGGCCTTAAACATCCTGATAACATTACGTATAGCAGAAGCAGGAACATCAAGGTCTCTGGAGATTGATTTGTAGCCTTGAGATTGTCCATGCTTATTACAATCTTTCATCTGACCTCCTCAGACAATTCTCTGTGTCTTTTCTTCTTTTCTCCATGCTCATAGTAGTACACACAGTGACACAAAACAGGAGAATGAGTCATTTTCTATTCAAACTGGTTGAATGAGTGATTTTTATATTGCAGGCACCTGCAACTCACCACAGGTGAGTTCAATTCCAAAGTGAAGGAGAATCACCTGCTTGAAATCTAATTATTTCTAACTACTTCTAAAAGGTGCCAATAATTTTGTCTGGGCCATTTAAGGATTTCTGTGTGGAATAAGCGAAGACTTAGTAACTTTTTCTGCTTTTTGTGTTTTATTCCATTGCAAAGCAAAGAAATACATATGTGGATACCAAAATATTTTTTAATTTCAACAATTTTCTGGAAGGGATGGTGCATTATTAAAAAAAACTGCAAGGGCACCAATATTTTTTGGCCACGACTGTATGCTTATTGGGGAGGGCACATTACACTGTTTGATAGTTGTGCAGTGTGTACCTGGCTCAGTTGGGGGGGGGTTATTGATGTCCATGATGGTACTGACAGTGGTCTATTCCCTTCACTCTGCAGACCACAATGCCGGGGGACTGCAATGAGGGGGCAGCCAGAGGCCCAGGATCCAAGCCAGCAGGATGGGGCAGTGGTGGCAGCAGGATGCCATACGTGAGTATGCTCATATGTTGTCTACTTGTGTTACATACCTTGCTGGGTGGGCCATGTTTAATACCTTATACGGCACTGGGTTGCCAACATATGTGCATTTGCCCTGTGTCATGTCACTGGAACCAGGGACATGTGGCCATGGGGTGCCCATGTTGCTGTGCTGCTGGGGAGGACATCACACACACCTACTGCTGCCTGTGGTGTGGTGCACCTGGACACTGCCTATCCTGCCCACACAGACTATGGGCTTGTGTTATGGCAGCACATGACTGCTCACAGTCCTGCACTGCTGCATCATGGTGTGCTCTGCATGCCTGCACCAAGCAGGGGTTGTACTCTGCACGTTGCACTTGCCTACATGGGCACACACCCTCCTTGGTGCTGCTGTCCTCCCATGCTGCATCTGCACTCTGGGTGTTGCATGTCAGCCATTCAGTGGCCCTGTGTCACACCTGTGTCTGTGACATGGGCATGACTGCCTCCTTGCATCCTACACATCAGACTACACGTGGTGGCATATGGTCCACTGTGGGAATGTCAGTCAACACTGATGGAATGTGTAGGGGGCGCTGTTATCCCACTGTGTTCGCCATGTGTGCTGTGCATGGTGTATCTGCTACCATTCCATGGTTGTATTGTACCATTGCCTGTGGCAGCTCCTCCTGTGTACTGTGGTGCACGTCACCCATACATGTGCCATGGCCATGTTTGCACTGTATACATTGTACGGTGGCCATGAGTTGTGTGGTACTCATGACTGTGTGATGCTGGGTGGGTGTACTGTCAGGTTCCTATGGTTGTGTGTCTGCTCACAGCATGCATACACCACATGGTATGCCTATGGCCTAGACATGGTCTCTGCAGACATCGTGTTCTCACAGTGGTGTGGGCACGTGTGCGCCATCTGCATCATGCATACATATTGGTCACATTGCACTGTGCTGCACACTGTGACCACTGACCCGTTGTCTTCCGGGGGTGTTGCTACTGATGTATGGCTCAGTGGTGCATCATAGCTCTGGGGTACTGTATCCATTGCATGCCCACATGACACACTTGTGTCATGGACAGTGTCTGAGGCTGTGCAGGGGGGTGTGGGGACACCTGCACACTGTCTGCTACACAACTCTGTGGATTGCCGCTATAGGCCACCGTCTGTTGACATGTGGACAGTGGTTGTGAGGTTTATGATTGTGATGTCGCAGTGTCCCCTGACTCTACCTTCTGTTCCATTGGGCAGCATGTCCCAGTCATTCTGTTGCTACAGTTTGTTTGTTGTTGCTATGGGGTATACTGTGGTTTACCTCGGGGAGCTGTGTAGCTGTACTGTGACTGGGGCTACATTGGGTATGCATGGGGCATCGTCCCATCTGTGGTGGTGGTGGCAATGGCCTTATGAGCCTTCATGTGTGCGTTGGATGGGCATGTGTGTATCATGGAGTTTAGTGCTGCCACAGGCACAGGTCAGGTGGCATGTGCACTGTTTCCATTGTTGGGTACATGGACATACTGGTTGGGATATGCTGCCCTTCTCTGGGGCCACATCCTGAGTTCTGCATTGTTCTACGGTATCAGTGCACCATTCTTACATGGGCAACATTCCCCCCTAGATCAACATCGGGAGCTCACTGTGGGCCAGACGTTCCAAGGAAGGAGAGGGCTGGGACGAACTCCTAGGGCAGATTGTGCACCAGCAGTGTATGTTGTCGGAGCAGCAGGCAGTGCTCATATAAGAAACCTGAAAAATTGCTGACATCCTGGACCAGCATCTTCTGGGGCAGAACCAGGCTGCAAACCCTTGATCCCCCTCTTCCCTTGTTTTTCACCCTTCTGTTCCCCACCCCCATTTTGGTTGTTGTTTATTTTATAAATATATGTACATAGTTTGTATTGTTGTTTCTATAATATATATTTTTTCTTGTTGTATTCCTGTGTCCTGTCTCTTTCTTGGGTAACTGTAGTCAGTGTCACTGCTGTGCTGTGTTGCACCTACTGACCATCTAGTTCACCATGGTGGATGCCATCCTGGCCTCTCTTGTGGTGCTGGTTTCACCACAGTTCTCCCTGCGCTGTCTGTGGCTGCGCATCTGGCAGTGGGTGGGTATGGTAGGTTTATCCTCCAGTTGGCTGACACAGTCTGTTCTCCATGTGTACCCTGCATGGCCCATGTGTGTGACAGATGACATCTGTCTTGTGTCTGCACATGGACATGGTCTGTTCCCAGTCCCTTAGGTGCACCCCTACGGTGTTGCCTAGCAGTTGGGGGGGGGCCTCGGTCTGTGGGCCTGTGTGTGGCTTTGTCCATGTGGTCATGGCTGACGTCCATCCTCCTGTGTCCTCCCGCTGTGTATCCTGTGGTGTGCTGTCCCCTGATCTGTGTCAGGGATCCTTGTCCCCTTCCCCTATGCACAGTCAGCACTGGTTGGGGTCATAATGCCACACAGACATGGCTGGTCCTTTCTGTGGGTCACATCACCACTGTCCCATCTCTGTGCCTTTTCCACAGTTCACATCCATATAGTGTTCTACATTTTGGGGTTCCTCTCTTGGCATTGCCTTTGGTGTTTCTTTTGTTGTTGTTTGTGTTGTACACTGCTGTATGCTCAGGTTTTCACACTTTAGGCACCACTTCTTTGCATGCGCCTCAGTAGACACATGGTTCACCTGTGCCTGACTCATCCTTTGTGTGCACTGTGCTGCTGTTGCTGTTTGCACTGCCCGGTTGCTATTTTCAGAGCTGTCTTCTTTGCTATATTCAGTGCTGTCTTCTTGGCTGGGCTATTTTTGCACTGCACTCTAAGCCCTGTTTGCCCACCTTCGTTGGCATGCTGTTTTACCCCTAGGCTATTCCTTTGAATATTGCATGCAATTGGATGTGGGTTAATTTTGCCCTGCGGCTAAGTTTTGAATACTGAGCCCCATCTGTGTTAAGACTTGTTCTATAATCGTTTTTCAAGAATGCAGTCTCTGTCACTCCCTCTACATGGTTGTCATCCCACTTAACATAAGTTAAAATTGCCCATTATCAATATATCATCTTTATTTGATGTTATATTAATTTCCATCATAAGGGTTTCATCAGCCATTCTACTACTGTTTGGTGGTCTGTTACATATCTTAATCTGAATTTCCTTTTGTGCTACATCATACAGATGTATCCATATACTCTCTACCTGTTCCCTTTCTGTCAATGTTTATTTATTTATTGCATTCTAAGAGTATACCTTTGAGCTGGAAACTCATTTACAAAGGTTCCATGACTTCCGGTGATGCACTGGTGATGGCCGCATGGTAACTCAGTGAGCTCCTGAACCCCACGCACTGAATCAACATTAATCTCTCCATAAAGTGAGGTTCTGGACACTATTAATATTGTAAGTGCACACAGCTGATGGGAAGTAAAATGCAACTGCAATTTGGACGCCAAAAATCCACTGAAAGAAAAAAGATGAAGCGGCTATCAACTGACGATGCAATGGAGAACCTAGCGACCTCGCTGCAGCCCAGATCTCCATCGGAATCGTCGGTAGATTTGGAGATGGGAGAGGAGGACCAGGGAATGCAAACCACAAAAGCCATCTTTAAAATATTAAAGTTGGCCCCCAAAATTGAGACCTCCATAGCAGATTTAAGGATGAAGTTAAAGAATGTGGACAAGAAGGTGAATGCTCAGGAAACAAAAATTACCACAATAACTGAGGCACAAGAAACAGCAGACAGAGTCCGAATATGCCTTCTTAAATGGGATAGGACCACCCATGTATAGCTAGAAGATGTGGGAAACTGCGCTCACCATAATAATTTTAGAATATATGGGGCGAAAGAAGGAGCGGAGGAAGGTTTTGCAACAACAGCATACTTCATAACCCATCTTCTCCGCACTGTCCTTTCTATTCCTGCAGACCTGGTAATCGATATTGTGCATGCACACCACTCACTGGGACCAAGACCTACTGATCCACAACAGGCTAGACCTTGGTCATGGGTGGTGAGAATGTTAAAACACCAAACTGAGGAGCAAATTTTAGCAGAAGCCTGGAGATATAAGGATCTACAATTTGAAGGGGCCACAGTCTAGTTTGATCATGATTTCTCAAGTGAACTGCAGTACAAAAGGAATCAAGTCAGAGCAGTGATCAGAGAGCTAAAAAAGAAGCACAATAGTAAAGCGCAACTTAATTTTTCTGCTAAATTGAAGATTTGTACAGATGGGGGAACCAAAGTCTTTAGCTCACTGGCAGAAGCCATCCCCTTCCTGAGAGAACACAGAGTGACACTCCCAGATGTCGGCATGGACTTGCTGGAGAAAAAGCTGATTTTGGGTACTTGCAATGTAACGCTGCATGGTTGGAGAAGGGGCCCAACTTGGTCACTTCCAAAGCACTTTCCCCCTGAGCTAACAAAATTGTTGAGCAACACAGAACAGAAAGGAGCTTCATCTGAGGAAAAGAACTGCATGGACAATAGAGGTTTGAACTGCATGGAGATGCTGCGAAAGGTACTGTTTGTGCTGCACTGCGCAGTGTCTAGCATCTGGGGTAATGTGATACAGCATTAGTAATTAGAACTGGGTCCAAGGAGGGCTTGGGTGGTGATCTTCATTTCTTTGGACTATCCAGGTTTACTACGGTTGAAAATATTTGCAGGGAGAGCCATTAATACACACTGGATCTGTAGGGGGATTTAAGGGACTGCTTTTTCTTTTGATTGGGGGTTATATAAATGGTGAAATATATAGATGGAAGCCCTATGAGGTTAAAAGAGGACATTTTATAAGGGGGATAAGCAGTTTTATTTTATTAAATGTCAATTGTTAAAGTTAATTAACAGTTTCCCCCCCTCTTTTTTTTTTTTTGAGTTTTTCAGGGGGAACTGATGGGATATACCCATGGCAGAACCTCTTTTGAGAGAGACAGGAAAGCTGGGAATGTATTGGAAAAGGTTTACTAATTTTTTTACAAAAGTATGAGATATATCAGGTCCAGATCTGGGGCCAGAAGTATAAACAACCCTCATTAATGTATACAAAAGCTGTGGAAAGAAAGGTTCAGATGGCAGTCTCTCCCTATTACAGTTCGAATGGGGGACATGGTGTGTGGGGAGGGGGGGAGTTATGGATGGAGAGTATACAACATACATCCGCTAATATGCTCACTACCGTGGTGACTAAGGGGTACTTCAGTGGAATTCTCACCAGAATACTGGTGGTGCTTTGGGTTGTCTCTATTAGTTTAAGGGGGCAATGGTCAAGGGCACAACCAGGGCAGATGTTATGTTTGCTAGTACACAACCAATGTATTTGGACTATTCCATCGATACTCACCTAGGAAGTATGCAAAAACAATGGTTAATAAGGATACTAACTGGTTTGATAAGGAGATCAATTGATTTACTGATCGTAAGATTAATGTTGGTCTTATCTCAACAGTTACAAGTTACGCAAGTTACTTTATTTTGTTCTTTTAATAACTTAGATGTGGGTGTGTATTTCAAAGGTTGTAAGGAATCTTGATTATTTGTTAAGAAATTGATGGTGTTAAAGGAAGACTTTATGGGAATTAAAATGGGTACATTACAGCTGAGTTCATATAATGTTAAAGGTATCCATTCTCCAGTAAAACCGATGAAAATTTTGGCAGAATTAAAAAGAATGAATGCTGATATAGTTTATTTGCAAGAGTCACATATGACTAAAGAAGAACACTTACAACGTAGGCGTATGTGGGTGGGACAAATTTATGCCTCTTCCAGACCTTCAGGGCGAAAGGCTGGAGTAGTTATTTTAATTAGTAGAAAATGCCCATGGGTATTGGACAGTTTGGAAAATGATGAAGAAGGAAGAAAGGTTTATAAGAGTTACAGGCCAATTAAATGGGAACACCTTACATTTAGTAAATATTTATGGTCCAAATGAGGGAGCCTCTGTTTATTTCAGAGCAATATTTGAAAAGATGGCAATCCCCCCTCCAGGCCAAATTTTGTTGGTGGGGGGGATTTCAATTGTGTTTTATCTCTGGAATTAGATGGGTCCTCAGGATATCCTGTGACAAACAGAGGTGTTACAAAAACACTTTGAGCACTGATGCAGGAAGCAGGTTTAGAGGATGTGTGGAGGGTGCAACACGGGAATGAGAAAGACTACACATTTTTCTCTTCAGTGCAACAATCTTATTCGAAAATAGATCTTATTTTGACCCCAAAAAATTAGTTGCACACTGTATTACAATCCAAGATACATGACATTACAAACTCTAACCATGCACCAATTTCAGCAACCTTCTGCATAGGGGATGACCCTCTTAAAAAATTATGGAGACTAAATTTTTCTCTCTTAACTGATGAGGCTTTAGTGAGCAAACTAAAAGAGATTATCAAAGAGATTTATGACGCTCAAACAAACCAGGGGTGTGCAGTCCGGTTTCGATGAGAGGCAACCAAAGCAGTGGTTAGAGGAGAGTTAATTAGTGCTACAGTGGGTAAAAATAAACTATCCCAACTTACTCATTCCCAGTTTCTGCAGATGGTAAGGGAATTGGAGGCAGAACATAAGGGGAATCCAAAAAATAAGGAAATAAAGGAGAAATTGGATAAAGCTAGGGATGATCTTAGGAAATTCGAGGATGCAAAGGCAGAGGGCACCCTCAGATTCCTAAACTGCAACTATCAGGAGCTTGGGGGTAGGGTAGCCAAATTGTTGGCCTTCTGCTTAAGGAAAACTATGGCTGAAAGGACAATTTCATGTATTAGCGGGGAATAGTGGGGGGGGGGAGACAAAATTGGTTACTCCTAAACAGATACTGGAGGATTTAAAAAAAAATGTTACGAACAATTATATACTAACATACTAAAATGCCAGCAGAATAGGTCAAATGGTCTCACGAGTCTGCATGATTTTCTGCACCCGCACTGAGGGCCGATTTTGGTGTCCCCCTCTTTGGGTTATACTGTCCCCAGTACCAGATGTTCCATAGAAACATAGACTTTGACGGCAGATAAGGACCACTTGGCCCACCCAGTCTGCCCATTTCCCTACCTATTGGATAAGCTGCAGATTCTAGTTAACCAACAGCCTACTTCCTGCAACCCCCCACTATAATTGCCTTATGTCTGTCCCATGCATGTTTGAATTCCCCCACTGTTTTAGACCCCACAACCTCTCCAGGAAGGCGGTTCCATGTGTTCACCACTCTCTCTGTTAAAAATAATTTCCACATTACCCTTGGAGCCGTCCCTCTAACTTTAAATTGTGCCCCTTGTTCTTACACATCTCTTTTCTGAAAGATGCTACCTCCTGGACTTTGTTGATACCCTTGAGGTACTTAAAAGTTTCTATCATGTCCCCCCGTCCCTTCTTTCATCAAGGGTATACATATTAAGCTCTCTCAGTCTCTCTTCATATGGTTTCTGATGTAGACCCAGCACCATTTTAGTTGCCCTCCTCTGGACTGCTTCCATCCTGTCGATGTCCTTGCGTAGATGAGGTCTCCAAAACTGCACGCAGTACTCCAGATGGGGTCTCACCAACTGTCTGTATAGATGGATAATCACTTCCCTTTATCTACTTGTGATGCCCCTCCCTATGCATCCCAGTATGCCCCTGGCCCTCCTTACTGACTTCTCACATTGCTTACCTACCTTTAGGTCATCTGATATGACTACACCCAGATCCCTTTCCATTACTGTTGTCGTTAGTACCTCCCCTGCTATTGTGTACTCTTCTCCTGGATTTTTATTTCCCAGGTGCATTACTTTGCACTTCTTTGCACTGAATCTAAGTTGTCATATGTCTGACCATTCCTCTAACCTTGCCAAATCCCTTCTCATCCTTTCTACCCCCACCTGTGTATCAACTCTGTTGCAGATCTTTGTGTCATCTGCAAAGAGGCATACCTTTCCTTCCAGACCCTCTGCAATGTTACCTATAAAGACGTTAAAGAGGACTGGACCCAGTACTGAGCCCTGAGGTACTCCACTAGTAACCCCCCTTTCTTCAGAATGTGTTCCATTCACTATTACCTTCTATGTCCTGTTGTGCAGCCAGTTTGCTACCCAGGCTACCACCCTGGGACCCACTCCACCTGTATTGTGCCTGGTCAGATTTACCCTCCCCCTGTACCTGTCCCATCCCCTCTTAAACCCGTCCACAGTCTCCATCTCTACCAGCTCCCTGGGCAGTGCATTCCATGGCTCTACCACCCTTTCAGTGAAATAACATCTCCTCCTCTCCCCTCTGAGCCTGCCCCCTTCCAGCTTACACCCATGACCTCTTGTTGCCCCACTCTCCTTCCACTGGAGTACCCTGACTGGGCCTCCTTTATTGATCCCTTACTTAAAGACCTCTATCATGTCCCCCCTGTCCTTCCTCTCCTCCAGGGTGTACATGTCGAGCTCCTTGAGCCTCACCACATATGTTCTCTCCCCCAGGCCCCAGATCATTTTGGTTGCCCTCCTTTGGACCCTCTCTAGGAGTGTAATGTCCCTCTTTAAATGTGGTCTCCAAAATTGTACACAGTACTCGAGGTGTGGCCTAACCAAGCAGTTGGACAGTGGAAGGATCACTTCCGCCTTTCTGGAGGTAATGCCCCTGGCGATGCATCACAGCATCCTATTTGCCCTTGCCGCTGCCCTCCTACAGGTCTCCAAGTTGTTCATTTTGACATCTACCACTACCCCTCCGTGACTTGAATCATGTCTCCTCCCACAGTATACCCCTGGCCTGGATTTCTGACTCCCAGGTGCAGAACCTTGCACTTCCCTGCATTGAATTTTAGTTTCCATTTTCCCGACCACCTTTCCAGGGCCTCCAGGTCCTCCTGCAAGGCCACCCTCCCCTCCTCCCCCTCCACCACTGCACCTAGCTTTGAGTCGTCTGCAAAGAGACTCATCTCACTCCTGATCCCCTTCCTGATGCCTGAGATATAGGCATTGAACAGGAGTGGCCCCAGCACTGACCCCTGGGGAACCCCACTTGTAACCCACCTTGGGGATGAGGCTAACCTCCAACCACCACCTTCTGAGTACACTCAGAGAGCCAATTTCTATCCATCTTAGCACTCCTCACCCCCATTTCTCCGCTTAGCCAGCAGGCCACTGGGGGGTACCGAATCAAACGCCTTGCTAAAATCCGGAAAGAGGACGTCCACTGGCCTACCTTAGTCCAGGGCCCTCGTCACCCAGTCTAGAACTCAACAAGATTTATCTGGCACAATCTTCCTGTGACAAAGCCATGCTGCCTATTGTCCAAGCCCCCAGTTTGCTCCAGTAACCCTCCCCCCCAGCCTATCCTTGACAATACCCTCCATCACCTTGCCGACCACCGATGTCAGGCTAACAAGCCTGTAATTTCCCATGTCCCCTCTTGATCATAGATACATAGACAGTGTCAGCAGATAAGGGCCTATGGCCCACCCAGTCTGCCCATTTGAGCTTGTAAGTTCAGTTTGTTTTCCTAGAAGTCTGTTGCCCCTTACCCCTGACCTCTAGAATTCCTTTATGTCTATCCCATGCATTCTTAAATCCTGTGATTGTTTCAGCCCCCACCACTTCCTCTGGCAGGGTGTTCCACTTGTCCACCACCCGTTCTGTGAAGAAATTCTTTCTCATGTTTCCTCTGAATCGTCCTCCCTCCAACTTCATCCCATGCCCTCTAGTCCTGGAACATCTTTTTCACTTAAAAATAGTGTTTTCCTGCACCCTGTTCCTCCTTCCTCCCTGTAAGATACTTGTATGTCTCTATCACATCCCTTCTCTCCCTCCTCTCCTCCAGGGAGTACATGTTCAGTTCCTTCAACCTGTCTTCATAGGACTTGTGATGCAATCCATGCACCATCTTTGTTGCCCTCCTCTGAACCTTCTCTACCCTGTCTATGTCCTTACGTAAGTATGGTCTCCAGAACTGCAACCTGTACTCCAGGTGGGGCCTCACTAGTGTCTTGTATAGGCGGAATTATGACCTCTCTTTTCTGCTGAGATGCCCTCGCCATACATCCCAGCATCCTATTTGCTTTACCCTGCTGCCTTGTCACACTGTTTCCTTACCTTGAGGTCATCAGAGATGACAACCCCAAGATCCCTTTCCTGCTTGTTGCATGCTATATCCTCACCCCCAACTGATATATTGTGCCAGGTTTTTGTGCCCCATATGCATTATCTTGCACTTCTTTGCATTGAATTTCAACTGCCAAACCCTTGACCATTCTTCAAGTTTCTGCAGGTCGCTTCTCATTCTGTCTACACCCTCTGGTGTGTCTACTCTGTTACAGAGCTTTGTGTCATCAGCGAACAGTGAAATTCTGCCTTCTAGATCCTGCGCAATGTCACTGATGAAAATGTTGAATAGGACCGGTCCCAGCACTGATCCCTGTGGTACCCCACTGGTCACTCTTCCCTCTGTGGAGTGACAGCCATTTACCACCACCCTCTGTGTCCTGCCACCCAGCCAGTTACCTATCCACCACACTACTGTCCTGCCCACACCCATATTCCCCAGTTTGTGTAATAATCTTCTATGTGGCACAGTGTCAAAGGCCTTGCTGCAGTCCAGATAGGCCATGTCCGCTGCCCTCCCTGATCCACCTCCTAGTCACCCAGTCAAAAATTCCATGAGGTTGGTCTGACATGACCTCCCTGGTGAAACCATGCTGCTGGGTCCTGTAATCCATTGACAACCAGATGTTTCAACAATCTCTCCCTTCAGTAGTGCTTCCATGATCTTCCCCACTACCGAGGGTGAGGCTGACTGGTCCTGTAGTTCCTTCGTTCCTCTTTGTTCCCACTTTTGTATAAGGGGACTACATCTGCTGTCCTCCAGTCTTTGGGTACCTCCCTGTTTCCAGTGATCGGCTAAACAGGATAGCCAGAGGTTCAGCCACCACCTCTTAGTTCTTTAAGGACCCTGGGGTGCACCCTGTCTGGCCCCATTGCTTTATCAACTCTTATTACTTCCAGTTCCTTTAGGACCCTTTCGTGTAAAGGGACTTGTGTCCATTTCTGCACCATTTTCACCCTTGTACTCCCTTCAGAACCATTACCCCCTCTTCCTCAGTAAAGACTGAGCAGAAATACCTGTTCAGTATGTCAGCTTTACTGTTGTCATCCTCCAAGCTGCTCCCATCCTCCCCTTCAGTCTCACTATCCCTCCTTTGTCTTTCTTTTTTTCACTTATGTACCTGTAAAGGTTTTGTCCTCTACCCACTGATTTTGCAATGTGTTCTTCTGTCTGAGCTTTGGCTTCCCCTATGACCTCCCTGCCTCCCTTTGCTTCTCCTGGTACTTCTCCTATCCCTTCTGCCTGTGTCTTTTGTATTGCCTGAATGCAATCTTTTGGCTTTCACTTTCTTTTGCTACCTCTTTGGAAAACCATAATGGTCCCTCTTTCTTTCCTCTTGCTAACCTGCTTAATGCATAATTCTGTTGTTCTTGTAATCCCCATTTAAATACTGCCCACTGTTCCTCAACCCGATTCCTGTCCCATTCCTTAATGCCTCTTTCAAGTATCTCCCATCTTCCCAAAGTCTGCCCCTAAAATCCAGGATACGTGTTTTGTGTGGTTTGGTCCTGCTCTTTCTGTGATTTCAAACCACAATGACTGGTGGTCACTGTTACCCAGGTGCTCCCCACTGTTACCCCCATCACACTGTCCCTGTTTGTGAGCACAAGGTCCAGTATTGCCTTCTGCCGAGTTGGTTCCATGACCAGTTGCTTGAGGAAGGCACCCTGAAGGAAGTCCAGGATAAATCTGTCTAGTTGATGCTGTTGCTGGGATGCTCCAGTCCACGTCCTGGAATATTGAAGTCTCCAACCAGTACTACTCCTCACTCCTTGTCTGCCATCCTTGGATGGCTAGCATCAGCTCCCTATCTGTTTCTTCCTCTGGGCTGGTGGTCTATAGACCACACCTGTGCGGATGGCTGTCCCATTTTCCTTTCCAGCTTAACCCACAGTATCTCTCCCCATTTTGTTCCTCCTGGATCTCTGTGGCCCTTATGTCATTTTTCACATACAGTGCCACTCCTCCTCCCTTCCTGCCTGCTCTGTCTCTTCTGAATATGTTGTAGCCAGGTATGGCCATCTCCCAGTCATGGTTATCATTACACCAGGTTTCAGTGATGGCCACAATGTCCAGGTCTGACTGTACCATGACAGCCTCCAGATCTTCCATCTTGTTGCTAAGGCTCCTGGCATTTGCATACATGGCTTTCCATGATTTGACCTCCTAGACTGCTTCACTGTTCTACTCAGCCCCTTCCTTGGTTGTCATTTATCCCTGGTTCTCCTTGCTGTCTACCCTTCTGCTGAATTTGCCCTTTTCTGCTTATCCACCTCTTGGGCACTAATCTCCATCTTTGCATGCTGCTTTGCAGAGATAGCCACTCTCTGGTTCACTGGTTCCACTGCTAGCTGGGGGATGAGCAAGTAGGTACCCTCCTTGCTGGCCTCACACCTCTTTGCAGTTTAAATGCTTGTCAATGTAGCATTTAAACTTATCATTGAGTGCTTGGATTCCCTCCAGGATGGATGCAGGCCGTCAGCAGCTGAACAAACCTCCATCCCTCCAGGTGAGTCCCTCATCACCAATGAATCAAACCCTTCCTCACAGCACCAGTTCTTCAACCATGAGTTAAAGTTCCTGGTGCATGCACTCCTATGTTTCTCCTTGCCTCTCACAGGTAGTACTTCTGAGAAAGTGACAGAAGTAGCTACTTGCTTGAGCCCTCCCAGTTTCCTAAACTCTTCCTGAACTTCCTTTGCTCCCATTTGCCAGGTCATTAGTACCTAGGTGAATAATGACATCCAGCTCACCCTCCCGGCCTTGCCTCCCAGTGATCCCCAGGATCTTCCTTCCATCCCTCCATGTCAGAGCACCTGGTCAGGCACCTCACCTCCTGTCCTCCCTCCTGTGTTCCTAGCTGGATCCTCTTATGATGGAGTCCCCCACCAGGATTCGCCTCCTCCTCTGGGGTCCACTGCTTCCCGCTGAGGTCACCTCCTTGGCTAACCTCCACATCCTTTCCTTCCACTTCTGGGTACCTCTATTTGGTTGTCCTTGCCACGTGTGGCATATGAGTTCTTGAGTGAATAGGATCTGGGATGTGCCTCTGCCTGACTGCTCTAACCCTCCCTGAGCCCACTGTCATCCAAGTGCTCCTCGTTCTCGGCATCCTTTGAGGCAGCTGCATTGGACTGGGTGGTCCCTGGATAGGGGTGATCAACTCTTGTGGATCGGCATGACATGGGCCACCCTCTAGTCTTGGGGCACCCACCCAGTCCTCAGAGAGATGTTGAAAAGCTTTGCTAGAGGGACTGCCAGGACATCTGCCAGTTCCCTCAGCACCCTGGGATGTATCTCATCTGGCCCAAGTGCTTTGCCCGTCCGAAGGGACCTGAGGGCTTCCCTTACTCTCTCTACTGGGATTTCAGCCTCGTTCTCCCCCTTTTCACCATGCACTGCTGGGCCCCCACCTGTCTGTGGTGGCCACTCCCTTTCCCCAGACCCAGCAGGGCCCTTGGTCTCTACCGGTCTCACCCCTTGCTCTGGTTTGCACCTGCTCCCCTTGCAAGATCTAGCCCCGCCATCCCCCTGGTATAAACTGAGGCAAAGTACTCATTTAGGACTTCTGCCTGTTCCCCTGCCTCCTGTGCCCAACCATCCCTTACCCTTATCTTGCTGATCTGCCCCTTTACTATCCTTTTTTCCCCTATGTACCTAAAGAACCCCTTGTCCCCCCTCCGGATCCAACTGGCCAAGCACTGCTCCTTTTTTGCCTTAGCTGCTCTCACCATCCTGGTGACTGTCTTGGCTGTCAGCTCATATTCTCCTGATCCCTTTCACTCCTTGACCACTTGAAGTGCCTATAGGCCGCCTTCTTTTCCTCACCACCTCCTGTACCTCCCGGGTCCACCAGCAGGGTTTTCTGGCCTTACCGAACTTCGCCTTTTCCTCTGCGCAGGATCTGGTAACCTCCTGTATTCCCCTCCTAATGATCCTCCACCTGCTGTCAGCATCCATATCTGGCCTTATCCTGTCTAGATGATCTTTAGGGATCCTTCCCATCTCCCCGAAGTCTGCACCCCTAAAGTCTATTACTACCGTCTTTGTTCGGCTTTCCTCCCCCCCAGGTCCAGGAAGAACCAGACTGGGGCATGATCACTCCCAGCCAATGGGTCCCTCACCTCTAGGCCACTAATCTGATCACAGTCTGCCAGGACTGTGTCCAGTGTCTGGGCCTCCCTAGTTGGCTCACCCACCTGTTGTGTCAGAAACGCATCCTGGAAGACATCAAGCAGCCTCTGCTCTCTGGCCACTGGTAATGACATAGTCCGCCAGTCTGTTCCTGGCATGTTGAGGTCCCCCATTACTATTACCCTTCCCTTTCCTAATCTACAGTGTCCCTCAAGATTTGCCACCAAACTTTCTTCTAGGACCCTGCCAGTGCTGGTGGTCTGTATATCACTCTGACCTTTACTCTCTTACCCCCGTGTCAGCAAGGTGACCCAAATAGCCTCCACATTCCCCTCTGCCTCCTTTACCCCTCCAATACCCACGCCATTTCTGACTAACAGTGCTACACCACCACCCCTTCCCTCCCCCCTATCTTTTCTGAACATAGTGTGGCCCTCCAGACTTAGGTCCCATTCGTGCCCTTGAGTGGCCCAGGTCTCAGTGACTGCTGCCACATCTACCTCCCCCTCACCTAGCATTGCCTGGAGCTCAGGCATTTTATTTCCTAAGCTCCTGGCATTTATCAGGACCAATCTCCACCCCTTTTCCCTCCTCTCCTTTCTCCCCCTTGAGCTCCCATTTCTCAGCTCCTGCACCCTACCTGCTGACCCAGTTCCATATCTCCCTAGCCCCCTAGAGGAATGGAGTCCATGTCCCTCATTTATCATATCTGCTGGCACTGCTCCTTTTTTGATTCCTCCCCCCCTTCACAAAGTTTAAACCTCACCTTTCACTGATGAACCCAGCTAGTTTGAGCTTTAGGATTTCCTTCCCCTCCAAATTAAGGTGGAGTCTGTCCCTAGCATACAGCCCCTTATCCTCCTAGGTCTCCCCCCAGTCCCCCACCAGGCCATACACCAATTCCCCACACCACTCCCTAAGCCACTGATTTATCTCTCTAATCTTCATCTTGTTTTCCCCAGTAGCCCTTGGCACCAGCAGGATTTCTGAAAAGGAGATCTTACAGCCTATGGAAAGGCATACCCTGGCCAAATCCCGGAACCTTGCCTGAATTTCTAGTTCACTATTACCACCTATGTCTTTTGTCTCCAAGTGCACTAGAATGTCCGGGGTCTCCCCGCATTCCCTTGCCAGTGAATACAGCTCATGCTTGGCCTTGTGCACTGTCAGGCCTGGGTGGCATTTGGTTCTGATCAGACAGCTTTTACCCTCCTCCTGCCCCTCCCACTGTATGCCTCTGATCATGGAGTCCCCAAATAGCAGTATTCTAACTTCCCCCTTGCCTTCCTGTTCACCCCTTGGGTTCCCCCTCCTTCCATGCCCCTCCTCATCCCTTCATCCAGATTCTCCCCTCAACTGGCTCCTCGCACCTCCCACAGTCTGGGTGTTGAAGGTAGCCCCTTCACTATTGTCCCTGGTCACCTCCTCTGCCCATGTCCTGGCCTCCTTTATCTCCCCCACCTGAGTATCTTTCTCTGTATCTCTTTCCCCACTCCTTACTAATCCATCCATTTGCCTATTTGGCTTTCTGCTCGCTATCATCCCATTTACATCCTGTGCCTTCCTGCCTGTCGTGCTCACCTGTTTCATACCATCAGCCTCCTCCTTGTTCCCCTGATCCTCCTTTTTCTTTTCCCCTCCTACCCCTCTTCCCCCATCCTGTCTGGGACCCCGTCTATTGTGCCCTTGACACCTGCCCTCTACACCCGTTCTATACATCCCTGCCCCAGTACACTAGTAACAGCAGCAGCATCCTCCTCCTCTTCCTCCCAACACACACCCTCTTCTACCAATGGCTAGAGGGTTAACACGATTTGTGCATTTCAGCCCATCCCTCAGTGCCCCTTTGTCCCTACTGCCTCTCTCAGTTTCCTTTGGACACCCCCAGACTCTTGCCTACTGCTGTGGAAATTTCCACCATTTGGGCCCCACCTGCCAGGGTCTCCAAGAGCCCTCTGTGTACCCCCTTCCCTCCTCTGCTAGTGTGAGCATCACTCTTCACTCCTCCCCCAACTCGGGAGGTCCCAGCACCTCGTGCTTCCATGTAGGTGACTGCTTGCCTCCTACCTCTCCAATCCTCCCCCCCCAGCTGCCTTCAGATCCCCTTTCCCTCCTCCTCAAGCTGTGCCAGCTGGTAGCACACTGGGCATCCCCCAAACTTCCAAGCCCAGTCCAGTATCATGGCCGCACCACACCCTGTGCACCCAACCACCCGCCCAAAGATACCTGCTCCAGTGATATGCAGTCTCTTCCCCATCATCACAGCAGTCTTTTCTAGGCCAAATTATCAACTCAATGGCTCTACAGTTTCTTGAGCTACCAGTACCTATACCTAGGCAATCCCCCCCCCCATACAGCATGCAGACCTTTAAACTTACAAAGTTTGGGTGGTTGTCCCACCTTGGACTATTTGCCTTACGTTAGTTTTACAGGGAATATTACAACTCCTACACCCCTCTCTCCCAGCCTTAAACCCCAATCCCCAGTGGCTAGAACTACATGAGCTGCACCTGAAGCCTTTTCCTCCAATTGCAGGGAAGGTGTACCCCTATAAATTAGCTGTGCTCTGGGGAGGAGGGTTGGGAGAGGGTGGGATTTGGGCCCACACACGACACTCACAAGTGTATCAGCCTTGTGTCTGCCCCTCACTGCACCTCCAAGCACTGCAACCTCCTCTGGAGGAAAGTCCCACACAAAACAACACTTATTAAACAAGTCAGCAATCCTGCTTAAAAGTCTACAGACTGATAAGAATTTAAAGCTTATCCAGCTACTAAACTCCCCAGCTGCTCAGCAAAAGCAGGTTCCCACAACCTCTACCAGCCCCAACTATTTCTGCAGTACTGCTATGTGAGAAGCCCTGGTATTTAAGCCTCTATGAGCTGTAAACTGATCCTGGCTGAGAAAGACAGAACCTTCTAGAAACTGCTCACAATACCTGTAGAAAAGATAAATGAATATCCAGCTTCCTCTATGGATCCCAAACACAAAACAACACTTATTAAACAAGTCAGCAATCCTACTTAAAAGTCTACAGACTGATAAGAATTTAAAGCTTATCCAGCTACGAAACTCCCCAGCTGCTCAGCAAAAGCAGGTTCCCACAATCTCTACCAGCCCCAACTGTTTCTGCAGGAAGATCAAAAAAAAAAAAAAAAACAGACCAAGTTCGTAACCAGAGAAGTTTCTTGAAAAATTTAAGTTACCTAAGTTATCAGAAGAAGTTGTACAACAACTTGATGCCCCATATCGCAAAAAGAGATCAGAGAAGCTATTAAAGACTTTAAAATGGGAAAATCACCAGGGCCAGATGGCTATTGTATAGCATTTTATAAAGTATTTCAGGATGTTCTGGCTCCTATCTTAATGGGCACATTCAATTCATGCCTTGAGGATAGGGGGATACCAAAAACCTGGAAAGATGCAATCATTACGGTTTTGCCGAAGCCAGTTAAATCAGCAGATAAATGTTCCTCTTATCGTCCAGTATCTTTCTTGAACCAAGATGTTAAAATTTTAACTAAGATCTTAGCTAAACGCCTACTAACTCATGTTAACAGTATTATTCATCCTGACCAAATGGGATTTATTCCGCACAGAAACCTTTATAATAATATATGTTGCTTGTTAAATGTTATGACTCAGAAATTTCCTGCTTCTACACCTCAGTTAGCTATTTTTTTATGATGCTGAGAAAGCTTTTGATTGTTTGAATTGGCCATACTTACAGATGATCATGAAACATTTGGGGACGGGGACACCTTTTTGACCTGGCTTTGACTCTTATATGATGGTCCAACTGCCAGAGTGCAAGCTGTTGTGAGAGTTGGGTTGAAATGGAACAAGAGGCATTTCCCTCTATACCTCTACATGTTTTACCGTGGACAATCACATTCCGGGAACTCTCACACCTTAATAACTTCTGGACAAAACACACTCTGAAGATCTGGCTACAGGTTAGACAAACTTGGAAGATATGTAGTAGTGTATGGGCTTTTATTCCATTGTGATTTATACCTGGAGTGGTGGGTAATAGGGGGAATCTATGTATTGCACAGTGGGGAAAAAAGGGGTCTGACTTCAATAACTAAATTTGTCGATGGGGAAGGTAATCTACTGTCTTTTGAAAATCTAATTAAAGACTATGGAATTCCATAGGTGGATTTTTACAAATATTTACAATGTTATGCACTTAGAACTAAAGAAATTCAAGTAGATGCCCTGGTCAGGGAGTTATCTAAGGGGGTGGTGTTCATGAAACACAGTAGTGGTAATGCAGAATCTAAACATTTTATTGCCCAAATGAAATGAAACACACGTCTGTGTCTTCTGTTGGCACCCTTTGCAGACTGTGCGAGAGGCCTTTCGGCACCATGCATTTCTGCTTAAATCTGAATCAGCATAACATTTTGTGGTGATTTGCATATACAGCCCAAGTTGCTTTGCATTATGGGGGTATGTGTGATTTTGTATTTCGTTGAAACTTGATTTCCTGGCCCATACCCTTTGGGGTAACCCTTACCTCAATGCTTACACACTAAGGTTCTTTGTCTTTTAACTTGTTTTTTGTTTTTATTGGGCTCACCACAACCCAAACCCGACAGACCAACTTAGGGTAGCTGGTTCACTCCACTGGGGTGTCATACAGACGAGGCACACCGATGAGTCCTAGTAGGACAAAACACGTGTCTATGTCTTCTGTTTTCACCCTTTGCAGACTGTGTGAGAGGCCTTTCGCACCGTGCATTTCTGCTTAAAGTTAAACCAGCAGAATATTTTGTGGTGATTTGCATATACAGCCCAAGGTGCTTTGCATTATGGGGGTATGTGTGATTTTGTATTTCTTTGAAACTTGGCTTCACGGGCAATGCCCTTTAGGGTAACCCTTACCTCAGTACTTACGCACTAAGGTTCTTTGTCTTTATACTTGGTATTGTACTCTGTCTTGAAGGTCTAGCCAGTTAGTTTGCACATACAGGTCACAGGTGTGGGTTAGCCTGTTTACACCAAACAGCAGCCTGCAGGATTTATTTAGGGCAACACTAACCCTTTTGAGTGTGGAGTCCAGGACTGCCCCATAGATCACTAATCCATAATCAATGATGGGCAGTATGGAAATTTTTATGGCGCGAGACAAGGCATCTTGGGTCAGGCAACATCAGTACCTGTATAGAAGGCCAATTTTAGGATTTACTACCTTTACGATTTGTTCTGTATGCTGAGCAAAGGAGAGAGAGAGCTGTCCAGGGTGACACCAAGATATTTGAAGGTTTGCACTTGCTCTACTGGGGTGAGAAGGTTATTGTAGATCATCAGCTGAAAATCTTTATACTTATTGTAGGGGTTCACAAATAACATCAATTTAGTTTTTTTGTAGTTCAGTATAAGCTTGTACTTGGTGAACCAAGCTTCAGCAGCAGTAAAATCACTTTGTAGTTGAGACTCAAGTTGGTGTGGGTTGGAGTTTTTAGAAAAAATGACAGCGTCATCTGCGTAGAGAAGGATATGTTCTTTGCAGACAGAGGAGAGTTTGCTAATAAAGAGGCTGAACACGAGTGGGTCAAGAATTGACCCCTAAAGAACCCCCATGAGTACCTCCTGACTATTGGAAAGTGTCCCACCAATTTTACTCACTGAGACCTATTGCTGAGATAGCTCTGGAACCACCCTACAGCTTCAGTGGAAAGGCCAATAGAGAGGAGTTCAGCAAGCAGTATTTTGTGGTTAACAGTGTCAAATGCCTTGGTAAGGTTGATGTAAATCGCCCCGGCTACTTGACGACTGTCTAATGCCCCATACAGGAATCCTGAGTACTCCAGCAGGGCGGTGGAGGTACTATGCCCCTTGCAAAACCCGTGTTGCTGTGGACATTGGATTCCATACTTATCTAAACAGTCAACAAGTTGGCCAGCAACTATCCTTTCTAATGCCTTGGAGAAGGAGGGCAGTATTGATATTGGTCGGTAGTTCTCATTTATGGCTCTGTCACCACTTTTGTGGACCGGGGTGACCACTGCAGCTTTCCAAAGCAGGGGAAATTGTCCCAGCCGGAGAGATAGGTTCAAAAGTTTTGTTAGAGGTAAAAGCACTTCTTCAAGGGTAAGGGCCAGTAACTTAAGGTCCAGTGAGTCACTACTATGTCCGGTTTTGCCTAGCACCTGCGACAGATACTTTCTGGCTTCAGGTACGGTGACTGGATTAAGGTAGAAGGGGGGACATGAGGGGGATATGCTGTGTGTGGTCTTAGGGCCTGGGGTATTATCGATAAATGATACAGGGAGATCAGTCAGCAGTATATTGCTAAAGTCTGTAAAAGCAACAGTAACGGTATTGGCAATGGTGTTAGGGTCCTGGGTGATCACACCATTCACCAGCAGCATGGAAAATGAGGTTTTGCTATTTTTACCAGTAAGGTCCTTCATGTTCTCCCAGAATGTTTTGCCATCACCCCAGGAATGGGCGAGGCAGTCTTAAAAATACTGAGATTTCACATGTCTCATTTCACTGGTGCAGATGTTTCTGGCAGATCTATATTTCTTCATGTCTGCCTTTGTGCCAGTAGCCTTGGCTCTATGCCAAAGATGGTCTCTGTTGGCTATAAGATTCAGAAGAGTAGGGGTGACCCATGAGTTGTGGACTCCCTTAATTTTGCACTTTTTAATTGGAGCATAGGTGTCACAGGCATCATTAAACTCAGCAATAAAATAATCCAGTGCTTGGTCCATGTTTACTGCGCAGTATAGTGGGGACCAGTTAATGAGCCTAAGGCAAGCCTTGAGTGAGTTCAGCTGCCCACATTTGAGGGTACGACTCAACGTGATTTGTGGGGGGGGGGGCTTAGCAGCCTTGTTGGCCCAGTGGCAAGTGAATGGGGAGTGATCTTAAGTGAGTCTGCAAGTACTGTGGTGTTGGAGATCCTGTCAGGCCGGTTCGTGATGATCCAGTCAAGTAAGGAACTGGAGCTTGTTTGGTAAGTTGATTCTGGTGTGTGAATCAACCATTTGTAACCCCTAGGTGGCGCTATCCCAAGGGCTACTACCCCTGCCGGCTTGGTTAGTAGCAGGTTAAGGGTCCTGAGTTCTGAAACGGGTGCCTCCACCCGGAGGTCAGGGTTGGTAGTGGTCAAGTTAACCTAGGCACAGCACTCCGGGACGCTGTAACCTCCCCTCCTTTCCTTACTAGTGGCCGGAACAATATACAATAATCACTTTCACAATACCCCTGATACACCACACAAGTACCCACACCGTTTGCACTTTCCATCAGGGCTTTCCTCTGGCTCGGCCCTGGGGACCCCCTGTAAAACAAGGTTATACACAGTAAATAACAGCAGTATACTACTCTTGCACAAACAGGAACCACAGTCAGGGTAAATGCAAAAAAGAGTTAAATCTGATTTATTTAATGGACTTGAACAAGGGAGGGGTGTAATCAGGTTAATTTGCTTAAAGACTGTATCAATCAAACAGTTATGCATGCACTTCAGGGTCCATAAACCGTCACACACCCTGGGTACCCAGATGGAGAATGGTGGGCCAGCCAGAAACGTTGCAGCTGGCTGGGACCCTGAGATGGAAGAAAAACAACATGCGCAACACACACTATTTGTAATCCGGAGCCGGAGGGCTCAGTTCATGAAAAGAAAACAACAAGACACTCAGATGACAAACTTTTAGATTAGGCTGTTGTTGCAGGGAGCTACTCTGATGATTACTCACGATACCCAAGACTGGACACAGGCTGGACGAAAATCAAGACAGCAGGTGGTTAATCTGGAGTGCCAGGAGAAGCAAGGCCCACATGAATCACCAAGGCATCGTTCCTGTTCAAGCCTGGAACAGGGGGCTGATCCCCAGGCAGGTCTCTCATCGGTGGCTTTCTCTTGGCAGTGGGGTAGTCTGTCAGGGCCAGCATGGCATGGCCCAGGCAGAATGTAGATGAATGCGGATTCAGTTCGATTAGGCTGGGTAAAGCTTCCAGTAAGCAGAGCACAGTTCACACAGTGGGGAACCAAATCACGACCCACTTTCAATACACAGCACATTTACATGTAAAGGATTCTATGGTACCAGCAAGCAGAACACAGTTCACACAGTGGGGAACCAAATCATGACCCACTTTCAATACATAGCACATTTACATGTAAAGGATTCTATGGTACCAGCAAGCAGAACACAGTTCACACAGTGGGGAACCAAATCACGACCCACTTTCAATACACAGCACATTTACATGTAAGGAAATTCTACTGTACCAGGCAAGCCACTCTCCAGTCATGATCACAAAGTCTCTGCACAAACCGGGGATTCAAAAGCAGCTGGAAATCCTGACAGGCCGATCGCATTCAGCAAAATCTTTGGTCTTCTTCAGGTATGAGCTTGGTTAAAAAATCAGTGGCTTACTTCGTTCTCACAAACTTGGATTTAGTCCGATATAATTCTCTTCTCTCCCTCTCAGGGGCAGCAGGCAAACATGCAGGCCACAACTCAGGCCTTTCCACAGTTCTCCTGCGCGAAACTACTCAGGCGGCTGCTAGACTGTCTCAAGCTGGTGCTTCTTCAGCTCCCAACTTAGATCTGACTCAACTGCCAGTAAGCCTGGGAATTTCCCTAAGATCCAAAAGGTTCAGTTGGCTGATTCATCTGTCAGTCACAACAGGAGCTCCCCCTTCAGGTGCAAAAAGGCGCCAAAAGCCCAAAACTAAAATTCCTACAGATTTTGACTCCATACAGCTCCTGTAGTCCCGCTCCATTTTAGGTCCCACCAGTACTGATTGGTCCAATTTGGCAGTCCCAGGCAAAGATAGTGGAGATAAACAAAACAGTCCTTGCTGCAAAAAAGGCAGGTTAGACAAACTACATTATCGTTATCACTCTAAATGATTTTCAGCAAATAGTTACATCTTTCAGCAGATCTTCCGCTCAGATTACTTACGACTGCAATCCAGGCAGCTCTTAAAGAGACAGTAAACAGAGGCTATACAGGCACTCTCTGGCAATCACATTTAAACTGCTAAAACGCAGGACATCAGCCTGGCAGTGAGCATTTAGGCAAGCTTGAGGAAGACTTTTCGGGAGCTCCCATTTGTAGGGGGGTTACACCCTTCCCTGCCTGGAGAAAACTTGGCATCCGCGACAAGTCTGTACCATCATGCATCAGTTAACATAAACTTATTACTTTACTATACATATTCACTACACTTCATGATACTATATCCATTCTGACAACACACTGTGCATATTTCACACAGGTAAACTGAACATTACTATACTGAATCAGGTAACTTCTTGTAACTTAACCAATGCAAGAGGGGGCCCTTCACGATCAGCTAACTTGGTGCTAGAGGGGGCAGGGGCACCATGGTGAGAGGGAAAGACAAGTAACCTGGAATTGGCTGTCAAGCTCAATTTGGGCAGTGAGCTTGGTAAGACATAAACACCTTTGTGCACCACACTGAGAGGAAAATCCACTGGCCTCCCGGGAGAATCATAATTGAGGCGTACTACTGGCTTGATAGCTCACCAGTCTTTCTGAGGGGGACAACTACAGTCTATGTACCCTCAGCACTAGTCTGGGGACTCTCGTCACTTGTGAGGGGTGCCTCTGCCTGGGTGGGAATGTCCAAACTTGGGGCACTGTTGGCTCCTTGCTCTGCAGGCTCTGTTTCTACAACATTTGACTCATTGTGCGAATGCACAATCAAACTGTGAGGCACTGAAGGGGGACTGACAGCACTCTCATAGTGTTCAAGTCCTGGCATGTCACCAGAAAAACTCATACCTTCAGCCCCTCCCTTGGGCAAATCATACAGTTCCACAATACACAGAGACTCAGCATCTTCAGACGTGATACTTTGCACTTCACTTTCAGGGAGCATTGGCTCCAAGGACAAACCTGGGGGGGGGGTTAGGCAGTCCAGAAGGCCCTTCATCCCCATAATTAATCATAGGGTTACCTCGAAACAGCTGACTTAGTTCATAAGAGGGGTAATAGGCATAGTTGCACTCACTTTCATCAGAAGTGGACTGACTGTCACTATCATTCTGGGCCTGCTACTGAGGAAACCTTAAATCTGTGACCACTGGGGTAGGTTGACTCTGTCTGTTTCTTGCAGCAGCATGAGTCACTGGTCCAGAGGGCTCAATTTCGGGGGGTTCAGCCTCAGTCATGACTTGGCCGATAGGTAGCAAGTGGTTACGGTGCATGGTCTTGACAGCTTTGGAGTTGTTCTCTGGACGCACCTTGTACACAGGTAAATCATCCAACTTTCCAACTACTACATGGGGAAGATGGTGCCACCGATCAGCAATTTTGTGTTTACCATGCAGTTACAAATTGAGTAACAACACACTGTCTCCAGGTCGAAGCTCTTGAGCCATTACATTTTTATCATGCCTCTCTCTGTTGGCTAGATTTCTCTTGGTGGCCATTGTCTGGGCCAGTTGATAGGCATGGATCAATTGAGCTTTCAGTTTCTGTACATCTTGCAAGTAGTTTTCGGCTCGGACCCCATCTGGAGAGACCCTAAAACAGACATCAACTGGCAGCCGGGCCTCTCTCCCGAACATGAGGCAGTAGGGGGAGAACCCAGTAGCATGATTTTTCATGCAATTGTATGTGTGTACCAAGATGCTAATCTGCTGGCTCCATTTATGCTTGTCTTTTGGGTGGAGGGCACCAGCATGTCTAGAACGGTGCAGTTAAAACATTCTGGTTGAGGGTCTCCCTGCAGGTGATGGGGGTGGTTCTTGACTTTTGCACCCCCCATAGAGAGAGAATTTCTTTGCTTAGTCGACTCTCAAAGTCTATGCCCTGGTCAGAGTGGATCCGCTGGGGGGCACCATAGTGGACAAAGAAATTTTCCACTAGCACCCTGGCCATGGTAGATGCCTTTTGATCTTTGGTGGGAAAAGCTTGTGCATACCATGTGAAATGATCCGTAACCACTAACACATTGCCAACGTTCTGCTGATCAGGTTCTAAACACAAATAGTCTATGCAGACTAGTTCCATGAGGGTGCTGGTAGTAATATTAACAAGGGGGCAGCCCTCTGAGGCAGGGCTTTTCTTTGCAAGCAGCGACTACAAGTCTTTACATGGTGCTCAACATTGGCCCCCATTTTGGGCCAGTAGAAGCTAGATTGTACCAGGTCAAGAGTTCTGTCAATACCGAGGTGCCCCATGTGATTGTGACGGAACCGCAGTACCAAATCTTTAAAGGCCGTAGGCAGGACCAATTGTTGCTTGTCTACTTTGCCACTATGATCTATTGTGTCTCTATACAACAACTGATTGAGCAACTTCAATCTGTGGCCTTCTTTAAACAATAAAGCAGTTTGCAAGTCGGTGGAACGTAACCTAGACACATCTTTCCCCGCACGCAGGGCATCAAGTGCTGGCTGAATCATAGGATCCTGGGATTGAGCCCACTGAATGCTGTCATTGTCAAATTGAGGTAGTGCACTAATATCTAGAGCAGAGAAGTGGCAATAAGCAGCTGGTATGCAGGTGTCAGAAGGGCCCAAGCAATCTACTAAACAGTCCACTGTGTCCGCAGACATCTGTTCATCTCTATCAAACTTTTGGCACAATACTCGAATATCAGGTTCAGACAGCCTGACCCAATCACTCTTGGAAGTGGGCCTTCGTGACAGGGCGTCAGCATCAATATGGTTCAGGCCCGGTTTGTATTCTACAGCATAATCATAGGTTGATAATGCAGAAAGCCACCGGTGCCCAGTGGCATTTAACTTATTTATTTATTTGCTTTTGGTAACCGGGTGAGTACACTAGGCATAGAAATGCCTATTTTCAGGCACGACCCGGGAGAATACAAGTTGAAATACATAAATCACACCATGTGACGCAGCACATGAAAAAGAATAACAGTGAGACGGTGTCAAATACAATCAACATAGTATAGGGAGAATTGCAGTTTACGGACGGTCAGAATACAGGCAATACAGTAAATAAACAAAGTCAAGAGTATGGACATGTGCAAAGCAAATGTATACAATGAACAAGCATATAAATGGACATGTTATAAACAGTCTACAATAAATGCCCTAGAGGTAGTAAGCTTGAGAGGAGAGGTGGCAGGAGTAGAAGAGAAAGAGGGGATAGATGAAAGAGAAAGATTTATAGGAGGGTCATGTGAAAGAGGGGAGGAAGAGGCTGGAGGAGAAATAAGTGCAGAGTGGTAAGGAGGGATGGGGAACAAAGGATCTAAGGTGGCTTGAAACAAGTGCAAGGGTTGGAGGCACATAGGTGGTCACGATGAAGTTTCTTGAAACTGGCATGGGTAGGAGCTCGGCAGATAGACTGGGGTATGGAGTTCCAATACTTAGGAGTAGTGTGGGAGAAAGCTTGTGCACCCATCAAGGTTTTGCATCTTGGGATATAAAGTGGGGCTTGGTCTGAAGATCGGAGCCCATAAGAGGGGGGTTGGGAGTAAAGCAAGGAGGCAAGGGATTGTGGGAGACCTGACCTGGCTATTCCATCAATTAGGGAACCGTATGACTGGTTGCGATGAGCTGTGGGAGAGGGCCAGTGTAAGCCAGCATAGAGCTGGCAGTGGTGTTTATACCAAGGTGATGCAGAGGCGTAGCGACAGATGTTACTGTAAGTGGTGTCCTATTTGTGGAGGGAGGACTTGGTGGCACCAAGGTAGGTGACCGTGCTATAGGTCAGGGCCGGGAGCAGAAGGCTTTGTGCAATGGCAAGTCTAGCGGATGGGGTAAGGGCATAGCTAGTGCGGTAGGCCCCACCAATTTTACTATTTACAGATTTACAGGTGGCAGTAATATGGAGATCAAATTTGAGGGTTTCATCCAGGAGAACACCCAAGTATTTGAAGGAGCTGGTGCTGACCAATTAGCTGAAGTCTATACATAGGTCAATGGGTTATTGTCAGTCTTCACCAATATCTTTGCCCCATAGAGGTATTCATGAAACTGGTCAATGATGGCCCATTTTAGTGCAAGGAAGTCCAACTTATGCACAGGTTAGTTTCGTTTGGATGGGGTCAAGTACCTACTGGCGAAAGCTACTGGTCTCAAGCCATCCTCAGTTCTCCTGTGCGAAACTACTTAGATGGCTGCTTGACTGTCTCAAGCTATTGCTTCTTCAGCTCCCAACTTAGATCTGACTCAACTTCCAGCAAGCCTTTGAATTTCCCTAATATCCAAATGGTTTGGTTGGCTGATTCCGGTTACCCCGACAGTTACATTTCACCAGCGAGGTCTCCCACAGCGACTACAGTGCTGTGCCACTGTGGGAAACCCGCTGGAACCCGGCGCTGTCTGTCGGGGTCCTGCACCCTAATCAGCTCCAACTTGGAGTTGATAATCTTTGAGTGGGGGAGGATGCGGGGGATAGACCCCGTGGGGCTCGGGGACAAAGCCCCTAAGAAAACAAGGATGGACAGGTGAACCGGCAGCCGACTGCAGAATGCAGTCGACCTGCCGATGTCGTTGACGGGGCGTTCAACAAAAATTTTGTCAAGCTCCTGTCATGGATCCGGCTGATTCATCTGTCAGTCACAACAGGAGCTCCCCCTTCAGGTGCAAAAAGGCGCCAAAAGCCCAAAACTACAATTCCTACAGATTTTGACTCCAGACAGCTGCTGTAGTCCGGCTCCATTTTAGGTCTCACCAGTACTGATTGGTCCAATTCGGCAGTTCCGGGCCAAGACAGTGGAGATAAACAAAACAGTCCTTTCTGCAAAGAACGCAGGTTAGACAAATTACATTATCATTATCACGCTAAATGATTTTCAGCAAATAATTATATCTTTCATCAGAGATCCCTCTAAGATTACTTATGACTGCAATCCAGGCAGTTCTTAAAGAGACAGTACACAGAGGCTATACAGGCACTCTCTGGCAATCACATTTAAACTGCTAAAATGCAGGACACCAGACTGGCAGTCAGCATGTAGGCAAGCTCGAGGAAGACTTTTCGGGAACCCCAATTTGTGGGGGGGGTTACACATTTGTGAGAGGTTAATACAGGACAGGGCATCTTAGTATTGGGTGGCTTCATGAGATAACCAGTTTATATTAAAGTCCCCTAGGACTACCACCTCCCAGTTTTGCTTAAGGCCTTCAATGAACTCAGAGATTTTGTGGAAATGAATTGACTGATCCCTAGGAGGAATGTAAACCAAGGCTATTGTCAGAGGCTACTGTTAAGTTCTCAAAGCAAGTCAAACAGCTAGGGTCTGTGCAGAAGACCCAGTGTCAATCTGAGCGAGGGCATGGCACCATATATGATCTTTGATATAGACAGCACACCTACCGCCCCTTTTCCCAGCCCTGTCAAGCCTGAAGAGGGAGTACCCATTTAAAGCTATGGATGCATCTGAGATCTTGGGTGATAGCCAGGTTTCTACTAAGGAAAGGACATCTGGATTGTGCTGGTTTACCCATACCTTGAGCTGGTCAAATTTAGCCAGCAGACTACGGATATTAATAGACCCAATTTTTATTAAATGGTGGTTGTTTCCACTACCAAGAGTCTGTTTGGGGGGTCCAGGGTTGGGGTGAATATTATTGGAAATAAGCAGTAGCATCAGAGCAAGGTGAAGTAGGATGTTTTTTAGGATTATTAAGTTGCCTTTTCTCTTATGATTGCTATCATTACCCTTCTTTGTTGTGTTTTTATGGTGGCAGGACGTGGTATTAGGTGAGTAATCATGACCCAACTGCAGATGGGTAGGTAGTCATCTGAGGTGAGCCACCTGACTCTTCTGATTTCGATTTTATATATATTGCAACACCTCCTCCCTTTTTATTTTCCCTCTCCTTCCTGTATAATTTATATCGTCAGTGTTGCATGTATTAACACCTGACGTTCCCCACCATGTTTCTGTCATTCCTATTAGGTCTACTTTCTCTTTCCTAATGAAGTATGCTAATTCAGATTGTTTAACTGTCTTCATGCTTCTAGCATTCAGTAGTAAACCCTTTAAGTTTTTATTACCTCTGTTGTGTTTACCCTTGTCATTTGATAATCTACCCCTATTGTCTGGTTTGCTTTCTCCCTGATCCCCAACATTTATTAGTTTAAAATTGACTCCGCTGCATTAGCTATTTTGTTTCCATGTATCCTGTTACTGTGCTGTTCAGATGTAGGCTGTCCCTGCTAAATAAGTTATTTCCTCCGCAGATTATATCCTAATTTCTATTGAAAAGGTATTCATTGTCCTGTGCCCATCTGTGTCATTATTTATTTAGTTCTTTATTTAATTGCTGCTTCCTATATGATGCCCTCAGGACTGGTAATATTTTGGAGATTGTTATTCTCCCTGCCCTGTCTTTAATTTCTGTACTAATGGATTTGAAATCATTCTGGATTTCTATAATGTTTTTCCTTCTCACATCACTGGTTCATATGTGTAAGATAACTGCTGGTTCTTTGCCAGATTCCTGCAGTGCATTTTTCACCATATCATCTATATATTTGGTTTTTGCCCTGAAGTCTAGTTCTCTTAATCCTTGCTGCATATATATCTGTCTGTGTACCTGAGAATGGGTCCTCCAAGTATCAGCAATTTGTTTTAGTGTTGTTCCCCATTTCCTGGATTTATACTTGATGACTCACTGGGATTACTTCAATGTCTTGTTCAGGGAGCTTAAGGTTAGTTAGTGGGCCGATATCTCCCGGCGACTGGTAATGAAAATATTTCTGCCATTCTCCCTCTTCACACTCCATTCCAGTTCCATTACTACTTCCAGTCCTCTTCCTCTTTGGATGTTGCTTTTCTGTATTTTGTCTTTCAGTCAGGGGCACTGCTGTTTTTTCCTCAGCAGAGGCTGACTGCCTATGATTCAACGTTGCTTGCTCTGTGAAAGTGCTTAAATCCCTCATCACTGTCAGTTTACAGAGTAACAATTTTTCCTCCTATCTCCTTAATTTTCATATACTGCTTACCTATACATTGAGTAAATTCTGTTTGGGTATATGTGCTGTAGTTTTAGCATTCATCTCACTGGGAGGCAATTTATGCTGTTTATTTATGTATTTTGTTTTAAGTATAGGCAGTATAGTGTAGTGGCTAAGGGCACTGAGCTGCAAACCTGGAGACCTGGGTTTGAATCTCATCAGCCCTCACTTGCACACTGTGTGACTCTGAGCAAGCCACTTCACTTCCTGGTGCCCTGAGGTCACACCTGGAAACAAGCTCCAGCTTAGTGTGCCTTTGCTGGTTAAATAATTTGTAGTTTTGAAGTGATTTACCTTGTTTCAGCATAGTTTTGTTCTCTTGCTCCTGGCTGGACAGGATCACACAGCAGACACGCTTGCCTCTGCTGTGCATCATCTCTGCTGCATGCTGGCATCTGCGTTTAAATGTCTTGGACTGAAACTGACATCGCTACCACTTCTGGTTCAAGCACTATGCTCAAACTATGGATTTATGCTAAAACAGGCTTTATAAGCCTTCCAATACCCCTTAAAACATTTCCCTTTAGACAGTGACTTAAAAAGGAAGTATTGTAGCCTTTAGAAGGGTTATTTCAGTGCTGCTGGCAGAATGAATTCTGACAGCCCTCCCTGTACCAACAACACCCTCACATGGGCTGTCTAGTAACTCTGTAGCTACAGACAGGTTTTGGGGGTCTAATTTTTCTTGTTTTAGTTTTGAGAGAGAGACACACACACACACACACACACACACACACACACACACACACACACACACACACACACATAAGAACAGACTTTGAAGGCAGATAAGGACCGTTTGGCCCACCTAGTCTGCCAATTTCCCTACCTGTTGGATAAGCTGCAGATCCTAGTTAACTAACAGCCTACTTCTTCCTACCACCTACCAGAATTGCCTTATGTCTGTCCCATGCATTCTTGAATTCCCCCACTGTTTTTGACCCCACGACCTCTTCAGGAAGGCTGTTCCATGCGTCCACCACCCTCTCTGTAAAAAAATACTTCCTCACATTGCCCCTGAGCTGTCCCCCCTCTATCTTCAAATTGTGCCCCCCTGTTCTTGCACATCTCTTTTTCTGAAAGATGCTACCCTCTTGGACTTTGTTGATTCCCTTGAGGTACTTGAAAGTTTCTGTCATGTCCCCCCCCCTTTCCTCAAGGGTATACATGTTAAGCTCCTTTAGTCTTTCTTTGTATGGCTTCTGTTGCAGACTGTGCACCATTTTAGTTGCCCTTCTCTGGACTGCCTCCATCCTATGTCCTTGTGGAGATGGGGTCTCCAGCATTGCATGCTGTACTCTAGATGGGGTCTCACCAACTGTCTATACAGAGGGATAACAACTTCCTGTTTTCTACCGGTGATGCCTCTCCGTATACATCCCAGTATCCCCCCCAGCCATCCTTACTGCCTTCTCACATTGTTCGCTCACCTTTAGGTCATCTGATATGATTACCCCCAGGTCCCTTTCCATTTTTGTTTTTATTAATACCTCCCCCTCCTCCACTGTGTACTCTTCCCCTGGGTTTTTGTTTTCCAGGTGCATTACTTTGCAATTCTTAGCACTTAATCTAAGCTACCATACTTTTGACCATTCCTCCAACCTTGCCAAGTCCCTTCTCATCCTTTCCACCCCTCTGTGTATCAACACTGTTTCAGATCTTTGTGTCATCTGCAAAGAGGCATACTTTTCCTTCCAGTCCCTCTGCAATGTCACTTACAAAGACATTAAAAAGGACCAGACCCAGTACTGAACCCTGCAGTGCCCCACTAGTAACCCCCCTTTCTTCAGAGTGGACTCCGTTTACTATTATCCTCTGTGTCCTGTTGTCCATCCACTTTTTTACCCAGGCTACCACCCAGGGACCCACTCCTAGGAAGGCTTATTTGTTTATTAATCTTTTGTATGGGACTGTATCAAATGCCTTGCTAAAGTCTAGGCAGGCCATGTCCACAGCCCCTCCCCTGGTCTACTACTATGGTCACCCAGTCGAAGAAATCTATTAGATTCATCTGACATGACCTTCCCGCTGTGAATCCATGCTGCCTTGGGTCCTGTGCACCGCTGGCCTTTAGGTACTCAACAGTTCTTTCTCTCAGAAGTGATTCCATCATTTTCCCTACCACTGAGGTCAAGCTAACAGGTCTGTAGTTTCCTGCCTCTGCTTTGCTCCAACTTTTGTGAAAGGGAATCACATCTGCCCTCCTCCATCCTTAGGTACAACACTATCCTCCCATGATTTGTTGAAAAGGGTAGTCAGTGGTGTCACTAGTTCTCCCCTTAGTTCTTTAAGAACTCTGGGGTGAATCCCATCAGGCCCCATTGCTTTGTTCACCTTCAGTTTTAGGAGTTTTTTCAGAACCCTTTCTTTTGTGAAAGGACTGGTATCGACACCTCTATCCGGAGTGCTTCTATTGATTGGATCAGGTACCTCCCCCTCCTCCTCTTTTGTGAATACTGAACAGAAGTATTCATTCAGTATCCCTGCTTTTTCACTGTTCCTCTTGCCCACCCACCTCCCTTTATTAAGCCACACTATCCTTCCCTTGGTCTTTCTTCACTCCCTAATGTACCTATAAAAGGTTTTATCCCCTTCTTAACCGAGTTGGCTATCTTTTCCTCGGTTTGGGCCTTTGCTAGTCTGACTGCCTTCCTCGCTTCCTTCTGCTTTAACTGGTACAGTTCTCTGTCCTGCCCCTTCTGTGTTTCCTTATACTTCCTGAATGCTATATTTTTCTCCTTAACCTTCCCCGCCACCTCTTTTGAGAACCATAGCGTTTTTTTCTTTCGTTTTGATTTATTTTCTCCACACAAAGGCTTGTTGCCTTTGTGATGGCAGTTTTGATGTTTCCCCATTGTTCCTCCACCCCTCCTTCTTGCCTGTTTGCTAGTGCTTTTCTGAGGCACTCTCCCATTTTGACAAAGTCAGCCCTCCTAAAGTCCAGTACCCTCACTTTTGTATGGCTTGTCTCTGCGGCTGTGTTTATCATGAACCACACTCTTTGGTGGTCACTTGCTCCCGGATGGCTACCCACTTCTAGGTCTGAGATCTTCTCTCTGTCCCCATTTGAGAGTACCAGGTCTAAGATTGCTCCCTCCTGAGTGGGTTCCAACACAAGCTGCTTGACGCATGCTCCCTGTAGGGCATCGAGAAAGACCCTGCTCTTGGATGTGGCTGCAGCAAAAGTGCTCCAGTTAATATCTGGCATATTCAGGTCCTCCAACAACAGTATCTCCCCTTTTTCTGCCATCCTAAGGATACCTTCTGTCATTTCCATGTCCATTTCCTCCCCTTGAGATGGGGGTCTGTATACAACCCCCGTGTGGATTGTGGTGCCATTTCTGGTCTCCAGAGTGACCTACAGTGCCTCCTCTCCTCCCTGTTTACCCTTTAATTCCATTGCTTTGATCCTTCCCTTACGTAGAGAGCTACTCCTCCTCCTGCTCTTCTACCCTCCCTGTCCCTCCAGTAGATTGTGTACCCTGGTATGTTGACAACCCAGTCATGGTTCTCTGTGTACCATGTTTCTGTGACTGCCACAATATCCAGGCATCCCTCTTCCATCAAGGCCACCAGTTCAGGGAGCTTGTTACCTAGACTACAGGCACTGGTACTCATTACCCTCCATTTTTTGATGGCCTTACCCTTTTTTGTCCTATACCTGTCCTTACTGCCTTTGCCTGTTTCTCCATTTACCCATACCCTCCTCCCTATCAACTTCTTTATGTTAGTGTTTACCTCACTGACTACCCTTTTTTTTTTTTTTTTTTTTTTTAAAGGGGCTAGGATGTCCCTGCTCCTTTTCAGTGCCTTCCCCCTTGGCTAGTTTAAATGCTTGCCAATGAAGCATTTAAACATATCAACTAGGATCCTGGTTCCCTTCCTGGACAGATGCAGACCATCGCACCAGTATAGGCCTGCATCCCTCCAGGTGGACCCCCAGTTCCCAATGAAGCCAAAACCCTGAGCTCTGCACCAGTTTTTCAACCACTGATTGAATCCCATGATGTGGGGCACCCTAGCCTCACCTATGCCATAGACAGGCAGCACCTCCGAGAAGGTTACCGTGTGTGCTACTTGTCTAAGGCCCCTTCCCAACTCCAGAAAAGTCCTCCTGCACTGCTCTGATCCCTTTCCCAGCCAGGTCATTTGTCCCTAGGCGGACAATGACATCCAACTCCCTCCCCTGTGCAGCTGCTCCCGTGATCCTGAGGATTCGCTCCCTGTCCCTCCAAGCCATGGTGCCAGGCAGGCACCTTACCTCCCTCCTCCCCAGTTCTACCCTCCTAACAATGGAGTCCCACACTAGGAGTTGTTTATTTCCCCTGTGGGGTCCCAAGCCACCCTCCTGTGGGTCTCCTTTGTGGAGGTTCCCAGCATCCTCCTCGGTCTCCACTGTGGGTGCCTTCATAGAGGAACCACACTCTGCCAGAACAGTGTACAAATTGTGGAGAGGCACAACTGGAGGGATGTGCCTCTGTTCCACCAAAAGTGGCAGTGTATCAGCAGCTGCTTGCCCAAATCACAATCCAGGCACACCGCGCACCAGCTTTTTAAAAGGTGCTATTGTAGCCCTTAGAAGGGCTGTCTCAGTGCTGCTGGTAAAATGGGCTCTGACAGTTCTCCTTGTACCCACAATGCCCTCATCTGAGCTATCCAGTAACTTGTAGCTATAGACAGTAGTGGGGATTTTTTTTTCTAATGTTTCTTGTTTCAGTTTTGACAGAGAGAAAGTGACAGACAAACACAAAAGAGCAGTTACCTGCCCAAATTGCAACCAAGGCACACTGTGCTTGCACTAGTGCTGGCTTTTAAATGATTAGGAACGGAAGTAATGCCACTATTTCCAGTTTGAGCGCTATGCACAAACTATGATTTTATGCTTAAACTGGCTTTATAAGCTTTCTAGTACCCCTAAATATGTTTCCCGTGAGACAGGAACTTAAAAGGTGATATTGTAGCTCTCAGAAATGCTATTTCAGTGTTGCTGGCTAAATGGACTCTGGAAGTACTCCTGTACAAACAATGCCCTCACTAGGGCTATCCAGTGTGGGGGAGGGGCTCTAATTTTTCTTATTTTAGTTTTGAGTGGCAGAGAAAGTGGCAGACACATAGCAGTGGCAGTGTAACAGAAGTCACAGTACCTGCCCAAATCACAACCCAGGCCCCCTTCCTGACAATGCTCTTGCTGGGATGCAGAGCTGGAAGACAGACCTGCACACCCTCATCTCTTCATGAGGAATAGTAGTAGTCTCACCCAGACATTCTGGATGTGAAACGAAGCTCCTCTCCAGATTTTAACAAATGACTGCCTCTTAAGATTGCTAGGTGGAAACTCTGTTGTGTTTCTGCATCTTTGCAGGTGTTCCACGAAAATGACGATCATTAGCCTCACAACTGTTACTTCAGAAGCTACAATTTCCAGTATCAGTTAGGGGACTAATGTACTTCAGGACAGGACTGCAGCATTTATGCTATGTTTGCATGCACTATATCATTGTTATCATCTAAAATGGGTGCCTCATCTTCATAAATTTCTGTTTTTGGTAACCCCCAAGGGCTGTGCAACCTCCTTTTAGTAATGAGTAAATATACAGTTTGGTGGAGTCTTTGTCTTGCAGGAACTGGTGAACTAAGAGACCATGTGTATGAATCCTAGCACAGCTGCAGTCCACCCTCCACACCCTATATGTTAGTTTTTTTGGGGGGGGGTCTGTATATGCCCCTCTCTCTCTCTCTCCACTTTGGTCCCCACTCTTCGGGGATCCCTAGGTAGAGTTCCCTCTAGCTTCTCCCCAGGTAACTCCTGGGAGTGCCAACAGACTTAGCCCCATCCTGCCTCAGTATACCTCCCCAGGCAGGGAGGGGAGGGACCCTGGTTTGCCCCCCCCCACAGTCCCTGAGTGTGCATTGGGTTGTCCTAGCTGGCCCCCCTGCGGAGTCTGGTTACGATGTCTGGGGCAGCTGGGTCCCATCTACCATGGACGATGTGGGGTTTCTCCTGCTTTTTCTTGGTCCCTGCCCCTGAGGACAAGGGCGCTCAAGGGGGCTCCAAGGTGGCAAAGCACGTATAGATGTGCCGCCACTCCAGATCCCAGCCAATGTCCTCCCCTCCCGTTCTTCTGCAGCCCCACTACACTACCACCTGTGGTCACCCAGGTGGCAGTAAAGCAGCAGGATCCATGGCTCACCCTCCCCAGACGAGGAGGAGAGCAGCCCCTTGGGCGCTCAATCCTCCTCCCCCTTGCTGGCCCTCCAGCAACCTGAGCTCACTCCTGACCCCAGATCACTGGCATTGCAAGCAGTAGAGCTACCGCTCTGCCAGTGGGCACATCCTATATGTTATTGTTGCTCATCATAAGTCTTTTAGTCTGTTCAGGGTCAGCCATTCCGTAGGGACCAGCAGGACAGTCTACAGAGTGCCTGAATTCCAGCACAGCCATGATCCCATAGTAGGTTCACAGACACTCCCTGGACATTGTTCTTGGTTACTTATAATTTTTGTGAACAATGTCTATTGTATACTAAGTGTTGCAGTTTATCCTGTAATAGAACTACTTTGCCAAATTTGCATCTATATAGAGGTCCCTGGGTAAAAATGGTGTCCAAAGGGAAGAATACATGTGGATATTGTCTACTGCTAGAATCTGATACTGTAACTTAGCAAGAATGGTCTCTATGTATGTGTTGAAGCAGAATAGGAATTTGGGTCATGGTCATGGTGCCCTTACACATTAATGAAATAGTGAATGGCTGAGGCCTCTATACTTCTGAGGAAGTTGGGAATATGTCCTTGCTTCACCACTGAGGGTTGGTGGCTATGGACTGCTACATCTCCTGGGAGCAAGGGAGGTGACTAGTTTTCAGGTTTGTGCCTGATAGGGATGACTGACAGTCCCTTCACCTCCAATTATGTTTAGTAGAGTGGATTCCTAGGTCCATACCCTTGGCGGGTATCAGACAGCTGCACTGCTAGGGAGGAGTGTGGATGGAGTGTGTAACTGGTCCAGGCTAGATTATTGGGATGTCCTGTTGTGTGCAAGGTTGGTATATCCCCACGTGATCATCGGGAGATAATGGTGCAAAAGCAGCGTCCAACTGGGCACAGAGTAGAAGTATACTGGTTCCTTTGGAACTGGGTGAGAGTGACAATGGTTCTCACCTCAATTTGTAGAGGTCATGCTGGTTGTGGGCCAGAGGGAGGGGCCAACCCCTCTGGGCATGAAGTTGATGCAATTTATTGCACCCCTTGATTGCTGAGAACAGCAATTACCTGGGCAGGAGAGAGTGTAATGCCCTCCGCCTCCCTTGGGTGGAACAGGACATTACTAATCCTCTGGGGAAATGTATATAGAGTAGTTGTAGAGCAGAGTGGTATGTAAGGGGGTTAATAATGCTCATCATGGGAAGGAGCTTAGGATTATAAATCGAGAGAATCAACCATTTTAAGTGGGTCAGCCCTGGAAAACTCCAGGAAAGGGAGGCTGACCAGGCAGCCAGCCTAAAGAGACCACACCAGGACTTGTCCCTTGTGGGAGGCCCAGAATGTGACAAGCAATGAATGGAGCCAGCAAAATGCCCTAGAGAGGGAGACTATGTTCTAAATTAGAGGTTCCTATGGACTGGAAAAGGAGTAAGCCCTAAGGGCAAATTCAGAGCAGTTAGATGAGATGGGCCGAAGAGCCCTTTTCTGCCATCAACATGTATGTAGCTATGTAATTATTGTACTATTCATGTTTGTGTTGCTGTTGTAAACAATCTTTGAATCATGTGTAATCACTGCTTTGTTGTACAAATGTTTCCTAAATCCTGATGTGATATACCTCATCTATTTTTGTCAGTACATTGCTCCATTGTTTGTAACGCTCTCGGGTCATGCCTGAAAATAGGCAACACTCTTGTCTAGCGCACTTACCCGGTAAACAGAAACTAAATAAATAAATATGTAACAGATGACTAATATGGGGTAGAGCCAGGACCTTCCAAGTTATGACCAGAATTGCTTTTTGGCTGTAATATTTTATAATGTAAACAAAGCTGCACCACTTAAGTCAGTGCCTCCCTCACCGATCTAGAAATAAAACACGTCTATGAGAGTAAATCATAAGAATACCTCTTTATTGTTGTGCTTAGTCAGTGTCAGTGGCTCAGCAGGTTGCACACTTGCCTCTGAGGCTAAAAGATCAGAAGGCTGCAGGTTCTATCCCCACATCAGGCACTTGGGTTAAATCCTAATACCGACACTGTAGTGCAGCATGAGGGGGGGTGCTGCACTCCTGAGGTGCCATCTTTCAGATGAGATGCTAAACCAAGGTCCCATCTGCCTGTTCAGGTGGATGTTAAAGATCCCATGGCACTTCTTGAAAAGAGTAGAGGTGTTTATTAGGGAAAGAAAATCATACAAACAAATACTTCACCAAGGTACAACTTGAGAAACATCAGATAAAGAAAAAAAAAATGCCCCCCCCAAAAAAAATACACCAAATACAGTTTGAAAACAAGTGAAACATAAAAGATTAAACATGAAAACAAAACTCTACAAAACTGAACAAACAGCTAATAGAAATCAAAAATATAAGGTTTGAGTCACCAATTAACACAAAAGGAAAGAAAGTCAGTAATGAAGGATGTCCCTTAAACAACTGGAAAAAATACTGCTGAAAATTGGCAAGCTAAAAAAATTATTCTTACTAGGGGGACATCAAGTAACAGGAACATCAGACTTAGTAATCCATGGAAGATTCCTCCATTTTGCTCAAAGACTCAGTTACTGTTTACCTTTGAGTTCATTCTGGTAAACCCCTTTGCGATCTGAAATAATATTGTTTGCCAATGCCTGATAATCTAAATTCTTCTACTGTAAAGTATAGAGGCATCTGGAGTTCCAGATATGCCACCAAATAACTACAAAAATCACCTGCAGAGTACTAACATCACACGCACCCCATGCAGATCCAAAGGCTCCATAAATGAAAACCTCGTAACTCAAGGTTCTAAAAAAGGTGCCTGCCATAAAGCAGCTCTAAAAGTCCAAAAACATGGTATGTAGGAACAAGTGAAGAAAGGATGCTGCATGGATTCCAGTTGCTGTGCACATTGTGGCCTGCTACTCATTCTGTCTACCACCTGTCTGTGCTTGTGGTTCTTTTTTACGTTCAACCTCTCATGACAACAGAGCCAACAGACATCCCATACATGAGGGGGAATTACTTTACTTCATAGTAAAGCCTGCAATGAGGACACTAGGGCAGGAGGGCATTCAACAAAAACAGCAGATTCAGTATAATAGCCCACAATAATGTGGTCATATAAAGCTTTCTTATGTCCAGATAAAACCATTCTGCTAGAGATTTGCCATGCCTTTCATTTCAAAAACAACTGCCAGACATATGGTGATGCCTGACCTGCAGCTCCCATGCCCTGTAATTGGCCCAAATCCCAACGCCTGAACCACGGGCAACAAGAAATAAAAAACAATGAGGTCCAACATTTCTCCGTGTGGAAAAGCAATGGTTTGAGGTTCATTATGAAAACGGAATAAAGAAAAGCAAGGGATTTACCATCCCTAAACCCCCACAATCAATTAGTAGGTAAAGGACATTCCGTTGGATAGGGTTCAATCAGCTGCCCCAAACTGCCTGAAAGAAAATACTGTAAAGCGTGGTTTCAAAGGGTTTAGGAGGTGGAAAAATATAACTTAAATACAAAAGAGGGGAATCAAGAAGGTTTTTATTAAATAAATTTGTTTTCTTTTATTCATTTTATATTTGTTCCATTGGGCTACCAGAGACTTACCCTGTTCCAGCTTTAAAGACCAATTGAGCTCTGCCATTGGTCCTTCCTCAAACAGTATTCCTAAAATCCTTATAGGTGTAGCCAGCAAAGCAATGCCCACTACAGATGGGACATCTGCACCAGTTGCCCCCAACCATTTGCCCTGGCATTTCTGCAGGTTGAGAGAAGCCCCTGAGAGCTCCCCAAATTCTTGACACACTTGGATGGTCACTTTAGCAGATGGAATATCGGAAACAAGTAAACAGAGGTCATCTGCATAAGCAGTAGCCCGGAAGGGAACCACTCCATCAGGACACTGTAAATGCCTGATTGTAGGTAAGCTGTTAAGCTGATGGAGAAGAGGGTCTATACTGAATACATAGAGCAGGGGGCTCAATGGGCACCCCTGCCTTACCCCAGTCTTGATAGGAAGCATAGGTCCGACCCAACCATTCACCAAGGCCTTACCATGGCAACTTTATATAAACTACTAAGCCAACTCATAAAAACCCTTGGAATACCATACAACTGGAGCACAAACCAGAGGTATTTCTGGTTTGCTGCATCAAAGGCTTGTTTTTGGCCCACAGCCAAAACTAAGCCATTTGTCTGTTGTTTCCTGCCCCTTTCAAAAAGTTCTCAGAGAAGAATCAAATTATCAGTCACCGCACGGTCTTTTACTGAACAAAATTGAGCAGGGTAGATTAAATATCCAGCAGGTTTGGAAAGCCTGGTTTGGAGGATTTGGGCCAAAATTTTAAAGTCACAGTCTAAAAGATTAATTGGTCTCCAATTTTATATCCTGTGTTTGTCACCCTTTTTGTATAAAAAGATGAGCGTACCTTTAGACATGTCTAGCAGAACCTCTGAAGTATGTAGAAGTTCAGTAAAAGCCCTTGCCAGTTCTACTGCCAAGTCTTGCCCCAATAGATGAAAAATGTCACTGGGAAGGCCATCTGGACCTGGAGCTTTGCCCAACATCAGGGTGCAAGTAGCATCGCAGACCTCTGTCGATGAAATGTCCTCTATCAGAGAGTGAAGCACTTCTGGCTGGCATTGTGTTAACACCAAGTTGTCAAAGAACTGGTTTCAGCTAGTGGGTCCACACTATTGTTTAGAAAATAAGGCAGTCGAATGCTTTGTTAAAACATCCAGAATACCTCTTGTTGAAGTCTGCAAAGTATCATGTTCATCAAACAAACCAGCAATGTTTTTTTGTGCCACTTTTGACCGATACGAGTCATACGGACATACTATAGCTGTTTTCCCCTGTGTTCCATATTCTTGTTGCTTTTTAAGCCTTTCGGCTTGTGCAGAATGGAAACCCATCAGGGCAGTTTTGACTGTTGTAATTTGAGCTGAATAGTCCAAACCTGTGGTAACACTAAAAGAAATAAATTTTTGCAGTCGTTTCCAGTTCTACAAATAACTCCAATAAATACTATCCTTACAAGTTTTCCCTTCTTTCCTTAATAATTTAATTAAGTATCTCTTGGTGTCTGTCCACCAATGAACTAGTGAATCACAGAACACCAAAACAAACTTCCTCGCTGCAATAAAGTGTTTGAGATGGAGGATCAACTGAACTCGCTCCAACTGGGCCGGAAAAAAATTCCATAACCCAGGCCCAAACTCTGCAGGATTACGCCTCCCGACTCATAATAAAAGAAGTTTATGGTCTGAGAATTCCCTTGGCTCTGCTGTAATAGAGTGGACTACCATGTGCTCTGGGATAAAGAAAAAATCAATACATGTAGTTAAGGGACCTTTAGAAAAGGTGGGTTCAGATCTGGAATGAACCAAAAAAAAGCATACTTTAAAGCTACGGTTCTAATTACATTTTTTGGACAGGTCATATCACAATACACATTACGTGTCTTAGCTGTTTTACCCCTATGTTCTAAATTCAAACCACCAGTTAAAATCTCCCCCAAAATTAAATTATGCGGTGTAAACAAATATGGTTGAATCAACTGAAATAATTCGATACACTCAGTTTTGGTCTGTGCTGCATAAATATTAATCAACCTATATAACTGACCATCAATATTCACATCTAAAATAAGAAGTCTTCCAGGATACAAATCTGCAACCTGGCCGAGTGACCAGTAAGAGGGCCCAGCATACCATTCCTTAACACCTTTGGAGACATCTGATAATGTGTTAAGCCTAGTGTCCTGTAAAAAAAAGATACCCAGACCCCTAGAAATTAAATGTGAAAAAGTAGCTGCCCTTTTCCTGTGTGATTTTATACTGTTGACATTATGGGAAAAAAAGTAAAAAGAAGCCATCAAAAAGCACTTTAAGGGGCACCATACAGAAATACCTTAATTAAAGGGGTCGTTTTGATTTCCCCTTCATGTTCACGGAGTTCTTTTTTTTTTTCAAATATGGGTTTTCCTCCTCTGTCTGCAAGGGCCACAGTTTTGCAGAGGAAACATCTTCCTGATCCATACTCTGGTCTGGGATGGAAGAACTAAGAGTGGATTCATCTGATTCATTCCCAGACAAATCGGCATGATGGCTCAGAATGTCAAAAATGTTAGACTGACAACTCTGAGGATTTTAGTTGTTTGGGAGGTGGAGGTTTCCTGCCATCTCTCTCGCGCAGGACCATCCGATCCATTCCATATGATTTCAACTTAGAGGGAGGAGGCATAGTCTCCTTCTCAATGAGCACATCAGCTGTGTCCATTTGTACCTCCTGTGAAACAAGAGGAACTTCTGGAGTTTGTGAAGATGAAGCACTGTCCACCGAAGTAGGTTCTATGGGACCGACTGCAGCAACAGCCGTGAACACTTCTGGGACCTGTGGGGGTGGAGTTTCTGAAACCCCTGGGGGTATGGTAGCAGAGCTAGCCACAGAAGGAATTCTCTGTCTGTTGGCCCTAGGGGCTTTCTTGGCCTTTTTCCTCTGAGCCATAGCGATCAGTAATCTCTGTTCTACATCATCTGCTTGATGTGTTTGATTACGTGCTGCCTTAGGACAACTTCCAAGCAGCATACGAATGACCTAATTCTGAGCACAAGCTGCACACTTGTTTGTTAGTGCCCACTCATGTGACCAATAGCATTGCAAGAAGTACATTTGAGTTTGCCACACATACTGCTGAGATGTGTGGAGGAACCACATCTATAACAGGCCTTAGGTTGGCCACTGTAAAAAAGTACTCCCGTCTCTTCCCAAGTAAAAACTATTGGGAAGGTGTTGTAGACCGGTGTCCGTGGTATTTAAAACTACGCAGACCCTCCAACCCCCAGTCCAGATGTTCTCAGTGTTGAAGATAGCTTCAGGAGCACCTTGAACAGTACATCGCTGCTTCAGCCAGAATACCAGGTCAGTCACACTGACTCCTTCGTTCCTAAAAAGGACTGTAATAGTTCAAAAAGCTGGCTTGGTCAGAGGGGTAACATCAGAAGGGGCTTAAAGAAAAGAAAGTCTGAATTCCTGGTATTTTCCCCAGAATTTTTCCAGTCCAGTACCAAGTTTAAAACTCACGTCAAAGGTGGTTTTACTGGAGGCATGAATCAAAGCATACATCTCCGCCACATTAAAGCCCATAGATCCTTTCAGCAGGATATGAGACACAAACACTGTCAGGATGAGTATCCAATCCCCCTTTATAATGCAGACGAACCGCATTATGCCTCTTAGCAGTCAGGGTATGGGAATGGAATAAAGAAGCATACTGCTGGGCCATTACAGGCCGGGGGGTCTGAGCAGGTGACTGTGTTGTCTTACCATCATCAAGTACAACAGAGCATGCCTCTTTCACCAAAGTAGAAGCAATAGGCTCAGATCTGGAAATAGCAAAATCTACAGATGCATCAGAAACCGCCGTCTGGGACTGTTCCAAAAAAGGCAATAAGGGGTTTTGAGTCATTTGTAAATCAGAAGACAAAGTCAAAGGTGATATCAGGCCCGAGCTAAGATCTTCCATTTCATTATCAGAAGCAACAGCATTACCACTCTGCGTAGGCAATGGTTGGGTAGCTCTGATCAATGGAACAATATTAGGCATAGTAATAGGTGTCATACCTGAGATCCATTTCCCTGTAGTTGTATCTAAGACTCATCCAGCATCCCTCAGTCTGGTTGCTACGGGGACTTCTGTGTTGTCCTGGGGTAGAGTAGGAGCTGGTGCAACAGCTCATTTGATGGCACACCAACTTAGGCCGGTCTGTTCAGAGACCGTACATGCCTTTCCATACGGGGCTCCCACATTGGAGGAGTACCAAAAACAAAAGATTCAGGCTTATACATTGCCGTGATGAAGTCAAAACGTGCTCCATCTCCGTGATGCGACCCAGAAGGTGTTACCTCTTCAGTCGCTGCGGGCGCAATGGAATGCACTTGGGGAATCTCCTCTGCCTCTGTTCCTAAGTTCTGGTCTGCTAGATCACTCGTGCAAGTCTCTTGTTCAGGTACGGCCTTCATATTTCCTCGTTTCGCTGTCTGTAGAAGCCTAGTAAGTGCCTCCTTCTTAGCAAAAAAGGTTTGTTCTTCCAAATGTATAAGGTTTTGCAGCTCAGCTTTAGTTCCGTTTCCCTCTGCATTCCTGACCTCCCGACTGCGAGACACATGACTCGGCCACAGGCACCGCCTCCATATTACACGGTTCTGCCTCCTCCTGCTGCATTTCTGAATCCAGATGCCCCGCGGCATCGTAGAAATCATCGGTCTCAAGCACTCCGGAGGTAGGAGAGGAGACAAACTCCCCAGCCTCCCGTACATCTATCACCGTCGGCGGCTCTCCAGTACTGGCCATCCTCAGATGGTCAGTGGTTCCCCCTGCTGGAGAGTAGAGGAATTTTCCCAGTGTCCTGGCAAAATTTCCTCCGTTCACTAAAAAATACCACCAACAGTTTAATCTGGTTCAGTTTCAGTTGGGTACCATCTGTATCCCCTTCATTCTGGTCGCCCCTGAAAAAGGGACTTCTAGTCTCAGTGGGCCTACCGTGTCAACAAACTTCAATCAATCAAACCAAACTTCCAGCACAGGAACTGACACAAACTCCTATGGGACAAACAAGTTCACTATTTCACCCCTCACCAGGGCTTTGTCAAGATTAGAGATTCCCAATGCTGCATTCAATTTATACCTTCAGAATGTCACGTGCTCAAAGTTTTAGAACATCTTGTGCTCAACATACAAAGTGACTTAGTGCTAATAAAAAACATACTCCATATTTACAGGGTGCAGGTCATTGAACATACTATTCACAACTAGAGTGTCCATTTTCAAAGATATATATTGATGTACTGTATTTAGAGTTCTTCCTATTTCATTTTAATATGGGCAATAACTACAGAAACATAAAAGATACAAAAACTGGAAACTATTGAAGGAAGACAAAGCAATAGAAACAAAAAAGCAGGGGGAGGGGGAGGGGGAAGGTGTATTAGCCTCATAAAGAATGAGACAGAAAAACTGGAAGGGGGAGGGTGTGAGTGTGTGGTGTAACAGGGTGGGGGCAAAGAGGGAGGTAAGGGATAGGAGAAGAGAGCAGGGCAACAAAGAAAAAAAAAAAAGAGGTAGCTATAACAAATATGGATAACAAGGAGAATGGAACCACAGCATGGGAAAGAAAAAAAAAGAAAAATGATGATACTGTAGTATAATTTGCATTCATTTTTCTTCAAAAACTCCACATAAAGGGCAAGCTTCATTCTTCTTCAAAGTCTAAAAGGCAAAGGTTTTAAGAAACACATTATACACATATTTAAGTAATTTCACCAAAAACGGGGCACTCTCTATCTGGTGATTCAAATCTGGCCATTTATGGGCCTGTAATTTGAAGATCCAGAACATTTCACACGTGGCCAGAAGTAAATCACAATCCTTTCCCCTTGGGCCTGTTCTCACGTTTTCCAATCGAAGTGAACTTTATTTTATGATCATCTTTGTTACCAGTGTTTCTTAGGTGCACTGCCAGTACATGTGATCCATTTCCACTATTTATTGCTTTTATATGATCTCTCACCCTCTCCCTATATTTTCTTTTTGTTCTTTCAGCATGGTACACCCCACATTATGAAACGGGCATCAGAATATAGGCATCCTGATTGGTCCCTGCCTGTGTGATATTCATTCTTACGCACAGGAAAAGGGTCCAGTAATGCCACTGTGCATTGATTCTGGTAAATCTGCCATGTAGAATGTTGGCAGAATGAAACTCAGCCATCTTGTTTTTGCCAACTGCGAGTGACGTTTCAGCCAGCATTTTAATAATGGCAGATTTACCAGAAACTAATTTTAAAAGTAGAAACAGCCGACCTGTCTCTACGGTTGAACAGCCTACACAAGCTGTCTTTCAATTCACCCGCCCACTCGTCAGCCTGCCCGTTTAATGTACGGCTGAACAGCCAACAGTCTGTGTCCCAAGCTGCCCGCCCATTTGCTCGCACTCTCGCTCTCCACAGCGTGTTCTCCCTACTGCTGCCTGGTATGTGTCCAGCCTCCTAGCCGTGTGTTAAAGTGTCGAACGCACATCCTCGAGTGTCTTATTGCGCTTATGAAATGGTTACCTAAAATACAGATGTATGTAATACCTAAAATGAATAGTATTTAATAGTGAAAAAGTTGAATGTTTGTACGAAGTTTTAATAAGCCCGTTCACTGTACGGCTGAACAGCCGACAACCTATCTCCCAACCTGCCCGCCCATTCGCTTGCACTGTCGCTCTCAACAGCGTTCTCCTTACCAGTGCCTGGTGCCATAATGTAAACAAATTAAAAAAAAAAAAGAAAGAGAGCATGATTTCTTGTTGCAAACTTTGTAAATTAAATTAAGTAGGAGTGCTGCTAGTTGGTGGGGGGGGTTGGTGCCATGATAACTACATGACAGGAAAAAAAACCTAAGTAAGGATGCCTTAGTAGCTCAAAAGTCTTCAACTGAACAAAACAAACAAACAGGCAGAGGAACTATTTTATTAAAACTTCATACAAACATTTAACTTTTTCACTATTAAATACTATTCATTTTCGGTATTACATACATCTGTATTTTAGATGACCATTTCATAAGCGCAATAAGACACTCCAGGATGTGCGTTAGACACTTTAGCACATGGCTAGGAGGCTGGACGTACTCGGTCAGTGGCCTCGTGCCTCACTACGCCTCCTAGCCATGTGTTAAAGTGTCTAACGCTCACCCTTTCGTGTCTTATTGCTTACTTCACATATTGCTACATAAATAACATATATAGGGTGTCACAATTAGTAAATTAGTTTATGGTGACACACTGTCCATTGTTCGGGTTTAACAAATTATTGTACTCATTTATTGCTGGGCACAAATTACATCTACCACATTTTGTGCAGCCCTTGGGTAGGAGTAGAAGCCAATTCCTTGTTCTCTCAACTTGTACTGTAAGTACCAAGTTATCTTTTTTGCCCTTCTATATACCATTTGGGGAGGCTGCTGCACCACCTCTTTGAATCTCTGATCACAGCCCAAGACAGGCCAATATTTTTTTCAAAAGTGCATTCACCTTGCGCACCCTAACAGAACAGGTTGTACTAAAATTAAAACTGTTTCAATTGTTCATAAATTATCTTTTGTTGCAACAAGGTTGCCCCTATTCTTGCTGTCACTAACCTCAATAGCATTTTGTATACACGAATCACTGTACCGTGTCTTGAAATCTGGAGATCATCTCTGTTAGCAGTGTTTTTATGTGCATTGCCAGCGTATATGATTCATTACCACTATTTATTGCTCTTACATGTTCTACCACCCTCTGATTAAATTTTTTGCTGTTCTTCCTACATAATACACCCCACATTCACATGCTGCTACATAAATAACCTTTACAGTGTCACAATTAATAAGTTGGTCTACAACGACACTCTGTCCATTGTTCGGTTTCAACAAAGTGCCAAACTCATTTATTGCTGAAGAATGAATATTGCACTTTATGTGGGATTCTCTCTAGTATCCACATTTATCATCGCTACCTCTTTTTTTCCTTTCTTTGTTGGCTTTTCCTCTCTCCCCTCCCCTACCTCTCTCTGTGCTGCACCCATCACACCATACACACACCCTCCGACCTCTCCCAATTTTCCTTCCTCATTCTCCAAGAGGTTAAAAGAACTTCCCCTCTCTCCACCACTTTCTTGTTTTTATTACTTTGTCTTCCTTCAATGGTGTTTCCAGTTTTTTATATCTTTAATATTTCTGTGGTTATTGCCCATACTAAAATGCAACAGGAAGAAAGTACAGTTATGTAAGAACTTACCGTAACAGTAGATCTTCGAGGTGATCTCTTGCAGCAGGCCATCACATGTAGGATTCCACCATCAGGTACTAGGACCACATGGAAACGTTCTAGCTTGCAGTATACCAGAGGGGGCTGCCCACCTCTGACGTCACTCTCTGATGTCAGCTACCCTATATAGGTGGTCAGTCCCCTACATCATCCCCAATTCTCCCACCGGAGACCCCAGAATATCCAGCTGAGGGAACAGAGGTTCAAGGGAAAAAGCAGGAAAGAGAAGGCTGAAGGTCTCCTCTTGAAGAGGAAGCATAACAGGATGACAGGCCAAGGGCGAAGGAAGGAGGGAGGGAGAATCAAGGCCCGTTGCAAGAGATTCCCTAGATCTACTGTTATAGTAAGTTCTTGTGTAGCTGTACTATCTTACTTTGGGGGAATCTCTTGCAGCAGGCCATCACAAGTAGGATGAGTACCAAGCAGTTCCAAACCTGACAGAACTAGCAGACTGGGTAGAGGTGAAATCACCTAAGAGAGAAGGTCCTGTAACACAGCCAGGCCAAAATTGACTCTGTGCCTAGAGGTGATGTTCAAACTGTAGTGCTTGGTGAAAGTATGGACTGAACTCCATGTGGCTGCTGTGCAGATCTCTGCAGCTGATTTGTTACAGAAGTTCGCTACCGAGGTAGCTATACCCCTGGTGGAATGGCCATGAACAACTCCCGCAAGGTCCTTGCCATACTTCCGGTAACAAAAAATAATACAGCTAGCCAACCATTTGGGCAAACACTGCTTAGAATATGGTGCACCCTCTTTTCCTGGGGCAAACGAAACAAACAGCTGAGAGGACTTCCTAACCTCTTTAGTCCTGTGGGTATAACGCAAAATTCTATGCACATCCAAAGTATAGAGCAATGCTTCCCCTGGATTGGCTTGCTCAGGATAATAAACAGACAGGTGGATGGATTGGTTTAGGGTAAACTCATACACCACCTTAGGAAGAAACTGAGGATTAGTACGTAAAGAAACCCTGTCTTTGTGGAATACTAAATAAGGTTCCTTACACATGAAGGCCTGAAGTTCGGAAATCCTCCAAGTAGAAGTAACAGCAACTAAAAATAACGCTTTCCACAACAGAAATCATAGCTCACAACTCACAGCCAGTTCAAAAGGAGGCAGGGTGAGCTTTTCCTTTTTTTTTTTATCTTATTTTTTATTAAGAATAGTGTCTAATTACATTGGTAGAGCACAGCATCAGATACATGAGCAAAGGTGCACATCATCATCATTCATAAAACACAGTGTAATACATTTGGTTTACTTTCAATATTCATGACATTAAAATCTTTGACATGCTACCTAGACACTATGTGTTCAAATTTCATGTTATCTTCTCTGTACTTCATATATTCTTGTTACACCATTGATTCACGTGCCAAGATACCACATAAATAAGATGAATGTTACATATTAACTTTGAGCTAACTGGACTAAACTTAACAAAAAGCACTGTCCTGCATAGATCCTTTAATACTGACCACTGCCTATTTCATTTCTAGGTAATGACAGATTGGGGGGGGTATCTATCCAGTCCAACCTGAGAAGGTGAAGGAGACAGGGCCGAGCCCACCCCAAGTCCAGACTTCCCTCGGCATGAGAATACCGAACTAGCTTGTTACCCGTCCTAGTCTCCTCACTCCTAGTCATCCCCACTGCCCATTAATTCCTGTTGTATTACGGCGTATCTAGAGTTCCACCGAGCCCAGAGGTCTGGGTGCATTTTTAATGACAGCCTCAACTTGGCTGTGATCTCTTCCACCCATTGTATATTAACAACTCAGGAAATCCATGCCTCGAAGGAGGAGGACACCAGCTTTAACCAACTGGAGGTCATCTACTTCTGGGCTGCCGTACACAAGAGCCAAAGCAAATTTTGTTGTTTATTATTTCCAATCTCAATGACCCTCATTCCCAAGATGAGGATTTCAAAATCATAGGGGATAGTGGATCCAAAGCAAATGTTGTTGTTTATTATTTCCAAGCTTAGTGACCCTCATTCCCAAGATGAGGATTTCAAAATCGTAGGGGATAGCAGTGCCCCACACTCTTGTCAGTTCTTGATGCACCTTGGACCAGAAAGCAGAAATCTCTGGGCAACTCCAGAAGATGTGGCAATGAGTGCCTAGTTGTCCACATCCTCTCCATCACCTATCTGTTTGGCCAAAGTGACTAGCAATGGTTGGGGTGTGGAAGTACTGGCTTAAGCACTTGCACCTGAACTCCCTCCATGTAGGAGAGGACGTGACTCTCCATCCTCTGTACCAAATTCTTTCCCATGCCTTATCAGGGATGTTAATTCCTGCCTCTGCTTCCCATTTCTGCTTCAGAGATATGAACTCTGGGTATGTTTCCCCTAGTAACATTTTGTATGCGCTAGAGATGGTGCCCCTTCTTCCCACCAACACTGCTTCCCAATAAAGGAAATTCTCCAGTGGAGTAAGGTTTCTATCTATCTTTGGGGCTAGATTCTTGGATTGTATGTAATACTTGACCTGAAGATATTTGTAAAAGTCACCTGGAGTTAGGCCGTATTTGTCATGTTCTCTAAATGGTTTTACAATCCCATTACTAATTAAGGCCTGAAACCTGGTTAACTTTAACCTATTCCATCTTGAATAACCCAAGTCAGTCCTTGGAGGTGTAAAGTCAGAATTACCTATAATAACTAAGAGCAGCCCAATCTCCTTGGAGGTTCTGGTAATCTCCTTGGTCTGGGCTATTATCCGGAGTGTCTGTCGGGTCCAAGGGTTGGTGATCTTTTTCCAGACCTGTTTTGTTAGAACTGTATGGGGTTGCTGGGCCTCTATCTTGGGCCATCCTGTATCTGTCCTCTGTTTGATCCATGACACAATGGGGGCCAGTTGGCATGGCAAGGCCTCCCCTTTCCCTTGGGAGTGTTAATACCCTCTTGCTTAGTCTATGCCTGCCATTGGCCCAAATAAAGGTCATGATACATTTTTGTACCTGCTTCCAAAATGAGTTTGGGATTCCGAGAGGCAGTGCCTGAAACAAGAAGAGGAAGCGTGGAAGGATATTCATCTTAAATGTGGCCACTCTGCCCCTAGTGTCAGAGGCAAAATGAACCATCTTTTGATGTCCTCCCGTATTTCAGTGAAAAGTTTATTGTAATTGAGGTGAAACAATGTGTTTAGTTTAGGTGATATTTTGACCCCCAGATATCGCACCATGTTCTGCTGGGCCCATTTAAAGGGGAAGTCTGTTAAAGTCTCAGTGGGGCATTGACCACTCATTCTTATGGCCTCAGATTTCTCTAGATTAATTTTGTATCCCGACACCTCACCAAATAGAGTTAGCTCTTGTAATAACACTGGAATGGAGGTCCAGGGAGTGGTAAGGTAAAAGAGGGAGTCATCTGCTTATAGGGAGATTTTATGACACCAACCACCCACCTGGACCCCACTGATTGCATTATTCTCCCTAACAGCCACCGTGAGGGACTCAATACACAAGGGAACCAGAAGGGGGCGCTATAGAGCAGGCTCGCTGAAAGGACGTGTTTACTTCAGCTTGGCATATTTTGGACCTTAAAGCAGAAAACTCACATTAATAAATTCCTGTTTTGGACTTTTGCTCGATGGCTTCAGATAGACCTTTCTGAGAGGAAAAGAAAGACACCTTTCCTAAATATGGATCATGAAAATAAAGGCAGAGGTGGAGGAGGCAAGAATCAGCCTTTGGTGGAACAGCAGGTCAGTGTGCCAGGAGAAGGAACATCGGGGACTAGTGATCCACCATGGCAGTCCCTGGCCCTATCCATACGGGCTATTGACGGTGAAGTAGAAGAGATTCTACAATGTATGGGAGAACAAAATGTGAAAATTGAATCAGCCATCAAAACAGCGACTTTGGCTGAGATGCAAGCAATCAAGGCTCTCTCAACTACCAGCAAACTGGTCCAAGAAAATGGACAATTATGGTACCATCTTGAGGCTTTATAAAACGCACAATGATTGGTGAACCTCTGGTTAGTTGTGCTCCCAGAGGATGTAGAAGGTGCCGATCTTGCAATGTTACTGTGGGACTGGCTACCTGGAGGCATCAATCTCACTGATGGATCTGTAGCGGCACATCAAATAATCAGGGCTTACATGATTTCTAATTGGAACACCCCTTCACAGACTGACCTACTGAGGACTGTTATGTTGATCACCACTGGAGTTGCCATCAGGGATTTAATTTTGCAGGCTGCCTGGGACTCTCAAAATTTAAATTACAATGGGGACACACTACACATCAATCAATCACTTTATTTAACCAGGCATAAACAACATTGAGCAAGCTCATTTTCAAGGTGGTCCTGGGCATTAATACAATACAGTATACTTCATAAGATTACAATTATGGTGGACAGCGGTGCCTATATATACCGGTCAACATAATTAACATGCAAATGTACATAATGATAAGCTTTACTGGAATAAGAAGAGACAACAATCCCGTATAGTCTCCGCTAAGTAAGAGCTCATACCTAAATGATAAAAAATAAGGAGATATTAAGGAATAGGATAGAAATTGGGGTGAAAGAGTAGGCAGCCAAGAGGGAGGCCAGAATAGGTAAAAGGTAGAGAATAGGCAGGGCCATCTTGGATTAAGGGAACTAGGCTTGTAGGTCCTAGGTTCCTGTTGTTAGGAATGGGGGTGGATGAGATGCTTAGGCATAGGATTTGAGAGTGGCACCCGTGGCTTAGGGGTCATCAGCATCTGAAACAGTTGCATGATTCCTTCAGATAATCCATTAATAGAGCTTTGAATGTGAAAATGCTTGGAAGTGAGGATAATTTTAATGAGTCTTGCATAGTGTTCCAAAGTGATGGAAGTGAGAAGTTGCTTGCTGCTGAGCCAAGGGTAGTTTTCACTCTAGGAATCTGGAAGCAGAATATGGAGAAGCGTCTCAGGCCATAGGAACCTTTAGCCCGTTTGAAGAGGTTTGAGATGTATGCAGGGAGGTTATCAGATAATGCTCTAAAAAAACCAGAGAAGAGCATTCCTTTTTCTTCTAGTTGAGAGTGAGGTCCATCCCGAAACCTGGTATAGACGACAGTGATGTGTACCACGTGGTAGACTTAGGATAACTCTTAAAGGCCGGTGGTAAAAGGTGTCCAGTTTGTTTAGCATCGTTGATGAGCAATGACTATAAAGGAAGTCAGCGTAGTCCAGTATAGGTAGGACTGTAGTTTGTACTAGTCTCATTCTGGCTTCTAACGTAAGTAGGTGTTTAATTCGATGGAATAAACCTAATCGATGTCTTAGCTTCTTTGAGGTTTCATTCAAGTGGCACAGAAAGTTAAGCTTGTTATCCAGCCAGAACCCTATGTATTTAAAGGTATCAACTGCTTCAAGGGGTTCATCTAAGAGTGTTCGGATCTGTGTGATATGTGGACATCCGGAAGTAGACTTCGGTGAGAGAATCATTGCTTTAGTCTTTTTGGCATTGAGGAGGAGCTTATGAGTGAGAAGGTTGTATTGGAGGGTGACGAAGTCTTTCTGTAAGTACTCATGGGCCAAATCCAAGGATGAATTTGTGGTATAGAGTACAGTATCATCTGCGAATAAGTGCACATTTGCTGTGCCCAGCTGTGAGTCCAGATTATTGATGTATATTGCAAAGAGGATAGGGCCCAGAATGGAGCCTTGTGGGAATCCTCGTAACAAGGATTTTTGTGGGGACAGATCTCCTATGGCTTTGACTTGTTGTAACCCATTGGTTAGGTACTGTAGCTGGCGAACCATTTAATGGCAGAACTATCAAGTCCGATGTTACTCAGTGCAGTAAGCATGACGGTATGATCCACAGTATCGAAGGCCTTACTTAGATCAAGGAAGAGGGCAAATACATGCTTCTGAGAGTCCAAGGCCATTTGCCAGTCTGTAGTTACTTTGGCAAGAGCCGATACTGTACTGTACTGTACTGTGTTTGGCTCTGAAGCCGGACTGAGCCGGGTTTAGCAACTTTTGTGAATCCAAATGTTCTCCAAGTTGGATGTTGACAATTTTTTCAAGTAATTTAGAGAGGACATCTTCGCAGATCTGTATTTTGCTACCTGAGCACGTCAGAAAAGGTTCAACAGAGTTCAGGCTAGGCTTCGAAGTTTCAGTGTGGTGCAGTCACTACTAATGCCTGTAGGACTCTGTATTCATTATGAGGGCAAAATGTTCCAGTACACAGACCCAATGGAAGCTGGTAAAAAGGTAGAATCTCTGGAAATGGAATTTGCAGCAGCTCCAGATGGCAGAGAAGAGGAGTTGGATGAGGACCATACTTGAAAAAGAATCACAATTCACAAGTGACTCTTCTTCATGTTACCATTCTCTTTTTCTCTGTCATGTCATTGGTAAGATAAATGGCTGCAAGGGGGCTAACTTAGACCGGGGAGTGAGTTTTATTTTAATATGAGTAAACTGAAGCATTAGAGACGTCAAAGTAATGTACCATCTATTTGTATGTCAGATATGAGATTATAATCCTGATGGTTAATTTTCATATAAAATGGCAGTCACCACGTGGCGGCTTTCTTCTCAGCTCTAGTTCAATGGGGGGGGAGGGGCGCGTATTTTTTTTTAGAGCGAGAGCATATACTGACAAGTATTACATGTAATGACTTTGGAGGACCTGTTGAATCCTTTCTGTTTTCTTTTCCCCATCTGTGAATGGCCCCAGGAGTCGTGAGTTCCCAAACTGCTGCTGTGTTTTTGATACAAGTTAAGAATGTTTAATGTCTTAGTAACCGGATGGTTTATTTTGGTCATCTTTAAGTGTTACGTGTCCAATGCAATTTCATTATATTAAATGAAGCATTAGAGTTAATGCCAAGAGAAGAGAAAGTGCTAACCATGCTGCTCTATACACATGCTTGGGCAGAGATCACATCAACCACATGGTTGAAAATAAAGTGTTATGGACTAACATTTCCAATGACTGATCATCTTATTCTTGTGAGGTGCAGCCTATGTTGAACAATTCTCATGGACTATTTTTTGGGAATACCCCCACATATCTTAAATTAGACTGCCTAGGCTGATGTTATGCTTTTCTTCCACTGAGTGGTTCCTAGTATGTAGTACTGTATGCCTGGTAGGAGGTAATAATCTTATGTTGTTGTTTTTATATGAAAATAAATATAAGTTTAAAAAAAAAACAGAAGGGGAAGTGAACATCCTTGCCTGGTGCCTCGAGAAAGGTGGAATCTCTCAGTCATTACCCCATTGACCTTAATAGTTGCTTGTGGTGCAGCATGTAAAGACCTGATATATTCCCTGTATTTTGGGCCAAAGCTCATCTCCCAGGGTGAGCTTTTCCAACACAAAGTTGAGGTCCCAAGCCAGGACAGGATTACAGATTGGGGGTTTCAAATACAGAATACCTCTCAAGAAGGTACAGGTCACATCTAGCTGAGACACTGACCGCCCATCGACAAGTACATGATATGCAGAGATCTCATAGAAAAGAACAAGCATAGAAAGCCATGTAACCCATATAATGCTCACCTTTTTACACAAGGGGATATCTAGTAGAGCCCCTTTCATAGAAGTGATCCAGTTTGTTCTTAAAGGACTCCATATCCCTACATCCTACAGCTTCATGTGGTAGGTTATTCCAGGCAGTTACCCTCTGTTTAAACCAAAAGGCTTTATGGGCAGTATTGCATTTTTCCCCTTTTAGCTGCAAACTATGAGCTTGTGTGTTTTAATTATGTTTCTTTAGATCTAAGCTCAAGCAGTCCCAAAGATCATTATTAGTCAAAGATCTAAATAGTAGGTAGAGGTCCCCCCTTAATGTATTGTACTGTAATGTATACAAATCTAGATTTTCCAGCCTGTCCTTATAACCTGACTCCATTTGTCTAGCAATCATTCTAGAGGCATTTCTCTGGACCCTTTCTAAGATATTTGCCTCTGACATAGTGCTTGGTGACCACAGCTGTACGCAGTACTCCAGGTGTGGCCGCACAAGTAACCAGTATAATGGCAAAATCACCTTAGCATCTCGGGATGTAATATGCCTTCTGATGCTATTTAATATGTTTGATGCAGTACAGGCACTGAAACGACACTGGCTCTTAAATTTTAAGTCATTTGTGATAATGACACCTAAATCCATTTCCTCCACTATTTCTTTAAGAATTTAACCATTTAAAACATAGGTAGCCATGATTTTAGTTCTACCAAAGTACACAACTGCACATTTGTCGAGGCTGAACCTTAATTTGTGTTTATTTGCCCATTGTTCTAACAAAAATAGACTATCCTGCAGTTTAATAGCACCATGTGGTATATTAACTGCATAACACATTTTTGCATCATCAGCAAATTTAGAAACACAAAGGCCCTCCCCATAGTTCATTGTGGAGATAAAAAAATTAAACAAGATTGGCCCCAGCACCGACCCCTGGGGGACAGTCATCACATTCACCCAGTCAGAGGATATCCCATGAATCACCACTTGTTTTCTATCAGAAAGTCAGGACTCTATCCAGGCCACAATGTTGGCACTAATATCTGCTCCTGTCAGTGCCTCCACTAGCTCATGATAAGAGACAGTATCGAAAGCTTTACTGTAATCCAAGAAAACAATGTCAACAGATCTTCCCCTGTCCAATTCCCTACTGACATTGTCATAAAATTGCAACAAGTCTGTCAAGCATGATCTTCCCTTGACAAAACCATGTTGCATAAGATCTGTTAAACTGCAGTCCCTAATATGTTGTTCTACTTTTTTTCTTTTATCAGACCTTCCAATATTTTTCCAAGGACTGATGTCAAGCTAATTGGTCTATAGGTCTTGACCTGACTTCTGTTCCCTTTTTGAGTTCATCGTGGCATGCAGGTGCAGACAAACTCATTGCTATGAGAGGTGCTATACAGGGGTGTGTCCACTGGAGAGCTCAGTTTCAAGGGGCAGGTAAGCGGCAGGCGAATCAGTCGGCAGGCTGGCGATGACTCCCTTTCAGCTGTTGGGGCAGAGTTGGCCAACTTTTCAAAGGACAGAGCCACACCAATAGTGGCACAGCTCGGTCCTTTGATGTTGCATTCCTGCATTGTTAAATTCCTGGTTGCGCATTCACACTGCTGCAGCTTTCAGTGTGAATGCACGGAGCCCAGGCTGTTGGCATGCCCCCCCCTCCCAGTTTCAAATAAACAAACGGTGGTGGCTATCGCCTTCCGCCTCTTACAGTCCCCATGAAAGCTGACTGCGGCGCCCAATCCCCCTGTCAGCATGCCCCCTCCCAGTTCTATTTGCCGCGGTGGGGAAACCCACTCCCATCGGCATAATGTCCCCCCAGTTGTTGTGTGTCGAGGGGGTTACCCAATCCCCTCAGCTCATGTTCCCCCAAACACTCGGTATGCACCAATGGAGTGCCCAGTTCCCGCTGGCTACAGCCAACCCCAACAAACACTCAGGTGGCACGCTGAAAGTCTCTGTTAAAGAAAACCTTCCCGTGCTGGTGCCCCCTTCCCCAATCTGCACCCACCCTCTGCACACTCACCTCCCCACATCCCCCTCACCCATACTTACCTCCTGAGCCAGCGCGATGATCTGCGGTGGAGTGGGAACACATCTGCACTCTTCAAAGCTGACCGCAAACTGAAGAAATGCTGGTAAGCTGTATAATGGCATACATTTGTTTTTTAACTTTGGTGCATATTTTGGCTATTATTGCGAATTTTGGCACCAAATTTTAAACATAGGGTTCTTGGGACCCCACCTCATGAATTCAGTGACTCATCTGGTTATTCTGTCCCGAAAGGTGATTTCTCGGTCACTGCACGGAATCACCTTCCGGGGCCAATTAACAAAATGACAGTGTTACTGTTCATGAGGGGGGCTCCCAAAATGCCTATGTTGCAAATTTGGTGAAACAAATTCCAAAAAATGACTGTGTTATGAGAGTGCATTGCACAGTTTCCACGCACACTCGTAACGTCGTGAATTTGTAATATTTTCACTCCAGATTTTCAACATTGGCATTTTTCCTTTTTTACACCTCCTCGTGAACAGTACAGCCGTCATTTTTCACATCCTGGCCGAAATGTGTTTTCACACTTCCAGTGCAGAATAGCGCAGCTGCTGTGGGAAATCAGTGTTCGGGACAGATTACAAAAATCACAGTGACACTGTTCATGAGCAGAGGTCCAAAAATGCCTATGTTGAAATTTTGGCAAAATAATTCCACTAAATGACTGTGTTACAAGCGTGTGTTGCGCAGTTTCCATGTACACTCGTACGATCGAGCACTTTTAATATTTTCACTCCAGATTTTCAATACTGCCATCTTTTCACACCTCCCTGTGAATGGTACAGCTGTTTTTTAATTTTTTATTTATCAAGTCTAGGATTACAAATACCTTTGAGCCTTGGCTCTTTTACAAAGGTTCCACGTCAGAGAAATACAAATTATGGGAACCATCAAGACAGACACTACAACATTGTGGACATTGCAAACAAAGTACAGATTAATACAATTCAAGGGTAGCACTGTAACAAGGCAGCCAGCGGCATTTGTCAGAGAAAATAGACAACAGATAAGAAGTGCCAGAGTCATAGGGAGAGGGAAGGGAGGGGAGAGGATTGTAGGAAGGGGTGGGAGAGGGTGAAAAGTGCAGCACTGGGTATACCAAGATGTGAGGGTAGAATCCAGTGAGGAGGGAGGGAGGGAGGAGGGACCACTAGAGCAGGAAGGGAAGTGGAGAAACAAGGTTAAGTTGGGCAGTCACAGGAGCTGTTGGTAGTGAGATAGTGCGGGCCTAGTTTTAAACATACCAATTGTTGGGGCAGAGGAGATGGTTGGGCTGAGGCCACTGAACCAGAGTGGCACTCGATAAGCAAAAGAGCGTTGTCCCTGTGAAGTGTGACAGTAGGGGACTTTCAGTAGCTATAGCGTGGATCTCCTAAGGCACCATTTGATAATTTGGTGTTGAGACCCCAGAAGGTGCAAGGCCAAGGTAGATTTTTTTCGCCATGGAGCAGGTGAGAAACTTTATGTGGTTTGATAGTTGGAGCCAGCCGGTCTGAGTGTACAGGTTACATGTGTGAGTGAGACGGTTAGCACCAGTGATGAGCCGACATGCCTTATTTAAGGCAGTTGAGAGGCGTCTAAGGGTTGTGGTTGTGGCCGAGCCATAAATGATGAGACCACAGTCTGTTACAGAGATCACAGAGCTCAGGACTGCAACCTTCAAAGCTTCTGGCGTGAGGTGTGGTCTGTGTTTGTAGAGGAGACCAAGCCATGTATTGGCAGCTCTAGCTACATTATCTACATGAAGTCCATAGGAGAGATAATGGTCAAGCTGTATCAATAAGTATATGAAGGACCCCACCTGATCTAGAGTGTTAACCTGGGTGGTGGAGATAGCCAAGTGGTGTAGCTTGTGTGGGTTATGAGAGCTGCAGAAGAGCATAGATTTGGTTTTCTTGTCACTTAGGACCAGTTTATGTAGAAACCATGTCTCTACAGAACTGAAACCAAGTTGAAGGTTGTCTTGAAGAGTTGCAGGATCTTTGTGAGTGGAGAATACAACGACATCATCGGCATATAGTATGATCTGCTCAGAGCAGTGGTAAGGGAGGGAGGGAGTTTAAGAAAAGGCTAAAAAGGAGGGGGCCCAGTATGGATCCCTGTGGGACACCTGAGCGAACAGGCAGGGTGCCAGAAAGAGCGTCTGCAATTTTTACTCTCTGCGACTGGTTTTCTAAGTAGCTTTTAAACCAGAGAGAAGAGTCAGGTGATAGCCCGACATTCAGTAGTTGGTGTATTGGTAGTCCATGGTGTACTGTATCGAAGGCCTTGGAAGATTAGGCCCAGCGGCCCTGTGAGAAGGCGTTTGTCAAGGGATTTGTGCAAAGTTCCAGTGAACTCAAGAAGGGCTGTGGTGGTGCTGTGACCTTTCCGGAAGCCATGTTGTTGTGGACAAGGTATATTGTATTTTTCCAAGTGGTCGGTAAGTCGATCAGCCACGATGCGCTTGAGTGCCTTAGAGAGTGGGGGCAGTATGGAGATAGGGCGATAATTTGAGTGATTCGTCTTATACCCACTTTTATGGACGGGTATCACGGTGGCTGTTTTCCATAGGTCCGGGACTTTTCCACAGCTGAGAGGGAGGTTTAGGATTTTTGTTAATGGATGAATTACCTCATCGAGGGTGAGCAACAGAAGCTTAAGGTCCAGGGTGTCGCTACTAGATCTAGATTTATAGATAGCTGCAGTAATATAGCGGCGCGCTTCATTCAGCCTTACCTCCCTGAAGTAGAAGAGGGGATGGTTAGACTGAGGGGCTGAGGTATTTGGGGAGTAGGCCCTGTTTTCAAAAAGTCATGGGGTAGAACAGCACTAAGGTCTGAAAAAGCCGTGTTAAAGATGTTTGCGATAACCTTGGGGTCGAGGATTGAGGAACCATCAACCATTAACATGGCCAGAGAGGTTTTTGGCTGCTTCCCCGTGACATCCTTGATATTGTCCCAGAAAGCACGACCATTTCCCCATGTATTGATGAGGGCGTCTTTGTAATAGGTGGATTTCATTAGCTGTATGGCTTTTGTGCAGGCATTTCGTGCTTGTTTGTAATTTTGGATGTCAGTTGTTTGCCAGTGGCCTAGCAACTACCAGAAGGTGATCCCTTAGTTTCAGCTGTGAGAAGAGCATGATGAACCATGGGCTAGAGAGAATTTGGTTTTGCACCTTTTAGCAGGGGCAAAGAGGTCACAGGCTTTGTTGAAAATTGAGATGAAGTGATTAAGAGCCAAGTTAACATCTGTTGCTTCATAGATGGGTAGCCAGTCTTGCAGAAGCAGGTGTTGTTTGAGATGTGGAAGTTTTCCAAGAGGAAGGACTCTGCTCGTGATAATTTTGGGAGGGGGCTTAAGGAATTTGTTAGACCATGCACACATGACTGGGAAGTGGTCACTGAGAGAGTCTGGGAGAATGGTCATACAAGAAATCCTTGTGGGGTGAGTGGTGAGGACCCAATCCAAGAGGGTACTGGTGCCAGTCTTGTAGGTAATCCTAGTAGGGGAGTTTACCATTTGCGTGAGGTTAGCAGCTGAGATGGAGTCTTTATAGGCACTGGCGCTCGATGCTAACCAGTTTATGTTGAAATCCCCTAGTGGAATAAGTTCAGCTTCAGGAGGATGAGAGTTGATAAAGTTTAGGACGTCGTTGAATCCATGTTTAGGGTCCCTGGGTGGGATGTATCGGAGACAACAATCAGGGCTTTATGGTTGGGACCTAGGAATGATTTTTATTGGCAGAATCTGGGCCGAGGCAGAAAGTGATGGAGTTGCTACAGGGTGCCAAGACAGGAGTCTTTGATATAGATTGCACAACCACCGCTTTTTGGATATCCGGTCCAGCCTGTGGACATTGTACTCCTGTATTGTTACAGTGAGTCAGGAACTTAGGTGTCAGTCAAGTTTCCACCACTGCAAGGATGTCAGGGTTGTGTTGGCATATGAAGGCTTGGAGTGCATCCAGCTTTGGTAGTAGGCTGCAGATATTAATGGTTGCAAGGATAAGGGCACCTGGAGTTTGTGTGTGGCCTGAGCTTCTACGGCCAGGATTGGGATGGACGCTGCCTGAGATGAGAAGGAGGAGGAGTTTTAAGAGGCAGAGTCGCAGCTCTTTGACAGATGATAGTTTTGATCGTTGTTTCCGGGAGTAGAGGTTGCAAGATTCCAGGCGGTATCCCATAATCCCAGGCTGTAATTTTTCACATCCTGCCAGAAATACAGGTTACTCACCTGTAACAGGAGTTCTAGGAATGGTATATGTTGTTCATCCACACTTATTGGCAGGTTCCTTGCCGCTTTACATCTTGCCGGAAGGTCTTCAAGCTGGCTCCACCCACCCAGGTGGTAAACTCGCTCCGCCCCATGACGCCAGATCTAGCCCGCTGGAAGCCAGGTTGTGCGTCGAGCGGGGAGGCTGGGTGGGTCGTGTGGATGAACAACATATACCATTCCTAGAACTCCTGTTACAGGTGAGTAACCTGTATTTCTAGGGACATGGATATGTTGTTCATCCACACTTATTGGCAGACTCCTAGCAGTTCTCCGGGAGGAGGGAGGCAAGGCACACATTCCCTACTTAGGTAGAAAGACTGGAGAACCGAGGCCCCGACCAGCACCCTGGTGTGACCCAAGGTCGATGTGGAAGGGGAACGGAAAAGCCTGCTTCCGGGCGGAAGCCCTGCGGATATCCTGGACCGGAGTATCCTCGGAAGCAGCCACAGATGCAGTGGAAGGACGGGTAAAAATGAGCACTTATCCCTCTGGGAGGCTCCATGCCCGCCCACCTATAGTGGAGACCTATGCAGGGGGTGACCCATCTGCTCGTCGTCCGCTTGGCTGCAGGTCTGCCAGATGCGGCTTCAGCGTGATGACAAACAGCCGGCGAACCTCTCCCGAACTTCAGCCCTACGCTCGGTAGGTGAGCGTTAAATGGGGTCCCATGGAACCCATATACGGCCTCCGAGGTGTGAATGGGGATGAACCCCAGCAGAGGCAATACCCCCATAGGGAAGACTCTGCCAACGCCTTCGGGTGGGGCGCAGGACAACCTTGTCCCTGAGGAAGACCAGATAGGGAGATTCAAAGGGGCGCCTGGAACTCTCCCCTCCTTCTGGATGGCAGGGTGGCCCCAAGAAGGTGTTCTTCCACAACAGGTGGGGAAACTTGCACCTGTGCAAAAGGTTTGAACGGCTTGCCCGTGAGCTAAGCCCATACCAGCAAGGATCCCACAGAAATGGGGATACTCTCCCCCAAAAAAGGGGCGTCATCGAGGCCTAGAAGTGCCAGACCACCTTTTCTGCGCCACCGACTGCCTTCGGCCCGCCCGGAAGACAGGGTGACCCACAAAAGCACCCAGAGGGCGTGGCTGAAGCCTAATTCAAGAGCGGGACGCAGATGGTCCGAAATGCTCGCCCAGGAGGGAGAAGGCCAGGCTATTCATCATCAATGGAGAACTCTTCCAATGAGGCGGAGCATTTTGGCCGACTTTCTAACGGGGCATACCGGCGTCAAGGACCTTGCAGGACCTAGGCCTGGCCCCTAACGCACTGGGGCGAGCCTACAGGGTGTGAGATTGAAGGTCCAGATGGAAAACCTTCCCTGAAAAAGAGATCAGGACCAGCCAGGACTAGAAGCCGCCTAGAAGCCTGTGGCTGAGACTGAGGAGAGCTGGATACAGAGCTGGCAATCCAGTCTGGGGCTACCAGCATCACCTGCGCCAAGTCCCTCCTCGCCTTGCCCGTGGGTCAAGGGAATGGGAGAGAAGGTGCGGAAGGACCCAGGGTCCGTGCCCCGGCGACATCCTCACAGCAGACCTTGCTGAGGGGCAGGCATAAAACAGTCTTGGCCTCGTATTCTCCTGGAGGAGGAGGGAGAAGATCCTGTGCTACCTCGGCAGAAGACCACTTAGCAAGCGCAGCCTATGTCGGCAGGGCAGCCCAGGGGAATTGGAGGCTCCTGCCCATCAGATGGCTGGGGACCCGCCTCCGACTCTTGCCGAAAACCCAATGCGGAGCATCATACGCCGAGGCAGGGGTTCGGCCGAACCTAACAAGGGTAGGTACCACATGGTTGTGGTGCTGTCCGCATGGACTAAAACCACTAGACCCCGCACAAACGGAGCAAGCGGTGCAAGCTAAGCAGACCGCCTGGAGCTCCAGCGGGTAGGGAGGACATCGGGACTCCCGAGAGGACCAGAGGCGAAGCACTCTGTATTCCCCTAGATGGGCACCCCCACCCATCCGAGAAGCATCAGTCAGAGAAGACCGCCGACTCAGGGGGGACAAACAGGATGTTCTCCTGCAGGAGTTGGAACGGTCCGAAGGGGAGCGTTCCCTAAACTCCTGGGGTGTAGTCACGAACTGGTCCGAGGAACGCAGCGCTGTGACCGCTAGCTGACCCATCCCACAGGGGAGGTCTGCCATGAGGCCCAGGAGGTGCAGGAGGTCCCGGCAGGGCACAATTACCTGGCCAGCCTGACTGGGTAAGGGAGGAAGAACCTCAGCCCTGTCCGCCCGGAGCCGAGCTCGGACTCAAGAGTCGAGCCAAGTCCCGGAGAAGCCTCACCCGCTAAGGCACGAGTTCCAACGTGGCTCCGGTAAGGGAGACCAGTCTAAGCCTGGAAGGGTTTAATCAGGCCGCCATCCAGGTGGGGTTACGCCCGGACCCTTCGGAGCCGCAGAAACTGCGGAACAGAGAATGAAGGGCCTGGCCAGGAACTCGTAAGGAGACCTCTCGCCTAGGAAAGGGAGGGGTCTCCCAAGAACGGACGGAACGAGGAGTAAGATGTCCTGGAGGCCCAGGAGGAAGCCGTACGCCTCGATCTGAGGATGGGAGATCTGCAGAGGGACCATCTGGCGTGCAGAAGGATGGGCGCAAGCCCCCCGTCCGTTTGAGGCCAGGAATACCTGGACACAAACCCAGGGTCAGAAGGACGGCCCACCACCTTCCTGACCACCTCTAATTAGAGGGCCAGGCAAGTCGGCTCAGCAGTCCGACTAAGAGTCTGTGGACCCAAGATCCCCGTGGGGCAACGGCTCAAAAGGGGAAACCTGTTCGCAACCCGCGACAGAGCTTACCCTTAGCACCACCCAAGAGGAAGAGGTGCGGAGCTGTCCCCCCACAGAGAAACCCGGGCAAGGGCGATGGGGCCGGGGACAGCGCCCCTTAGCCAGTCACTGAGCATGCTTGGCGGAGGAAGAGGCCGAGGGGGCTCTCGGACTCCTACTTCCCTGCTTCCTTTTGGAGGAAGATGCTGGTCTAGCGACAGGCCGCCCAGTGCATGCCTGCTGGCCCTCGAGCTGGGCCGGTTGAGCCGCAGGGGTCGGGGGGCCAAGGGGCTTACGCAAAGGCTGAGGGCGGGAGTGGCAGCGTCCGGAGTGGCATCTGACTTCTCGGGCCCCTGGATATGTCCCTCCACTCCAGGGCCGAAGAGGTCAGTCCCCAAGAAGGGGATGTCCGCCAACTCGTGCTGGGTTTCCAAGGAGAAGGAGGATAACCTCAGCCATGCCCTGCAGCGCATGGCCACTGCGGCCGCCACCGATCTGGCACAGGAGTCGCCCAGATCCAGGGCTGACTGGAGCTGCTGTTTTGCCACCGCCCTACCCTGGTCCCGAACCCGCCGGACCATGGTCCGCAGGTCAGCTGGGAGATGAGGAAGGACCTTGTCCAGGGAGCCCAAAGGGCGTGGGAACAGTGTGCCATCAGTGCCGCCGAGCTGGCCTGATGGAGGCCTAGGGAGGACGCGGCGTAAACCTTGCGCCCGACGTAGTCCATCCTTCTGGACTCTTTGTCAGGGGGCCTATCCACATCCCTAGCGTTTCCAAAACATTGGAAAACATTGTCGGTGACTACCCCTTCAGCCGAGGGGTGCTCCGAGAAACCGGACAGAGAACCGACAGGGACAGGGTACTTCCTGGCCACCCTGGCCGAAGGCGCAGGGCAGGAAGTAGGCCGCCGCCAGAGCTCCAAGGCTGGGCCCACGATAGCCTCAGCCACCGGGAAGGCCTCCGAGGAGAGCCCCTTCGGTCCAGAATCTCTGTAAGGGGTAAGGTGCCGTTTGGAAGCAGGCTCGGACTACATCCCAGTGAATTCCGAGATGAGCTGGAGCAGACCCAAAAGGACGATGGGCTGTCGTCCACAGAATGTCCCGGGGGAGACCATGGGTCCTCTCTGCTAGGAAACATAATGGAGCCGACTTCAGGCTCCGAGTCTGCAAAAAGCTGCCGCAGGCCTGAGTCACTCTTCGTCCGCCGAGGGCAGGCAGGAGTGAGGGGACCGAGTAACCTGCGGAACAGGTCATGGCCCAGCCCAGGTTCCGCCAAGGGTGGAGGGGCAGCGAGGATCGGACGAGCAACCGGCCCTGAAGAGGGCTCCTCGACTGCCTCGAGCGGCTGCGTCGGCCGACCAGGAGGCGGCTGCTTACTAGCCGGAGAATGAATCGGGTCGATTGATTTCCGGACAACAACAGCTGCTGCCACGTAAGTTCCTCGTAATGTTGACACCAACGGCATCGAAGCCACTCCTCATCCGAGGAGGGGGACAAGGAAGAACGGAAAAGCCACTTTACTCTGTGCCCCGACCGAGAACGCCGAGGTCGGCGTGAGCGGCTAGACCGAGAGGAGGACAGAGACCGAGACCCGAATCCTCGGGGGAACCGAGGGCGGACTTGGGAGGGAGCGAGGCGTGCCCATCCTCCTTGGCTCGGAGAAATTGGCCGAGGACTGTCGACCCGAAGGTACGGCAGAACCTCAGCCCCACCGGGGAGCACGGCGAAGGATTGCGGCACCAGCGGAGACAGCCCAGATGGCGTGCCGAGAGGCTCGGCCACGTCGACAGGGTCTGGCGGCTGACCTGACAGGGACACCTGGGGCCAGAGGCGAAGCGCATCCTCGACTGAAGCGAGACGGCCGGCGGTGAGAGAGTTTTCCGCTCCGCAGGGCCGACGAGGACCTTGTGGCACCTTGAATTGGGCGAGGGAGGTCCCCAGGGTCCCTCTCCCTTCGAGGAAAGGGACTGACGGTTCCTGAGTGAGCTGCATGAGTAGAGCCAAGGACAACGGGATAAGCGCAAACCGGAGAAGAGGGAGGTGAGCCACCCCCTGCCGGCGAGTTAGCTGCTCAGAAACAGCCGAAGCGGACACCCGACGATCCGAGAGATTTTCCGGAGCGGGAAAAACTACCGGATGTCCGAGCCCCGAACGGGCCGTGCGGTCCTCCAGAGAGCTGGCCAAAAGAGCACAACAAAACTCACAAAGCTGAGGATCATGATCCAGGTCAAGGCAGAAAACGCACGTGGAGTGCGGGTCTCTCTTGGAGGATTTAACCGGGCGCCTCCCGGGGCCGGGAAGGGAATGAGCCATCGCCGCAACGAGGAAGAAGATCAAAGTTTCAGAAAAACTTCCAATTGATTTAGAAGACCGAAAATTCCAGGAACCAGTTGAAACGCAGAGCGCTAAGGAGGGAACCTGAGCTTCCAAGCAGTAAGGAAGATCTGGCGTCATGGGGCAGAGCTGAGAGTTTTACCACTCGGGTGGGTGGGAGGAGCCAGCTTGAAGACCTTCCGGCAAGATTTAAAGCGGCAAGGAACCTGCCAATAAGTGTGGATGAACAACATATCCATGTCCCTAGAACTGTGTTTTCGCACATCTGGTGCAGAATGGCGCAGGTGCTGTGAGAAATCAATGTTCGAGACACTAACAAAATCACAGTGCCACTGTTCATGAGCAGAGGTCCCAAATGCTTTCATGAGGTGGGGGTCACAAAAGGCCATGTTGAAAATTTGTAATGCAAATACCAACAAAACGCCCAGGGCGTTAGGGTTTCTAACCATAACTCCTCCCCCAACCCATAGTGGGGCTCCAGTGCCCTCATCTTCTCTGAACCACAGACACAGCTTCACTCTTTAAAGCTAGATCATGAATTGAGGAAACAGGTATGCACGTCAGTGTATTTCAACGGGAATTTGAACTTGGTGGCATAATTTGTTCTTTCTGCTGGGAACTGCAGTCCTGCCAATCGGTGCGTACCAACAGCAATTCCAACAATGAACTTTGGCATTGACAAATGCTTGTTTGAATATTGGTATGATTGCAGCCTTTTTCCAAATATCCACAACTTTTGCCTGTTTAAGTGAGGTCTGGAACAATTGGGATGGCAGACAGATGTACCTTGATGGAAAAGTACTTCAGGCCTGAGTCTGAAAGGGACAACAGGTACTCCAGGATCTGATTAACAGGACAAGTGAAGGGATCCAAGCAGTGTAAAGCTGCTCAAATGGTGAAGCGCTTCCACTTCATGGAGTAAGTGGCCTTGGTGGAAGGTTTGCGAGCCACCACCAAGACCTCTGCCACCTTGGGAGAAACCCCAAAGCAAGAAATGGCTATGTCCTAAGGAGCCATGCATGAAGATGGAGCGACTTGAGGTTCAGATGGAATAGAGTAATGTTTTCAATGATTACTTTTGTTCTGTTTTTTCTAATCAATCACAGTCTCCAGTTAACATGAATAATCACATTGTTTTACCAGACAGGAAATAATCCATCAGATTGAACAATTAAAAGACAATAGTGCCCCTGACCTTGACAACATTACATCACCTATGTTAAAGTTACTAAAAGATTACATTTGGATGCCTCTTAAAATATTATATGAGAATTCCCTGAATCATGGTTTAGTACCTAATGACTGGAAGAAATCAAGAGTAACACCGATATTTAAAAAAGGCGGTAGAACTAATGTTTCTAATTATAGGCCAATAAGCCTTACTTCGATACTATGTACAATCTTTGAGTCACTTATCAAAATTAGAATTATAGATCATCTTAAAACCATTCCATTATTTGACTCAAACCAACATGGCTTTGTAAAGGGTCAATCCTGCATCACCAATCTTGTGTGTTTTTATAATAATGTTAACAAAATGTTGGATACAGGTATACCAATTGATGTAATTCTTTTCAACTTTAGCAAAGCATGAGACTTGGTCCCACACTGGGCTATCAATCAAAAATTACGTAAATACAGTATAGATCCTTATATTGTTGAATGGATCAACAATTGGTTGAGACACAGAAGCGGGGCCACCTATCTTCTGAAAGCCAGGTTACTAGTGGTATCCCTCAGTGATACATACCAGGACCTATTATTTTCCAAACATGTATTGCTGATTTGGACTGTAATATTGAAAATACTATTGTTAAACATGCAGACGACACCAAACTTTGTGGCCCTTGTGGTAGCGTGGAGCAAATCAAATTAATACAAAAAAGATATAAACTGAATCTCATCATGGACCTCAACATGCGATTAAATCCTGATAAATGCTGCATAATACATATGGGGAGACAAAATTCTTCACATACATACACAATAATGACGTACCCCTCCCAAAAAATAATTCAGAAAAAGATCTTGGCATAATTATTGATAATGACCTTAATTTTATTTTTTTTTTTGCATACAAAGAAATTTTATTTTTCCAAAATAAAATAAAATATAGAAAAACAAAAATACACACACATACATCTGTGTTCCATTACCATTTCTCCTTTGATCTGATAATGTTATACAAATATCAAAGATTTACTTAACCTTGCATTCTTATCTGATCTACTTCTTTCCCATTTAATAGGCATATACACTTTACCTCTACCCTTCATTACCTTGGTGCACCATTATGACCACCACTTGTCCTTTTTACATTTCCTTTAATTTTTATGTTTCTTTTCCAGCCCAGATCAGTAAGCTCTCCTGCAGGGGTTAGGTCCGCCAGCAAAGGTGCCCATTCTCTGGTAAAGCAGTCCAACCTGTCCTGTACTAACAGGGTCAACTGCTCCAGGGCCAGGGTATGTATTATCAGGGTATGCCAACCTTGAACTGCCAGAGGGGCACATGATACCCATGCGTTTTGGATATCATGTCTAGCCAGACTCAGGAGAATCCTCACCCATCTGGGGAGTGGCTCCCACTCCTCCCCTTCCTGTGCATCAACCCCAAATAGGCATGCCAGGGGATCCAAAGACACCACCCTGTTCGTTATTCTCACCATTTCTAGAGCCACTGCTCTCCAAAAAATTTGTAACACAGGACATGTCCAGAAACAATGAATATATGTACCTACATCCCGTCCACATCTACCACATATCGGGGACACAGTAGGATGGTACTTATTAACTATCTGTGGTGGAGTATATAGTCTATGTATTAATTTATAAAAAGTCTCCTTAAATTTATTACAGAGTAGGAGCCCCATATGCAGGCGAAGCACCACCATCCAATTCTGGTCTGATATCTGGACATTCAAGTCCCTCTCCCATAGTTTTCAGGTTTTAAATGAAAGATCTGGCATACTATACCTAACATCTCTGGTAGCTCTTCCTACAAATCCTCTTGTTTCCTTTTTTGCCCCTGCATAAGTATTTCAATCTTTCTAATTTCCCCCATCCCAGGGCCCTCCCTGACCAATCCTGCCATATATGCCCGTATCTAAAAAGATGCCCCTACCCAAACATAATTTTTGACACAAATCTGGAAAAGAGAGGAGCCCTCCCCTACTACATACATCTTCTAGGTTGTCTAACCCCCCCATTCCCACATTTTAAACCCCAGATCTTTAAGTCCGGGAAGGAAATATGGATTGCCTACCACTGGAACCATGTGCATGTCCACCGCTACTGCTCCCCTTATTTTAAAGACCTTCCTCCAACTATCCAAAGCCGCCAACACCATAGGATTTTTGGGGATCTGACCCTTATACGCTCCCGTGCCCCTCCTATCCAGGTATGCAGAAAGACGCACCTTATATCCCCTCTGTGCCAAGTCCAACCACCGAGCTGTCCGTGGCCTATGTATCCAGTCGCAGATGTATTTCTGTTATGCCACCAGATAATAGGCCCCCAAATCTGGAAAATTAAGTCCTCCCCTTTCTGTGTCAACTTTGAGATGCCGAAGACCAATCCTCGGACGTTTTCCCCACCAAATAAATATGGAAAAGGCACGTTCCAGCCTCTTAGTGTCCTTTTTGCCAATTCCCATATATAACAACATCTGTATAACATACACTAACCTGGGTAAGATGTTCATTTTGATCAGACTGATACGCCCAAGCCAAGAAATTGGAAGAGCCACCCAGCATTTTAAATCGGCCTCTATACTCTTAATTATAGGGAGATAATTTAAATCATATAAAGACCCCACTGACCCCCCAATTTTAATCATCAAATATGTAAAGTATTCCTTAACTTTCTTAAATCCCCACTCCTGACTCCTACCCGGCACCCTTGGGAGTCGTAGGAGCTCCCATTTATCCAGATTTAATTTATACCCAGAAAATCGTGAAAATGTTCCCACTAAATTCACCAGAGTGGGCATCGAGGTTTCAGGTTCTGTGAGAAATACCAACATATCGCCAGCATACATTGCTAGTTTATGCTGTTCCCCCCCCCCCGAGACCCCCTGCACTCCTCAGATCCCCTTTTCTTGTCGTATTGCTGTCACCAATTGCTCCACTGCCAGGGCAAATAGCAGCGGAGACAGCGGGCAGCCCTGCCTCGTGCCCCTACCCAAACCGAATCCCTCTGAGAGGGTCCCATTCACCAACACCCTATCACGAGGGGAACTGTATAATGCCTGTATCCATGCCACAAACGTATTCCTCAGACCAAATCGGGTTAACGTCTCAAACAAGTAGACCCATTCTACTCTGTCAAATGCTTTTTCTGCATCCATGGATATAACACAAGTATCTTCGTTCCGCACCCCTGCTCCCCAGTTCACATTTAATAACCTTCTCATATTATGATACGAGAGACGCCCCTTAATAAACACGGTCTAGTCTGGGTGGACAATATCCGGCAACACCTCCTCCAACCTGCCCGCCAGAACTTTTGCTAATATTTTTGCATCGCAATTAAAGAGCGAAATCGGCCTATACGAGGCACACTCAGACATGTCCTTCCCACCTTTGGGGATCAAACAAATCACTGCGTCTGAGAAGGTGTCAGGAAGCACCAATGTCTCTCCGTCCACTTGCTGGAAGACACTACTCAATGGGCCAGAAAGCTGTCCAGCCAGGCGTTTGTAGTGTTCTGCCGGATACCCATCCAGCCCACTCGCCTTCCCACTTCGTAATTTCTGGATAGCCCGGGTCACCTCGTCCTCTGTAACAGGGCTATTCAACATCTCTTTTTGCTCGCCTATAAGCTGAGGTAACCTGATGGCCTCCAGAAATCCCTGCCCCAACACTTTCGTCCCCGCTCCCCCTTCAACCTTATAAAGCTTGCCATAAAACTCCCGGAAATGACCCCTCATCTGCTGTGTCGACTTCTGGAGCACTCCATGCCTATCTTTTATTGCCGTGATGCATGTCGGACACCTTACCCCTTTCATCAATCATACTAGCAGGGGACCAGGTTTGTTTCTCCATTCATATAACCTCCTCTTTCCAAATGTCCATGCCCTTATAGCTTCCTCACTGAGCAGGATATTCAACTGCTCCCGAGTATTCTTTAATGGCTCTATCACCAAATCTTCCTCCCCCCGTGCAGCCCTTCTTTCCAGTTCTCTCTCCTGCCTTTCCAGCTCCAATCTTTTTTCATCCTCCTGACTTTGACTACATATTTAATAATCATCCCCCTCATAAACGCTTTCCCTGCGTCCCAAATAATGGGCTTGCTAGTTGGGGAGTCTGCATTCGTAACCCAATAAAGCTTCCATTGTTCCTCGAGATATTCCATAAAAGCTTTGTCTCCCAGCAAATAGGTCAGGAATTTCCATGGAGGGGGGCCCTCTCTAGGCTTTTCCACCTTAATAGACATAACCACCATGGCATGATCTGAAATATGAATGGGGCTATGCCATACATTCTGCATCCTCCCATACCAAGCACGTTGAAGAAAGATATAATCTATCCTTGACCACAAGCCATGCGGGTTAGAATAGAATGTATACTCTTTTGCTCCTGGGTTCGCTTCCCCTCCATCCATTAATCACATCTAACTCTATTAGGCCCCTATTCCACTGTCGAATCCCTTCGTGCTGTTGGCCTTTACCCTGAGAATGATCCAGCTTGAAGTCCAGAGTACAATTCAGATCCCCCCACCCCCCCAAAAAGTAGGCCTGGGAATTGCTCCTTTATCATTTTGGAAAGAATGTCACTATAGTACGATGCATCAAAAACTGCTGGGGCATAGATACTACCAAACGTAATTTGTTCCCCCCACAATTCCCCTATAGCAAAATTATATCTTCCCTCAGTCTGGTCTTTAACTACTCCCTGCACATGAAAAGGGAGGTTCTTATGCAGGAGGACAGCGACCCCACGTTTATGGGCCTTATAAGAGGCTGCAAAACGATTTCCTACCCACCCCCATACCAATTTTGCATGTTCCGCCGCTGTAAGGTGGGTCTCCTGCAACATGGCAACCTGTACCCCCGTCTACGTAAGGCAGTAAGCAAACTAGTGTGCTTTACTGGGGGTCGCTATCCCCCTTACATTCCAAGAACATACAATGAGACTCTGCCAGCCAGCCATAAGATCCAGGTAACCATTTCATTTTTGTCCCCGTCAAAAAACCCAGAGGCATTTCCCCCATCTTTCCGTATTTACAACCCTCCTGGTGCACCATATCTTTAACCCTTTGTATGTGTGTGTGTAATAACATACCAACTTCCAACAATTAAACACAACCCAAAATTGAAAACTTTGAACTTTAACTTTACCCCCTTCCCCACCCTTTTCCATTTATATCCCCCACCTTTTCCATCACTTTCCCCTGTTCCACTACTTCCCCCTTTAGCTCCCAAAACTCTCCTTTTCCTAACTATTCTTCCCTCGACACTATCTGCCACACCTCGTAAGTATCAGTGTATATCCCTCCACTAGTATGTTCCCCGGAGCATCTCTCTAACCCAGTCCATCCAACTAACTCACCTACTGGTCGCTATGTATAAACTTTCCTCAAACTTCTACTTACAGCAGATGCAGATATCATTCATAACTAGTTAATCATTACCTATCTTACTCCCTTACCAAGTTTCTAATTCTCCTATCATCCCCTCCAATCCACCTGTCCGCCCAAAGTCCCCACTCCAGAGGCATGACCTCTGCCAGAATTGAGACAGTGGTTCTTCTTCCCAAAATCTCTGAGGTCCCCCCTCCTGAAGGTGTAAGGTCAGTTAGTAGATGGGAGGAAGAGGAAGCGGGCCACCCCCTATCCGTCTCACCCCTCATCCAGGTCCCCATACATTTCTCCAGCTTATACAAAAATCGGCACCCCCGGAGCTAACCTTACCACTCCGCCCCCCCATACCCAACCATCACTCTCTATATTTCTATATTAAAGTAAATGATATCCCTCCAAAAAAATTGAGGATATAAATAAACCAAGTGAGCCCCCATCTGAAAAAGCATCCCCCCAATCTCTAAATATTTCTATATTTAAGTAAATTTTGTCCCTTTGAAAAACTTGAAAATAAAAAATAGTCCTTATAAATCCAAAAAGCCCAACTGAGCCATAGAATGATGCCCTGCACCTCCTTTAAATGGAGTGCGGGATGATGGCGCCAAGGACCAAGCCCAGGCACAGTCCTTTGTGTGTTAGCTCTCACACACGTTGCAGTCCCAAAATTAAAATCTGTTCTTTGTGCCATCCAAACTTTGTTACCCCCGATCAGTCCGTGAGAAAACGTACCCTCCTGGGTATTCTTCACTCCCATTCTATCCCAGGTCATTCAGGCTGATCCCACAGTCATTACCCTGAAAAGCAGCCTAACAGTTCCACTTAATATACTGCCAAGTCACCGAGCAACTCCAACTGCTCAGAAAAAAGAAAAAAAGAACGAACTGAAGGGCGCAGTTTACCAAATGGCTGCCACCTTATTCCATAGAAGTCCAACCGATCCAACGGGGTCATATTTATTAAAGCCCTACACCTCCTCTAAACGGAGCGCGGGAAAAAGAGGGAGTACAGATCCATTCAGAGGCCCAACATGAGGAAAAAAAAACAGAGAACCCTTTTTTATTGACATACCTCTGATGATGGATTGTTGTACACCATTCAAACCAACCCACTCGGCCTCTTACTCCTCACTGTTCTGCGTTCCTTAACAGCCGTGCATCAGCATCCCCTTCTCTAAATAAAGTATGGGTCTCAACCCACACTCTTTTTCAGCTCTTCCATAAACTTCGTCGCTTTCTCAGCCTCCCAGAATGAAAAAACTGCCCCCTCATGTTTCACCTTGAGCGTAGTTGGGTAGATCAGATAGTTTTCCACCTTTAGGACCTGTAGTGCAGCCATCACATCATTAAACAGTTTCCTCTTTTTCAGGAGTCTTGCCGAATAGTCCTGCGATAGAAAGAGTCGATGCCCCTTGAACATCAGCTGTCCCTTCCTCCAGTAGGCTCGGAGCATGGCCTCGCGGTTCTGGTAGTGATGAAACCTCATTATCATTTGACAAGGTGGCTGTCCTGCTGGTGGCCTAGGTACTACAGCCCGATGCGCTCTCTCCAGTTTAAGGCGCCCATTTTTAACTTCCAGATCCAGCAATTTAGGCAATGTCATGGTGCAGAAGTCCAGCACACTACCCCCCCTCCAATCCCTCTGGTAAACCACGGAGATGGAGATTAAGTCTCCGATGGTAATTCTCTTGATAATCTGCCGCCTCCTTCATGTCCTCTAATTCTTTTTGCAATGCAACAATTTGCGCTGGTACCCCCAGGAGTTCGTCTTCCAGCCGAGATACCCGCTCCTCAGCATCCGTAATTCTTGTGGCTTGGGTTGCCTGCTGGGTCAACACCTCCTGCAGCCGATCGTCTATACGAGTGTCAAGCTTGCAGAGTTGTGGCTCCAATGCCGCAAGGACCTGACCCGTTAGCTCACGCCCCAGAGCGCTAACCTCAGCGGCTGACACTGACACCACCTGCTGGCTGTCGGCCTGAGCACAGACCGCATTTTTCTTTCTGGTTTTCCCCGCTGCTGTCTGGTTCTTCCCCGTTCCGGAGGTCAAGTAGTCATCCATGGTGCATTCAGATGTATCCCACAACCAAAACGACCACAATTCTGGGCAAAATATTACTTAGAAACCTTTAATTTTACTCTGGTATGGAGGAACGAGGTGTAAACACGTCTAGTCTCATCCGCTGCTCATTAGCACCCCCGACCTTAATTTTAATAAGCAATGTGGTTAGGTTATCACAAAGGCAAACAAAACAATACTGGCAATAAAAAGAAATATTAAGAGTCATAATGCACAAATTCTAATGCTTCTGTAATTGTCATATGTTATACCTATAATGGAATATGGCAGTCAACTGTGGAACCCGTGTACAAAAGCAGAAATACGCAAACTGGAGAGGTTGCAAAGACATTACACTAAATCAATAAAATCTCTAAAAAAAATCAAAGTTATAAAGACAGATTAACCAACCTAGGCTTGCGTAGCCTGGAATTAAGAAGGTGTAAGGGTGATTTATTATCGGTGTTTAATAACTGTCTGGAAGAAATCCGAGGGTGGATGGATTCTAGTTGGTTGAAGTTGAACTCAGAGAAGACAGAGGTATTGGTGGTGGACCTGGGTGGTCAGATAGTGAGGTCGAATGATGGCTCGCCCTCTGGAATTTTTCTTGACGGCGTGTCACTTCCGAACTCTGAACAGGTGCGCAACCTGGGGATTGTCCTAGACAATAGGCTGACCCTTCAATCTCAAGTGTTGGCCGTTGTCAGGACTTCCTTTTACCATCTCAGGAATACTGCCAGGGTGCGTCACCTTGTTCCGTCTGACTCTTTGCCAACGTTGGTCCATGCCTTTGTGTCCTCGCAGCTGGACTACTGCAATTCCCTTTACTTTGGGCTTTCTGGGGTTGAAATCTGTCGCCTTCAGCTGGTGCAGAACGCTGCAGCCAGGGTGCTGACTGGGACAAGGAGATCCAGTCATATTACCCCGGTACTGCGTGAACTGCACTGGCTTCCCATACGGTGGCGGATCACCTTTAAAGTCATTTTATTGACTTTTAAAGCCCTTCACGACCAGGGTCCGACCTATCTGAAGGAACTTCTGGTGCCTTACTGCCCCGGCCGATCGCTACGCTCGGCTGACGAGGGGTTGTTAGAGATTCCAAGAGTGAGTTTAAAATCTTCTGGTAGCAGAGCTTTCTCCTATGCTGCTCCCTCTTTTGGAATTCTCTACCGCCAGTTAAGGGAGTGCACCTCTGTGGAGGTATTTAAGAAAAATTTGAAAACCTACCTGTGGCATATGGCCTTCTTGGATGATTAACTGATATTTGAGTATCAATATTATTTTTTTGACTGTATGGATGATTTTATTGTTGGTTTTTAATATATGATGTTGCTAAGTATTTATTGTATTTATATGTTTTTATGTGCTATTTTAGATTGTGGATTCTGATATGTAAAGCGCCTTGATACTTTGAAAGCCGCTTTAAAAATAAAGTTAGTATTATTTATTATTACACTATGACATCTTAAATGACCTCTCCCTAATGACAGCATTAAATATTGAATATAAAAATGACAATTTTAATGTCAGAGGTCATCCACTACAAACAAAAGTAGATAGATTTTGCACTAACAAAAGAAAATATTGCTATTCTGTAAGAGTGGCAAATCTTTGGAACAGATTGCCATTGGACATAATAGCTAGTCCAAATAAGGAAAGTTAAAAAAAAAAAACCTGAATATGTATATTTCCACAGTGGGAAATTTGGACTATTACATCTTGTCCTAACAAGAGCAGATTAATGGGTTCACACCTCCCTTGCTCCTTGAAACATAGTGAACTCATCCTGGGAAAGCAGGCCTGTGCACAGCGGTAGGGGCACTGGGGGTTCCACTGCTAGTTGCTGAAGCAGAGGGAACCAGATATGGCAAGGCCAAAATGGAGCAATGAGGATCACTGTTGCCCCCTACATTTGCAGATTGATGAGAACTCGCTGAAGGAGAAGGAAGGGAGAAAAGGCATACAGAAACCTCCCTTCCAGGAGAGGGACAACGTGTCTTGTCAAGAAAACACCAGGCCCTACAGCAAGCGAGCAGAAAAGTAGCAGTTTTGTGTTTCATGGGGACACAAAAAGGTCCAACTCTGGGCGACCCAAGTGGTCGGACAGATCTGCCACTACACAGGGCAGGAGGTCCCACTCATGTGCCAGAGACTGAGATCAGCTTAAGCTGTCCGCTAAGACATTTTGCATGCCTGGAACATGCACAGCTGCAAGATGAAAGCCATGGTCCAGTGCTCATTACCAGACTCGTGTTGCTTCCCAACACAGAGGGTATGAGTGGGTCCCTGCCCTACTTGTTGATATAGTGGACCATGCTGGTGTTTTCTGTCTGGATCAGCAGCGGACCTGAGGAGAGTTGAGTCTGGAAGGCCTGAAGGCCATACAGAATGACCTGCATCTCCAGAACATTCATATGAAGATGTCCCTCGGCTGCAGACCACACTCCCTGGGTCTGGTGAGTCCCCAGATGAGCCCTCCATCCTGAGCTGGATGCATCCAAGGTCAGGATTTGCTGGGGAAGGGGTAAAGAAGGGCATCCCCTAGAAGAGGTTGCTGGGCTCCAGCCACCATAACAGGACCCTCTTTATGGGGGCTGAGACCAAGACCATTTGGTCAAGGTCATCTGTACACTGATCCCACTGTACCCTGAGTGTCCACTGAGGGGTTCTCATGTGCAGCCTGGCTAGAAGGACAGTGACTATGGTGGTTGCCATGTGACCCAGGAGGCATAGGAACAAACGAGTTGGGACATGACGAGAGGAATACAGCAGTCTGGCCATCTCCATCAAGTGGTCTGCCCTGTCCTGGGGAAGAAGGCCATGCCCTGAGTCATGTCCAGGACAGCCCCAATATACTGAAGGCATTGGGGGGTGAAAGGAATGACTTGACCAGATTGATGGTCACCCCAAGGTCCTGAAAAAGGTGGCAGATGTGCTCCAGGGTTAGCAGGAGATGCTCCCTAGATGGGGCCACTGGGAGCCAATTGTCCAGGTAGGGAAAAATGTAGAATCCCTGGTGCCAGAGGGCAGCTGCTACCACTGCCAGGCACTTGGTAAAAACTATGGGGGCTGAGAACAAGCCAAAAGGGAGAGCCTGGAATTGGAAATGAGCTCCCTGGAAGTGAAAGCATAGAAAGCGCTTGTAAGATATGCATATCTTGATGTGAAGGTACACATCCTGCATGTCCAGGGAACAGATCCAGTTCCTCTGATGCAACAGGGTGAGAAGGCTCTGCTGTGTGACCATTCTGAATTTCTTGTACAGAATGGATAGATTTAGGGTACCAAGGTACAGAATTGGCCTGAGGTCTCCCATGTGCTTGGGGATCAGGAAGAAATGACAGTAGTACCCTTGTCCCTGTTGAGAGATGGGGACTGGTTCTATAGCCCACTTTCAAACAAGGGTGTGGATTTCCTCCCTGATTAGGGGAACATGATGGGGCAGGCAGTGAGACTGAGATGGGGGGGTTGTCTGGAGGCCATTCGAGAAACTCCAGAGAGTGACCCTGTTCGATTAACTGAAGTACCCAGCTATCTGATGTGATCTCCCTCCACTTGGGCAGGTGGAAGGAGAAATGATCCCTTACCACCACCTCCTGCCCCGCTTAAGGGAGGGGGTTGGGCAAGGAGTCAGGAGGAGGGAGAAGGGAGTGGACAGGGTGGAGGGGGCCGCTGGTCCCTCTCTGGGAATTTTGCTAGCAGAGGCGGCTGGGCTAGGCAAGGCAGATGCTGTAGTGTTGCATTTGCCTGGGGTTCTAGCTGGCTGCTGGGCTTGGCAGGGAGGCTGACAATGAAAGGGCTGCTTCTGGGTAGGCCAGGGCTGGGTATGATAAAGGGAGTGGACTGATCCAATGGCCCTCCCTGAGGCTTGAGGCTTAGTAAGGATGTCCTCCACACCACCACCAAACAACATGGAGCCCCTGAAAGGGGCATTCAGGATGGATTGCTGCACATCCTGCATGAACCCCGCGACCTTGAGCCAAGAATACTGGAGAAGGCAGACACCAGTGGCTGCAGCCTAGCTGACACATCCACAGCATCATCAGTGGTTCTGAGAAGGTGGTCGCTGACAGTGGAGACTGCTTTGAGGTTGTTCTGCAATTCTTTCTTGGGAGTCCCCTCCTGGAGGGAAAGGACGACCTCCTGGACCTTGTCCCACAGAGAATTCTGATATTGCAGCATGTGGCCAAGGTAGTTGAGGGCACGGGTGGCATGAGTAGAGGAAGCAAACATCCATTTTCCAAAAAGATCCAAACAGTGGGACTCCTGGTCTGGGGGCAGCGTGCTGAGGTGTTTTGGCCATTTGGAATGGTCATGGGTGGCACTGATGACCACTGAGTCCATATGGGCTTGTACCCCCCAAAAAGGCCTGCCCTCCAGGGCATGAAAAAGTCTGTCTGTCTAGCGAGACATGGCTAGAATGAGATGGGCCGACATCAGGCCACCATCGTCACATCCTCATAAAGATCAATAAGCAGGGGTAACCACCAATGGTGAGGTATTATGTAGGTAAATGGCCAACTGCTGACATTCGGGGTCCTGCTCCTCAGAGCAAAAGCCGATCACCACTTGGATGCATGACCGCAGAAAAGGAGGTGTTGTCTGGGGGAGACTGTGGAATGTCCTTAGGTGTGAAGACCCCTTCAGAAGGCCCAGAGGAGGGAGAGGGGGAGCCCGAAGCATCATTCCCTTCATCCAGAGCACCCTCGTCCCCAGAATTGGGGAGGACCAGGTCTGGGTGGTATTCATCTCCTTCGTCGGCTGGGTGAGTAGGGGAAAAAGGCTGGTTGGCGCATCTGGGGGGGGACACTGGGGGCTGGATACATAAGGCCCTGCGGTGGGGCCTGCAGGGGAGGTGACAGGTCTGGCATCAGTATCTGGGATTGCAAGATCCTTCATAGGGAGGACACCAGGCTCTGAATATCCACCATGACCGGCATAGGGCCCAGTGGAGATGGATAAGGATAACCCGGGAAGCCCCTGCTGTAGGGAGATGGAAGCCAGGATAAGTTCCTGTGGGAGCTGGGTGAGGGTAATATGGACCCTCGGGCATTGGCCAGTGAGGGCCTTGTGGTGGAGCAGATTACATAGGGGTCAGCAAAGTGTGAGCTATGCGAGGAGTAAAGTGAGGGCTAGGAACCAGTGAGAAGCCTATCTTCAGAGGGGGTGCAGACCCATGTGAGGTGTTCAACGCTGGGGAAGTGAGCAATGTCCATTGAACCCATGTCAGTGGAAGGACTGCCAAAAGGGCCATTCTGCTGTGTACCTGAGGAGGTGATGGGCCTAAACCGCAGAGGGCCTGGTGGGCTGGGAGGATCCCTGGCCCGAAGCTCCTTTGCTAGTAACTGAGATAGTGGCAGAAGGAGGAACCACTATTTGCCCTGAGGTAGGGGGGCTGTTGGTGGGACACAGAGCCAACCCCCTGGAGGAGGTGGACCCCAATGTGGCAATGCAACAGTGCAGAGACTGCGAGCAGGAAGACAAAGACCAGGACCAGTGCTTCTCTTTGTCTCGGTGCTTGCGCTGCCTGCTAGGTTTGTCCCAGGACTTGGCTGGAGCTAAACCAGAGGACTAGGCCTGGGGGCCGAAGTTTGGGTCTGAGTGGCTGGAGGTTGGGCCTGGGAAGCTAGAGAAGATAATGCCTGCAGCTTCTGCTCCACTGAGACAACCTTCAGCTTGAGTAAGTGTCCTTCGAGGGTTCAGTGGCACCGGGTGGTAGCATAGAAGCTCTGGCAGAACTCGCAAGATGAAACGCCATGGTCCAGGACTAGGCAGAAAAGGCAAGCTGAATGGCCGTCCTTTTTGGGAATTTGCTGGCCACAGGCACACTTGTTCGGATGCCCTGATGTCAACGAGGATGGAGAAAAAGACATAAAAGGTCACTAAAAAAACACTGAAAGATGGGGAAAGAACTAAGGTGAGAAAAATAATGGCCAAAAATGGCCACTGAAGCAGCAGCAGTTTCCTTGCAGATCTGACGTGACTTGGTCGATGGCAGGAAAGAACTGGGGAGGACATGGGGGGCCACCTGTGATGTAGACAGCCAGTTCTGAGTGCTGTATTATATTTTTGGAAAACCCAAGCCACCCTGATCCCCTTGCCCATAGTGGAGGAGCCATTCCAGAGGGTGGGAATGGATATTGTGGGGCCTTTAAATACCCCCAGCTCCTCAGGGAAGAGATTCATCCTGACTGTGGTGGATTATGCCACCCGGTACCCAGAGGCAGTCGCCCTGTCCTCACTGAGGACAGACAAAGTGGCAGATGCCTTACTTGGGATTTTCTCCCGTGTTGGGTTTCCACAGGAGGTAATCACCGATCGAGGGGGTTCCTTCATGTCGGACCTGATGAAATGTTTATGGAAGAAGTGTGGGGTGGTGCAGAGATGCATGACGCATTATAAGCCCACAAGCCAATGGGCTTGTGGAGCAGTTCAATGGTACCCTAAAGTCAATGCTCCGGGCATTTGCTGAACAGTATGGGAGGGACTGGGAGAAATACCTTCCCCACCTGTTGTTTGCATACAGGGAGGTGCCCCAAGAGTCGACAGGATTTTCCCCCTTCGAACTCTTATATGGACGCCGGGTACGTGGGCCCCTAGACTTGATCAGGGAGAACTGGGAAGGCAAGCATGCCACCCAGGGAACTTCCATAGTGGATTACGTCCTTAAGTTTAGGGAAAGGCTGAAGGAGCTTATGGGGACAGCCCAGAGCAACCTGGCACCTGCCCAACAGAAACAAAAGGTGTGGTACAACCAGAGAGCCATAGCTCGCTCGTACATTGTGGGTCAGGAAGTCATGGTCCTTATTCTGGTCTGGAAAGACAAGCTGCAAGCTGAGTGAGCAGGACCGTACAAAGTGGTTAGGATGGTAAATGACGTGAACTACATTGTGGAGTTACCTGACCGTAGACAGACTGAAAGGATGTACCATGTCAACATGATGAAGCCATATGCAAACAGGGCTGACATGGTGTTCGCAGTATGTAGTCATGGGGAGGGGACGGATGAAGGAGACCCCCTTCTGGACTTGCTGGAAGAGCGTAAGCGGGAGTCCTCTGCGGAGGCAGTAAAACTGTCTCCCCAGCTGAACCCGGACCAGGTCCAGAAAGTAAGGGAGGTTTTAGCAGACTTTGGCCCCTTGTTTAGCGCCAAGCCTGGACTAACCCCCTTAGCGACACACGATAAGGAGACAGGGACAAAGACGCCCATACAGTGAACAGCATATCGGGTGTCAGAGGCTGTCCAAAAGGACATTAGGAGGGAAGGGGAGGAGATGCTGGATTTAGGGGTAATCCAGAGATCCCACAGTCCCTGGGCCTCACCCGTAGTCCATGTGCCCAAGTCAGATGGCTCAACTCATTTCTGTGTGGACTATCGTGGACTGAATGCAGTCACAAAGTCCGACGCCCACCCGATGCCCCGGATGGACGAACTCCTGGACAAGTTGGGAGGGGCGACCTACCTCACGACTATTGACCTGACCAAAGGGTATTGGCAGGTAGAACTGACAGACAGAGCTAGGGAGAGGTTGACCTTCATCACTCCAATAGGCTTATTTGAGTTTAAAGTAATGCCTTTCGGAATGAAGAACGCCCCAACCACTTTCCAAAGGTTGGTGAACCAGGTGTTGAATGGTGCTGAGGAGTACGCTGCAGTGTACCTGGATGATATTTTGCCATCTTCAGTACCAGCTGGGAGGAACACCTTTCACACCTTAGGGAAGTGCTGGGCAGGATACAGAGGGCCGGGCTCACTGTCAAAGCCAAGAAGTGCCACGTGGCCATGGGGGAAGTGGCATACCTTGGGCATGTGGTAGGCCGGGGACAGCTCCGTCCTAACCAAATAAAGATAGAGGTGATTCAGGCATGTCCCAGACCAGAAACCCAGAAGCAGGTCAGGAGTTTTCTAGGGACAGCAGGGTACTACAGAAAGTCTGTACCTAATTACAGTGCCCTGGCTGCTCCCCTATCTGACCTGACAAAGAAAAAGATGCCAAAGAAAATTACCTGAGGCCCAGCCTGTGAGGAAGCCTTTAACAGACTGAAGGAGGCACTGTGCAGTTCTCCTGTTTTGACAAGTCCGGACTATAGAAAAACCTTTATAGTTCAGACTGATGCCTCAGACATGGGTATTGGGGCAGTACTTAGCCAGACATCTAGCCAAGGGATAGACCACCCAGTTGTGTACCTGAGCAGGAAGCTAATTCCCAGGGAGCAAGCGTCCTCCACGGTGGAAAAGGAGTGTCTTGCCATAGTGTAGGCCTCAAAGAAATTAAGAGTCATACTTGTATGGGCAGCATTTTGTGGTGCAGACTGACCACAACCCCCTGGTTTGGCTGATGCAGATGGGGAAAAACAATGGCAGACTACTAAGATGGAGTCTTGCTTTACAAGGGTATGATCTAAAAATCGTACATAGGGCTGGAGCAAAGAACAAGAACTCAGATGGGCTATCTAGGGTCTATAAGGAGTGAACTGATTTGGGAAGCTCATCCCATGTAGGGGGATAAATCCCCCAAATTCAGTCTAGGTGGGGAGGAGTGTGACGTAGACAGCCAGTTCTGAGTGCTGTATTATACTTTTTTTTTTAATATAAAATGTATTAATGTCTCTGCTGAAAATTCAAATGCTCTAGGAATGACCTCACTCACCCCCCAGATTCCAGCTGAGAGATGAAAGCATTGGGAAACGGCTGACAGTATGTGAGTTCACACACACACACTCAGTTTTGTAGAGACAACGTGTTACATGGAAGACTTTTATCAAGGATCCTGTTTCTCTGAGTAAATTACAGACTTGTTTAAGTTAATGTTGTTAAGAGAGAAATTCTAAACTAGGTTTATGACATTAGAAATGGAAGCTAGGATGTTACATAGAGGTGTAAGGTTGTAAATGACCCTGTGAAGCCTGTGTGAGGAGGGTACAGCATGAGATCAAAGAAGGTGTCATTTGAAACTGAGTTATGCTAGGGTTGCAGAATTAATACTTTGAAATTACAGCCTGTGGTTGTATAGAAAATTATATTTTTTAGATATTTTGACAGAGGAGGAGCTGGATGATGTCATCCAAAAGGGGTTGGCAAATACTGCTTGTAAAGATGATTCTGTTTCACTACAGATGGACACTTTTTATCTGACACTGACCAAGAAAACATCTGAACACTGAAAACAGGTATTTAGGAAGCTAGACAAAATCTAAATATAGTTGTAGGAATTGCACTGTTTTAAACCTTGTTTTGTTTAAAGATATGTATGTCTTGTGATAAGAGTTCTGTACTGTCTGTTTGACATATTATATATTTTAGTAATAACTCTAATTTTAGAGCAAACCTGGTCTGTCTTTGAATTGCTTTCTTTTGCTAAGAAATATTTATGGTTATAGCAGACACTGCTTGTATGGTGGTACCAAACTGGAAAGAGAAGCGTTTAAAATCTGAGGTCTTTATTAAAGTTTTAAATGGTTCACTTCTGAATACCTGGTTAGGTGCCCATAGGCAAAGATATCTGGCCCCCCCGAAGACAGATATATCTGAGCCAGTGCATTGGGTATGCTAGCAAGAGGTTAACAGTTTGAATTCCTCCAGAACTGGAAACCAAAGGCTGATTTGAACTCACAAAAACAGACAAGAGGGTTACCTTGTCTGTTACACTGTTCACAAGAATGTGCTCAGAGGTTGGCACTTTGGGAGTAGAGGGCCTGACCTGCTGAGTGAATCTGTATAGGGTAGATGACATCAGAGAGTGATGTCGGAGGTGGGTGGCTCCTCTGGTAGACTGCCAGCTAGAAAATTCCCATGTGGTCCTAGTACCTGATGGCAGAGTCCTACATGTGACAGCATCCTGCAAGAGAGATTCTCCCAAAGTAAGATCAATGAATACTTCCATATATATTCTTAAAAATGAGCACTCTCGTTATAAATAGTATTTGCAATTAACTGCACCCTGTAACTCTGGACTGTTTTTATTAGCACTCAGTCACTTTGTATGTTGAGCATATGATGTTCTAAAAAAATCTATTTTTATTGCATTTTGTAAAATACATTGCAGAAATACAGAATTACAAGAAAAGGCATTACATCATATAAATCAATATTGTGCAGTGATTTAATCCAGGATGAAATTAAGGTACTTGTCTTAGAGGTACCACTTGGGGGATACACAAATAGTAGAAAATGAACATAAAATGCCACAACAAATGAAGCCATTATGCAGCCAGTGTCAATAATCCAATCCAGATATTGTAATGTCACTACACAGTACGGCCAGCTTTTTCAGCTCACAAATTAATATGCCCATAAATTTAATAAAGCACCTTACCAGGGCTACTCGATGACTCCAAAAACTTATGTAAATATGAAGTGAATGAGAATGCAATAATAGACCTGTGTGGCACCCAATACAACCAGAACACCAATCCAACAAACATTAACACCATTGACCAGTTAAAATACAACAATTCAAGGTACAAACAACTTTCAAAACGTACTGCCTTTAGATGCAATAGGCCTTTCAGTTGGCAACCTGAATTATGGAGTAGCTACACATGAGCAAACTGCAACATGTCCAAAGGCTTTACCAATGGCAGCAAAGGTGTCCGCTCCAGCTACCTGCACAGTAATGTGTCCTGCTGCAGTGGCCCTGCGCCATCTTGGCTTCTTGCTGAAAGTTATATTATGCACATAATGCCAAACCTCATATTTGTGAGCTACTCTCCAGAATATATTGGTCAAGACAATTAATAGGCAGAATTAGGGGGGCCCTAGAGAGCCAGCTACGTGACCAGAAGCATTCCTTTACTGCTCCAACTGAAACTGACATGAAACTTACAAGATATTGATTTTCAGCAACTTACTATAAAAACAACCGTCATGATCGAGCAGCTGAATTAAAAGGGAGTCAAGAGATACTGATTTTGACATGGGGCGCCTCAAAGGAACAACTGGAGGGGAATCTGAAAAACAATTGACCATGCTACAGGTCCAACAGCAAAATCCAGACCACGGGGATGGTAGCACAAGCAGCTTGGGAGACCGGCCACCGTGGAAATCAGTCCTGCCAGCCGTCAGAGAGATGGATAAAAAAATTGAAAAGATCCTAGATTGGATGGGCACGCAGTATGCAAAGATTGAGACAGAAGTCCAAACAACCAAAGAAGTCGATGACAGATCTCAAAAAACTCAAACAACTGTTGCTCAGCTACCTTCGAAGAACTCATATTTGCGATCCCACCTGGAAACATTGAAGAATGGAGCTAGAGCCATGAACATGTGGATTGTCTGTTTTCCAGAGCGGGCAGAGGGGGAGGACCTCTTGATGTTTATACGAGCCTGGATTACTGAAGCAAACCCAGGGGAACTTGATTTGAACCCTAATGATCTCCTAGAGGCATACAGGATCAATTTTCGAATGAAACAATCGAAGCAGGATACCCCACGTACAATTCTATTAGTGACAGCTGGGCAAGCGATAAAGGACAGACTGTTATACTGGGCCAGAATGAATCACCCACTGTAATTTGAGGAGCATGATGTAAGGCTCTTTCCGGACTGATCATATGCTACTCGATCATGAAGAAAGCTGTACGATCCCCTGCAGCAGCAACTAAAGGCCCTCGGTGTAGTGCACTCTCGCCTGGCTCAGGCCCACCTCAGAATTACCTATGGTGGTAAGATCTTTCAATTTTCCGATCCAAAGGAGGCAAGGTCCCGAGCTGACAAGATTGTGGCAGAGTTTAGGAGTGCATCGAGAGAAACTCTAGAAGAAAACCCAGGAATGGAGGTAGAGACCTAAGTTAACAAATGGACTAATCCAAGGACTATAAAGTCTATCTTTCACTCTATTTTTCAAAAATAAAAAGAGTGTAATAGTCTGTTTCTTGGCAGTTTGGGGGTAGATTTTCATATGCAGGGTTTATAAACCCTTGTTTATTCTATATATGATGCTGCCTGTACATGGATGATATCCTCTGGAGAAGGGTATTATTTGCTAGAGGGCTAACTGTGTCTTACTCTGCCTTGAAGATGGGTGTTATTTGCTAGAGGGCTAACTGTGTCTTATTATGCCTTGAAGATGGGTGTTATTTGCTAGGGGGCTAACTATGTCTTATTCTGCCTCTTAGTCCTCCAATAAATGTTTTTACTAACTGGGAAATCTACATCGTTGGGTGCTGAAAAAGTTTAATTAATGTTTTGGCACTGAGAAAAGTTTATCAGTGCCAAGTTATGCATTTAATGTGTGTAAGCGGTTCTTGTAGTGGAAGGTCGGAAACTGGGGAACCTATACTATTCTGAACTATATAAGGTACGTGGAACGCAGTGACTATTTTAGGTCAAAGTAAACTGATATGAGTCATAGTTTTTTTGTGTGTTTACTATGCTAGAAACTACCTGTTTGTTTTCCATAGGTTTAGCTGACCAGCATATTAGCAAAGAAATTTGACAGATATGGGTCATTCAGGAAACCCCCATATGACGTAGCAACTTGGCAGATCTACGATTTGGGTGTTAAAATATCTGTAAAACAGTGTTTTCTTTTGATTATCTAGTAATGCATTCTGTAATGTTTGCTTCATTTTAAAATGAATAAAATATCAAGTTTTAAATAATAGAACTAAAAAAAATATATCAGTACTAAACTGCTAAAATATATTTTTCCAATGTATAAGGGTATGTAATCCTAAGATCCAGTTAGGTTTTCTTAGTTCCCCTACTGCCAGAACAATGTTCACAGCCTTCCTTCACTATATTTAACAGTCTGCAAATGAGACACCTTTATCCAAAAGAAGTAGAATACTTTCACATATACAGAGTTAACAGCTTCAACATTACAGTTTCCAAAGTATGTTCTGCTCAAGTGGAAGGAGAGGGTTAATGGACTGACGGTTCATTGTCCCTATTCAGCAATATGCTCATGGGCAACAGTCTCAGCTTGAGCCGCAAAACGTGCAGTCTTCTCCAAAAGAGTTCCAGCTACTTTTGGATCTGTGAAATTATACTGTTTATTTTGATATGCAAACTGGAGGTGTGCTGGAAAGCCCATTTGATATCTGTTGTGAAGTTCTCTCAGTTTGGAAGTAACACCATCAAACTATTTATGTCTCTGTCTTGTTTCAAATGAGTAATCTGGAAAAAAAAAGAATTCACTGCTGTCCCATATTTATAGACTGCTGATTCTTGGCTGCCTGTAACAGTTGATCTCAAGCACTTACTGATGCCATGGCCATCAAGACAGTCCTCGGTCCATCTTCAGCCCCCATGGCCCATCTGGGAGTGATGCAGTGAGCCTTAATCACTGGTTCCGCATACTCAATTCCAAGTGCATCCAGGAGCCATCTCTCCAAGTATTCTGCCACATTTCCAGCCCTTAAGTCCAATTGAGAAGTCCCAAAATGTGGATGTTGGCTTCCAATTAGTCAAGCTGTGACTGCATGACTAACTGTTCCATGATGGACGTGGTAGCAGCAGCAAGGGCTTTATTAGTAGCTCTCTTGACATCATTGGCTTTCCATGCCACTCCCTCAATTTTCAATTCCACCAGAGCAAAACTTCCAACATACTTGTCCAATTTATTGACCAACAGCTTAACTGACAAGGTAAGTTAATGGATGGGCTCTTGGAGTGAGTCAAGTGTTGCAGGTGATTCATCCGGTTTACTCCCCAGCAGTGGGATCGGGCCTGGAGCAGACAATGGCCTTGCTGCAGGATTAGTGTTTTTAGCCACATTCTTAGGTCAACCCATGTTGAATTTGGTATCCCTTATTAGCATTCGATAGCACCCGATCTATCAAGTTTTCACTAGCAGCAAGTTACTTCAGTTGGTAAAAGAAGGAGTTTATTGCTCAAAGAGGTTGGAGGTCTGTCAGAAGCATGCTTCTCATTGGAATGCTGTTTGCGCCCCCATTCTAAAAGTTTTAGCACATGGCTTTTTGAATGTATAAAGTGAAAGTAGCACTAGGGGTCTCTATTCTTGATAAAGCCTCAGAGAGGGGTGAAACATTTAACTTGTTTGTCCCATTGGTGTTTGTGGCAGGTCCCATGCTGAAAGTTTGTTTTGCACAACAATAAAGAACTATCCTTATAACTTACTCTCATGGACTAGCTTTATTTCTAGATTGGTGAGTGCCTGGACATTTTCTTGTTCTTTCATGTGATATTGCTTTGTCTGGAGGCACTGAGTTAAAGAGACATTGTCAACTCTTTCTGCATCATATATTTTCTAGTTGAAACCCCACATTTTATGATTCTTTTCTTCTTTAAAATTCATTGATGTTGTTGGTTGTTTTATCTGCTTCCTTTCTTAGAAGAACTGAAATTCATGTAAATGGTATATTTATACACAACCTTGTTTTGCTTCAAATCCTTGATCTACTCTTACTGCATACTTCCTGAACATTAGAAACATGCCCAAACAGTGCAGCCACCCCGAATACAGTAGTCTCCTCTCTTTCCACTGTATCTTGAATGTCTAGACTGTGTTGGGATGTTGCAAGTCCAGGAAAGAAGCAGTTGAAGTTGATCAAAGATTATAAAACACATTTTTGTGTGATAATACCATTATGGGGAGCAGTCCGTTTTCTCACTTTCAAAAAGAAAAAAGGAAGCAGATTCAAACTATTAGGTACTTCAGCACATTCTACAGAATGTGAGCAATCATAAACTAAAAATATTTGAGGCCTAAGGGGGTTGACAGTGTCCCATTAAGTGGAGTCGCTTTGTTTGCTTTATAATGAGTCTGTGTATATAAGCTATGCTCCTTGACACTGTGAGATTGTAGGTGCAATAAACCCAGACAGTGAGCACAGGAGGGGACTACAACAGCCAGTGAACTATTTTCAGTCATGCTGGAATGGCAATCTGTTTCTCGTAGAGCAGCAGTAACAACATACAGAAGGAGTGGTGGCCAAATCAAAGAGAGACATAAGGACAGTGTTTCTAGAATATGAAACAGCTGCCTTCCAAGCTCATCATCTCTATTGCCAACAGGTCTTCACTGAGGCCTACCTTGAGGTGGCAAAGATACCCCAAGAGTTTTGCATCACAAAGGCCCATTTGTATGTCCTAAAGAAAGAAACATTTTATGGGATATGGAAGGAAATAAGTCATCAGGCATCCAATCAATGGATGGAGTTGATCTTTTTGGACTTTAGAGAAAGGCAAACAGAGGTACTTGAAGAGCTAAAGGCAAAGGAACAGGACTTGTTAAAGTTTACAACTGATCCACGTTTCAAAAAAATCTGAAGAATCTGCAACAGACTATCAAATTCCATCATGAAAAATATGTGCCATCAAAAAGGAAACGTTTACACAGGAAGAAAATAATTATAAGTTAGGTGTTGTGTTCAACTGGGGTAAAAGTAAAAATTGGCACAAACAGCCAAGAGTTCATTTTGAACTCCAGCCAATATTGAGAAATCTGAAGCGAGTGGTGCAAATAGTGATTTGGAAATATCCACAGAAGGTTCTTCATCTACCTTTTTTCAGAAGAGCAATAAATGCAGCCATGCAGAAGCACCAAGGAAGGTACAGAGGAAACATAAAGAGAGAGGCCAGAGGTGGTCAAAGAGGGCAGGAAAGCAGACACAGAAAACACCAAAGCACCAGTTAATGCCAAGTCTTATAGAAGAACATAATGAAGTTATAAACTTATCAGAACATGACCTGACAAGATTGATTGAGACAGTTTGGATCAGAAGCAGTCCAGCTTGAAGTTGGTGAGAGAAGAATGTGTTCTCTGAATTCTGAGAGAAGCTTGCTGTAGGAAGCTAGTAATACAGGACAAAGAAGTTAAGAGGAGTACCTGCCACCTGGGAGGAGTGTTGGAGGAGAGGCTGTGGGAAGGCCAGAAGGTGAAGAGCCAGATTCAGGGAGTTGGAGGTCCAGAGAGCCAGAAAAGGCAGGAGCCATGAGCAATGGGCGGTCACCTAACAGAAAGCGCTGGGAGTGGTGAAGAAGCATACAGCAGGTATTTGGAAAGTTTGGGGAGCCAGAGGTCTGCAGCTGAACCGAGACTGGACTGAGGTTTGACTTTCCCAAAGCTTGCCTTGGCTTGAATCTGTTTGTGAGCTCTACAGTTATCAACTGACTTTAAGAAAAGTCAAGCAAAGACCTTTAAAGGGCAGAAACTGGGGAACTGTGATGACATTTTCTATTTTATGTTTCCCAGTCTGTGTCTATGTTTCTATTTTGTTTTCTCTTTTTAGATTTATAGAGAGAAATGGGAGAAGTGGGAGCACAGTACCTGTTTTGCACACGTAATGCTTAATGTTTGATATACATTCACTTTTTTATCATATTTTAATCATAGTTTCATTTACTAGTAGTTGTTATAGCAGCTGTTTCAGCAGTATTAGTATCAGTCCTTAATTGAATTGTTACATATACTTTTCTGGCATTTTATCATACGGGGTTCTGTATATAAGCACTGACAAGCAATAGTTTTGACCTGATTTTAAGTCCCTTTTGTATTACATGTTTATCTCTGTGCTCTTTTTAGTTCATAAACTGATAAACCTTCTCATTTTTATATTGTTTTGCTAAGTGTAGGGTATGTTTTTTCAGCTATAGCTGACGTTTGTTTTTCATGGGTTTTAAGGCCACGTGATCACATCCTTTGTTTTAAAGCTGTCGTTTGCTGCTTGCAGAATCTTTCTCACAGCTATTGATAGTAATAATACTGCCACTATATGCCTTACCTTTAAAGCAGATTGTGCTGTATTTAATATAGCTCATAGCTGGTTACTTAATCAGATAGAAGTACTTTTTAAGGGATTTTTAAGTAGAAGAGATGGGCATTTGAGACCCTTTCAGCACTATTTGCATTTTTTTTGAATTTTTATAAAAGTCATATGAATAATCTTATAAAGGGATAGGATTACAGATGTGGGGGTGGGCATTCCCCTTGGTACCAGCAACCACAGGACAGCATGGTTTAAGGTAACCACAGTGGAAGAGGCAAGCCATACAAGGAAAAAGGTCCTAGATTTCAGGAAGGCTAACTTTAAGGAGCTGGGTATACATCTCAAAAGAGCCCTAGCAGCGGAAGGTACAAGGGGAGATGTGGAAAAACAGTGGTCTAGACTCAAGCGAGTCATAACAGAAGTAACAGGTCACTGTGTCAAAATGCATAGCAAGAGTAAAAGAAAGAAAAGGCCATTATGGTTCTCGAAGGTAGTGGCTGAGAAAGTAAGGGAAAAGAAAAGAACATTGAGAAGATACAAGGAAACACAAAAGGATGAGGACAGAGAACAATATCTGGAGAAGCAGAGGGAATCTGGGAAAATAATTAGAAGGGCTAAAGCACAGACAGAGGAAGGTATAGTCCAGGCTATTAAGAAAGGCGACCAGGCCTTCTTCAGATACATTAGCGAGGAAAAAGACCAGAAATGGGATTGTTAGGCTGAAGAAGGAAGGAAGGAAGGACGAGAAAGGGTGGAGGATGACCTAGAAAAGGCTGAGATACTGAACAAGTACTTTTGCTCAGTATTCACCAGGGAAGGGGAGGTTGAGGGACTGAGACTCATTAAGAGAGGTGTTCACGGGAAGGAGACGGACACCAGCGCATTCACGGTGGACAGAATCCTATAAGAACTTGGGAAAATAAAGGCAGATGAGGCAATGGGACCAGACGGGATCCACCCCAGGTACTAAAGGAACTCAGGGAAGTGCTGGCAGAACCAATGGCTGCCTTTTTCAACACATCACTAGAGACAGGGGGGGTACCTGAGGACTGGAGGAGGGCAGATGTGGTCCCTCTCTGCAGAAGTGGAAGCAGAGAAAAGGCAAGCAATTAGAGACCTTGAAGCCTGATCTCAGTAGTTGGGAAACTAATAGAGTCTTTACTTAAGGAGAGGATTGTGAAGTTTCTGGAGGATAGTTGGGCACACGATCCAAGGCAGCATGGATTCTCAGTGGGAAGGTCCTGTCAGACGAATCTTGTAGATTTCTTTGACTGGGTAACCAGGGTGGTAGATCAGGGAGGGGCGGTGAATGTAGCCTACCTGAATTTCAGCAAGGTCTTCGACACCATCCTGCACAGGAGATTGCTAAATAAATTGGGGAGCCTGGGAGTGGGTCCTATGGTGGTAAAGTGGGTTAGGAACTGGCTAAGGGACAGGACTCAGAGGGCTGTGGTAAATGGCATGAAATCTGAGGAGAGGGAGATGATCACAGGGGTCAGTGCTGGGGCCAATCCTATTCAATGTTTTCATTAGCGACATTGCAGAGCATCTGGAGGGAAAGGTGTGCTTCTTCGCAGATGACACCAAGATCTGCAACAGAGTGGACATACCAAAAGGGGATAGAAAAAATAAGAAAGGACCTAAGCCTATTAGAGGAGTGGTTGGGTGTCTGGCAGTTGAGTTTCAATGGTAAAAAGTGCAAGGTCATATACCTGGGTCACAGGAATTCAAGGGATGAGCACAGGATGGGTGGGGAAATGCTGGCCACCACAAGTCAGGAGAGAGACCTGGGGGTTATATCTGACAACCTGACGGTGACCAAAGTGTGAAAAGGCGGTGGGGAGAGCAAACAAAATGTTGGGGTGCGCAGGGAGCTGCATAACAAGCAGGAGGAAAGAGGTGGTGATGCCACTGTACAGATCACTGGTGAGGCCTCGGTTGGAGTACTATGTCCAGTTCTGGAGACCACATCTCCAAAAGGACATTGACAAAATAGAGGCAGTCCAGAGAAAGGCAGTGAAGATGGTACATGGACTGCACCAGAAGCTCTATGAGGAAAGACTTAAGGACCTTAATATCTATTCATTAGACAAAACAAGGACGAGGGGAGATATGATAGACTTTCAAGTACCTTAGGGGACTAAACAGGGTACAGATGGAAAGCATAAGAACAAGGGGGCATGATATGAGGTTGAAGGGTGGAAGGCTCAGGGATAATGTTATGAAGTATTATGTTTCACTAAAAGGGTGGTGGAGTCATGGAACAGCCTTCTAGCAGATGTACTGGGTGTGAAAACAATACGGGGGTTCAAGAGTGCATGGGATAAACAGATGGGTACCCTGGAGATGTGCAGAGCAGGGGAGTCGAAGATCAAATAGGATCTGGGACTACAGCAGTGAGTGGGTGGGGAAATGGGCAGACTAGGTGGGTTGTATGGTCCTTATCTGCTGACAGATTCTATGTCTCTATGTATTCTCAAATTGATCATTACTATATATATATATATATATATATATATATATATATATATATAGATTTCAGTACGTGATTAAAGTCTATTTTATTAACTACAAATGTATTATTTATACCCATCTGATGATATTTATATATTGCTACTTAGACTATCTATGATATTTATATTGTTACTTATATACTTGTGCTCAACTGATCAAAGCAACAGGGTATACAAAAAATAAAGTCTCCAAGCTTAGCATTAGTAAAACTTGCAGTACAGTACTTAAAATAAGAATGAGAAGTAAGAAAATGGATAGAGGATTCTGAATCAATCAGAGATGAAAAAGAGGTGGAAGAGAATAGTAGACAATATGACAAAAATAAAAAAATCTGCCATTTCAAAAATATAAAAACAACAACTCCAAAACAATACAATTATACAAGAAAGGAAAAATAAAAATGCATTTACACAAGAAAAAAAAGAGAAAACCAAAAGTAATAACTCTAAAGGGACTTAGCCTGGACAGTTCCTAATTATTGACCATTGAAAATGGAACAAAAAGAAGAGCATAGAGATGGCTCAATAAGCCAGCATCGTAACATCTACTCCTACATAGGTGCCAGAACAGGAGGGGCCACTAGGGCCATGGCCCTACCACTTCCATAAGTGGCCCTATCACTTTTTGCTATTATGGTAATATACTTAATAGGGGAAAATTTACCCCTTACATCCTTGGCCCTACCACTTTTCAAACCGTTCCAGCACCACTGTACTCCTATAATCAATACTAAGACTTCTCAAGATGCAGAGGATCAATTTTATAATGTTTTCATTAAAATGGGTAGTGAAGCATCAGGAAGTCTCAAAAACCAGACAGTGGCTGGACAACAGGAGCAAATTATTCCTTTGCACTAGTTTTCCTTTGTTAACATTTCAATGGAGGCTGTGAGGTCAGAACTTCTAAATTTAGATACTACTAAAACTACTAGACTGGTCAATATCCTGTCAAGACTCTTAAAGTAGGACTTCCGATGACATCGCCAACTAAGATGGCCACCTGAAGGGGGAGTCCCAATAGTCTTCTGAAATAAAACAGCCAAAATCAGAACAAAGAATAATCAAACAAAGGTAAATAACAATCAAAGGCTGTGAAAAGCAAACTGGGATGCCTAAGGGCAAAAAAGGACCAGAAACTAAGCTGGGTGGCATGGATGAGGAGTCAATGGACTCGGGCAGCGATGCCTCCTCCTACACAAGAACGAACCCTAAAGACCTTACAAAAACCAACAGAAAAGAGGAAGCAAAGCTTGATGTCATTATAAGTGAGATAAGAGCTTTCCAATCTGAAACACAAAACAGATTCTACCAAATGCAGTGAGAAATGGCCGAAATACAACATAAAACAGCCAAACTGCAAAATGACATCTTGGATCTCCAACATAAAACAGAAGACCAAGAGCAAGCAATTTCCATGCTAGACACTAGGGCAGATCGAACAGACAGACTTTTGGTGGAAGCATACAGCAGACTAGACAAATTAAGCAATTTGCTGTGAGGATCAGGAAGGGTGATTGCACAAAAAGAACATTAGACTTTATGGCTTTAAAGAAAAGGCAGACGGAGCAGGTATAAATGGCTTCTTAAAAAAAAAAATTTTTTCAACAACAACTTGACTTACCAGCTGATTTCCAGTACAATATTGAGAGGGTCCGCAGAGCCTTGGGACTGGCACCTACAAATAATCAGCAGTGACCAAGATCGACTGTGATGCAATTCCTGTCCTACGACACAAAGCAACAGATGTTGACAGGTCTTTGGAAGAAGAAAGAGACATATTTCGAAGGTACAAGAATCTACACTGAGAACGACTACTCGGGGGCTGTGATAGAGCAGAGGAGGTAGCTGGGACTCATCATGGCATTCTTAAAGGAACAGTGCCTTAAATTTTATACTCCCTACCCAGCGAAACTAAGAGTCTATTTTCCAGAGGGATCAATCACTTATGAAAATCCAGAACTAGCACTAGTGGAACTGTCAAAAAAAAAGTCTACACCCGGCGAAACTGCACAGATCACAGATGAAGCAGACACCAAGACAACAAAACAGAACAGTACCAGCAGAGAACCTCCAAGAATGGAAAAAAACACCCAGAGGCCACAAAGAGAGACATTCAAGAACTTTTACAAACATTTAAAACAGTTTAAATGAACGATGACAAATATTAATTGTTCTTTGCAGATATTTAATGATTTGTGCAGTTTTTCTTACCCTAGGTTGCCAAGAAGGTAAGAGAAAGAGCAGAGAAACTGCAAAATGTAGTCAATATTCAGACACAGGGTTTTTCCTCAGATGATGCCGAGAGGTGAAGGAAAGGGTTAAATGTACAGCTCCGACATGGCACCAAAGGTAAGCTCTCTTGATTGACTAGACAGGGAATGGAACCGCTATCCTTGAATGACTGGATAGTTAGTGAGAGCAGAGGAAGGGGGAACATGTGTGTTTCTCCAAATAAATGACTTTGCTAGAAAGAAAAGGGGGAATGGAGGGCACTGGGTAAGGCAAGGTAAGTTGCATACAGGGGAGAGAGACTGCACAGAATAAGGGAAAGGGAGCAGCTCACTCAACTCATAGGAGAAAGTTAAGGGAACACTGGAAAGAATTCACGTTAGGGGGGTCCCACACCTCTACAGTCACGGATTTGGAGTCGTTCAAGAGGAAACCACCCACCTGAAACAGTGGACCTCTCATAGTTTCGGACTGTTGTGAGGGCAGACGAAGGGCGGAAAACATATGCAAACAGTGTGGGGGAGCAGGATGAAAAGTTAAAACAGGGGGGAGGGGGAAGCAAAATGTAATTAAAAATGAAAATATTGCCGGCTCTGTGGTGCCGGTGAAGGGATTAGCTTGGCACACTGGCAACCCGGGTTCATGACCTGAGCCCAGGTTCCAGGAGCAAAGGCCGGCAGGGAGGGGTATCATAAGCATCCATTGGATGATTCCCTCCCAGGGGGTGGGTTTTGCCTGGGGCCCTGTGAGTGGATTGGTGACATACTTGGGGGACATAATGCCTCGACATGCCCCCCCATACGCCCTGCTCCAGGTTGCCCAGTGCTCACGCAAGGCCAAGAACTGTGTGGGCGGGGCACAGAAAAACATAAAAAGCATGCCCCGACCGACCGGATGACGAGCACATGGCTCCTACCACATGAAGCCCCACAGTCAGCCCGGAACCAGCCCTGCAGCTCCTGGAGAATGAGCCACTGGCCACCAGGCCCTTCCCCCTTGGAAGAGAGGAACCCTCCCTGTAAAGGGATATGCTGGGGTTTTCAGGTAAGGCTGCAATTGGGGCTGGTAGTGGTGGTGGGGGCCAGAGGGTGGTAGGGAAGGTGCTGGCGCCTGTGAAGGAGTGGCCGGTCAGGGGATAGAGGGAGGAGCATAAATAAAATACAAAAAAACCAAAATGAAAATGTTGGTCTACCACCTTGCTCTGAGGCACATAGGGAAATAAGAGATTTGGAAAAGTTGTCCTAAGTCGGTTAAACAAACAAATCAAACAAATCAATGCACTACCCTTAGAATAAAACACGTAAAGTAATCAAACGGAGGAGATGTCAACAGCCAAGATAATGATGTTGTAAGATAGACAGGAAAAGAGAAAAACTTAAAGCTGCCCACAGAGGAGGGAAGTGATTGACACCGGGAGCAGCAGGATAATCTGAGACACCAGGACAAGAGAGACACTAGACATCCTGAGACAAATGGGAATCAATTACTAAACTGAGCTGCGACATGCAAGGGCGTCCAAAATAGAGGCAGGTGGGTGGGATAAGAATGCACTAAAACAATGTGAAGGGCAAGTAAGGACATAGAATTGGAGAACTTAGAAATAAATAAAGCTGACTGAAGTTAGGAACCTGGAGAGGAAAGGAGGCATATATTTCACTAATAGAACAGCACCACCGCTGGCAAGATGAAATAAAGAGACAAGGTGCTAGATACTGGAATAGACACATGGTTATGAAACCTAGACCATAATAGAGGGAATACCTCGGTACACACAGGAGTTGAAGCACACAGAGTGGGAGATTAATATCAAGGGGAGATGAGAGCTCACATTTTGAGAAGCTACTGGTTTAAACTGAGACAAACCTCCACCGAATAAAACAAAGGAAGTTAAATTGATGAATAGAGTAACAAACATACAGAAGGAGAGAGAGACAGGGCAGGCAGGGACAACATAATTAAGATTTAAACACAGAGCAAAATGGTGACATACAGGAGGAAACAGAGAAATGAAAAGATGGAAAAGAGAAAGGAGAGATGAAAACTATATGTACTAGGAGGAAATGGAGAGACTCAGAACGTGGGTCATGTCCTCCCTCCCTCCCAAAAAAGAATCCCATTACAATGCTATACTTGAGTTGAAAGAAAAAAACGAACAGAAGACATTAGCTGATGAAGTAAGAGAAAGTAGCACAGGGGCTGTAGCAGATGGTGACATACTCAAACTAACCTTTTCCTACCTTTCCTACCTCTATTTTTATGAAAACATTTTTTTTTTTTTACTTTCCCACAACCTTACCATAATTCAGGGGGTGGTATATACCACCCCAGGGAGACTTGAATCCCACAATGGATTCAACACTTCTCCAATTTGTGATGCTATACCTTTACGAAGGGAAGCACTCACAAGGAATTAGGGAACCCGATAGGGGGGCTCCCCTACCTTGGAAGTCACACCCCATCCCACTGCATCCAGAATAGGAGACAAGTGGGAATAAATGTAGGATACCTATCAGAACAAGCATTGATTTTAATAATGTACATAGTTATGAAGTTAAGCAGGGGACACCAGTTGTGCCTAAAAGTTAAATATTCCAACACCAATGTTTACTTAAGAAGCAGAGAGTCAAGCAAAAGAAATCAACTGCAGTGTATACAGCGAAGAAACAGTAGTCAAAGAAAAAGAGAGCGACCTCAGCATAAGATCTCTGACTCACAAGGGAGGAGAGGGGATGCTGAAAACTATCTTAAAAAAGATCTATAAAAATGATTAAACATGCAGACTTTAAGGTGGTCCCAGAAGGTCAATGGACTGAGCAATCCAGTGAAGTGAGGGAAAATAATGCCACAACTCAAAAAAAATCACACTCACGAATAATACTAATACAGGAAATGCACATGACACAACAAGAACATCAGAAACTAACAAAGTTAGGAATGAGTCAAGTGGTAGCCGGTGCATATCAATCAGGAAGACGTAGAGGAGTAGAAACATAGACTTTGATGGCAGATAAGGACAGCTTGGCCCATCTAGTCTGCCCATTTCCCTACCTACAGGACAGGTCGTAGATCCTAGTTAACCAACAGCCTACTTCTTCCTACCCCCCACAAGAATTGCCTTATGTCTGTCCCATGCATTCTTGAATTCCTCCACTGTTTTAGACCTCACAAACTCCTCAGAAAGGCTGTTCCATGCATCCACTACCCTCTCTGTGAAACAAAACTTCCTCACATTGCCCCTGAACCACCCCCCCCCCATCTTTAAATTGTGTCCCCTTCTTCTTGCACGTCTCTTTTTCTGAAAAGTGCTACCCTCTTGGACTTTGTTGATTCCACTGAGGTACTTAAAGTTTCTATCATGTCCCCCTCTCTTCTTTCCTCAAGGGTATACATATTAAGCTCCTTTACTCTCTCTCCTTACAGCTTCTCTTGCAGACCCTGCACCATTTTAGTTGCCCTCCTCTGGACTGCCTCTATCCTGTCTATGCCCTTGCGGAGATGGGGTCTCCAGAACTGGATGCAGTACTCCACATGGGGTCTCACCAACTGTCTGTACAGAGGGATAACAACTTCCTGTTTTCTGCTGCTGATGCCTCTCCCAATGCATCCCAGCATACCCCCAGCCCTCCCTACTGCCTTCTCACATTGCTTGCTAACCTTAAGGTCATCTGATATAATTACCCCCAGGTCCCTTTCCTTTTTTGTTGTTGTTACTACCTCCCCCAACAATGCGTATTCTTCCCCTGGGTTCTTGTTTCCCAGGTGCATTATTTTGCACTTCTTTGCACTGAATCCTAGCTGCCATACTTCTGACCATTCCTCCAACCTTGCCAAGTCCCTTCTCATCCTTTCCACGCCTCCTTGTGTAAAACCCTGTTGCAGATCTTTGTACGATCTGCAAAGAGGCATACTTTTCCTTCCAGTCCCTCTGCAATGTCACTTATGAAGACATTAAAAAGCACTGGACCCAATACTGAACCCTGCGATACCCCACTAGTAACCCCTCTTTCTTCAGAGTGGACTCCATTTACAATTACCTTCTGTGTCCTGTTGCCCAGCCAATGTTTTACCCAGGCTACCACCCTGGGACCCACTCCCAGGCTGGTTAATCTGACTATTAATCTTTTGTATGGAACTGTGTCAAATGTCTTGCTAAAGTCTAGGTAGGCCATGTCCACCGCCCCTTCCTGGTCTACTACTTTGGTCACCCAGTCAAAGAAATCTATTAGATTCGTCTGACATGACCTTCCCGCTGTGAACCCATGCTGCCTTGGGTCCTGTGCCCCTCTGGCCTCTAGGTACTCAACTATTCTTTCCTTCAGAAGTGACTCCATCACTTTCCCTACCACAGAGGTCAAACTGACAGGTCTGTAGTTTCCTACCTCTGTCTTGGTCCCACTTCTGTGAAGGGGAATCACATCTGCCTTCTACCAGTCCTTGGATACCAAACCATCCTCCCATGATTTATTAAAAAGAGTAGCCAGTGGTTTCACTAGTCCCCCCCTTAATTCTTTTAGAATTCTGGGGTGAATTCCATCAGGCCCCACTGCTTTGTCCACCTTCAGTTTTAGGAGTTCTTGTAGAACCCTTTCTTCTGTGAAAGGATTGGGATCGACCCCTCTATCAAGAGTGCTTCTGTTAATTGGATTAGGCACTTCCCCCTCCTCTTTTGTGAATACTGAGCAGAAATATTCGTCAGAATCCCTGCTTTTTCACTGTCCCCCTCTGCCCACCCACCGTTCATTCTATTCAGCCTCACTATCCCTCCCTTTGTCTTTCTACGCTCACTGATGTACTTATAAAAGATTTTATCCCCTTCTTAACCGAGTTGGCTATCTTTTCCTCAGTTTGGGCCTTTGCTATTCTGACTTCCTTCCTGCTTCCTTCTGCCTTAACTGGTACAGCTCTCTGTCCTGCTCCTTCTGTGTTTCCTTATACTTCCGAATGCTATCTTTTCTTCCTGACTTTCACAGCCACCTCTTTTGAGAACCATAGTGGCTTTTTCTTTCATTTTGATTTGTTTATTTGCTTCACAAAGGCTTGTTGCCTCTGTGATGGCAGTGTTGATGATTCCCATTGTTGCTCCACCTCCTTCTAGCCTGTTTGCTAGTGCTTTTCTGAGGCACTCTCCCATCTTGCCAAAGTCAGCCCTCCTGAGTCCAGTACCCTCACTTTTGTAATCGCTCTGTAGCCGAGTTTAATGTGAACCACACTGTTTGATGGTCACTTGTTCCCAGATGGCAACCCACTTCTAGATCTGAGATCCTCTCACTGTCCCCGTTTGAGAGTACGAGGTCTAAGATTGCTCCCTCACGAGTGGGTTCCGAAACTAGCTGTCTGAGGCCTGCCACCTGTAGGGTTTCAAGAATGGCCCTGCTCTTGGATGTGGCTGCAGCAAATGTGCTCCAGTTAACATCTGGCATATTCAGGTCTCCCATCAACAGTATCTCCCCTTTCTAAGAATGCCTTCTATCATATCCTTGTCCATTCCCTTCCCCTGACATGGGGGTCTGTACACAACCGCTGTGCAGATTGTGGTGCCCTTTCCAGTCTCCAAGGTGACCCACAGTGCCTCCTCTCCTCCCTGTTTACTCTTTTGTTCAGTTGTTTTTATCTCTTCCTTTACATAGAGAGTTACTCCTCCCCCTCTTCTCCCTGCCTATCTCTCCTGTAAGTTATGTACCCTGGTATGTTAACATCCCAGTCATGGTTCTCTGTGTACCATGTTTCTGTGACTGCTACAATATCCAGGCATCCCTCTTCCATCAAGGCCACCAGCTCAGGAGCTTGTTGCCCAGACTACGGCATTGGTACTCATTACCTCCATTTCCTGATGGCCTTACTCCTTTTGCCCCATCCCTGTACTTCTTGCCTTTGTCACTTTCTCCATTTACCCTGCCCATCTCCCTATACGCACCTCTTATGTTGGTGTTTTTCACACCTACCGTAATTTTTTTTGGAGGCTAGGATTTCCCTGCTCCTTTCAGTGCCTCCCTTGGCTGGTTTAAATGCTTGCCAATGAAGCATTAAACCTATCACCTAGGATCCTGGTTCCCTCCTGGACAGATGCAGCCCATCATGCCAGTATAGGCTTGCATCACTCCAGGTGGACCCCCAGTCCCCAGTGAAGCCAAATCCCAGAGCTTCACACCAGTTTTTCAACCACTGACTGAATCCCATGGTGCGGAACACCCTAGCCTCTCCTACGCCATAGATGGGCAGCACCTCCGAGAAGGTTACCGTGCATGCTACTTGTCTAAGGCCCCTTCCCAATTCCACAAACTCTTCCTGCAGTTCTCTAATCTCTTTCTTAGCCAGGTCATTTGTCCCTAGGTGGACAATGACATCCAGCTCCTCCCTGTGCAGCTGCTCGCAATCCTGAGGATTCGCACCTGTCCCTCCAAGCCATGGCCCAGGCAGGCACCTTACCTCCTCTCCCTTCCCCCCCAGTTCTACCTTCCTAACAATGGAGTCCCCCACCAGGAGTTGTTTCCTTCCCCTGCGGGGTCCCCTGCCACCCTCCTGTGGGTCTCCTTTGTGGAGGTTCCCAGCATCCTCCTTGGTCTCCACTGTGGGTGCCTCTAAAGAGGAACCACACTTTGCCAGAATGGCATAGGAATTGTGGAGAGGTACAACTGGAGGGATGCGCCTCTGTTCCACCACGCTCACCCACCCTGATCCCACTGTGGTCCAACCGCTGCTCTTTCTTGGCAACCTCTGAGGCAACGGCAGTGGCACTGGTGGTCCCTGGATGGAAGAGGAGGTCCCACAAATCCTGGCTAACTCAGCCTGGAGATGAGCAACCTGCTCCCTCAGCCCAGAGAGGTGTCTGCACATGGGACAACACCGCATCCTCCAGAACGTCTCCCAGAAGACTGCTGCTCCACAGCCACTGCACTGCACCACTCCCATCATGTCTTATTTCTGGCCCCTTAACTGTTTGCAATCCTTCCTCTTTCCTCTGTTTTTTTTTCTCTCTCTCTCTCTCTCCTTACTTTCTGCCTGTGTGCCCTTTCAGTCACCTGAGATTTACACCTAGATAACTGTTCAGATAACCATTCAGTTCAGTTAACTCAGACAAACACACACTTTATTTTTGTTTTGTTTGTTAGGTTTTTTTTTTTACCCTAAATTAAAGGTCCAAGTACAAGAGTTCTACTTCTTTAGTCCCAGCAGAGAAGTCCAGTCACACAGCAGTCCTTTCTCCTGGTGTCTTCTGCCATCATGATTCCCAAAATATCCCTTTTCACAGTAACAGATACATATCAAGATAATTAGGGTAGATTGGCTATGGTAAAGGGCACAATGCATGAAAGGCAATATACAATAGGAAGTATATACATCTCACCAGGAGCAGATGCATCTACACACCAGACAATTTTTAATAAAATTATAGAATTTAAACAGGGAATCTTACTAATGGACTCAAGTAGGGACAGTTCCAATGCACACCCTCCAAAAGCAACTATCGGGCACAGGCATGGCAAAAGACTGATGAGAGAACTAGGATTAACTAATGTGTGGAAACATCTCAACCCTACACAGAGAAAATATACCTTTTTCTCAGGAATACACCACACATATTCACGATTGGACTACTTCCTGATCAATACGGAACATACTGACCTAATAAGGAATATTGCAATACATCCGATACTCTTATCAGATCACACACCTATAACAGTTTAAATCATCGCCCCAGAAGAAAACTTACCAAGACAGTGGCATATTAATAATATCCTTGTAAGGGACTCACAACTTAAAGATCTGATTAAGGAGAGGCTACTGCAGATGATAAAGGAAAATTTAACACCAGATGTCACCTCAGGCATAATTTGGGACACAGTAAAGGCAATACGGGCGGGGGGCTGATAAGTTATGCAGCGGCTAAAAAGGGAAAGAGGGAATGGAGACAAAGGGAACTGGAGGAAGAGTAACAATTTTTACAATTGGCAAATATGCAGGGGGATAATTCAATTCTACCCCAAATTAATAAAGTAAAAGGACAATTACAAAATATATTAATATATAAAGCTGAACAAGCCTTATTATACATACAACAAAGATAGAACGAAGGAGGCCCAAGAGCAACTAAGATCCTAGCTTCTAGACTCCGTCAACAAAAAAAACTAACTATGATTACCAAAATCAAACATCCACAAACAAATAAAATACTAAACAAAATGAAAGAAATTCTTAATGGATTTAAAGATTCTTATTCCACTCTATATACTCAGGGCCTTGAACCACAGGACACTTGATACCAAAACTTCTTTAACATATTAAAACTACCCCAGCTAACAGAAACCTACCAAGAAGCCCTACTAAACCGTATTACATCAACAGAGATAGCAATGAGCATAAAGAACGCTAAACTGGGTAAGAGCCCGGGCTCAGACTGATTCACACTGGAATTTTATAAAACTTTTCCAGGAGAACTGACTCTAGTAATGAGTGACCTTTTCAGGGATGTACAAGAGGGAGATACCCCAATACCCAATAGCTGGCAATATGCAAATATATCCACTATTTTAAAACTGAACAAGGATCCCCTTTCCTATGATTCATATAGGCCTATATCAGTATTAAATCAAGATTATAAATTTTATGCAAGCATAATGGCGAAGAGACTAGATAAAATACTCCCAGAAATAATTCACAAAGATCAATCTGGATTTATTACCCAGAGACAGACTTCAGATAATATAAAACGTACATCAGCTGGCCCAGTGGTGCTGAGGCTTGAGGCACTGGACACCATACCTCACGCCATGCTGGTGACCCGGGTTTGGGAATGGACTCGGGCAGCCTGGGGTTGGCAGGGGAGAGGAAGTATTGAGCATCCCAGGACTGCTCTCCTTCCTCTGGAGAGGGGACAGGCAGTGCATTGCACTGCAGCAGTGACTGGCGGAGGCCAACCGCACTACAGTTGCATACATAGCAAGGGGGGGAGCGCAGTGGGCATCAGCATGGATGTGCTCTGACGCAACTGCATGTCTAGCTCCCCAGCGGAAATGTAATGCAGAAAATAGCGGGGTGATCTCGGCAGCTGATGGCCGTGCCTTGCACCCCCGGTCATGAGAGGCACCTTCACCAGGGTGTGGAGCGATGAACAGCTGGCCCTGTGTGTATGGGGTGTATAAATCCACATGCCAGCCCTGGTCTGGGGTGCAGGTGCTGGCGGACGCAGATCATTAGGGGTCCACTCCGCAGGGGGTGAAATAAATAGAAATATGATAATAAAACATACATTATATTTATTAGAAAAAGCCCAGAAAATATCTACCCCACTGCTACTTTTGAGTATGGATGCCCAGAAAGCATTTGACAGAGTGTTATGGAAATTCCAACATTATACAATGAGAAAATTTCAATTTCCAAGTGCATTCTGTTGAATGATTGACACACTATATAAAGCACCCCAGGCGGTAGTTAAAGTAAATGGCACCTTTTCAGACTGCTGTCCCTTGACAAGGGGAATGAGACAGGGATGCCCCCTGTTGCCCCTTCTATTTGCACTGTGTGTAGAGCCATTGGCACAGGCAATAAGAGAAAATCCAAACATCAAAAGTCTGACACATACAGAACTAGAACATAAAGTGGCATTTTACGCAGACGACCTCCTAGTATATATGTCTAACCCTGACGTGTCTTTGCCCAGCGTGTTTGAGGTACTGAATGAAGTAGAAGAATGAACAGGATATAAATTAAATAAAAAGATAACAGAAGTACTGGTGTTTAATTTTATACCAGAGCAAAAAAACAAACAACGCTTTCCCTTTAAGCGGGAATGTAAAAAATTCAAATACTTGGGAATAGTAATAGCACAAGACCTATCTACCCTATATAAAGTAAACTATGAGCCTCTTAAAACAGCATTTCAAGAAGACCTGCAAAGATGGTTCCACATACCACTACCCCAATACAAAGAACAGACATTATCAGAATGAACATACTTACAAGATTTCTGGATCTAGTCCAAAACATACCCAATACCAGATCAAACAGAACTTAAAAAATGGGATAAGTTGATCTCTACATTAATTTGGGCAGGGAGAAAACCCAGAATAGCATATAAGACACTACAATTACTCAAACAAAGAGGAGGACTGGCACTGCCTAACCTTAGGAAATATTGTCAATCAGCCCTTTTGGAACATGCGTTGAGATGGCTAGATAAAGAATCTGAACTACACTGGAAAAACCTAGAATTAAAGGAACAAACAAATCAGATTGAGGGATGGCTCTTTAAAAAATTAACAAATAACACAGAAAATATGCAGGACACTGAATCAGTATACACAAAACATATTTTAAGAAACTGGAGAGAGACCCTATCCACATCAGAAATGAGACCAATGGCATGGTACCTGGAGACAATAGCAACAGACTTAAATTTTGGACCAGCCAAAATAGACCTCACCTTTAAAAGATCGCCGAGATTAGGCATGGATCATAATTATCAGTACTGTGACCAGGGTAATTTCCAAAGCTTTCAAGCACTTAAGCAAAGATTCCAAATTAGAAACTAGGACCACTTTAGATATCTGCTGATCAGACACTATTTCAAGGGGAGATATGCACTGCAGTGGGATATAAGAGAAGCCCACCCACTCATACAAATTTTAATAGGGACACAGGGTATGAAAACAACAGATCATATAATCTCATTAACCTATAAAAACATTCAAACAGAAAATGAACACACAACTGTTGCCGGCTGTTTCTGGCAGAAGAGAACTGGTTGCAGAGCAAGAAACAGAAGTCCTGAACTACAGATTTTTCACTAATTAATCACTTCGGTCTCAGCAGTAGTAGTACCAGCATGGATTACGCAAACAGATACTTTATTAGAAGAAGGGGGTCTCATTTAAGTAAAAAAAAAAAAAAAAATAGAATGTGTTTTTTTCTGAGGAAGGGGCAGGATCAGCTTAATTTACTGAGAGCAGAGAGTGAATCTAATTGGGGGTGTGGCTTAGCAGCTTAGGTGTACAAAAGCACCTGTCTCCAATTACAGCTTCCGGCTGTTTCTGGTAGAAGAGAACTGGTTGCAGAGCAAGAAACAGAGGTCCAGAACTACAATTTTTTTACTAATTAACCACTTCTGTCTCAGCAGGGGTAGTATCTGTTTGGATTAAGCAAACAGATACTTTATTAGAAGAAGGGGGCTCATTTAAGTAAAAAAAAAGTGTTTTCTGTGAGGAAGGGGGCAGTATCAGCTTAATTTACTGAGAGCACAGAGTGAATCTAATTGGGGGTGTGGTTTAGCAGCTTAGGTGTACAAAAGCACCTGTCAACAATTACAGCTTCCGGCTGTTTCTGGCAGAAGAGAACTGGTTGCAGAGCAAGAAACACAAGTCCAGAACTACAGATTTTTAAATAACTAATCACTTCTGTCTCAGCAGGAATAGTACCTATTTGGATTAAGCAAACAGATACTTTATTAGAAGAAGGGGGTCTCATTTAAGTGAAAAACAAGTTTCTGAGGAAGGGGGCAGTATCAGCTTAATTTACTGAGAGCAGAGAGTGAATCTAATTGGGGGTGTGGCTTGGCAGCTTAGGTGTACAAAAACACCTGTCTCCAATTACAGCTTCTGGCTGTTTCTGGCAGAAGAGCTGGTTGCAGAGCAAGAAACAGAAGTCCAGAACTACAGATTTTTTATGAATTAATCACTTCTGTCTCAGCAGGAATAGTACCACTTTGGATTAAGCAAGCAGATACTTTATTAGAAGAAGGGGGTCTCATTTAAGTAAAAAAAAAAGGTTTTTTCTGAGGAAGGGGCAGTATCAGCTTAATTTACTGACAGCAGAGAGTGAATCTAACTGGGGGTGTGGCTTAGTAGCTGAGGTGTACAAAAGCACCTATCTCCGATTACAGCTTCCGGCTGTTTCTGGCAGAAGAGAACCGGTTGCAGAACAAGAAACAGAAGTCCATAACTATAGATTTTTTACTAATCACTTCTGTCTCAGCAGGAGTAGTACCTGTTTGGATTAAGCAAACAGATACTTTATTAGAAGAAGGGGGTCTCATTTAAGTAAAATAAAAAAAAAAAACATTTCTGAGGAAGGGGGCAGTACCAGCTTAATTTACTGAGAGCAGAAAGTAAATCTAATTGGGGGTGTGGCTTAGCAGCTTAGGTGTACAAAAGCACCTGTCTCCAACTACCGCTTCCGGTTGTTTCTGGCAGAAGAGAACTGGTTACAGAGCAAGAAACACAAGTCCAGAACTACAGATTTTTTAACTAATTAATCACTTCTGTCAGAGCAGGAGTAGTACTTGTTTGGATTAAGCAAACAGACACTTTATTAAAAGAAGGGGGTCTCATTTAAGAAAAATAAAAAAAAAAACATTTCTGACGAAGGGGGCAGTATCAGCTTAATTTACTGAGAGCAGAGAGTGAATCTAATTGGGGGTGTGCCTTAGCAGCTTAGGTGTACAAAAGCACCTGTCTCCAATTACAGCTTCCAGCTGTTTCTGGCAGAAAAGACCTGGTTGCAGAGCAAGAAACAGAAGTCCAGAACTACAGATTTTTTACTAATTAATCACTTCTGTCTCAGCAGGAGAAGTATCTGTTTGGATTAAGCAAGCAGATACTTTATTAGAAGGGGGATTCATTTAAGTAAAAAAAAGGTGTTTCTTTTTTGAGGAAGGGGGCAGAATCAGCTTAACTTACTGACAGCAGAGAGTGAATCTAATTGGGGGTGTGGCTTGGCAGCTAAGGTGTACAAAAAACACCTGTCTCTAATTACAGCTTCCAGCAGTTTCTCGCAGAACAGCTGGTTGCAGAGCAAGAAACAGAAGTTCAGAACTACATATTTCTTACTAATTAATCACTTCTGTCTCAGCAGGAGTAGTACCTCTTTGGATTAAGCAAGCAGATACTTTATTAGAAGAAGGGGGTCTCATTTAAGTAAAAAAAAATAATTTCTGAGGAAGGGGGCAGTATCAGCTTAATTTACTGAAAGCAGAAAGAGAATCTAATTGGGGGTGTGGCCCTGCGGCTTAGTTGTACAAAAGCACCTGTCTCTAACTACAGCTTCCGGCTGTTTCTGGCAGAAGAGAACTGGTTACAGAGCAAGAAACAGAAGTCCAGAACTACAGATTTTTCACTAATTAATCACTTCTTTCTCAGCAGGAGTAGTACCAGTTTGGATTAAGCAAACAGATACTTTTTTAGAAGAAGGCGGTCTCATTTGAATAAAAAAAAAAAAGTGTTTTTTCTGAGGAAGGCGGCAGTATCAGCTTAATTCACTGAGCACAGAGAGTGAATCTAATTGGGGGTGTGGCTTGGCAGCTTAAATGTACAAAAACACCTGTCTCCAATTACAGCTTCTGGCTGTTTCTGGCAGAAGAGCTGGTTGCAGAGCAAGAAACACAAGTCCAGAACTACAGATTTTTAAATAACTAATCACTTCTGTCTCAGCAGGAATAGTACCTATTTGGATTAAGCAAACAGCTACTTTATTAGAAGAAGGGGGTCTCATTTAAGTGAAAAAAAAGTTTCTGAGGAAGGGGGCAGTATCAGCTTAATTTACTGAGAGCAGAGAGTGAATCTAATTGGGGGTGTGGCTTGGCAGCTTAGGTGTACAAAAACACCTGTCTCCAATTACAGCTTCTGGCTGTTTCTGGCAGAAGAGCTGGTTGCAGAGCAAGAAACATAAGTCCAGAACTACATATTTTTTACTAATTAATCACTTTTGTCTCAGCAGGAGTAGTACCTGTTTGGATTAAGCAAACAGATACTTTATTAAGAAGGGGTCTCATTTAAGTGAAAAAAAGTGTTTTTTTTTCTGGGGAACGGGCAGTATCACCTTAATTTACTGACAGCAGAGAGTGAATCTAAAAAGGGGGGGGGGGTTGGCTTAGCAGCTTAGGTGTACAAAAGCACCTGTCAACAATTACAGCTTCCAGCTGTTTCTGGCAGAGAACTGTTTGCAGAGCAAGAAACAGAAGTCCAGAACTACAGATTTTTCACTAATTAATCACTTCTGTCTCAGCAGGAGTAGTACCAGTTTGGATTAAGTAAACAGATACTTTATTAGAAGAAGGCGGTCTCATTTAAGTAAAAAAAAGTGTTTTCTGTGAGGAAGGGGGCAGTATCAGCTTAATTACTGAGAGCACAGAGTGAATCTAATTGGGGGGGTGGCTTAGCAGCTTAGGTGTACAAAAAACACCTGTCTCCAATTACAGCTTCCGACTGTTTCTGGCAGAAGAGCTGGTTGCAGAGCAAGAAACAGAAGTCCAGAAAAAAAAATTACTCACCTTAGTAATGTTGTTTCTTCTACTGGAATCTTGCTGTATTCTGACTATTGCAGTTAGGTCCTGCCTTTCAACTGCCCTGGAGAACAAAGAGTTAACTTTCCAGGCCCAGCATGGAACGTTCAGCGCGAGCTCGGTTGAAGCCCCTGTCTGCTGTTGTTTAAACTCCAACCGTCAGATCTTTATGAGCAATACTCACTAGAAGTTCTGTGTGGAAACTGTAAAACTCACACTAGCCAACTGGCAACTAAATTTATTAAAAAAGGTTTTTTTGGTTTCAAAGCAAAGACTCAAGTCAGGAAAGCCAAAAAACCTCTAGGGTGCCAACACTGCTCCTGCCCACCCAAATCCCAAAAAACAGGTTCTGAGAGGGGAGGCGGCGGGGGGGGGGGAGAGGTCAGAATACAGCAAGACTCCATTAGAAGAAACAACATTACTAAGGTGAGTAATTTTTTCTTCAAACAACATGAAGTCTTGCTGTATTCTGACTATTGCAGACTACCAAGCAGTACCTCCATGGAGCAGGGACAGAACCTACTTTGGGAATAGGCTCTGAAGTACTGCTGTGTCAAACTGAGCATCACTCCTAGCCTGGATATCCAGAGAGTAATGCTTGGTGAATGTATGGACTGTTTTCCAGGTGGCTGCTTGACAAATTTCTAAGATAGGAATAACCCTGGCAGCAGCCAGGGAAGCAGCTGTACCTCTAGTAGAGTGAGCCCTCAGGCCTGAGGGTGGGGTTCTACCTAGCTTTTCATAGCAGAATTGTATACAAGAGACAATCCACCTGGCAATAGATCTCTTAGTAGCAGGTTTGCCCTTACCGACTTCTCCATTCGTGAGGAACAAATGGAGGGACTCAAACCTGTAACCCCTGATGTGCTCTATGTAGTAGCTGAGGGCCCTCTTAACATCCAAGCTGTGCAACCTCCTCTCTCCAGAGGAGGAAAGGTCACTGAAGAAAACAGGGAGAGACACAGACTGATTAAGGTGGAAATCTGAAACCACCTTAGGCAAAGACTTCCTGTTAGTTCTTAGGACCACTTTATCGCTATGGAAAGAGATGAAATCAGGCTCCACTGACAGGGCTTGCAATTCACTGATACGCCTGGCAGAGGTAATGGCTACCAAAAACACAGTTTTCCAAGTCAAGTACTTAAGCTCTGCAGAGGACAAAGGCTCAAAGGGTGGTTGCATAAGCTGAGCAATGCAAACATTAAGGTCCCAAATAGGAGCAGGGTCCCTAAAGGGGGGATTGGTGTGCAGCAACCCCTTGAAGAACTTACAAAACACCGGATGGGCTGACAGAGGAGAGGGCTTGCCTACTGACAAGAAGGCAGAAACAGCTGCCAGATGCACTTTAAGTGTAGCCGGCCTAAGTCCTAAGCCATTAAGATGAACCATATAGTCCAGGACTGTAGGCAACCCAGCAGATTCTGGAGAAATATGCTTATTAGAGCACCAAACAGTGAACCTTTTCCATTTGGTGTTGTAAGTTTTTCTGGTGGAAGGCTTTCGAGAAGCCTTAAGGATATCCAGAACCCCTTGAGAGAGATGCAGATCAGCAAACTCTAACTCTTCAAGAGCCAGGCCTTGAGATTGAGAGATTTGAGGTTCGGATACCAAATCCTCCCCTGAGAGGATGTCAACAGGTTGTAATTCCTGGGAAGAGACAGGGGAAGGTGGACTGCTAAGGACAGCAAAAGTGGGTACCAGGGCTGTCTGGCCCAGTCTGGAGCAATCAGAATCACTTTGCATGGCTGAGACCTGATCTTGACTAACACTCTGAACAGGAGAGGGAAGAGGGGAAAAGCATACAGAAATCTCCCTTCCCAATTCAGAATCAGAGCATCCAGGGGGACTGAGCCCAAGACTGGGGGTCTACAACAAAAGAGAGGAAGTTGGTGATTGTCTGGGGCTGCAAAAAGATCTATCTGTGGAGTGACCCATCTCAAGAAAATCACTTTCAAAACTAGGGGATCTAGGGTCCATTCATGATAGCCCTGGGATATCCTGCTGAGAGCATCTGCTAGGACATTGTCCTTCCCTGGGAAGTGAACTGCTATCAGAGAGGTTTGCAGGGAATAGGCCAGGGAACACAACTTCATTGCTTCTGTGCACAAGGCCGTAGACAGAGTGCCTCCTTGCTTGTTGATGTACCACATTGTGGTGGTATTGTCTGTTCTGATCTGGACCACCCTGTTCTGTACAGATTTGGAAAAGGCTTGTAGTGCCAGAAACACTGCCCTGAGTTCCAAGAGACTGATGTGAAGCAGAGATTCTTGAGGTGACCACAGCCCTTGGGTGGTAAGATCCCCCAGGTGGGCTCCCCAGCCCAGCAGGGAGGCATCTGTGGTGAGTATCACTGAATGACACTGAGTGACAAAAGGAACTCCTTGTCTCAAATTGTCCTGATCCTGCCACCACTGCAAAGCCTGGATCAGGGTTCGAGTCACTGGGACTAGTTTGGTAAGGAATCCTTTCTTTGGGACCAGAAGGCTCTTAAGTGGAACTGAATGTCCCTCATCTGAAATCTTGCTCCCTGGACCACTGCTGTAGAGGCTGCCATGTGGCCCAGAAGCTGCAGGAAGTGCCTTGGTCGAGACACCTGAAGGGTGAATGAAGAGACCAGTTCCATAAGGGTCCTTGCCCTGTCCAGGGGAAGGAAGGCTCTTGCCCTTATTGTATCCAGCTCCGCCCCTATGAAGGTGAGGAGCTGTACTGGCTCGAGAATTGACTTTGGAAGGTTGAGGAGGAATCCTAAGGAAGTGAGCAATTGCTGAGTTATTTGCAGATGTGACTTGACTTGGTCTGGAGATTGACCCACTATGAGCCAGTCGTCCAAGTATGGCAAGATGGAGATCTTTTTTCCTCCTTAGGAAAGCAACCACTGCTGCCAGGCACTTTATGAACACACTTGGGGCTGATGTTAGGCTAAATGGCATTACTCTGAATTGATAGTGGCCTGAGGGCAACTTGAACCTGAGGTACTTTCTGTGGGAGCACCTGATGGGAATGTGAAAATAGGCATCTTTGAGATCCAGGAAGGCTAGCCAGTCCCCTGGCCTTAGAGAGGGCAGAATTATTCCCAGAGTCACCATTTTGAACTTTGGTTTTAAAAGGTGCTTGTTCCGATATCTTAGATCCAGGATGGGCTGCCATTCTCCTGTTTTTTGGAGGGGTTAGGAAGTACCTGGAGTACAATCCTTTGCCCTTGTGTAGGGTTGGAATCCTTTCTATGGATCTGAGAGCCAGGAGGGAAGAAACCTCTGCCTCCAGGGCAAGGGTCTCTGATGGATTTGCAGGTGGAAAGGATCTGGTTCTCATCTTGGGAAATGTTTTGAAGCTGAGAACCAGTCCCTGGCTTACTACTTCCAGGACCCACTTGTCTGATGTCAGAGACTTCCAGTCCTGGACAAAGTAAGCCAGCCTGCCCCCTACAGGCAGTGGAGAATCGGCTCGGGCAGACCCATCAGGGTGTCTGCTTGGCAGGGGCTTTAGGCTGAGGGGTGGAAGCGGGCCTGCTCATTCCCCGTCTGCCTCTCCCTCTGAAGAACCCCCTCTGAGCAAAAGCAGAAGAGGAGGCCTGGGCTTGGTAAAAAGGCCTTTGAAAGGGCCTGCCCCTGCCCCTGGAGTGGTGTCTCCGAGGAGTGGCTTGCCTTTCTTTGGCCTGAGCACTCCTGTAGGTGGTCCTGTACTCGTCCATCTTTTTCATGTAATTCTCTGTCTGCTCCCCAAACAGAGAATTACCAATGACAGGGAAATCCATGGCCTTAGCCTGGGTATCCTGTGATAGGCTAGTACATCTGAGCCAAGCCATCCTCCGAAGGGCCACAGATGTAGCCATGACTCTAGATGAAACATCACTGGAGTCCACAGCAGCATGAAATTGCACCTTGGATGCCTCAATCCCATCCGCAGCCACCTGCTCCAGCTCCTTGGCAAGCTGGTCAGGGGCCTGTTTAGCCAGAGTCAGCACAGAGTTCCACCTGGACTTCTGGTATCTAGCTGTGTAGGCCATATAGTTAGCCTGCCTGAGTCCCAAAGATGCTGCCATGTACTGTTTCTTTGCCATGGCATCAATCTTCCTGGAGTCCTTATCTGGGGGGTGTGATGCCAAGGGAATATTTGCCTTATCACAGGCAGCAGCCTGCACTACCCCAACATGCCTGCACTGCTGAGAAAGGAACTCCGTGTCTGAGCCTGAAAGGGTATACCTCTTGTCCATTCGTCTGTCCACAGGAGGTATGGAGTTAGGAGTCTTTAGAATTTTAAATGTCTGTTTCCCAAAAGATTTATGGAGGGGAATAGACAGTCTCCTGGTCTCTGGGATGTCCATCATTTCGACAAAAATCAGGCTCCTCCTGATCCTCCACTGCTTCTTCCATTGGAAGCTGGAGGGTTTCAGCCACTTTCTTGTAAAACATAAAGTGGGAAGGGGACTCAGAAAGCCTAGGAGAAGAAACACCTGAAGGTCTGTCTGGGGAGATGTCCGGGTCAATATCCTCATACTCTCCCTCCTCCAGTTCATAAAATTCTTCTAAGGTATAATCCGGAACCGGGGGAACCGACCGAACCGAGCCCCTGCCAGATGGTGCCGGTCCGGCCGGAACCGAAGTTAGCGACTGAACTATCCTTATCGCTTTGGCTATTTCATCAGCGGTCGGAGAAAGAATTTGTGGATCCAAACCGGATGATTTTTCTCTTCTCTTTCTTTTAACTGGAACCGACTCCTCAGAATTGGCTCTCCTTTTGCCCGAAGAAGTTTTGCCCTGGTCAGAGGGCACTCCTTCGGTTCGGTCCGAACCGAACCGGCTGGCCATCCGGTCAGTGGACTTCTTGGCCTCCCTTTCCCTCAGTCTACCTACTCTCTTATCCAGGGTAGTTTTGGGAAAACGTTTACAAATTTGGCAGTCTGAATCAAGGTGGTCAAACCCCAGACAATAAACACAGGTGGTGTGGGGATCAGCCTCAGCAAAGGCTTCCCACACACACTGCAGTGTTGAAACCCAGTGGGCCCAGTTTTTTCTTGGGTTTCTCAGACATGGCCAATCCTATCCGAAACTACCCTTTTTGGCAATCCGCCCAGGCAAGACATCCCTATCGGTTCCTGACCGTGTTATGGTCTTGGAAAAACGAATTAAACCGTTTTTTAGAACTACACGGACCGCTACTACACTCTAATAAATTCAAAACTTTTTTAAGACCAATCTGATCGGTTCAAACCGAACCGATCCCAAATTTACAAGTTCCACACAGAAACTAAATCTAAAACCTATCTAGTACTCACAGTACCACAGACAGAAACTTTAACCGACAGATTCGGTAGCAGAAATTCGGTAGAAACCAAGTGAAAAAACGACATTTTAACTGACTTTTTCGAACCGAGCAAAGGAGAAATCTCCGGAGTGACTGTTCAGTGAGGCAGAGTAAAGAATCTGATGGTTGGAGTTTAAACAACAGCAGACAGGGGCTTCAACCGAGCTCGTGCTGAACGTTCCATGCTGGCCATGGAAAGTTAACTCTTTGTTCTCCAGGGCAATTGAAAGGCAGGACCTAACTGCAATAGTCAGAATACAGCAAGACTTCATGTTGTTTGAACTACAGATTTTTTACTAATGAATCACTTCCGTCTCAGCAGGAGTAGTACCTCTTTGGATTAAGCAAGCCGATACTTTTTTAGAAGAAGGGGGTCTCATTTAAGTAAAAAAAAACAAATTTTCTGAGGAAGGAGTAGTATCAGCTTAATTTACTGAGAGCAGAAAGTGAATCTAATTTGGGGTGAGGCTTAGCAGCTTAGGTGTACTAAAGCAGCTGTCTCCAATTACAGCTTCTGGCTGTTTCCTGCAAAAGAGAACTGGTTGCAGAGCAAGAAACACAAGTCCAGAACTACAGATTTTTAACTAATAGTACCTCTTTGGATTAAGCAAGCAGATACTTTATTAGAAGAAGGGGGTCTCATTTAAGTGAAAAAAAAAAGTGTTTTTTTCTGAGGAAGGGGGCAGCATCAGCTTAATTTACTGAGAGCAGAAAGTGAATCTAATTGGGGGCGAGGCTTAGCAGCTTAGGTGTACAAAAGCACCTGTCAACAATTACAGCTTCCGGCTGTTTCCTGCAAAACAGAACTGGTTGCAGAGCAAGAAACACAAGTCCAGAACTACAGATTTTTTACTAATTGCCCTCCTTCCCACCCCTCCACCCCCACCCAAAGCCAGTTCTAGTTTTATAGCCACTGAATTTGACTGACAACAGGAACTTCCTGTTTGGCAGTAGAAAGAGACGGATCACTGAGACACATTAGTTTCATCAACCTTGAAGGAACTTAAAATAAAATAAATAACTCTTTATCCCCCCCCGGCTGCTGGAGGTCTGAATCCAAGCACAGATGAAGGAGACTACTGAAGACTACAGGAAGTTCCTGTCCCAGAACAGGAAGGGTGAGAGTTGTAAGGGCACATAGGCAGTAAGAAAGTAAGTGTAAAAATACATAGAGGAAGGAGACAATAAGCATACAAAGCAACAGGAGAGGGGACACAAAATAAGTCAAGATGGGAGTGGTGCAGTGCAATGGCTATGGAGCAGCAGTGTTCCGGGAGACATTCTGGAGACTGCGATGCTGCCCTGTTTGCAGGCACCTCTCTAGTCTGAAGGAGGAGGTTGCCCATCTCCAGGCTGACCTGGCTAGGATTCCTGAAACCTCTTCCCCCATCCAGGGACCACCAGGGCCACCACCGTTACCTCAGAGGTTGCCAAGAAAGAGGAGCAGTTGGACCAAGGTGGGCTCAGGGAAGGAGAGGGTGGTGGAACAGAGGTACATCCCTCCAGTTGTAGCTCTCCACAATTCATATGCTGTTCTGGCAAAGAGTGGTTCCTCTATGGAGGCACCTGCAGTGGAGACCAAGGAGGATGCTGGGAACTGCCAGAAAGGAGACCCACAGGAGGGTGGCACGAGACCCCACAGGGGAAGGAAACAACTCCTGGTGGGGGACTTAATCATTAGGGGGGTAGACGTGAGGGACTAAGGGGATAGGGAGGTAAGGTGCCTGCCTGGCGCCATGGCTTGGAGGGACGAGAAGCGAATCCTCAGGATCGTGGGAGCAGCTGCACAAGGGAGGGAGCTGGATGTCATTGTCCACCTAGGGACAAATTACCTGGCTATAAATGGGATCAGAGCGGTGCAAGAGGAGTTTGTGGAGTTGAGGAGGGGCCTTAGACAAGTAGCATGTATGGTAACCTTCTCGGAGGTGCTGCCTATCTATGGCAAGGATGATGCTAGGGTATTCCGCACCATGGGATAAAATGAATGGTTGAAATCCTGGTGTGGAGCTCAGGGTTTTGGCTTCACTGGAGACTGGGGAGCCACCTGGAGGGACCCAGGCTTATACTGGTGCGATGGTCTGCATCTGTCCGGGGGGGGGGGATCCAGGATCCTAGGTGACAGGTTTAAATGCTTCCTTGGCAAGCATTTAAACTAGCCAAGGGGGGTGGCACTGAAAAGGAGCAGGGACATTCCAGCCTCCCCCCACAAAAAACACAGTAGTTAGAGAAGTAAACATCAAGGCAGAGAAGTCAATAGGGAGCAGGACAGGGATAAATGCAGAAAAAGGTGTTAATGACAGGGATGGGGCTAAAAGGGGTAAGGCTATAAAAAATAAATGGAAGGTGATGAGTAACAATGCCTGCAGTCTGTGCAACATGCTCCCTGAACTAGTGGCCTTGATGGAAGAGGGATGCCTGGATATTGTGGCAGTCACTGAAACATGGTACACAGAGAACCATGAGTGGGAAGGCAACATACCAGGATACACAGTCTACAGGACGGACAGGGTGGGTAAAAGAGGAGGAGGAGTAGCTCTCTATATAAGAGAAGGGATTAAAGCAACAGAACTAAAAAGAGTAAGCAGGAAGTTGATAAGTCACTATGGGTCACCCTGGAGACAGGAAATGGCACCACAATCCGCATGGGGGTTGTGTACAGACCCCCATCTCAAGGGGAAGAAATGGAAAAGGAAATGATAGAAGGCATCCCTAAAATGGCAGAAAAAGGGGAGATATTGTTGATGGGGGACCTGCATATGCCAGATGTTGACTGGAGTACCTTTGCTGCAGGCACATCCAAGAGCAGGGTCATTCTTGATGCCCTACAGGGGGCATGCCTCAGACAGCTAGTGTTGGAACCCACTTGGGAGGGAGCAATCTTAGACCTGGTAATCTCAAATGGGGAAGGAGAAAGAATCTCAGATTTAGAAGTGGGTAGCCATCTGGGAACAAGTGACTACGAAACAGTGTGGTTCACAATAAACATAGCCATAGAGTCAAGCCATACAAAAACAAGAGTATTGGACTTTAGGAAGGCTGACTTTGGGAAAATGAGAGAGTGCCTTAGAAAAGCACTAGCAAATGGGCAAGAAGGAGGGGTGGAGGAACAATGGGGAATAATCAAAACAGCCATCACAGAGGCAACAAGCCTTTGTGTGAAGCAAATCAATAAAACAAAATGAAGGAAAAAAACACTATGGTTCTCAAAAGAGGTGGCAGGGATAGTTAAGGAGAAAAGGATATCATTCTGAAAATATAAGGAAACACAGAAGGAGCAGGACAGAGAACTTTATCAGTTAAAGCAGAAGGAGGCAGGGAAGGCAGTCAGAATAGCAAAGGCACAAACTGAGGAAAAGATAGCCAACTCTGTTAAGAAGGGGGATAAAACCTTTTATAGGTATATTAGGGAGCGAAGAAAGACCAAGGGAGGGATACAGAGACTTAATAAAGGGGAGGGAATGTGGGCAGAGGGTGACAGTGAAAAGCAGGATACTGAATGAATATTTCTGCTCAGTATTCACAACAGATGAGGAGGGGGGTGCCTAAACCAAACAAGGGAGACACTCTGAATAGGGGGGTCGATACCAGTCCATTCACATAAGAAAGGGTTTTGAAAGAACTCTTGAAACTGAGGGTGGACAAAGCAATGGGGCCTGATGGATTCACCCAAGAATATTAAAAGAACTAAGGGTAGAACTAGTAACATCACTGACTACTCTGTTTAACAAATCATGGGAGGATGGAGTAGTACCTGAGGACTGGAGGAGGACAAATGTGATTCCACTTCACAAAAGTGGGAGCAGGGCAGAGGCAGGAAACTACAGACCAGTTAGTTTGACTTCAGTGGTACGGAAAATGATGGAATCACTTCTGAAGGAAAGAACTGATGAGTACCTAGAGGCCAGTTGGGCACAGGACCCAAGGCAGCATGGTTTCCCAGCAGGAAGGTCATGTCAGACGAACCTAATAGATTTCTTTGACTGGGTGACCAAAGTAGTAGACCAGAGAGGGGCTGTGGATATGGCCTACCTAGATTTTAGCAAGGCATTCGACACAGTCTCACACAAAAGATTAATATACAAGTTAGCCAGCCTTGGAGTGGGTCCCAAGGTGATAGCCTGGATAAAAAACTGGCTGGACAACAGGACGCAAAGGGTAATAGTAAACGGAGTCCACAGTGAAGAAAGGAGGGTAACTAGCGGGGTACCGCAGGGTTCGGTACTGGGACCGGTCCACTTTAATATCTTTATAAGTGACATTGGACAGCAGCTGGAAGGAAAGGTATGCCTCTTTGCAGATGACACAAAGATCTGCAACAGGGTTGATACACAAGGTGGGGTGGAAAGAATGAAACGGGACTTGGCAAGGTTGGAGGAATGGTCAAATACGTGGCAGTTCAGATTCAATGCAAAGAATTGCAAGGTAATGCATCTGGGAAACAAAAACCCAAGGGAAGAGTACACAATGGGGGGTGAGTTAATAACAACAGCAAAAATCGAAAGAGACCTAGGAGTAATTATATCAGATGACCTAAAGGTGGGCAAGCAATGTGAGAAGGCAGTAAGGAGAGCTGGGGAATACTGGGATGCATAGGGAGAGGCATCAACAGTAGAAAACAGGAAGTTGTTATCCCTCTGTACAGACAGTTAGTGAGACCCCATCTGGAGTACTGCATGCAATTCTGGAGACCCCATCTCCAAAAGACATAGACAGAGTGGAGGCTGTTCAGAGGAGGGCAACCAAAATGGTGCAAGGTCTGCACCAGAAGACATCTGAGGAGAGACTAAAGCAGCTTAATATGTATACCCTTGAGGAAAGGAGGAGAGGGGACATGACAGAAACTTTCAAGTATCTCAAGGGAATTAACAAGGTACAAGGGTAGTATCTTTCAGAAGAAGAGATGTGCAAGAACACGGGGGCACAATTTGAAAATAGAGGGAGGACGGCTCAGAGGTAATGTTAGAAAGTATTTTTTCACAGAGAGTTGTGGATGCATGGAACAGCCTTCCTGAAGAGGTTGTGGAGTCAGGAACAGTGGGATAATTCAAGAATGCATGGGACAGGCATAAGGCAATTCTAGTGGGGGGCTGGAGGAAGTAAGCTGTTGATTAACTAGAATCTGCAGCTTATCCATCAGGTAGGGAAATGGGCAGACTGGGTGGGCCAAAGCGGTCCTTATCTGCCGTCAGATTCTATGTTTCTATGTTAACTGAAAAAACAAAACGGAGATGGAACTTGGAATTAGAAACCGTTCTTATGGACAAGGACTGGATCAACATATATAACACCTATCATAAGGTGACTTCATCATATATCTGGAAGGAGTATGGGTGGAAATGTGTCATCTGATACTTCAGAACTCCACTTATAACAGGAAAATATGATAAAATCAGAGGCACAAAATGCTGGAGGGGATGTGGTGAAACACAGACCACACACACGCATGTTTTTTGGAATTGTGATAGACTGAAACCATACTGGCAGGCCACAGAAAAAGCAGTACAGGAGCTATTTCCAGAGTTAGGTGAATTAACACCTCAGACAGCACTCCTGCTTATCTAACCAATACATATTAAAACCAACACACCTACAAAATACTAGCAATATTACTAACTGCAGCCAAGAAAGTAATAACAAGAAAATGCCTGCAAACAGAGGCTCCTACACAGAGGGACTGAGAGGATATCATTCAACAGATTTACCAGATGGAAAACCTGATGGCAGGTCTCAATATGCCTATGACTCACTTCACTGGATTTTGGGACAAACGGCTGCTATGGGTTATGGAGCACAGACCAGAAATAGTACCATAGTAATGGAATAGAAAGGAATTAATAAACTATGAGACTTGGACTATTGGGATACCACCAAACATAAGAAAGTATAAACAAAAGTATGAGAAACAAGATAGACTGTAAACATTAAAAGTAGCTAAAACTGTAAAAAAAATGCATCAATGTAAATATATGGTTATTGTAAACGAACTGAAGGTATGAAATGTTCCTTTAAAAAAGTTAATAATCTTTAAATTGCAAAATAAAAGACTTTTAAAGTATGCATTGCCAGTAATAGCTTTTACTTTAACAAAAATGTTTAATCTCTCCCTTGGATCAGGTGAATTTCCTGACGTTTGGAGGCATTATAAAGTAGTTCCTACTTTTAAATCAGGGCAGAAAGCAGAATTGGGGAACTATCGGATGATATCTCTCCTCCCTCAAGTCTCCATTTTTTTTTAAAAGTTAATCTCAGTCCAATTAAAGTATCACCTAGAATCCCAGAAAGAAGAAATAATTTCCAATAAGGTTTCAGACAGTATCACAGCACAGTCTCCACCTTGGTAAAAGTGGTCAGTGACATACAGTTCACACTGGATAGGAGGACATCAATGGGTGCCATTTTTGTGGACTTTTCTAAAGCATTCGGTACCCTAGACCATGATGTCCTCCTGTCCAGACTGACCGCAATGGGCATGGCAGGAGATAGCATTAAGTAGTTTCAATCTTATCTTAAAGGAGGGAAACAGTTGGTCTCCATTGGTAACTATTCATCTGAACTAGTACCCATCATTACTGGAGTTCCACACAGCTCAATACTGGGCCCTTTATATGCAGACAATACAATTATGTGTATATTATATATATATATATATATATATATATATATATATATATATATATATATATAGGCCATTTCCACAAACAAAATTTAAAGTAAGCTTCAACATGCTTTTAATGAAATACAATTTTTTTTCCCAAAATCATAAATTGGTTTATCAATTCTAAAAAAAAAAAAAAAAAAAAAAAATCAAACTGTTATTTCATCGAAGTGATAAAAAAACTGAAGAAATGACTGAATATTAAAATAGATAGAGGCACTGCGATTCAACAGGTTCATTCATATAGATATTTGGGATGTGGCTAGATAGCAGTCTGAGATGGGATGTTCACATACAGCAGCTGTTGAAGAATGTTGGTAAGCGATAAGGTGCCCTATATCGGGCAAAACTGTGTATGTCCCAAGAGACCAGGAGATGGGTAGAAAACACTGTGGTCTTGCCAGTTCTCAACTATGGGGACATCATGTACTCTGCTGCGGCCAAGAGGGAGTTAGTGAGACTAGATGTTGCTATAACAGGCTCACCCATTACATACTTGCTGTTCCCCGTATGGCACACAGTTGCCAACTGTATGCTGATTTAGGATGGCAGAAGTTGAGTGACTGGCAATACAAACACATTTTCTCATACATGAATAAAGGCAACAGAGACAAACTCCCAGATTATAAGTCTGCCAAATATTGTTTACAGACAAAAAAATAATCTTTAAAATCGTAATACGCCTGGAACTAGTGGTCCCTAAATACAATTAAGAAATAGGAAGAAACTCAGTTTTCTATCTAGGGTCAGTAACCTGGAATAATATTTCACTTACCCTGAAACCAGTATCAGGGAAGAACAGGTGGAGTGAGATAATAACCTGGCTTGGCAGGAAGGCTAAAGAACCTCATGTCTGCTGTCAGATAATGTAATATTTTTAATCATTGTTCTATATGAACTTATTTTCTTCTTTCATAATTGCTTTTCGAATTTGTTGAGTGACTTGTACTGTTGCTCTTTCTTGTAAACTATCTTTATGGAATTGTAATATTGTGCTACCTTGTACTATGGGACCTCATTGTAGATTACCATTGGCTCAATCAAGCTTATCCTTTGTTCATATTTGATATGAATAAAAACATTTTATTACTACTACTAAGACACAAAAAAATAAAAAAAATAATTTCAGATTCTTGAAGCCCCAAAGGGAACAAAATCCCAAAATATTTTAGAGCACAGTCCTAATAATAGCTCAACAGAAAGATCCCCTATTAATAAGATTTGAAAGTCAGCAAAAAACGAACAATACAGACCCATTTGGCGGGGGGGATTCAAAAAAGAAATTGAGCAAAAATTATTACAAGATAGCTACCAAAACTTAGACATCACAACATTAGGAAGCAGCAAACCTCAAGAGAGGCTCGGCCTTAATGGGACTTTTTTCATCAAACTAAAAATGAAATTCCAGAAATAATGCAAGATCTTAATCATGGGATTAAAACAGACTACTAATGAAACAAAAATCCAGGAAAGAAAGGTCAAAACTGACAGGCAGATTACTTACTCTCTCTTTTTGGATGCAAATCTGGTGGAGGTTTTAAAAAATCCACATGTGGCAAGTGTAGCCATTTTAGAGCAGTTAGCAATTTTAAAAAATGAAGTAGCATTTCTAAGAGAGGATGTTGCAGTCAATGGCATATGATTAGAGGAGCTATTAGATTTTCAAACAAAAACAAAAATAGCAAAAAGAAGCATCAGTATCCATAATACATGATGAAATACAAGACAGTAATAAACACGAAGTACAGAAGCTGGATTTTACTATGCTAGAAACACCAGAGGAAGTTACGCCTAAAGACGGAAAAAAGGAAAAAATCTTAATACTCTGTAGAATAGCACATCAGTGAAACCCCTGGAGAAAATACAAGATGATGCTTTAAAGTCCATGCAGAGGGATCCAGTAGGAAAAAAAAAAAATCAAGAACCAATTGCTGTAGAGATTGTGACAGCTGCCCCTCTCCCAGACAGAAACAATGCAACACTAAAACTCCAACGTTAGAAGCCTAACAGAAGTGGAGGCAATAATCACACTAAGAGGGGTTCATAGAACTGAATATGAAAACACAGAAGTACTTAGAATTTTGTGTCACAGGAACCTGCGTGGACTTGAAATTGCCTTTGAAGATAAATGCAATGTGATAAGATGTGATGATCTTACAACAAAAACAATCTTTTGATCCTGATTAAATATGCAAGGGTGGCACACTACGTCTGGTGTATCACAACTGAGTTTCACAAATATAATTTAAGAATGGATTATCCTATACAACTAAAAACAAATTAGGAATAGGAAACCAAGGGCCAGATATTCAAAACTTTGCACCGGGCAAAAACCGTTTACACACGTTTAGCGCGGGATTAGCGCGGGTCTGCTATATTCAAAAGGCCAAATAGCATGGGCAAACTGCATCAGCGCCGAGCAAAATCATAATATTGTATATGGTTAGGGATTATTGTGTATGGAAAACAAAGGTTTTCCAAATCTTGTTGTAGGACAGTTCAAAGGTCAAAAAAGTTGTGGTACTATCGCTCTGACGTCACATTGATAGTACAACAACTTTTTCCCCTAGAGCTCCTACCTGATTGGTGGAAACAGGCAGAGATTAATACATACAAAAATGGCAGACTCATTTAGCGAGCGGTCTGGGGAGCAGATAGTGTGGAAACAGACTACCATAATCGGGTCAGTCTGTCAAAAATATCAATTTGCTGTTTTTTTTTTTTTTTTTTTAACAAAATGGCACAGTTTCGGTAAAAGCAGAGTGGGACTATGGCAAGGAGCGCGGATGTGACCAGAACATGAGCGCGTAACTGCAGCGAGGAGGAGGACTGTTATCTTAGGGAAAGGGACTCGAGTGAGGAGGAATGCAGAAGCGTGAACAAGGTATGAACCTTGTATCTATTTTGGGGACCCATATACTATACAAAACAGTGGATGGTCGCCCATCCACAACGAAGTCTGTGTTTTCATCTCGGGAGTTGATGATGCCAGAGACCTCTCGAGCTTCACTCTCGCGGTCTCTATGACATCATCAACTCCCTCGATGGAAACACAGCCTTGTTGTGGATGGTCGCCCATCCACTATTCTATATGTATGCAAGAGGCAAACTGACATGAATATAGGCGCAATGCTATATTCAGCAATTAGTGCAGCGCAAAGTGATTTTGTGTGACTTAGCGTGACACTTAGCGTGTTGCACATTACCGCCCAGGAAAAGCTTGTCTTAACCCTGGGCAATCAGCTTTGCATGACACTATGACTTTGCGCAGTGTTTGCGCGGGTTTTGCACAACCCTAACAAATAAATATAACACACAGACAAAGCCAAACATAGAGGAAGCATGCTGCTAACTGATGGCATCACAATGATGCCATCATCTGCCACCAGTCCCAGCCATGCCAGGCAGTAAGTGGTGACCCTGCCATCAGTGGACAGCATGGCAGTGTGGCCATACAGCACACTTCTGTGGACACCAACAGATGCCAGCACACACGTGCAGCACTGTGTGCATGGAGGATGTTGAGGGGAAAGTGTATGGGTGGCCAAGCTGTGCCATAGACCAGGTGTGGCCAGAAGGCTGGGACACATCATGCAGTGCACATGGGCCAGTACTGGGCATACCCCAACACCAGTGTGCCTTTCTGATAATATATGCCCCCCCGGTCACATACTGCACAGCTGTACAACTGCCACAGCACACAAAGCCGGACATGTATATGTCACTGTGAGCATCCCATGCCAGAGGTACAGCATCTGTGGGTCACACAACAGTGTAACAGTAATGTCCACTGTCAGTAAACACCTGCAGGTTTGGCCTCTCACTGTGTATAGTGCAGTCATCATCACTGCCCTACACACCATAGGCATTGCTGTATCCACATACTATTGGCCCCCTTGCTACTTTAGTGTTTATTGTGCACTGTAGCATGACCTACAGTGTGACAGTTGCATGCAGCACCACCACCATCTGTGCCTATGCTGTGTTGTCCCAGTACAGCTGCAGGCAGCAGCACATGTGGAAGTAGTGTTCAAAACTGTATAATATTCCCCAAACTGTTTGCGCAGCGCTAACACATTTGCGCAGGTTTAGCGCAGGGCTAAACCGTTAGCCCGGCACAAACAGCATGCAAATCAGGGCATAATGAGATGCTAATCTGCATGTTTGCCCAGAGACTACGTAAGTAGGCTCATTTGCATGTCACTTTTGAATATGGCAAAGTTTAGCACCGGGCTAACGGTTTAGCCCTGCGCTAAACCCGCGCAAACATGTTAGCGCTGCACAAACAGTTTGGAGAATATTTTACAGTTTTGAACACTGTACTTTCACATACACTGCTGCCTGCAGCTGTACTGGGTCCATGCATTTGCTGGCACACACATTGGCCACATAGTTCACCTCTACCTATCTTCACATCGCTGTGCACTGTTTTGCTGTTGTGGTTTGCACTTCCTGGTTGCCATATTCAGAGCTGTCTTATTCCAGGGCTAAATTTGCTCTGCACTCCCAGTCCAGTTTGCCCGGCCTCATTCCCATGCTATATTCAGAAGCTGTTTGCCCCGAGCTAGTCCTTTTGAATGTGGCTTGCTTTGTGCTCCGGGCTAAGTTTGCCCGCTGGGCAGTGCTAATTTAGCCCAAGGGCAAAGTTTTGAATATATGGCCCTCAGACAATATGACTAAATTCAAGTTGGTTACAAAATGATCCAAATATTCCAAACTGGGGGCGTGGCCAACCACTGAGCTTGCAAGCAGCAGTTTAGCAGAACTCTGTAAGACGTAGCCAAACAAAATTTACTTTTTGGAACTAAAACATTGTTTTAGAAACCTTAATTGTAGTGTATTAGAAAACTGAACTTGTGGAAAGGTGAATGATCTTTATTTGAAACTTCTACGCTCAACTGAACGGCAGCTATGGGCAGAACAAATAGACCGGGTGCTGGAGAAGATGGAGCCCGATTCAAGGACCCGAAGCCAGGCACAAGTAAGGAATCAAGTCAGCCAGTGGAAGACAAAGCCTCAACACAGCCCTCAAATGCAGCACTGCTTAAAGCTATCCAGAGACTGCAGCAAAAAGGTGAAGGATTTCCCCACCTAATTCAAAGTACTGGACACAAAAGTGGAACTGCTGGAGAGCAAAACTAAAAATGCCTCAAAAACTGCTGAGACAGCACTAACTGTGACAATGGGATTGAGCAGAGAAAATGTGATGCTTCGTCGCTGTCTTGAAAATCTAGAGAATGCTGCACATCTGTGTATTCTTGGGCTCCCAGAGGGCCTCGAAGGAGATAATCATACAGTGTATCTATTTACCTTTTTCCAGAAACCTTGCAAGCAACTGAATCTATAAGCATTTTGAAAGCCTACTGCATCACCCCATGAGGTGAAAGAACCCACGCAGCAATGAATGAACTTCCACCACGAACCCTCCTAGCGGTCCTGAGAAACATTTTAGATAGAAATACAATTCTGGCATATGCAAGAAAGCATGGCCCTATGGACTGGCATAAAAATAAAATACATATTTTTCCAGACTTGAGTTACACTACCTTACAGTGCCGAAGGAGTTTTGATGGAGTTCGAGCTCAGCTACAACAGTTGGGAGTTCACCATGTTCTTTTGATGCCGGCCAGCCTGCGCACTGTATACAGGGAAAAGTCCTATCAGTTTGCGGATCCTGGAGAGGCAGCAAAAATGGTGGAACGCATTGAAAAGCAGGAGGTTCGGAAAAAGATTCTGGAGATAGTGAGTAACAACTATAAGACTCAGGAGCAATGTATCAGTTAGGGACAACTCTCAGATTTCCTACGCTGATTCCCCCTTGCCCCTGTCCATCGAAAGTATGCTGCTATAAATTCTAAATGTTGGTTCTTTCAAATCTGGATTTTGGCCTCAGGATATGGGGGTAGAGGAGGGGAGTGTTCAAGATGGCAACCCAAGATGGCACACTTGTGTTCTTGGGACAAGACACGCTTCCTTCAGCTCGAGATGTCTGTTTTTGGTGCCTCTCAGCTTATGGACTTGTGTGCTGTGGCGCTCTTGACTTTTAGGACTTGCATGGTTAATGGTTCATCATTTAAGAATTCCATTCCTCTATTGTATCATTTTTTTTTTTTTTTTTTACTTGTTTATACCTGCTTTTCATCACTGTAGAAAAGCTGAAGTTTATAAGGGTACTCAGGTTAATTCTATTACTTAGGCTACTAAAATGAATGGAGTTCTGCTTTACCATATATAAAGATAACTTCCTAAGTTGGTTTGGGGGATGATATACCCATATCACAGGGTGCAAGATTTTGTAAGAACGTTATGTTGGTAACCCTGCTCATGGCAGCAATGGTTGTTTATTAATCCACTGATGGGAAAATTACAATTATTTCTGTAATCCCCCTGTGTAGTATCAGTAGCTAGGGGCATACAAAATCCTGAATGTAACAATGTTGTATGTCTATGTTATTACTGCATGCCTGCCTATGGGAACAGTGCACTGTGAGTTTTATGCAGCTAAAATGAATAAAACTAAAGTTAAAAAAAATATTCCAAACTGGGAAGACTTTGTTTATGTTATTAATAAAAAAAGTGCTGCAACCCACACAGTCATCTCAATATTTGGTATTGCATACATTGGTTATGAAAAATTGAAGGAAGCTAAAACACATGATTTGTCACCTAGTTAGAAACTTTCTGGAGATAGAGTTCTACATGGAGGACATAGTGGATGTCGAGAGAATTTTCAAATGTTGGACACAGGGAGATCAAATTGACATACTCTTACAAAGTAAAGTGCTGGCAGACAAGATAGTAAAGGCAGCAAACAAACTCAACAGCTTGAGTATACGGATTGTTAATTTTGATCAATTACATAAAAAAAGAGGGATGCATACAATAAACTGATAGAAAGCAAGGGAGACAACTTGAATTGGAATATGATGTATTGGTCAGTAATAAGTTCTAAGTATTGGCTTGTACAGACAACTGACTATTAGATTTAATAAATGAAAAGGGCAGGATGGATACAAGGGATGAGGCACTAGATCAAAATCAACCAAGGGCAGAGGAGAATAGTTTTATTGCCTTTTTGAATAAGAAAAAAATAAGTCTTGATATACTATCCTGGAACATGGAAACCTGGTACTGAAGGTGATTGATAAACATGCACCGCTTAGAAAAATCAAATATAGGAAAAAGGTCACCCGACTGGTCTACACCCGCCCTAAAGAAAGCTCTGAGGGACAGGGATGTACTGTGGAAAAGGGCACAGAAAACAAAATTGGATTCTGACTGGCTGGCCTTTTGGACTGCCAGAAATGCCTTCACCAAACTTGTTAGAATTGAAAAATCATGTTATTTCCAGTCCGCTCTCGAAGAAAATAAAAAATGTTCCACTAAATTCTGGAAAGTTCTTAGAGAGGTAGTAGGTTACTCATCAGCCTCACCTTTGCCTGTCAAGATTGTGGTAGGAAACGTTTCCTACACGGACAGGGTGGACATCCGAGAAAAGCTAAATAGCCACTTTGCCACCGAAGGCCTTGCATTTGATGCCTCACCTGCCAGTAAAGTGAGTGTCTGCAGTGATGACAACGACAGCCCTAGCCCTGTCACCACAGTTATCCCGGGACACTCCTCCTTTAGCTTTCATCCAGTAACCTTTAAACAGTGGAGGACCTCCTGCTAGCCTTGGACACTAAAAAGTGTGCCAGTGCTGACCTCTTAGGACCATTCTTCTTGAAACTTGGCAGCTATCACTTGACAGCTCCAATCGTTCACCTTTTTAATAGTTCCTTGGCTCATGGCGAGTTGCCACCACTTTGGAAAATAGCGCACATTATTCCTCTTTTTAAATCTGGTGACCCAACTGACCTGAACAACTACCGCCCGATTTCCCTTCTCCCAATCTTATCAAAAACCCTGGAAAAAATTGTTAACTCTCAACTCAGAGAGTTCCTTGACACCAAAAACATCCTAAACCTTGCCCAATCAGGATTTAGGCCTAAGCACAGTACTGTATCAGCCCTTGCCAAAGTGTCCAATGAATGGCAAACCACCCTGGATACTAAGCAATACATTTATGCTCTCTTTCTAGATCTTAGCAAGGCCTTCGATACAGTGGATCATCATATTCTACTTAACATCTTGAGCAGCATTGGGGTAAACAACACTGCCTTAAAGTGGTTTGATTGTTACCTCACCAACTGAATGCAACACATCAAAGATCAAGGGGAACTGTCTCAGTTAAAGATCCTGCCATGTGGTGTGCCACAGGGCTCCATCTTGGGCCCTATTCTCTTTGCTATTTATATAAACCATATAGACTCCTATATACTCACAAGTAACATTCATCTATTCGCTGATGATACCATGCTCTATACTACGAACACCTCTTTAGACGTAGGCCACAAGGAGCTTTAGTTAGACTTTGACATCCTTCAAAGCAACATTAATAAGGCTCAAACTTCTGCTTAATGCCAAAAAGACCAAAGCTATGATTATCTCGCCTTGTGCTGCCCACTACACAGGACCATCTTTGAGCCTCCAGATTTATTCCTTGCTTGGCGAAGCCTTGGAACTAGTAGAAAAATTCAAGCACCTGGGTGTTTGGCTGGATAACAGGCTCAACTTCTTGGTTCACCTTAATGAACTATCTAAAAAGCTAAGACAGTGTCTAGGCACCTCCTTACTCTTGAAGCAAGGAAACGACTTGTCCAAACAACTTTTCTACCGCAGCTGGATTACGCTGACTTTCTCTATAGTCACTGTCCTATTCAGGCACTATGTAAACTTGACACCCTCTGCCATCACGCGCTGAGATTTATCCTAAACATGCCATTATGCACCCACCACTGCCTGCTCTATCACTCTGAGGAGGCAAAAAAATGCCCTCATGTGGACATACTGGGCCCTAACCAATAAACTACCGACCTATATTTCTACGCTTTTTCAGCGTACTGAGGGAATGTATGGTCTAAGGAGTTTGTCTCTTGTCTCTCTTAAAGTACCCAAAATAAGGACACGACATGGCTCAGTGGCTATCATATTTTCTCTGTCCACCCTTTGGAATGTCATGCAAAAAACTCTCAGGCTGTCCTCCCTCCTGGGGCCTCACTCTTTCAGGAGGCTGCTTGCTCTCAAACTGAGAGCCCTGTGTGTATGCCGCAAATAACCACCTCCTCCATTTCCTGTGGCTCCCCAAACTCTTGGCACTTACATGTATTCCCCTAGCACTTTTCTTCTTTCCACCTTGGGTTTATTCTGCAACTCCCACCTGTTTGTTTAACTACATCTATTTCCACCCCTCACTGACCCTTCCTTTGTTTTTCCCTCACCCATAAACCTTCGGTTGTTGTTCCCTCACTTACCCCACCTGGTATCCCTCGTCTTATTGTAACGTTGTGACCTTTGTCTGAATAATCCCATGTCTTGAGGGAATCCTTTATATATATACAGTCAATTATCAACCCAGATAGTGTTCACCATATGTACTCCCCAGCACTGATCTTATCTGTTTCTCTGTAACTGTCTTTATTTGCTCATTGTGTGTACACTGCTTATCTGGTAATTTTGCTGTAGTTGTATATGTCCTACATGTCCAGGACCATCTTGGAAATGAGCTTGCTCAAGGATGATTTTGCCTGGTTAAATAAAGTCTGATTGATTGAACTTTGTTGGACATGCCTCAAAGCTAACCGATCCATAATACTCAAAGTTTTAATGGCAGCACATGTAATAAATTTGCAAGACACCTGGCATACCAAAGAACAAACAAATTCAATAAATTTAAATGGCTATCAGTTGTTTCAAACACTAGCACAAAAACTGGCAGGGTAGAGGTTGTAGAGGTTTGATAACTTGAAAATATTCAGTTACTTGAACATAGGTAAAGAAAGTAATCAATGATAAGCAAGATTATATGATTCTAGTAGTTAATATCTGTGATGACACTTTAATTTGATTACTATCGATTAACATATACGATCCACCTAAAAATTTATCAACATATAATAAGGACACCCTTGGTACAATAATCCACAATATTTTGCCTATACAAAACCAATATAATAATGCAGAAGTTTTACAGTTAGGAGATTTGATGCGGCAGAGCTGATTCAATAACTAAAACAGAAATCCAACTAAGGCATGTTATGCTGGGCATAGGGTGCAGGGAGACACTTGACAAGAAAAATACTGACAGTACTGAGCAAATGAAAACATTGCTGGAATCCCTGCATGAAGATATATAATGGAAGTTTCCCATCTGACTCAGAAAGGAGAGTTAGCTGTATAAATTATAGAGGGACTTCACTTGTGGATTATATAATTGACCCCCCATGGCTTTCACAGCTAGGAGGATTTAAAAATTATTACGTGAACAGAAAGTGAACACTTCCCACTCTTTTTGTATAGGAAGTTATCTGGGACTAGGTTAAACAGCATGCATGAACAATTAGAGATAGTAAATAATAATAATGATAAAAAAAAATCTACTGGGACAGAATTTCCAGGGAGAAATCAACAACAAATGATAAATAGATACAGACATGAAGTGAATCAATTTTGGAAAAATTAAACAGAACCAGAAGCTCTTTATGCATGCATGCTGAAATGCTGTGAACCAGGCAAAAAATCCTATAGAAAAGGGAAAGGAACTCACAAGATGCAGTATGATGGTTGGTTCAATAAAACATGCAGGGTGGAGAAAAAGAAAGTGGCAAAGTATTTACCCCCCCACCAAAAAAAAATCTGATTACAGCTAGTATTCCCAAGTTAAATAGGCTAAGAAAATAGTATAAAGCCTATATAATGTATGGTAAGTGCCTATTAACCACCATAATCAGCAGTTACACAGCTTTGTTATGCACTGTTTAGAATTTTAAAAGTTGTTAACCACACTTCAGAACTTCCAAACAGTGGCAAAGCAAAAAAGAATGCACCAGAGTTCCATAATTCTCACACATAGAATGCAAACAGTTTTTTTTTTGACCATACACTATAAAAGATGATGGCTGGTGATCAGGTGACAATCACACTGAAATCACTCTAGGGTTCATAGAAACCTCCGAGCTGCGCTCTCGAGGTTTACCATGTTGCCCTAGCAACCACTCGAGGTGATTACAGTGTGGTTATCACCTGATCCCCAGCCATTATCCTCTATGTTAAAACTCAGAAATCTGCCCATCAGAAAGAACAATGGGAAAATATGATTACAGTAATAGAAAAGGAAGACAGTAAACTGTTTTGGAAATTGGTTGGTATAGAAACCAACCAATATAAAAAGCAAACAGATTCTTATATTTCCCCCAGAAAAATCGGTTGACCATTATAGGAATATTTTTTTTTTTTAAATCCGCTATACTATTCTGGAAATGAAAACAAGGAAATAGAAAATCATTTATTTGGATTACTCAATGAGAAATTGAGGAAGGATATACAGTTTTAAGAGCAATAAATCCCCAGGCCCAGTTGAAATACCTGCTGAATTTACAAGCTTGATGTATGTGGTGTGGTGTGGTGTGATGTGGTAGTCACAACTTTTAAGAGAGTTCTACAACAAACATATCATGTATGGATCAGGGGTCGATCTTAACATTGTTTTACTAGCCCAAACACTAGTGCAAATTGAACAGGGCTAGTGCAGCTAACTCTCTACTTGTCCGTTTTGACTAGTGCAGGTTTTCATGTCTGTTAATGAAGTTAAACAAATCTCTACTTTAGCAGGCTCTAGTCTTCCTGCTAATCTCTCTCAATGTTCCAGATGGCCTTGCATGATTAACAGCTCATTAAGAGCTGCAATTATCAAGCAGTTCAAGAGGGGGATCCCACAAAAGACTCAATGTGAGCCATTATCACTCCACTGTTAGGACTTTCAGCTAGTGTCCAGGGTGTGATCAAGGGTAGAGTGCTGTTAAGGCACTAGCTTCCAGTTTTCTGAATGTGTCTATGTCTAACATTTTGTCCCATATTATTAAGACCAGTGACCCTCATTTCCCTATATATTGAGAGTCTGTATCCAACATTTCAGTGACAAAATGTGAGGAGGTATACAGCGTCGGCCCTGCATGTGGTGGGTTTTATCCCAACCTCACCATAACTTCCCTGTCCCCTCCAAATCTCTTAACTCTGTTCTTTCCCTTGACACCACTGCAGACCAGACTCTGAACTGACCATCCACAGAACCATAGCTGCCATTACTGGCAAGTGTAGAGAGTCCCTGGATCTTCTAAATGGACCATGCCAGCCATCACCATCCCTAGGAGGCAGTATAGCACAGTGGTCTAAGGCTCTGAGCTGCAAATCTGGTGACATCCAGCAGACCAGACCTGGGTTTAAATCCCACAGCTTCCACTTGCATACTGTGTGACCCTGAGCAAGTCACTTAACTTCCTTGTGTTCCTAGGTCGCTCCTGTAAAAAAGCTTTCACCTTAGTGTGCTATTCCTGGTTAAACAACTAAAAAAATAATATATATATATATATATATATATATATATATATATATATATATACATATATACATATATACATACATACATACATACATACACACTGTGTATATAGATAGATAGATAGATAGATAGATACCCAGCATGTCCTTTCATCCTAAAAATAAAGCTTTGGATCATGTATGATACAAAAATAAACCTTAATAAAATACATAATTTGAAAGCTTAAAATAGGCATTCCCGGGATACACAGATCATCATATATAGAAACAGAGGTAGTATAGCATTATGCCTGTGAACTGTTTCCCCTAGGCCGATGAAAGGACACTGTTAAAGAAAAATATGTTACTGTTGGGGCAAAACATATTAAAATCAATGCTTTTAAAAATAAGCCCCTTAGGTTTGTGTAGCCCCCACCCCAAAGAAATCTTAGATGTGCTCCTGTCTCACTTGAGACTGTACAAAAACTTCCAGAAGTGCAGGTCTCCAGTTGACTATAGGGTGGGGGCTGAAAGTGTTTTTCTCTGCCCGACTCTGTTCATTGCCCTGTGGGTGGTGGCAACAGTGTGGTGAGGTGTATGATGTGAGCTGTTGTGTGTGCACAGCTAGGACTGCTTGACTGAACATTTGCTGTTTTGATGTCCTCTGATTTGGTGGGGGGGGGTGGGGGGCAGAAAGAGGAAGAGAGGAGGCCATGGTACAAAAAACAATGGGGGGGTGCTCACTGTGTGTGATGGCATTGCAGTCTTTTTTCTACTGGGGAGTTGGAAGCAATGTGGGAGCAGGATAAATGTGCAGCAATAATCAGGGTATTGCTTGCCTTGCATTGTTTCCTGTACAAGTGATCAAAGTTTATCATTATAATTGAGGGCTAGTGCAACCATCTGTGGGCTAGTGCAATTTTGAATCAACCTGCCCTGCTGGCTAGTGCAAAAAAAGGTTAAGTTTGACCCCTGGTATGCATTCAAGCCAGATACATGGAAAGGTGATTATATAGTTACTATCTTCAAAAAAGGAGCTAGGAGGAACCCTGCAAATTATATGCCCATAAGCCTACTAGACATTATGGCTAAAATATACGCAAACTTTATGTTGAACAGACTTCTGAGCTGGATTGACAAATGAAAATTCTCTCTCCTTTGCCAGCAGCATTTAGAAAAGAACAAGGAACCACCACACATTTTTTTTTATTTTAACATTGAATGGAAAAATACTGCATACCAGTAATTAAAAAACAGAAACTCTTTGCAGCTTTTGTGAATTTCACTGCAGCATTCAGTTCCATCATAAGATCCCTCCTATGGCCAAACTGAGGGAACTTGGGATACAACAAACTGTATTGATCCTGATAAGACAGTTTTATATTAACACCATACCGCTCAACTGTCCCCGATTTTCAGGGATGTCCCCGATTTTGCCTCAAAATGTTCCTCTGTCCCTCGTAAAATTTGTGTTTTTGTGACAGAACAGTGGGGATTAAAAGCACAAAATGATGTCAAACATTACAGTTACAGACTTGTTATTCTTCAGAAAATGCATCTCAACACAAATCCTTTCATTCTATCAGTTTTCTGAGTGAATAGTACCAATTTATAAGATGTGTCCCTCATTTTGGGTCTTTGTTCCTGATTTATTTAAGCCTTGTCCCTGATTCATGAGGCAAGAGATTGAGAGCTATGATTAACACATGGATCAAAATCAAATATGCTAAGCAAGGGGATCTAACTGAAAAGACTAAAACCAATATAGGAGTGCAACAAGGATGAATCCTTACTCCAATTATCTTTAATCTCTACATAAATGAAATTGTACTTTAACTAAATAGATCAGAACACCATCCCTCAATGATTTAACAACAGCATGTACTCATCTTGGCATATGCTGATGATTTGGCATTTATCTCTGCTAGTAGATTAGGACTACAGAAAAGTTTAACAAAACTTGATATATTTTGTCCTAAACTAAGTCTTACTCCCAACACAAATAAAACAAAAGTAATGATTTTTGGTACCACGAAAAATTACAAAAGGATATTTATTTTATTTTATTTATTAAGCATTAATTTACAACCTTTGAGCCACAGGCTCGTTTACAAAGGTACCTCGTCACAGAGAAGACAATACAGTGAAAACAACTTAGTACAGAGAAACAGTGTACAGTTTTTTTTTGGAGGATACAGGAGGACAAATGAGATCAACTGTTTACCACATACAGGGTTGGTGAAGTTAACATTGTTCAGGGAAATAACTAGAACATCAGAAAAACACAGGATATCAATACAGTGTGTTTCAGTGGAGTCAACAGGGAGGTAACAGGAACCAAGGGTAGAGAAGGTAGAGGATATATCTTGCAGGAAAACCCGTGGTATACGTTCAAGAATTTCCATATTTGGGAGTAACATTCAGTTGTATTGTAAGATGGAATAGGTATATTAAACACTCCAGTACCAAAATGCAGATCACAGCTGGGGCCTCAAAGTGATTTAGTAGAATCTTTGGAAATGCACGATGATAGCAAAGTGCTGATGATAAAAGCTATAAATGCTAGGCTTGTAAATCAGGGACTTTATGCTGCAGAAATTTGGGGAAATACAGATTTGAGTACATTGGACTCTATATAACTCTCTGTACAAACAAATGTTAAAACTGCCAGAGGGAACTCCCAATTCTCTGGTCAGAACATAGTTAGGACAAGCAAGTATAACTTACATTGTGCATACTCTACTGATTAATGTTTGGCTAAAAACATTATTACAAACTCCAGGAACAATACTGAGAGATAGTATTATAGAGAAAAGAATATTTATTCAAAGAAATACAACAGGAATTTGGCTAACATCTATAAGCTGATGAATCTTTACAGTATTGCTAATTTTAAAACCATAACAGAACAAGGAATATGTTAAGTCAGAGCTACAAAATACATTAGCAAATTAATTCAACAAAGAGCCAAAGAAGAGGATCTGGCGAAAATCACAAAGCTTAAAGTTTCCAAATGATTAGTAAACAATACCAAGGAACATTCATTGAAATTGTACTTAAATATAAGTCAGAACCCAAAATGTAAAGATATCCTGACTGTATTTAGGTTGAAGGCATTTCCCAGTAATGCCTTGAATCACAGGTAAGGAAAGAAGTGGGTTCAACTGCAAATTGTAATTGTGGTTTACAGGAAACCGAGGATTTATTGCATGTCATATTGCGCTGCCCTTGGTATACTCAAATTAGGAAAATGTTTTAGGTAAGATAATAGGAACATTATATGTATCGCCAAAATGTATACTTGATTTACTTTTCAATACTGAAAACAAGAACATACTGGAGAAGCTTGCTATATTCCTTTTGGAAGCAGTAAAGATTAGGAGTAAAACTGTTCAGATAACTGATATGCCAGCATAATGGGCCTTATTCACGGGTGGGGGCACACAAATTGCACGTATCCCCCCCCCCCGTGCAGCTCCACACCCGCTGGAGATCCATGCGGGGACCGCATTCACAAACAGCGGTCCCTGCCCAGCTCCATTACACGGCACCGCTCCCTGGTGAGCAGATGTGTGGGGCAGTCCGGTGTGGGGCTGCCAACCCGGCCACACAGCCAATTGGCTGCCCGGACTGGGTCCTGTAGTGGATCCCTTGCGCCTGTTGGGCGCCATGCTGCTGACAGGCGCGTACACACAAACAGCACCGAGGTGTGGGGGGAACCCCAGATGTCAGTCCTCCACCCTCCCGAATGTGCCCCGAGGGGGGCGGCCACAGTGTGGGGTCAGTTGACCCCCGCGATCCCCACTGCAACCAGTGGCAGTATCCGGGGGCACATAACATTTACAGCTGCAGTAGGACAGCAGGTCAAAGAAAAAGTCCATTCAAAGATCATAAATATCAGTACTTCAACATGGAGCTGGAAAAATCAAGCAGGGAAAACAGTACATATTTTCATTGAGCAAGAAATATTCCCCCTTCCCCATATGATTCACTCCCCAACTCCACTCAGCATGGTATAACACAACCTCTGGATGTGGTGAGATCAGTAAACTCAGGGCACAAAGCTAGGATCCTTTGCCATGATGTACAGGATCCATCTGTTCCACTTCTGTGAACATAATTCAAAATGGTCATTCAAGTGATATGACATTCTCTTTGCCCTATAAATACGGGTCACTATTTCTCTCCAGTCAGGTGTCATGGGAACCTGAGGTGAAAGCCAATGTCTAGTCAGGACTTTCTTGGCCGCCATGAGGGTTAGTTTCAAAAGACAACATGAATGGGGATCCCCGAGTTCTTGTGGGATTTTTTTGCATAACAGAGGGTCAGGGGGTCTGCTACTAAGTGGCTACAGACCAGTGGCCAATTTCAAGGCCACGTTGGACCAGGCCATATTTCACCAGTACAGGAAACTCAGAAATGAGTGTAAAAAACCAATAAGGCCTGCCAAAAGCTCATTTTGCAAAACTGTGCTGCTGAGCTCAGCTAGGAACCCTAAGAGGTTCTGGAGGAACATTAAAAAACAGCAGTTCCTCAAGTGGTGAGGCCACGGATATGCCTATCGATGGTGCTAGCTGCAACAACTCGCTAACCATCGCAAATGCATTTAACTTGCATTTCTCTGACCTGTCTGCTTTCATCTCGCTATTCCCCTCTAGTGGAGGTGATAGCTGTGAACAGGTCCCTGCCCCTCCATTATCCCGTCCGCTCTTCCATTTTAACACTGTGATGGTGCAAGAGATTGCTCTCAGGTCTCTCCCCCTTCTCCAGTGCTGGCCATGATGGTATGGAACTGAAGCTCCTCTGTCTTGGTGCCTCTCATATTGCCTCCCCAGTGGCCCATATTTTCAATCTGTCCCTGTCATCTGGGGTTATCCCTGACATATGGAAGGTCGCCAGGGTGGTCTCTGTCCTTAAACAGGGCAACCCCAAAATGACTGACAACTACTGTCCAATAGCCATTTTGTCAGCGGTCAGCAAACTTCTTGAGCAAGTTGTGGCAGGACAACTCTCAGAGTATATTCAGTCACATGATCTGCTGTCTCCTGTGCAGCATGACGTTCGGAAAGGGCACAGCACATCATCTGCCCTTGTCAGTCTCCTCCGGGATCAGGGCAGCTATGGACCAGGACAAACTCTCTGGTGCTATTTTCATAGATCTCTCCAAGGCCTTTGACCTTGTTGACCATGCCCTGCTCTGCTCTCAGCTCATGTCCTTTGGTCTGTCACCTGGTGTGCTCCATTGGTTCTCCAACTATCTTCATGGCAGAGGGCAGCTTGTCAAATATGGCAAGGTGGTCTCGGGTTCTACTACTGTATCCATGGGTCCCCCCCCCAAGGCTCAGTCCTGGGGCCCCTGCTTTTCTCCATTTTTGTTAATCTCCCCTCTGCCTCTGTCCATTGCAGGCCCATCCTCTATGCAGATGACCTGGTCATCCTCACTCATTCTCGGGACATAGGGGTCATTAACCGCCATCTGAGTGAGGACTTTGGGAACACTCAGTCCTGGATTATGTCCCATAAGTTGGTTCTCAGTCTTAAGAAAACCCAGGCCATTCTCTTTGGGTCCCTGGCCAAGATTAAGGCCTCTCCTGCCCCTTTGTGTGTCACTGGTCCTGATGGTGTTCCGATCCTTGTCACTGACAACATTAAATACCTTGGGTTGACACTTGACCCGCAGCTTGACCTCGGTTGCCATATCCAGAATGTATGTAAGACTGTTAACTGCAAACTGGGTCTGGCTTACAGAGCTAAGAGCAACCTTACTCCAGCTGTCCGTCTTGCTCTTGCTAGAGGTGTGTTCCTCCCCTCGCTTTGCTACGGGCTCCTTTTGTTTGCTCGCACCTCCAAAACTCACCTTTCTAGGTGGTCCACTGTCTACAATAATATTCTTCAGGTGAAGCTACCTCTGGCTGGAAGCTGCAATACTGAACATAGGATTTGCAAGAAAGCAAGTTGTGCTCACAACAGAGGGAGGTGAACCTTACAATTGTCTTTGGTTTGTAGCAGATATTCTGCAGGTGGAGGCTACTTCTAACTGAAATGTGAAATAAGAAACTTAGAATTATCAGGAAAAGACAGTCTTTCAAGCAACAGAGGGAGGTGGATCTAGCTTTACTTTTGTTACAATTAAGATTTTCAGTGCAGGAAGAGTTTAAAGCACAGCTGACTTATTTTGGGGCTGACTGTTTTCAGAGCACAAACCACCAGGCTGTTTTGGGGCTGGGGAGGTTTACCTGTGTCTGACTTGGATGTCTGGATTTTTCTCTGTTTGATTAGCAGGGTATTTTCTCTGTCAAACTGTTGTGTAGGGCATCTTGCTGACAGGAAGGCACTCATCGCAGCAGTGGGTCAGAGCTTTTAGCTGATTATTTCGTGAGGGCACAGTTTAGGCCCAACCCCTGCCCACCACTCACCCCACCCACCCTTGAAAATAGTTCCTTTATACCTGGGGTTCTGACATAATTTCTTCAAGAATGCAAGGTGCATATCACTGTCACATCCTCTCTAGCACGCTGTACTGACAATATAAGCATACACATTGTATAATATATATATTTCTATATAACAAACCAATCACACACACACACACACACACACACACACACACACACACACACACACACACACACACAAAAAGTAGATAAACATGTGGGGAGTAGCGTAATGCAATGGCTGTGGGGCAGCAGTCTTCCGGGAGTCTTTCTGGAGGCTGAGATGCTGCCCTATTTGCAGACAACTCTCTGCCCTGAGGGAGGAAGTTGCCCATCTTCAGGCCACACTGGACAGTAGGAAGGGAACCTCCCCAGGCCACACTGGACAGTAGGAAGGGAACATCCCCCATCCAGGGAGCACCAGAGCCACCACCACTACCTCAGAGGTTGCGTAGAAAGCACAGCAGTTGGACCACAGTGGGCTCAGGGAGGGTGAGGATGGTGGAACAGAGGCACACCCAGTCAGTTGTTCCACTCCACAATCCATACACCATTCTGCGGGAGCATAGCTCCCCTATGGATGTACCCGCAGAGGAGACTAAGGAGGCTGAGGACAACTGTCACAAGGGAGGCCCACAGGAAGGAGGCAGAGGACACCACAGGGAAAGGAAGCAGCTCCTGGTGGGGGACTCAATTATTAGGGGGATAGAACTGGGGGGAGCAGGGAAAACTGAAGTAAGGTGCCTGCCTGGTGCCATGGCTTGGAGGGACAGGAAGCGCATCCTCAGGATCATGAGAACAGCTGCACGGGAGTCTGAGCTGGATGTCATTGTCCACCTAGGGACAAATGACTTGGCTCATCATGAGATTAGAGCAGTGCAGGAGGACTTTGTAGAGCTGGGGAGGGACCTAAGACAAGTAGCACACACAGTATCCTTCTCAGAGGTGCTGCCTGTCAATGGCATGGGTGAGGTGAGGGTACTTTGCACCATGCAGTTTAATGAATGGTTGAAAAAATGGTGTGGAGCACAGGGGATTGGCTTCATTGGAGACTGGGGTTCCACCTAGAGGGACACAAGCCTATACTGGCAGGATGGTCTGCATCTGTCCATGAAGGGAACAAGTCTTTTGAGCAATCGGTTTAAATGCGTCATTGGCAAGCTTTTAAACTAGTCAAGGGGGGGAGGCACTGATAAGCAGCAGGAAAATCCCAGCCTCTCCCTACAAAACAGGGTACTAAATGAGAAAAAGACTGAGGTAGAAAGGTCAGTGGGGGATGCTGCAACAGAAGGTAAAGCCATCAAAAAATGGAGAGCAATGAGTACCAATGCCCGTAGTCTGAGTAACAAGCTTCCTGAATTAGTGGCCTTGATGGAGGAGGAACATCTGGATATCGTGGCAGTCACAGAAACATGGTACACACAAAATCATGACTGGGACATAAACATACCAGGATACACTATCTACAGGAGGGACAGGGAGGGTAAAAGAGGAGGAGGAGTAGCTCTTTACATAAGGGAAGGAATCAAAGCAACAGAACAAAAGGGTAAACAGGGAGGAGAAGAAGCATTGTCGGTCAATTTGGAGACAGGCAATGGCACCACAATCCGCACAGGGGTTGTATACAGACCCCCTTCTGAGGGAGGAAATGGACAAGGAAATGATAAAAAGTATACTTAGAATGGCAGAAAAAGGGGAGATATTGCTAATGGGTGATCTGAATATGCCAGATGTTAACTGGAGTGCAGTTGCAGCAGCCACTTCGAAGAGTAGGGTTATTCTAGATGCCCTACAGGGGGGCATGCCTTAGACAACTAGTACTGGAGCCCACTCGAGAGAGGAGCAATCTTAGACCTGGTTCTCTCAAATGGAGATGGAGAGAGAGATCACAGATGTAGAAGTGGGTAGCCATCTAGAACTAGCGCCATCGAACAGTATGGTTCACAATAAACACAGCAATAGAGTCAAGCCATACAAGGCAAAAGTACTGGACTTTAGGAGGGCTGACTTGCCTAAAATAGGTGAGTGCCTAAGGAATGCACTAGCAAATGGGCAGGAAGGAGGTGGAAGAACAATGGGGATAATAAAAACTGCCATCACAGAGGTAACAAGCCTTTGTGTGAAGCAAATAAACAAAACAAAACGATGTAAGAAACCACTATGGTTCTCAAAAGAAGTGGCAGTGAAGGTTCAAGAGAAAAAGGAAGCATTCAGGAAGTACAAGGAATCACAGATGGAGCAGGACAGAGAACTGTATCAGTTAAAGCAAAAGAAGCTGGGAAGGCAGTCAGAACAGCAAAGGCCCAAACCGAGAAAAGATAGCCAACTCAGTTAAGAAGAGGGATAAAACCTTTTATAGGTACATCAGGGGCCGAAGGAAAACCAAGGAGGGATAGTGAGGCTTAATAAAGGGAGGGAGGGTGGGCAGAGGGTGACTGTGAAAAGGCAGAGATACTAACAAATATTTTTGCTCAGTATTTACAAATGAAGAGGGGGAGGTACCTAAAACAAACAGTAGAAACACTCTGGGTACAGAAGTTGATACCGGCCCATTTACAGAAGAAAGGGTTCTGAAAGAACTCTTAAAACTGAAGGTGGACAAAGCAATGGGGCCTGATGGGATTCATCCCAGAATTCTAAAAGAACTAAGGGTAGCACTAGTGACACCACTGACTACCCTCTTTAACAAATCATGGGAGGATGGGGTGGTACCCGAGGACTGGAGGAGGGCAGATGTGATTCCCCTTCACAAAAGTGGGAGCAAGGCAGAAGCAGGAAACTACAGACCTGTTAGTTTAACCTCAGTGATAGGGAAAATGATGGAATCACTTCTGAAGGAAAGAATTGTCGAGTTTCTAGAGGCCAAAGGGACACAGGACCCAAGGCAGCATGGATTCACAGCAGGAAGGTCATGCCAGACAAATCTGATAGATTTCTTTGACTGGGTGACCAAAGTAGTAGATCAGGGAGGGGCTGTGGACATGGCCTACCTAGACTTTAGCAAGGCATTTGACACAGTCCCACACAAAAGATTAATATACAAGTTAGCCAGCCTGGGAGTGGGTCCCAAGATGACAGCCTGGGTAAAGAATTGGCTGGAGAATAGGACACAGAGAGTAATAGTAAATGGAGTCCACTCTGAAGAAAGGGGGGTTACTAGTGGGGTACCGCAGGGTTCAGTATTAGGACCGGTCCTCTTCAATGTCTTTATAAGCGACATTGCAGATGGACTGGAAGGAAAAGTATGTCTCTTTGTAGATGACACAAAGATCTGTAACAGAGTTGATGCACAAGGTGGGGTGGAAAGGATGAGAAGGGACTTGGCAAGGTTAGAGGAATGGTCAAATGTATGGCAGCTTAGATTCAATGCTAAGAAGTGCAAGGTAATGCACCTGGGAAACAAAAACCCAGGGGAAGAGTACACAATGGTGGGTGAGATACTAACAATAACAAAAATGGAAAGGGACCTGGGGGTAGTCATATCAGATGACCTAAAGGTGGGCAAGCAACGTGAGAGGGCAGCAAGGAGGGCTGGATACTGGGATGCACAGGAGAGGCATCACCAATAGAAAACAGGAAGTTATTATCCCTCTGTACAGACAGCTGGTGAGACCCCATCTGTAGTACTGCATGCAGTTCTGGAGACCCAATCTCCGCAAAGACATAGACAGGATGGAAGCTGTCCAGAGGGCAACTAAAATGATGCAGGGTCTACACCGGAAGACATATGAAGAGAGACTTAAGGAGCTTAATATGTATACCCTCGAGGAAAGGAGGGAGAGGGGGGACATGATAGAAACTTTCAAGTACCTCAAGGGAATCAACAAAGTCCAAGAGGGTAGCATCTTTCAAAAAAAAAGAGGTGTGCAAGAACAAGGGGGCACAATTTGAAGACAGAAGTGGGGCGTCTCAGAGGTAATTTAAGGAAGTATTTTTTCACAGAGAGGGTCGTGGATGCATGGAACGGCCTTCCGGAGGAGGTTGTGGAGTCAAAAACAGTGGTGTAATTCAAGCATGCATGGGACAGTCATAAGGCAATTCTAGGGGGTGGGGGTAGGAAGAAGTAGGCTGCTGGTTAACTAGGATCTGCAGCTTATCCATTAGGTAGTGAAATGGGCAGACTCGGTGGGCCAAGCAGTCCTTATCTGCCATCAAATTCTATGTTTCTATGTTTACTCTGGCTGTCCCTCATCTCACCCACCATTGTGACCTGTATAGCAAGCTGAATTGGCTCTTCCCATCATATCACCTAGACTCTGTCCTGGGGTGTTTCACAGACAAAGTCCTTGGTACTGGCACCCCCCTGGGCTGGCGGAATTCCTTGTCCCGGCTGTCTCCTCTTCCTATTCTCTCAGGTCTCTGGGTCTCGCCATCCTTAAGACTCCTGCCACTCGAACTCAAATGGGGGATAGAGATTTTGCCGCATGCTCCCAGATTGTGGAACTCCTTTCCTGCCCAGGTTCACTCCTCCCCCTCACATGTGTGCCTTCGATCCTCCCTATGGAATCACTTCAAACTCTCCTCGGTGTGTGATTGCCCAAACCCCCATGATCTCTCCTGGTCCTTCACCGCACTCCTTTCTCTTGGGTATGTGTTCTGGACCATTTTGGGTTGCTTGCCCTGTATATAATGTATTCTACCCCATATTTTTGGGTGTTGCTCTAACTGTGGCCCCACTTTCTGGGGCACTAAGCTGTATATAATTTGTATCTGCTACATCTCAATCTGTACTTATTGTACTGCTCTTAGTTTCTACATGTGTTCTACTGTTGTGTACATACTGTATATGATATGCCTTACCTGACACTGTAAATTGTCTCAATCTGTATCATGTCGTCCTATGTACTTAAATCTGTAATTCCTGTACTCTCCCGGGTCATACCTGAAAATAGTCAATTGTCTTGTCTAGTGTACTTACCTGATGAACAAAAGCTAAATAAATAAATAAATAAATAAATAATGAAATGATCTGCCGTTAGGGTGATTGGTTGCCCAAATAGGTCAGCCAGCTTTGACTGCAGTGAGACCAGGAAGGGTTGTATGATGGGGCAAAACCAGAATACATGGACGTGGTGTGCCAGTGGGTCACCACACTGGCGCCAGCAGTCAGCTGATCTAGTAGTGGAGCAGTGGGCTGTTATAGCGGGGGTTCGGAAATATCTAATCATTTAACTGCCAGGAGATGAGCCTCCAGTAATGTGAGTAGGTGAGTTTGGAGGGTAGAAGCCAGCCCTTGACCCATTGTTGTGTGGTGATGCCTAGGCTGAGTTCTGTGTTCCATTTTCTCAAGTGTCCCTTGCGTGCTTGCCCCAGTAGTTTCACTGAGTGCTCTGTAAAGAATAGAAATGGTGTGAGGCATCTCAGTAGTGATAAAACTTGTCTGCAGCAAAGTTATTTGGGGGGTGATCCTCAGGATTTCGCAGATCAGATGGGAGGGAGTAAAAGAAGTTGGAGATACCTGTAAAAATCTAGCTGCCTCAACCCACATGCCTACCACAGCCTTGGACAGACTTAAAATTGTTCCCATTTAAAAACTGTGGGAGGGAGGAGAGATGGAGATGCTCCCACATTTTAAATGTGTGGTCCAGTCGAGCCAGAGGGAAGCCCTTCAGTAGGGATATTGGGCATAGGTAGAGCATATATGGTGCTAGAGCAAGCTGTCTGCGAATTGCTCCCCAGGTTTTAATCTGGTGTGTAACCCAAGGGATAGGAATTTGCTGGTTGAGAGTGGGAGGGGATTGGTACAGGGTTGCCCTTACCAGGTCATCAAGGGGGAAAAGACTGTCCTCAATTTCCCTCCAAAGGGCAGGAGTGGTCTGCATAAAGTAAGCAACAATAAAAGAAAGGTGTGAGGCCCAGTTATACAGTTTAAGATTGGGGAGGGCCAGCCCCCTTCCCGACGGGAGAAAAAGGACTGAGGTCCTTATTCGTGGGTGCTGTCCAGCCCATATAAACCTCATTATGGCCTTATTCCATGTTTGGAATGTCTTGCCAGGGATGTATATTGGTACATTTTGAAAGAGGTAGAGGGCCCGGGGCAGAATCACCATTCTGACAGCTTCCACTCTCTGAAGAAGGTTAAGTGGCAGGATACTCCACCTGGCAAGATCCGTCAGGAGCTGGGTATAGAATGGGTCATAGTTGTTTCACATGGACCTTCCGGCGTCATGTGAAAGATAGATGCCCAAGTACTTTAATTTCTCGAGATCCCAGCGGAACGGGTAGGTCTGCTTAAATGATGGTGGAGGAGTAAAGTGAAATGTTAATGCTTCCGTTTTGGAAGTGTTTAATTTATACCCAGAGCAGGAGCCGCATTGTTCCAATACTGTAAACACATGTGTCACTGGTCCTGATGGTTTGATGGACTGAGTGGGAATGGCCAGGAAGAGCAAAAAATCATCTGCATATAAGGCTATGCAATGCTCCCTCCCCTCCAGCTGGAGCCCAGTAATTTGGGGGGGGAATGCCTAACTGCTTGGGCCAGGGGTTCGATAAATATGGCAAATAGTCCTGGGGACAAGGGGCAGCCCTGTCGGGTTCTCCTATACAGGGGAAAGTAAGATGAATGATGACCAGAAACCATAACACAGGCTTGTGGGAAGGAACAGAGCGCTTTAATCATGGAAATAAGGGGGACAGAGAATCCCATCCCAGCCATTGTGGCAAATAGAAAGGGCCAAGAGACCCTGTCAAATGCCTTCTCAGCATCTAGGCTGAGAAAGACCAAGGGGGCCTTTTGGGTTTGCTTCTCTTGGACCAAGTGCAGGGCTCTCCTGGTGTTGTCCATTGTGGACCTGGCGCTTACAAAGCCTGTCTGATCCAGGCCAATCAGAGAGGGAAGGACCCTGGCCAGGTGCTTGGCAAAGATGGACATGAGAATTTTATAATCTATGTTTAGGACAGAAATTGGGTGGTAGGAACTGCATAGCTGGGGGTCCTTGGGCTTAGGGATGAGAGACACTGCAGCATACGACCAGCTTGGGGGGTTACCCATGCCCTGCAGTATTTCACTGTAGACCTGCAAGAGGAGTGGGCCAACCCTCTGAATGGTGCACTTATAAAACTCTGTGCTATAGCCGTCAGGGCTGGGGGCTTTCATAGTTTTCAAGTGGGAGATGACTGCCAAGAGCTCCATCTGGGTTATAAGAGAAATTGGATCAGTCTGCTGGTCCTTATTAAGTTTGGGGAGGTCCAGGGAGGAGAGAAAGGTCGTCATAGCTTGAGGGTCTGACAGGTGGTCGAGTGTGTATAGATTCTTATAGTAGTCACAGAAAGCCTGAGAGATGTGCCCAAACTTGGTGTGTAAGGTGCCAGTCCCTGGGTCCTTAATGGCAGCTATAGTGGACAGCCATTGTTGTTTGTGCAGTCTAAAGGCTAGCAGGCAAGAGGCCCTAGGGCCAATCTCATCATACTGCTGCCTCAGGAATGCCAGTGCTATATCTGTGCGCTGCATGGACAACTTGTCAAGCTCTTGTTTTGTCTATTTTAGTTGGGCTGTGATCGATTGGTCTCCCTGCTGGTCAGCATCTTGGAGGAAAGTAAGAGTTTGTTCTAGATGCGATTGCCTTTCCCTGCATTGCTTCGCAAGGGCGGCAGTATGTTGTATTAGGTGGCCCCGAAGGACTGCCTTCAATGTGTCCCACCTGACGGATGGGATGGTCTCTGGGTTGGAGTTATCCACTAAGATTTCTTGTATCTTATCCCCTAGGAATTCAATAAAAAGGCTTACTTTTAAGATGGATTGGGTTGAGTCTCCACATAGTGTTATGCTTTTTAAGCCCCAGCTCCCAGGACGTAGTTACGGGGGCATAGTCAGAGTGGTCTATAACCCCCATGGTAGCCTCCCTAACAACACCCAGGCATTCCTTTTGTGTATAACGGTGGTCTATCCTGGTGTAAGTGCCATGTACAGCAGAGTAAAATGAGTATTTTCTATCCCTAGGGTGAAGGGTGTGCCATACGTCCAGCCAGCCCACATCTTGGACAAAACATTTAAAAAACTTGTGCAGGGCGGATTGCCTGCCCCTTGGGGTACCAGGGGAATCCAGATTAGTACTATGGGTGATGTTGAAATCACCAGCTAAAATCAAGGTTCCCCTCATCATCTCTAGCACCTTCCTCAGGAGGTGTCGAATTGTTGGTATGTTCGACCGGGGGAATGTATACATTAACCAGGGTTACCTCCCTGTCCTGCAGTAACCCCTGGACAATCACCAGTTGACCCTCTTCATCGGCCCATTCCAGGGTGGCCTGAAAGGGGGTGTAGCCAGAAACCAGTATGGCGACCCCCTCCTCCTTCCCCCAATGAAGGAGGGGGAGAATACCTGGGTGAAATTTATGCTACCCAACTTTTTGTGTTCATTATCAGTCATGTGTGTTTTCTGTACATAAATAATTCCCGCCTGACTTTTCTTAAACATAGTAATCATTCTTGAACGTTTAACAGGGTTGCCCATTCCATTCACATTCAAAGAGAAAATCTGTAATAGTTTGTTAGCCATCTAAAACTCTGTTATGAAAGAGTTTTGTAGGGTCTCATAACTTGGCCACAGTTCATTAATTCTGCTTAATCTAAAGCCTGCCATGTGGAAAAGTGACTGCCTACGGGGGGATGAGGGAGATAACCCACCCTCGAACTTCAAACTGTAGAAATATAAAATTAAGAAAACAAACTGGGAAAACATTTGGAAGCAGGATCCTGCCCACTGGGTGGTTCCTGCTGAACTACAAGAAGCTTCCATCAAGCTGGGAGCTGGAGGGCCCCCAGTCGTCGGATGGTGCCAGATTTGGCTTGGTCCGACTGCAAGGTGCCCAGACGTAAACGTCTAGGGAAAGGGGAATGGGATATGGTCATGCGGTGCTCCCCAGGGCTATAAAATACACCGATTTGTTCTTTATTTTCTTTTCAACTGATTACTGTAATTCCTTATTGCATCGAAGGCTAATCTATTCCTCTATTTGTATTATTGTACCCATGTTGCTGTTCGTCAACTGTTCTCCTTTTGTTGTACTCTCCCGGGTCATGCCTGAAAATAGTCATTTTATGGCTAGTGCACCTACCCAGTTAACAAAACTAAATAAAATAAAAAATAAATAAATAAACCATCAAATAAATAATCGATTGTAGGTCGAGACAGGTGTCTGATCAATACTATGCCAGACGCCTGGCCCAGTCTAGCCCATGGAATAGGGAGGGAGCCTAAGTGTAGAGGATGGTTCCTGTCCCTCCCGCCCCCTTGTCAGCACTGGGGGGCATAAAGGGGGGGCAAGCCAGATACCTACTAGAGGTGTGGCGTCCAGAAGCATGGGTCCCCATCTCCCCCAGGGATCTGGGGAGGCAGGACCCAACAGCTACTGACTGGCCCCGCATCCCAAGGAGGTAGTCACCGCCTCCAAGGGGAGGGGTTGGGAAAGATTATCATTCAAAATTTACGGTTTGCTCAGTAGGTGCCACCGACCTGTCTCAAGTCCTCGTTTTTGCCAAGGCCACGAGGAGACCAAAGGAAAAGCCAGCCCGTACCCCCCACAACTATTCAGGTCTCCACCCCCAACCCCTTTCTCCCACCCCCAAGCAGCATCGCCCTCAAAACAGGAAGAGAGTATGGAGCTCTTCAGTATGAGAGAAGACCCATGAAGGTGTTTCCATAGTATGGGCGGGAGGGGGTACTCAGGGGAAGGGCAGCGGGCCTGGGTGTAACTGGGGGGAACCAAAGTAGCAGGGGGAGAGCTTGGCCGGCTTACCTGTAAAGAGAGAAACAGGAGTGGTAAGTTAGACCATATGTCCTTTTCATTTTACAGCAGAGGTAGAGGGTTCACGTTCCTGCCGAGCCGACGATTGTCTCCTCAGTCCTGCCATGATTTGCTGGATCGCCGATGCTCCCTGCTTACGATGCTGTTCCTTCTGTGGCATTCTGTTCCATGCTTGATGTGCCAATTTGGCCGCTAAGGAAGTGTTGGTTGATTTCTGGCCCACTGCAACCTCGAAGCCAAGCTTGGAGAGTTCATAAGCAGCTTTCTCTGCGCTTTCAAAAGATTTGGGGCCCTCAGCAAAGTGTGCCACTAGTTTCGAAGGGTAGGGGGTTCTAAATTTGATCCCAGCCTCCTTTAGCTCCCTCAGGATGGGGGTGTATGCTCTGCATCTCGTTGCGATTGCAGCAGGGTAGTCATTGTCCACGTAAATGCAGTGATCCTGATAGGTTAAGCTCCCTTGCTGCCAAGATTTGTGGAGGACCATTTCTTTCTCCTGGTAGCGCAGGAAATGGACCAAAATCGAACATGGGTGATTAGGTGTCTGAGGGCTTAATGTGCAGTACACACGATCCATCTCGAGAGAGCAATCCTCTGGTAGGTCCAGTTTGGATTTAAATAATTTTTGCAGAAACTGAATAGGGTTGCTTCCCTCAGAGCCTTCCGGAAAACCTGAGACCCTTAAATTATTTCTCCAGCTCCGAACCTCTGCATCATCGTCCCTTTCCTGTAAGCCCTTCACCGCCTGGTGCAGTTGAATAATGGCGCACTCAGTACAGTCCACGCAGGTGTCAGTGCTTGTGGTCTGTTCCACCAGGCTATCCAGCCTTTTTTTGATTTTCCCCATATCTGTTCTCAGAGTGACAAAGGTAGATTGGGTCTCTTTTCTGAAATCCCGGAGCTCCTGCAATACCACATCCATCTGTCTGGCTATGTTGGGATTGCCAGACAGGTCGGCCTTTGGGGGATTGCTGCGGCTTGAAATCTGCGAGCTGTCGATGTCTGAATGGATTCTGTCTGGATTGAGGGGGTCTGATGGTGATTTTTGGTTTTCTGGTTTCCATTGGGGCATCCTCACTGAGCCCGGTAGTGGATTAGCCTAAAATTAGGTTAAAGTATGTTGAAATTGTTGAGTTTGAGCCCTGGAGGAGATGGAGCTAAGAGCTCAAGTGGCTTCCACTGGTATGACGTCACTGGAAGTCCTCCAGATTACTAATTTCTGAAATGGTTTGTTTTGTTAGACACTACTTCAAGTTCCAAACTTTTGTCTGCTCTTATGCCGTAAAGGATTTGTATTGCAGTATCTTGATAGTCTATTTATTCTGACAGATTTATTTTGATAGATTCTTTGGAACAAGAGTTTGGCCAACATGTCTAGCATTTTGTAATTTTTTCAACATTCTGCTTAGCTATGTATATGCTATGTAATCTGTTATATGCTCTGTATAGCCATGTAATATAACTTTACTGTATTGTGCCTGTTTACTGACCCTGACCCCTGGCAACCTCCCAGGTTTTGCCTGAAAAAGGGCATTTATTTGTCTAGTGCACCTACCTGGCTATAAAAAAAAAAAAAAAAAAAAAATAAAATCCACCTGCTTGTACAATTGTGACTGGTATTGACGGAGTAACAGAAAATATTTCAAGATACATTGATTTTTTTTTTTTTAAAGAAGCTAGTACTCCTAACTCAGCATATATCTGTGACACCTCTTATGTCATTCTTAAACATAAGGAGCAGGTTCACAAAAAGAGATGCACCCAGAGCAACCCAGATGCACCGGTGCAAGTCAGAAATGTGCAGTAGAACGATTCACAAACAGGGTGAATGCGCCAACACAACTGAGATGCCCTGCGCCCAACAGCATGTGCCACAGGCACAACGCAATACTATGTGGTGCAAATACAGGGGATGTACCCATACATACACAGCGCAACCCGATTTACAGTGCAAATCCAGGACACATCCATGGGGCATTTCCAGAGCAAAGGCAAGATGAGCCATAGAAAGATAAGTACAAAAGGAGGAGACTTAAGTCTAGCCCACCTGCAGGTGGTTGACTGAATTGGCGCAGCAGCACACTGCCTGATTCGGGGAGAGTGGAAGACAAACAGAGACAGAAACAGCCAGCCAGCACAGCAAGCTGGAGAGACTGGGCCAGAGGGCCGGACAGAGTACCCCACAGCAGAATGAACCCAGCAGCAGTTGCCATTGCAGATGCACCAATGAGGAGGAGGAGGAGGAGGTGGCGGCAGGGCGGTGGAAGGTACCATAGGCGGACAGCCCCACGGCGGTATCGTGCCAGTCTGTCCTTTGAGCAGCTGACTGAGGCGGAGACAGTGGGCCGACACCGCCTGAACAGGGCCATGCTGAGGCAGCTGTGTGAGCTGTGCCATGATGTGATGCAGGCACCCACTGCACAAGGGCATGCCATCCCTGTGGAGACCAAGGCGACAACGGTCATGTGCCTGCTCACTACAGGAACCTCCCAGAGGCCTACTGGAGACATCACTGGCATCTCACAGACCTCTATGTCCCACCTCCTCACACAGTTCCTCACCGCACTGCTACCGCATGCTTCAGAATACATCCATTTCCCCAGCACATAGGAGGAGCGGACAGAAGCCATGCAGGGGTTCTACAGGGTGGCATGCAGGCCGGGTATAATAGGGGCCATAGACTGCACCCATGTGGCAATCTGAGCACCACCTGGTGAGGATGCCACCACTTACATCAACTGGAAGGGATACCATTCCGTGAATTGCCAGGTGGTGTGCTATGTCACAGGGCGCATCACCAATGTCTGCACCACACACCCTGGGAGTGCATGATTCATTCATATGGTACCAGTCGGCACTGTGCAGGAGGTTTGATGATGGGGACATACCAAGTGGCCACCTGACAGGTGCGTGTGACAGGGCCCCAACAGCACAGGAGGGCACCAAGGCCAGGACACAGGGGGTGGGCCATGGGCACCTGCGCAGTGTGACACATGCACATGGGCCGTGGGACAGCAGGGGTGTGCAACGGTACACAGGCGGACACAGGGAGACATGCAACTGTCGAGCACCACACGCTGGATGGGGGCACGCAGGTGCAGCTGGGGTAGGGATGCAGGACTGCCCATAATGGGGATGCATGGGCGGTAGAGCAGGACAGGTGCACCACCACTGAGGCCAGGGATAAGGACAGGGCGCATGGCAAGGTGTAACCCAATGTACTAATGGACACATGTCTACCCCCACAGGTGATGCCGCATATCCGCTGAGGCCCTGGCTCCTCACCCACTTCTGACAACCCGGAACAGAGGCAGAGGAGTGCTACAATGAGGCACACATTGTGACACGCACCATCATAGAGCGTGTCTTTGGCATGCTGAAGATGCGCTTCCGGTGCCTGTGTCGGTCAGGTGGCGCTCTACAGTATAGCCCTGAGAAGGCCTGTGGCATATTCCAGGCCTGTTGTATGCTACATAACATGGCCCCAGACCATAGAATACCTGTTGAGGTTGGTGAGGGTGACAGTTCTGGGGAGGAGGTGGGGGTGGCGAAGGGAGGGGGCAGAGCACCCCCAGAGGGCCAGTGTGGTGATGCCAGGCTGGGACAGAGGGACCAGAGGCTGCTGGCCAGAGCAAGGTATCACTGCAGGCATGGGGTGGAGGAACACTTTGGGCCACACAGGTGAGTTTGCAGGTATGTATGTATGTGTGCAGGGTGTTCACCAAGGTGTGGAGAATGAAAACCGTGGGCACAGTGGACAATGAACGATATACAGAGGTGCACACAGGCACACACACACGGTGAAGGATATACAGACACAGAGACACACACACACACACACACACACACACACACACACACACACACACACACCAGGCATGCAACAGCCGTGCACCACCCGGGCCATGTCACAGATGTCACAGGTCAGTGTGCACAGCAGCCTACACAAGGGCACAGCAGACACCAGAATGCACTCATCATTCCCATGACACATGGCACAACAGTGGTGCACACAGACATGAGGGTGAGCCTGCACAGGCGGCACGAAGTGGTGCCAGGGCTGTAGAGGGGCAGGTTCCCGCTGCACACACCGCCATTGGCGCCACCCGCAGAGCGTCCGGTGCACACAGGTGTGCCAGCCAACCACAGCAGGCCCAGGGACATGGGCATCACAGGGCTGCCATGGACACAGGGGGTGGCCTCTGCCATGGCTGGTGGTGGCGGCGGACGTGCCACCCGAGACCCTGCAGGGGTGCTGCACCGAGACCGTGAATGGGTGCCCAGTGGAATGACCAACCCACGGCTATCACCTAAGCCATGGACGGTGGGCGTGGAGGCCAGCAGAGATGGAGTCAGCAGCAGAGGGCTCACCCGGCCCCCGCCGCCAGGGTGTGAGGGACACTCTCCGGGGCATCCGACTGGACGCACAATGTCCACGACGCGTTGTGGTGCCAGCCATTGCCTCCGCAGCAACTGCAATCTGCTCCAGAGCTGCGGTCATGCCCACCCACATGATGCGTGCCTCTCCCAGCATATGTGCACGCCACGCAGCCGCAGACTCGTGCTCCTGGATCATCACAGTCCTGTTGCTACGGAACTCCGCATGGAGGGCCTCCTGCCCCTCCACAGTCACCTGCATGAGGGCGAGATAGGCCCCCATGTCGTTGGCGGGTGATGCTTCACGGTGGTATCGCCAACATGCAGGGGATGGTGTAGCCTGTCCTGGTGCATCCACGGGTGGTGGATGCACCCTGGTAGGCTGGGACATAGGCGGGGCTTGGCTGGGCCACAGAATGCCCATGGGTAGTGTCCTCCCTGGCCAATGGTCTGGGTGCGTGCACTGTGGCACCCTGCCCGGATGCCACCGTCACTGCACGTGGCAGTGGTGCAGGAGGCACAGCACCCACAGCCATGGGCAGCTGTGTCTCATCTGCAGCCTCACCTCGCACAGTGTGGACGTCAGTGGCAACTGGGGCCACGTGCACAGGCAACCCCGTGTTGGGTGCACCTCTATCTGCCATGCCTGCACTGGTGGTGGCGGTGCTCACCGCGGTGGTGCCAAGGCCCTCCCCCTGCATGCCACTGGCGAGCCCAAGGAGGGCATCAGCTATGTCCACCGCGTCATCCTGGTCATCAGACAACCTGGACAGGCTCCACAGCCAAGTGATGTACCCGACGGCTGTCCTGCGAGGTGCCAGCGAGGGCCCAGCGGAGGCCCCACCTGCACCAAACCATGACTGGAGTTGCCTGGGATGTGGACCGGTGCAGATGCAGTGTAATCCATGGTGGTGTCCAACAGCCCAGTGAGGGCGTGCATCATCACCCATAGGGTGTCATGTGCAGACGTGGCCACGGCTGCACCCTGGAGGCATGCAGGTGCTGTGGAGGGTAGAAGGGGGTACATGGTTAATGCACAGTACACATACATCACATTGGTGATGCACAACAGTAAATGACTGTCCACACGGCACCAAGGCTGCAGGCCTGACCACGGCGGGGCCATGGCGTGACATGGCTAGCCACGCCCCATCACCATCCCATTATTCACATTGCACAGCAGTGGTGGCACATGCCAAGTGGATGCACAGCGGCATGTGTCCCACGGTGCAGTGGCATGGCAGCAGCAGCACCACGGGGCATGTCACGTCTGGCCAGGGGTGACCGACCCTATGTTGCTGTGCCTGGGTGTACAGGGACAGGCGTGGCGGCCTTGGCACATGGGTGGCGGCCATGCCTAGGACACACGGATACTCCCAATGTTGCGACGGGCTGCCACCGGTCTGGAACCCACTGCCGGGGACGCCCTGCACGGCTGTCTGGGACACACTGCTGGCCAGGAGGGCTTTGTTAGGGCTCAGCTGTTCGGCCGTGCTTGGGCCACTCCATCTGCCGCAGGGAGGCCTGGATGTTGGCCACCTTCTCCTTGGCCCTCCTGCACCCGACATTCCAGTGCTTTCTGCACTCTGCGACCATGTCGTTGTACGGTGCCATGGCGTTCACCTGCTGGGCCGCCTCCTCCCAGCCCACTGCCTATGCAGTCTGGCTGCCTCCCCTGCCAGTGAGGATGGCCAGGTGTAGGTGGCATGCCTCACTGAGCGCCCTTGCCTCATCATGCGTGAAATTCGGTCACCGTCTTGTGGCAGCGCTCTCATCCTCAGACATTGTGGCTACTGTGGGGGGAAGCATCTAGGTGTTAAGCATGCCTGTGGCTCCACATGTTCCCGCCCTACCTGCCTCTGTCCGTCGACCCCACCTGGACCCCTGCAGCAGGTGGTCTGGGTGGTGGTCTGCGTGTGGGTATCCTGGTATGGTGTGCAATGCCACACGGTACAGGGACTGTTGGGGACAGTGCACCTGCCATGCATGTCCACCGGTCCACAGCTGGGGTGCCAGTGCTGTTCGCCATGGACATTTCCCGGTGCCTCAGCAGCGTGTGTGTGGCCTCAGTGTTACCATGCCTGAACAAGGTCCCACCCTTGCTACGCCAGGTGGCGGGGGCACAGACCGGTGGACCACAGCCATGGGGCGGCTGGCCGCAGTGTGTGGCATGGTGACATTGTCATGTTGCCTGCACAGGTGTCGCCGTGTGCCTCGGACTGACAGGTAGCACATTGCTGCATCCACTACACATGGCCAGTAACACCCAGTCACAAATACCTCTCCACAGTACCACTATACAGGGCACAGGACCTCTGTGTGGGTCGCAGGACCACTGTGTGCCATGGTGCAAGGCCTTGTCCCACTGCACACCGTACCTGTGTACAGCAGTACACTATCCCATATGCTGCCATGGTACTGTGACAGGCGGCCTGGACATGGCGGCGACCTGTCTACCAGTATCCTGTGTACTGCACAGGTTCGGTGTTTGACATTATATGCATTCGTTCCACATTCTGTGCATGTTGGGAGGCACTGTTCCCCATGTGGGGGCCATGTTCATTCAGGGGCTTGCATGCACCTGTACATTCCCCCAGAGCATTCTGTAGATCATGTAAATATAGCTGTGTACTCACCTGCAAGGCTCTGTTTCCTCTCAGTCACCTGATCTCAGCCTGCAGCTTTGGGAGCATTTATGGATCAGGGCATGCAAATGATGCCTAGGCCTCTGGTAATGAGATGCTAATCAGCTGAGATGCCCATGCATGTGGAATGAGGCGGTTTAGGGCACATTGACTGTGAATTGCATAATTGCCTCCAGCTCATCTCACTTTACAAGAAGCATCTCCGAGATGCGCCTATGACATTACGGGGTATCTGCCACACATGCGTGATCACAGTGTGCAACAGCGTATCTTCTGATATGTGCCGCTACGCTGCTTCCACAATGCGCCATTGCACTGTATCACACACCATACTCCCACATGCACGAGACATGCTACACTAAGTGGTTGTAGTGGCCATGGATCGCGCTTTGTGCACCATAGGTGGGTGTAGTGCATGCTGTGCACAACATGGTGGCTGCACGTGCATCATGCATGCGTGACCCGGCCATGACCTCGCCATGCCTTAGCGGTTGGCATTGCGCATGCTGTGCTTCCTTTCACCTATCGTGCTTCATGCACTGTGCGTGTTGTACTGCACATGGCTCTGTGTTTCACGTGGCACATATCCAGTCCTCGATCACGCTTCACCGAGTTGCGCTGGGTGACAGTTACTCTCAGTGGGGAAATGCCTAGAGCTGGTAGACACTCCCCAAGGGCCATGAACTGGTCTCAGGTGGAGCTGCTGCATCTGGTGGCACTTGTTATGCCAGTGGAGGGGCAGCTATTTGGGCAGGAGGACCTCCATGTGCCCCGGGCAGAGGTGTGGGCCTCCATTGTCAGGAGGCTGGTTCAGCACACTGGGCTGCCCTGCACTGGGGAGCAGTGCAGGCATCATTTTGGCAACCTCCAGAGGCGGGACCCGAAGAGACTGGGGCAGCTGTGTCTCCATGCACGCTGGGGTGTACTGCCACGGCCAGGTAGGTGTCACTCATCTGGCTCCTTTTGTGGTGTGTGCTGGGGGTGTGTGCTATGGCCCCCATGGGGCACCCACTTGGGTCACTGTCATCCTGCACACATGGCAGTGGCTGCACCTGCCCAGTGCAACCCTGTCATGTGTGCCATGGAGGGGGGGGGCTAAGGGCAGGGCTGTGGTTGCATGCAGGCCGCTGGGGCTGCATGGCTGGTTGCCACTGTGTGCTGCATGCATACATGCCTGGGGGGTGGTACTGTGGCAGTGTATCCTGCACAGTGGTGCTGTTTGGCTGTCCCTGCCCCACCTGTGCCTGTCAGTGTTGCCGTGTGTTTCTGGCACTGCTGTGTTGTCTCATGGAGCTATCTGTCTGTTGTGTTTTGCAGGCCCAGAGGCCAGATGGAGGGCCTTGGCCATCGTTGAGACGCGGAGGAGGAGGCTCCTGGGTGCCAGGCCTGGTGCCCTTGCAGGGTCAGATAGGCGGTGCATTCTGCTGTTGCTGTGGGTTACTGCTGGGTGGGGATGTTGTCTACGTTCAGGCCCTCAGTGTGTGTTCTCTCTGTCATTGCTGTAGGTCTCCAGGGATGACATGCCGTGGCAGGGGGTGGTGCCCAGCCTGATGTGGAGGGGTGGATCCGTGTGGCCATCCAGGCGGCTCTGCAGCCCATTTCCAGGACAGTTCAGCGCCTGTCAGCTGTCCTGCAGAGCGTTCTCTGGCGATTGCCCTTATGTAGCTGTGCACGGGTGTGGCGTGGCAGACCATGGCGGCGCTAGTGGCCCCCTACCTCTTCATGGGGCCTTGTTCTGTTTACTGTTTGTCTATGGCCCCCTGTTTCCTTGTTATTCTGGGGTATTCTGTTGTATAGTTTTTTTATCTGGTTTTACTGTTTTATAAACATGTTGCTATCAGCAACTGTGTCTGTGAGTTTCAATGTTCCAGTGTCATGGTTGTTCCCTACTGCCCTGCTGGCTTGCTCCACCTGCTCTGACTAGCTCCCTTGTGGGGCTCAGGGCATCCAGGGTGTCCTGGTGCATCTCCTGCTGAGCCGGCGCATCTCCAGTTGCACTGTCCTGTCTGGGCGATTCACAGAGGGGATGTACTTGGCACATTCCATTGCGCATGACTCTGTGAATCGCTCTGTCTGTGCTCGGCGCACCTGGGTTGCACTGGGCTCATCTTCTTTTGAATCCTGCCCAAGGCCTTGAAATGGGAACATGAACATCAATGGTTAACTACAGACATCTGTTCTTGTATACTTCAATAGAACATGCAGCATGTCTGAATGCTCTCAGATTTTATCTTGAGCATATTGATTCCGAGGTAACAATGCCATCTGACTTTATTATAGCGAGCTGTAGATTTTTTTAACTCAGAATAATTTTTTTGTTTGCTGGCTCGTACAATCATCAGCTCAGGGGGATGCTGATAGGCACCACTGTGGTGTATCGTATGTAAACCTGTTCCTGAGCTGGGAGGAAGGCAAGTTTGTTTTGAATGCCTCTGTGAATCCATTTTTTGGTAGGATAGTCAGATGGCACTGCTCATCGATGACACTGTATGCATATGGCAAGGTAGTGCAGAAGATGCACGTGTTTTTTGAATGTCTACTTGATAACTTGAATTTACAGTTCACATATAAGATTGATGATGCCAAGATGGAATTCTTGGACATGCTTTTAAAAATTGATAAACATAATGTCATTCACTGTGAAACACTTAGGAAACCTACATCAATTAACTCATTGCTGAGAGAAGACGGTGCTAATTTGTCCCACAATCCATTCAGTTCTGTATGGTCAATTGTTACAGTTACAGGGGATTTGTTCTACAGATGGTAAATTCAGTTTCCAATCTAAAGAACTAACTAATCTTTTTAAACAACGTGGTTATTCCAAAAAAGTAATTTATCATGTTTTTGAAAAAGCACAGGGAAGCAATAGGAAGTCATTCTTAGTTATAGGTTTCAGAAAGAATCAAGAGCATTCTGATGACAGAATTCATTTTGTCAGTACTCATAATTCAAAGTATGTAGCTGTTCAAAAAATTGTCAGCCATCACTGGTTCACTCTGAGAAAATATCCTATTATTTCTATCCTGATTTCTGTTGCCTCCATACTTGCTTTTGCCAAGCAAATAATCTTGCTGACAGTTGACAAACAGCCATTTTGTCAGAGACAAACCAAATATCTGGAGGTCTCATAAACCAAAAGCGTGTTCAGATGCCATAACTGATGTACTTGCAAGTTTCTAACTTCAGGGTAGAAGTATGTTGTACTAGGCATAAATAGATTACTATCAATGCATTTGCAGCTTGCAACACAACGCATGTGGTATATACTGGCTAGTGCCTGGGCCAAAAAACTAATGTCAGTTGCAGGAACATTTAAGTTCCATTAGAAATGGTACATCTGATTCTGTACGGGGTCAACATTCAGCACTCATCATAAATGTAATGATTCCCTAGTTTGGTGTAGTCAAATGTACCCCAACAAAACAAAGGAGTGGAGCTAGAGTTGTTCCCTTACTTCAGACTGAGTCAATCATAGATCAATCAAGTTTTATTTAACACAGCACACTTTCTCATTAAGAATCGAGGCGCTTTACAAGTGAGACAGAAACATTTAAAATAACATAATGTGACAGGGCTATTACCTGTCACGTACTGATGTACCATTTCTTTATAAGGTTGCAACCATCTGTCTTTCTTTCTGCTGGAGCTGTCCCATTCTTTTCTCGATAAGGAGGCAGGCCACCTTCTTATCAGGTAATAACCCCACACCTTTTTCTTCTATTATCTTTTCCCCTTCTTTCAAATTCTCTTCTTTCAAAATGATACATTAATACTTCGTTATACAAACCTCCCCCCCTTTTTCTTTACTGGAGTAATTGGAAGTTCTCCCCTCAAGAGAGAAAGATTTATATTTTACAAATGCTGGTTGAAAGTATGAGTTTCTCAAAATAAGGGAGTAAACCTCCTCAGTCAAGTTAGGAAAATGTTTGAATTGTTTTCCCATATTTGTAACATAATGTCCCTTGATGTAGTCCCCAGGAAGTATTGGAGAAAAACTCGAGTTAATTTTAGCCCCTGCGAGTAGCTCTGCTCTTTAGTTGTTTCTGCTTGAACGATCCTTAAAGCTGCGCGACTGTGCGATCGTGCGCACATTCGCGCTGCTTTAATAATATATCAGAATCACAGTAATTATGTTAGGAACCAATTCCTTTTGGTGTTGATGTTAGTTTTAACCCAAAATTGTATTCTGCAGCCTTTCTGGAGGGAGCAGGTTGCTCTCTAAAGATTGTTGCAGTCAAGGAAAAACGCTAAGCTGTCAGCTAAGAAAGCAACAGCTGACGACAGTCGGTTGCATGTAAGCAGCGTTTGCTCTTTTCTAGTCGCCCCTTAAGCTTTTCTGTGTTCTGTGTTTTGGTTTAAACACCAAGGGTTTTAATAGGAGGTGACATAGGCAGGCAGTAGAAATGGATATTCCCTCATTACAAGAGCAATGACTCTGTTGTTTAAATGTCCTTCTTTCTTCTCCTTGTTTTAAAGAAGTCCTGCCTTCAAGAAATAAAACCACACTAAAGTCCTTGCTGTTAGGAGAGAATAAAATATTAACGTAGTCTAGACCTTAAAGCTAAATCTCAGTTCTGGTTCTGTGACTTAGTTCTGAGGAGTGTCTCAGCTTCCAAAGACTGGACTATAGGGGACTGGTGGCCCCTTGTGGGCTCTTTTTATCCTGTCCAAACAAAGGGATGGTTATGTAAGAAAGCAGATTAAGAAAGATTTTTTTTATTAATCATTATGTTAAAGGAAATTATAGTCACTGTGGTATGTATTGATATGAACAAATCTGTGTTTCTTTCTGCTTCTAAAAAGTATATACTTGGAAAATGTGGAACCGAGTCACATGATCCAGTGGGAGGGTATAAATGACCCCTCCTAAGGTATTTTTTTTTTTTTTAGGTCAGTAACTTCTGATCAGTGGTGAAGGAACGTTCCTCAGTGTGGAGTGCAGACCATTTATGTTTTCTTTTTTGGTTTTAATTTTGAAAAAAAAAAAACTGTTACTGTATCAAGCTGGTTCAAGACGAAGTGAATATTGAAGAAGTTGCCAGACTGAAGAAAAAGTTATATATATAATTTTTTTAATAAACATCCCACTTAAACCAGGTGGGTTGCACCTTACTTGGCGTATTTTTGTCCATCTTTATTCCCACACCGTTACATGTGGTGTCAACAGTGGGATATTTTTGCCGTCCTACCATCTAGGAGAAGGAAGAGACATGAAGTGGCGGGTATTTGTCTGGATACCCAAGTTGGACATGCCAACTGGTGGACAACCACAAGGCACCCTCACTAGACAGATGGCAGCCCAGACCGGGGCTCAGTTATTGACTGGACTACCTGATGTGTGTCCCAAGGTTAAGAGACAACCTTCTGAGAGGTCTGAGGAACCTGATGAACCTGAAGATGACCTTCCAACAGAACATTTGTTGGAATCAGAGGATATCGAGAAGGAGGTGGACGCCTCATATATGGAGCAAGCACCAATGGAGGATGTGGGTGAACTTATAAAATGGCTGTGTGTCCGACAGGTCCAATTGGATAAAGAAAGAGAACTGGATAGAAGGCGTCAAGATGCCAAATGGGCGGACACTATGCGAGTGTTACAGGCTATCAGGGTGGAACACGCTGAATGACCTCAAGGCCCAAGGGATATTAAATTAGTGCATTTACAAGACACTGACGACATTGAGGCATATTTAACAACATTTGAAAGGGTGGCGCAAACATGTGGATGGCCGAAGGAACAGTGGGTTGTGCGACTTGCCCCACAATTAACTGAAAGAGCACAGGTTGTATGTAACCGTTTAGCTATACAAGTGGCTGATGAATATGACTATGTAAAGAAGGAGATACTCCGGAGGTATGACATAAACACGGAGGCATATCGACAGCGGTTTCGTTCTTTAAAGATGCAGCCAACAGATGCCCCCAGAGAGGTATATGCCCGCTTAAAAGACCTTAGCGATAAATGGATTTAGCCTGAAAGTAAGACCATTCATCAAGTAATGGAGGCCATCACCATTGAACAATGTATTAAAATTCTTCCTCAGGATGTACAACTCTGGGTCAGGGAACACAAGCCTGAAGGAGCTGAAAAAACTATTGAATTAGCCAAAGACTTCCTGGCAGCAAGACCATCGCGGGGAAGATATACAGGGGGATCTGTCCACACGCCTGCTACTACCCTGGTAAGAAACACCTTTACCTCCGATACTTATAGAAATAGATCAGATGTCAGAAAAGAGAGAAGGGAAAGAATACCCCTGTCAGAGGTAGTGTGTCATGGCTGCAAAAAGAAGGGACATGTGATCAGAAATTGCCCTATAACTAAGAAGGATTTTGGACTTTTGGCTCTGGCCAATTGGGCTCCATATATTACAACGGTTAAAATGGGACCCCACAAAATCATAGGACTGTTGGACTCTGGGAGTCAACAAACCTTGGTGAGTGCTGACCTAGTGGAAGGAATAAAGAAGATGGAAGGAGGGACTAGGGTCACTTGCATTCATGGAGATACACATTATTACTCAACTGCCCCAATGAAAGTCACTATTAATGGAATTACCAATGACATGGCAGTAGGAGTGGTACCTCATTTGCCTGTTCCAATGATCATAGGACAAGACCATCCAAACTTTTCTAAATTAATGGAGAGACATGATCTATCACCTGTAGTAGCGGTAGCTACATGTTCATAAACCAAGCAGGCAAACGAGCAGATGGAGTCTGTGTTCTCCTTTTCGGATGAATTACTCGAGGTCCCAGGGAAAACACGAAAAGGGAAGGCAGAAAAACGAAAAATAAAAAAGGACTGGCAAAACCAAAAGTTTAATGGACTCATGAGTCAGGGACCAGAGACTATAGCACAAGAACAAAAAAATTATGAAACACTTAATCAGTTTTTTTTTTTTTTTTTTTTTTTTTTACAGGTTAACAAGAATGGCAATGATGGTACTCCCAAGTTCTTACTCTTGAATAATATGTTATATATAGAGTGTACTAACCCAAAAAATGGGGATAAAGTGTTACAATTGGTTGTGCTAGAGAAATTTCAGAAAGGGATAATGCAACTGGCACAGGATATCCCTCTAGCGGGGCATTCTGGGAGAGACACCACTTTAAAAAGAATTTTAGATCACTTTTATTGGCCTAGAATACATGAAATGGTAGCTGAATACATTCAGAGTTGCCCCGATTGTCAAAAGGTCGCTAAAATAGGCAGAAAGGATATGGTACCTCTCCAGAATATCCCTATAGTTAGCCAACCGTTTGATAGAATCACCATGGATGTAGCAGGCCCCTTGGAGACCAGCTCTAAAGGTAACTGATTTATTTTGGTTATCTGTGACTATGCCACCCGCTACCCAGAAGCGATTCCAATGAGAACAGTTACAGCTCAAAGAGTGGCCGAAGAACTGGCAAAGGTGTTTTGTAGAGTAAGTATCCCTAAAGTGATACTAACGGGTAGGAGAACAAATTTTACTTTGGTATTATTGGCAGAATTATATAGATTACTGGGCATTCAGGCAATACAAACTTCCCCTTATCACCCCAAAACTGATGGCCTGACAGAGAGATTTATTCAGACCTTAAAAAGAAATGTTAAAAAAATACGTTAGTGAAGGAGGTAAGAAATGGGATCTATACCTACCCTATCTCCTGTTTTCATATAGAGAGGTACCACAGGCCTCCACAGGTTACTCCCCTTTTACCCTTCTGTATGGTCGTAACCCTAGGGGACCTTTGGATGTGATTAAAGACTCTTGGGAAGAAAATATCAAGATAGGAAAAAAAGGGGGTCTTAGAGTATATGATGGCTTTAAGGCAACGTCTAAAAAGATATATCACTTTAGCTCATCAGATGTTGAGTGACAAGCAGGCCCAACAAAAGAAACATTATGATACAGGGGTAGGACATAAACAATTTGTCCCAGGTGATCAAGTGTTACTACTCCTACCTGCCAGTGAAAATAAGTTATTAATGAAATGGCAGGGGCCTTTTAGTGAGGTTAGACAGGTAGGCCCTGTAACATATGAAATACAGATGCCTCATAGAAAAAATAAAAAGCAGGTATATCATGCCAACTTGTTAAAACTATGGCATGGGAGACCCAAAGCAGAGAATTTAAGTGGTTACATACAAACTGAACCACAACAATCTGAGCTAGATATAGCCTATGAAAGATTGGAACATAGGGGTCAACTTCAGGAGATACACATCAACCTTTCACTAACTACAACACAACACACACAGTTACAGCTGCTGTTAAATAAAAATGCTGACACATTTACTAGTGTACCTGGTCGAGCGGAAGGCATACAGCATGAGATCAGGTTAACCCAGAATAACCCTATCCATCAGAAACCGTACCGGTTACCGGTACAGGTCAGAAAGGAGGTAATACAGGAGGTAAGGGCCATGGAACAACTGGGAATAATACAACCCTCCTACAGTGCCTGGTCCTCACCTATGGTGATAGTCAATAAGAAGGAAGGTGGGATTCGCATATGCTTGGATTTCCGAAAGCTGAATGCCGCTTCCCTCTTTGATATCCTATGCCCGGATAGACGATATTATTGACCGCTTAGGAGGTGCCAAGTATATATCTACCCTTGACCTTACAAAGGGACACTGGCAAACCCCCCTTTCCCCACAGTCTAGAGAAATCACTGCCTTTAGCACTCTGGTAGGCCTATATGAGTTTCCAACAATGCCATTTGGCCTGCACAGAACGCCAGCCACTTTTCAGCACTTTATGGATCAAACACTGCAACCCTACACAACTTTTTCAGCTGCCTACCTGGACAGTGTAGTGGTATTTAGTCCAGACTGGGAAACTCGTACACCATCTAGAAGAAATAATTAAGGCTTTACAAAGTACAGGGGTTACCATTAATCCCAACAAATGTAGTCTGGGTCAGACAGAAACAAGGTACCTGGGGTACATAATTGGGAATGGGGTCATTAGGCCTGAAGTTCGTAAGGTGGAGGCAGTATCTAACAGTGAAATTCCCCGAACAAAAAAAACAAGTATATGCTTTTCTAGGGTTAGCCAGTTATTACCATCGCTTTATCCCTAGATTTTCAGCTATAGCAGGACCCCTAACAGAGTTAACCAAAAATAAGTACTCGAATAGAGTAGAGTGGACAAAGGAATGCAATGAAGGATTTAGAATGATCAAAGCTACTCTATGTGCCTATCTGGTTTTGAGAAGTCCAGACTTTGAAAAACCTTTTTTTTTGTACAGACCGATGCCTCAGGAGTAGGTTTGGGAGCTGTTCCTACACAAGTTATAGAGGGGGAGGAACATCTGATAGTATACATGAGTAGGAAATTACATGTAAGGGAACGTAAGTATGCAACAGTAGAGAAAGAATGTTTGGCCCTTAAGTGGGCTATAGAAGCTCTTAAATATTCTCTCTGGGGATCAGAATTTACTGTCGTTACGGACCATAACCCCCTATGCTGGTTACACCAAATGCGGGGAAAAAAACCCAGAATAATGAGATGGTATTTGGCCCTTCAACCATACCATTTTAAAGTCATTCATAGGAAAGGGAGTGAACACAAGAACGCTGATTATCTATCCCGATATGGAGCAGAAGTTGAAAATATACCTGTGGAAAACAGAACATTATCAAAGGAATGAATATTTGCAGGAAATGCAGAACTTAGTACTATATGGATCTCAGGGAAATTGTAGTATTTAGGATACGTTATGATTATTATTTGTCTTATGATGGAGTGTGTAACGTCATAGGGTACCTGAGATGGAGCTTCTTGGAAGAGGGTGGGCCGGATCTCCTCCAACCCTCAGAGTTTTAGGGGGTTGGACCATGTGGTCACTATACTAATTTCCAAAGGAGATAGTAGGAACGTATTCCTAGGTTTCTGTTATCCCAGGGCAGGTTTGGAACTGTCATAATTGATGTCAGTCCCTAGATGTCTCAGGGGCCCTGGGATGGAACTCCTGAGAGTGGGTGGGCGGGAGTTCCACCCTCCTCTGGGGAATTTAAGCTTTTTAAAAATTAAAAGAGGAAATCTTACCTCTTTTCCTTAAGGGGTGGTAAATGTGACAGGGCTATTACCTGTCACATACTGATGTACCATTTCTTTATAAGGTTGGAACCATCTGTCTTTCTTTCTGCTGGAGCTGTCCCATTCTTTTCTCGATAAGGAGGCAGGCCACCTTCTTATCAGGTAATAACCCCCCCCCCCCTCTTCTTCTATAATCTTTTCCCCTTCTTTCAAATTATTTTCTTTCAAAATGATACATTAGTACATCGTTATACAAACCCCACCACCCCTTTTTCTTTATTTGAGTAATTGGAAGTTCTCCCCTCAACAGAGAAAGATTAATATTTTATAAATGCTGGTTGAAAGTAGGAGTTTCTCAAAATAAGGGAGTAAACCTCCTCAGTCAAGTTAGGAAAATGTTTGAATTGTTTTTCCATATTTGTAACATAATGTCCCTTGATGTAGTCCCCAGGAGGTATTGGAGAAAAACTCCAGTTAATTTTAGCCCCTGCGAGTAGCTCTGCTCTTTAGTTGTTTCTGCTCGAACGATCCTTAAAGCTGCGCGACTGTGCGATCGTGCACACGTTCGCACTGCTTTAATAATATATCAGAATCACAGTAATTATGTTAGAAACCAATTCCTTTCGGTGTTGATGTTAGTTTTAACCCACAAATAACATTCTGCAGCCTTTCTGGAGGGAGCAGGTTGCTCTCTAAAGATTGTTGCAGTCAAGGAAAAACGCTAAGCCATCGGCTAAGAAAGCAACAGCTGATGACTTAGTCAGTTGCATGTAAGCAGCGTTTGCTCTTTTCTAGTCGCCCCTTAAGCTTTTCTGTGTTTTGGTTTAAACCCAAAGGGTTTTAATAGGAGGTGACCTAGGCAGGCAGTAGAAATGGATATTCCCTCATTACAAGAGCAATGACTCTGTTGTTTAAATGTCCTTCTTTCTTCTCCTTGTTTTAAAGAAGTCCTGCCTTCAAGAAATAAAACTACACTAAAGTCCTTGCTGTTAGGAGAGAATAAAATATTACCTTAGTCTAGACCTTAAAGCTAAATCTCAGTTCTGGTTCTGTGACTTAGTTCTGAGGAGTATCTCAGCTTCCAAGGACTGGACTATAGGGGACTGGCAGCCCCTTGTGGGCTATTTTTATCCTGTCCAAACAAAGGGATGGTTATGTAAGAAAGCAGATTAAGAATTTAGATTTTTTTTTTTTTATTAATCATTATGTTAAAGGAAATTATAGTCACTGTGGTATGTATTGATATGAACAAATCTGTGTTTCTCTCTGCTTCTAAAAAGTATACACTTGGAAAATGTGGAACCGAGTCACATGATCAAGTGGGAGGTATAAATGACCCCTCCTAAGTTTTTTTTTTTTTTTTTTTTTTTTAAGGTCAGTAACTTCTGATCAGTGGTGAAGGAAGGTTCCTCAGTGTGGAGTGCAGACCATTTATGTTTTTCTTTTTTTTTTTTTTTTTATTTTGAAAAAAAAAAAAAAAAAACTAAAACTAGTACTATCAAGCTGGTTCAAGATGAAGTGAATATTTTAGGAGTTGCCAGACTGAAGAAAGAGTTATATATATATATATATATTTTTTTTTAATAAACATCCCACTTAAACCAGGTGGGTTGCACCTTATTTGATGTATTTTTGTCCATCTTTATTCCCACACCGTTACAAACAATAAAATAACAGTAACACTAACCTGGTGATTCATTATAGTACAGTATAGTTCCGCTCCTTCTTGAAGGCTTCTATGGTAGTAAGCTCTCTTGTCACATGAGGGAGAGAGTTCCAGAGTGTTGGCACTGTATAAGAAAAAGTGCAGGCACCAGATGCTGTCAAATGCACCCTTGGAACCTCTAAGAATCCCCCGTTATCTGAGGGGAAGGGACAAGCAGGGTGGTAGGGCCGAAGGATGTCTTGTAGATAGCCAGGCTCCTAGCTATGTAGGGCTTTAAAGGTCAGAAATTCAACCTTGAAGGTGATCTGCCCCTAACAGGCAGCCAGTGCAGACAGCACAGCACAGGTGTAATGTGACACGATCTCAACAGACTGGTCAACAACCTGGCTACAGTATTCTACACTAGCTGCAGACAGTGACGAGCAACCCCTGATAGCCCCAGGTAGACAGCATTGCAGTAACTGAGCCGCAAGGTCACAAAAGCATGAACCAGTGATGGCAGATCGCCCGGAGATATCAGGTGTCTAATCCTGGCAATGTTCCTCGGGTGATAAAAAGCGCTCCAAACCATGGCTGACACCTGAGACTTAAGTGTCAAACCACAGTCCAGAACCACACCAAGATTTCCCACCCCAGCTGAAGTAAGCAACTGGGAATCCCCAAGCCTAAGCCCGGAGACTCAACTAGATTGTCCACTCGCCCCCAGGTGACCAGCTTGCACCACTAGTACTTCAGTATTATCCGGGTTCAACCTCAGCCAGTTGGCCCTCATCCAGTCCTGGATCACGGCGAGGCACTGATTAAACACTGAAACTACCTCCTGCTGCTCGAGTGCAAAAGACAGGTATAGCCGAGTCCTGTTGGACTTATGATTCGACGTCTTTGAAACCATTTGGACTGAACGATATTTTGGATTATACACCATTTTTGAAAATATAGCTACTTGTGTATTTAGTTACAGCCGTCCTTTATACCAAAATAGTTTTGGCTTTGGTTATCTATACATTTTTTCTATTGCTCATAGGAACTACTTGATCAGATTGGTTGTTCTTAATCATGTTTATATTAATATTAGGGTTAGACTTATATCCATGAATTATTGGTTGTTGCTCCCCAAAAGTTAAAAAGAATAACATTTTTACTCTCTATTTGATCTCATAATAGGTTGCAAGAATTATTTGTCTGCCCTATCTGGTTGTCGCTCCCCAACAAAAGGTGGTCAAATATTTAGTGGGAAGTCAAATGAGAAATGCAACTTTGCTTGAAGCACATAAGGATTACAAGACTGTATTGCGTGGAACTTAAAAGTGACTGCACTGTTTGGCCATCTCGTGTTATAATTGTTAGTGTAACTTTACAAGGTCACTGTATTTTGGTTGTGTCTATTGCATGATTATAGTAGTTCAATAGGGGATTAAGTGTTCATAGAGACATGGAAAAAAAAGACTGCAGAAGGAGATCAAGGGTCCATCTAGTCTGCCCATGTGTTCCTTGGACCTTCTCAGATCCCAGCACCTAACCCCACTTCTACCTAGTGCCTCCTACTGCTCCTGTTGCTTTTTTTTTTTTTTTTTTTTAACTATTTTTATGCGCCTCCTCATCTGAAGAACTCTCTCCAGCATCCTCCGGCTACCTCTACCTCCCGCTGTAACAGCTCCTCCACTCCATCACCCCCGGCCCAGCACATCCCCTGGGTCTGAACCCTCTGGGGAAGGGCCACCCTATCCACCCAGGGTATTCTATCTAAGTACTGAGCTCTGGGTCCAGGGGGGAGGGAATGGAGAGGGAGTGTCCTGCTGTGGGAGTGTGGGTCAGGGAGGTGCCTTCACCCATCTTCAGCAGGAGGGGGTATTTTCTTTTTTTGCAGACCCCTGCAGAACGCGGCTAGCAAGGCAACATTGTGCCGCAGCTCCACTTCCAACATATGCCCTTTCGTCATCATCCCTGGCTGCCACAGAGGCGCTCCATGAGCGGACGCTCCCCTAAGCCCTCCCTGGGAAGAGAGAGCAGTACACCGGACTCTCGATCTCTTATCTCCCCTGCCGACCCCAGACAGTCCGGGCTCATTCCTGAACCTGGGTCACCAACATGGTGCAAGGTGTGGCGCCCAGTGCCTCAACCCTCAGCGCCACCGGGCCGGCCCCTGCTCCTGTTGCTTTTGATCGTGCTTTAGCCTTGTCCCACCCCAGTTTGAATGATGTCACAGACTTTGCTTCCATTACTTCAGCTGGCAGTTTATTCCATGGCTCCATAACTCTTTCTGTAAAATAGTGTTTCCTAAGCTCCCTGCTGAAGCCCCCCCACCCCACTCGTGTCCTCTAGTGTTAGAACCGGAGACTCTGTTGAACAGGTCCAAGGATGACACCTTATTTATTCCTCTCAGGAACTTGTATGTTTCAATCATATTTTTCTCTCCCTCCTTGTCTCCAGTGAGAACATATTTAATGCTTCCAGACGCTCCTCGTACGAGTGCTATTAAATGCCCTGGATCATTTTGGTTGCTCTCCTCTGAACAGCCTCCAACCTGCTTATATCCTTTTTCAGATGTGGACTCCAAATCAGGACACAATACTCCAGATGGGGCCTTACCAGGGACCTGTAGAGTGGCAGTGTTAATTCCTGCCTCCTGCTGTCGAATCCCCTCCCTACGCACCCCACCATTTTGTTGGCCTTGCTATAAGCTTTGTTGCATTGGCTTGTCTGTTTAAGGATGCTGCTTATGATGACACTTAGTACCCATTCTTCTTGTGTGGCACTGAGCTGGACTCCGTTGAGGTGATACTCTATCTTTGGGTTCCCTTTACCCAAATTTATCACCTTACATTTTTTTGTGTTGAACTTCAGTTGCCAGATATTGGACCATCTTTCCAGCCTCTGTATGTCTTTTTGTAGGTCCTTAACCACCTCTTCACTGTCAACCCTTCCTCATAGCTTGGTATCATCCACCAATAGGGCAATTTTGTCCTGAATACTTACACCAATGTCACTGATAAAGGCATTAAATAGGACTGGCCCAAACACTGAGCCTTGCGGCACACCACTAGTGACCGCACCTTCATCAGACCTCACCCAGTTGACCACTACTCTCTGTTTTCTGTCCCTAAGCCAATTACCTACCCAACTGACTATGCACTTTGTTGCACCCAGGTTCTCCAACATTTTCAGCAGGCGGTTGTGCAGCACTGAATCAAAGGCCCTACTGAAATCGAAGTAGAGGAGGTCCACTGGGTGTCCTCTGTCTAGTTCCCTAGTGACCCAGTCAAAAAATGTGATTAGGTTCATTTGGCATGACCTTCCTTTCATGAATCCATGTTGCCTGTCATCCTGCAGACTGTTCTTATTTAGGTACTCTACCAAGTCTTATTTTATTAAGGTTTCTATCAGTTTCCCCACTACTGACATAAGGCTGACCAGTTGGTAGTTGTCTGCTTCCTCCCAACTCCCTCCCTTTTGAAGAGGTACCACATCAGCTCTTCTCCAGTCTCCCGGCACTACCCCCGTCTGAAGTGATCTGCTGAATAAATGTTCTAAGGGACCTGCCAATTCACTTGCTAGCTCCTTTAACATCCTCGGGTGTATTCCATCAGGCCCTGGTGACTTGTCTTCCCTAAGTTGATCCAGGGCCTCTCTAATCCTACTGTTGGTAATTGATGGTGCTTCTATTTGTGGAACACCTTTGTCAGCAGCCTTGATGCCACTGTCTGATACTGGGCCTTTGTGTTCCTCAGTGAACCCTGAGAGAAAAAAGTTGTTCAGAACAGTGGCCTTCTGCCTATCCTCCTTCACTACTCTGTCACCATCTTAGAAATCTATTCCTCCCCTTTTCTTTATTCTTGTATAAACTGAAAAAAAGTATCTGTTCCCTTCTTTAACCCCTTCCGCAAGCCGAAGCTCCATTGCGCCCTTAGCTGATTTCACCATACTTTTTGCTTCTCTGTTCTTCTGAACGTAGGCTTCTCATGCGCGGTCTTCCTGAGTTCTTTTATAGTTCCAATAGGCCTCCCTTTTGGTGCTGATTGTGGTCCTTACCTGGTTACTGAATCATATTGATTTTTTGTGTTTGTTCTTTTTGGTCACCGTTTTTACCCACATCCTGGTAGCCTCTAAAATGGCTAACTTAACCAGCACCCATAATTCTTCCACATCTAAATACTCATGCTTCTGACTACGCCCCTCATTTTGTCAGAACTGGCTCCTCTAAAGTTTAAGACCTCTGTCTTGGATTGTGATTTTTCTACCCTATGGCTAACTCAAACCACAGAGAGTTGTGGTTGCTGTTGTCCACCCCTGTAGCCCTTACTGCCTCTAAGTGAGGACCACATCCAGGATGGTGTCCAGCCTAGTTGGGGGCACTAACTAGTTGTGTAAGTAGGCAGTCTTGTGGGGCATCAACCAACTTTTGGCTCCTAGTAAAACCTTCCACTGGGATGCTCCAGTTAACATTGGGCATATTCAGATCTCCTCCAACCACTGTATCCCCTTTTTGTGCTATACCTCTGATCTCCTCTGGGAGCTCTTCATCCCTGCCCTCAGCCTGCCCCAGAGGCCAGTATACCATACCTATGTGGATCCTCTCCCCCGTTACCGAGCCGAGTACCATTCATAGGGATTCCACACCCTCCTTTTTGATGCTATCTACTGAGATGGCCTTTACCCCTCCTTTACATATAATGCTACCCCTCCCCCCTGCCCTCCCATCTATCCTGTCTGAATAGGGCATAGCCCAGGACCGAAAGGTGCAAGTCGTCTTTCTCCAAGGCCCAAGTCTCTGATGGACACCAGGTCCACTCGGGAATTTGTCATTATTGCTTGCAGGTCTCTTTTGTTTCCCAGGCTTCTGGCATTGATGCATTCCCCTTTCCATTGTCTGGTACTCCTGCTGCTATTCGCTACTATTGGTTCTGCTCTTGGGCCTGCGGATGCGTTGCTCTGTGTTCGGTTAATCAATAGTTTCCAACCCTTTTCTATGTGTTTTCTTAGGCCATGGGAGAGAAATTCCTTTCCCTACCTGTTCTGCCCCTCTGGATACTCCTGGATAAGCGTCAAAATTCTTACTAATAAGCAGCTAGCTGATCGGATGCGAATCTCCGAGCTGTTCCCTCTACACAGCTTTAAAAGTAAAAATAAAAGTTAAAAAGTGCCCGAGAGTACAGAAAACTTATACCCTGTGGTGTATGAACATAGGATGGATGACTATCTGACTTCGGGAGCCTCGAAAAGCCAGAGGACTGCAGCAAAAAATGCAAAGAAAGGGGGAGATGGTGGCGGCCTGGTATCACTGTCGGCGGCAGAGGTTGCTGCTTTGGGGAGAGAAGTCACAGGGCAGGTCATCGCAGTGTTGGAGCCCCATTTAATAAAACTTGAAGGGAAGTTGGACTTAAAACTCCAGGAAATCCAGGAATAACAGATGGTGCAAGCAGGTAGAATTTCGGAGGTGGAGGAGAGAATCTCACATATTGAGGATGAGCTGCTGGCGACTCCTGGGCAAGTTGTGGCCCTCCAAAAGGAGCTGAACAACTTAAAAGAAGCCTTTGATTACCAAGAAGATTATCATAGGCGATTAAATCTGAGGCTGAGAGGTTTGCCAGAGGGTATGGAGGAGGAGAATGTGCTGGATTTTTGTGCATGAGTGTTGCCTGGCTTGCTGGGCCTCCAGCCCGCGAAAGGGAGGTTTAAGCTCGAGAGGGCTCATAGGGCTGTGATGCCCAAGCCAACGAAAGAACAGTCGCCGAGGCAAATAATATTTAGGTTCCACCACTTTCAAGACAGAGAGCTAGTGCTAAAGGCTTTTAGAGAGAAGGGGAAGGTGGAGCATGAGGGCCACCATCTATATATGTCGCAGGATTATTCGGCCCGGTTGCTGAAGAGAAGGAAATTGTTTAATAACTCCATGCAGCAACTACGAGACCTGAAGATCGAGAACTTCCTGGTGTACCCGGCCACTTTAAAAATAAAACATGAAGGGGCCACGTACTCCTTTTGGGAGGTGGAAAAAGCAGAGGAATTCATGAAGAATCTGAGGAAAAAGTTGCGCTGAGGAATGGCCCAGGAACTGAGCAAAGGAGCTGGGAACTCTGTCTAGATATTTAAGCAAAGGAGGAGAGACTGTATTTGCAGCTACCGTTTGTTTGTGTTTTGATCTGCAGTATCGATGTTCAAGTTTTTGCTGGAGAAGAAAGAGTGATTACTGGCAAAGTTTATTTTGCAACCGCTATCTGTGGAAATGGACTGGTGGACTGTCCTGATGGTGGTGGAGAGAACTGAAGGGGGCATATGTGAAGGCTGTTTGAAGTGCCATTTTGGGACGGGAGCCAACATTACGTGACACAAATACCCGGATATGAAAAGGAAGGCCCGAGATGCTTGAGAAGAGAGAGACTGGCTGGAAAAGCGTACGGGTACAGGTAGGAGGGCGGCAGGGAGAGGGGCTTGGCGCGGTGGCTTTTAAGTGTGGCCTAATCTCCCTGCTTGTTCTTTCTGATAACCCCAACCATTTCCTTTTGGAGTACCCATGTGGAGCAGGCAAAGGGGGGAGTCCAATGTAGGCAGAGGGATAAAGGAAGGGGAAAGGCTTCAAATTGGAAAAGAAGGGGGGCTGCATGGAGGACAGCAGCGGGGAAAGGAAACACTGGAGTTAACTGCAAGGAAGGGGGATAGTTAAAAGGGTGAAGTTACAGGGCGAGGGAAACAAAGTTAAACTGGATGTGGAGGGAGAGCGGGGGAGCATCTCTTTCAGTATCTGGGGATGAGCAGACACTCGAGTTGGGGAGACTGATAGTGTCTAAGGGAAGGGGAGATAAACAAGGGAGGGGAGAGGGAAGGAAGGGGTATGTTTGGATGAGGGTTATCTCAAAGAAAGGAAGGAGGGGTGGGAGTTCGGGAAGGGAAGGGAAAGTTGGAACATGAGAGACAGGGGGAGTTGTGTGAGGAAGAGGGAGGAGTGAATCTGATTAGGGATAGAGGGGAAGGAGCAAGTAGTGAAAAGGTTAAGGGGAGGAGGTATGGTAGGGACTGGGGGAGGTAGTAGACAAGGGAAGAAATGGAGGTAGGGGGAAACATGTACAAAGTTATAAGTTTAAAATGTTGTTGAGATTATTTTGATACTGTTTTTTTGTATGAACAAAGGGCAACCAATGAAACTAAGTATACGAGATTATCATGCTATTAGTGGTAAAAGTGAAGGTGAGAGGGAAAGAAATAACATATATCAATGTCTGTTAGCAAAAGTATTACTGCGATTACTTGAAATGTTCGAGGTATTATAAATCCAGTAAAGAGGTCTATGTTGTTGACAGCCCTCAAAAGAGAAGAAGCCCAAATAGCTCTATTACAAGAAACACACCTAACAGAGGCAGAGCACACCAAACTGGCCCGTGGATGGTTGGGGAAGTGTTAGGCGGCATCTGCCTCGGTACGTAAAAGAGGAGTAGTCATATTGATACATAAAGGCCTGAACTTGGAGGTGCAGAGGGAACTTAGGGACACCAAGGAGAGGAGATTTATTTTTACTTCAGGATCCCTGGATGGGGAGCAGATCACCTTGGGATCGGTGTATGCCCCAGCGGTACATGATTACCAATTTTATGCCTCTTTGCTGGATTTATTGGTTCGGGAGCAATTCCCAGGGTTAATAATGGTGGGGGGGGGGACTTGAACTGGGCAATGGACTCGAAAATGGACCACTCTGAAGGGAAAGGGAGAATGTCAGGGGAGATGCAACAATGGCAAGAGGGAATGGCAGAACTAGATTTGGTAGATGTATGGCGAACTGCAAACCTGGGAGTGAGGGAGTATACTTTTTACTCGAACCCCCACAAAACATGGACGTGGATAGATTACACTTACGCCACGAGCGAATGGTATGCTCGAGTATAGGAGACATGACACAGCCCTATACATATTTCGGACCACACAATGGTGGTAATGAAAGTACAAGGGAGGCAGAAACAGGGACCACCCCCCATGGAAATTCCCCACATATATGGCTCAGAATGAGGAATTTAGGAAGCATCTGGAGGACAGCTAGGATTTGTTTATGGCAACAAATGATAAAGAGGGGGTCTCAAAAAATATACTCTGGGAAACGGGCAAGGTGTTTATGAGGGGAGCAATTATTGAATATGTATCTCGGATAAAGAGGAAAAGGAGGGCACAAAGAAGTGAGCTGGAAAATAAAGTAAAGGAGTTAGAAATGAGGGTGGCCATGGAGAAAAGAGGGAGAACGTCCGAATGATGGACATGGTGAGGGAGGCTTTGAATGCACACTTGAGATCAGAAGCAGGGAGAGCTGGCTTACTTAACAAGAGATATGTATTTGACTGGGGAAATAAACCAAGGCCAATGGTGGTTAACCTTATGAAGGGAGGTAAGAGGATGAATAGAATTTTGGGGGTAAGAGATGATCAGGGTACCCTGCAGAGCAAGGATAAGGAAATTCAGAAGGCCTTCTGGGTCTTCTTTCAACGATTATATCAGGCAGGTGATACAGGAACGAAAGAAAAGATGTTAGAATTCCTAGGGAAGATAAAAGTTCTGAAAGCCATGCAGACACAGAGGGAAAAGTTAGGGAAACCAATAATGGAGGGGGAGGTGATGCAAGCTATCCAAAAATTGCAGAAGGGGAAAGCTAGTGGACCGGATGGGTATCCGGTGGAGTATTATAAACTGATGGGGGCCTGAACTGCAAGGGTGCGGTGTAAAGTGTTCCAACAAAATGAAGAGACGGAAGAGATTAGCTTGCCAGATACGTGTTATGATGCTGTCATATGCCTCATACCAAAGGAGGGGAAGGATCCGCAATTATGTGCCTCGTATCAGCCGATATCACTGTTAAATTGTGATTTGAAGATATTAGCTAAAGTTCTGGCCTGTAGACTGGAGGAGACACTCCCGGGGATGGTTCACCTGGACCAAACGGGGTTTATTAAAGGAAGACAGTCATATCATAATACAAGATGGCTGCATAATATACTTTGGAGAGCGAACAGGGGAAAGGAAGAAATAGGGATCCTTTCAATGGATGCAGAAAAAGCATTTGACAGGGTGGAATGGAACTACCTGTTTGAAATATTGGGGAGGTTTGGTCTGGATGAACCATTCCTGGGATGGGTAAAGGCGATGTATAGATGGCCCGGGCGCGGGTGGCAGTAAATGGAAGAAGGTTGGAGAGGTTTAATTTGGAGAGAGGCACAAGGCAGGGCTGCCCACTCTCCCCCTTATTATTTGCACTTGCACTAGAACCTTTGGCTGTAGCAATCAGAGACTGCAGGAGAATACAGGGGGGGAGGGAAGGGAGGTCACAACATAAATTGGCACTATACGTGGATGATATGCTGTTGTTTATGAAGGATCCTAGGCGATCGGTTCCCCCACTACTGTCGCTGGTAGTGGAGTTCAGGATATTCTCGGGTTACAAAATTAATTTGGGAAAGTCGGAAGTAATGTGGTTTAAGTGGGCTGGAGAAGAGGTAAGACAATGGGGACTCAAGGTGGTGGGGACGAGTCTGACATATTTAGGGGTCCAGGTAGGCAGATCCTTGGGGTCTCTATATAACTTAAACTACACCAAATTGATAAAAACTATCAAAGGGGATCTAAGAAGGTGGATGCAGCTACCCGTGTCATGGCTGGGCAGAATTAATATAATAAAAATGAATGTGCTGCCTAGGATTTTGCACTTTCTACAGATGCTACATCTGGGACTGTCTAGGGAGGATGTACACAGGTTGGAGAAGGCCTTCACTACCTTTATTTGGAAAGGGAAGCGCCCAAGAGTTAGTTTGGGGAGGCTAAAGGCAGATACAGAGAAAGGGGGCTTAAACTTCCCGGATTTGGGAAACTATTTTTTGGCTATACAGCAAAGATATGTGGCGGATTGGGTACATAAACCCAAGGTTGCCAGCTGGGTTGAACTGGAACAGGGAATGGCCCAGGGTAAAATAATGGCGTATCTCCAAAGTAAAAGGCTAAAGGCGTACAGGATGGGAAAAGAAATCAACCCCCTGGTAGTGCAGGTACTACTAGCCTGGAAGGCGTTAAGGAGAAAAGGTTGGCCACAAGGAAAGGAGACACTATTAATGCCTGTGGCGGGTAATCCCTACTTCTTGCCAGGGTTGGAAGACATAGGCTTTGGGAAATGGGAGCGAAAAGGAATAAGGAGTCTGGGGCACCTATTAGTGGGAAGGCGGTTCTGCTCATTACAGGAACTTTAGGAGGTGGTGAGAGAGATAGGTTCAGGTATTTACAAACAAGGGCATATATGGGAAGTCTGGGAAAGGAGAATAAAGGGATATATGAGGTGGACCCGGTGGAGATAATGATCTATGCAGCTCAAAATCAGGAGAAAGGGTTTAAAGGCCGGGCGGTGAAGAGAGGAAAGGTCATACTTCCTGATAAAACACTAAGAACTAAAAAATTGTGGGAACGGGACCTCAGTAGGGGCATAACAGATAAAAATTGGAAATTATTGCTCCCAATGCATTCTGGGATTATGGCATGCAATAAATATAAGGAGGCATATTTTAAATTTATCCACAGGGTGTACCACCCAACGGTGATCATGCATAAGGCGCACCTGGAAGTATTGCCTTTATGCGGAAGGTGTGGGTCGGGACGGGGGACATATATGCACTGCTTTTGGGAGTACCCGATACTGCAGAAATATTGGAAGGATGTGGTGTCCAGAGTGGGAAAGATTGCTGGGAGGGAGTTGCCACTGGATCCTTTGGATGTTTATTTGGGGTGGAAGATGGAGAAGAGGAGGAATGGACGTTATTACCTAGATGGATTAGGGTACTATATGTTCTGGCCCGTCATGGGATCCAGAATACTTGGGTCTCACAAGTTGCTCTGACAGTCCAAGGGTGGTGGAGGATGGTGCTGCAGACATTGGGGCTAGAGAGGCTAACCCACGTGATGGGGGGGAAGGGAGGAAGGATTTACAAGGCAATGGGCCCCTTTTTTGGTTTCTCTGTCGGAGTAAGAGAGTTTGGTATTATGGGAAGGTTTCATAAGCTGAGATAGGGAAGGAAGAAGAGAGATGGCATATAGAAAGCAGAACGAAGGAGTAAAAAAAGGGGGGCAGTGGAAACGCTTCAAGCAGAATAAAAGGGAAGATAAAAAGGAATGAAGTAAAGGAAGGTTAAAAATAGGAATGAGAAAAAGATTGGATGTAAAAAGCATGAGTATACTGGTTGCACTTTCACTTTAATTTAATCTAATTTAAGTAAGCTTAACTGGAATGGAACATGGTAATGAAGTGAAAAGATTGATTAATGTATGACATTGGCAGTAGAATGAATAAGTTGTATATTTGTCTGTTGAAGTTTGTTGAAAAGCAAATAAAAATAGTATACAAAAAAAATTCTTACTGTTTAGTTATCAGAGAGCACTATTTCTAATTGAAATGTGTTTAGAAAAAAATATGAGCACTGTTTACAGACTGTAGTCTAACAATTTTTTATGTTTTTCTTTTGCTATTTAGTTAAAATAACTGTTTGCTCCAGTCTTATTTAAACAAACTAGCTTTAAGATAGAAAGCATCTGTCTACAATTGGATTCAGAAGCATTCCTACATTTTTAACCTTTTCTTTTAATTGCTCACTTGTCCACTACATGGTCAATTTTAATTGTTAATGCATTTCTAGTTGATCTGTTATACAGCTTAAAGTGTTGATGTAATTAAAGAATGAATAACAATTGTTAATGAATTAACCTACGAAAATTGACTGGTGTATAAATAAGTGATCATTTGTGAGCAATACCCTGTTGAAGCCTCCTATTGTGAGGTGAAACACTGGTTGTTTGGTCTGGCTGTCTGCTTTCTCCTGCTGCACAGGAGTAAGTGCACTTATTTTTCAATGCTATGCACTTTATACTAAATAAAATTTGGGTCTGCAGTTCTGAGCGCCCATTCATACTGCTGGTTTAGTATTACTGATACATCTAAATCCCTACCAAACATAAACAGTCTATTTTTTGTACCCCACAAAATCTTACAGTGATAGCATTTCAAAGATTACGTGAAAGGGACACTGAAGCTCTGTGTAAAGAAAATTACCACCCTTCTTACGGTAATCTGAATAATTGTGAAACACTGCATTATAATTGGTAAAAAAAAAAAAAAAAAGGCTTGCAAGGTAATGCAGGGATAACCATAAAGCCAGCAGATAAACGGGGCAGTGTGGTGGTCCTTAACACAAATGACTATATAAAAGAAGTAGAACACTAGTTGGCTAACAGAATACTATAGCCTATTTACTGGGTTCAGATTCCACACTGTCCCTCAAGAAACAGTTAAATGAGTTCATGGATTTGGCATTTTCAGAAAACCTCATTAATGAAAGGGATTATTATTATTTTTTTTTTTCTTAGAGTGGACCACCCTTTTAGGCCTCAAATGGATGTGCTACCTAAGGTGCATAAATCTCTGAATAACCCACCAGGGAGACTTATTATATCAATGATGGGTTCACTCATGGAGCCCCTATTATAATTCATAGATGACCACATTAAGAACCTGCTTAAGTCCTTATCATCTGATGTTTTGGATACAACTGAAATGTTAAAAACTCTAGGGGTATTGGATATTGAGGATGACTGTGTTTTAGTCACCCTTGATGCTGAATCACTGTAAACTAATGTACCCCATATGGGGGGGGGGTCTAGCTATACTCAACTACTTTTTAGATAGAAGAGGTGTAGGGTGAGACACAGCACTGAACTACTGGCTGAGCTGACCAGACTGGTTTTTAAATATTAATGCCTATTATGAACAAATTCTATATTCAGCAAAAGGGCACCACAATGGGGGTGAAATTTGTACCAAACTACGCAAATCTTTTTCTAGGCTACTGGGAAGAAAAAGTTGTGGATAACTCTGACAGCAACCCAATTTTGGACCAACCTGTGGCCCAGAAATGATATATAGATGATATTCTTATGGTGTGGTGGGGTGGGAAAACAAAGTGCATGATTGTTTTTGATTTTCTGCAAAACAATTCTGAATTAAGATTCAATATGAATTTTAGCAACTCAGAAATTCCCTTTTAGGACACTTGGATACAAAAAAAGTGATGAAGGGGGCGTCCTTACCAGTATCTATAAAAAGCCCACAGATCAGAACGTGATCTTTATGGCAAGCAGTTGCCACCCTCGCCACACAATAAATAACATACCTATAATCCAGTTTTTAAGAGCCTGTAGAATTTGCAGCAAATGAGAAGTGTATGAACAAGAAAAGAATGAGCTTATTTCCAGATTTCAAGAAAGAGAGCCCCATGATTTGTGTATACATAATGCTACTGAGGTTAGTGACAGCAAAGATAGGGCAACCTTGTTGGAAAAAAGAGAATGTATTAACAGTTAACTGAAACAGTTTAATTTTATTACAACCTTTCTGTTAGGGCGCACAATGTGAATACAATTTTAAAAACACATTGGCTAGTCTTGGGCTGTTATCAGAGGTTTTAAGAGGTGGTGCAGCAGCCTCCCCGAATGGTGTATAGAAGGCTCAAAAATCTGAAGGATACCTTGCTACATACAGTACAAGCCGAGAGACCAAGGAATTGGCTCCCATCCCTACCCAAGGGCTATCGAAAATGCTGTAGATGTAATTTGTGCCCAGCAATAAATGAGTGCAGCAATTTGTTAAACCCAAGCAATGGACAGAGTTGTCACCATTAATTGTGACACAGACTATGCTATTTATGTAGCAACATGTGAATACAGGATGCAGTATGCTGAAAAAAACAAAAATAAAATTTAAGGAGAGGGTGAAGACCATATAAAAGTAATAAATAGTAGTAATAAGATATATAGGCTGGCAATGCACTTAAACTGCTGGTAACAGGGATGATCATAAAAGTCCATCGCAATTGAAAATGTGAGAACAGGCCCAAGAGGATGGGATTGTGACTTACTTTTGGCCAAACATGAAATGTTCTGGATCTTCAAATTACAGGACCATAAATGGCCTGGTGTGAATGACCAGACAGAGATTGCCCCATTTTTGGTGAAATGATTCAAATATGTGTAACTGAATATGTTTCTTAAAACCTTTGCCTTCAAGACTATGAAGAAGAATGAATGTTGCCCTTTATGAGGGATTTTTGGGAGAAGAAAAATGTAAGAAATGACAGTATCTTCATTTTGCTCTCTTCTTCTTTCCCACTCTGTGACTCCATTTCTCTAGTATCCTCAGTTGTTACAGCTACCTCCTTTTTCCTTTGTTGCACTTTTCTCTTCCTCCTCCCCTAACTTCTACTGCAACTCTGCCTCGTTATACCACACACACTTTCAATTTTCCTTTCTGATTCTCTAGGAGGTCAAGTCCAGGGTTGTGCCAGAAAACAGGCATATTATTGTCGAGTGCACCTACCTGGTTAACATAAACTAACTAAATAATACATCTTTCTCTGCTCTCCACTCCCCCTGGTTTTCTTGTTTTGATTACTTTGTCTACTTTTTTTTTTTGGTATTTACATTTTTTTTCACCCCTGGAGCCCTGGTAGGTGGCTTCGGCCCTCCCGACAGAGGAACTCTCTCTCTGGTCCCCACCACTCCTGTGCTAGGCAGTTCCAGATTATCCCCTGTGGATTGCCCCCCACAGCAGGACCGGGAGGAAACTGCTGGCTCCCCCCCCCCGCCCAGGAGACCCAATCCAGATTCTGGGGGCCACTATGGGAGCAGCAGACCATCATTGAGCCTGCCAGGCTCGATTTTCCTCCAGTTTTCGCCTGTTTCCCCCCACCTTGCCAATGTAAGGATGTCAACTTCCTGCATCCCGGCCCATACTGCCCTCCAGCCACCGCCAGAGGGCAGTCAGCGAGCAGGAAGACTAGTCCCCCGAGAGAGGAGAGCAGTACTCCACATGCTCGATCCTCTCTCCCCCCTGCCGACCCAAGCTTGTTCCCGAACCCAGGTCGCTGACGTGGTGCAAAGTGTAGAGACCAGCACCTCAACCTCCAGCGCCACTGAGCCAGCTACTTTGTCTACTTTCAATGCTGTTTCCAGTTTTTGTTATCTTTTATATCTCTAAAGTTGTTGCTCATATTAAAATGAAATAGGAAGTGCTCTAAATACTTCCACATATATCTTTAAAAAAAAAAAATAGGCACTCTAATTATGAATAGTATCTGCACCCTGTAAATATGGACTCACTAAGTCACTTTGTAAGTTGAACATATGATGTTCTAAAAGCCCGAGCACATGGCTTTCTGAATGTACAAAATGAATGTAGTACTAGGGGTCACTATTCTTGACAAAGCCCCAGAGAGGGGTGAAACACTAAACTTGTCCCACTGGTGTTTGTGGCAGCCCCTGTGCTGGAAGTTTGTTTTGCACAACAATAAAGAAGCATCCTTATGATTTACTTCAAGGACTTGCTTTATTTCTTTATCAGTGAGCCCATGCTTTTTCAAGAGAATTGATGATGACTACTGAAGGTAGAACAGTGAGCTCCTTCGAATGATCCTAACTGAACTATTAAACTAATAATGGGCAGCCAGGACCCTAAAGAGAGTTACTGTAAGTGTGGACAGGTGCTGCATGCACTGAATGTAATGCTTTTCAACAAGGCACAGTAAAGAGGCATTGATGCACCCAGCTATATATGCCTGGCCTAATCATTTACAGACTGAACTAACAGTTACCTGGGGGTAAACCAGTTACTTTACAGGTCAGGACTGCATCCCGAGTCCGGGGTACCTGTGCCCGAAGCTGTCTGCAAATTGACCTGGTGAAAGGAGAGTCACCCAGAGTGGCCAAATCAAAAGGGAAGAACCACTGGAAGAAAAAGCTGGCCACAGCGGATTTGGTGAGTCCCCCTACTTTCAGACCTATGGTAACATCAGGCAATATAAAAGTTCATGGTGTGCACCCTTCCCTGACAGCAATGTACCATAGCTGCAAATCTCCTAGACCTGGAAGGGGGGCTTACATGGGAATTTCTCCCAGCCACAACCTAGCTTTTACCTCTTTTGCAGTTGGATGAGTGACACCTGGCGCCAGTAAGTACAATCCTGCATGTCTCTGTTCAGTGGGGCACTCCAACTACCCTGAGAGCTCCCCATTGTGCGGCAGGCAGCTCTACTGCATTTCTGCCTTGACTGAAATCCAGGTCTGAAAGGCCATTAAGGTGTGTCCCTTAAGGGACAACCCCACAGCCACCAACTGATGCTCTCTCTTCAGTTGCCAGCTTCCAACTGCCAGGGGAAAGTATGGCTTATACCACTGCAGTAAGCCCTGGCCCCTGGCAATGACATCGCTGCCAGCTCTGGGGGTTAACCCTGTGGCTGACAGCCTGTCTGCACTGCCCAGTAAAGTATGTGGAACCACTCCCTGCATAACGCTCATACCCAGATGGATGGGTGGGGGGGGGGTGTTACACCATGCTCGAGGAAAACCACAAGTTTCAAGTTCCTTGGTTGAAAGTCAGCACAGTTATATTATAAGCAGCTGAAAATGGAGCAATCGTGTTATGTAAAGAAAATGTCATTAAATACCTGTGCAAACAGCTGATTGTCAAAAACAGCAGCTAATTCCAATAAAGCAGAAGCAGGATTTTTATTGTCAACCAGCGACATTCTCAGAGGAAAACAGGCAACTGCTATTTTAAACTTTTTTGTACTTAATGTGCAAAGAGAACCCAAGCAACAAAGTATACTTTCAAGAAAAATGTTCTATAGCATTTGGTTTTACTACTTAGTGGATTACATTATATAGCTTTAGATGAAGTTGGGGAGTGGTCTTTGACAGGTAGGATGCTCAGTGGTTTTCTGTGAGGTGCTGCCCATCTATGACAAAGGGAAGGGGAGTGATCTCTGCACAGAGAGCTTCAACTCATGGTTGAAGGAATGGTGCAGCGAGGAGGGGTTGGGCTACACTGAGGACTGTGAATCCACCTGGATGGATAAGGACCTATACAGGGGTGATGGCCTGCATCTGTCCGTGAGGGGAACCACAGTGCTCAGTGGATGGTTTAAATGCTACTTTGAACATTTAAACTAGCCAAGGGAGGCGAAGGAAGGAATCAGGGAGGCAGAAAGTGCACCCCAAGCTAAGGTAGACAATAGGGAAAACATGAGGGTAGAGGAACCCCTGAGGGTGCAAAGTGAGGAAGGAAGCAGGGTGATAGAGACAAAGGGGGATGGAAACAGGAACATGAAAAAGACAGGGGGGAAGGAGAAAAGGGGGTGGTGGTAACTAGCAGAGTGCTAATGAAATCTGAAAGGCCATGAGTATGAATGCTAGAAGTCTAGGGAAATAAGATTCTGGACCTGCAGGCCATCATGGCAGAGGCTGACCTGGATACTGTTGCCATTACCAAATCAGGGTGCACTGAAAACCATGACTGGAATATGACCATACCAGGCTATACTCTGTTTAGGAAAGACAGGGTGGACAGGAAGGAGGCGGTGTGGTGCTTTATGTAAGGGAAGGCATAAAAACAACAGAGATACAAGCAATACAGGTGGCATAGGTACTGTGGGTCACTCTGAAGATGGAGAACAGAGCCACTATTCACATTGGCAAGATCTACAGACCTCCGGCACAGGGTGAGGAGTTAGAAAAGGTACTGGTAGAAGCCACTGGCAAAATGGCAGAGAAGAGGAGGTGCTGCTGGTGGGGAAACTTCAATCTGCTGGATGTAGAATTGAGCCTCCAAGCTGCGGCTTCAACTGGGAGCAGGGACATCATGGACTCCCTGCAGAGGGTGTTCTTCAGGTAACTAGTCAGTGAACCCACTTGTGATGGGCAATACTGGATCTGGTTCTCATTAACAGGGACAGTGTTGCAGTCGTCAAGGTGGGAGGCCATCTGGGGACCAGTGATCACTGTACAGTGTGGTTCAATATAAGAACAGCTGCAGAATCAAACCACACAAGGGTGAGGGTCCTGGACCTCAGAGGGCAGATCTTATAAAGATGGGTGAATGCCTCAGGGATGATCTGGGGGGGATCTGGGTGGGGTGGACGAGCAGTGGGCAATGCTAAAAGGGACCATAGTGAGTGCAACAGAACCCTGAGTCAAGCAAGTGAACAAAAGCAAGAGGAAAAAGAGACTGCTATGGTTCTCAAGAGGTGGCAAGAAAGGTAAAAGCTAAGAAGGTAGCATTCAGAAGGTATAAGGAGACACAGAGGGAGGAGGATAGGGAAGTGTATCAGGGGAAACAGAGGGAAGCACAGACAACAATCAAGGAGTTCAAAGACGCAAATAGAAGAGAAAATAGCCCAGGCAGTAATGAAAGAGGACAGGAGAAGAGCAGGGGTGGGACTATAAGGTTAAAAAGGGAAGGGGGAGGGACTGTACAGAGGGGGGACCAGGGAAAGGCAGACATCCTGAACAAATACCTTTGTTCAGTGTTCACAGAGGAAGATGAGGGGCCACAAAAAAGTAATAGGAGCCCTGGAGGAAGGGAGGTGGACACTAGTCCGGTCTCAGAGGAGAGAGTCCTGAAGGGAGTCACTAATCTGAAAGTGGACAAAGTGATGCAGCCAGACAGGGCCCATTCAAGGGTACTGAGGGAGCTCAGGGAGATACTGGCTGCACCTCTGATGGTCCTATTTAATTGCTCATTGGAAACAGGAGTGATTCCGTAGGGCTGGAGGAGGGCAGATGTAGTCCCACTACACAAAATTGGTAGCAGGGAACAGACTGGCAGTTAGAGTCCTCTCAGCCTGACACTGGTGTTGGGAAAGTTAATAGAATCACTGGTAAAAGAAAGGATTGTGGAATATCTTGAATCCCATAATTACAGGACCCTCAAGGCATCATGGATTAGGAAGTGTCATGTCAACGAATGTAATCTTTTTTTTCATATAGCTTTTTACCTGTTGGAGCTCCGGGGCAGGCAAGCTGTGGTCCTCACTCGGAGCATCTCAGTCTGCCCTGTTCTCAGGGCTTCATTGAGCCTCCCCCAGTGCCCCATTTTCTGTTTTCTCCTGTTATCCTGGGACCCCTGAACATGGTTGTGCATACGTGTGGAGGCGTGCATGCATTCAGTGGCTCCAGTGATGGCCCCTTCCTCCCACTCAGCCTAATGCCTAGCTCCCTTTTGGCTGGGTGCTGCCACCTAGCCTCCACCTGGTGGCAGCCAAGAGCCGGGAAGTCCATGTCCCTCCCAAGGAGAGGAGAGGAGAGCTGCCTTGTGGCCGTTCAGTCCAGATCCTCGCCCTACCCCACTCCCTCGGTAACTCAGGCTCATTCCTGAATCTGAGTCACCAGCGTGGGAGGAGGAAACGAATATGATCTTTGACTGGGTGACCCGGGCACTACACCAAGGTGGAGTGGTAGATGTAGTCTACCTGGATTTGAGTAAGGTTTTCAAAACTGTTCCATATAGGAGACTCGTAAGCAAGCTGGGTATCTTAGGGGCGGGTTCAAAGGTGGTTAGTGCTGACTAAGAAACTGGCTAGGTAATAGGAGGCAGAGGGTGGTGGTCAATGGAGTTAACTCCGTGGTAGGGAGGGTGACTAGTGGGGTGCCTCAGGGATGAGCGCTGGGACTGGTCCTCTTTAATGTCTTTATACGTAACACTGTAGAGGAGCTGGAAAGGAAGGTCTGCCTCCTGGCACATGACATCAAAATCTGCAATAGGGTGGACACTCTGGGGGGGGGGTGTGGACAGGATGAGCAGTGACATCAGAAAACTTCAGGAGTGGTCAAGTGTATGGCAGCTGGGTTTCAATGTGAAAGTTAAAATAATGCACTTGGGGTACAGAAAACCAGGGGTGGAGTGGCACTGATGACCACCGAACAAGAAAGAGACCTGGGGGATTATACCAGATGACTTAAAGGTGGCCAGGCAGTGTGACAAGGCAGCTGGGAGGGCTAGGGGGATGCTGGGATGCATAGGTAAGGGCATCACCAGCAGAAAGAGGGAGGTGGTGTTGCCTCTGTATAAACTGCTGATAAAACCCCGCCTAGAGCGCAAGCACCAACCTCAGATCTTCAGCCCAGTTAGGAGCACCACAGCCAGAAGCGGCTGTGTTATGTTCCCAGGACATGGCAGCTGCCGCCATCCCCTCTGCGCCCAACCACAAGCACCAACCCCAGATCTCCAGCCCAGCTAGGGGCACCACAACCAGAAGCGGCTGTGTCCTGGTCCCGGGACATGGCAGCTCCTGCTGCTGCCATCCCCTCTGCACCCGACCACAATCACCAACCCCAACTCTCCAGCCCGGCTAGGGGCACCACAGCCAGATGTGGCTGTGTCCTGTTCCTGGGACATGGCAACTCCTGCTGCTGTTGTCCCCTCTGTGCCAGACTGCAAGCGCCAACCCCAGTTCTCCAGCCCAGCTAGGGGCACCACAGCCAGAAGTGGCTGTGTCCTGTTCCCGGGACGCGGCAACTCCTGCTGCTGCCGTTCCCTCTGCTGCCAACCGCAAGTGCCAACCCCAGATCTCCAGCCCAGCTAGGGGCACCCCAGCCAGAAGTGCCTGTGTCCTGTTCCCAGGATGCAACAACTCCTGCTGCCACTGTCCCCTCTGCACCCAACCGCAATCGCCAACCCAAGATGTCCAGCCCAGCTAGGGGCACCACAGCCAGAAGCAGCTGTGTCCTGTTCCTGGGATGCGGCAACTCTGGCTGCCGCCATCCCCTATGCGCCCGACCGCAAGGCCAACCCCAGGTAAGACTCTTCACGCTCCTCTGAGCCAGCTTGATCTCCGGTGCCAGCTTCCTCTGTGATTGGTCTAGCGGTTGGACATGGAGCGCTCGGATTGGTCTGCTCGTGGGACTCAGCACTTTCTATTGGCTGAGCTTTCAAGCCTGCCATGGAGCACTAGCCTGGTCCCTGCTGCCAGACCTAAGCGTGGGTCCTCGGCTGAATTCTGAAGTCTATCCATAGGGGGATTTTTCGGCCCACCCACCCTCGCTGGGCCGACCTTTATTAAATACGCCAACGCTCCTCCCTCACTCATAATCTCCTCTCCCACTGAGCACAAGACAAAGATTCTATTACAGCCCATTGGCCACAAGACAAAGCTTCTGTTACAGCCCAAGGCTGGAGTACACTACTTCTTGGGTACACTCTAGAAAGGGTAACTAGACCACTTGGCTCCAGGAAGTCCCTACATCCCAGTACCTAGACTGCCTCCTGCTCTCATAAAATCAGCCCCCCTACACCATCCTGGACAGACTTAAAACGATCCTCCTCTGAGCGTTTCTGCCACTTCTTACTTTTACCTCCTTCTGTTGCTTTTTTTTTTCCTTTCAAAGGGATAATGTGACCACAATCACACCAAAATGCACACAAGTCCGATTCTCATTATGCTGGCCTCAATGACCACCCTGCTACTAGCAACTGATGCCTGTGCAACAATACTGGCTGATAACCAGAAATACCTGAGCTCCTCTCAAACCCCCCTCAAAATCTCAGACACGCCAATCCTCGTGAATGGACATAAACTCACTCTTATGAGTGAAATCCTCCTGGCAATGCTGTCAAATTATGAACACCGGCTGCTTGGCCTATTTGTGCACTCCCTCACCCTCCAGTCCCCCCACTGGCTGCTGCCAATCTGCCCTGTCTTAGAACTTATTCTCCTCTCTGGTGATGTAGAGAAACCCTGGCCCCACAAACATTCACAGTGACCATATAGATACCACCTGGACAAAACACCTCGGTCTAAAAATTGCCCACATGAACATCTTCAGTCTCTCCTCAAAGTTCCCTGAACTCGAGGCATGGGTATCCCTATACAAGCTGCAGGTGTTAGGTCCCTCTGAGACCTGGTTAAAACCCTACCACCCAGACTCCTCATTTCAGCTACATGATTATTCACTCCTGCGCCTGGACAGACCAGGAAGAAAAAAGGGCAGGGGCGTGGCACTGTATGTGCAAGAGCACATCACTGCCATGTCAAAGTCAACTTCCAAGGTACCAACTGGCCCTCTACTTATTAAGCTGAAATGTGCTACATAATTTAGGGCAAGGTTAAAGCTGGAATGTACTGCATATATAGCATAAGGACTTCTATTGTGTATATCTCTTGTATTATATATTTTTTTTTTCTTTGTTGTTCTACATTTTATATCTCCTGTCTACGTAATTGCGAACTGTATGTGTATGTGCCTCAGGATCTCCTTGTGAATGAGCTTGCTCAACGGAGTCTTTCCTGCAATAAACTTGAACTTGAACGATAAGCTGCTCAACCCCCTCCTCTGTGAGAGAGTGGCTCTTTGCCAAGATAACCCTAGGTGAATCCAAGAAATTATATCTAGGCTGCTACTATAACCCCTTCCCACAGTAGGCATCCCAAACCTGTCAAACTTCTTAAATGGCATTGGAAACACAGTACCCTCTAGAGATATGATTGTGCTCGGAGATTTCAATCTCAATTGGCTGGATGCCTCTGCACCTGAATACGCATGCCGACTGAAAAAGCACAACCTGGAGCCGGTTATCTCCTCCCCCACCAGGCACAATGCTCGCTCACAAAAACACTCTCTTATTGATTGGGTCGCCACAAACAGGGCTGACTTGATCCTTCAGGCAGGCACAATGTCTGACTCTATTAGCGGCCATGCCCCAACCTGTGCTATACTATCCACCAAATCAAGCCGTCTCCCCACCACACACACAAACTTCTGTCATTCAGAAAGTTCACTGGCAAAGATCCCATACCTGTACTTAGAGATGCCTGGGCATTAAACTGGTCTGCCCTCTACCACTTCACCAATATCTCCGATCTAGTCACTTTCTTTACCTCCACCCTGTCTCAGCTACAAGACTTACACTTCCCCCTCACAACCAGAAGGTAAGAGGGGGCAGCACCACGTGGCTACCCGATGAACTACTGACCCAAATGAGAGACCAAGATAGCAAATGGAAAGCTTACAAGGTGTCCCCCTCTCCCCAGCTGTGGAATGCGTATAGACAGCTGCGCAAGACCTGCAATCAGGCAGCTAAATTACTCAAGTGCAGATATTACATGAACCAGCAGAGCAAAAACCTTGGCAATCCACGCAATTTCTCAGTCTCCATCGGATCACTATTAAACCCCAGGACAAACAAGCAAAACAACTCAGCTTACATCCCCCTCTGGTCCCATCTCCGACCCTACTGAAATTGCCAACATCTTCAATGCTAAATTCACAGACTTATCCCCTTATCTGAGCAAACCCCCAAAACTCCCCAGCCTCAAACCCCCTGCCAACCAACCACACCCCATCAGCTACCGCCACCCTGCCTCCGCCCTTCTATTTCAGGGCCATTGGGCAAAATGAAACAATCAAGCTTCTGAAGTCTCTCCAGGCCAGTGGCAGTCCTGGAAGTGATGGACTATACCCCACTTTCCTGGAAATCATCTCCCCTTCAACGGTTAAACCCCTCAACTTTATTTTCAACCTCGTCCTTACTACATCTGCTGTTCCTGACTCCTGGAAACATGCAAAGGTGGTACCAATCTCTAAGGCTGGCAATCCGCTCTCCCCTGACAACTACAGGCCTATCTCCCTCCTCCTCCACCTAAGTAAACTACTAGAAAAAACTGTTCACTCTCAACTGCAGGATCTGTCCTGGAGTTGTGGAAGCAGGCGCATGTGGTCCCAATTCATAAAGGCAGGCAAGTAGAACCTATAGAGAACTACAGGCCTATCTCCCTGCTGTGTGCCCTGGCTAAAATCCAGGAGAAGCTCGTCTATGCCCAACTTAAGGAATACCTGGAGGTGCACATGCTGTTGTCCCCATCCCAACATGGCTGTAGTCAAACACGGGACAGACACTGCCCTAACCAAATTTCTACAGACGCATTTCAGAAATCTAGACTCGGGTTCCATTACAGGGCAGTTTTATAGACCTCTCTAAGGCCTTTGACCGGGTGGATCACGGATTATTAATCCAAAAACTCCATGCTATAGGCCTCGATGCCCACGCCCTCAAATGGGTTGAAAGCTACCTCTCCGGACGCTCACAGAGGGTCAGGTGGCTGGAGACACTCTTCAAACCATTGTCCCTCAAGGACGGTGTACCCCAGGGATCTATACTTGGGCCACTATTTTTCTCGCTGTATGTAAATGAACTGCGCAATCATTGCGGAAGCAGCAGTGCCATCCAATACGTGATGATGTCAATATCTACAAAACCTCGTCAACTTGATGACCTTAGCACCTCCTCCAAAAGGATATTCACATCATGGAGAAGTGGCTCATCAAGAATAAAATGGTTCTTAACACCTGCAAAACCAAAGCCATGCTGTTAGGACCAAGAGCCCTTGGACTAGATAGAACACATCTACTCCAACTCTCGTCCCTTGAGGGTAACAAGCTCGAAGTGGTCTCCTCGACTAAGTACCTTGGCCTTACTATTGACCAAGGTCTCACGTTCAAACAACATGTGGACCAGGTCACGAGAGCAATCCATACAAAACTTGGATTACTGTATCGGCTCAAGGATTCACTGACCCCAGAAGCTAGGACTGCTGTAGCAACTAGTGTCCTACTTCCAACTCTAACATATGCTGCCCCGGTCATTCAGGGTATCGCAAAGCTTGAGTTCGGTAGACTGCAGACCCTATACAACAAGGTGGCCCGCTTTGCCACCTCATCCCATGCCAGAAGCCACCACTGCGGGGCATTGGCAAAGCTTAACTGGCCATCTTTCGACTCTCACCTCAGCTACTCTGTACTCTGCCTGGCGAAGAAGACAATTAGCCCTTCGCCTCCCCCGAGTCTTGGGGGACTCCTCACAGCAAAAATAAACCAGCGCAGCCTTAGATCCTCGGGACACACGCTACTGGAGGTCCCCAAGGTCAGGACTAAAGCAGGTCAAAAATCATTCTCTCATACTGCCCCATCCTTGTGGAATAACCTCCCTGTGGAGATACGAGACACCACATCTCTGCCGTGTTTCTGCACAAGACTCAAGACCCATTTTCTAACAACAAGCATATGCCATTGCCTCTGCCCTTGACACTACTGCAGTGACCTCTGCAGACTGCTCACCTAACTATAAGTGTTAGCCCCTAACAATGTTGCACCATCTCTTTCCTCCCCCAATCTGAACCTATTAACGCTCCTGAACTAGGTTACCTAGGGAATCTACAGTACTGTCTCTTTCAATGGATAATGTAATGAACAACACTGACCATGCAGATATATCAATCCTGTTTAACAGCTATGTGTAAATAGCCGTATGCGGTTTGTCCTTAAACTATGTCACCTAAGGAATCTAGAGTACTGTCTCACCAATGTCTCTGTCAATGGATGATGTAATGAACAACACTGACCAATTAGATATACCAAACCTATGTCATGTCTACTATGTGTAAACAGCTGAATACTGTATACCCATGTTAACCTGTACTCCCATATGTTTTCTACTGTATGTTATCTCTTACTGTTATTCCCGGGTCGCCCCTGAAAAAGGGACCTGTGGGGCCCAGTGGGCTTACCCGGTCATCAAAATTCAATAAATAAATAATAAATAACTGTCTGTGCATCTAGAAAAGTTTACTCTTCTCTGCCCCCTCCAGCATGGCTTCCACAAGCACCACAGTATCTTCTCTGCCTTGGCCCTTTTTTCAGATCATGTTATCAGAAACATGAATCAGGACAAAGTCATAGGTGCTGTCTTTGTAGACCTGTCAAAAAGTGTTTGATCTCGTTGACCACTACCTCCTCCTCGCCACCCTTAGTCGGTTTGGCTATTCCGCTGGTACTACTGCCTGGTTCCACAGCTCTCTCTCCAACAGGTCCCAATCTGTTATCTTTGGTAAAGTGTCCTCGACTGCATTCCCCGTACACACTGGAGTCCCCCAGGGCTCCATACCCGGACCCCTGCTTTTCTCCATGTTCATTAATGTTCTCCCCAGGGACAGCATCAGCTGTAAAGATCTGTTCTATGCAGATGATCTGGTCATTTATCACAGCGATAAATCTATCTGATCCATCTCCTCCACTCTCACTTGAAACTTCGGCTCTGCCCACCAGTGGTTCCTCTCAAATAAGCTCCTGGCCAATGGAAAAAAAAAAAAAAGACACCAAAGCCATGATCTTTGGCTCTAAGCCCTTCCTCTCCAAAGCCACCAAAAACAACTCTTCCCTTCTAGTACTCACCCCAGTGGGCCCTCCTCTTGAGAATGTCCAGTCCTTTAAATATCTAGGTGTTACCCTCGACCCCTCTCTCTCTCTCTCCTTCACTAAGCATATTAGCAACACTGTGCGGAGAATCCACCAGAAACTAGGCACTGCATACCGGTGCAAGAACTTCCTGTCAGCTGAAGCACGCCTTGCTATCGCTCAGGGTAATCTACTGCCCCTTCTAGATTACTGCTCCTCTGTCTACTCCCAATTAACCTCCACCTTGCATGCACGACTAAGCTCCACATGCAATGCTATCTGTCGGTTCATTCTACTAGTCCCTCACCGTACCCACAACTGCACTCTATACCAGTCCTTAAAGTGGCTCCCGCTACAAGGTCGCTTCAACTACACAATGGGCTGCTTGGTGGACACCTTGCTAAGAAACTGGCTCCTGTCCCCCTACTCAAGCTTCCTGTTAGATAGAGTGACTTCAAGGGCCCTTAGAGTATCCTCAGTCCCCCCACTAGAGGGACCCCGCGTCTCCACTACCATGGGATTGCGTGCCTTCTCCATATCAGCACCCTCCCTATGGAACAAGCTCCCGCTCTCTAGCCACTCCTCCCCTACCCACCTGGCTTTTAAACAGAATATAAAAGACAGGCTCCTAGATGCTGCAACTTGTCACTATACCCAACACTAACATCTAGGGCCCCTGATATAAAGCACTTACAGCACTTCTTGCCCCAGCCTAGCTAGCCCTTCCTCTTCTCATGACCTACACCCCTCCCCCCCCTCAACCTTTAAGTTCTAGTAACAATGGAAATGTTTTGACTGTCTTGTACCTGCACAACAATAGTGACTAGTGTCTGTATGAAATGTACCCATGATATCATATGCTGCTGGTGTATGTACTTGTGGCTATTTGTTCTCTGGCACACTTGTACCTTGCCTATTGTTTACAATTATACTCTCCAGTGCAATTGTAAAATCAAGTGCAGTCTCAACAGCACATTTATTTCTTATTTTCCACACCACCCCATGCTTGGGGTGTGCATATTTTTCCTTGCCATGTATGTATTGTTGCTTCTTGTACTGTTGCCACCCTGTGACCCAATCATGCCTGAAAACGGTCTTTTGGATCAATGCACTTACCCTGTTACCAAAGACATAAACAAACAGAGTACTGTGTCCAGTTCTGGAAACCACATCTCCAGCAGGATATAGACAGAGTGGAGGTGGTCCAGGAGAGGCAACTAAAATTGTGCAGGGTCTGTATCAGAAGCCCTATGAGGAGAGACTTAAGGACCGAACATGTATACATTCGGGGGGAAGAATATGTAAGAGACTTTAAATACCTGTAAATAAGGTATGAGAGAGAACTATTTTTCAGAGAAAATCTGTGCAATAACAAGGAGACGGGATATGAAGCTGGGGGGTTGGGGGTAAACCTACAGTTCCATAGGTACATTGAGAGAGGCTAGAGTGCGGACTAACATTGGCTCCCTTGAAGCTGCACATCTGCCGTATTACGGGAGGATTGAGCTGCTGGCAGGTAGCAGGAACTCTTTCTGAAACTTAGGTAGCGGCACCAGCACACTGTTCTGACAGCAATGGAGTAACGCACTACTTATACAAGCAAAGGAAACACGAGCATACCTTGTTTTTGTCACCACAATGTGTGTCTGCTTCTTCATTTTCCTGCTGTCAATGGTGCTTCTTACTGAAACTGATCAGCAGATTGCTGTCAGAACACTGTGCTGGTGCCGCTACCAAAGTTTCAGGAAGGGTTCCTGCCATCTGCCGACAGCTCAATCCTCCCATAATATGGTGGACGTGCAGCTTCATGGGAGATAAAGTCAGTTCACACTCTAGCCTCTCTCAATATACCTATAGAACTCTAAAGGGGTAAATTCAGGAGGGATGTGAGGAAGTACTTCTTGGAACAGCCTTCCAGTGGAGGTGATGGGGAGGAAAGCAAAGGTGGAGGTAGAGTCCAACAATGCACGGGATACAGGTATGAGTGAACCTCAGGGGGAAGGGAGGGAAAAACAAACTGGAGGTCAAGTAGGATCTGCAGTGATACTATAGACAGGGAAAAATGGGCAGATTGGGTGGGCCAAGTGCTCCTTATCTGCTCGCAATTCTCCATTTCTATATTATTCTGGCTTCCTTGTCTCTCTCAATTGAAACCTGTCTAAAAGTTGCAGATTTTGAGTCTGACCCACCCTGTTCTGGTGTGATAAGTATATAACATTTCTGTGACTAGATCATGGATCATTAATAAAATATGGAAATTATTTAGGATTATTAAACACCAGGGCCAGATATTCAAGGGCTCGCAACAGTGTGCATACTTTGCTCACCTGATACACCCAGGTGCGATATTCAAAAGGAAAAGTGCGCCGCACAAATCCCGATGCGCTGGAGCGCATCAGTAATGTATGCAGGCACAGGTGGGGGGGGTGTGCCCATGCATAACCTGTGCAGCCCGATATTCAGCATGGGATGTGCAGAGCCATGCATGCGTAACCCCTACTTGAGCCTGCACAAAGTTAAGCCAAAAAAAAAAAAGGAACAAATGATGGCCACCCACAGGTGAGTTGCCGCATTGCAGGGTGCAACACGGCAGCTGCCACCTGTGGGTGGCCACCCAAGTTCCTGCTGCACCTGGTGGCACCCCCATGCCCCATCGTGGGCATCTGTGTAAACCCCTCCAGTATCCCTGGTGGTCCAGTGGACCACTATGTTCCCCGATTGTGGGCATTTGTGTGCCAAAAATGCCTCATCTAATATCCCTGGTACAGTGGACCGCTATGTGCCCGATCGCGGGCATCGGTATAATAAACCCCCGCCGTCCAATATCCCTGGTGGTCCAGTGGACCGATCGCAGGCATCTGTGTAAATCACCCCCCCCGCCAATATCCCTGGTGGTCCAGTAGACCGCATTCTGCCCGATCGCTGGCATCTGTAAAACATAAAAGAGATGACCCATTACCCTGGTGGTCTAATGTACCCCCCTCCTCACTGAGCCCCCACACTGCGGTCCCCCATCAGCCAGCGGTGGCAGCACCACCTGCCTGCTGCCCGCCGCCATGACACTGACAGCTCGGTAGGGCTGCATGCCCACTAGTTCACAGCGTGAGTAATATGCAGCCCATATTACTATTACAGTCCAGATATGTGAATGTTCACATCTGGACTGTAATATGCAGGCTGCACACCACTATGCCATACTAAGACTTCATCACCCTTCAAGAACTCTCTACCCTATCACTGCCCTTTCAGCGGTCACCGGCGCTCTAGACCACAAGCCCGGACTCAAGCCACCTTGAATCGCGGTAAAGCTGTAAACCCATCGCAGCACGAGCGCCTTGCCATGTATAACCAATCTGGCTTCTCACTCCACTTACCCCATTCCTCACTTCCTCCTCTTGCCACTACCCCCTCACCACTATGCCAAACTGCCCCTCAGAATTCCTTGGGTAGATGCCCCAAGATCTATGGCCACCCCCGGTTGATGTCCCCGAAGCCGCCCCCGAGAACCAATGCACAGGATTATGCTCTTCTAGTACTGTAAAGGCCTTAGCTCCCCAGCCAGGACATCGCATACACCTATAGTTCCTATGCCGACGATTACATCATCTGTATGCCGCCCCTTGAGAACAGTGTTCACAGCCCACTTTACCCCAAGCAGCCAATGTCATGAACACCAGCGGTCGTCGGACCAGAAGCTGCTTGGCGCTCAACGTCCCAGATGCCGCTTCCATGAAGCCACAATAGCATCCATCTCCCCTTTGCTGCATTCCCTTCAGTTTCCCAGTCTGTCGCCTCGCATCTTCATTGCCCAGGCTGCCAATGACTCCTAAATCTTCGTGCGTACCCAGCTCGCTCAGAGTGGTGTTGACAGTGCAGTCATCTCATACAGCTATAGCACATGAGTATTCTGTGCCACTATAAATCCTCCTAAACTTTACACCTTTTAGCTATAAAGTACAAATAGGTTCCCTGTTCTGCACCACACTTAGAACCAGTTGCAACTGCCCCGACCTCCCAACCCATGTACCCTATTTCTTGAGACTCTGCAGCTTTCACTTCTCTCACCTATCCCACCACCTGTCATGTATAAAAATCCAGATACACCTTCAGGTACCCACTGTATCACAGTCTCTACTGCCCCTATTAGATTATTTTCCTCTGGTCTAGCAATATGTATTCCAACACTGTCTGCACTTATATGCATTTTTATGTACTATGTCTCTCCTTTTTTCCCCCTGATCCTACTGTTTTTTCACTGTTGATATTGTTATTTTTGGTTTCTCATACTGTCACAATGCCTGTAGATATGTATGACTATGTAAAATTGTTTATGACTTGTGCGACACAGGTCCACCTTGCAAATTAGCTTGCTCAACGGTGTCTGCCTGGATAAATAAAGATTTTGATTGATTGACTGAATGATGCTTTCAAGGCTGTGTAGGCCACAGGAGTATGAGGTCAGGGCTTGGGGGCTGGCTCAGTAGATAGGGTTCAGTGACGAGTGGTGGATGATGCTCAGTGACTGGGGGCACACACTGTTGTATGGTGTGTTTCCAGGGTCCCTTGAGGGAGGAAGTGCCTAGAGGCCCAGAAATGGGGGGGACCAAGGTGGGAACTGGATGTCGAGGCCCCAGGAGGAGGGGGTGTCCAGGGGTCAGGAAGTAAAATGTCTGGTGGCCTGTGAAGGAGGAGTGTTTGGAGATGGAGGGGCATCCAGGGGGATGTGGCAGGAGGGAGGAAGATATCTGGCAGGCTGGGGAGGGAGATGTCCATTTGGACTGGGAGGGAGGGGTGTCTAGTGACGAAGGTGTGTACAGTGGGGCCAGGGCAGCAGGTGCCTTACTAGGATGGGTAATGCTTGGCCAGGGAGGTCTCAAGGAAGGTTAACAGAAACAGGTGAGGAGGATTGGACTTTCAACTGGTGCCTGATGAAGCATGGGGCTGGGGGAGAGGCTTTAAAAAGTAGGGGAGTTGGCTCTGGAGTGAAGGAAGTGGACAGAAGATGGCATGTTGCCCAGCACAGGAGTGGGGAGGGTGAGGCATGGTAAAACTGTGATGACCCCTTGAACAGAGGGTAGAGGAAGCGTGGGGGCAGGCTAGGAATGGAGATAGGAGAGATAAGAGTGAAGGTAACCAAACCAAACCAGTATTTAGATATGAAGGAGTTACAATGAGCCTGTAGACATGAAGGCAGAGGGAGGATGGAAAGCATGCAAGGCTGGTCCAGTTGCAGGGAATGTGGTTGGCAGGGGAGAAAAGGCTGGTCTGGTGATGGAATGGCTGTCCATCCACCTCCAGGCAGGGTTGGCTGGTGGGGACTAGTTAAGGAGAAGGAAGGCTGTTTAGCTGGGGAAGAAAGGCTGGTCCAGGAGCTGGAAGATTGGTTATGGATGGTGATGCGCTGGGGAGACAAGTCTGGTCTGGTGGCTAGAAGGGTGGTCCAGCTGCTGAGAGGGTGGTCGTCTGGGAGGAAGCTGGCTTGAGGGATGGGTGGTCTAGGTGCAGGAGGATGGTTGAATGGCAGTTGAAAGCTGGTCCAAGTGGGGGGAGGGTGGGTGTTCCAGGTTCAGTGATGGTGGTTGGCTGGGGAGGTCTGGGGGCTGGAGGGGTGGTCCAGCTGCATGTATGGTGGGTGACTAGGGTGGGAGGAGCTAATTCACGTGACGGGATGGTGGTTGGCTGGAGAGGTTGGTTCAAGTGTTTGAAGGGTGGTCTATTTGCATGGAGTGTGGTAGATGGGAGATGGAAGGCTGATCCAGGAGATGTAAAGGTTGTCCTGCTCCAGGCAGGGAGGTTGGCTGGCAAAGACTGGTTGAGGAGCAGAAAGGTTGTTCTCCTGGTGAAAAGATTTTGAGCTGGGGCCTGGAAGGGTGGTCCAGGTGCAGGGATGATGGCTGAATGTGGAGGAAATGCTGGTTCGAGTGCTAGACGACTGGTCCAGTGGCAAAGAAGGTGATCCGCTGGGGAGACGAGGATGCCCTCTCGGCCGGAAAGGTGGTCTGACTTCAGGGAGGGTGGTCAGATGAGGGTTGAAGGCTGGTACGGGGACTGGACAGGTGGTCCAGGTGTAGGGAAGGTGGTTGGTCAGTACTACAGCCCCCCCCGCACTACATCCCAATGAAACAATGAATGCCCTGGTATCTATTACCACCCCCCTGTGCACCCATTCCAGTCCAGGTCAAATCCTCACTGGTGTCCAGTGGCACCCCATGAACACCCATCCTGTGACATGTATGGGAAGCCCTGGTGTCCAGTGGCACCCCATATCTACCAGTCACCTATCCTCTGCGGTGGGGTGTAGTCCATGGTGTCCAGTGGCATCCACTGCCCTCTGATCACCCACCCTGATAGTTAATACCTTCTCCCTGGTGTCTAGTAGCATCCTTCTACCTCCAATTGCCCATTTCTGTTTCAAACACCATGTCCCTGATGACTGATGGCACTCCCCACCCTTTGATCCCCTGGATGCAGCTGAATATTACGCGCTGATTCCTGGCACTGTCTGGTCTGGTGACAGTTCTTTATGGGCTACATAGTGCCCCAGTCCAGTGCTACTTGATTTAGTGCAGCACTGACACAGGTCAATATTCACTTACATAACACCAGTACACTATCTGACTGAATATGACAACCTCTGGGTCTGGTGCAAGCGCAGCGCAAACTTTTGCGCTCTGCATTTGCACATAGTTGTTTTTTTTTTTAAACTTATATTTTATTGTTTTTATAGAAAAACAGAAATATACAAGTTCTCATGCCAGAAATCTCTTGATATGCATCATACATTCAATGCCCCAGTAAAAATTAAATCTAAGCAATCTTGCTTACGGATATAGGGGTATTTCTTATAATATTAAGTGTCCTTAAATCACTCCAAAGATAAGCTACACCCCACAAGACTTTGAGTGGTCAAAGAGCGATGAGAAAAATAATCCAAACATATATAACCAACAGCCTGTGTTGTTATGACCCTCTCCCAAACATATTTTTCCTATAATTTTAGCTATCAGTGAGAAAAACTACTCCCCACACCTACCTCTGGAATTTAAACCAACCTGTCTGTATGACTCATAAAAAATAGGCCTTAACATCGAACTAGCCTTAACCCAGAGCCATTTTAACATTACAGTATTTGCAAACAAAATATATAAAGCCTCCTAACATAAATGGACTTTCCATCCTCCCACTAGGAACAGAATTATTTAAATTACACCCTTGTAATGGCAATTAGCCTTCATGTTTCTTCCTCCGAATCAGAGGGTACCTGTCGACTAGTCTGGTCGAAATTCCCTCGAAATTGCTTCAGCCTTTTTGCCTGCTTCCTCAGGGTCTGTGTATTGAAATGTATGTTCCCCGTATTGGATTCTGAGATGCGCTGGCATTAATAACAAGTGTGCCACACCTAGGATACTAAGATGTATACAGAGAGGCATCACCAGCAGAAAACAGGAAGTTGTTATCCTCCTGTACAGACAGTTGGTGAGGCCCCATCTGGAGTACTGCGTCCAGTTCTGGAGACCCCATCTCTGCAAGGACATAGACAGGATGGAGGCAGTTCAGAGGAGGGCAACTAAAATGGTGCAGGGTCTGCAAGAGAAGCCATACGAGGAGAGGCTAAAGGAGCTTAATATGTATACCCTTGAGGAAAGGAGGGAGAGGGGGAACATGATAGAAATGTTTAAGTACCTCAGTGGAATCAACAAAGTCCAAGAGGGTAGCATCTTTCAGAAAAAGAGATGTGCAAGAACAAGGGGACACAATTTGTAGATAGAGGGGGGACAGCTCAGGGGCAATGTGAGGAAGTATTTTTTCACAGAGAGGGTGGTGGACGCATGGAACAGCCTTCCTGAAGAGATTGTGGGGTCTAAAACTGTAGGAGAATTCAAGAATGCATGGGACAGACATAAGGCAATTTTTGTGGGGGTAGGAAGAAATAGGCCGTTGGTTAAATAGGATCTGCAGCTTATCCTCTAGGTAGGGAAATGGGCAGACTAGGTGGGCCAAGCGGTCCTTATCTGCCATCAAAGTCTATGTTTCCATAATTTAGATCTCACCCCATCTAATTTTTTCCTTCGGGCTCTTGTCGCAAAGGACAGGTCTGGAAAAAGATGCACCGTTGCGTCTTGAAAATTGAATTGCCTGGTATCTCTTGAGGCCTGTAGTATCAGATCCCTCATGGTTGGGCTTGTTGTAACCAGCACAGCCGTCCGGGGAAGCTCCTCATTCGCTGCTACCGCCGATCTCGGTGAAATTCAGTATGCCTTCAAGAGGTTCTCCAGGGAAATCGTAGACTTCAGAATCAGAGCTCCGATCATCCACTCCCTCAGTAAGTTATCTCCTTCCACATTCTCAGGCAATCCGACGAGACGAACACTGGAGGCCCTTTGTACATTCTCTATGGCCTTCAGTCGGTATTTCAGATGGGTGTTTTCTTGAACAAGTTTGCCAGAAGATGTCAGGGCTTTTGTAGCCATCGACTCTGCCATACTGGCTGATTTGGTAGCCGCTGCGATTTTGAATTCTGTCCTGATTTTGAATTGAGTCCTGCTCCTTGAATTTAGTCAGGATTGAGTCCACCTTGGAGTCTATAGCCTGCATGGATTTCTGCAACGATCGCCATGGGGGTTCCGACTCAGGCAACTTTGCGGCTGCATCCCCTTGGATAGATTCTGTCGATGGGACTTTAGTACTCCCTGCTCCAGCCTTGTTAGTGCGACCCATAGCTTGAAAAAGGTATCATTCAATTCCTTATTACTTCAGGAATTCTGTGCTTCCAAAATAAGAGGCACTTGTTTGCAGACAAATGTTATTTTTAACGTTTTAATATTAGATGTGTGGAGAGCTCCCACTAAGAGCGTCTTGTCAGTGGGCATGCTCAACAGCGCCCCCCTTTGCACATAGTTTTATATTTAGCCCCTGGTGTCTGATGGCCTGCTTTTTCCACCCATGGCTAGCACTACCTGCCCAAGTTTCTCCCTTCCTTTGGCTATCACCAACACTCCCTCACTAGGTGCCTTTAAGCATAAACTATGCCAACACCTTGTGGCTCGTGCCTCCTGTGACTGCTTCACATAATCTGTTCCTGGTCAGGCTCCCTCTATTGCTTCCCCTCCCACCCTAACTCACCTCCCAGCCACCTACCTCACCCTCCCACCCTCTTTCCCCCTCCCTAATTTCAACCTTCTTTCACACTTCCCCACCCAGCCCCTTTTTTTCTCCCTACTACCCTTCCATCACCACCTGACAACACCCTTTGTGCTGCTTCTCCTCCCTCCCTCCCTCACCTAAGTAACTGGCTAATCTGTTGTTGCTCTCTGCACCTGTTATCTGCTGCCTCCACTCTAATCTCTCATTTTCCCTGGACACACGTTGTACAATATAGAGTATTATTTGCTTTGCTTTTTTAATCATATACAATGCCACTGGCTGCTCTTATTGTTTGTAACACATTTTTGTTCCATTGTCTATTTGTCAATGTACCAAGACGTGGAACCTTTGTAAATGAGCCTCTGGCTCAAAGATGTACTCCGAAACTCTAATAAATAAAAAAAGCTGGGCAGCCTTGTGTCATAGTTCCAGGGCCAGTGGAGTGACTATCTGGCTCCTGGCAAGGATTCAGGGCTCAATGACCAAAGTGGTGAGGGACCTGGTAGGGTGTTACATCCAGGCCCAGATTACCCTGGCTGGGGGAAGATAATGTTCTGTGGGCTAGGTATATTGGTCCAGTGTTGATAAGATGGGCTTCTATCAAAAGTTAGAGATTGGTATGGCCAAATTCACAGGTTCCTGGATTCTAGGAGGGGTGTGCTTAGTTTAAGTTTGGTTTTTCAATCCTCTGAAATACCAACATGCGCAGTCTGTGTATTTTTTCTGTGGACTGGACTCCTGTTATGAATTACAGTGGTCTTAAAGGGGTGGGAACATATAGTTTGGAGATTCTAAATGTGTTTGAAATCAGCCATGGCTTGGGCTGTGCAGGGGAACTGGTTGCAAGGGAAGGCAGTTATTCTGCAGTGGATTTGTGGCGGAGCTACTGGCCATACTGATAACTGTTTCTCCAACAAGTGCGCACAAGGAACGAGGTGCTCAGACAGTAAAATAGTAACATAAGAAGCCCAGAGAGGGGAAGATCCACAGCAGAGAATTACTGCTCAGCTCTGTTTGCTGGGATGGGGGCTGCTTGGGTGGTGGGAGAGGCTCATTGGGAGGGGTTTCAGACCCAGAGACTGCTCTGATTGAGGGAGGCTGGTGCATGTCTAGCAGTGGTACAGAGTGGCTCATTATCTTGCAGCCACATGGAGTCGAGTGTGAAGTGGTCACACATTAAGCTGGACCCTGCAAGGGATAGCGCTGGATGTAGTTCTACCCCACCCAGTGTTACAGACTGGCCTGATGTAATTGCATATAGCTATTGCTATGATATATGCAATATAACAGCAGGATCCAGGAGAAGAAGGCCAAGTAAAAGGAGCTGGAGGTAGATGGGTGGGGGGCTCTTACTATGCCATTATGACAAAATACCACACCAGGAGCATCACAATAGCGTTGCCACCTGTCCTGGGCTGACCAGGACAGTCCTGTACTTAGGCTTACTTCTTGATGCTAAATAGGTAAACTGGTAGATACCCTGGTCATATCTCCACACTATCCTCAATTATAAGGAAAATCCCTCTTTGTAAGACTCAACATTGCACTGCCCCCATCCGTCCCACATGCACAAGGTGCTGCCAGATAAAAAAATGATTGTGACTTTAGACTTTAAAGCTGAAATTTATACTATTCTAAGATCCTAAATCAAAAATAAACCTTTTACAAACATGTAGTGCCCTACATAGCAGCCTCCAGCTGCCCCACCAAAAAGAAGCTTGCCAAGGAACCCAGGCAGGACATGATAGGTACTTGGGGACTCCAGTAGGGCCCTGTAGTTAGCCCAGGGACAGAAATGTGTATTGGGGTCCCAGAGTGCAGTCTGAAGTGTCATTAGGGAAAGAAAATATTTATTTAAGGCATTATTCCTGCCACACCATTTGCCAGTATGCCTCAGCAGCCCCAACCAGCAACCTCTGTGCCAAAAAAAAACCAAAAAAACACTGCTGATGAATATAAAGGAACCTGGTCTACAGAAATATTCCCCAAGTGACCATTTTATTATTTGGAAGTTTTTGAAAATGAAAACTTAAACTAAGTGCACCACCAAAGATATGTGGATGTCAGTGAGCCCACTTCCAGGTTTTGACTTTCACAGTATTGTGGATCGTTTTATGTACTTATGCTCGGCAGCCCTGATGGGCGCTGCCATTTCTGCTCCCCCACCCGAGTTTTGTGTACACCAACTGCATGCTTGCTGCTGCCCTGAAAGTACAGCCTGGTAGAATTCCAGGGCCACAGAACAAAAAAAAAAAAAAAAAAAAAAATTTACTGGAATGGCAATGCGTCATCACGGATCACATACCACGGGTAGCCATATTATGGATGTCAACTTAGCAGAATCTTGCTATTCAGAGCAGATTATGACAGCTACGGTTCCCTTATGCTTGTCTTACTTTCCTGAACCCTGTTAGTTTATGGCCCCACCACCTTTGCTGGGAGGCTGTTCCAGGCATCCACCACCCTTTATGTGAAGAAGTACTACCTCACATCTCCCCTAAACCTACCCCCCTCCAGCTTCATAGCAAGACCCCTTGTCCTTGAGCATCTTTTTTTCCTGAAAGATACTTCCCTCTTGAACCTTATTTATATCTGCAAGGTATTTGACAGTTTCTATCATATCTCCCCCCATTCCTCCAGTGTATACATATTAAAAGTCCTCTACTCTTTCCTCATAGGGCTTTTGATGCAGACCCTGCACCATTTTGGTTGCCCTCCTCTGGACCACCTCCACTCTTTCTATGTCCTTCCACAGATGGGGGTCTCTAGAACTGGACACAGTACTCCAGGTGAGGTCTTGGGGTAACACCACCTCCCTATTCACCCCAACATCCCGCTAGCTCTCCTGACATACCCTGGCACGGTGACTCCACATACATCTGACCACCCATGTACCTGTCCCCCCCAGATCTACCCCAGCACCACTCGTGTACCCACCTACCACCCATGTGCACACATTGCTTCTACAGTCCTATGTTTCCAAGTGCATACCTCACGGGGCTGTGCACTATGCAATTCTGACACCGCACTGTGCCACTAGTACTCTGACACCACACTGTGCAAAGTATGATGCCAACACCACGCTGTGCCATGTGCACTATGATGTGGTGCTGGGCCACATGCACTGCTGACACCATGATGTGCCACATACACTGCTCCATACCAGGTGCTATGCTGACACCACGCTGTGCACAGGCACAATTCAGTGTTGGCAATGCACGTGGCATAGTGCAGTACCAGCACTGCACATGGCATAGTGCAGTGTCATCAGTACACATGACTCATTGCAGTAGTGTATGTGGAACAGCATAGTGGTGCATTTTACATGGAGCAGTGTTTGTGTGTCACTGTGTACTGTTGACATTGCATATGGAACGGTGCAGTGTTGACATTTCACATGGCTTTTCACAAAGGAGCCTGCAGCCTCCTAAACTTCCCCACTCATGAGACTGCACCTCACCTCCCAAGCTCGATCCTGCAACTTCATTCCCTATGCAGGGGCCTGCACCCCCCCTACCTGACTCAAGGCCTGCACCTCCCAATTCAGGGCTTGCGCCAACCTTCTGTGAACCAATATTTTTATGCCAAATTTTCAACATAGCCTTCCTGTGACCCTACCTTATGAACAAGGGCACAGAAAATCTTCAACTCCTGCCCGAAAGGTGTTTTCACGCAGCAGTTGTGAAATCACCTTTCTGGACAGATTTGCCTAATTTTACTGTAATTGTTCATGTGGTGGGGTCCCAAATAAGGCATGTTGAAAATTTGGGGCCAAAATATTAAAAAATGGCCAAGTTATGCCACTAAGTTCAAACCCCCTATTGAAATACGTTGATTCGCATATGTATTTCCTATGCATTATATTGAATTGTTATGTAATAACTGGGGCCTGTTTTTTCCCCCATGCCACATGCAATGCTGAAGACCGACTGTGCAATATGCAATGCAGACACTGTGCTGGGTCTCATGCAATGATAACGTCATACTAGACCACGTGCATTGCGCATACCGTACTGTGCCATATGCAATGCTGGCGCTGCACTGTGTGGTGTACATATGTAACAACTGGGGTCCGTTTTTTCCCCATAGGGAATCCCGGTAATAATTTGCCGTTATAACAGCAATCACTCGCCAGGCTTCCCCTGTAAATGGACTGCACGTCCACTGCAACCCGTGTTCCCGCTTTTAAAAAATTTAAATATTCTCAATTTCCCCTAAACAACACTGCTGTTGTGTCAGCAGTGCATGTGGCACACTGCTTTCATTGCACATTGCCACAGGGATGCCACTGGGTACTAGTGATAGCAGTGCACATGACACAGTGCAATTACAGCAGTGCATGCGGAACAATGCAATGATGGCAGAGCACGTGGCACAGCACAGTAATGTTGGTGCACATGGCCACCACACCTACAATGGCCCACTCTCTCTGCATACACACACCCCCACGGTGCCTCTTTATTCCTGAGACCACCCACGCCACTACTCACTGTCTCCACCTACCCCGGCATGGTATCTCCACATACCCAGGACCAAATATTTACCATACATCCCCACTCTGGCATATCCAGGGGTGAATATTTAACCCCCCACATCACCTGTGGTGGCACAGTGTGTCTAGATATGCAGGACGATACTTGCACTGCCAATAAATCACTGTGCCATGTGCTGTGCAGATATTGCATTGTTCCGCGTGACATGTAGACACTGTGCTGTGCTACACACACTACCGACATCATACTGTGCAATGCCATTGGTAAGCTGTGCCATGTGCACTGCTTTCACTTCACTGTGTCCACATGCAATGTTGACACAACACTGCCATGTGGCATACTGACACTGTGCTGTGCCATGGTGATGCCAATACGGCACTTTGCCACACGCAGTGCAGACACTGCACTAGGTCATGTGCCATGCCGACATTGTGCTATTGCACGCAGAGCTCCAGATAAGATTTTTTCTGAGTGAATATTGTAGGTCTCAGTTTTGAACAGAAGTGAGTAAAACCAAATTTTGATGCATACAGATAAAAAAAAAAAAAAAATAAATACGGCGAGTAAGAAGTACAAATTGAAATGCTACAAAAAAATTAATTTGTGCAATTTGTTTTAATTTCTTTTGTTTTTTGCGACATACTGCCATGTTAAATGAATGAAGAGCACAGCCGAGCACTCCATAATTGCACTTTGCCAGCCAGCAAGTGCAGCAGTACAGCTTCCGCTTGTGATGCCGATGTCCTGGGTTTGGAAGCAAGCCCAGGATGTTGGAGGGCCGGCTGGGGGAGGAGGATCGAGCACCTCAGGGCAGGGGTGTTCAAATCAAAGCTTTTTTAACTTGCCCACCTGTGACTGCAGCTGAATTTTCACTTGCCCCCCTATTCATTACAATGAAATTAGCTCTTTTTTTATACTTACCCTTCAAGGAAATTAACTTGCCCTGGCAGGGGGCAATGGGATTTGCACATCCCTGAATCAAGGGCTGCTTTTCTAACTCCAGGAGGGGAGAGACTTCAGCGTTTGACCGACCTCTGGTGGAGACTGGCGGTCTGATAGCTGGTGCTCGAGATCTTCAGCAGATGTGCCAGATGTTCGGCGCTCTGCACACCATATCATTGCATGGTACACCTCCCTGAGGGACAGCATATATAAAAATTGGCTGAACAGGAGGGCATTTGCCCTCCACTAGACCCCAGGTAGCCAACTGAGGTACTTCTCCCCAGATCACAAACCAGTTTCCATTTGGGGAGAGAGCATGGTCTGAGGTAGCACAGTAGGTAGGGATTTTAGGGTAAACTAACTAGGTCTTCTTCTGCCAACAGCTTCTATGCTTCTGTGAGAGGCCCCTCCCCAATGTCTCTGCTCTGGGGAGTAAGCAGAGGTGCATGCAGGTGGGGTGGGTAAGTCCCGGATATTGGACACACAGCCGAATCTGAAAGAAAACACAAATTGCACATACCCCAATAATGCAAAGCACTGTGGGAAGCATATGCAAATATACATGAATTAATTTGGACTGGCTCAACTTTAAAGCAGAATTGTATAGAAACATACAAACATAGAAACAGTCAGCAGATAAGGACCGCTAGGTCCATCCAGTCTGTCTGTAGGCCCTATACATTATATGTGGCCACTGACCCTATATGATCAATGGCTTTTCATCACTCCTTCCCCTCTCAAGCTGCCCTTGTGCCTGCCCCAGGCATGCTTACACCCTTCCACTGTGTTTGTTCCACTACCTCATTACTGACCTCATCAGCCTGGGACAGAGAGTCAGGATCAGGGCTTGCAAACAAAAGTATAGTACACTGCCAGACAGCATCGCCACTGCCACTAGATCAGGCAGCCTGCCCTAGTTTTCAAATCAATGCCCACTAGAAACCAGCCTGACAGTTACCCTCAAACACATTTTGCTTGTGACTTAAATAAGGGTTCTGGTGCTGTAACTCCAGCAATGACAGGCTTGAAAATCTCCCCGCAGCAGTGCCAAGAAGCCATTTTAGATCCATTAACCACCTCATTTTTTTCTTTTCAATGATATTCACTCATTTAATCCCATGATGGGAGTTCGGGATTCCCAGTCGGTCCAGGCTTTCCAGCCACCCCTAATGTTTATTTCCTGCTGCAACACCACCAACGGATCCCTGGGGCCTCCTTCAGCTGTAGCCCCAAACATCCCTGAGGCTCCACCCATGTAATGGGCCTTCCTTCCCAGGATTTGATGTGGCAGATGATAGGAAAGTTCCCATGGCTAACGGTAAGCTACTGGTGGGCAGGGGAAGGGACTTCATCATCATCCTGCTACCTGCCAAACAGTTTATCCTTCAAGGTCCCAGTCACTTCCTATATACTGCAGCCTGCATCACTACGGTGGAGCTTTCAGGAGGGAGCTGAAGTCAATGCTGCATGGCCACCTGCGACATAGAAGCTGCTCCCCCACTCTCAGGAAGTACTGTAACAGCCGGGGGGGGGGGCAGCACAGCACACCACACTCTTCCTGGAATCTTGCAGACTATTCTGCCAGGTCTCCCCTGTGTGAGCAAAGTATCGGACACCACAAGCTGATTTTTTTTTTTTTTTTTTTATTAATTTCTTGGGTTAAAGAAATTTCTATAAACTTTTTTTTTTTTTTACTGTCTTTGTATTGGCCTTATTTCAGGTTTATTTAAGGAGAGCAAAATAATTGTTTTACAATCAGTAACAGTGATATCACATGAAACAACATGCCACATAGTTAAATTAGACAGACAATTGTACTCTTTGTATACACATTTCCAGCTGTTGCCTACTTCCGATTATGTTTTTCTTCCCTGATGCCAATTAGATAGCGAGAGAGAGAGATACTTTATTTCTGTAGTGCCCACTTCCATGGACTCTGGGTGCTATACAGCATAAAACATACATTTCAACAAAAACAGTAGAAAATAAAAAAATACAACTGGGAACATACAATTATCTAACCATCCCATAAATCCAACTAAATTTTAAACATTATCAGTAAGAGACTTTCTGGAACAAATATGTTTTAAGGCCCTTTCTAAAGGCTTCTACCAAGGGGGCCTCCTTTAAATAACCAGGCAAGGAGTTCCACAGGATGGATGCAGCCACCGAAAATGCTCTATCAGCTGAATGCCGCAACCTAGCCCTGGGAACTCCCAGGAGGCCTCCCCCGGCAGAACGGAGGGCCCATGCCAGATGATAGGGGACAAGAAGATCTTGCAGATAGATTAGACCCCTTTCATGCAGGGTCTTATAAGTCAACAGCCCTATCTTGGAAGACAACTTTCCACTGGACTGGCAGCCAGTGCAGTCCGCAGAGGACCGGGGTGATATGTTCACATCTTTTCACCCCCGTCAACGATCTCGCCGCCGCATTCTGCACCAGCTGCAGTCCGTGGAGGTTGCCTCCAGATAACCCTAGGTACAGGGCATTGCAGTTGTCCAACCTGGAAGTGACGAAAGCATGCACCAGTGTGGTCAGGTCATCAGGTGGGATCAGGGCTGGAATTCGAGCGATATTCCTGAGATGATAAAACCCACTTCTCACCATGGCTGAGAAGAATTTGTATGTCAAGATTAGGTCTGGTGTGTCAAACAGCACTCTACCTGGTAAAGCTTTTTTTTTTTTTTTAATTCTTTGGTAACTGGGTAAGGCCCACTAGGCACAATGTCAGTTTTCAGGGAGGACCCAGGAGCACTAGGGAGGTTAACTTGACTTGCTCAATCTCACACAGTATGAAAGTGGAGGTTGTGGGACTCCAACTCATGTCTGCTGAATGTACTAAGCTCATTCACAGCTCATTACTCTTAACCTCTAGGCCATACCACCAACCTCAAGCGGACATATGTAGTACAGGTACTCTTCATACCTCTTCAGCACTGTACCCTCACACACTAGCTTTACATAAGTGACCAACTGGTGCCACAAGGCCTCACAATACAATCAGCAGAGGCTGAGCACACACATATGCCTCATAATGCACCTGGGGCGTGCTCTTATCGGGCCATAACCCACACCTCGTCATGTCTTATTGAGCTTATAAAATGGGCCTCCCAAGTAGAAATTTAAACAAAGCCATTAAAATAGAAAAAAAAAAAATAGGACAAAAAACATGTTTTAGTTGCTACTGTAAAACAAAGAAAAAATAGTTCCTCTACGTACTGCCCTGTCGTCCCCACCTACTGCTCAGGTTACATGTCTGCAGTCCCTCAGGAACACAGTTGTTGTTTTCTGTACACTTTGAAATTCAGTATTTCTTTAATTGATAGCAGTGGTTAGGGGGAGTGCGCATGTCACTTTTCAGCTGCCATACAGTAGAGCGTCTTTTAAAAGTGTGTTTCCCTTGCAGCGTTATCTCGCTAAGTGAGCGCACTTATGAAAACGGAAAAGGATGTGAGGGTTTCTTTCTTTTTTTTCCACTTACATTCTGATATAGGGCCTAATGCGCGATCAGGTCTCCTGTATGATTCAGCACTTTGGGTGGCGGCACCTGCTACGGTTCATTCATCGGACTGGAATAGTTTTCTGGTGTGCAGTATTTAATCTGGTTTGCACTGTACAGGTCAGAGTTTGATTTCTTTATGTTTTTATCATGATCCTAAGTGAGTTTGTGTGTGGTGAGGTGAGTCTCACTCTGTCGCCCTGGCTCACGTTTGGCACTCTGCAAGTGTGCGAATGTTTGAGATGGCGGGGCTGACGAGAATTGTATTTTGAATTGTAGCAATGTGGGAAAATTGATACAGAGCTGTGCAGCGTTGGTTTCTTTAGCTGTAGTGCAGGTTGCCACGATATGGCTCTATAAGGACAGAGGCAAAAGTGGTGCTTAGCCAATCAGAGAAGCTTAAAATATTTGCCCATATTATATATATGTAAGCCCCTCACCCCTGTACTTTTTGCAAACGACAGGTGGTATGCTGTTGAAGCTGACAGCAGTACCAGGTGGGGGACTGGGTTCGGGGAGGACTAGGTTACTCGGCACAAGGGCTAGGTTTGGCTACTCTGCACAGGGGCACCCATGTAAATCCAAACACAGGAAGCAATAACTGTAATGTCCAATTCCAGGAATGGGATTCTAAGGTGTGGCTTTTATTCACATCCAAACTGAACAAACAAAGCATAGATGGACTCCCACGGGGCTACATTCCTGGTAATGCAGATAAGAGAAACAGAACACTTCAGCCCTCAGGCTCTGGACCCGCCAGGCACACAGCCCGGACTTGCACGCTGCTTTGGGTACACAGCCCGACTTGTACACTATTTGGGTTTTCCCTGGCCCGGCTCCCCTGCCGGCCACTCGAACCCCGTCCACATGACATGGACACATTTTACTGGTGGCTCCCTAAACCACCTTAGAGCCTTCCACTCCATAAGGGAAATTTCCTTTCAATCCCACGTCTGGGTACTTCCCTCAGCACTGGCCAAGTGCCTGAGGCAAAGTAAAAGGGCCACAGAGCAAATCCGTAGAGGTGAACCTGGTTACTAATGATGGGGGGTCTCCCACCACTAGCTCCCACAATCCATACCCGGCCATTTCTCTGGACATTAAACGACTCTTTTTGAAAAGCTTGGCAATGTAGATTAAAGGATAAATGCATAGCACATTTCCTCTACATGTCTTGGCTTTCCCCTTGTGCTGGACTCGAACATACTTTTACTTTAGCTTAGCCTATTCCTCTAGGCCTCCCACTGATTAAGCAGTCAAATTCCCACTTTACAACAGTTCAGGTGAAACATAGGCCCCATGTAAGAGCAGAACTCACCCTTTGGTTGCAGGTGCCCCACAGGCGATTCTTGACAGCTTCTGGTGCCACAGCACAACTTAGAAAAATAAGGCAGCTTCTTCCCTAGCCGGAAACCAGGAGGTTGCCCCTGGAATAACAGGCAAACCTTTTAACCCCCATCCCCTCAGGGATGGGGCACAGAGACCGGCAACAGGTGTCTCCACCACTTCATGAACAGCTTACTGTGTTCCTCTTTTGGCAGAAACACACACCTCTCCCTTAAAGTAGCTCTATATCAGAGCTTTAGGCTCCAAGAGCCTGTGCACAGACTGCTGTGCTCCTCTCTTCAAGACTGCTCACACACAACTGCTGCTGCTCACTGTTCAAAAACTCCCAACATTCTAACCTAACTCCCAACTGCAGATTCCGATGTGGCTCATGCAGCTGCGATAGTTCTATGGTGATGTCATCCCTCAGTCTCAGCTGAGACTGAGAACAGAGTGAGACAGTGTGAAATCCATTTAACTAGAGTTTCACAAGCTGCCTTCCCTGCCTACCACTAGGTCTTACTGGGATTCTAGTAACCCCAGGTAACAGGGGGGTTACATATATATGTATATACACACATATATGAAACACACACACATACAAAAAATTACCTTGAGTAAAACTCCAGTAATGTATATAACCACACTGATTTCCATAACCACAGACAGCAGTTGATCCACACTAGCTGCAGATAAAAACAAATAAATTGACACGGTAAAGTAATGACAGTGCATACTGTCAGCTTTATTATTTGCCGCAGAGTACTGACTAAGCAGGAACACCCCATATAAACGTGATTGTGACTTGGGGTGTTCAAAAATAAAACTTAAACGAAGCGCTCCCTGAAAATATCTTGGATGTCAATGAGCACCTGTCGAGATTTGACATCCACAAGATGGCGGTGCACTTTATGTGCTCGCAATCGGCACTGCCATTCTAGTCTTAATCTTCTTTTTTTTTTTTTTTTTAAATTGAATAAGCTTTATTTAGCACACCAAAAAAAAACAATATTCCAAAAAAGTCTGTAGAATATGGTTACATTAATGAGCAATAACAGAAACAAGAATAAACCAAATGGTGTACGTTTTAAATAAAATCTTACATTCCCTCCCCCCCACTACTACCCCCAAATCCCCCTCCCATCCCTCCACCTGAGGATACCAAGAATAGAACTAGTTGGAATGATTCGAATCGTCAGGGAAGGAGGCACCTGTATTATAATGGGAATATGTAGGATGTCAGTAGATCCTGGAGGGGCTCCCAAATATTTTGGTAATGCCACACTGGCAATAAGACGCTCAGCTTGCAGGGCAAATAATATCTCCTTGTACCACTCAAGATATTGAGGTATCCCTTTATCAAGCCAATGTCGCAGGATAACTTTCTTTGCACATACAGAAATCAAGGCCATATGTGGTTTCTGATTCCCAGCCAAGACGTTAGTATAGTCCCCCAAAATGCCTATTTCAGGAAGGAAAGCATTATTCAATCCCAAGAGGGGATCTAGATGGGTTCGAATAGAGTTCCAAAAAGGGGCACTCTTTCACAGGACCATAGAATATGGAGTAAATTGCCAGGCTCTTCACTGCACCTGGAACAGAGGTCATCTGGGAGTTTACCTATTCTATGCACACGAACAGGAGTATAGTACAGGTTGTGAATAATATTAAACTGCATAAAGCGGTATTTGTCCCATTTGATAAATTTATAAAGGTATTTCTAGATAGTGGTCCAGTTCCTGGGAGTATCAGATGCTGGAAGGGAGTGGTCTCAGCAATAAACTCTTGGCCCCTCATTGATAGCCAGGAAATGTTGCAGCGCCCGATAGTAATACGAGATTTTATGTGAGACAGGAGCCTGACGAATGAGAGGGACAATTAAGGTACTTAACGGACCAAGCCATGGACTACTGCCAAAATGTTGCAGAAGCGTATGTGAAAGTTGGAAATATCTAAAGCACAGGGAGGTGGGCCAGTGATATTTGACACAGGCATCTCGGAAGGATACGTTTTTGATTGAAGGTGAGATCGTCAATTGATCGCACCCCCATACAGGGCCAAAACTTCTCGGAGAGAAGCTGTCCAGTTATACGGAAATTCGGATTTCCAAACAATGGTTGGGATATGTCTTTGCATGGACAGACTTTATAAAAAGAGCAGAGTTGCAAGTGAACCCGTAGGGATGCTTCCATAAGGGAATCTTGTAGGGACGGGGGAAGTTTCTTCTTTGGGAAATAAGGTAGGGAGTGAATATCCAAACCATTATCCGAACACAGAGAACATTCAATGTCCACCCACTGCGGAATATACTGCCTAGGGAGTCACTTCCTGGTGTTCCCACCCAGTAGGAAAGCTGAATGAGGTGGAGGACCAAGTAATACAGGAAAAAGTTTGGAGCCTGCAATCCTCCATTCAATTTAGTGCACATAAGCTTAGATAATGCTCTGCGTGCTTTCTTACCATGCCATAAAAATGAAGAGAGAAGTCGGTGGACCGATTAAACCATGTTTGGTGAAGGGCCGAATTAAACATCTGGAGCTGGTACAGTAGTCTAGGGAGAATATTCATTTTTATGATATTCATACGGCCCCATAATGTCAGAGGAAGTAAGGACCAACGATCTAGATCCACTTTAAGACGGGTCACTAGGGAATCTAAATTGAAATGACGCATTTTAGAGGGAGAAGTACCAAGATAAATTCCTAAATATTTCAATTTATTTGGAGTCCAGATCAAACCGAGATGCGCTGTATCAGCTTGGAAGGTAATATTGTTTAGAGGCATAATTTCTGTTTTAGTAAGATTTAACTTGTAGTTAGAAAGAGCACCAAATTGAGAGATAATCTGAAGGGCAGCAGGAAGGGATGTGGCAGGGGAAGAGATGTGTACAAAGTATCATCTGCATAGACAGAGAGCTTGTATTCTGTTCGGCCAATTGAAATGCCCGAAACCTGAGGGGAAAGATTAATTTTACGAATTAGTGGTTCCAAGAAAAGGTTGAATAAATAAGGAAAGAGTGGACAGTCCTACCTGGTGCAGGGGAAATGGTGATGATAATACTCAGTTACACAGGATTCGGGCTGTCGGGAAAGAATACAGCACCCTGATCCATTGAATAAATGCTTGGGGAATACGATATTTAGGAAATAGTGTAAATAAGTAATCCCATGAAACACGGTCAAAGGCCTTTTCGGCATCCAGGGACACCAAGGCTACAGGAGCAGAGGAGTCCCTGGATACTGAAAAGAGATAGGACAGTTTTCCTAAGGTGGTCAGCCGACAGTCTACCCTGAACAAAACCAACCTGTTCTCTACTGATGAGGGAGTCCCAATCTACATGCCAAAATTTTCATATCAACATTAATAAGAGATATTGGCCTGTAGTTGGAGACAAGTACGGGGTCTTTGTCAGGTTTAAGTAGGGCCACTATGGTTGCTGCTGTGAGAGAGGAGTCAGAAAGACCATTGGTAAAAATATAATTACAGCTATCTAAGAGAATAGGAGCCAATTGGTCTTTACAGGATTTATAAAAATTAGTGGCAAAACCATCCAGGCCAGGTGCTTTGTCTGTGGCCAGAGAGTCAATAGCTTGGGTAAGTTCTATTTGAGCTAATGGTGCTTGTAAAAGGGTAACTTGTGAATCTGTCACCTGAGTAAGGGGGCACATGTAGCAAAAACGAATCTACCTGGGCTGCAGAAAAAGAGAATGGGGGGGGGGCACATAGATTCTAATAAAAAATTCTGAAGGAATCAACTATATCTCGTGGGGAAGTGAGGAGAGAGTAGGTTTCAGTACGGATAGAGGCTACAATTCTATCCGACACTTCGCAGCGTAACCGAAAGGCAAGCAATTTCCCCGTTTTTTCTCTCTTATCAAAATATTTTACCTTTGAGCGAAGCTAGTTCTGTGCTTGCTCCCTCACCTTCTGAGTTACGCCGCCGTGCGAGTGCAAGTTCTTCGCCGTCGCCTCCGTATCGTCAGCCGCGAAAGTGCGCCAAGCGTGCGCGAGCTCGCGGGAGGGCCAGAAAATGGCGAGTCTGTGCAAAAGCCAGCAGTGCTCTATCGAAAGGCGCGGCTTGCGACAAGAATTGGACTCGTGGCGGCATAAACTCATTCACTGTGTAGGTAAGCTCCTCTTCATTTACCCCACAACCGGCTCCGCCCATCCCACGAAAGCGAAGCCCCTCCGAAAACACGACATTCCCCCGTAATATCGTTCCTGCCGAATTTGGGAACAGCCGTTTATTTATTCAGCGCGACCCAAACGGATTGGCCGCCGTTTCCGCCCTGCGCGATACCGCTGCTTTGCACACCCCTTCATTTTATTTGTAAAAAGGAACATTTCAGTTTTTGATGCTAGTAAATGTGCTTACAAAAGGCGCGGCGCTCCGTTTTTTTTCTTTTCAGCTTGTATTGTGGTTTCTTGTGCATATTATGTGGCATTTTTGTACTCTTGAGATTTTAATGATGGTAAGGGAGTGTTTTGCTTTTTTTATTTTTATTTTGCACTCCTGAGATTTCAGTGATAGTAGGGGTGTATTTAGCTTGTTTACTTGAAGGGTGTCACGCTCAACCGAAAAAAAGGTGTGTATGTGTATGTATGTATATTAAAAAAAAATGCCCGAAAGACTCCGATCATCCAATCAGATTGCTCGGAGCTGGTGTGCGCTTGCTCTCTTTCTCGTCTCCCCCACCCCACATATTCACTGGTCTGTTTTTTTTTGGGATGGGGAAGGGAAGTCGCGCACCTCTCCCAGCTCGTGGTTTGGTGTTTAAGCGAGGGCTCGCGCCCGGCCTTCAGCGCGCACGCGCATATTCCTGCTGTAGCGGCCTTGAACGGGGTAACTGTCAGACTTTGAGGAAATTCCTCGCTCCCAATTTTTATTGATTGAAGATTTGTGCCTCAGTTGCGGGGGAGGGGGGCGAAATCGCCGGGCCTGCAACATGTCTTCTTGTTCCGAGATTCGCAGTTTATGAACGGATCCTTATAGTTTCTTGACCGCTGATTTGAGGAACGAGGATTCCGTCCTTGTAAAATAATTTGGGTCCCTTTTTTATTACTTTGGTTATTTATTTTTTAAAAAAATTTAGCCCCTCGGCCTGAAGTGGCTACAAACGAGGCTTATGTCACCCAGCAGCACGGAGCTTTGATCAAAGGTTACTTGTTTAGCTTTTCTCCTGTCTCTAATTCGTTGTCTTTAAAATAAGAAAGTAATACAGTGTTCAGCGCTTTTAGTTGTAGGATTTCCAGGAATTTTGGGTGCTAGCGAGATTTAAAGGGTTGGGCATTATTAAAAACATGGAAGTACCGAATGCGAGACATTCATTAGTCGTTTTCTAACGGCTTATCAAGCGATTTGTTTTAGCTTGCTTTCTGAACACTTAAATAATTTAAAGAGGGGGACTAGTGGTTGGTTGAGGCCTGGACAGGATTTGGGTTTGCAAGGTTAATCCCTTACAACAAAACAGCCCTACGTGTAGAGAGGGGTGTGTGTGTGTGTAAACATTTTTTTTTTTTTAAGAACGTTTGGTGTAGGTAGCTGCAAATGTTGATCTGGTGCTAGCTGCACAGTCGAGCAGATTTTGATACACCGGTAGGTCTGTTCTGCTGGCACCTTCGTATGCGTATGTATCCATATTTGGTGTAGGTATAGGCAGATGTTGATCTGCGCGAGGTGTTTTTTTTGTTTACAGTAGCCATTTCATCTGTGTGTTTCAGGGACTTTGACCTCTTCTGAATACTATATTTTGGTTTTCTGGAGTCTGTGTTTAGTAGTAATAAAAAAAACAAAAACAAAAAAAACCCTCCGGATTTGAGTTACTCACTTCCTTCCACATGGGTTGTGAGGGGGTAGGAAGTCGTGCATGTAGTCGTTCAACCCCCTAAATGTTGGTGCCAGCTTGTGAGAGACTCGGTTGGGAAAGTGAAAGTGATACTTTGTACTAGAGTGGATGTGGCTTCTAGACTTCCAAGGAATGCCATACATACAAAGTGTCAAATGATTGACTAGTGCAGGAAGAAAACAAATCTTGCTTTTTGGGGGCTGTGCCTTGGTCTTGCATTCTCTGTGCAATTCTGACACTTGGAGAGACACCTAAATTGTCAAAACAATTAGAATGAAGTGTTGCCAAGTTTTGAGTATGTGGGCAGCATTTTGGAATGAAGCCAAGCCCCTTCTATTGCATGTGCCACTTGACCATGGGCATGCTAGATAAAAAATAGACCAGGGGTTTGTGAAACATGTCTGTCTACTCATCGTAAATACTCTGCACAACTGTTTTATTGACGTGGGGCCTTTGGAAAGGAGTCTGTGACTTGAAGGATTGTAATTCCAAACATCTCAGAATAAAACACAGAAATGTCTCCCCTCTGTCTTCAGATTTTGTCTCCTTGTTCTTGCACATTTTTTTTTCTGAAAGATGCTACCCTCCTGGACTTTGTTGATTCAGCTTGAGGTACTTGAAAGTTTGTCATGGAGCCCCCTTCCTCTAGGGTATACATATTAAAGCAGCAGTACAACAATCTGGTGAAAATTTTGACCTGTGCTATTTTAGATTGTCATTTACCTCCTGACTTGTATGATGCCATTCTTTCCACAATTTGAGTCTACTTTAGTACTTTTTTTCATGTCTGAAATAATAAAAGGAGCACTCCTTTTAATACAGTGAGGACCAGGTCTTCATTAGTATTTTCAGCTGTTTTTGTCCATCAGTTGTTTATATGTCACTTCTGTTGTGACTAAAATAATTATGCAGCAGGCAGGACCTTACAGAACAATAGTTCAAAAACAGCTGGAAATACTGATGAAAGCCTGGTGTGAGCCATATTAAAAGAAGTGCTCCTTTTATTTCAGATGTGGAAAAACGTACTAAAGCACACTCAAATTCTGGAAAGAATGGTGGTATACAAGTCAGGAGATAAATTGCAATCTAAAATAACAAAAAAAAAAGTATAGGTCAAAATTTTCACCAGATTGTTGCGCTGCTGCTTTAAGCTCCTTTAGTCTCTCTTCGTATGGCTTGTGTTGCAGATCCTGCACCATTTTAGTTGCCCTCCTCTGGACTGCCTTCATCCTGTCTGTCCTTGCAGAGTTGGGGTCTCCAGAACTGAACGCAGTACTCCAGATGGGGTCTCACTGTCTGTACAGAGGGGTAACAACTTCCTGTTTTCTACTGGTGATGCCTTTCCCTATACATCCCAGTATCCACCCAGCCATCCATAGAAACATAGAATTTAACGGCAGATAAGGACCGCTTGGCCCACCCAGTCTGCCCGTTTCCCTACCTAATGGATAAATTGCAGATCCTAGCTAACCAATAGCCTACTTCTTCCAACCTCCACCCCCGAGAATTGCCTTATGTCTGTCCAATGCATTCTTGAATTCCACCACTGTTTTTGACTCCATAACCTCCTCAGGAAGGCTGTTCCATGCATCCACAACCCTCTCCATGAAGAAATACTTCCTCACATTACCTCTGAGCCGTCCCCCCCTCTAGCTTCAGATTGTGCCCACTTGTTCTTGCACACCTCTTTTTCTGAAAAATGCTACCCGCTTGGACTTTGTTCATTCCCTTCAGGTATTTGAAAGTTTCAATCATGTCCCTCCTCTCCTCGAGGCTATACATATTAAGATTCTTAAGTCTCTCTTAATATGTCTTCTGGTGCAGACCCTGCACCATTTTAGTTGCCCTCCTCTGGACTGCCTCCATCCTGTCTGTCTGTGTGTCTCCAGAACTGCACGTAATACTCCAAATGGGGTCTCACCAGCTGTCTGTACAGAGGGATAACAACTTCTTGTTTTCAACTGGTGATGCCTCTTCCTATGCATCCCAGTATCCCATCAGCCCTACTTAGTGCCCTCTCACATTGCTTTCTCACCTTTAGGTAATCTGATATGACTACCCCCAGGTCTCTTTCCATTTTTGTTGTTAGTATCTCACCCCCAACTGTGTACTCTTCCCCTGGGTTTTTGTTTCCCAGGTGCATTACTTTGCACTTCTTATCGTTGAATCTAAGCTGCCATATATTTGACCATTTTTCCAACCTTGCCAAGTCCCTTCTCATCCTTTCCACCCCACCTTGTGTAGCAACTTTGCTGCAGATCTTTGTGTCGTCTGCAGAGAGACATACTTTTCCTTCCAGTCCCTCTGCAGTGTCGCTTATAAAGACATTAAATACTGCCTTCTCACATTGCTTGCCCACCTTTAAGTCATATGCTATGACTGCCCCCAGGTCCCTTTCCATTTTTGTTGTTGTTAACTACCCCCCACACCTGCATTGTGTACTCTACCGCTGGGTTTTTGTTTCCCAGGTGCTTTGCACTTCTTTGCGTTTAAGCTAAGTTGCCATACCTCCAACCTTGCCAAGTTCCTTGTCATCTTTTCCACCTCACTTGTGTAACAACCCCGTTTCAGATCTTCGTATTGTCTGCAAAGAGGCATACGTTTCCTTCCAGACCCTCTGCAATGTCACTTGTAGACATTAAAAAGGGCCGGACCCAGTACTGAACCCTGTGGTACCCCACTAGTAACCCCTCTTTCTTCGGAGTGGACTCTGTTTATTATTACCCTCTGTGTCCTGTTGTCCAGCTAGTGTTTTACCCAGGCTACCACCCTGGGACCACTCCCAGGCTGGCTAATTTATTAATCTTTTGTGTTGGACTGTGTCAGATGCCTTGCTAAAGTCTAGGTAGGCCATGTCCACAGCCCTTCCCTGGTCTACTACTTTGGTCACCCAGTCAAAGAAATCTGTTAGATTTGTCTGAAATGACCTTCCTGCGGTGAATCCATGCTGCCTTGGGTCTTGTGTCCCGCTGGCCTGTAGGTACTCAACAATTCTTTCAGAAGTGATTCCATCATTTTCCCTACCACTGAGGTCAAACTAACAGGTCTGTAGTTTCCTGCCTCTGCTTTGCTCCCATTTTTGTGAAGGGGAATCTCATCCTCCCTCCACCAGTCCTTGGGTACCACACCATCCTCCCATGATTTGTTAAAAAGGGTGGTCAGTGGTGTCACTAGTTCTCTCCTTAGTTCTTTTAGAATTCTGGGGTGAATACTGTCAGGTTCCATTGCTTTGTCCACTTTCAGTTTTAGGAGTTCTTTCAGAACCCTTTCTTCTGTGAAAGGACTGGTATCGACCCCCTCATCCAGAGTGTTTCTATTGATTTGGATTAGGTACCTCCCACTCCTCTTCTTTTGTGAATACTGAGCAGAAGTATTCATTCAGTATCCCTTTTTTTTTCTTCTCTTAGCCATGTATTTATGCGCCCAACTGCATCCTCTCTCCACTCTCTGACATTCTCTTTCTGCACCATCTAGTCCCATCGTGGTCTGCCCCTAGAGTACATGGTTCCACTAGCCTAGGTGCCTGGTTAACCCCCTGGGTGGGGTGAGGAGGGATCCCCTGTGCTTACCTCCCCAGAGCCATGCATACTGTTCCGTGGATCCAGTGCAGCGGAGTCTACCTCGACGAGCTAAAGACGTGCAGTGAGGTGGTGTCGCCTAGGAGAGACGGGTTTTTCCTTGTGCATCTCCCCAGACCTCGGCCTGCAGTGCGGGTCAGTGAGCTAGGAGGAGCGCCGAGACGTGCATCCTGCTCTGCCCCTCTGCCGACATCTGCCCAATGCCCTTGCTGCTACCCCTCACTACCGCACCTTCCACCCGGGCTCCCCCAAATGGCGATATTGCGGTGGGAGTGTGCAGATGACCCCCCGGAGAAGGTTAGCTGCCATTGGGTGCTCCATCCTTCTCTCCTCTGGCCAACCCCCCAGTGGTCTGTGCACGTTCCCGAACACGGGTCGCTGGCGTGGTATGAGGAAAGACATCCAGTGCCTCAGCGCCACCGGACTGGCTCGTATCCCTGCTTTTTCATTGTCCCTCTCTGCCCACCCCCATTTACTAAGCCTCACTATCCCTCCCTTGGTCTTTCTTCATTCCTTAATGTACCTATAAAAGGTTTTATCCCCCTTCTTAACCGAATTGGCTATCTTTTCCTTGGTTTGGGTTTTGTTATTCTGACTGCCTTCCCCGCTTCCATCTGCGTTAACTGGTACAGTTCTTTGTCCTGCTCCTTCTGTTTCCTTATGCTTCCTGAGTGCTATGTTTTTCTCCCTAAATTTCCTCGCCACCTCTTTTGAGAACCATAGTGTTTTTTTCTTTTTGTTTTGATTCATTTATTTGCTTCACACAGATGCTTGTTGCTTCTGTGATGGCAGTTTTGATGTTTCCCCATTGTTCCTGCACCCCTCCTACTTGCCTGTTTGCTAGTGCTTTTCTGAGGCACCCTCCCATTTTGACAGTCAGCCCTGCTAAAGTCCAGTACTAACATACTAAAATGCCAGCAGAATAGGCCTAACGGTCTTTCGTGTCTGCTCGTTTGGTCAGTCCCCAACCTGGGTGCTGACCTTGCTGTCCCCCTCGCCTTCTCTGGCTTCTCCCTTCCCAGTTCTGGATATTCTTGCTGCATTGGATTTTGCTTCCAGAACCCTTCCCCTGTACCTGTCCCACCCCCTCTTGAACCCCTCCACTGTCTCTGCCTCCACCAGCCCCCTAGGCAGTGCATTCCATGGCTCCACCACCCTCTCAGTGAAGTAGCACCTCCTCCTTTCTCCCCTGAATCTTCCCCCCTCCAGCTTCCACCCATGCCCTCTAGTGACCCCTTCCTCCAAGCACCCCGACTGTTCCTCCCTATTTACCCTCTTCATGTACCTAAAGACCTCTATCATGTCCCCCCAGTCCCTTCTCTTCCAATGTGTACATATTTAGCTCTTCGAGCCTCTCCTCATAGGTCCTGTCCCCAAGCCCCAAATCATTTTGGTTGCCCTCCTCTGACCCTCTCCAGGAGGTTAATGTCCCGCTTTAAGTGTGGCCTCCAAACTGCACGCAGTACTCAAGGCGCGGCCTCACCAAGCAGTTATACAGAGGGAGTATCACCTCCTTCTGGAGGTGATCCCCTAGCGATGCATCCCAGCATCCTGTTGGCCTTGGCTGCTGCCCTCCTACAAGTCTCCGAGTTGTTCATCTTGACATCCACCACCACCCCCAGGTCCCTCTCAGCCATCGAGACTTGTAGCATTCCCCCCACCCCCCAAGGGTGTACACTTGGCCTGGGTTTCTGGCCCCCAGGTGGAGTACCTTGCATTTCCCTGCATTGAACCTCAGCTTCCACTTTCTAGACCATCTTTCCAGAGCCTCCAGGTCCCCCTGTAGGGCCATCCTCCCCATCCACCACCGCCCCCAGTTTCGAGTCATCTGCAAAGAGACTCATCTCACTCCTGATTTCTGTCCTTATGTCAGATACGTAGGCGTTGAACAGAAGGGGCCCAAGGACTGATCCCTGTGGGATCCCACTAATGACCCTCCTTGGGGATGAGACTATCCCACCAGCTACGACCCTCTGGGTCCGGTCCTGGAGCCAATTGCCTATCCATCTGATCATCTGGTTCCCCACCCCCATTTCTCCCAGCTTATCCAACAGGCCCACGTGAGGAACAGAGTCAAATGCCTTGCTGAAGTCTAGAAAGAGGACATCCACTGGTCTACCCAGGTCCAAGGCACTTGTCAGCCAGTCATAGAACTCCACCAGGTTTGTCTGACCCTCACTTTTGTATGGCTTGGCTCTGCGGCTGTGTTTTACTGTGAACTACACGGTTTGGTGATCACTTGTTCCCAGATGGTTACCCACTTCTAGATCTGAGATCCTTTCACCGTCCCCAGTCTTTTGCCATCCAGGCAGCTGCAGCTGCAGCTTACAGTGTAACAAGAAATGGCTATAGTGACGTGCTGCTAGTAAATCACGTCTGCACTAAGAGGAAAACTGTCAAGCAGAAATCTCGGGGAATCCAAGGCCAAGTAATCATTCTTTCTCTCCCATGCAGGCAAGGTACTGCTATGAGATATGCTGCCTGTAACATGACATCCCTAATGAAGTTTTCTCTCTTCCAGTAGTTCTTCCGAAAGTAAAGGCTTGTACCAGAATCCTGTCTTAACTCTCCTGCTCTAATGGTGGTTTTTCGAAGTGTCGATTACTGGAGCTTAATTCAAAATGGTTGCCTTAGAGTGGAAGAGTTAACAAGACAGAGTTGGTATTAAACCAAAGCACTGAGTCTCTGCTGTTTTGCGCGTGTACTTCAAATGTAGTGGCAGAATTAAAATTTGAATTGCAGAGAAGTTTTTGCCCTTTGGGTAGCACAATATATGGATTGTTTCAGGAGCTATTCTAGGGTCTAAGACATTTTTTTGCCATGAACATTTTTGTACTTTGAGTAGAACATTGACAAAGGCCAAATACTAGCTGGTATTGTTCTGGTAAAATGTTCTTTTAATAGTCTGTTGGCTTGTTTTGGAGGAGGTAAAGTACACTGGTTGGTCTGTTGGAATGACTTGGGGACCATGGGATTTTTGTAGTCATTATGCTGGCTAGTGCATAAGAGTGGGGACAGAACCCTACGCACAAACTACCGCCTCATCTCCGTTCTTCCCCCTGTCCAAGACACTGGAGCGTATAGTTTCAGACCAGCTTATTGAATATTTGGAAAAATATCAGATTGTGTCCCCCACAGCATGGGTTTTGCAAAGCCCACAGCACCACCACAACAACACTAGTTGAATTCACCAGTTTTATCCACAAGGCTGTGGATCAGAGGCAGCCTTTATTGACCTGACCAAAGCTTTTGATACTGAAAGCCATGCACTACTTTTGGAACAATTGTTCATACGTGGTCTCTCTAGTAGTGCCGTGGAATGGTTCCGTAACTACCTCACAAACTGTGTGCAACAGGCGAAAGATCAATGGGGTACTCTCGGATTGTCGTGAAATTCTCAATGGTGTCCCACAGGGTTTTATTCTGTGCCTGCTACTTTTTATATTTCTCAGTAGTCTACCACTAGCTTGTCTAGATACAGTATTATTTATTTATTTAGTTAGTTTTTGTTAACTGGGTAGGTACACTAGACAGCATAGCTGCCTATTTTCAGGTACGACCCGGGAGATTACAACAAAGGATATGTAGACAATAATACATACAAGAAAACATCATGGAAACAAGTAGAAGTCAGACATAGTACACAAAATTTTCACCAATGACAGTACATCTGCAGGATTATTATAATATGCGGATGATGCGGTGATCTTCACCTGGAACACAGACCCGCTCACCCTCCAGGAACAAGTAAGCATTAAGCCACGATGAAGGTGGCATCTAATGGGGAATTAATGCATGGTTTGGGGGGTGGTTGGGAAAGCGAGGTCGAGGTAGAGTGCCACAATCACCCAACCATGCATTAATTCCCATTAGATGCCACCTCTGAGTGACTTAATGCGCTTGTAACATGGTGATTGAGGAGCTTTTTTTACTTTATATGTGTATGTTATGCTGGGAAATAAAGAATGTAGACTCTACATCAGACTTTGTCACAGAGAGCCTCCCCAAATCCATGGAAAAGATTTTGAGCCTCCCCAAAAAACTGAAATAATCTTGGGCCTCTCTCAAAGAAAAATAACATACCGTACTTTGTGCAGTATACCATGAATAAATTGAAACCCCTTTGAGTACTTGGCTAACGTTCAGTTCTTTGTCTTATACAGAAGTGGAACCTTTGAAAAAAAGCTCCTGTGATCAAAGGCATTATCTGAATAACAAATAAATAAATGTTATTCAACCTACTGTAACTCCCTCCCCACAGGCCAGCCTATTTGCTCTGCTATTTTTATTCTTGAACCATTGTTATCCCTTGTTGCAGTACCTTCATGGATCAGACTACTTTCTCTGTTTCCTCTCTATACGAAATAACCTTCCTACATACTTTGCCTCTCCCCTCCTTCCCTGCTGTTGATCAACTTCTCAGGAATTACTTTACTCCTTCCTGCTATTGCTCTTAGCACTTCTGTGTTCAGCCCTTGTATTTGGGCTGTTCTGCCATCAGGCTACAAATTGATCGATTAACACCTACCTCTCATTATTATTTTGTTGTTCATATTTGTTGGTACTATTGTTCATTGTGTATTTCTTGATTGTTTTGCAGTTATCTTTTGAAATGTATCGACTCTCTACCCTTTCCTGAGTACACCTGAAATGAGCCTTGGCTCATTCACCTTCCCTTGTCAACTATTAGTAAATAAATACATAAGATTTACCTACTATTATCCACTTTCAGTTTGCTACATCTCTTTACACAAAATACATAATACTCAAAATTTAAATAAGTACTTTTTCAGACTTGCTTGAGCCTCCCCATTTGAGAACCCCTGATGTAGAGACATGTACTGTTCCAATAAGATTACTGCACTTTTGGAACTTACATGATGGACACATTTAGTAATATCGTTATGTGGTCAAAACAAGTTTAGATACACTGAAAAAGAAATAGATAGGTTTAAGCGTGTTTGTTCGCTTTTGCGAAAAATTTATATGGCTATTTTTTTTTTTTTCATAGCCAGTCTTATACCCAGAGGAGGGGGCCACTAGAGGGCATGGGTGGAAGCTGGAGGGGGGAAGATTCAGAGGAGAAAGGAGGAGGTGCTACTTCACTGAGAGGGTGGTAGAGCCATGGAATGCACTACCTAGGGGGCTGGTGGAGGCAGAGACAGTGGAGGGGTTCAAGAGGGGGTGGGACAGGTACAGGGGAAGGGTTCAGGAAGCAAAATCCAATGTAGCAAGAATATTCGGAACTGGGAAGGGAGAAGCCAGAGAAGGCGAGGGGGACAGCAATGTCAGCACCCAGGGTGGGGGCTGACCAAACGAGCAGACACGAAAGACCATTAGGCCTATTCTGCTGGCATTTTAGTATGTTAGTATGTCTTGGAGGTCTATGCTTTCAGAACATTCCTTCCATTACCTGTAGCTCCGGGTTATTTGCATAATGTGTCTCGTTTTTTTTTTTGTTTTTTTTCCTCGTCCGCTTCTGTTTTGAGTTGTATCTTATTTCCGGTATTAACATACTAGCATATGAAAAGCCAGCAGAATAGGCCTGACAGTCTTTCGTGTCTTCTTGGTAGCCAGCCCCTGTTGGGCGCTAGCTCCCCCCCCCGTCCCCGAGAGGGTCAACCTTGGCTTCAGCACACCCATGCATCTGTCCCACCCCCTCTTGAAGCCCTCCACAGTGCCTTGCTGGACTAGACTCCTGGGCAATGCATTCCATGGCTCCACCACCTTTTCTGTGAAGTAATGCCTTCTATGTTCTCCCCTATAGGTTCCTCCCTCCAGTTTTCATTCATGCCCTCTGGTTGTGCCCCTTTGCTTTAGCCTGAACATTTCTTTGGCTCTACCCCTGTTAATCCCTTTCACATATTTGAAAACCTCAATCATGTTCCCACCCCACCCCCATCTCCTCTCCTCCAGTGAATACAGCTCAAGGGCTTCCATCCTATCCTCGTAGGTCCTATCACTCATGCCCCGGATCATCCTAGCTGCCCTCCTCTGGACCCTCTCCAACAGTACTGTGTCCTCCTTTAAGGTGCGGCCTACAGAACTGCACACAGTACTCAAGATGCGGCCTAACCAAGGCATTGTACAGAGGTAGGATCACCTCACTCCTCCTGGACGTTATTCCCCGGGCTATGCAGCCTAGTATCTTGTTTGCCTTTACCGCCGTTCTTCTGCAGTTCTCACTGTAGTTCATTTTGGTGTCTACCACCACCCCGAAGTCCCTTTCACTCGAAGTGGCTTGCAGTGTGACCCCTCTCAAGGTGTAAATATGCCCTGGGTTTCTGACCCCCAGATGCAACACCCTACACTTCTCCGGATTAAACCTCAGCCCCCACCTCCTTGACCAACCCTCCAGGGTATCCAGATCCCTCTGGACTGCCACCCTTGCTTCCTTCCCGTCGGCCAATGCTCCCAGTTTAGAGTCATCCGCGAAGAGGCTCATCCTACTCCCAACTCCTGTCCCTATATTGGAGACATGGACGTTGAACAGGAGTGGTCCCAGTACCAAACCCTGGGGCACCCCACTGATGACCTTCCTAGAGGAGGAGACAATCCCTCTAACCACCACCCTCTGTGTTCTATCTGTAAGCCAGTTTCAATACTAAAATGCCAGCAGAATAGACTTAACGGTCTTTTGTGTCTGCTCGTTTGGTCTGCCCCCGCCCTGGGGGCTGACCTTGCTGCCCCCCTCATCCTCTCTGGCTTCTCCCATCCCAGTCCCACATATTCCCACTGCACAGGACTTTGCGTCCAGAACCATTCACATGTACCTGTCCCACCTCCTCTTGAACCCCTCCAACAGCCCCCTGGGCAGCGCATTCCATGGCTCCACCATTCTCTGTGAAGTAGCACATCCTCCTTTCTCTCTCTCTCCCCCCCCCCCCAGCTTCTACCCATGCCCTCTAGTTCTCTCCCGCTGCTTTCCTTTGGAGTACCTTGACTGCTTCTTCCCATTTAACCCCTTCATGTACTTGAAGACCTCTATCATGTCCCCCCAGTCCCTTCTCTCTTCCAATGTGTACATATTTAGCTCTTCGAGCCTCTCCCCATAGGTCCTGTCCCCCAAGCCCCAGATCATTTTGGTTGCCCTCCTCTGGACCACCTCCAGGAGTTCAATGTCCCTTTTTAAGTATGGCCTCCAAAACTGCACGCAGTACTCAAGGTGCGGCCTCGCCAAGCAGTTATACAGGGGGAGTATCACTTCCCTCCTTCTGGAGGTGATCCCCCTAGCGATGCATCCCAGCATCCTGTTGGCCTTGGCCGCTGCCCTCCTACAAGTCTCAGTTGTTCATCTTGACATCCACTCATCTAAGCAACTGTCTTCCCACCCCATCCCCCCAACTTTGTCAGTAACCCGAAGTGGGGTACCGAGTCAAATGCCTTACTAAAATCCAGATACAAGACGTCCACTGGTCTCTGTCTGTCCAGGGTCCCTGTCACCCAGTTGTAAAATTCTGTGAGGTTGGTCTGGCACAATCTCCCCGGGACGAAACCATACTGTTTGTCATCCATGTGCCCCAGCCTGTCCAGTTGCCCCCCCGAGCATCCCTTTGATGAAGCCCTCCATTAGTTTGCCTACCACTGACGTTAAGCTGACAGGCCTGTAATTTCCCATCTCCTCCCTAGACCCTCCCCCGCCCCTTTTTGTGGATAGGCACCACGTGAGCCACCCTCCAATCCTGGGGCACCCTTCCTGTCTGGAGAGAGGCGTTGAACAGCGCAGCTAGTGGAGCTGCTAGTTCATCTGCCAGTTCCTTCAGTACCCTTGGATGCAGCCCATCCGGTCCTGGTGCCTTGTCCGTTTTTCTGCATCCGTAGGGCCTCCCTCACGCTGCTGTCTGTGATTTCACCCTCCCTAGCCCTCTCCTCAATAAGGTCCCCGTCCTCTTCTGGGCCTGGCCCATCTGGTACCCCGGCCTCTTTTTTTTTTTTGATCCTCTTGTTTCCCTCTGCCCTATCCTCTCAGCTGCTCCCCTTCAGTACCTCTGCCTGCTCCCCTGCCGCCTGAGCCCATCCTTCCCCAGTCCTAATCCTGGAGATCTGTGCTTTCCCCTTCCTCTCTTCCCCTATGTATCTCTAACCCCCCCCCTCCAATATGGATATCCTTAGCCAGGTTGTGCTCCATCCTCGCCTTTGCTCTCCTCACCACCCTTGTGACCCTTCTAGCTGACAGCTCGTACTCCCCTCTCTCCTTTTCCCCCCCGGATCGCTTAAAACGTGCATAGGCAGCTTTCTTATCCCTTACCACCTCTTGCTCCTCCCTGGTCCACCAACACTGCTTGCTGGCCCTGTCATTTTTACGCCTTACCCTTGCACACAAGCTAGTAGCCTTCTGTACTCCTTTTTTAATGGTCTCCCACAAGCTACCCACATCCATGTCTCGTGATCTGGCTCAAGCTCCCCCTCAGTATCCTGCCCATTCCCATGAAGTCTGTCCCCCTGAAATACATTACCACTGTGTTTGAGCGGTTGTCTCCCCTCCCCCCGGCACAGCATAAACCAGACCGTGGCATGGTCTCCTCCTGCCAGGGGGCTACACATCTCCAGACCCCTTATCTGGTCGCTGTCTGCAAGGACAACGTCCAGTATCCTCAGCTCCAGTAGGTTCCTCCACCTGTTGGACCAGAAAGGCATCTTGAAACACATCCATCAGCCTCTGCTCCCTGGCCACCGCTGATGTCATGGTGTCCCAATCTGCCCCCGGCATATTTAGGTCCCCTGTGACCACCACCGTACCCTTTCCCCGGTCACAGTGCCCCCTGATGTTGTCAACCAATTTTCTCTCCAGTTCCTCATTCATTGTGGGTGGTCTGTATACCACCCCTACTTTTAATCTTTTTCCTCCCCCCGATTGTAGGGTTACCCAAATCGCTTGCACTCCCGCCGCTGCTTCCTCCACTCTTCTCGCCAATATGCCATCCTTTACACCCCCTCCTCTACCCACTTTTCTGTCCCTTCTGAATATTTTATAGCCCTCCAAATTTAGGTCCCAATCATTTTTCTGGGTGGCCCATGTTTCCATGATTGCTGCCACATCCGCTGATCCCTCTGCTGGCATCGCCTGTTGCGCGGGCATTTTGTTGCAGATACTCCTGGAGTTGACCAGTACCGTCCTCTGCCCCCCCCCTCCCTGCACAGCTGACTTGTCCTCATGCATCTCTATTTGACCTCTCCTGCACAGCTCTTTCAGTGTGTCTTATCGGAGTCCCCTGCCCTTATTTGCCGCCGTAGACTAGGGACCTCGGTCAGTTCTCCTGTCTCCAGTCCTTCACTAGTCCCTCCCCCCTTTACAAGTTTAAACCCCACTTCTTGTTAATGAATTTGGCGAGTTTCAGCTTTAGGATCTCCTTTCCTCTCTAGGTTAAGATGTAGCCTATCCCTAGCATATAACCCCTTATCATCCCATGTGTCTTCTCCCCCGTCCCCACCAGTCCAAACCCTTCTTCCCTGCACCACTGCCTGGGCCACTGGTTCACACCTCTTAGTTTGTGCTTGGCCTCTCCGGATGCCCTAGGCACCTGCAGGATTTCCGAGAAAGAAATTGAACTCCCCATGGAATGGCAGACCCTGGCTAGCTCCCGGAACCTTGTCTGGATTTCCAGATCGCTGTTTCCTTCCAAATTGTTTGTGCCCAGGTGTACTAGGAAATCAGGGATCCCCCGCATTCCAAAGCTAAGGAATATAGCTGGAATTTGGTCTTGTGAACGGATAGTCTCGGAATACGTTTAGCCCTGACCTGGCTGCTTATACCCTCCCCTACTCCCTCCCATTGGATGCCCTTGGTCATGTGATCCCCCAGCAGGATCACCTTCACCCCCACTGGCCCTTTTGACCCTTCTAGGCTCTTCCTTCTATCATCGGCCCCCAGCTTACTCCTTCCACCCCCATTAGTCCGGGGTTCACTAGTTTATGTGTGACCTGCCGTGCTCTTCCTTCTGCATGCAGTTCCCAATTTACTCTCTCCCCCCCAAAACCTTCTGGCTGGCATAGCTGGATTACGATTTGTCTCTGCGATGCCACTGTAACCATGATAAATATCGGGATTTGGGTAAGTGAGTGCGCTACACAGTAACTAGTTCTACTTCATGTGCCGTTATGTGCTGCAGTGGTGTGTGTGTTTTTTTTTGTGTGTGGGATGTTTTTGGTTTTGCTAAGATAATGCTGTCGTCAGTTGGTCATCTGATGACTTTCCTTAAGTGAGTTGACTTGATTTCAGTGGTAGTAGATCTTCCCTTGTCAATCTTCACCATTCATTACTTCCTGGGGTGTTAGCAGGAGGCGCAGCCCACCACGGAGCTTTTTTTTTTTTAAAGTTTGTCTAAGGCACCTCGAGAGTGACGTCTGCGCGCGAGGGCGCCGTTAGTAGCACCACCTCCTCCAACTCAGTTCTGTTTCTCCGCCGTCGAGGCAGCACCTGTCCGCACGCGTGGCGCTGGTAGTTGTAGCAGTTTCCGACTCCGTTTTCCTGACACTCGGCGCCCGATACGGTAAGACTGTTCTTTTCTTTCTTTGGCCGGGTGTATTTCCTACTATGTTTTAGTCTCGTTGGTTTGGCGTTATGTCGGTTCTGGAGCTAGCGTTCTTGAGGGCGGCGCCCTATGCATCGGTGCTCCTGTGGCGGCATTTCCGCCTCGGACCGGCATGACGCTTGCGCTCGCTGCCTGGGACCCAACCATGATATGGATTGCGCGACGCCTGTTTCTCGATGGACTGTCGCGTCCTTAAGTCCGCTGCCTTCAAGCTCGGGAAGGCCCGACCGACTTTCGGGGACGGCGTTGTTCACGGGAATCTCGAAGGAGATCTTTAGGCCCTTCCCGGGTCCTCCCGGCCTATACTGATCCGAGGAGGAGGGGTTCTCATCCTATCTTGCCGAGGAGGAGGCCCCTTCCGGGTGTTGGGGAGCGTCAGAGTTCTCCTGGGGCCGTGAGCGCTGACACTGCCTCGCAGTCACCTCTTGAGGTGCAGGCTCTCCGTGTCGAGGCCCTTGGCTTTGGGCCCGGCTTGGTGGACCTCGACGCGCCGCGCGCTGTGCTGGGTCCCGCACCGCTGCATGTGCCGGTGATCGGGCGGTGCAGCTGTCATGTGCCGGTGATCGGGCGGTGCTGGCGGCGCTGTTTGATCTCGGCGCCGTAACGGGCGCCGGTGATTGAGCGGCGCCATATGGAGCTATGGCTCGCGCCGCTGGCGGTGCCGGTGGACATGGCGGCGCTTGCACAGTGCCGCCCGCCTCCCGATAAGCGCGGGCGGCGCCGCTGGTTCCTCCTCTCGGCGGTGCCGGGCCTGCTGGAGCCGGCGGGGTGGGGTTAGCCTTCCTGCTGCCGGGGGGCGAGCGGCGCCGCTGGTACCGGGCCGTTCATGGCCCTGCGGCTCGGGACCCTGGGTGGCCAGCATCGAGGTCCTGCTGGTCTCGCCCTCCTCGGAGGACGATGACTCAGATGTGGACCCATCCTGGCACCCCCATTCTTCGGGATCTGGGTCCTCTGTCGCTAGGGGTACCAGGCGGCTTAGGGGCCCCTCCCTCTGTCCCCTTACCGCTGTCTCCTGAGGGTTCCTCGGCTGGGGTGGCGAGAGTCCCGGGGCAGGACGTGGGGTGACGGAGGGGAGGCTCTCTCTGGAGGCTCGGTGGACGGCCGCGGTGCTGCTGCCTCTAGGGACAGGGGACGTTGCAGTCGAGGAGGAGGGCCTCTCGGAATCCGAGGGGTTGAGGGGCAGGCGGCCTGCTGCCGGTCTTCTTTGGCCACCTCAGGGGGTGGCCAGGAGCCGTAGTGCAGGCCCGTCCCTCCCCCAGGGTTCTAAGGTGTCCTCCGGGCGTTTGTGGACTGCCCTTCTGGATCCATGCAGTCCCAAGGCGTGCGAGGGGAGTTTCTCCCCCAGGGCTCTTCCAGGCTCCGCTTCCCCAGAGTTCCGTTCTGCGGCCTGGTTTGATATCCGGGATCCCTCCTACTAGGGCTCCTTTCCCCGGATTCCAGAGCCCTCGCAGAGAGCAGTTGCCTCCTCGCAGGTGCCCCTCTCCCATCTCTCTGCCTTCACCACCCCCGCTCCCGGGCCATGTCGGTCCTACGGGTCCGTTATCCTGGGAGCAGTTCAGAGGTTCTGCAGCGGCCTTCCCCTCATATGTTAGATACATGCATGAGCGGGTCTTTCGACTCTCCCCACCGCCGCAGGAATCCTCTGAGCATTCCAGCTCCCCATCATCCTCGTCTCCCTCCTCTGAGGGAGAGGAACCCCCTGCTCATCTGTCCTCCGATGCTGATTTCACAGAATATCAGCATTTCCTCTCGAGGATGGTGAGGGATCTCCGGATTTCCTATGTTCGGAGAGACAATACCGAACGGGAGACGCGTGAATTCCTTGGTGAATTCAGTGCCCAGCATCTGGTGGTACCTTCCTGGCCTATCCCCTTCCAGGAGGCGTCTATCTGGTCCTGGCAGTTCCCTGCCGCTTCTTCCCAGCCCCCGGACTGCCAGTGTAGGTATTGTGCCCCCTCTGAGTCTCTAGGTTCCCTTCCCAACCCATCCTCAGGTTTGGTATACCTGGATACTCCTTCTGGGCACCGTTGCCTGGCGCACGACCGCCCACCGGATTCGGACTCTCTCCAGTTCGACCGTTGGGGGCGAAGAGTGTTCTCTTCTTCTCGTGCGAGTGCATGTATTGCATCACATCAGGCTCACCACGCTGCCTATAACCGGCATTTGTGGTCGATGATGTCCCAGCTGCTGGCATCTATGCCTGACACGGAGCAAACCAGACAAGCCGTTGCCCTCTCTGCGGTAGGCCTGGAGCTGGCAAGACACCAAGCAAGGGCATCTTATGACGCCAATGAGGTGGCTTCCAGGCTTGCGGGGACAGCGATCTGCATCAGGCGGACGGCATGGCTTCGTCTTTCCAGGTTGTCACCCCTGGCCCGGCGTAGGGTGATTCGCCTCCGCCTCCGGGGACCGTCTTTCTCTTCCAGAGCTAGGAAGACTTTTACAGGGCTCCCTCCGCCTCCTCGCCTTGAGGCACCTCCCAGCTCTTCTCCCACTTAGGCTTTCTGAATAAGCCAGGGTCTTCTCCTTCTGTTTTCTCACCAGCAGAAGGCTGGGGGTCTTGTTCCCTCAGGGTGCCTCTTCCCTCCAGGGAAGAGGAGCTTAATACTCACCCAGGAAGTAATGAATGGTGAAGATTGACAAGGAAGATATGAAAATTACGCACTCACCGTAATTCCTGATCTTCTTGTATCTTCACCATTCATTACTTACTCCGCCCACCATCCCTCAGTGGCCTCTTCCTGTGGCTTCTCCACCTCCGTCTCCTTCCTCTCTGCAAAAAAAAAAAAATTTTCTTAAAACTAGGAAAAATTGATTAATTTTTCAAAAAAAATCCTTCTTTTGGGGGTTCTAATTTCAGAAAAATTAATTACTCTCTAGATTACGTTAGGCCATCTCAGTGGATTGCATTGGCGATCAGACTGCACAACTATCTCTTGCGTTATCCTGACAAGATATCTCTGGGGTTTGGCCTGGTTCAGGCTATTCAGTTGATCCTGCAATCCGTGTTCCAGATATTGCCCTGGAATCAAACCCCCCCCCTCTATTGTTGCCCTGCAGAGCAGAGGAACGGGCACGTCTGTTCCTTTTTTCTTTTTTAAAAAAAAAAAAAAAGGAAAAAATGCTGAGGGAACTCTTTTCGACTGCTATAGGCACCTTGGTTTTGGGGTCATGCAACCAACCTCAAATTTCTTCTGTAAAAAAAAAAAAAAAGGAAAAACAAACGAGGGGAAATGAGAAGGTAATCTCCTTTTCGCTAGTTTGCAATTTGGTTTCTCCTTTTAAGTGTCCTCCTGGACAATTTTACAGAAGAGCTGTGCTGACCATATTCAATCCCGCCAGCCTAAGCCTTGGCCAGTCTGTCTGAGTCCCATTTCTATGCTTAAACGCCTGAAAGGCTTACATTTTCCTTTTTAAGTCCCAGAGCAGCACTCTCCTGCTGTCTGGGGTTCCTTTCCTCCTCGGGTGTCCTCGAATTCCTAGGCCTGTCGCTGCCAGGAACCCGAGGGGTATCAATAACAATGGCATGTTGAGGATAAGGACTATGCCCTCAGAGTCTGTCTAGCGGGTTTGAGTGAACCTTCTCTTCAGCTCTATCTCGGGATTCTTGCTTCCTCTTAGCTAGTCTTCAGCTCTAAGCTAACTATGCTCGTTGGGCATTCTGGTCCCTTCAACATCCCATCTCTCTCTCTTCTTCTTCTTCCTATTTTCTCATCTTTATCTCTCCTCCTAGAGTCGCCCAGGTAAGAGGCCCTGCAGTCCCTAGGCTGGGGATACTTTATCTCCTCTGTCCTTCCTCCATCGGCTTATTCCTTTTTCAGTTCATTCTTCCTTGCTTTGCTATCCCTCGGCTATCTTGCCTCGCTATCTGTATTCTCTACTCTCACTTTTGCCTCTCCGGCTCACAGAACTGAGTTGGAGGAGGAGTCGGTCGCTACTAACGGCCGCCCCTCGCGCATGACGTCACTCTCGAGGGCGGTGCTGTTAGGCAAACTTTATATAAAAAAAAAAGCTCCCGTGGCGGGTGCGCACCTCCGGCTAACACCCCAGTAAGTAATGAATGGTGAAGATACAAGAGAAGATCAGGAATTACGGTAGGTACGTCATTTTCATTTCTGCCATGTTACAGCTGCAGTTAAACTTCACCTGTGTTGAGGATTGGTTCATGAAGCAAAAAAATGTTCACGAACTATAAAAAGACCAAAGTTGTGGCCTTCACCAACCTGCACAGCAAGTACGGAACTTGCCAAAACTCTGTTCTAAATAACCTAAATACTCTGCTTGAACAGGTCTACACCTTCAAGAACCTCGGGGTCACCCTAGATAGTACCCCCTCATATGCTAATCATATGGAACAGGTTGCTAAGGCTGTCGACTCAAAAATTGGTCTGCTACATAGACATAGACACTGTCTACCTACTGTTGTGCTGCAGTCTGTAGTGGTCAATGCGATTATCCCCATAATTGACTATGGATTGACTATATATGGGGCCACAGCAGACACAACCCTCAAAAGGGTTGCAATAGCACTAAACAAGGCCCGCAGGCTAGTTACAGGAGCCCATCGTCTCTTGCACACTTGTGAACTGGTCCATCTGGGTACCAGTGACATTGAGGGAAATGGTGAGCTAGAGATACAGGCAAGGTTCAGGGAGCTTGCCAGGGTCTGTCATGCTATAGGATGAGCAATTTCCTTCTTGGAAATCCTGCAGGTGCCAAGGGCTAGTGGGGAACACAAGAGGAAGATTAGGGTGATACACCACTCCCTGAGCCACTGGTTTGGGGCCAGAGAGTATGGGTTGATGGGGGATTGGGGGGAGACCTGGGAGGATAAGGGGCTGTATGCTAGAGATGGGCTCCATCTCAATTCGGAGGGGAAGGAAATCCTTAAGTTGAAAATAGAGGGGTTCATTGGTGAAAGGTGGGGTTTAAACTTGTGAAGGGGGAGGGATGGGAGATAAAGCTGTCGAGGGGGGTCTGATAAAGGAGGGACTCAGGCTCCACCCCCCTGGGGAGCTGGAGGAATGCCGGAAAAGGCCGACTGGTAAGGTGTGGACCGGGGAAGACAGAATCCCCACCGGAACACGAGCACGGGAAATGGAAGTATAGGGAAAGGGTGAAAGGTAGTCCTGCTAAATGCCAGAAGCTTGGGCAGTAAAATGCCTGAGCTCCAGGCGATGCTAACTGAGGGAGAGGTGGATGTGGCAGCGGTCACTGTTCCGGATATTCTTGCTGCATTGGATTTTGCTTCCAGAACCCTTCCCCTGCACCTGTCCCACCCCCTCTTGAACCCCTCCACTGTCTCTGCCTCCACCAGCCCCCTAGGCAGTGCATTCCATGGCTCCACCACCCTCTCAGTGAAGTAGCACCTCCTCCTTTCTCCCCTGAATCTCCCCCAGCTTCCACCCATGCCCTCTAGTGGCCCCCTCCTCCTTCCTTCGAAGCACACTGACTGTTCCTCCCCTATTTACCCTCTTCATGTACCTGAAGACCTCTATCATGTCCCCCGGTCCCTTCTCTCTTCCAGTGTGTACATATTTAGCTCTTGAGCCTCTCCTCATAGGTCCTGTCCCAAGCCCCAAATCATTTTGGTTGCCCTCCTGGACCCTCTCCAGGAGGTTAATGACCCCTTAAGTGTGGCCTTCAAAACTGCACGCAGTACTGAAGGTGCGGCCTCACTAAGCAGTTATACAGAGGAGTATCACTTCCTCCTTCTGGAGGTGATCCCCTAGCGATGCATCCCAGCATCCTGTTGGCCTTGGCTGCTGCCCTCCTACAAGTCTCCGAGTTGTTCATCTTGACATCCACCACCACCCCCAGGTCCCTCTCAGCCATCGAGACTTGTAGCATTCTCCCCCAAGGGTGTACACTTGGCCAGGTTTCTGGCCCCCAGGTGGAGTACCTTGCATTTCCCTGCATTGAACCTCAGCTTCCACTTTCTAGACCATCTTTCCAGAGCCTCCAGGTCCCCCTGTAGGGCCACCCCTCCCACCTCCCCATCCACCACCGCCCCCAGTTTCGAGTCATCCACAAAGAGACTCATCTCACTCCTGATTCCTGTCCTTATGTCAGAGACGTAGGCGTTGAACAGAAGGGGCCCAAGGACTGATCCCTTTGGGACCCCACTAATAACCCTCCTTGGGGATGAGACTATCCCGCTAACTACGACCCTCTGGGTCCGGTCCTGGAGCCAGTTGCCTATCCATCTGATCATCTGGTTCCCCACCCCCATTTCTCCCAGCTTATCCAACAGGCCCATGTGAGGAACAGAGTCAGATGCCTTGCTGAAGTCTAGAAAGAGGACATCCACTGGTCTACCCAGGTCCAAGGCACTAGTCACCCAGTCATAGAACTCCACCAGGTTTGTCTGACACGATTTCCCCGGGATGAATCCATGCTATCGTCCAGGCACCCTGACTTATCCAGGTCCCCCCCAGCCTCTCCTTGACAATGCCCTCCATCACCTTGCCCACCACCGATGTCGGGCTGACAGGCCTGTAGTTCCCTGCCACCTCCCTTGATCCCCCCTTGTGGATAGGCACTATATGCACCACCTTCCAGTCTTGGGGCACCCACCCTGTCCTCAGAGAGATGGTGAAAAGCTCCGTCAGGGGTTTCGCCAGGACATCCGCAGAGTTCCTTCAGCACTCTGGGATGTAATTTATCCGGCCCGGTGCTTTCTCCGTCTTAAGGGGCTGGGGCTTCCTCACTCTCTGCTGCTGTGATTTCAATTCAGTAGCCTCTTCTCCTGCTTGGCTCTCCCCACCTGCCAGTGATGCCTCCTCCTCTCCCCAGACCACTATGTCGGTGGGTCCCCCCTCCTCAGTATCTCTGTCTCCTCCCATGTGTGTGTGTGTGTGTGTGTGTGTGTGTGTGTGTGTGTGTGTGCACGTGTGTGCACATGTATACATATGCGTATGTGTATAAGCAGTAACTCACGAAGGGGTGTGTATGTATATATTTAAATTTCGTTAACCTTTTTGAGCTAAGTGCTATACATTACATTTTCATAGCTGATTAGCAGTTTTGCACGCTTACTGCAGACTAATAAAATTATATATTTTTAAATTTTGCTAACCATTCTGTGCATTTTTACAGCTGATTAGTACTTTAATGTGTAAAACTGCTAACCAGTGTTTTCAGCTTATTTAATACCCTGCTTAAAATCTTGCAAACAGATCTTCAGAGCCCTTTTTGTTGCACAACACAGGGACAAAGATCCTTTGCATACCGAGCCCCACTCTGACTAAATACCATCTGCGGCGACATTCTGTCTGAGCCAGAGATTGATCCCTTCAAACACAAACTGCGGGAACAGTTGGTACCCTTGGAGTGTGTGATTGCCCTACCTAAGAAGAACAGGTATGGGCTGTTCTAATTTCTTAATCACTGGTTTTGGGTCCATGGCCTCTGCCCTCCTGATTGACTTTGATCTGTAGTGCTTACCCACATGGCTTATCTGATTACTCCTGTCCCCTAATTAAATCTGTGTCCCCACTAGCTGGCCTGGTGGCGCTGAGGGTTGAGGTGCTAGATGCCACACCTTGCGCCACGCCGGCGACCCGGGTTCGGGTGCGGACTTGGGTCATCAGGAGTTGGCCGGGGGAGGAGGATTGAACGTCCCTGAGACTGCTCTTCTCTGGGGAGGGTCTCCCGCAAAGGTGCTGGCTCCTGGCAGTGGCTGAGGTTGCTAACAACTCGTTGTAATGGTGGGTCAGGTGGTGGAGACTTCAGACATGTGGGCAGCGGGAGTGTGTGATGCAGCGTTTTTGGTGTCTTGCACGCCCTTGCCGTGCTGGGTATTCAGGGGACAAAACGGCTGATTCTCTCTCTTGAGCTGGTCTCCGGGCTTCCTTACTCCTGGGCTGTACCTCCTGATGCCGACAGGCAGGCAGGAGTCAGACCTCTGCAGCAGGGGATGTCCAGCCTCCCACTTCCTGTCTCCGTCAGTTTACTTCCTGCCTTGCTGGGAGCAGGTACTCTGCAGCAGTGCTCTTGTCACTTTGACAGGGCTGACGTCTTCAGCACTGTAAGTTTTTGGCATTTTTTTTCTATGGATTTTGCAGACAGCAGGGATGGAAGGATGGATGCAACGACATAGCCCTCTCTCTGCACTTGGGGGACCCAGTCTCAGCCCTGCATGCTGGATAGACTGGCCCCTCTCACTTTTCAGGAAGTAGCTAGCTCTGCTCCTACGATTCAGGAGGCAGCTATTCACCTCTACAATTTCTGTGCATGTAGCCCAGCTCCGAGGGGGTCCCAGTCTCAGCCTTGCATGCTGGTCAGACCGGCACCCCCCCCTCTTCTCCTGCTGGATACCAGCCACACACGCTGTGGAGTCTGCCTATTATTTTCCCGTGGAAGGAGTTTGCTGCACTGTCCTCCTCTCTCTCCGCCTTCAGAGGATCAGAAGGGAAATTATGTTATTACAGAATCGGCTCAGCGGTTCGCGGGGGGGGGGTGGCTGATGCTCGGGATTACAAGCGCAGCTATGAGGAGGGCGAGCAGCTGCAGTGGTGTGCTGGCCACGTTGAAACCGGGATCCAGAAGCACGCCCAGGGAACCCTTTTTTTCGTTAATGAGCTCTTCAGTGACCAGGTTTATTGGAGGCTGCACTCAACACAGATGGGTCGCGGCAGCGTGCTCAGGCAGTCCCAATCCCTCAGGCGCCTTCTTCACCCCATGGGCAAAGCAATGGATGCTGTATTGCACTGGCGGCCCTACTAATAGGCCGCTCAGAGGCACAGCACATCGAGCATCCAGGGGCTCAGGGCTCGTTGACAGAGCCCACTTTTCATCTTAATCCGCTCAGAGGCACAGCTAGTCGAGCATCCAGGGGCTCAGGGCTCATTGACCGAGCCCACTTTTCATGTTAATCTCAGCCCGACACGAAACACTTCCAGGGGACTTGGGCTTTTTGGGTGGGATGAGGACTTCAGAGGGTGCTGTTCTGTCCGAAGAAGGCGCATGGCCCAACTAGTCTGGCGGCACTGTGCACAGACTAGATACAGTTCATCGATGTGGGGCATTAGGAGAGCTTATTGGACTAATGGAGCTCCCCTCGATGTCGGGCAGCCCCACCCAAAAAAAACAGGTTCTGTTTTTCTACTTACTTTAGTTCAACTTGAGGCAATTCATGCACCTTGGTATTTTGCCCTTAAAGGGCCAGCAGCAATTCTGGCAGCTTCAACACCATAGCCAGTACTCCTCCCGGGGGAGGAAGTACGCTGATTAAAAAGGGGGAATAGGAGCATTTGGGGCATGGCCTCAGGCACACCTTTCAGGGACAATCAATGCCAGCGATGCAGGAGGTTTCGTCCCCGCTTCTGATCTCACTTGCTGGATCACTTTGCCTAATAGTCTCAGAGGTCCCCAGAGGGGAGACCTCACAAGAAGGCATAAAAAGGAGGACCTCTAGCAGTTGCCCTCATATTCCACAATCTCGAAGTAGATCTAGGGTGCACTAATGAGAGAGAGAGAGAGAGAGAGAGAGTAACTGGGAGCGTCCCCTGGGCTCCTCAGACTCCATTTCTTTTCCCCACTGAACAGAGCTGGGGAACCAGGGGGCTCAGCATCATCAGACTCTGTGACTCATTGCCCAGAATCTCTGTTCTGGATGGCCTAATCGTTTTCATTCCAGGTTCTAGTTGAGATTTACCTCGTATCTTCCACCCAACCGAGACAGGCTTTACCTGGCAGCTGCCGCCGAACCGGCCACGGCTTCCCTCCTCCTCCTTCAGACATAGAGAACCTGTGATGGGGGAAGGGCAAGGTCCAGAATGCGCCTATCCAGGGGCCCGGCAGATTTCTAGGCTTCTCAGTTGGACAAGAAGCAAGCTGAATGTGGTTTGGCTGCCCCACAATCGACCCTCTGATTTTTCAGACCTAACCAAGCTGTCAGTCAGCCCAGCCGAAGGTGGGGCTTCTCTCAGAGACCCAGTGCATAAGGAGGTGGATCCCTCTCGCAACTGGATCCTCCAGAGATCAACAACGTCTCAGGGTGACAACCAGAGAAGAGTTCCCTAACCACTCCTTTTTTGGCCTAAAATGCTCTGTCTGGGGTCCCAATTTTAGCCTTTTTTATTTTCCTGTAAGTGATTCAGAGAGGAACAGACCCATTCTTCATCAGCTACTGTTCTTGGAGAGGTGGTAAGGAGCAGACCACGTATCCAACTTTGGCTCGCTGCAGCCCCTGGCTTTGGGTCTGGCAAGCAATCGCCTCCACAAGAGCCAGTTGGTTAACTCTCCCAGTGTAGGTCATCTCCTGTTTGGCTCAGCCCTCATGGAAGTAGTGAGGGATTACGAGGAGATGCCAAGGTGCACATCTTACATCAATAGGCTGGGGCCAGTCTTCATCCTCAGGCCCCAGATATTTTCTGCATTACCTAAGTCACAATAAGAATCAAAATACCAATTTTCTCCGGAAAATCAGCATGCTATCTGGGCACATCCCCCAGTAGGGGGCAGGTTTCTAAAAATTCTTGAGGAATGGGCCTAAACTAAGTCGCACGGAGGGGTCAGAGACCTTATCAGCACCTAATACAAGCCCTCACTATCTCATTTGGTACCATTCACCATCACTGACAACCCATCTGAAAGACAACAACCATGTAGGCCATTACGGGATTACTGCAGATGGGCTAGTTCCCATGTCTCATCGGGCCAAAACACACAGGGGATTCAGGCCAGTTGTAGTTGTTAAATTCTTGAATAGGTTTGTCCGCAGCAGACTCTACAAGGGGGAAACCTTGTCATCAATCAGGAAATCGCAAAAAAAGTGTGGTGTTTTTTTTTTTTCTGGCATCCGTAGATCTGCAAGATACCTATTTACCCTTCCCACTCAGTAATGTCACTCACACAATCTCAGGTTCAGAGTGGTAGAGCTGTACTTCAGTTCAGCCTTACCATTGGGGTCTTTCTCAGACCCACGGACAGAATGGAAGGTGCCAGTGCCGGGCATAGTCCCTATAAAGGCCCCACAGCTCAACCAAACATTACAAGCAGTGGCAGAGGTTGTCTGGTACCCGCCGGCACACGGTTTTCTCATCAGTTGGAGAAAGAGTTCCATAATTCCAAACCAGACCTTGATCCTTCTGGGGGCAGACATCATGACACAAGGTCTGGTCCCCGAAAACTAAATTTCAGATTCTGCTAAAGCTCATCAAGGAGTTTAACTCCTCAGCTGCCTGCTTTATTTATTTTTTCTCATACAGCTCATTGAGACAGAGTAAACCCTCCCTCCAGTACTGGTCTCAGTGGACAGAAGTCATGAAGGGTTGCGAGTTAGGCCATCCTCACCAAATCCAGATCACGTCCGATGCAAGCCTCGGGAGTTGGGGACGGTTCACCGGCTTCAGCTGTTGCCCAGGACAGTCTGGTTCCAACCAACAATCTGTCAACATTAGCATATACCAACCATCAAGGCGGCACAAGAAGCTCAAAAGGCTAAGGGAATCCCTTTTCTTTCAGGGGGCCGAGCACCACTGAGCGATGTATATACCAGGACAGGTAAACGACACGGCAGACTAGCTTAGTCACAAGGTTGGTTGACCAGGGGAATGGGAGCTAAAGGGCAGTGGCTCCTACATCTTGACAGAACAGTGGGGCAAGCCTCAGACAGTTCTTTCCGCCTACGGGTGGAACTCTAAGGTAAAGTAATTCTGCTCCCTGGCCAAGGATGAACCAGCGGTGGCTCAGGACACCTTTTCTTCTGAACTGGGATGAGTTGGTCTCCTGTATGCCTTTCCTCCAATACCGCTTCTATCAAGAGTCCTTCACAAAGTGGTTTGGGTCAGGACAGTCATGATTCTAGTCTGCCCCTTATGGCCTTTCCACACATAGTTCCTGATTATCATTCGTCTGTCAAGGTGATCACTTCTAACATTCATGTTCAGCCTGGATCTCCTCCAGCCTGGACATCCTCCATCAAGGTCCGGCTCGGCATCCCATTTAAACAACATATCTCTCCAGGCCTGGAGATTGAGAGGGAAAAACTTTCAAGGAGCTCGGCTACACAGCTCCTGTTATTGACATGATGGGGAACTTATGTCTCTCTTTTTCCTCCAAAGTGCATTACTGAATCTGGAGAAAATTGTGGTTCGGGCTTCATTCAAAACCACACAGAACTATCCAATATATTTGCCTGTTCTATTGCAGTTCCTTTCAGATGGATGGACAAAGGACTGCGACCAGTCACCTTACAAGTTCAGATTTTTGCACTGGGCACTCATGTTGACTGATTCAGGGAAATTGTTGCATTCATATACCCATGTCTGTAGGTTTCTAAAGATAGCAACATTAATATGCCTTCTAACCCGCCAAAGCTACCACCTTGGAGGCTTAATCTGGTGCTCAAGGCTGTGGCCAAGGCCCCCCTTAGAGCCTAGCAAGGAGCTATCCATCACACGTTTCAAATTAAAGGTCACCTTTTTTTTTCCTCATAGCTGTTGCCTCAGCCAGGGGAATCAGCAAACTAAAAGCATTGCTTTCCCAAGAGCCATACATGGTTTTTCATCAGGCTACAGCAGTTCCAGGTTTTGTGACAGTTATGCTTCCCTTCCATTACAAGCAAGGGTTCATCCTTCCTTCTGCCCACTCTCCAAAAGCATTAGGGAAGGGGAATTGCGTCATTTAAAACTGAGAGGTGTGATAGAATCATAGACACTTGGAGGTTAAGGGCAGATGGGACCCTTGAGGCCCATGCAGTCTGCCCCCGACGAAAATGTATATTAAGAGAGAGAAAGCTGTTCGCAAAATTTGAAGTTTGTTCATGTCAGCTATGGGCCAAAATTATGGGTAACAAGGATTCAAAAGGCTCTTCAGCCAGACGGAGTCTATCAGCCACTTCCGTGGTTATGATCAGGCTGGAGTAACTTGCCTGGCCCAGGGAGAGCCAATTCCACAGGAGCTATGGCCCCTTCATGGACGTACATCAGGGAAGCATCGACGGCACACTTATGCAGAGCGGCCACTTGATAATTTTATTTGCTGGAAGTGATGCCCTCGGATGTAGCATCCTTTGGCCACAGAGTGCTTCAAGCGGTGGTGGATCCTTACGGGTTCCTGACATTCTTCCCACCTGGGACATCTGGGGACGTACTGGTTTTGTATATCCCAGGAGAAAGGAAGCCCGGAGACCAGCTCAGGAGAGAGAAATTGAAATTTAAATACCTGTAAATTTTTCTTTCTCCGGCTGGTCTCCGGGCTTCGGATTCCCTCCTAGAATGTGTATAGTTGGCTGGCCTCTGGGCCATATATGCTTTAAAATTCTTGTTTTCTGTTTTCAAGTTCTTGTAGTATTGCCGCATTGGACTGCTTTAGGAAGAACCGAGGGAGACAGGAAGTGGGAGGCTGTATGTCCCTGCCGCAGAGATCTGATTCCTGCCTGCCTGTCGGTATCTGGAGGTACAGGCCAGGAGTAAAGAAGCTCTGAGACCAGCCGTCGAAGAAAGAAAATTTACAGGTATTTAAATTTCGATATTCTCCAGCACAGATGAGGGTCCCCTGCAGCGCTGCACCGGACGCTGCTGGAGCTCCTTCTGGCTGTGACCCCTTGGCCTTCTGTGAATGGGGTCCGTGATGTGGCCTAAGAGGGGGAGATGGGAGGAGGTAAAAAAGAGGGAGATGGGAGGAGGTAGCAGCTCAGGCATGGTGCCTGATGCATGAGCCGCCAGTGGACCAGAATCTGGGAACCATAGGGAACACCCCAGCCGAGGAGGTAGGCCACTAAAAGAAAGAAACAAACAAAAAAATCTACTCCCCCACCAAATTGCTGTTCTCTCTCCTGTGCTGGTCTCCGGGCTTCATAACAATTGGGAGGTACCTCCTCTTGCCATGTGACAGGCTGGAACACGATGGTCTATAGTCTGGATATACTCCCTCCCACTTCCTGTGATCACCAGTTCACTTTCTGCCTTGCAGGGAGCAGGTACTCTGCAGCAGAGCTCTGGCACTGCGGTGACAGGGCTGAAGACTTCAAGACTGTAAGTTTGGACTATTTTTTTCCTTACTGGATTTACACAGAGAGCAGGGATGGGTGGCACCAACGACAACCTCTCAGTCTTAGCCCTGCATGCTGGACAGACTGGCCCCCCTTCTCGTCCTGATTAGGATCTCTCTGCTTTGGGGGGGGGGGTCCCAGTTTCAGCCATGCATGCTATCAGACAGGCACCCCTCCACATTGCTCCCATGCGGCCTTAAACTCAGCCATGCGTGCTGTACAGGATGGCCTCTCAATATCTTTCTCCCGTGCTGAGTGTGTTCATGGCTATGCCCATGTTCAGGTCGGCTCACCGGGGCCTAAGGCAGCAGACGAGCCGCTAGTCTGCTTCGAGGATCAAAAGGGTAAAATCCTTTATTCTTGGGCTCTGAGAACAGCAGAAGAGCTGCTATGTTGGAGCTGCTGCCCTGCCTATGGAAGCGTCACTGCCAGCACCTCATAGAGCCCCTTTCCAGGCTTGACGACAGGGAGGGAGCTTGCCACACAAGCCACGATTGCACTTGGGCACAAACACACTTCAAAGCGCCCAGAAGCACTTCTTGGAACAATTTTCCATCATGGCCTTATCGACGGAGGCCATGCTTTACAGCTGTAAAAGTTGCGGCAGCGCACTCGGGCGGCCGCGAACCCTCGGGCTCAGGGTTTACTATTTTGGGTGAGTGTTTATTATTTTGGCGCCAACGAGCATAGGACGCCTTTTTGAATCAGCGGCGCCACTACAGGCAGCCCAGATACACAGCTGACGAACACTCTGCCTCATGGTTTATTAAATTGGTGCCAACAGTGCACAGGATGCCTTATTGAATTAGCGACGCCAATACAGGCCTCCCACATGCACAGTTCGTTGATGAGCACCTAGAGTCTCACGCTCGTCGACGGAGGCCTCTCTTACCTAGCCTGATCTCAGACTTATCCTGAGGGTGTCTTTTCTGCTGACTAGCACCTCAGGAGGTCAGCTTGTCGACCAGGACCGCGTATGGCACAACTAGCCTGGTGGCAAGGTACGCGGGCTGTTGACTAGCTCCTTGGGCTCTTAGCTCGTCGACGGAAGCCTTGGGGCTCTAGCACCTCTGCAAGCAGGCCACCCGGGTTCACAGTTTGTTGCTGAGCTACTCAAGGTGTCACAGTACTCGTGGACAGAGGCCACTACTGCCCCTAGAGGTGACCAGGAGAGACTTCCACAGTCAGTTAACAGAAGGCACTCCCGGCATTTTCTTCAGTGACTCCCCCCCCCCCCCAAAAACAAAGGATAACCGTTACAGGCAGTGCCGCTTAGTAGTAAAGCCAAGAACTGAAAGCCAGGGGTGCTGGTGACCTACAGCGCCAAATTGTTTAGTGGCCAAAGTCGGTGAGATCCAGGAGCCTTGGTGACCTAAAACCTGAGTTTGGATCTGAGCACCAGACCTTGCGGGCAGATAAGGGAATCTGTTTTTGGACAGAGGTCTTACCTCCCAGCAGGTGGTTTATGGGACTGTGTGCACTGTGGGACTAGTAGAGGCGCCCAGACATTCCTGCCAGCAGCAGAGCACGACCTACTCCTTAGTAGGGCTTCAGAGTAGCCTGGCATGCTCTCCTTCAAGCAGGAGCTGCCATAGGTACAGATCCTCCTTGGTGTACCACTGGTGCTGCTCTCTAGGTCTATACTCCAAGCAAACAATGATCTCGAGGTCACAGAAGATTGACGCTGATGCTGCATACCACTTCAGCCCTCATCCGTGGGCCGCTCGGGAGCATGACAAGGTGGAGGTATCTCAGAAGGCTACCCAGACATCCGTATCTGAGCGACAACCAAGTTTGACTGCCAATGATCCCAGCTCACGTGCCTAGCTTCGGCTCCCTCAGCAGGCAAACAGCTACACAACCAGTCCCAGATTCACAGCCCTCCCTGGATGTTCGGACTGGTCAAACGGTCCATTTCAGGAAATTACCTGGAAAATGCACCATATGAAGGAATCCCGTAGCACTGGTCTGCCCTCACAGAGGCGATCTCAGTATTCAGGGAATTGGAAGCGGTACACATGCTGCATCATTAGACAGACATAAATCTTGGTTGCCAGGCTTCTGAAAGGGTTTTCCTGCCCACACCTACAGCCAAGGTCAGAAGGGGTCGTTTCAGGCATGTGCATGGTTCTTCTCCCCTATCTAGTGTAACTGCAGGGGTAGTCGAGGCATCACCAGTGTCACGGGGTGACATCAAAACTGTGCAGTGAAGACCTCTGGCACATCCTCAAACAAGGGACAAACACGCTCATGCCGAATCACGCAAGAGGTTCGGGGCATAGTTCGTCACTGACGCACCATCGCCTCCCCCTCAAAACCACTGTTGATCTCTAGTGGCTCCCTCGCCAACTTCTAACTGTTCTTTGTCAAGGGCCCAAGCAAGTTCAAGCGAGCCCTAATCATCTCCTGGCAGGGGCTAGGGAACAGGTTCTCTCACAGATGGGAACAGGGGCGTTCCCTCAATCTCATGAGGCTTCAGTCCAGTCTTAGTCCTGAAACTCGGACACCACTGGGGGCGCACAACATCAATAGAATTACAAGGCCCCTTTCCGTTTATCCCCATCCGGGAGTATCACAGTGCCTCAGATTCAAGGTGGGGAACAATCGCCTTTAATTCAAAACGCTTCCCTCCGACCCAGAGGTGCGGTATTTGCTCCTACTTATGATGATTGCTTGCCTCACCCAACCAGGATACAGCTGTTCCCCACCTGGTCAACATCATCCAAGGCCCCACAATTTTATCAGGCAATACCAGCAGGGGTGGAGGTCATCCAGTGCCTCTCTTGGCACAGAGTTATCAAGAAACCGATGGAAGAGCTCTTTAATTCTGCCCCAGTCCCTACTCTATCTGGGAGCAGGCTTTGAAACGCAGTCAGAGGTCTCACACAGAAGAGAAATCTATGGACTTCTGGAGCCTCTAGAGCGTTTTCCATCTGCTCCCCTCCTGTCTGCCCTCTGTTACATAAGGCTCATCGGGGACATGCTCTCCTTCATAGACAGTCTTCTGGGCAGTGGTTCACACAGCCCATCCAGACCAGCTTTCTCAAACTGTGGTCTCAATCCAGAGCTGGTTAGAAATAAAATCCTCCCAATTCCTTGCTTGGGGGGGGAAGGGGCATTCCACTTTGGGCTCGGCGGGACCAGTTTTATGAGTTTGCAGTTTGGGGGCTTCCTCACTGAACAAGAATTGCTGCCGATGGCTGCCTAAGGGGCTAGGGAGATTCTGGGCCAGACCTCCCCCCTAGGCACGTGGTCTCTTTCAGAATCCAAATACAGCACAATGGACAACCCACCATTGATGCTTTATATTGGTCACCGGCTTGAACAAGGAGATCATAGATACCAGAGGAACTCCTCCTACAAGGAGAGCAGGGTACCACAAGAAATTCTGTCGGTCTCTTGATTCCACAAGGAACTCCTTCTGCTCCTTCAGGGGGCTGTGTGGTGCTGGCCAACCCTGATGGCAGTATACGTTCCAGTTCTGAATAACATCTGGGCAGAATGGCTGCGATGCAAGGACTTCTGCTGGGAGAATGGGAGTGGGAGGATGATGCCTTCAACTCCTCACAGGTAGATCTTTCCGCCCGTCTACAAAACTCTCAATTCTGCTTCCCTTAAGGGTCCTGCACAAGGTAACCTCTGATCTGGCAGAACTGTTTTGGGCCTACTTGTACTAGCCCAGGGGTCTGTGATCAACATATCCGACTCGCATGTAAAGGAAACCCTCAATAAAATCTGACTCAGCCCGGACTGTCTTCACAGGCTCTGCTGCATTTCAAGCATGCGCAAGCTTTTTCTCTCGCAGAGAGACTGATCAGAGTCTCCTAAGAGCTAAGATTTATTTTTTCTGGAATTGAAACAATGCTTTCTCCTCATCTTATTTTAATTCACAATAGGGCACAAGTTTTCCTTCTGGCTTCAAGGGCAACATATGCTGACCAGGGGTTATCCCTATTCCTCACTCTTCAGTTCCTCCATACGATTCTAAGAAAGAGCTACAACCTTCTTCCTGGTGGGTTCAGATTGCGCACTGGAAGCACTTGGGTTGCTAGACGCAGGAGTGTCATTGTGTCCCATCGCCAGGTGAGAGGGCTCCTGAGGGTGTCACCTTTAAAATGCCCTTTAATCCAGCTGGAGTCTCATCTCGATCAAACATTCATCCTCATACTCCTGAAAACGATGGTAGCAATTCTTACAGCTACCACTTTAACTAGTTGCATCAGTACGCTAGAAGATATCTTCCATACGGATCCCCGTATTGTATTTTTATATAGTTCCTCGTAGGGACTCTGTGATCCTTGGAGCAGATCCTGAAATCTTTTACTGAAGGTAATATCTCCTTTTTTCGACAACCAGGGGCTGAGCATCCCTCCCAGCTACCTTTCATCAAACTGGGTCAAGGAAAGCGAATTTCATACTCTGGATCCTGAAAGACTGATACAGGACTGCCTCAAAAGGGCAGAGACCATTCGAGAAGCTCCAGCTCATTGGTCCCCTCCAAGGACCAAATCATCAAGAGAGGCTTCTAAGCTCTATGGCCAGCCATATTCATTCATCCATAACCTATTCCTTCCAACTTAGGGATGCCTTTACCTGAACCAGTTGAGGCACTCAGCAAGGGCCATGGCCATCTCAAGGATAGACCTTAATGATCTCTCTCTGGCTGACTTATGCAGGGCGGCTTTTTGGCCACCTATTCCCACCTTTTCCATCCTTCTCAGCAGGATTTGTCCGCCTTGACCTACGTTCTTGCTTCTTCAGGTGGTGGTGGCAATCCCTTTAGGGGTATTTACATTCTTCCCACCTGGGAAGCCAGGGGATGTACTGCTTTAGTATATCCCAATTGTTATGAAGCCTGGAGACCAGCATAGGAGAGAGAAATAGAAATACTAACATACTAAAATGCCAGCAAAGTAGGCCTAACGGTCTTTCGTGTCTGCTCGTTTGGTCAGTCCCCAACCTGGGTGCTGACCTTGCTGTCCCCCTCGCCTTCTCTGGCTTCTCCCTTCCCAGTTCCGGATATTTTGCTGCATTGGATTTTGCTTCCAGAACCCTTCCCCTGTACCTGTTCCACTCCCTCTTGAATCCCTCCACTGTCTCTGCCTCCACCAGCCCCCTAGGCAGTGCATTCCATGGCTCCACCACCCTCTCAGTGAAGTAGCACCTCCTCCTTTCTCCCCTGAATCTTCCCCACTCCAGCTTCCAGCCATGCCCTCTAGTGGCCCCTTCCTCCTTCCTTCGAAGCACCCCGACTGTTCCTCCCCTATTTACCCTTTTCATGTACCTAAAGACCTCTATCATGTCCCCCCGGTCCCTTCTCTCTTCCAATGTGTACATATTTAGCTCTTCGAGCCTCTCCTCATAGGTCCTGTCCCCCAAGCCCCAAATCATTTTGGTTGCCCTCCTCTGGACCCTCTCCAGGAGGTTAATGTCCCGCTTTAAGTGTGGCCTCCAAAACTGCACGCAGTACTGAAGGTGCGGCCTCACCAAGCAGTTATACAGAGGGAGTATCACTTCCCTCCTTCTGGAGGTGATCCCCTAGCGATGCATCCCAGCATCCTGTTGGCCTTGGCTGCTGCCCTCCTACAAGTCTCCGAGTTGTTCATCTTGACATCCACCACCACCCCAGGTCCCTCTCAGCCATCGAGACTTGTAGCATCCCCCGGTGTACACCTGACCTGGGTTTCTGGCCCCAGGTGGAGTACCTTGCATTCCCTGCATTGAACCTCAGCTTCCACTTTCTAGACCATCTTTCCAGAGCCTCCAGGTCCCTGTGGGGCCACCTCCCCTCCTCCCCATCCACCACCGCCCCAGTTTGGAGTCATCTGCAAGAGACTCATCTCCTCCCTGATTCCTGTCCTTATGTCAGATACGTAGGCATTGAACAGAAGGGGCCCAAGGACTGATCCCTGTGGGACCCCACTAATGACCCTCCTTGGGGATGAGACTATCGCACCAACTACGACCCTTTGGGTCCGGTCCTGGAGCCAATTGCCTATCCATCTGATCATTTGGTTCCCCACCCCCATTCCTCCCTGCTTATCCAACAGGCCCACGTGAGGAACAGAGTCAAATGCCTTGCTGAAGTCCAGAAAGAGGACATCCACTGGTCTACCCAGGTCCAAGGCACTTATCACCCAGTCATAGAACTCCACCAGGTTTGTCTGACACGATTTCCCCGGGATGAATCCATGCTGTCTATCGTCCAGGCACCCTGACTTATCCAGGTCCCCCCCTAGCCTCTCCTTGACAATGCCCTCCATCACCTTGTCAGTCAGTCAGGAAAAGAGGGGCCAAGGACCAATAAAATAGAAATGTGGATACCTGTACATTTTCTTTCTCCGACTACTGGTCTCCGGGCTTCTTCCCTCCTAGAATGTAACAAGCTGGCGGATTGTTTGAGATAATATTGTCTCTTTCGGTTTCCAAAAGTTTATATAGTACTAGCAGTATGGAATGGTTTTGGAAAGAACTGGTGATCACAGGAAGTGGGGGAGAGTGTGTCCAGGCTGCAGAGCTTTGTGTTCCTGCCTGTCACGTGGCAAGAGGAGGTACCTCCCAGTTGTTATGAAGCCCGGAGACCAGCAGTCTGAGAATGAAAATTTACAGGTATCCAAATTTCTATTTTATTGGTCCTTGGCCCCTCTTCTCCTGACTGACGTTGATCTCTGGTGCTCACCTATGTGGCTTATCTGATTACCTCTTTTCCCTGTCCCCTTATTAAATCTACTCCCCCACACAAACCCTAACCCTTTCATCTATTCTTTTAGCTGCCCTGGGATAAGAAGCCCTCCTCTCTCTCTGTTTCCAGCCTTTCTGTTTCTGTGTTCCTCTTCTTCACTGGCTATACCTGTCCTCCATCAGCCTATACCTTTGCCTTAAACTAATCTCTACTAGGCTCTCTGGGTGGACTCTTCTATCTGGCTGTCTGTTACTCAAGTAAGGGAGACTTCTGTAATGCTTCTGTGCTATTAACTATTTATGATGTGCTATTTGGTTCTGTGAACTCTGTCAGCTTCATATGTAATTCTGTGCAAACCTTATGATTTTGGTACTTGCCTTATGGCCATCTGTTTGAGCTTGTATCATTTATTGATGCACTTATGTGTGTTCTCTGTTGTTCCTAATGTCTGTTCTGTGTTACATGATGCGGAACCTTTGTAAAAGAGGCTTGGCTCATAAGTTGTTCTAGTATAGAAATAAAATAAGTAGTGTCTTAAATACTCCTGATTTTAAGCCTTCTGTTACTCCATCACAAAACAACCTTAATGGGCGATATTTTTGATGTACCCCTCTCAGATCTGATCCTTGGTAGGGGAACTTGGGATCCATTTACCATTGTCGTCCCTTCTGTTTTGATATGTCCAGCAAGAAACTTGTGCCTTCCTCAGTAATTGTTTTCTGGGTGGCACTTGAAAATGAGCTTTCCCCTAAGAGTTGTATGTCCAAGGGCATTTATAAGAATCCTCGGCCAGGGTTACTAGTAGTCTTCTGCCATATGGGGGGTGGGATGGCGAGCACCGGCTACTGGGCAGACATGACAGACCATTTGGCCTATTCTGTTGGCTTTTAGTATGTTACTATATGCTAAAAATTATTTTGTGCATATGTTGTACTGTTTATATCTATACACATAAAAAAAAAAAAGCTTTGGCTCAGTGTGTCATACCTGGTTACCAATTTTTAGATACGTTAAATGTGTAAATAAATGATCTCCAGCTCTATAGGTCCCTAAGAAACGCTGCGCAAGGGCTGTTGGGGCTGGGAAGGAACAATATTTCAAAACGACCCTGCAACAGAACCTCTGCTCCCCCTCCAACTTCTCCATTCCCTATTTGATACCCCTTCCAAGCTTTCCCCTACTACCCTGCAGGTTGATGACTCATCTGTCTGACCCCTCCTTTGCTGCCTCTAAACTCCTTTTTCTCTCTCTCTGTCTCCTAAACTGGTCTCCGGTCTTCCTAACTCATGGGCTGCGCATCCTGATGCTGATAGGAAGGCAGGAATCAGACCTCTGCAGCTGGGGATATCCAGCCTTCCACTTACTGTCTTCCTCAGTTTACTCCTTTCAGACTGGCAGGTACTCTACAAGCAGAGCTCTGTCCACACGGCAGAGCTGAAGACAGCAGGATTGCAAGTCGATCAGTTTCATTTGTCTTTGGATTCGAAGGAATAGTAGCTGTGTTTCAGTGCTCCTGTATGGGTCCCAGTCTCAGCCTTGCAAGCTGCACAGACTGGCCCCATTTCTGGCGTCCCCCGTGATTTTGGACTGGGCCATCCACACCAACCCTGCAGTGTACTAGGACAGGAATCCAGGGGCATGAATCTCTCCTAGTACCGTTTTCGGCGACTGGGGGCATAAAAACGGCACCGGAGTGCTTAACCAGGATGCATCCCCTCAGTGATGGCAGCCCCAAGTGTTTTCCATTGACGGCTGGCGATTTGGTCTTCTCAGCTGCTCATCGACTGTGACCTGTTCCGCTAACCTAGCCACTTGTCACCATTCACTGTTTCTCTTGTCAACGAGCGCTGCAATACCAGCGGAGTGCTGTTTGGACCAGCCTTACCTGGGAGCAGACCTCGTGACCGAGGGGCAGTAAAAAAAAAAAAACAGCACCAGAGTGCTTATTCACGATATCCCCTTGCTAACGGCAGTCCCTGGGTGTTTTCCATCGACGGCGGCCATTCTGGTCTTCTCAGCTGCTCAACGGTGGGCCTGCCCTGCTCATACAGCTGCTCATCGATGCTCAGTGTATTCTTGTTGAGCGCTGCAGTGCATTAAGAGCACTACTTTGGACCAGTGGCTCAGCGTTGGGCAGGCACCCCCTCCCCCCCGAACAACATTAAGGGACAAATGGATTTCAAGCAATAAAAGTCAATGTTTACAGCAAACCAAAGGAAAGGGAGCTCATTATTTTGCCATTAAAGGGTCAGTAGCGATTCAGGCAACTTCAACAGCATAGCCAGAAACCTCCAGGGGGGGGGTACACTGTTTTTTTTTTTTGGGGGGGGGGTAGGGCCATTTGGAGCATGGCCTCAGACAGCCCTTCCAGGGCCACACAGGGGGATTCGTCCCCGATTCTAATCACTTTCACTGGGCCTAATTTGTGAGACGGCAGTGTCTGCAAATGTCAAGGACTCTTGAGGAGGCAGCCCCTTCCTTGACTCAGACTGATAGCCAACAGGTGGACACGTCTGAGCGAGCAGCATCCACCAGATTATGAGAAAGCAGCGGTCACCGTGAGACCCAGCAGTCCGCAGCCCCCTCTCTGGCCGCAGACCTCATCGACAGGTAAAATAGGGTCTTTGCTCTGGATCCTGCATGCTTCATGTGCACCTCAGGGGTCACCGGATAGGAGACCTCACAAGAAGGCAAAAGAAGGAGGACCCCATCCCCCTCCTCATCCGAAGAGAAGCGGTTGTCCTCACAACACTACGGTCTCAAAGTAGATCTAAGGACACTAATAAGGGGGCGTCGGAGAGAACGTTCCCCGGACTCCAGTTCATCTCCCGCCGGAGAGTGGGATCTAGGGGGCTGCTCATCAGACTCTGACGACTCATTGTCCCGAATTTCTGACCTGGAGGGCCTAGACTTCTTCATAGGGAGAAAAGGATTTAGGGGTGGTGGTAGACGTCAAAATGAATAACTCTGAAAAGTGTAGAAGAGCTGTAGCCAAAGTAAACAAGATACTGGGTTGCATAGCCAGGGGAATTACGTCCAGAAGGAGGGAGGTGATCCTCCCTCTGTATAATGCCTTGATCCGGCCGCAGCTCGACTACTGTGTACAGTTCTGGAGACCTCATCTGAAGAAGGACAAAGCGCTGCTGTAGAGGGTCCAGAGGAGAGCGACCAGGATGATTCCAGGGCATGGAGGGGAAGCCTTCTGAGGAGAGACTGGAAGAACTTGGGCTTTACTCACTGGAGGAGAGGAGGGACAGGGGGAGATATGATAGAGATTTTCAAGTATGTGAAAGGAATAACCAGGAGTGGAACCAAGGAGCTTTTTAGGCTAAAGAAGGGGAGGAACAACTAGGGGCCATTAGTGGAAGCTGGAGGGGGGAAACTACAGGGGACAGCGTAGGAAGCATTTCTTTCACTGAGAGGGTGGTGGAGCTGTGGAAAGCACTGCCTGGGAGGCTGGTGGAGGAGGGCACAGTGGAGGGATTTAAGAAGGGATGGGACAGATACAAGGGGAAACTGAAATTAAAGACCCTCTTGGGGGTTGGGGGGGTGGTAAGGTGAGCAGCCACTAGGTTGCTGGCTTTCGAGCAGACGAGACAGACCATTTGGCCTATTCTGCTGGCATTTTAGTATGTTATAACCCAGGTCATAGTCGAGATTTACCTCTGATCTTTCCCGGGGCTCCCACCCAGCCGAAACAGACTTTTCACCTGGCAGCTGCCGCTAAACTGGCCATAGCCTCACTCTTCCTTCAGACATAGAGGGCTTACGATAAGAGGAATGGCAAGGTCCAGAACGCACCTATCCAGTGGCCCAGCGGATCTCTTAAGAAGCTTAAGTTTGACAAGAAGCAATCTGAAAAGTGGTTAGACTGCCTCACAGTCGATCCTCTGATCTCAAATCTAACCAAGAAGACGGTCGTCCCTGTCGAAGGAGGGACGTGTCTCAGGGACCCAGGGAATAGGAAAGTGGATGCCGATCTCAACTAGGCCTTCCAAGCTTCAGCTACGTCTCAAGGCGGCAACCACCAGTCTTTTTTCAGCCAGAGCCGCTCTGCCCGGGCCCCCGGATTTGGCCTTTCAATTCACTGTGGACCTAGAGAAGAACATGCCTATTTTTCATCAGCTGCAGTTAATGGGTTTTGCTTGGCGTTATGCAGCAGACGTGTAGGAGGAGGCTGTCAGGTGCGCTGCTCGGTCTGTGTTTTATTAAACCTTGGCTCGCTGCAACCTCCGACTTCGGGCCTGGCAAGCAGTCGCCTCTGTAAAGGGCCAGTTCTCTCGCCTAAGCTGGTCTCCGGGCTCATAACTAGTGGGAGGTCCTTCCTAGAACCACGTGACAAGCAGGAAAAAGATCTCTGCAGGGGGACCAGATCCTCCCCTCTGCATCCTGTAGCTCTGTTTATTTCCTGCCTGCAATGAGGCAGGTTCTCTGCAGGGGCTCTGCCTCTGTTGTGGCAGAGCTGAAGACATCAAGCTGTAAGTGCAGTTGACTTTCTAATTAGAAGAGGATTTTCAAGGGGTAAGCTTCACAGGAGCAGGAGCTCCAGCGTTGCCTCACAGATTCTCTAGGGTCTCCAGTCTCAGCCATGCATGCTGCACAGATTGGATCCCTTCTCTCCTGCTTTTTCCACACGCTTTGAGGCACACATTCTCCCCCCCCCCCAAAACGATCATTCTTGGACTCGACAAGCCCTTGGAAGGAGGCATATGATTCACTCGACAGGCCCTCATGCTGCACGTTTATTTTTTTGCTCCGGAGAGCTGCACTGTGTTCAAACAACATGAAGTCTTGCTGTATTCTGACATATGCAGTTAGGTCCTGCCTTTCAACTGCCCCAGAGAACAAAGAGTTAAACTTTCCATGGCCAGCATGGAATGTTTACCACGAGCTCGGTCGAAGCCCCTGTCTGCTGTTGTTTAAACTGCAACCGTCAGATTCTTTACTCTGCCTCACTGAACAGTCGCTCCGGAAATTTCTCCTGCTGCTCGGTTCAAAAAATCGGTTGAAGTGTCGGTTTTCTGTCGGTTTCTACCGAGTTGCTGTTACCGCTTAGTCGGTTCAAGTCTCTGTCTGTGGTACCGTGAGTACTACGTAGGTTTTTCTGTTTTGTTTCTGTGTGGAACTTGTAAATTGTGGATCGGTTCAGCTGAACCGATCAGTTTGAGGTAAAAAGCTTGTGCTTACTTTAGAGTGTGGTAACCGTCCGTGATCTGTTCTTAAAAAAAAAAAAAAAAAAAAAAGGCAGGATTTAATTAATGCTTCAAGACCAGACACGTCAGGAGCCGATAGGGGAGTCTTGCCTCGCGGATTGCCGAAAAAAGGGTACGTTTTTGAATAGGATTGGCCATGTCTGTGAAACCCAAGAAAAAAACGGACCCACTGGGTTTCAACACTGCAGTGTGTGTGGGGAAGTCTTTGCCAAGGCTGATCCCCACACCACCTGTGTTTATTGTCTGGGGTTTGACCACCTCGATTCAGACTGCCAAATTTGCTAGAATTTTCCCAAATCTACCCTGGAAAAGAGATTAGGTAGACTGAGGGAAAGGGAGGCCGAGAAGTCCACTGACCCGGATGGCCAGCCCGGTTTGGTTCTGACCGAACAAGGAGGAGTGCCCTCTGACCAGAGCGATACTTCTTCAGGCAAAAGGAGAGCCGATTCTGAGGAGTCTGTTCCGGTGAAAAGAAAGAGAAAAGATAAATCGTCCGGTTCGGACCCAGAAATTCATACTCCGACCGCCGATGAGATAGCCAAGGCGATAAGGATAGTGCAGTCGCTTACTTTGGTTCCGACCGAATCGGCACCATCTGGCAGGGGCTCGGTTCGGTCGGTTCCCCCGGATCCGGATTATACTTTGGAGGAATTTTATGAACCGGAGGAGGAGGAGGGAGTATGAGGATGATTATGGTGATTTATGAAAGTCTGGATGGGCCTATTGACCCGACATCTCACCAGACAGACCTTCAGGTGTTTCTCCTCCTGGGCTTTCAGAGTCCCCTTCACACTATATGTTTTACAAAAAAGTGGCTGAGACCCTCCAGCTTCCTGTGGAGGAAGCAGTAGAGGATTAGGAAGAGCCTGATTATGTTGAGATGATGGACATCCCAGAGTCCAGGAGACTGTCTGTTCCCCTCCACAAATCCTTTGGGAAACGAACACATAAAATTCTTAAGTCTCCTAATTCTATATCTCCTGTGGACAGACGAATGGACAAGAGGTACACTCTCTCGGGCTGACACACGGAGTTCCTTTTCCAGCAATGCAGCCATGTTGGGGTCGTGCAGGCTGCTGCCTGTGATAAGGCAAATATTCCCTTTGGCATCACACCCCCCAGACAAGGACTCCAGGAAGATTGATGCCATGGCTAAGAAACAATACATGGCGGCATCTTTGGGACTCAGGCAGGCTGACTATATGGCCTGTACAGCCAGATGCCAGAAGTCCATGTGGGACACTGCTGGCTCTGGCTAAACAGGCCCCTGACCAGCTTGCCAAGTAGCTGGAGCAGGTGGCTGCAGATGGGATTGAGGCATCGAAAGTACAGTTTCATGCTGCTGTGGACTCCAGTGATGTTTCATCAAGAGTCATGGCTACATCTGTGGCTCTTCGGAAGATGGCTTGGCTCAGATGTACTAGCCTCTCACAGGATACCCAGGCTAAGGCCATGGATTTCCCTGTAATTGGTAATTCTCTGTTTGGGGAGCAGACAGAGAACTACATGAAAAAGATTGATGAGTACAGGACCACTTACAGGAGTGCTCAGGCCAAAGAAAGGCAAGCAACTCCTCAAAGGCAGCAGTCATGGGGCAGGCCTTTTCAAAGGCCTTTTTACCAAGCTCAGGCTGCCTCCTCTTCCTTTTCACAGAGGGGGTTCTTTAGAGGAGAGGCAGAAGGGGGATGAGCAGGCCTGCGTCCAACCCTCAGCCCAAAGCCCCTGCCAAGCAGACACCCTGATGGGTCTGCCCGGGCTGATTCTCCCATACCAGTAGGGGGCAGGCTGGCTTACTTTGTCCAGGACTGGAAGTCTCTTACATCAGACAAGTGGGTCCTGGAAGTAGTAAGCCAGGGACTGGTTCTCAGCTTCAAAAAATTCCCCAAGATGAGAACCAGATCCTTTCCACCTGCAAATCTCCGAGACCCTTGCCCTAGAGGCAGATGTTTCTTCTCTTCTAGCTCTCAGAGCTATAGAGAAGTTTCCCACCCTACACAAGGGCAAAGGATGGTACTCCAGGTACTTCCTAACCCCCAAAAAGACAGGAGAATGGTGGCGGCCCATCCTGGACCTAAGATATCTGAACAAACACCTTTTTAAAGCCAAATTTCAAAATGGTAACTCTGGGAATAATCCTTCCCTCTCTAAGGCCAGGGGACTGGCTAGCCTCCCTGGACCTCAAAGATGCCTACTTTCACATTCCCATCAGGTGCTCCCACAGAAAGTACCTCAGGTTCGAGTTGCCCTCACTCCACTATCAATTCAGAGCAATGCCCTTTGGCCTAACTTCAGCCCCAAGGGTTTTCACAAAGTGCCTGGCAGTAGTAGTTGCTTTCTTAAGAAAAAAGATCTTCATCTTCCCATACTTGGACGACTGGCTCATAGTAGGTCAGTCTCCAGACCAAGTCAAGTCACATCTGCAAGTGCTCACTTCACTAGTATTCCTTCTCAACCTTCCGAAGTCAGTTCTCGAACCAGTACAGCACCTCACCGTCATAGGTGCAGAACTGGATACAGTAAAGGCAAGAGCCTTTCTTCCCCTGGAAGGGGCAAGGAACCTTATGGAACTGGCCTCTTCATTCACCCTTCAGGTGTCTCGACCAGCAAGGCATTTCCTTCAGCTTCTGGGTCACATGGCAGCTTCCACAGCAGTGGTCCAAGGGGCAAGATTCCAGATGAGGGACATTCAGTTCCACTTAAGGGTCTACTGGTCCCAAAGAAAGAATTCTCTTACCAAGCTAATCCCAGTGACTCGAACCCTGATCCAAGCCTTGCAATGGTGGCAGGATCAGGACAATTTGAGACAAGGAGTTCCATTTGTCACTCAGTCTCATTCAGTGATACTCACCACAGATGCTTCCCTGCTGGGCTGGGGAGCCCATTTGGGGGATCTTACCACCCAAGGACTGTGGTCACCTCAGGAATTTCTGCTTCACATCAGTCTCTTGGAACTCAGGGCAGTGTTTCTGGCACTGCAAGCTTTTTCCAAATCTGTACAGAACAAGGTGGTTCAGGTCAGAACAGACACCACCACCACCATGTGGTACATCAACAAGCAAGGATGCACTCTGTCTACGGTCTTGTGCACAGAAGCAATGAAGTGGTGGTCCCTGGCCTATTCCTTGCAAACCTCTCTGATAGCAGTTCACCTCCCAGGGAAGGACAATGTCCTAGCAGATGCACTGAGCAGAATATCCCAGGGCCATTACGAATGGGCCCTAGATCCTCTAGTTTTGAAAGTGATTTTCTCAAGATGGGGCACACCAGAGATGGATCTTTTTGCAGCCCCAGACAATCACCAACTTCCTCTCTTTTGTTGCAGACCCCCAGTCTTGGGCTTAGTCCCCCTGGATGCTCTGATTCTGAACTGGGAAGGAAATTGAGTGCGTTTCTCCCCTCTCCTGTTCAAAGTGTTAGTCAAGATAAGATCACAACCATGCAAAGTGATTCTGATTGCTCCAGACTGGGCCAGGCAGCCATGGTATCCCTTGTTGCTGTCCCTAGCAGTCCACCTTCCCCTGTCTCTTCCCAGGAATTACAACCTGTTGACATCCTCTCAGGGAGGATTTGGTACCGAATCTTCAGTCTCTCAATCTCAAGGCATGGCTCTTGAAGAGTTAGAGTTTGCAGATCTGCATCTTTCCCAAGGGTTCTGGATATCCTTAGCTTCTCGAAGTCTTCCACCAGGAAGACTTACAACTCCAAATGGAAAAGATTCAGCATTTGGTGTTCTAAGAAGAATATTTCTCCAGACTCTGCTGAATTGCCTACGGTTCTGGACTATATGGTCCATCTTAATAGCCTAGGCCTCAGACCAGCTACCCTTAAAGTACACCTGGCAGCTGTTTCTGCTTTCTTGTCAGTAGGCAAGCCTTCCTCTCTATCATCCCATCCTGTGTTTTTGTAAGTTTTTCAAGGGATTGCTTTATTTATTTTTATTTATTTGTTTTTGTTAACCGGGTAAGCACACTAGACAACGAGTGCCTATTTTCAGGAGCGACCCGGGAGGTTACAGTACAGAGAAAACAAGATACAAATACAGGGCAGCATACAGGCCCACCACAAGTGGACGAGGTGGAAATAGTACCTAGGACATTGAATGGACAATAGAACAATTTTTCATGCCCACGCGGAGTGGGGCCAGGTAATCACAACAGTGAAGATAAAGTACAAAGGTCAGAGCAATAAGCGAGAATACAACTACAGGCTCATTAATACATATGTACACAAATTGAGGCAGGGTGTGGGAGCAGCAAGAACGGGAGGGAGTAAGAGGAAGGGTGAGAGGAGGGAGGGCAGGAATCAGCATGACTCTCCAGGGAACGGCAGGGAAGAGCGAGCAAGGTAATATTTTGCAGAGAGCATCGTAGCAGGAGAACCCACCCTGGAAGACCACCAGGGCAAGCACGAGCAGCAGGGAGTGCACCCCCGCCCCAGAAGCGGGCCCAGTAGAGAGGTCAGGGATAGCGAGGGGACCTACAGGAGCCCCAAGAAGGAAGCAAGATGGGGGCGCCCAGGCAGCATGGGGGGAGAAGGGGGGATGGTGCAGACCAGAGGGGACAGGTAAGGATCCAGAACTGCTAGAGGAGGGGAGTAGGGAAGCCACGAGAGCAAATCAGTGCAGGGGTGGAGAGTGGTTGGGGCCGAGAACCCAAGGGGTGGGAGGGACTGCTGCGGGGAGGCAGCTACAAGATTTCACAAGGACAGTTGGAGGCCCCTTGAGGAAGTTCCAAAGGGACGTTTGAAGCAGGATGGGAAGAGGTGGCTCGAACTAGAGCAGGAGGAGTTCCAAAACTGGGGGCATAGGCGGAGAAGGCCCGATCCCCGTGCGGGAGCGGGTCCTGGGGACTTGCAGGCGCAGAGTCTTAACTGGGCCTAAGCAGATGGGAGTGCAGTGTTGGAGGGGAAGGGCAAGTGCCGGGGCAGGCCGAACGGACTATGTTGTCAACAAAGCTCCCAAGACAAAGGCTCTGTGTTTATCAGGGGAGCCACTCAGTCTGGCATAGAGGCACACGATGCGTGGGCGATGAGCAGAGGGCAAATCGACAGACATTGTTATAAGCCGTGTCCCATTTTGCAAGGAAGCATTCGGACAGGCACGGCCAACGAGCCCGGTGAAAGAGAGCGAGGTAGGAGGATCCTGGCTAAAGCAAGCTGAGCCGCTGGGTGAGGCAGTCCTTGGCCCTGTAGGCAAGGCCAAGCTTACTGTTAGTTGCTTTGCAGATGTACCGGAGATGCTCAGCGAAGTCAAGCTGGGGGTCAAGGGTCACTCCTAGGTACCTTGCGGAGCTCAGGACGGGCAAGAGAGAGCCGTCCCCCCCATTTATAGCGAGGTGGGAGGGGCAAGAAGCGATTTTGGCTGCCGACCCGAATAACATGGCATGAGTTTTGGCAAGATTAACGGTAAGCTTGCGTCCCCGAGCCAGTTTAGGATACCAAAGTCATGGTTGAGCTGGGAGTTGATGGTAACAGGTTAGAAGCACTAGACAGGAGTACCAGATCATTCGCAGATATAGTGTGGCAGCCCAAGGGTAGTGACTGAAGGAGTTCATTGACATAGAGGGAGAACAGAATGGGACCAAGGACGGACCCTGGGGTACACCACAGCTTACTGGGGAGAGGCCCGACAGAGCTGGTTAAAGCAGGTATTGGTGTCTACCCAGATAGCTGGTGAGCCAATCAAGAGCATGTGGGAGAAACCTTGCCCAAGGAGGGTGGAGATTAGAGATTATGATCAACTCGGTCAAGGCCTTAGAGAGGTCGCAAAGATGGCTCCAGTCAGCATTCCAGCGCCAGTGACAGCTCTGACCTGGGAGGTGACCACAGCGAGAGCAGTGGATGTACTATGCCCCTTCCGGAACCTGTGCTGGGCAGGAGAGCACAGCATACTCTTGCAGGTAATGGGAGATTTGCCCGCCACAGCTTTTGAGTAACTTGCTGGTAGCAGGAGAAATGGCAATGGGACGGTAAGTGTTTGATCCCTTGGGGCCTCAAGCTTGAACACCGGACAACCTTGGCTACCTTCCAAATATCAGGTACGATTCCAGAGGTGAGGGAAGAGTTAAATATGTAGGAAATTGGCCGAGCAAGGTAGGGCGCCCCAAGGCGCAGGAGTTTAGGCTCAAGGTGATCATAGCGGCCCCTGAGTGAAGAGGGAGCCCGGCAAGAAGAGTTTGTTTCAAGGTGAGACTTGCCTCAGGTAAAAGGGTCGGGTACAGGGGTGGCCCTGGGCACCGGAAGAGGGGAAGGAGGGAGGGAGACCATGATTCGGAAAACAGTATGTGTTGAACGCGAGGCAATAGCTGGTTGTTGCAGTTTGCCCTGTAAGTTCATGTTAGCAGCAGAGTGCAAGGTGGACACCCACCATACTTTGATGTTTTCCAGAAACACTGGGGTTAGGCCGAGAGGAGCAACGCTGACTTACAGAATTCACTTTGGCAGCACGATAGCTGCCTTGCAAGAGTTCGAGTCGCCGATATTCAAGGAGAACAAGTGGGTCACCAGACATTTTGTAGGTGGTCCAGCACTTGTCTCTCTGCTTCATGAGACAAGAGTCCACCGTGCAGCCACTTGGTGACTGTGCCCGCACTCTTCTTTTAGTAAGGGGGGCATGCTTATCCTGCAGGGGGATGAGAATCGATAGGAATAGGTCTAATGCAATGGCCGGGTTACTGGAGCCAAGTACCCTGGCCCAGTCAGTACAACGTAGGTCATTCAGGTAGTCATTTAGAGAGAATGCAGAGTAATCCCTGACCTGAATCACTCGACAAGGAATTTTTGGGGCAGAGGATCCCCATACGCAGTAGATGGGAGAGTGATCAGTTATTGTGTCCGGGAGGGTACCGGAATGCAGGATTTTGTCCGGACGATTACTAAGCAACCAGTCAATAAGCGTGCCCTTGACCCCCCGGGAGGAGATACGAGTGGGTCCGGAGATGGTCTGACGAAGGGCTAGACCAGACAGAAGCGGCTCAAATAGTTTGATATTTGGCCCAGACCAGTGAGGTTAAGATCCCCCAGGATAAGAACCTCATTTGACCCCACAGTGCCCTTTAGGTGGTCAAGCAGAAAGGATAGTCCGGGTATGCCACCCCTGGGGGGATTGTGCACAGACCAGGTGCACTTTTTGGAGCTACCGAGTAGCAGAGGGTGAATGAACTCACAACCTGTGGGGTTGGGCGAAGATAGGGATACCAGGGAAGCATTTGGGTGCCCCCTGAGTATAGGAGTACTCCCAGCGTTTGGTGCCAGTCCTGTCCCGCCTGATGAGGCTGTAACCGAATGGTGCATGCGGAGTCAGGAATCACCAGGCTTTAACCAGGTTTCCGTGAAGCCCCAGAATGTCAGGCTCATACATGGTCGCCCAAGCAGTCAGTTCAGCCAGATTATGGAGGATACTGCGGATATTTAGATGAGCAATTTTATCCCTTTTTTAACTGCCAGGCAGGGGGCAGCAGGGGTGGGTGTGGGGGGATGCCCGGGTGGGAGGGAGGGAGGCCGGAAGCCGGAGGGAGCCATGTTCAAGCCCCGGCACAGGAGCAGTCCAGGGAAAACCAGTGAAATTTAGGAGTCTAACAGAGCCCTTTAGGAAGGATCAGTGTCCAGCGAGCCAGGGAAGATGGAAGGGAGGATCCTGACGGATCCTCTCGAGGAGGCAGGGGTCAAGGATGACTAAGGTACAGAGGCAGGGAAGATAGTGGCTAGGAGAGAAACAAGGAAGAAGCTCCGGTCAGGGGGTTGGAGTCCTATAAAGGCTAGGAGAGCCACAGTTCTAATGTGGCATAAATAACATAAGCAGGGAGGGAGGGCCTGGGTCTGCGTAAATCAGAAAAAGAGAGGAAAAGACAGTGCCTGGTGAGACACTACTGAAGGCTGGCTAGCAGGCACAGTCGTGGAAGAGGGGAGGTGTGAGAGAAAAAAGACCCCTAGTGGCAGGCAGCTATAGCCTGCAGATGGGAAAGAGGGCTGATAGGGTAAAAACACACACGTGGTAGCACCAGCCGCTATATATACAGTACACCACCAAGGGTGGTGGTGGGGCGGGCGAGCCGCGGGCGGGGCTAGCGCTTGAGACCAGCAGCTCGTGAGAGGAGGAGTGCAGTACTGGAAGGCACAATGGCTAGGTCAGGCAGGAGCCGAAAACAGGTACGTAGAGCAGCAGAGCAGGTACTTAGAGCAGCAGAGCAGGAGTCGCGTCTCGGCAGGAGAAAAAATAAAACTACCTTGCGGGCTTTGGGCGGTGGGGATAAGGAGGGTCCGAGTAGGCAGCACCACGAGCGGCGTCCTTCAGGTGGAAATTCTCGGCAGGAGAGAAAAACCTTGCAGGCTTAGGGGGTGGGGTGGGAGGTCCGAGCAGAGCAGCCTGACGGCGTCCTTCTGGTGGAATGTGGGCACCTGCTGATCCGGTGGTGGGGATAAGGAGGGGTCCGAGTAGGCAGCACCACGGCGGCGTCCTTCAGGTGGAAATTCTCGGGCAGGAGAGAAAACCTTGCGGGCTTCTGGGGGTGGGGTAGGGAGGGTCCGAGCAGGCAGCCCCGCAGGCAGGCGTCCTTCTGGTGGAATGGCACTTTATGGCTTCGGGCGGTGGGGATAAGGAGGGTCCGGAGTAGGCGGCACCATCGAAGGCGCCCTTCAGGTGGAAATTCTCTGCAGGAGAGAAAACCTCATGGGCTTGGGGGGTGGGGTAGGAGGGTCGAGCAGGCAGCCCTACCTAACGGCACTAATCCCCCTTTAGGGATCCTGCTCCTGCTTGGGACCTTGATGTTTGCATTGCTCAGCTTATGCAACCTCCCTTTGAGACTTTGTCCTCAGCAGAGCTTAAGTACTTGACTTGGAAAACTCTGGTTTTTGGTAGCCATTACTTCTGCCAGGCATATCAGTGAATTGCAAGCCCTGTCAGTGGAATCTGATTTCATCTCTTTCCATAGAGATAAAGTGGTCCTTAGAGTACTGTCACAGCACTTTCTGAGCTCACCTCGTTCATCCACAAGGCCCTAGACCAAGGCTTTATAGCAGGTGCGATCTATAGCCGTGGCCAAAAATATTGGCGCCCTTGCAGTTTTTTCTAATAATGCACCATTCCTTCCAGAAAATTGTTGAAATTAAAAAATATTTTGGTATCCACACATGTATTTCTTTGGTTTGCAGTGGAATAAAACACAAAAAGCAGAGAAATTTACTCAGTCTTAGCTTAGTCCAAACAGAAATTCTTAAATGGCCCGAACAAAATTATTGGCACCTTTTTAGAAGTAGTTAGAAATAGATTTCAAGCAGGTGATTCTCCTTCACTTTGGAATTGAACTCACCTGTGGTGAGTTGCAGGTGCCTGCAATATAAAAATCATTCATTCAACCAGTTTGAATAGAAAAAAGGACTCATTCTCCTGTTTTGTGTTGCTCTGTGTACCGCAGTGAGCATGGAGAAAAGCAAGAATACCAGATAATTGTCTGAGGAGGTCAGACAGAAGATTGTAACCAAGCATGGACAATCTCAAGGCTACATATCAATCTCCAGAGACCTTGATGTTCCTGTTTCCACCGTACGTAAAGTTATCAGGAAGTTTAAGGCCCATGGCACTGTAGCCAACCTCCCGGGACGTGGCCGCAAGAGAGAACTTGATCAAAAATTGCAGCGCAGGATTGTTCGAATGGTGGAGAAAGCACCTCGATCAACTGCCAAACAGATTCAAGTTGACCTTCAGACATAAGGTACGACAGTTTCAACTCGCACCATCCATCGCCAACTCAGTGAAAGGGGGTTGTATGGTAGGAGGCCCAGGAGGACACCACTGCTGAGAGAGAAACATAAGAAAGCCCGACTGGAGTTTGCCAGAACACACCTGAACAAGCCAAAATCCTTCTGGGAGAATGTCCTGTAGACAGATGAGACCAAGTTAGAGCTTTTTGGTAAAGCACAACATCTCTATGTTTACAGAAAACAAAATGAAGCCTTCAAAAAAAAAAAAGAACACCTTCCCTACAGTCAAACATGGAGAAGGTTCAGTGATGTTTTGGGGTTGCTGTGCCTCTGGCACTGGGTGCCTTGAGCGTGTGCATGGCATCATGAAATCTGGAGATTACCAGGCCATTTTGGGCGCAATGTTGAACCCAGTGTCAGAAAGCTGGGTCTCCGTCGAAGGTCATGGGTCTTCCAGCAGGACAATGACCCCAAACACACTTCAAAAAGCACCCAGGAATGGTTCAAGACAAGATGCTGGACTGTTCTGAAGTGGCCAGCAATGAGTCCAGATCTAAATCCCATTGAAAACCTGTGGAGAGATCTGAAAACAGCAGTTGGGAGAAGAACTGGAGCAGTTTGCACAAGAAGAGTGGGCCAAACTGCCAGTAGAGAGGTGCAGGAAGCTTATCCATGGCTATAGGAAGCTGTTGATTGCAGTTATTTTGACCAAAGGCTGTGCTACCAAATATTAAGTCTAGGCCGTCAATAATTTTGTCAGTGCCATTTTTTTCATTTTCTGATTTAAAAGGATATATTAAATTCTGAATCAAAAACAAAGGTTCTGTAATATTAACAGAGAAATAAAGAATTGTGGAGACCAAATACTGTTGTTAATTTCAACTTATGTTTAGAGGAAATTGTGAGTTATTTGAAAAAAGTGCAAGGGCGCCAATATTTTTGGCCACGACTGTATGTGGATCTGACCAAGGCATTTGACACGGTCAGTCACGAGCTACTGATTTGTGTCCTTCCACAACAAAATGTGGTCCCAGAGGCAACTGCCTGGTTCAAGGATTACCTCTCAGGCAAGTCAGGATAAACACCACCATCTCCTCCTGCAAAACAGTTTGCTCTGGGGTCCCACAGGGGGTCTATACTCGGCCCGCTTCTATTCACCCTCTTTTTTAAACTCTCTCACCAAGGCATGCAGCGGTCACCTACTACTCTACGCTGATGATGCGGTACTGTTTTGGAAACACCCACAACCGAGTGCCCTCCAACTAGCCCTACCGGGTTTCTTCTGTGAGCTAGAGACCTGGTTCACTGAACACCGCCTGATCATCAACTATACAAAAAACTAAATGCATGAGCTTTGTGCACCGTCAAAGCCCACACAGTCAGTCGGCACTCCTAATCAGAAACACACAAGGTGCCCCACTTGAATATGTTACAAATTTTAAATACCCGGGTATCACATTAGGCACCTCTCTCTCCTGCCATAGTCACATGCAGCTTCTCTCCTCCGCTGTCAACGCTAGTGGGTATCCTCTACAGACTTAAACACTGCTTACTCACACAGACCATGCATCTTGCAGTCTCCTCCTCAGTCCTCTCCCTAGTTGACTACGGGATAGAGATATACGGCTCAGCAGAACCCACCACACTGTGTAGCATTAACACTGCCTTGAATAAAGCCTGCCGCCTAGTCACCGGCAGTGACAGACTAACTCATACCTGTGAGCTCTATGCTTTGGCTGGTTGGCTAAACTTCCAACAAACACAAACAACAGAACACCTAACTAAACACAACCTTCCAACAAAGACTAAAGTATCACCTGCATCCTCGCAAAAAAGATGCATCTCCATCTAGCCCCTGTTGGCCTTCTCTCCATAATCAGCGCAGCCCCCCTCAGGCGTAATACAAGGCTCGCAGCAAACTCCTTATTTCTGGTCCCCCATTGTAGGACATCCCTTGGGCAAAGATCCTTCCGCTGCCGTGCCCCTCTTTGGCTCAATACTTTACCACCCCCTATCTTTCAGACCTACAGCATCTCCCTATTCAAAACAGGCCTCAAAGCTCAACTACTTGAGTCAGCTAAATGTGACTGTGGCTAACATTGCCCACCGCATGTGTTCCTAAACCCTCCAAATACTTGACACAGGGTCTCTCTAGATCCCATGAATCAGCATCCTGCATGTCTCTGTCAAGGGATATCCAGAATGCTGCCTACTACTGTCACTGGTTAACTAAGTTAAAGCCTGGACTGCACTACTAGTACTGTTATGTGAATATTGCTTGTTTATGTACGTTTTTTCTGTATTTGTTTTCCCTCCACCCCCTGTAACCGACGTGGAGCCTTTGCAAAAGAGTCTGTGACTCAGAGGATTGTAATTCCGATTATATTCAATAAATAAATAAATAAAACAACAAAGTTCTTACCTAAAGTGGTTTCAGACTTCCACCTCAACCAGTCTATATCTCTCCCTGTTTTCTTCACTGACCATTCCTCCTCGGGAGAGAGGAGGCTACACAGCTTGGACGCTAAAATAGCCCTTCGCTACTACATAGAGTACCAAGGGTCACAGGTTTGAATCCCTCCAGTTGTTCCTTACTTATGGAGAAGTTGGTAAGGGCAAACCTTGCCACTAAGAGATCTGTTGCCAGGTGAATTTTCTTGTATACAATTCTGCTTTGAAAAACTGGGTAGAACTCCACCCTCAGGCCTGAGGGCTCATTCCACAGAGGTACAGCTGCTTCCCTGGCTGCTGCCAGGGATATTCCTCTCTTATAAATTTGTCAAGCAGCCACCTGGAAAACAGTCCATACTTTCACCAAGCATTACTCTCTGGATATCCAGGGTAGGAGTGATGCTCGGTTTGGCACAGCAGTACTTCAGAGCCTGTTTCCAAAGTAGGTTCTGTCCCTCCTCCATGGAGGTACTGCTTGGTAGTCTGCATATGTCAGAATACAGCAAGACTTCAAGTTGTTTGAAGAAAAAATTACTCACCTTAGTAATGTTGTTTCTTCTAATGGAGTCTTGCTGTATTCTGACCTCCCCGCCTCCCCTCTCAGAATCTAGATTTTGGGATGTGGGTGGGCAGGAGCAGTGTTGGCACCCTAGGGGTGTCCTTTTTTCACCCTCTTTTTGTTTGGTTGATGTGTTTTGTTTTTGGGTTTCTTGACTTGAGTCTTCCTTTTGAAACCAAAAACTTTTATATAGATACATTTGCCAGTTGGCTAGTAAGAATTTTACAGTTTCCACACAGAACATTTAGTGAGTCTTTGCTCGTAAAGATCTGACTGTTGCAGTTTAAACAGCAGCAGACAGGGGCTTCAACCGAGCTTGTGGTGAACATTCCATGCTGGCCATGGAAAGTTGAACTCTTTGTTCTCCGGGGCAGTTGAAAGGCAGGACCTAACTGCATATGTCAGACTACAGCAAGACTCCATTAGAAGAAACATTACTAAGGTGAGTAATTTTTTCTTCTCCTCGTTGGTGGCCTTGCTGCTTAGGCTGCTGACGCTGCGTCCTGTCAACAGGCCCCCTGGTCTGCAGGCTCGTTGACTTACTGGTGAAGCCTCTAGAACGCCCCACGGCAGCAGCAGCTTCATTTCGGCTCTGCATGAGCCGTGCTACAGCCCCTTTTCAATGACCAGGAGCAGGTGCTTCATTTCAGCTCAGGAGGAGCTGTGCTACAGACCCTCATTAATGAACTGGAGGGCACAAGCAGAAGCGGTTTTCTGTCGACTAGCCCCCAGTCCTGTGGCTTGCTGTCGATCGGCGGAGGAATCATTTTGGAGCGGTAGCGCTTCACAGCAGCAGGGGCTTCATTTCGGCCCAGGAAGAGCCGCGCTACAGCTCATCGCCCGCCGGGGGGCACTGGCAGTCGACTCTGGCCTTTTACTGAGTCTCCTATCCATCAGGCCCCTGGATGCATGATGGGAGAAACCGTCCAGAGTGACAGCACTCCCCTTACAATCCAGCTTGTGGTTGTCTGCTGCTTTCAACATGTTCCGCCAAGGGCAATCGAACAGCGGAAAGGGCGCAGCTCATAACGTGGGGTCGAGCCTGTGCTAACTCGCCTCGGCAATGTCTTCAAGCCCATTTGGACAGATAGGCCCTCGCTCCTGGTGGCAGTGCTAATAGGACTCAAATCGGGGACTCATGCTACCCTCCAGTACAAAAGGTCTGCAAAGGCTGTCGGGAGCATAGCACAAATTCTCACGGGGTGGAAAGGGCCACAGACGTAATTCCCCCGGTCACCTTCTCTGGCTTGCTGTGCCTAAGTGAGACACCTACAAGGTCAGAGGTGGTCCGGAGACATCCACCCTGCTATCACAGGAACCAATCCTGGGCAGCGCAGACCCATCAGCCCTTCTTACCATGCCCTGACCAGCTTGCCTCGATTTCTTCACAGATCATAGGGTCCACAGGAAGCCCACCCCTATGCCTACTCCTAATCTTCAGACCGGAGGGACATCACCCCTCTAGGCACCATAGGAGAGGAAGAGGTCACATATTAGTAGCAGATTTGAGGATGTCCACAGTGGAAAACATCCAACGGGACAGACCCCCAAGTCCGCATGAGGTCAGTTAGTCCCCCCCCTAGAGAAAGGGGGGCTACTGGGCGACGTTTCTATCTCAGACGGCTCTCCATCCAGAATCTTAGTCTTGGACGACTTAGATTTTTTCATTAGGCGGCTTAGTGAAGAGTTTCCCTTGAGGTCTCCCTCGCAACTCCTGAACCACCAACCACCTCTCAGACTTGCATCGGCTGCCAAGCAAAACAGAGAAGAAGTTATCTATTTTTATATATCCCATGGGTGGTGGGGCTTCTCTGTGGGACCCAGGGGATACGAAGGTGGATGCACCCCTCAAAAGGATGCTTTAGTCCTCTGCAACCTCCCTTAAAGCAGCAGCAGACAACCTGTTCTCAGCATGAGCCGCACTACCGTGGGCTACTGACCTGGCATTCCAGCGTGCTGATGAGCCAGATGTAAACAAGCCCACCCTGTAGCAACTACAACTCGGGACTATTCTCTCCATTCTCAGCTGAGGTCTAGAAGGATGCTGTCAGATGCGCAGCAAGGGCCATGCTTTAACTCACCTCGCCATACATAAGGCTGCAGGCATGGCAGGCATACAGGTTGCCAAGGCATACTAGGGGAATGCCCCTATGAGGGAGATCTCCCATTCAGATTGTCTCTAAAGGGGGTGGTAAGAGAATTCAGGGAAATGACGTAAAGCTAAGTACCTCAATCCAGAAGCAGGTACAGACCCTTGTCACAGGGATCCAGTCAGAGTATTCAAACCCATACATACACGGAGGACAAATTAAATTGGCCTTTGGCAAACTATCCTGGGTCATCTCTTGCGTCCAGCAGAGGAAGAAGCATATGAGATGCTAGAAAGCTCACAGTAAAGTCCCTGGACCCTTCCTCAAGTAGGGGGCAAGCTTTCCAGTTGTCTCAAGGAAAGGGTTTGCACCGCTGCAATCAAGGGGGTGCCAGAGAGTTTTAAGCAGGGTCCCTCCACTGCATGTGGTACCCTCACCGTTATCTGCACAGAATAGGTCGGCTCTCCAAACACTCACAGACCACTCACAGGCTGCAGCAAGCAGTGAGTGCCCTGCGCATAAAGGTACTTGGACATTTACGGTCTCTTCATCATAGTCCGAAACCGATCTGGAGTTTGTAGAACCGTATGGGACCTAAAATGTCTGATCGATTTCATCCAACACAGGACATTCTAGATGAGTACCCTTGCATCCATCTTCGGGGGAATTCCATTGGGGAGATCAGTTGGTCTCAGCAGATTTGCAGGGGCATTTTTACATATCCTATCCGGGGGTCACTCTGGTCAATGCCCCACAGTACGAGCATACAACTCTGGCAGTGACTGAGGTCACACAATGCCTGTCACCCATAGGATTCCTGATCACCAAAGAGCTGTTTTTCTCCATACAAGCATCTGAATCATTGAGGGGTACTCTTCTGAACTTCACAGATTAGACTTTCCCTACGGTGGCTAAGTTCAGGGACCTCGGGGTTCTCTTCAGCAAAGACCAAGTGGCCTGCCTAATGCCTTTCAGACCGCACATCGTGCAGCTTACTGGGAAGATGGTCTCCCTGACAGTCTCCGTGCCATGGGCTCTAGTTGTCATGCGTCCCCGGCAGTCAAACCTGCTGCATCAGGGGTTCCAGGCAAATGTCAGTCCGGTCCAGCAGATTCAAACATGGCCAGTCAAATCTGATCCTTCAAGGGACCAGCCAAGGGTCAGTCCAAGCCCACGGATTCAAGGCTAGTGCCAGGAGGAAGCATCCCTGCATTGGGGGACTTGTTGCTCCAACTTCATGAAGGTTCTCAAGTGGGGGCATCCTCACCAGGGGAGAATTACTACCGATACCAGCCTTCGGGGCTGTCAAGTAGTCGAGGGTTCAGATCCACTACAGTATCAACATACTGGAGATACCGCCTGACATTTCCAAGATTCGAAGCACAGATCTCCAACCAGGATGCCCTCATCCTCAATCGAACCACAATGGCCTGCACCTATCACCAGGGAGGTACATGAGCTCTCGGATAGTACAGGAAAACCCTATTGCCCATCCAGTGGGCAGAGCATCACCGGGTGAGCGCGGTGGCCGTATACATACCAGGTCAGATGCACTGCAAGCGTAAGCCCAAAATATCACAGCCCTACACCCATCAACGAAACAGGGGGCTACACCTCCCCTACACTTTAGGGTAGTATCTCTTATGATTGCACTAACCAAATGTCGAACTCGGCATATGTAACCAGCTGAGGTACAACTATGTATAACCCTGTAGTATGTTTGTATGCCCTCTTTATAATGTATTGTGTTGTGTAATTTTTGCCACGTAAACCCGGGTCGCCCCTGAGAAAGGGACCTTCGGGGCCCAGTGGGCTCACCCGGTTACCAAAATTTAATAAATAAATAAAATAATTGGCTAAGTCACTAAAGGTCAGCCCCTTCCTCCTTCTGGTGGCATGGGGGGGGGGCTCCTGCAGGTAGTTCTTCATTGGCTGGTGAGGCCGCAAAGTTCCCCAGTCCTGCTTCCTAATCGGGGTCGAGCTGACTATAGCATAGGATGCCTTCTCTCTAGACTGGGGACCCTGCAGTTTCAGGTACGACTTTCCTCCAATTACGCTAATCTCAAGAATCCATTTCTACTAATTCCAAGGCTCCTGCATAAGATCACTCTGGATTGGGTGGAGCCATCTTCTGACATTGGAAAATCAACCTGGCCATCAGAACCCTCACCAAGACCCCATTGGAGCTCATTAAGGAAACGCCCGTCATCCTCCCCGCAATGAATGCCGTCTTCTTACAGCACTCACTTCAGCCCGCTGTATAAGCAGATAGCTCTATTTTCCAAGGAACCTTACACCGTGTTCCCCCAGAACTCCGTGATTCTCCGGACATATCCATCCTTTCTACTGAAGGTGTTATCTCCCTTCCTCGGCTACCAGAAATTGAATATCCCTGCCCTACATCCTATCCCTAAGAGCGAGAAGGAAAGGGAAAATTTCCTTCTGGGCTACAGGAGAGCACTCAAGCTTTACATCACGAGAGCAGAAGCCCGTATATGACTCTTCTAATCTATTCACCCTCACCTTCAGGCCCAATTTAAAAGCCTTTAAAGCCTCTTGGACCACATGAATTTGTTCTCTTTTCTCTCACCTTTCAAAAGGTTGGGGCTTGCTATGCTGGGCCCATGGAGGACTCCTTCAGCTCGAGCAGTAGCTACCTCCTGGGCGGAATCCAGAGAAGCCATCCAGCAGTCTTTCACAGAATAACCACTTGGACATCCATCGATTCCTTGGCAGAGTTCTACAGAATGATGTGTCTGCCTCCGCTGAGGCAACCCTTGGTTATCTGGTTCCTCCATAGGCGGGGGAACCCATAAGGGTCTGCTCACATTCTTCCCACCCGGGAAGCAAAGGGATGTACTCCTTTAGTATATCCCACTAGTTTTGACCCCGGAGATCAGCTTAGGGGAGAGATTGAAATTTAAATACCTGTAAATTTTCTTTCTCCAACTGCTGGTCTCCGGGCTCCTCCCCTCCCAGAATGTTGGACGTCGGCCATCTGGCCTGAGGTTTTTAAGTGGGCTCTTCCAAACCATAGGTGCATATTAACATTTCTTCTTCCTGTTTCTCAGTGATGCTTTACTGCAGGGGATATGCTTTGGAACGAACTGAGAGCTACAGGATGCAGAGGGGAGGATCTGGTCCCCCTGCAGAGATCTTTTTCCTGCCTGTCAGGTGGTTCCAGGAAGGACCTCCCACTAGTTATAAACCCAGAGACAAGCAGTCGGAGAAAGAAAATGTACCAGCATTTAAATTTCAATTTGGTTAACACACTCTATGAATGTATTCTCTTGTTTGGTTCAGCCCTGGAGGATGCAGGGAAGAAATCCGGGGAGATGGCAAAGGTGCACATGCCACTATCAAGAGGCAGGGGCCAATCTTGGTCTTCAGGCCCCAGACACATGTTTTGTTACCAAGGTTGCAATAAGGATTAAAACACTACTCATGGAAAAAGGACATGCTTATCTGGGCCCATCCTCGAATAGGGGGCAGACATTTAAAAAAACTTCTCGAGGAAGTAGGGGTCCAAACCAAGTCGGACAGAGGAGTCATAGACATTATCAGCAAGGGTTACCCAATACAAGCCCCCACTAGCTCATGTGTCCGCCCCCCCCCCCCAAATCTATGGCAACCCATCTAAAAGACAGGTGACACTACAGGCCATTACAGACTTTCGGCAAGCAGAGGCTAATTTTCCCCACAGAGATAAATTGGGGTGGTGTCTCCCTATTTTTCATCGTGCCAACTCACACAGGGGGATTTGGGCCAGTCCTGGACCTCAAATTCCTGAATAGTTTTGTCTGCAGCAGACCCTTCAAGGTGGAAACCTTGTCATCAATCATCAGGGAGTTGCAAAAAGGGGATTTTCCGGCATCCATCAACCTGCAAGATACCTATTTACATATTCCCATTCAGAAACTACACAGGCACCATCTCGGGTTCAAAGTGGGGGAGCAGTACTTCCAATTGAAAAGTCTGCCATTCGGGTTTTCCTCAGATTCATGAAAATTATATTAAAGGTGCTAGTAGCGGTCATATTCCACATAGAGACCCCACAGCCAAACCAAGCAGTACAAGTAGTGGCGGAGGTAGTCTGGTGCCCATCTGCACATGGATTTCTCATCAACTGGAGAAAGAGTTCCCCGACTCCAAGCCAGACCTTGATCCTCCTGGGGGCAGACATCATGACACAAGCCAACAAGATCTTTTCTCTGGAAACTAAATTTTTAGGTATCTGCTAAAGCTCATCAAGGAGTTTCACATAGTCCCTCAGCTGCCTGCGTATTTTTTTCATGCAACTAATGGGGACAGATTAAACCCTCACTCCAGCGAGGGTCTCTGAGGACATAGGTCATAAAGGGTCGTAAGTTGGGCCATCGACACCAAATCTGAATCACAACCAATGCAAGCCTCAGGAGCTTTGGGGGCTCACCTGCATCAGCTGTCAGCACAGGTGGTCGCTGTTAGAAACAAGGCACAGCATAAATGTTCTCGAGATGAGAGCAATATGCCTTACCCTGAGGCCTCTGAACAGAAATTCCTCAATTGGGATGTACTGATTCCAGCTGGCAATCTGACAGCGTTGGCATACATCAACCATCAGAGTGGCACAAGAAGCTCAAAAATGCTAAGGAGTCCCTTTTTCTCTTCAGTGAGCTGAGCACCACTGAGCGATGTATATTCCTGGACAGGAAAATGTCACAGCAGACTGGCTTACTCGCAAGGTTGATACAGCGGGGGAATGGGAGCTGAAGGACAGTGCCTTCCACATCCTAACAGAACAATGGGGCAATCCTCAGATAGATCTTTTCGCTTGCTGGCAGAACTCCTAGGTAAAGCAGTTCTGCTCCCTGACCAAGGACGAACCAGCAGTGGCTCAGGATGCCTTTTCCCTAAACTGGGATCAGTTTGGTCTCCTGTATGCCTTTCCTTCAATATTCTTCTATCAAGAGTTCTCCACAAAGTGGCTCTGGGCAGGACATTCATGATTAGAGTCTTTCTTATAGCCGTTCCACCCATGGTTCCCGATTTATCATTCATCTATTAAAGTGACCACCTCTAACCTTCAAGTTCAGCCCGGACCTTGTCCATCAAGGTTCGGTTCTGCATCACAGTTTGAACAACTTGTCTCTTGAGGCCTGGAGATTGAGCAGGAAAACTTTCAAGGAGCTAGGCTACACAGCTCCTGTTTATTGAAATGATGGGGGAACTCGTGTCTCTCTTCTTCCTCTAAAGTGTATTATAGAATCTGGAGGAAATTCTGGTTCTGGCTTCATACCAGACACATACAGAAGTATCCAGTGTAATCGCCTGTACTACTGCAGTTCCTTTAAGATGGGTGGACAAAGGACTGCAACCAGCTATCTTACAAGTTCAGGTTTCTGCGCTGGGGTCTCTCTTGATGATGGATTCAAGGGAATCGTTGGGCTCACATACCCATGTCTGGAGGTTTCTAAAGACAACAACATTAAAACGCCCTCCAATCAAGCCAACGGTACCACCTCGGAGTCTTAATCTGGTTCTCAAGGCTGTGACCAAGGCTCCTTTAGAGCCTCTCAAGGAGACATCCCCTCATGCATGTCAAAATGGTCACCTTTTTCTCATAGCTGTTACGTCAGCCAGGAGAATTGTCTAACTAGGAGCATTGTTCACCCAAGAGCCGTACACTCTTCCATCAGGCTCTGTGGTACTCCGAACAGATCCAGGTTGTTTGCCAAAAGTTATGTCTCCCTTACATTACAACCAAAGGTTCTTTCTTTTTTCCTTCCTTCTGCCCACTCCCTAAAAGCAATAAAAAAAAAAAAAAAAAAAAGAATTTCATCCACTAGACCCAAGAAGAGTGATGAAAATGTATATTAAGAGAATGGAGGCTATTCTCAAAACCTCAAGTTTGTTCATTTCAACTACGGGCCAAAATTATGGGTAACAGGGATTCAAAAGGCTCTGTAGTCACTGACTCTAGCCGTCATTTCCACGGCTTATGATCGGGACGGAGTAACTTTGCCTGGCCCAGTGAGAGCCCATTCCACCAGAGTTATGGCCCTTTCGTGGGCGTACTTCACAGAAGCATCTCCAGCAAACTTATGCAGACCGGCCACTTGGTCATCCGGTCACACAGTTAAAAAATTTTATAAGCTGGATGTGATGTCCTTGGCAGAGGCATCTTTGGGTCGCTGAGTGCTTCAGGCAGTGGGGGGCCCTTAAGGGCACTTGACATTCTTCCCACCCGGGACATCTGGGGATGTACTGGTTTTGTACATCATGAGTAAGGAAGCCCAGAGACCAGCTTAGGAGAGAGAAATCGAAATTTAAATATCTGTAAATTTTCCTTCTCCGATGGCTGGTCTCTGGGCTTCGGATTCCCTCCCAGAATGTATATAGTTGGCTGGCCTCACTGCCATATATGCCTTAAAATTCTTATTTTTTTGTTTCCAAGTTCTTGTAGTATTGCCACATTTGGACTGCTTTAGGAAGAACTGAGGGAGACAGGAAGTGGAGGGCTGGATGTCTCCTGCTGCAGAGGTCTGATTCCTGTCTTCCTGTCAGCATCAGGAGGTGCAGCTCATGTCAGCTGTCTGAGAAAGAAAAATTTACAGATATTTAAATTTCTGTTTATTTTCACCACTTAATCCCTCCCCTCCAACTCTGCTCCTGTGCCTCCAGCCTCTCCTGTTTGCTTCCCATCTAAAGGCTTTTCCTTCTCTCCAGTTTTGGAGCAGGAAGTTTTCTAAGCCCTCCTCTCTCAACCCGGGCAAATCCAGCCCAGATGACCTTGAGCCTCGCCTTCTCCAGATCTCTGCCACTGCAATTACTGTTCCTCTCTCCCATTTACAGAACCTCTTGTTCACTTGAGGTACTATTCCTTAGGCATGGAAAGTTGCCAGGGTGCTTCCCCTTCACAAAAGGGGCAATCCCTTTCTTTCTGGCAACTACAGACCTGTATCACTCCTCTCCTCCCTGGCCAAATTGCAAGAGTCCCTCATAGTATAGTCTCCAGGCTTTCTGATTTCCTCAGTTCCATCGACTTTCTCTCCCTGTTTCAATCCAGCTTCAGAAAAACTAATTTTACTGTTCCCTGCTTTGCGTCACTGGTGCTGTTCTGACTGGCATGGACCGTGGACACATTGCTGCTGCCATATTTATTAACCTAGCTAAAGCTTTTGACTCTCTCGCATCCTCCTCTTCTGTCCAGACTTCTCACTCCATATATTTGACTGGTTCAGGTCTTATCTGACGGGCCGTACTCGGTGTGTTCAAGCGGGAGACGTATCCCCTCACCTTCTCATTCAAGCAGGGGTCCCTCAAGGCCCCATTGTGGGCCCTGTCCTTTTCTCAGTCTTTCTTAACGACCTTCCCTCCGTCTGAGACTCCTCCAGTATCCACTTGTACGCTGATGACACTGTTCTCTGTGATTATGGTCCTTCAGCTCCTGAGGTGGTGTCCCTGCTGTAGAGTGACTTTCACAGGGTCTTTCGCTGGTTTCAGGCCAGCCAGCTAAGGGTAAATTCTAAGAAAACTGGCTGACTTTCGGTGCCGCTCAGAAGCTAACCACACTCCCTCCCCCCTCTCCTTTTCCATGCTTGACGGTACTACCCTTGATATTCTCCTCACCTTCAAATATCTTGGTGTCTGGTTGGATAATTGACTTGACTTCTCCTCCCATATTAACCATTCTCTCAACTCTTTCCCAAACTAGGTGCCATGTATAGGAACAAAGACTCCCTCTCTTCTCTTGTTTGCCGTGAGCTGCTCATGAAAACTGTCTTTCCTGTTTTTAACTATGCTGATGTGGTATTTGGGTGTCTCCTTTCCTCATGCCTCTTCAATGCTTTCTGCCACTTTATCTCTAGCTCCCCTTCCCCACCACTGTTCTCTATACTCCTCTCTTGTGCTCACGCACTCCCCCCCCCCCCCAACCTACACTGGCAGCACCATGTCACTACCCTTATCTCCAAATTCTGGCTTGGTTCCCTCCCATCCTACCTCTCCTTTCTCCTCATCCCCCTTTTCTTACCAAGTATGCTCCAGAGACACTCTCTCCCCCGTCCTTTATCCAGTTCTGGCCAGGCAGCCTTCTCCTCCCCTTCCCTCATCTGGCTTCTTCACTACACTGTCTAAAATATATTCATTCTCTCTCCTAAGCTGGTCTCTGGGCTTCATTATGCCTGGGCTTTACCTCCTGATGCTGGTTGTAGGCAGGACTAGAGCTGTGCAGCAGGGGATAAGAAACCCTCCACATCCGGTCTTCTCCAGTTTACTTCCTGCATTCAGTGAAGCAGGTACTCTGCAGCAGAGCCCTGTCACACATGACAGGGCTGAAGAGATTGTAAGTTTTTCCTCAAGGATTCTACTAATAGTTATTTTCTGCGCACAAAGACATGTTATTTCACAACCTAAGTGGGATCCAGCGTCAGCCTTGCAAGCCGCACAGACTGGCCCCACCTCGCAGCAGACCCCCTTTTTCCCGCGATTTTAGAATTCGCATCAGTCGCTAGGATCCTGTGTGGGCAGGGGGCAGAGGGCTTAAAAATAGCACCGGAGCGTGTTTTGGGCACTGCAGTGGCTTTCAGACCTAGCAGCTGTGGTGGTTGTTTCAGCCGCTTGTCAACGATGTGATTCTAGTGTCAGGTGCCCGTCGACGGACAGTCCTCTTGTCGACGAGTGCTGAAGAGGCCTGTCATCAGTAGCGCATTCACGTGCCAGGCGGCTCGTTGACTCTCTGTTCTCGTCGACGAACGCTAAGCAAGACATTGAGAAGCCAGTAGCGCTCCAGTGATAGACAGGAATGGAGCCTGGGGAGCAGCGCCTGTGAATCCTCGCATCCTCTCTCTCTCTCCCCCCCCAATAAAAAGAGACAAGGAGAGATGGATAATTTAAAGCAGATTTTATGTCCATTTGAGAGGATAACTTCAAGCACAGCTCTTAAAGGAACAGCACCATAAAACATATGTGGCCCTGCAAGGGGGGGGGATTACATTTATATCAGAATCATGGCCTCAGAAAAGTCTAGCGGGGCCAAAATTGTCAATGCTACAGATCCCCACTCCTGATCAATTTCGCTGGCCCACTCTGCCTCACATTTGAAAAGGCAGCTGCTGCTAATGGGGAGGACCCGGCGGATGCAACCTCTCCCTTGGCACAGTCAAATATCCCAGAAAGGTCTGAACGACTGGCTACTTCCAGGTGGGAGAGAGCAACAACGACCAGGGATCCACAACAGTCGCCTGCCCTCTCCCTGGATCCCGAACTTATAGATGGGTTAAAAAAGGCCTTTGCTGTGGACCCTACATGCTTTGAATAGCAGCTTCCAGGGTCCCCTATCATACCCCACAAACAAAGCTAAAAGGGGAAGGACCCCCTCGCCATCTTCATCTGACGAGGGGTGGCTGTCCTCCCATCGCTCAGACAAGAAAAAGAAATCCAGATACAGGAGTAGATCTTCTGAGGGGGATGATCACCATGCCTCATGCCCCAAGAGGAAGAAAAGGTCCTGTTCTCGTGTAGATCTAGGGGCATGCACAAGGGCAAACGTCGCAGTGGGTATTCCTCGGACTTCTCAGCCACCAGTTCTTCCCCAGAGGAGGGGGAGATAGTGGGCTCATCTTCAGACACTGTCGAATCCCATCCAGAAACTTTGTCTTGGAGAACCTGGACTTTTTCATTAAAAAGGTTCTATCCGAGATACAACTCTGATGTTCTTCACCTACCCCTTCCCAACCGAAACAGTCATTTCGCTTGGCATCTACCTCCAAACTGACTACAGCATTCCCTATACTTTCCACCATAGAGGACCTGCTAAAAGAAGAATGGCAAGGTGCAGAACACACACAGCCCCCAACGGATCTTTAAACTTCTGAAGTTTGACAAGAAACAATCCGAAAAGTGGTTAGATTGCCCCAGAAGCGACCCCTTGATTTCTAACCTAACCAAGAAAACTATCATCCCAGCCGAAGGTGGGGCTTCCCTAAAGGGACCCAGTAGACAAAGGTGGACTCCTCACTCAAAAAAGCCTTCCAAGCTTCAGCAATTTCTCTCAAGGCAGCCACACTGCAAACCTATTCTCCGCCAGAGCCGCCCTATCCTGGATATCGGATTTAGCCTTTCAATTCGCAGAGGATCCAGAAAAGAACTCTCCCATTATTCATCAGCTAAAATGAATGAGGGTTGGCCTCTGCCTGTGCAGTAGATGTGTTGGAAGAGGTGGTCAGGTACACTGCTCGGACCACGTTCTACCAAACCTCAGCTTGCTGCAACCTATGGCTTTGGGCCTGGTAAGCGGATGCATCCTCAAAGAGCCATTTGGTGAATGCACCCTACGAAGGCACTCTCCTGTTCGGATCAGCTCTAAAGGAGGCGGTGAAGGAATCCGGTGAAATGGCTAAGGTGCACATGCCCCAGTCCAGGGGCCGGGGCAAAGCGTGGTCTTTGGGCTCAAGACGCAATTTTCATGACAGAGGTTACAACAAGGGGCAAATCTCCAACTTTTCTGGGAAAAGAACATGGTTCTTCCAAAACAGTGTAATTTTAGAGGGGTGTCTGGTGGAGGTGGAAGCATCAGGGATATCGGAAATAGTAATAAAACATCACAGTGAGGTCATGCAGGCTCATCCTCGAGTTGGGGGCAGACTTTCAGGATTCCTCGAGGAATGGGTCCAAAACATGTCAGGCAGATTGGTCCTAGACAGTATCAGCAAGGGTTACCTGACAGAGTTCTAGTCCAAGCCCTCACTACCTCACGTGGTGCCCTCACCCATCTCAAACAACCCATGCAAGAGACAAGCGATTTTGCAGGCTATCACAGATCATCTACAAGCAGGGGCTATCAAACAGGTTCCTCTCGAAGAGGTCAATCTAGGAGTCTGCTCGCTATTTTTCATCGTGCCCAAACGCCCAGGAGGTCACAGACCAGTCCTAGACCTCAAATTCCTGAAGCGCTTTGTATGCAACAGACCATTTAAAATGGAAACTTTGTCCTCAATCATCAAGGAATTGCAGCAAGGAGATTTCCTGGCATCCATCGACTTGCAAGAGGCCTACCTCCATATTCTTATTCACAGGCTGCACAGGCAATATCTCAGGTTCAAGGCAGGGAAGCAACACTTCCAATTCAAAACTCGGCCTTTCATCAGTCCCAAGAACTTTCTCGAAGGTACTGGTAGCGGTGGTAGCTCATCTTCGGAACCAAGGGATCCAGCTTTCCCCTTACCTGGACGATGGCCTCATCAAAGCCCCGCAGTTCAGCCAAGCGACACAGGCAGTGGCGGAAGTAGTCCAATGCCTCACGGCACACGGTTTTGTCATCATCCAGAAGAGTTCCCTAATCCTGAGCCAGAGCTTGAACCACCTTGGGCAGACTTCAGGATGCAGGTCAACAAGGTGTCTGTCCCCCGAGACAAAATTCAGGGACCTGCTGAAGCTTGTCAACAATTTTCAAAAGGCCGTTCAGCTGCCGGCCCAGTCCTTCATGCAACTAATTGGAACTCTAGTGTCGCTGTCAGATTTGGTCCCATGGGCTCTAGAGCGTATGCAACCCATTCAAGCGCATTTCTCAGGCTGTGGTCTCAGTTCAGACACAGCCAGCACGAGCTCATTCCAGTTTCTCAGCAGATAAAAACCTCCCTCCGATGGTGGTCTCTGAGGGTAAATGTCATGAGGGGGCGAAGGCTAGGCCATCTGCAACAAACGAATCACAACAGATGCAAGCCTCGGGGGGAGGCTCACCTGGACCAGATGTCGGCCCAAGGCAAGTGGTCACTGGCAGAATCAAGGTGCAGCATAAATGTCCTAAAGATGAGGGCAGTTCGCCTAGCCCTGATGCACTTCCATCAACAAGTACACAACCAGGATGTGTTGATTCTAACAGACAGTCTAACAACCATGGCCTACGTCAACCATCAGGGCGGCACAGAGAACTCAAAAATGCTTCGGGAGTCTCTTTTCCTCTTTCAGTGGGCAGAAAACACCAGGCAAGCATAAGAGTAGTGTACATACCAGGACATGAAAATGTCACAGCAGACTGGTTAAGTCGCCAAGACGTCCTCCTGGGAAAATGGGAGCTGAAGGACAGCACCTTCCAACTCCTAATAGGGTGGTGGGGCAATCCCCAGGTAGATTTGTTTGCATGCCGACAAAACTTCAAGGTAGAGCAGTTTTGCTCCCTTGCCAGAGACAAGGTAGCACTAGCTCAGGACTCATTTCCCTAGACTGGGGTCACTTCAGCCTCCTGTATGCCTTTCCCCCAATCCTGCTGCTATCCAGGGTCCTGCACAAGTTGGCCTGGGACAGAGCAGAGATGATTCTAGTCTGCCCTAGGTGGTCTCGCCGCTCCTGGTTCCCACTCCTCATTCAGCTGTTAATGGGAGCACCTTTTACCTTCCAGCTCAGACCTTCTTCATCAAGGCCCGGTTCTATACCCCAATCTGAGTAATCTGTCCCTCTCGGCTTGGATATTGAGCGGGAAACCTTCACAGAGTTAGGCTACATGGCTCCAGTTATTGAAATGATAAATTCTCGGCGCTCCTCCTCCTCTACGGTGTATTACAGAATCTGGAGAAGATTCTTGTTCTGGCTCCAATCTAAAGAAATACAGGATCACCTAATATCACTACTGGTGCTTTTACAATTTCTTCAGGAGGGATTTAACAAAGGACTGCAGCCAGCCACCTTACGAGTTCAAGTGTCTGCACAGGGGGCGCTCTTGTTGGTAGACTCGGGGGACTCACTGGGATCTCACCCTCATGTCAGGAGGTTTCTAAGAGTAGCAACATTGAAGCCCCCCAAATTAAGCCAACTGTACCACCTTGGAGACTTAATCTGGTTCTCAGAGCCCTAACCAAAGCATCCTTTGAGCCTCTTGAGGGAGGTTTCAATCTTGCATCTTACAATGAAGGTGGTTTTCCTGGTCATTGTTACGTCATCCAAGAGAATCTACGAACTGGGGGCGCTCCCTACCAAAGAGCTGTACACTATTTTTCATCAGGACTCTGTGGTACTCCGGATGGATCCAGGGTTTTTTACCGAAGGTTTTGTCTCTCTTCCACTGTAACCAAGAGCCAATCCTCCCTTCTTTCTGTCCTCAACCAAAAAACGAAAAGGAAAGAGAGTTTCATATGATAGACCTGAGGAGAGCAATCAAGATATATTAAGAGGACGGAGGCTATTCGCAAAACATCAAGCTTGTTCATTCTAACTACAGGCCACAATGTGGGTAAAAAAATTTCAAAAGACTCTCTAGTCAGGTGGATCAGATCAGTAATCACTATGGCGTATAATCAGGCTGGAGTAGCTCTAACCGGTTCAGTGAGAGCCCATTCTACCAGAGCTATGGCCACTTCATGGGCGAACTTCAGGGAAGCATCCCCAGCAGACTTGTGCAGAGCGGCCACTTGGTCATCCATTCATACGTTTACGAAACTTTACAAACTGGATGTGATGTCCTCGGCAGAAGCATCCTTTGGCCGCTGAGTGCTTCAGGCGGTGGTGGAACCCTAAGAGCACTTGAAATTCTTCCCACCCGGGGCATAGAGGGATGCACTGCTTTTGGATATCCCAGGCGTAATGAAGCCCGGAGACCAGCTTAGGAGAGAGAAACCGAAATTTAAATACCTGTATATTTTATTTCTCCGGCTGGTCTCCGGGTTTCAGATTCCCTCCCAGAATGTATATAGTTGGCTGGCCTAACAGCCAATTATGCCGTAACTTTTTTTCTGTTTTTGTTTCTAAGTTCTCATAGTATTGCCTCGGGGGGACTGCGTTAGGAACGACTGGAGACCCTCGGATGTGGAGGGCTTCTTATCCCCTGCTGCACAGCTCTAGTCCTGCCTACAACCAGCATCAGGAGGTAAAGCCCAGGAGTAATGAAGCCCGGAGACAGCCGTTGGAGAAAGAAAATTTACAGGTATCTAAAGTTTGATTTCCCAATCCCCACATTCCCCTTGTTCTTGTCCTTCCTTCCTCCCGTGTAGTAGGGGTGAGGCTCCCAGTACACATTACTTTTGAAATTGTATTTCAGTTGCAGTTTTGTTCTACCACATTTATTGTATTTTCACACAATCTATATGCTTTTTCAATTTTTTTTAAAACTGTACTTAATCGTAATCTTATCTGTGTCAATCTTCACCATTCATCACAGAAAGGTATCTGCTGGAGGTCAGGACCCCGTGGGAGCTTTTTTTTTTTTTAATTAATTTTTTTTTTTTAAGGGTAGGCGGAGCCGACGCACTGCGTGGCGCTCGTGGGTTGGCCGTTAGGTTGTGTCGACTCTGCCTGCCTGCCAGTTCTTCGTCTCCCGCTGTAGAGGTCACCTCGTGTGGAAGCTGAAGAAAGTTTGAAGCCTGCTTCGCAGTTTCTCTCCCTACGATATTTTTGTGCCAGAGTCCGTTGGTTACACCTGCCGGTTCTGTGTTGCCTTACTCGGCGTTGCCTGGTAAGATCTTTCCATTGTTATATTTTCTCGATGTCAAGTCCCCGTAGGTCATGTCTCGGTCGGAGGGCAAGAAATATTCCAAGATGGGTCGGCCCCCATGTGATGGCGCCCATGCAGCTGAAAGTTTTCCGTCACTGACCAGCACAACTGGTGTCTTTCGTGTTGGCCCGGCTTCACGACATGGATTTGTCTGGGCGCCTGTTTCTCCATGGACCGCCCGGGTCATCGAGCAACGCCACGAGGAAAGTGGGGAGTGGCTCAGCGACTTTGATTTGGTCCTGCGCACTAAATCGAATAACCCGTGCTCTCTAGGCCTTTCCTCCTGGTCCCTTCCAGTTCTGTACGGACCGAGGAGGAGGGAGCCTCGGCTACTTGTAGCCTAGCCGTTGCTGAGGCTTCCTCCGCGGCGCAGGAGGCCCGTCCCGCTCCTTCCCGGGAAGAACTACTACGGCACCGTCCTTTTCCATGTCTCGCCTCGGCGCCAAGGTTGAGCACGGCGCTGTGTTCTCGAGGCTCGGCGCCATGAGGCCTTCAGTTTCCTCTGTCGGTGCTGTCCCTGCCCTCGGCGCCGTTTGCGGTGCCGGGGAGCCGGGCAGCGCAGTGTCCGCCTTCGGCACCATTCTTGGAGCTGCCCCTGCCCTCGGCGCCATGGAGCCGGTTGGCACCGTCTCCGCCCTCTGCGCTGCTCGCGGCGCCGTGGGACCGGATGGCGCCGTGACTGGTCCCGGCTCTGGATCTCTTGTTCGGGCTGGGGCCGTGCCTCCCGTGGATTCCGCTCGCGCGGCTGTGGGAGGCGCTGGCACCGGCTCAGACAGTTTTGGTCTCTGGGCCTGTTGGCAAGGATGGCACTGCCTGCCCTCCCACGTTTGGCACAGGGCCTCTGACTCTACCTCCTCGGAGACGGAGTCGAGCTCTGAGTCAGACGTGCAGTCTGACCCTTTGGGGTTGGCTGTTGAGGTGGGTAGCACGGTAGTCTCCTCGACAAGTCTGAGTCAGCCCCCTTCTGAGGTGAGATCGGTGGCTACCGAGACTAGGGTCAGGGTGCTGACCAGCAGGCAGTGGTGCAGGCCACCATAGCTCTGCAGCCTGGTCTTGGTGGTTTCACTGACCCCTCAGTTGTGGTACTCCCTCCAGTGGTGTGCCTAGATCGCCCAACTTTGGGGCCAATCGGAGCACCTACGGGGGGGGAAGGTACTGCACCCTGGATAACACCTTTGGGGGCTGCGCAGAGATGCCAGCTACCTAGGCTGGCCCTCTCGAGGAGGAGGACTCTTTCAGACTCCGAGGGGTGTGGGGTCGGCACGTTGGCCTTTTTCTGGGGTCCACCCGGGCCCTGGGAGAAGCCGTAGTGTGGATCTCCGCTCTTCCTCCTCGGTCTCTTTGAGAGAGTCCCGTCCTTTTGAGGTAGGGGACCATCCTTCTGGACCTATACGGCCCCGGTCGCCTCACGGGGGATTCTTCCAGGCGCAGCCAAGGCAGTACCGATTTGGTTGTTAAGCTGTTGGCTGTGGGGTCTTCCGGGGCACCTTCTTCTGTGGGTGTCCACGGTCCGCTCCTTAGCGCAGGTGGAGGTCAGCCGACATCTCTTCTCAGCTCTGTCCCCATTCCTCTGCCACACTCTCCTGCGCTCCCAGGCATCCTCTCTCCTAGCGGGCCTCTCACCTGGGAGCAGTTCAGAGCGGTGGCTGCTCGGTTCCCTGCTTACGTTAGGGCAATGGACAGCCAGGTTTTTCAACCTCCCCCCCCCATGCAGCCACCCACTGAAGAAATCGGTGACCTCCAGCTCCTCATCCCCGTCTTCGGGGGGAGAGAAAACCTCTGTCCACATCTCTCCAGCTGCTGATCTCTCTGAGTATCAGCGATTCCTCATGAGGATGTTGGAGGACTTGCACCTTACTCCTTCCACTACCAGCAATCCTGAACATTCTGCCTGCACACGCCTTTCTAGGCAATTTTGGCGAGGCCACCCTTGTGGTGCCGCCCTGGCCGGCTCCCTTTCGGGAGGCATCGTTGCGTTCCTGGCAGAGGCCCTTCTCCGGAGTTCCTGCCCCAAGGGATCTCAGCCAGAGGTATTGCGCATCCCCGGAATCTCCAGGTTCCATGCCTCATCCACAGTCTGGATTGACGCAGTTGGATACTCCTGATGGGCTTTGCGTCCTTCACCGTGACCGGCCCCCAGATCAAGACTCCATGGATTTTGATTTCTGGGGTAGGAGGACTTTCTACTCGGCACGGTTACTTCTTTCTATCTCTGCACATCAGGCCCACTATGCAGCCTATGACAGGTTCTTGTGGTCCAGGCTAGGTCAGCTCCTAGCCTCATTGCCTGACACGGAGCAAACCAGACAAGCCATTGCGCACTCTGCGCGTGGCCTGGAGCTAGCAAGGCACCAAGCGAGGGCATCCTCTGATGCCAACGAGGTAGCTACCAGGGTCGTAGGGACAGCGATCTGCACTAGGCGGACGGCATGACTGCGTCTTTCCCGGTTGTCACCCTTGGCCCGGCGTAGGGTGATTAACTCCACCCACCAGGGAACCTATCTCTTCTCCCGCAGAGTGAGACGGGCGCTTCGGTCAACTTCCTTCTTCTCCGGGGACTCTGTCTCTCTCTCTCCCCACCTCAGGCCTCTCCAGGCCCTGAAGGTCCCCTTAGTGTGTCACCCACTGAGGGCTAAGGGATTCTATCCCTTAGGGTGTAAAAGAAAACCCTTCGGGGGGGCTCGGTACTCACCTATCTGTGATGAATGGTGAAGATTGACACAGATAAGATAAGAAAATTACGTACCTACCGTAATTATGATCTTTCTGTGTATCTTCACCATTCATCACAACCCCACCCTCCATCCCCCTGGGGCCTCAGTCTCTGGGTCCCCTTCCCTCTCTGTGCCTCCCCCTCTCCTCCTTAGGAGTGGGGGTAGAACAGGGACACACAGGGGAGTAATGTTCCAGGGAGAGTGGATAGCTCGGGCGGCACTCCTTCTCCAGTGCCTTGGCTCCACCCCTGTGGGGTGGGAGTTGGCAGTTGCCCTCCTTCTCTTCTCCTCCCTGTTTCCGTCCAATCTATTTCTCCTAAAAAAAAAAAAAAACCTTTTTTTTTTTTCCCACCAAAAATTTTTTCTTGAGAAAGTGTTGAATCTCTGTACCCCGTCCTCCTTCCAGAATAGCCGACTCTGCTTATCTGGAGTGTTTGCCAGCTATTCCGTGCCTTGAATTCTGGCAGAAAGCATTGCTACTCCTTGCAGTTCCTATACAATCTGGAGACGGACCAGGGTCTGGGATGTTATCCTTCTCCCCTCTCTTCCTAAATTCTTTACCCACCCTACACCCCTCTTCCTTTTCCAGAGATTGGGGCCCCTCCCAATCCCCTTTAGTTTCCAACTTCTCTCTTTCTGTCCTCTCAGACGTTATTTCTCCTTTTAGTTCATACTGTACATCTCTTCCTTTTTCTGTCCCTTGGACTTCCTTGTCCCACCCTCCACTCCCTTCCTCTTACCTCTCGGTGACTCAGAACTGGCAGGCAGGCGGTGGTCGGTACACAACCTAACGGCCAACCGAGCGCCCACGCGGTGTCGGCCTCTGAGGGTGGCGCCCATTGTGTCGGCTCCTCCACCCTTAAAAAAAAAAAAAAAAAAAAAAAACTCCCGTGGGTCCTGACCTCCGCAGATACCCATCTGTGATGAATGGTGAAGATGCACGAAAATCATAATTATGGTAGGTGCGTAATTTTCATTTCTTGCAGTACTCCCTTACCACTTCCCCTGGGTCACACCTGGAAACCAGGTGAAGTGCAAATCCTGTTGCCCCCTGTCTGGGGCAGGTCAATTTCTTTGAAGGGCAGGTACAAAAAAAGCATTGTAACAAATGGGGGCCAGTGAAAATTCAGCCACAGTCATGGCTGGGCACGTCCTAAAAGTTTTGATTTGAACACCCCTGCCTGGAAATGAGCTTCAGCTTAGTGTGCCTCTCTTGGTCACCTTGTCTTTCCATCAGTCGCTTGTCCCAACACACAGCAAGCTCAGTGTGGAGGCAGATCCACATATACATACATATTTAGGGGGATAGACCAATGGTTCGAGTTCCTAGTCCCAGTAGCAGTGTGGAATACCCTGTCACCCTATTTTCATCAGCATACTTGTCTAAGCTTGAAAGTTATTATAGTACTGCAAGGTTTTAAATGGCTGGTATCGCATTGCATTTTGTGATGCAAATTGGGAGGTTGTGCGACTCAAACTGTTGGGTGCATAGCAGAAAAATGCGATCCATTTCTAGGCTCCCAGCGTGATACTGTGTGCTTCTGATTGCAACAAAAGTGTTTCCTGCCTGTCATGCTGCCTAATTGGTCCAGTGTCCCGCACTTGAATCAATATGGGTCAGGATGCCTGTTATTTCGTAGGCCGCTGACTAAGTAAAAAAAAAAGTTCCCACGTCTCCCAGAGGTTGGCATTTGGCCACACAGTGTGCATGTCACATCGGGGAAAGCGGGAAGTCTGTGTCGTCATGGAGTCGGTGTGGAGCAACAAATAGAGGAGTGAGCGAGCGGCTGCGTCTGTGTGACTGTGACATTGTGACAGCTGTGTTGTGCTTGCTGTCAGGCTCTGTGCAGTGCAGACGCGTTGAACCGTGGCCGAACTTGAAGTCATACAGGGCATCAGGAGGCCTATCCTGCCTGCTAGTGCTGCAGATAAAGTAAGCAAGGTTTTTGATTCCTGACCAGAATGCAGCTGTACTTGGTTTTTGTTCAGGACAGGTCAGCAAGAGCAGAGGCTGGGCTGGCCGGGGTCTGCCAGGACAGAGTCTGGGAAGTTGCAAGAATGGCAGGCGGTGGGCAGTGGCACATAAGTGCTGATTCTCGTTCTTTTCATTCTTTATGGCGCAGCTGGCTGGTGGGCTGTGGGCTGTTGACACCAGCTCCAACTTAGAAGCTGCAGAGCTTGAATTGAGCTGTAACACTGTCTAACACTCTTAATTTGTCAAATTTTCAGACCAGTAAAATATAGCCCATCCTGTTTTAAGGACACTTAGCCCTGGCTCGTGCAGTTGCAGTGTTTTTTGCAGCACACTGAAATTGGGCATAGCAAAATTTGACCCTACTGTTTTTCACTATAAAATTCCAGGCATCTTACAGTTCCAGCAAATTCTTAGTATTTTACAAGTGTTTTCTTTTTTTTTCTCAAGAAAAAAAAAATGTCCCACCACATTTGGCTTAGAAATTAATAGCACTGTAGACCATATGCATTAGCAAGGCTTCGGATCAATAAAATAACTGAAATATACAAGGTAAGCTGCAAATGGGAGTGAAAACCCCCTCAAGGGTGGTGCATGGGAACTGGTAAGATGCTAGAAAGGTGTGTGTGTGTTTGTTTGGGGTTTTGAAACAAATGAAGCAAAAACAGAGCTAATTTCAATAAGGATTTTATTTGGGTTAAAATGTTGTTTGTATGTATGTATGTATATACACTTATACCATTTTTAATTCAGGCCGAACCATGCTCATCCACTAAGGATGCAAGACTTGAATGCCTGCCCCCACTCCCATTCTATACTGGTAGAGCAGGGCCAGAAACAGAAATGAAAGCCACAGACCAATCTTGCCACACCGGATTGCAGCCTTGAACCACCTCACTAGCTCAGCTGCAAAGAGTTGCTCCACAGGTACGTTCAGCGCCAAAAACCACTTCTCAGCCAACAAAAGGATTTTGAATTTGACACCTGATCATTGATTGGTCTAGGCTTCTAGTGGCGTTTACTGTCGGCTATTGTGGCGTTTAGATCTACCATGGGAAATTACAGCTGGTTCCTCGGTGTGTCACTAGCGTTACTAGTGCTCAGCTCAATTCTTCAGAACCCTCATCCCTCCTTAAAGTGGAATGACCCTTGCGCTTCTCCCTGTCCTGCGTCCAACAGCTCCTTTCAGGTAGCCGTTCTGGACTGTTGGGCTTCTCAGCTGTCTCTGCCGGGGAGTGGGACATCTCCCGGGCCGCCTCTGCAGATTACTCTCCCATCCAGACTTGAGACTTCCTACTCATGGCAAATTTCTGCCAGGACACTAGTGGCTGCAACACTAAGCCAGTATAACACCAGGAGTGGGTACAGGCCTACCCATCAACACCGCCTCCCCTATCGCCCAAAAAATAGTGTTTACAAATTACAGTTTGCTGCTTTAAAAAGAATCCTGCTTCTTTTACTATTGTGCTCAGGCAATGTCGAACTCAACCCAGGACCATTAGACACCCTTGCTTCTCCATCAGACCTGGCAGGTATCAAAGGAATGCCTTTTATGCATCTTAATACCTGTAGTTTGCTGAAAAAGTTCACCCTTATCCAGGCTTGGGTGAGCCACACCCTACCTGACGTCCTAGTGATCACTGAGACCTGGCTTAGGCCAGCCACCCCAGACAATGAAATCAATATTCCCAAATTATTTACTCTTCCGAGCAGATAGACAATCATGAGGAAGTGGGGTGGCAATTTATGTAAGGGACAAATACTCAGCCGCATGCATAGACGCATCATCTTGCCCCAAAGAATTTGAGTGCTTGACCCTAAAGATCGAACTTTCTCCTTCCAGTGCACTCTATGTAATAGGCTGCTACTGGCCCCCTTCTGCCAGGTCTCATCTCCTGTCTCACCTCAGTTCCGTACTGGGGCTCAGTTCCTTGGAAACCATTATTCTTGGCGACCTGAACTACGATCAGCTATCAAGTGCATCAGCTCCCTTGAAATCCTTTTGTGACACTCTAGGGCTGGTGCAACTCATTGGCGAGCCTACTCGCCCAAATAAAAAGAACCTTAACAGCTCCCTCTTAGATGTAATTTTGCTTAGCAAGCCACACCTGTTCTCTCATGTCGGAACATTTTTCTCCGACATTAGCGATCATTGTATAATCACCACCATTAGATCCGTGCACAACCCACAGTTTATGGCAAAGTTACCTATCGAGGTGCAAAGGCAACTTTGATTTGTTTGCTTACGTCCACGACTTGAAACATTCACCGCGATGGCAGGAATTCTTCCTAGCCAAAACGGTTAACAGGACATATACTATTTTTTTTACTGTATTTTAAGTGAGGCTTTAAATAAGCATGCACCCTTGGTTAAGGTGCGGGTCAGGAGCGCAGCAACTCCCGTTTTGTTCTCGCCTGAGCTCAAAGCTTCCCTGTTAGAAAGGGATACTTTATGGAAAAAAGCCTGAAGAAGCAAGAACGACTCGGATTGGTGTCTCTTTTTTTAAGAAAGCATGTAACAAGTGCACCAAGTTGGTCAGAGCAGTCAAGGCCTCCTACTATTGTTCGGAGGTAGCCTCTGCCTCAAGAAATCCCACAAGGCTCTGGAAAACCTTAAAAGACATGTCTGGACATGCACCTGGTAATTCCATTCCAGCAAAAATTAAGTCCATTGGCAGCGTTATCGCTAGCCGATCGGAGATATTGGAAGCTCTCAATAACCATTTTGCAACAGCAGGGCCAGCATTTGATACTTGTCCTGTCAACGACCTCCGCACAGCTCACGGCCCACCAACCCACGAGTACCCCTCTACCGAGGAAGCCTTCTCCCTCCTGCCTGTCTCTCTAAAAGAGGTGGAAGACCTGCTGCTGCAACTGGACACCAGGAAGGGAGCAGGCTTCGACTTCATAGAGCCATACTATCTGAAATGTGCATACTATGTGCTTAGTGTGCCAATCACCCACCTATTCAACATGTCACCTCCCAGGGTAGCCTCCCCAATGGAAAATAGCCCATGTCATCCTCTATTAAAAGCAGGTGACCCCTGATCTAAATAATTACAGACCGATCTCCTCCTCCCCATCCTGTCTAAATTACTAGAAAAATAGTGTGTGGCCAGCTAGGGTGTACTTAGAATCCAGAAGCCTTGTTAAACCCGGTTCAGTCTGGATTCAGAGCAAAGCACAGCACCATAACAGCCCTAGCTAAGGTGACCAATGATTGGCTCCTAGACCTTGACAAGAAGAAGCATGTCTGTGCTGTTTTCTTGGATCTTAGTAAGGCATTCGACATAGTCTATCACAGCCTGCTTCTTTCCTCCCTAAGCACCTTAGGCCTGGACCATAAATCCATGTGCTGGTTTGCAGACTACCTCGGAGAACGGAAACAGCAGGTTAAAGCTGAAGGTGATCTTTCTCCATTAAAACCTATGCTGAAGGGCGTGCCCCAGGGCTCTATCCTTGGTCCCCTTCTCTTTTGCAGTCTACATTAACAACGTCAATGACCCCATCAAAAAAGCCAACATCCACTTATTCGCGGACGACACTCTACTGTACTTGAGTCGTCCCACGCTGGAAGCAGCTGGTGAAGACCTCCAAGCTGAATTTAACCTTCTACAATACCAGCTCATAAACAAAAAGCTTTTGCTCAATGTGAAAAAGGCAAAAGCCATGCTCTTCTCCCCCTCCTTGCATGCAGCAATTCCTACTGGGGGGGAGCTAGCCGACAATTACCACTGTTCTTGGAGAAACACTAGAGTATGTAGCTAAATTCAAATATCTGGGAGTTTGGCTCGATCATAAACTTTCCTTTGCCGACCATCTCGGAAGAAATACAGAAGAAACTAAGGCAAAGATTAGGGCTATTCTACAGAATTAATCACCTGCTCACAAAGGAGGCCAAGATTCAAATGGTTCAAGCTACCTTCCTATCTTTAATAGATTACGCAGACCTGCTCTACAGCCACTGCACTGGCTAAGTTGTACACCCTCTACCACAGAGCTATCAGGTTCATTACTGGCCTTCCACTTTCCACACACCACTGCTCCCTGTACTCATCGTTAGGCTGGACTTCCCTTCACTATAGAAGGAATAGAAACGCCGCCCTATGGGCCTTCAGAGCAGTGGCCAACAAAATCCCCTCATATGTCTCTGATTGTGTTCCCTGGAGTGTGTTAGGCACCTACGCTCAAAGGAGCTATTCCCTGATTGTCCTCCAAGTTCCAAGGGTCAAAACTCGTTTCAGCAAAGCTGCTCTAAGCTTCTCTTTACCCACATTGTGGAACGGTTTACAAAGGAACTTGAAGCCGAGCTGCCCTGTTAGCCTGAATATCTTCAAGGCGCTCTACGATCGGTACGTGAAAGCACCTTGCAAATGTTTTCCTCACCACTATACTAAGATTCATGCTAAGATGCTGTAAGAGGCACAAAGGCTAAACTGCCTTTATAGCCTCAAACCTACAATTAACTATTTATTTGGGAATTTATTCAAATTCCCAAAAGCATCAAGTCTGTTTTTGAAAGTCAATTTATTGTCACTGATTACAACACTAGTTGGTAGTTTATTCCACAGTGAAACTACTCGTGAAAAGAAGTGAGCTCTTTTTTTTTAGTATCAAGTTTATTTCTAGATAATTGAAGTGGATGGCCTCTAGTATCAATCTTAGGCCTTGTCCACACTAGACCAGAAAAATCCCTCTGTAATGTTACAGAGGGTCCAAACTGTTACCGTAACAGTTTGCATTTACACTGGTATCGTCATAGAAAGTGTTTTCAAAACTGTTGTTGAAAACTGATATTTTGGGCCTGTCTACACTACGCAAGTAAAATCCTGTAATGTTTTCAGTGGTAGGGGTGGATGCACTGTAACATTTTGGCCCTGTCTAAACTGCTCTGACAATCTGTAACGGTTTGAAACCGGTACAGACTGGAAACGTTACAGTGCATCCACATTACCACTGAAAACGTTTTGAAAACATTACAGGATTTTACTTGTGTAGTGTGGACAGGGTTAAACAGAACTTTGAAACCATTACAGAGACCATTGTTGAAACCACCTCACAACAGATTTCTATAACAGTTACAAAAACACTTTCTGTAATGTTACCAGTGTAAACGCAAACCGTTATGGTAACTGTTTGGACCCTCTGTAACGTTACAGAGGGGATTTCCAAGGTAGTATAGACAGGGTCTTTCAGTCTGTAATGGATTCAAAACGTTACAGATTTTCAGTGCAGTGTGGACAGGGCCTAAGTCTGTTTATGGTCAAGACCACTATGAACAAATAAATAATTATCATTATGCAAATCCCATAAAAGCAACAAATCGCCTCTCTTCTTTCTTCCAGTGACATTAAATTAAATTTCGCTAATCTATCCGAATATGAAATTGTTTTTAAGGATACTAAATATTTAGTTATCCTTCTCTGAACTCTCTCCAGTCTAACCACATTCTTTATTTTATATGGGCTCCACAACTGTAAACCAAAATCCAGATGAGGTCTGACATATGCACGATACAGAGGTAGAAGCACATCTGGATTTTTTGATGTCCTATTATGACGGATGGCCCACCAAATCTTATTTGCTTTATTTATGGTATTAGTAATATGGGAATCGAAAGACAATTCAACATCAACAGTTATACCAAGATCTTTTTCACTGTCCTTACTAATTAACAACTTATCATATAGATACTACTGATGTTTTAAGTTCTTTTTTCCAAAGTGTAGGACACAGCATTTTGAGATGTTGAAATAGAGGTTCCATTTTTGAGACCAGGTTTCAAGACTCTTTAGGTCTTCCTGAATAACCGTAACATCATAATCATTCTCACAAACATTACAGATTTTACAATCATCTGCATATTTGATAGAAATACTCCTGATATTAGTGGATAAATCAGATATAAAGACCTGAAAGATTAAAGGAGCCAAAACGGATCCTTGTGGAACACCGCCTTTTACATCTTTCCAACTGCTAATGTGGCTGTCAATTATGACACTCTGCTTTCTACTTGACAGCCAGTTTGAGATCCATCTAACATAAATTGGATTGATGTTAAAAAGCTGTAATTTTTTTTATCAAGGCCCAATAAGGAACAGAATCAAAGGTTTTTTTTAAAGTCCAAAAAGATAACATCACAGGGAACACCCCTATCCAAGTTTTGACTAACATAATCATAGATACATAACAAGTTTGTTGTACATGATCTACCCTTAATAAATCCATGCTGAGTTTGATCTAAGCTAGAAACTACAGAGGTTAAATCATCCTTAATGATACGTTCCAAAAGTTTACAGCAGATTGAAGTCAGACTGGTGGGATGATAATTGTCTGAATTACTTTTTGCGCCTTTTTTAAATAGTGGAACTACATTAGCAAGTTTCCATCCGACTGGAACCAGTCCAGTATTCAGGCTTGTATCAAAAAGTATTTTTAAAGGTATACAGAGATGATCTTTCATTAAATCCCCAGAAATTCTTATCGGGGCCAGCAGATGATCCTTTCTTAACTTCCTTTAATTTAGCTTCAGTAATTTCTAATGATATGTCAGCCACTTGGAATAGATGAACATCAAATTTGGTAGTACAACTTTCATTGTTAGAAAAAGCCTCACAGAACTGTGAATTAAAAAATTCAGCCATATCACTGGGATGTGTACAAGTTTCAGAACCAGATATAATGGGACCTACCTTACATGTTTGTTTTTTTTAAAGAATTAATGTAGCTAAATAATTTAATATCACCCTTATGTGCCTTTTTTGCTAATGCAGTTTCCATCAATATTTTAGCCTTTTTAATTTCTCTCTTGCATAGTTTTTGAATTTGTCTAAAAGCATTCAAGGTTCTATTACATTTACATTTTTTGTAGATTTTATTTTTCTTTTATTAATTTATGTAATTTTACACTGAGCCATTTTGGTTGATGGTTCAATTTCTTCTTAGCAACTTTGGGGATAAACTTATTAGCGGCGCTCATAATTGTAGAAAACAGACTCCACATGTCGTTAATGTTTTTTAACAGATGAAACCAATCAATAGCAGTAAGATGTTCATTTAATGCTTTAGAATTAGTTTTATGAAAGGCAGACATTTTGGTAGTGTTATCTACTTCCCCTTGAATCAAATTAGTTTCAAAGGCAATAGTGCAGTGGTCACTATTACCTAATGGAGCTGAGGGATGACAATTATATACTATTATAGGTTCACTACCTAATACAATATCTAAAATATTAGATTCACGGGTAGGAAAATGAACATGCTGAACCACTAGCCCACTAATTCTGCAACTCCCCTTTTCCATCCTGACGCTCGCCATGTTTCTACCCCTGGCTCTCACTCTCTCCCTATTAACTCTTTGTACTGCACCCACCCTTCCCTGTCCACTCCAGCCTGGCTAAAGTCCCACCCCATCCATAATAGTGTCCCAATTATCTACCCCCCCTCCATCATTATCATAATAAACAAGTACACGACAGCCATCGTCACTTTCTGTGGTTTTAGCTCAATTTTTTTCCCCCAGTCGTCGGTAATATATCCCTCCTCCTCTTTAACATGCCACCCCATACATGGCTTCTTTCCCCTATATGTGTAGTTGCCGGCTGCCTCACTCAAAAGATCTCTGCTTATAACCCCTGTATGCCTATGGTTGATTGTACATCTGCTGACTTCAATTGTAAAATAATGCTGTTTTTTGTTTTATTTTAACCTTTTTCTGTACTGTATACACTACATATATCTCTCTCTTATATATATATATATATATATATATATATATATAGAGGCAAAAACTCCATTTAATGCATCAGTTAGGGTTGTTCCACAGCGACAAAAGTGAGGAAATTCGGTGTTGGGTTGAAAACCCCCTTCAGCCCACCCCTCACCAGCATTGGGGTGCGATTAGGTCGCTATCTCAACTCACCCCATCACATGTGTAAAGCAGCAGAAGTATAGGAGAATGGGGTGGAGTTAGACCGACCACCCCAGTGCGCACCCCAATGCTGGTTGGGGGTGGCTGGAGCTCTGGGGGTTCAACCCTAACACCGAATTCCCTCATGTTTGTCGCTGTGGTACAACCTTAACTGATGCATTAAACAGAGTTTTGCCTCTAATTTCCTTTTTCTTGAGAATGATAACGAGAAATAGTGAATGTAATGCAGCGGCGGGAAGGGCCCTGCGCTCCCGCCACATGATGTCTTGTGACATAGTAACAGGAACAGCAACGCAAACAGAAGTGCCAACAGTGGCGCACATGGTAACGCAAGCGCGAATGAGAACAGAAAGGGGTAACGCACACGGTGGCGTAGACGGGAACGGTCCGCCACATGATGTCTTGTCACACAGTAACATGGTGCCCGCAAACGGAAATGTCAGTGGGCATGGTGACGCAAAGCGAAACTGAAAGAGAAACAGTACTGTAGACACAAATGGCAAAAAATAACAAATGCAAACGCAAAGGATAACGCGAAAGGATAACGCACACGGTGGCGTAGACGTGAACGGTAAGTGAAACGGGTATGGAACCGCAAGCGGAAAGGGCAACAGTAACAGTAATGTAAGTGCACAGGCTGGTTTTCTCCAAAAGCTACATAGAGAAAGACGGTGAGTACAAAGAATGTATGCATAATAATGGGTCTCGGAGCAGAAAATGAGGAGTTGGAATACTAGATAGCTTATATCTTAGGAACCGTACGACGTAGAAAAAAATTTTAAGTCATATGATTTATGATTTTCCTGGTTAGTTTGTACTTAGCCCCATTAGGGCTAAGTATTTCGACGAAAAGTCCCATCTGTGGCGCTCGGAGACACGGGTTCTGGAAAGGCACGTAAACGCTCAGAATGTTATCCTATGGGGAAAAAAGAGAAGTTCGGAGTGTTATAACCTTGGCTCCCTGTAATATTTTTTCACCAAACCACTAAATGGCACATCTATGGGATGTTGGCTGTCTTCCCTCCAATTTTCAGCCCAAAAGACTGAGAAGTTATATTGGAGCAGGGCACCAAAGGATTGCTGCAATGCGTCGGATGCCGTAATGTTATCCTGTGGGGAAAAAGCGTCAACTTTGGAGTACCGTAACTTTGGTGCCGTGTAATATTTTTGCAATGTAACACTGAAAGGCACATCTGTGGATGTCGGCTGCGTTCCCTCCAAATTTCAAGCCAAAGCACCAAACCGTTCTTTTGCAGCAGGGTGCCAAAGAATTGCTTTCATTTTCCCACAGCCTAGAAAAGTACTGTCGCAATTTGCGAAAGCTTTCGAAAAAATTTGCAGCACTTTCTTGAGTGCGACACTACTTTGGGAAAGTACTTTTTCCAGAAATTTGAAAAACATATTTCTGGGGTGTTTTACTGTAAAATAAAGACATGGCTAGCATCCTCAGGGCCCAACTAGGTGAATACAGAAAGAATTAGGTTGCTAGAGGGTCCCAATTTTAAATGCCAAGCATTTTTCTGATCACTAACTGAAAACAAATGGCGGATTTGCGACAGTAAAAGGGCCATTTGAGAAAGTAAAATGCATTTGCTACACTGTCGAACTTTTTGTTAACTTTTCCCATTGACTTATAATGGGAAATTGTCTTTTGAATAACTTTTGAACCGTTTAATATTTTTTCATGAAATCTTCAAAAGGCACATCGGGGACCCCGGCTGCACATTCCCTGAAGATTTCGGGTCTGTCACGCAAACCGTGCGACCTGTAGGCGCGACCGTAGAATTCCAGAAAAAGCGTAAATGCACGCGCAGATCACACTTAGTAACTCCGCAGCTGTGTATCCGACCGGTACGAAACTTGGCAGATCCCAAGGCATATGGGTCTTGATCGTGTATTCCAAATTTCAGGCAAATCCGTCAAACGGTTGCAAAGTTATTAAGGTGCAAAATTTTGGGTTTAACATGTAAATGGCTCCTCAACCCTAACTATGGTAGCACTACCGTGATACCATAATATATAGATATATGTGTATATATATATATATATATATATATATCTATATATATATATCTATATTTATATCTATCTACATACTTATTTTTCATTGTATAGTATTGCTTTTTGTATACCTGTTTCTGTACTGTACTTTGATGTATTCATGACCAGGTCCACCTTGCAAATGAGCCTTGCTCAATGGTGCCCGCCTGGATAAAGATTTTGATTGATTGAAACTCTGCTGGTTGGACTGTGATGCCATGTTTATTTTCTGAATACTGTTTGCACTTCACGCAGAGTCTCCTGCTTGCTATGTGCAGCCTTTTTTGTTTTTGATTTTATGACTAAGCAGAGGAAACAATCCTGACGCTAAACATCCCAATACTCAGCACCTTTGAACAGCCACAGATAATTTCGACCATTAGCACAAAGCATAACATAAATGTGAGCAAGTTCAGGAAAGCTAAAACGTCTGAACAGAGCAAGCAGTGCACTGTGTATAGATAGCGGTGAAAATGAACTAAAATGCTGCACTTAAGGTAAATATCTGTGTCAATAAAGATGGCAGCCCTATATACCCTCAGAGAGCTGCTAGGGAGGTTGCTCTATCTCCTGGGGGATCTGCTATATGTTGTAAACATTGTTTGATACCTTGTATATGTAACTTGGACACACTGTGATTTGAATAACTGAGCCCTGCTCCATCGGAACAGGAAGAGAGCGAGTAGTTTTGTTGGCTGTATTCAGTGAACTACTACTTGCTACCTAGAACGTATTTTTTGCCTTACAACATCTTGGGCATATTTTTACACATTGTAGGCACATAATTTAGTGCTTCGCTGCATTTCTATTTTAATTTGGAACACCTTTACGTTCTGCCTTACAATGTGACCTCGGAGCTATTTCTGGGTCACTGGCTACTGTTTACCTACGGCCAGCAGGGTGGGAGCGCGTCGCCGCCCGCATGTTTGGTGTTCATGGAACATTGGTTCAAGACTTCGGTCGCAAGTTTTATATGCAGGTATCTATAGCTGTTAAAAGTTTGTGACCACACTTCTTGTGGTGTTTTATGTTCTTTATAAGAGTTTAGTTAAATTCAGATAATTTGTTGCCATTGTCATATGAAAGACCCCATTAAAACGCTCCATTTAGATCTCGAGCTGTTTGTTGAATCTGTTGCACTCCTTTGTTTGAAACTATCTTGTGTTTCCAACATAAACCCATCTCTGATTTATTGAGCTTAAGTTATTCTTGGAGCTCTAGTTTTCTGGATTCAGAATTTATTTTTCAGTCTGTAAACACGGTCCACAGGGTTGATTATACAGAGGTACTACGTGAAACATCATAAATTAATTTGAGGTGTGGTTTTTGTGTCAGTATTTCTAATTATATTTAAATTTGACAGTGCGTGATTGTTCATACCGCGTGTTATCATTTCCGGGTACGGACAGTATTTTGTAAATTAGCTATTCTAAGAGCAGTTTTAACCGTGGGTTGAACGTGCAGAGGCATAGCACTTTAGAGCGGATTTGAAGTGTTTCTGCAGGTTCAGTGGCATCCTGAAGAGTTAGTCTGTTCGGTTAGGCTATTTATTTGCAGTTAGTACGATTACAAGTTATAGTTCATTTGGGGCATAAACTACTTAATCCCTATGTGTGTGGTGTTTCATCTGCCATTGCACATTAGTAGTTTATTACATGGCCCTAGTAAACACACCAATACATTGATTGGGGGAAGGGGCATTATGTGTCTCCTGTCACTTGTGTAGCACCATTGTGAGTGTAGATCAATCATCTGAGTTTACTTGTCCTAAATGTGTGGAAAATTCTTCTTTAAAACAAGTTGTGGCACTATTTAATGTTAGGCGCTCTGAATTGGAAACTAGTCAAAAGCAAATGCAGGCCAGTTTTCAGGAACTTAACCACACTCCACTGTTGCTTTCTACGGATACTCCCACTACTAGATCCAAGCATTTGCCTGATCAACCTAGCTTATTTTCTGCATCTGTTTCCGGTTGTAATAAAAAACGCCCCTGTGACATGGATTGTTGACAATCTAGATGAGCAGTGGTATGAGGTTCAAAGTAAACCTCTGTAAAAAGGTCCGGAAAGCTTCCCAGTTTTCCCTGACTACCAGTAATAGGTTCTGTATCTTAAACGACTCGGGGATGGATACTGTGTGATCATACTGAACAATATGGGACGCTTAACAATTTATCTGCCTGTGTGATCCAGGTCTGTCTGATACAGCATTTACTCCCCCTTTTCCCTCAACCAGTTGTCCCCACCCTTCAGATGTTCCACTTATACCTATTGAAATCCCTTCGTCCAGTCTGGGCTTAAGACCTGATTTTTATCTGCAACGGTGATTCTCCCAATTTACTTGAGGTTTCTAATAGGTCTATGTTATAGGTGATTTATATGGTGAAACATCTTGATAGGGCTATTTTTGAACCAGATAAGGAAAATCGCACGTGCTCTAGCTTTCAGGGAGCAAAAATAGCAAATATCACTAATATGGCTCGCAATATCTTATCAGATGGGGGTGAGAATCCTTTACTGGTGGTCCATGTTGGGACAAATGACTTTATGCATTCTAGTAGTTTAGATATAAAAAAGGACATAGTTGCACTTTCAAATACATTGGTAGATTTGGGGTGTGAAATAGCCTTCTCAGAGGTCCTCCCTGTCCCCAAAGCAACTTTAGAGCATAATAGTGCAATACGTATGTTTAACAATTGGTTGCGTGTTAGAGGCCTTAAACAAAACCAGACTTGTATCACCCATTGGCAGGAGTTTATAGGAAGACCTGACCTGTTCTGTAGAGATGGATTGCACTTGAACTACAAAGGGAATTGGTTGTTGAGTCAGCATATCCTGAAATATATCAATAGTCATTTAAACTGCTTTGCTTAGGGGAAAGATGTTTCCTTCACTTAAGAAACCAATTATTAAAAGTAAACTTTTGAGTACTTTAAAATGCTTATATTTTAATGCTAGGAGTCTCCATGGTAAACTTGATGAGTTGAGAGTCAGATTGAGTGAGGATGATGTGGATATTCTTCTCATTACTGAGGCTTGGGGGGGTGATGATAAATCTAGTTGTTCTTTTTCCCTTGTTGGATACACGCTGTTTAACTACATTAGGCAGGCTAGAATAGGGGGTGGTGTTACCATCTTCTTGAGAGACTTATTACTTGCAGTTGATATTTCTAATAAAATTAAACAAGTTAATAGTATTACTGAAACTATTTGGTGAAAATTATTGGTTAATTCGCATTAATATCTTGTGATAGGAGTTTATCGTCCACCCAGTGCCAATTGTGAATATCTTCATAATATTATCCAGGAAACTGAGACAGCTTGTTCAGTTGGGGATGTTATTGTCACAGGAGATTTTAATCTGACTGGCATTGATTGGAACAAGATGGTCGCAACATCTAGCTCTGGTTAAAAAAAAAAAAAAAATTGGTGGTTCTCTCTCCTAAGCTGGTCTCCGGGCTTCATTATGCCTGGGCTGTACCTCCTGATGACAGTTGTAGGCAGGACCAACGCTGTGCAGTGGGGGGGGGGAGATGAGAAGCCCTCCACATCCGGTTGTCTCCGGTTTACTTCCTGCCTTCAGTGAAGCAGGTACTCTGCAGCAGAGCCCTGTCACATGTGGCAGGGCTGAAGAGACCGTAAGTTTTCGACTGTTTTTATTAAATTGGGTTGGATTTCTTGGGATTCAGTATCCAGCCTCAGGCTTGCTAGCTGCACAGACTGGTCCCACCTCACAGCAGCCCTTCGCAGCAGTTTTCCCGCACTACAGATTGAAAGGTGGACTCCTTGGCAGACGCGACTGTGTTAGAGGGTGAAAGCTGAGATTGGGAACTGGACTACAGGACTTCTCGCACTGCAGTGCCTGTTCTGCCGAACGACGAGTGGTTCTAAGCAAATTATTTGACCGCTTGTCGCAGTCGAGCTTTGAAAGGGCCTTGCAGAGGTAGTGCCGCCACGTGCCAGACTGCTCCTAGAGACATTGTGTGGGGCTAGGCAGAGCTGCAGTGCACGGCAAAAGCGAACCCTACCCCCCCCCCGACGCAAGCAGGTGCTCAAGGGACATAGGCAGGATTTCAGCATTCTGCAACAAGCAGTGCTTAAAGGGGTAATACAACGTCGTTGACTCCACAAAGGGGAAGGGAATATAGAAAAACGGCCTCAGAAAAATCAAGTAGAGGCAAAAAATGTCAACGCTGCAAGTCCCCACTCCTGATCACTTTTGCTGGCTCATTCTGCCTCACATGTGAAAAGGCAGCGGCAGCTAATGGGGATGGCACAGCGGATGCCACCTCCCTCTCATCGCAGGCAAATGTCCAAGAGAGGTCTGACCGCCCGGTGACCTCCAAGTCGGAACGAGTGAAAACAAATATTCCAGAAAGGTCTGAACGACCAGCTACCTGCAGGTCGGAGTGAGGGGCAACGTCCAGGGATACCCCCTCCTTAGACCCCGAGCTTATAGACAGGTTGAATAGGGCTTTTGCTTTGGACCCTTCTTCCTTCGAATGGCACCCTCCAGGGTCACCAGATAGGAGATCCCACAAAAAAGCTAAGAGAAAAAGGACCCCCCCATCCTCTTCCAACGAGGGGGGGGTTATCCTCACATCGCTTCGGCAACCAGAAGAAATCCAGACACTTGGGGCAGATTGTCCGCGGTGGATGGTCATCATTATTCTAGCCACAGGAGGAAGAAAAGGTCTCATTCCTGGAGTGGACCTAGGGGTATGCACAAGGCAAAACGTCACAGGGGATATTCCCCGGACTCCTCAGTCACCAGCTCTTCCACTGAGGAGGGGGAGATGGTGGATTCACCATCTGACTCAGACTCCCTGTCCAGAAATTTCGACTTAAAGGACCTAGACTTCTTTATCAAAAAGATTGTATCTGAGATTCACCTCGGCTCTTCTTCACCGGTCACCTCGCAACCGAAACAGACTTTTTGCTTGGCATCTGCCTCTAGACCTGCTACAGCCTTCCCTATACCACCCGCCACAGGGTTTTATTTAACTCTAAAAATTGATTAGCGTTTTGATCATAGAAGTGCAAAAACTTTGTGAAAATGCATAGCTCTTGCCTCACTGTGTTTAACAAACGCAGCACTTCTAGAAAATCTATAGAAATACTTTCTGTACAGTTAGTATCATCCCAAGAAAAAAACTGCTAATCAATTATTTAAAACCCTGCGCCATTGAGGACTTGCTAAAAGAAGAATGGCAAGGTCCAGAACGTGCATACCCAGTTCCCTGACAGATCTCCAGACTTCTGAAGTTTGACAAAAAGCAATCCGAAAAGTGGTTAGACTGCCCCAGAATCGACCCATTGATTTCTAACCTAACCAAGAAATCGGTCATACCAGCTGAAGGAGGAGCTTCTCTAAGGAACCCAGTAGATAGAAAAGTGGACTCTGCCCGGCCCAGTGGCACTGAGGGTTGAGGCACTGGACACCACACCTCGCTCCACGCCAGCGACTCTGGTTCGGGAAGGAGCCCGGGTCGGCAGGGGGAGGGAAGGGATTGAGCGTCCGAGGGATAGCTCTCCTTTCCTGGGAGGGAGGTGGACACACACTCTGCGCCTGTCTGGCCTCTGGTGGAATCCAGAGGCATTGCAAGCACACGAGCGTGTAGAGGGTATTGGGAGTGGGTGATGGCGGCGACGCCTTGACATTGGGACACACACCACGCCCACAGAAAAATGGAAAAAATACCCCACAGTGCTCCCGGTAGACAGCACTAGGCCCTGATATCCAGTGCCCTGCTCTGGACCCGGTACCAGCATCCCGACGACAAGGAGGATTCTCGGGTGGCCCGTCCCGTGCTCCACCTGGGGATACAGCCATGGCTACATAGGGGATGGACTGCACCAGGACTTCAGGTAAGAGGGCAGAGACCAGAAGGCCATAGGTGTCTCCTGAAGAGTGGGAGCCATGGTAGGGAAGAATAAAGAACAAGTGGGGGAAGGTGGACTCCTCTCTCAAAAAAGCCTTTCAAGCCTCTGCAACTTCCCTCAAGGCAGCCACCGCGAACCTATTCTCCGCTAGAGCCACCCTATCCTGGGCAGCTGATTTAGCTTTTCAGTTCACAGAGGATCCAGACAAGAGCTCCCCCATTATCCATCAGCTACAGTTAATGGGGTTGGCCTCGGCCTATGCAGCGGATGTGTCAGAAGAGGCTGTCCGATGTGCTGCACGGACCATGTTCTACCAAACCTCGGCTCGCCACAACTTATGGCTTTGGGCATGGCAGGCAGATGCATCCCCTAAGAGCCATTTGGTAAACGCACCCTACGAAGGCAACCTCCTGTTCGGGTCGGTACTGAAGGAGGCAGTAAAGGAATCTGGCGAAACAGCAAAGGTGCATATGCCCCAATCCAGGGGCAAAGCGTGTTCTTCAGGCGTAAGACGTCATTTTTGTGAAAGAGGTTACAAGGGACAGAATTCCAACTTCTCTGGGAAAAGAACATGGTTCTCCGAAAACCAGTGGAATTTCAGAGGGGGTGGATCCGGCAGAGGTGGAAGCACCAGGGGCACCGGAAATAGCAGCAAAAAATCACAATGAGGCCATGCGGGTCCATCCTCGAGTAGGGGGCAGACTTTCAGAATTCCTCGAGGAATGGGCCTGGACCACGTCAGACAGATGGGTCGTAGACATTATCAGCAAGGGGTACCTGATAGAGTTAGAATCCAAGCCCCCATTACCTCATGTGGTGCTTTCCAGCAACTCATTCAAAAGACAAACGACGTTGCAGGCTATCACAGATCTTCTGCAAGTGGGGGCTATCAAACGGATTCTCTCCCCCAAGAGGTCAATCGGGGGTCTACTCCGTATTTTTCATTGTGCCCTAACGCACAGGAGGTCACAGACCAGTCCTAGACCTCAAGTTCCTGAATCGTTTTGTACGCAACAAACCGTTCAAAATGGAAACTCTGTCCTCAGTTGTCAAGGAAGTGCCACATGGAGATTTTCTGGCATTCATCGACTTGCAAAATGCATACCTCCATATTCCTATTCACAGCCTGCAGAGGCAATAGCTGTAGTGCATGTGCAACCCATTCAAGCGCATCTGCTCGAGCTGTGGTCACAGTCCAGGCACAGTCAGCACCAGCTCATCCCAATTTCTCAGCAGGTAAAAACCTCTCTTGCATGGTGGTCTCGGAGGGAAAATGTGATGAGGGGTCGAAGGCTAGGCCATCCGCACCAAACAAGAATCGCAGCAGATGCAAGCCTCAGGCGATGGGGGGGGGGCTTACCTCGACCAGTTGTCAGCTCAAGGCAAGTGGTCCCTGACTGAATCGAGGTATAGCATAAACATCCTAGAGATGAGGGTAGTTCGACTAGCCCTGATACACTTCCATCCGCAAGTGCGCAACCGGGACGTGTTGATTCTGACAGACAATCGAACAGCCATGGCCTACATCAACCATCAGGGCGGCACAAAAAGCTCAAAAATGCTTTGGAAATCTCTTCTCCTCTTTCAGTGGGCAGAAAAACACCTTGAGAGTATGAGCCATGTACATACCAAGACAGGAAACAGTCACAGCAGACTGGTTAAGCCGCCAAGACGTCCTCTCGGGGGAATGGGAGCTGAAGGATCCCGTCTTCCAACTCCTAATAGAGCGGTGGGGCAATTCACAGGTAGATCTGTTTGCATGCCGCCAAAACGCCAAGACACAGCAGTTCTGGTCCCTGGCCAGAGAGAATCTAGCACTAGCTCAGGATGCCTTTTCCCTAAACTGGGGTTGATACGGCCTCCTATATGCTTTACCCCCAATTCCGCTGCTATCCAGGGTCCTGCACAAGGTGGCCTGGGACAGGGCAGAGGTGATTCTAGTCTGCCCCAGGTGGCCTTGCCGCCCCTGGTTCCCACTCCTCATTCAGCTGTCAAGGGCACCACCCTTTATTTTCCAGCTCAGGCCTTCTTCATCAGGGTCCGGTTCTACACCACAGTCTGAGCAATCTGTCCCTCTCGGCTTGGAGATTGAGCGGGTAACATTCAAAGAGTTAGGCTACACTGCTCCAGTTATTGAAATGATGGTAAATTCTCTGCGCCCCTCCTCCTCTAAGGTATATTATAGAATCTGGAGAAAATTCTTGTTCTGGCTCCAATCTAAGGATATACGAGGTCCTATCTGCCTGGATTGGTGGTAGTTCAGGTGGATGTTAAAGATCCCATGGCACTTATCGAAAAGAGTAGGGGAATTTCCCTGGTGTCCTGGCCAAATTTCCCTCATTCACTAAAAATACCACTAACAGTTTCATCTGGTTGAAGGTCAGTTGGCATTCATCAGGCAGGATTTGTGTAGTGCACTTACCCGGTCAACAAAAACTAAAAAATAAATAATAAAGGATCATCCAATATCCCTCCCAGTGCTTTTACAATTTCTTCACGAGGGATTTGACAAGAGTCTGCAGCCAGCCACCTTACGAGTTCAAGTTTCTGCACTGGGGGCGCTCTTGGCAGACTCGGGACTCGCTGAAATCTCACCCTCCTGTCAGGAGGTTTCTAAGAGCAGCAACGTCAAAGCGCCCCCACTGCTTAGCCAACTGTACCACCTTGGAGACGGTCTTGTTCTCAAGGCCCTAACAAAAGCCTCTCTCGAGCCTCTGAAGGAGGCTTCAATCATGCATCTTACAGTGAAGGTGGTTTTTCTGGTAGCTATTACGTCAGCCAGGAGAATCAGTGAACTGAGGGCGCTGTCAATCAAAGAGCCCTACACTGTTTTTCTTCAGGACTCTGTGTGGTACTCCGGACGGATCCAGGGTTTTTATCGAAGGTTATGTCTCTCTTCCACTGTAACCAAGAGCTAATCCTTCCTTCTGTCCTCACCCGAAAAACAAAAAGGAAAGAGTTTCATGCTCTAGATCTGAGGAGGGCAATCAAAATATATATTAAGAGAATGGACGCTATTCGTAAAACATCAAACTTGTTCATTTTAACTGCAGGCCAAAATGTGGGTAAAAAAGCTTCAAAAAACACTCTAGCCAGATGGATTAGATCAGTAATCGCTATGGCATATGATCAGGCTGGAGTAGTTCTACCTGGTCCAGTGAGAGCCCATTCCACCAGAGCTATGGCCACTTCGTGGGCAAACTTCAGAGAAGCATCCCCAGCAGACTTATGCAGAGCGGCCACTTGGTCATCCATTCACACGTTCATGAAATTTTACAAACTGGATGTGATGTCCTTGGTGTATGCTTCCTTTGGCCACATAGTGCTTCAGGCGGTGGTGGAACCCTAAGAGCACTTGACATTTTTCCCACCCGGGACATCTAAGGATGCACCACCTTTGGATATCCCAGGCGTAATGAAGCCCGGAGACCAGCTAAGGGAGAGAGAGAGAGTCAAAATTTGGGTACCTGTAAATTTTCTTTCTCAGATGGCTGGTTTCCGTGCTTTGGATTCTCTCCCAGAATGTATATAGTTGGCTGGCCTCAGGGCTACTTATGCCATAACTGTTTGTGTTTTTGTTTCCAAGTTCTTGTAGTATTGCTTCAGGGTTACTGCATTAGGAATGACTGGAGACGACCGGATGTGGAGGGCTTCTTATCCCCCCTTCTGCACAGCGTTGGTCCTGCCTACAGCTATCATCAAGAGGTACAGCCCAGGTGTAATGAAGCCCAGAGACCAGCCGTCTGAGAAAGAAAATTTACAGGTACCCAAATTTCGATATGTGTGAACAGTGCAGCTTGGTACAGGGGGTCATGTTCCCAACAAGGGGAACAAACATTGTCGATTTAGTTTTTCAAACAACTTGAAGTCTTGCTGTATTCTGACAAGTGCAGTTAGCCCCAGCCTTTAAACTGCCCCGGAGAACAAAGGGTTAATCTTTCTATGCAGGGCATAGAATGCTGAGCTCAAGCTCGGTTGATGTCTCTCTGTTTCCCTTTGAAAGCTAACCATCAGATTCTTTACTCTGCCTCACTGAACAGTCACTCCGGAGATTTCTCCTGCAGCTCAGTTTGAAAGTTGGTTGAAGTGTTGTTTTTTTTCGTCTGTTTCTAACCGAAAGTTTCCCGCATAGTCAGTTCAGTCTCTGTCTGTGGTACCGTGAGTACTAGATAGGTTTTGTACTGTTTTCTGTGTGGAACTTGTAAAAAGTGTGGATCGGTTCGGCTGAACCGATCATTTGCTTAATGCTTGTGTTAACTTTAGTGTGTGGTTACCGGCCCTTATTGGTTTAAAAAAAAAAGTGTTTTGAAGCGTTTTTTTCCAAGACCCGTGGCACAGTTAGGAACCGATAAGGGAGTCTTGCCTGGCGGTTGCCAAAAAAAAGGGTACGTTTGGTTAGGTTGGCCATGTCTGAGAAACCCAAGAAAAAAAAACTGGGCCCACTAGGTTTCAACACTGCAGTGAGTGTGGGGAGGGCTTTGCTAAGGCCAATCCCCACACCACCTGTGTTTATTATCTGGGGTTTGAACACCTCGATTCAGACTGACAAATTTGCAAACATTTTCCCAAATCTACCCTTGAAAAGAGATTAGGTAGACTGAGGGAAAAGGAGGCAGAGAAGTCCGCTGACCTGGATGGCCAGCCCGGTTCGGTTCCGACCGAACCAGGAGTGCCCTCTGACCAGGGTGATACTACTTCGGGCAAAAGGAGAGCCGATCCCGAGGGGTCAGTTCTGACTAAAAGAAACCGCAATGAAAAATCGTCTGGTTCGGATCCAGAAGTCCATGTTCCGACCACTGAAGAAATAGCCAGAGCTATTCTGATTGTGGAATCGCTTTGCCCGGTTCCGACCGATCCGGCACCTTTTGGCAGGGGCTTGGTTCGGTCGGTTCCCCCGGTTCACGGCTATACTCTGGAAGAATTTTATGAACCGGAGTTTGAGGAGGAAGGGCAGTTTGAAGATGATGATGGTGATGGTGAAAGTCAAGTCTAGATGTGCCTGTGGAACCGGACATCTCCCCAGACAGACCTTCAGGTGTATCCCCCCCCATGGCTTTCTAAGTCCCATTTCTACTTTATGTTTTTCAGAAAGGTGGCTGAGACCCTCCAGCTTCCTATGGAAGAGGCAATGGAGGATCAGGAGGAGCCTGATTTTGTAGAAATGATGGACATCCCAGAGTCCAGGAGACTGTCTATTCCCCTCCACAAATCTTTTGGGAAACAGACACAAAAAATTCTGAAGTCTTCTTCCAATTCTATACACCTGTGGACAGAAGAATGGACAAGAGGTATACACTCTCAGGCTCAGAAACAGAGTTTTTATATCACCAATGCAGCCATGCTGGGGTTGTGCAGGCTGCTGCCTGTGATAAGGCAAGCATTCCCTTGGCTTCACACCCCCCCAGACAAAGACTCTAGGAAGATTGATGCCATGGCAAAAAAGCTGTACATGGCATCTTCCTTGGGACTCAGACAGGCGAATTAAATGGCTTATACAGCTAGGTACCAGAAGTCCAGGTGAGAGACTGTACTGGCACTGGCTAAACAGGCCTCCCCCCGGCTAGCCAAGGAGCTGGAGGCGGTGGCTGCAGATGGGATTGAGGCATCTAAAGTTCAGTTTCATGCTGCTGTGGACTCTAATGATGTGTCGTCAAGAGTCGTGGCTACATCTCTGGCTCATCGGAGAATGGCTTGGCTCAGATGTATTAGCCTCTCGCTGGATACCCAGGCTAAGGCCATGGATTTTCCTGTAGTGGGTAATTCTCTGTTTGGGGAGCAGACAGAGAATTACATGAAGAAAATGGATGAGTACAGGACCACCTACAGGAGTGCTCAGGCCAAGGAGAGGCAGGCAACTCCTCAAAGGCAGCAGTCTAGGGGCAGGGGCAGGCCTTTTCATAGGCCTCTTTACCAAGCACAGGCATCTTCTTCCTTTTCATAGAGCAGGTTCTTCAGAGAGAGAGGCAGAAGGGGGATGAGCAGGGCTGCATTCACTCCTCAGCTTAAGGCCCCTGCCAAGCAGACACCCTGATGGGCCTGCCTGGATCGACTCTCCTATTCCAGTAGGGGATAGGCTGACTTACTTTGTCCAGGACTGGATGTCTATTACCTCAGACAAGTGGGTCCTGGAAGTAGTAAGCCAGGGAGTGGTTCTCGGCTTCAGAAAATTTCCAAAGATGAGAGCCAGATCTTTTCCACCTGCAAATCTCTCGGAAACCCTTGCCCTAAAGGCAGAGGTTTCATATCTTCTGGCCTTAAGAGCCATAGAGAGAGTACCTACCCTACACTGGGGCAAAGGGCTGTACTCCAGGTACTTCCTGACCCCAAAAAAGACAGGGGAGTGGCGACCCATCCTAGACCTAAGATACATACTAACATAATAAAATGCCAGCAGAATAGGCCTAACGGTCTTTCGTGTCTGCTCGTTTGGTCAGCCCCCACCCTGGGAGCTGACCTTGCTGCCCCCCCTCGCCTTCTCTGGCTTCTCCCTTCCCAGTTCCGGATATTCTCACTGCACTGGATTTTGCTTCCAGAACCCTTCCCCTGTACCTGTCCCACCCCCTCTTGAACCTCTCCACCCTCTCTGCCTCCACCAGCCCCCTGGGCAGCACATTCCATGGCTCCACCACCATCTCAGTGTAGTAGCACCTCCTTCTTTGTCCCCTGAATCTTCCCCCCTCCAGCTTCCACCCATGCCCTCTAGTTGCCCCCTCCTTCTTCCTTCGAAGCACCCTGACTGCTCCTTCCCTATTTACCCCCTTCATGTACCTGAAGACCTCTATCATGTCGCCCCAGTCCCTTCTCTCTTCCAATGTGTACATATTTAGCTCTTCGAGCCTCTCTCCATAGGTCCTGTCCTGCAAGCCCCAAATCATTTTGGTTGCCCTCCTCTGGACCCTCTCCAGAACTTTAATGTCCCTCTTTAACTGTTGCCTCCAAAACTGCATGCAGTACTCGAGGTGTGGCCTCACCAAGCAGTTATACAGAGGAAGTATCACTTCCCTCCTTCTGGAGGTGATCCACCTAGCGATGCATCCCAGCATCCTGTTGGCCTTGGCTTCTGCCCTCCTACAAGTCTCCGAGTTATTCTTCTTGACATCCACCACCACCCCCAGGTCCCTCTCAGCCATCGAGACTTGTAGCATTCCCCCCCAACAGGGTGTACACTTGGCCTGGGTTTCTGGCCCCCAGCCTTGCATTTCCCTGCATTAAACCTCAGCTTCCACTTTTTAGACCATCTTTCCAGAGCCTCCAGGTCCCCCTGTAGGGCCACCCTCCCCTCCTCCCCATCCACCACCGCCCCCAGTTTTGAGTCATTCGCTAAGAGACTCATCTCACTCTTGATACCTGTCCTAATCTCAGAGACGTATATGTTGAACAGGAGGGGCCCAAGGACTGATCCCTGTGGGACCCCACTAATGAACTTCCTTGAGGATGAGACTATCCCGCCAACTACGACCCTCTGGGTCCGGTCCTGGAGCCAATTGTCTATCCATCTGATTCCCCACACCCATTTCCCCCAGCTTATCCAGCAGGCCCTCATGAGGAACAGAGTCAAATGCCTTGCTGAAGTCTAGAAAGAGGACATCCACTGGTCTACCCAGGTCCAAGGCACTCGTCACCCAGTCATAGAACTCCACAAGGTTTGTCTGACACGATTTCCCTGGGAGAAATCCATGCTGTCTATCGTCCAGGCACCCTGACTTTTCCAGGTCCCCCCCCAGCCTCTCCTTGACAATGCCCTCCATCACCTTGCCCACCAACGATGTCAGGCTGACAGGTCTGTAGTTCCCTGTCACCTCCCTTGATCCCCCCCTTTGTGGATAGGCACTATATACGCCGCTTTCCAGTCCTGGGGCACCCACCCTGTCCTCAGAGAGATGGTGAAAAGCCCATTAGGGGTTTCCGCCAGACATCCGAAGTTCCTTCAGCACTCTGGGATGTAATTTATCCGGCCCCAGTGCTTTCTCCTCCGTGTTAAGGGACCTGAGGCTTCCTCACTCTCTCTGCTGTGATTTCCACCTCCGCTACCTCTTCTCCCTGCTTAGCCTTACCGCCTCCTGCCAGTGATGCCTCCCCCTCTCCCCAGACCCGCCGATCGGTAAGGGTCCCCCCCCCTTCCTCAGTATCACTGTCTCCTCCCATGTATGATGCAGCACCCCCAATTTCCTTGGTGAAAACTGAGGTGTAGTAGTCATTTAGTACCTCAGCCTGCTCCCCTGGGTCTTGTGCCCATCTCTCCCCTGTTTTACTTCTGCTAATCTGCCCCTTCACCCTGAGTTTTTCCCCAGTGTATCTAAAGACCCTCTTGTTCCCTCTCCTAATTTCCCTGGCCAGGTTCTGTTCCTTCCTTGCCTTAGCCGCCCTCACCACCCTAGTGGCCCTTCTAGCCATCAGTTCGTACTCCCTTCGATCCCTTTCACTCCTTGAGCACTTCTATTTATTTATTTATTTATTTAAAAGTTTTACCAGGAAAGACATACTGAACAGACTACCGCTCGATTCCAGATGCTTCCTGGGTGTAGAGGGAATGGGATAAGTACATACAAGTAAACATACAGAAATTATAGAACAGCAAAAATTTACATAGGTTACATACAGTATGTACAAGGTTTTATAATTAACAGTGATAAAAATCTAGATGTAGTATGTACAGGAGGCAAGAAATAGAGTGCACAGCATAATAGTAGGCAGAATATGTAGAAAAGGTAATGGCAAACAAAATTTGGTGGTTAAGCATTTGAGTGGACAACATAGATTGCATTGGGGGGTTGGCCCTTACATTGTGCACACCATTTGACGTGGCCCATGCTAGTGCATGTCAAGTTGACATGAGCAGCTTGTGGGGACTTGCCCTTTTAGAAGGGAGATTTGTTGCTGAGGGGAGGGGGAGAGCCGGATGACAGCCGGTAGAGAGTTCCATAGTTTTGGTAGACGGACTCTGAAAGCCGACTGTCCTGCAGAGGTAGCCATATGTGGGATTTGTAGTAGACAGGAGTCAAAATTTCTGAGTGAGTATGTTGATGGTATTTGAGCTGTTAGGGTAGAGGCTAGGTAGGAGGGCAGTAACTGGGTCCAGAATTTGGCTGTGAGTCTGTTGCAGTGGTAAAGGTGCCTATTGACGAGGGAGGGTAGGTTAAGGTAGCTGTAGAGGTCACAGTGATGAGTGGAAGGAGGACAATCCAGTGCAAAGCGGCAGAAGGAGTTAAAAAGAGAATCCAGTCTAGCCAGGGTGGATTTAGGAGCAGAACTATAGACTACGTCCCCATAGTCGAAAATAGGGAGGATCATTTTCTGTAGTATCTCTTTGCGGGCAGGCAGAGAGATGCAGCTGCGGTTCTGGTATAGTGCCCCCAGCCTAGGGTGTAGTTTTTTGTGGGTTGCTTTGATGTGCGTAGAAAAGTCTAGGTGTTGATCCAGGCAGACCCCTAAGTATCTGAAAGAGGTGCAGACTTCTAGAGGGGTCCCATCAAGTGTTTTGAGAATGGGGAAAGTGGGGAGGCGGGAGAGTCTTTGTCTCGTGCCAAAAGTCACGGAGATCGTCTTTTTGGCATTTAGAATAAGTTGATTTCATGAAACCAGTGCTGGACTTCTGTGAAGTCTTGCTGGATCTTGGATGCAACTTCCAGTGGGGAGTGTCCTGAGGCATACAGGACTGGATCATCTGCGTACATGTGAATGTCAGCATGCAGGCAGATCGATGGAAGGTCGTTGAGAAAAATGGAGAATAAGATAGGGCCGAGGACAGAGCCTTGGGGGACACCAGTGGAGACAGGGAAGGGGTTTGAGCTGGAGGCGCCAGTTTTTACAGATTGGGACCTGCCACCCAGGTATGAGTTAAACCAGTGTGTAGCCGCACTGGAGAGGCCTGCCTTAGAGAGTTGCGACAGAAGGAGGGTATGTGAGACTGTGTCAAAAGCCTTGGCTAGGTCGATGAAAATGGCAGATGTGATATGGCTTTTATCCGTGCCTGTGAGGATGGAATCTGTGAGTCTGAGGAGGGACGTGACAGTGGAGTGGGATTTTCTAAAGCCAGACTGGTAAGGGGTGAAGAAGGAGGAGGAGTCAAGGAAGGTGGTGAGTTGCGAGAGGACGAGATGTTCCTGGATCTTGGCTAGGGTGGGTAGAAGGGAGATTGGACGGTAGTTGCAGGGGGAGGATGGGTCACCACTTTTCAAGAGGGGGATAACAGTGGCATGCTTCCATTTTGAAGGTATAGAGGCAGAGGTGAAAGAGAGGTTGAAAAGAGACACTAGAGGCATGGTGATAGCAGGTACAGAGAGGTAGAGCATTTTGGCGTCCATGCCTGTGGTGCATCTACCCTTGGAGGGATTTAGGGCAAGCAGGGCTTTGAGTACTTCTGGTGGGGTAACCAGGGAGAAGGAGAAGGTCGGGTGAGAGGTTGGCATGGGTGTGGAAGAGGATGACCCGTTGTGTGTAGCAGGTGGGGGGTTTGAGTAATGAGGGGACCCGCTGCTAGTAAACAGTGTTGAAGGCCGTGGCAACTGTTCTTTCCCCGCACCACCTCCTGGACCTCCCTGGTCCACCAGCAGGTTTTCGGGCCCTACCGCATTTTCGTCTTACTCTGGCATAGGTGCTGGTAGCATCCTGCACCCCTCTCCTGATTATTTCCCACCTGTCAGCGTCCATGTCTGACCCAGTCACATCCAAATGCCCCTTAACAAACATCTTTTAAAACCAAAGTTCAAGATGGTAACTCTGGGAATAATCCTTCCGTCTCTAAGGCCAGGGGACTGGCTAGCCTCCCTGGACTTCAAAGATGCCTACTTTCACATTCCCATCAGGTGCTCCCACAGAAAGTACCTCAGGTTCGAGTTGCTCTTGGGTCACTATCAGTTCAGAGCAATACCCTTTGGCCTAACCTCAGCCTCAAGGGTTTTCACAAAGTGCCTGGCAGTAGTAGTTACCTTTCTAAGAAGGCAAAAGATTTCCATTTTTCCATATCTGGACGATTGGCTAATAGTGGGCCAGTCTCCAGACCAAGTCAAGTCTCACCTGCAAGTGACCCAGCAAGTACTCACTTCTCTAGGATTTCTTCTCAACCTTCCCAAATCAGTTCTCGAACTAGTCCAGCTTCTTATCTTTATAGGGGCAGAACTGGACACAGTCAGAGCAAGAGCCTTTCTTCCCCTGAAAAGGGCAAGGGTTCTTATAGAACTAGCCTCTTCCTTCAGCCTTTGGGTATCTCGACCAGCAAGGCATTTCCTCCAGCTTTTGGGCCACATGGCAGCTTCAACAGCAGTGGCCCAAAGGGCAAGATTCCAGATGAGGGATATTAAGTTCCATCTTGAGAGCTTTTCGGTCTCAGAGGAAGGATTCCCTTACCAAACTGATCCCAGTGACTCTGACCTTGTTCCAAACCCTTCAGTGGTGGCAGGATCAGGACAATTTAAGACAGGGGGTCCCTTTTGCCACTCAGCCTTATTCAGTGGTCCTTACCATGGATGCTTCTCTTCTGGGCTGGGGAGCCCATCTGGGGGCCCTCACTGCCCAGGGACTGTGGTCCCCCTAAGAATCCCTTCTCCATATCAGTCTCCTAGAGCTCAGGGCAGTTTTTCTGGCCCTGAAGGCTTTCTCTCAGTCAGTGCAGAACAAGGTGGTTCAGGTCAGAACAGACAACACCACCACCATGTGGTACATCAACAAACAGGGAGGCACTTGGTCCACGGCCTTGTGCAGGAAGCCATGAAGTTGTGGTTCCTGGCTTATTCCCTGCAAACCTCTCTGGTAGCAGTTCACCTTCCAGGGAAGGACAGTGTGCTAGCAGATGCAGTGAGCAGGATCTCTCAGGGCCATCACGAAGGGTCCCTGGACCCTCAGGTGTTGAAAGTGATTTTTTTCAAGGTGGAGCACTCCAGAGATGGATCTCTTTGCAGCTCCAGACAATCACCAACTTCCTCTCTTTTGTTGCAGACTCCCAGTCTTGGGCTCAGTCCCCCTGGATGGTAGGATTCTGAATTGGGAAAGGAAATTTCTGTATGCCTTCCCTTCCTTCCCACTCCTGTTCAAAGTTTTAGTCAAAATAAGGTTTCAACCTTGCAAAGTGATTCTGATTGCTCCAGATTGGGCCAGACAGCCTTGGTACCCCCTGTTGTTGTCCCTAGCAGTTCATCTTTCCCTGTCTCTTCCCAGGAATTACAACCTGTTAACATCCTCTCAGGGGAGGATTTGGTACCCAAATCTTCAGTCTCTCAATCTCAAGGCATGGCTCTTGAAGAGTTAGAGTTTGCAGATCTGCATCTTTCTCAAGGGGTTCTGGATATTCTCAAAGCTTCTCGAAAGCCCTCCACCAGAAAGACTTATAACTCCAAATGGAAGAGATTCAGCATGTGGTGTTCTAAGAAGCATATTTCCCCAGATACTGCTGAATTGCCTAAGGTTCTGGATTATATGGTCCATCTTAATGGCCTAGGCCTCAGACCAGCTACTCTCAAGGTACACTTGTTAGCTGTTTCTGCGTTTCTGTCTGTGGGAAGTCTTCCTCGCTATCTTCTCATCCTGTGTTCCGTAAATTTTTTAAAGGATTGCTTCACACCAATCCTCCTTTTTGAGCCCCTGCCCCTACCTGGGATTTGAATGTTTGCATTGTGCAACTTATGCAACCTCCTTTTGAGCCTGTGTCCTCAGCAGAGCTTAAGTACTTGACTTGGAAAACTGTGTTCTTGGTAGCCATTACCTCTGCCAGGTGTATCAGTGAATTGCAAGCCCTGTCATTGGAACCTGATTTTATCTCCTTTCACAGGGATAAAGTGGTCCTTAGAAGGTTCTTGCCGAAAGTGGTTTCAGACTTCCATTCAAATCAGTCTGTCTCTTCCTGTTTTCTTTACTGGTCATTCTTCCTCAGGAGAGCGGAGGCTACACAGTTCAGATGTTGAAAGAGCCCTTAGTTACTACATAGAGTGTACCCGAGGGTCACAGGTTTGACTCCCTCCAGTTGCTCCTCACTTATGGAGAAGTGGGAAGTGGCAAACCTGCCACCAAGAGAACGATTGCCGGGTGGATTGTGTCTTGTATACAATTCTGCTATGAAAAACTGGTAAAGATTCCACCCTCAGGCCTGAGGGCTCACTCTACAAGAGGTGCAGCTGCTTCCCTGGCTGCTGCCAGGGATATCCCTCTCTTAGAAATGTATCAAGCAGCCACCTGGAAAAAACAGTCCATACCTTTACTAAGCATTACTCTCTGGATATCCAGGCTAGGAGTGATGCTTGGTTTGGCATAGCAGTACTTCAGAGCCTATTCCCAAAGTAAGTTCTGTCCCTCCTCCATGGAGGTACTGCTTGGTAGTCTGCGCTTGTCAGAATACAGCAAGACTTCAAGTTGTTTGAAGAAAGAATTACTTGCCTTACTTAGTAATTAAATTTTTTCTAATGGAGTCTTGCTGTATTCTGACCTCCCTCCCTGCCTCCCCTCTCAGAACTTGGTTTTGGGAAGTGGGTGGGCAGGTGCAGTGTTGCACCTCAGGGGTACTCCTTTTACACCCTCTTCTTTTGTTTGGGTGTTTATTTTATTATATTCCTGTTTGGTTTGGGTTTTGAGTTTTGGGTTTCCTGACTTGAGTCTTCTTTTTGGTAATCCAAAACTTTTTGTTGCCAGTTGGCTGTTAAACATTTTTTGTTTTACAATTTCCACATAGAATAGCTATTAGAGTGTTGCTTGTAAGAATCTGACGTTTAGCTTTCAAAGGGAAACAGACAGGGACATCAACCGAGCTTGAGCTCAGCATTCTATGCTCTGCATAGAAAGATTAACCCTCTGTTCTCCAGGGCAGTTTAAAGGCTGGGGCTAACTGCACTTGTCAAAATACACCAAGACTCCAATAGAAGAAATATAATTACTAAGGTGAGTAATTTTTTCTTTTATACTAGCGCTTTAACAGTTAATAACATCTATTTGCAGTCGCCTATTGACAATAGTGATCACAGCTCAATTAGTTTTTTCTCTTAAGCACACTCTCCATGTATCCAATACCTCCATGATTTATTGTATCAAAAGGCAGATCTTGATAGTATAAAGTGAATTGAATAGTGTAGACTGGGAATCTTTGTTCAATACTGTATGTATTGAGGATTACTATGATATCTTATCATAGTCACCAATTTGAGAAACAGCTATGTCCCTTCTGCAATAAAAAACCAAATCATCTAAGGAGCTCAAAAAACTCATCATGAAGAAAGACAGATGTTATGCAACTTATTTAAGGTCTCATTCGCCTTCAATTTGGAGTTCGTACTTAATTATTAAAAAAAAATGTAAATATAGTATTAGAAGGGCCAAAAGGAAGTGGGAGAATAAATTGGCACTAAATGCGTGTAAGGACAATTCCAAATCTTTCTATGCGTATATAAATTCCCTCAAAATATCCCTCTTGTCAGGTAGGCCCCCTCCAGATCAATGATTCTTTAATGATCCCTTGGACAGGACTAATATTTTCAGTACTAAACTATGTAATGTATTCCATAAAACTAAGGACTGTAATGTGACTGACTTATCCCTTGTCGAGTATTCAAGTTTCAGTATCAAAATCGGATGTTCATACCAAGTTACTCAACTTTAAAGGCAAAACTAGTGTCTCTCCTGATGACTTACCTGGTCACTTTTTGTATTTATTAGCTGACTGTTTATCGATACCACTTAAATTATTATAGGAGCATTGTTTGAATCACAGTTATGTGCCCTACCTGTGGAAAATGGCATATGTAGTGCCTATCTATAAAAAGGGTCCTAGAAACTGTTGGGAAAACTACAGACCTATAAGCCTCACATCCCCTATGGGTACAATATTAGAAAGCATAATTAAAGATTTAATCACCCCCTTCACTCAGATTGACAAGGAACAGCATGGCTTTAAAAATGGGAGGAGTTGCCTGACTAATTTACTGTGCTTTTATGAAGATTTAAGCTTAGTTAACAGATTCCCGTATTATAATAAATATATTTAATATATTGATTTTAGTGAGGCTTTCGATTCTCTTCTGCATTGGGCCCTATTGCAGAAATTACATGGTACAGGCATTAATTCGAATCTTGTTAGATGGATAGCAAATTGGTTAGATCAGCGTTCACAAGTACTGATAATAGTCATTTCTCCAATAGGGGTTTGGTTACTAGTGGGGTGCCACAGGGTTCCGTCCTGGGACTCTGTCTGTGTTTTATAGCTGGTATTATAAAATCTAGTTGTTCAAATACGGTCAAGTATGCTGATGACATTAAAATAGGCGGACCATGTGCTAATTTAGATTGAATTGCTTCTATTCAAAATTACCTGGATTATCTGTCTAAATGGATTTCTACGTCGGGAATGAAACTAGGAGGAGGGGAGGGTGGCCCTACAGGGGGACCTGGAGGCCCTGGAAAGGTGGTCTAGAAAGCAAAAGCTGAGGTTCAATGCAGGGAAATGCAGGTACTGCACCTGGGGAGCCAGACTTCTTACCCGGGCAAGTGTGCACTGACACTGGTGGGGGGGAATGCTACAAGTCTCGATGGCTGGAGAGGGACCCATGGTGGTGGTGGATGATGTCAAGATGAACAACTTGGAGACTTGTAGGAGGGCAGCGGCAAAGGCCAACGGGATGCTTGGATGCATTGCTAGGGGCTCACTTCCAGGCTGAGGGAAGTGATACTCCACTGTATAACTGCTTGGTGATGCCAGCACTCCTGTGTACTGTGTGCTGTTTTGAGGCCACATTTAAAGAGGGGACATTGAACTTCCGAGAGGGTCCAGAGGAGGGCAACCAAAAATGATTTGGGGCTTGGGGGATAGGACCTTTGGGGAGAGGCTTAAAGAACTACATGTGTACACATTGGAAGAGAGAAGGGACCAGGGGGACATGAGAGGTCTTCAGGTACATGAAGGGGGTAAATAGGGGAGGAGCAGTCAGGGTGCTCTGAAGGAAGGAGGGGGGCAACTAGAGGGCATGGATGGAAGCTGGAGGGGAGGAGATTCAGGGGAGAAAGTAGGAGGTGCTACTTCACTGAGAGGGTGGTGGAGCCATGGAATGTGCTGCCCAGGGGGCTGGTGGAGGCAGAAATGGTGGAGGGGTTCAAGAGTGGGTGGGACAGGTACAGGGGAAGGGTTCTGGAAGCAAAAACCAGTGCAGCGAGAATATCCGAGACTGGGAAGGGAGAAGCCAGAGAGGGAGAGGGGGGCAGCAAGGTCAGCTCCCAAGGTGGGGGCTGACCAAACGAGCAGACACGAAAGACCGTTGGTCCTGTTTTGCTGGCATTTTAGTATGACAAATGCAGAATCATTCATTTTGGTGCTAGCAATCCTAGGCATGTATATACTTCAGATAATCTGCTGTTAGTTGACTCAGTTGTTGAAAAGGACTTGGGACTTTGGATAAGACAACTTCCTCCCAAGCACTCAAATTAAAGAGGTTATCCTTAAGGCAAATCGGGTCATTTGGGCCATCAAACGGAACAGTAAATCTAGGGATAGTAGGGTTTTGATGCCTCTTTATAGAGCCTATGTCATTCCCCCATCTAGACTTTTCATCCCAATTGTGGTGTCCGTTTAAAAAAAAGTGCATCGCACAACTGGAAAAAGTTCAAAGGAGATATACAAAGATGGCTAGAGGTTTTGTAAATGTCCTTTATGAAACCCAGGGTTTTATTTAACTCCAAAAATTGATTAGCGTTTTGGTTATAAAAGTGCTGAAACATTGTGAAAATGTATAGCACTTGCCTCATTGTGTTTAACAAACATAACACTTCTAGAAAACTTATATAAATACTTTCTGTACAGTTAGCATTGTCCCAAGAAAAACACACTGCTAATCAGTTATTTAAAACCCTGAAACCAGATTAACCGTAGTGAACCTGATGCGCCTCTACATCAGGCGTTTGAGGGGTGACCTACTCCTTATGTACAGTATCATAAATGATTCATATTTAAAGAGGATAGCGAAGCAGGCAAGGAGGGGGGACAAAACCTTCTTTAGGTACGTTGGAGAAAGGAGGAGGGCACAGCATGGGATTGGAAGGAAAAGGTGGGGAAATGAAACAATACTGTAAGGTGACTTCGAAAAAGCAGAGGCATTAAACAGCTATTTCGCCTCAGTCTTCACGGAGGAAAGGGAGGGTAGGGGACCAGGATGGGGTGGGAGAGGTGACAGCCACAGGCAGGTGGCTGTGGCAGAATTCACTGCTGAAGGAGAAAGGGAAGAGCTGGGTAGACTTAGCATAGACAAGGCAATGGGCCCTGATGGAATACACCCAAGGGTTCTCAAGGAGGTGAAGGATGAACTGGTGCCGCATCTAGCAAGACTATTTAACTTGTCCTTGGTCACAGGGGTGGTGCCAATGGACTGGAAGAGGGCATAGGTGGTCGCACTACATAAGGGGCGGGCGGAAGGTTGAGGTCAAAAACTGCCGTCCTATTGGTCTTACCTCGGTGGTGGGGAAGGTAATGGAAACACTACTTAAGATCAGGTTGATAGAATACTTGGAGATGAATGGCATGCAGCATGACAGGCAGCATGGCTTCACCAAGGGAAGGTCCTGTCAGACTAACCTGATAGTTTTTCAATGGGGTGACACAGATAGTGGACCAGGGAGGAGCAGTATACATGGCCTATCTGGATTTCAATAAGGCCTTCTACACCGTTCCACATGGTGGAATGGTACATAAGCTGGACAGACTAGGGGTGGACAACAGGATCTCCAGGTGGGTGGAAAACTGGTTGAAGGGAAGGAGTCCGATGGTGGTGGTAAATGGGACACATTCCAGGGAATGGGCGGTGACCTGTGGGGTGCCACAGGGGTTAGTCCTAGGGCCAGTACTCTTTAACATCTGCGCTAGTGACCTAGCGGAGGGTCTGGAGGGATGGGTGTGCCTGTTCGCAGACGATACAAAGGTCTGTAATAGGGTGGATTCACCTAGTGGGGTGCAAGCTTTGAGGTGGGACCTGGAGAGGCTGGAGAGGTGGTCTGACACCTGGAAATTGAAGTTTAATATACAAAAGTGGTCGCTGATGCACCCGGGGAGGAAGAATAGGAGGGAAACTTACTCCCTTGGGGGTTTGGTGATTAAGGAGAAGGAAACAGAAGGGGACCTGGGGATTATCGCATGACATAAAGGTGGGCAGCCAGTGTAGCAGGGTGGTGGGAAAGGCAAATGGAATGTTGGCCTGCATTGCGAGGGGTTTTAATAGCAGGAAGAGGGAGGTGCTAATGCCATTATACAGAACCGTGGTTACTCCGTATCTGGAGTATGGGGTGCAGTACTGGAGGCTTCACCTACGAAGAGATGTTGAACTGATGGAGAGGGTGCAGAGAAGGGCAACCAAAATGGTATGAATGATGCAGGATGTACCCTATGAGAGAAGATTGAGGGGGCTGAATTTGTACCCTCTGGAGACTAGGAGGGAGAGGGGGGACCTGATTGAGACCTTTAAGTATCTGAAGGGAATAAATAAAGTAGAGGGTAACAGCTTGTTCAAATTGAAGCAGGGAGTGAACACGAGGGGACATAGCCTCAATCTGGAAGGTGGGCAATACAGAGGTAATGTCAGGGGGGCAGTTTTTCACGGAGAGGGTGGTGGAGGCCTGGAACAAACTGCTGGAGAAGGTAGTGGAAGCTGAAACGGTGGAGGGGTTCAAGAGGGCTTGGGATAGATTTAAGGGGTTGGGAAAAGAGGGTGGAAGCATAACAGAAGGGGGGGAGGTAGGGTGTTGGGCAGACTAGATGGGCCGTGGTGCCTTTCTCTGCAGTCACATTTCTGTGTATGTGTGTAATTATTCTAGGTTTCTGTTTCAAGGAAGTAACCTACAATCTCAGGGGACATCCTCTTCAACTGCAGTTAAAAACATTTAATCATCTTCCTCGTACGTTTTTCTATACGTTTCGTGTAATTAAACCATGGAATATCCTACCTATAGATGTGATTGTCAGCAGTTCCAAATCCAATTTTAAAACGAAGTTTGATAACTACATGGTTATCCAGATAGAATAAATTTATTACTAGCAATATGAGCAATCATGGGCTTTATTGGCTCTCTAGCTCGTCAACGATCTTAGTATGAATGTTCTTTGAAGTCAGGCATCCAAGAGACTGAATATGCACATTGTTTTTTCTCCCCTGATAAGCAGATTTATGTCTTCCTATGTGCAAAATGTTTTTATTTTTAAAAAGGTTGTCAGAAGTGTACCCCAGCCTTGTTTATTGACAAGTTCAAGTTCACTTGAAACTTGTCAATAAACAAAACTGGAGTGCACTCCTGACAACTTCTTTTAAACATATGCAGCACACACTATGCTTACTGTGGCGATTGGGCACTCCTGAGAAAGCAGTTTTAAGCATTTAAAGACCACTAAGAGTAGGGAGGAAACAAACCCTCTTCAGATCACTGCATATGTGCATAAATATTGACACTTTTTTTTTTCTTGTGACTTAGCAGTAAAGCTGCATAGCTTGCAAAACAGGGAGGGGGAATCCTGTTACATCTTTATCACCTAAAGAAAGTAGCATTAGCCTTCAGTGATGTATTTTTAATCCAAGCAGCTGTTTCAAACCATATTCCTTGCCAGTTTTGCAGTTGGCGCACTTCAATAAAGATGGTAGCCCTAGCTGTCCCCCCCAACCCCCAGGACATTTGTTAAACTTCATGTGTTACAGGGGAATGTTATAAATTTCCTTGGCACTGATTTTGCCTTACTTGGGTGTGTTCTGTTGATCGCCCAGGCTTGGGCTTGAAATTCTGTCTGTGGTACCTTGAAGTCAGTCACCCCATATCTGACCCTGGTAACCTTCCAGTCCTGTCACCTTCCTTACCTTTAGTAGCCACTGAGGAGGGAGATAAGTTACAAAGGTAATAAAATAAAAAAAAAGTCATTTGTCAAGGTAAAAACCCGTCTGAATACAGGACAGTCGCTAAAAGGAAAACAGAAGGGCATCTCTAATATAAAAGTTTGCTATCACCTTATGGAATAGAAACGCTGCAGCCTTCCCAGTGCAGCTTTACTTACCCCACATTTTTCTGTACATAGCTCTCTCATTTTCTGACTCCCTTGTCTTTAAGTCTGGGTTTGTATGTAGTCCCCCATCTGTGTTCTTTTAAACGTTACAACCAGTGACATCGGTTGGAATTGGTTTGTGGTGATGCTGCTTTTTGTATGGGTTGCCGCTCTGAGGCAACCTGAGCACATTGAGGAGCTGTTCAGTTAGGGCTTGGGGGCAGACCATGCCTCTACCAGGATCAATGGCAGAAGCTGCTGACGTATTCTAACAGATTGTCACTTGTTGGGGATTTATAGTAGTGTAGTGGGGGAGAGGAGTACATACAGAACTGGCTTTTAATTCCAGGGAGATGGAAAATGAAATGTATTTAAAAAAAAAAAAAAAAAAAAATGTCCAGAAAGAGAACAAGGGAGTTCCGGTGGCAGTGGGCAAGTAACAAGCATTTGACAGCGTGAAACCCAAACCCTACAAAAAGCTCCAAAAACATTTAAACTGAGACATAGCAAAACAGGACTGCTTTACAGGAGCGTCATATCCCGATGGGTAGGAAGAAATGAACGGCACCGGCAACTGCAATCTGTGAGCCTGAAAAAAAGTTTGCCAGAACAGCCTATACTACAGATACCATCAAGCATGGCCTCTGACCACGAGGTTGCCCAGCAACTGACAAATGTAGGTATCTTAATGGAATTGAGTTCCGATTGGAGGTCTGGGACTTCAAAAAATACCTCCAAGCTGAATTAAGCAAAGTAGATAAAAAGGTCCAGATCTTGGAAACTAAGGTCAGGGCTAGTACACAAAGGATCTGAAACAAAGGAAATGGGCAGCCACATCGAGGGATTGCTGAGGGAATTACTACAGCTTGGCCTGGCATATCCAATCGACATCAAGCGGGCACACCCAGGCAGTACTACCAAAACCAAAAAGTGCTTTGGTGTCCGAAGTCAATAATTATAACATAACATTTCTGAGCTATACCACAAAACAGGACCTGCTCATCGTGGCATAGAAAATGAGCCAAGTTATGTACAACAGTAAACAGTTCTGTTTTGATAATTAGTCCCCAAACATAGCAAACAAGAGGAGAGCATATTCGACTATTTTTAAGGCCCCTGGAGCACAAAAGTTGAAATTTCAGAAAGAGAACAAGGGGCAAGTTTAAAATGAATTTGGAATGCCCTTTTTTTTTTTGTCTCATTCAGTGTTCCCCATTCATGTAGAGATATACGTGAAACGTGAGGAATCAAGAAGTTAAGGTACATCACCAAGACTGGGGGAGTACATGTATGCAAGGAAATCATTGACTCCCACATACTTCACCCGGAAGAGAAGGCTGCATTCACAAACTGTACCCTCAAAAACTGCCATGGAGAGTACAAAGCACCCCCAAACAGCAGAGCATCATGGGAACTCTGGTCCCATTGAAGTAGGTTGGGTCTGTATCTGCCCAGTAAATTGTGGTTTCCCACCTTTCCCCTTTTGTTTATATTCTTGCCTCTCGTCCTCATCCTGCAAATTTCTTCTCTTTGCTCACATTCAGTAGGTGGAATGCAAAATCACAGTTCCATTGGTAGAATATTCATGTCCCAATGTACAGACACACAACAAAGGGCTATTGTGGAGCCAGAGCCTCAGTGTGTGTGGTAGGGTAAGCAGCTAGAGATACACAGGGAACATTCTAGCTGGCATCATGTAGCAACAAACACCATTTTTATCAACAGCTATATGAAATTACTTATGTACAGCAGTCATTTGCTACACATCCAATTTCACAGAGCGTGATTGTACAGTTGCTTCACACGAGCTTTAATGCTGCACGTGGTTTTACGTACTGCTCCCCCAGTTAATGTCCTAGCAGTTGCTACACAAACATTTTTGAATAAATGCTCTGACGGTAGTTTTTCATGGTCGGCAAAAAGAACACTAGTGATAACTGTGAGTGGTACTTTATTTTTTTACTTTGTTTATAGTGTATGGTTGAACAGTGTTCTAGGTCGAAATCCATACCTAGAACAAATCCCTAGAACAACATTGTGCTGCAGTAGCTATGCCATCTAGTTTGTTGTGCTGCATTAGATAATGTAGCTAATGCAGCATAACTTGGAACATGTTCGCGAATGTGCGTTCTGATAACCTCCGCTCTCCAGAAAATTGACATGGTGGCGAGAGCTGGCCCAGGAAGTGAGCAGCAATGAGAACGCAAAAGTAAGGACACCTACTTTAATTTGAGTGGCCCATTCAGTATAAAAGACAGTGTATAAGCGCTCATTCACAAGGATATTTTTCATTCGAGACGTTTCGGTGGTAACGAGACCTTTCAAGCTGCGCTCTCAAGGTCTCCTGTTACCATGGAAACTTCTTGAGTAAAAAATATCCTTGTGTGAGTGCTCATATAGTATTCTGTATATGTTGTGGTGAGCTGAGAATTTTTATTTTTAAGGGAGTTTTATTTTAAGGGCCTAGTTGAAGTTTTTAATGGATAGTTCTTGGTGTAGGGGGTTGGCTTTGCTTATAAAGTGATGTGGCTACTAACCAGGCCCAGTCCTAAGGTGTGCAATTATAGTGATGTACTTGCACACCTTAGAGGGCCTGTTAGCCAACAGTGAGTGTTCATTTTTTTTTTTTTGTTTCGTAAATTAAAGTTCTAATGCAACAGGTGAAATATCCACAATTTGGTATTCCACCTTACTTCAGGTACAGTTGTTGGCTAAAGAAATGGCAGTTCCTGGTGCACTTGAATTTATACGGGTGATTAGTGGTGCAGTGGGATGATATTCAGCTTGGAGTACCAGAGTGATGAACAGTGATATTCAGACAGAAATCTGGGATGCAAAATGCTATCACTATGCATTGAGACTGCTGGTTATGTACAAATAACAGCACGTTTTACTTTTAAAAAAATGGTTCTTTTTGCCTACACTTGCTACAGGCAGTCTGCCCAACTAACAAACTCTAAAACATTTTCTAATGTTTCTGTTTTCATGGTATTTTGTAATTTTTTTGCTAGTTTTACAGACTCTCACAAGGCACACCTGCTTGGATTTGGGAAAGGGGTGGGGGCAGCACCATCTGCCATTGGTTACTTCGCCTGATGCTTTTATTTATTTATTTAACAAATTGGAAAGACCTCTGAGCCAGAGGCTCTTTTACTGAGGTTCCACGTCCAGTCACAAGAACAACAAATTACAATGGTTTCAGTAAGTAGAACAACATGAGGAAAGTAATTAAACAAAAGAATAATATGGCAAGATACATTTTGTGTCAAGTGCAGCCAGTGGCATCCTCTGAAGAGGGGTGGAAGGGATTACAAGGAGAGAAGGATAGGGGGCGAATTGGGGGGTGGAATGAGCAAAATAAGAGCAAGGAGGGAGCTGCCACTCTTCAGTATCTTCATCAGTGACATTGCAGATGGACTGGAGGGTAAGGGTTATTTGTTTGCAGATGACACCAAGATCTGCAACAGAGTAGATGATCCAGATGGGGTGGGCAGAATGAGAAGATATCTGGATGAACTAGCAAAATGGTCGGAAGAGTGGCAACTGGGGTTTAACGCAAAGAAGTGCAAGATTGTGCAGATAGGGAAGAGAAACCTGAAGCCACCTGTAGGCTGGTAGGGGAGTTGCTGGCAGTCACAAGGGAAGGAAGGAAGAGACTTGAGCATCATCATCACTGATGACCTGAAATCATCCAAGCAGACCACTAAAGTAGTAGGTTAGGCTAGGGGGATGTTGGGGTGTATTAGTAGAGGTATCACAAGTCGTAAGAGGGAGATAATAATTCCTCTTTACAAGATACTGGTTAGGCCCCATCTGGAGTACTGCCTGCAGTACTCCGAAGTAGCCACACCTTCACAAGGACATTAACCAAATTGAGGCAGTCCAGAGAAGGGCAACCAAAATGGTGCAGGGACTGCATCAGAAAACAATATGAGGGCAGATTAACAGAGCTTAGTAGCTCCTTGGCATCCACTGGTATATTGGTGCAGATGTCCCTAGAGTGGGTGAACCATGGGGCACTTGCTCCCCGCTAGCGGAAACTGATTTCACATTCTCCAACCTATTAGCGGAAGGCAGATCCCCTCTCTGGGCTCTCTGCAGTCTTGACCTGAGGTGCTTTTGGTGCTATGCATGTCTGGTCAAGAGATATGGCCGCAGGGTGCGCGCCAGGGATGGCTCCCCTTCCCTAAAACATCTCCTATGGCTACTCCTGGTGACCCTAGCACTATTAGGTGACATCGAGCTAAACCCTGGCCTGCCTTGCCAAATGGCCTCTGCTGCTCTGGGCGGAATGGCGGTCAAAGAGCTAAAAATAGCCCATCTCAGTATTGTTAGCATCCTGCCCAACCTGGCTGAACTACTGGCTTGGGTCACCCACCACACCCCTGATATCCTAAGAATAACAGAAACCTGGCTTAAACCTACCATACCAAACTCCGCATTTGCCCTCCCGGGCTATGACCTCCTCAGGCTTGATCGCCCAGGAAAAAAGAGGGGAGGGGTGGCATCTTGGTATTATAAAAGCCATCTTAACTTGTCAGTGTTACCCTGTCCACAACCTGTGCAGTCCCCTTGTGAGTTCCTGCACACGGTGCTGTTGCTCGGGATGACCAGAAAGATGCACGTTGTGTTCACCTACAATCCCCCAAGGGGCGGCCTGGAGGGGCTGTCCGCCCTCCTGGATACTGTAGGTGCTGTGACCCGACATAATGAACTAATTATTCTAGGTGATCTCAACCTAAACTGGCTTGGTTGCAACTCTAAAGCATATGAACCACTCCTTGCTGGTCTCTCCCTGTCACAACTGATTAAGGAGCCTACTAGATGCCCACCCAATGGTAGAGAGAGCTCTCTCCTGGACTGGGTCATGACAAATCGACCAGAGAGGATTAGCTCGTCGGGCTTCCTCTCTGACTCCATCTCGGACCACTCCCCCGGTACGGGGTGTGGAAGACTCCTTCTCTGAAAATCCCACATAAAATTATCCAGGTCCGAGACTACTCAAGGTTTGATCTTGGCTCCTACCATGCTGATCTGCAGCACGCTGACTGGTCAGCAGTATGGAACGCACAGGACTCCTCATCAGCAGCCAGTCACTTCCTCACTGTGTTCAGGGTGCTGCAGGATAAACATGCCCCCCTCATCAGACGGAGGGTCAGGGGCTCGGCGACAGTGGCTGCAGGACAGTCTGCTAACCCTTATGAAGTACAGAGATAAGTGCTGGGCAAAATTCAAGGCCACGGTAGAACAGGCCGTATTTCTGCAGTACATGATGCTCAGAAATCGGTGTAAGAAGGCTATTAGGGCCGCCAAAGGGGAATTTTGCAAATCTGTGCTGCTGCGCACAGCTAGGGACCCCAGGAGGTTCTGGAGAAACATTAAGAATATAGTTAGTGGGACCCCGTGGGTGAGACCTCGGATATGATCATAGATGATGTCAGTTGCAACAACTCCCTGACCATCGCAAATGCATTCAACCAATACTTCTTGGACCTATCTACCTTTACCTCGTCACTCCCCCATGAGGGAGGGGAGAAGGGTGAAAAATGGGCCGCACCATCCTCATCTTACCCGCCCCTTCTTTTTAAGGCGGTGCAAGAGGTGCAGAGACTGCTCTCGGGTATCTCCCACTTCTCGAGTGCTGGACATGATGGATTGGAGCCGAAACTTCTGAGTCTTGGTGCCAGTGAGATTGCCCCCATGGTAACCCATATCTTCAGTCTGTCCCTGTCGTCAGGTGTCATTCCGGAAGTATGGAAAGTTGCCAGGGTGGTCCCAATACTTAAACAAGGAAACCCCAAACTCATAGAAAACTACCGTCCAATATTCATACTGTCAGCGGTCAGCAAACTTCTCGAGAAGGTCGCGGCAGGGCAACTCTCTGAGTACTTGCAGTCTCATGACCTGTTGTCCCCTGAGCAGCATGGCTTTAGGAAAGGGCACAGCACAACTTCTGCCCTTGTCACGGTCTCATCTTGGATCAGAGTGGCTATGGACCAAGGCAAACTCTCTGGAGCCATCTTTATAGATCTGTCTAAGGCCTTTGAGCTTGTTGATCACACCATGCTCTCCACCCAGCTCAGCTCATGTGGTCTATCACCTGAGGTGCTCAACTGGTTTTCCAACTATCTAAGCGGCAGACAGCAACTTGTTAAGTATGGGAAGGAGTTCTCGGACACTATCCCTGTTACCATAGGTGTCCCACAAGGCTCCATCTTGGGGCCCTTGCTTTTCTCCATATTCGTGAACAAACTCCTGGCTGCTGCTATCCATTGCAAGCTTATCCTTTATGCAGATGACCTGGTCATCCTGACTCACTCCCCTGAGATAGGGGTCATAAATCCCACCTGAGCGAGGACTTGAGGAACATCCAATCCTGGATATTGTCACATAAGTTGGTTCTAAATTTCAGGAAAATCCAGGCTATGCTCTTTGGGTCTCAGGCCAAGATTAAGGCCGCCCCTACTCCATTGTGTGTTTTTGGTGTTGATGGGGTCAAGATCCCAGTTACTGACGACTTTAAATACCTTGGGGTGACGCTGGACCAGCAGCTTGACCTTGGCCGCCACATTCAGAATATTTGCAAAACTGTAAACTGCAAACTAGGTCTGGCATACAGAGCAGAAAGTAATCTTATTCCGGCAGCTCGGATTGCACTTGCCAGAGGGGTGCTCCTACCCTCGCTCTGCTATGGGCTCCTCTTGTTTGCCCGCTCATCCAGAGTCCACCTCACTAGGTGGTCCACTGCCTACAATAATGTCTGACGCTTCACGCTGGCTGCCCCCTGTCTCACTCGCCATTGCAGGCTAAATTGGCTCTCACACGCTAACCACATAGACTTCGTCTTAGGGTGCTTCACCGGAAAGGTCCTTGGCACTGGCACCCCTCCAGGGCTTGTGAAATTTCTTGTCCCGTCTGTCTTCTCCTCCTACTCCCTCAGGTCCCAGGGACAGGCCCTCCTCAAGACACCGGCTACACGGACTCAAATGGGTGGGCGGGACTTTGCCTGCATTCGCTCCCAGACTGTGGAACTCCTTCCCTGCCCAGGTCCGTGCGTGCACTCCACAGATGTCCTCCGTTCTCCCTGTGTAACCATCTCAACTTGCCTCAGCCTGTGGCTGCCCAAACCCCATGAATTGATCCATCACAGCACTCCTCTGCTCTGGAGCTACTCCTGGACAAAGACCAGACTCCCAAGAGGTTGCTAGCTGTATATAGTGTCATCTGAAGGATTTCGATACTGTGCCCTGGAACTGCTCTTGGCTTCCATAAGGTGTTTATGTTGTTATGTTAATACTGTATAATCTATGCCTTACCACGCTCGTACGCTGTGTTGAATCTGTAACATTACTGCTCTTGTCTCCCACAAAGTGTTTATTTTTGTGATCTTAATACTGTGTAATCTATGCTTTGCCATGTTTCGTATGCTGTGTTGAATCTGTATCCTCACGTGAACTGTAACATGTCTAATTTACTAACATACTAAAATGCCAGCAGAATAGGCCTAATGGTCTTTCGCGTCTGCTCGTTTGGTCAGCCCCCACCCTGGGAGCTGACCTTGCTGCCCCCCTCGCCTTCTCCCTTCCCAGTTCCGGATATTCTCGCTGCATTGGATTTTGCTTCCAGAACCCTTCCCCTGTACCTGTCCCACCCCCTCTTGAACCCCTCCACCAGCCCCCTAGGCAGCGCATTCGATGGCTCCACCACCCTCTCAGTGAAGTAGCACCTCCTCCTTTCTCCCCTGAATCTTCTCCTCCCTCCAGCTTCCACCCATGCCCTCTAGTGGCCCCCTCCTCCTTCCTTCGAAGCACCCTGACTGTTCCTCCCCTATTTATCCCCCCTTCATGTACCTGAAGACCTCTTTCAAACACCATGAAGTCTTGCTATATTATAACAAAAGCAGTCAGCCACTGCAGCTGAACTGCCCCGGAGAGGAAGGAGTTAACTCCAGAGGATCTGAGTTCTCACAGGCATGTGCGCAAAAGCTCTACCTGGCAAGTTTTAAATGAAACTGTCAGATTCTTTACTCCGCTTCACTGAACAGTCGCTCGAGGATCAGCTTCTTCAGCTCGGTTCATTCTTGGTTCAAGCGGTATTTTTGAGTTCATTTGAACCGCAAAAGTTATTATTTTACCGTATTTCGGTTAAAAGCTCTATCTGGTAAACCGTAAATATGAATTTAAAGTCTGTGGAAAGTTAATTATCGGTTCGGTTTTGAACGATCGGTTTATTTCAACATTTAAAGTGTTGGTTGGGTTTTTAGAGTCGGTTCCGGTTCTTATCGGTTCTAAAAACCTGAATTTTAATAGGTTTTCAAATAACCGCTACGGTTAGGAACCGATAAGAGTGTCTTGCCTAGCACTGCCATCAAAGGGCAAGATTTTGGATAGGCTGGCATTATGTCTGAAAACCAAAAGAAAACCGGGCCCACTGGTTTCAACACTGTGGTGTCTGTGGGAAAGCCTTTGCCAAGGCTGAACCACACACCACTTGTGTCTATTGTCTGGGGCTGACCACCTCCTGTCAGACTGCCAGGTGTAAAAAATTTCCTGCAGCCACCCTGGAGAAGAGATTGGGCGGCTCAGGGGAGCAGGAGACCAAAAAGTCAGCTGACCGGATGGCCAGCCCGGTCCAGCACCCACTGGACTCAGAGGGAGTGCCCTCTGACCAGGGCCAGACTTCTTCGGCAAAGGAAGGCTGGTTCAGAGGAACCAGTCCCAGTTAAAAAGACAAGGAAATCAGTAGGTTTGGAGTCCAAAATTGTGTCTCCAACTGCTGCAGAGATAGCTAAAGCCATTCAGATTGTCAGTCACTGTCTCAGGGACCTGTCGAGACCACCAACAGTTGGTAAAGGTTGGTTCATTCAGTTCAGTGGTTCAGGAGTATGATGTTGAGTTTTATGAACCACAGAAGGAGAGAGAATTTGATCAATATGTGTGGCTGGGAGGGTCTGGGCGTGCCCATTGAACGGACATTTCTCCAGACAGACCTTTAGAATCTCCTCCTATTCTGTCTGAGTCCCTTCTCATTTTATGTTTTACAAAAGGTTGCAGAAACCCTCCAGCTTCCTTTAGAGGAGGCTGTGGATGAGCAAGAGGAGCCTGATTATGTAGAAATGATGGATATACCAGAGTCTAGGAGGTTGTCTATTCCTTTGCATAAGTCATTTAGGAAGCAAACAACAAAGATTTTAAAAAATCCTCATTCTGTCCCTCCTGTAGATTAAAAAATGGACAGAAGGTATACTTTGTCAGGCTCTGATACAGACTTCCTCACTGAACAGTGTAGTCATGTAGGTGTGGTACAAGCTGCAGCCTGTGACAAGGCTAATATTCCCCTGGCCTCGCATCCTCCTGATAAAGATTCCAGGAAGATTGATGCCATGGCAAAAAAACAGTATATGGCAGCTTCTTTGGGACTCAGGTAGGCAAATTATATGGCTTATGTAGCCAGATATCAGAAATCTAGGTGGGACACAATATTGCAGTTAGCCAAGCAGGCCCATGGCCAGCTGGCTAGTGAATTGGAACAGGTGGCTGCTGATGGCATTGAAGCCTCTAAAGTTCAATTTCATACTGCTGTTGATGTTAATGATGTCTCCTCTAGGGTCATCACAGAATGTTATGCTGGTCCAACTTTAAGCAGAATTGCATGGTGCCGAAAGGCCTCTCACACAGTTTGCAAAGGGTGCTAACAGAAGACATAGACACGTGTTTCGTCCTACCAGGACTCATCAGTATGCCTCGTCTGTCTGACACCCCAGTGGAATGGACCAGCTACCCCTAAGCCAGTGTGCCTGGGATATATTGTGGTGAACCCATTAAAATAAAAAACTATTTAAAAGACAAAGAACCTCTGTGCGTAAACACTGAGGCAAGGGCAATATCCCAGGCACACTGACGCAGGGTAGCTGGTCCATTCCACTGGGGAGTTATCAGACAGACGAGGCATACTGATGAGTCCTGGTAGAATGAGCTCATGTCTATGTCTTCTGTTGCTACCCTTGCAAACTATGTGAGAGGCCTTTCGGCACCATGCAATTCTGCTTAAAGTTGGACCAGCATAACATTCTGTGGTGATTTGCATATGCAGCCCATGATGCTTTGCATTGTGGGGGGCATGTGTGATTTTGTATTCTCTAGGGTCATGGCCACTTCTGTAGCTTTCCGTAGGTTGGCATGGCTCAGATGCACTAATCTGTCCCAAGATACTCAGTCAAAGGCTATGGATTTTCCTGTAGTGGGAAACTCTCTGTTTGGGGAACAAATAGAAAACTATATGAAAAAGATGGATGAATACAGAACTACCTACAAAAGTGCCCAGGCTAAGGAGGAGGCATGCCACGCCACAAGGCATGCTTCAGAGGTAAGGGCAGGCCTTTTCACCAATTTCAAGCCTCCTCTGCTGTTGCGCAGAGGGTTTCTTCAGAGGCAGGGTAGACGAGGCTACAAGTAAACCGTCCCCTCCCTCAGCCTAAGGCTGCTGTCAAGCAGGCACCCTGATGGGGTGCCCAGGGCCGAGTCTCCTGTACCAGTGGGGGCAGGTTGGCATTTCAGCCAGAACTGGCTGTCCTTAACCGGACAGATGGGTTCTGGAGGTAATAAACCAGGGTCTGATTCTCAGCTTCAAACACTTTCCAAGATGAGAGCCAGACATTTCCCTACAAATCCTTCAAAGACTTGCTTTGGAAGCACAGGTTCTTCTCTTCTGGACTGCCAAAGCAGTGGAAAGGTTCCTCCTTGCCATCAAGGCGAGGACTTTATTCAAGATACTTTCTTTCCCAAAAGACAGGAGAATGGCGGCCCATTCTAGATTAAAGTACCTGAACAAGCATCTTTTGAAAGCAAAGTTCAGAATGTTGACTCTGGCAATGATATTGCCTTCTCTAAGGCCAGGGGACTGGCTAGCTTCCCTGGACCTCAAGGATGCCTATTTTCATGTCCTGATCAGGCCTTCTCACCGAAAGTACCTCAGGTTCGAACTGCCCTCAGGCCATTACCAGTTCAGGGCAATGCCTTCGAACTTACCTCTCGCCAAGGGTATTCACAAAATGTCTCGCTGTGGTAGTGGCTCACTTGAAGGCAAGGGGTTGCTGTGTTTCCCTACCTGGACGACTGGCTCATTGTGGGTCAGTCTCAGGTCAGGTAAATCCACTTGCAAGTCACCCAGCAGCTTCTCCTTCCTAGGATTCCTGCTAAATTTACCAAAGTCAGTTCTGGAACCAGTTCAGGTCCTAACTTTCATAGGTGCAGAATTGAACACAAAGTTAGCCAGGGCATTTCTTCCCTCGGGAAAGGGTAGACAGACTCATGGCCTGGCATCCTCCTTTACCCTGCGATTCTCTCGACCAGCAGGCATTTTCTGCAACTCCTGGGGCACATGGCTGCTTCCACAGCTGTAGTGCAAGGGCAAGATTCCAGATGAGGGACATCAGTTCCATTTGAAGGCCTATTGGTCTCAAAGGAAGGACCCCTTACCAAATTGGTCCCAGTGACTCAACTCTGATCCTGGCCCTCCACTGGTGGCAGACCAAAAGCAATCTAAGACAAGGGGTTCCCTTCATTCCATTTCCCACTCCTCACCCTCACCACGGATGCCTCCCTGTTGGGTGAGGAGCTCACTGGCGACCTGTCCACTCAGGGAGTGTGGTCTCCTCAGGAATCTCTGCTCTACATCAATCTTTTGGAACTCAGGCTGTCTTTTTTAGCTCTTGGTGTTTTCAGTTTCTGTCAGAACAAAGTGGTCCAAGTCAGGACAGACAACACCACCACAATGTGGTACATCAACAAGCAAGGGGCACTCGGTCTTCAGCCTTGTGCACCAGCAATGAAGTTGTGGTCTCTGGCTTACTCCTGAACACCTCCCTGATAACCAGTTCATCTCCCAGGAAGGACAATGACCTGGCGGATGCCCTCAGCAGAATTTCTCAGGGCATCACGAATGGGCTCTGAATCCACAGGTGCTGGGGTCTGTCTTTGCCAGATGGGGCACCCCTCAGATAGATCTTTTAGCAGCCCAGACAACACCAACTTCCTCTATTTTTGTTGCAGGCCTCCAGTGCTGGGCTCCAGTCCCTCTGGGCGCCTTTCTGTGGACTGGAAGGGAGTTCCTGTATGCCTTTCCCCTTTCCTCTTCTTTCAGGGTGCTAGTGAAAATCAGATCTCAACCCTGCAAGTGATTCTGATTGCCCCAGATTGGGCCAGACAGCCCTGGTACCCTCTGCTTCTGTCCTTGACAGTCCACCTGCCCTGAGCCTGCCCAGAGTCCACGACTTTGCTGGCCTGTGCAGGGGTGTGTGTATCGGACCTCAAATCCTCCATCTCAAGGCCTGGCTCTTGAGGAGTTAAATTGCTTGATTTACACCTTTCTTAAGGTGTCATAAGATATTAAAGGCTTCAAGGAAGCCTTCCACTAGAACCACTTATAATTCTAAGTGGAAGAGTTTTCCATCTGGTGCTCTGAGGGCAGATTGTTCCAGAATCTGCTGATCTTCCCATTCTACTGGACTATTTGGTCCATTTAAATTCCCTAGGCCTTGGGCCAGCTACATGAAGGTTCATCTGGCAGCTGTCTCTGCTTTTGTGTCAGCAGGGAAGCCTGCCTCCTTTCTTCTCACCCTGTGTTCTCCAAGTTTTTTAAAGGGTTACTTCACACTAACCCCTTTTAGGAACCAGCTCCTGCCTGGGACCTGAATGTTTGTATTGCTCAGTTAATGCAGCCTCCTTTGAGCCTCTGTCCTCAGCAGGCTCAAGTATCTAACTGGAAAACTGTTTTCTAGTGGCTATCACTTCTGCCAGGCATAGAGTGAATTACAGGCCCTGTCGGTGGAAAGATTTTATCTCTTTCCACAGAGATAAGGTAGTCCTCAGGACTAATAGAAAGTTTTGCCTAAGGTGGTTTCAGATTTCCACCTGAATCAATCCATCTCTCTCCCAGTATTTTTCACTGAGCATTCTTCCTCAGGTGAGAGGAGACTGCACAGCTTGGAGCGTCAAAAGAGCCTTAAGCTACTATTTGGAATCCCAAAAGGTCACAGGATTCGAATCCTCAACTCTTTCTTACTTATGGCGAAGTTGGCAAAGGAAACCTGCCACTAAGAGGACAATTGCAAGGTGGATTGTCTCTTGTGATCCAATTTTGTTACAAAAACTGGGTAAAGAACCCCTCAGGACTGAGGCCCTCCACCAGGGGTACAGCTGCGTCTCTAGCGGCTGCTGGAGACATTCCATTCTGGAGTTGTCAAGCTGCTACCTGGAAGACAGTTCACACTTTACCAAGCATTATTCCCTGGATGCCAGTCCAGGAGAGATGCTCTGGTTTAGCACAGCTGTGCTTAGAGCCTATTTCCTAAGTAGGTTCTGACCCTCCTCCATGGAGGTACTGCTGTGTAATCTGCTTTTGTTATAATATAGCAAGACTTCATGGTGTTCGAAGAAAAAATTACTCACCTTAGTATTGCTTTTCTTCTCATGGAGTCTTATTATTCTCTTTCCACCCTCCCTCCTGCCCCTCTCAGAACTTCTACTTGGGTGAAGTGGTAGGTCAATTGCAAGCACTGTGTCATGCCATTGTAGTTGTTTCCTTTACCTCTTTCCTTTAGGGTTAGGGAACTAGGTTGTTTTGTTTAGGTTATATATAGACCCCTTCCTGGACTTGAGTCTTGGGGGAAGGGGTTCTATTGGTGCTTGTCAAAGGGTGGTAAGCGAACTATAATACCATTATTCATTGTTATTATGGCTATTGGTGTTTCTTTTGTTGTTTTATATTGTTGTTATTACTACTAGTAGGTAGCCATTTGGCTAGTGTAGAGTTTTCCACACAGACTTGTTGTTTAAGGTTACTCGTAAAGATCTGACAGTTTCATTTGAAACTTGCCAGATGAGAGCTTTGGCACAGCGCCCTAGCTGAAGAACTCAGATCCTCTGAGTTAACTCCTTCCTCTCTCGGGCAGTTCAGCTGCAGTGGCTGACTGCTTTTGTTATAATATAGCAAGACTCCATGAGAAGAAAAGCAATTACTAAGGTGAGGTAATTTTTTCATCATCTCCCCAGTCCCTTCTCTTCCAGTGTGTACATATTTAGCTCTTGAGGCCTCTCCTCCATGGGTCCTGTCCCCCAAGCCCCAAATCATTTTGGTTGCCCTCCTCTGGACCCTCTCCAGGAGTTTAATGTCCCTCTTTAAGTGTGGCCTCCAAAACAGCACGCATGTACTAGGGGTGTGGCCTCACAAGCAGTTATGCAGAGAGAGTATCACTTCCATCCTTCTGGAGGTGATCCCCCTTGCGATGCATCCCAGCATCCTGTTGGCCTTGGCTGCTGCCCTCCTACAAGTTTCCGAGTTGTTCATCTTGACATCCACCACCACCCCCAGGTCCCTCTCAGCCATAGAGACTTGTAGCATTTCCCCCTCAGGGTGTACACTTGGCCCGGGTTTCTGGCCCCCAGGTGCAGTACCTTGCATTTCCCTGCATTGAACCTCATCTTCCACTTTCTAGACCATCTTTCCAGAGCCTCCAGGTCCCCCTGTAGGGCCACCCTTCCCTCCTCCCCATCCACCACCGCCCCCAGTTTTGAGTCTCTGCAAGAGACTCATCTCACTCCTGATACCTGTCCTTATGTCAGAGACGTAGGCATTGAGCAGGAGGGGCCCAAGGACTGATCCCTGTGGGACCCCACTAATGACCCTCCTTGGGGATGAGACTATCCCGCCAACTACGACCCTCTGGGTCCAGTCCTGGAGCCCATTGCCTATCCATCTGGTTCCCCACCCCCATTCCTCCCTGCTTATCCAACAGGCCCTCATGAGGAACAGAGTCAAAAGTCTTGCTGAAGTCTAGAAAGAGGACGTCCACTGGTCTACTCAGCTCCAAGGCACTCGTCACCCAGTCATAGAACTCCACAAGGTTTGTCTGACACGATTTTCCCGGGACGAATCCATGCTGTCTATCGTCCAGGCACCCTGACTTTTCCAGGTCCCCCCCAGCCTCTCCTTGACAATGCCCTCCATCACCTTGCCCACCAGCTTGATGTCAGACTGACAGGCCTGTAGTTCCCTGCCACCTCCCTTGATCCCCCTTTGTGGATAGGCTACTATCGCCGCTTTCCAGTCCTTGGGCACACCCCTGTCCTCAGAGATGGTGAAAAGCTCCATGGGGTTTCCATGGGACATCCATAAGTTCCTTCAGCACTCTGGGATGTAATTTATCCGGCCAGTGCTTTCTCCGTGTTAAGGGACCTGAGGCTTCCCTCACTCTCTCTGCTGTGATTTCCACCTCAGCTACCTCTTCTCCTGCTTAGCCTTACCCCTCTTGCCAGTGATGCCTCCCCTCTCCCAGACCAGCCAATCGGTAGGGTCCCCCCCCTCCTCAGTATGTCTCCTCCCTTGTGATGCAGCACCCCCATTTTCCTTGGTGAAAACTGAGGTGAAGTACTCATGTAGTACCTCAGCCTGCTCCCCCGGGTCTTGTGCCCATCTCTCCCCTGTTTTACTTCTGCTAATCTGCCCCTTCACCCTGAGTTTTTCCCCAATGTATCTAAAGAACCCCTTGTTCCCTCTCCTAATTTCCTTGGCCAGGTTCTGTTCCTTCCTTGCCTTAGCCGCCCTCACCACCCTAGTGGCCCTTCTAGCCATCAGCTCGTACTCCCCTCGATCCCTTTCACTCCTTGAGCACTTGAATTGCCTATAGGCTGCTTTCAAACAACATGAAGTCTTGCTATATTATGACAGGTGCAGTTTGTCCCACCATTAGAACTGCTCCGGAGGTGAAAGAGTTAACTTCCATGCAGAGCATGGAGCTTAGAGCGCGAACTCGGTTAAAGAAGCTCTATTAGGGTGGTTTCAAACCGAAACAGTCAGATTCTTTACTCCGCCTCACTGAACAGTGCTCAGATTCCTCCTGCTGCTGACTTTCATTTCCTCGGTTTAAAGCGTCTCTTCGGTTGAATTTAACCGCGATATTATTTATTTTAACATAAACCGATCGGTTCAAGCTCTGTCTATGGTATTGTAAGTAATAGCTAGGTTTTCTGTGGAACTTGTAAATTTTATCAGTTCGGTTTGAACCGATCAATTAGTATTTAAACTTGGTTTAAAGCCTTTTAAGGCTTGTTAGAGTCACGGTTCCGGTTCTTATCGGTTCTAAAAACACGGTTTCATTCGTTTTTTCCCGACCCGTGACACGGTTGGGAACCGATAAAGGGTTGTCTTCCTAACTTTGCCGTTAAAGGGCAAGTTTGTTGGTTAAGGCTGGCATCATGTCTGAGAAACCCAAAGAAAACGGGCCACTGGGTTTCAACACTGAGTGTCTGTGGGGAAGCCTTTGCAAAGGCTGACCCACACATATCATGTCTATGTCTGAGGTTTGACCACCTCAATTCAGACTGCCAGATTTGTAAAAATTTCCCTGCAGCCACCCTGGACAAGAGAGTGGGCAGGCTCCAGAGGCGAGGCCAAAAGTCCGCTGACCCGGATGGCCAGCCGGTTGGTGTAGCGAACGGAGGGAATGCCCTCTGACCAGAGCGCTGAGACTTTCTCGGGCAAGCGAAAAGCTGGCTCTGAGGAGCCAGTTCCAGCAAAACTAAAAATCAGCAGGTTTGGGTCCAAAATTCCTTCTCCAACTGCTGCAGAGATAACCAGGCAATACAGATTATCCAGTCACTGTCCCGGTTCCCTCAGACCCGCCACTGTCTAGCAAAAGGTCGGTTCGGTCGGTTCCAGCGGTTCAAGAATATGATATAGAAGAGTTTTATGAACCAGAGGAGGAGGATGATTATGATCAGTGTAGATGTGACTTTGAAAGTCTGGGTGTGCCCATTGAACGCGGACATCTCCCAGACAGACCTTTAGGTGAATCTCCCCTAGGCTTTCTGGTCCCCTTCTCATTTTGTTTTATAAAAGTTGCTGAGACCCTCCAGCTTCCCTTAGAGGAGGCTTTGGATGAGCAAGAGGAGCCTGACTATGTAGAGATGATGGATATCCCAGAGTCCAGGAGATTGTCCATCCTTTTGCATAAATCTTTTAGGAAACAAACAATAAAAATTTTAAAAGCTCCTAATTCTGTGCCTCCTGTAGATAAAAAGATGGACAGGAGGTACACTTTGTCAGGTCCTGATTACAGATTTTCTTTCACAGCAATGCAGTCATGTTAGGGTGGTTCAGGCTGCAGCCTGTGATAAAGCTAATATTCCCAGCCTCCATCCTCCTGACAAGGACTCAGGAGGATTGATGCCATAGCCAAACAATACATGGCAGCATCTTTGGGACTGAGACAAGCAAACTATATGGCTTATGTTGCGAGATACCAGAAATCTAGATGGGATACTGTCATGGCCTTAGCCAAACAGGTCCCTGGCCAGCTTGCAAAGGAGCTGGAGCAGGTGGCTCTTGATGGTATTGAGGCATCTAAGGTGCAGTTCCATGCTGCAGTGGATTCTAATGATGTATCCTCTAGAGTCATGGCTACATCTGTGGCTTTTCGTAGATTGGCCTGGCTCAGGTGTACTACTTTGTCATAGGATACCCAATCTAAAGCTATGGATTTTCCTGTGGTGGGAAATTCTCTGTTTGGGGAGCAGACAGAGAATTATGTGAAGAAAATGGATGAATATAGAACCACTTATAGGAGTGCACAAGTCAAGGAACGGCAAGCCACTCCTCAGAGGCAGCCCCCCAGGGGTAGGGGCAGGCCTTTTCACAGGCCTTTTTACCAGACCCAGGCCTCCTCCTCTTCAGCCTATGCTCAGAGGGGGTTCTTCAGAGGGAGTGGCAGACGGGGTATGAGCAGACCTGCTCCCACCCCTCAGCCCTAAAGCCCTGCCAAACAGGCACCCTGATAGGATGCCTGGGAATTGACTCTCCATTACCTGTAGAGGCAGGCTGGCTTACTTCGTCCAGGACTGGGAGTCTTTAACATCAGACAGGTGGGTCCTGGAAGTAGTGAGCCAGGGTCTGGTTCTCAGCTTCAAAAAATTTCCAAAGATGAGAGCCAGATCTTTTCCACCTGCAAACCCTTTAGAGACTCTTACTTTGGAAACAGAAGTCTCAACCCTCCTGGCTCTCAGAGCTGTAGAAAGGGTTTCTCCCCACACCAGGGCAAGGGTCTGTACTCCAGGTACTTCCTTACCCCAAAAGACAGGAGAGTGGTGGCCTATCCTGGATCTAAGATATCTAAACAAGCACCTTTTAAAACCAAAGTTCAAAATGGTGACTCTGGGAATGATTTTACCCTCCTAAGGCCAGGGGACTGGCTAGCTTCCCTGGACCTCAAGGATGCCTACTTCCATGTTCTTTTCAAAGCTCCATCAAGTACCTCAGATTAGAACTGCCCTTAGGCCATTATCAGTTCAGAGCAATGCCCTTCGGCCTCACTTCTGCCCCAAGGGTTCTACAAAATGTCTGGCAGTAGCAGTTGCTCATCTAAGAAGGCAAAAGATTGCCATTTTCCCTACCTGGACGACTGGCTCATTGTGGGTCAGTCTCCAGACCAGGTCAAATCACACCTGCTAGTTACCCAGCAGCTGCTTACCTCTCTGGGCTTTCTTCTCAATCTTCCAAAGTCAGTTTTGGAACCTGTCCAGGCACTCACCTTTATAGGTGCAGAACTGGACACAAAGTAGGCCAGAGCCTTCCTTCCCCTGGACCTTAGTGGCCCTGGCCTCGTCCTTCACTCTGCAGGTCTCTCGACCAGCAAGGCATTTCCTGCAGCTCCTAGGACACATGGCTGCCTCCACAGCTGTAGTGCAAGGAGCAAGATTTCAGATGAGGGACATTCAGTTCCATTTGAGAGCTTTCTGGTCTCAAAGGAGAGATCCCCTATCCAAGCTAATCCCAGTGACTCGAACCATGATCCAGGCCCTTCAGTGGTGGCAGGATCAGAGCAATCTGAGACAAGGGTGCCTTTCATCCCTCTGTCCCACTCCTTGACCCTCACTACAGATGCATCCCTCTTGGGATGGGGAGCTCACATGGGCGACCTCTCCACCCAGGGGTTATGGTCCCCTCAGGAATCTCTGCCCCACATCAATCTGTTGGAACTCAGAGCTGTTTTTCTAGAACTTCAGGTTTTTTCTTCATCTGTTCAGGACAAGGTGGTACAGGTCAGAACAGACAACACCACTACAATGTGGTACATCAACAAACAAAGGGGCACTTTCGGTCTTGGCCTTGTGCACCGAGGCGATAAGTTGTGGTCTCTGGCTTATTCCCGCATAACTTCCCTCATAGCAGTTCACCTCCCAGGCAAGGACAATGTCCTGGCAGATGCTCTCAGCAGGATTTCTCAGGGCCATCACGAATGGTCACTGGATCCCCTAGTACTGGGGATAGTGTTTTTCCAGATGGGGCACTCCTCAGATAGATCTTTTTGCAGCCCCAGACAATCATCAACTTCCACTTTTTTGTTGCAGGCTCCCAGTGTTGGGCTCAGTCCCCCTGGATGCCTTTCTCCTCGATTGGGAAGGGAAGTTCCTTTATGCCTTTCCCCCTTCCCTCTCCTGTTCAAAGTACTAGTCAAAATCAGGTCTCAGCCCTGCAAGATGATCCTGATTGCTCCAGACTGGGCCAGGCAGCCCTGGTACCCACTCCTTCTGTCCTTAGCAGTCCATCTTCCCCTGTGTCTCCCCAGGAACCACAATCTGTTAACCTGTGCTCAGGGGAGAGTTTGGTATCCGAATCTCAAATCCCTCAACCTCAAGGCTTGGCTCTTGAGCAGTTAGAGTTTGCTGATCTACAACTTTCTCAAAGTGTTCTCAAAATCCTGAAGGCTGCTGGAAGCCTTCCACCAGACTTCCTATAACTCCAAGTGGAAAAGGTTTTCCATATGGTGTTCTGGGGCGCATGTTTCCCGGAATCTGCTGATCTACCCACTGTATTGGACTATATGGTCCACTTATTTTTGGACTGAGACCAGCTACCCTGAAAGTGCACTTGGCAGCTGTTTCTGCCTTCATTTCAGCAGGGAAGCCCTCTTCTCTTTCTGCTCACCCTGTATTTTCCAAGTTTTTTAGGGATTGCTTCATACCAATCCTCCATTCAGGGACCCTGCCCTGCTTGGGATCTTAATGTTTGCATTGCTCAGCTGATGCAACCCCTTTGAGCCTCTGTCTTGACCAGAGCTTAAGTGTTGACTTAGAAGCTGTATTTCTAGTAGCCATCACTTCTGCCAGGCGCATAAGTGAGTTGCAGGCTTTATCAGTGGGACTGACTTTATTTCCTTTCACAGGGATAAAGTAGTCCTCAGGACTAACAGGAAGTTTTGCCTAAGATGGTTTGGTTCCACCTAACCAGTCTGTTTCACTTCCAGTGTTCTTCTGACCATTCCTCCTCTGGTGAGAGGAGGCTGCACAACAGATGTTAAGAGGGCCCTAAGTTACTACATAGGCGTACCAAGGGTCTCAGGTTTGACTCCTCCAACTATTTCTCACTTATGGTGAGGGTTGGGAAGGAGACCTGCCACTAAGAGATCCATTGCCAGGTGGATGTCTCTTGTATCCAATTTTGCTATCAAAAGCTGGGTGGGTTCCCCCTCAGGCCTGAGGGCTCACTCTACCAGAGGTACAGCTGCATCTCTAGCTGCTGCTAGAGACATTCCTATCTTGGAGATATGTCAAGCAGCTACTTGGAAAACAGTACACACTTTCACCAAGCATTACTCCCTGGATATCCAGGCCAGGAGGGATGCTGGGTTTGGCACAACCGTGCTTCAGAGCCTATTCCTAAGTGGGTTCTGTCCCTCCTCCATGGAGGTACTGCTGTGTAGTCTGCACCTGTCATAATATAGCAAGACTTCATGTTTGAAGAAAAAATTACTCACCTTAGTAATGTTGTTTCTTCTAATGGAGTCTTGCTATATTATGACCCCCAGCCTGCCCCTCTCAGAACTTCTACTTTGGGTATGGGTGGGCAGTCCACTGTTGGCATTTATTGATGCCCTCTTTCATGTTTGGGTGTTGTGTTTTATTTAGTTATTTTATCTTATTTTCTGGTCCACTGACTTGAGTTTTGGTGTTGGGACCAGGAAAATGTGTGAATATGTTAGTAGCCAGTTGGCTAGTGTAGGTTACAGCTTCCACCCAGAGCCTTAGTGAGTTTTGGTCGTAAAGATCTGACGGTTTCAGTTTGAAACCACCCTAACAGAGCTTCTTTAACCGAGCTCGCGCTCTAAGCTCCATGCTCTGCATGGAAGTTAACTCTTTCACCTCCGGAGCAGTTCTAATGGTGGGACAAACTGCACCTGTCATAATATAGCAAGACTCCATTAGAAGAAACAACATTACTAAGGTGAGTAATTTTTCTTCTTTCCCCGCACCACCTCCTGGACCTCCCTGGTCCACCAGCAGGGTTTTTGGGCCCTACCGTATTTTTTGTCTTATTCTTGCACAGGTGCTGGTAGCATCCTGCACCCCTCTGCTGATGATTTCCCACCTACTATCAGCATCCATGTCTGACCCAATCCCATCCAAATGCTCCTTAAGGATCCTTCCCATTTCCTTAAAATCCACCCCCCTGAAGTCAGTTACCTCCGTCTTTGTGCAGCCTTCTATCCTCCTAGGTCCAGGCAGAACCAGACCGTGGCATGGTCACTCCCGTAATGGGTCCCTACCTCCAGGCCCCAATCTTGGTCACTGTCTGCCAGGACCACATCCAGTACCAGCGCCTCCTGGTCTGTTCCCCACCTGCTGAGTTAGGAGCGTGTCTTGAAAGACATCCAACAACCTCTGTTCCCTGGCCACCGAGGATGTCATAGTCTCCCAGTCTGTTTCTGGCATGTTTAAGTCCCCCAACACCACCACCCTTCCCCTTCCCAGTCTACAGTGTCTCCCAGCATCTGCCACCAGACTCTCCTCCAGCTCCTCCACCAGTGCAGGGGGTCTATACACCACTTCTATTTTTACTGTCTTGCCCCCCCCTTTGTTATCAAGGTGACCCAAATCGCCTCCATGGTTCCCTGTGCCTCCTCTACTCCCCCTATGCCAATGCAGTTTTTGACTATCATTGCTACCCCTCCTCCCCTTCCCTCCCCCCTGTCCTTCCTGAACGTAGTGTAACCCTCTGGGTTCAGGTCCCAGTCATGTCCTGCGGTGGCCCAGGTCTCAGTGACCGCTGCCCATCCACCGCTCCCTCAGTTAGCTATCGCCTGGAGCTCAGGCATTTTTTGCCCAAGCTCCTGGCATTTAGCAGGACTACCTTCACCCTTTCCCTATGCTTCCATTTCCCTGCTCATGTTCCCATGGGAGTTCTGTTTCCCTTGTCTGCACTTTACCAGTCGGCCTTTTCCGCCTTCCTCCCAGCTCCCATGGGGCTGGAGACAGAAGTCCCTCCTTTATTGGCCTCCCCCCGACAGCCTCCCCCCACAGGTTTAAACTCTTATGTTTTCAACTTAGGATTCCCTCCTCCAAATTGAGATGGAGCCTATCTCTAGCATACAGCTCCTTATCCTCCCAGGTCTCCCCCCAATCCCCCATCAACCCATACCCTCTGGCCTCACACCACTCCCTGGGCCACTGGGTTTATCTCCCTAATCTTCCTTTTGTGTTCTCCACTAGCCCTTGGCACCGGCAGGATTTCTGAGAAGGAAACTGTGCATCCTATGTCATGACAGACCCTGGCAAGCTGCCTGAACCTTGCCTGTATCTCTAGCTCGATGTTTCTCTCAATGTCATTTGTACCCAGGTGGACCAGTATGTCCGGGGGGACCACCACAATCCTTTGCCAGCTGATATACCTTGTGCTTGGCCCTGTGCACCGTTAGTCCAGGGAAGCATTTTGTTCTAAGTGGCCAGGCTTCTCCCTCCCTATCCCATTTGATGCCCCTGATCATAGAATCCCCCAACCGGAGCCCTCTGACTGCTCCCTTTCCTCCATTTCCCCCCCTTCCATGTCCCTCATCCTTTCTACCAGCCCCTCCACCCAGCCGGCTCCTTGTTTCTCCCCCTATCTGGGTGCCACATGCTGCCCCCTCCTTATTTACCTTGGCGACCCACTCCCCTCCGATCCTATGCCTCTCCTCCTCCAGAGTATCCTTCTTTACCTCGCTAACTCCCCCCTCACTGCTCATGACTGGTCCTTCTCCCCTGTCCGCTAAACTAGCCTGGCTTGTCCTCCCTTCCTTCCCGTCTTCGTTTAGTCCCTCCTTGCTTGTCATGCTCCCCTGGCCTAAACTCTCCGCTCCCTTTACTGTATCCTCCTTGTACTTCTGGTCCTTCTCCTTGCCCTTTCCTCCCAACCGGTCCTTCTCCTTGAGCTTTCCTCCCTCTTCCCCCTGCCCCTCCTGCTCTGATTCACTGCTCTCCCCCATTTTCTGCATTCCAGGTTCCCCCCGTTCCTCCTGCTATCCGACCCCTGCATCCTGCCCCCCACTCCCTTTCCATCTCTAACCACCCCTGTCATGGCTACATCACCCACCCTCATCCTCAAGCAGAAGAAGAGAATTTAAGCGGTTACTGAGCATAAGGTCCGATCCACCTCCCCGCCTTGCTTCCTTCTGTCCAGCCCCGGCCATCTGCCTACTTCCCTGAGAATGTTGTCCCTCTTTGTGAGGGTCCCCAGTTACCTGTCTGCTTCCTTGGTGGTGTCCTCCTTTTGGGCCCCCTCTACCAGGGTCCCTGTGTGACCCCCGAGTATTCTCCTGCACTCCTTTCCCTATGCCCCCGCCCCTAGTGCTTGGTGCAACCCCGTGGGAGATCCCCTGCCCCCTTCCCCAACCATTACCTCCCCCCTTCCCCCTGCTGTCTGCTAATCCCCGCAACCTCCTCCCTAAGCTGTGCTAGCTGGTAGCACACTGGGCAACCACCGAACTTCCAATCCCAGTCCAGTATCATGGCTGCTCCACACCCTGTGCACCCCACCACCCTCCCAAAGATGCCGGCCCTAATGACATGTGGTCCCATCCCCCTCCAAGTAGGTTTCCTTGGGTGAGCCACCAGGTTCCCCACTAGTCCAAAATACACCCCTACTGCCTAATCAGGTCACCCACTAATTCTAGATACAGTCCCACAGTAAACCGGTAACCCTGTTACTAGGTGCAGTACAACACAGTAAACTTATAAGGGAAGTGAACAACTCCCTAAGCTCCACTCTCCCAGCCTTTAAATCCAACCCCCAGTGGCTAGGACTGCATGAGCTGCACCTGCAGCCTTTTCCTCCAATTGCAGGGCAGGTGTTCCCCTATAAATTAGCAGAGCTCTGGGAAGGGAGGGTGGGTCTTGTGCCAACACCCGACTCTCGAGAGTGTGTATCAGCCCTGTGTCTGCCTCTCCAAGCCCTGCAGCCAAAGAACCAGCCCCAGGCAAATCCCACCAAATAGGTTTTAAATCAGAAGAAACAGTGAAACATCCAGCAAATGAGCCCACTTACAGCCACCAAACCAGTTTTCAAACTTCCAACAGCCCCAAAAACAGTACCTTGCTAGCCCCTTAGAAGTAAGAAAGAAAAGAAATAACCTTCTACCAAGTAGAATCCACAAGAAACCCTGTAAAAACAACAAGAAGCAGCTACTGTCCTGGAACACAACTGATCCTGTCCCCTTCCAGTTCCTAATTTGTACAATGTAGTTGTATGTACCTAAATCTATTATTCCTGTGTACTCCCGGGTCGTACCTGAAAATAGGCAATTGTCTTGTCTAGTGTACCTACCTGGTTAACAAAAGCTAAATAAATAAATGTATTCCCTAGACTAGCAAAGGAGGGAGAGAGGTGATATGATTGAAACATTCAACCACTTTAGGGGCATTAAGAAGGTGAAAGTCTAACATGTTTCAATATAAGAAAAATAGCAGAATAAGAGGACACAACATGAGATTAGAGAGAGGCTGAATAAGGGGTAATATGAGGAAGTTCTTTTTCACAGAAAGGGTGGTGGATGCATGGTGGCCATATACATACCAGGTCAGGAGAACATCATGGAGGATTGGCTAAGTCAGAATATCCTCCCAGGAGAATGGGATCTAAAGGCCAGTGCCTTCCTCCTTCTCGCTGCATGGGGGGGGCCTCCTGCCGGGAGTTCTTCACCAGTTGGTGAAGCCGCAAAGTTTCCCAGTCCTGCTCTCCAGTCAAGAGTCGAGCTGACTATAGCACAGGATGCCTTCTCCCTAGACTGGGGTCCCTGCAATCTCCTGTACAACTTTTTTCCAGTTCTGCTAGTCTCAAGAATCCTGCACAAGATCACCCTAGATTAGTTTAGTTTAGTTTATTGTTCTAGGAATTACTACCTTTGAGCCAGAGGCTCTTTTACAAAGGTTCCACATCAATTAGGTACAGTACAAAAGGTTACATAGATAACACAACAATTTGTGTTGTGTCAAGAGCAAGAAAACATATACAAATACATATCAAATCACTTGTGCAAAAGGACATGAGATATCAATAATCACATTATTATTACAAGAAGAGGTCATGCCAGATTAGGAGAAACAAATAGGGAAAAAGTCCAGAACAGAGGGTAAGTGAATGGTGTGGAGAGCAGACAATAGCAGGAGAAAAGGTTTCCCAAACATGTCTTTGTCAAATAACGGAACAGGGTGGGTAGTGAGAAAATAGGAGGTTTAATCAGGGCAGTCACAGGAGCTGGAGGTGGCAAGGTGAGAGAGAAAAGCCTTGATTTGAAAATACCTAGAGGTGGAGCAGTAATATGAGTGCAGGGCATTTAGCCAGCTGGGGCACGATAGGCAAATGATCTTTGTCCCTAGAAGTCCGGCATCAGGGGACTTGGAGAGGCTGGTGTTCTGATCTTCTGGTAAAACGGGTGCTAGCGCTCGGGCATAACAGGTCTTGGAGTGAAGTGAGGCCCAGAGTGGATTTTTTGCCATCAGGCAGGTAAGGTACTATCCGGTTTGAGAGTTGCAACCAACCTGAGTCAGCATAGGTTCTGCGTGTGGAGTACGTCAATGTGCACCAGTGAGCAGCCGACAGGCCTTATTTAGGGATGTTGTAATGCGACTAAGTGCTGTAATGATGGCAGATCCGTGATAACTAGCCATAGTCAACGACTGAGATGGTAGAAGATTGGATGGCAATCCTCAGTGCAGAATGGATAAGAAGCTGTCAGTTCGATACAGAATCCCAATTAGCTGATTAATAGTTTTGCTGTACTATCAGTGTGAGTTGGTTAGGCCTTGATCAAAGTTGATTCAAGATATTTGAAAATTGGCACTTGTTCAAGGGTATTTCCCAGGTATGTATTAATGGTGAGTGGGACTTGCCGTTTCTTGTTTTGCGAGTTAGCGAAGAGCATGGATTTAGTTTTTTTGTGGTTTAGAACCAGCTTATGTTCAAGGAACCACACCTCAACTTTGGAAAAAGCATGCTGAAGGTTGAGGCGTAAGAGGTTCGGATCTTTATGAGTGGCAAGAATCACGGCATCGTTGGCATAGAGGATTATTTGTTCAGGGCAGGATTTGGGGAGGGAGTTTAGGAAAAGGCTGAAAGGAGGGCCAGGATGGATCCTGGAACTCCTGAAGCGAACCGGTTTTGAGTCTGAGAGAACTCCAGCTACTTTTACAGATTGAGGCGCTGAGCAAGGTAATTTTTACCCAGTCACCAGGACCCTCGAGAGCCCTAGGGATAGAATTGTTGTTTGATAAGTAGGCCATGGTGAATTGTATCAAATGCCTTGGTTAAGTCAATGTAGACTGCTCCAGTTAGGTTTCCTTTGTCCATGGCATTGTGGATTGCTCCTGAGAATTCAAGTAGGGCAGTCGATGTGCTGTGCCCTTTCCTAAATCCATGCTGCTGAGTGCATAGGATGTTGTGCTTTTCCAGGTAGTCTGAAAGTTGGTCCGCCACCAAGCGTTCAAGGGCCTTAGAGAGAGGTGGTAGTATTGATATTGGGCGATAGTTACCAGGCAGTGACTTATCACCACTTAGATTAGGCAGAGCTATTCCTAATATGTCCTCATTGGCCACGCCAGCCATGGTTCTCGTGATGGATCCAGATGTCCCTGCATCCTCTTAGCTCTGGGTACACTCCTGAGGGTGGACTCAGGGGAGCCCTTGCGTGCTCACCCTTGCGTCTGTCGGTTCCTGAGAGTAGGACGCTGAAGCATCCTCCAATAAAGCCCATCATCTCACATTGGAAACTCAACCTGGTCCTCAGAGCCCTCGCCAAGACCCCATTGGAGCTTAAGGAAACGTCCGTCGTCCTCACAATGGTTGTCTTTCTTAGAGCATTTACTTCAGCCCGCTGTATCAGCAAGATAGGAGCTCTGTTTTCCAAGGAACCATACCCCGTGTTCCTCCAGAACTCAGTGATTCTACAAACATATCCATCTTCTCCATGAATGTGGCAAGTCCTTCCAGAGCCTCTAATTCCAGCCCTGATACGGGTGAGGGCTCTGGCAAGAGAGGCAATCAGCCATCTGACTCTCCGGTGCCTGCCAAAAAAGCTGACGAAAACAAAGCACTCTTGACACCCCGGCTGAAACACCTCAAGGGGTCCCTCCGGTGCCTGTTTAAGCTCCCTCTCCTGCTGATCTAACACCGGCCTTAGCTTTACTCCAGGTGCTGCAGAGGTTATTTCCTCCTCAGCAGCCCATGACTACTCCTGCTGAAAAAGCAGCTGTTGCCCCTCTGGTGCCTACTGCTTTTATATATTTTCTAAGATGCTGAGATGTTTGATGTGTTTTTAAACTTTGTTAGGCGCCTTGGTTTTGAAAGGCACCATAAAAATAAAGGTGATTATTATTTTCTACTGAAGGTGTTGTCTCCCTTCCTCGGCAACCAGAAATTGAATCTCCCTGCCCTATGTCCTAGCCCTAAGAGTGAGAAGGAGAGGGAAATTCTCCTCCTTGGCTAGAGGAGAGCACTCGAGCTTTACATCAGAAGAGCGGAAGTCCTTACGAGTCTTCAAGTCTATTCATCCTCACTTTGGGGTTGTATTTGGGCAAAAAAGCATTAAAAGTCTCTTGGACCAGATGGATTTGTTCCCTTCTCCATCACCTTCCAAAATGTAGGGGTTTCTCTGCCGGGCGAATTGAGGGCACATTCAGCTCGAGCAGTGGCTACCTTCTGGGTGGAATTCAGAGAAGCCTTTCCAGCAGTCTTACACAGAGTGGCCACTTGGGCCATCCGTCCATTCCTTGGCAAAGTTCTACAGATTGAATGCGTCTGCCTCCCCTGAGGCATCCTTTGGTTGATGGGTCCCTCAATTGGCGGGGGACCTATAAATGCCTGGTAACATTCTTCCCACCCAGGAAGTGAGGGGATGTACTGCTCTAGTATATCCTACTGATTATGAGCCCGGAGACCAGTTCAGGAGAGAGAAATAGAAATTTAAATACCTGTAAATTTTTCTTTCTCCGACTGCTGGTCTCCGGGCTCCTCCCCTCCCAGAATGTTGGCCATAAGGCCGGAGTGTTGGAAGTCGACCCTTCCAGGCCACAAGTGCAGATTAACATTTCTTCGTCTTATTTCCCAGTGATGCATTTCTTCAGGGGACACATGCTTTGGGAAAAAAAGTGAGGATTACAGGATGCAGAGGGGAGTTTCAGGTTCCCCTGCAGAGATCTTTCTCCTGCCTGTCATGTGGTACCAGAAAGGACCTCCCACTGGTTACGAGCCCGGAGACCAGCAGTCGTAGAAAGAAAATTTACAGGTATTTAAATTTCTGTTTTCCCTGCATTGAATGTCAGTCCCCACTTCCTTGACCACCCGCTCAAGGGTATCCAGATCCCCTGGAGGGCCTGTCTTCCCGCCAGTGCTCCCAGTTTTGAGCTGTCTGGAAAGAAACTCGGCCTACTCCTAACACCCCTCCCTATGTCCGAGACATAGGCATTGAACAGGAGTGGCCCCAGGACTGAACCCTGGGGGACCTCACTGATGACTCTTCTGGGGGAGGAGACTATCCTGCCAACCACCACTCTCTGCATTCGCTCCGTAGGCCAATTTTCCACCCACCTGAGCAACTGCTCCCCCAACCCCATCCCCCAGCTTTGTTAGCAGGCCATTATGAGGTACTGAATCGAACACCTTACTGAAGTCCAGATGGAGGACGTCCACCGGCCTGTGTCGGTCCAGGGTACCCCGTTGCCCGTATTTTATGTGGTTTTACACAGCATTATTCATTTGTTTAAGCATCAAGGGAAATGGTAACATCAGGAGACCAGTTTATATATAAAATAAAAAAAAAAAACACTAAAAGTGAAACCAGAATTTTTACACTTACCAGGCAGTGAGAAAATCAACATTGTAATGGATAGTTTCTTATGAGCTAGTACTGCTGCATTACATTTCCTGTTGAAGTATTTGTTGTAGATGTATAGAAGGGGATTGCTTTTTTGGACAAATTTGTCTTGATCTTTTCACCTCTAGCAGCTGCTCTTAGAGGATTTGTGTAGTGTGTATTTATCTTCAGACATAAGTGCATATTTTTGAAATGTGTGGATTGTATTTCGTTAGCTTGTGTTTATTTTGCAATTTTTGACCAGGAAAGGCAAACTGAGTGGTAGTAGCTTGTTTCCAGGTGCATTTTGTGGGTGGCTTACAAGGACCTGTTTTATTGACCAGGGAGGGGCAGGGGTTATGCTGACCAGGACACCAGGGAAAAACCCTATTGTTCTTTGATAAAGTGCCATGAGATCTTTAACTTCCACCTGGTCAAGTGACTATAGATAGGCAGGAGGGACCATCCAGAGGACTGCAGTCCACAAGTCCAGCACTCCCCGTACTAAACTACAGTGTTAGTTTTGGGTATTACACCAAGTACCTGGTGTGGGGCTAGAACTTTCTGCTCTTCAGAAGACACGTGTGCTACTTACTGAGCCACTAGTACTGATGGCGTTTACTAACAGCCAGCAGAATAGGCCTGACTGTCTTTTGTGTCAGCTTGGTAGCCAGCCTCTATTGGGCGCTTGCTGTCCCACCCCCAGAGAGGGTCATCTTCGGCTTCAGTTTACCCATGCACCTGTCCCACCCCCTCTTGAAGCCTTCCACTGTGCCCTCCTCCACCAGACTCCTGGGCAGTGCATTCCATGACCCACCACCCTCTCAGTGAAGTAATGTCTTCTACGTTCTCCCCTGTAATTTCCCCCCTCCAGCTTCCACTCATGCTCCCTAGTTGTGCCCCCTTTCTTTAGCCTGAATATTTCTTTGGCTCCGCTCCTGTTTATCCCTTTCGCATATTTGAAGACCCCATCATGTCTCTCCTGTCTCTCCTCTCCTCCAGTGAGTACAGCCCAAGCTCTTCCAGCCTTTCCTCATAGGTACTTTCTCTTGTACCCTGAATCATCCTGGTTGCCCTCCTCTGGAACCTCTCCAGCAGTGCTATGTCGTCCTTGAGGTGAGGTCTCCAGAACTGCATGCAGTACTCGAGACGTGGCCTGACCAAGGCATTGTACAGAGGGAGGATCACCTCCCTCCTCCTGGACGTAATTCCCCTGGCTATGCAGCCCAGAATCCTGTTTGCTTTTGCCGCAGATCTGCAGTTTTCAGTGTTGTTCATTTTGGTGTGTACGCCGGTCCCTTTCACTTGTTGTGGTTTGCAGTGAGACCCCCACCCCCAAAGGGATGTATACATGACCTGGGTTTCTGACCCCTAGATGCAGCACCCTACACTTCCCTGGATTAAATCTCAGTCCCCACCTCCTTGACCACCCCTTCAGGGTATCCAGGTCCCTCTGGACTGTCTGTCGCCCGCTTTGTCCCCGTCTGCCAGTGCTCTCAGTTTTGTCATCCGCAAAGAGGCTCATCCTACTCCTAACCTCCCTCCCCATATTGGAGACATAGGCATTGAACAGGAGTGGCCTCAGTACCGAACCACGGGGAACCCCACTGAAGACCTTCCTAGGGAAGCAGACTAACCCACCAACCATTACCCTCTGTGTTCGCCCCGTTGGCCAATTTTCTACCCATCTAAGCAACTATCCTCCCACCCCCATCCCCACCCCCAGCTTTAACAACCCGATGTGGGGTACCGAATCAAACGCCTTACTGAAATCCAGATATAGGACGTCCACTGGTCTTTGTCGGTCCAGGGTCCCTGTCACCCAGTCATAAAAATCTGAGGTTGGTCTGATACGATCTCCCCGCGACAAAACCATACTGTTTGTCATCCAGGTGCACCAGCCTTTCCAGTTGCCTCCCGAGCTTCTCCTTGACTGTGCCCTCCTTTAGTTTGCCTACCACAGACGTTAGGCTGACAGGCCTGTAATTTCCCATCTCCTACCTAGACCACCCTTTGTGGATAGGCACCACATGAGCCACCCTCCAGTTTTGAGGCACCCATCCTGTCTGCAGAGAGGCGTTAAAGAGTGCAGCTAGTGGAGCTGCTAGTTCGTCCGACAGTTCCTTTATAACCCTCGGATGTAGCCCATCTGGTCCCGGTGCCTTATCAGTTTTTAGTGCCCGAAGGGCTTCCCTCACCCTGTCCACTGAGAGGGAGAAATCACAATCCATCCCCTCAATTAAGCACCCATCCCCTTCTAGGTTTGGCCCATCCGGTACGCCAGCCTCTTCCGGTCCTCTAGACTCCATCTGACCTCTCCGCTCATGTGTTTCCCCTACCCTCCCTTCAGGCTGAATGGATCCCCTCTCTCCCTCCATAAATATTGAGGCAAAGTGCTCATTTAGCACCTCTGCCTGATCCCCCACCTCCTGAGCCCATCATTCCCCAGTCTTAATCCTGGAGATCTGTGTTCTCCCTTTTCTCCTGTGTATCTATAGAATCCCTTTCCACCCCTCCAGATATCCCTAGCCAGGTTTTGCTCCATCCTCGCCTTGGCGCCCCTCACCACACTGGTGACTCTCCTTGCTGTCAACTCATAGTCGCTTCTCTTCCTAACCCCCGCTGGAGTGCTTAAACTATGCATAGGCAGCTTTTTTATCCCTCATCACCTCTTGCACCTCCCTGGTCCACCAGCACGGCTTGTTGGCTCTACCATTCTTAGGCCTTACCCTTGTACATGAGCTAGTAGCCTCCTGCACCCCTTTCTTGATGGTCTCCCACAAGCTACCAGCATCCATGTCTGGCCTAATCTTGTCCAAACTCCCCCGTAGAATCCTACCCATGCCCACGAAGTCTGCCCCCTAATGTCCACTACTACTGTATTAGAGCGGTTATCTCCCCCCCCCCCCGACACAGCAGAAACCAGACCGTGGCATGGTCACCACCTGCCGGTGGGCTACACATCTCCAGACCCCATATCTGGTCACTGTCTGCAAGGACAACGTCCAGTATCCTCCCCTCCCTAGTAGGTTTTCCCAGCTGCTGGACCAGGAAGGCATTCTGAGACACATCCATCAGTCTCTGCTCCCTGGCCACTGCGGATATCTCAGTGTCCCAGTCTGCCCCTGGCATATTAAGGTCCCCCATGACCACTACCTTACCATTTCCATGGTCACAGTGCCTCTTGATGTTCTCAGCTAATTTTTCCTCCAGGGCCTCATCCATCGCAGGGGGTCCGTACACCACCCCTATTTTCAATCTTTTACCTCCCCTTGTTTGCAGGGTTACCCAGATCTCTTCCACCCCCCCATCAGCCTCCTCCACTCCACTATGCCATTTTTTGACCATCAGTGCTACACCCCCTCCTCTTCCCTCTTCTCTATCCCTCCTGAATATTGTGTAACCCTCCAAGTTTAGGTCCCAGTCATTCTTCTGGGTAGCCCATGTCTCAGTAATTGCCACCACATCCGCTGATCCCTCAGCCAGCATCGCCTGGACCTCGGGCATTTTGTTGCCCATGCTCCTGGCATTGATCAGGACCGTCCTCCACCCCATCCCCCCTCCCCTTCCCAGTTGTCTCGACCCTGCGCAATCCCTATTCGCCCTTTCCTGCACAGCTCTGGCTGTATTTACTTTGCAGTCACCTGCCCTCTTTTCGTGCCCTAGACCTGGCTCCTTGATCAGCCCTCCTGGTTCCATTCCTTCACTTAACCCTCCCCCCTTTACAAGTTTAAACCCTACCTCTCGACTATGAATCCAGCGAGTATTAGTTTCAAGATATCCCTCCCCTCTAAGTTGAGTTATATCCTATCCCTGGTGTATAACCCCTTGTCCTTCCATGTGTCCCCCACCAGCCCATACCCTTCTGCCCTGCACGATTCACTGAGCCACTGGTTCACCCCTCTGAGTTTATGCTTGGTCTCCCCGGATGCCCTAGGTACTGGTAGAATCTCTCGGAAGGAGATTGAGCTTCCTATAGAGTGGCAACTGTTAACATTGCTTAGTCACTGTTACCAATTAAAATTGCTGCTGCTATCAAAAAGTAGGAATACAGAGTATTAAATAGTTGGCATAAGGCCTGCCCATTGGTGCAGTGGTTGGATTTCCGCTTGCGATGCCAGTGACCTGGGTTCGGGAACAGACCCGGGACACTGGAGGGCGGCCAGGGGGAGAAGGCTCAAGCGTCGGAAGACTGCTCGCCTTCTCCCGGGGGTGGGTGGGGATGGAGCCAGATGCCTGCTGACTCCTGGTGGAGGCCGGGAGCACAGCAACGAGCGGGGCTTGTTGACCGGGGGGGGGGACTTCGGCATGCACCTAGACGTCTGTGGCATGCCATGCCCCGGGAAGAAAAAGGGAGGAAAAAGCTCCTGGGCCAACAGAATGAAGGCTTCCTGCCCCTACCGACACAGAAGCCCCATTGCCAGCCATACCCGCCTCAGCAGCAGCACCCAGGGCCAGTTGAAGCGTGTGCTGGCTGCCCCACGGTGCCTTCCCCCTCGGAGGAGAGGGACCCATCCAGCGAAGGGTTACGTTAGGTTACCCTGGGGTGTTGGCTACAATATGAGGTGGGGGGTAGGGTGTCAAGGTGGGTGCCTAGGAGGCCCGAAAGAGTGGCCGGACTGGGGCCAGGGGGAGCATAAAAAAAAAAAGTTGGTGTAGCATAGCAAAATGCTACTTGTATCAGAAGGTAATGCTAACCATTTTATGAATTGCATAGCACTGGATTGCTAAATATTATTTAATGTTCTTTACTGTGAGTAGACATGATAGACCATGGGGCCTATTCTGCTGGCTTTTACTATGATGCTGTGATACTATGATACTCTTGTTTACTCATTTAAAACACTACAAAATAAAGCCCTTCAAACAACATGAAGTCTTGCTGTATTCTGACATACGCAGTTAGGTCCTGCCTTTCAGCTGCCCCGGAGAACAAAGAGTTAAACTTTCCATGACCAGCATGGAATGTTCACCACAAGCTCGGTTGAAGCCCCTGTCTGCTGCTGTTTAAACTGCAACCGTCAGATTCTTCACTCCGCCTCACTGAACAGTCGCTCCGGAGATTTCTCCTGCTGCTCGGTTCATAAAGTCGGTTGAAGTGTCGGTTTTCGGTCGTTTTCTACCGCATTGCTGTTACCGCTTAGTCGGTTCAAGTCTCTGTCTGTGGTACCGTGAGTACTAGATAGGTTTTTTGTTCTGTTTCTGTGTGGAACTTGTAAATTGTGGATCGGTTCGGCTGAACCGATCAGTTTGAAGTAAAAAAGCTTGTGCTTACTTTAGAGTGTGGTAACTGGTCCGTATCTGTTCTAAAAAAAAAGGCAGGATTTAATTACCTTTTTTTCTAAGACCCGTGACACGGTCAGGAACCGATAGGGGAGTCTTGCGTGGCGGATTGCGAAAAAGGGTAAGTTTTGGATAGGATTGGCCATGTCTGAAACAGAAAAACCGGGCCCACTGGGTTTCAACACAGCAGTGTGTGTGTGTGGGGAAGTCTTTGCCAAGGCTGGATCCCACACCACCTGTGTTTAGTGTCTGGGGTTTGACCACCTCTATTCAGACTGCCAAATTTACAAGAATTTTCCTAAATCTACCCTGGAAAAGAGATTAGGTAGACTGAGGGAAAGGGAGGCCGAGAAGTCCTCTGACCCGGATGGCCAGCCCGTTTCTGTTCCGACCGAACCAGAAGGAGTGCCCTCTGACCAGGGCGATACTTCTTCAGGCAAAAGGAGAGCCGATTCTGAGGAATCGGTTCTGGTAAAAAGAAAAAGAAAAGACAAATTGACCAGTTCGGGCCCAGAATTTCATACTCCGACCGCCGATGAGATAGCCAAGGCGATAAGGATTGTGCAATCGCTTAGTTCGGTTCCAGCCGAACTGGCACCATCTGGCAGGGGCCCGGTTCAGTCGGTTCCCCCGGTTCTGGATTATACTTTGGAAGAATTTTATGAACCGGAGGAGGAGGAAGGAGAGTATGAGGATGATTATGGTGATCGTGAAAGTCTGGATATGCCTATTGACCCGGACATCTCCCCAGACAGACCTTTAGGTGTTTCTCTTCCTAGGCTTTCTGAGTCCCCTACACACTACATGTTTTACAAAAAAGTGGCTGAGACCCTCCAGCTTCCTGTGGAGGAAGCAGTAGAGGATCAGGAAGAGCCTGATTATGTTGAGATGATGGACATCCCAGAGTCCAGGAGACTGTCTGTTCCCCTCCACAAATCCTTTGGGAAACAGACACATAAAATTCTTAAGTCTCCTAATTCTGTACCTCCTGTGGACAGACAAATGGACAAGAGGTACACTCTCTCAGGTTCAGACACGGAGTTCCTTTTTCAGCTGTACAGCCATGTTGGGGTTGTGCAGGCTGCTGCTGTGATGAGGCAGATATTCCCTTGGCATCACACCCCCCAGACAGGGACTCCAGGAAGATTGATGCCATGGCAAAGAAACTGCACATGGCAGCATCTTTGGGACCCAGGCAGGCTAACTATATGGCCTATACAGCCAGATACCAGAAGTCCAGGTGGGACACTGTGCTGGCTGGCTAAACAGGCCCCTGACCAACTTGCCAAGGAGCTGGAGCAGGTGGCTACAGATGGGATTGAGGCATCGAAAGTACAGTTTCATGCTGCTGTGGACTCCAGTGATGTCTCATCAAGAGTCATGGCTACATCTGTGGCTCTTCGGAGGATGGCTTGGCTCAGATGTACTAGCCTCTCATAGGATACCCAGGCTAAGGCCATGGATTTTCCTGTAATTGGTAATTCTCTGTTTGGGGAGCAGACAGAAAATTACATGAAAAAGATGGATGAGTTCAGGACCACTTACAGAAGTGCTCAGGCCAAAGAAAGGCAAGCAACTTCTCAAAGGCAGCAGTCCAGGGGCAGGGGCAGGCCTTTCCAAAGGCCTTTTTACCAAGCTCAGGCCTCCTCTTTTTCCTTTGCACAGAGGGCGTTCTTTAGAGGGAGAGGCAGGAGGGGGATGAACAGGCCTGCATCCACTCCTCAGCCTAAAGCCCCTGCCAAGCAGACACCCTGATGGGTCTGCCAGGGCCGATTCTCCCATACCAGTAGGGGGCAGGCTGGCTTACTTTGTCCAGGACTGGAAGCGTCTTACAACAGACAAGTGGGTCCTGAAAGTAGTAAGCCAGGGACTGGTTCTCAGCTTCAAAAAATTTCCCAAGATGAGAACCAGATCTTTTCCACCTGAAAATCTCTGAGACTCTTGCCCTTGAGGTAGAGGTTTCTTCTCTCCTAGCTCTAAGAGCTATAGAGAGGGTTCCCACCCTACAAAGGGGCAAAGGACTGTACTCCAGGTACTTCCTGACCCCCCCAAAAGACAGGAGAATGGTGGCCCATCCTGGACCTAAGATATCTGAACAAACATCTTTTGAAGCCAAAGTTCAAAATGGTAACTCTGGGAATTATCCTTCCCTCTCAAAGGCCAGGGGACTGGCTAGCCTCCCTAGACCTCAAAGATGCCTACTTTCACATTCCCGTCAGGTGCTCCCACAGAAAGTACCTCAGGTTCGGGTTGCCCTCAGGCCACTATCAATTCAGAGCAATGCCCTTTGGCCTAACATCAGCCCCAAGGGTTTTCACAAAGTGCCTGGCAGTAGTAGTTGCTTTCCTAAGAAGAAAGATCTCCATCTTCCCATACTTGGACGACTGGCTCATAGTAGGTCAGTCTCCAGACCAAGTCAAGTCACATCTGCAAGTGACCTAGCAAGTGCTCACTTCCTTAAGATTCCTTCTCAACCTTCCAAATTCAGTTCTCGAACCAGTACAGCTCCTCACCTTCATAGGTGCAGAACTGGATGCAGTAAAGGCAAGAGCCTTCCTTCCCCTGGAAAGGGCAAGGACCCTTATGGAACTGGCCTCTTCATTCACCCTTCAGGTGTCTCGACCAGAAAGGCATTTCCTTCAGCTACTAGGCCACATGGCAGCTTCCACAGCAGTGGTCCAAGGGGCAAGATTCCAGATGAGGGACATTCAGTTCCACTTAAGAGCCTTCTGGTCCCAAAGAAAGGATTCCCTTACCAAATTGATCCCAGTGACTCGAACCCTAATCCAAGCCTTGCAATGGTGGCAGGATCAGGACAATTTGAGACAAGGAGTTCCATTTGTCACTCAGTCTCATTCAGTGGTACTCACCACAGATGCTTCCCTGCTGGGCTGGGGAGCCCATTTGGGGGATCTTACCACCCAAGGACTGTGGTCACCTCAGGAATCTCTGCTTCACATCAATCTCTTGGAACTCAGAGCAGTGTTTCTGGCACTGCAAGCTTTTTCCAAATCTGTAAAGAACAAGGTGGTTCAGGTCAGAACAGACACCACCACCACCATGTGGTACATCAACAAGCAAGGATGCACTCTGTCTACGGCCTTGTGCACAGAAGCAATGAAGTTGTGGTCCCTGGCCTATTCCCTGCAAACCTCTCTGATAGCAGTTCACCTCCCAGGGAAGGACAATGTCCTAGCAGATGCACTGAGCAGAATATCCCAGGGCCATCATGAATGGGCCCTAGATCCTCTAGTTTTGAAAGTGATTTTCTTGAGATGGGGCACACCAGAGATAGATCTTTTTGCAGCCCCAGACAATCACCAACTTCCTCTCTTTTGTTGCAGACCCCCAGTCTTGGGCTCAGTCCCCCTGGATGCTTTGATTTTGAACTGGGAAGGGAAATTTCTGTATGCTTTCCCCCCTTACCTCTCCTGTTGAAAGTGTTAGTCAAGATAAGGTCACAACCATGCAAAGTGATTCTGATTGCTCCAGGCTGGGCCAGGCAGCCATGGTATCCCTTGTTACTGTCCCTAGAAGTCTATCTTCCCCTGTCTCTTCTCAGGAATTACAACCTGTTGACATCCTCTCAGGGGAGGATTTAGTACCCGAATCTTCAGTCTCTCAATCTCTTGGCTTGGCTCTTGAAGAGTTAGAGTTTGCAGATCTGCATCTTTCCCAAGGGGTTCTGCATATCCTTAAGGCTTCTCAAATGCCTTCCACCAGGAAGACTTACAGCTCCAAATGGAAAAGATTCAGCATTTGGTGTTCTAAGAAGAATATTTCTCCAGACTCTGCTGAATTGCCTACGGTTCTGGATTATATGGTCGATCTTAATGGCCTAGGCCTCAGACCAGCTACCCTTAAAGTACACTTGGCAGCTGTTTCTGCTTTCTTGTCAGTAGGCAAGCCTTCCTCTCTATCATCCCATCCTGTATTTTGTAAATTTTTCAAGGGATTGCTTCACACCAATCCCCCCTTTTAGGGATCCTGCTCCTGCTTGGGATCTTAATGTTTGCATTGCTCAGCTTATGCAACCCCCTGTTGAACCTTTGTCTTCAGCAGAGCTTAAGTACTTTACTTGGAAAACTGTGTTTTTAGTGGCGATTACCTCTGCCAGACATATCAGTGAATTGCAAGCCTTGTCAGTGGAACCTGATTTTATCTCCTTTCATAGGGATAAAGTGGTTCTTAGAACCAGTAGAAGGTTCTTGCCCAAAGTGGTTTCAGATTTCTGTTTGAATCGGTCTGTCTCTCCCTGTTTTCTTCACTGATCATTCTTCCTCAGGGTAGAGGAGGCTACACAGTTTAGATGTTTAAAAGAGCCCTTAGCTACTACATAGAGCGTACCAAGGGTCATGAGTTTGATTCCCTCCAGTTGTTCCTTACTTATGGGGAAGTGGGAAAGGGCAAACCTGCTACCAAGAGAACTATTGCCAGGTGGATTGTGTCTTGTATACAATTCTGCTGTGAGAAACTGGGAAAGATTCCACCCTCAGGCCTGAGGGCTCACTCTACAAGAGGTACAGCTGCTTCTCTGGCTGCTGCCAGGGATATCCCTCTCTTAGAAATTAGTCACGCAGCCACCTGGAAAACAATCCATACCTTTACCAAGCATTACTGCCTGGATATCCAGGCTAGGAGTGATGCTCGGTTTGGCACAGCAGTACTTCATAGCCTATTCCCAAAGTAGGTTCCGTCTCTCCTCCATGGAGGTACTGCTTGGTAATCTGCATTTGTCAGAATACGGCAAGACTTCATGCTGTTTGAAAAAAAATGTATTCACCTTAGTAATTATGTTTCTTCTATTGGAGTCTTGCTGTATTCTGACCAACCTCCTTCCTCCCCTCACAGAACCTGGTTTTGGGAAGTGGGTGGGCAGGTGCAGTGTTGCACCTCAAGGGTACTCCTTTTACACCCTTTTCTTTTTGTATGGGTGTTTTATTATTATTATTATCATTATTATTAGGATTGGTTTTTGGGTTTCCTGACTTGAGTCTTCCTTTGGGACTTCAAAACATTTGTTGCCAGTTAGCTAGTAATATTTTACAATTTCTACATAGGATAGTTAGTGAGTTTTTGCTTGTAAGAATCTGACAGTTGCATTTCAAAGGGCTTCAGACAGACACCAACCGAGCTCGAGCTCAGCATTCTATACTCTGCATAGAAAATTAACCCTTTATTTTCTGGGGCAGTTTAAAGGCTGAGGCTAACTGCATTTGTCAGAATACAGCAAGACTCCAATAGGAGAAACATAATTACTAAGGTGAGCAATTTTTTCATTTGTTTCAGCCCTGAAGGAGGCCATGAAGAAATTGGGAGATGGCTAAGATGCTCATGCCCCAGTCAAGGGCAGGGACAAATCATGGTACTCAGACCCCAGATGCAAATTTCATGATCAAGGTTACAGCTAGGGTCAAACTCTAACTTCTCGGTTGGGGGGGGGTATGGTTCTCCTTGCATAGCCAGCATAACCTCAGAGGGGGCAGATCAGGTGGCGATGGTGGCACCAGAGAGACGTGGATCAGTAACAAGCTGGTTGGGCCCATCCTCAAGTAGGGGGCAGACTTTCAAATTTCTCGAGGAATGAGCTCAAACCAAGTCTGACAGGGGCTCCTAGACGTCACCAACAAGCCCCCACTACCTCGTGTGATGCCCTCCTCTATCTCGCAGCCCATCCAAAGACAGACGATGTTGCAAACCATTGCAAACCTTCTACAGGCAGGGGCTATTGAGCAAAGTTTCCCACAGAGATCTGTAGAAGTGGGGGGTTGTTTCTATTCTTCAGCATGCCAAACGCAAAGGGGATTCAGGCCAGTCCTAGATCTTGATTTCATCATTTTCATTTCATTTTTGTTGATTATACTTGAAAGGCATGTGAGCATTGCTGACTGTTTACACAAGCGTCCAGTTATGACAATCATGAGACATGACATAGGCGTAAACCTTTAACAGCGAGGGTTAATAAAATGGTATATAAGTTTAGGATAATATAGACTAAAGGGCAGACCATGAACTAGCCTTAGTGAATTAACAAATACAAGGTGACGTTAAGCATTTAGTGAGGGTTTAACAGTAATATAATATAACAGTGGGAAAAAAAAAAAAATTTAAGTGCAATCTAAAAAGTAGCTTAGGTGGCTTATATTACAATACTTTTTTTTTAATCTTTTTGTAAAGCGCCTTGATAGTTTGAAAAGCGCTTGTGCAAAATAAAATTTATTACTACAAGCGTTAGAAAGAGGGTAAGTGCCTGAAGTGGATAACCAGAGAATGAGGGGGGGAAAAGTGCAGGATGGGAGCTAGATTAGGGCTGCAAGCAGGTGCAGGTGGGAGAGAAATGTCTCCTGATATTGTGTTTTGAAGGCATTTGTGGAGGAACAGAGTTTTGATTCTGGAGGGAGAGTTGAAGAGCTTGGGTCACATAAGAGTGTTTTCTGGCCTTGAGTGGTCCGGCAGAAAGGAACAGTGAAAGAGACGGTGGAGGACAGTCGAGTGGTCGTGGTGGTGGCGGCTGTTTGGAAGAGAGAAGTGAGGCAATCGGGGAGCAGTCAACAGGAGAGTTTGAAGAAGAATGTGGCCATCTTGCAGTTGAGGTGGGCCGACTGGTGAGTTTATAAAGGTCACAGTGGTGTGTGAGTTTAGGGAGACCAAAGGCAAAGCGTATAGCGTTGTGGTAGGAGCTTCGAAATCTGGAGAAAGTTTTGATAGAGAGGTGGGGGAGGGAGACGAGAACCATAGTCAAAGGCAGGAACAAGGAAGCTGGAGACTAAGAGGGATTTGGATTCCCTAAGGAAATGCTTGGTTCTGTGGAGGATACCGAGTCGTCGGTGGGCTTTTTTGATTGTGAGACTAGTGTGAGCTTTGAAATTGAGGTGGCTATCCAGGAGTAAGCCATGGTATTTGAATTCACTGACTCTTTTCAATGACGTTACCAAGGTTGTCATAGAGGGAGAGGTCAAAGCCAAGGGGTTTGTGGGGGCTGAAGAAAACCATGAACTTTGTTTTCTTGAAGTTGAGTACAAGATCTTTTGGATGTGAACCAGGTGTAAAGTCTGCTGAAATCAAATTGGAGTTTGTTAGTGAGAGCATTGGGATTTTTTGTCCTGACAGAAAAAGGCTGCATCATCAGCATAGCGAATGAGTTCTGAGGTGGTGCAAATGTCAGGCAGGGAGTTAACGACCGAAGAGAAGAGGGCCCAGGATGGACCCTTGGGGGACGCCAAATTTGATGGGGCAGGATTCGGAGAGGACACCGCCAATAATGATGCGATGGGATCTGCCCGTTAGGTAATCCTTGAACCAGAGGCAGACCTCGGGTGAGAAATTGAGGCCAGCCAGGGTACGGAGGAGGACTTTATGAGCAACGAGGTCGAAGGCTTTAGTGAGGTCTACAAATGCAGCACCGGTGTAGAGGCCTTCATTGTTAGCTTTGTCTATAAAGTGGGTGAACTTGATGAGGGCAGTACTGGTATTATTGAGCACGGAACCCATGCTGGGCCTCTGTGAGCAGGTTGTATTTGGAGAGGAATTCTGAGGTTTGCCTGTGGACCAGTTTTTCTAAAACTTTGGAGAGGGGCAAGGAGGGAGATGGGACGGTAGTTAAATACTAGATCCTTGGAACCAGATTTGTGAAGAGGTTTAATAATGGCACACTTCCAAGCTTTAAGGAAGGACCCCGTGCAGAGGGAGTGGTTGAGGATGTTAGTAAGAGGGATGGCCACGGAGTCGCAGACAAGATGGAGAATTCTGAAGTCAATGTTGTCGGTGCCCTTGGATGGTCTTGGGTCATTTGTTTTGATTAACTTGACCACTTCACCAGTGGGTTATGTACCTGAAATGGAATTTAGGGTGGGAGACTGGGAGGGGTGTGGGGGTAAACGAGGTAGGAGTGGAACTGGGCTTGTGCTGGTTGAGGTCACTGAAGCATTTATTGAAAAGGGAAGCTATTTCACTTTGCTCGGTGGTGGTTGTGCCTTCGGAGGCAAGACAAACATGATCTTCAGAAATTCCCCTACTAGTAAATTTAAGAATATTCCAGGTTCTCCTAGGGTTCCCCTGGGCAGCTCGTTATTTTTCCAGGATAAAGGAGGATTTAGCTGATCTTGTGGAAGATATGTACCTGTTCCTGAGGTTTTTTTTTTTCCTCTTGGAGGAGTTTTATCCGCAGCAGACCCTTCAGGATGGAAATCTGGTCATCAAGCATCAGGGCGTCTCCAAAACGGGATTTCCCAGCATCCATCGATTTGCACGATGCCTATTTGCATATTCCCATTCAGGAACTACACAAGCACTATCTCAGGTTCAAGGTGGAGGAGCAGTTCTTCAATTCAAAACTCTGCCATTCTGGTTTTCCTCAGACCCATGAACATTATTAAAGATACCAGTAGCGGTCATAGTCCACATAAAGGCCCCACAGCTCAACCAAACAATACAAGCGGGGCGGAGGTAGTCGGGGGGGGCCCGTCGGCACACTGATTTCTCATTAATTGGAGAAAGAGTTCCCCAACTCCAAGCCAGACCTAAATCCTCTTGGGGCAAACATCATGACACAAGCTAGCAAGGTCTTGCCCGGAAACTAAATGTAGGGATCGGCTAAAGCTCATCAAGGAGTTTCACATAGCTCCTCAGCTGCCTGCTTATTTTTTCACGCAGCTAATTGGGACAGATTAAACCATCCCTCCAGTGAGGTCTCAAAGGACAGAGGTCATGAAGGGTCGTAAGTTGGGCCATCCACACCAAACCCGAATCATGACTGATTGCAAACCTCAGAAACGGGGGGTTGGGGGGCTCTTCTGCATCATCTGTCAGCACAGGGCAAATTGTCGCTGTTAGATACAATATACAGCATAAACGTTCACATGATGAGTGCAGTATGCCTTGCCTTGACGCACTCAGCAGCAGTTCTTCAATCAGGATGGACTGATTCCAATGGATAGTTGGAGCAGTGTTGGCATACATCAACCATTAGGGCAACACAAGAAGGTCAAAAATGCTAAGGGAGTTCCTTCTTTTCTTTCAGTGGGCTGCGCACCACTGAGCAATGTATATTCCAGGACAGGAAAATGTCACAGTAGACTGGCTGAGTCGCAAGGTTGTTCTACCAGGGGAATGGGAGCTGAAGGACTGTACCTTCCATATCCTACCAGAACAGTGGGGCAATCCTCAGATGGATCTTTTCTCCTGCTGGCAGAACTCCAAGGTAAAGCAATTCTGCTCCCTGGTCAAGGACGAACCAGCGGTGGCTCAGGACACCTTTTCCCCTAGACTGGGGTCAGTTCGGTCTCCTGTATACCTTCCCTCCAATACCGCTTCTATTAGGAGTCCTCCAAAGAGTGGCTCTGGACGTGATTCTAGTCCATCCCTTATGGCCTTTCTGCCAACGGTTCCTGCTTCTCATTCATCTGTCAAGGCAAACGCCTCTAATCTTCAAGTTCAGCATGGATCTTATCCATCAAGGTCCGGTTCTGCATCCCAGTTTGAACAACCTGTCGCTCTAGGCTGGAGATTGAGTGGGAAGACTCCCAAGGAGCAAGGCTACACAGCTTCTGTTATTGAAATGATGGGGAACTCGTGTTGCCCTTCTTTCTCTAAAATGTATTATAAAATCTCGAGGAAATTCCGGTTCTGGTTTAATTCCAAACATATACAGAACCAACTGATATAATCATCTGTACTACAGCAATTCCTCTAAAATGGGTTGGACAAAGGACTGCAGCCAGCCATCTTAAGAGTTCAGGTTTCCGCGCTGGGGCACTCTTGTTGGATTCAGGTTAATCATTGGGCTCACATTCCCATGTCTGTAGGTTTCTGAAGGCAGCAACATTAAAACATCCTCCAGTCAACCAGCAATACCACCTTGAAGTCTTAATCTGGTTCTTAAGGCTGGGACCAAGGCTCCTTAGAGCCTTTCAAGGAGACATCCCTCATGCATCTCAAAATGAAGGTCACCTTTTTTCTCATAGCTGTTACATCAGCCAGGAGAATCAGCAAACTAGGAGCATTGTTCGCCCAGGAGCTGTACACTGCCTTTTATCAGGCTCTGTGGTACTCCAAACTGATCCAGGTTTTTTGCCAAAAGTTATGTTTCACCATTATAATCAAGGGTTCACTCTTCCTTCCTTCCTTCCTTCTGCTATAAGGAAAGGGCATTTCATCCACTAGAGCCGAGAAGAGTGGTGAAAATGTATAGTAAGAGAACGGAGGCTATTCACAAAATTTTATACTAACATACTAAAATGCCAGCAGAATAGGCCTAACGGTCTTTCGTGTCTGCTCGTTTGGTCAGTCCCCAACCTGGGTGCTGACCTTGCTGTCCCACTCGCCTTCTCTGGCTTCTCCCTTCCCAGTTCCGGATATTCTTGCTGCATTGGATTTTGCTTCCAGAACCCTTCCCCTGTACCTGTCCCACCCCCTCTTGAACCCCTCCACTGTCTCTGCCTCCACCAGCCCCCTAGGCAGTGCATTCCATGGCTCCACCACCCTCTCAGTGAAGTAGCACCTCCTCCTTTCTCCCTGAATCTTCCCCCTCCAGCTTCCAGCCATGCCCTCTAGTGGCCCTTCCTCCTTCCTTGAGCACCCGACTGTTCCTCCTATTTCCCTCTTCATGTACCTAAAGACCTCTATCATGTCCCATGGTCCTTCTCTCTTCCAATGTGTACATATTTAGCTCTTGAGCCTCTCCTCATAGGTCCTGTCCCCAAGCCCCAAATCATTTTGGTTGCCCTCCTCTGGACCCTCTCCAGGAGGTTAATGTCCGCTTTAAGTGTGGCCTCTAAAACTGCCGCAGTACTCAAGTGCGGCCTCACCAAGCAGTTATACAGAGGAGTATCACTTCCCTCCTTCTGGAGGTGATCCCCCTAGCGATGCATCCCAGCATCCTGTTGGCCTTGGCTGCTGCCCTCCTACAGGTCTCAGAGTTGTTCATCTTGACATCCACCACCACCCCCAGGTCCCTCTCAGCCATCGAGACTTGTAGCATTTCCCCCCCAGGGTGTACACTTGACCTGGGTTTCTGGGCCCCAGGTGGGGTACCTTGCATTTCCCTGCATTGAACCTCAGCTTCCACTTTCTAGACCATCTTTCCAGAGCCTCCAGGTCCCCCTGTAGGGCCACCCTCCCCTCCTCAAGTTTGGCTGGCCTCTCCGCCATATATGCCTTAAAATTCTTGTTTCCAAGTTCTTGTAGTATTGCCACATTTGGACTGCTTTAGGGAGAACTGAGGGGAGACAGGAAGTGGAGGGCTGGATGTCCCCTGCTGCAGAGGTCTGAGTCCTGCCTTCCTGTCGGCATGAGGAGGTACAGCCCATGAGAAAGGAAGCCCAGAGACCAGCCATCGGAGAAAGAAAATTTACAGGTATTTAAATTTCAATATACCCCTCCAGATCACCCACCCAAATGACAGCCCACGCTGTCAGTAACTCAGTCAGGTCACCTAGCCTCTGAGATTCAAGGCTTTTTGAGCGACAGGGCAGTAGACCATAGTTCCGCAGGAGCAGCGGAACATAGGCTTCTACTCCCACTACTTTCTGGTTCCACAAAAAAAACAGGTGGCATGTGCCCTTTTCTGGATATAAGGTAGTTGAACAAGTTTTTCTTCAAGGAAAAATTCAAAATATCATAAATCGGTACACTTTTACCACTGATTCATCAAAACAATTGGCTGGCCTCCCTGGGCATGCAGGAGGCCTACCAACACGTTCCAGTGCCACCCAAGCCACCACACGTTTCTTCGATTTGTGGCTCTGGGTCAGCACTGCCAATTCATACTGTTGCCCTTTTGGCTTTCCTCAGCACCACGAGTCTTTACGAAATGCTTCGTAGTTCTCTTGACGCACCTAAGGAAACTCTGAATTCAAGTCTTCCCGTATCTGGCCGACTGGCTCCTGGCAAGCCCCTCCAGACAAGGGACACAGGAAGTGGTTACCACGGCTTCCAGGTTCCTTAAATGCATGGGAGTCCTGTTAAAGCTGGAAAAATCACAGCTACAGCCCTCCCAGCAACTCCTCTTTATAGGACCTTCTCCTGGATACTTCCAACGCAAGGGCCTTCCTCCTAGAGGACAGGAGGAATGATATCCTCCAGATGGCTCGCTTCATCAGAGAACGACTCTGTCTGAGCTCTTGCGATGCAGCGGATGCTGGGTCTCATGGCATCATTAGTGTTCACGGTGCGTTTGGCTGGTCTTCACATGAGGACCACTCAGTGGATGCTCAGTACACGGTGGTCCCTGACCACACAACTCCAGTCCTTTCACATCAAGGTAACGCAACCTCTCAAGCGGTCACTTACCTGGTGGACTCGAGGACTAACTTCTGAAAGGCTTTCTCTTTGCTCCACTGGAGACTCGTATCACCATCACCACAGATGCTTCTCAAATTGGATGGGGAGCTCACTGTCAAGATCTCCACACCCAAGGTCTGTGTAGTCAGGACGAATTTCAATTTCATGTCAATGTTCTGGAAATGAGAGCTATCTTGTAACCTGTCTGAGCCCTGAAAGATATTCTGTCACAAAATAATTCTCCTTCAGGTGGACAACAAAGCGGTGATGTACTGCATCAGCAAACAGACGATGTGCACTCTTAACCCTATGCAGGGAAGCGATGAGAGTGTGGGAATGGTGCCTAGAGCACAAAGCCCTGATCTAGGCAGTTTACCTACCAGGAGTCCAGAACGATCTAGCGGATCGCCTCAGCAGAACGGATGTGGATCCTCACAAATAGTCTCTCGATGTAAATGTCGTGCAGTTGCTCTTCGAAGAGTGGGGTACGCAGGACCTGGCCCTTTTTGTGTCCTCGCTCAATGCAAAACTGCCTCTGTTCTGCTCCAGAAATCCAAAACCTGGCGTTTTCAGTTAGGATGCATTCAGACTGCAGTGGTCAAGATGCTGTCTGTATGCATTTCCTCCTCTTTCCTTAATTCAGAGGGTGCTGCTCAAGCTGGAGTCACAAGGGGGCAGAGTGATTCTCATCACCCCATTTTGGCCTTGTCAGATTTGGTTTCCGTTGATCAACAGATTATCGGAGGTGCCACTGAAACAACTAACACTTTGTACGGACCTTCTGACCAAGGGCCCAGTGGTACACCCCAACCTGAGATCCCTTCATCTCCATGCTTGGCTCCTGAGTAGATTGAAGTGGGTAGATTTGATGTCTCACCTAGAGTCTCGGACATTCTCCTAGCAGTGCGTAAGCTGGCTACTAGGAAAACGTATATGGCGAAGTGGAAGTGATTCTCCATTTGGTGTGCAAAGTCCTCCCTGGATCCCTTTTATTGGCCACCAAACAAAGTCTTGGAGTATCTTCTAGACCTGTCTAATACGGGATTACAGTCCTCAACTGTGAAAGTCCATCTCTGTGCGATCTCAGCTTTTCAAGAGCCTATACACACATTGTCTATAGCTCAGTTACCCTTGGTTAACAGATTTCTTAAGTATACTCCACACTAGGGCACCAGTCAGTAGACAGTAGCCACCTGGGATATTAACCTTGTGCTAGACATGCTCACCCATAAACCTTTTGAGCCTCTAGCAACGTGAGCTGAAGTTCCTGACCTGGAAGACCGCCTTCCTCATAGCCATACATAGATACATAGACAGTGTCGGCAGATAAGGGCCTATGGCCCACCCAGTCTGCCCATTTGAGCTTGTAAGTTCAGTTTGTTTTCCTAGAAGTCTGTTGCCCCTTACTGACCTCAGGAATTCCTTTATGTCTATCCATGCATTCTTAAATCCGTGATTGTTTCAGCCACCACTTCCTCTGGCAGGGTGTTCCCTTGTCCACCACCCGTTCTGTGAAGAAATTCTTTTCATGTTTCCTCAGAATCGTCCTCCTCAACTTCATCCCATGCCCTCTTGTCCTGGAACATCTTTTCACTTAAAAATAGTGTTTTCCTGCACCCTGTTCCTCCCTGTAAGATACTTGTATGTCTCTATCATATCCCTCTCCCTCCCTCCTCCAGGGAGTACATGTTCAGTTCCTTCAACCTGTCTTCATAGGACTTGTGATGCAATCCATGCACCATCTTTGTTGCCCTCCTCTGAACCTTCTCTACCCTGTCTATGTCCTTACGTGGGTATGGTCTCAGAACTGTACACTGTACTCCAGGTGGGGCCTCACTAGTGTCTTGTATGCGGAATTATGACCTCCCTTTTCCTGCTGGTGATGCCCTGCCTATACATCCCAGCATCCTATTTGCTTTACCTGCTGCCTTGTCACTGTTTCCCTACCTTGAGGTCATCAGAGATGACAACCCCAAGATCCCTTTCCTGCTTGGTGCATGCTATATCCTCACCACCCAACTGATAAATTGTGCCAGGGTTTTGTGCCCCATATGCATTATCTTGCACTTCTTTGCATTGAATTTCAACTGCCAAACCCTGACCATTCTTCAAGTTTCTGCAGGTTACTTCTCATTCTGTCTACACCCTCTGGTGTGTCTACTCTGTTACAGAGCTTTGTGTCATCAGCGAACAGTGAAATTCTGCCTTCTAGGTCCTACGCAATGTCACTGATGAAGATGTTGAATAGGACCGGTCCCAGCACTGATCCCTGTGGTACCCCACTGGTTACTCTTCCCTCTGTGGAGTGACAGCCATTTACCACCACCCTCTGTGTCCTGCCACCCAGCCAGTTACCTACCCACCACACTACTGTCCTGCCCACACCCATATTCCCCAGTTTGTGTAATAGTCTTCTATGTGGCACAGTGTCAAAGGCCTTGCTGAAGTCCAGATAGGCCATGTCCACTGCCCTCCCTGATCCACCTCCCTAGTCACCCAGTCAAAAATTCAATGAGGTTGGTCTGACATGACCTCCCCTAGTGAAACCATGCTGCCTTGGGTCCTGTAGTCCATTGACAACCAGATGCTCCACCAATCTCTCCTTCAGTAGTGCTTCCATGATCTTCCCCACTACCGAGGTGAGGCTGACTGGTCTGTAGTTCCCTGCTTCCTCTTTGTTCCCACTTCTGTATAAGGGGACTACATCTGCTGTCCTCCAGTCTTTGGGTACCTCCCCTGTTTCCAGTGATCAGCTAAACAGGTTAGCCAGAGGTTCAGCCACCACCTTTCTTAGTTCTTTAAGGACCCTGGGGTGCACCCCATCTGGCCCCATTGCTTTATCAACTCTTATTACTTCCAGTTCCTTCAGGACCCTTTCTCGTGTAAAGGGACTTGTGTCCATTTCTGCACCATTCTCACCTTGTACTCCTTCAGACCCATTACCCTCATCTTCCTCAGTAAAGACTGAGAGAAATACCTGTTCAATATGTCAGCTTTACTGTTGTCATCCTCCACGTGGCCCCCATCCTCCCCTTCAGTCTCACTATACCTCCTTTGTCTTTTCTTTTTCACTTATGTACCTGTAAAGGTTTTGTCCCCTCTACCCACTGATTTTGCAGTGTGTTCTTCTGTCTGAGCTTTGGCTTCCCTTACTGACCTCCTGCCTCCCTTTGCTTCTCTAGTACTTCTCCCTATCCCCTTCTGCCTGTGTCTTTTGTATTGCCTAAATGCAATCTTTTGGCTTTCACTTTCTTTGCTACCTCTTTGGAAAACCATAATGGTCTCCTCTTCCTTTTCCTCTTGCTAACCTGCTTAATGCATAATTCTGTTGTTCTTGTAATCCCCATTTTAAATACTGCCCACTGTTCCTCAACCCGATTCCTGTCAATTCCTTTAATGCCTCTTTCAAGTATCTCCCATTTTCCCAAAGTCTGCCCCCTAAAATCCAGGATACGTGTTTTTTATGTGGTTTGGTTCTGCTCTTTCTGTGATTTCAAACCACAATGACTGGTGGTCACTGTTTCCCAGGTGCTCCCCACTGTTACCCCCATCACTGTCCCTGTTTGTGAGCACAAGGTCCAGTATTGCCTTCTGCCGAGTTGGTTCCATGACCAGTTGCTTGAGGAAGGCACAATGAAGGAGTCAGGATAAATCTGCTCCTAGTTGATGCTGCTGCTGGGATGCTCCATTCCACGTCTGGAATATTGAAGTCTCAACCAGTACTACCTCACCCTTGTCTGCCATCCTTTGGATGGCTAGCATCAGCTCCCTATCTGTTTCTTCCTCCTGGGCTGGTGGTCTATAGACCACACCTGTGCGGATGGCTGTCCCCATTTTCCTTTCCAGCTTAACCCACAGTATCTCTCCCCCATTTTGTCCATAACCTCCGCTTGCAGGGTGTCTGAAATACATGCCTTGGTCACAGACCCTCCTTGCACAGTACTTCACAAGGACAAGGTGGTTCTTCGAACCCATCATAAATTTCTCCCCAAAGTAGTCTTGGAATTCCATGTGAGCCAGCCCCTGGTTCTTCCAACTTACTTTGCGAACGTCCAGAATGAGGGAGAACGTATCCTGCGTTCTCTGGATGTTAAGAGGACCGTGCGCTTCTACTTAAATAGAACTAAAGAGATCCGCAAGTCAAAGCAACTCTCTGTCATTCAGCATGGCCCGGCTGGGTCAGCCTGTTGCTATCAGATGTATTTAGGTGTGCCTAGTGGCATGTCTTCACCACTGCTATTCCATGGCACAGGTTAAGCCGGAAGGCAGGGTTATACGCTCATTCTACCAGAGCAGTAGCGGCATCTCTGGCAGAAATACGAAATGTGCCCATTGCAGACATCTGCAGTGCAGCTACTTGGAGCTCCGTGCACACGTTTGTGAAGCACTATGCTTTGGATGTCCCATGCTAGACAGCATCAATCCTTCGGCAGGTCAGTCCTTAGTGGACTTCTGTCCTAAGTGAGCTCCTCTCTCTTGCCGCCCTTCTCCGGGGGGGGGGGGCATTATTAAACTGTACTCTCCCATTAGTGTGAATGAGTGGTGGAGACTTTGTCCAAGAAGACATGGAAATGACATACCTACCGTAATTCTTGATCTTCTTGGACAAAGTCTCCACCACTCATTCACACGCCAACCCTCCATCCCGCGAGCTCACTTGTCTGTTGTTGGTCTTCACTTCCTCGATGGCTGGGCTGTGAAGACTCTGTTGTGTTGACCCTTCTTAGACACGTCATTCGGACCATCTTATATCCGGCATAGGTTAGTTTACGGTGCACCTCCTCGGTAAAAAAAAGGTACTGAAGCAGTTGGAGGGTTGGTGCTGAGGCAGCCTACCATGTGCAAGCCAGTCTTACGGCACCCCTACCTCGGTACCGGCCCTCCTGAAGATTTTTGGCTCCCACTCTGTCCTAGTGCCTCCGGCATAGTCCCATTAGTGTGAATGAGTGGTGGAGACTTCGTCCAAGAAGATAAAGAATTATGGTAGGTACGTAATTTCCATTTTAAAGCTCTGCTGATGTGGCCTTTTTTCAGAGTTTTACAGCCAGCAGTTGGAAGGCAAATTCTTTTCCTGTCTGTGGTTGACTTACGGAACAATATTCTCCATACCCGTCACCCCGGTAGGTACTATCTTAGAACCCATCTGTAATATCTACAGATTGACAGTGTGGAGTACTACAGAAAGTAGACATTTCTTCATACTTACTGAAATTTCCTTTTCTGCTAGCTCAAGCATTGTCAGTGGGGCCCGCCTGGGAGCCTTGCTCCTGTGAGAGAATATAGTCCGGTATGCCAGTGTGGAGATGTTAGTTTTTTTTTTCTGTTATAAACTTAAAGCATGTCTGGACATCCCTCGGTAGTTTACCTGCTGTGCCTATTTTATATATGTCAAACCAAAAAAAAAGGGTAGTTCCACTTTAATGTTTTGTTACTATCATGCAGATTTAACAGGTTTGAATTTGATGTTAACCAAGGGTGCCTCCATTGTTACAGGTGAGTGCCTACACTGCATGCAGTTTTTTGCCTTGTAATAAGCCAGTTTTCCTTCAGGTTGATTCAGTTCCACAAGACCTTCCAAGATGTAGACTTTTGGAAGACAAGCATCGATCACTCACCTTTCATCATCTGATGAGGTTGGCCACTGTTTACTGTATTTTATTCTGGCTGAGTCGCATCTGTGTAGACAGCTAATTTGTGTGTGTTGTGTGAAGTAGATTGGTATGGAATTTATTTCCATATTTAGAGGCGCCGTGAGAACAGTAGTGACCGGAGAGCTATTGCTGTCCAGAATCCTCACGTGCCCAGCATTCCAAGGCCGATTCAGCCTTTAGGCTGTGCCATATCCCCTAGTAGGGGTGCACTATAACCACCCATCTGTAATTTCTACCTGTTGACAGTGTAGGAGCTAACAGAAAAGGAAATTACAGTAAGTATGAAGAAATTCTTTTGCAGTCTGGACATATGCTTGCTGTTATCACTTGGTATTGCAACAAGGGTGTGGGGATGATAACTTCAGAAGCTGAAAGTAGTAGCCTTCATGAAATTATTTGAAAAGCACTTTTTTTCCCTAAATCATATCACAGGCTGCAGAGAGAGTGAGACATTTTAAATAGTCATGTCTCTCATAGGCTGAGCAGTATACTAGTGTGATGCATTTCTGCCTACTTCATTATTCATTATTATTTTCTTGGAATTAAATTTGGATTTCAGTTAGGGTTGATTTGATGCTGTTGGGCATCGGCAGCAGTAGTGCTAAAATATTAAATTCTGTACTGCCTGAAAGGACATCCACTTGGTTAGCAGTTGGTTTAGTCTTCATATCTCAAAAAAACTAGGATGGCCTAGATTTTAGAGACTTACTTTGATTACCCATAAGGCAGTTGGGTGTGTTTGAGCTGCCTAAACGATCCTTTCTTAACTGCACTATCATATTGCGATGTGTTGTTATTCCTGAATATAAAGGAATGTGTTAATGTATTAGGCACATTTTTCTTTGTCGCTGAAGCATCTAGTTTTGTAAAAGTTTATAATTACTGTGTGGTGCATCCCATGTAATTCTGACAGTTCTGAATATACTTAGAATTAAATAAGCCATGAAAAATCTCTGCACTGAATACTGCGTAACAGTCATTGGCATGCACAGGAGATCTCCAGACCATTCTAAACCTTGGGGAGCTAAATCTGTTCATTCAGTACAAAAAAATTCTGGATGGTACAGGGTCTGCTGCCCCTTTTGCACCAGGGAGACTGGATTTGCTCCCTTGACATGGAAGAATGCCTACCTGCGTATCCAGGTACATGCCTCTCATACAGTACCGAAGGTTTCATTTCTGGAGGGCACATTTCCAGTTCTGGGCCTTGCCCTTTGGCATGTCTTTGGCCCCTCAGGTGTCCAAATGCTTGGCAGTGGTGGCAGTTGCCCTTGGGCGTGAGGGACTCTCTTTTCCTACCTGGACAACTGGCTTCTCAAAGCACATTTCAGGGAGCACCTGTTGCAGACTCTGGAACGTACCATCCGCCTATTCTAGGATCTAGGTATCACAATCAACCTGCTGAAGTCTGTTCTGATCCCCTGTCAGCGCCTTCAGTACATAGGGGCAGTCCTGGATACTTCGCGGGACATGGCCTTCCTGCCCCAGGACTGGGCAGATCGCCTGATTGCTCAAGCTCGCCTGCTGTGCAACAGCCGCTATGTCTCATAGAATTTGACGGCAGATAAGGACCGCTTGGCCCACCCAGCCTGCCCATTTCCCTATGGATAAGCTGCAGATCCCAAGTTAACCAGCAGCCTACTTCTTTCTACCCCCACCCCCTAGAATTGCCTTATGACTGTCCCATGCATGCTTAAATTCAACCATTGTTTTTGACTCCACAACCTCCTCCGGAAGGTCGTTCCATGCATCCACAACCCTGTCTGTGAAAAAATACTTCCTTGCATTACCTCTGAGCCCCCCCCCATCTTCAAATTGTGCCCCCTTGTTCCTGGTCACCTCTTTTTCTGAAAGATGCTACCCTCTTGGACTTTGATTCCCTTGAGGTACTTGAAAGTTTCTATCATGTTCCCCCTCTCCCTCCTTTCCTCGAGAACATACATATTAAGCTCCTTTAGTCTCTCTTCATATGTCTTCTGGTGCAGACCCTGCACCATTTTAGTTGCCCTCCTCTGGACAGCTTCCATCTTGTCTGTGTCCTTGCTGAGATTGGGTCTCCAGAACTGCACACAGTACTCCAGATGGGGTCTCACCAGCTGTCTGTACAGAGGGATAACAACTTCCTGTTTTCTACTGGTGATGCCTCTCCCTATGCATCCCAGTATCCCCCAGCCCTCCTTACTGCCCTCTCACATTGCTTGCCCACCTTTAAGTCATCTGATATGACTACCCCCAGGTCCCTTTCCATTTTTGTTGTTAGTATCTCACCCCCCCATTGTGTACTCTTCCCCTGGGTTTTTGCTTCCCAGGTGCATTACCTTACACTTCTTAGCATTGAATCTAAGCTGGCATACATTTGACCATTCCTCTAACCTTTCCATGTCCCTTCTCATTCTTTCCACACCACCTTGAGCATCAACTCTGTTGCAGATCTTTGTGTCATCTGCAAAGAGACATGCTTTTCCTTCCAGTCCCTCTGCAATGTCGCTTATAAAGACATTGAAGGACGATCTAATACTGAACCCTACGGTGCCCACTAGCGACCCCCTTTCTTCAGGTGGACTCCATTTACTATTACCCTCTGTGTCCTATTCTCCAGCCAATTCTTAACCCAGGCTATCATCTTGGGACCCTCCCAGGCTGGCTAACTTGTATATTAATCTTTGTGTGGGACTGGGTCAAATGCCTTGCTCAAAGTCTAGGTGCCATGTCCACAGCCCTCCTAATCTACTACTTTGGTCACCCAGTCAAAGAAATCTATTAGATTCGTCTGGCATGACCTTCCCGCTGTGAATCCATGCTGCCTTGGGTCCTGTGCCTCTCTGGCCTCCAGGTACTCGACAATTCTTTCCTTCAGAAGTGATTCCATCATTTTCCCTATCACTGAGGTTAAACTAACAGGTCTGTAGTTTCCTGCTTCTGCCTTGCTCCCACTTTTGTGAAGGGGAATCACATCTGCCCTCCTCCAGTCCTCAAGTACCACCCCATCCTCCCATGATTTGTTAGAGAGTAGTCAGTGGTGTCACTAGTTCTACCCTTAGTTCTTTTAGATTTCTGGGATGAATCCCATCAGGCCCCATTGCTTTGTCCACCTTCAGTTTTAAGAGTTCTTTTGGAACCCTTTCTTCTGTAAATGGGCTGGTATCAACTTCTGTATCCAGAGTGTTTCTGTTGTTTGTTTTAGGTACCTCCCCCTCTTCATTTGCAAATACTGAGCAAAAATATTTGTTTAGTATTGCTGCCTTTTCACCGTCACCCTCTGCCTACTCCCTCCCCTTTATTAAGCCTCACTATCCCTCCCTTAGTCTTCCTTCGCTCCCTGATGTACCTAAAAAAGGTTTTATCCCCCTTCTTAACTGAGTTGGCTATCTTTTCCTCGGTTCGGGCCTTTGCTGTTCTGACTGCCTTCCCAGCCTCCTTTTGCTTTAGCTAATGCAATTCTCTGTCCTGCTCCTTCTGTGATTCCTTGTACTTTCTGAATGCTTTCTTTTTCTCTTGAACCTTCACTGCCACCTCCTTTGAGAACCATAGTGGTTTCTTACATCGTTTTGTTTATTTGCTTAACACAGAGGCTTGTTACCTCTGTGATGACAGTTTGTTATTCCCCATTGTTCTTCTACCCCTCCTTTCTGCCCATTTGCTAGTGCATTCCTTAGGCACTCACCCATTTTGACAAAGTCAGCCCTCCTGAAGTCCAGTACTTTTGCCTTTGTATGGCTTGACTGTATTGCTGTGTTTTTTGTGAACCATACTGTTTGATGGTTGCTAGTTCCCAGATGGCTACCCACTTCTACATCTGTGATCCTCTCTCCATCTCCATTTGAGAAAACCAGGTCTAAGATTGCTCCCTCTTGAGTGGGTTCCAATACTAGTTGTCTAAGGCATGCCCCCTGTAGGGCATCTAGAATAACCCCACTCTTAGAAGTGGCTACTGCAGCTGCACTCCAGTTAACATCTGGCATATCCAGATCACCCATCAGCAATATCTCCCCTTTATCTGCCATTCTAAGTATACTTTCTATCATTTCCTTGTCCATTTCCTCCCCCTGAGAGGGGGGTCTGTATACAACCCCTGTGCGGATTGTTGTGCCATTGCCTGCCTCCAAATTGACCGACAATGCTTCTTCTCCTCCCTGTTTACCCTTTTGTTCTGTTGCTTTGATTCCTTCCCTTATGTAGAGCTACGCCTCCTCCTCTTTTACCCTCCCTGTCCCTCCTGTAGATAGTGTATCCTGGTATGATTACGTCCCAGTCATGGTTCTGTGTGTACCATGTTTCTGTGACTGCCACGATATCCAGATGTTCCTCCTTCATCAAGGCCACTAATTCAGGAAGCTTGCTACCCAGACTACGGGCATTAGTACTCATTGAGCTCCATTTTTTGATGGCTTTACCTTCCGTAGCAGCATCCCCCACTGACCTTTCTACCTTGGTCTTTTTCTCATTTAGTACCCTGTTTTGTAGGGAGAGGCTGGGATTTTCCTGCTGCTTATCAGCCAGAACCTTCTTCCGGCTCTTGGGCCTGATGGCTGTGGCTTTAGTCGCAGTGCCTCTAGACAGATTACACATGAGGGTTCCCTAATGGACACTGAGGGTTCAGTGGGACCAGCATACTGATTACTTGGAACAGCTGGTCCTGGTCTCCTTTCTAGTGAAAAATATTCGGGTTTTGTGGATGGAGCCCAGCAGCCTGTTAAGAGGGGTTCCTTTCCTCATTCCTACCCCCAGCAAATCCTAGAACCAATGCTTCAGGGTTTGGGTGGGGAGCTTATCTAGGGCTCCATCAAACACAAGGGACCTGGTCCCATCTGGAATCCTTTCTCCACATCAGGGTCCTGGAAATGAGGGCCATTCTTCATGCCTTGCAGGCCTTCCAGACTCTGTCATCCTCTGGTCTTCTGCTAGTGCAGACAGACATTGGTGTAGTCTGCTACAGCAGGGAGGCACTTGCTCGTACCCTCCCTGCGGGGAAGTAGTGAGAGTCTGGTATTAGGTGCTGGATCACGGTCTCGAACTGTTGGCCTTCCACGTGCCAGGCGTTCAAAATGTCCTGGCTGTCGCACTAAGCTGATTGCAGTCAAAGTCACACGAGTGGGAGCTGCTGACCTCAGTCAAAGGCACATGAGTAGGAGCTGCTGACCTCAGTAGTAGATCTGTTCAACAGGTGGGGTCAACCAGAGCTGAACTTTTTGCATCCCCTCTCAACACAAAACTACCATATTTTTACTTGCTTGATCCCAGGCCTGGAGCTTTCTGTCAAATTACGTTATCCTTCTCTTGGGAAGAGGTTTCTGTACACATTCCCCCACACGTTCAGAGGGTTTCTGATCAAGTTTCAGATGGAAAGGGCCACAATGATCTAATCTTCCCCTTCTGGCCTAGTCATATCTGGTTGCCCTTTACTGCAGCAGTGGAACCTCCAGTACCTCTACCTCTGTGCACCGGCATGCTGTCACAGAACTGGGGTACCCTGCTCCATCTTCATGCCTGGCTTCTGATGACATAACCACGGCTAGGTTCAGGGTGTCACTCAAGGTGGCTGATGTCCTGGTGGCGGCTAGGTAGCCATCCACTCGGGTCACTTACTCTATGAAGTGGAAACGCTTTGCACTGTGGTCTGCAGCACCTCAGCTGGATCCCTTCACTTGTCCAATGAATCAGATTCTGGAATGCTTGCTGTCCCTTTCAGACTCCGGCCTGAAGTACTTCTCTTAAGGTGCACATGTTTACCATCTCTGCCTTTCATGTGCCTGTTGATAGTAGTACGGTGGCACAACTGGAGGTGTCCCGTACTTTTCTGAGAGGTGTTCTTCACCTGAAGCCTTCTATCCACAATGCAGTCCTGCCTTGAGACTTGAATTTTGTGTTGGAAAAACTTACTTTGGCCCTTTCTGAGCCGGCCATGACATGCGAGCTACGCTTTCTATTGTGGAAAGTGTTTAGTTGCTATTACTTCTGCTTGAAAATTTTCAGAGCTGCAGGTGCTCATGTGTGAGCAGCCTTATTTAGTTTTCTACAAAGATGGGCTGTGTTTGCGTACCAATCCTAAGTTTCTTCCTAAGGCAGTGTCAGAATTTACTCTTATCAGTTTATCCACCTTCTTGTTTCCAGAGTATGCCAATCCAGTGGAAGCATTGCTCCACACTTTAGATGTGCATAGCATTCTGCATTACTACACACACCATAGGATGGACTGCAGAAAGTCCTCTTGGTTGGTTGTTTCTTTCGCCCCTGGGAACATTCCTGTTTCAAAACAGTGTTTGTTTGTCCAAATGGTTGGCCAACTGTATTACTTGCTGCTATAGGAAGTATGTTAAGGAGTTTCTTGGTATTCCTGGCCATTCTTCTGTCGCCTGTTTCAGGAATGTGTCTGCTGCAGAGAGAGAGATGTGCTGCTGCTACTTGGAGTACTGCCCACACCTTCGTGGAACACTACAGTCTGGACATTGCCTCTAGGCATAGGGCCAGCTTTGGCCTAGCTGTCCTCAAGGGCCTATTTTGCGAGCCTTGAGATTTCCTCCACCCAGATTATGCTGCCTACTGGCAGAACTGCTTGGGAATCTTTTCCATAGATGTGGCCTGCTGCAGGATATACCCCAAAGTCCAGTAGTACAGTTGAGTAAGAACTCACCATAACAGTAGATCTGCAAGGGGATCTCATGCAGCAGGGCATGCCGTCCCTCCCTCCTTCCCCTGGGCCTGGGATGCCCTTCCGTGCCTTTGCCTCTTTCTCCATTATTTTCTGTTTGGTGGGAACCTTCGATTCCTCCTTGGTTCCCTCAGCTAGGACTAAGTGGCTTATGGTCTCCGGTGGAAGAACTGAGGGGGGCAGTGGAAGAACTGAGGAGGGCATGGGGGCTGCCCACTCTTTTGTAGGCCGATGTTGGCGTATGACGTCTGAGTGGGCAGCCCCTGGTAGATTGCTAGCTGGAAACGTTTCTGTGTGGTCCTGGCAGCTGTAGTTCCATAGGTGTGTGGCCTGCTGCAAGAGATCTCGTTGCGATAAGTTCTTAGGTAACTGTACTTTCTTTTTGTACTGTCTTGGTCTGTCACTACTAAAGTTATTCTTAATATATCTCTGGCAGCAGCAGCAGGTTTTTTTTTGAAATGTCTGAAATTGGATTTTAAGAGCTTTGTTTGTCTAGTGCTCCCTCGAGTCTCCTTACCCTTCCCTCGTACCATTTTTGTTTCTCCAGAACTTGCTGGCTGTGTCTGAAATTGACCAATAACTAGTGTTGTGTGTGTGTGTGTGTGTGTGTGTGTGTGTATATATATATCTATATCTATCTGTGTGTACGTGTACATATGTGTGTATATAATATATTTTGTACTAAGCTGTTGATTTTAGTAGCTAACTTGCTCCCAGTCCCTTGAGTGAGACCCTCGTGGTCTGTCTCAACCTCCCCCTAACACCTATCACTCAAGTTATCAAGTAGCTGAGTGAACCTTGAACGACTTGGTATCTAAGAGCTCTTAAAAGAGCTTTCCCCCTCCCTAATAAAATGAGTCTGCCGGCCCGGTGGGGTTGAGGCGCTGGATGCCACACCTCGCATTACGGCGGTGACCCAGGTTCGGAAACTACCTCGGGTGCCAGCATGGGGGAGCAGGATTGAGTGTGCCATCAGGTTGCTTTCCTCTCCCGGGATGGTGGGTTGGTTGTCAACCCTCCCATAGTCCCGCACCCACTGGGTGACGGTCCAGTGGGTAATGTATGGCAGGTGGCAGCATCGGCGGGTGAAAGGAGCTGAGCTGGCTTCTAGTGTGCGTGTGCTGGGGCTCGGGGATGAGAAGAAAACCCATTTATATATCTCTATCTTTATAAAGCAATTTCTGATCACGACTGCTGATTTAAATGATGAACGTCTTCTCCACTTCTAAGTGCGCCACTTGCTACCCGACGTGTCTCACAAACTGATCAGGCTAGACTTGGCACACTTTGCAGGGACAGCGCATCTCCTTGTAGGAAGAGGTTGGGTGAATGATCAAAAGACACTCGCCAGTTGGTGTCTGTCTGCTGCATCCTGACTCCATATCAGACGGACCCGACCCCTCACATCTCTAGTTGACTGATAAGGCTGTCAGTCAAAGCAGGGGACTGTCGGTTTGCTTGTCTCGGCTGCCTCTCAGACCATGTCAGCTGATCACCCTTAAATGCATCTTGTGGTCACGGGTGTCAGCGGACTCTGAGCTCCTCTGATGGCCCTCTCCCACCCTGCAGACAGTAACACTACTTGCACATTGATGTCCTGCGGGTGGAAAAATGGTCAGAAAGGAAACAAATGTCATGAACTAGACTATGCCAGTATGCCACTTTAAGGTGACATATGTGGTACTGTTATGAACTTTTGCGCTAAATTTACATTTTTCACTACTCGGTAGCTATGACCTAACTTAGCCTAGTGGGACCGAAGGCAGTTGCCCTGGTTGCTCACCCTAACAAAACTGCTCTGAAACCAGGCATTGTCACTAGACACATAGTGCCTATTTTCAGGCATGATCCAGTAGAGTAAAAAATTTAGAGAGCAAGTCTCTACTAAATTAAAAGGCTTAGAACTATTATATATTCTCTAGGACGCCTATGTAAATGAGCAATTATGGCTCAGTAGGCCTTTCCTGGTAAAAACGCAGTAAAATAAATATTTACAACAGTTATGTTAAACTTTGGTGTTTCCTGCTATAGGACTACTAAATATTTAAAATGGTGCAGTACTTCTTTCAGTTTGCCTTTCAAAAAGACCTGTCCCAACCAAGTCTGCTATGATGTTAAAAACAAAGGCACTAGGAGGTTATCTGGGGGCAGTCAAATGTTTGTTATTCACACTTAACAGACAGGTTCTGAAGATGCGCCGTAAACCCTGGACTGAAAACTTAACAAAAAATTCTCATGAGCTATAAAAGCTGAAACATAATTTTTATGAAGGTACGTACTGAAGGACAGAGTTGCCCTTTAATCAGTAAGTGGGAGTAAACCGTGCAACACGGGGACTAAAGTACTCACTCTCCCTCTATCTGTACTCCTGCATGCATGCTATGGAACCTGCCTCTACAATTATGGTGTGTCTGATTACACAGTGACCATTTTATTGTTGTGAGTGTAACATAGCCATCAAGTCTTTTTGTTACCCATCTGCTTGGACATTTATTCTTGTTTTTTTCCAGATTGCTAGAATGTGTATATATATATATATATATATATATATATATGTAGTTTGCCTTTATTTGCCTTCATCATAGTGCACAAGACATACTGCTGTTGCTATGCAACTGCTGAATTCTGTATTTACTGTTAATAAAAACTGAGTGACATTAGCAACAGCTGGAACAGTGGGTGGCAAAAATAGTTTTTAGTAGCAAGCCCATAAAACTAAACTGTACTGAATGTGAATCACTGATGCAGGAATATCTTTTCTTTTTGGAGAGAGGGGTGCTGCATTTCGTTTTTACAATGTTGAGAACTATAACATTGTAAAATGGATAGTAAAAAATATTGGCGATTGGTGAAAACCAGTCACATGACTATGCATTAATAAAGCATAATGCATGTTTATCTTGACACTTTACAAATTGTACACCACCACACAGTTAAGGGAAAAAAAGGTATCTGTTGGTCATTTGTACTATAGGGTTAGGGCATATTATGAATGGAAATCAGTGGCTTTTGCAATCTTGTTGGACTGTTCAAAGGTCAAAAAAGTTGTACTATCATTCTGATGTCACATCGATCGTACAACTTTTCAGCCTTGTCCTGACACTTGATTGGCTCACTTGACATGGCTCTTAACATAAAAATAGCCACATGGTGGCATGATTTAGTGAGTGCCAAACAGTGGACCCTTCTCGTTTTGACATGAAGAGCCTCACATGGCTCCCTGTCACAAAAGTGAAACTTTTTATTTATATTTTTCAAATAAACAGAAAACAGAATCCGGAGCTAGTGGGAGCAGGGAGAAGCTGGAGCGAGTGGGAGCGGGGAGAAGCCGGAGCCAGCAGCATTGGGAGCAATATCATATAATGCAAAAGGTAACCACCAGCTAAAGAAAGACACAAAGAATTAAGCGGCAACCATATATTATATAAAACAGTGGATGGGTGACCATCCATGGCTACGGCTGTGTTTCCATCTTGGGAGTTGATATCAGTGAGACCTATTGAGCTTCGATCTCGAGGTCTGTATGATGCCTGTATATTCTGTCACTAAACTGTCAGTCTGAATTGCTCTTTCTAACCACTCGGTTCCAGTAAACTCCCAGTTCATAATCTACACCCCCAAAATCCATGTGGTCACGGAGGTCACTCAAGAGCTGAGCATCACAAAGAGGGGTGGAGTGACTGCAGACGTTGGCGACCAGGATTGCGCAGACATCATTGCATGCCGCACTTCGGGGGGGGGGGGAACCACAGCAGAAAATCCCTCTCCTCTGGGATAGGCAATGCACCACCACCCTCAGTCACACTCCAGAGGCTGGACATTCTCCTCTCCTGGGCGAGCCCAGCCTGGCGCATTAGAATACAGAGAGAGTGATTAGGGTGGCCCACCTCGGGGGTGCCAGGAAGAAGGAGATGTCTCAGTTTGAAGGTAGAGCTCGCGGTAGTGGTGGCTGCCGAAACAGTTCCTCGATGGATTTTGGGGGGATGATCGACATGTAACTGTATCAGAATAAGTGATATGAAAACTGTAATTTGCTATGGGCAGCATTCTGTTACGGTTCTCTTTCTAGAGCTTTAAAGGAGAACACTGTTTATTGAAACAAGACCTGTCACCTAATGGATAAATGCTTGAATTGGGATTTCCCAGGAAAAAATAACTTGATTACCTTTAAACACCTGTATTTGTTTTGAAAATCTTCCAGAATGTAAATAGTGACTGTGCTGCGTGGTGCCATTTTGAGTATAGACTGAGTACATCACGCTGCTCATTTGTACTGAATGCATACAAATGAGCAGTGTGGAGCCGCGTACTACACTCAGAAGGGCACCTGGTAGTGCTGCCATTGTTTACATTCTGGAGGATTTACAAAACTTAAATACAGGTGTTTAAAGGTACTTAAAATATTTTTTTTGCTTGGGAGAAACCCCAGATTGGGAGTTTATCCATTAGGTGGTGGGCTTGTTTAGATGAACTGTTTTCCTTTTACTACGTCATAGGTTGTGTACAGAACTCTGAGCATGGTTGGATAGGTTACAGCTCATTCTTAGCATTCTGTACATAAACTGTGATAGTAAAAACTCCAGATTACTTGGTTACATGAAGAGAACTGTGCAGAATGTTGTCTGTAAAAAGAAAATCATTGAAAACTCCACCTTCTCCGTCCTTTCCTCGTGGGTATACATATTAAGCTCATTTAGTCTCTCTTCATATGGCTTCTGGTGCATACCCGGCTCCATTTTAGTTGCTTTCCTCTGGATTGCCTCCATCCTGTGTATGTCCTTACGGAGATGGGGTCTCCAGAACTGCGTGCAGTACTCCAGATGGGGTCTCACCAACTGTTGGTACAGAGGGATAACAACTTCATGCTTTCTACTGGTGATGCTTCTCCCAGTGCATCCAGCACCCCCAAAACCCTCCTTACTGCCTTCACATTGCTTGCCTACCTTTCTCTTCCCTGGGTTTTTATTTCCCAGGTGCTTTACTTCGCATTGAATCTAAGCTGTCATACTTTTGACCATTCCTCCAACCTTGCCAAGTCCCTTCTCATCCTTTCCACCCCCACTTGTTATCAGCTGTGTTGCAGATCTTTGTGTCGTCTACAAAGAGGCATACTTTGCCTTCCAGTCCCTCTGCAGTGTCCCCTATAAAGACATTAGAGGATCGGTCCCAATACTAAACCCTGCGGTACCCCGCTAGTAACCCCCCCTTTCTTTGGAGTGGACTGTTCACTATTACCTCTGCATCCTATTGTCCATGCCTATGCCAGGAGTCTCAGTATTCACAGAAGAAGGTGAGGGACCACAGTTGGGTAACATGATCAGATACGGGAGGGAGATGGACACCAGTCCATCTGCAGAAGAGTCCTAAAATAATTTTCAAAACTGAAAGTGGATAAGGCAGTGGGACCTGATGGAATACACCCTAGAATATTAAAGAAACTACGGGAGGTGCTGGCAGCCCTTTTCCAACGAGTCGCTCGATATGGAAGTGGTTCCAGAGGACTGGAGATGGGCAGATGGGACAAATATGGGAGTAGGGAGGAAACTACAGACCAGTGACTTTACCGTAATAGTGGGGAAGATTATGGAATCACTACTTAAAGGATTGTGGAACACCTTGAATACAGCAGAGTAGAGGATCAGAGAGAGCATGGATTCACAGCGGGAAGGTAATATCAAACAAATCTAATTGATTTCTTTGACTGGGTGACTAAGGTTGTGAATCGGGGGGGAGCGGTGGATGTAGCCTACCTGGATTTCAGTAAGGCCTTTGATACTGTTCCACATAGAAGACTTGTGAACAAGCTGGGCAGCCTGAGAGTGGGTCACAGGGTGGTAAACTGGGTTAGGAACTGGTTGAGTTTTATAGAAGGCAGAGGGTCGTGGTAAATGGTGCTCAATCCGAAGGAGGGTGACCAGCGGGGTGCCACAGGGATCAGACCTGGGGCCAGTCCTGTTGAAGTCTTCATAAGTGACATTGTGGAGGGGAAGTTTTCCTTCTTTGCAGAGGACACTAAGATCTGCAACAGGGTGGACACTCCAGGAGTAGTGAAAATGAGGGACCTAGGTAAACTGGAGGAATACATACATACATAGATACATACATAGATACATACATAGATACATAGACAGTGTCGGCAGATGAGGGCCTATGGCCCACCTAGTCTGCCCATTTGAGCTTGTAAGTTCAGTTTGTTTTCCTAGAAGTCTATTTCCCCTTACCCCTGACCTCTAGAATTCCTTTATGTCTATCCCATGCATTCTTAAATCCCGTGATTGTTTCAGCCCCCACCACTTCCTCTGGCAGGGTGTTCCACTTGTCCACCACCCGTTCTGTGAAGAAATTTTTTCTCATGTTTCCTCTGAATCGTCCTCACTCCAACTTCATCCCATGCCCTCTAGTCCTGAAACATCTTTTTCGCTTAAAAATAGTGTTTTCCTGCACCTGTTCCTCCCTGTAAGATACTTGTATGTCTCTATCATATCCCTCTCCCTCCTCTCCTCCAGGAGTACATGTTCAGTTCCTTCAACCTGTCTTCATAGGATTTGTGATGCAACCCATGCACCATCTTTGTTGCCCTCCTCTGAACCTTCTCTACCCTGTCTATGTCCTTACGTAGGTATGGTCTCCAGAACTGTACACTGTACTCCAGGTGGGGCCTCACTAGTGTCTTGTATAGCGGAATTATGACCTCCTTTCCTGCTGGTGATGCCCTCGCCTATACATCCCAGCATCCTATTTGCTTTACCTGATGCCTTGTCACACTGTTTCCTACCTTGAGGTCATCAGAGATGACAACCCCAAGATCCCTTTCCTGCTTGGTGCATGCTATATCCTCACCCCCAACTGATATATTGTGCGGGTTTTGTGCCCCATATTCATTATCTCACTTCTTTGCATTGAATTTCAACTCCAAACCCTTGACCATTCTTCAAGTTTCTGCAGGTCCTTCTCATTCTGTCTACACCCTCTGGTGTGTCTACTCTGTTACAGAGCTTTGTGTCATCAGCGAACAGTGAAATTCTGCCTTCTATATCCTGTGCAATGTCACTGATGAAGATGTTGAATAGGACCGTCCCAGCACTGATCCCTGTGGTACCCCACTGGTCACTCTTCCCTCTGTGGAGTGACAGCCATTTACCACCACCCTCTGTGTCCTGCCACCCAGCCAGTTACCTACCCACCACACTACTGTCCTGCCCACACCCATATTCCCCAGTTTGTGTAATAGTCTTCATGTGGCACAGTGTCAAAGGCCTTGCTGAGTCCAGATAGGCCATGTCCACTGCCCTCCCCTGATCCACCTCCCTAGTCACCCAGTCAAAAAATTCAATGAGGTTGGTCTGACATGACCTCCCCCTGGTGAAACCATGCTGCCTTGGGTCCTGTAGTCCATTGACAACCAGATGTTCCACCAATCTCTCCTTCAGTAGTGCTTCCATGATCTTTCCCACTACCGAGGTGAGGCTGACTGGTCTGTAGTTCCCTGCTTCCTCTTTGTTCCCACTTTTGTATAAGAGGACTACATCTGCTGTCCTCCAGTCTTTGGGTACCTCCCCTGTTTCCGGTGATTGGCTGAACAGGATAGCCAGAGGTTCAGCCACCACCTCTCTTAGTTCTTTAAGGACCCTAGGGTGCACCCCATCTGGCTCCATTGCTTTGTCAACTCTTATTACTTCCAGTTCCTTCAGGACCCTTTCTCGTGTAAAGGGACTTGTGTCCATTTCTGCACCATTCTCACCCCTTGTACTCCCTTCAGACCCATTACCCCCCTCTTCCTTAGTAAAGACTGAGCAGAAATACCTGTTCAATATGTCAGCTTTACTGTTGTCATCCTCCACGCTGCTCCCATCCTCCCCTTCAGTCTAACTATCCCTCCCTTTGTCCTTCTTTTTCACTTATGTACCTGTAAAGGTTTGTCCCCTTTAACCACTGATTTTGCAATGTGTTCTTCTGTCTGAGCTTTGGCTTCCTACCTCCTTTGTTTCTCCTGGTACTTCTCCCTATCCCCTTCTGCCTGTGTCTTTTGTATTGCCTGAATGCAGTCTTTTGGCTTTCACTTTCTTTGCTACCTCTTTGGAAAACCATAATGGTCTCCTCTTTCTTTTCCTCTTGCTAACCTGCTTAATGCACAATTCTGTTGTTCTTATAATCCCCATTTTAAATACTGCCCACTGTTCCTCAATCCCTGATTCCTGTCCCATTCCCTTAATGCCTCTTTCAAGCATCTCCCCATTTTCCCAAAGTCTGCCCCTAAAATCCAGGATCGTGTTTTTGTGTGGTTTGGTTCTGCTCTTTCTGTGATTTCAAACCACAATGACTGGTGGTCACTGTTACCCAGGTGCTCCCCACTGTTACCCCCATCACACTGTCCCTGTTTGTGAGCACAAGGTCCAGTATTGCCTTCTGCCGAGTTGGTTCCATGACCAGTTGCTTGAGGAAGGCACCTGAAAGGAGTCCAGGATAAATCTGCTCTAGTTGATGCTGCTGCTGGGATGCTCCAGTCCACATCTGGTATATTAAGTCTCCAACCAGTACTACCTCACCCTTGTCAGCCATCCTTTGGATGGCTAGCATCAACTCCTATCTGTTTCTTCCTCCTGGGCTGGTGGTCTATAGACCACACCTGTCTTGGATGGCTGGCCCCATTTTCCTTTCCAGCTTAACCCACAGTATCTCTCCCCCATTTTGTTCCTCCTGGATCTGTGTGGCCCTTATGTCATTTTTCACATACAGTGCCACTCCTCCTCCCTTCCTGCCTGCTCTGTCTCTTCTGAATATGTTGTAGCCAGGTATGGCCATCTCCCAGTCATGGTTATCATTACACCAGGTTTCAGTGATGGCCACAATGTCCAGGTCTGACTGTACCATGACAGCCTCCAGATCTTCCATCTTGTTGCTAAGGCTCCTGGCATTTGCACACATGGCTTTCCATGATTTGACCTCCCTAGACTGCTTCACTGTTCTACTCCAGCCCCTTCCTTGGTTGTCATTTATCCCTGGTTCTCCTTGCTGTCTGCCCTTCTGCTGAATTTTGCCCCTTTTCTGCTTATCCACCTTTTGGACACTAATCTCCAATGGTCTAGAGTGTGGCAGCTGTGAGATTTAATGCGTAAAAATGCAGAATCATGCATTTGAGATGCAAGAACCTTGGGGAGGAATACATGATTGGGGGGACTGATGGTCACCAAACTGAAAAGGGATTTGGGGCTAGTCCTATCTGATGACCTAAAGGTGGCTAAACAGTGTGCCAAGGCTGTGGGGAGAGCCAGTGGGATGCTGGGGTGCATAAGGAGAGGAATCACCAGCAGACGGAAGGAGGTGGTGATGCCACTGTGCAGATTATTGGTGAGGCCTCATTTGAAATAATGTGTCCAGTTCTGGAGGCCGCATCTCTCTAGGGACGTAGACAGGGTGGAGGCAGTTCAAAGAAGGGCAACAAAGATGGTGCAGGGCCTGCACCAACAGTCTTAAGATGAGAGAGTGGGAGACCTCAATATGTATATTCTGGAGGAGAGACTGGGAGACCTCAATATGTATACCCTGGAGGAGAGGAGACAGGGAAGATATAATAGAAACCTACAGATATTTAAAAGGCACAAATAGGGTACCAGAGGGTAGCATGTTTCAGAAAAGATGTCCAAGAATTGAGGGGGTATGACATGCAGTTGAAAGGGGGTAGACTAAGGGGTAGGGTGAGGAGTTATTTCTTCATGGAATAGACTCCCAGCAGAAGTGGTGGGGACAAGCACAGTGGGGGAAGTCAAGCATGCATGGGACAGGCATAGGGGAACCCTAGCAATAGGAACAAGGAAGTAAAGCCGGAGATCAAGAAGGGTCTGTGGCTTTTACAGTAGGCAGGGAAAATGGGCAGACTCATACCTCTCAACTGTACCACATTACGAGGAACATTCCTCATTTTACTTAACAAAAGCTCCCTGTTCCACATTGTGAGGACTTGTTCCACATTCAGTGTTAACATTTCAAAGCAAAAATCTATAGTAAATGATGCAAAAAATATATTCAATTGATAACGGACTTTCTGAACATAAATGCAAACATTTTAACAGTGGTCTGAGCCTCCTAGGCAAAGATTTGATTAAGTGATCCACATTTTGTTCATTTGTTCCACATTTTGAGGCAATGTTCCACATCTGGGGGACAAAACTTTGAGAGAGGTATGAGCAGACTAGATGGGCCTTGCAGTCCTTATCTGCCGTCAATTTCTGTATTTCTATGTTACAAAAAGAATGAAGTAATAAAGAATGGAGATAAATACAGAAAAGGAAATGAAAGTATACTGCATTATGTATAAACATTACATTCTAAAACAGTTTCTGGGTATTGACCTCAAACTGCATGGATGTTACCTTTTGTTTGCTTCTCTTTGCAAGGATGCATCGAAAATCTGCAGCTTAGAGATCTATTTTGTAAACGTGTTGTCGCCAGATTACAACCTACCTAAATGCAAGGAATGGGACTGATGAAAATCAGTTCCATTAGGAAAAATGCAGGTCTGCTATACAAATTAACTAACATTACCTCACATATATCCCTAACCACCAGAGCCAGGGCATCCTGGGAAGCAGATCTGCATATAGATATAACCACGTCTGAGTGGGAATCCACCTGGAAGCAAGCGTGCCAGAGCTTCAAGGTAGGCTTATCCAATTCAGGATTTTACATGGATACTGTTTTTCTTCTCTGACTAATATGGGTTATTCCATGGATTCGGCCTGCTAGCACTGTGGTCAGTTGAATGGGAGTTGTATGTTATGGTGGTGTACTTTGATCCGACCAGTTTGGAAGGAGGATCATGGTTTTTGTTTCAAGATTACTAATGCAGACATTCCTTTCACACCCGTGGTGTTCGTACTAGGTGTTTTTCTATGCAGTCTTAACCTTGATTCCCATAAATGAATTGGGATCTGTCATGCATCACTAAGCCTTAAACAGATTCTTTTGAGAAATTTGCAAACCAGAGTTCGTTCCCTGACCAATGCTGCCACCCACCACAGGCCCCACACCACTGATTTTGGATTTGCTGCTTCGCTGACACACAAACTCTGCTCAGGAGAAGTAAGAGCCCGGCAGCACATCCCATTGGATGGGGGTGGGGGGTCATTGATGGGGAAATGTGAGGTGAAGGGAAGTCCCAGAGATGGTGGGTGACTGGGTTGGGTGGAGCAGCAGGACTGATGGGGACGGGTAATGCTGCTGGAGGGATCAAGTACAGCAAATTAATAAACACAAAACAAATAAAATTGGTATTCTCTCTGAAACAAACTTAAATATTAATTTCTTGCCCTGTTGCCTGTGCATTATTCTCTGTTTATACATGGTTGTGATGTCATACTTTGTACTATGGGATTTTTTGTAATGCTGAAAAATATTTGCCATTTTTTTATTTGTAATATTATACCCAGAAAATCTCTCCTTCCTCCTTCAAACAACATGAAGTCTTGCTGTATTCTGACAATTGCAGTGATTCCCAACCTTTGAACTGTCCCGGAGAACTAAGGGTTAACTTTCCATGCAGGGCATGGAACGCGGAGCTCGAGCTCGGGTGAAGTCTCTGTCTGGAGTGTTTTGAATTCAAACCGTCAGATTCTTTACTCCGCCTCACTGAACGGTTGCTCCGGAGATTTCTCTTTCAGCTCAGTTCGAAGTCAGTTAAAGTTTTCAGTTTTTCGTCGGTTTAAACCGAAAAAAAGTATCTGCATAGTCGGTTCAGTCTCTGTCTGTGGTGCCTTGAGTACTAGATAGGAATTGTTTAATTCTGTGTGGAACTTGTAAAAGTGCGGTCGGTTCGGCTGAACCGACCATTTGATTGTGATTATTGCTATATTTAGTGTGTGGTTACATGTTCTTATCGGTTCTTAAAAAAAAAAAAAAAAAAAAAACAACAAAAAAAAACATGTTTTAACCAGATTTTTCCAATACCCGTGACACGGTTAGGAACCGATAAGGGAGTCTTGCCTGGTGGTTGCTGAAAAAAGGGTAAGTTTGGTTAAGTTGGCCATGTCTGAGAAACCCAAGAAAAAACCCGGGCCCACCGGGTTTCAGCACTGCAGTGAGTGTGGGGAGGTCTTTGCCAAGGCTGATCCCCACACCACCTGTGTTTATTGTCTGGGGTTTGACCACCTCAATTCAGACTGTCAAATATGTAAACATTTTCCCAAATCTACCCTTGAGAAGAGATTAGGTAGACTGAGGTAAAAGGAGGCCGAGAAGTCCGCTGATCTGGATGGCCAGACTGGTTCGGTTTTGACTGAACCAGAAGGAGTGCCCTCTGACCAGGGCGATACTTCTTTGGGCAAAAGGAGAGTCTATTCTGAGGGATTGATTCCGACAAAAAGAAAGCGCAAAGATATAAATCGACCGGTTCGGATCCAGAGGTTCATGTTCGACCGCCGAAGAGATAGCCAGGGTGATTCAGACTGTGGAATCGCTCCGCCCGGTTCCGACCGATCCGGCTTCTTCTGGCAGGGGTTCGGTTTGGTTGGTTCGCCCGGTTCAAGAGTATACCCTTGAAGATTTTTATGAACCGGAGTTTGAAGAGGAAGGGGAATTTGAGGATTATGATGTAAGTGAAGGTCTGGATATGCCTGTGGAACCGGACATCTCCCCAGACAGACCATCAGGTGTTTCCCCTCCTAGGCTTTCAGAGTCCCCTTCCCATTTTATGTTTTACAGGAAAGTGGCTGAAACCCTCCAGCTTCCTATGGAGGAGGCTGTGGAAGATCAAGAAGAGCCTGATTATGTAGAGATGATGGATATCCCAGAGTTCAGGAGACTGTCTATTCCCCTCCATAAATCTTTTGGGAAACTGACACAAAAAAATCTGTCTCCTAACACCATACCTCCTGTGGATAGAAGCATAGACAAGAGATATACACTCTCAGGCTCAGACACGGAGTTCTTATATCAGCAGTGCAGCCATGTTGGGGTAGTGCACGCTGCTGCCTGTGACAAGGCAAATATTCCCTTGGCTTCACACCCCCCTGACAAGGTCTCCAGGAAGTTTGATGCCATGGCAAAGAAGCAGTACATGGCATCTTCTTTGGAACTCAGGCAGGCGAATTATATGGCCTATACAACCAGGTACCAGAAGTCTAGGTGGGACAGTACTGGCACTGGCTAAACAGGCCTCCCCCCAGCTAGCCAAGGAGCTGGAAGCGGTGGCTACAGATGGGATTGAGGCATCTAAGATACAATTTCATGCTGCTGTGGACTCTAATGATGTCTCATCAAGAGTCATGGCTACATCTGTGGCTCTTCGGAGGATGGCTTGGCTCAGATGTACTAGCCTCTCGCAGGACACCCAGGCTAAGGCTATGGATTTTCCTGTAATGGGTAATTCTCTGTTTGGGGAGCAGACAGAGAATTACATGAAGAAAATGGACGAGTACAGGACCACTTACAGGAGTGCTCAGGCCAAGGAAAGGCAGGCAACTCCTCCAAGGCAGCAGTCTAGGGGCAGGCCTTTTCAAAGGCCTTTTTACCAAGCACAGGCCTCTTCTTCCTTTTCGCAGAGGGGGTTCTTCAGAGGGAGAGGCAGAAGGGGGATGAGCAGGTCTGCATCCACCCCTCAGCCTAAAGCCCCTGCCAAGCAGACACCCTGATGGGTCTGCCCGGGTCAACTCTCCTATTCCAGTAGGGGGCAGGCTGGCTTACTTTGTCCAGGACTGGATGTCTATTACATCAGACAAGTGGGTCCTGGAAGTAGTAAGCCATGGACTGGTTCTCAGCTTAAAAAATTCCAAAGATGAGAGCCAGATCTTTTCCACCTGCAAATCTTTCGGAAACCTTTGCCCTAGAGGCAGAGGTTTCTTCTCTCCTAGCTTTAAGAGCTATAGAGAGAGTATCTACCCTACACTGGGGCAAAGGACTGTACTCCAGGTACTTCCTGACCCCCAAAAAGACAGGGGAGTGGCAACCCATCCTAGACTTAAGATATCTGAACAAACATCTTTTAAAGCCAAAGTTCAAGATGATAACTCTGGGAATAATCCTTCCCTCTCTAAAGCCAGGGGACTGGCTAGCCTCCCTGGACCTCAAAGATGCCTACTTTCACATTCCTATCAGGTGCTCCCACACAAAGTACCTCCGGTTCAAGCTGCCCTCAGGCCAGTATCAGTTCAGAGCAATGCCCTTTGGCCCTAACCTCAGCTCCAAGGGTTTTCACAAAGTGCCTGGCAGTAGTAGTTGCCTTTCTAAGAAGGCAAAAGATTTCCATATTTCCTTATCTGGACGATTGGCTATTAGTGGGTCAGTCTCCAGACCAAGTCAAGTCTCACCTGCAAATGACCCAGCAAGTGCTCACTTCCCTAGGATTTCTTCTCAACCTTCCCAGGTCAGTTCTCGAACCAGTCCAGCTCCTTACCTTTATAGGGGCAGAACTGGACACACTCCGGAGCAAGAGCCTTTCTTCCTCTAGAAAGGGCAAGGGCTCTTATGGAACTAGCTTCTTTCTTCAGCCTTCAGATATCTCGACCAGCAAGGCATTTCCTCCAGCTCTTGGGCCACATGGCAGCTTCAACAGCAGTGGTCCAAGGGGCAAGATTCCAGATGAGGGATATTCAGTTCCACCTGAGAGCTTACTGGTCTCAGAGAAAGGACTCCCTTACCAAACTGATTCCAGTGACTCTGACCTTGATCCAGGTCCTCCAGTGGTGGCAGGATCAGGACAGTTTAAGACAAGGTGTTCCTTTTGTTGCTCAACCTTGTTCAGTGGTCCTTACCACAGATGCTTCTCTTCTGGGCTGGGGAGTCCACCTGGGGTCCCTCACTGCCCAGGGCCTGTGGTCCCCCCAAGAATCCCTTCTCCACATCAATCTTCTAGAGCTCAGGGCAGTTTTTCTGGCTCTAAAAGCGTTCTCACAGTCAGTTCAGAACAAAGTGGTTCAAGTCAGAACAGACAACACTACCACCATGTGGTACATCAACAAGCAGGGAGGCACTCAGTCCACGGCCTTGTGCACAGAAGCCATGAAGTTGTGGTCCCTGGCTTATTCCCTGCATGCCTCTCTTGTAGCAGTTCACCTTCCAGGCAAGGACAATGTGCTAGCAGATGCACTGAGCAGGATTTCTCAGGGCCATCACGAATGGTCCCTGGACCCTCAGGTGTTTGAAAGTGATTTATTCAAGGTGGGGCACTCCAGAGATGGATCTCTTTGCAGCCCCAGACAGTCACCAACTCCCTCTCTTTTGCTGCAGACCTCCAGTCTTGTGCTCAGTCCTCCTGGACGCCCTGGTTCTGAATTGGGAAGGGAAGTTTCTGTATGCCTCCCCCCCCAACCCCCTTCCCACTCCTGTTCAAAGTTTTGGTCAAAATAAGGTCTCAACCTTGCAAGGTGATCCTGGTTGCTCCAGATTGGGCCAGACATCCCTGGTACCCCTGTTGCTGTCCCCAGCAGTCCATCTTCCCCTGTCTCTTCCCAGGAATTACAACCTGTTAACATCCTCTCAGGGGAGGATTTGGTACCCCAATCTTCATTCTCTCAATCTCAAAGCATGGCTCTTGAAGAGATAGTTTGTAGATCTGCATCTTTCCCAAGGGGTTCTGGACATCCTCAAGGCTTCTCCAAAGCCCTCCACCAGAAAGACTTACAACTCCAAATGGAAAAGATTCAGCATTTGGTGTTCTAAGAAGAATATTTCTCCAAACACTGCTGAATTACCTATGGTTCTGGATTATATGGTCCATCTTAATGGCCTAGGCCTCAGACCAGCTACTCTCAAGGTACACTTGTCAGCTGTTTCTGCATTTTTGTCTGTGGGGAAGCCTTTCTTACTATCTTCCCATCCTGTGTTCTGTAAATTTATTTAAAGGATTGTTTCACACCCATCCCCCTTTTAGAGACCCTGCTCCTGCCTGGGATTTGAATGTTTGCATTGCTCAGTTTATGCAACCCCCCTTTGAGCCTATGTCTTTAGCAGAGCTTAAGTAGTTGACTTGGAAAACTGTGTTCTTGGTAGCCATTACCTCTGCCAGGCATATCAGTGAATTGCAAGCCCTGTCAGTGGAACCTGATTTTATCTCCTTTCATAGGGATAAAGTGGTCCTTAGAACCAATAGAAGGTTCTTCCCCAAAGTGGTTTCAGACTTCCATTTAAACCAGTCTATATGTCTCCCTGTTTTCTTCACTGATCATTCTTCCTCAGGAGAGAGGAGGCTACACAGTCTAGACGTCAAAAGAGCCCTTAGTTACTACATAGAGCGTACCAAGGGTCACAGGTTTGACTTCCTTCAGTTGTTCCTCACTTATGGAGAAGTGGGAAAGGGCAAACCTGCCACCAAAAGATCTGTTGCCAGGTAGATTGTGTCTTGTATACAATTCTGCTATGAAAAACTGGGAAAAACTCTACCCTCCGGCCTGAGTGCTCATTCCACAAGAGGTACAGCTGCTTCCCTGGCTGCGGCCAGGGATATCCCTCTCCTAGAAATTTGTTAAGCAGCCACCTGGGAAACAGTCCATACCTTTACCAAGCATTACTCTCTGGATATCCAGGCTAGGAGTGATGCTCGTTTGGCACAGCAGTACTTCAGAGCCTATTCCCAAAGTAGGTTCTGTTCCCTCCTCCTTGGAGGTACTGCTTGGTAGTCTGCAATTGTCAGAATACAGCAAGACTTCATGTTGTTTGAAGAAAAAATTACTCACCTTAGTAATTATATTTCTTCTAATGGAGTCTTGCTGTATTCTAACCTCCCTTCCTGCCTCCCCTTTCAGAACCTGTTTTGGGAAGTGGGTGGGCAAGTGCAGTGTTGCACCCCAGGGGTGTATTGGCTGGCACCCTCCTCCCTTTTTGTTTGGGTGCTAATTTATTTGTTATTTTTGAGTACATTGGGTTTAGTTTTTGGATTTCCTGACTTGTGTCTTCCTTGAGAATCCAAAACTTTTCAGCCAGTTGGCTAGTAGAATTTTTACAATTTCCATATAGAATTTTTAGTTTAGTTGGGCTCGTAAGAATCTGACTGTTTGAGTTCAAAACACTACAGACAGAGACTTCAACCGAGCTCGAGCTCAGCGTTCCATGCCCTGCATGGAAAGTTAACCCTTAGCTTTTCGGGGCAGTTCACAGGTTGGGAATCACTGCAATTGTCAGAATACAGCAAGACTCCATTAGAAGAAATATAATTACTGAGGTGAGTAATTTTTTCTTCTGCCACATAATACACAGGGTATTAAATGAGCCGAAATTACTGATTACCAGTTTTCCGTGTGAAACTGCTAATCAGCTGTGAAAATGCATGGCATGTGGTACAGAATGGTTAGCAAAATTAGTTATGGCTGAAAAAAAAGTCTACTGCTGAACATTTCTGGAAATGGTTAGCATTATACCCTGTGTTGTGTAGCATTTTGCCTATGCTATATCCACTGTTTAATAACCTTGGTATATACATTTCTACCAAATCCCCATGTCCAGCTGTGGCTTCCAGACCCTTTTTCATTAAATGTAATTTTAAAACGCTTTCTTTTTGTGCCGTCCCCGGTGGCACTCAGGTTTGAGGCACTGGACGCCACACTGGCGACCCGGGTTCGGGAATGAACTCTGGTCATCTGGGGTCGGCAGGGGGAAGGAGGATCGAGCGTCCCAATGGATGCCCTCCTCTTTCATGGTGGGTTTCCAGGGGTGATTCCGGCACCTGACGTCCATGAGGGTCAGTGGGAGCACCGACTTTTGGGGCTTTGGCGGCTCCCATGGCACTGGAGTCTGGGAGGGGAGGACGCTGTTAGGCACTTGGTAACGTCATGCGTTAGCACGTCTTCTACGCAAGCCGGTGTCCTTAGGGGCAGAAGGGAACTCAGAAAAATGGGAAAGTTCGCTCTTTGTCTTAGATGACAACTGATCCATGCTTCCCAACCACCAATCCATAGGCAGACCCGTTGTGGCTCTCCTCGAGAGGTCAAGGAAGATGGTCTCGCCCACGCGTGGGGATATCCAGGCATCAAAGAAGTAGAATGGAGAGGCCAGGCACTCTAGGGGCAGACTCTGTGACGGTGGTCTGGGGGGGTTGATCGGTCCGAAGGAGTGGACAGAGATGGCAGGACAGACTGGATAAAAAAGAATATGTACAAGAGGCGCAAAAGTGTTATACAGGCTGTTTTATTTATTTATTTATTTATTTATTACAGTCTTGAAATTTGACATACCTATGAGTCAGAGACTCATTTACAAAGGTTTCACATCCAAAAGAAATCACAATTGGCTAAATACAACACTGTAACAAAAACATGACATGGATAACAAAAGAAACAAAACAATCAGAGCTGTCATTGTATCAGACTTTATAAAAGTTGGCAAATAAGAACCAAAAATGGATACCAGGGTAAAAGTTAAGATACTTTATTGTATTTTATCAGTATGTGATAGTAGGTGGTCAAAAATAACTTTGTCGAATTCAGTAGGTTAATATGGGTTAGCCAAGACAAAAGGGAACAGTGAAAAAGGGGAAAGGAGGAGGAGGGGGAATAGGTGGAAATCAGGGTTCAGGAGCTACAGTGTGAGGTGAAGTAGAGAGGAAACACGGCAAGAGAGAGGTACCTATGGAGGCGGGGGGGAGTGGCAGCTGTTTAGCCAGGAAATGAGGGGATACGTGAGGGTGAAGTAGCTTAAGTTGGGCAGTCGCAGTGGTTGAGAGAAAGAAGGTACTGTCTGAGGTTTCGTTTAAACTGCCCTAACTTGCAGGCAGTTTGTACATCAAGAGGGAGATCAGATAGCCAGGTGGGAGCTCTTTAGAGAAAGGCCCGCTGCGCTTGATTAGTCCAACAGAATGGGGCCTGATAGGTAGGTCTAGTTGTGCTTCTCGTCCTTTGAGGATTGGTTACTGGGATAAGGAGGTGTTGTGTTGTTGGAGGGGTTGGACCCAGTCGGATCTTACCTAGTAGGCAGGTCTGGTACATGATCCTGCCACTAAGATTCAGCCAGTAGGTTTGAGTATACGGATCGCAGGTGTGGGTGTACGCGCGAGTTTTGAAATGGTGTGACACACTCCTGCTACCGGAGTGATTGAAACACTTGTGTGTGCTGGGATGGATAGGATAAATTGTTCTTACATGAGTAGTTGTACTCCACATATTTTTAGTGTGTGGTTGTGCTGTAACTTTATATTTTTTATTCCAGTATTAATTCTGCACGTTGGTGTTTGTATTGTGCATTAAGGCAGAAGTTTGACTCTGTATCGGACGTTTAAACGGACTACTGGGGAAGCTGTATTTGGGTGAGCCACGCTGGCAGGTGAGAGGAATGGGATCCAAGCTAGTACTTCCACTACATTTGGGAGCTTGAAGAAGCACAGCGGGAACAAAGTTTTGGCTCTTAATGGATTAGGTAAAGGGACATTAATGAGGGGGAATGCAAAGGGAGCAAGCACCAAGAAAAATAAGGGGATGAGAGGACAAGGAAAGCTCAAGGGTAGTTGCAAAGTAGGATCGGGGTCAGATGCGGCGGGGGGGGTAATGCCTTAATGGCATGAGCCTAGGTAATAAAATTAGTGAGCTCTAGGCACTGATTGCAGACAGTGAGGAGGACCTTGTGGCTATCATGGAAGTGTGGGCCTTGGAAAAAAATAAAATGGAACTGACGGTCCCGGAGTGCTGACTGTTCAGGGGAGAGAGAGAGGAACGGGGGGAGGAATTGCCCTTTTTGTCAAGGAGGGCATTGAGATGGCAGAAGCGGCATGCATTGGGGGTAATAATGGGCAGTCACTGTGAGTACAACTCATGGCAGCCTCAGGCAAGAAACTGCACAGGAGAGGTGATCTATAGAGCTCTGCAGCAAGGGGAGGAAAGGGACAGAGCTCAGGGAAGAACTTGAAATAGGGGTGGCAAAGAGGGAAGTGGTGGTGGGTAATTTGAAAATGCTGGACATCAACTGGCATGTTCCAGTGGCTGGGAGCATCAGGTCAGGCCTTGCTGGTCAACTTCCAAGACTGTCTACTGGTATAGCTAGATTTTCTTGGAGGATGAATGATTGGGACCTAAACTTGGAGGGCTACACAATATTCAGGAGGGATAGAGAAGAGGATAGAGGAGGGGGGTGTAGCACTGATAGTCAAGAATGGCATAATGGTTAGTGGAGGAGGCAGAGGGGGGAGTGGAAGCGATTTGGGTAACCCAGCAATCGAGGGGAGGCAAAAGACTGAAAGTAGGGGTGGTGTACAGACCCCCCCCCGAAGTGGATGAGGACCTGGAGGGAAAATTGGTGGAGAACATTAAGGGAGGGGCACTGTGACCATGGAAAGGGTAGGGTGGTGGTCATGGGGACTTAAATATGTTGGCGCAGACTGAGACACTATGACATCAGCGGTGGCCAGGAGCAGAGACCAGTGGATGTGTTTCAGGATGCCTTTCTGGTCCAACAGGTGGCGGAACCTACTGGGGGGGAGGATACTGGATGTTGTCTTAGCAGACAGCGACCAGATAAGGGGTCTGGAGTAGCCCACTGGCAGGAGACCATCATGCCACGGTCTGGTTTCTGCTGTGTCGGGGTGGGGGAGGACAACTGCTCGAACACAGTAGTAGTGGACTTCAAGGGGGCAGACTTAGTGGGCATGGGCAGGATTCTGAGGGGGAGCTTGAACAAGATTAGGCCAGACATGGATGTGGGTAGCTTGTGGGAGACCATTAAAAAAGGGGTGCAGGAGGCTACTAGCTCATGTACAAGGGTAAGGCATAAGAATGGTAGGGTCAACAAGCCGTGCTGGTGGACCAGGGTGGTGTAAGAGGCGGTGAGAGATGAAAAAGCTGCCTACGTATGTTTTAAGCGCTCCAGGGGGGACAGGGAGCGAGAGGAGAGTATGGGTTGACAGCTAGAAGGGTCACACGAGTGGTGAGGGGAGCCAAGGCGAGGATGGAACTAAACCTGGCTAGGGTTATCCGGAGGGGTGGAAAGGGATTTTATAGATACACAGGGGAAAAGAGGAAAGGGAGAGAACAGATCTCCAGGATTAGGACTGGGGAGGGATGGGCTCAGGAGGCGGGGGAGCAGGAAGAGGTACTAAACAAGTACTTTGCCTCGGTATTTATGGAAGGAGACGGGATCCATTCAGCCGGAAAGGGGTGACAACTGAGAGGAGAGGACTGATGGAGATGAGAGAACCGGATGAGGCTGGGGCAGCAGGTGGGCCAGGTCTAGACGGGGTGGGGTGCTTTGTTGAGGGAGGAGGGGTTAGGGAGGGAGAAATCACTAAGGACAGCGTGAGGGAGGCCCTATGGGCGCTGAAAACTGACAAGGCACCAGGACCGGGTGGGCTGCATCCGAGAGTTCTGAAAGAACTGGCGGACGAACTAGCAGCTCCACTAGCTGCACTTTTCCACGCCTCTCTGCAGACAGGATGGGCGCCTCAGGATTGGAGGGTGGCCCATTTGGTGCCTATCCACAAAGGGGGGGGGGGTCTAGGGAGGAGATGGGGAAATTACAGGCCTGTCAGCCTAACGTCGGTGGTGGGCAAAACTAATGGAGGGCTTCAAGGAGCAGCTCGGGAGGCAACTGGAAAGACTGGGGCACATGGATGACAAACAGTATGGTTTTTGTCCCAGGGAGGTTGTGCCAGACCAACCTCATAGATTTTTACGACTGGGTGACGGGGACCCTGGACAGACGAAGACCGGTGGACGTCCTATACCTGGATTTCAGTTAAGGTGTTTTACTCGATATCCCACATCGGGTTGTTGACAAAGGTTGGGAGGGATGGGAGTGGGAAGACCGTTGCTTAGAATGGTGGAAAACTGGCTTACAGATAGAACACAGAGGGTAGTGGTTGGTTGGTGGGATAGTCTTCTCTCCTAGGAAGGTTTTCAGTGGGGTTCCCCAAGGTTCAGTGCTGGGGCCACTCCTGTTCAATGCCTATATCTCCGATATAGGTAGGGGGGTTAGGAGTAGGATGAGCCTCTTCGTGGATGACTCTAAACTGGGAGCACTGGGTGACGGGGAGGAAGCGAGAGAGACAGTCCAGAGGGATCTGGATACCCTGGAGGCTTAGGTGGGGACTGAGGTTTAATCCAGGGAAGTGTAGAGTGCTGTATCTGGGGGTCAGAAATCCAGGTCATGTATACACCCTGGGAGGGGTCTCACTGCAGGCCACGAGTGAAGAAGACCTGGGGGTGGTGGTAGACACCAGAATGAACAACACTGAAAACTGCAGAAGAATTGCGGCAAAGGCAAACAGAATTCTGGGCTGCATAGCCCGGGGAATAACGTCCAGGAGGAGTGAGGTGATCCTTCCTCTGTATAATTGTTTGTTTATTTATTTATGACTTTGGTAAATAAGTGAGTGCACTGATCCCAGGGACCATTTTCAGGGACGACCCTGGCCATAACACGTGGCGCATGGTGACAGTGGAGTACAAGGTAACAGTAATGCACGTGAAACCGATTTGATACAAGCAACAATAGTAGACACAATATACAGGTTTGATGCATAGGTACATTTGAGAACACTGAATACAAGGTTTCAATATCAGACATGAGAAGACTTGGTACAAACAAACAAATCTTAGGCAAAGTGTACAATGTGAGACTGCATTGTCCAGTGAGCAAGTAATACACAGAATACTCAGTAAAGAAATGCACAATATATAAAAATATATATACAGTAAAAAATGTATACAATACATACAGGCAAGGAAGTTAAATATTACTGTGAAAAATGCAATATAACAGTTGTAGCCAGGAGAGCTGACTAGTGTGGGTAGGTGGGTAACCCCTAGACTGGGGAGTTGACTAGTGTGGGTTGGTGCGAGACCCCTGGGAGCATCGGCAGGATGAGTTTTCCAGGAACCAGACTTTAAGTTGGGACTTGAAACTGGAGTGTGTGTCAGTGGAACGGAGTTCAGCAGGTAATTTGTTCCACTGCAAGGAGGCAGCTGCAGACCAAGCTCTGCTACCCATGTTGGTGGACACCCTAGGAACAGCTAGAGGGGGAGTACCATTTGAGCGGTGGTTGCGGAGGAGTGTTCGGGTTTTCAGAAGGGCAGTTAGGGGGGATTCTGGAGCTGTGCGGATGACATTGTCCACCATGCAGCAGAGGGCTAGGTCAAAGCGACCTTGCAGCGGTAGCCATCCAAGGGTATTATAGAGGGTACAGTGGTGGGTGGAGAATGGGGCCAATAAAGCAAAGTGGCAGGCGCTGTTGTAGGCAGCGGAGAGTTTAGCCATAGCAGTAGCTGAGATCCAGGCATAAATAGGGGAGCAGTAGTCAAGAATAGGGACAAGATTACCCTGGACAATGGCTAGTCTAGCTTCAGGGGTGTAAGGTATTGCCTGAATCTATAGGCGGCACCTAACTTCTGATGGAACATTCTGAGAAGGGAATTTGCATGCTCAGTGAAGGTGGGGGAGGGGTCGAGCAGTACTCCTAAGTATTTGTAGGTGTTGACGTCCTCCAGGGCTGTACCATCTGGGGTGTGAATGCATAAGGGAGCGTAGCTTTTAGTTTTGGCCAGGAAGGGCTTAGATACAAACAGCATGCATTTAGTTTTTTTGGCATTTACTAAGAGGAGGTTTTTTTGAGAACCAGCTGTGGGCTGCAGCCTAGTTGTGTGAAAGAACTGAGGAAATTGTGGCCGTGGATTTGTCACTGTGGAAGAGGACAAGATCATCGGCATACAGGAGAGTTACAGTTGAGGCAGTTGAAGAGAAGTGCATTAACGAATAAGGAGAAAAGGAGGGGACCCAGGATTGAGCCTTAACGGACCCCCACAGAGACAGGCAGGGTGGGGGAGCAGGTTTGACCAATACACACGAATTGTGAGCGATCAGTAAGGTAGCTAGTGAACCAGCTTGTGACTTTCTGAGAACAACCAAGGAGGCTAAGCTTGGAGGTAAGGAGAGCATAGTTAACCATGTCAGAAGCCTTTGAGAGGTCACTGAAGACAGCCCCGGTGGCTTTACTATATCCATGTTAAAGAGGATGTGGTCGGTCAGTAGAATGAGGGCAGTGGCAGTGGAATGATTCTTGCGAAAGCCATGCTGTTGGTTGCATAAGAGGGTGTATTTGCTTATGTACTCAGTGAGCTGATTGTGGACTGCTCTCTCGAGTACTTTACTGAGATGAGGGAGGATGGATATTGGACGGTAATTGTCGGAGGATTTGGGGTCACTGGATTTAAGAATGGGGATAACATTAGCTATCTTCCATGGGTCAGGCATGGAGGCGGTGGAAAGGACAAGGTTAAAGATGAAGGTGAGTGGCTTGGCAATCGCCGAAGAGATCCGCTTAAGAAAGACTGGAGATAGGCCATCAGATCCGGAGGAGCCGTGGTTAGGTAGATGTTTGAGTAGCTTCACTGTATCATGTATGGAGAGGTCTTTAAAATAGAATGGGGGTATTTGCAGGTGAGTGGCAGAGCTGGAGGAGGATGGCAGTGTGTCAGATGTTAGGGCCGAGCTTTGAGGTTGGGCAGTTGGCAGCTTATTTAGGTACATGGATAAGTTGGTGAACTTACAGTTGAAGACACTGGCCACATCGTGAGGGTTGGTCAGCAGCCCATCCTGGGAGTTGAGATGTGGTGCAGCGTAGCTGGAGCGGGGGTTTACGAGGGAGCTGATTGAGTCCCAGAATTTTCTAGGGTCTCCAAGGTTGGCCTTTTGCAGGTTGCCGAAGTGGGTTTGTTTGAAAAATTTGGCCTGTTTACATTTGTTCCTCATGTGCCTGTAAGCATCCCAGAGGACAGGAGAGGGGGTTGCTTTGAAAGTGGACTAGGCGTGGTCTCTGGCCTTCATAAGGGTTAGGAGGTCTTTGGAGACCCAGCGCGAGCACCCGCCTCTGACCCGTCTCGTAGTGACAGGCAAAAAGCGGTCCTGGAGTGTTAGTCTGGGTAAATGTGGAAACTGCCATGACTACATTGGAAAGGGGGAAAAAAGCGTGGACCAGTCCAAGGACTGGGCCTCCTCGAGGAGATTTGTGGAGACTGGGCAGCTGAAATTCCTTAGAGATAGGTATTTGGGTGGGGGGGCACTTTAGTTTGGAAGACCAGAGTAGATAGGTCAGTGAATGATCACTTGCAGAGTCAGCCATGGTGCCAGCGTGTAATGCTCGGTCCTCCCTGTTTATGAGGATCCAGTCTAGTAGCGTCTGGGTGGCTGAGCATGGATTAAGTCTGGTGGGAGGCATGGTCACCTGCACCAGGTTGTGCTGCTTTAACAGGGATACATAGTCAGGCTGGTGGCAGCTCAGCCAGTTTAGATTAAAGTCGCCGAGAAGGATAGATTCCCTATGGGGAGTTAGAGAGCTCAGGCCTTGGAGGAGGCTGGTGAGTCCAGTGGTTCTATTCGCGAGGGGGGTGTTGTAGCAGCAGCCAATATAGAGTTTCTTGCAGGATCCCAGGGTCATTTCGGGGAGTAGCCATTCACAAGGTGAGGAAGGGTCGGAGTGTAGAACAATGCTAGCTGAGAGGGGTTCCCTTAGGAGCAGGGCCACACTGCCACCTTTTTTTCCTGCCTGGCCTGTAGGTAAGAGTAGCCAAGTATTTTGAAGGTGTTTTCGGTGTGGTGTGACTTTAGCCATGTTTCAGTGAGCCCTAGAATATGGGGCTTGTGTAGCTCAATCCAAGCCTCAAGGTCAGTGAATTTAGATGCAAGGCTGCAGACATTGATATGTGTGATTTTAAGACCAGGGGCATTTGTCCAGATGTTGGAGGTGGGGGTGATATGGGAGTTTGTTGGGCCAGAGTTGCATTCATAATGTCTTGGTCAGGCCGCATCTTGAGTACTGTGTGCAGTTCTGGAGACCTCACCTTAGGAAGGACATAGCATTGTTGGAGAGGGTTCAGTGGAGGGCAACCAGGATGATCCGGGGCATGAGTGAAAGGACCTATGAAGAAAGGCTGGAAGTCCTTGGGCTGTACTCGTTGGAGGAGAGGAGAGACAGGGGTGACATGATTGAGGTATTCAGATATGTGAAGGGGATTAACAGGGGCAGAGACAAAGAAATGTTCAGACTAAGGAAAGTGGGCACAACCAGGGGGCATGAGTGGAAGTTGTAGGTGGGAACCTACAGGGGAGAACGTAGAAGGCATTACTTCACTGAGATTGTGGTGGAACCATGGAATGCATTGCCTGGGAGTCTAGTCGAACAGGGCACAGTGGAGGGCTTTAAGAGTGGGTGGGACAGATGCATGGTTGTACAGAAGCAGAGGTTGACCCTCTCGGGGGGAGGGGGGGCTAGCACCCAGTAGGGGCTGGCTAACGAGCAGACACAAAAGACCGTTGGGCCTATTCTGCTGGCTTTTAGCATGTTAGTATATATCTCCTGCATTAGGACACACCGTTGGTACTATAGCTGTCTGGCACTAGGACTGCACAGAAAGAGCAAACGAGCGGGCCCCAGAAGTCTGTCAAACCCTGGGAACCTCTTGCATTCCCTTGTCGGAGGAACGGAGTGGGCCGAGGGAGCAGTGGGGCACAGAAGATCTTTCAGGTAAGGCAGTTCCTGTCCATGTAGGGCATTATAGGTCAGTAATCAGACCTGGAAGGTAAACAGGCAGCCAGTGCAGGCCGTGGAGCTCAGGTGTGACATGGCAGGATCTTGGTAAGCCAGTCAGCAGCTTGGCTGCCGCATTCTGCACCAGCTGCAGTTGCAGGATATCAACCCCCAGTAACCCTAGGTAAAAGGGCATTGCAGTAGTCAAGGCGGGAGGTCACAAAGGCATGGACCAAAGTTGGAATGTCGTTGGGTGGGACCAGGATCTTGATCCTGGCGATGTTCCTCAGATGGTAAAAAGGGGGCTTTATGACAGCTGACACCTAAGATTTTGGTGTCGGGCCGCTGTCTAACACAACGCCCAGATTTTGCGCCCGGTTAGAGGTAAGCAACTGATCTCCCCCCCCCAAACAGCCAAAGCCCAGACGATTGACCAGCTGACAACCCCATACCCTGGCAACCTGGGTCCACCACCAACACCTCATCTTCTCAGAGTTCAACCTCGGCCAGTTGGCATTCATCCAACCTTGGATCTCGAGAGAGGCAGCTATTTGAAAACCGAGACTGCTCCACCCTGCTTGGGCACAAATGACATGAAGAGCTGAGTGTCGTGTGCTTAGCAGTGAAATCTCAGCCCATGCCACCTTATGTCCCCTAACGGCAGCATATACACTGCAAACAGCATGGGTGATAGTATGGAGCCCTGCGGAACCCCACAGGACAGGGGGAGTGGGGCAGAGGAATAAATTCCTGACACCACTCTCTGGGTCCTGCCCGTGAGGAAAGATCGAAACCATCTGAGGACCATACCAGAAAATCCAGAGTATGTGTAGGCGCTTCAACAGCACACCATGGTCCACAGTGTCAAATGCCGCAGAGAGATCAAGGAGAACCAAGATGGAACGGCTCCCTCGATCCCGCGCTATCAGGAGATCACTACTAAATCCGGACTGGAGAGGATCACAGACATCATGGGTGATTAAATGCTCATCCAGCGGCACTGTAGCCACCTTCTCAATAGCCGTGCCCACAAAGGGCATGTTAGAGACAGGTCTGTAGTTTGCTAAGCAGTCAGGGTTGAGAGGATTTTTAAGGAGAGGTACCACTACCGTCTCCTTCAGCGGATAAGGAAACACTCCTGTCTCCAATGAACATTGAAGTATTTCGGCAAGGACTGGGCCGGTTACCTCAACACACCTCACTAGGAGGTGTGTAGGGTTCGGGTCCAAACCACAGTAGGTTGAGCGCATACCCTGGACGATCTGCATGTCTACAGTCGCCAGCCGGCCGAAGTTGGACCAGACCGGCCAGGTGCTTGCAGCCTCCTGCCGACCTCCGCAATACCCATTTGAAGTTGCTGAACGAATCTCTGAGCTGATGGTGGCAATCTTGTAGGTGAAGAAACGAGCAAACTCATCCCACTTAATCTGTGAAAACGCTCCCTGAGGCTGAAGTCTGTTTGGATTGCACAATCTGACGACAGTCCGGAAGAGCTGAGCTGGTCGATTCTGCTCTGCGGCAATCTCCTTGGACAGGAACTCTGCCTTCTTATGGGAGACAGACGATTGTTAGTCTTTATAATGGGCCGTTGCAGAAACCGAGACTTTTGACAGCAGACAAGGACCGCTTCGACCACCTAGTCTGCCCATTTCCCTACCTATTGAATAACAGAAACATAGGATTTGATGGCAGATGAGGACCGCTTGGCCCACCCAGTCTGCCCATTTCCCTACCTAATGGATAAGCTGCAGATCTTAGCTAACCAACAGCCTACTTCTTCCAACTCCACCCCCTAGAATTGCCTTATGCCTGTCCATGCATTCTTGAATTCACCACTGTTTTTGACTCCACAACCACCTCAGGAAGGCTGTTCCATGCATCCACAACCTTCTCTGTGAAAAAATACTCCCTCACATTACCTCTGAGCCATCCCCCCTCTAGCTTCAAATTGTGCTCCATTGTTCTTGCACACCTCGTTTTCTGAAAGATGCTACCCTCTTGGACTTTGATTCCCTTGAGGTACTTGAAAGTTTCTATAATGTCCCCCCTCTCCCTCTGCTCCTCGAGGCTATACATATTAAGATCTTTAAGTTTCTCTTGATATGTCTTCTGGTGCATACCCTGTACCATTTTAGTTGCCGCCCTCTGGACTGCCTCCATCCTGTCTGTCTTTGCGGAGAGTGGGTCTCCAAAACTGCATGCAGTACTCCAGATGGGTTCTCACCAGCTGTCTGTACAGAGGGCAAACAACTTTCTGTTTTCTACTGGTGATGCCTTTCCCTATGCATCCCAGTATCCCACTTACTGCCCTCTCACATTGCTTGCTCACCTTTAGGTCATCTGACTACCCCAGGTCCCTTTCCATATTTGTTGTTAATATCTCACCCCCGTTGTGTACTCCTCCCCTGGAATTTTGCTTCCCAGGTGCATTACTTTGCACTTCTTTTTATTGTCTCAAAGTTGTCATACATTTGACCATTCCTCCAACCTTGCCAAGGGAACAGAACCTGAAGATTGGCGGGGGGGCCGGGGGCAAGCTGCAGATCCTGGTTAACCAGCAGCCTACTTCTTCCTACCCCCCACCAGAATTGCCTTGTGTCTGTCCCATGCATTCTTGAATTCCCCCACTGTTTTTGAATCCACATCCTCCTCAGGAAGGCTGTTCCATGCATCCACCACCCTCTCTGTGAAAAAAATACTTCCTCACATTGCCCTGAGCTGCCCCCCATCTTCAGGTTGTGTCTCCTTGTTCTTGCACATCTTTTTCTGAATATGCTACCTTGTTGATTCCTTGAGGTACTTGAAAGTTTCTATCATGTCTCCCCCCTTTCCTCAAGGTATACATATTAAGCTTCTTTGTACTCTCTTCATATGGTTTCTGTTGCAGACCCTGCACCATTTAGTTGCCCTCCTCTGGACTGCCTCCATCCTGTGTGTCCTTGCAGATACATAGACAGTGTCGGCAGATAAGGGCCTATGGCCCACCCAGTGTGCCCATTTTAGCTTGTAAGTTCAGTTTGTTTTCCTAAAAGTCTGTTGCCCCTTACCCCTGACCTCTAGAATTCCTTTATGTGTATCCCATGCATTCTTAAATCCCGTGATTGTTTCCGCCCCCACCACTTCCTCTGGCAGGGTGTTCCACTTGTCCACCCGTTCTGTGAAGAAATTCTTCCTCACGTTTCCTCTGAATCGTCCTCCCTCCAGCTTCATCCCATGTCCTCTAGTCCTGGAACATATTTTTCGCTTAAAAATAGTTTATTCCTGTACCCTGTTCCTCCCTGTAAGATACTTGTATATGTCTATCATATCCCCTCTCCCTCCTCTCCTCCAGGGAGTACATATTCAGTTCCTTCGACCTGTCCTCATAGGACTTGTGATGCAATCCATGTACCATCTTAGTTGCCCTCCTCTGAACCTTCTCTACCCTGTCTGTCTTTACGTAGGTAAGGTCTCCAGAACTGTACACTGTACTCCAGGTGGGGCCTCACTAGTGTCTTGTATAGTGGAATTATGACCTCCCTTTTCCTGCTGGTGATGCCCCTGCCTATGCATCCCAGCATCCTATTTGCTTTACCTGCTGCCTTGTCACACTGTTTCCCTACCTTGAGGTCATCAGAGAGAGATGTTAACCCCAAGATCCTTTTCCTGCTTGGTGCATGATATATCCTCACCCCCCAACTGATGAATTGTGCCAGGGTTTTTGTGCCCCATATGCATTATCTTGCACTTCTTTGCATTGAATTTCAACGGCCAAACTCCTGACCATTCTTCAAGTTTCTGCAGGTCCCTTCTCATTCTGTCTACACCTTCTGGTGTGTCTACTTTGTTACAGAGCTTTGTGTCATCAGCGAACAGTGAAATTCTGCCTTCTAGGTCCTGCACAGTGTCACTGAAGATGTTGAATAGGACCGGTCCCAGCACTGATCTCTGTGGTACCCCACTGGTCACACTCTTCCCTCTGTGGAGTGACAGCCATTTACCACCACCCTCTGTGTCCTGCTGCCCAGCCAGTTACCTACCACCACACTACTGTCCTGCCCACACCCATATTCCCCAGTTTGTGTAATAGTCTTCTGTGTGGCACAGTGTCAAAGGCCTTGCTGAAGTCCAGATAGGCCATGTCCACCACCCTCCCGATCCACCTCCTAGTCACCCAGTCAAAAATTCGACGAGGTTGGTCTGACATGACCCCCTGGTGAAACCATGCTGCCTTGGGTCCTGTAGTCCATTGACAACCAGATGTTCCACCAATCTCTCCTTCAGTAGTGCTTCCGTGATCTTCCCACTACGAGGTGAGGCTGACTGGTCTGTAGTTCCCTCCTCTTTATTCCCACTTTTGTATAAGGGGACTACATCTGCTGTCCTCCAGTCTTTGGGTACCTCCCTTGTTTCCAGTGATCGGCTAAACAGGATAGCCAGAGGTTCAGCCACCACCTCTCTTAGTTCTTTAAGGAACCTGGGGTGCACCCCATCGGGCCCCATTGCTTCATCAACTCTTACTACTTCCAGTTCCTTCAGGACCCTTTCTTGTGTAAAGGGACTTGTCCATTTCTTCACCATTCTCACCCCTTGTACTCCCTTCAGACCCATTGCCCTCCTCTTCCTCAGTAAAGACTGAGTAGAAATACTTGTTCAGTATGTCAGCTTTACTGTTGTCATCCTCCACATGGCCCCCATCTTCCCCTTTCAGTCTCACTATCCCTCCCTTTGCCTTTCTTTTTTCACTTATGTACCTGTAAAAGGTTTTGTCCCCTCTACCCACTGATTTTGCAATGTGTTCTTCTGTCTGGGCTTTGGCTTCCCTTACTGACCTCCCTGCCTCCCTTTGCTTTTTCTGGTAGTTCTCCGTGTCCCCTTCTGCCTGTGTCTTTTTGTATTACTTGAATGCAATCTTTTTGGCTTTCACTTTCTTTGCTACCTCTTTGGAAAACCATAATGGTCTCCTCTTCCTTTTCTTCTTGCTAACCTGCTTAATGCATAATTCTGTTGCTCTTGTAATCCCCATTTTAAATACTGCCCACTGTTTCTCAACCCCTGATTCCTGCCCCATTCCTCTTAATGCCTCTTTCAGGTATCTCCCCATTTTCCCAAAGTCCGCCCCCCTAAAATCCAGGATACGTGTTTTTGTGTGGTTTGGTTCTGCTCTTTCTGTGATTTCAAACCACAATGACTGGTGGTCACTGTTCCCCAGGTGCTCCCCCACTGTTGGCCCCATCACACTGTCCCTGTTTGTGAGCACAAGGTCCAGTATTGCCTTCTGCCGAGGTGGTTCCATGACCAGTTGCTTGAGGAAGGCACCCTGAAAGGAGTCCAGGATAAATCTGCTCCTAGTTGATGCTGCTGGGATGCTCCATTCCACGTCTGGAATATTGAAGTCTCCAACCAGTACTACCTCACCCTTGTCTGCCATCCTTTGTATGGCCAGCATCAGCTCCCTATCTGTTTCTTCCTCCTGGACTGGTGGTCTATAGACCACACCTGTGCGGATGGCTGGCCCCATTTTCCTTTCCAGCTTAACCCACAGTATCTCTCCCCCATTCTGTTCCTCCTGGATCTCTGTGGCCCTTATGTCATTTTTCACAACAGTGTCACTCCTCCTCCCTTCCTACCTGCCCTGTCTCTTATGAATATGTTGTAGCCAGGTATGGCCATCTCCCAGTCATGGTTATCATTACACCAGGTTTCAGTTTTTTCCACAATGTCCAGGTCTGACTGCACCATGACAGCCTCCAGATCTTCCATCTTGTTGCTAAGGCTCCTGGCATTGGCACACATGGCTTTCCATGATTTGACCTCCCTAGACTGTTTCGCTGTTCTGCTCCAGCCCCTTCCTTGGTTGTCCTTTATCCCTGGTTCTCCTTGCTGTCAGCCCTTCTGCTGAATTTTGCCCCTTTTCTGCCTGTCCACCTCTTGAGCACTAATCTCCATCTTTTGCACACTGCTTTGTAAAGATAGCCACTCCTCCGGTTCACTGGTTCCACTGCTAGCTGTGTGGGGTGAGCAAGTAGGTAGCCTTCTTGCTGCCCTGCTACCCCCCTTTGCTAGTTTAAATGCTTGTCAATGTAGCATTTAAACTTATCATTGAGTGCTTGGATTCCTCTCCAGGATGGATGCAGGCCGTCAGGCTTGAACAAACCTCCATCCCTCCAGGTGGGTCCCCTGTCACCAATGAATCCAACCCTTCCTCACAGCACCAGTTCTTCAACCATGAGTTAAAGTTTCTGGTACATGCACCCTATGCTCTCCCTTGCCTCTACTTGGTAGTACTTCTGAAAGTGACAGAAGTAGCCACTTGCTTGAGACCCCTCCCCAATTTCCTAAACTCTTCCTGAACTTCCTTTGGCTCCCCATTTGCGAGGTCATTAGTATCTAGGTGGATAATGACATCTAGCTCACCCTCCCGTCTTGCCTTCCCAGTGATCCCCAGGATCTTCCTTCCATCCCTGCCCATACAGAGGGGATAACAACTTCCTGTTTTCTACTTGAGATGCCTCTCCATATACATCTCAGTATCCCCCCAGCCCTCCTTACTGCTTTCTCACATTGCTTGCTTACCTTTAGGTCATCTGATATGACTACCCCAAGGTCCCTGTCTATTTTTGTTATTGCTGATATCCCCCTGACCCCCATTGTGTACTCTGCCCCTGGGTTTTTTCGGTCAGGTGCATTACTTTGCACTTTTGCATTGAATTTAAGCTGCCACACTTTTGACCATTCCTCCAACCTTGCCAAGTCCCTTCTCATCCTTTCCAGCTCCTTGTGTATTGACCCTGTTGCAGATATTTGTGTTGTCTGCAAAGAGGCATACTTTTCCTTCCAGTCCCACTGCAGCGTCAGTTATAAAGGCATTAAAAAGGACTGGACCCAGTACTGAACCCTGCGGTACCCCACTAGTAACCCCCCTTCTTCGGAGTGGACTCGGTTTACTATTACCCTCTGTGTCATGTTGTCCAGCCAGTTTTTTTGCCCAGGCTGGCTAATTTGTTAGTCTTTTGTGTGGGACTGTGTCAAATGCCCTGCTAAAGTCTAGGTAGGCCATGTCCACAGCCCTTCCCTGGTCTACTACTTTGGTCACCCAGTCAAGGAAATCTGTTAGATTTGTCTGACATGCCCTTCCTGCTGTGAATCCTTGCTGCCTTGGGTCCTGTGCCCCGCTGGCCTCTAGATACTCAACAGTTCTTTCTTTCGGAAGTGATTCCATCATGTTCCCTACCACTGAGGTCAGACTAACAGGTCTGTAGTTTCTTGCCTCTGCTTTTCTCCCATTTTTGTGAAGGGGAATTGAACCCGTCCTCCTCCAGTCCTTGGGTACCACACCATCCTCCCATGATTTGTTAAAAAGGGTAGTCAGTGGTGTTACTAGTTCTCCCCTTAATTTTTAGAAATTTGTGGTGAATCCCGTCAGGCCCCATTGCTTTGTCCACCTTCAGTTTTGGGAGTTCTTTCAGAACCCTTTCTTCTGTGAAAGGACTGGTATCGACCCCCTTATCCAGAGTGCTTCTATTGATTGGTTTAGGTACCTCCCCTATCTCTTCTTTTGTGAATACTGAGAAGAAGTATTTCCCCCTCTGCCCACCAGCCCTCCCCTTTATTAAGCCTCACTATCCCTCTCTTGGTCTTTCTTCGCTCCCTAATGTACCTATAAAAGGTTTGATCTCCCTTCTTAACAGAGTTGGCTATCTTTTCCTTAGTTTGGGCCTTTGCTGGTCTGACTGCCTTCCGTGTTTCCTCCTGCATTTAACTGGTACAGTTCTCTTGTCCTGCTCCGTCTGTGTTTTCTTATACTTCCTGAATGCTTTTTCTCAGTAATCTTCCCTGCCACCTCTTTTGAGAACCATAGTGTTTTTTTCTTTAGGTTTGATTTATTTGCTTCACACAAAGGCTTGTTTCCTCTGTGATGGCAGTTTTGATGTTTCCCCATTGTTTCTCCACCCCTCCTTCTTGCCTGTTTGCTAGTGCTTTTCTGAGGCACTCTCCCATTTTGACAAAGTCAACCCTCCTAATGTCCAGTACCCTCACTTTTGTATGGCTTGACTCTCCGTCTGTGTTTATTGTGAACCACACTGTTTGGTGGTCATTTGTTCCTAGATGGCTACCTAAATGGCTACTCACTTCTAGATCTGAGATCCTCTTTTCGTCCCCATTCGAGAGTACCAGGTCTAAGATTGCTCCCTTCCGAGTGGGTTCCAACACTAGCTGTCTGAGACTTGCCCCTTGTAGGGCATCGAGAATGACCTTGCTCTTGAATGTGGCTGCAGCCAAGGTGCTCCAGTTAACATCTGGCATATTCAGGTCCCCCATCAACAATATCTCCCCTTTTTCTGCCATCCTAAGAATGCTGTCTATCATTTCCTTGTCCATTTTCTCCCCTGAGATGGGGGTCTGTATACAACTCCCGTGCGGATTGTGGTGCCATTTCCGGTCCCCAGGGTGACCCACAATGCCTCCTCTCCTCCCTGTTTACTAACATAATGACATACAAAATGCCAGCAGAATAGGCCTAACGGTCTTTCGTGTCTGCTTGTTTGGTCAGCCGCCACCCTAGGAGCTGACCTTGCTGCCCCCCCTCTCCCTCTCTGGCTTTTGCCTTCCCAGTCCCGGATATTCTCGATGCACTGGTTTTTGCTTCCAGAACCCTTCCCCTGTACCTGTCCCACCCCCTCTTGAACCCCTCCACTGTTTCTGCCTCCACCAGCCCCCTGGGCAGCGCATTCCATGGCTCCACCATCCTCTCAGTGAAGAAGCACTTCCTCCTTTCTCCCCTGAATCTCCCCCCTCTAGCTTCCACCCATGCCGTCTAGTTGCCCCCCTCTTTCCTTCGGAGCACCCTGACTGCTCCTCCCCTGTTTACCCCCTTCATGTACCTGAAGACCTCTTATTTCCCCCCCTTTCCCTTCTCTCTTCCAGTGTGTACATGTTTAGCTCTTCGAGACTATCCCCATAGGTCCTATCCCCCAATCCCCAAATCATTTTGGTTGCCCTCCTCTGGACCGTCTCTAGGAGTTCAATGTCCCTCTTTAAATGTGGCCTCCAAAACTGCACGCAGTACTCGAGGTGCGGCCTCACCAAGCAGTTATACAGTGGGAGCATCACTTCCCTCCTTCTGGAGGTGAGCCCCCTAGCGATGCATCCAAGCATCCTGTTGGCCTTTGCCGCTGCCCTCCTACAAGTCTCAAGTTGTTCATCTTGACATCCACCACCACCCCAGGTCCCTCTCAGCCATTGAGACTTGTAGCATTCCCCCCCCAAGTGTACACTTGGCCTGGGTTTCTGGCCCCCAGGTGCAGTACCTTGCACTTCCCTGCATTGAACCTCAGCTTTCACTTTCTAGACCATCTTTCCAGAGCCTCCAGATTCCCATGTAGGGCCACCCTCCCCTCTTCCCCATCCACCACCCCACCCAGTTTTGAGTCATCCTCAAAGAGACACATCTCACTCCTGATACCTGTCCTTATGTCAGAGACGTAGGCATTGAACAAGAGGGGCCCAAGGACTGATCCCTGTGGGACCCCACTAATGACCCTCCTTGGGGATGAGATTATCCACCAACCATGACCCTCTGAGTCTGGTTCTGGAGCCAATTTCCTATCCATCTGATCTGGTTCCCCACCCCCATTTCTCTCAGATTATCCAACAGGCCCCCTGTGGGGAACAGAGTCAGATGCCTTGCTGAAGTCTAGAAAGAGGACGTCCACTGGTTTACCCAGGTCCAAGGCACTCGTCACTCAGTCATAGAACTCCACAAGGTTTGTCTGACACGATTTCCCCGGACAAATCCATGCTGTCTATCCAGGCACCTCAACTTTCCAGGTCCCCCGTCTCTCCTTGAGGTGCCTCCATCACCTTGCCCACCACCGATGTCAGGCTGACAGGCCTGTAGTTCAGACAACATGAAGTCTTGCTGTATTCTGACTATTGCAATTAGGTCCTGCCATTCAACTGCCCTGGAGAACAAAGAGTTAACTTTCCGTGGCCAGCATGGAGCGTTCCGCGTGAGCTCGGTTGAAGCCCCTGTCTGCTGCTGTTTAAACTCCAACAGTCTCTTTACTCGCCTCACTGAACAGTCGCCCGGAGATTTCTCCCTGCTCGGGTTCAAAAGTCGGTTAAAGTGTCGCCGCTTGGTTTCATCGAATTTCTGCTACCGAATCTGTCGCTTAAGTTCTGTCTGTGGTACCGTGAGTACTAGATAGGTTTTACATTTAGTTTCTGTGTGGAACTTGTAAATTTCGGATCGGTTCGATTTGAACCGATCAGTTTAGTCTTAAAAAGTTTTGAATTTGTTTAGAGTGTGGTAACTGGTCCGTATTGGTTCAAAAAAAAAAACTGATTGAATTACTTTTTTTTCCAAGACCCGTAACACGGTCAGGAACTGATAGGGGAGTCTTGCCTGGCGGATTGCCGGAAAAAGGGTAAGTTTTGGATAGGATTGGCCATGTCTGAGAAACCCCAGAAAAAAAAACGGGCTCACTGGGTTTCAACACTGCAGTGTGTGTGGGGAAGCCTTTGCTAAGGCTGATCCCCACACCACCTGTGTTTATTGTCTGGGGTTTGACCACCTCGATTCAGACTGCCAAATTTGTAAAAGTTTTCCCAAAGCTACCCTGGATAAGAGAGTAGACCGAGGAAAAGGGAGGCTGAGACGTCCGCTGACCCGGATGGCCAGCCCGGTTCGGTTCCGACCAAATCAGGAGTGCCCTCTGACCAGGGCAAAACTTCTTCTGGCAAAGGGAGAGCCGATTCTGAGGAGTCGGTTCCGGTTAAAAGAAAGAGAAGAGAAAAAATCATCCGGTTCGGCTCCACAAGTTCTTTCTCCGACCGCTGATGAAATAGCCAAAACGATAAGGATAGTGCAATCATTAACTTCGGTTCCGGCCGAACCGGCTGCATCTGGCAGGGGTTCGATTCGGTGGTTCCCAGTTCAGATTATACTTTAAAAAATTTATGAACCGGAGGAGGGAGAGTATGAGGAGGATGATGATAGTGATTATGAAAGTCTGGATGTGCCTGTTGACCCGGACATCTGCCCAGACAGACCTTCAGGTGTTTTTCCTCCTAGGCTTTCTGAGTCCCCTTCCCAGTTTGTTTTACAAGAAAGTGGCTGAAACCCTCAAGCTTCCAATGGAAGAAGCAGTAGAGGACCAGGAGGAGCCTGATTTTGTTGAAATGATGGACATCCCAGAGTCCAGGAGGCTGTCTATTCCCCTCCATAAATCTTTTGGGAAACAGACATTTAAAATTCTAAAGACTCCTAACTCCATACCTCCTGTAGACAGACGAATGGACAAGAGGTATACCCTTTCAGGCTCGGATAAGGAGTTCCTTTCTCAGCAATGCAGCATGTTGGGGTAGTGCAGGCTGCTGCCTGTGATAAGGCAAATATTCCCTTGGCATCCCACCCCCAGATAAGGACTCCAGGAGGATTGATGCCATGGCAAAGAAGCAGTACATGGCAGCATCTTTGGGACTCAGGCAGGCTAACTATATGGCCTACACAGCTAGATACCAGAATTCCAGGTGGGACACTGTGCTGGCTCTAGCTAAACAGGCCCCTGACCAGCTTGCCAAGGAGCTGGAGCAGGTGGCTGCGGATGGGATTGAGGCATCCAAGGCGCAGTTTCATGCTGCTGTGGACTCCAGTGATGTTTCATCTAGAGTCATGACTACATCTGTGGCCCTTTGGATGATGGCTTGGCTCAGATGTACTAACCTATCACAGGATACCCAGGCTTCGGCCATGGATTTCCCTATCATTGGTAATTGTCTGTTTGGGGAGCAGACAGAGAACTACATGAAGATAATGGACGAATATAGGACCACCTACAGGAGTGCTCAGGCCAAAGAAAGGCAAGCCAGTCCTCAAAGACAGCACTCCAGGGGCAGGGGCAGGCCCTTTCAAAGGCCTTTTTACCAAGCCCAGGCCTCCTCTTCTGCTTATGCTTAGAGGGGGTTCTTCAGAGGGAGAGGCAGACTGGGAATAAGCAGGCCTGCTTCCACCCCTCAGCCTAAAGCCCCTGCCAAGCAGTCACCCTGATGGGTCTGCCCGGGCCGATTCTCCAATACCCCTGTAGGGGGCAGGCTGGCTTACTTTGTCCAGGACTGGAAGTCTTTGACATCAGACAAGTGGGTCCTGGAAGTAGTAAGCCAGGGATTGGTTCTCAGCTTCAAAAAATTTCCCAAGATGAGAACCAGATCCTTTCCACCTTGCAAATCCATCAGAAACCCTTGCCCTAGAGGCAGAGGTTTCTTCCCTCCTGGCTCTCAGAGCCATAGAAAGGGTTCCTACCCTTCACAAGGGCAAAGGATTGTACTCCAGGTATTTCCTAACCCCCCAAAAAGTAGGAGAATGGCGGCCCATCCTGGATCTAAGATATCTGAACAAGCACCTTTTAAAACCAAAGTTCAAAATGATGACTCTGGGAATAATTCTGCCCTCTCTAAGGCCAGGGGACTGGCTAGCCTCCCTGGACCTCAGAGATACCTACTTTCACATTCCCATCAGGTGCTCCCACAGAAAATACCTAAGGTTCGAGCTGCCCTCAGGCCACTATCAGTTCAGAGCAATGCCCTTTGGCCTAACATCAGCCCCAAGGGTGTTCACAAAGTGCCTAGCAGTAGTGGTTGCTTTCCTAAGGAGAAAAAAGATTTCCATCTTTCCATATCTGGACGACTGGCTTATAGTGGGTCAGTCCCCCAGAGCAAGTCAAGTCACATCTGCAAGTAGCTCAGCAAATGCTCACTTCCTTAGGATTTCTCCTCAACCTTCCAAAGTCAGTTCTCGAGCCAGTACAGCTCCTCACCTTCATAGGGGCGGAACTGGATACAGTAAGGGCAAGGACCCTTATGGAACTGGCCTCTTCATTCACCCTGCTGGTGTCTCGACCAGCAAGGCATTTCCTTCAGCTTCTGGGCCACATGGCAGCTTCCACAGCAGTGGTCCACGGAGCAAGATTCCAGATGAGGGACATTCAGTTCCATTTAAGAGCCTTCTGGTCCCAAAGGAAGGAGTCCCTTGCCAAACTAGTTCCATTGACCTGAACCCTGATCCAGGCTTTGCAGTGGTGGCAGGATCAGGAGAATTTGAGACAAGGAGTTCCTTTTGTCACTCAGTCTCATTCAGTGATAATCACCACAGATGCTTTCCTGCTGGGCTGGGGAGCCCACCTGGGGGATCTTACCACCCAGGGACTGTGGTCACCTCAAGAATCTCTGCTTCACATCAGTCTCTTGGAACTCAGAGTAGTGTTTATGGCGCTGCAAGCCTTTTCCAAATCTGTACAGAACAAGATGGTCCAGATCAGAACAGACACCACCACCACCATGTGGTACATCAACAAGCAAAGAGGCACTCTGTCTACGGCCTTGTGCACAGAGGCAATGAAGTTGTGGTCCCTGGCCTATTCCCTGCAAACCTCTTTGATAGCAGTTCACCTCCCAGGGAAGGACAATGTCCTAGCAGATGCTCTCAGCAGGATATCCCAGGGCCCTAGCAGTCCATCTTCCCCTGTCTCTTCCCAGGAATTACAACCTGTTAACATCCTCTCAGGGGAGGATTTGGTACCCCAATCTTCAGTCTCTCAATCTAAAGGCATGGCTCTTGAAGAGTTAGAGTTTGCAGATCTGTATCTTTCCCAAGGGGTCTGGACGTCCTCAAGGCTTCTCGAAAGCCCTCCACCAGAAAGACTTACAACTCCAAATGGAAAAGATTCAGCATTTAGTGTTCTAAGAAGAATATTTCTACAGACACTACTGAATTTCCTACGGTTCTGGATTATATGGTCCATCTTAATGGCCTAGGCCTCAGACCAGCTACTCTCAAGGTACACTTGTCAGCTGTTTCTGCATTTTTGTCTGTGGGGAAGCCTTCCTCACTATCTGCCCATCCTGTGTTGTGTAAATTTTTTAAAGGATTGTTTCACACCAGTCCCCCTTTTAGAGACCCTGCTCCTGCCTGGGATTTGAATGTTTGCATTGCTCAGCTTATGCAACCCCCCTTTGAGCTTATGTCTTTAGCAGAGCTTAAGTAGTTGTCTTGGAAAACTGTGTTCTTGGTAGCCATTGCCTCTGCCAGGTATATCAATGAATTGCAAGCCCTGTCAGTGGAACCTGATTTTATCTCCTTTCATAGGGATGAAGTGGTCCTTAGAACCAAAAGAAGGTTCTTGCCCAGAGTGGTTTCAGACTTCCATTTAAACCAGTCTGTTTCTCCCTGTTTTCTTCACTGATCATTCTTCCTCAGGAGAGAGGAGGGTATACAGTTTAGATGTCAAAGGAGCCCTTGGTTACTACATAGAGCATACCAAGGGTCACAGGTTTGACTCCCTCCAGTTGTTCCTCACTTATGAAGAAGTGGGAAAGGGCAAACCTGCTACCAAAAGATGTATTGCCAGGTGGATTGTGTCTTGTATACAGTTCTGCTATGAAAAACTGGGAAAAACTCCACCCTCAGGCCTGAGGGCTCATTCCACAAGAGGTACAGCTGCTTCCCTGGCTGCGGCCAGGGATATCCCTCTCCTAGAAATTTGTCAAGCAGCCACCTGGAAAACAGTCCGTTCCTTTACCAAGCATTACTCTCTGGTTATCCAGGCATGGAGTGATGCTCGTTTGGCACAGCAGTACTTCAGAGCCTATTCCCAAAGTAGGTTCTGTCCCTCCTCCTTGGAGGTACTGCTTGGTAGTCTGCAATTATCAGAATACAGCAAGACTTCATGTTGTTTGAAGAAAAAATTACTCACCTTAGTAATTATGTTTCTTCTAATGGAGTCTTACTGTATTCTGACTTCCCTCCCTGTATCCCCTCTCAGATCCCGTTTTTGGGAAGTGGGTGGGCAGGTGCAGTGTTGCTCCCCAAGGGTGTATTTGCTGACACCCTCCTCCCTTGTTTTTGGGTTGCTTATTTATTATTATTTTTGTGTACATTGAGTTTAGTTTTTGGGTTTCCTGACTTGAGTCTTCCTTGGGAATCCAAAACTTTTCAGCCAGTTGGCTAGTAGAATTTTTGCAGTTTCCACATAGTTTAGTTGGGCTCGTAAGAATCTGACGGTTTGAGTTCAAAACACTCCAGACAGAGACTTCAACCGTCAGCCTTCCATGCCCTGTATGGAAAGTTAACCCTTAGTTCTCTGGGGCAGTTCAAAGGTTGGGAATCACTGCAATTGTCAGAATACAGCAAGACTCCATTAGAAGAAACATAATTACTAAGGTGAGTAATTTTTTCTTCTGTGCTATTCAGTCCTGGCTGAAAGCAGATAAACTTGTACTTAATCTCTAAAAAAACCTAGGCATGCTTTTTGGCTCCCAGGCAGAAAGAAAAGTATCCCCTATGCCATTGAGCATAACGGATCCCCAGTAAAGGTTGTTGACACCATCAAGTACCTGGGAGTTGCACTTGACCCTTTTTTGCACAACACATCTGTAAGGTGTGTAGGGCTATAAATTGCAAGCTGGGACTGCCGTATAGAGCTAAAAACAATGTCACTCCTGCTGCTCGCTATGCGCTGGCTAGAGGTGTGTTCTTTCCTACTCTGTATTATGGGCTTATATCATTTGCTCAGTCTAAGTCCCACCTCTCCAAATGGGATGTAGCCTATACTATTTGCTGTTTTGTCCTTGCTGCTTCACATATTACTCACCATTGTGACCTGTACAACAAATTATCCTGGCTCTCTCCAGCCAATCATCGGAGCTGTCTCCTAGGATGTTTCACTGACAGTCTTTTCAGAACCTCTACCCCGCTTGTCCTGTCAGACCTTCTTAAACCTGTCTCCTCCTCATATTCCTCTCAGGTCCCATGACTCTGCAGTTCTTTAGGTTCCCACTACTTGAACGCATGTGGATGACTGAGCATTCGCTACGTGTGCACCAAGGCTTTGGAACTCCCATCCTGGTCTCGTGCATGACACCACCTCCCGTACTATTCTGAAATTCCCTTTGGGACCACTTTCTGCTCACCTCGGCATGTGTTTGGACTTAGAGATGCACCAGGCTGAGACCCTGCATCATCTATATTGGTTCCTTACATCAGAAGATCCTCCATTTGAATATCTCTTTGAAAAATGTGCTGCACAGAAAGAGTAAATTCCTCTGTAAAATAATGTAAACTGGGTCCGAAGCTGTTACTGAATTTTTTTTTTTTTTTTTTCCGGCTGCCCAGTGTCTGTCCCCGCGCTCAGGGACATGATGACAAGATGCCAGTGAGAGCGCGGAGGGTGCGCTCCATTGAACTCAATGGGCGGTGACCTTTCCATCTGTTTTTTGTAATATTATGGTCACTGGGCAGTGTCGACTAACAAGGGCCTTTTTAGTCGACTGGTGCCCACGTTTTATTGCCTAGAGGCCATTATATTACAAAAAACTGATGGAAAAGTCATCGCCCATTGAGTTCAATGGAGCGTGCCCCTGCGCTCTCACTGACATCTCATCACATCCCTGAGCACAGGGACGGACCCTGGGCAGCAGGAAAAAATCGAGAAGCACTTCGGACCCAGTTTACAATATTTTACGATGGAATTTACTTTTTATGTGCAGCACATTTTGGGGGGAGATATTCAAATGGAGGATCCTCTGGTGGTAAGGCACCAATATATATGGTGCAGAGATGTCTGTTTATACCTTGGTGGATCTCTCTAATTCACCACTGGCTGCTCCTATCCGTGGCCCATCTACCCTTTTTGACTAAAGATCTGTCTATTGTAAGCTCTTTTTTTTTTTCCCTGTTCTGGTATGGGTTGTTGCCCAACAAACTGTACCTACCTATAAGGACTTACAAAAACGTCTGTTGTGCAGTTTAAACAGCCCACCCTGTTCACTGCTGAAATTCCTGTTTGTTGTAGTGCTGATGATTTGTACAATCCTTACCATGTTTGAAATTATATTCATGTTGTTAATGTACTTCTATGTAACCTCCCAGATTGCACCTGAAAATAGGCACATTTTGTGTGTAGTGCGCTTACCTGGCTAACAAAAGCTAAATAAATAAGATTCTCTCCAGGGCAAGGCATTCCTGCCACAAGAGAGAACGGAAAGCCTTCTAAGCCTGACAAACACCTTTGTCCTGGGCCAGCAAGGCATTTCTATCAGCTCCTGGGTCATATGGCCTCCACCACAGCCATGGTGCCAGGTGCCAGATTTCAGATGAGAGACATCCAGTATCAACACTTCAGGGCCCATTGGTCCCAAAAGCGACACACCCTGTCAAAGCTGATACCTGTAACAAAAACTCGGTTACAAGCTCTGGACTGGTTGAAAGAAATGGGCAACCTCAGGGAGAGGAATGCCTTTTCAGCAGTAGTTTTTTCTCCACAGTGGTCCCGATGACAGCTGCATCTCTTCTAGGCTTAGGAGCTCACCTGGGCGACCAAACAGTAAGTGGAGTGTGTTCTCCATGGGAGTCCAAGGAGCATATAAACCTCCTGAAGTTGAAGGAGGTTTTTCTCGCCCTGCAGGCCTTCACTCCTCAAGTAAAAAGGTCAGTCAGTCCAAATCAGGATGGACAAGACTGCCACCATGTACTGTATCAACAAGCAGGGATGTACAAGATTGTCAAAGTTGTGTAGAGAAGCTATGAAGATCTGGAACCTGGCTTACTCCTTGGAAGTGCAGCTTTCAGCAGTCCGTCTTCCAGGGAAGGACAATGTCTTGGTGGACTCCCTCAGCAGAATCAGCCAGTGGCATCACAAATAGTCTCTCAACAAGCAGGTGCTCACCACAATCTTCAGAAGATGGGGCTCACTGGAAATAGATCTGTTCTCTTCCAAAGAGAATTATCAGCTCCTTCTCTTTTGTTGCAGATCCCCTTTGGGGGGGTCAGTCCTAATGGACACTCTGACCTTGGACTGGTTGGAAGTTCTTGTATGCCTTCCCTCCATAAGAGTTCTCCTGAAATTGAGGAGCCAGCCTGCAAGCATGATATTAGTGACCTCAGACTGGGCCCGACAGCCCTGTTACTCCTTGTTCTTGGCCCTCCCCACCAAAAAGCCCATCCATCTGCCACAGAGATAGTCTGTCTTGGGGCAGGTGACCTTTCCGAACATCATGTCACTGCGCCTCTAGAGTTAGAGTACTCGTGATTTTCATATTTCAGAAGAGGTCCTTAGGGTTTCCAGGAAACCTGCTACCAGAAAGATGTATTCTTCCAAATGGAAAAGATTTTCCCTGTGGCGTGCTCCTAAGCCGCTCAGTCCTTTACAGGCAGGTATGCCTATGCTTCTGGACTACTTGGTTCACTTGCAGACCTTGGGTCTCCGTCTCTGAACCCTTAAAGTACACTTGGCAGCTGTTTCTGCATGCGTTTTGGCAGGTAATGAGAGAACTGTGGCTTCAGACCCCATTTTCAAGAAATTATTCAAGGGACTACTGCATCTGTATCCTTCTGTTAGGGAACCAGTCCCTCCATGGTATTGGAACCTGTGCATTGCCAAACTCATGGAGCCTCCTTTTAAGTCTGTGGCTACAACTGACTTGAAGTATGTCACCTGGAAGGCCGTCTTCCTGGTGGCTATAACCTCTGCATGGAGGGGGTATGCAGGCTCTCTGCACAGACCCTAACTACATCATCTTCCACAGGAACAAGATAGTCGTTAGGACTAACAGGAAATTCCTTCCCAAAGTAGTGTCCGGGTTTCATATAAACCAGTCCATCACTCACCCAGCCTTTTTCGCAGCAAAGTCCAGCTCTGGTGAGCAGAGGCTTCAGAACCTGGACATTAAGAGCACACTGCTGCTATCTGGAGTGCACAAGGGGCTTGCGGCTTCCCATTAACTGTTCCTCTCAGTTGGTGAAGTGAGTAAAGGCAGGTCAGCTTCCAAAAGGACCATTGCTTGAAGGTTAGTGTCCTGCATCCAGTTCTGCTACACTAAAGGTGGCAAGCAGCCACCGCAAGGCCTTAGAGAGGGGACTCTGTTTCGTGGTACTGCTACCTCAGTGGCAGCTGCAAGGGATTTTCTCTTGTTAGAAATTTGTAAAGCAGCTGCCTGGAAAACTGTACACACCTTTACAAAACACTTGTCTGGATGTGTAGTCCCGAAGGGATGCCAGGTTTGGCACTGCTGCCTTGCAGAACCTTTTCCCTAAATAAGGTTTGTACACAGTCTCCGAAGGTACTGCTTTGTAGTCTGCATTTGTTAAGCATAGTGAGGGATTCCATATTGTTCCTTCCAGCGGATGCCTCACTCTGCTTAAGTCTCCCAAGCTGCCTTCCCTTCCAGAATCTGGAAAAGGTTACACAACAATCCGTGTTTGGTATTCACAGCTTGAGCATTACTTGTTGAGCATCCACAGTCACATTTTAGTGTACTTCTTATTTTGTCTGCCATAGCTTAGCCTGAGAGGCCAAATCTTTTTATTGTTCGTTGGTTCTTTTTAACTGTATAGGATAGTAGGTTCATAGCTGTTGCCTTTTAGGCCTTCGAAATAGATCTACTGTTGAGCAGCAGAGCACAGCGCCACCTTGTGGTCTGAATTTGGAAAGTGTTCCATGTTCTGTAATTTACATGTGCTCCACATGCTCCGGGGGCAGCAAGACCTGGCAGGCTGCTGCACTTTTTTTTAAGCATAGCGAGCGATCTCCTGGAAGAAACAATATTACTATAGTAACTCATTTTTTCTTTTCATTCCATTAATGAACTAGCCATTTAAATCTGTGGCAGCTGCTGTGTACCTCCCCTGGCTGATATTTTTCCTGATACCTATTACTTCAACAAGGAGGATCAGTAAATGAATCCCCCCATACTTCCCCCATATTTCTACAAAGAAAAAATTATGTCAAGAACAAATGAAGGTAGCGTAAGAAATCGGGGGGCTAACCATCCACATATTGAATTAGGATTCGTCGTTTATACAGTCCAGAGCAGGACAGAAGGAACAATGGCATTCAGTTGTTTGCCACTTTTGGCAAGGTGTCAAAGGGACATCCAGCCTTTGAGCCGACCATATTCATATGGATAGTATCAACAATAAATTTGTTACACCAAGGCAGGAAAAGTATGCCAACAGAGGTTTTTCTTGGAGCTGCTGTGAACTGGGGACCACATTGGCAGTGAGAAGGAGAGCAGAGGACCACACCGGTGGTCACAGGAGTCCGGGAGGCCGTAGGAAGCCGCATGAGCGGCGGAAGAACAAACTGAGGACTGCCGCTGCTCAGTCTGCACAGGCAGTGGGGCGGCGGAGTCAGCACCAAGGCGCGATTTTGGCGACTGGGCTATAAAGGCCATTAGACCAGTCGCAAAGAGCCACAGAGGTTTTTCTTGGAGCTGCTGTGAACCGGGGACCACATCGGCGTGGAAGGAGAGCAGAGGACCACACTGGTGGTCACAGGAGTCGGAGGCCGCGGGAAGCTGCATCGGCAGAGGAACAAGCAGGAGGACCGCTGCCGCTCAGTGCAAGGGCGGTGGGGCCAATCAGTGCCATAGTCATGCTACCAAGAGTGACCGGCTATAAAGGCCATTAGCCCAGTCGCAAAGAGCCACAGAGGTTTTTCTTCGCACACCACCCACCCCGGCCCCGACTGCTGTTAAATAGGCGGAGGGGGTGGAGCTTTGGAAGGGGAAAGGCTGTGAATGGGTAGTCTGGACTGCTGTGGGTGTCCTGGATTGCTGCTGATGCTGACTGGAGCTGGGAGGAGCAAGTAGAGTGGGTGAGGACTGAAAAATATTGAACAGTGACTATCTGAGTGTGGAGCCTGCTACTGAGCTTTGCTATTTGTACTGCTACTGAACTTGGATGGGAGGCAAAATAGTATACTGGGTAGGCTTGGGCACCATAAGGTACATGCTAGTCACATACGGAGGTGGGTTTGAGAGTCGTGAACTGGGAAACTGCTGACATTACTGTGTATACTGTTTTAACTGCTGCTCATAGTACTGCTCTTCGATAGAGCTGCCTTATGTGACCTGATAACTGCTGATTATATAGTGCTGATGGGTTTTGGAACCTGACAAAGGGTATATCTGTGGTTAAACAGCTGCTCAAGTGAGGTGGGCAAAAGCTATTGGGCTGCAAGTGGCTAAGCCTGTTCACACCAAAATGAGGGGTGATTCTGGGCAGATCAGAGCAGGCATCTTTGGCAGGGTGATTGGGTGTTCGGGGTGCGGGGCAGCAATAATCCTAAAGTGGACATGGAAGAACGGAGGGTGCCCAGTGTGCTCCCAGCTGACAGGACTTAGGGTGCAGGTAAAGGGGATCAGAAGAGAGCTAGAAGACATGAGGGGGAAGGGAGGCGGTGTTGGGAGGGAAAATCGGTCCCAGAGAGGTTGGAGAGGCCACTACAGCATACCCCAGGGTGCAGGTAGAAACGGGCCCCATAGTGACTATGGAGGGGAAGGCGTGTTACATGCAACTCAGAAGGGGTAGGGCGTATCACAAGAAACAAATGGATAACACCCCACCGGGGGAGGGGCAGCCAGAGAGAGATAAAGAGGGTGGAGGAGGTGGGTGACAACACGCCAGGGGCAGGCATTACCCTTAGCAGCAGATACACCACGCCTACCCAGGAGAAGAGGGAGTTGGGGCGGGCAGGAGGACAGAGAACATTTGGTTGGGCTTCGGGAGGGAATAGGGAGTAGGAGGAAATGCAACTGGAGAGAAAAGGCAGTCGGGAGGCGGGGCTGAGCAGACACAGGCTGGGGGAGGCAGACAAGGGAAGGTGGTGGTAGAAGGCACTCTAGAGGGCCGGGGGTATCTGCCGAGTAGGAAGGAGGATGGTAGGGAAAATTATGTCAGAAGGAGGAGATGAGATCTGAGGGGAGGGCAGGTGAGGGGAGCTGTGGGCTCTGGCCTAAAGGGAGGTTGGGGGCCAGCTGTGCTGGTCAGGAGGTTGGGGGAGAAGAGTAAACTGGTAGCCACGTGCAGAAGGAAGAGCACTGTAGGTCACTTACAGACTAGTGAACCCAGGACAAATAGGGGTGTGAAGAGTAACCTGAGGGCGGAAGAAAACAGGAAGAGCCTGGAAGGGGTCAAAAGGGCCAGGAAAGGGGGGGGGTTAAAGGTGATCCTGCTGGGGCATTCCATGACCAGGGGCATCCAGTGGGAGGGAGTAGGGGAAGATACAAGCAGCAAAGTAAGGGTTAAATGTAACCTGGGACTGTCCGTTCACAAGGCCAAATTCCAGCTGTATTCCTTAGCTTTGGAATGCAGGGGAATCCCTGATTTCCTGGTACACCTGGGCACAAATGACTTGGATGGGAACAGCGAACTGGAAATCCAGGCAAGGTTTCGGGAGCTAGCCAGGGTCTACCATTCTATTGGGAGTTCAGTCTCATTCTCGGAAACCCTGCGGGTGCGTAGGACACCAGGGGAGGCCAGGCACAAACTAAGAAGTGTAAATCAGTGGCTCAGGGAGTGGTGCAAGGAGGAAGGGTTTGGATTGGTGGGGGATTGGGGGGACACATGGGAAGATAAGGAGTTATATGCTAGGGATAGGCTACATCTTAACTTGGAGGGGAAGGAGATCCTAAAGCTGAAACTCCCCAAATTCATTAACAAGAAGTGGGGTTTAAACTTGTAAGGGGGACTAGTGCAGGACAGGAGACAGGAGGCCTGACCGTGGTACCTGGTCTACGGAGGCAAATAAGGGCAGGGAGCTCCGATGGACACAATGCAAGAGCTATGAAGGAGGGGTCAAATAGGGAGTGTGCAGGGCCAAATCAGCTGTGTGGGGGGAGGTGGAGGACGGTCCTGGTAAACGCCAGGAGTATGGGCAACAAAATGCCCAAGATACAGGCAATGTTGACCGAAGGATCGGCGGATGTGGCAGCAATTACGGAAACATAGGCTCCCCAGAAAAATGACTGGGATCTAAATTTGGAGGGCAATAAAATATTCAGGAGGGGTAGAAGTGGAGGCGTAGCACTGACAGTCAGGGATGGAATAATGGTAAGTGGAGTAGAAGAGGCAGAGAGGGGATTGGAAGCTATCTGGGTAACCCTAAAATCAGGGGGAGGAAAAAGATTAAAAGGGGGGTGGTTTACAGACCACCCGCATTGGATGAGGATCTAGAGGGAAAGTTGGTAGAACACATCAAGGCACACTGTGACCAGGGAAAGGGTAGGGTGGTGGTCATGGGGGACCTGAATATGCCGGGGCAGACTGGGACACCATGACATCAGCGATGCCCAGGAGCAGAGGCTGATGGATATGTTTCAGGATGCTTTTCTGGTCCAACTGGGGAGGATACTGGATGTTGTTCTTGCAGACAGCGACCAGATAAGGGATCTGGGAGATGGGTAGCCCGCTGGCAGGAGGGGACCATGACACAGTCTGGTTTATGATGTGCCGGTGGGGGTGGGGGGAACCACTCAAACACAGTGGTAATAGATTATAGGGGGTAGATTTTGTTGACATGGGCAGGATACCGAGGGGGAGCTTGAGCCGGATCAGGTCAGACTTGGATGTAGATAGTTTGTGGGAGGCCATTAAAAGGGGGATACAGGAGACTACAAGCTTGTGTGCAAGGGTAAGGAGCAAAAGGCATGGCCAACAGGCTGTGCTGGTGGACCAGGGAGGTGCAGAGGAGGTAAGAGGCTGCCTACACGTTTTAAAGCGTGCCCGAGGGGAGTGGGGAGAGAGAATACTGAGCTGGCAGCTAGAAGGTCACAAGGGTGGTGAGGGGATCGAGAGGCGAGGATGGGTACAACCTGGCTAGGATATCTGAGGGTTTACAGATACATTGGGGAAAAGAGGAAGGGGAGAGCACAGATCCCCAGGATTAGGACTGGGGTGGATGGGCCCAGGAAGCGGGGAGCAGGCAGAGGTACTGAATAAGTATTTTGCCTCTGTTTTTAGGGAGGGAGACATGGCCTACATTGAATCGGGGGGAGCTGAGAGGATAGAGCATAGGGAGACGAGAGGATCGAAAGAGGCCAGGGCACCAGGAGGGCCAGGTCCGAAAGAGGACCAGGCTTTTTCTGAAGAGAGGAGTAGGGAGAGGGAAATCGCAGAGGACAGCGGGAGGAAGGCCCTTCGGGCACTAAAAACTGACAAGGTACCAGGACCGGATGGGCTGCATGCAAGGGTACTGAAGGAACTGGCGGATGAACTTAGTAGCTCCACTAGCTGGGCTGTTCAATGCTTCCCTCCAGACAAGAAGGGTGCCCCATGATTGGAGGGTGGCTCAAGTGGTCCCCATCCACAAAGGGGGTCTAGGGAGGAGATGGGGAATTACAGGCCTGTCAGCCTAATATCAGAGGTAGGCAAGCTAACGGAGGGCTTCATCAAAGGGATGCTCGGGAGGCAACTGGATAGGCTGGGACGCATGGATGAAAAGCAGTATGGTTCTAGGGACATGGATATGTTGTTCATCCACACTGTCTGGCTGGTTCAAACAACATGAAGTCTTGCTATATTATAGACATTAGCAGTTTGATCCAGCTCTAGAACTGCCCCGGAGTGAAATGGTTAAAACCATTCCAAAATAGAATTTTGGCACGAGAGCAGCTCTATCTGTGTCATTTCAAACTTGAACTGTCAGATTCTTTACTCCGCCTCAGTGAACAGTCGCTCCGGAAATTTCTCCTTCTGCTCGGTTCATTTCTCGGTTTAAAAAGTGTTTTCTCGGTTGGATTTAACTGAGAATAGTTTTATTTAACGCAAAACCGTTCGGTTCAAGCTCTATCTGTGGTAACCGTAAGTAAATGAAGGTTTTGTCTGCGTGGAACTTGAAAGTTATTGGTTCGGTTTTGAACCGATCAGTGGGTTTAAAACTCATTTAAAACTAAAAGTTACTATTTTAGAGTGCGGTTCCCGGTTCTTATCGGTTCTAAAAAAGCGGTTGTTGTCGTTTTTTCCAATACGATGACACGGTTAGGAACCGATAAGGGGTGTCTTGCCTGGCACTGCCGTTAAAGGACAAGTTTTTGGTTAGCTGGCATTATGTCTGAGAAACCCAAAAGAAAAGCGGCCCACTGGGTTTCAACACTGTGATGTTTGTGGGAAGTCTTTGCCAAGGCTGACCCACACCACAGTGTTTATTGTCTGAGGTTTGACCACCTTCAGTCAGACTACCAGGTATCTAAGAATTTCCTGCAGCCACCTGAATAAGAGTTGGTAGGCTCAGGGGCGAGAGGCAAAAGTCAGCTGACCATTGGCCAGCCCGTTGCAGTGCCAACCGAACAGAGGAAGTACCCTCTGACCAGGGCCATACTTCCTCGGGCAAAGAAAAGCTGGTTCCGAGGAACCAATTCCAGTAAAGAAAACAAGAAAATCAGCAGGTCTGGAGTCCAAAATTCCTCCTCAACTGCTGCAGAGATAACAAAAGCCATACAAATTGTCCAGTCACTGTCTCAGGGTCTCGTCCGAACCACCACTATCTGGTAAAGGTCGGTTCGTCCGTTCCCAGTGGTTCAGGATTATGATATTGAGGAATTTTATGAACCAGAGGAGGAGGAGGATTGTGAACAGTATGAATGTGGCTGGGAAAGGTCTGGGTGTGCCCATTGAACGGACATCTCCCCAGACAGACCTTTAGAATCTCCCCCTATGCTGTCTGAGTCCTCATCTCATTTATGTTTTATAGAAAAGTTGCTGAAACCCTCCAAGCTTCCTTTAGAAGACTGTGGATGAGCAAGAGGAGCCTGATTTTGTAGAAATTATGGATATTCCAGAGTCTAGGAGATTGTCTATTCCTTTACATAAGTCTTTAGAAACAATTAAAATTTTAAAGCTCATAATTCTGTGCCTCCTGTAGATAAAAGATGGACAGAAGGTATACATTGTCAGAGCCCTGATACAGAATTCCTTTCTCACAATGCAGTCATGTTGGGGTAGTTCAGGCTGCTGCCTGTGATAAAGCTAATATTCCCTTGGCTTCCATCCTCCTGACAAGGATTCCAGGAAGATTGATGCCATGGCAAAAAACAGTATATGGCAGCCTCTCTGGGACTCAGGCAAGCAAATTATATGGCTTATGTAGCTAGGTATCAGAAATCTAGATGGGATACTGTTATGCAATTGGCCAAGCAGTCCCATGGCCAGCTGGCTAGTGAACTAGAACAGGTGGCTGCTGATGGCATTGAAGCCTCTAAGGTTCAGTTTCATGCTGCTGTGATGTTAATGATGTTTCCTCTAGGTCATGGCCACATCTGTAACTTTTCGTGAGGTTGGCCTGGCTCAGGTGTACTAGTTTGTCACAGGATACCCAGACTAAGGCTATGGATTTTCCTGTGGTGGGAAATTCTCTGTTTGGAGCAGACAGAGAACCTACATGAAGAAGATGGATGAATATAGGACTACTTACAAGAAAGTGCCCAGGCTGAGCGGCAAGCCACCTCAAAGGCATGCCCCAGGGATGAGGGAGGCCTTTTCACAGGCCTTTCTACCAGACTCAGGCCTCCTCTGCCTATGCTCAGAGGGGCTTCTTCAGAGGCAGGGGCAGGCGAGGGGTGGGCAGACCTGCTCCCACCCCAGCCTAAAACTCCTGAAACAGGCACCCTGATGGGGTGCCCAGGGCGAGTCTCCTGTACCAGTGGGGGCAGGCTGGCTTACTTCAGTCAGAATTGGGCTCTTTAACCTCAGACAAGTGGGTTCTGGAAGTAGTAAGCCAGGGTCTGGTTCTCAGCTTCAAAAGTTTCCCAAGTTGAGAAGCAGACTTTTCTACAAGTGCTTCAGAGACCCTTGCTCTGAAACAGAGGTCTCATCCTGTTAGCTCTCAGAGCAGCAGAAGGGGTTCCTCCTGCATCAGGGCAGGGGTCTGTATTCAGATACTTCCTTACCCCAAAAAGACAGGAGGTGGCGGCCCATTTTAGATCTCAGATATCTGAACAAGCATCTTTTGAAACCAAAGTTCAAAATGGTAACTCTGGCAATGATTTTACCTTCCCTAAGGCCAGGGGACTGGCTAGCCTCCCTGGACCTCAAGGATGCCTATTTCCATGTCCTAATCAGAAGATCCCATCAAAGTACCTCAGATTCAACTGCCCTCAGATCATTACCAGTTCAGAGCAATGCCTTGACCTTACCTCTGCTCAAGGGTATTCACAAAGTGTCTAGCAGTGGCCCACTTAGGAGGCAGAGGATTGCTGTTTCCTTATCTAGGCGGCTGGCTAATTGTAGGCCAGTCCCAGAACAGGTAAAATCTCACCTGCAGGTCACCCAGCAGCTTCTCACCTCCCTGGGTTTTCTGCTAAACCTACCAAAGTCGGTTCTGGAACGGTCAAGTACTCACCTTTATAGGGGCAGGGTGGACACAAAGCTAGCAAGAGCCTTTCTTCCCCAGAAAGGGTAAGAATTTAGTAGCTCTGGCCTCTTCTTCACTCTGCAGGTCTCTCGACCAGCAAGACACTTTCTGCAGCTCCTGGGGCATATGGCTGCATCCACAGCTGTTGTGCAGGGAGCCAGATTTCAGATGAGAGACATTCAGTTTCCTTGAGAACCTTTGAGTCTCAGAGAAGAGACCCCCCTCCAAGTTGGTCCCAGTGACTCGAACCTTGATCCTAGCTCTCCAGTGGTGGCAGGATCAGAGCAATTAAAGCCGGGGTCCCCCATTTCCCCTTCTCACGACCACTCTCACTACAGATGCTTCCCTTCTGGGTTGGGGAGCCCACATGGGCGACCTTTCCACTCAGGAGTTTGGTCCCCAAGAATCTCTGCTCCACATCAATTTGCTGGAACTCAGAGCTGTCTTTTAGCTCTTCAAGCTTTTCTGCATCTGTCCGACAAGGTGATATAAGTCAGAACAGACAACACCACAACAATGTGGTATATCAACAAACAGGGGGCACTCTGTCTTGACCTTGTGCCGAGGCAATGAGTTGTGGTCTCTGGCCTATTCCTGAACACTTCCCTCATAGCAGTTCATCTTCCGGGAAGGACAATGTCCTAGCGGATGCCCTCAGCAGGATTTCCCAGGGCCATCACGAATGGTCCCTGGATCCTCAGAAGTGCTGGGGATAGTTTTTCCAGGTGGGGCATCCCTCAGATAGATCTTTTGCAGCCCAGACAATCACAAACTTCCTCTGTTCTGTTGCAGGCCTCCAGTGCTGGGCTCAGTTCCCTGGATGCCCTTCTTCTGGATTGGGAGGAAGTTCCTCTAGCTTTCCCCCTTTCTCTCCCTATTCAAAGTACTAGTCAAAATCAATCTCAGCCTTGCAGGTGATTCTGATTGCCCCAGTTGGGCCAGGCAGCCTGGTACCCTCCTTCTGTCTCTGACAGTCCATCTTCCCTGTGCCTCCCAGGAATCACAATCTGTTGACTTGTGCCCAGGGAAGGTTTGGTATCCGGACCTCAAATCCCTCAACCTCAAGGCCTGGCTCTTGAGGTTAGAGTTTGCTGATTTACACCTCTCTCAAGAGTTCTTGAGATCCTGAAGGCTTTCAAGAAAGCCTTCCACTAGGGCTACTATAGTTCTAAATGGAAAAGGTTTTCCATTTGGTGTGCTAGGAAAATATTTCCCCAGAATCTGCTGAATGCCCATTTTGTTAGATTACATGGTACATCTTAATTCCTTGAGTCTCAGACCAGCTACCCTCTGAGTTCATTTGGCAGCTGTGTCTCTTTTCTGTCAACAGGAAAGTCATCCCCTCTTTCCTCTCATCCTGTGTTTTCCAAGTTTTTAAGGATTACTCCATACTAATCCTCCCTTTGAGGAACCGGCCCTGCTTGGGACCTTAATGTTTGCATTGCCCAGATTAATGCAACCCTTTTGAACCTCTGTCTTCTGCAGGCTTAAGTACCCTAACTTGGAAAACTGTTTTCTAGTGGCTATCACTTCTGCCAGCAGCATAAGTGAGTTGCAAGCCTGGTCAGTGGAGACTGACTTTATTTCTTTCCACAGGGATAAGGTAGTCCTTAGGACTAATAGGAAGTTTTGCCTAAGGTGGTTTCAGATTTCCATCTTAATCAATCTGTCTCCCTTCAGTATTTTACTGATCACTCCTCTTTGGGTGAGAGGAGGTTGCACAGCCTGGATGTTAAGAGCTCTTAGTTATTATATAGAGCGTACCAAGGTCACAGGTTAGATCCTCCAACTTTTCCTTACCTATGGTGAAGTTGGGAAGGCAAACCTACCACTAAGAGATCAATAGCCAGGTGGATTGTTTCTTGTATCAATTTTGTTATCAGAAAGTGGGCAGAGCCCCCAGGTTTGAGGGCTCATTCTATCAGGGGTACAGCTCGTCTCTAGCTGCTGCCAGAGATATCCTTATTAGAGATTTGCCAGGCTGCTACTTGGAAAGCAGTGCACACTTTTACCTAACATCACTCCCTGGATGTCAGGCCAGGAGAGATGCTCGGTTTGTACAGCTGTTCTTCAGAGCCTATTCCTAAGTAGGTTCTGCCCTCCTCCATGGAGGTACTGCTGTGTATTCTGCTAATGTCTATAATATAGCAAGACTTCATGTTGTTTGAAGAAAAATTACTCACCTTAGTAATGTTGTTTCTTCTAATGAGTCTTGCTATTTTAACACTCCCCAACCTGCCCTCTGGAACCTCTACTTGGTCAGTGCGGGCAACTTAGTGGGCACTACTTATGTCCTGTTAGCATTTTGTCCCCTTTGGGACTTTGGGGTGTGTGTGTATGCTGCGTGTGTGTGTTTATTATACTTATGTTCCATTTTCATATCATTAGAATGGTGTTAGTATTTCTGGTCCCCTGACTTGAGTCTTGGGTGTTGGGACCATCAATGGTTGTTATTATTTAGGGAGCCATTTGGCTAGTGTAGGTTACAGCTTCCACACAGACCTTAGTGAGTTTGGCTCGTAAAGATCTGACAGTTCAAGTTTGAAATGACACAGATAGAGCTGCTCTCATGCCAAAATTCTATTTTGGAATGGTTTTAACCATTTCACTCCGGGGCAGTTCTAGAGCTGGATCAAACTGCTAATGTCTATAATATAGCAAGACTCCATTAGAAGAAACAACATTACTAAGGTGAGTAATTTTTTCTTCCTTGCCACTTTAAATCTTGCCGGAAGGTCTTCAAGCTGGCTTCTCCCACCCACCCGGGTGGTAAAACTCTCGGCTCCACCTCATGACACCAGATCTTCCTTACCGCTTGGAAGCTCAGGTTCCCTCCTTAACGCTTTGCGTATAGACTGGATCCTAATTCTTCGGTTCGCCCGAAACTCATTCTTTAGTTTTCAAGACTTTGGTCAAATTAATCCTTCGCGGCTGCGATAAACAAATCGACTCCCGGTTTTCGGCGGTGCCCATGTGGGCAGAAAATGTCCAGGACGGATCCGCACTCCTGCATCTACTGCCTTGGCCTAGACCATGACCTACAGGCCTGCGAGTTATGCCGTTCGTTTTCGGCCAATGTCCTGGTAGACCACGCTGCCCGGTTACAGCTTGGGCGCCCCGAGAAGCACTACCCGCCGGTGAAGTCAAAGGAGGCACGTTGGGCGGTGTCCGGCGGCTGGCTCGGCTGAGCAACTCGAGCAGATGATCGCCCTCGAGGAGGAGGCGTCCCAGGCCGTATCATCTTCTTCCTCGGTCGCGGCATTTATCCCGTTCTCTTTGGGATCCTCCTACACAGCTTCTTTTAAGGAGCTTTGCCAATCCCTTTTCACGAAGGGAGAGGGGCCATCGGGACATTCTTCTCGGTCCAAAAAGGAGGACTCAAAAGGTAAGTCCCAACGTCGGCGTTCGTGGGAGCGGGAGAGGTCCCCTTCCCGGACACTCTCGCCGGATTCGAGGTTGTGGCTAAGGCTGCTGGCTTCACGGTGTCCCGTCAGGTCAGCCGGCCGAGACACCATCGATCTTGATCGAGATTTTTCTCGACCGTCAGTCGGGCTGTCAACTGGTGAAGCCGACAACCCTTCTTCACTGGTTCCCCCAGTGAGACAGAGGACTTGTCTGCGCCTCCCGTGCCAGAGTCCCGGGTCAAGGCTTCCGAGCCGAGGGAAGAACGAGTGTCCCCTGCCTCTTCCCAGACCCGTCCTCTGAAACAGCGAGGATCTCGGTCTCGGACCTTGTCTCGGTCCAGCAGATCCCGCAGACATCTGCGGTCTCAGCGCCGCCACTCATCCTCGTTTTGCTTCTCGGAAGAGGAGAGGCTTCGGCGCAAATTGCGTCGACTTCACGGACCTAATGTGGCGGCAGTTGCTTCTGTCCGGGGAACAAACGATGCGCCTTCCCGGCCATCAAGTGGCTGTCGCCCGAGCGTCCGAAACAACCGCCATGTAGTCGGGGTGCCCAAGCCTGGACCAGTTAAGCTGAAACCAGCTGCCCACCAATTGTGGTGGAACCTCCGCCTCCACAACGAAATGGAACCGACCGCCGAGGACTCTCGGTCGGGTCAGGGTCTACCCCACAGGTTGTCGATCACCCTCACTCCCGACCATCCTTGGCAGGTGGAGGGTGGCTCAGGTCCCAGGCAGCTCTTCGCGGAGTCCTCGGAGTCCGACGACTCCTCCTTGTTCTCCAGGCCCATAGATCTGGAGTCCTCTGGGGGCCAGTCGATGGACGAGAGCCCATCGTCCTTTATGGGTCTGCTTTGGCTCATCTCGGAGTCCACCGGGATGCAGCTCGAGCCCGTATCCAAGCGGGCCAAGTGTCCCCTCATGGAGATACTGGACCGAGGGGATTCTCCCACAGAGGCCTTTCCGGTGGCTGAAGCCATTGTTGGCCCAGCCTTGGAGCTCTGGCAGCGGCCGGCTTCCTGTCCTGCGCCTTTGGCCAGGAAGTATGCGGTCCCTACCGGCTCGTTGTCCGTTTTGAACACCCCTCCCCGAGGGTTGGTCACCGATAACTTTCCGGCGTTCTGGGAACGCTAGGGATGTGGATAAGCCCCCTGACAAGGAGTCCAAAAAGCTGGACTATGCCGGGCACAAGGTGTACGCTGCATCCTCCCTTGGCCTCTGATGGCACACTTCTCCCACGGCCTCAAGGGCTCCCTGGATGAGGTGATCCCTCATCTCCTGGCTGACCTGCAGACCACGGTCAAGCAGGTACGGGACCAGGGAAGGGTGGTGGCAAAACAGCAGCTCCAAAAGGCTCTGGGCATTGGAGACTCCTATGCCAGATCAGTTGTGGCCGCAGTGGCCATGCGCCGCAGAGCATGGCTGAGGATATCCACCTTCACGGCGGATACCCAGCATAAACTGGCGGATGTCCCCTTCCTGGGGACTGATCTCTTCGGCCCTGGAGTGGAGGGTCACCTCCAGCGGATCGAAAAGTCCAGTGCCACTCTGGACTCTGTCACCTCCACGCAGAAGGACAAGGGCTGGCGCCAACAACATAAGTCCTTTCGCCCTTCTGCGCCTGCGGCACGTCCGACCCAACAGCACCAGCATCAGGGCTAGCAGGCTCATGCTTGGCACCCCAAAGCCAAGGCTGCGGCTTCCTCTAACAAGAAGCAGGGAGGAAAAGGCCAGGAGGTCCCTCGGCCGGTCCCTTCTCCAAGCCTGCCCAGTGACGGGCTGAGGGATGTCGCCCCCAGCCTCGTCACCCCCCCCCCGGTTCCCCCCATGGGGGGACGGCTCCGCCACTTCCTTTCTGCCTGTTCTGCTATCACCACAGACTGCTGCGCGTTGGAGGTGGTAGGAAAGGGCCTGCCCCTGGAGTTCGAGCAGGGCCCGCACTTCCGAGCCGTCGCCCCTCGGGGGGGCTACGGGGTCCGCAGCCTCTCTGTCGGCTCGCCGAGCAGATATCGCCCTGCTCCTTGAAAAAGGGGTGATCAGGAAGGTGGTGGATCCTCACCAGACCCGGGGTTTGTGTCCAGGTACTTCCTGGTCCCAAAACGGACGGGGGGCTGGCGCCCCATTCTAGACCTGCACGACCTGAACAGGTTCCTAAGGTCTCGGACCTTCAGGATGGTCACTCTGGCTCAGATAATCCCATCCTTGAAACGAGGCGTGTGGTTCTGTTCTCTGGACCTCCAAGACGTGTTCTTTCACGTCCCAATCTGTCCGTCCCACCAGATATTCCTCCGCTTCAAAGCAGAGGATCCTCTGAGTTCGGGCCATGCCCTTGGCCTTTCCTAGCACCCAGGGTCTTCACCAAATGCATGGCAGTGGTGACAGCATTCCCTCTTGGCGCCAAAGGGTCGGGTGTACCCTACCTGGGCGACTGGCTGATTGCAGCCTCCTCCAGAATGGAGGTGAGCGGTCCAGAGATCTGGCCCTCCAGGTTTGCTCTCAGGTTGGCCTCCTCATCAACGAGGCCAAGTCGGAACTCGTGCCAAAGCAGGTAATACAATTCATCGGGGCAGAGCTCAACTCTCTACGAGCCAGAGCATGGCTTCCGGTGGACAGGACCGAGGTTCTTTCCTCCTTTGCCCAATCATTTTAGGTTTGGCAATTGCGCCCTGCCTGGGACTTCCTGCGCCTCCTGGGCCTCATGGCGGCCTGCACCAGCGTGGTCCGTTTGGCCCATTGGTACATGCGTCCCCTTCAGTGGGGGCTGGCCAGCCAATGGTCACAACACTCCGATCCTCTGGATCAGCTAGTGACAGTGACCCAGGAATATGGAGCCGCTCTCCAGTGGTGGACCGTTGCAGCACATCTGCAGGAGGGCATCCCGTTTGTCCTTGAGCTGGCGGTCTCTCTTTCGACTGATGCCTTTCTGATGGGTTGGGGTGCCCATCTGGAGCTACAGGCGCAGGCCTCTGGTCCCTCGGGAGTCAGATGCCACATCAACCTGCTGGAGCTCGAGCGTTCGTCTAGTCCTCACTGCCTTTGCTCCGTTTCTGTGGGGTCAAGTGGTTCCAGGTCAGGCGGACAACACACGACCATGTACTACCTAAATCGCCAGGGCGGGACGCACTCCTTGCCTCTGTGCAGGGAAGCTCTCCGCATTTGGTCACTCGTACGCAGCCTGGAGGCAGATCTCCTTGCCATCCATGTGGCAGTAGCCTCCAATATTCTGGCCGATGCCCTAAGCCGGATAGGGGCTGCGTCCCACGAGTGGTCTCTCCTGCTGGAGGTAGTACAAGATCTGTTCTCCCACTAGGCCATGCCTCAGGTGGACCTGTTTGCCTCCAGGGAGAATGCGAAGCTGAGACTGTTTCATGCCTGCCCCCCACAGCAGGGCTCGCTGCAGGGGGATGCCTTCTCGAGGCCGTGGACCCCGGGCCTCTCTTGTGCCTTTCCCCCATTTCCCTTGATCCACAAGCTGCTTCTCAAGGCGAGGAGGGACAAGGCGCAGGTGATTCTGGTAGCCCCAGACTGGCCCCACCACTTCTGGTATCCAGATCTCCTCAGTCTCAGCCCCAGGTCCCGAGGTGGCTTCCAGCCACCAGGACCTGATCTTAGTCAAGTCAAGGGAAGGTATTCCATCCGGACCTTTAATCCCTGCACTTGACGGCCTGGTTCCTGAGCGGCTAGAGTTCCAGGCCTTGGGTCTTTCCGACGAGGTCCTCAACGTGGTTGAGGCGTCCCGTAAGGAGTCGACCAGAAAATGCTATGCCTTCAAATGGAAGCAGTTCTCCATTTGGTGTCAGGGCAAGGGCCTGGACCCTTCCTCCTATTCCTTGGCAAGCATTCTGGACTACCTGTGGTTCCTTTCTCAGCAAGGGCTTTGGTCTACGACCCTTAAGGTGCACCTGGCAGCCATCTCTGCTTACTGGGCGCAGGCCAGGATGCAGTCGGTGGCGCAGGAGAAGGTGGTCAGGCGCTTTTTCAAAAGCCTTGATCACATATCCCCTCCGGTGCGAGAACCTCCACCTCCGTGGGATCTACTGCTGGTATTGGCTAAGCTCATGGGCAAGCCATGGCAGTGTCAGTGGCTCAGTAGGTAGCACGTTCGCCTCTGAGGCCGGGAGATCACAGCGCTGTGGGTTCAGTTCCCACATCTGGCACTTGGGTTAATATCCCAATACTGACACTGTAGTGCAGCATGAGAGGGGTGCTGCACTTCTGAGGTGCCATCTTTCGGATGAGATGTTAAACCAAGGTCCCATCTGCCTGGATTGGTGGTAGTTCAGGTGGATGTTAAAGATCCCATGGCACTTATCGAAAAGAGTAGGGGAATTTCCCCCCATTCACTAAAAATATCACCAACAGCTTCATCTTGTTCAGGGTCAGTTGGCATTCATCTGTATCCCCCTCCCCCGGGTCGTGCCTGAAAATAGGCAGGATTTGTCTAGTGCACTTACCTGGTCAACAAAAACTAAATAAAATAAAAATAAAATAAATTCGAAACGATGCACAGGTGTGACATCTTTCACCTGTCGTGGAAGACCACCTTCTTGGTGGCTATCATGTCAGCCAGAAGGATGGGAGAGCTCTAGGCGCTTTCCATTGAGTCTCCTTATCTGGTCTTCCACAGGGACAAGGTTGTCCTGCGCCCCCACCTGAAATTCCTTCCGAAGGTGGTGTCGGAGTTTCACCTAAACCAGGTGTTGACTCTGCTGGTGTTCTAGCCCAATCACACCTCGGAGGCCACATATAGGCTCCATGCTTTGGACCCTAGAAGAGCGCTCGCTTACTATAAGGAGCGGACGGCTGAAGTTCGGGGAGAGGTTCGCCAGCTGTTTGTCACCTACGCTGAAGCCACACCTGGCAGACCTGCATCCAGGCGGACGATAGGCAGGTGGGTCACCTCCTGCATAGATCTCTGCTATAGGTTGGCGGGCATGGAGCCTTCCAGAGGGATAAGAGCTCATTCTACCCGCCATACCGCTGCATCGGTGGCTGCTTCCAGGGATGTCCCTATCCAGGAAATCTGCAGGGCTGCTACCTGGAAGTCAGCACACACCTTCATCACCCACTACCACATCGACCTTGAGTCACACGGGATGCTGGTTTTGGGGCCTCGGTTCTACAGTCTTTATTTCCTAAGTAGAGGGTGTGCGCCTTGCCTCCCTCCTCCCGGAGAACTGCTAGAAGTCTGCCAGACAGTGTGGATGAACAACATATCCATGTCCCTAGAAATACAGGTTACTCACCTGTAACAGAAGTTCTAGGAATGGTATATGCTCATTCACATGACCCACCCAGCCTCCCCGGCTTTGATGCACAACCTGGCTTCCAGCGGGCTAGATCTGGCATCATGGGGCGGAGCCGAGAGTTTTGCCACCCGGGTGGGTGGGAGGAGCCAGCTTGAAGACCTTCCGGCAAGATTTAAAGTGGCAAGGAACCTGCCAGACAGTGTGGATGAACAACATATACCATTCCTGGAACTCCTGTTACAGGTGAGTAACCTGTATTTTCGTCCCAGGGAGATCGTGCCAGACCAACCTCATAGATTTCTATGAGGGGGAGATGGGAATGGGAAGACAGTTGCTCAGGTGGGTGGGAAACTGGCTTACAGATAGAACACAGAGGGTGGTGGTAAGAGGGACTGTCTCCTCCCCTAGGAGGGTCGTCAGTGGGATGCCACAGGGGTCGGTACTGGGGCCATTCCTGTTCAGCACCTATGTCTCTGATATAGAGACAGGAGTTTGGAGTAGGATGAGTCTTTTCGCGGATGACTCTAAGCTGGGAGCATTAGCGGACGGAGAGGAAGCAATAGTGGCAGTTCAGAGGGGTCTGGATACCCTGAAGGGCTGGGCAAGGAGGCGGGGGTTTTGTTTAACCCGGAGAAGTGTAGGGTGTTGCATCTTGGGGTCAAGAACCCGGGCATGTTATATACTGTGGAGGTTCCACTGCAAGCCACTACGGGAGAAAGGGACCTCGGGGTGGTGGTAGACACCAAAATGAACAGCAGTGAGAACTGCAGAAGAGCAGGCGGAGAAGCAGCAAGCAAGTTGCTGGGCTGCAAGCCCGTGAATAACATCCAAAAGGAGTGAGGTGATCCTACCTCAGTACAATGCCCTGGGTAGGCCGCACCTTGAGTATTTCGTGCAGTTCTGGAGGCCGTGCTTTAAGAAGGACATAGTACTGTTGGAGAGGGTCCAGAGGAGGGCAACTAGGATGATCCGGGAGTGGGGGATAGGACTTATGACAGGCTCCAAGCCCTTGGGCTGTACTCACTGGAGGAGAGGAGAGATAGGGGGGACATGACTGAGGTTTTCAAATATGTAAAAAGGGATTATCAAGGGTGGAGCAAATGAAATGTTCAGGCTGAAGCAAAAGGGCAGAACCAGGGGGCATAAATGGAAACTAGAGGGAGGAACCTGTAGGGGAGAATGTAGAAGGCATTACTTCACAGAGAGGGTGGTGGAGCCATGGAATGTATTGCCCGGGAGCTTGTTCAGCAAGACACTGTGGAAGGCTTCAAGAAGGGTGGGACAGATGCATGGGTGTGCAAATAAGATTGACCCAGCGGGGGCGGGGGCGCCCGCTAAGGCTGGATACTGAGCAGACACGAAAGACCGACAGGCCTATTCTGCTGGCTTTTAGTATGTATGTATGTATGTAAGTACTTCCAGATGCCATTAAGCCTCGCCACATTAGGATTACAACAGCCTCAGTGGCAAGTAGAATGTGCCACTAGCAGAGGTTTATTGTATATGGTCACCCTTATTGTAGATGGATTTCGGTGGCTTTCAGAAAGCTGTTGCAGTACGACTTGGAGGTCATCAAAAGTTGTATCGATCTGACATCACAGTAATACACAAGCTGGAGAGTTAAGTCACTGCCAGCGGTAGGGTTAACTGCTGTGGAAGGGTGGTAAGGGAGATAGGAGTTCCGACCTCCTTCCATACACCCAGTTAGCCTCTAAATGCCTTGAGGCAAACTGCTTGCTCGCTATTTGCGTCGGGCAGTAGATTGAGAGCGTCTGGAGCCGCACAGTAAAACTAAAATCGAGCATTCTGAGTGGTGGTGGTGGTGGTTGTTGGGACAGACATACACTATATAAAACGGTATATGAATAACCATACAGAGCAAGGCTGTGCTTCCATCTAGGGTTTGAGATGACAGAGGTCCCTATGACATCTCGAATCCTCAATGGAAGCACAGTTTTCTTGTATGTGGTTACCCATACACTTCCATATGTAAAGCGCTTACCTGGTCCACACATTCACATCTCACTACTGCTTAAACACACAGGCAAGAGAGAATGGTAGGTTTGAGATTTCTGTACTTATAACCTATTCACAAAGTAATCTTAAAACCCTCCAACCCAGGGTGCTGCTTGGAATCTGCACAAGCTTGACTGGGCTGTTCCAGTTCATATTGTTAGAAGGAAAAGTTTCTTACTGTAGTAATCTCTTTTGTCCTAATGGATTAGTACAGCCCGTCAGCCTACCCTTCCCTGCTTCCCCTGCTGTTCTCCAGGGGCTGACCATGGAGGACAGTGGGATTAGCAAACAAGATCAGAGGTCATAGAAACTCCAGCATGCACTGCTGGCTGTTGAATCTCCCATTGCTGCTGCTCTCTCTGATGGCAGCTGCAAGGGAGTCTGGGATTTGTAGTTAAAAGAAAATGTCAGCATGCAAGTCAACCGATCAGTCTGATACGCTCTACTGTGCTACAATAAACAAAATTTTTTGCACAAAAAGTGCAAATTTGGACCAACTTCACATTTGGGTGTGGGGCTCTTGGTGCTGAGTCTTCCCCTTAAATATGAGAATACGAATCTTATTATTTTTTTCTTTCACAGTGTGTAGTGCTCCAGCTTACAATAATGATTAATATATTTTAAAACTCTACCAGATTACTATTGGATCAAACACTGAAGGTTGTGCTCTTTTGATGGATGTACTACTCTCCACAAACTATTCATGTGCTTTTTGGCAGCTACCGATGACATAGTTGAGTTCATATTATTGTTGGCCTTTAAAAAGGTCCTCTTGACAAATATATAGTTGGTTGTATTTTACCATTGAAAAGTGGGGGACAGTCATATGTAAACATTTTCTGCTTCTGTCCAATATGCTTAGTGTGAACCTCATTATACCTGTAGAAGATCTTTTTAAGAGGGGCTCCAGTGTCATAGTTTGCATCAGTAGAACTCTGTTACGCAGTGTTTCATGTTGGTAAGAATTTTGCAGCGGAATGTGGAGCTACAGTCATAACACCCTGCTTGTGACACTTCTGTTTCTGTGGATCTCCCCGACCACGATCATGTTGCATAACAATGCCCATGCTCGTTGTTTTCACTTACTCCACTTTAACTTGTTTTGGTTATTGTTTGGAGGTTCTTGCCTTGACAATTTTTTTGTGTATATTTTATCCTGTATGCAACTGTTCTTGCTGGACTATGTTGCAAAATAGGGCTTCAAAGAGATGTCTCTTATGGTATTGGAGACTGCGATTGTAAGGTTTGGGCGAGAGGGCATGAAGCAAAGCGGAGCGTCTGTCTGCCCAGACATCATGAGAAGAGTCTATTATACTATAAGACATCCCTCAGAAACCCTATTCTCTTACTTTAGAAAATGTCGAGTTTTCTGTATTCTGATTGGCTGCATTGCAGTACTGTTGGCCATGTTCGTATCCATGCATATTGTACCAACCAGTACTTCTACAGTCTCTCAGAACATAAAACAGTTGAGATCATTATGCCAACCTTAGTGTTGTACTGGCTGAAGTGGAGCGCCCAAAGAAAACAGCACCCAAATGTACAGAATTTTCCTACCCAGCCCACTAGGCTAAAATATTTACAAACAAGTCTGACCTTTGCTGCCTCCAGTTCAGAAAGAGCCACCTGTGATCCAATGAGCATGTCACGTGGTGCCAGGACATAGCTTTAAAATCGGAGCCGAGACCCTCGCCTCCGCCATCTCTTAGAAACATGGAAAAGAAATGTAAAATGACAGAACTCCAGCTTGCTTTTACATATGTAACACTGAGTGGGTCAGTCTCAGAAACTGCTGGCACCCATCCAGCTGCTCAGGAAAGCACTGTGAGAAAAACTTGGAATGATATGATGCTTCTTAGGGACATGCTCGCTCCCGCTGAAACCGCTGACATTGACAAAAGGCGCCTAAAAAATCATTAAAAAGAGATACCTTGTCAAGGGTGCATGTGTGTGTGAGTGCATAAAAAAAAATTTCATTCTTGAAGGTGCACGGGTGTGTGTGCGCAAGCGCATGTGTGTGGGGGGGGAGAGAACAGAGATTAAAGGAACATTGTCAGCCCTTTTTGCGGCATACTCTATAGTTGAAAATCCATATTTTAGGATTGTTTGCCTTCTCTAAAATTCATTGGGATTGCAGGTTGTGTAATCTGCCTCTTAGTAGAATTGAAATGCATGCTATTGGTGTATTTATACCCAACCTTGTTTTGTTTCAGAATTCTTGATCTTTCTACTGCACACTTAATGTACATCGGGATCACCCCCAAACAGAGCAGCCACTCGTAATGTGATAATCTCCTCTCCTTCCACTGCACCTGGAGTGGCTGGACTGTGTTGGTGGTGGTCCTAAGTACAGGAAAGATGCAGTGGGAGTTGATTAAGGAATGTAAACCACGTTTTAGTGTGGTAGCACCAGCATGGTGGACAGTTAGTTTTTCACTTTTAAAAAGAAAAAAGGAAACTGAATCAAACTACTAACTACATCAGCACATTATATAGAATGTAAACAATAATAAAATGTATTTTTTAAACTAGGAACAGTTTGGCCTGGGGGTTGACGGTGTCCCTTTAATGCCCTCTATTGGCTTATTTATTAAACAAAAAGGACTATTTTTCTATTAAGATTTTTTTAAAGTTTTTTTATCACTTTTTATTTGGATTTGTAAATAAAATTTTCTTTTTTTTTTTTTTTAACCCGGGTCTCATTTTATATGAGTAAGACACTTTGAGGTGTGGTTTATTGGTTGATAAGAGCATTTCCCAGGTGCTAAAGGCACTTGGCGTAAGCGAGTCCTGCTCTTAGCAGTCGGTATACCACACCTCATCAAGTTTTATTCCAGGGTTTTAAATAGGCTAAAAAAGTTAATTAGCAGTTTGGCTTGTGGAAGTGCTAATCAGTGCTAAAATGCATAGTTATTGGCACAGAATGGTTAGCAAAATTAAAAAATAATGTATAGTTTTACTAATGTTATCTACTGCGCCATGGACTTGCTCAAAAAATGGTTAGCAGTTTGCTGCTAATTTCTGGAAATGGTTAGCATTCAAGGAAATGGTTAGCATTGTTGGGACATAGATATCTTCTATCCACACTTAATGACAGTGTCCTTTCACTTAAGATGTGCTGGAAAGTCTTCAAGCTGGCTCCTCCCACCCACCCTGGTAGTATATCCCTTGGCTCTACCCTATGACGCCACATCTTTCTTTCTGCTGGAAGAAACTGGTTCCCTCTTTACCGCTTCTGCGTTGAGTAGACCCTTGCTCTGAAATCTTCAGATTTACTTCCAAAAACCTCGAACTCTCTTGAGTTTCTTCTTCAGTTAGATCATTGATTGCGACCGCTATGGACGAAAAGTCCTTGCCCAGATTTCGCTGGTACCCATGCGGGCAGATGTCGCATACCGACCCCCACGCAACGTGCATCTACTGCCTGGTCCTGAATTACGATACCTCGACCTGTGACATTTGCTGGTCGTTTTATGTGACAGTCCTAGAGGGCCGCCTCGCCCGCCTGAAGTTGGGCCTCCTGGAAACATGACATCCGCCAGTCAAACCCAAGGATGCCCGTTGCCCATGGCTGTGTGGTGTGCCGAGCAGTTGAAACAATTTATGGCCTCAAATTGGGCTCCACTTATTCGGGCTTCTTCAAGGAGCTGTGCCAGTCCCTCCCGACTACAGGGCAGGGCCCTTCTGGGTTGCACAGCGCCCGCTCTCGTAAAAAGGAGCCAAAGAAAAAAAGAAGACTAACTGTCTACGTTTCTGGGACCAAGAGCATTCTCTGTCTCAGGACTGAAGTTTTGACCTCGTTTGAAACTGCAGCCTTGGCCACTGGCTTCATGGAAACCCTGTTGGGCCAGCTGGCTGAAGATGCGGCCGAGATCAGAAGAAGCAGACAACTCTGTTCAGGATTTTAGTCCTTACGGTGCTCACTGGCCTTCCAGTCACCGACCCAGACCAGGAGGAGCCACGGCTCTCCCCGGCTCCCTCAGAGATCCCCCGTCTGTCTTGGTCTTCATCATCCAGTGGGTTGAGCAGATCCCGCTGTCATTGGCGATCCACTCTCCATGCCACGGGAAGTGGCACCGCCACTATTCGTCTTCATCCTCCTCAGGTGAGGAGAGGCTTCGGCACAAGTTGTGTCATCGCTATGAAGACCTCATGTGGCAACAGTTGGTGTTGGCTGGTCTGAAGCCGACCCCGGCTCCCACGCTGGCCATCACTTGGCTGTCACCCGACAGGCCAACAGTCGCCCCCAGCGGGGCCCGTTGAAACTGTTCCTCCCCCAATAGAGCAGGTCCAGACAATCTCTGTTCGGCAAAAGCTGACCTCTCCACTGGTCGTGGTGGAGCTGCCGAACGACGCTCCCACTAAGGAGTCTCGGCCAGCCAGTGGGCTTCCCCATCTGCTATCATTCACTCTCACACCTAACCGCCTCTGGTGGGTTGAAAGTGACTCGGACAGTCGGCTGCTTTATGCGGACTCCTCTGAGTCCAAGGATTCCTTACTGTACTGCCGTCAGCTCGACGTGGAGTCTGTGGGGGATCTCTTGCCTGAGGAAGGGCCCACTTCCTTCATGGGCATCCTCTGCCTCATCTGAGAGTCCACTGGGATGAAATTGGAGCCCGTCTAGAAGCGGGCTTGCTATCGTCTCGCATAAATCCTGGATAAAAGGGACTCCCCAAAGGCTTTCCCAGTGGCTGAGACCATTGTTGGCCCAGCCCTGGAGCTTTGGCAGGGCCCTGCATCCTCTGCCCAGATGGCCTGCAAGTATTCGGTGCCCACCGGTACCCTCTCAGGGTTCACGGAGCACCCTTGGCTGAGGAGCTGGTGGCAAACTCCGTGTTTCAGCGCCCAGCCAATACCGGGGACATCGAAAAGCTACCGGACAAGGAATCCAAGAAATTGGACCATGCAGCTAAAAAGGTCTATGCTGCTGCCTTGCTCAGCCTCCGCCAGGTGAGCTTGGCCATCATGATGGCACACTTCTCCCGTGCCCTTTTGGGCTCCTTGAATGAAATGATTCTTCACCTCCCAGCGTACCTCCAGACCACGGTTAAACGGGTCTGAGACCAGGGTCGGGCTGTGACTAAGCAACTTCAGATGGCTCTGGATATTAGGGATTCCTGTGCCCGTTTGGTGGTGGCTGCAGTTGCCATGCACCATAGGGCTTGGCTGTGGATCTCTACCTTCATAGCAGGCACTCAGCACAAGCTGGTGAATGTTCCATTCTTGGGCACCAACCTGTTTGGGCCTGGTGTGGAGGGTCACCTCCAGCTTATCGAGGTCCATTGCCACCTTTGACTTCATTGCACCTGCCCAGAAGGATCCCAAGGGCTCCAAGCAGCAGAAGCGAAAGCCTTTTCGGTCCTCCACTCCTGCGGCAGAACCAGCCCAGCCTCAGTCTGGCCAGCAGGCTCAGCCTTCACAACCTAGGCCCAAGTCCGTGGCCTTGGAGGTCCATAGGCCTGGAGAAAAGGGAGCCGGGTCCTCCTCCAAGCCTGCTCAGTGATGGGATGTGGGTGCCACCCTAATTCCCGTTGTGCCTCCCCTGGGTCTTCCTGTGAAGTGTCTGCTCCACCACTTTCTTTCCGCCCGGTCTGCTGTCACCACAGACCGGTGAGTTCTGGAAGTGGTTGGTCAGGGTCTGCCTCTGGAATTGGAACAGTATCCTCCAAGCCGAGCCTGCTCCCCACAGGAGGGCTTAGTATCCGCAGAGACTCTGTCGGCACTTCGAGACGACTTAGTCCAGCTTCTCTGCATGAAGGTCGTGGTCAGTGTAGCGGATCCTCTGGAACACCCCAGGGTTTGTTTCCAGGTATTTCCTGGTGCCAAAGCGGACAGAGGGCTTGTGCCCCATTCTAGATCTGCATGACCTGAACAGATTCTTCAGATCCCACTCCTTCAGGATGGTAACTGTGTCCCAGATCATGCCATCTCTTGAGCAAGACATGAGTTTGCTCTCTGGATTTCCAGGATGCGTTCTTTCATTTCCCAATGAATGGATGTGTCCTTCCCATCGACGGTTCCTGCGCTTCCGAGCCGAGGGAACCGTCTACAAGTTCCAGTCCATGCCATTTGGCCTTTCCTTGTCCCCAGGGTCTTCACCAAATGCATAGCAGTGGTGGCAGCTTACCTGAGGCTCCGAGGGGTCCAGGTGTACCCCTACCTGGACGACTGGCTGATTGCAGGTCCCTCCATGCAGGAGGTGGAACGGTCCAAGGACCTGGCCCTCCAGACCTGTGTTGCACTTGACCTCCTGGTCAACGAGGCCAAGTTGGAACTCGTGCCCTCGCAGGTGATTAGCTTCATCAGGGCAGAGCTAGACTCTTGCCGAGTCAGAGCCCGGCTCCCGGCGGGCAAGGTGGAGGTGTTCTCCTCCTTTTCCCATACATTTCTGGTTGGGCACTTGCATCGTGTCCGAGACTTCCTTTGCCTTCTGGGCTACGTGGTGGCCTGCACCAGCGTGGTCTGATGGGCCTGCTGGCATATGCGCTCCCTGCAGTTGGAGATGGCCAGCCAATGGTCTCTGCATAAAGGTCACTTCGACCAGCTGGGCACTGTGACCAGAACATTTGGGACACCCTCCAGTGGTGGCTAGTCCTAGAACATCTGCAGGAAGGGATCCTGTTTGTCTGCCCTGAGCCAACAGTCATTCTGATGACCGCCTCTTTCACAGGCACAGTGCCCATCTGAGGGAACAGAGTCCATGGGCTCTGGACGACCGAGAAGTCCTGCTACCATATCAACCTGCTGGAGCTCCGAGTGGTTCGGCTGGCGCTGACTGCATTCGCTCAGTTTCTTTGGGGTCAAGTGGTCCAAATCCAGATGGACAACACCACGACCATGTACTACCTCAACAAGCAGGGCGGGACATACTCCCTGCCTTTGTGCAAGGAAGCTCTCCGCATAGGGACCCTCGTGCGCAGTCTGGAGGCGGATCTCCTAGTTATCCATGTGGCAGGAGCCTCCAGTCAGCTGGCAGATGCCCTTAGCCGGGTGGGCAAGGTGTCTCACAAGTGGTCCTTCCATCCGGAGGTAGTTCACAGTCTGCTCTCCCAGTGAAGCACCCCTCAGATGGACCTGTTTGTCTCCAGGGAGAACACAAAGCTGAGGCTGTTCTGTGCCTGCCCCCCTCAGCAGGGCTTGCTTCAGGGGGATGCCTTTCTGAGGCCTGGACCCCAGCCCTCTTCTGTGCCTCCCCTCCCCATTTCCCTTGATCTACAAGGTGCTACTCAAGGCCAGGAGGGACAAGATGCAGGTGATCCTAGTGGCTGCAGACTGGCCACGCCGGTTTTGGTACCCTGATCTCCTCAGCCTGAGCAACAGGCTCCCGAAGTGTCTTCCAGTATGCCCAGACCTACTCTCCATCAGTCAGGGGAGGGTACTTCGCCCGGACCTTCAATCCCTGTACCTGATAGCCTGGTTCCCGAGCGGCTAGAGTTCCAGGCTTTGGGTCGCTCCAAAGATGTCCTCACTGTCGTGGAAGCATCTTGAAAGGAATAGACCAGAAAATGCTATGCCTTCGAATGGAAGAGATTTTCAGTTTGGTGTTGGAGCAAGGGGCTGGACCCTTTGTTCTGTCTGGCCTTTTGGACTATCTGTGGTCTGTCTCCAAAGGGGGACTTCAGTCGATGACCCTTAAGATGCACCTGGCAGCCATCTCTGCTTACCGGGCATGGGGTGGTCAGCAGTTGGCACAGGATAAAGTGGTCTGGTGCTTGTTCAAAGGATTAGATCACATTTTCCCTCCAGTGCATGAACCACCATCACCATGGGACTTGTTGCTCATTTTGGCAAAGCTCATGGGCAGGTCATTCGAACCGATGCACAGGTGTGACATCTCACCCGTTGTGGAAGGCTTTCTGATGGCTATCACATCACTCAGAAGGATCAGTGAGCTGCAGGCACTATCAATGGAGTCTCCTTACCTGGTCTTCTGCAGGGACAAGGTTGTCCTGCGTCCCAACCCGAAGTTCCTCCCCAGGGTTGTGTCGGAGTTTCACCTGAATCGGGTGATGACTTTTCTGGTGTTTTTCTCGAATCGCACCCCGGAGGCTGAACACAGGCTCCACACTCTGGACCTGAGGCGAGCGTTTGCTTACTACAGAGAGTGCATGGCTGGAGTTTGGGGAGAGGTTCATCAGCTGTTTGTCACCTATGCTGAAGCTGCACCTGGCAGACCTGCAGCCAAGTGGACGATTAGCAGGTGGATCACATCCTGCATTGATCTCTGCTATAGGTTAATGGGTAGGGAGCCTCCCGGTGGGCTAAGGGCTCATTCCACCCACCATACCACTGCATCGGTGGCTGCTTCTAGGGACGCCCCTATCCAGGAAATGTACAGGGCTGCTACCTGGAAGTCCGCATACACCATAATTTCCCATTACCACATTGACTTCGAGTCACACCGGGATGCTGGTTTTGGGGCCTCAGTTCTCCAGTCTCTGTTCCTTAAAGTAGGGAGTGTGCACCTTGCCTCCCCCCTTCCGGAGAACTGCTAGGAGTCTGCCACTAATTGTGGATAGAGCAACATATCCACATCCCCAGAAACGCAGTTACGTAACAGTAAGTTAGGGGTGTGTTAGACCCATGAACACACGTGCTCAGAGTGAGAGGTGAGGCACAAGGCCACGGGCCGCGCGGCCAGCCTCCTAGCTGAGGTGTGTTAGTGTCTAACGACACCCTGGAGTGGCTTATTTCGCTTATGAAATGGCCATCTTTAGTGCAACTGCATTTGGTAGGTTAAATTTCCAATTTAAAGTAGGAAAAAACATGTATGTTTGTGTCATTTTTAATAAAATAGTTCCTCCGCCTACATGTCCTGTGGGTTTTTTTTTTGCACTTGGAATTTTGTTCTAGAAAGGCTTCTGTACTTTAGGTCTGGTTCTCATGGCAGTATTCATTTCGCCCTCTCCCCACATGTTGTGTGGAGACAAGTAAGAGAAAAAAAGAGTAAAATGCATCTTGTTTTTTTTTTTTTTTTTTTTTTTTTTTTATAATTAAAAGTTCAAACTTCAAGAGCAGGCGGGCTGGTAGAGAGAGGGACACACACACACACAGCGAGCAGGCGGGCAGGTACAGAGATAGAGTGAGCGGGCGGGTAGAGACATCGCGGCTGTATTTTACAAATAAAAATGAGAATTTCAACAGCGAGAGGGCGGGCTCGAAGAGAATTGAGAGGAGCAGGCGGGCTGGTGTACAGATTGTGGCTGTTCCACCCCCCCAACCCCCGAGGAACGAGCATGTGTGCAGTTCATTTCATGCTATATTAAAACACTGGGGCAATCTGAACAGGAGGTCAGAGGTATTTGTTTTGTTACAGTTCGGCTGGTACCACTTATGGCCCAAACAAGATGGCTGCTTTTTTTTTTTTTTTAAGGTTCTGAGTGGGCAGCATCACCTATATCAATGCCCACTGCCCAGTGTTGGACCTTTTTCCTGTGCATCAGACTGAATATCACATCCCTAGCAGCCAGTCAGAACTCCTATTTTATGATGCCCATTTCATAATCACTTGTTCTAGGAGTGGTATATATTGTTCATCCACACGGACTCACCCAACCTCCCCAGGCTCAAGCACACAATCTCTGCTTCCAGTGGGCAGGATCTGGTGTCATGGGGTGGAACTGAGGGATATGCCACTTGGGTGGGTGGGAGGAACCAGCTTGAAGACTTTCCGACATATCTTAAAGGGAAAGGACACTGCCAGTAAGTGTGGACTAACAACATATACCACTCTTAGAACTAGTGTTACAGGTGAGTAACCAGTAACCTGTGTTTACCCTCAGTTTTGTGTAGTGTTTTGCTATGCTGTACCAGCTATTTAATACCCTTTATTCCTTACATAAATCACTTTTAACTCCAATGATTTATAATACCTTTAGAGTATTTTTTTTGTTTTGTCTTGTGCCCCTTCCTGATGCCGAAGTTGGGCACTCCCTCCTAACGCTCCTGAATGAGAGCATTACTGTACACAGAATGAGATACAGTGGCTGTTCACGCTGAGTGGCTGAAATCTTGTTAGCGATTTTAATCTGACTACTGTCTTTCCTGGGACCCCCATGAAAAAGATGTTACATCTTATGGGGTTATACGAGTTGGATTAATTTTAAATACAGACTCAAAAGCTATCGTGTGTGTCATTGTTTGACTAGCTGCACATCTCCTTTAAACTCATCTCGGTATGGTGTGTCATATTTAAGCATTAATATGCATCCTATGGGCTTGTCCTAGTCTTCATCCGTTTTTGCAGTCCGTAATACAAGAGCTTGAAGAAATTTTTTATTGCTCAGGTGGATTTGCCCCATTTTTATTAATAACCATACCACCAGAAAGCAACCCAGTGTGTGAAACTTTCTTATAGCTAGTATTATTGATACTAGCCGCCTAGAAGACCCATTACTAGTCTATGGTATACTGACAGAATTCCCTGTCCGACTTGCTGGAGAGAGATACGGGGAAGCTCTACATCCTAGAAAAAATGATGTACTGCATTATGGATAAAATCCCATCCTATGAAGTTGATGGCGTAAATGGGTCTTGCACCCACTAGACAAATACCTGGACTTTGTTCCCTGAGGCAGAGTCATCCTCACCCCTCCCTCTGTCTTCCACTCTTTGCTACTGTATTGCACTTCACTCCATTTCTTTCTTCGCCTACATTTTTCTGCCCACTTTAATAGAAGCAGATATGTAGCATGCTGTTCAGTATCATACATAGAATGCTGAAAGTGTTTCTCCATGGAAATATGGACAGTGACTTTGATAGAACCTGACCTGTGGACAGTACACATCATTTGCAAGTCTATCTGCCACATTCCAGTTAATTGTTTACATTGGAGCCTGAATGGTAAGGCACAAATTCTGCTTATATACTACGTTCTGTTCTGTCTTTACCTGCTATTGTAATGGATTGTCTTTTGAATAAAATGAAAAAAAAAAAAAAAAGGCAATAATATGCGACAGGGTTGATGGTAAGATCTTGTCACGCCTTGGGTGTGTTGTAAGGTTCAGAGGCAACACCGCATGCCTTCCACGCGAAGTGATGCGTGGCTGCATACCGATGGTGGCATTTATTGAACATCGACCGCCCAGAGGCATAGCCTCTGGAAGGTCCGGTATTTCCCAATAATGCCCACCCTGGACTTGTGTATTATTGCTCTTAGAAAATGGCCACTGTAAAGTAAAAAAAAAATAAATAAATAAAATAATGTACATAAACTTGTTGAAAATCATTTTTGTAAAAAAATAGTTCCTCCGCCTGCATAACAATGCCTTTTTTTTTTTTTTTTTTTGGGTGAGGTACCCCCCCCCATTTGTCTGTGGTAGGAGAGAAAAAAACACAAGGGCAAAGGACGTTACTCATCTCTGGCGCTCGTTTCTCTGTGGTAAAGCAGAGACTGCGATATCTCCAGCACTGCTACTGTGCATGAGAACACCGGTGTATTCTTCATTTGTTGTACCACAGATGGACGTCCGTGTGTGGTATGAAAACCAAGGAAATACCGCTGTTCTTGTGCTCAGTGGTTGTTTCGGTGATAACAGTGTTTGTCAGTACAGTCAGCAGTTTTTACGATCGGACTGAAGCATTTAGTATGGCGTGCCATTTAATGGCAAAACATTTTTTTTTTTTTTTAATCGGGGTCATGGAAGGAGAGCGGCTGTCAACGTTGAAGGCAGTAGTGTTGGGGGAAGCTGTGCTTCTCGCTAAGCGAGAGAAAAAACATGGCGGGTTTTTAAAATTTTCTAGGGTGCTTTCGGCCAATTAGGAAGAAGGCTGGGCACCTCTGGAAAATGCTACACTGTAAAGTGGCACTTGGACTGGCTCTTATTTTTAGCTGGGCATCTATTGAAAAATAAATGCCCAGCTTGGAGCATGTCTGTGCCAATCAGCTTTTACAGTTGATATTTGCCATTTTCTAAGGTGTTATATACCACACCCTGGGTTGTATTACTGTGATTGTACAATGGCCCTGTAGGAAATAGCTAATCTTTGTAATAAGGTTTGGACCATGATGATATACTGAGATCACGTATCAAAGACTGATCTTACTTCGAGAGGACGCTCTTGCAGCAGGTAACAGAAGTAGGACTGACGGCGGTTCTCGGCAAATTCTTTTTCTAGCAGTACTGATGTGGGAACGCCCCCACTGACGTCGGCTCCACCCCCGACATCACTCTATATAAAGGGGGAGTTCCCCACGTGCTCCAGTTCTTTCCTGCCTCATGGTCAGGGTTAGTTCGCCTTCGGTTTACCGCTTGCTGTGCCGATTGCTCTCTTCCTTGTCCACGTTTTTAAGTGTTTTTTCTTGCATCTATGTCCTCTTCTTTCTAAGGGCACGTTAATAAATACTCCTATGGGCGGTAGATACTATCTAAGGATGGCCATTCCACGTGTCTTTTTTGCCTGGGGGCCGACCACAACACTGACTCCTGTCTCCATGGCCAGGCCTTTAACTCCCGGACACACATCTGGTGACAGAAATATCTTTCCACCGTTTTAATGGAGTCCAGACTGGCTGCGATGGAACGTGCTTCGTTCTTGGGTGGGGGGGGGAGGAATCCAACCCCCCCTCCCACCCAGAAGAAGCACCACAAACATCGGGAGCACCAGGAGAGAGAGAGGTCCCATCCTAGGCCCAGGTCCTCAGGCTCAAAGTCGGGGTCGTCTGGGCGTGATTCCCGCCTCACAGCCCTCAAACCTTCCTCCGCTGGATCTGTGGCGACCAAGTCCTCAGGGACCACCCTCCAACCCTTGAAGGTGCGTCCGGCTGCCGAGAAGGCTTCCTCAGCGGGCGCAGGTAAGTCCTCCTCCTGCTCGGCCTCTGCTTCCAAGGCAGACCTCCGGGAGTCGAGCAAGGCCTCAGGGTCTTCCGGTGGCAGGACATCGTCTTTGCCGCGAAAAGCAAAGGACTCCGACCGTCGCCCACCACTGGCGTCTCACCGATGTTTGCTCGAGAAGTCCTCTGAACACCATAAGTCCAACTGTCCCAAGGCTCACGCCACCGAGGGGTGCCTGTCAGACTCCGGAGACAAGCGGACACCAGACCGTCGGCCGCCCGCGGGCCCCCCCGCGGTGAAGGCCATTCCACCGCCAGGTAAAATCGTTCCGACGCCGGTCACCCCAGCGCCACCTGACGTCTGCTCTGGGACCTCCTGTCAGCAACAGACGGCGGTCCATCTGACGTTAGAGCCGATGACGGGGCAGCAGATACTCCTCCGCCATCGCCAGAAGGACCGACACCGGTGCCCTCGGACACAGGTACCAGAGGTTCAGACCTGACGCCGGCATCACCCGATGACAGCTCTGGTGGACCTCCTCCTTCTGTGCCTGATTCCCCAAAACTGAACCTTTCGCAAGTAAAGGAGCCCTTCTCCCACTGGTGGGACGCTGTCAAACGTGATCTCTCAATGGGTATACCTCCTCCTACTCCTGATACTCCAGGGGGCCCTGTTCCTAATCCGGTCCAGGTCCCGGAGCCTTCTGATCAGGAGGCAGGGAAGGAGCCTGTACCACCCAAATAATATAGACAAGAGGCGCAGAAAGACTAGGTCCAGGCTCCGGGACAAGGGCTTCTCCACCGCGTCTCCCTTGGGAGTCCCTGGGACTCGGGTAACGTCCCCTCCGGGGGACCGCTGCTCAACGGCCGCCTTGGAGGTTTCTGAGGGGGCGTTGGCCTACCCGTCTGGCTCGCGCTCTGCCTTTCGGGCGCCTCCGGGCAATTGGAGGCCTCCGCCCCCGGTTCGGCTGTAGCTTTGCAGCCTACTGGCGTGGGCGACTCCGGTAAGCTGGACGTCAGCTTCTCCGTCCGTGCGGAGAAAGCCGGTAAGGTGCACGACCCTTCGGAGCGGTGCACGGCTCCTCTCCTGCCGGACTAGGCAGATCCCACCTCTTGGTCTGCCTGAGGCGAAGGCTTCCATAAGTCGGATGCTGGCTCCTCCGGCGCCCACCGGGAGCTTGCTGTAAAACCGCATGTCGGTTCATCCGACGTCCGGTTGGCGAAAGAACAGATGGACCTACCCACGTGCGTCGTTCCTGGTTCTCCGCAGCCTTCGCTGCCATCCGGGGACCCCGAGTCCCCCCAGCCCGACCCCGGGGATTTTTCCCCTCCATCCCCGGGCGACGCTGGGGTTCCTCCTCCGTTGGACCGTCCTCCCCTAGGGGCGCCGGATCTGACGTCTGCTCCCCGGATGCCAGCTCAGACACCGGCCCCGACGCCGGTTTTACCGACTCCGGCCGACATCCCGCTTCTGGATGTCGCTCCTGGATCCGCCCGTGAGGCCGCCTGCCAGGCCGTCTGATTCGGCAGCTCCTCTGGCTCCCGGATACCCTCCGTCCTATCCGACGCCGGCGTATCCAGGACCACAGTATCCGGCGCCGGTATTTCTGACGCCGCAGTACCAAACGCCGGGTTTCCCGCTGCCAGGTTTTGGATACTGTCTGTATGGGTACAACTCATATCCTTATCCCCCTCCTCTTCCTCCTCCACTGCCCCCACAGCCGCCGGTGGATTTGCAGGAGACTCTGGCCTCCTGGTGGGCTGAGGCCAAGGCTCAGCTCACCAGGGTGGAGACGCCTCCCACGCACGGTACCATCTCAGGTTCCCCGTCGTCCACGGCGGCACTCTCACCACCTCCGGACTCCAGGGCTGTCCCATCTGAGTCCAGAGAGGGGCAGGATACGCTTCCTCAGGTGCTTCCCAAGGGGTCTGTTCCTCCCCCGGGTCAGGAAATGGAGTCTTTTTCCTCTTCCTCTTCACCCTCGGACTCCTTTGATTTCTCCGACTGTTGCTCCGAAAGGGACGACGAGTCACGCTTTCCGTCGAAACCCAGGCCAAGGACTCCTCCGAAGTCTCCTCCGGAAGATCCTTCTTTTACGGATTTGCTACGAAAAATCCAGGAGGTTCATCAGTGGCACTCTCTGGAACCAGACTCTCAGCGGTTGAAACTCGCCGAGCATCTGGATCTGCCCGTGATAGCTCCCACTTTGGTGCCACCCTGGATAGAGCCTCACGCCGACCTTGTTACCACCATCTGGAAGCAGCCGTTGGCTCTAGCCCCACTTCCGCGGAAGTCGAATAGGCTATACCAGGCTCCTGAGGGTGTTGATTTTTTTAGATTCTCACCCTCGTGCTGACTCGGTCGTGATTAGCGCCACTCATGGCCAGTCGGCTAACCCAAAACATCTCAGCTCATCGCCACCTGGCAAAGAATCCCGCCTACTGGACCAATATGGAAAGATCTTTGCTTCCTCCACGCTGGGGATTAGGGCCCTGAACTATGTCTGTCATATGGGGGACTACCAGAAGGCCATTCTTACTCCGGTGGAAACCAAACTGGACTCCCTGCCGGACTCTCAGGTCAAGCAGGAGTTGGCTGATCTTGTCCGCTCTGCAGGTTCAGCCAGTCGACACATGCTTCGTGCGACCTATGATGCAGTGGACACTACTGGACGGAGCTCAGCTTTCGCCGTAGGCCTACATCGTCATGCTTGGCTCCGTGTGTCAGGGTTGGTCCCGGAAGTGCAGTCCGCTATCCAGGAAGCACCCTTCCGGGGGTCTGTGCTTTTCGGTGGGGCTGTCAAGGACATCATCACCGATTTGCAAGAGAAGGGGATGGCACTGAAGTCCGTTGACTCCATGTACCGCCCCCACCAGCCGCAGCACCATCCCTTTCGCAGGTGGAATCGGCCCAAGGCAAAACCCCAGGGAAGGCGGTCCACAAAACGTCAGGCCCCCACAGCTGCTAAGGCCCCCCCCCCCCGGGCCAAAAAAGCAGCGGGTGCTTGCTGCTGCGCGCTGCCCCACACCACCTGACTCCTCCTCCTCTCCTACAGCCTCGGACTCCCGAAGAAACCGGAAGGAGGAAGTTTCCTCCACCTTCCGGGATGGGAGAGGATAACATCAGATTCTTGGGTGCTCAGCTGATCACAGAAGGACACTCGATAGAGTTTCTACAGAAACCACCTTGCCCCCCCCCCCGGTCGTCATATTCACGGGAACATCTTCTCTTGGTCCAGGAGGAGATTTCAGCTCTGCTACTGAAAGAAGCAATAGAACCCGTCCCCCTTCATCTTCATGGGACGAGTTACTATTCCCATTTCTTCCTGGTCCCAAAGAAGACAGGAGAGCTCAGACCTATTCTAGATCTCAGTTCCCTGAATCTTTTTGTGGAATACAGAAGGTTCAGAATGCTCTCATTGCAGAGCCTTCTGCCCCTCCTCCGGTTGGGTCAATGGCTATGAGCCCTGGATATGCAGGATGCTTACCTGCACATTTCCATTCGCCTGTCTCATCGCAAATATCTTCGTTTTGCATTCCAGGGGGACCACTGCTAGTTCAAGGCACTTCTGTTTGGCCTATCCTCGGTGCCCCGAGTATTTACCAAATGCCTAGCGGTGGTGGCAGCCTACTTGCGTACCCGGGGGTGCAGGTTTTCCCGTACCTGGACGATTGGTTCCTGGCGGCCTCGTCTAGGGAGGAACTCCTGCGCTGCCTCACCCTTACCCAGCAGGTTTTTGCCTGCCTGGGTATTACCATCAACCATTCCAAGTCTCACTTGATCCCATCTCAGAGACTAGAGTTTATCAGGGCGATTCTAGACACAACCATTGGCAGGGCCTTCCTGCCACTGGACCGGGCGTCCACCCTCCAGACTCAAATAAGTCTGTTGTCCGGCCGCAGGCAGGTCAGTGCAAGGTTGGTCCTTCGCCTTCTTGGGCTCATGGCGGCTGCTATCCTGACAGTTCCTCGCGCTCGGCTTCACATGAGAGTTTCTCAGTGGACTCTCCGCTCCCAATGGGATCAGTTAGTGGACGACTTAGATCACCCAGTTCTAGTCTCCTCGCCGATGCTCCGAGACTTGCAGTGGTGGATGGTTCGAGAGAACCTGTTTCGGGGAGTTTGTTTCGTCCTCCCCCTCTCCCAGACTCTAAGCACAGATGCCTCGGGCGAAGGTTGGGGAGCCCATCTAGGTCCCCATCGGACCCAGGGCTCTTGGTCCAAGTTCGAACAGACACTCCACATCAATGTGCTCGAGCTTCGGGCAGTGTTGTACGCTCTCCAAGCCCTTCACCCAAACATCCTTCCTGGCCACCTAGCCGTTCAGATGGACAACATGTGCGTGGTTTGGTACATCAACAACCGGGAGGGGGACTCAGTCCTACCCTCTTTGCAGGGGGAACAATGAGGGTTTGGGATTGGGCAACACAACATGACTTTCACCTCACGGCAATTCATGTTCCGGGAGTCGTCAACACCTTGGCAGACAAGCTAAGTCGCTCGTCTGCTCTGGCTCACAAATGGGAACTGGACCAAGGGGTCCTAGACAGTATCTTCCGACTTTGGGGAACACCACAGGTCGACCTGTTCACATCCCCTCTAAACGCAAAGCTTCCCGTCTTGTGCTCGCTCGTTACAGAGCGAGGCGCTTTCTGGAGAGACGCTCTGTCTCTAGACTGGAAGGACAGATTCGTCTGTGCCTTTCCCCCAATTTCACTTATCCCACGAGTCTTACAGAAACTAGCTTCATAAGGAGCACAAATGATTCTGATTGCTCCTTTCAAACAACATGAGGTCTTGCTGTATTCTGACAATAGCAGTGAGTCCCAGCCTTCGAACTGCCCTGGAGATTAAAGAGTTAACTTTCAATGCCAGGCATGGAACGCTGAGCTCGAGCTCCGTTGAGACTCTGTCTGTTGCTGTTTGAACTCAAACCGTCAGATTCTTTACTCCGCCTCACTGAACAGTCGCTCCGGAGATTTTTCCCTTTGCTCGGTTCAGTTTGTCGGTTAAAGTACCACTTTTCTCGGTTTTCGACCGAATTTAAACCGTAACCTGTCGGTTCAGTCTCTGTCTGTGATATTCGTGAGTACTAGATAGGTTATTTTGTTTTCTATTCTGTGTGAAACTTGTAAACGGTTCATCGGTTCGGTTTGAACTGATCAAGTTGTTGTAAAATCTTTATCTGTACTTTTGAGTGTGGTTACCGGTTTTTATCGGTTCTAAAAAAAAACCCGGATTTTATGATATTTTTTCCACGACCCGTAACACGGTCAGGAACCGATAAGAGGGTCTTGCCTGGTGGATTGCCATTAAAAGGGTAAGTTTTGTTAGGACCGGCACAATGTCTGAGAAACCCAAAAGAAAAACTGGGCCCACTGGGTTTCAACACTGCAGTGTGTGTGGGGAAGTCTTTGCTAAGGCTGACCCCCACACCACCTGTGTTTATTGTCTGGGGTTTGACCACCTCAGTGCAGACTGCCAGATTTGTAAAAATTTTCCTGCAGCTACCCTAGAGAAGAGAGTTGGTAGGCTCAGGGAAAGGGAGGCCAAAAAGTCTGCTGAACCGGATGACCAGCCTGGTTCGGTTCAAACCGAACCAGAAGGAGTGCCCTATGACCAGGGCGAGACTTCTTCGGGCAAAAGGAAAGCCGATTCCGAGGAGTCTGTTCCGGTTAAGAGAACAAGAAAGGAAAATTCAGCTGGTGTGGATCCAAAAGTTTCTTCTCCAACCGCTGAAGAAATAGCCAAAGCGATAAAAATTGTGCAGTCGCTTTCCCCAGTTCCGACCGAACCGGCACCATCAGGAAGACGCTCGGTTTGGCCGGTTCCACCGGTTCAAGATTATGATTTAGAGGAATATTATGAACCGGAGGAGGAAGAGGAGTATGAGGAAAGTGAATGTGGTTTTGAAAGTCTGGATGTGCCCATAGACCCGGACATCTCCCCAGACAGACCTTCAGGAGTGTCTCCTCCTAGGCTTTCTGAGTCCCCCTCCCATTTCATGTTTTATAAGAAAGTGGCAGAAACCTTTCAGCTTCCTACGGAAGAAGCTGTGGATGACCAGGAAGAGCCTGACTATGTGGAAATGATGGATATCCCAGAGTCTAGGAGGCTGTCTCTTCCCTTACACTGATCTTTTGGGAAACAGACATTTAAGATTTTAAAGACTCCTAATACTATACCTCCTGTGGATAAAAGAATGGACAAGAGGTATACCCTGTCAGGCTTAGATACGGAGTTCCTTACACAACAATGCAGCCATGTTGGGGTAGTGCAGGCTGCAGCCTGTGATAAGGCGAATATTCCCTGGCTTCACCCCCGAAACAAGGACTCCAGGAGGATTGATGCCATGGCAAAGAAACAGTACATGGCAGCATCCTGACTCAGACAGGCCAACTACATGGCCTATACTGCAGGTATCAGAACTCCAGATGGGACACTGTCATGGCTTTAGCAAAACAGGTCCCTGGCCAGCTTGCCAAGGAGCTGGAGCAGGTGGCTGCTGATGGTATTGAGGCATCCAAGGTGCACTCCATGCTGCAGTGGACTCCAATTATGTTTCATCTAGAGTCATGGCTACATATCTGTGGCACTTTTGTAGAATGGCTTGGCTCAGATGTACTAGCCTGTCACAGGATACCCAGACTAAGGCCATGGATTTTCCTGTTGTGGGTAATTTTGTATGGGGAGCAAACGGAGAATTACATGAAGAAAATGGATGAATATAGGACCACCCTGTGGAGTGCTCAGGCCAAGGAGAGGCAAGCCACTCCTCAGAGGCAGCATCCCAGGGGCAGGGCAGGCTTTTCATAGGCCTTTCTACCAAGCCCAGGCCTCCTCTGCCTATGCTCAGATGGGGTTCTTTAGAGGAGAGGCAGAAGGCCAAGCAGACCTGCTCCCACCCCTCAGCCTAAAACCCCTGCCAAGCAGGCACCCTGATGGGATTGCCAGGGCCGATTCTCCACTACCTGTAGGGGGCAGGCTGGGTTACTTTGTCCAGGACTGGAAGTCTCTAACATCAGACAAATGGGTCCTGGAAGTAGTAAGCCAGGGACTGGGTCTCAGCTTCAAAAAATTTCCAAAGCTGAGAACCAGATCCTTTCCACCTGCAAATCCCTCAGAGGCACTTGTCCTAGAGGTAGAAGTCTCTTCCCTCCTGGATCTCAGAGCTGTGGAAAGGGTTCCACCTCTGCACCAAGGCAAAGGATTGTACTCCAGGTACTTCCTTACCCCCCAAAAGACAGGAGAATGGCTGCCCATCCTGGATCTCAGATACTTAAACAAGCACCTTTTAAAGCCAAATTCAAAATGGTGACTCTGGGAATAATCTCACCCTCTAAGGCCTGGGGACTGGCTAGTCTCCTTGACCTCAAGGATGCTCTATTCCATATTCTCATCAGAAGCTCCCCATCCGAACGCATCTCAGGTTCGAGCCCCCTCAGGCCATTACCAATTCAGAGCAGTGCCCTTCGGCCTAACCTCTGCTATAAGGGTGTTCACAAATTGCCTGGCAGTACTAGTTGCTTCTCTAAGAAGGCAAAGGATTGCCATCTTCCCATACCTAGATGACTGGCTCATAGTAGGCCAGTCCCCAGACCAGGTCAAGTTACACCTACAGATAACTCAGCAACTGCTCACCTCTAGGTTTCCTTCTGAATCTCTGTCGGTTCCAGAGCCTGTTCGGCTCCTCACCTTCATAGGCGCAGAGCTAGATGCAGAAAAGTCCAGAGCCTTCCTTCCCCTGGACAGGGCAAGGACCCTTATCACACTGGCCTCTTCATTCACCCTACAGGTGTCTCGTCCAGCAAGGCACTTTCTGCAGCTCCTGGGTCACATGGCTGCTTCTACAGCAGTGGTGCAGGAAGCAAGATTTCAGATGAGGGATATTCAGTTCCACTTGAGAGCCTTTTGGTCTCAGACTTCTAGCACTGATCCAGGCCTTACAATGGTGGCAGGATCAGAACAATCTTAAGACAGGAGTTCCTTTGTCACTCAGTCTCACTCTTTAATCTTTACTACAGATGCCTCCCTCTTGGGGTGGGGGGCCCACTTGGGAGACCTGACCACCCAAGGGTTGTGGTCCCCTCAGGAATCTCTGCTTCACATCAATCTGTTGGAACTCAGAGCAGTATTTCTAGCACTTCAAGCCTTTTCCAAGTCTGTTCAGAACAAAGTTATTCAGATCAGGACAGACAGTACCACCAAAATGTGGTATATCAACAAGCAAGGAGGCACTTGGTCTACGGCCTTGTGCACAGAAGCAATGAAGTTGTGGTCTCTGGCTTATTCCCTGAACACCTCCCTCACAGCAGTACACCTCCCAGGCAAGGACAGTGTCCTGGCAGATGCTCTCAGCAGGATATCTCAGGGCCATCACGAATGGTCACTGGATCCCCTGGTTTTGGAGGTGATATTCTCCAGATGGGGCACCCCACAGATAGATCTTTTTGCAGCCCCAGACAATCACCAACTTCCCCTTTTTTGCTGCATGCCCCCAGTGTTGGGCTCAGTCCTCCTGGATGCCTTAGTTCTCAGTTGGGAAGGGAAGTTCCTGTATGCTTTTCCCCGCTTCCCTGTCCTGTTCAAAGTGCTAGTCAAAATCGGGTCTCAACCCTGCAAGGTGATCCTGATTGCCCCAGACTGGGCCAGACAGCCCTGGTATCCTCTCCTATTGTCCTTAACAGTCCACCTTCCCCTGTCTCTTCCCAGGAATTGCAACCTGTTAACCTGTGCTCAGGGGAGGGTTTGGTACCCGAATCTCAAATCTCTCAATCTCAAGGCCTGGCTCTTGAGGAGTTAGAGTTTGCTGATTTACACCTCTCTCCCAAGGTGTTATGTGGACATTCTAAAGGGCTTCTAGAAGGCTTCCACCAGAACAACTTATAATTCCAAATGGAAAAGATTTTCCATATGGTGCTCTGGGAAGCATATTTCCCAGAGTCTGCTGATCTGCTCACAGTCCTTGACTATATGGTCCATCTGAATAGTTTGGGACTCAGACCAGCTACACTAAGGGGTGCATCTGGCAGCTGTCTCTGCTTTCATTTCAGCAGGTAAGCTCTCTTCTTTCAGCTCACCCTGTATTCTCCAAGTTTTTCAGGGGTTGCTTTTATACTAATCCGCCATTCAGGGACCCCTGCCCCTGCTTGGGACCTTAATGTTTGCATTGCTCAGCTTATGCAACCCCTTTGAGCTCTTTATCCTCAGCAGAGCTTAAGTACTTGACTTTTGGAAAACTGTGTTCCTGGTAGCCATCACTTCCTGCCAGGCGCATAAGTGAGTTATAGCCTTGTCAGTGGGGCCTGATTTTTATCTCCTTCCATAGAGATAAGGTGGAGTAGGAGTAACAGGAAGTTTTTGCCTAAGGTGGTTTCAGACTTCCACCTTAACCAATCTATTTCTCTTCCTGTGTACTTCACTGACCATTCTTCCTCCGGTGAGAGGAGGCTGCACAGTTTAGATGTGAAAAGAGCCCTTAGCTACTACATAGAACGACTAAGGGTCACAGGTTTGACTCCTCCAACTGTTCCTCACTTATGGTGAGGTTGGTAAAGGAAAACCTGCCACTAAAAGATCCATTGCCAGGTGGATTGTCTCTGCATTCAATTTTGCTATGAAAAACTAGGTAAGGTTCCACCCTCAGGCCTGAGGGCTCACTCTCTCCAGAGGTACAGCTGCTTCCTGTTTGCTGCCAGGATATCCCTATCTTAGAGATATGTCAAGCAGCTACCTGGAAAACAGTTCACACTTTTACCAAGCATTACCCCTGATATCCAGGCTAGGAGTGATGCTCGGTTTGGCACAGCTGTGCTTCAGAGCCTATTCCCAAAGTAGGTTCTGTCCCTCCCCTGGAGGTACTGCTTATAGTTCGTTATTGTCAGAATACAGCAAGATTTCATGATGTTTGAAGAAAAATTACTCACCTTAGTAATGTTGTTTCTTCTAATGGAGTCTTGCTGCATTCTGACCTCCCCCCCTGCCTTCCCCTCTCAGAACCTTTGTTTTTTTGGATGTGGGTGGGTAGTAGCAGTGTTGGCACTCAGGAGGTGCCCCACCCTTTTTTGTTATCACCCTCCTTCTTTGGGTGAGTGGGTGTTGTGTTTATTTAATTTTTTGGGTTTCCTGACTTGAGTCTTTGTTTTGGGACCAAAAAATCTGTGTTTGTTAGTAGCCAGTTGGCTAGTGTAGGTTTACAGATTCCACACAGGACCTCAGTGAGTTTAGCTCGTAAAGATCTGACGGTTAGAGTTCAAACAGCAACAGACAGAGTCTCAACCGAGCTTGAGCTCAGCGTTCCATGCCTGGCATGGAAAGTTAACTCTTTCATCTCCGGGGCAGTTCGAAGGTTGGGACTCACTGCTATTGTCAGAATACAGCAAGACTCCATTAGAAGAAACAACATTAGTAAGGCGAGTAATGTTTTCTTCTGGCCCAGGCAAGTTTGGTTCTCTCTTCTTCAACAATACTCAGAGGAACATCCTCTTCCTCTACCATGAGGTTTCCTGACCCAGGATCAGGGGACCCTGGTTCACCCAGGCCTCAAATCTCTTCAGCTGCATGTATGGCTCCTGCAGAATTAGCTTAGTCCTGTTTTGGGGTTTCTCCCCAAGTGGCGGAGATTTTGGTAGAGGCTAGAAAACCCTCCACTAGATCTACCTACGCCATGAAGTGGAAAAGGTTCACTATCTGGGCTTCTTCTAAGGATGTGGAACCCTTTTCCTGCTCAACGGGGCTTCTGTTGGAGTACCTACGTCATCTTTTTGGCCTGGGTGTCGGTCATTCTTCTCTGAAAGTACACATGGCGGCCATCTCCGCCTATCATGTCCCCTTTGCAGACAGGACATTTGCTCAGCTGATGGTCTCTGAGACTTTCCTCAGAGGGGTCCTCCATCTGAGACCTCCTGTACGTACTCCTGCTCCCCCTTGGGACTTTAACTTTGTTCTCGAGAAACTTACTCTGCCTCCTTTTGAACCGGCAGCTTCAGCAGACTTGAAGTTCCTTTCATGGAAGACTCTCTTCCTGGTGGCCATTACTTCCGCTCGGAGAATTTCCGAGCTCCAGGCCCTGATGTAAAATCGCACTTGATTTTTCACAAGGAACGTGTTGCCCTGCGCACTAACCATAAGTTTCTCCGTAAGGTAGTAGCGGAGTCTACTCTAAACCAGTCCATAGAGTTACCCACCTTTTTTATGCAGTACTCTAATCAGGTGGAGTATTTACTCCATACCATGGACGTTCACCGGATTCTGAGATACTATACTAACAGAACAAAATATCTCAGGAAGACCGCTCAATTGTTTGTCTCTTTTGCACCCAACAGAGAAGGCAATGCTGTTTCTAAGCAATGCCTATCTAAATGGTTGGCTCATTGCATCACTTTCTGTTATGACAAGTACAAGAAGACCCTGCCGGATCAAGTAAGAGACCACTCCACTAGAGGAGTAGCTGCTTCAGCGGCTTGTTTCAAGAATGTGTCAGCGGCAAATATCTGTGCTGCCGCCACCTGGACCTCCGTCCATAACTTTACAAAACACTACGGTTTGGATTTTGCCTCTCGCCGTAGAGCAGACTTCAGGCTGGCTGTCCTGCAAGGCCTCTTATCTTAAAGCTTGCACAGCTAGAGCTTCTACTTGGAGTAGATTTCCTCCCCCCGGTGCTTCTCCTTGTTCCAGACTGCTTGGGACTCAGTCTTGTATGTAATTACCTAGTGCAAGAGCCCTCTCGAAGTAAGATAGTACAGTTACATAAGAACTTACCATAACAGTAGATCTTGAGAGAGGCTCTGCAGTGATACCTTCCCGCCCCCTCCATCCCCTGAGCTTTTCTGCCTTTCCATTATGGAAATATCCGCCTTTCGTCCGCCTCTTCTGGCCTGTGGCGGAAAGAACTGGAAGGCGGCCAGGACCCCCTGTATACCGACGCCTCCTGACGCTGGTCACCTGATGTGGGGGCGGTCCCTCACCAGGGACTGCTGGCTAGAAATTTTTCCGTTGGGTCCTGCCACCTGCTGACGTCAGTCCTATATGTAATTACCTACTGCAAGAGCCTCTGTCGAAGATCTACTGTTACGGTAAGTTCTTACGTAACTCTACTTTTTTCCTCTTTCTTTCTGGGTGGTCCGGTTAAGAACCAACCTTGTATTTCTTCCATTTTCTAAGAAAAATTTTCTGGGATTAGAGTGGTGTTCCAGTATCGATTGGTTTCAGAAGAACCTGTCCTTTTCTGGTTCTTTTTCAAAACCTGTGACACGGTTTGTAATCGATCGATTGTTTTATTACCTGGCTTGAAAGCTGCTATAAGGTAATTTTAGTAGGTTGGCCATGTCTGACAAACCCAAAAAGAAAACCGGTGCCACTGGGTTTCAGCACTGTACTGAGAGTGGGGAGGCCTTTGCCAAGGCCGACCCCCACCTCATATGTGTTTTTTTGTCTGGGATTTGACCACCTCAGGTCGGACTGCCAAATTTGTAAAAAACTTTCCTAAATCCATTCTAGATTGAGACTGAGTAGGTTGAAGGAAAGGGAGGCTGATAAGTCCGTAGATCCGGATGGCCAACCCGGTTCGGTTGTGGCCGAAGCTGAGGAGGTGCCTACTGACCTTGGCGATACCTCGGGCCAAAGGAGAGCCGACCCTGAGGGACCGGTTCAGTCAAAACAAAAACGTAATTCCACTGGTATGGATCCTGTACCGCATTTTCCAACCGCAGAAGAAATAGCCAAAGCAATTAGTATTGTTCAGTCGCTTAGACCAGTTCCGTCTGAACTGGTACCGCCGGTTAGGTCAGATCAGTCTCCTTCGGATTGTGATCCAGATACTTATTATGAGGAGTGGGAGGGAGACTAAGATTATCCCGATGATGGTAATGACCAAGGGGGGTCTGGATGTGTCCATTGAACCAGACATCTCCCCAGACAGGCCGGTGTCTCTCCTCCCAGGCTCTGAGTCCCCTTCACACTTTTTGTTTTACGAAAAGGTGTCCGAAACCCTTCAGCTTCACTTGGTTGAAGCTGCAGAGGAAGAAGAGCCTGATTTTGTGGAAATGATGGCCATCCCAGAGTCCAAAAGGCTGTCTTTCCCTCTTCATAAGTTCTTGAGGAAACAGACACACAATTTTTCAAACTCCTAATTCAGTACCTCCTATGGACAAGAGAATGGACAGGAGGTATATGTTATCAGGCTCAGCTACGGAGTTCCTTTATAATCATAGCAGCCATATTGGGGTAGTGCAGGCTGCAGCCTGTGACAGGGCTAACATTCCTATGGCTTCACATCCCCCGGATAAGAACTCCAGGAAAGTAGATGCCATGGCCAAAAAAAAAACAGTATTTGGCATCCTCTTTGGGACTCAGGCAGGCTAATTATATGGCCTGCACAGCCAGGTACCAGAAATCCAGATAGGATATGGTTCTGGAACTGGCTAAACAGGCTCTCCCTAGCTAGCCAAAGAGGTGGGAGGAGGTGGCTGCTGATGGAATTGAGGCATCCAAATGCAATTTCATGCTGCTATGGACTCCGTGATGTGGCATCTAGAGTCATGGCTACATCTGTGTGTCTCAGGAGACATGCTTGGCTCAGATGTACTAGCCTTTCACAGGATACCCAGACTAAGGCTATGGATTTTCCTGTAGTGGGTAACTCTCTGTTTGGGGAGCAAACAGAGGCTTACATGAAGAAAATGGATGAACACGGGACCATGTATAGGAGTGCACAGGCCAAGGAAGGGCAAGCCACTCCACAAAAGCAGCAGTCTAGGGGCAGGCCTTTTCACAGGCCTTTTTACCAATCCCATGCCGTTCTTCAGAGGGAGGGGCAGGAGAGGGATGAGCAGGACTGCTCCCTCCTCCTTTCCTCAGTCTAAGGCTCCTGCCAAGCAGACACCCTGATGTGTCAGCCCGGGTTGACTTCACAACTTCAGTAGGAGGCAGGCTGGCTTACTACTTCCAGGCCTGGAAGTCTTTGACCTCAGACAAGTGGGTCCTGCAAGTAGTAAGCTAGGGACTGGCCCTCAGCTTCAGAAAGTTTCCAAAAAAGAGGGCCAAGTCTTTTCCACCTGCATCAATATCAGAAACCCTTGCCCTAGAGTCAGAGGTTTCCTCTCTTCTAGCTCTCAGAGATATAGAGAAGGTTCCTACTCGGCACAAGGGAAAAGGGCTGTACTCCAGGTACTTCCTTTAATGGGAGTGGCGACCCATCCTAGACCTAAGGTATTTAAACAAGTCCATTTCAAAGCCCAAATTCTAAATGGTAACTCTGGGAATAATCCTTCCGTCTCTAAGGCCAGGAGATTGGTTACCATCTCTGGACCTCAAAGATGCCTATTTCCATATCCCTATCGGATGCTCCCACAGAAAATACCTCAGGTTCGTGTTGCCATTACCAATTCAGAGCCATGCCATTCGGCCTAACATCAGCTCCAAGGGTGTTCACAAAGTGCCTTGCAGTAGTGGGGGCTTACCTCAGAAGACAGGGTATCACCATCTTCCCATATCTGGATGACTGGCTCATTGTGGATCAGTCTTCTCTACAGGTTGAGTCAGCTCTGCAAAACACCCAGGACCTACTCAGTTCCCTGTTTTTTTTTTTTTCAGTCTTCCAAAGTCTGTCCTTGGCCAGTTCAACTTCTCATCTGCATATAAATAAATGTGAACACTGTACAAACAAAAGCTTTCCTTTAACTGGCAAGGATGAAGGCCCTAGTGGATCTTGCTTCATCTTTTCGACCTCGGGTCTCTCACCCAGCGAGACGCTTCCTCCAGCTTCTGGGCCACATGGCAGCTTCCACTGCAGTGGGGCAGGGAGAAAGATTCCAGATCATAGATACATAGATACATAGACCGTGTCGGCAGATAAGGGCCTATGGCCCACCTAGTCTGCCCATTTGAGCTTGTAAGTTCAGCTTGTTTTCCTAGAAGTCTATTTCCCCTTACACCTGACCTCTAGAATTCCTTTATGTCTATCCCATGCATTCTTAAATCCCGTGATTGTTTCAGCCCCCACCACTTCCTCTGGCAGGGTGTTCCACTTGTCCACCACCTCGCTCTGTGAAGAAATTTTCTCATGTTTCCTCTGAATCGTCCTCCTCCAACTTCATCCCATGCCCTCTAGTCCTGAAACATCTTTTTTCGCTTAAAAATAGTGTTTTCCTGCACCCTGTTCCTCCCTGTAAGATACTTGTATGTCTCTATCATATCCTCTCCTCCTCTCCTCCAGGGAGTACATGTTCAGTTCCTTCAACCTGTCTTCATAGGACTTGTGATGCAACCCATGCACCATCTTTGTTGCCCTCCTCTGAACCTTCTCTACCCCATCTACGTCTCCACGAGGTATGGTCTCCAGAACTGTACACTGTACTCCAGGTGGGGCCTCACTAGTGTCTTGTATAGCGGAATTATGACCTCCTTTTCCTGCTGGTGATGCCCCGCCTATACATCCCAGCATCCTATTTGCTTTACCTGATGCCTTGTCACACTGTTTCCTCACCTTGAGGTCATCAGAGATGACAACCCCAAGATCCCTTCTCTGCTTGGTGCATGCTATATCCTCACCACCCAACTGATATATTGTGCCAGGGTTTTTGTGCCCATATGCATTATCTTGCACTTCTTTGCATTGAATTTCAACTGCCAAACCCTTGACCATTCTTCAAGTTTCTGCAGGTCCCTCTCATTCTGTCTACACCCTCTGGTGTGTCTACTCTGTTACAGAGCTTTGTGTCATCAGCTAACAGTGAAATTCTGCCTTCTATATCCTGTGCAATGTCACTGATGAAGATGTTGAATAGGACCGGTCCCAGCACTGATCCCTGTGGTACCCCACTGGTCACTCTTCCTCTGTGGAGTGACAGCCATTTACCACCACCCTCTGTGTCCTGCCACCCAGCCAGTTACCTACCCACCACACTACTGTCCTGCCCACACCCATATTCCCAGTTTGTGTAATAGTCTCTATGTGGCACAGTGTCAAAGGCCTTGCTGAAGTCCAGATAGGCCATGTCCACTGCCCTCCCCTGATCCACCTCCCTAGTAACACAGTCAAAAATTCAATGAGGTTGGTCTGACATGACCTCCCCTAGTGAAACCATGCTGCCTTGGGTCCTGTAGTCCATTGACAACCAGATGTTCCACCAATCTCTCCTTCAGTAGTGCTTCCATGATCTTTCCCACTACCGAGGTGAGGCTGACTGGTCTGTAGTTCTCGCTTCCTTTGTTCCCACTTTGTATAAGGGGACTACATCTGCTGTCCTCCAGTCTTTGGTACCTCCCTGTTTCCAGTGATTGGCTGAACAGGATAGCCAGAGGTTCAGCCACCACCTCTTAGTTCTTTAAGAGCCTGGGTGCACCCCATCTGGCCCCATTGCTTTATCAGCTCTTATTACTTCCAGTTCCTTCAGGACCCTTTCTGTAAAGGGATTCAGTCCATTTCTGCACCATTCTCACCCCTTGTACTCCCTTCAGACCCATTACCCCCTCTTCCTTAGTAAAGACTGGGCAGAAATACCTGTTCAATATGTCAGCTTTACTGTTGTCATCCTCCACGCGGCTCCCATCCTCCCCCTTCAGTCTCACTATCCCTCCCTTTGTCCTTCTTTTTCACTTATGTACCTGTAAAAGGTTTTGTCCCCTTTAACCACTGATTTTGCAATGTGTTCTTCTGTCTGAGCTTTGGCTTCCCTTACTGACTTCCCTGCCTCCCTTTGTTTCTCCTGGTACTTCTCCCTATCCCCTTCTGCCTATGTCTTTTTGTATTGCCTGAATGCAATCTTTTTGGCTTTCAGGGACATTCACTTTCACCTAAGGTCCTTCTGGTCTCAGAAAAGGGATTCTCCTACTGATTCCAGTGACTCAGACTCTGGTCCAAGCTCTCTAGTGGTGGCTGGATCAGGACAACCTCAGACAAGGAGTCCCATTTCTCCCACAAATTCCTTCAGTAGTTCTGACTACGGATGCTTCTCTCCTAGGTTAGGGAGCCCACCTGGGGGCCCTGACAGCCCAAGGGGTCTGGTCTCCACAAGAGTCTCTCCTTCACATCAACCTTCTGGATCTCGGGGGTAGTGTTCCTGGCCGTTCAGTGCTTTTCAGACTCGGTCAAGGGCAAGGTGGTCCAAGTCAGAACAGACAACATGACCTCAGTGTGGTATATTCAGCAAACAAGGAGGCACTCGGTCATTGGCCTTGTGCACGGAAGCCATGAAACTGTGGTTTCTGGCTTTCTCTCTTCAGACTTCCCTAGTAGCAGTTCACCTTCCAGGGAAGGACAATGTACTGGCAGGTGCTCTGAGCAGAATATCCCAGGGACATCACAAATGGTCCCTGAAGCCCCTCATACTGCAGATCATCTCCAGATGGGGCACTCCAGAGATGGATCTCTTTGCAGCCCCGGACAATCACCAACTCCCTCTGTTCTGTTGCAGGCCTCCACTCCTGGGGACTGTGCCCCAGGATGCCCTGATTTTTGGATTGGAAGTTCAGGTTTCTCTGTGCGCCCTCCCCCCCCAATTCCCTCTGCTGTTCAGAGTCCTGAACAAGATCAGAACTCAGCCTTGCACAGTAATCCTAGTGGCTCCAGACTGGGCCAGGCAGCCTTGGTATCCTCTGCTCGTGTCCCTGGCAGTGTCTCGTTTTCTGTTCTCTTCCCAGGGGAGGATCTGGTATCCCGATCTCCAATCTGTCAGTCTCAAGGCCTGGCTCTTGAAGAGCTAGAATATGCAGACATGCATTTTTCTCAGGCAGTCATGGATATCCTGAAGGTTTACAGGAAACCATCTACTAGAAAGACTTGTGATTCTGAATGGAAGAGGTTTGCCATTTGGTGTTCTCAGAAAGGCATTGTCCCTGATTCTGCAACCATCTTCACAGCCTTAGGTTATGTGTTTCACCTCAATGGTCTAGGTCTTAGGTCTGCAACTCTAAAGGTTCACCTAGCAGCAGTTTCTGCTTTCCTTTCAGCAGGGAAGGGCTCTTCCCTGGCCTCTCATCATGTGTTAAAAATTTTTCAAGGGTCTGCTTCATACAAATCCTCCATTTAGAGAACCGACCCTTGCTTCGGATCTTAATGTCTGCATCGCACAGCTCATGCAGCCTCCCTTTGAACACTTGGCTTCAACTGAGCTGAAATACTTGACCTGGAAAACTGTGTTCCTGGTAGCCATTACTTCGGCCAGGAGGATTAGTGAATTACAGGCTTTGTCAGTGGAACCTGACTCCATATCCTTCCATAAGGATAAAGTGGTCCTAAGAACCAATAGGAGGTTCTTACCCAAAGTGGTATCAGATTTTCATCTGAACCAGTCTGTCTCTTCCTGTGTTTTTCACTGACCACTCCTCTTCTGGTGAACGAAGGCTACACAGTTTGGATGTTAAAAGAGCTCTTAGCTATTACATAGAGCATAGCGAGACTCACAGGAATGACTGTCTTCAGTTGTTTCTCACCTATGGTGAGGTGAGGAAAGGTAAGCCTGCCACGAAAATAACTGTTGCCAGGTGGATTGTTTCTTACATACAATTCTGCTATGACAAATTGAGGAAAACACCACCTTCAGGCATGAGGGCTCACTCGACTAGGGGTACAGCTGCTACTCTGGCTGCGGCCAGAGGTATACTCTTGTTAGAGATCTGCAAGGCGGCCATCTGGAAAACAGTACATACATTCACCAAGAATCACTCACTGGACATCAGTCTAGGAGTGATGCTAGGTTTGGCACAACTGTACTGCAGAGGCTGTTCCCAAAGTAGGTTCTGCATTCCCTCCTCCATAGGGAACTGCTTGGTAGTCTGCATTAAGTCAGAATACAGCAAGACTTCATGTTGTTTGAAGAAAAAATTACTCACCATAGTAATGTTGTTTTCTCTAATGGAGTCTTGCTGTATTCTGACTTCCCCCCGCCTCCCCTCTCAGAACCTAGTTTTTGGGAAGTGAGCTGGCAGGTACAGTGTTGCACCTCAGGGTGTACCTTGCACCCACCATCTTTGGGTGGGTTATTGTTCTGTTTGTGTTATGAATCTGTTTAGTGTTGTCACTACCTTTTTTCTTCTTGGGTTCTCGACTTGAGTCTTCTGTGTGCAAATTGTTGCCTTTTGGCTTATACTAAACAATTTCCACGCACTCTTATATATTATATAGTAATTTTAGACTCCGCTAGTTAGTTGCTTCTAAGAATCTGACGGTTACACTGGGAAGTACCACAGAGAGAGGTTTGAAAACAGAGCTCGAGCTCAACATGCTATACTCCTGCATAGAGTTAAACTCCTTACTCTCCAGGGCAGTTCAAATGCTGGGGCTAACTGCATTAAGTCAGAATACAGCAAGACTCCATTAGAAGAAACAACATTACTGTGGTGAGTAATTCTTTCTTAGTTAACTAGGATCTGCAGCTTATCCATTAGGTAGGGGAATGGGCAGACTGGGTGGGCCAAGCGGTCCTTATCTGCCGTCAAATTCTGTTTCTATGTTTCTATCGCACTCGTGGAACTTGGTCCTCGATAGAGGAAGATCTGCATATCAACGTTCTGGAACTGAAAGTGATCCTGTATGCTCTTCAGGCCCTGGTCTCTGTCCTAGTGCTGGTCCACCTGTTGGTCCAGATGGACAACACTTCGGTGATGTTCTGTATTAACAAACAAGGTGGCACACACTCTTACCCCCTCTGCCGGGAAGCCATGCGGGTGTGTGACTGGGCTCTGGAGCATCAGCTCTTCTTGATGGCGATTCACGTTCCTGGAGAGCAGAACATGTTGGCCGATGTGCTCAGCAGAACCAGGTTGCAGGCTCATGAATGGGAGCTGCTTCAGGAAGTCGCAGATCAAATCTTCTGCCGGTTGGGGACACCAGAGTTCAATCTCTTCGTGTCATAATCCAACGCAGAACTGCCCAATTTCTGCTGGCTAGGTCCAGAGCCTGGAGCTTTTTGGCAAGACGTCCCTCTCTTGGAAGGGGAGGTTTCTCTACGTGTTCCCTCCCTTTGCGCTCTTGCAGAAGGTTCTCCTCAAGGCGCAGTCAGAACTGTCGTTCCTCATTCTGATAGCTCCCCTGTGGCCTTGTCAGATTTGGGTTCCTTTGCTCCAGCGTTTAGCGGCAGAACCTCTGCTACCCCTTCCAGTTTCTGTTCATGTTAGTTTCAGGACAACGGGTGACTGGTCCATCTGAATCTGCGCTCCCTTAACCTGCATGCTTGGATCCTCAAAACCTAGCTAAATCCAGGTTTTGAGTATCCGATCAGGTGGCGCAAGTTTTGGTTGAGGCCTGTAAGCCTGCCAACAGGGCCACTTATGCTATGAAGTGGAAATGTTTCTGTATCTGGGCTGCAGCCAAGAGAGTGGACCCCCTGGTCTGTCAGATTAATTCTGTTTTAGAATACCTGCTTTCCCTTTCCGAGTCTAGTCTCGGTTATTCCTCCATCAAGTTACACCTGGCTGCCGTCTCTGCTTATCACTTCCCAGTGCAGGGTAAGATGGTGGCACAGATGGAGGTCTCTAAAGCTTTCATTCATAGTATTCTTCATATCAGACCTCCCATTTGGGATCTTGTCCCTCCTTGGGATCTCCTCTTTGTGCTAGAGAAGCTTATGCCCCCCCCGCTTTGATATGGCAATAGAGGCTGAGCTTCGTTTCGTGTACTGGACAACTTTGCTTTTGGTAGCCATTACTTCAGCGAGACGGATTTCAGAGCTTCAGGCTGTCCTATGTAAAGAACCCTATCTTATTTTCCATAAGGATAGGGTTGACCTTCGCACCAACCCGAAGTTCCTACCAAAGGTGGTTTCGGAGCTCACCCTTAACCAATCCGTTCAGCTTCCGGTGTATTCGAACAGAGGGGAGGCTCTGCTTCATTCCTTGGATGTCCACAGGGCTCTTCGATGTTTCCTGGCTAGGACCAAGGGAGCCAGGAAATCTGATTAGCTTTTTGTGTCATGTGCTCAAAGGTCCTTAGATTGCCCTGTCACCAAACAGATGCTGTCGCGCTGGTTGGTCCATTGCATTACCTTTTGTTATCAGACACACAATAGGGCTACTTTGGGACCAATTAAGGCTCATTCTACCAGGGCAGTCCCCACTTCCTCTGCAGCACTGTAGTGAGTATCTGCAGCTGACATTTGTGCTGCTGCTACCTGGCAATGTGTTCATACATTTGTTAGGCACTACAGCCTTGACATCATTTCTAGATGCAGAGCAGGGTTTGGCCTCGCAGTTCTGCAGGGCCTGGTTTCCTGAGGGTCCTTCCTGCTCCTGTTTCTCCTGTTTTTTTTCCTTATTGTTTTCCCCCTCACAGGGGTTGTTTTAAGTTTATACTGTTCGGGAATCAGTCCTGCTTGAGTTACCTGCTGCAAGAGATTCCTCTCTAAGTAAGATAGTACAGTTACGTAAGAACTTACCGTAACAGTAGATCTTCAAGAGAAGCTCTTGCAGCAGGTATATTTTCCTGTTCTCCTTCCACCAGGGATCAGGCCTTTTTCAGGCTGGCCGTCCCTCTGTTATGAGGAAAAGTTTGGGTCACAGTTCCTGTTTGCCACCTGTTGTGATCTGTTTTGCCTGTGGGCGTACAGGCACTGGAGCATGTGGGGAACTCCTTTATATAGAATGACTTCGGTGGTGGAGCCGACGTCTGTGGGAGTGTTCCCACATCGGTATTGCTAGAAGAAGAATTTGCCGAGCACCGCCGCCAGGTGGCGTCAGTCCTGCTTGTGTTACCTGCTGCAAGAGCTTCTCTTGAAGGTCTGTTGTTATGGTAAGTTCTTATGTAACTGTACTTTTCAGTCAGCTTCCAGGATTTCTTTTCTCCATTTTATAATTATAGTTGGTGTTCAAGTCACTCTTGGAAAAGGTACTATATCAGCACAACCACCTGGTTAACAGTTTGAATAAATAAAATAATGGTGTGTCTTGAAATTAGGAGTGTTCTTTTTTAATGTAATGCAGTTGAATTTAGCTGTTGCTGACAATGATTTGTTTTAAATTGTTGCTGGTTGAATTCTCCCCTTCCCTTCGTGTGCATATGTATGATAATTTTGATAGTTTGCAGGATTCTCTCTTTATACTGTATGTATTGCTCGGTTGGATGCAAGTCAGTATAAAAAATGCATTTGCTTATATACTAAGGCATGATTTTCTCTTTCCAGGCTTTGAAAGTATTCTAGAAGGGCTGTTTGGACCTGGACTAGTAGAAGATCTAAGTCTCTTTAAAGGTACGGGCATTTTGTTCTTTATTTTGTTTTCGTGACTGGTAATTGAAATGACCATGCACTCACATTTTGAGAAACTGAGCGTTACCAGGAGATGTTCCACAAATGCGTAGCTTCCTATTGGGCGGTGTGGAGGTGAGAGGGGGCTGTCACCAGAATTTACGATCTGTTCTCGTAGACATTTTGACTTGCCCATAATTTGAAGATGGATTTGACTTGGTGATAGAGGGGGATGGGAATTAGGAAAGTAAACTGTACAAGCGTGATGATGGTTGGTATGTAAACACCAGTGAATATCCACTTGATCAGCATGAGTGTGCAGCCTAATTATTTAATTTATAAATACTTAATCCAGTTTTGTTTCCTACATACTTACGAGTGATACTTCATCCCTGTTCTCCAGCACTGGCTGTGCATCTGTTGGTTATAACAAAGGGTAAACTTCCTCTCTGCTAGAGACAGGCGGGAGGTGTCATGCTGAAAATACTGCACATTCCAAGTGATATCCCACTGATTACAGTATTCCACCTCCAGCTGCTCTCATGGCTCTGTGGAACTGACAGGCTAGGGAGTTCTGTTTGACCCTGTAACTTTTTTTTTTTTTAAATAAAGGTTTTTTATAAGGCACGAGGGTTATCACATTGACAGATTAATACTTAATCATGATAATCAGCAGTTAAAATTATACAGTAATACTGTTCTCAGCAGATTTTTCAAATTAATCCACTGGATATAGTAATCACATTACAGATTAGCATATCATTGACAGTAGTTTGATTTGTTTCAGGGTACAAAATCCAGATATGTGTTTAATTGGTGTGTAATCCATTTCCTCCATTTGATGTCAAAGGCTTCAACTCTATCCTTTAGCCTAGCTCTCATCCTCTTCAATCCATAGACCTCCCTCACCAGGTCCAGCCAGGCCCCCTTAGTAGGGATTCTGTCTGTGCCCCAGAGTCTGGGTACTACTTTTTTTGCTGCTAGTATCAGTAGCGTGGTATGTAGGTAAGTGGACTTATCCACTTTTAGACTAAGTGGGGTCGTGGCAGTCAGTATGTATCCAGGGGTAAAGAGAGCTGGAGTTTCATATATCGCTACCAGTTCCTGTATTACCTCTCCCTAGTAGGGGCCCAGTGGGCTGCATTCCCAAAGTGTGTGGTCCTGGTCCGCCTGGGCCACTCCACATCCCCTCCCTCACCCACCCTCAGGATCTTCCCCAAATCTGGCCACCACTGCAGGGATACGAAAAAAACTGTCTCAGCTTCCAGGCATATTCCTTTCAATAAGAAGAGCCCGAGGCCCTCAGCATAAGTGAGGAAGCTGCCTTCCAATTGCCATTAAATACATCCACTCCCAGCTCCAGGGACCACCTGGCACGAATAGCATCAGTAGAATCTCTGGGTTTCTCGCCTAGAGCAGCATAAGTGGTACTGATAAATGTGATCCATACTGGTTCCCTGCCTCTGAGACTGAAGCAGCCTTATAATTAAAGATGGGTTCTCAGCTATTGCTGCCAGGACATCTTCCTTTGGCTGCAAATATGATTTTAACTGCATATACTTATGAAAGAAGCTCTGAGGCAATTTATATTGCATCTGGATCTGTGCAAACGAATGTAAGCCCCTTGGTCCAACTAACAGAGAAATACATTTGATGTATTTGTACGATTGAAACATAGACTCATCTCTATCATTGGGTGGAAAGGTGTGGTTGACTGCCAAGGATCTAAGGAACAGCGCCTCCATAGAAGTAAGCCTTTTATTAAGCACATGGAGCCATTGCTTAAAGATCTCAGCAGTATATTGAGGGAATCTAGAGAGAGAGAGGCAGCCAGGGGGGTGTCCAAGAGATATAGTCTGTCAAATCCAGGATGTCACTCCTGGTCAGCTCGAAATGCTTCCAGGGCATAACATAATTAGGATTTAGCCAGGAGAGTAGTACCTTCAATTTAGAGGCCCGGGCGTAATCCAGCAAATTAGGTAGGTTCAAACCACCTCTGTCTCTGACAAGCTGTAATAAGGTGTAGTGGATCCTTTGGGGGAGGGGGGTCCCTGCTATATGAAGTGAGAGATAAGTCTGTTCCAGGACGGAAAATAAACATGGAAGGCAGTTTTGGAAGGGTCTGGAGGAAAATAAAATCTGGGGAATATGTTCTGCTTGATGGTTTCTATTAGTGCCAAAAAACTTAAAGGAATATGAGACCATCTGGTTAGGTCTTCAGTTAGCGTTTGGGTTATGGGCTCAAAGTTTATAATGTCTGTATGGATTGGGTTTTTAGTGAGACGAATTCCTAGGTATCGCATCGCTTGTTTATGCCACTTAAAGGGTAAGCCCTCTTTAGGGTTTGGGGGGCAGGGGACTGTGAAATCAGAGCAAAACCTGTCTTTGTTGATTAATTTTATAGCCAGAGACCTCTCCGAATATCTCCAGTTGTTCCCAGACTCTCGGGATGGATACTTCTGGGGAGGCCAAAGAAAGAATATCAGCAAACAATGACATTTTGTAAGTGGTGCCTCCCATGGGTATTCCCTTTATTTCTGGGTGTGATCTAATGGCTTGAGCTAAGGGTTCAAGGTATAGGGCAAATGAGAGGGGGGGAAGGGGACAACCCTGACGTGTTCCCCTACGTAGGGGGAAGGGGTCAGAAATGGAGCCATCTAGCTTTAAGTAAGCCTGTGGATTCTTGTAGACATTTTGCATCTGCTGTATAACTTCTTCCGGGAATCCAAATCGAGACAAGGTTGCCCACAAAAAGGACCAGGTGATCATTTCAAATGCCTTTTCGGCGTCTAATCCAATAAGTGCTAGGGGGATTGATCGGAATGCTGCATACTCCTTCAGGAGATATGTTGTTCGAACCGTATTATGTGCTTGTCTGCTTCTGATGAAGCCAACCTGGTCAGGGTTAATCAGCAGGGGCATAATATTCTTAAGTCTGTGTTCTAGCACAGACATGTGTATTTTGTAATCAAAATTTAACATTTAAATCGGCCTATAGGATAATGGGAGTTTTGGATCCTTATCCTGTTTAAGGATAGTAAGTAAGTAAGTAAAATTTATTTTTAAGCGCTTTTCAATATGAAAGCGCTGTACAAATAAAACAATTAAAATACATACATATGACACAAACAGCAACAATAACAATGTAATTACAATAAAATACAGTAAATCACTCCCCATATGCCATTTGAAATAAATAAGTTTTTAATTCTGACTTAAAGCTCTCGATGGTCAGGCAACTTCGTATCCGACGGTAGAGAATTCCACAGGGTAGGGCAGCATAAGAAAATGCCGTGCTCCAATTTTAAACGAACCCTGGGAACCTCTAGCAATCCCTCGCGGAGCGAGAGAGGGACAGTAGGAACAAGCAGATCTTGAAGATACCGCGGTCCCTGTTCGTAGGGGCTTTATAGGTCAGTAACCCGACCTTAAAGGTGATCCGCCACTGAACCGGCAGCCAGTGCAGTTCGCAGAGCAGGCGTAATGTGACTCTCATAGACGCCCCAGTCAAAAGCCTGGCTGCTGCGTTTCTGCACTAACTGCAAGCCGGATATCAACCCCGCAGCCCTAGGTACAGGGCATTGCAGTAATCAAGGCAGAAGTAACAAAGGCATGGACCAATGTCGAAGGTCGCCGGAGGAACAAGGTGTTTCACCCAAGCAATATTCCTCAGATGGTAAAGGAAGATTTGACAGCAGAAGACACCTGAAATTTCAGGGTCAGACTGTCGCCAATAATAACCTTGTAGATCGCACCGGTCTGAGGTCGAGCTGGGCACCATCGATCCATACGCCCGAGAGAGACCAGCCCTACAACCCGCCTCAAAGCGACCTGGGTCCACCACCAACACCTCAGTCTTATCCGGTTTAACCTTAGCCAGCTGGCACTCATCCAATCATTGATCTCGGATAGACAGTTGTTAAGTATAGAGACTGTATCTTCCTGTCCGGGACTAAAGGACAAATATAGCTGGGTATCATCTGCATAGCAGTGAAAACCCAAGCCATATTGCCTAATAATGTCTCCCAATGGCAGCATATAGACTGCGAACATGGGTGCCAAAATGGAACCCTGTGGAACCCCACAAGACAAAGAGACAGCATCAGAGGAATAAATTCCAGTGATAACCCTCTGTCTCCGCCCTGTGAGAAAAGATTGAAACCATTGCAGAACCGTACCAGACAGTCCACAATAAGACCGCAGGCATTCCAAAAGCACACCATGGTCCACAGTGTCAAATGCTGCAGAGAGATCAAGAAGGACTAGAATAGTACAAGTCTTTCGATCTCTCGCTATCAGGAGATCATTTAGAACCCGGACAAGAGCAGTCTCGGTACTATGTCTTTTCCTAAATCCCGATTGAAGAGTATCATAGACATTGTGATTTGTAAGATGGTCATCCAGTTGCAGTGCAACCACCTTTTCAATAACCTTGCCCAAAAAGGGCAGGTTAGAGACAGGTCTGTAGTTAGCTGGACAGTCCAGATTCAGTGAAGGTTTTTTTTAGGAGTGGTCGAACGACCGCCTCCTTTAAGGGTTCAGGAAAGATCCCCTGCTCCAAAGATTTCCAGACAATTTCAGCAATGGTCGGACAGATATCTACGCAACCCAATAATAGAGGCGTAGGGCCCGGATCCAAACTACAACTGGTTGGACGTACAGTCTGGACAATCCTCACAATGTCCATGAATTCCGGCCTACCAAAGTCAAACCAGGTGACACAGGTGTTTGTTTCTGCGATCACTGCAAACCCTTGAAGAGTGAGCCTGGCTGATATCTGACCTAATGCTGGCAATCTTATCAGCGAAAAATCGAGCAAGCTCACACACTTTATTTAGAAAATCTTTTCCAGACTGTAGACAGAGTGGATTGCACAATCTGTCAACAGTCCGGAAGAGTTGAGCCGGTCGGTTTCGAGCAGCAGCAATCTCCCTGGACAGGAATTCTGCCTTCTTACGGGTTATTGCCGATTGATAGATAACATAATGATCCATCAATCTAAGTTTGTCAGCATCCAGGCAAGATTTCCGCCAGGCCCTCTCTAGCCTTTGCCCCACTCTCCTCAGCTCCTTCAAAGACTCATCAAACCAAGGAGTCTTTGGGCGCTGAGTGAGTGGGCGAATGCGAACAGGAGCAATTTGGTCCAGGGCCCTGCTCACTGCCTTGTTATAGGCAATAACAAGGTCCCCTGGACCCATGCTCTCATCCGAAACACCCGATAGGTCCAGAACCGCCAATAGGCCCTCTGGGTTTACTCCCCTTAAAGGGCGATACTGGACCATCTCCGTAGGGGCAGACCTATTGGGGGTGCCCCAAAACTGAATCTTATGGTGTGATGGTCTGTCCACACATTTGGTTCCACCTTCAGATGTGAAACATCCAAATCCAGTAGGAACACCAGGTCCAAAGAGTGTCCACCTATATGGGTAGCAGAGGTAACTACCTGTGACAGGCCCAACATAGACATAAGTTGGAGGAAGTTCTTTCCAAAGTCACGAGAGTTCATCGTCGACCAGGCATTGAAGTCACCCAGTATTAACCATCTAGGCGACTCCAATGCCATGTCAACGATGAAGTCCGAACTCCTTCAGGAATTCACCACCATCACCGGTGGGTGGTAGATGAGGAGAATCCTGAACTCTGCACCTGCTGCCAGGATACACTCAAAGGATCTGGTGTTACCCACTGGCACCTCCACAAGACTCAGATCTGATCTAAAAGATGGCCACTCCCCGCCTCTACGATCCAATCTCTCGGACGGCATTACCGAGAACCCAGCTGGAGCAGCAGAGTCTAAAATAGTAACCTGCATTCTCATATCCAGCCAGGTCTCGTAATACATGCTAGTACAGATGTTACAACAAGACCTGCAATAATAGCAGTCTTGTTCCAATCGACCTGGCATTACATAACACCGCCTGAATGGATGGGTTTTCAGAGAGGATGGCAGTACCTGCCCACAATCTGTGGAGCCCTTGGGTATGGGAATCAGGCAAGGAGGACCCCTCCTGAACCCATTTAGCCCCAGGCGCTCCTTGACCCAACTATCCCTATCTGCCTACCCCTCTCCACTCTCCCACTCTGTCTAGCCCATCCATCCCCTAAACGCCTTCTCACTATCCCTGCTTTACGACAGTTGTTAAAAACGTCATCAGATAACCGAGGACAGTGGAAGGGACGGAGGTCCCGGAGCAGAGTGGGAGAATAGCGCCTGACTGTCTTAAGCCCCATCAAACACATCATTGATGGCAAATATCAATAACTCTCAGCTTAACAACCTATCTTAATTAACAAATAATATTACTAACCAAGGAAAACCTATAAAAATAAAAAAGAATCATGTAATATCATAAAATCAAAAATCAAAACCCATACAAAAAACACATATAAAATAAGTAAATAAAAGTAAAAATAATAAACAAAACAAATAAAATAAAAATCTCTCACTACCCCTAACACAAAATTCCCTTCAGCTCTCTCTCACAGCAAAGGTGAGGGGGAAAAACAATCTTAGCACTCTCACTGCAAGAAAAAATAAAAATCACATACAAACAAATAAAACAAACGGCATGGGTCTGAAACTGTCGCACAATTAAAAACCCCCAACTAAAAAGTCCTTAAGCTTAATAAAATTAATCATAAGCCCCACATAACAAAAGTTCATAAAGTCTCTGAGTCGGTACACTTTCTTCATACTCCTGGCACCAGATAGCGGAAATTACTGCGCATTGCTGGGGGTGGGTGGGGGAATCCTCCCTCCTGTATCTCATGTACATCACACACAGAAGAGGTGAGATCAGCTCCTCCCCGAAGGTTTTGTAGAACTCCAGTGGATACCCGTCAGGCCCTAGGGCCTTTTGGGTTTTAGCTTTCCTCGGTACTCCTTCCACCTCAGCTTGAGTTATGGGGGTTTTCAAGGTTTCTGTATGGGAGTTGATCATTTTTGGGAGTTGTATCTTGTTGAGATAAGATTCTGTCTGCTGGGTCTGGTTTTCAGGGCGCACCTTGTACAGATTTCTATAGTAGTCGGCCATGATGCTTCTAATTGCCATGGGGTAGTGGTCTAATTTCCCTGTCTGCAAGTCTTGCATAGCTGTGATGCAGACTCTGGCCTTATGCATTCTTAATTTGCGGGCAAGATTCCTGGCCCCACTGGGGCCTCCCTCATGGGCTGTAAGCCTAAGGTAAAAAAGCAGCTGGTCTGTTTTTTTTTGATCCATATATTTTTAGACTTTTTGTTTCGTGAGCAACATTTGAGGCTTTATGGTTTTATCTCTTTGGGCATACAAAGACTGCTGATCCTTTAACTCCCTCTGAAGCAGATCAACCGCACCTCCCTTTCCCTATATTTTTTTGGCCGAGAAGGCAATAATGTCTCTAAGCAGGACTGCCTTGAGAGTGTCCCACAACATCACTGCTGGGACATCAGAGCTGCCATCCCCCCAAACCCCAATATTCTGGGCAATCCTGTTTTTAACCAGCCTGACAAACTCCGGGTCTCTAAGGTGCATCAAGGCGCAATGTGTTTTATGTCCCCCTCCCAGATTAAATCTGGCTAATATTGGCGTGTGATCGGACAGTAGGGTCACCCCATACCAGACATCCTGTAGTGTCTCCAAATGTTCAGCCGTAGTAAATACATAATCATTTCAGGATGCTACCCCGGAGCCATGTAAGTGTATTCCCTTAGAGAGGGAAAGTAGTGTTGCCAGATATCAACCAATCCCATTGATGAAACTGTGTTCCTGGCACATTTCTGCAGGGAGTTGGTCCTATGGGGGAGATGAACCGAGGCATCCTTTGCCGGGTTCAAGGTGACATTCAGATCTCCACTCATCAGGAGTTGTCCCTGAAGAATCTTGAGGAGCTGGGAGAAAAATCTCTGGGCCAGTCCCTTAGGGGACCCAGGTGGGAAATGCACAGAGGCCAAGGTAACCGGTCGAGTATGTAGTTTGCCCGTGGCTATGGCATACCTCCCCTCTGGATCTACAATTGTCTGTTGTAGTTCAAACGGCACTCCCCTTCTGATCAGGATAGCCGCCCTCGTCTTCTTCCTGAACCATGGGACGAGGCAATCACTGTAGGGAAGCCCCATCTAGTAAATTTCTCATGTTCAGGAGAAGACAGAAAAAAAACTTCAGGATTTTCTTTTTTGAAGAATTGTAGTAGTCTGATCGCTTGACTGGACTGTGAATTCCATTTATATTAAGGGATAGCAGTAGGGAGGATTTACCCATGTTGTATTGCAAATGGATTCTTTATGAATTATTGACCCCATCCCCTCCAGTGCCCCACACCAGTAGTGGGGGTTACAGTACACCCTCTCCTGTTCCCACAATTCACTGTGCTGATAAATTTCTGTTAGTGCTGAGTAATAGACTCTCTTCTTGTGTACTCAAGCCCTCGTAGCCTATTTTTAGCAAACAGTATCTTCCCTCTTGTATCAGAATACACCCATAAGATAGGGTGTTGAAATATGAAAGTTTCCAACAACCAAAAAAAATTCAGCATTTTGAAATAAAAGATGCTGCCCTCTGGTGTTTTACTGTTACTCCTGGTAATGAAGTATGACATGTCAAGCTTGGTGAATGCCTTAATTCGGGTATGCAACAAGGAGTTTAAAAAATACTTCACCCTAAGGAGCAGCAAATGATGTTCGCTATAAGGGTTCCAACAATAAACCCAAAATGATAACTTATTTACATAAACAGAAAAAGGCGGTAGTGACTCCCAAGGTAGGGAGGGATCTTTACACCCTCCTAAAGGGGGTAAGAGTGACAGTTCCCTGTGGGGAAGACTCACGAATCTGACGTGGGCTCCCAGCACCATGAGCAGCATGACTCAAGCGAGCAGCACATGCAGCCCCAGACAGTGTGGTTGGTCTCACAGTCGACCCTGCCTGGGCATCCGCTGCATGCAGCTGTCACTAAATAGCCACCTAGTGAAGTGCATAGTCATGGGTCTGTCCCGATGGGGCTCACCTACCATAGAAAATGCTACGGTTGAAGAGGGAGCCCGAAGCTACATGGGATCATCCCGGGGTAATAAGAGGGGGGTATACATTGACCCATCTTATATTCAGTCTTGAAGGACCCAGGCTCATTGATGTCCATTAGGACTCTGATTTCTCTTGCGAAGTTCCCCCTAGCTGTCTACATGGGTCTACATCCCTCGTCACTCCCCCGAGTTTCACAAAATACATCTGTAAATCATTACATGACAAGAGTTCTAGAAAAAAAGAGCAATCGAATTTAATGATCCTGTTTTAAGTTCCTACTGTAATTAGTCCCCTCAAGTCATGCAGTAAGTAGACCTAGGTGGAAATTTGGCCACGACTGTGCTCGTGAGTTGAAAAGATTACCAGTTTGGCTAATCCGGACAGTCAATCGGGCACAGTCCTTTGGAATTTATGGAGCAGCTTTTTAACATCTTGTAGTGTGGAAAGCCCCTGTTGCTTCCTTGATTGTGTTGTCTGCGCCCTTTGCCATAGATTTCCCTGCTGTTGTATATCCAGTTCTGGTGCGTTTTGTGTAGCTTGTTGGGCCACCACGATGTTCTTGACCTGAAGAATTTTGCTGGCCTTTCCTGGGTTATCGAAGGTCTGTGGGCCCTCAGGAAACATTATTGTGAGCTTTGCAGGATATGGTGTGAAGAACTTCAGTTGTTGCTGTTTTAAAGCCCGAGAATCGGTGCATAGGCCCTTCTCTTGGTTGCAGTCTGGGAGTCGTCAAAGTGGAGATGCTGACCTTTATATTGAATGTCCTTCATATGCCACGCTTGTCAGTAGCTGCTGTTTTATTGTGTAGTTTAGCAGCCTAAGCACTATTGAACGTGGTCTCTGGTCAGCCTGCTGTGGTTTTGGAGTAAGTGCCCAATGAGCACGTTCATTGTCTAACTTAGTGGCCGGATCAAGTTGCAGTGCATCTCTCAGCAAAATGTCCACAAACTGAATCAAGTCCCTTCCTTCCTCATCTTCGGGCACCCCATGTATACGCAGATTATCTCTCCTCGAGCGATTTTCAAGATCCTCGCATTTATCGTTGAGGATTTTTTGCTTGTTTAATAAATGCACTACCACCCTCTCCAGGCTCAGTTCTGGCATCTGTCTCAGTATGTGCCCCTTCTAAGTCAGTGACCTTCTGATTTATTTTGGCTATTTCAGTGCAGAGTTTAGATCAGAAGGCTCGGACCTCATCCCAAAAGCCTCTGAGCTCAGTCGGGATTGCTGCGTTGCTGGGCTGCCCACTTGGAGTCGGTGGTGCTTCTGCCATGCTTACTAGGCCCGATTCTGCTGTCTGAGAGTCGGAGGTCCGTTTGGCTTGCTGCGCGTCTGTTGTGGAATTCTTCTTTTGGGCTCCCATTCAGGTACAGGACTCCCCTGTGCTTTATAATTTTTAAGCAATTTTTTTGTTTAGCTCTGGTCAGGAGGGTCTGTTTATCGGGCCCCTTGAGATAAGTCTACTCAACGCTGCATCTCAGTCGGGGGCTCAACCAGAAATACGACCCTGTAACTTAGTTGTCTTTGAGGAAATCGCTGCTCTGGAGCCCCACACATTGGATTGTAAGTTTGCGTCAGGACCTCGAAGGAAACTTTTCCATAGTTGGTGCTGCCCACATACATCTTTGTGTGTGCAGGGTTCATTTCAGATATTTATCTATGTGGGATACTGACCCACTGGGTATAAAAAGTAAGGGTCAAATGAAAAAATTAATGGGTCATATTTTTCAGCCGAGCCCAGATTCATAAAATAGCAGTTTAAAACCTGTATAACAGTGAGAAGGTTGTCCCCAAAGTAGAAGAAAAACTGGGTCAAAATTAAAAACTGCTCCAATTGTCCCAATGCCACACCCAAAAATGAACCCTGCACATGACATCAGATGCCTCCTCGGTGCCTATTTAATGTAGGCAATCCCCATACTCCAGGTGCTTTGCCTGCCATTGAGTGCACGAAGTGCTGGTGAAGATTTGTGTTCATTCATTGATTTCCTAACATTCGTTTTCTCTCATTTAGCATTGGTGATGAGTTCAACTATATGAAGAGGTTCAAATTCCTCACTATTGCTTGGCAAGTGCAATCAGTTTCCTGGAATGAGCTGCTCCAGAGCCAAGAATTTCATGCTAATTAGAAAACTTTAGAATTAAATTAAAAATTGCTGTGGTCACGCTCTCCCCTACCCTTGAACAGCAGTTGTATTTCTTCATCTGAGAGGAAACGTCACCTCAGTCACTCTTCAAAGTGGAACGTTACTGGTCTATTTCTTTTATTTCAGTGTTGTATTTAATTTAGTTTTTGATACTCCGCGTTAACTTGGGGCATATTTAGTTTGTGTTTTTGCTCAGTTCCCTTGTGGTTCCAGGGAACTGAGAATTGTTAGTTTAAACGCGGTTCCCACTTTGCAGAACCACAGTTGTAAACCTTTTTATCTCCTTCCTTGTGCTGGTTGCAGGACTCACTACAGCTGGGATTGCCTTCGTGTGTCAGTGAGAAGGCGGGAAGAACAACATTGTAACAGCTTGACATCCTCTCCTCCCCCATCAGGATTCAGCTAGTCTACTTCCTGTTTTCTGAGTAGCAGGCACAATTGTAACAGCGCTCTGTCACTGTTGGACAGAGCCGAAGGCTTTCTGCTGTCTGTGGTTTTTTTTTTTTTGTTTTCCTTGCTTTTTTAATTGGGGCGACAATCTCTATCTGGTGCAGGGAGAGAACTACACTGATGAGCCTTCCAGCACTGTCTTGTGGCTCTTGTTGTCACTGGGGCTCCCAGACTTAGCCTTTGTGCTGTACAGCCTGAACACCCCCCCGCCACAAGCATCAGTGCCAGCAGAACAGTGACAACAGAAGCAACAATAGAACCGGGAGAAATCAGTTTCGGCACGTCAATCAGACCACCACGAACCGCGACAGCGACCAGCAAAACATCAGTCCACTTCGGGACTGGATTGCATGCAGCCCAGAATTTTGGCCTTCCACAGAGTCTCCAGCAGAAGCAGTTAGTTTTTCACTTATTCAGAGGATCTCGCTGAACCGGTGGACCCTGGAGCCGTTGAGGACCACAATGAATATCTTGGTGGGGGTGGGGAACAGATGACACAGGGAGTCTACATGACTGCCGCCCAGCCCCGAAAGTGTCGGAAAATCGTGCCGGTGGCCATTTTACTCAGCACTTCCATTACTTTACTGTGCTGTGTCTGCCATACAGACCATCCACTCTGGGCTTTGGCATTCCCTTTTTTTTACTTGGTGCACAGGCACTACGGAGAGCTTGCCTTCTATGCTGAACTTCAGGCAGCTCCCCCAGCTCCAAAGGATTTCAGACAGTTCCCCAGCTTCAAGAACTTTGGGGAAATTGTTCAGCAGTAACAATTTGGGAAGGCCATACAGAGGGGAGCGCAATAATTGACCCCTTTCGCCTATATCCTCAGGGCTCCTGTCAGCTAAGGGGTGACAGCTGAACAAACTCCTTTGCCTCTGACACCTGCAGGTACCCCTGTCAACAATACACCAAGTTCTGGTTCCAGTGGCCCTTGTTCAGGTCAAGCACATAAAGTCCTGATGCCAACCTCCTTTTGCAGAACGCTTTACCATTGAGTGCAGAGGATGTCTTCCGACAAAGCACCTGGCAAGTCCTCAGACAAGTCATCCGGGGCAAAAAATGCGGCCAAAGCAAATGGCCCCCCTCCCCGTGTCACATTTGCGGGGTCCCCATGTTTAAAGTGTGAGGCTGCGGCCAATTTAGACTCTGCTGCCATTGAAGAGGTGGTCACCTTGTCCTGTAGCTCACAGGAGATCCAACAGTGGCCCACTCTGCAGCTGGCTCCAGACTTAATTGAAAAATTAAACTGAGCCTTTACCTTGGATACAGAATGTTTAGATTTGTAACCCCCTACATCCCCAATAGCTTGTCCCCACCAGAAAGCCACGCACAGATGTACTCAGTCTCCCTCTTTGGACAAGGAGGACCCTCCTGCATGCCACCACAGCAAGAAAAAAACAGACCAACTCCCCTCGTTCTAGGGACACACCAGACAACATCAGTCATCACAAAAAAGAAACGCCGTGTTAGATCATCTGCTTCATCACACTCCAGTTCTTCCTCACCCAAGAAAGGAGAGCTTCAGAGCAGTTCCTCAGTTTTGGACTTGAAATCAGCCAGACACTTTGATCTGGACTACCTGGACTTCTTCATTAAGAACATCATGACAAAGAAGCACCTGTGCACCTCTCTGGCCACTGTTAAACCAAACAATCCGGCCTTCAGGCTGTCCATCTCACCTAAACCATCAACAGCATTCCCTATAACACCTGCGATTAAGGACCTTCTTTAAAGAAGAATGGCAGGGCCCGGTGAAAAATTGCCCTGTCCCACGGGTTAACAATCTGTTATTTGACAAACAATTGGAAACGTGGCTAAACTAAGCCAAAATTGACCCTCTCATCTCATCCCTAACGAAAAAGATGATCATCCCCGAGGACGGCAGGGCCACCCTCAGAGACCCACTAGATTACAGGTTGAATTCTTCCTTTAAGAGGGTCTTCCAAGCCCCAGCAACTTCCTTAAAGGCAGCGATGGCAAATCAGTTTTCGGCTGGTGCCACTCTCTTCTGGGCCTCGGAACTGGCTTTTCAGCTGGCGGAGGACTCTGAAAAGAACAAGGTGGCAATTCAGCAACTCCAGCTTGTGGGTCTCGCCACTGGTTATTTGGTGGATATTTCACAGGACGCGGTCCATTGTACTGCCAGAACTGTATTCTGTCAAACCTCTACTAGGCATAATCTCTGGCGGTGGGCCTGACAGGCAGATATCTCCTGCAAAGTTCATCTGGTAAATGCCTCATATGAAGGCAACCTTCTGTTCAGTTCCGCTGTTAAAGAGGTAGTGAAGGAATCCTTAGAAACAGCTAAGTTATGCATGCCACAATCTAAAGCTAGGGACAGATCTTGGTTTGGCAGATCCTGATGGCCTTTTCGTGGTCAATCCTATAATAAAGGTCAGAACAGAAGTTTTTTGAGCAAATTACCCTGGTTTTCCTCTTAACCAACACAACAAAAGTGGAGGAAGCAGCAACCGTGACACCAGAGCTTCTACAAAGACATTTCCACAATGAGATGGTCCGGACCCCGCCCCACCACCACCACCACATAGGGGGAAAACTTTCCAGTGTCTGTGGGGAATGGGTCCATACTACCACAGAAAAATGGGTCCGGGACATTGTCAACAAGGGGTATTTAATTGAAATTGGACACAAGCCTCCATTACCTCATGTCATATCCTCCCCTCATTCGACCTACTCCACCAAGAGATGAGCGATGCTACAGGTGATTATAGACTTAGTACAGAAAGGGGCCATAGAACCTGATCATCTTCCAGGATGTCTCTTGCAGCAGGTCACACATGTAGGAACTTCCCAGCTGCAGGCGTTTTCGAACGGAGGATTTTACCAGCAGTCGACCTGGGACCACCCATGATGACATGTTGTATCCTGAGACATAAGTGTGGGCAGTCCCAGATGCTCCTCAGTTATTTTCCCACCGCGACCTTCATGTTACACGTCTAGTTCGGAGTTCATCTTCAGCTGACGAAGAAAAGAATACTCGAAAGCTTTGGTGCGTTGTTTCCCAGTTTCATCAAGCCCTCCTCATGTTGTCTTTGGACTCTTTATTCGGAAAGTGCGTCTGTGGCTAGAAGCTCACTACAGAGGACCTTCATGAACTTTGTGTAAAAGTGCTTAGGCCCTACTCACGATACTCGTGACTTGTGTCCTGTGTCAATGCTGTTAACAAAGCTACCAAACAGCAAAGACGGCAGCAACTGAGGGAGCACTTTATGGAGCAGAAGGTCACCCTCCTAGAGCAGGAGCATCAGTCTTAAGATGCCCCACGTGCCTTCATCGTTATCCTCAGGTTCTCATTGTTTTAGCCGGGAATGCTTGTCGATAGAGAAGGCTGACAAAAAGGATAAACATAAACACTCCAGTAGGAGCAAGCATTCTCCCCATGTCTCCTCCCAGTCATCCTCCTCCCTGCCTACTTCTGCTCCTCTGGTAGCTCTTAGTACTAGAGCAATTTTATCTGCTCTCTTAGAGGCTATGGCTCTTTGTTAGATGAGTTCCCAGAGTGAGATAAAGTTGCAACTCCCACCACTGCCACTTTCATGTAGGGGATCTCTGTATAACCCCCTGCCGAGTTCCACATGGTCGTAGACGACTGTAAACCCAGGGGAAGGACACTGTCCTAGGCTCTAGTGCTCAGTGGTGTATGGCTTTTCCATCGACGACCGGTGAGACACACATGCCTCCCTTGTCAACCAGCTGCTTACTGTCACAACCTGCACCAATTTCTTCTGTTATTTCTATAGGGTCTACTCGCAGTACCCCTGTGACTACAGAAGCCCCTTAATTGGCTGTGGTGGATGTTCGTGCACTAATCAATACTGTTTTGGATTTGACAAAGAAAAATACTCCCCTTACCCACAGGGGTTACTTCTGGCACTCTTCGGCTTCTAGAACCACCAGTGCCTCTCCAGCATCTCTGGGTCCTTCCCAGGACATTGAAATGAAGGATCCGTATTTACAGGACTAGGAACAGGAAGAACATGAGGAGGGAATGGAGCAAGGGGATCTTTCTCCTTCCCTGGCTTCCTCTGCCTCCTCACTAGCAGGAGAGCCTGCACCAGATCTTCCATGTTCCCCTCCGGATGATCCGAGTTTTTCGGACACAATGCAGCATCTCCAGAAGACCTTTGGCTTCCAGAAGACTGCCTAAGATGCCTCTAGGTGTAAACTTGCCAGCCATTTAGGCTTACCAGAAAGCCCTTTGTTGGTTATTCCACCTTGTCTGTAGGTATATGAAGATGCTGTTTTAGCAGCATGGCAATAGCCCTTCAGTATACCTTCTACACCTCAAAAGGCTGATAGGGGTGTTCCACCAGGGCTTGATATGTTCTATTTTACCTCTCCACGCCAGGCTGATTCGGTTAGACAAAATCCTCTTAGTGCCCAACCACTAGATAAGGAATCCTGGAAGCTTGATGCTATGGAGAAACTAATGTTTTCATCCTCCACAAAGACACTCAGGAGTCTTAACTATATGGGGCACCTCTTTAAGTATCAGGAGGAGTTGTCCGCTCAGGCTTCAGTCCAAACTCTTCTGGATGTGGCTCCTAAAGAGGAGCTTACAAATATTATGAAAACTGCCTCGGCTGTTGGTCGCCATCTTTTGCGGACGGCCTACGATGCTATTGGTTTTACAGCCTGGGCTTCTGCTACTGGGATTTGTCTTAGAAGGCACTCATGGCTCAGAGTCTCAGGCTTTGCTCCTGATATCCATCATTCTATTCTGATTGCACCCTTCAAGGGTCAACAGCTTTTTGGATCCCAGACTCAGGACATCTTGACGTTCCGTCAAACTTCTGGATGTACTCTGAAGTCGGTATACTCTCTTTATTATACCCAACCTAAACCCTAGGGAATTTTCACCGGCCTACCAATAGACAGTGACCTGCCACCAAGCAGCCCAACAAATCAGGGTTTTAAATAGCCGGTATCGGATCGCATTTTGCAGTGCAAATCGGGAGGTCGGGTGACTCAAACTGTTGGGTGCATAGCAGAAAAATGCGATCCACTTCTAGGCTCCCAATGTGATACTGTATGATTTCAACAAAAGTGTTTCCTGCCTGACATGCTGCCTAATTGGTCCAGTGTCCCGCACTTGAATCAATACGGGTCAGGATGCCTGTTATTTCGTAGGCTGCTGGCTAAGTAAAAAAAAACTGTTTCCCACATCTCCCAGCGGCTGGCATTGGGCCACACAGTGCGCATGTCAAATCGGGGAAAGCGGGAAGTCTGTGTCTTCATGGAGTCACAGAGGAGTGAGCGGCTGCGACCGTGTGACGGTGACATCGTGACAGCTGCGGTGTGCTTGCTGTCTGACTCTGTGCAGTGCGGACACATTGAACCCTGGCTGAACTTGAAGTCTTACAGGGCATCAGGAGGAGAGGAGAGGAAGCCTGTCCTGCCTGCTAGTGCTGCAAATAAAGTAAGCGGGGTTATTTATTTCTGATCAAAATTTAGCTGTACTTGGTTTTGTTCAGGACAGGTTAGCAAGATCAGAGGCTGGGCTGGCTGGGGTCTGCCGGGACAGAGTCTGGGAAGTTGCAGGAATGACAGGCGGTGGGCAGTGGCACATAAGTGCTGATTCTCGTTCTTTTCATTCTTTATGGCGCGGCTGGCTGGCGGGCTATGGGCTGTTGACACCAACTCCAACTTAGAAGCTGCAGAGCTTGAATTGAGTTATAACAGTGTCTAACATTCTGATTTGTTAAATTTTCAGACCAGTAAAAAATAGCCCATCCTGTTTTAAGGACACTTAGCCCTGGCTCGTGCAGTTGCAGTGTTTTTTGCAGCACACTGAAATTGGGCATAACAAAATTTGACCCTACTGTTTTTCACTATAAAATTCCAGGCATATTACAGTTCCAGCAAAGTCTGAGTATTTTATGTGTTTTTTTTTTTCCCCCTCAAAAAAAAAGTCCCACCACATTTGGCTTAGAAATTAATAGCACTGTAGACCATATGCATTAGCAAGGCTTCGGATCAATAAAATAACTGAAATATACAAGGCAAGCTGCAAATTGGAGTGAAAACCCCCTCAAAGGTGGTGCATGGGAGCTGGTAAGATGCTAGAAAGGTGTGTGTGTGTGTGTGTGTTTTGGGGTTTTTTAAACAAATGAAGCAAAAACGGAGCTAATTTCAATAAAGATTTTATTTGTGTTAAAATATCATATGTATATACATTTATACCATTTTTAATTTTGAAACTCTGCTGATTGAACTGTGATGCCATATTTATTTTCTGGATACTGTTTGCACTTCATGCAGAGTCTCCTGCTTGCTATGTGCCGCCTTTTTTGTTTTTGGTTTTGGTTTTATGACTAAGCAGAGGAAACAGTCCTGACGCTACAGTAAGCATCCCAATACTCAGCACCTTTGAACAGCCACAGATAATTTCGACCATTAGCACAAAGCATAACGTAAATGTGAGCAGGTTCAGGAAAGCTAAAACATCTGAACAGAGCAAGCAGTGCACTGTGTATAGGTAGTGGAGAAAATGAACTAAAATGCTGCACTTAAGGTAAATATCTGTGTCAGTGTATTTTGAAGTCAGGCACCCAAGTGACTGAATATGCACATTGTTTTTTCTTCCCTGATAAGCAGATTTGTCTTCCTATGTGCAAAATTTTTTTTGTTTTTTTTTTAAAGGTTGTCAGAAGTGTACCCCAGCCTTGTTTATTGACAGGTTCAAGCTCACTCGAAACTTGTCAATAAACAAAGCTGGAGTGCAGTCCTGACAACCCTTTTTTTTTTTTTTGAAACATATGCACCACACACCAAAGGAAGTCATAAATATGCTTATTGGGTGAGAAAAAAACAATGCATTTAGTCTCATATAAATAGGATACATTTTTTCATTTTACTAATCAGTTCGATCCCTTTGCTACACATTTGCTACATTGAGTATCACTTTTCTGCACAAAAGTGCTAATAAATTGAAAATGCTTATTTAAAACCTTGCAAATGTAAAGCTACAGCCTCCATACCTGGACCTACCCCAGCCTCAAAAGCACCTCATTCAACCCATCGGTCCCCCAACAGGTACATTCCACAGCCTGATGATCCGCCCCCGAGCCCGTGGTATTAGGGCCCCAACCCACGGATGTAGGGGTAGATTTTCGTTGTATTTACAGGGTTGGCAAAGCATAACGACAGATGCATGGGTACTCCGGTTGGTTCAGTCAGGCCACACTGTAGATTTGATGGTTGTACCTCCCGATATGCCTTCAAGGACTCGTTACTATCCTCCCGTACACGAGGCAGTATTGGCAGATGAGGTTCAAGCTCTTTTACTCAAGAAAGTGATAGAACCAGTCCCCCTTCATCAGCAGGGCAGGGGGTTTTACTCATACTTCTTCCTAGTTCCAAAATGGAATGGAGATCTAAGATCCATTCTAGATCTTAGAAAACTAACTTCACAATTTTTCACAGAGCCAGTTTTTTATAAACATCAAAGATGGTCTCCTTCAGCTTCTTCCTGGAGACTAGTGATCCTAATATGTGCAGAGCGAGCCTGGTTCTCGAGGGTCTCAAATCTAGCACGGAGGTGCTGATTTTCTTTAATAGCCATGGCAGGATGCTTGTTTTTGAACCTCTTTCATGTCTCTCTTGATTCTGTCAACAGTCGCCTCTACCACCAAAACCCTGGTGTTAAAATTGTGCACTTTGGTGTTTAACTCCAACACTGAGATCAGCCGCTGCAGCTTGTGCCCCAGTGATTGAAAAACTCTGTCTCTGAGCCTAACCCAGCTGAAACATCCACCTCTGCGGGTTGCTTTGAGGGCTGACCCACTGAAGCAGTTTTGCCGCCCCCGTCAGTGGTTGTCTGATCCTTATGGGGATTTCCCCCTAATGTTCCCTTGGAAGTTCACTTTCCAATGAGATAAAATACGGTTGAAACTCTTCTGGGATGGTTTTAATTGTTTTTAGCCAAGTTCAGGAGCTACAAAGGATGCTGCCACTTAGCAGAAGGCAAGTCCCTTCCTTTCTGGCTTTGCCTGGTCACTTCCTCACTTGTTGCTGCTGCTTCCTTAACTCTTGCTGCTATCACTGAATGGCTGTTGCTGTTCAGAATGGGCTGAGGTTTCCGCTTTGGAATTCTCACGAGCCTGTCCATGTGCTCGAGAACCACAAGCACAGGCTCCTGGCAATGGGGGGAGGGGCTGTCGGTTCAGGCTAGGGAAAAGACTGGATGGAGGGGTTACCCTGAGGCCAAGGCCTCCTTCCAGCTCACCCAGTCAGCACTGGAGGATTGGGGGTTCCTGATAAACATGTCAAAGTTTCGTGCAGAACCTGTGCAGGTGCTGAACTTCGTAGGAGCAGAGCTGGGCACATTTTAGGGAAAAGCTTTCCTCCCACTGGAGAGGGTGGTAAACATCACAGAAATGGCAAAGTCTTTCAAAGCTGAGCAACCCAGACCGGCAAGGGTTTTCCTACAGCTGTTGGGGCACATGGCTGCCTCAGCAGCTGTGGTCTCAGGCGCCAGATTTCAAATGGGACCTTAAGTGGTATTGAATGTGTCTCACTGGTCCCAAAGGTGGGACCTCTGTCAAAGCTGGTGCCAGTTACAAAGTGCCTTCTAAGAGCACTGGACTGGTGGAAGGAGGAGGAGAACCTCAGAGAGGGATTTCTTGTCCTCTAGCAATCACCCACAGTGCTACTCACTGCAGATGCTTCCCTCCTGGGATGGGGCGTCCATCTGGAGGACCTCACTATGAGTGGGGTGTGGACCCCACTAGAATCCCAGGAGCACAGAAACCTCCTGGAACTCCGGACTGTGTACTTGGCAGTGCAGGCCTTTCCCTCCCATTTCAAGGGTCAGTCTGTCTGGATAAGGCAGACGGTACCACCACCATGTAGTACATCAAGAAACTGGGAGGAACAAGATTTTTAAAGCTGTGCGCAGAGGCAGTGAAGATGTGGAGCCTAGCATATGAGCTGGAGGTACAGCTGTCTGCAGTGTTTCTGCCAGGAAAGGACAGTGTCCTCACAGATTCCCTCAGCAGAATCATCAAGACAACTATGAATGGACCCTGAACAAGCAAGTGCTTGCAGCAGTGTTCGGGAGGTGGTGGTGTGCTGGAGGTAGACCTCTGTTGCCTCTTGGCAAAATGGCCAGCTCCCCTTCTTGTTGCTGGCCTCTGGCAGTGGGAGACAGTCCAAGAGAACGCCCTGGTCTTTTTTTGGTCAGGGAGATTCCCTTGTGTTCCCCCTTTCTCTCTCTCTCCTTCTGAGGGTGTTGTTGAAGCTCAGAAGGGAGCCTGCAACGATGATTCTGATTGCCCCAGACTGGGCCAGGCAGACCTGCTATTCTTTACTCTTGACCCCATCCAGCAAACCTCCCATAACTCTTCCCCTGAGGTACAGCCTACTGACTTTGCCTCAGGGCAAGTTAACATTTCCCAGACCCCATAACGCTGCATCTCAGGGCCTGGTACTTGAGTTAGAATACTCTAGGTTAAACCTCTTGAAAGAGGTTTTGAATGTATTAAAAGTTTCCAGATAGCCAGTCTCCAGGAAAACACATGCCTCAAAGTGGAAAAGGTTTTCCCTGTGGTGTTCTTCCAGGCAGCTCAGTCCCCTCCAGGCCAGCCAGTTCTGCATACTGGACTACCTGGTACACTTACAGTCTCTGGGCCTTCACCCTTCTACCATTAGGGTCTCTCTGGCAGCAGTCTCTGCTTATACTTCGGCTGGTAGGGAGAGAACAATAGCCTGCTTGGCTGTTTCCAAAAGGTTCTTTAATGGTCAGATCGATTTGAACCCTCCTTTCAAAGATACAGTCCCTCCCTGGTACTTAAATCTATTGCCCAGCTCATGGGTGCCCCCTTCAAGCCTACAGCAACAGCTGCTCTGAAATATGTTCTCTGGAAAACAGTTTTCTTGGTAGCTCAAACCTCAGCTGGGAGAGTGAGCGATCTCCAGGCTCTGCCTACAGAACCTAACTGCATTATCTTCCATAGGGATAAAGTAGTTTTGAGGACCAACAGAAAATTTCTTTCTAAAGTGGTTTTGGAGTTTTACGTCAGCCGATCCATTACAGTATATTTACAAGCATCAAATCCCTGCGCTTGCTTCCGGCCACCTTAAGTTCTTGATCTCCTCCAGCTCTTATCCTTGCTGTACTACACTCCACTTTCTACCCTTCCTCCTCCTGCTTTCATCCACCCCCCATTTGTACCCTCTCCCCTTCCTCCTCTCTACTCTTTCTAGGTGCATAGTCCTCGCAACAGCACTTGCAGTATGCAGTACTTTACATCCCTGTATTTCCTGCACTTGTTTGCTCTGAATATCCCAATGTATTATTATATTTTGATCTGTTCCAACTATGTACTTCACTGATTCACTAAGTTGATTATATATCTGACTCCTTCACTTTGTATTCACCTATGTTTTGTGCTGTCACATTGTTGTTAATTGTATTCAACTTGAATCCTCCCGGGTCGTGCCTGAAAATATAGGCATCCTTATACCTAGTGTACTCACCCGGTTACCAAAAGCAAATAACTAAATACATTTCTGTGTGTTTCCCCTTGAAGATCTACTGTTACGGTAAGTTCTTATGTAACTGTTATTTAGGTTGTCTGCTCCCTACTGGCAGTAGCTCAGGTTCCAGTTCTGGGGTGGGGGGCTACCAGTTTGGCACCTTCTCCTTTGACTTGCTCACTGCGCCTCCAGATCTCACTTCAAAGGCACTCTTGCAGCAGGTTACACTACAAGGACTGAAGCCGGCAAGTGCCATGACCCCACGGAAAACTCCTAGCTAGCAGTATACAGTGGGGGACTGCCCCTGACATCCACCTGTGGTATAAAAGGGATGGTCGCCCAGCACCACCTCAGTTCTTTTCCCACAATCGACCCAGCATGAGCGGTGCTTCCTGAGGCGCCTTCTGCTTAGTCGACCACCTGCGCTTTATTATTTTTCAATTTTCTTAAAAACTACAGTGATTCTGCGCAAGTCTTCGCCATCCTTGTAAGTAGAGTGGCGGGGAACGAAGTGTGCCTGTGGAAAGCAGCTTTCTCACAAGGATAGCCAGTCGTCGTGCCTGCTTTGCCTAGGCCTGGACCACTACACTGAGGCCTGCCAGCACTGCCAGGATTTTAACCAGCGCACCCGGTTTCACCGCCAGAAGACCCTGGAAGCCTTCCTACTGTAGCAAAAACTTAGTGATGGAGACGGAGCTTCATAAAAGTACCCCCTCTTCCCTGGCCTCCAGGGCCTCCACTTCTTCATCAGCCAAGGAGAAGTCTTTGTGAAGTACAAACACCGTGAGAAGCACAGGGACAAACCGCCGTCAGCTTTCTGTTCCACGTCCCCATCCAAGTCGGGTGCCAAACATGGGTCTTCCTCCCGTGGTAGGTCGGTCCCTTCCACTCCGGCAGCCCTTGCCTTCCGGGCTCTCAGTGGTCAAACCACTGCTGTCCTAACTGTCTCCAGCGGTGGACCTTTTGGGGCTCCGGACTTTGTCCCCAGCCTCCCAGCCCCTGAAGCTCAGGCCATTCAGTAGGCAGGTCCTCTGCCAGGTGGCTCAGCTGGGTCTTCTTTTGGTGGTGAGTCCTTGCCAGTCATCGTCCTGGTGAAGGCGTAAGCTAAGTTGGTTCCGAAGTCTGGGATCAACTCCACCAAACGATGCCAGGGGTATGCACTCGCCTCCTCAGAGAGTGATGCCTCTGCCCCGCTCCCCAGGACAAGCTTCCCCTTCTAGGCTGGTGCTGGCTGCATCACTAGACCTGCGTCCGTCTGCTCCTGTCCCCTCAACGCCGGCGACCTCAACGATGCCTCAGCCGTTGTCTCCTAACCCTCCGCAGTCACCGGCTGGCCCTTTCGTCACACAGCTGACACCCGAGGGACCAATGTCTAGTCTCTCTACTCCAGTCAGACCGACACCGGATGGTTCTCTACCCCAGGGACAGATGCCAGTGGATCTGATGCGAGGGTTACCGTAGCCAAAGGAACACACTGGGGCCCTCTTGATCTACCTCCCAGATGCCGGCTTCCCCACTTTTGCCTCAAAATCCACCCACAGACATTAATGCTACTTTTGCGGCCTGGTGGGCATACTAATGGAGGCTCCGAAAGAGTCCCCAACTCTGACCAGAGGGACCCTCCTCCCAATCCAACTAAGGAGGAGATTCCCCCTAGGAAGGCCTCAACCCCACCTCCTAAGAAGCCTACTCCACAACCAGAAGGGGCTAGTGCTGGTCATCCGAGGACCTACCGACGGCATCATCGCTCACCCTCACCCTCTCTGGACTTGGACGAGTCGGGGGGGGGAATCTTCTTCCTCCCCTTCTTATGGGGACTTTGACCTACTGTCAGAACCAGAGGAGCCCAAGGACACCCTGCTGTCTCCTCCAGATGACCCAATGTGATGAGGCACATCCAAGTCCTCATGGGTTGGGACACTGTGGAATTGAACCCTGAGCGATGTTGGCGAGCCACATTCCTCCTTAAAAAGTCCTTGCCCTTAGTAGTTCCTTCTCTGATTAACTCCTTCAAGGATGTCAGTAGGGCGGCTTGGAAACATCCATTCATTACACTGGCGACGTCTAAGAAGGAAGATTGCCTGTATAATGCCCTGAGGAACGAACCCTTTTATGAGGAGCACCCAGAGACTGACTCGGTCATTATTAATGTGGCCCAAGAGAGCTCTAAGCGGCCCCGGCACCACAGCACTCAGCCTCCGGACAAGGCAGATTGACCATTTTGGTAAAAAGGTCTATTCTTTAGCCACCTGTGCTGTCCATTCTTTAAACTTCCTGGCACTCATGGTTCAGTATCAGAATGCCCTCTGGGAGAAAGCTTTCGAGGTGGCAAAGGCTCAGCCTAATCTTCCTGGGAAGGCTGAACTGTTACGCATCCTGAAGTTGGGCTTGGATGTGGGGTTCTTGTTCTTTGAGCCTCGTATGACTATGCATGCTCCACGGGTAGGGCTGCAGCTACGGGAGTTTGCCTTCATTGCTGTTCCTGGCCTAGGGTGTCCGTGTTTGCACCAGATGTCCAGTCTAAGATTCTGGATGCTCCTTTCAGAGGCCCCGTTTTGTTTGGCGAGGATTCTCAAAACATCACAAAGCACATTTTCTGGAGCTGGAAGGACACTACTACTTTATTCAGCTGCGAGCTGTGTGAGAAATTCTACATTGCACTTGATATCTGCAACAAACGTGCACTTTTGCTTAATTCTGTGGGAGGTGAAACTAACTACCCTTGGTAATTGCTTTTTATTCACATATTTATTTAGTGTTTAACCAAGAAGGGCTTGCAAACTCTGTTTATCTTGTTAGTAACTTCAGAAGGATTTAAATACTGCATTTGGGTAGGTCCTTGGAGGTAGCTAGATTGTCTACTAGGATTTTCTGACAGTTAAACTATTTTAAATGAATTGCAGGTGGCTGAGGAGTTGAAAAGAAACTTGCAAACTCTGCTTATCTTGGAAGTAACTTCATAAGTGTTTGAATACTGCATTTTGGTTGTCCTTGGGGTAGCTGGATTGACTACTAGGATTTTGGGACAGAAACTATTTTTAAATAATTTACTGAAGTGTAGGAGTTTGTGATAGTTAAACTGTTTTTAACAAAGTTACTGTGGTTAAGGAGTGGTCATAGAAAAACCTGCAGTGTGAAACAGGAAAAGACAGTCTTTCAAGCAACAGAGGGAGGTGGATCTAGGTTTACGTTTGTTTGTTACAATTTTAACATTTTCAGTGCAGGAAGAGTTTAAACACAGCTGACTTATTTTGGGCTGACAGCTTTCAGAGCACAAATCACCAGGCCTGTTTTGGGGCTGGGGAGGTTTACCTGTGTCTGACTTGGATGTGTGGATTTTCTTTGTTTGATTAGCAGGGTATTTTCTCTGTCAAATTGTTGTGTAGGGCATCTTGCTGACAGGAAGGCACTCATTGCAGCAGTGGGTCAGAGCTTTTAGCTGATTGTTTTGTGAGGGCACAGTTTAGGCCCAACCCTTCCCACCCTCACCCCACCCACCCCTGGAAATAGTTCCATTATACCTGGGGTTCTGACATCATTTCCTCAAGAGTGCAAGGTGCATATCACTGTCATATCCTCTCTAGCACACTGCACTGCCAATATAAGCATACACACTGTATAATATAAATATATATATTTCTATATTACAAACCAATCACACACACAAAAATGTGGGGAGTAGTGCAATGTAATGGCCGTGGGGCAGCAGTCTTCCGGGAGTCTTTCTGGAGGCTGAGATGCTGCCTTATTTGCAGACAACTCTCTGTCCTGAGGGAGGAAGTTGCTCGTCTTCAGGCCACACTGGACAGTAGTAAGGGGACCTTCCCCAGGCCACACTGGACGGTAGGGAAGGGAACCTCCCCATCCAGGGAGCACCAGAGCCACCACCACTACCTCAGAGGTTGAAAAAGCACAGCAGTTGGACCACAGTGGGCTCAGGGAGGGTGAAGATGGTGGAACAGAGGCACACCCAGTCAGTTGTTCCACACCACAATCCATACACCATTCTGGGGGAGCATAGCTCCCCTATGGATGCACCCGCAGAGGAGATTAAGGAGGCTGAGGAAAACTGTCACAAGGGAGGCCCACAGGAAGGAGGCAGAGGACACCACAAGGAAAGGAAGCAGCTCCTGGTGGGGGACTCCATTATTAGGGGGATAGAACTGGGGGGAGCAGGGAAAACTGAAGTAAGGTGCCTGCCTGGTGCCATGGCTTGGAGAGACAGGAAGCGCATTCTCAGGATCATGAGAACAGCTGCACGGGAGTCTGAGCTGGACGTCATTGTCCACCTAGGGACAAATGACTTGGCTAATCATGAGATTAGAGCAGTGCAGAAGGACTTTGTAGAATTGGGGAAGGGCCTAAGACAAGTAGCACACACACTATCCTTCTCTGAGGTGCTGCCTGTCAACGGCATGAGTGAGGCGAGGGTACTTTGCACCATGCAGTTTAATGAATGGTTGAAAAATGGTGTGGAGCACAGGGTTTGGCTTCATTGGGACTGGGGTTCCACCTGGAGGGACACCAGCCTATACTGGCAGGATGGTCTGCATCTGTCCAGGAAGGGAACAAGTCTTTTGAGCAATCGGTTTAAATGCTTCATTGGCAAGCTTTTAAACTAGTCAAGGGGGGAGGCACTGATAAGCAGCAGGAAAATCCCAGCCTCTCCCTACAAAACAGGGTACTAAATGAGAAAAAGACCGAGGTAGACAGGTCAGTGGGGGATGCTGCAAAAGAAGGTAAAGCTATCAAAAAATGGAGCGCAATGAGTACCAATGCCCGTAGTCTGAGTAACAAGCTTCCTGAATTAGTGGCCTTGATGGAGGAGGAACATCTGGATATCGTGGCAGTCACAGAAACATGGTACACACAAAACCATGACTGGGACATAAACATACCAGGATACACTATCTACAGGAGGGACAGGGAGGGTAAAAGAGGAGGAGGAGTAGCTCTTTACATAAGGGAAGGAATCAAGGCAACAGAACAAAAGGGAAAACAGGGAGGAGAAGAAGCACTGTGGGTAAATTTGGAGACTGGCAATGGCACCACAATCCGCACAGGGGTTGTATACAGACCCCCTTCTGAGGGTGAGGAAATGGACAAGGAAATGATAGAAAGAATACTTAGAATGGCAGAAAAAGGGGAGATATTGCTGATGGATGATCTGAATATGCCAGATGTTAACTGGAATGCAGTTGCAGCAGCCACTTCAAATGGTGGGGTTATTCTAGATGCCCTACAAGGGGCATGCCTTAGACAACTAGTATTGGAGCCCACTCGAGAGGGAGCAGTCTTAGACCTGATTCTCTCAAATGGAGATGAAGAGAGGATCACAGATGTAGAAGTGGGTAGCCATCTGGGAACTAGCACCATCGAACAGTATGGTTCACAATAAACACAGCAATAGAGTCAAGCCATACAAAGGCAAAAGTACTGGACTTTAGGAGGGCTGACTTTGCCAAATGGGTGAGTGTCTAAGGAATGCACTAGCAAATGGGCAGGAAGGAGGGTGGAAGAACAATGGGGAATAATAAAACTGCCATCACAGAGGTAACAAGCCTTGTGTGAAGCAAATTAACAAACGAAACGATGTATGAAACCACTATGGTTCTCAAAGGAAGTGGCAGTGAAGGTTCAAGAAAAAAGAAAGCATTCAGGAAGTACAAGGAATCACAGAAGGAGCAGGATAGGAACTGTATCAGTTAAAGCAAAAGGAAGCTGGGAAGGCAGTCGAACAGCAAAGGCCCAAACCGAGGAAAAGATAGCCAACTCTGTTAAGAAGGGGATAAAACCTTTTATAGGTACATCAGGGAGCGAAGGAAGACCAAGGGAAGGCTACTGAGGCTTAATAAAGAGGAGAGAGGGTGGGCAGAGGGTGACTGTGAAAAGGCAGAGATACTAAACAAATATTTTTGCTCAGTATTTACAAAGGAAGTGGGGGAGGTACCTAAAACAAACAGTAGAAACACTCTGGATACAGAAGTTGATACCTGCCCATTTACAGAAGAAAGGGTTCTGAAAGAAAAAATTACTCACCTTAGTAATGTTGTTTCTTCTAATGGAGTCTTGCTATATTATGACAATTGCAGTTTGTCCCACCATTAGAACTGCCCCGGAGGTGAAATAGCTAAATTCCATGCCAGGCATGGAACTTGGAGCGCGAGCTCGGTTAGAGAAGTTCTGTCTATGTAATTTCAAACTGAAACTGTCAGATCTTTACGAGCAAAACTCACTAAGGTTCTGTGTGGAAGCTGTAACCTACACTAGCCAACTGGCTACCTAAATATTAACACATATCCCTGGTCCCAACACAAAGACTCAAGTCAGAGGCCAGAAAGTAAGAAAAGATATGATAAGAAAAGGTAAAACAAAACACAACACCCCAAAAACCCCCAAGAAAAAAGGGTGTGGAAAAAACATAAAATGGGCATAAACAGGTGCCCACACTGGACAGCCCACCCCATACCCAAGTAGAAGTTCTGAGAGGGGCAGGCTGGTGGGGAGGTCATAATATAGCAAGATTCCATTAGAAGAAACAACATTACTAAGGTGAGTAATTTTTTCTTCAAACAACATGAAGTCTTGACATATTATGACAGTTGCAGACTACACAGCAGTACCTCCATGGAGGAGGACAGAACCTACTTAGGAATAGGCTCTGGAAGCACTGCTGTGCAAACCGAGCATCCTCCTGGCTCGGACAACCAGGAGTAATGCTTGTGAAAGTGTGTACAGTTTTCCAAGTAGCTGCTTGACATATCTCTAAGATAGGGATGTCTCTGGCAGCAGCTAGAGACGCAGCTGTACCTCTGGTAGAGTGAGCCCTCAGGCCTGAAGGGGGAACTTTCCCCAGTTTTTGATAACAAAATTGGATACAAGAGACAATCCACCTGGCAATGGATCTCTTAGTGGCAGGTTTCCTTTCCCAACCCTCACCATAAGTGAGAAAAGTTGGAGGATTGAATCTGTGACCCTTAGGTACGCTCTACATAGTAACTTGCGGCCTCTTAACATCTAACTGTGCAACCTCCTCCTCACCAGAGGAGGAATGGTCATGAAGAACACTGGAAGGGAGATAGATTGATTAAGATGGAAATCTGAAACTACCTTAGGCAAAAACTTCCTGTTAGTCCTAAGGACTACCTTATCCCTGTGGAAGGAAATTAAGTCAGTCTCTACTGACAAAGCTTGTAACTCACTTATGCGCCTGGCAGAAGTGATAGCTACTAGGAAAACAGTTTTCCAAGTCAAGTACTTAAGCTCTGCAGAAGACAGAGGTTCAAAGGGGGGTTGCATCAACTGAGCAATGCAAACATTAAGATCCCAGGCAGGGGCCGGGTCCCTGCAAGGTGGATTAGTATGAAGTAATCCTTTAAGAAACTTGGAAAATACAGGGTGAGCGGAAAGAGAGGAGGGCTTTCCTGCTGAAATAAAGGCAGAGACAGCTGCCAAATGTACTTTCAGGGTAGCTGGTCTCAGACCCAAAGAATTAAGATGGACCATATAGTCCAAAACAATGGGCAAGTCAGCAGATTCCGGGGAAATGTGTTTCCCAGAACACCAGATGGAAAACCTTTTCCATTTAGTTATAAGTAGCCCTAGTGGAGGGCTTCCTAGAAGCCTTCAGGATTTCAAGAACACCTTGAGAAAGGTGTAGGTCAGCAGATTCCAACTCCTCAAGAGCCAGGCCTTGAGGTTGAGGGATTTGAGATTCGGATACCAAACTCTCCCCTGGGCACAGGTTAACAGGTTGTGATTCCTGGGGAGACACAGGGGAAGATGGACTGCTAAAGACAGAAGGAGTGGGTACCAGGGCTGCCTGGCTCGATCTGGGCACTAGAATCATCCTGCAAGGCTGGGATCTGATTTTGACTAGCACCTTGAATAGGAGAGGGAAGGGGAAAGCGTGATAGAAACTTCCCTTCCCAATCTAGGAGAAAGGCATCCAGGGGACTGAGCCCATCACTGGGGGCCTGCAACAAACAGTGGAAGTTGGTGATTGTCTGGGGCTGCTAAAAGATCTATCTGAGGGTGCCCCATCTGGCAAAAACTATCCCAGTACTTAGGGATCCAGAGACCATTTGTGATGGCCCTGGGAAATCCTGCTGAGAGCATCTGCCAGGACATTGTCCTTTCCTGGGAGGTGAACTGCTATGAGGAAGTGTTCAGGGAATAAGCCAGAGACCACAACTTCATTGCCTCGGTGCACAAGGCCAAGACAGAATGCCCCTTGTTTGTTGATGTACCACATTGTAGTGGTGTTGTCTGTTCTGACTTGTACCACTTTGTTCTGAACAGATGCAGAAAACACCTGAAGTGCTAGAAAACAGCTCTGAGTTCCAGCAAATTGATGTGGAGCAGAGATTTTGAGGGACCACACTCCTGGGTGGAGAGGTCGCCATGTAGCTCCCAACCCAGAAGGGACGATCTGTAGTAAGGGTCAAGGAGTGAGATAGGGATGAAGGGGACACCTAGTCTCAAATTGCTCTGATCCCGCCACCACTGAAGGGCCTGGATCAGGTTGGGTCACTGGGATCAACTTGAAAGGGATCTTTCCTTTGGGACCAGAAGGCTCTCAAATGAAACTGAATGTCCCTCATCTGAAACCTTGCTCCTTGCACTACAGCTGTGGAAGCAGCCATGTGTCCTAGTAGCTGTAAGTGCCTTGCTGGTCGAGACCTGCAGGGTGGAGGAGGTGGCCAGGGCCACTGAGGTTCTTACCCTTCTAGGGGCAGGAAGGCTCTGGCCTGCTTTGTGTCCATCCTGCACCTATAAGGTGAGTACCTGAACAGGTTCCAGAACTGACTTTGGAAAGTTGAGAAGAAAACCCAGAGAGGTGAGCAGCTGCTGGGTAACTTGCAGGTGTGATTTGACCTGGTCTGGAGACTGACCTACAATGAGCCAGTCGTCTAGGTAGGGAAAGATGGCATTCTTTTGCCTTCTTAAATGAGCAACTGCTACTGCGAGACATTTTGTGAATACCCTTGGGGCAGAGGTAAGGCCGAAGGGCATTGCTCTGAACTGGTAATGGCCTGAGGGCAGTTCGAATCTGAGGTACTTTCGGTGGGAGCTTCTGATGAGAACATGGAAATAGGCATCCTTGAGGTCCAGGGAAGCTAGCCAGTCCCCTGGCCTTAGAGAAGGTAAAATATGTACGAGTCACCATTTTGAATTTTGGTTTCAAAAGGTGCTTGTTTAGATATCTTAGGTCCAAGATGGGCCGCCATTCTCCTGCCTTTTGGGGTAAGGAAGTACCTGAGTACAGACCCTTGCCCTGGTGTAGGGAGAAACCCTTTCTACAGTTCTGAGTGCCAGGAGGGTTGAGACTACTGTTTCTAAGGCAAAGGTCTCTAGAGGGTTTGCAGGAAGATCTGATTCTCATCTTTGGAAATTTTTTGAAGCTGAGAACCAGACCCTGCTTACTACTTCCAGGACCCACTTATCTGATGTTAGAGACTCCCAGTTCTGAACGAGGTAAGCCAACCTGCCCCCTACAGGTAATGGAGAATCGGCCCTGGGCACCCCATCAGGGTGCCTGTTTGGCAAGGGCTTTAGGCTGAGGGGTGGGAGCAGGCCTGCTTGCACCCCGTCTGCCTCTCCCTCTGAAGAACCCCCTCTGAGCATGAGCAGAGGCGGCCTGGGTTTGGTGAAAAGGCCTACCTCTACCCCTGGGGGTCTGCCTCTGAGGAGTGGCTTGCCGCTCCTTGGCCTGAGCACTCTTATAGGTTTTCCTATATTCATCCATTTTCTTCATATAATTCTCTGTCTGCTCCCCAAACAGAGAATTTCCTGCCACAGGAGAATCCATAGCCTTAGTCTGTGTATCCTGTGACAAGCTAGTACACCTGAGCCAAGCCAACCTAAGAAAAGCCACAGATGTAGCCATGACTTTAGAGGATACATCATTAAAATCCACAGCAGCATGGAACTGCACCTTGGATGCCTCAATACCATCAACAGCCACCTGTTCCAGCTCCTTAGCAAGCTGGCCAGGGGCCTATTTGGCCAAAGCCATGACAGTGTCCCATCTAGATTTTTGGTATCTTGCCACATAAGCCATGTAATTTGTTTGCCTGAGTCCCAAGGATGCTGCCATGTATTGTTTTTTAGCCATGGCACCATTCTTCCTGGAATCCTTGTCAGGAGGATTTGAAGCCAAGGGAATATTAGCCTTATCACAGGCTGCAGCCTGAACTACTCCAACATGACTGCATTACTGTGACAGGAATTCTGTATCAGGTCCTGACAAAGTGTACCTCCTGTCCATCTTCTTGTCCACAGGAGGCACAGAATTAGGAGCTTTTAAAATTTTTATTGTTTGTTTCCTAAATGACTTATGTAAGGGGATAAACAATCTCCTAGACTCTGGGATATCCATCATTTCTACAAAATCAGGTTCCTCTTGTTCATCCACAGCTTCCTCCAATGGGAGCTGGAGGGTTTCAGCAACCTTTTTATAAAACATAAAGTGAGAAGGGGACTCAGAAAGCGTAAGGGGAGATTCTAAAGGTCTGTCTGGGGAGATGTCCGGTTCAATGGGCACACCCAGACTCTTAAAGTCACATTCATACTGTTCATAATCATCCTCCCCCTCCTCTGGTTCGTAATGCTCTTCTAAATCATATTCTTGAACCGGTGGAACCGGCCGAACCGACCTTTTACCAGACAGTGGTGGTTCGGACGGAACCGGAGAAAGTGACTGGACAATTTGTATAGCTCTTGCTATCTCTGCAGCAGTTGGAGAAGGAATTTTAGACTCCACGCCTGCTGATTTCCTAGTTTTCTTTGCTGGAACTGGCTCCTCAGAGTCAGCTTTACGTTTGCCCGAGGAAGTCTCGCCCTGGTGAGAGGGCACTCTCTCCGGTTCGGTTGGCACCGAACTAGGCTGGCCATCCGGGTCAGCGGACTTTTTGGCCTCTCGTTCCCTGAGCCTGCCAACTCTCTTATTCAGGGTGGCTGCAGGGAAATTCTTACAAATCTGGCAGTCTGAATTGAGGTGGTCAAACCCCAGACAATATACACATGTGGTGTGTGGGTCAGCCTTGGCAAAGGCTTCCCCACAGACACCACAGTGTTGAAACCCAGTGGGCCCGGTTTTTCTTTTGGGTTTCTCAGACATAATGCCAGCCTAACCAAAAACTTGCCCTTTTAACGGCAGTGCCAGGCAAGACACCCTTATCGGTTCCCAACCGTGTCACGGGTTGTGGAAAAACGTAATGAAATCCGTTTTTTTTAGAACCGATAAGAACCGGGAACCGCACTCTAAAAGCTTTTAAATGCTTGATTTTTAAAGTTTTAAAACAACCTGATCGGTTCAAACCGAACCGATAAACATTTACAAGTTCCACACAGAAATAAACCTGTCTATTACTTACAGTACCACAGACAGAGCTTGAACCGATTGGTTTGCGGTTAAAATAATAAAATAACCGAGAAAACACTGTTTAAACCGAGAAATGAACCGAGCAGTAGGAGAAATCTCTGGAGCGACTGTTCAGTGAGGCGGAGTAAAGAATCTGACAGTTTTAGTTTGAAATTACACAGACAGAGCTTCTCTAACCGAGCTCGCGCTCCAAGTTCCATGTCTGGCATGGAATTTAACTATTTCACCTCCGGGGCAGTTCTAATGGTGGGACAAACTGCAATTGTCATAATATAGCAAGACTTCATGTTGTTTGAAGAACTCTTAAAACTGAAAGTGGAGAAAGGAATGGGTCCTGATGGGATTCATCCCAGAATTCTTAAAGAACTAAGGGTAGAACTAGTGACACCACTGACCACCCTCTTTAACAAATCATGGGAGGATGGGGTGGTACCCGAGGACTGGAGAATGGCAGATGTGATTCCCCTTCAGAAAAGTGGGAGCAAGGCAGAAGCTGAAAACTACAGACCTGTTAGTTTAACCTCAGTGGTAGGGAAAATGATGGAATCACTTCTGAAGGAAAGAATTGAGTATCTAGAGGCCAGAGGGGCTCAGGACCCAAGGCAGCATGGATTCACAGTGGGAAGGTCATGCCAGACAAATCTGATAGATTTCTTTGACTGGGTGACCAAAGTAGTAGATCAGGGAGGGCTGTGGACATGGCCTACCTAGACTTTAGCAAGGCATTTGACATAGTCCACACAAAAGATTAATTTACAAGTTAGCCAGCCTGGGAGTGGGTCCCAAGATGACAGCCTGGGTAAAGAATTGGCTGGAGATAGGGACACAGAGAGTAATAGTAAATGGAGTCCACTCTGAAGAAAGGGGGTTACTAGTGGGGTACCATTACAGGGTTCAGTATTAGGACCGTCCTCTTCAATGTCTTTATAAGCTATATTGCAGAGGGACTGGAAGGAAAGTATGTCTCTTTGCAGATGACACAAAGATCTGCAACAGAGTTGATGCACAAGGTGGGGTGGAAAGGATGAGAAGGGACTTGGCAAGGTTAGAGGAATGGTCAAATGTATGGCAGCTTAGATTCAATGCTAAGAAGTGCAAGGTAATGCACCTGGGAAACAAAAACCGAGGGGAAGAGTACACAGTGGGGGGTGAGATACTAACAACAACAAAAATGGAAAGGGACCTGGGGGTAGTCATGTCAGATGACCTAAAGGTGGGCAAGCAATGTGAGAAGGCAGCAAGGAGGGCTGGGGGGATACTGGGATGCATAGGGAGAGGCATCAGCAGCAGAAAACAGGAATTATTATCCCTCTGTACAGACAGTTGGTGAGACCCCATTTGGAGTACTGCGTGCAGTTCTGGAGACCCAATCTCCGTAAGGACATAGACAGGATGGAGGCTGTCCAGAAGAGGGCAACTAAAATCGTGCAGGGTCTGCACCGGAAGACACATGAAGAGAGACTTAAGGAGCTGATTATGTATAGCTTCGAGGAAAGGAGAGAGAGGGGGGACATGATAGAAACTTTCAAGTACCTCAAGGGAATCAACAAAGTCCAAGAGGGTAGCATCTTTCAAAAAAAGAGGTGTGCAAGAACAAGGGGGCACAGTTTGAAGATAGAAGGGGGGCAGCTCAGAGGTAATTTAAGGAAGTATTTTTTCACAGAGAGAGTTGTGGATGCATGGAATGGCTCTCCAGAGGAGGTTGTGGAGTCAAAAACAGTGGTGGAATTCAAGCATGCATGGGACAGTCATAAGGCAATTCTATGGGGTGGGGGTAGGAAGAAGTAGGCTGTTGGTTAACTAGGATCTGCAGCTTATCCAGTAGGTAGGGAAATGGGCAGACTGGGTAGGCCAAGTGGTCCTTATCTGCCGTCAAAATCTATGTTTCTATGTTTCTATCATCACTCGCCTTAAAGAGTTGGGCTGGGCTCCACGCTCTGTTCAAACACTGTACTGATCTCAGCCTAAATTGTCCCAGTGACTGTCCTTATGTCACCCCTCCAGGCAATGGCCCAGAGGCCAACAGCCCAGAAGTGTCTTTGAGAAAGGCTACTTCCCAGGCCACAGGAGGTTCTGCCCCCAGAGCTCCCTGAACCTCCCAGGCCATGTTGCCTGTCCCTGGTTCCTCTGCCGGACTCCTTACTTGACCCCCCTTCCCCAGCCAAATCCTTGGGGGAGGCGGTGGGGGGTTGGTTCTCTCTCTACGGAGAGGGTTGGCATAGAATAACCTTGGATCAGTGGGTTCTGCAGTTCGTGGAACAGGGGCACACCCTAGAGTTTCTGGAAATTCCTCCGGACAATCCTCCAGTCCCCTCCCATTACCCTCAGGCCCATATGGCCCTTATCCAAGAAGAGATCCAAGCGCTCCTTATAAAACGGGCCATGGATCCTGTCCCACCAGCACAGCGATGGAAGGGATTGTACTCCTATTTCTTCTTGATCCCAAAGAGAACATGAGATCTATGTCCCATCCTGGACCTCAGCCACCTGAACCAGTACATAGAATAAAAGTGGTTCGGGATGGTCACTCTTCCCGGCTTTCTCCCCTTACTTATCTTCGCATCTTGGTTTTCCCTCCCTACAGAAAGTTCCTTCGCTTCTGCTTCCAAGGAAATTGCTACCAGTTTTGGTCTCTGCCGTTTGGCCCGTCAGCTCCACGAGTCTTTATAAAGTGCCTTGCAATAGTGGCAGCGGCCTTGAGGAGGGAAGGCCATTATTTCTTCCCTTACCTAGACTACTGGCTTCTGACAGCTCCTACCAAGGAGCAGTTGCTAAGATCCATGGAGGCCACTTTCACTCTGTTTCGGGATCTGGGGCAAAAAGGCTGTCTCCCCAAGTTCTCTCCTTGGCCTAGTCAAAGACTTCAGTACATCGGGGCAATCTTGGACGCTGTCCAAGACAAAGCCTTTCTTCCCCCAGACACGGAAGAACGCCTTCAGGCACAGGCTCAACTGGTCCTAAGTCTCTCTCAGTTCCCGCCAAAACTTTCCTAAGACTACTGGGACATATGGCAGTGGCCATTGCAGCTGTTCCCCTGGCCCGCCTGCATGTGAGGGTAGCCCAGTGGAATCTTCTGGTCCAGTGGGAGCAGCACACAGATGACTGGGATCTTCCTGTATCGGTGTCCAGCTCAGTGCAACAGATTATGATGTTGGGGTTGGCCCCCTTCACTCTAAAGGGGTCCTCTTCCTGTCAGAGTCACCTCGTCTGATCCTGACCACGGATGCATCTGGCCAGAGCTGGAGCACCCATCTGGCAGACCGTCAGACTTGGGGGACCTGGTCCCCATTAGAGCAGCATCTCCACATCAGTGTTTTTAGAAATGAGGGCGATCCTGTATGCTCTGCAGGCTTTTCAGACAAACCTGCTCCTGGGATCTCTTTTGATCCAGATGGACAATATGTGTCTGGTCTTTTACAAAAACCGGGTGGGGTGGGGGACACATTCGTACCCCCTCTGCAGAGAGGTGATGAGAATTTGGTATTGGGCCATAGAGCATCACTTGGACCGGACTGCTGTGCATGTTTCAGGCATTCAAAACACCTTGGCAGACAGCCTAAGCCGCTCTTGGTCCAAGGCACACAAGTGGAAACTTCTTCCCTCAGTGGTGAATATATCTTCGACAGGTGGGGAAGCCCGGAGCTGGACCTCTTTGTGTCCCCATCCAATGCAAAACTGCCCAGTTTCTGTCACTAGATCCAGAGCCTGGTGTTTTCTGGTGAGACACGTTGTCCCTCTCTTGGGCAGGGAGGTTTCTTTATGCCTTCCTTCCCTTTGCTGCAGAGGGTTCTTCTCAAGTTGCAGTCAGAAGGGGCAGAGATGATCTGATAGCCCATTACTGACTGCGCCAGATATGGTTCTCACCCCAGGAATATACCAATATTCCTAACTCTTATGCAGCATGCCTTTAAGCCAGATCTGCCCGAAGATAGAACGTTATGCTAATGATGCAATCATTGGCACGTGCGACTTTTTCAAATGCTGCCACCTATCAACTGCCTACATTCTACCCTCAGATTTCTTTCTCCGCCTGTCAAGACTAGACACTCGGAGGTCATCTCCTTGGGAAACTTTATAAAATACACAAGTTTTATTTTGTTTTCATTTGCTGCCCTTGACTTTTGTTTATAGTAAAACAGTTGGCTTATTTTAGTTAAATTACTAATTTTCACAGTTTGTAACGGTTCGGTATAACCGGTGGGGAACTTTTTTTTTTTTTTAGCCTTAGTGGATTTTTCTGCTTTAAAGCTCTTGTTTGAGATAATTTGTTTAAATTAATTTTTTCGTAACCGCGGTTATCGGTTACTGAACCGCTAATCCCGATTATTTTTTTCACGGTTCAGATTGGTTCTGAATCGACAGCAACCGATAAGTCTTAATTAATTGTGGTTGTAGTGTTGTGGGTTTTTTTTCTGGTATGACTGAAAAACCTAAGAAAAAGATCGGTGGACCCGGTTTCAATAATTGTACAGAGTGTGAAGTGTTTGCCAAGACAGATAAACACACTTCTTCTGTTTGCCTTGGTTGTGATCATTTAAAGACAGATTGTGAAATCTGTAAGACCTTTCCTGAAAAAATGCATGAAAAAGTTTGGAAAGGCTTAAAAAGAAATTGACTCCACTTAAGGGTCACTCTGGCTCTGACCAGCTGATACCCCCTGTGGCTGTTGGTGAAACTACAGGAGCCACACTTTGTACCCCATCATGGGTACAAAAAAGCCTGGTGAACCGGCTAACGCTGGTTCCCAAGAAAAAAACTATGAAAACTAAACACACTGAACCCCCTGCTGGTCAGCCTATGGGGGCTTCTGCTGTGTCTGTAACCATGCCTTCTCCTCTGGAAATTGTAGAGGCATTTAAAGTTTAACAAGCTTTGCAGGGTCTGCTACCTGTTGAACAGCAGTCTACAGCCCAGATCCTGGCTGAGTTTACCCAGTCCTCCCTGCATGAATGTGATGACTATGGGGAATATGAAGAGGAGGATGAGGGAGAACTGTAGAGACTGAAGTCTCTCCTGAGCAGGAGAGTGACTCTCCTCCTAACTCATCAGAGAATTACTCCTCTCATTTTTCTTTTGTCAGAAAAATGGTGAATGCACTGGATATCTCGACCACTGAGGTGATAGAGGATGAGGAGGAGGCAGAGTACTTAGAAATGATGAGGTTAACACCCACCAGAAAGCTATTGCTCCCAATAAATAAGTTTTTCAAAAGGGATGCAATAAAACTCCAAACACCTGGATCTGTTCCACCTTTGGATAAAAGGCTGGACAAAAAGTACCGGCTTGACAGGGATGGGTCTGAATTCTTATTTTCCCACCCTGACCACCAGGGGGTCGTACAAGATGCAGCTTGGGATAAGGCAAACGTTTCTTTTGCTTCTCACCCTCCAGAGAAGGATTCAAGGAAAATAGTATGGCCAAAAAGGGCTATTTGTCGGCTTCTTTTTCCATAACACAAGCTAATTTCCAGGCCTATGTGGCCCAGTACTAAAAATCCCTCTGGCAATCTGTCATGGCTATGGCAGATGAGGCTTCTAACCTTTCAGCAGACCTTACTGAAACTGCCAGATTTGGCTTGGAGGCTGCCAAAATATCAGTTCCAGATGGCAGCAGACAAGAATGACACTGCTGCTAGGTGGATGGCAAATACAGTTGCTCAGAGGAGGTTTGTCTGGTTAAGAGCCACAAAGCTTACTTGACACCCAAAACAAGGCTCTGGATTTCCCAGTCGAGGGTAACTCCCTCTTCGGAACTCACACAGAGGCCTACATGAAAAAAGTGGATGAATACAAGGTCACTCATAGAAGTAACTCTGCCAAAGAGAAGGCTTCCCCGTCCATAAGACCATTCGGAAGGGGGAGGCAGGCGCAGACAGTTTAACTCCAGGCCTTTTCATCAGGCCATGGCCGTACCCCAAGTGCAACAGTATCCTCAGCAAGGGTACTTCAGAAGCAGGGGCAGAAGGGGTTCCAGGCGTGGCTCTCATTTTCAGCCCCAGGCAAAGCAGGACCCATGATTCATCTTCCAAGGCTGCCTCCCCACTTCCGGTAAGGGGCAGATTAACTCACTATTTCCAGACTTGGAAACAGATCACCACAGACACGTGAGTCCTGGAAGTAGTGGGTCAGGGATTCTCTCTAAGCTTCAAATCCCTTCCCTCCTCGAGAACCAGAATGTTCAAACCAGCTTCCATTTTGGAAAGAAAGCTGTTGGAAAAGGAGGTTCGAAACCTATTGTTGGCAAAGGCAGTGAAAGCTGTGCCTCCACAGCAAAAGGGAAAGGGGTTTTATTCGAGATTTTTTCTAACAAAGAAAAATGGGGAGTGGTAGCCTATCCTAGACCTAAGGGTGCTAAAGCCAAGGTTCAAAATGGTAACCTCGTCACTGATTCTGCCAGCTGTCCAAAAAGGAGATTGGCTGGCATCCCTGGACCTAAAAGATGCTTATTTCCACATCCCTATAAGGAAATCTCACAGGAAAAACCTCAGGTTCAGACTCCCTTCACGTCATTACCAGTTTTTAACCCTGCCATTCGATCTCACTTCAGCTTCAAGAGTGTTCACAAAGTGCCTGGCAGTGGTGGTGGCACATCTTCGAAGGCAAGGTGTCTGTGTTCCCCTGTCTAGACGATTGGTAGGTTTTGGAAAAGTCACCACAACAGGTAAAGAAACATCTACAGCTCACTCAAGGACTCCTGGAGTCTCTGGGTTTTCTGGTAAATCTCAAAAAGTCAGTCCTAATCCTTGCACAAGTCCTGCAGTTCATAGGAGCAGAATTAAATACCCAGGAGGACAAAGCTTACCTACCCCTGGACAGAGTAAAAAGTATCCTGCAATTGGCAGGCTCCTTCAGCCTCAACAGACCAAAAACTGCAAGACAGTTTCTGCAGTTACTGGGCCATATGGCAGCTACCACTGGCACAGTTCTGGGTTCCAGATGAGACATTCAATTCCACTTAACAGCTCATTGGTGTTAAAAAAGGGATTTTCTTTCAAAGATGGTCCCAGCAACAAAAATGTTACTCTTGGCCCTTCAGTGGTGGAAAGAGGAAGCCCACCTCAGAGACGGATCCCTTTCCAAAAAGGCCCTCAGTCAGTGATTCTCACAACAGATGAATCACTTCTAGGGTGGGGTGCTTGCCTAGCGGATCACAGTACCCATGGCACTTGGTCAAGTGCAGAGTCGCTCCAGCACATTAACCTGCTGGAGCTCAGGGCGGTGTTCCTGGCACTGCAAGTCTTCACACCACTAATTCAGGGAAAGGTGGTACATGTCAGAACAGACAATACGACCACCATGAAGTACATAAACAAGCAGGGAGGAACAAGGTCGTATCCTCTCTGCACAGAAGCCATGTGAATTTGGACTCTGGCCTACTCGTAGGAGTCTCTCTTCAGGCCATTCATCTGCCAAGCAAGGACAATACCCTAGAAGATTCCTTGAGTTGAATCAACCAGGCCCATCACGAATGGACCTTAGACAGGTGCTGGAAGTGATTTTCAGAAGGTGGGATACCGCAGAGATGGATCTCTTCACATCCCATGAAAGTCATCACCTGCCACAGTACTGTTGCAGACCTCCAGCTATGGGAACAGTACCCCTGGATGCTCGGATTCTGGACTGGTGAGGGAGGTACCTGTATGCGTTCCCTCCATTCCCTGTGGTGTACAGGGTGCTACTGAATCTTGGGGCCCAGTCAGCCACAATGATCTTGGTTGCCCCAGACTGGGCCAGACAGCCATGGTATTCTCTGCTGCTCTCCATGTCTGTGGCCGAACCAGTACACTTTTCCCAGAGGCACAACCTGCTAACCTCCAGTCAGGGGAGACCCCTGTACCCGAACTTCAAGTCACTTGCTGATCTGCATCTCTCAGAAAGTTTCCTGGATATCTGAAGGGGGTACAGGAAACTTTCCACCAAGAAAACCTACGCCTCTAGATGGAAAACATTTTCTATCTGGTGCTCCACCAGGAATATACCACCAGCCCAGGCAGGGGTTCCAGCCATGCTGGACTGCCTTACTTATCTGCATTCATTGGACCTGCAGCCTTCTACGCTAAAAGTACATTTGGCTTCAGTGTCTGCTTACACTTCAGCTGGGAAGAATGTCTCTTTGGCATCAAATTCTATCTTTAAAAGGTTCTTTAAAGGTATGGCCCACATGCACACTCCTATCAGGGAACTGGTGCCAGTCTGTGATCTAAATATCCGTATTGCCAAACTTATGGGCCCCCCTTTTGAACCCTTGTCTTAAGCTACTTTGAAACATGTCGCATAGAAAACAGTTTTCCTAGTGACAATCACTTCTGCGAGAAGGATCAGTGAGCTCCAGGCTCTCTGTATTGAGCAGGACTTCATTTCATTCCACAGGGACAAAGTGGTCCTGTGAACTAACAGAACATTTCTTCCAAAGGTGGTCTCTGACTTTCATTTGAACCAGTCCATCACCTTACCTGTTTTCATTACTGAGCATTCATGCTCTGGTGAGTGCAGGCTGCACAGCATTGATGTCTAGAGAGCTCTTGGCTACTACATGACAGCCACAAAGTCCCATAGGCAGGAAAGGAAGCAACTGTTCTTGACCTGTGTGGATGTAGGAAAAGGAACTCCAGCATCTAAGAGGTCCATTTCTCGCTGGATAGTCTAGTGTATCCAGGTTTGCTATTCAGAAGTGGGGGAGGAGGCCCCAGCAGGGCTTAGAGCCCATTCCACAAGGGGTACAGCTGCTACCATAGCAGCTACCAGAGAGGCTCCTTTGGTAGACATTTGTAAAGCAGCTACCTGGAGAACAGTGCACACCTTTACCAAGCATTATAGCCTGGTTATGCAGGCTAGAGGTGATGTTGGGTTTGGCACAGCTGTCCTGCAGAGCCTGTTTCCAAAATGGGTCCTGTGCCCACCTCCAAAGGTACTGCTTCTAAGTCTGCATAAGAGTTAGGAATATTGGAATATTGCTGGTGTGAGAAGAAAAAAATTACTTAACCACAGTAATCTTGTTTCTTCCATGGAATACTCCCAGTATTCCTAGCTCTCCCACCCTGGCTCCCCTGCTAGAACCAGTGGCGTCTGCACTCCATGATGTAATACCAGGAGTATGTGTGCCACACTCTGGCTTTATATTTGGAACTGTGTTCAAAGGTGATTCTCCTCTTCAGGTGATTCTGACATTGGGGAATGTTTTTTTTAATGCATTTTCCTCCAGTTGGAGTTTTTTTATGAATGTTTTATTGGCATCATTATTATAGATAATTATTAAGCTCCTCTCGAGCCCTATCTTGTTAGGCATCCACAGAATCTGAGGGTAGAATGTAGGCAGTTAATAAGTGGCAGCATTTGAAAAAGTGGCAAGTGCCAATGATGCCATTATTAACATAACGTTCCATCTCCGGGCAGATCTGGCTAAAGGCATACTGCGAAGAGTTTGGAATATTGGAGTATCCCATGGAAGAAACAATATTACTGTGAGAAGTATTTTTTTATTTTCGCTCCTCGAGCAACTAGCAGTGGAGCTTCTGATTCCCATGCCCTTGTGCTCTGATCTGCTCTTCCGGTAGCAGGGCACCTTGGTCCATCCTGACCTCAAGTCTCTACATCTTCATGCATGGCTCCTGCCGACTTTGCAGTTGCCAGATTTGGGGTTTCTCCCCATGTGGCAGATGTCCTAGTGACGGCCAGGAAATCCTCCACTAGATCCACTTATGCTATGAAGTGGAAGTGGTTCTGCATATGGGCCACCACTTGTCACCTAGATCCCTTTACCTGTCTGGAGAATCTAGTTCTAGAGTACCTTCTTTCCCTTTTGGACTCGGGCCCGAGTTATTTGTTGATCAAGTGCATTTATCCGCTATCTCTGTGTACCTCGCAGCTATCTGAAGGCAAGACTCTTACCCAACTGTACCTCTCCCACACTTTCTTGCAGGGCATTCTGCATCTGAAATCTCTCATTGGGACCCTGTAACCCCCTGGGATTTGTTGTTCATTGTAGAGAAGCTTACTTTACCTCCCTTTGACCTACCGCATGCTGCGAGCTATGCTTTGTTGTCGAAAGCATTATTTTTAGTTGCTATTACTTCTGCTCGGAGGATTTCCAAGCGTCTGGCTCTGATGTGTAAAAAGCCGTATTTAGTTTTCCACAAGGACAGGGTGTCCTTTCGGACCAGTGTTAAGTTTCTTCCTGAAGTGGTGTCCGAGTTTACTCTGAGTCAAGACATGCACTTGCCTGTGTATTATCCAGAATATTCAATTCCAGGGGAGGCCTGACTGCATGCTCTGGATGTCCACCGGGTACTTCCATTATTTGAAATGCACCTGAGCGATCAGAAAGTCTGATAAGTTGTTTTTCATTTGCCCTGAGGAAAGGCCCTCCTGTTTCTAAACAGTGTCCAGATGGTTAGTTAATTGCATTGTTTATTGTTACCATAAATACGACGAGCCTTTACTGGGTCCAGTTAAAGGCCATTCTACCAGGGGAGTAGCTAGTTTGTTTGCCTCATTCAGAAATGTGTCCATTGCTTATGTTTGTGCAGCGACCACTTGGAGTTCTCTCCACACTTTCATTCAGCATTACAGTCTGGACATTGCATGTAGGTGCAGGGCAGGTTTTGGACTGGCTGTCCTACAGAACCTGCTTTCTTGAGAGCCTCACACTGACCTCTACCTCCTCCCAGCTGAGCCGGGTCAGCCCTTTCACTGCTTGGGAATCGGCTTTTATGGTGTAACCTGCTGCAAGATCCCTCTCGAAGTGAGATAGTATAGATCTGACTTCGAGGGTGGAATTCTTGCAGCAGGTGATGATACCATTAGGACTGAAGCCAGCAGGCGTCAGGACCCCACGGAAAACTTGTAGCTAGCAGTCTGAGGCAGAGGACTGCCCCCGATGTCAGGCGTGGTATATAGGGGCAGTCCTCTGGCGCCATCTAAGTTCTTTTCCTGCCGTCAACCTGTGTAGTTTGGCTCCTTGGATGCCTTCCTTAGCAGTCACCAGCCAACGAAAGACAGAAGTGTTTTCATTCTTAAACATTTTCAACCATCGCCTCGTGTATGTCGTCGCCCTCCTCACCACGGCGAAAATCAGTGTGTGCATGTGGCAAGCAGATCCTGGCCAAAGACGGCCACATGACCTGCCTCCTTTGCCTAGGCTCGATGCCGGTACACATTGCCAGAAGTTTAACCAGAAGACAGGTGCTGGGAGGGCCAAAGCATTCCAGACTTTCAAACAACATGAAGTCTTGCTATATTATGACAATTGCAGTTTGTCCCACCATTAGAACTGCCCCAGAGGTGAAATAGTTAAATTCCATGCCAGGCATGGAACTTGGAGCGCAAGCTCGATTAGAGAAGCTCTGTCTGTGTAATTTCAAACTGAAACTGTCAAATTCTTTACTCCGCCTCACTGAACAGTCGCTCCGTAGATTTCTCCTACTGCTCGGTTCATTTCTCGGTTTAAACAGTGTTTTCTCGGTTAAATTCAACCGCAAGTATTATTATTTTAACCGCAAACCGATCGGTTCAAACTCTGTCTGTGGTATTGTAAGTAATAGACAGGTTTATTTCTGTGTGGAACTTGTAAATGTTTATCGGTTCGGTTTGAACCGATCAGGTTGTTTTAAAACTTTAAAAATCAAGCATTTAAAAGCTTTTAGAGTGTGGTTCCCGGTTCTTATCGGTTCTAAAAAAACGGATTTCATTACTGTTTTTCCACGACCCGTGACACGGTTGGGAACCGATAAGGGTGTCTTGCCTGGCACTGCTGTTAAAAGGGCAAGTTTTTGGTTAGGCTGGCATTATGTCTGAGAAACCCAAAAGAAAAACCGGGCCCACTGGGTTTCAACACTGTGGTGTCTGTGGGAAAGCCTTTGCCAAGGCTGACCCACACACCACATGTGTATATTGTCTGGGGTTTGACCACCTCAATTCAGACTGCCAGATTTGTAAGAATTTCCCTGCAGCCACCCTGAATAAAAGAGTTGGCAGGCTCAGGGAACGAGAGGCCAAAAAGTCCGCTGACCCGGATGGCCAGCCTAGTTCGGTGCCAGCCGAACCGGAGGGAGTGCCCTCTGACCAGGGCGAGACTTCCTCGGGCAAACGTAAAGCTGACTCTGAGGAGCCAGTTCCAGCAAAGAAAACTAGGAAATCAGCAGGTGTGGAGTCTAAAATTCCTTCTCCAACTGCTGCAGAGATAGCAAGAGCTATACAAATTGTCCAGTCACTTTCTCGGTTCCGTCCGAACCGCCACTGTCTGGTAAAGAAAGTTGTCTGCCGGTTCACCGGGTTCAGGAATATGATTTAAAGAGTTTTACAAACCAGAGGAGGGAGGATGATTATGAACAGTATGAATGTGACTTTTGAGAATCTGGGTGTGCCCATTGAACCGGACATCTCCCCAGACAGACCTTTAGAATCTCCCTACGCTTTCTGAGTCCCCTTCTCACTTTGTTTTATAAAAAGGTGGCTGAAACCCTCCAGCTCCCATTGGAGGAAGCTGTGGATGAACAAGAGGAACCTGATTTTGTAGAAATGATGGATATCCCAGAGTCTAGGAGATTGTTTATCCTTACATAAGTCATTTAGGAAACAAACAATAAAATTTTAAAAGCTCCTAATTCTGTGCCTCCTGTGGACAAGAAGATGGACAGGAGGTACACTTTGTCAGGTCCTGATACAGAATTCCTGTCACAGCAATGCAGTCATGTTGGAGTAGTTCAGGCTGCAGCCTGTGATAAGGCTAATATTCCCTTGGCTTCACATCCTCCTGACAAGGACTCCAGGAAGATTGATGCCGTGGCTAAAAAACAATACATGGCAGCATCCTTGGGACTCAGGCAGGCAAATTACATGGCTTATGTGGCAAGATACCAAAAATCTAGATGGGACACTGTCATGGCTTTGGCCAAACAGGCCCCTGGCCAGCTTGCTAAGGAGCTGGAACAGATGGCTGCTGATGGTATTGAGGCATCCAAGGTGCAGTTCCATGCTGCTGTGGATTTTAATGATGTATCCTCTAAAGTCATGGCTACATCTGTGGCTTTTCGTAGGTTGGCTTGGCTCAGGTGTACTTAGCTTGTCACAGGATACCCAGACTAAGGCTATGGATTTTCCTGTGGTAGGAAATTCTCTGTTTGGGGAGCAGACAGAGAATTATATGAAGAAATGGATGAATATAGGACAGCCTATAAGATTGCTCAGGCCAGGCGGCAAGCCACTCCTCAGAGGCAGACCCCAGGGGTGAGGTGAGCCTTTTACCAAACCCAGGCCTCCTGCTTATGCTCAGAGGGGTTCTTCAGAGGAGAGGCAGACGGGTGCAAGCAGGCCTGCTCCCACCCCTCAGCCTAAAGCCCTGCCAAACAGGCACCCTGATGAGGTGCCCAGGGCCGATTCTCCATTACCTGTAGGGGTGGCTTACGTTGCTCAGAACTGGGAGTCTCTAACATCAGACAAGTGGGTCCTGAAGTAGTAACGGGTCTGGTTCTCAGCTTCAAAAATTTCCAAAGATGAGAATCAGATCTTTTCACTTGCAAACCCTCTAGAGACCTTTGCCTTAGAAACAGAAGTCTCAACCTCCTGGCTCTCAGAGCTGTAGAAAGGGTTTCTCCCCTACACCAGGGCAAGGGTCTGTACTCCAGGTACTTCCTTACCCCAAAAAAGACAGGAGAATGGCGGCCCATCTTGGACCTAAGATATCTAAACATGCACCTTTTGAAACCAAAATTCGAAATGGTGACTCTGGCAATGATTTTACCTTCTCTAAGGCCAGGGGACTGGCTAGCTTCCCTGGACCTCAAGGATGCCTATTTCCATTTTCTCATCAGAAGCTCCCACCGAAGTACCTCAGATTCGAACTGCCCTCAGGCCATTACCAGTTCAGAGCAATGCCCTCTTCGCCTTACCTCTCTGCCCCAAGGGTATTCACAAATGTCTAGCAGTAGCAGTTGCTCATTTAAGAAGGCAAAGATTGCCATCTTTCCCTACCTAGACGACTGGCTCATTGTAGGTCAGTCTCAGACCAGGTCAAATCACACCTGCAAGTTACCCAGCAGCTGCCCACCTCTCTGGGTTTTCTTCTCAACCTTCCAAAGTCGTTCTGGAACCTGTTCAGGTACTCACCTTTATAGGTGCAAGGTGGACACAAAACAGGCCAGAGCCTTCCTGCCCCTAGAAAGGGTAAAGAACCTAGTGGCCTGGCCGCCTCCTTCACCCTGCAGGTCTCGACCAGCAAGGCACTTCTTACAGCTACTAGGACACATGGTTGCTTCCACAGCTGTAGTGCAAGGGAGGTTTCAGATGAGGGACATTCAGTTTCATTTGAGAGCCTTCTGATCCCAAAGGAAAGATCCCTTTCCAAGTTGATCCCAGTGACCAACCCTGATCCAGGCCCTTCAGTGGTGGCAGGATCAGAGCATTTGAGACTAGGGTCCCTCTCATCCCCTATCTCACTCCTTGACCCTACTACAGATGCGCCCTTTCTGGGTTGGGAGCTCACATGGGCGACCTCTCCACCCAGGAGTGTGGTCTCTCAAGAATCTCTGCTCCACATCAATTTGCTGGAACTCAGAGCTGTTTTTCTAGCACTTCAGGTGTTTTCTGCATCTGTTCAGAACAAAGTGGTACAAGTCAGAACAGACAACACCACTACAATGTGGTACATCAACAAACAGGGGGCACTCTGTCTTCGGCCTTGTGCACCGAGGCAATGAAGTTGTGGTCTCTGGCTTATTCCTGAACACTTCCCTCATAGCAGTTCACCTCCCAGGAAAGGACAATGTCCTGGCAGATGCTCTCAGCAGGATTTCCCAGGGCCATCACAATGGTCTCTGGATCCCAAGTACTGGGATAGTTTTTGCCAGATGGGGCACCCCTCAGATAGATCTTTTCGCAGCCCCAGACAATCACCAACTTCCACTGTTTTGTTGCAGGCCCCCGGTGATGGGCTCAGTCCCCCTGGATGCCTTTCTCCTAGATTGGGAAGAGAAGTTTCTATACGCCTTTCCCCCCTTCCCTCTCCTATTCAAGGTGCTAGTCAAAATCAGATCCCAGCCTTGCAGGATGATTCTGATTGCACCAGATTGGGCCAGGCAGCCCTGGTACCCACTCCTTCTGTCTTTAGCAGTCCATCTTCCCCTGTGTCTCCCCAGGAATCACAACCTGTTAACCTGTGCCCAGGGGAGAGCTTGGTATCCGAATCTCAAATTCCTCAACCTCAAGGCCTGGCTCTTGAGGAGTTAGAATTTGCTGACCTACACCTTTCTCAAGGTGTTCTTGAAATCCTGAAGGCTTCTAGGAAGCCTCCCACTAGGGCTACTTATAACTCTAAATGGAAAAGGTTTTCCATCTGGTGTTCTGGAAACATATTTCCTGGAATCTGCTGACTTGCCCATTGTTTTGGACTATATGGTCCATCTTAATTCTTTGGGTCTGAGACCAGCTACCCTGAAAGTACATTTGGCAGCTGTCTCTGCCTTTATTTCAACAGAAGCCCTCCTCTCTTCCGCTCACCCTGTGTTTCCAAGTTTTTAAAGGATTACTTCATACTAATCCACCTTTCAGGACCCGGCCCTGCCTGGGATCTTAATGTTTGCATTGCACCAGTTGATGCAACCCCTTGAACCTCTGTCTTCTGCAGAGCTTAAGTACTTGACTTGGAAACTGTTTTCCTAGTAGCTATCACTTCTGCCAGGCGATAAGTGAGTTACAAGCTTTGTCAGTAGAGACTGACTTAATTTCCTTCCACAGGGATAAGGTAGTCCTTAGGACTAACAGGAAGTTTTGCCTAAGGTAGTTTCAGATTTCCATCTTAATCAATCTATCTCCTTCCAGTGTTCTTCACTGACCATTCCTCCTCTGGTGAGAGGAGGTTGCACAGTTTAGATGTTAAGAGGCGAGGTTACTATATATAGAGCGACTAAGGGTCACAGGTCCTAATCCTCCCAACTTTTTCTCACTTATGGTGAGGTTGGGAAAGGAAACCTGCCACTAAGAGATCCATTGCCAGGTGGATTGTCTCTTGTATCCAATTTTGTTATCAAAACTGGGAAAGTTCCCCTTCAGGCCTGAGGGCTCACTCTACCAGAGGTACACTGCTGGTCTCTAGCTGCTGCCAGAGACATCCCTATCTTAGAGATATGTCAAGCAGCTACTTGGAAAACGGCACACACTTTCACCAAGCATTACTCCCTGGATGTCCAGGCCAGGAGGGATGCTAGGTTTGGCACAGCCGTGCTTCAGAGCCTATTCCCTAAGTAGGTTCTGTCCCTCCTCCATGGAGGTACTGCTGTGTAGTCTGCAATTGTCATAATATAGCAAGACTTCATGTTGTTTGAAGAAAAAATTACTCACCTTAGTAATGTTGTTTCTTCTAATGGAGTCTTGCTATATTATGACCTCCCTCCAGCCTGCCCCTCTCAGAACTTCTACTTGGGTATGGGGTGGGCTGTCCAGTGTGGGCACTTGTTTATGCCCATTTTATGTTTTTTCCACACCCTTTTTTCTTGGGGGTTTTTGGGGTGTTGTGTTTTGTTTTACCTTTTCTTATCTTATCTTATTTTCTGGCCCCTGACTTGAGTCTTTGTGTTGGGACCAGGAATATGTGTTAATATTTGGTAGCCAGTTGATATCAGAGGTCATAGCTTCCACACAGAACCTTAATGAGTTTTGTCAAGAAGATCTGACAGTTTCAGTTTGAAATTACACAGACAGAGCTTCTCTAACCAAGCTCAAGGCCCAAGTTCCATGCCTGGCATGGAATTTAACTTTTTCACCTCCGGGGCAGTTCTAATGGTGGGACAAACTGCAATTGTCATAATATAGCAAGACTCCATTAGAAGAAACAACATTACTAAGGTGAGTAATTTTTTCTTTCTGCTCGAGAAAAAGCTTGAGGCCATGCAGCGAGGATCAGGAGCCAGCTCGTCCTCTTCCGCCAGTGATTCCCACCGAAAGAGATGTCATCAGGGGGGGAAGCATCACCACAGGGATGAGGACTGGGCCAGGTGTGAGTCCCACCCTAAGTAGCCAGCCAAGCAGGCCTAGTCTTCCTCGACCTCCAGGCGGAGGTCTGGTTCGGTTCCAGCCAGTCGTCCGAACCTTCCCATATGTCTTAAGTCTGCTACCGTCTATTCTCGTGGCAAACGTTGAGAGTAGGCCACGTCCGGACACCACACTTCCCTGGGCCCCTTCGACCCAGGAAAGCTTGTCTGAGGCTCAGGACAGGCCTGGTTCTTCGGACAAACACAAGCGTTCAGAAGAACCCTCAGGCAGGAGGCCACCTGGGCTCAGACACCTCCCCCTCCTCCAGCTAAGGTGTGCCCACCTCCAGATCAGCGCAAGCCTAGCCGATCGCCTACTCCGTCCTGCTCCCTGACACGGGGTGGTTGCCGGATGAAGACCAGCCATCCGCCCCCTCCAAGGGACCGGATGCCTGACAGGGCCACACTGGACGCCGGACCACAAGATGAAGGCACTACCAGTAGTCAGCCCACTGATGCCGGGATCCCGGACTCAACACCTGCCCCCAGGGAACATGAGCTTCAGACGCGCACGCCTATAGAACCCGGCGCCCGGCCTCAAACCCGCACCGGCCCCCGCGTCATCCCAGTAGCAGACATCGGAGTTTCTTTACTACCTGGTGGAATACAGTAAAAGGGGATCTCCTGTATAGACCACCTGACACTGTCCCTACTCCATCATCTATGGGTCCCCCTCCCACCCCAGGGCCTGGGGGAGGTGAGGGTGAGCACCTATGTCCTGACCGTAAGGGAAGAGAAGGAAGCACCCTTTGTCTCTCTTTCTTCCCCTCCTGTCACATCCTTCTCGGATGAGGGTGACGTTGAATCAGAGCCTTACTCAGATGGGGAATTTTGTCCTCCCTCTCCGGGACCTAAAGATTCTCCACGGTCCCCCAATGTCTTTTTGGACATCATGAGGCACATCCAGAGCACAAGCGCCTGGCCAGGTTTCTTGGAGAGAAGGAACCCAAACCTTTGGTTATTCTTCCATTCGTGGAACCATTCTAGGACATGACCCGCCTGACCTGGTGTACCCCGTCCTCCATACCCACAATCCCTTGAAAGGTGGACAGACTTTATAAGCCTCCGAGGTCCGAACCATTTATAGCCGAACAGCCGAAGGCCAACTCTTTGGTCCTCATGGCTGCTCGCAGCAGAGGTTCCTAGCCAAAACATTTGAGTTCCCAATCTCCGGACCCAGTCTCTAAAATGTTAGATGGTTGAGGCCGAGAAGCCTCCTCCTCAGCCAGTGGAGCCATCAGATCCTTGAACTTCATGGCCCACATGATTACCTATCAACAGTCGCTGTGGCAGAAGACAATGGACCTAGTCAACTCTATGCCAGACTCTGATTCGAGGCAGGAAGTATTGGCGTCTGCCCAGTTGGGATTAGACGTCGACAAACACGTCCTGAGGTGTTGTTATGACGTCATAGATATGGCCTCCAGAGCAGCCGCCTCGGGGGGTGGGGGGGTCTGCATAAGGCGGCAGTCATGATTTAGGCTCATGGGTTTCCAGCCGGACTTACAGGAGTCTGTCCTGGATTTCCCCTTTCAGGGTCCCATTTTGTTCGGCCTGGAATTTGGAGATGATCAAGCAACTCCAGGAGTTGGGGAAAGCGGTGGCCGATGTGCACTGTATGTATAAATCCCAGTTTCAGGAACCCCGCTGATGCCCTTTTCGTAAAAGACAAGGGCAGGGACAGGGGAGCAAACAGTCCCACGGTAAGGGGTTCAAGAGGCAGAGTCACCCTGCCCCTCAAGGTTCCCAGGGTCCCAAGCAGTCCAAAACTCTTAGGGCCCCACCATCCCCTCAGCTTGACTCCCTCTGCCCCCTGCTCCCCCAGGGACAGGCAGAACGAGAAGGTAGGACAGTTTGCGCTTTATCCACTCGAATGGTCCAGGGGGCTACTGTGCCCTTTCGGGCTGTTTCCTCTCGAGCAAACTGCATTCTGCAGTTTGATAACCTGCCTATGGTGAAGCTGCCTGAAACTCATCCTCCAAGCAAGGTACGGGTTGGAGCTCTGAATTTTGGCATCTACCCCGGAGGAATCTCACTTGCTCTTGTTTGCCAGTGTTCCTCACACTATGTGCAGCAATCTAGAAGTCCTCTAGAAACTGCTGCCAAGAAATTAATACTAGGACTGATTTCTGCTTGAAATGTTTTGATTTCTCACTTTAAGTAATGTTTGTCTGATGTAGAGATTTCTTTAGAGTTGATTTGAGTTTTGAGAGAGGTTCCCATTTGCAGTTTATACTGATCTGCCACTAGAGGCATCTTATTTTTTCTGTTAATCCTCCAACCCACTTGTCCAACTTACCTCTGCCTTCTTCCTGTTCTAATCACTGTTATCCCCTTCCTTGTTTCTCAATTTTAGCATATTGTACTCTGAAGGAAAAAAAAAAACACACACACAAAACCCACTGGTATAATTAACCTTGCACTGTGCTTGGGACCTTGCATGTGCCCTTACTGCTGCACTCCTTGGTATCATGTCTCTTATAACAGTTCTATTTCCTAGAGGCATTATATTGCTCTAGCTATTGACCCTATCTGACCTTGCCTGTGATAAGTTTCTAACATCTACCTCTCCAACATTGGATAGTAATCATTTATATGTTTATAGTACTATCACCTTATCCCAATGCTTTGACTCTCTTACTGTGCCATGGAACCTGCATTCCCCTGATGACTGGGGGTTGCCATTTCATTGCCCTAGCTGGCTACCCCCTTTGGCACTCCTCCCTGGGATCTTCAACTTACAAGCCAACTGTAAAGTACGATCAACTCAGAGGAAGCTTCACAGACTTAGCAACAAGCAGTTAAAGGAATATTTGTGTAGACTGGCCTTACTGTTGCTGCTGCTGTCTGGTAATATTCACCCCAACCATGGCCCTCCACAACTTGTGGCATACCCACTTAAAATTGGCTCACTTAATATATGCAGCCTCCTCCCCAAAATGGACGTACTGAATACATGGATCTTACAACATACCCCAGACATCCTCTCAGTCGTAGAAACATGGCTTTCTCCAAAAGTAACGGATGCTTCAGTTTCCATCCCAGGCTACAGTCTTTAGACAGGATCGTCTCTTCAAGCTTGGGGGCAGTTGTGCGATCTACCTCCGAAACAATCTTCAAGGTCGACTCGTCCTAATTCTGCCCAAAACTGATGACCATATGCAAGCCCTTGCCATAAAAATGCTTCTGTGTGCACACAATAAAACCCTTACTGTGTTTTCAGTCTGTATTCCTCCCAGACAGACGGTCTCCTGGTGTGTTTTGGCTCTCTGAGTCTTAATTAGGAAATTATCATGTTAGGAGATTTCAGTATCAGTTGGTTTTCTCCTGACACAAGCCCGTTCAAAGATGCAGTTTCAGCAGTTCACCTCACCCAGCTAGTCGAGTCCCCCACTAGAATCTGCTATAAAACTGGGACAAGTACCTTACTGGACTGGGTGCTGTCTAACCACCCTGATCATATATCGGACACAACCGTACTCCCAGATGCCTTCAGTGAGCACTCCCCAGTCTTGTTTTATTGGGCGAACAAATTCTCCTAACCACCGCTAGAACAGTTACCACCAGGGAACTCATCTGTGGGCATCTTAAATCACTAAAAGCTGACCTGTGTAATCAGGACTGGTTAATGGTTTACACAACTAACAACGTTGACATTGCCCTCGACTTATACATTCTTCAGTTCAGTGCTATATGTGATAGGCACGCCCCCATAAAAAGCATAAAATCAAAGGCCACTGTAATCCCTAGTTTTTTCCAGACCTCCTTGAGCTTCTGAATGCCAGGGACCACCTATGGCACAGGTCTAGGTCCCTGTGTAATCAGGCCAACATCCAGAGGTACAAAGTGGCCAGAAACAACTGCACAAGGGCTATTTGTGCAGCTAAAAATCAGTATTATAAGAAAGTGCGCTCTCTGACTTGGAATGATGGCAGAACATTTTGGACTAACCTTAGAAGTCACTGGGAGAGACCTCGGATCTATTCCTGCCCTACTTAACATTGATGGTGTACCCTCACTCGACCCCAGACTTATTGCTAACACTTTTAATAATGCCTTCCTGGACCTGAGTGGTGTCCTGCCACCTGGCTACTTTTTTCACCCCCTCACAAGTAACTACGCTGGGAAAGAGACTTGGCACCCATCTCATCCTCCTTTCTACTTCAAAACCCTCTCAGTCCATGAAGCCAGGAATTACCTACTCAAGGTATTAGGGAACTCGAGATTTAGTGGTGGCACCCTGGATCTTAAGTTTGTAGCCCTCACGCTGGATGTCACCTCTAACACATAATTAACATGTCACTTAGTTACGCTCAGTTCCCTCAGAAATGGAAATCTGCCACTGTGACACCAGGTCATAAGTTTGGGGATCACACAATTACTGAGAACTACAAGCCTATCTCTATCCTGTCCCCACTCTTGAAAGCTCTTGATCAGTGGCTGACCAATTGATTGAATACTTAGAAAAATATCAGCTACAATGCCCACAGCAGCATGGGTTCAGAAGTGGTCATAGTACCACTACCGCCCTTCTGGAGTTCACAGGTTTTATTCACCACACCTTGGATCAAGGACATCTGGTTGGTGCTGCTTTCATTGATTTAAGCAAAGCTTTCGACACAGTGAATCATGCCGTCCTGGTCGAACAGCTTACCACCATTGGCCTAGCTCGTGACAGTGTAGCATGGTTTGAAAGTTACCTGTACAACCATACACAGCAGGTGAAGATTGATAACACCTTCTCGGATAGCAGACCTGTCCTATCTGGAGTTCTTCATGGGTCCATCTTGGGCCCTCTTTTATTTAGCATTTTTCTCAACAACCTTCCTTACTCATGTCAGGGCCACATCCTTTTATATGCTGACACTGCTGTCTTGTTCACCAGTGATCCAGACCCTAAGGTTCTTTAATCCAGGCTACAGAGTAATTTCATAGTCATAGAAAGATGGTTCCATAAGCACAAGTTAATGAATTACAACAAAGTTAAAACTATGCTGTTCTCCAGCTCCCAAAATAGGCACAGAACTTGCCCTCTTTCTATCACCAACGAAGAGGGCTCTCCCTTGGAGCTATTTCAGCTGTTTAAATATCTGGGGATTACTACTGACAGTACGATGACCTATGTCCATGACATTGATAACATTGGTAAGGCTGTTAACACCCGCATTGGGCTACTTTATAGGCATAAGCAGTGTTTGACCCCAGAGGCTCTTAGCCTGGCCATTCAAAGCTCTCTTGTCTCGCTTATTGGTTACGGCTTACCAACCTATGGATCAGCTACTGAAACGACATTTCGCCGAAGCATAGTTGCACTCAACAAAGCATGCCGGCTCAGCCTGTCTGTCCCATACCTGCAGCATGTACGCTCAGGCTAACTGGCTCCAATACAAAAGTAGACTCATGTACCAAAGAGGTTTACTGTCCAAAAATGTAAACTTGGGCAAAATGCCCCCAGGAGTGCAAAAGCTTATTGCCCCCACTATCAACCGTCGTTGCACCAGCAGCTCTACTAGCCAGATTTTTAATATACCCCGCTGCCGCACCTCTCTGGGACAAAGGTCCTTTGCCTACCGTGCCCCACTATGGATGAACTCACTGCACCATGACATCACTTCAGCATCCACCTTGGGCTCCTTCAAGGTTAAAGTTAAGCAACAGCTAGTTGCTGATGCCAGTTGTGGCTGCTTCCAATAACCTTCCTTCTTGTGACCAGCACTTATTCTAACCTTATGCTATCCTGACCTTATGCATACCTGTTCTCAGCATGTAAATAACTGTTCTAAGTTGCTAATCGTTCTCCTTTACATTTCCTCTTGATCCCTTCCACTCTCCCCTCACCCCTCTGTGGCTTCCCCCATCTCCACCCCCCCCCCCGTTATATCTCCTGAACTCCCTTGCTCACTTTAAAATGCTTTGACCCATACCTTCTCACTTCTGACGAAGGCCCTGGGCTGATGCCATCTCTTACCTTGTTGATTTGTAGATATTAGGCACAGTCTGTTCTCGTTTTCCTGTAAAGGGTCGTTTCATAAGACCCCACCCCCTCAAATATGACCCATTGAATTCCAGGTTTTAATCAAATATGCACCATGGCATACATTGTACAATGCCACATGTATTGGAACTTCTCTAGTTATACATTCTTGTGATGTCTTGTATAATTCCTTGTTTTGTTTGTTCTCCATCTCATACTTTAGCAATATGTATTGTTCGTCTGCCGTGGAACCTATGAAATGACCTTGTTCTCAAAGGTGTTATCCGAAATTTCGGAAAATAAATAAATAGTATCACGGTGGACTAATGGGTGCTGGACACCATTCGAAAAGGGTACGCAATAGAGTTAATCTCTATCCCGCCGGACAACTGCCCCCCCCCCCCAACTCCAGCCTGTTGTCCTCCAGCACACAGTCTCCTTCTAGAAGCGGAGATCCAATAGCTCCTAGAGAAAAGAGCCATCCAAAGGGTCCGACAGGCCCAGAAGGGAAAGTTATTACTCCCGCTTCTTCCTTGTCCCGAAGAAAACTGGAGACCTTCGTCCCATTCTGGATTTGTCAGCTCAATCTCTTGGTAAAATACCAGAGATTCTGGATGGTCACTCTGGCAGGGCTCTTCCCCTTGCTCCGTCAAGCGGACTGGCTGTGCTCCCTAGATATGCAAGACGCCTACATGCATATCAAAGTCCTGAAGTCTCTCTGAAGGTTTCTGCGCTTCAGCTTCCAGGATGAGCACTACCAATTCAGGGTACTCCCCTTCGGCCTTTCATCTGCTCCCAGGATCTTCAACAAGTGTCTAGTGGTGGTAGCGGCGGCCCTCCGAAGGAGAGACCTCTTTGTCTACCCTTATCTGAACGATTGGCTCCTCTTCGCTCAGAGGAGGAACTTCTGATCTCATTACGAGAGACACGGGATCTATTTTCCTCACTGGGGATCACAGTAAACTGGCCAAAATCGCATCCTTGGCCGACACAAAGGCTGCAATTCATAGGGGCTATTCTGCACACCCAGCAGGGGAGAGCTTTCCTGTCCCCAGACAGAGCAGACTGCCTTCAGGCTCCAGAAGGTCTCCTCTTCCCCTGCCTGGGTTGTTCTCCAACTCCTAGGCCATATGGCAGCTGCCATAGCCACAGTACCATTAGCCAGACTGCAGATGCGGACCCTCCAATGGCATCTCAGGGTCCAGTGGGACCAGTCTGTGGACGATATGGATCTTCGAATCTGGATTTCTCGTGCGGTACACTGCTTTCTCAAATGGTGGCTCTGTCACGACAGTCTAGTGGGAAGGGTCCCATTCCGGAGCCCCACCCCTCTTCAGACTTTAACCACAGATACCTCTCTGTCCGGTTGGGGGGGCTCATTTAGGGGATCACAGGACCCCGGGGGGGGTCTTGGTCTGCATAGAGAGCTCTCTGCATATTAAATGTTCTGGAAATGAGAGCCGTGTCGAATGCGCTTTTCGCTTTCAGATACCAATTCTCAACAGGTCCTCTCCTGGTGCAGACAGACAACACACCAGTGGTCTTCTACATCAACACGCAAGGGGGACTCATTCGTACCCCCTTTGCAGAGAGGCCACGAGAGTGTGGGATTGGGCAGTAGAACACCGACTGGATCTCATCACAGTTCATCTGCCAGGGGTCCAGAATGTTCTCGCATACAGTCTCCACTGCTCTACCTCTCTGAATCACGAGTGGGAATTGCTCCAAGAAGTCGCAGATGACCTGTTTGGTCGCTGGGGCCATCCAGAGTTGGACCTCTCTGCATCCCTGTGCAATGCCAAACTTCAGCATGTTTGCACGCTCGCTCCAGGGGCTGCTGTTTCCTGGCAGGATGCATTGTCCCTCTCTTGGACAGGGAAGTTCCTGTATGCCTTCCCTCCTTTTCCCCTTGTTCAGAGAGTACTGCTCAAGTTGCAGTCAGAGGGGGCCAGAATGATTCTGGTGGCCCCTCTATGGCCCCGCTAGATCTGGTATCCGTTGCTCCAGCAACTGTCTCTGGAACCTCCAATACAGTTGCCACTCTCCACCCACTTGCTCTCTTTCAAGAGCAGGGGACACTCATGCATCCTGCTCTTCACCTGCATGCATGGCTCCTGCAATCCTAGTGGAAGAGAGGCTAGGAGTGTCAAGCAGGTTGGCTGAGATCTTGGTTGCAGCGAGGAAGCCTTCCACCAGGGCCTCCTACGCTCTGAAATGGAAACGCTTCTGTCTTTGGGCTACAACCCATGTCGTAGATCCCCTTGGTTATCCGGCCAGGCATGTGCTAGAATATCTCCATCACCTTCTGGACTTAGGACTGAGCTATTCGTCCATTAAAGTGCACATGTGTGTGGCTTCCGCATATCATGATCCCTTCGGAGATAGAACACTGGCACAGCTCAATGTCTGTAAGACATTCCTATGAGGGGTCTTGTATATCAGACCTCCCAGGAGAGATATTGTTCCTCTTTGGGATTTATTTTTCGTCCTGGAGAAACTCGCTGTCCCTCCCTTCGAGCCAGCAGCTTCCTGTTAGCTGTGCTTCCTCTCATGAAAGGCCCTCCTTTTGGTAGCTATCACCTCTGCTTGAAGGGTTTCCGAGCTCCAGGCCCTGATGTGTAAGGAATCTTGCATAGTTTTCCACAGGGACAGGGTGACTCTGCGCACAGACCCTAAGTTCTTGCTGAAAGTGGTGTCCATGCTGACTCTTAATCAGGACATTAACCTTCTGGTTTATTATCCGGAATTCGTCAGTCAAGGTGAAGCGCTGTTGCATACCTTGGACGTTCAGAGGATTTTGAGGCATTCCCTCCACAGGACCTGCTCCTCCAGACAGTTGGACCAGTTGTTCGTCTCATTAGCCAAGTGAATGCTAGATGCTCCTGTTTCCAAACAGTCACTAGCCCATTGGCTGGTGCAGTGTATTACTTTCTGCTACCAGTATCATAACAAACCACTTCCGGGAACAGTCAGGGGCCACTCTGACAGAGCAGTGGCCTCTTCCACAGATATTTGTGCTGCAGCTACATGGAGTTCACTCCACACTTTCATCAGGCATTACAGCCAGGACATCGCATCCAGAAGGAGAGCAGGTTTCAGACTTGCAGTCCTGCAGGGCCTACTTTCTTAAGTGCCTTTCATCAGCTTCAGCTGTTTTTCGGCATATCTCCCTATCACCCTCTCAGACCTGGGCCTATCCTTGGGTACTACTTGGGACTCAGTCCTAATGGTATTACTTGCTGCAAGAGCTCCACCCTCAAAGTCGGATAGTACAGTTACGTAAGAACTTACCATAACAGTAGATCTTCGAGAGGAGCTCTTGCAGCAGGTGGCTTTCCTGCCCTCCATCCTCCAAGATTGTAATTTTGTTTTTATGTCACCAGAACATGGTGGGGACTTCCTGCTCGTTTCTCCAGTTTGGTTTCTAGCTGGGTCTCTGTTGGAGGAACTGAGATAGTGCCAGGGGACTGCTCCTATATGCCACGTCGGGCGCAGCCGCCGACGGGGCGGTCCCCTGCCTCAGACTGTTGGCTACAAGTTTTCCGGTGTTCTGACACCACGGGTTTCGGTTCTATCATTACTTATTGCAAGAGCTCCTCTCGAAGATCTACTGTTACGGTAAGTTATTACGTAACTGTACTTTATGTAAGAACTCACCGTAACAGTAGATCTTCAAGAGGAGCTCTTGCAGCGGGTGCTGCTTTCCTCCCTTTATCCTCCTGGTGACTGCTTCTCCATCACTGTTATCTTTTCCTTGGTTTCAGAGGAACACCTCGGTTCTCCACTCACTGTGCTTGCTGGGGTCTCTGGAGGGAGAACTGAGGTGGTGCTGGGGGACTGCCCCTTTTATACCATAGGCGGACATCGTGGGCTGGCCGACGTCCAGCAGTGTTCTTACCTGGACGTTTGACTGCTCAAGACACAGTCCAGGGATCCACTGCTTTGGATGTTAGAATGAGCACTGCAGCTGTTCCTCACCCTGTGCATTACGGTCAGTTGGCACATGCCAGCAGTACATCTGGGCAGTTCCGGACAGGGCTCAAGATTAAGTGTTCCTGGTTCAGGACAGAGTGGACCGCTTGATTGCCCAGGCTCAGCTGGTCTGTAACAGCAGGTATGTCTGGGCAGAACCTTCTTGAGGTTCTTGGGCATGCTGGCTGGTAGCAGTTGTCACAGTTCCTCTAGCTTGGCAGCACATGTGGATTCCTCAGTGTACATTAAGGGTCGGTGCACTGACTATCTAGAACATGTTCTAGTCTCCCCACCAGTCAAAAAAAGTACCGTTTTGGTGATGTGGAACCTAACTGGTTGAGAGGGGTCCCTTTCCTCATTCTTCTCAGCGTGTTCTTACAACAGATGCTTTTGGGGGGGGGGGGCACACACTCATCTGGTGCCCCATCGGACACAAGGGACGTGGTCCAGAGTGAAGGCTGCCTTTCTCGTCAACGTCTTAGGGATGAGGGCAGTGCTGTGAGCTTTACAAGCCCTCTATGCCCAGCTGTCCATGGGCCATCTGTTAGTGTAGATGGACAATATCTGTGTAGTCCACTACATCAACAAGGAGGGAGGGATCCATTTGTATTTTCTGTGTAGGGAAGTGGTGAGGGTCTGGTACTGCACACTAGAACACTGTCTAGAACTGTACTGTCTTACTTTGAGAGGGCTCTTGCAGTAGGTAATTACACATAGGACTGACCCAGCAAGCATCTTGACCCCACGGAAAAATTTCTAGCTAGCAGTCTCTGGCGGAGGACCACCCCCACGTCAGGTGACTGCCATGCAACGTCATTGTAAAAGGGCGGTCCCCCATGCTCGCCTTCCAGTTGTTTCCCGCTGTCGACTTGTGAAAGTTCCTCGCGGTAAAGTTCCTTTGCTCGTCAGTCTTCCGTCGGTCAGTTTACTGATGTTTTCAACCATTTTTCTTGTTTTCTAACGTCCGTGTATGTCCCTGACACCTTCTGAATCGCATAAAAATAAGTGTGACTCATGCGGTTCCCAACTGCCACATAAGGACGGACACTCCCTGTGCCTCTTCTGGTTAGGTCTGCACCACCCTGTGGAGAAGTGCCAGCACTGCCAGCAGTTAAACTCAGCCACCCGAAAACGGCAGCAGTCCCTGGAGGCCCACATTCTCAAGGAAAAGATGGCTTCTATGGAGAAAGGGTTGAAGAAGTTAAGGCAGGCCTCCACTTCCCCAGAAGGGCATAAGAAAAAGGACAAGCACCGGGACTCTACCTCCATGGTCTCTGCGACTCCGACTGGAGTGGCGGTGCCCAAGATGGTGTCGCCCCTCTGGTGTCTCTGGGGCAATGGAGGCTACCACTTCCGGGAAGGTCGCGGACACGCAGCCCTCTGAGTCGAGCAGGTCCGCTAATTTGGATGTTGGTGCCACTGACGTCTGCCCGGACAGGATCGACAAGACACCAGCTCCTTCGGGAGGTCGCATGGCCTGCTACGGTTGCTTCCCCAATGCGACCCACGTTGGGCTTGGGTTCCGATAAGTTGGACGCAGGGTCCTCTGACGTCCTCCCGGATCCTGCTGATAAGACGGACATCGTCCTCTCCGATGACTACCCAGCGAAAGAGCCTGCGTCTGACCCCTTGGACCAGTCTGACGTCCCAGGCTCTCTGCGACATCGGCCGTTGCTTGCCGAGGCTCCCGCATGTCCTCTGCTGGACCCCGGGTATTTCATCCCTCCTTCCCTGGGTGACACGGAGGACTTGGGCCGCTGCTGCCATCGGGCTCCCTGCTACAGGGCGGACTGGCGCTTTCCGGATCCTCTGGCGCTGCCTCCGGCGCGGTCTACCTGATGCCAGATGACGTCCCCTGCCGGACTCCGCTCCTATGCCAGGCCCGATGCCCACGGGGCCACCTTTACCTGGCCTGCCCGCTGGGCCTCTCCCAGGGCCTTCTGCTCCGTCAGAGCCCCTGGCACCCGGGTATTAGACACCGCTTAATTCGGTGCCTCCTTACCCGGTACCGCAGTATCAGACGCCGCAGTACCCGGTGCCTCAGTACCCAACGCCAGGCTTTCCGCTGTCGGGTTACAGATAGTCTTCTTACAGATACTCTTAGTATCCTCCTCCTCCTCCACCGCCCTCACCACAGCCGCCGGTGGACTTGAAGGAGACTCTGGCTGCCTGGTAGGCTGAGACCAAGGCTCAGCTCACCAGGGAGGTGGAGAGCAGTCTTCCGGCGCGGGACCCTGCACAGAATCCCCTATGCCGGAGACGGGAGTCTCCCTCCCCCTTACCAGACACCAGAGGTGAACCCTTGGGTGCCAGGGGTTGGGATGACACGTTTCCCAGTGGGCTTCCCAAAGGGACTGTTCCTCCCCCGTGTCGGGAGGAGTCTTCCTCCTCTACATCGGAGACCTCTGACTGGGGTGGGGGAGGTGGATGATGCTCCGATCCTGATGAGCCACGTAATCCAGATCATCCCAGGCTAAGGAATCCTCCGGAGGATCCTTTCTTTTTGGAGTTACTGAGAAAGATCCAGGAAGTTCCCCAGTGGCAATCTCCGGAGCCAGATCCACAGCGTAAGAAGCTCGCTGCCCACTTGGATTTGCCTGAGACCGCTCCGACATTGATTCCACCCTGGATTGTGCCTCACGCAGACCTTGTTTCCACTGTTTGGAAGCAACAGTCAGTGTTAGCCCCCTTTCCGAAGAAGGCAGACCAGCTATATCAGGCTCCTGAGGGAGTAGATTCTCTGAATGTACACCCCAAGGGGGATTCGGTCATGATTAGCGCCACTCACAGCCGTTCTGCCAACCCCAAACATCTCAGTTTGTCTACACCTGACAAGGAGCCCCGACTTCTGGACCAGTTTGAAAAGAAGGTATATGCTTCTTCTACCCTGGGTATTAGGGCCCTGAACCATGTCGTACATATGGGGGACTACCAGAAGACGATCCTGAGTGAGGTGGAATCTAAATTGGACTCCCTTCCTGAGTCCCAGAGCAAACAGGAAGTGGCTGACCTTGTCCATTCTGCTCGTTCGGCCAGTCGGTACATACTTCATGCCACCTACGATGCAGTGGACGCAGCTGGACAGAGATCGCCTTTCGCCGTAGATCTTCGGCGTCATGCCTGGCTCAGAGTGTGAGGATTGGTCCCTGAAGTGCAATCCGCTATTCAGGATGCGCACTTTAGGGGTTCGGTGCTGTTCGGCGGCGATGTCCAGGACATCATCACCGACCTGCAGGAGAATGGCACTGCACTCAAGTCCATGGAGTCTCAGTACAGGCCCCCTCACTGACAGTGTCGCCCTTTTCGTCAATGTTCTCGAACAAAAGCAAAACCACTGGGCAAGCGGGCCAACAAACGTCTGGTCCCCTCCAGCAACATAGACTTCCCCCGGCCAAAAAGCTGCTGGAGCCTCGGCTGCTGCCCCACACCTGTTGACTCCTTCCCTGTCCCATAGCCTCTGGACACTCCAGAGGAACCAGTAGGAGGGAGGTTCTCCTTCCATCTACCGGGTTGGGAGAGGATTACATCAGATGCTTGGGTGCTCCAAGTGGTAGCAGCAGGACACTCAATTGAGTTTCTTCAGAAACCGCCCTGTAGTCCACCCCCCAAGTTGTCTTACTCCCTGGAACATCTTCCTCTGGTCCTGGAAGATATTTCCTCCCTTCTCTCGAAGGCGGTGATATAGCTAGTCTCCCACTCATCTTTGGGGGACAGGTTACTATTCCCATTTTTTCCTAGTTCCGAAGAAGACTGGAGATGTGAGGCCTATTTTGGACCTCAGCTCCCTGAACATGTTCGTGGAGTACAGACGCTTCAGAATGCTCTCCCTGCAGAGCCTTCTGCTGCTTCTTCGGCAGGGACAGTGGCTGTGCGCTTTGGATATGCAGGATGCCTACCTGCACATCCCTCATCCGCCCTTCCCACCGCAAATTCCTTTGGTTTTCATTTCAGGGGGACCACTACTAATTCAAGGCCGTCCCATTTGGTCTTTCCTCTGTTCCCAGAGTGTTTACCAAATGCCCGTTAGTGATAGTGGCCCACCTGCGTACCCAGTGAGTGCAGGTATTCCTGTACCTGGATGACTGGCTCCTGGCTGCCCCATCCAGGGAGGAACTCCTATGCTCTTTTCTTTACCCTGCAGGTTTTCACCAGCCTGGGTATCACCATCAACCAGGCCAAGTCCCATCTGGTCCTTTGCCAAAGACTCCAGTTCATCGGGGCGATCCTAGACATGACCACCGGCAAGGCCTGTCTGCCTCCGGACAGGGTGGACACCCTCCAGGCGCAAGCAAGTCTGTCCGTCGCAGAAGTGTCAGTGCCAGTTCAGTTCTTCGCCGCCTCGGGCTCATAGCCTCTGCTATCCCCACAGTCCCTCGCGCTCGGCTCCATATGAGGATCTCTCAGTGGATGCTCCGGTCTCAATGGGACCAGACACTGGACGACCTAGACCAGTAAGTTCTAGTCTCCGATCTCATGGTCATGGACTTGCAGTGGTGGATTGTACAAGAGAACCTTTGCCGGAGAGTTCCCTTCAATATTGAACCCGCCTCCCAAACATTGACAACAGATGCCTCCGGGAGAGGACTGGGGAACCCATCTAGGGTCTTGCAGGACTCTGGGCTCTTGGTCCAGACTCGAGCAGACTGTACACATAAAGGTGCTCGAACTCAGCCATACTGTATGCTCTCCAGGCTCTGCACTCCTGCATTCTTCCCGGTCATCTAACCATCCAGACGGACAACATGTGCGTAGTCTGGTACATCAGCAAGCAGGGGGGAACTCCTTCCTATCCTCTGTTCAGGGAAGCAATGAGAGTTTGGAGTTGGGCTGTTCAGCACAACCTTCACCTGACGGCAGTTCCTGTTCCTGGAGTAGAAAATGCGTTAGCAGACCACCTCAGTCGGTCTTCAGCCAAAGCCCACAAGTGGGAACTGGATCAAGAGGTAGTTGATGACATCTTCCTGTGCTGGGGAACCCCTCAGGTAGACCCCTGCGTGTCTCCTCAAAATGCAAAACTTCCCACCTTCTGCTCGCTCGCTCCAGGGTGAGGCATTTTCTGGCAGGACGCTATGTCTATCGACTGGAGGGACAGATTCATCTATGCCTTCCCTCCAATTCCCTTAATTCCGAGGGTCTTACACAAACTCAGGACAGAAGGAGCCCAGATGATCTTCATTGCTCCATTCTGGCCCAGACAAATTTGGTTCTCTCTTCTGCAATCATTTTCAGTGGAACCCCGCTTCCTTTTCCTCAGTCACAGCACTTGCTGACCCAGGATCAGGGGACCATTGTTCATCCAGGTCTCAGATCCCTTCAGTTGCATGCATGGCTCCTGCAGACGTAGTTCAAGCCTGGTTCGGGTTTCTCCACTCGAAGCAGACATTCTGGTGGAGGCCAGGAAGCCTTCCACTAGGTCCACCTACGCCATAAAGTGGAAACTGTTTTTGGGCCTCATCAAAGGACTTCGAGCCTTTCTCTTGCCCCGTCGAGAGAGTCCTGGGCTACATGCGTCATCTCTTTGACCTGGGTCTCAGCCATTCCTCTTTGAAGGCCCACATGGTGGCTATTTCGGCCTACCATGTCCCCTTTGGAGACAAGACTTTCGCACAGTTGGAAGTCTCTAAGGCTTTCCTCTGTGGGGTTTCTCAATTTTAGATCTCGCCCCTTCCGCATTCCTGCTCTTCCTTGGGATCTGAACTTTGTTCTCGAGAAGCTTACTCTGCCTCCTTTCAAACCAACAGCTTCAGCAGACTTGAAGTTCCTCTCTTGGAAGACACTCTTCCTAGTGGCCATTACTTCAGCTCGATGAATTTCCGAGCTTCAGGCCCTGATGTACAAAATCCCTTATTTGATTTTTCACAAGGAATGTGTGGCTCTGCGTACCAACCCTAAGTTTCTCCCTAAGGTGATAGTGGAATCTACGCTGAATCAATCCATTGAGCTACCCGCTTTCTTTACATAACACTTCAATCAAGGGGAGTACCTCTTGCATACTTTGGATGTTCATAGGATGCTGAGATCCTATACCACTAGGACTAAGGATCTCAGGAAATCCGATCAGCTTTTTGTCTTTTCTTGTTCACAAAAGAAAGGGCAGTGCAGTTTCCAAGCAATGCCAATCGAAATGGTTGGCGCATTGTATCACCTTCTGTTACGACAAGTACCACAAGATCCTGCTGGGTCAGGTCAGGGCTTACTCCACCAGTAGGAGTAACTGCCTCTGTGGCTTGTTTCAAGAATGTGTCAGCGGCATATATCTGCGCAGCCATGATTGGACTTCTGTCCATACCTTTATGAAACACTACAGTTTGGATATTGTCTCCCGCCGTAGAGTATGCTTCGGGTTGGCTGTACTGCAAGGTCGTCTTTAAGACCCGTGCAGCTGGAGGTTCCATTGGTGGGTTAGTTTTCCTCCTCCTGAGTGCTTTTCCTTTTTCCAGAGTGCTTGGGATTCAGTCCTATATGTAATTACCTACAGCAAGAGCCCTCTCGAAGTAAGATAGTACAGTTACGCAAGAACTTACGGTAACAGTAGATCTTCGAGAGAGGCTCTTGCAGTAGGGAATACCTTCCCACCCTCCATCCCCCTTAGCTTTTTCAGCTCCTTTTCCAGGAAGGGAATCATCCGCTTCTCTCTCATCTTGCCTTTTTTGGGCTTTGGCGGGAAAGAACTGGAAGGCGGGTGTGGGGGACTGCCCCTTTATACTGACGTCGGTCACCTGACGTGGGAGCAGTCCCCTGCCAGAGACTGCTAGCTAGAAATTTTTCCGTGGGGTCCTGCCGCCTGCTGGGTCAGTCCTCTATGTAATTGCCTACTGCAAGAGCGCCTCTCGAAGATCTACTGTTACGGTAAGTTCTTGCATAACTGTACTTTGTCCATGTTCTAGGTGTCCAAAACGTCCTGGTGGACAGGTTCAACTGGTCGCAGTCCAAGATATATGAATAGGAACTGCTGCCCTCGGTTGTAGAGGACCCATTCGACCGATGGGGTTGTCCAGTGTTGGACCATTTTGCGTACCCACTCCACACAAAACTGCCACATTTTTGCTTGCACACCCCCAGGGCCTGGAATCTCAGAGCTAGAAGCTTTGTCCCTTTCCCCTCACTCAAAGGGTGTTAATCAAGCTTCAGATGGAGGGGCCCACCATGATCCTTCTTGCCTCCCTCTGGGCTTGTCCAATTTGGTGCCCTGTACCGCAGCAGTTGGCAGGGGATCCTCCAGTACCTCTGTCCATGCTCACAGTCCTTAAGACCCTCGGGTCATGGCATCTTCATGCCTGGCTTCTGAAGACATAGCCATGGCCAGGTTTGGGGTATACTCCAATGTGGCTGATGTTCTAGTAGTGGCCAGAAAGCCCTCTACCAGGGCCACTTATACCAGGAAGTAGAAGCGCTTTGCTGTAGGGGTGACTGCCCATCAGCTGGACCCGTTCACTGGTCCTGTAAATCAGGGTTTTGAAATTTTTGCTGTCCCTTTCAGATTCTGGTCTGAAATTTTCCTTCCTTAAGGTACACCTGTTTGCTATCTAAGCCCTCCTTGTGCCTGTTGAGGGCCATATGGTGGTACAGCTGGAGGTGTCCTGTTCCTTTTTGTGAGGCATTCTTAATGTGATGCCTCCTATCCATAGTACGGTCCCACCTTGGTCTTGAATTTTGTTCTGGAAAAACTTACTTTGCTCCTTTTGTGTTGACCTCGAGTTGCAAGCTGTGCTATGTATCATGGAAAGTGTTATTTTTAGTTGCTGTTTCTTCTGCGCAAAGGTTTTCTGAGCTTCAGGCTCTGACATGCGTTTCCTTATTTGATTTTCCAGGAAGACCGGGTGTCTTTGCATTTGAATCCTACGTTTCTTCCTAAGGTGGTGTCTGAGTTTACCTTAAATCAAACTGTCCACCTCTCTGTTAATTGTCTGGAGCGTTCCAGTCCAGGGGACGTATTGCTCCATACCTTAGATGTGCATGGCATTGTACGTTACTGTAAACACTGAACAAAGGACTGCAGGAAGTCCTCGCAGCTGTTTTTTTCACCCCTGTGAAAGCTGGCATACCAATTTTTAAGTGCCTGTCCAAGTGGTTGGCCAACAGTTTTCTTTTTCTGTTATTGGAAATATGGTAAGGAACTTCCTGGGGTTGTCAGTGGCCACTCTACCAGAGACATGGCCACTTCTGTTGCCTGTTTCAGGAATGTTTCAGCTGCTGACATCTGCACGGCTGCATCCTGCAGTACTGTCCATACCTTCACTAAACACTACAGTCTGGATATTGCCTCTAGGAGGAGGTCAGGTGTTGGCCTGGCTGTGCTTCAGGGCCTCTTAGGCCTGTATCACCTTTTTTTCAGGCCTCCTGTCTTAGGCCTGTAGCCTCCTGTCACCCAGACTGTATTTGTCTGTAACTGTTTGGGATTCGTGCCTTAGGCGTGGCCTGATGCAAGAGATACCCTCTAAGTAATTTTAGTACAGATCGGAGTTTGGGGGTATCTCTTGCAGTAGGCCACACCTGTGGAACTTATAGCCCCCCGGGCACTAGGAGCACACGGAAACATTTCTAGTCAGCAGTCTACCGGGGGGCTTCCCACTCCAGTGTCATATGCTGATGTTGAGCTTTCTTATGAGTCTGTGGGCCCCGCAACCTCCTCAGTTCTTTGTCTGCCGTTGACCATTGCACGTTGGACTTCACGGAGATGCACCAGTTCTAGGGACATGGATATGTTGTTCATCCACACTGTCTGGCAGGTATCCTTGCCGCTTTAAATCTTGCCGGAAGGTCTTCAAGCTGGCTCCTCCCACCCACCCGGGAGGTAAAACTCTCGGCTCCGCCCCATGACGCCAGATCTTTCTTACCGCTTGGAAGCTCAGGTTCCCTCCTTAACGCTCTGCGTATAAGACTGGTTCCTAATTCTTGAAATTTGAAATTAAAAGTTTTTGCTTAAAAGACTTTGGTCTTCTCTCCCTCGCGCTGCGATGGACAAATCGACCTCGGTTCCTCGGAGATGCCCTAGGGCAGAAGATGTCTCGACGGATCCACACTCCACGCAAGGCCTACTGTCTAGGCCTTGAGCACGACCCGCAGGCCTGCGACCTGTGCTCTTCCTTTTTCAGCCCACGCCCTCTTAAGACCGTGCTGCCCGTTTACAACTGGGCGTCGAGCGCTTTTCCTCCGTGAAGTCAAAGAGGCCCGGTCATGGTTTCATGTGGCGGGCTCGGTGATCAGCTTGAGCAGATGATCACCCTCGAAGAGGAGGCGGCGCGGGCCGCTTCTACCTCGGCTGCGGCATTTGTCCCGCTCTCTCTTGGTGCCTCTTATTCAGCTTCTTTTAAGGAGCTTTGTTTGACCTTCTCTACTAAAGGTGAGGGACCAACTTCTGCTGGACCGTTTTCTTGGTCCAAAAAGAGCAAGGGTAAGTCCCACCGTCGACGCTCTTGGGAGCGGGAAAGATCCCTCTCCCCGAGTTGTCTGCCGTCGACTTGGTCAACCTGGCTCGGCCGCCACTGGTCTCACGGTGTCCCCGTCAGGCCAGTTGACCGAGACTCCCGTCGATGCGGTCGAGATTTTCTCGACCCATTGAATGGGTTGTCGGCAGGAAAATCCTCTCTCCCCGGTTCCCCCGGTGGGAGTTGAGGACCCTGTTGGCTTGTCTGTGCCTCCGTTCCGGAGCCTTGGTTGAACCCTCCGAACCGAGGGAGTGCGCGTTCCTCACGACACCTCCTCGCACCGTCCTCGGAAAGCCGAGTTCTCTGTCTCAGACTTCTTGGCGTTCCAGCCGATCCCCTCGTCATAGGCGGGTCTTGGTCTCGCATTCTGCAGCAAGCGGGCGCCACGCCGTCTCTTCCTCCTTCCAGATGAGGGGAGGCTTTGACGCAAGTTGCGCCGACGATATGAAGATCCCGCGTGGCAACAGCTCCTTCTGACCGGAATAAGCAGACGCCGCCTTCCCCGCCATTATGGTTGTCACCAGAGCGGCCAAACAACCCCTCGCTTCATCCGAGGAGTCTGTTCCCAGGCCGTTGTTAACCAAAACCAGCTGCCCCACCGATTCCGGTGGAACCTCCGCTCCACAGCCGTTGTTGGGGCTCCGACCAAGAATTCTCGGTCGGCTCAGGGACTGCCCCATAGGCTGTCTGTCACCCTCACTCCCGATTGACCTCGGCAGGTGGAGGGTGGCTCAGGCCCGAGGCAGCTTTTTGAGGACTCTTCCGAGTCCAAAGACGATTCATCTCTTTTCTCCAAGCGAATGGACTTGGAGTCCTCAGGAGGACAGTCGGTGGACGATAGCCCTTCGTCCTTCCCGGGATTGCTTCGGCTCATCTCGGAGTCCACCGGGATGAAGCTCGAACCTGTTTCTAGGGGCCAGGTATCCCTCACGGAGATTCTGGACGAGGGATCCCCACGAGGCCTTTCTGGTGGCCGAGGCCACAGTGGCCCGGCCTTGAGCTCTGGCAGCGCCTGCTTCGCCCTGTGCCTTCGCCAGGATGGCGAAGTATGCGGTCCTACCGTTCCTTGTCCGTTTTTTGAACACCCTCGCCGAGGGGTTAGTTACTGACAGCTGCCCGCGTGCCGGGAACGCTTAGGGATGTATACAAACCTCCCAACAAGGAGTCAAGAAATTGGACTATGCGTGGCAAAAGTCTACGCTAGCGCCTCCTCTGCCTTCACCAGGCCAGTCTGCCGTCCCTCATGGCACATTTCTCTCATGCCCTGTTGGGCTCCCTGGACGAGGTCGCCCTCATCTTCCCGCAGATCTGCAGACCACGGTTAGGCAGGTGTGGGACCAGGGCAGGGCAGTGGCCAAACAGCAGCTTCAGACTGCTTTGGACATCGGGGACTCATGTGCCAGGTCTGTGGCGGCCGCAGTGGCTATGCGTCGTTGGGCTTGGCTGAGGATATCCACCTTCACTTCGGATACCCAGGATAAGTTGGCGGATGTCCCCTTCTTGGGGACCGACCTCTTCGGCCCTGGAGTGGAAGGTCACCTGCAGAGGATCGAGAAGTCCAATGCTACCTTGGACTCGGTCTCATTTGTTCAGAAGGACAAAGGCCGCAAACCACAGCCTAAGCCCTTTCGTCCTTCTGCACCCGTGGCACGTCCGGCCCAGCAACGTCAGGGCCAGCAGGCTCGGGCTTGGCATCCCAAACCCAAGCCCGGGGCTTGCTCCAACAGGAAGCAGGGAGGTAAAGGCCCAGGAGGTCCCTCGGCCAGCCCCTCCTCCAAGCCTGCCCAGTGACGGGCTGAGGGGTGTCGCCCCCAACCCCGTTACCTCACCCCAGGTTCCCCCCGTGGGGGGACGGCTCCGGCATTTCCTTTCCGCCTGGTCCGTTATTACCACGGACAGGTGGGTGTTGGAGGTGGTGGGAAAAGGCCTGCCTCTGGAATTCGAGTAGGCCCCGCCCTTCAGAGCTGTCGCACCTCGGGGGGCCTCGGGGCCGCAGCCTCACTGTCGGCTCGGCGAGCCGACATCGCTCTCCTCCTCCAAAAGGAGGTGATCAGGGAGGTGGCGGACCCTCCCTCAGACCCGGGGTTTGTGTCCAGGTACTTCCTGGTTCCGAGTGGATGGGGGCTGGCGCCCATTCTCACCCACACGACTAAACAAGTTCCTAAGGTCTCAAACCTTCAGGATGGCTCACTGGCTCAGATAATACCATCCCTGGAACCCGCGTATTGTTCTGCTCTCTGGACCTGCAGGGCCTTCTTTCACGTCCCTATCCGTCCGTCATCATCGAGATTCCTCGGCTTTCGAGCGGAGGGATCCCTTCGAGTTCGAGCCATGCCCTTGCCTGTCTCCAGCTCCCAGGGTCTTCACCAAATGCATAGCAGTGGTGACAGCTTTCCTGGGCGCCGAGGGGTCCGGTGTACCCTTACCTGGATGATTGGCTGATAGCAGCCTCCAGACAGGGAGGTGGAGCAGTCCAGAGATCTGGCCTCCAGGTTTGCTTCTCAGGTCGGCCTCCTCATCAACGAGGCCAAGTCGGAACTCGAGCCAAAGCAGATGATTCTTTTCATCGGGCAGAGCTCGACTCTCTCCGAGCAAAGCACGGCTCCCGTACGGACAGGGCCGATGTTCTACCTCCTTTGCCCAATCATTTCTGGTTGGGCAATCGCACCCTGCCTGGGACTTCCTGCGCCTCCTGGGTCTCATGGCGGCCTGTACCAGCGTGGTCCGTTGGGCACGCTGGCACATGCGCCCTCTTCAGTGGGGACTGGCCAGCCAGTGGTCACAACGCTGTGATCCATTGGACCACCTAGTGACGGTGACCCAGGGGATGTGGAACGCTCTCCGGTGGTGGACCGTTCCAGTTCATCTGCAGGAGGGCATCCCGGTTTTCCGCCCTAAGCTGACGGTCTCTCTATCGACCGATGCCTCTCTGATGGGTTGGGGTGCCCATCTGGGGGAACACCGGGCGCACGGCCTCTGGTCCCCGCGGGAGTCCCGATGCCACATCAACCTGCTGGAGCTCCGAGCGGTCCGCCTAGCTCTCACCGCCTTTGCTCCATTTCTCCAGGGTCAAGTGGTCCGAGTCCAGACGGACAATACCACGACCATGTACTATCTAAACCGCCAGGGCGGGACGCGCTCCATGCTTCTGTGTAAGGAAGCTCTCCATATTTGGTCACTCATGCGCAACTTGGAGGCGGATCTCCTAGCCATTCATGTGGCAGGAGCCTCCAACACCCTGGCCGATGCCCTGAGCCGGATAGGGGCTGCATCCCACGAGTGGTCTCTCCTGCCGGAGGTAGTACAAGATCTGTTCTCCCATTGGGGCACACCTCAGGTGGACCTGTTTGCCTCCAGGGAGAACGCGAAGCTGAGGCTGTTCCATGCCCGCCTCAGCAGGGCTCGCTGCAGGGGATGCTTTCTCGAGGCCATGGGACCCTGGGCCTCTTCTGCCCCCATTTCCTTGATACACAAGGTGCTTCTCAAAGCAAGGAGGGACAAGGCGCAGGTGATTCTGATAGCCCCAGACTGGCCTCGCCAGTTCTGGTACCCAGATCTCCTCAGCCTCAGCTCCAGGCTTCCGAGGCAGGTTCCAGCTCGCCCGGACCTGCTCTCAGTCAATCAGGGGAAGGTGTTCCATCCGGACCTTCAATCCCTGCACCTGACGGCCTGGTTCCTGAGCAGCTAGAGTTCCAGGCCTTGGGTCTTTCCGACGAGGTCCTCAGTGTAGTTGAGTCGACCAGGAAATGCTATGCCTTCAAATGGAAGAGATTTTCCATTTGGTGTCAGGGCAAGGGCTTGACCCTTCCTCCTGTTCCTTGGCAAGCATCTTGGACTATTTATGATCCCTTTCTAATCAAGGGCTTAGGTCGACGACCCTAAGGGTGCACCTGGCAGCCATCTCTGCTTACCGGGCGGCGGTGGGAGCAGTCGGTGGCGAGGAGAAGGTGGTCTGCGCGCTTTTTCAAAGGCCTTGATCACATTTCCTGCAGTAGAACCTCCACCTCCGTGGGATTTACTGCTGGTATTGGCAAAGCTCATGGGCAAGCCATTCGAACCAATGCACAGGTGTGAACTCTCTCACCTGTCGTGGAAGACCGCCTTCTTGGTGGCTATCACGTCAGCCAGAAGGATGGGAGAGCTCCAGGCGCTCTGCATCGAGTCTCCTTACCTGGTCTTCCACAGGGACAAGGTTGTCCTGCGCCCCCACCCGAAATTCCTTCCAAAGGTGGTGTCGGAGTTTCACCTTAACCAGGTGTTGACTCTGCCGGTGTTCAACCCCAATCACATCTCGGAGGCCGAATACAGGCTCCATACTTTGGACCCTAGAAGGGCGCTCGCTTATTATAAGGAGCGCACGGCTGAAATTCAGGGAGAGGTTCGCCAGCTGTTTGTCACCTACGCTGAAGCCGCACCTGGCAGACCTGCAGCCAAGCGGACGATAGGCAGGTGGGTCACCTCCTGCATAGATCTCTGCTATAAGTTGGCGGGTATGGAGCCTCCCAGAGGGATAAGAGCTCATTCTACCCGCCATACTGCTGCATCGGTGGCTGCTTCCAGGGCTGTCCCTATCCAGGATATCTACAGGGCTGCTACCTGGAAGTCAGCACACACCTTCATCACCCATTACCACATCGACCTTGAGTCACGCCAGGATGCTGGTTTTGGGGCCTCGCTTCTCCAGTCTTTATTCCCTAAGTAGGGGGTGTGCGACCTGCCTCCTCCTCCCGGAGAACTGCTTAGGAGTCTGCCAGACAGTGTGGATGAACAACATATCCATGTCCCTAGAATTAGTTACTCATTGCAACGGAGTTCTCAGAATGGTATATGTTGTTCCATCCACACGACCCACCTGACCTCCCCGGCTTCTGCGCACAACCTGAGCTTCCAGCGGGCCAGATCTGGCGTCATGGGGCGGAGCCGAGAGTTTTACCACCTGGGTGGGTGGGAGGAGCCAGCTTGAAGACCTTCCGGCAAGATTTAAAGCGGCAAGGATACCTGCCAGACAGTGTGGATGAACAACATATACCATTCCTAGAACTCCTGTTACAGGTGAGTAACCTGAATTTTCTGTCAACCGTCTTTTCACCGAAGTTTTTGTCAGACTTTAATTTTGTCTCCCGAATGTGTAAGTACTTTAGTTGCAAAGTGATTTTTCCACTTCATGTATGCGAGCTCCACAGACCTCTTCAAGAAGCATGCCTTCGGGCAGAAGATACCTGATGACAACCAGAAGGCCTACGTCTGCTGCCCAGGACATGACACCCAGCGTTGCGTGATCTGTTGTGGGTTCAAGTTGGCCACCAGGAAGCATCGTGTGCAGACCTTGGAAACTTTTCTGCTAAACCCAGAGGTCGCCCAGATTGAGAAGGAGCTTCAGGCGCAAAGTTCTTTCGCTTACCTTTCTATGTCCTTGGGCTCCCAGTCCACCAAGGCCCGGGACAAGTCAGCAGGGAAGCCTAAACACTGGCTCAATGATGAACCCCGATCCTCCTCGTCTCGATCCCATTCACTGCTTTGGGTGCTGACCTCCTGACCGTCCTTGTCAAGAGGGACTGCCCCTCCTGCCACGCACACCCTTTCTCCTGCAGGGCTTCCATTGGGAGATCCCCCACCAGTCTTTCGGTGGTGGATGTTGGCTCTGGTGTCCCACTGACATCTCAGCCCCTGCTGTTTAGGCCCATGTTTTTAGCAGGCACTCTGGTGGCTCAGCGGTCTCATCTTTAACTCTGCTTTGCCAGTCGCCGGGACACATCCTACTCCACCACTGTCAGCCTGTGCTGTTGCCTTGGACCCGGAGCCTCCTGTCTCCCTTGAGTCTGCTTGGCCTGCAGCACATGCCTCAGGACCCTGGTCTTTCACTTAGGACTCTGGACGAGGATGGGTGCCGTCTGGACCTCGTCCAACCGGACAACAGTGACGCTGATTACAGTTTTTTTCCCACCATTTCTCGTCCAGCGAGGAGACCCTGAGGTACATTCCGCAGTCTCCACCAGATGACTCATCCTTTGTCTCAGTTACAGTGGAGTGAAAAAGTATTTGCCCCCTTCCTGATTTTCTCTATTATTGCATATTTGTCACACTGGATGTTTTCAGGTCTTTACACAAAATGTAGTATTAGATAAAGGGAACCCGAGTTAACAAATAACACTTTTTTTTTTTTTTTTTTACTTATTTCATTTATTTAATGAAAAAAGTTAAGCAACACCAACTGGCACTGTGTGATAAAGTAATTGCCCCCTAGTTAAATCAACCCAATTAAAGGGATAATTAGTCAGCTGATTGAACACAGCCAGGCTTGATTACAGCCAGCCCTGCTCAATATAAACCTCACTTATTTTGACCCTTACCATCAGAGTCGCATTGCCAGCACAAAGATTCAACAAGCACATTATGCCACAATCAAAGGAAGTTCCTGAAAAGATCAGAAAAAAAGTTGTTGCTATCTATCAGTCTGGAAAGGGTTACAAAGCTATTTCTAAGGCTCTGAGACTCCATAGAACCACAGTGAGAGCCATAATCTCCAAATGGAGAACACTTGGAACAGTAGTGATTCTTCCCAGGAGTGGGCGGCCTGCCAAAATTACTCCAAGGGCGCAGCGTAAAATCATCCAGGATGTCTCATAGGATCCTAAAACAACATCCAAAGAACTGCAGGCTTCTCTTGCCTCAGCTAAGGTCAGTGTTCATGACTCCACAATCAGAAAGAGACTGGCAAAATGGGCTTCATGGGAGAGTAGCAAGGCGGAAACCTCTGCTAACCAAGAAGAACATAAATGCTAGTCTCTCATTTGCCAAGAAGCACCTGGATGATCCACAAGCCTTTTGGGAAAATGTTCTATGGACAGATGAGTCCAAAGTGGAACTTTTTGGATGACATGGATCCCATTATGTCTGGCGTAAAGCAAACACAGCATTCCACAGTAAGAACATCATACCAACAGTCAAACGTGGTGATAGTGTGATGGTGTGGGGATGCTTTGCTGCCTCAGGACCTGGACGACTTGCCATAATTGAAGGAACCATGCATTCTGCTCTGTACCAGAAAATTCTTAAGGAGAATGTCCGGTCATCCGTCTGTAAGCTGAAGCGTAGTTGGGTCATGCAGCAAGACAATGATCCAAAGCACAAATGCAAGTCCACATCAGAATGGCTGAAAAGAAGTAAAATTAAAGTTTTGGAGTGGCCTAGTCAAAGTCTAGACCTAAACCCAATAGAGATGCTGTGGCAGGACCTGAAACGAGCAGTTCATGCTGGAAAACTTACCAATGTTACTGAATTAAAGCAGTTCTGCGAGGAAGAGTGGGCTAAAATTCCTCCACAGCGATGTGAAAGACTGATATTGAATTATAGGAAGCATTTGGTTGCAGTCATTGCAGCTAAAGGTGGCGTAACCAGTTAAGTGTAAGGGGGCAATTACTTTTTCACACAGTGCCAGTTGGTGTTGGTTAACTGTTTTCATTAAATAAATTAAATAATTGAAAAAAAAAGTGTTATTTGTTCACTCAGGTTCCCTTTATCTAATATTACATTTTGTTTAAAGACCTGAAAATGTCCAGTGTGACAAATATGCAATAATAGAGAAAATCAGGACGGGGGCAAATACTTTTTCACGCCACTGTATGAGACTGCTACAGTCGGCCATGGGCTTCGACAACAAGGAACAAGACCTCGTTCATCGCCGACTGGCCACTTATTTGAGGCTGCCAGATACCCCTCTTCTGGTCATTTCTCCCTCAGTTGAAGCCTTCGAGGATGCCACCATGACCACCTGCCACTGGCTCAGCTGGATACCCGCCATTCCTTGGAAGGCAGACAAATTATACCAGGCTCCAGCAGGAAGGCCTCTCTTTGCTGATCAGCCACAAGCGTATTCGGTGGTCATCAGTGCCTCCCACAACTGCACTAAGAGGCCTAAACACCTCAGTTTTCTGCCCCTAGACAAGGAGTCTCAGCAGCTGGACCGCATTGGCTAGAGAACCTTCGCTTCTGCCACACTGACCATCAGGGTGTTGAAATACATCGCTCATGTGATCCAGTACCAAAAAGCAGATCTGGGACCAAGCCCTTGAATCTGCCCTGGCCCTCCCAGAGGACCCCCTGAAGCAGCAGCTGCTATAGTCTCTGAAAGCGGGTTTTGATATTGGCACCCACCTTCTTAGGGCAGCCTATGATGCTGTTGATGCCTCAGCTAGAGTGGCGGCAGGCATTTGCCTGTGGAGACTTTCTTGGCTGAGGGTCTAAGGGTTTGCCCAGGATGTTAAATTATCCATCCTGAATGGCCTCTTCCGAGACTTCATATTGTTTGGCGCAGATGTACACGACATACTTTCTCAACTGCAAGCCTCTGGCCACAACTTGCGGTCGGTTCAATCCATGTACCACACTAAGCAGCCCAGGAGTGGTCAATGAGTGCATGAGGTCTACTCCTAGACCTAAGCCCTCTAACAAGCCCCAGTGTAAATGCTGGGTTGCCCCTGCCATGCCCATCTCCTTTTCCCAGCACAGGAAAATTCCCCAGAGGAGGAGGTCTGGCCTTGGCTGCCTCTGCTAGTTCTGCCTGATTACTTGCCTGCTTCCCCCTCCCCCCAAAAAAGGGGGGGGGGCAGGGAGTGGTCATGGGGTGGGGTTGCTTCTCCCTACACTTGGACAAGTGGAGGGAAATCACTAGGGATGTCTAGGTACTGCACCTACTAGACGGCGGCCAAACTCTGGAACTTCTGGAGCGCCCTCCAGAAAAAACGCCGGTTCTGTCATATTACCCTCCAGACCACATCCCAGTGCTCTGGGAGGAAATCCACTCTCTGCTAAGAAAAAGGGCCATGGAACCTGTCCCAGAGATGCAACAGGGCAGAGGATTTTACTCCTATTTGTTTCGTGGTAACCAAGTGCACAGGAGATCTCTGGCCCATCCTGGACCTCTGGGAACTAAATCTGTTCATGCAGTACAAAATATTCTGGATGGTGACACTTCAGGGTCTGCTGCTTCTGCACCAGCGAGATTGGATTTGCTCCCTCGATATGAAGGGTGCCTACCTGCATATCTAGGTACATGCTTTCCACAGACAGTACCTAAAGGTTCCACTTCCAGGGGACACACTTCCTGTTCCGGGCCTTGCCGTTTGGCTTGTCTTTGCCCCCTTGGATGTTGACCAAATGTTTAGCAGTGGTAGCAGCTATCCTCTGGCGGGAGGGACTTTGTCTTTACTTAACCTGGATGACTGGCTTCCCAAAGTGCAGTCCAGGGAGTACCTATTACAAACTCTGGAACATAACACCCGACTATTACAGGATCTGGGCACCACAGTCGATCTGCCCCCCTGTCAGGGCCTCCAGTACATAGTCGCAGTCCTGGATACGTCTCACGGCATGGCCTTCCTGCCCCAGCACCGGGCGGATCGCCTTATAGCTCAAGCTGGCTTGCTGTACAACAGCCGCTGTCTTCGCCATCGCTGCAGTTATAGTTACAGTGCCTTTAGCTGGATTGCACATGAGGATTCCTCAGTGAATATTGAGGTTCCAGTGGGACCGGCATACCAACGACCTGGAAGAACCGGTCCTTGTCTCTCTGAAAAGGGTTCTGCTTTGGTGGATGGAACCCAACAACCTGTTAAGAGGGGTTCCTTTCTTCATTCCTTCCCCTCAGAAAATCCTCACAATGGATGCTTCGGGGTTGGCGTGGGGAGCTCATTTAGGGCCCCACCAAACTCCGGGGACATGGTCCCAGATGGAGTCCTCTCTTCACATAAATGTCCTGGAGATGCGGGCCATTCTTTATGCCTTGCAGGCCTTCCAGACTCTGCTATCCCTGGGCCTGCCCGTAGTGCAAACGTACGTCAGTGTAGTCCACTACATCAGCAAGCAGAGGGGACAGTCACTTGTACAGTCTCTGCAGGGAGGCCATGAAAATCTGGTATTGGGCTCTGGATCACGGTCTCGAACTGTCAGCCGTCCATGTTCCAAGCATCCAAAACATCCTCGCGGACACCCTAACCTGATTGCAGTCAAACATGCACAAGTGGGAACTGCTGACCACAATGGTAGAAAACCTGTTCGACGTGGGGTTGTCCAGAGTTGGACCTTTTAGCCTCCCCACTCAGCGCAAAACTGCTACTGTTTTGCTCGCTCGATCCAGGGGTCGGGAATTTTCTGGCGAGATGCGTTGTCCTTCTCCTGGAAAGGGAGGTTTCTGTACATATTGCCTCCCTTCCCCCTGCTTCAGAGGGTTCTGATCAAGCTCCAGATGGAAGGGGCCACGATGTTCCTCATCGCCCCCTTCTGGCCTCGTCTGATCTGATTCCCTTTACTGCAGCAGCTGGCAGTGGAACCTCCAGTACCCTTTCCTCTGTGCACTGGTTTGCTGTCCCAGAACCAGGGTACTCTGGTCCATCAGGACCTCAAATCTCCCTGAACCTTCATGCCTGGCTCCTGAGGACATAGCCATGGATAGATTTGGGGTGTCACTCAAGGTGGCTGATGTCCTTGTGTCTACTAGGAAGCCACCCACGAGGGCTGCTTATTCTATAAAGTGGAAACTTATTTGCGTTGAGGGCTTTTTCACATCAGCTGGATCCCATCACTTGTCCAGTGAATCAGATTCTGGAATACTTTCTGTCAGACTCTGGCCTGATGTACTCCTCTCTTAAAGTGCACATCTGCCATCTGTACTTTCCATGTGCCTGTTGATGGTTGTATGGTGGCACAACTGGAGGTGACCTGTACTTTTCTGAGAGGCATTATTCACCTAAAGCTTCCTATCCTGCAACCCAGTCCCACACTGGGACTTGAATTTTACGTTGGAAAAACTTACTTTGGCTGCTTTTGAGCCAGCTGCGACATGCGAACTACGCTTTGTCATGGAAAGCATTTTTAGTTGCTATTACCTCTGTCTGAAGAATTTCAGAGCTATAGGTGCTCACATGCGAGCAGACTTGTTTGATTTTCCACAAAGACTGTGTCTTTGCATTCTAACCCTAGGTTTCTTCCTTAGGTGGTGTCAGCGTTTACTTTAAATCGATCCATCCACCTTCCTGTTTTTTCCCAGAGCAGGGCAGTCCAGGGGAAGCATTGTTCCACACTTTTTATGTGCATGGAATTCTGCATTACTATACACACCATACGAAGGACTGCAGGAACTCCAAGGAAGTGTTTTTCTTTCGCCTCTGGGAAAGAGGGTATCCCTGTTTAAAAATAGTGCTTGTTCAGATTGTTGTCCAACTGTATAGCTTTTTGCTACAGGAAGTATAGCTAAGGATCTTGCTGGTGCTGTCCATGGCCTTTCCACCAGAGGCATGGTCACTTCTGCTGCCTGTTTCAGGAATTTGTCTGCTGCAGAGATCTGTGTGGCTGCTGCTTGGTGTTTTGTCCACACCTTTACCAAGCACTACAGTCTGGACATTGCCTCTAGACATAGGGCCAACTTTGGCCTAGCTGTCCTCCAGGGCCTATTTTCTTAGGCTCGAGGTTTCCTCCACAGAGACTGTGTTGCCTACTGATGGAACTGCTTGGGACTTGTTCCACAGATGTGGCCTGCTGCAAGAGATGTCCCCAAAGTCAGATAGTACAGTTACATAAAGCTTTTTTTTTTTTTGTTGACATTCTCTTTATTGCTGATCTTCCGCCTCTTTCCAGTGTGGGACACGTGGCTTGACCTGGTCCCTCCTGCCTGAAGCTCCAGTCCCTACCTTTCTACTCGAAGCTCCTCCTCGCATCCTCGGACAACCCCCCCCCCATCGGCACCACCAACTCCTCCGGCGACCTTTCTAAAATTTAGAAAGGCTGCTGAGGTGTGAGGAAGGATGAGGGCAGGCTGTAGACCTGGCACTGGGAGTGGAGGTTGTCTACTGGTTCCCACCTTCACCCACTGAGGATCAGGGTTTTTGCCTGGAGTTCCCTCCCCCAGGCTCGGACATGCAGTGCATCCAGTGCGGGCACATGCGCTCCTGTGCGTGCCTACGGGATCATTGCTGCAGCCAATCCCCGTGGTTGCTGGATCGTGAGCTTGCTGTGTGTATCCCCAGTCACCGCCAGGAGCCACCAGAGCCCGGGATTGATGGGCCCCCTCCCTCCCAGGACAGGAGAGCAGTCCTCCGGATGCTCAATCCTGTCCTCCCCTGCTGACCCCCGGCGGCTCAAGCTTGCTTCAGAGTCGCTGGTATAGCGTGAGGTGTGGCTTCCAGCACCTCAACCCTCAGCGCTACTGTGCCGACTAAATAAAAACTTACTGTAACACAGTAGAGCTGTGAGGGGATCTCTTGCAGCAGGCCATGCTGTCCCTCCCCTCTGGACCTGGAAAGCCCTTCTGTGCCTCTTACCTCTTTCTCCATTATTTTCTTTTTGGTGGGTACCTTCGAGTTCTCCTCGGTTCCCTCAGCTGGGACTAGGTAGCTTATAGTCTCCGGCGGGAGAACTAAGAAGGGCATGGGGGCCGCCCAGTAGGATAGGTCGACGTCAGCGTATGATGCCTGAGTGGATGGCCCCTGGTAGCCTGCTAGTTAGAAATGTTTTGGTGTGGTCTTTGTGCCTGGCTGCTATAGTTACATAGGTGTGGCCTGCTGCAAGAGATCCCCTCAAAGATCTACTGTTACAGTAAGTTCTTAGGTAACTGTTTACATAACTTACCGTAACAGTAGATCTTTGAGAGAATTTCTTGCATCAGGCCATGCCGTCCCATGGCCTTCAGGCTTCTCTGTATGTCTCTTTTTCTTCACGATGGTTTTACTGCTGCTTCATCTTTTTTCTTAGTGGGCACCTATGACTTCCCTTGGTTCCCCCGCAGGAGTAGTCTTGCTTATGGTCTCCAGCATATGGAAGGGACATAGTGCGACTGATGATGTGGGTGGCCCCAATGTAGATTTCTAGCTGGAAAAGCTTCCGTTTGGTCCTAGTGGCTGGTGGCTGTGGTTCCTTAGGTGTGGCCTGATGCAAGATATCCTCTCCAAGATCTGCTGTTATGGTAATTTCTTATGTAACTGTACTGTGATAAGGGCATGGAAGGTGAAAGAACGACGTCCCTTTGCACTTAAAAACATGGTTGTGTAATTTTATTTTCAGGTTGAAGTTCAAAAAAACAGTTATTTTCATACAGCAGGATTTCACAGGTATTTCTTCACTTTTTTTTCAATGTGCAGATTCAAAGTTCATATCACTTAGTCGTTTGGCAACTGGAGTGGTAACTTGGTCACAAGTGTACTAGCAAGAAACTTTATACACACTGGCACAACTCAAACTTCTTTAAGGCAGACAATCAAACCTGTTCCCTTTAGCTTTAGGAGACAGACCTGGGAGTTGAGCTGCAACTTCTCTCACTGCTGGCTCTGCTGTCCTTCCAAACAAGCTGGCAAGTGTGTGTGTGTGTGTGTGTATGTATATATATATATATATAGTATAATTTTATTTGTTTTGAAAGTCTGATTTACAACCTTTGAGTAAGAGACTCATTTACAAAGGCACCTCGTCACAGAGAGGGGTAGGCATGGTTACAGTGTGAAATACAACAGTGGTAACATACAGTTACAATACAGATAAAAAGAATACAATATAACAGTGCTTTATGGGATAAAGTTACATGCAGTAAATAGCAATCGTATAACAAAAAAAAAAAAAAGTGGGGGGAGCAGTTCAGTGGACATTGTCAAGGATATAAGCAAGAAACAGGGAGGGACCCCAAACATTAGGTTGACTAAGGGCAACTATAGCTTCGGGCGCCAAAGAGGTAGTTACGGAGAGTGACTTTAAAGGGACCAATTTTGGTAGACTTAGTGACAGAGAGCGGGAGGCAGTTGAACCGTGTGGGGGCGCGGTAGTGGAAAGACCTTTGGGCTAGGGAGGTCTTGGTACGGGGCACCAGAAAGGTGGCCTTAACTGAGCTACAGGTGGCAACGGATGGGGATGCAAGCCGCAGGATGCGGTGACCCCTGGGAAGAGTCCTAGCAGGGATTTTTGGCAAGTAAGCAGGTTTGCGTAGCGAGGTGCTCTCCAAGGTGAGTAGTCTGGCGTGGAATAGACTAGGGTAAGTGTTGGTGCAGAGGGATGCACCGGTCAGGAGCCTGCAGGCCTTGTTTATCGAGGTCTGGATTCTTGTGAGGGCGGTATTGTTGGCTGCAGCGTAGATAGGTAGGCTGTAGTCTACTAGGGACAGGACGGAGGAGTTGGATGGCCAGTCGGAGAGTGTTTTGGGGGAGGCAATCTCTGTGGCGATAGAGAAGGCCAATCCGAGAGTTTATGGCTGAGGACAGGGTATTGATGTGGGTGTGAAATGTAAGAGCAGAGTCGAAGGTGATACCCAGGTACTTGTAGGATGACACTTGCTTGAGAGGGTGAGCATTACTAGGGAGAATGCAGAGGGGGGCATTTTTGGCCTTATTCTGGTGATGTGAAAAAAGCATAGATTTTAAGGTTAATGACCAGCTAGTGGTCAAGGAACCACTTTTCGACTTGGTTGAATGTGTGCTACAGGGATTCCTGTAGAGATGCGGGGTCAGGTTGGGAGGCATGGAGAACCGCATCATCGGCATAGAGGAGCATATTGCCCGAGCAGGATCAGGGGAAGGTATTGAGAAATAGGCTGAACAGAACGGGGCCCAGGATGGAACCCTGGGGGACCCCCGAGCGAACAGGCAGGGTATTGGACAGGGTGCCGTTTACCTTCATGTACTGTGTTCTGGCAGAGAGGTAACTGGTGAACCAAGCCAGTGGGCCAGGGGAGAAGCCAAGTTGGTGGAGGGAGTCAAGTAGGAGGGTGTGACAGACCGTGTCAAAGGCCTTGGAGAGGTCAGTGAAGACTATATACACCTGGGATGTAGTCACATGATCAGCCCAGTTTATGAAACTGATCCTAGTGACTCTGACCTTGATCCAGGCCCTCCAGTGGTGGCAGGATCAGCACAATTTAAGACGAGGTGTTATTTTTGTTACTCAGCCTTGTTCAGTGGTCCTTACCACGGACACTTCCCTACTGGGCTGGGGAGCCCATCTGGGGTCCCTCACTGCCCAGGGGCTGTTGTCCCCTGAAGAATCCCTTCTCCATATCAATTTCCTAGAGCTCAGGGCAGTTTTTCTGGCCCTAAAAGCTTTCTCTGTCAGTACAGAGCAAGGTGGTTCAGGTCAGAATGGACAACACCACCACCATGTGGCACATCAACAAGCAGGGAGGCACTCGCTCCATGGCCTTGTTCACAGAAGCCATGAAGTTGTGGTCCCTGGCTTATTCCCTGCAAACCTCTCTGGTAGCAGTTCACCTTCCAGGGAAGAACAATGTGCTAGCAGATGCAGTGAGCAGGATCTCTCAGGGCCATCACGAATGGTCCCTGGACCCTCAGGTGTTGAAAGTGATTTTTTCATGGTGGGGCACTCCAGAGATGGATCTCTTTGCAGCCCCAGACAATCACCAACTCCCTCTATTTTGTTGCAGACCTCCAGTCTTGGGCTTAGTCCCCCTGGACACCCTGATTCTGAATTGGGAAGGGAAGTTTCTGTATGCCTTCCCCCTTCCACTCCTGTTCAAAGTTTTAGTCAAAATAAGGTCTCAACCTTGCAAAGTGATTCTGATTGCTCCAGATTGGGCCAGGCAGCCCTGGTACCCCCTGTTGCTGTCCCTAGCAGTCCATCTTCCCCTGTCTCTTCCCAGGAATTACAACCTGTTAACATCCTCTAAGGGAAGGATTTGGTACCCCAATCTTCAGTCTCTCAATCTCAAGGCATGGCTCTTGAAGAGTTTTGCAGATCTGCATCTTTCCCAAGGGGTTCTGGATATCCTCAAGGCTTCTCGAAAGCCCTCCACCAGAAAGACTTATAACTCCAAATGGAAGAGATTCAACATTTGGTGTTCTAAGAAGCATATTTCTCCAGACACTGCTGGATTGCCTACGGTTCTGGATTATATGGTCCATCTTAATGGCCTAGGACTCAGACCAGCTACCCTCGAGGTACACTTGTCAGCTCTTAGTGCGTTTCTGTCTGTGGGGAAGTCTTCCTCACTATTTTCTCGCCCTGTGTTCTGTAAATTTTTTAAAGGATTGCTTCACACCAATCCTCCTTTTAGAGACCCTGCCCCTGCCTGGGATTCGAATGTTGCATTGCTCAACTTATTCAACCCTCTTTTGAGCCTATGTCTTCAGCAGAGCTTAAGTACTTGACTTGGAAAACTGTGTTCTTGGTATCCATTACCTCTGCCAGGCGTATCAGTGAATTGCAAGCCCTGTCGGTGGAACCTGATTTTCTCATTTCACAGGGATAAAGTGGTCCTTGGATCTAATAGAAGGTTCTTGCCCAAAGTGGTTTCAGACTTCCATTAAACCAGTCTGTCTCTTCCTGTTTTCTTCACTGATCATTCTTCCTCAGGAGAGAGGAGGCTACGCAGTTCAGATGTTAAAAGAGCCCTTAGTTACTATATAGAGCGTACCAAGGGTCACAGGTTTGACTCTCTCCAGTTGTTCCTCACTTATGGAGAAGTGGGAAAGGGCAAACCTGCCACCAAGAGATCTGTTGCCAGGTGGATTGTGTCTTGTATACAATTCTGCTATGAGAAACTGGGAAAAACTCCATCCTGAGGCCTGAGGGCTCATTCCACAAGAGTTACAGCTGCTTCCCTGGCTGTTGCCAGGGATATCCCTCTCTTAGAAATTTGTCAGGCAGCCACCTGGAAAACAGTCCATACCTTTACCAAGCATTACTCTCTGGATATCTAGGCTAGCAGTTGAGCTCAGTTTGGCACAGCAGTACTTCAGAGCCTATTCCCAAAGTAAGTTCTGTCCCTCCTCCATGGAGGTACTGCTTGGTAGTCTGCAATATGTCAGAATACAGCAAGACTTCAAGTTTGAAGATAAAAATTACTTGCCTTAGGAATTGTTTATTCCAATGGAGTCTTGCTGTATTCTGACCTCTCTCCCTGCCTCCCCTCTTTGAACCTGTTTTTGGGAAGTGGGTGGGCAGGTGCAGTGTCGCACCCCAGGGGTGTTTTTTGTTTACACCGTCCTCCTTTTTGCTTGGGTGCTGATTTTTTACTGTTATTTGTATTAGATTGGTTTTTGGGTTTCCTGACTTGAGTCTTCCTTGGGAATCCAAAACTTTTTTCTGCCAGTTGGCTAGTAGGAAATTTTACAATTTCCACCTAGAATTTTTAGTTAGTTGGGCTCGTAAGAATCTGACTGTTTGTTAGAAACACTCCAGGCAGAGACTTCAGCCGAGCTCGAGTTCAGCATTCTATGCCCTGCATAGAAAGTTAACTCTTTGTTCTCTGGGGCAGTTCAAAGGTTGGGAATCGCTGCAATATGTCAGAATATAGCAAGACTCCATTAGAAGAAACATAATTACTAAGGTGAGTAATTTTTTCTTAGCGATCGTCATGAAAGCTTTGTTGCACGTTTATTTCCTCACTTTTTTGACTTATTCCCTGATGTCTTCACTCAAGATGTCTAGTCTTGTGGCACGGAGATTCCGCACAGACGGTCACCTCAAGTGCGTCCTCTGTTTAGGCCCGGACCATCCTGTTTCCTCCTGCTCTGAATGCCAGACCTTCAATCAGGCCACAAAGAAAAGGAGACAGCAAGCTTTGGAGACCCATCTTTTAAAATGCCACCTGGCTTCCCTTGAAAAGAAGCCAGCAGGCCTTACTGTGGTGGCCCTTCCTCTGACTTAGGGTGGGATTCTGGCTCCCTCCTCCGGTGCCAGATGTCCCGAGGACAGTCCCACAGCCTGGACCGGTCGACTGTCCTCAGCCTTTCGCCCAGATGCTGGGTCCGGGTCCTGCCAGCAGGGCCCCTTTGTCCGGCCCCGACCCTGGATCCCCTTCCAGTGCCTGATCGGGTGGTGCAGTCCCATCTGTTCCCTTGACGTGGGCTGTCCCGACGTCGGACCCCCAGCCTATTTATACAACGGCGGGTCCGGTGTGGGTACCTCCGCCAGCAGATTTAACAACTGTGATTTACTCTAGACCCTGAACTGTCTTGCATTACCCGCAGGGGTTTCTTGGGCACCACTACCCAGCGGGTCCCCCTCCAGACTGGAGTCATTTTGGACGGTTCTACCCTGGGTTTAATCCCTTCTCCGCTTATCAAGGATTCCAGGGTTAGTATCCTTCACTGGTTACTCCCCCCCCCGCCAGCCGCTGCCTACTCCACCCCAACTCCTCTGGTTGCTCCAGGTATCAAGGCTCTAATTCGGTCTTGGTGGTAGGGGGCACGATCAGAGTTATTCTTGGACATAGAGACTGGGTTCCCACACCCATGGTCTCCCAGGTCCCCTTCCCCAAGCAATTCCTCTATTGCTACTGTCCATGTCTCGTGGAAGACTCGTCAGGATACTTCCCTTCCCGACACCGTCCTGTCGAGGCGAACGATGACGATAGCTCAGAGGGGTCTGACGACTCTTCAGAGGAGGTGCCGGAGGAGCCTGAGGGCCCGAAAGGCAAGGTTTCCCTGAAATCTCCACCAGAGGTTCCTGCCTTTTCAGATCTTCTGAAGTCCATGAAGGATTATGTCGACTGGGAGTCTGAGGATCAGGACCCCATGAGACAGAGGCTCACGGAAGATCTCGACCTAGAGTCTCTGTCCCCATTCCTCTTTGGATGACACCTCACCAAGACCTCACCTCTACCATCTGGCAGATGCCTCATTCCCTCCTGGCTGTCCCCAAACGGGTGGACAGGCTTTAACGGGCGCCAAAGGATGCCCCGTTCCTGAAGGCTCATCCCAGGGCTGACCCCATGGTCATCTCTGTGGGTCATGATCAGTCCTCAGCGCCAAAGCACACGAGCACCTCTCCTCCGAGCAAAAAGTCGAGGCAGATGGACCAGTTTGGGAGAAAGATTTGTTCATCGGCCACATGCGCCCTCCGGTCCCTTAACTATATGGCCCACATGGTGTCCCACCAAAAGGTACCTTAGCCAGGCTGCAAGTGCGAGTCCAGTTTGTGGTCCCCTTACCTTTAAAGGAGGAACTTGCTCAGGATCTTCGCCTTTCCAAAGTTTTGTGTAGGCACACCTTACTCTCCACTTACGACTCTGTCGATTTAGTGGCACGTACCTTGGCAACTGCCGTTGCCCTTAGACGGCATTCCTAGCTTCGCCTCCCCAGACTCGCCAACAAGGTCCAGTCGGTGATTCAGGATGCCCCTTTAGGGGCTCGGAGCTCTTTGGTGGGGACACCAAAGACATTATCACAGACCTACTGGAGAGGGGTCTTGCCCTTAGGTCTGTGAGGTGAGTGTACTGATCAGGTTCCCAACAGCAGCCGCCCTTTCGTAAAAGGACCTGGAGGCAGAGAAAGAACGCTCCGGCGCGCTGCCAGGGGAAGTGTAAGGCCATAGGTACAGCCACCCCTCCTGCCTCCAAAAATCAGAGATTTTCAGTGGGGTCCTCCCCCTGAACGTCCCGCCACTTCTTGACTCCCCATCCCCACTGCCTCCTCAGTCTCTTGACAAGGAGCAGGTGGTTGGTAGGTTCACCTACCACACGCAGGAGTGGAGGGCTGTCACCTCGGTCAAATGTGTCGTGCAACTAGTGTCCATCAGACACACAATAGACTTTATGGAAATTCCACCAAAGAAGTCCTCTTACTCGTGGGATCATGCCCTCCTCGTTCGCGAAGAGGTAAACTCGCTCTTACTCAAGGAAGCTATAGAGCACGTTCCCCTCTGGCAAAGGGGAAAGGGGTTTCACTCTCATTTTTTCCTGGTTCCAAAAAAGACGGGACATCAAACCCATACTCTGCTTAAGTCGGCTAAATCAGTTTGTCAAGTACAAAAAATTTCGGATGCTAACACTTCAGCGCTTCCTCCTACTCCTTATGGAGAACCACTTTCAAACAACATGAAGTCTTGCTGTATTCTGACATATGCAGTTAGGTCCTGCCTTTCAACTGCCCCGGAGAACAAAGAGTTAAACTTTCCATGGCCAACATGGAATGTTCACCACGAGCTCGGTTGAAGCCCCTGTCTGCTGTTGTTTAAACTCCAACCGTCAGATTCTTTACTCCGCCTCACTGAACAGTCGCTCTGGAGATTTCTCCTTTGCTCGGTTCAAAAAAGTCGGTGGTCCGTATCGGTTCTAAAAAAATATCCTGGATTTTATTACGTTTTTTTCCAAGACCCGTGACACGGTCAGGAACCAATAGGAGAGTCTTGCTGGTGGATTGCCGGAAAAAGGGTAAGTTTTGGATAGGATTGGCCATGTCTGAGAATCCCGAGAAAAAAAAAAAAAGGGCCCACTGGGTTTCAACACTGCAGTGTGTGTGGGGAAGTCTTTGCCAAGGCTGATCCCCACACCACCTGTGTTTATTGTCTGGGGTTTGACCACCTCGGTTCAGACTGCCAAATTTGTAAGAATTTTCTCAAATCTACCCTGGAAAAGAGATTAGGTAGACTGAGGGAAAGGGAGGCCTTGAAGTCCGCTGACCCGGATGGCCAGCCTGGTTCGGTTCCGACCGAACCAGAAGGAGTGCCCTCTGACTAGGGCGATACTTCTTCGGGCAAAAGGAGAGCCGATTCTGAGGAGTTGGTTCCGGTGAAAAGGAAAGATAAATCGTCCGGTTCAGACCCAGAAACTCATACTCTGACTGCCGATGAGATAGCTAAGGCGATAAGGATAGTGCAGTCGCTTACTTCAGTTCCGACCGAACCGGCACCATCTGGCAGGAGTTCGGTATGGTCGGTTCCCCCGGTTCCGAATTACGCTTTGGAAGAATTTTACGAACCGGAGGAGGAGGAAGGAGAGTATGAGGGTGATTATGAAAGTCTGGATGTGCCTATTGACCTGGACATCTCCCCAGACAGACCTTCAAGTGTTTCTCCTCCTAGGCTTTCCGAGTCCCCTTCTCACTATATGTTTTACAAAAAAGTGGCTGATACCCTCCAGCTCCCTGTGGTGGAAGCAGTAGAGGATCAGGAGGAGCCAGATTTTGTTGAGATGATGGACAACCCAGAGTCCAGGAGACTGTCTGTTCCCCTCCACAAATCCTTTGGGAAACGAACACATAAAATTCTTAAGTCTCCTAATTCTATATCTCTTGTGGACAGACGAATGGAGAAGAGGTACACTCTCTCAGGCTGACACACGGAGTTCCTTTTCCAGCAATGCAGCCATGTTGGGGTAGTGCAGGCTACTGCCTGTGATAAGGCAAATATCCCCTCACCCCCCCCCCCAAGAAAAGGACTCCAGGAAGATTGATGCCATGGCAAAGAAACAATACATGGCAGCATCTTTGGGATTCAGGCAGGCTAACTGTATGGCCTACACAGCTAGATACCAGAAGTCCAGGTGGGACACTGTGCTGGCTCTAGCTAAACAGGCCCCTGACCAGCTTGCCAAGGAGCTGGAGCAGGTGGCTGCAGATGGGATTGAGGCATCTAAAGTACAATTTCATGCTGCTGTAGACTCCAGTGATGTATCATCAAGAGTCATGGCTACATCTGTGGCTCTTCAGAGGATGGCTTGACTCAGATGTACTAGCCTCTCACAGGATACCTAGGCTAAGGCCATGGATTTCCCTGTAATTGCTAATTCTCTGTTTGGGGAGCAGACAGAGAACTACATGAAAAAGATGGATTTAAGTGTCGTTTTTTCGGTCGGTTTCTACTGAATTGCTGTTACCGCTCAGTCGGTTCAAGTCTGTCTGTGGTACCGTGAGTACTAGATAGGTTTTCTACGTAGTTTCTATGTGGAACTCGAAAATTGTGGATCGGTTCGGCTGAACCGATCAGTTTGAGGTGAGTACAGGACCACTTAGAGGAGTGCTCAGGCCAAAGAAGGGCAAGCAACTCCTCAACGGCAGCAGTCCAGGGGCAGGGGCACACCTTTCCAAAGGCCTTTTTACCAAGCTCAGGCCGCCTCTTCTTTCTCTCAGAGGGGGTTCTTTAGAGGGAGAGGCAGACGGGGGATGAGCAGGCCTGCATCCACCCCTCAGCCTAAAGCCCCTGCCAAGCAGACACCCTGATGGGTCTGCCCGGGCCGATTCTCCCATACCAGTAGGGGGCAGGCTGGCTTACTTTGTCCAGGACTGGAAGTTTCTTACATCAGACAAGTGGGTCTTGGAAGTAGTAAGCCAGGGGCTGGTTCTCAGCTTCAAAAAATTTCCCAAGATGAGAACCAGAACCTTTCCACCTACGAATCTATCAGAGACCCTTGCCTTAGAGGCAGAGGTTTCTTCTCTCCTAGCTCTCAGAGCTATAGAGAGGGTTGCCACCCTACACAAGGGCAATGGATTGTACTCCAGGTACTTCCTAACCTCCAAAAAGACAGGAGAATGGTGGCCCATTCTGCACCTAAGATATCTGAACAAACACCTTTTAAAGCCAAAGTTCAAAATGGTGACTCTGGGAATTATCCTTCCCTCTCTAAGGCCAGGGGACTGGCTAGCCTCCCTGGACCTCAAAGATGCCTATTTTCACATTCCCATCAGGTGCTCCCACAGAAAGTACCTCAGGTTCGAGTTGCCCTCAGGCCACTATCAATTCAGAGGAATGCCCTTTGGCCTAACATCAGCCCCAAGGGTTTTCACAAAGTGCCTGGCAGTAGTGGTTGCTTTCCGAAGGAGAAAAAAGATCTCCATCTTCCCATACTTGGACGACTGGCTCATAGTAGGTCAGTCTCCAGACCAAGTCAAGTCACATTTGCAAGTGACCCAGCAAGTGCTCACTTCCTTAGGATTCCTTCTCAACCTTTCAAAGTCAGTTCTCGAGCCAGTACAGCTCCTCACCTTCATAGGGGCAGAGCTGGATACAGTAAAGGCAAGAGTCTTCCTTCCCCTGGAAAGGGCAAAGACCCTCATGGAACTGGCCTATTCATTCACCCTTCAGGTGTCTCGCCCAGCAAGGCATTTCCTTCAGCTTCTGGGCCACATGGTAGCTTCCACAGCAGTGGTCCAAGGAGCAAGATTTCAGATGAGGGACATTCAGTTCCACTTAAGAGCCTTCTGTTCCCAAAGAAAGGATTCCCTTACCAAACTAGTCCCAGTGACTTGAACCCTGGTCCAGGCCTTGCAATGGTGGCAGGATCAGGACAATTTGAGAGAAGGGGTCCCATTTGTCACTCATTCTCATTCAGTGATACTCACCACAGATGCTTCCCTGCTGGGCTGGGGAGCCCATTTGGGCGATCTTACCACCCAAGGACTGTGGTCACCTCAGGAATCTCTGCTTCACATCAGTCTCTTGGAACTCAGGGCAGTGTTCCTGGCACTGCAAGCTTTTTCCAAATCTGTACAGAACAAGGTGGTCCAGGTCAGAACAGACACCACCACCATGTGGTACATCAGCAAGCAGGGAGGCACTCGGTGTACGGCCTTGTGCACAGAAGCAATGAAGTTGTGGTCCCTGGCCTATTCCCTGCAAACCTCTCTGATAGCAGTTTACTTCCCAGGGAAGGACAATGTCCTAGCAGATGCTCTGAGCAGAATATCCTAGGGCCATCACGAATGGACCCTAGATCCTCTAGTTTTGAAAGTGATTTTCTCGAGATGGGGCACTCCAGAGATGGATCTTTTTGCAGCCCCAGACAATCACTAACTTCTTCTCTTTTGTTGCAGACCCCCATTCTTGGGCTCAGTCCCCCCTGGATGCTCTGATTCTGAACTGGGAAGGAAAATTTTTGTATGCTTCCCCCTCTTCCCTCTCCTGTTCAAAGTGTTAGTCAAGATAAGGTCACAACCATGCAAAGTGATTCTGATTGCTCCAGACTGGGCCAGACAGCCCTGGTATCCTCTGTTGCTGTCCTTAGCAGTCCACCTTCCCCTGTCTCTTCCCAGGAATTACAACCTGTTGACATCCTCTCAGGGGAGGATTTGGTACCTGAATCTTCGGTCTCTCAATCTCAAGGCATGGCTCTTAAAGAGTTAGAGTTTGCAGATCTGCATCTTTCCCAGGGGGGTTCTGGATATCCTTAAGGCTTCTCGAAAGCCTTCCACCAGAAAGTCTTACAACTCCAAATGGAAAAGATTCAGCATTTGGTGTTCTACGAAAAATATTTCTCCAGATTCTGCTGAGTTGCCTACGGTTCTGGACTATATGGTCCATCTTAATGGCCTAGGTCTCAGACCAGCTACCCTTAAAGTACATTCGGCAGCTGTTTCTGCTTTCTTGTCAGTAGGCAAGCCTTCCTCTCTATCATCCCATCCTGTGTTTTGTAAGTTTTTCAAAGGATTTCTTCACACCAACAAAACAAGCATATAAAAACATTTCTAGGGTGTTGAAAGTTCCGAGGAGCACAGTCAAGTCCATCATTAGGAAATGGAAAGATTACAGAACCACCCAGACTCTTCCTAGAGCAGGCCGTCCTCCCAAACTGAGCAACCAGGCAAGAAGGACCTTGGTCAGGGAAGTGACCAAGAACCCAATGACCACCCTGACAGAACTACAGAGTTCCATGGCTGAGATGGGAGAACCTGTCCAGAGGACAACAATCTCTGCAGCACTTCACAGATGTAGCCTCTATGGGAGAGTGGCTAGACGGAAGCCACTCCTGAGAAAAGGCCACATAATAGCATGCCTGGAGTTTGCAAGAAGGCACGTGGCAGACTCTGAGACCATGTGGCAAAAGATTCTCTGGTCTGATGAAACAAAAATTGAACACTTTGGCCTGAATGCAAAGCGCTATGCCTGTGCAAACCGAACACAGCTCATCACCTGTGTAACACCATCCCTACCATGAAGCATGGTGGTGGCAGCATCATGTTATGGGGATGCTTTTAAGTGGCAGGGACTGGGGCACTTTTCAGGATAGAGGGAACAATGAGTGGAGCCAAATACAGGCACATCCTTGAGGAGAACCTGCATCAGTCTGCAGTAGAGCTTGGACTGGGGCGAAGATTTACGTCCCAACAGGACAACTACCCCAAGCATACAGCCAAAGCAACACTGGAGTGGCTTCAGAAGAAGAAGGTGAACGTCCTTGAGTGGCCCAGCCAAAGTCCAGACTTGAATCCCATTGAGAATCTGTGGAAAGACTTAAAGATTGTGGTTCACCGATGCTCCCCATCCAACTTGACAGAGCTTGAGCAAATCTGCAAGGAAGAATGGGGGAAAATCCCCAAATCCAGATGTGCAAAGCTGATATAGACATACCCAAGAAGACTCAAAGCTGTAATTGCTGCCAAAGGCGCTTCCACAAAGTATTGACTCGGGGGTGAATACTTAAGTAAACAGGATATTTCAGTTTTTAATGTTTCATAAATTTTTGTTACACAATAAAAATATTTTTGCCCCTTTAAATTGTTGAGTATGCTGTGTGAATCAAGGGGGAAAAATCATTTCAATGCATTAAAAATTCTGGTAGTAACACAACAAAATGTGACAAGATCCAAGGGGGGTGAATACTTTCTGAAGGCACTGTAAATCAAAGAATAGAAGCACTCTGGATAGAGAGGTCGATACCAGTCCATTCACAGAAAAAAGGGTTCTGAAAGAAGTCTTAAAACTGAAGGTGGACAAAGCAGTGGGGCCTGACGGGATTCACCCAAGAATTCTAAAAGAACTAAGCGTAGAACTAGCGACACCACTGACTACCCTTTTTAACAAATCATGAGAGGATGGTGTGGTACCTGAGGACAGGAGGAGGGCAGAATGCGATTCCCCTTCACAAAAGTGGGAGCAAGACACAGGCAGGAAACTACAGATCTGTAAGTTTGACCTCAGTGGTAGGGAAAATAATGGAATCACTTCTGAAAGAAACAATTGATGAGTTCCTAGAGGCCAGTCGGGCACAGGACCCTAGGCAGCATGGATTCACAGCAGGAAGGTTGTCAGACTGATCTATTAGATTTCTTTGACTGAGTGACCAAAGTAGTAGACCAGGGAGGGGCTGTGGACATGGCCTACCTAGACTTTAGCAAGGCATTTGGCACAGTCCCACATGAAAGATTAATATACAAGTTAGCAAGCCTTGGAGTGGGTCCCAAAGTGGTAGACTGTAAAAAATTGGCTGGACAACAGGATGCAGAGGGTAATAGTAAACTAAGTTCACTCTGAAAAAAGGGTGGTTACTAGCAGGGCACCGCAGGGTTCAGTACTTGGACTGGTTCTCTTTAATGTCTTTATAAGTGACATTGCAGAGGGACTGGAAGGAAAAGCATGATCTTATCTGTGTCAGTGTTCATTCATCACCTTTGGGTATAGTGCCGGCGGTCATGACCCCGCGGGAGCTCTCTTTTGTTTTGGATGGATGGAGTCGACGCACCATCGGCGCCACCCTCGAGGCAGACACACTTGCGAGTTGGCAGTTTGGGTGTTGACCACGGCCTCCCGCCAGTTCTTAGTCTTCTGCCGCAGAGGTCTCACCTCATGGAAGCTCTACTCACAAGACGCCTGCTGCTACACTGAAGCCTTCGGCTTCGTTAACTCTCGACACCAAGTCTGTTTCTTCTCGATGCAGAGTCAGTTGACTCTGTTTATCGAAAACTTTCCTGCTGGTTCCACTGTCCAGCACCAGTCAATGTCGCCTAGTAAGACTGTTCCTTTTCTTTTATTAGCGATGTCAAGTCTTGTTTTGCTTGTTTCTCCGTAGGTCGTGTCTCTGTTGGGGGGGGCAAAAAGTTATAAGATGCATTAGTGCCCCTGCGGATGTAAGTACTCCGTCACAGACCAGCAGGACTGTTGCCTCGTGTGCCTTGGCCCGCTACACGTCATGGATTCGTGTGACTCCTGCTTCTCCGTGGACCATTGTCATCGAACAGTACACGTGGAAAGTTGGATGAGCTCCGCCGACTTTCAGGGGACAGTCGGACACTTGTCAGGCCAAGCCACGGTCTTTCTGCCTTTCTTCCCGGTTCTATACAGACCGCGGAGGAAGGGGCTTCTGCTCCTAGTAGCCTCGCCATTGCAGAAGCCCCTTCCGCGGTGCAGGGGGCACAGTTCGTTCCCCTTGGGGGACCGGCGGGAGGCACCACTTTGACAATCGCCACTTCGGGGGTGAAGGCTCCCTCAGTGTCGCTTCCTTGGCTTGGAAGGCCTAGGTCGGCAGCGTCCTTGACGATGTTTGTTGGCGCCATCTTGGTCCTTGGCACTGTTCGCAGTGCCGAGGGTCTTGATTGCGCCGTTGTCAGTGCTGGTACATCGCTTGGCACAGTCTTTGCTGTTTGCGCCGTTCGTGGAGCCGATGGTGCTGACGGTGCCATGGGAGGCTCTATGGCGCTGTCTTTCATGGTTTCTCGCTTCGGTGCCATTTATAGCGCAGTGTCCAGCTCTGGTGCCACTTGTGGCGCCGAGTGTGGAGACAGCGCCTTGGAGGTTTCTGATCTCGGCGCCGTTTGCGGCGTTGAGAGCGTGGTTGGAGCTGTCCTCGTTGCAGTCTCTTGCCTCAGCGCTGCGAGCAGCGCCGTTTGTCGGGGTGGCGCCATGACAGGCCACAGCCCCGATACTGCTGCCATCCTCGGCACCGTGTCTTTTTCGCTCGCCGTTCGCGGTGCGGTTGACGTTCTCGGCGCTGACTCTGGTGCAGTCACTTGGTCGGATGCTCCATTCAGTTGGGATGGCAGCGGGTGTCCATGTACGGTCTGGCATAGAACTTCGGTCTCCAACTCCTTGGAGGCGGAATCGGACTCTGGGTCAGATGGGCAGTCTGGCTCTTTGGAGTTGGCTGCTCACGTGGACCGCTTGGTAGTGTCCACGACAGACCGGAGCCAGCCCCCCTCTGAGAAGCAGACAGTTGCTCCTGGGTCCAGGGTCGGGGGTGCTCACCTGCAAGCAGTGGTGTAGGCCACCATTGCTCTGCAGCCTGGCCTTGGAGGGTTTTCTGAACCCTCAGTGGTGGTATGCCCTCAGGTGGTGTGCCTGGATCGGCCAACTTTAGGGCCGATCGGAACACCCACAGGAGGGGAGGGTACTGCTTCCTGGATAGCCCCTTCAGAGGTTGACCAAGGTTGCCAGCTTCCTAGGCTGGCTTTTTCGAGGAGAAGGGCTCTTTCAAATTCTGAAGAGTTGAGGGGTAGGAGTTTGACATGGCGACCCCTTTCTGGGACCTATCTGAGTTCTGGAAGGAGTCTTAGTGCGGATCTCTGCCCTTCCCTTTCGGTTTCCTCGAGAGGGCCCCATTCTTTGGCGGTAGGGCACCCTCCTTTTGGACTTTCACGGCCCCGGTCACCTCACAGGGGGGGATTCTTCAGGGTGCAGCCTAGGCAGTTGCAGTATAGTTGACTAGCTGTCTGCTGTTGAGTTTTCCGGAGCCCCCTCTTCCTTTGGGGCTCCAGATGTGCTCTCTAGCCCTGGCGGAGGACAGCTGATTCCTGTCGTCGGCTCTGCCCCCTCTCTTCTCCTCTTCTACCTTCTCCTGCTCTCCCAGGTATTCTTGGTTCAAGCAGCGCTCTCTCCTGGGAGCAGTTCAGAGCTGTAGCTGCTCTATTTCCCTCTTATGTTAGGGCGATGGACAGACAGGTTTCTCAACCTCCCCCAGAGCAGCCAACCTCTGAACCTTTGAGGTCCTCTTACTCCTCCTCCTCGTCTTCAGGAGGTGAGGAACAGTCTGTCCACATCTCCCTAGCTGCTGATTTCGCTGAGTATCAGCGTCCTCTTGTGAGGATGTTGGAGGACCTGCATGTCACCCCACCCACTCAGCACAATCCAGAGCATCCGACGCACGCCTTTTTGGGCTGTTTCAATGTGTACACTCTTGTAGTGCCCCCATGGCCTGCTCCCTTCCGGGAGGTGTCGATGCACTTCTGGCAGAGACCCTTTTCCGGAGACCCAGCTCCTAGGGATCTCCGCCAGAGGTATTGTCACCCCCCCTCCCCCCCGAGTCTCCAGGTAGGCTGCCTCATCCTAGCTCATAATTGACACAACTGGATACTCCGATGGGCTTCCAGCGCCCTTCATTGACCAGCCCCTAGATGCGACTCATAGTTTTTGACTTCTGGGTAGAACTTTCTACTCGGCACGGTTGCTTCTCTCTATATCTGCTCATCAGTCCCACTACGCTACCCTTGACAGGTTCCTGTTGTCCAGGGTAGGTCAACTCCTAGCCTCGATGCCGGACACGGAGGAAACCAGACAAGCCGTTGCGCACTCTGCACGTGGCCTGGAGCCATCAAGGCACCAAGCAAGGGCATCTTATGACGCCAGTGAGGTAGTTTCCAGGGTAGTAGGGACAGCTGTCTGCTTTAGGCAGATGGCATGGCTGCGTCTCTCCCGGTTGTCACCCATGGCCCGGCGCAGGGTGATTGATTTCCTCTGCTTACCAGAGAACCCACCTTTTCTCCCGTAGAGTGAGACGACTACTGTCTGGGCAACTTTCTACCCCCTCCGTGTGGTCCCCGTCTCACTCTTCCCAGTCTCTGACCTCTCCAGACCCGTGAAGGTTCTCTCTCTTGGTGTGCCACCCACTGAGAGCTAAGGGACTTTGTCCCTTAGGGTTAAGGCCCCCTCGGGGGCTCGGCACTCACCCAATGGTGAAGATTGACAGAGGTGAGATATGAAAATGACGTACCTACCGTAATTCTGATCCTTTTTTTGTTCGTTTAACCTGGAGTACACTAAGCTGAAAGCTTTTTTACAGGTGCAAACTGGGAGCACAGGGAAGTTAAGTGACTTGCTCAGTGTCACACAGTATGTAAGTGGAAGCTGTGGGATTCAAACCCAGGGCTGATCTGCTGGATGTCACCAGATACTGCCTCCTGATCTTTCTGTGTATCTTCACCGTTCATCACAATCCCACCCTTCACCCCGGGCCTCAGTCTCTGGGTCCCCCGCCCTCTCTGGCCCTCTCCTTCACCCCCCTCCTTTCTGTTGGTCAGAAGTGGGGTGACCTTGGGCACATAGGAGGATGTTTTTCTCTAGGGGAAGAGTGGTCAGGATGGCGGGCACTCCTTCCTCAGTGCCGCGGCTCTTCCCCCGTGGGGTGAAGGTTGGTAGTTGCCGTCTTTTCTGTTCTCTCTCTCTCCCCTTCTCCTTGTCAGCTTTACTTTGAATTCCTTGTCCTTTGGACACAACCTCAATTTAATTTAAGAAACCAGTGTTCTTACACCAAAAATTTGATTGGGGGGGTATTCCTTGTAGCCTGTCTTTTCTTCAGAATAGCTGATTCTGCTTATGTTGGCGTTATTGCCAGTGAGTCTGTGCCTTGAGTTCTGGCAATTTAGCCTTCTGGCTACTCATTCGCAGTTCCTATACAATTTGGAGACAGGACAAGGTTTCAGGGTATGTTCCGGTCTCTCCCCCCCCCCCCCCAAACATCCTTCTAAATTCCTTAACCCTCCCTCCCTCCTCATTTTCTACTTCCAGAGATTGGGGCCCTTCCCAACTCCCTTAGTTTTCCAGCTTATTCTGTCTTCTCAGTCGCTTATTTCTCCTTTTAGTTTGTATAGCTTTTCCTTTGTCTGTCCCTTGGACTTCCTTGTCCCTCTCTCCCAACCCTTTTTACTCTATGGCGACTCAGAACTGGCGGGAGGGCTTGGTGGCTTGTTATAATAGCCAACCATGGTATGGGCGCCGATGGTGTGTCTACTCTGCCCACCCAAAAAAAAAAGCTGTGGGGTCGTGACCTCCCGCTCTATAGCCAAAGGTGATGAATGGTGAAAATACACAGAAAGATCAGAATTACGATAGGTATGTAATTTTCATTTTCTTGCAGACGACACAAAGATCTGCGACAGAGTCGATACAGAAGGTGGGGTGGAAAGGATGAACGGTCAAATGTATGGCAGCTTAGATTCAGTGCAAAGAAATGAGAAGTAATGCACTTGGGAGACAGAAACCGGGAAGAGTACACATTTTTGGGGTGAGATGCAACAAAAATGGAAAGGGACCTGGGGGTAGTCCTATCAGATGTTCTTAAGGTGGACAAGCAATGTGAGAATAATAATGAAATCTTATTTACATGGTTACTTATCCAAGGCACCTAACAATTTAAAATAGAATCAAACAATAATATATAGTCAATCAGACAATAAAATATCCATCAGAAAGGAAGATCAGTCAATTAAATACTTGACACCACAGAAAAGTTTCTAAAGCTTGTTTAAATCCTTCCACAGTTGTGCACTCCCGCAACCGGGGTAGAGAAATCAAAGGTAGGGGCTGCATACACAAATGCTCTTGCCCCCGATGGGATTTCTTTCAGGCCTACCCTCGAATTCTCAACCCCTCGTCGGCTGAGCGGAGTGATCATCCAGGGCAGTAAGGAGGGCTGGCGGGATACTGGGATCCATATGGAGAGGCATCACCAGTAGAAAACAGGAAGTTGTTATCCCTCTGTACAGACAGTTGGCGAGACCCTATCTGGAGTACTTCATGCAGTTCTGGAAGCCCCATCTCCGGAAGGACATAGAATGGAGGCTGTCCAGAGGAGGGCAACTAAAGTGATGCAGGGTCTGCACCAGGAGACATATGAAGAAAGATTAAAGGAACTTAATATGTATACCATCAGTATACCGGGGTATGATAGAAATGTTCAAGTACCTCATAGCATCTTTAAGAAAAGATATGCAAGAACAAGGGGACACAATTTGAAGATAGAGGGGGAATGGCTCAGAGGTAATGTGAGGAAGTATTTTTTCATGGAGAGGGCTGTGGATACATGGAACAGCCTTCCTGAGGAGGAGGAGGTGGTGGAATTCAAGAATGCATGGGACAGACATAAGGCAGTTCCAGTGGGGGGTAGGAGGAAATTGGCTGCTGGTTAACTAGGATCTGCAGCTTGTCCATTAGGTAGGGAAATGGGCAGACTAGGCAGGCCAAGCAGTCCTTATCTGCTGTCAAATTCTATGTTTCTGTGTTTCTCATACCATCTCGGTTCCTATTTTTCCCCACCGTCAAGTGCGCTTGAGTGACTATGTTGGACCTTCACATCTATATGAAAACAGTGTTCAGTTCTTAGTTTTCAGTGTTTAAAGTCCAAGTTTATTTTTGTGTCAGTTTAGTGAATTTATAAAAATATTTTTCTCAGTCTTTCACAGCCTGCCGAGTCAATGGTCGACTGGCATGGATGATGGTGGTGTTGATAATAAGCCTCCTCAGGCAAGCTGCTCCAGCAGGGGGGCTGTTTGGTTCACTTCCCCCTTTGGGGGAGGGTGCTGATGATGGGTGATCCTGTGCCTGTGAAGGACAGTCCTCCCAGAAGCACAAAATGAAATGGGTCTGTTCCCGATCCCGGTTGGGGTTGCAGCACCCTGCCAGTCCTCTTTTTCCTCTGGGTTCCTAGTGGCTATGCTGCCTACCCTCATCTCAATTTGGGGTGGCAGCCCATTGGGACAAGGGACTTCGTCTGCCACCCCCCAGCCCCTGACGCTCAGGCCCTTATCCTCCACGGCTCTCAGGTTGCTCAGCTGGTCTTGGTACTTCAGGCGGCGGCTCTTATACCATTGCCCTACCGACTCCAGCGTTGCCTCTTTTGGCTCCCATCCTGGGGAGCTCCGCAAGTCAGGCCAGGCAACACCCACAGTAGGCCGACACAGTCTTCTCCTCACTGGCATAGTCTTTGCCTCCTTTCTGGCCCCGGCAGCAGCTTACTGAGTAGGACTGGTGGACCCTGCGCCAGGCCGATGCTCACAGGGCAGCTGCCAGTTTTGCTGCAGCCCCAGCCTTTGGGTCTGTCACAGTCACCACTACCACAGCCTATGTCGTAGGAGACGCCAGTTGTCCTATCACAGGATCGCTACTGGGCACCAGGTGAGGCAACCCCTGGATACCCTTTTCTGGCTCCTCAGCTGATGTTCCCGAACCTGCTGTCTCTTCCAATCCTGCCGGTGTGTAATGTGGCTCCACAGGTGGATTATAATGCCCTTTTTTCTGTGTCGTGGTCTTTTATGCAGAAGCAGACCCCCGCTCCTCGGGGTCCGCCTCCGGTATTCTCCACTGCCTTCCGCAGGAATTGCAGCCCAAGAATTCTGACTGGGGCTTGTCCTTGTGAACCCCTGACATCGGGGTCTTCAGGGGCGCGACCTGACGCCGGTTTGGGCTCTAGAAGGGATGATCGACGCCCTCTAACGCTGATCCTGAACAGCGATACTACTGAGGATGTAGATCTTCAGGGTCTTCCTCATCTTCCGGCAAGTCTTTGTGTGTGTGAAGTGGCGACCAGGCTAAGGAGATTGCCCAGGTCCTCCCGGATGACCCATCTTTCCAGACATCGCTTGGCTAGCTACCTCTGGCAATGGGATGCCCTCCTTTTGGTGGTGTCCCCCTATGATTGACTTCTACAAGGGTGTCCCCAAGGCAGCCCGGGCCACCCCTCTACTACCCCGCCTTTATCATGCCCCAGTGGGCAAGTCCTCTTTGGGCAACCGCCCTGAGGCGGATTCTGTGGTGATTACTGTGATGCATGATCGTACTAAGATGCCCAAGTACCACAGTCTCCTCCTAGACCAGGATTCCAGCCAGCTGGATCACATTGACAAGCATATTTTTGCCTCTATTACTTTGGCTATTAGGGTTGTTGACTGTTTGACCCACTTGGTACAATATCAGAATGTCCTCTGGGACCAAGTCAGAGATTCTTTCTAGACACCACCAAGGTGCAGCTTGCCCAGCTTCTGAAGTCCGGCTCGGACATTGACAGTTATGTCCTCTGGGCGGCTTATGACGCTGTTGACGCCTCTGGGCTTGGGTTGGCTGCGGGGGCCTGCCTCTGGCGCCATTCCTGGCTCTAGGTGTCCAGTTTTGCCCGATACATGCAGGCTAGTATTTTGGATGACCCTTTTCACGGGGTCATTCTTTCTGGGAGTGCTGTCTAGGACATCATTTCTACTTTACAGGAGTCTGGGCGGGCCCTCAAGTCAGTCCATTCGCTGTATCACACTCATCGTAGGATGGGCCAGTGTCATTCCTTTTGTCAGCCCTCCCGAAAACAAACTTGTGACCAGCCGGCCAAGGGCCAGCAAAAGCGCAAGGCCACAGCAGCCCTTGCTGCCGCTAGAGCTCCCACGGCCCCTTTGCCCGCTCCTCCTGACTACTTACCTGAACCTCCTTCCCCACAACCAAGGATCCAAGGTTGGGGGTCAGTTTTCCCTCCACCTGACAGGTGGATGGAAGTGACCCCAGACAAGTGGGTGTTGCAGATCATAACTCACAGTCACACACTGGAATTCCTAGAGTGGCCATCGGAAAAAACTCCTGTCCACTTTTCTTAGCCTCCAGCACACCTGTCTCTAGCTTGGGAGGAAATTCAGGCTCTTCCTCAAAAAAAGAGCCGTAGAGCCCATCCATCAGGCGTAGTGAGGAAGGGAGTTTTTACTCCCACTTTTTCCTAGTCTCTAAAATGATCGGGGATCTTTGGCCCATCCTGGACGTAAGTCACCTGAATCTGTACATAGAGTACAAGCGCTTCAGGATGGTAACTCTTCAAGGACTATTACCCCTGTTGCATCAGGGGGACTGGCATTTGTTGTCTGGGCATGCAGGATGGTTTGCCTGTACATCAGTATCTTTCCTGCCGATCGTCGCTTCCTCTGTTTTTACTTTCAAGGAGCCCATTATTAGTTTTGGGCACTCCCTTTTGGCCTTTCTTCGGCCCACTGGATATTAACCAAATGCCTGGCAGTGGTGGCTGCCACATTGAGGAGGCAGGGCTTCTATGTCTTCCCCTTCCTTGATGACTGGCTGCTTGCAGCTCCTTCTAGGAAACATTTGGTTCAGACTCTTGAATCAACTTTCAGCCTTTTCCAGGCCTTGGGGTTCACCATAAATCTGCCGGAGTACTGCTTCTCTCCTTGCCAGCACCTACAATACTTTGGGTGGTCCTGGACATCAGTCGGGGCAAGGCCTTTCTGCCGTGGACAGAGCGACGCGACTGATGGTGCAGGTCCAGCTGGTTTCCTCCAATCGGCAGATCCCAGCCAGTGTCTTTCTTCGTCTTGTGGGCCACATGGTGGCGGCAGTTACCACGATTCCTTGGTCTGGGTCCCTCAGTGGACCTTGAGGCTCTAGTGGGATCAGTGTACCGATCACCTAGACCAGTTGGTCATGGTCTCCAGCACAGTCTGGAGGACTCTGTCGTGGTGGCTGAACCAGAACAACCTCTTTCAGGGAATCTCTTTTCAGTTCCCCAACCTCCCAACAGGTTCTTATGACAGATTTGTATGGCCTGGAGCGCTCATCTGGCCAAACATCAGACCCAGGGTACTTGATCCCCAGTGGAGCAGGATCTCCACATCAACGTCCTGGAGATGCAGGCGGTCCTTTATGCCCTACGAGCCTTTCAGACTCTTCTCCTTCCCTGTCTGCAGCTGGTGCAAACAGACATGTTTATAGTGTACTACATCAACAAGCAAGGGTGGTCCCATTCTTACCCCCTGTGTTGGGAGGTGATGGAGTCTGGTTCTGGGCCATTGAGCACAATCTGGAGGTCTCTGCCATTCATGTTTCAGGTGTCCAAAATGTATTGGCTGAACGTCTTAGCCACTCCAGATGACAAGGGCTCACGAGTGAGAACTTCTAACCTCAGTGGTTGAAGACCTCTTTGACAGGTGGGGCTGTCCAGAATTGTATCTCTATGCAGCCCCACTCAGTCCAAAACTGCCGCTTTTTTGCTCGCTTGATCCCCGGCCTAGAGTTTTCTTGCGAATCACATTGTCCCCCTCTTGGAAGGGGAGGTTTTTGTACATTCTCATAGCTCTCTTATGGCCACACCAGATTTGGTTTGCCCTGCTGCAACAACTGGCGGTAGACCCTCCTGTGCCGTTGAGCACAGGCTTGCTCTCCCAGGACCAGTGCACCCTGGTCCATCCGGAACTCGGGTCCCTGAGTCTCCATGTGTGGGGCTCCTGGGAACCTAGCTATTGTCCGCTTTGGGGTGTTCTCTAGGGTCGCAAGCCCTGCACCAGGGTCACTTATGATGTGAAATGGAAGCGCTTCTCCACTTGGTCCGCTGCTCACCATTTGGATCCGTTTACCTGCCCGGTGAATCGTGTTGGAGTACCTTCTTTCCCTTTCGGATTCAGGTCTGGGGTACTACTCTCTTAAGGTACACCTTTCCACCATCTCTTTGTACCATGCCCCTATTGAGGGAAATCTTTCGCTCAGCTTGATGTGTCACACACATTGCTGCGCAGAATTTTAACTCTGAAACGTCCCATTCGGAACACAGTCCCACCTTGGAACCTCAGCTTTCCCTTTGAACCGGCTATGTGTTGCAAGCTGCGCTTTGTGTCATAACAAGTGCTCTTTTTTGTTGCTAATATTTCTGCTAGAAGGATTTTAGAGCTCCTGGCTGTGATGTGTAAAGAGCCTTATATGGTTTTTCACAAAGACAAGGGTGTCTCTGCATACTAATCCCTGAGTTTTTACCTTAGGTGGTGTCTGTGTGGTAGGGCTGTACTCTACCTGGGCAATTGCAAGGCATGGGGGACACTTTCTTGTCTTCTTTTATGTTTCCACTTCCAAGACCGTTGCAGCAGCATGTTCTATTCTATACTGATACGTTTTTTCTTTAGGTTGGCCACCTATGGAAGTTTTCCCCCTTCTCATCCCCCCCCAAAGTTTCTTTTCAAGTCTCTCACAGATAAAACGGTGCCTTTCTGTGTCAGCAGTAATGAAGTAATTAACTCAGATTAAAAATATATGGTTGTATGGGCACTTGGAAAGTGCAGTAGTACGTGATGCAAGTGTTCTAAAGTGCTTTAGAAAATAAAGGAAGATACAGTAATGCTAAATTCCTTCCTTTGCTGTTCTTAAAGAAAAGAGGACATGCTGTTTTAATGTACATCTTAGGAATATTATTTTTTTTCTTAATAGACAGCCTTAAAAGTGTTTAAAAATAGATATACTGCCCTGTAAATAATGTAGAAAAGGTTTTTTGAGTAGATGTTGTGCTGAGGGGCTTGAACAGTTCACTAAATGCTAAAAGCCACTCCGTGCATGTAACAATCCCCGTTTGCCTTGATTATTAAAATTGGCGGCTTCTGCATGAATGAGGAATATGGTGGGTTTTTTTTGTATTTTCTATTTATGTACATCCCTGTAGCTTCCCCACCAGCGACTCCTTCAGAGCATCTAGGCTCCCTGATGCCACCCCTACCTGTATCCACCAGCCCTTATTAGTGGCCTACCTGTGTAGCCTGGCGTATCCCTGTGCTTGTAGGGTCCCTCTCGTCAAAGGGGAATTGCCTGATCATCAGATGGCGCATCCCAAGGCTGCGAGGCTGGTCTGGGCTGACTCCGGGGCTTCGTGGCGACAGGTACTGGCGCTCATCATCTGGCTGAATGGGGAGTTGTTTTTCTTGTTTTCCTGCCCTGCCCATCACAGTTCTGGGCCTTGCGTGAGATTGCAGGCGGCCTTGGAAGGGGACGTGCAAGGGGCATGTTGAGGCAGGACGGCACCCAATCCGCCTGCAGGTACCCAGGCGAATCCCCGGGGAGGGAAGCTGCAAGTAGACACTTGTGAATCCCCCTCCCTGCCAGTCTCTGCTCCTGTTATCCGGGCTCGGAGCGCGAACCGGGTCACCAGTGTGCCGAGCGAACCCTTTTGCTTGGCCCAACGTAGCCGGCGGGAATATTGTTTTTAATAAAAGTGTGCAACTTCAAATGTCAGAGTTGGTTACTGCCAGCTGCAGTGCATGCAGACACTGATCTAAATCCAGCTGAATGCCGCTCCATTTATGTCAAGTTTTCTCCCGTATGGCTCAGACTTCAAGGAAGGTTACTTTCATCTCAGAGGTTGGGGGTAAACTAATTCCTTTTCCTGAAAAATACAAAATGTTTTCCTCTGTTTTACTTCTGGTGCATGACGAACACAAAAGATTAATATACAAGATAGCCAGCCTTTGAGTGGGTCCCAAGGTGGTAGCCTGGATAAAAATTGGTTGGACAACAGGACGCAAAGGGTAATAATAAACTGAATCCACAGTGAAGAAAGGAGGGTTACTAGAGGGGTACCGCAAGGTTCAGTACTGGGACTGGTCCTTTTTAATGTCTTTAAGTGACATTGCAAAGGAACTGGAAGGAAAAGTACGTCTCTTTGCAGACGACACAAAGATCTGCAACAGGGTTGATGCACAAGATGCAGTGGAAAGGATGAGGAGGGGTTTGGTAAGGTTGGAGGAATGGTCACATGTATGGCAGCTTAGACTGAACACAAAGAAGTGCAAGGTAATGCACCTGGGAAATGAAAACCCAGGGAAGAGTACACAGTGGGGGGTGGGGGTGGGGGTGAGATACTGAGAACAACAGAAATGGAAAGGGACCTGGGGGTAATTATATCAGATGACCTAAAGGTGGGCAAGCAAGGTGAGAAGGCAGTAAGAAAGGCTGGGAGGATACTGGGATGCATAGGGAGAGGCATAAACAGTAGAAAACAGTAAGTTGTTATCCCTCTGTACGGACAGTTGGTGAGACTCCATCGTGAGTACTGTGTGCAGTTCTGGAGATCCCATCTCCGTAAAGACATAGAGTGGAGGCTATCCAGAGGAGGGCAACCAAAATGGTGCTGGGTCTGCACCAGAAGACATACAAAGAGAGACTAAAGAAGGTTAATATGTATATCCTTGAGAAAAGAAGTGTGGGGGTGCATGATAGAAACTTTGAAGTACCTCAAGGGAATCAACAGTGTCCAAGCAGGTAGTATCTTTCAGAAAGAGTTGTGCAAGAACAAGAAGGCACAATTTGAAGATAGAGGGGGTACAGCTCAGAAGTAATGTGAGGAAGTATTTTTTCACAGCAAGGGTTGTGGATGCATGGAATAGCCTTCCTGAAGAGGTCATGGAGTCAAGAACAGTGGGGGAATTCAGGAATGCATGGGACAGACATAAGGCAGTCCTAGTGAGGGGTGGGGGGGAAGTAGACTATTGGTCAACTAGGATCTGCAGCTTATCCATCAGATAGGAAAATAGGCAGACTAGGTGGGCCGAGCGGTCCTTCTCTGCTGTCAAATTCTATGTAGGACTGTCTTCAGGCAGCTATTCCTAGGTGATTGACAGCCCTATCCGTTGTGCCAGTTCATCACAGTGTAGACCCATTTTCTTTAGAAGTAAACTCTGCTTTATTTTTTTATGTATGTTTGTGGTAACCAGGTAAGTGCACTGATCCAGAGGACCATTTTCAGTCATGACCTGGGCCACAAAGTGGCGAAACAGCAAACAGTAGAACACTTTACATACGGTATAAGGCGTGTCTTCAAAATTACATTACAGTAAGAATATAGGCAGTAGTAGAAGGAAGATGTAGTGCATTTATACGACTCAGCAAGTAGTTAAACATCCACATCTGTAAACAGTTATTCTATGCAACAAAACCTGTGCTGTTGTAAGAGAGTGCAGGCCAGCCTCAAAAGTGCCAAGTTAAACAGAGCGTGGTCCACAGACAGAGTACCATACAGACAGCAGCGAATGCAGGCTGTAGTGCAGGAGTCCTGAAAGGATGTGTCCTAATGAGTCAAAGTGCGTGCTGAGTTTTGTCCTACATAGGGTACCAGTCATGGGAAGGGCCAGACAGGTAGACTTAGTGGGTTGCAAAAGGTCAGTAAGCAAAAGTGTGGGTGCATGCAAACTAGGGAGTATGGAGGCAGGGTAGGACGGGGAAGGAGGGGGCAAGGACCAAGGGGGTACAGTAATAGCTGGCTGGGGTAGGTTATGGTGGTTTCCAGGCTCCTGCATGGTCTAGGGAGCAGTTGCATGTAGACTCTGCCAGAAGCCAGGCCTTCAGGTTAGATTTGAAGGACACATGGGATGGGGATGTGCGAATGGATGGGGGGAGTCGGTTCCAAAAGGAGGGTGGAGAGACAGAGAAGGCCTTACTACCCATCACTGTAGTGATGCGAGGAACCTCTAGGACAGGGACGGAAGAGGCCCCAAGGGCCCTAGTGGTGGCCCTACTAGTGAATAGAGGAGCGTAGGGACATAACTGGTTGCTTCTGAGAGCATTGCCCACCATGCAGCCTGTGGCATAGTCCAAGCTGGCCTGCCGGGGGAGCCATCATAGGGACTGGTAGAGTGTGCAGTGGTGGGTAGAAAGGGGGTCTTTAGGAACAAAACGACAGATAGCATTATATGTAGTGCTAAGGCAGGAGTGTCGATTAGCTGATACGGTGGAGTAAATGGGGGAGCAGTAATCTAGGAGTGGCAGAAGGTTACCTTGTGCGATGACTAGGTGAGCTTCCGGTGATGATAGGTGATTTGTGTGGTATGCAGCACCTAGCTTTTGGTGAATTTTTCTTAGAGTTGTATGATCTTGGTAGGTAAGGCAGGGGTCGAGAGTACGGGGAGTGCCCTGCAGGTGTACATACTGGAGCCAGCGATTATGGCCTTCGCTTTTTTTTCATTGACAAGGAGTTTTGTGGATAAGAAAAAGCTCTGTGTAGCACTATAGTTGTCAGTGAGGGCGGAGGAGATGGATTCAAGGGATTTGTCGCTGTGGTACAGGACTAAATTGTCCGTGTAAAGGAGTGCATTGTAGTTTACACCATCAGCTGGAAGGTCATTGATAAACATGGAAAAGAAAAGGGGGCCAGGAATTGATCCCTGTGGAACTCCAGTGTTAGTGGGAAGGGAAGCTGAGGCAACATTGCCTATGAGCACGGATTGGAACCTGTTGGTGAGGTAACTGTGGAACCAGGCAGCAGGCCCAGGGGAGCAGCCAAGTTGTAGAAGTGTGGTGTGGAGAAGGTGATGTTCGATGTGGTCGAATGCCTTCGACAAATCGATAAAAACTGCGCCCGTGGCCGTACCCATGTTTTAAGTACGTGGTTGGAGAAAACTGCTATGACAGAGAGGGTGCTATGGTGTGTAAGGAATTCATGCTGAAGGGGACACAGCAGGTTGTACTTATCGAGGTGTTCGGATAGCTGAAATGATCGACTTTCTCCATTAGCTTGCTTAGGTGCGGGAGCAGGGAAATCGGTCTGTAGTTCTCTGGGGCGAGGGGTCTCCTGTTTTAAAAATGGGATCCACATTAGCACATTTCCCGGTGTCTGGCACTGTAGATGTAGGTAGTGCAAGATTGAGAATGTGAGTTAATGGTCTGGCGATAGATGGGAAGATGATCCTCAGAAAAGTGGGGTAGAGCCCATCACTTCTGGGACTACCTCTTGTAGGAAGTATTTTCAGGAGTTTTATGATGACCTTTGGACCAGTGGCCCCAAATTAGAAGGGGGGTATGGGGTTAGAGTTTGTAAGTGGAGCGGCTACCATTTCAATTTTGGCCTGAAGGGGTGGGAAGGAAGTTTACTAAGGTTAAGGGGTTAGGTCGGTAAATATGGAATTGAAAATGTCTGCGATGCCGGCAGGGTTATTGGTGGTACCTGATGGGGATGTAAGTTGTGTTATTTGCCTACCGGGCTTGGGATTTAGTATGGACCCAGTTGAGGTGCAGAAAGTGCGAGGATTCCCAAGGGTGTTTTTTATTTTTTTTGTTTGTTTTTCAGGTCAATGAAATATTTCCATTTTAGCGACTTGGCCGACTGCCTACAAGCATTGAGCCGCTGCCTGTAGTCGTTCCATAGTTTGGGGAGGGGGGTTGCTTTGAATGCTATCCATTTGGAGTCCCTGTCTTTCATTTGTGTTCTCAGCTCTTTTGATATCCAGCGTGTACAGCCACCTCTAACCTTTCTGGTTTTCACAGGAAAGGATTGGTCTTGGAGCTTCCGAAGGGTGCTAGTAAAGAACGTGACAGCAGAGGAAACAGTGTCTGGCAGGTAGAGGGGGGACCTGTCTATGGACACTGCATCCCACCACAAGGTCATGGTTTTGGCTATTAAATTTCCTGAAGGACAGAACTTTTGGGGGTGGACTGTTTTGATGTTCATGACAATGTAAGTGGAGGTGTGGTCACTAATCATGTCAGACATGGTGCCTGCTTGGAGGACTAGTTCGGTCCGCTTAGTGATAATCCAGTTAAGGATTGAGTGGTTTTGGGTACGAGTTATGTCTGGCAGTGGCGGAGATAACTTGCTCCAGGTTATAGGATTTTAGCAAGGTGGCATAGTCAGGGTTAGGATTAGTTGCCCAGTTGAGTTTGAAATCCCCGAGTAGGAAAGCATCCCTTGATGGGGTGGTGCATGTTAGGCTAGAGAGAAAACTGGATAGTCCCTGAGTACTACCTGGTGGGAGTTTAGCAGCAGCTACATAAAAATTTTTTAACACAGTGATGGTTATCTTGGTGATAATCTACTTGCTTATGGAGAAGGGAGTAGAGCAGCCAACAATGGCAGCTGAGATGTGGTCCTGTACACAGAGCGTAATGCTCCCTACTCTCTTCCTGCCTGGCCTATCCAGACGGAGAAAGGAGTAGCCTTGGAGCTGATGTGAGGCACCACCATGTTATGGCTTTAGCCAGGTCTCAGAGAGACCCAGCACATGGAGCTTGTATAGGGACACCCAGGCCTCGATCTCGGTGAATTTAGATGAGAGGCTGCATACATTTAGATGAGCGATATTTTTTTTTTTTTTAATGCCGGTGTGTCCAGCCCATGTGGCATTAGTGTGGTCAGTATGTATGTGTGTGGGGCCAGGGTTAGTTTCTACGTCACCTGCTAGCAGGGCTAGGAGGAAGCCAGTGGGGTTTCTGGACAGTGATGGAGTGAACCAGATGACCTAGTAATCTTTGTTTGTCACTTGATAAGTATGCCAATGTTGCAGACACCAGGGGTGTTACCTGGTATGAGACCACCATGGGTGGGTTAAGAAGATGAGGTGGGTAAGTTGTAGCACAGTAGTGAAGGTATTGCTGTTCTACGGCTAGAACTGATGTTGAGAAATTGGTGGCCAGCAGCAACCCAGCCAAAGAGAATGCTGCCAACAGGGTCAGGATGGCATTCATTCTGGGTGATGGTGAGGGGAGGCTCACTGCAGTAGAATGAAGATGGAGAAAAAAATGCTCACTAACAGTTTAGTAATTGAAAATCACAGGGGGGGGGCACTTTAAGAGGGGTTGGTGTGAAAAGGAAGACTTGCAATGGCGGCGCAAGGAGGAGGATTTAATAGATGGTTGTGAGGCGAGTGGCTTAACAGCCTTGTCTGGGTGTGCATCGCTGAAACTGACGTCCGATTTACCCGTCCTGCACTGACCGGAAGGCTGCGAGGGAGGAGCGGCCTTAACGGGAGTGGAGGCCTCCTTTGCACTGGAGGCTACGGAAGGGCCCAAGCGTGAGCCCGATGGGAGGGGCGACACCTTCTTAGTAGCCACCAAGATGGCCGTCGAGGAGCATTCCCCCGGAGGGGATGTTACCTTAAGGGCCGCGATTCCAGCTGAAGTTGCGGCTGCTGTGGAAGACTATTGCCGCTTCTGGTGCTTCTCCTTGTCACATTTTTTTCTTCAAACATGAAGTCTTGCTGTATTCTGACAGTTTGCAGTTAGCTCCAGCTCTTGAACTGCCCTGGAGAGTGAAGGGTTAAATTCTATGCCAGGCATAGAACGTTGGGCTCGAGCTCGATTGAAAACTCTGTGTCCTTTTGAAATCAAACAGTCAGATTTTTTACTCCGCCTCACTGAACAGTCGCTCCGGAGATTTCTCCTTCTGCTCGGTTCTATCGCGGTTAAAGTTTCGGTTTTAGTCCAATTTTCGTTCTGTTTTTCGGTTCGAGACTCTGTTTGTGGTACCGTAAGTACTTAGATTGGTAGCTGTTGTGTGGAAATTGTCAGATTTTTCCGATTGGTTCGGCTGAACCGATCTTGTTGTAAGATCTTGAAAAAGAAAAAGTTAGTGTGTATCGGTTTTAAAAAAAATCGTAATTTTAGCGTTTTTTTTTCCATCACCTTGACATGGTGAGAAACTGATAGGGGAGTTTTGCCTGGCGGTTGCCATATAAAGGGTAAGTTGGTTAGGTTGGCCATGTCTGAGAAACCCAAGGAAAAAAAATGGGCCCATTCGGTTTCAACACTGCAGTTTGTGTGGGGAGGTCTTTGCTAAGAGTGATCCCCACACCACCTGTGTTTACTGTCTGGGGTGTAACCACCTCGATTCAGACTGCCAAATTTGTAGAATTTCCCTAAGTCTACCCTGGAGAAAAGGTTAGGTAGACTTAGGGATAAGGAGGCCGAGAAATCCGGTGACCCGGAAGGCCAGCCCCGTTCGGTTCCTACCGAACCAGAAGAAGTGCCCTCTGACCAGGGCGATACTACTTCGGGCAAGAGGAGAGCTGATCCTGAGGGATCAGTTCCTACAAAAAGAAAGCGAAAGGATAAATTGGCCGGTCGGATCCAGAGCTGCATGGTCTGACCGCCAAAGAAATAGCCAAAGCGATTTGGATTGTGGAATCGCTTCGCCTGGTTCTGACCGATCTGGTGCCTTCTGGCAAAGGTTCGGTTTGGTCGGTTCCCCCGGTTCAGGATTATTCCCCTGAAGATTTTTACGAACCAGAGCTTGATAAGGGGGATTTTAAAGAGGATGATTACGACGGTGAAAGACTGGAAGTGCCTGTGGAACCGGACATCTCCCCAGACAGACCTTCTGGTGGTTCCCCCTCCTAGGCTTCGAGTCCCCTCTCCACTTTCTGTTCTACAAAAAATTGGCTGAAACCCTCCAGCTTCCTATTGAGGAAGGAGGCTGTAGAGGAACAAGAGGAGCCTGACTACATAGAGATGATGGACATCCCAGAGTCTAAGACTGTCTGTTCCCATGCATAGGTCATTTGGGAAACGGACACAAAATTCTTAGGTCTCCCAACTCTGTACGTAGAATTTGACGGCAGATAAGGACTGCTTGGCCCACCTAGTCTGCCCATTTTTCTACCTAACAGATAAGCTGCAGATCCTAGTTAACAGCTTGCTTCCTCCTACTCCCCACTAGGACTGCCTTATGTCTGTCCCATGCATTCTTGAATTGCCCCACTGTTCTTGACTCCACGACCTCCTCAGGGAGGCTGTTCCATGGATCCACAACCCTCTCTGTGAAAAAATACTTCCTCATATTACCTCTGAGCCTTCCCCGCCTCTACCTTCAAATTGTGCTCCCTTGTTCTTGCACATCTCTTCTGAAAGATGCCACCCTCTTGGACTTTGTTGATTCCCTTGAGGTACTTAAAAGTTTATATCATCTCCCCTCTCTCCCTCCTTTCCTCAAGGGTATGCATATTAAGCTCCTTTAGTCTTTCTTCGTATGTCTTCTGGTGCAGACCCTGCACCATTTTGGTTGTCCTCCTCTGGACAGCCTCCACTCTGTCTGTCTTTGCAGAGATGGGGTCTCGAGAACTGCACACAGTACTCCAGATGGGGTCTCACCAACTGTCTGTACAGAGGGATAACAACTTCCTGTTTTCTACTATTGATGCCTCTCCCTGTGCATCCTAATATCCCCCCAGCCTTCCTTACTGCCTTCTCACATTGCTTGTCCACTTTAAGGTCATCTGATATAATTACCCCCAGGTCCCTTTCCATTTTTACTGTTGTCAGTATCCCACCCCCCCATTGTGTACTCTTCCTCTGGGTTTTTGTTTCCCAGCTGCATTACCTTGCACTTCTTTGCATTGAATCTGAGCTGCCATACATTTGACCATTCCTCCAACCTTGCCAAGTCCCTTCTCATCCTTTCCTCTCCATCTTGTGTATCAACCCTGTTGCTGATCTTTGTGTCTTCTGCAAAGAGACATACTTTTCCTTCCAGTTCCTCTGCAGTGTCACTTATAAAGACATTAAAAAGGACCGGTCCCAGTACTGAACCCTGCGGTACCCCGCTAGTAACCCTCCTTTCTAGGGACATGGATATGTTGTTCATCCACACTTTGGCGGGTTCCTTGCGCTTTAATCTTTCGGAAGGTCTTCAAGCTGGCACCTCCCACCCACCGAATTGGTAAAACTCGGCTCCGCCCATGGCGTAGATCTTCGCCTTGCAGCTTGAAGCTCAGGTACCCTCCTTAACGCGCTGCGTTTAAGACTGGTTCCTAATTCTTCGAAAGTTCGAAATCAAAAGTTTTTGCTAAAAAGACTTCGGTCGTCTTCTCCTCGCGGCTGCGATGGACAAATCGACTCCCGGTTTTCGGAGGTGCCCTTGTGGGCAGAAGATGTCTAGGATGGATCTGCACTCCACGTGCGTCTACTGCCTGGGCCTTGAGTATGATCCGCAGGCCTGCGACTTGTGCTCTTCCTTTTTGGCCTACGTCCTTGAAGACCGTGCTGCCCGATTACAACTGGGGCGCCCCAAGAAAAGAATTCCACCGGTGAAATCTAAAGAGGCCCGATTGGCGGTGTCGGCGGGCGCTCGGCGGATCAGCTCGAGCAGATGATAGCCTTGAAGAGAGAGGTGGCGGGCGCTTCTACCGGCTGCGGCATTTGTCCCACTCTCTCGGTGCCTCGTCACTCGGCTTCTTTTAGGAGCTTTGTCTGACCCTCTCGACCAAGGTGAGGGTCCAACTATCGGGACCTTTTCCAGGTCCAGATCAAAGTAAGTCTCTCCGTCGGCGCTCTTGGGAGGCGGGAAAGATCTCCCCTTGTCGACTTTGGTCGACCCCTCAGCTTCGGCCACTGGCTTCACGGTGTCCCCGTCAGGCCAGTTGACAGAGACTCCCGTCGACGTGGTCGAGATTTTTCTTGACCCATTAGACTGGTTGTCGGCTGGAGAAGCTGAGAATCCCCTCTCCCCGGTGGGAGTTGAGGATCCCGTCGGCTCGTCTGTGCCTCCGGTTCCGGAGCCTTCGGTGGAATCGTCCGAGCCGAGGGGAGTGCCGATTTCCGACACTTCTCCTCGCCTTCCTCGGCCTAGTCGAGACTCTTGGTCTCGGTCTCGGACATCCTTGCGGTCCAACCGATCCCGCCGCCATAGGCGGTCTCAGTCTCGGCACCGCGGCAAGCGGCGTCGCTGCTCTTCCTCGGACGAGGGGAGGCTTCGCGCAAGTTGCGTCGGAGGCACGAGGAACTCATGTGGCAACAGCTCCTTTTGACCGGGAATAAGCCGACCCAGTCGTCTTCCCTGGCCATTAAGTGGCTGTCACCGGAGCAGCCGAAACAACCCCTCGTTGTAGTCGAGGCCTGTTCTCAGGCGGTTGTTGACCAATTCCAACTGCCCACCAATTCTGGTGGAACCTCCGCCTCCACAGCCATTAGTTGGGGCACCGACCAGAAATTCTCGGTCGGCCTTGGGTTTGCCCATGGGCTGTCTGTCACCCTCACTCCCGATAAACCTCGGCAGGTGAGGGTGGCTCAGGCCGAGCAGCTCTTTGAGGACTCTTCTGGAGTCGATGATGGTTCCTCCCTCTTCTCCAAGCGCATGGACTTGGAGTCCTCGGGAGGGCAGTCAATGGGCGATAGCCCTTCGTCCTTCTTAGGGTTGCTTCGACTCATCTCGGAGTCCACGGGATGAAGCTCGAACCCGTTTCTAAGGGCCAGGTATCCCCTCACGGAGATTCTGGACGAGGGATTCTCTCCAGGAGGCCTTTCCGGTGGCGAGGCCATAGTGGGTCCGGCACTGGAACTTTGGCAGCGCCTGCTTCCTGCCCTCGCCTTCGGCCAGGATGGCCAGAGAAGTATGCGGTCCCTACCGGTTCCTTGTCCGGTTTTGGAACACCCCTCTGCTGAGGGTTGGTTACCGACAGCGTTTTCGGCGCCCGGCTAGCGCCAGGGATGTGGACAAACCTCCTGACAAGGAGTCCAGAAATTGGACTATGTCGGGCGAAAGTCTACGCTCTCGTCTCTCTCGGCCCGTCCAGGCCAGTTCGGCCGTCCTCATGCACATTTTCTCATGCCCTGTTGGGCTCCCTGGATGAGTCATCCCTCATCTTCCGCCCGATCTGCAGACTACGGTTAAGCAGAGTGCGGGACCAGGGCAGGGCAGTGGCCAAACAGCAGCTCCAGACTGCTTTGGATGTGGGGACTCATGTGCTAGATCGGTGGCGGCGCAGTGGCGTCGTCGCCGGGTTGGCTGAGGATATCCACCTTTACTGGATACCCAGCACAAGTTGGCGGATGTTCCTTTTGAGGACTGACCTCTTGACCCTGGGTGGAAGGTCACCTGCAGAGGATCGAGAGTCAATGCTACCTTGGACTCGGTCTCTTCCGCTCAGAAGGACAAAGGCCGAAACCACAGCCTAAGCCCTTTAGTCCTTCTGTTGCCGACAGCCCCGGCCAACAGCGTCAGGGCCAGCAGGCTCAGCTGCATCCCAAACCCAAGCCGCGCGCTTCCTCTAACAGGAGGCAGGGAGAAAGGGCCCAGGAGGTCCCTCGGCGGTCCCTCCTCCAAGCCTGCCCAGTGTGGGCTGAGGGGTGCCCCCCATCCCGTCACCTCCCCTAGGTCCCCGTGAGAGGCAGCTCCGCACTCCGTTCCGCCTGGTCCGCTGTTACCACGGACAGGTGGGTCTTGAGAGGTGGGAAGAGGCCTGCCTCTGGAATTGAGCAGGCACCACCCTTCAGAGCCGTCGCCCATCGGGGGGCTTCGGGATCCCCAGCCTCACTGGCGGCTCGTCGAGCCGACATCACTCTCCTCCTCCAGAAGGAGGTGGTAAGAGAGGTGGTGGACCCTCTTTCAGACCCAGGGTTTGTGTCCAGGTACTTCCTGGTTCCGAAACGGACGGGGGGCTGGCGCCCCATTCTCGAACCTACGACCTAAACAAGTTCCTAAGGTCTCGAACCTTCAGGATGGTCACTCTGGCTCAGATAATACCATCCTTGGGCAGCGTGTGGTTCTGCTCTCTGGACTTGCAGACAGCGTTTTCACGTCCCTATCCGTCCGTCTCACCAGAGATTCCTTCGCTTCCGAGCAGAGGATCTCTTGATTCAAGCCATGCCCTTGGCTTGTCTCCAGCTCCAGGGTCTTCACCAAATGCATGGCAGTGGTGACAGCATTCCTCTGGCGCCCGAGGGTCGGGTGTACCCTTACCTGGGCGACTGGCTGATAGCAGCTCCCTCAGGAAGGAGGCGGAGTGGTCCAGAGATCTGGCCCTCAGGTCTGCTCTCTCAATGGGCCTCCTTATCAGCGAGGCCAGTCGAACTCGAGCGAAGCAGGTGATTTTATTCATCGGGCGCAGCTCGACTCTCTTGAGCCAGGCGCGGCTCGGCGGACAGGGCGAGGTTCTTTCCTCCTTTGCCCGATCATTTCTGGTTGGGCAATTGCGCCTGCCGGGACTTCCTGCGCCTCCTGGGTCTCATGGCGGCCCTGTACCAGCGTGGTCCGTTGGGCCGCTGGAACATCGTCCCCTTCAGTGGGGACTGGCCAGCCAGTGGTCTGGCAGCTACGATCCCTTGGACCAGCTGTAGCCGGTGACACAGGGGATGTGGAATGCTCTCCAGTGGTGGACCGTTCCAGATCATTTGCAGGAGGGCATCCGTTCGTCCGCCCGAGCGGCGGTCTCTCTGTCGACCGATGCCTCTCTGATGGGTTGGGGTGCCCATCTGGGAACACGGGCTCATGGCCTCTGGTCCCAGGAGTCCCAATGCCACATCAACCTGCTGGAGCTCAGCGGTCCGCCTAGCTCTCACCGCCTTTGCTCCGTTCCTCCGGGGTCAAGTGGTCCGGGTCAGGCGGACAATACCACGACCATGTACTATCTAAACCGCCAGGGCGGGGCGCGCTCCATGCTATGCAAGGCTCTCGCATTTGGTCACTCGTCGCAGCCTGGAGCGGATCTCCTAGCCATTCACGTGGCAGGGAGCCTCCAACACCCTGCCGATGCCCTGAGCCGGATGGGGCTGCATCCCCGAGTGGTCTCTCCTGCCGGAGTAGTACAGCATCTGTTCTCCCTTTGGGCACACCTCAGGTGGACCTGTTTGCCTCCATGGAGAGCGAAGCTGAGTCTGTTCCATGCCCGCCCCTCAGCAGGGCTCGCTGCAGGGGATGCCTTCTCGAGGCAATGGACCCGGGCCTCTTTCGCCTTTCCCCATTTCCCTTGATCCACAAGGTGCTTCTCAAGGCGAGGAGGGACAAGGCGCAGGTGATTCTGATAGCCCCAGACTGGCCTCGCCAGTTCTGGTACCAGATCTCCTCAGTCTCAGCTCCAGGACTCGCGGCAGCTTCCAGCTCGCCGGACCTGCTCTCAGTCAATCAGGGAAGGTGTTCCATCCGGACCTTCAATCCCTGCACCTGACGGCCTGGTTCCTGAGCGGCTAGAGTTCCAGGCTTTGGGTCTTTCCGACGAGGTCCTCAATGTAGTTGAGGCGTCCCGTAAGAGTCGACCAGAAAATGCTATGCCTTCAAATGGAAAGGTTTTCCATTTGGTGTCAGGAAGGGCTTGGACCCTTCCTCCTGTTCCTTGGCAAGCATCTTGGACTATTTATGGTCCCTTTCTAGTCAAGGGCTTAGGTCGGCGACCTAAGGTGCACCTGGCAGCCATCTCTGCTTGCACGGCGGCGGGCGGGAAGCAGTCGAGTAGCGCAGGAGAAGGTGGTCTGGCGCTTTTTCAAAGGCCTTGATCACATTCCCTCCAGTGCGGGAACCCCCACCTCCGTGGGATCTACTGCTGGTACTGGCAAAGCTCATGGGCAAGCCATTCGAACCTATGCACAGGGTGCTCTCTCTCACCTGTCGTGGAAGACCGCCTTCTTGGTGGCTATCACGTCAGCCAGAAGGATGGGAGAGCTCCAGGCGCTTTCCATCGAGTCTCCTTACCTGGTCTTCCACAGGGACAAGGTTGTCCTGCGCCCCCCCGAAATTCCTTCCGAAGGTGGTGTGAGTTTCACCTTAACCAGGTGTTGACTCTGCGGTGTTCTACCCCAATCACACCTCGGAGGCCGAATATAGGCTCCATACTCTGGATCCTAGAAGGCGCTCGCTTATTATAAGGCGCCACGGCTGAAATCGGGAGAGGTTCGCCCAGCTGTTTGTCACCTACGCTGAAGCCGCATCTGGCAGACCTGCAGCCAGCGGACCGATAAGCAGGTGGGTAACCTCCTGCATAGATCTCTGGTATAAGTTAGCGGGCATGGAGCCTCCCAGAGGATAAGAGCTCATTCTACCGCCATACTGCTCAGCGGTGGCTGCTTCCAGGGGCGTCCCTATCCAGGAAATCTGCAGGGCTGCTACCTGGAAGTCAGCAAACACCTTCATTACCCACTACCACATCGACCTTGAGTCACGCCGGGATGCTGGTTTTGGGCCTCGGTTCTCCAGTCTCTCTTTCCCAAGTAAGTATATGTGGGTGTCTGCGTCTTGCCTCCCTCCTCCCGGAGAACTGCGGAGTCTGCCAATGAGTGTGGATGAACAACATATCCATGTCCCTAGAAATACAGGTTACTCACCTGTAACAGGAGTTCTAGGAATGGTATATGATGTTCATCCTCATCCCTCGACCTCCCGGCCCGGCCGCGACCTAGAGCTTCAGCGGGCCAGATCTGGCGTCATGGGCGGGCCGAGTTATACCACCGGGTGGGTGGGAGGAGCAAGCTTGAAGACCTTCCGGCAAGATTTAAAGCGGCAAGGATACTGCCAATGAGTGTGGATGAACAACATATACCATTCCTAGAACTCCTGTTACAGGTGAGTAACCTGTATTTTTGGTAGCCATTACCTCTGCCAGGTGTATCAGTGAATTGCAAGCCCTGTCAGTGGAGCCTGATTTCATCTCTTTCCATAGAGATAAAGTGGTCCTAAGAACTCACAGGAAGTTTTCGCCTAAGGTGGTTTCAGATTTCCACCTTAATCAGTCTGTGTTTCTCCCTGTTTTCTTCACTGACCATTCCTCCTCTGGAGAGAGGAGGTTGCACAGCTTGGATGTTAAAAGGGCCCTCAGCTGCTACATGGAGTGCACCAAGGGTCACCGGTTTGAGTCCCTTCAGTTGTTCCTCACATGTGGAGAGGTCGGTAAGGGCAAACCTGCCACTAAAAGATCTATTGCCAGGTGGATTGTCTCTTGTATTCAATTCTGTTATGAAAAACTGGGTAGAACACCACCCTCAGGCCTGAGGGCTCGCTCTACTAGAGGTACAGCTGCTTCCCTGTCTGCTGCCAGGGATATTCCTATCTTAGAAATTTGTCAAGCAGCCACCTGGAAAACAGTCCATACATTCACCAAGCATTACTCTCTGGATATCCTGGCTAGGAGTGATGCTCGGTTTGGCACAGCAGTACTTCGGAGCCTATTCCCAAAGTAGGTTCTGTCCCTCCTCCATGGAGGTACTGCTTGGTAGTCTGCAGTAGTCAGAATACAACAAGACTTCATGTTGTTTGAAGAAAATATTACTCACCTTAGTAATGTTGTTTCTTCTAAAGGAGTCTTGCTGTATTCTGAACTCCCCTCCGCCTCCCCTCTCAGAAGCTGGTTTTTGGTATATGGGTTGGCTGGAGCAGTGTTTGCACCCTAGAGGTGCCCCCTTTTTCACTCTCCTTTATTTTGAGTGTGTGTTGTGTTTTGTTTGTTTCCTGACTTGAGTCTTTGCTTTGAAACCAAAAAAAAACCCTTTTTTAATAAATTTAGTTGCCAGTTGGCTAATGTGAGTCTTAGTTTCCACACAGATCTTCTAGTGAGTATTGCTCGTAAAGATCTGACTGTTGAAGTTTAACTCATTGCCTCCACAGGCTCACTCTGAGATTACACCACTTGCCTCCTGAATCTCTTGTATACTTTTAACAGTGAATCCTGGGCCTTTCTAAGCAAAATCAAGCCCGGAAACTACCGCCCTATCTCCCTCCTCCCTACTCTGGCCAAGCTACAGGAAGAAATAGCCTTCTCTCAGCTCACACAATTCCTTGACACTGCCTCCTTTTTTGCCCCCTACCAGTCAGGCTTTCGTAAATCACACTCCACCATCACTGCGCTACTAAGACTCACTAACGATATTGCCTCAAGTATGGATAAAGAGTTCCTCACCTCGGCCATATTCATTGACCTGGCAAAGGCATTTGATACCGTCTCCCATCCCAAACTCATCTCAAAACTGCATGATGCAGGCCTATCCGATCTAGCCTCCAGCTGGTTCCAAGCCTACCTATCTGGCAGGAAACAGGCAGTATAAATTGTCCCACACATATCCCCCTCGCTCCCAGTCACCATGGGGTTCCCCCAGGGTTCTGTCCTGGGTCCCCTTCTCTTTTCCATATTTCTAAACGACCTCCCAGTGACTTGCCCAAACTCAGCTATTCAAATGTACGCTGATGATACTGTTCTGTACGCCTCTGGCCCCTCCAATGAGGTTCTAAACTCTGCCCTACAGCAGGATTTTTATGCCGTCCAAACCTGGCTTAGTTCTACCCAACTTGTCCTAAACGCTAAGAAAACCGCATCCATAACTTTCGGCATACAGCCCAGACTCTCCCGACTAGCTGCTCCCCCCCACTTTCCATACACTGGATGGAACCACCTTGGAATCCTGCACCTCCTTTAGGTACCTGGGTGTATGGCTGGATAGCCACTTGGACTTCTCCGTCCACATTGACTCCCTTCAGAAAAAACTTCACCCAAAACTAGGAGCACTATACCGCAACAAAGGATGCCTAACTACCTCGGTCAGGAGAGAGCTAGTGCACAAAATGATTCTCCCAATCATCGACTACGGAGACGCAGTCTACTGCTCAGCCCCTCCATCCACCCTGGACAACTTGGACCCCTTTTCATTCCTTCTGTTGGCTCATCCTAGAATGCCCCCCCACCACCCACCACTGCGACGTGTATAACGCCCTAGCTCTCCCTTCGCTGCACTCCAGGTGCCAGCTTCATTGCGCAAATCTCGTAGCAAAGCACTGGTTAGACTCCCTCCCCACATATCTCAGTTCCGCACTGTCAACTCAACCCCCGTCCCAGCCTACTCCTTGCGAGGCACTGACTCAAATCTTCTACAAATCCCTTTCATGCACACCTCAAAGGGCCAATCAGCTTTCAAATACAGACTTCCCAAACTCTGGAATGACCTCCCAGCAGCAATCAGGCAGCCCTCTACCCCTAGGACCTTGAAAACTCTCCTTCAGGCCCACTTCTCAGACATATGTAACTGCAACCTGCAACCCAGATCTGATATCAAGAGGCATCGAAATGTGCCATAAACGGAACAATTGTCCAAACAACTGACTATTATTGTGTTTTCCCTATGTTCACTGTCTGTTATGCACTACGGTCATAGACCCCAACTATTGATATAGCAACTCATGCTCTCTGCACTAAACTTGTAATCTAAATAACAAATGCATAAGGTTCAGCCTGTAACATCTCTGAACCTGATGTTTCACCCTTTTATGTACCCATTTGTACCTGTTGTATGCACCATTATGTACCTGTGGTATGCACCATTGCCTATGAACCTTTGTATTTTCAAGTATGTAACTCCCAGGTCGCATCTGGAAACGAGTGGATTCCCGCTCAGTATGCTTATCTGGTAAATCTCTTAAATAAATAAATAAACTGATAAAGTTCTCTGTCCTGTTCCTTCTGTGTTTCCTTATTTTTCCTGAATGCTAGCCATTTCTCCTTAACTTTTCCTGCCACCTCTTTTGAGAACCATAACGATTTTTTCTTTCGTTGTGTTTTGTTGATTTGGTTTACACAAAGGCTTGTTGCCTTTGTGATGGCTGTTCTGATTGCTCCCCATTGTTCCTCCACCCCTCCTTCTTGCCTGTTTGCTAGTGCTTTTCTGAGGCACTATCTCAATGATTGTATGGCTGTGTTTATCATGAACCAAACTGTTTGGTGGTCGCTTTTTCCCAGATGGCTACCCAGTTTTAAATCTGAGACTCTTTCTCCGTCCCCATTTGAGAGTACCAGGTCTAAGATTGCTCCCTCCCGCGTGGGTTCCAATACTAGCTGTCTGAGGCATGCCCACTGTAGGGCATCAAGAATTACCCTGCTCTTGGATTTGCCTGCAGCAAAGGTGCTTCAGTTAACATCTGGCATATTCAGGTCCCCCATCAACAGTATGTCCCATCTTTCTGCCCTTCTAAGGAAGCCTTCTATCATTTCCTTGTCCAGTCCCTCCCCCTGAGATGGGGGTCTGTATACAGCCCCCATGCGGATTGTTGTGCCATTCCCTGTCTCCAGGGTGACCCAGAGTGTCTCATCTGCTCCCTGTTTACTCTTTAGTTCTGTTGCTTTGATCCCTTCTCTTACATAGAGGTGCCTCCTGTTGACAAGAGAATGGACAACAGGTACACCTTGTCAGGCTCGGATATGGAATTTCTTTACTAACAATGCAGCCATGTTGGGGTAGTGCAGGCTGCTGCCTATGACAAGGCAAACATCCCCTTGGCTTCACACCCCCCAAGATAAAGATTCCAGGAAGATAGATGCCATGGCAAAGATACAGTACTTGGCATCATCTTTGGGCCTCAGGCAGGCTAATTATATGGCTTATACAGCCAAGTACCAGAAGTCCAGGTGGGACACTGTACTGGCACTGGCTAAACAGGCCTCCCCCCAGCTAGCCAAGGATCTGGAGGGAGTGACTGCTGATGGGATTGAGGCATCAAAGGTGCAATTTCATGCTGCTGTGGACTCCAGTGGTGTGTCATCAAGTGGCATGGCTACATCTGTGGCTCTTCGGAGAATGACTTGGCTCAGATGTATTAGCCTTTCATGGGACACCCAGGCTAAGGCAGCGGATTTCCCTGTAGTGGGTAATTCTGTGTTTGGGGAGCAGGCAGAGAATTACATGAAGAAAACTGATGAGTACAGGACCACTTATAGGAGTGCCCAGGCCAGGCAGGCAACCCCTCAGAGGCAGTAAGCTAGGGGCAGGCCTTTCTACCAGGCGCAGGCATCCTCTTCCTTTTCTCAGAGGGGGTTCTTCAGAGGGAGAGGCAGAAGGGGGATGAGCAGGGCTGCATCCACCCTTCAGCCTAAGGCTCCTGCCAAGCAGACACCCCGATGTGTCGGCCCGGGTCGACTCCCCCATTCCAGTAGGAGGCAGGCTGGCTTACTTTGTCCAGGACTGGATGTCTGTTACCTCAGACAAGTGGCTCCTGTAGGTTGTAAGCCAGGGGCTGGTTCTCAGTTTCAAAAGTTTTCCAAAACAGAGACCCAGATCCTTTCCACCTGCAAATACTTCAGAAACCCTGGCTCTAGAGGCAGATGTTTTGTCTCTCCTGGCTTTAAAGGCCATAGAGAGAGTTCCTACTCAATACAGGGTTAAAGGTCTGTACTCCAGGTACTTCCTTACTCCAAAAAAGACAGGGGAGTGGTGATCCATCCTAGATCTAAGATACCTAAACAAGCACGTAATAAAGCCAAAATTCAAAATGGTAACTTTGGGAACAATTCTTCCCTCTCTGAGGCCAGGAGACTGGCTAGCCTTCCTGGACCTCAGGGATGCCTATTTTTACATTCCCACCAGGTGCTCCCACAGAAAGTACCTCTGGTTCGAATTGCCCTCAGGCCATTATCAGTTCAGAGCAATGCCCTTCGGACTAACCTCAGCTCCAAGGGTGTTTACAAAGTGCCTAGCAGTAGTGGTGGCCTTTTTAAGAAGGAAAAGGATTTCTATTTTGCCATATTTGGCCGATTGGCTTCTGGTGGGCCAGTCTCTAGACCAAGTCAAGTCAGATCTGCAGGCCACCCAGCAAGTTCTCACTTCCCTGGGGTTCCTTCTCAATCTTCCCAAGTCAGTTCTCGAACCAGTATAGCTCCTCACTTTTATAGGAGCAGAGCTGGACACCCTCAAGGCAAGAGCCTTCCTTCCTTTGGAAAGGGCAAAAGCCATCTCTCAGCTGGCCTCTTCCTTTCTTCCTCTGGTTTCTTGACCAGCAAGGCATTTTCTGCAGCTTCTGGACCACATAGCAGCTTCCACAGCAGTGGGCCAAGAGGCCAGGTTTCAGATGAGGAACATTCAGTTCCATCTGAGAACCTTTTGGTTCCAAAGGAAAGATCCTCTTACCAAGCTAGTTCCTGTTACTCAGACCTTAATTCAGGCTCTTCAGTGGTGGCAGGACTTGGACAATCTGAGGCAAGGTGTTCCATTTGTCCCTCAGACTCACTCTGTGGTTCTTACCACAGATGCTTCCCGTTTTGGGCTGGGGAGCCCATCTGGAGCTCTCACAGCCCTGGGACTGTGGTCCCCTCAGGAATCCCTTCTTCACATCAGTCTTCTGGAGCTCAGGGCAGTACTTCTTGCCCTACAAGCTTTCTCTCAGTCAATACAGAACAAGGTAGTTCAGGTCAGGACAGACAGCACTACCACCATGTGGTATATCAACAAGCAGGGAGGCAGTCGGTCCACAGCCTTGTACACGGAGGCCATGAAAGTATGGTCCCTGGCTTATTCCCTGCAGAACTCTCTAGTTTCCGTCCACCTCCCAGGAAAGGACAATGTGATAGCAGATGAATTGAGCAGGGTTTCCCAGGGCCATCACGAATGGTCTCTGGATCCTTTGGTGTTGAAGGTGATCTTCTCAAGCTGGGGCATTCCGGAGATGGATCTCTTGTAGCCTCAGACAATCACCAACTTCCTCTGTTTTGTTGCAGACCCCCAGTCTTGGGTTCAGTCCCTCTGGATGCTCTGATTTTGAACTGGGAAGGGAAGTTTCTTTATGCCTTCCCTCCTTTTCCTCTATTGTTCAAGGTTCGGATCAAGGTAAGGTCACAGTCATGCAAAGTGATTCTGATTGCTGCAGACTGGGCCAGGCAGCCTTGGTACCCCCTGTTGCTGTCTTTGGCAGTCCATCTTCCCCTGTCTCTTCCCAGGAATTACAGTCTGCTATCATTCTCTCAGGGGAGGATGTTACCCCACTCTTCAGTCACTCATTCTCAAGGCATGGCTCTTGAAGACTTAGAGTATGCAGATGTACGTCTGTCCCAAGGGGTTCTGGATATCCTCAAGGCTTCTTGAAAGCCTGCCACAAGAAAAGCCTACAACTCCAAATTGAAAAGGTTCAGTATTTGGTGTTCCAGAAGCACATTTCCCCAGACACTGCTGAGTTGTCTACAGTTCTGAATTACATGGTTTACCTTAATGGCCTAGTCCACAAACCAGCTACTCTCAAAGTTTGTCCGCTATTTCTGCTTTCCTGTCAGTGGGGAAATCTTCCTCTCTGTCATTTCACCCTGTATTCTGTAAATTTTTCAAAGGATTGCTTCATACCAATCCCCCTTTTAGGGATCCTGCTCCTGCCTGGGATTTGAATATTTGTATTGCTCAGCAGATGCAACCCCCCTTTGAGCCTGTGTCCTCAGCAGAGCTCAAGTACTTGACTTGGAAAACTGTGTTTCAAACAACTTGAAGTCTTGCTGTATTCTGACAAGTGCGGTTAGCCCCAGCCTTTAAACTGCCCCGGAGAACAAAGGTTTAACCTTTCTATGCAGAGCATAGAATGCTGAGCTCGAGCTCGGTTGATGTCTCTGTCTGTTTCCCTTTGAACGCTAACCGTCAGATTCTTTACTCCACCTCACTGAACAGTCGCTCCGGAGATTTCTCCTGCAGTTTGATTCGAAAGTCTGTTTAAGTGTCGTCTTTTCGTCGGTTTCTAACTGAAAAAAGTTTCCCGCATAAGTCGGTTCAGTCTCGGTCTGTGGTACTGTGAGTACTAGATAGGTTTTGTACTGTTTTTCTATGTGGAACTTGTAAAAAGTATGGATCGGTTCAGTCGAACCGATCATTTGTTTAATTCTTGTGTAACATTTAGTGTGTGGTTATTGGTTCTAAAAAAAAAAAAAGTGTTTTGAAAAATTTTTTTTTTCCAAGACCTGTGAAACGGTTAGGAACCGATAAGGGAGTCTTGCCTGACAGTTGTCGAAAAAAGCGTAAGTTTAGTTAGGTTGGCCATGTTTGAGAAACCCAAGAAAAAAAACACTGGGTTTCAGCACTGCAGTGAGTATGGGGAGGTCTTTGCTAAGGGCGATCCCCACACCACCTGTGTTTGTCTGGGGTTTGACCACCTCTATTCAGGCTGCCAAATTTGCAAGACTTTTCCCAAGTCTACCCTGCAAAAGAGATTAGGTAGAGTGAGGGAAAAGGAGGCCGAGATGTCCACTGACCCAGATGGCCAGCCCGGTTCGGTTCTGACCGAACCAGAAGGAGTGCCCTCTGACCAGGACGATACTTCTTCGGGCAAAAGGAGAGCCGATCCCGAGGGGTCGGTTCCGACAGAAAGAAAACGCAAAGGAAGATCGTCCGGTTCGGATCCAGAAGTCCATGTTTCGACCGCCGAAGAAATAGCCACAGCGATTTGGATTGTGGAATCGCTTTGCCCGGTTCTGACCGATCCGGCACCTTTTGGCAGGGACTCGGTTCGGTCGGTTCCCCCGGTTCACGATTATAATTTGGAAGAATTTTATGAACTGGAGTTTGAGGAGGAAGGGGAGTTTGATGATGATGGTGATGGTGATAGTCTAGATGTGCCTGTGGAACTGGACATCTCCCCAGACAGACCTTCAGGTGTATCCCCTCCTATGCTTTCTGAGTCCCCTTCCCACTTTATGTTCTACAGAAAGGTGGCTGAGACCCTCCAACTTCCTATGGATGAGGCAATGGAGGATCAGGAGGAGCCTGACTGTGTAGAAATGATGGACATCCCAGAATCCAGGAGACTGTCTATTCCCCTACACAAGTCTTTTGGGAAATGGACACAAAAAATTCTGAAGTCTCCCAATTCTATACCTCCTGTGGACAGAAGAATGGACAAGAGGTATACACTTTCAGGCTCAGAAACAGAGATTTTGTACTACCAATGCAGCCATGTTGGGGTTATGCAGGCTGCTGTCTGTGATAAGGCAAGCATTCCCTTGGCTTCACACCCCACAGAAAAAGATTCTGGGAAGGTTGATGACATGGCAGAAAAGCTGTACACGGCATCTTCCTTGGGACTCAGATAGGCGAATTATATGGCCTATACAGCCAGGTACCAGAGGTCCAGGTGAGACACTGTACTGGCACTGGCTAAACAGGCCTCTACCCAGCTAGCCAAGGAGCTGGAGGCGCTGGCCGCAGATGGGATTGAGGCATCTAAAGTTCAGTTTCATGCTGCTGTAGACTCTAATGATGTGTCATCAAGATTCATGGCTACATCTGTGGCTCTTTGGAGAATGGCTTAGCTCAGATGTACTAGCCTCTCATAGGATACCCAGGCTAAAGCCATGGATTTTCCTGTAGTGGGTAATTCTCTGTTCAGGGAGCATTCAGAATTACATGAAGAAAATGGTTGAGTACAGGACCACTTACAGGAGTGCTCAGGCTAAGGAGAGGCAGGCAACTCCTCAAAGGCAGCAGTCTAGGGGCAGGCCTTTTCAAAGGCCTTTTTACCAAGCACAGGCCTCGTCTTACTTTTCTCAGAGGGGGTTCTTCAGAGGGAGAGGTAGAAGGGGGATGAGCAGGGCTGCATCCACTCCTCAGCCTAAAGCCCCTGCCAAGCTGACACCCTGATGGGCCTGCCTGGGTCTACTCTCCTATTCCAGTAGGGGGCAGGCTGGCTTACTTTGTCCAGGACTGGATGTCTATTACATCAGACAGGTGGGTCCTGGAAATGGTAAGCCAGGGACTGGTTCTCAGCTTCAAGAAATTTCCAAAGATGAGAGCCAGATCTTTTCCACCTGAGAATCTCTCGAAAACCCTTGCCCTAGAGGCAGAGGTTTCTTCTCTTCTCTTCTGGCCTTAAGAGCCATAGATACAGTACCTACCCTACACTGGGGCGAAGGGCCGTACTCCAGGTACTTCCTGACCCAAAAAAAATACAGGGGAGTGGCGACCCATCCTAGACCTAAGATAGCTAAACAAACATCTTTTAAAACCAAAGTTCAAGATGGTAACTCTGGGAATAATCCTTCCCTCTCTAAGACCAGGAGACTGGTTAGGCTCCCTGGAACTGAAAGATGCCTACTTTCATATTCCCATCAGGTGCTCCCACAGAAAGTACCTCAGGTTCGAGTTGCCCTCGGGCCACTATCAGTTCAGAGCAATGCCCTTTGGCCTAACCTCAGCCCCAAGGGTTTTCACAAAGTGCCTGGCAATAGTAGTTGCCTTTCTAAGAAGGCAAAAGATTTCCATTTTTCCATATCTAGATGATTGGCTAATAGTGGGCCGGTCTCCAGACCAAGTCAAGTCTCACCTGCAAGTCACCCAGCTAGTGCTCACTTCTTCTCTAGGATTTCTTCTCAGCCTTCCCAAGTCAGTTCTCGAACCAGTCCAGCTTCTTACCTTTATAGGGGCAGAACTGTACACAGTCAGAGCAAGAGCCTTTCTCCCTCTAGAAAGGGTAAGTGTTCTTATGGAACTAGCCTCTTCTTTCAGCCTTCGGGTATCTCAACCAGCAAGGCATTTCCTCCAGCTCTTGGGCCACATGACCGCTTCAACAGCAGTGGTCCAAGGGGCAAGATTCCAGATGAGGGATATTCAGTTCCATCTGAGAGCTTTTTGGTCTCAAAGAAACGATTCCCTTACCAAACTGATGCCAGTGACTCTGACCTTGATCCAAGCCCTCCAATGGTGGCAGGATCAGGACAATTTAAGACAAGGTGTTCCGTTTGCCACTCAGCCTTGTTCAGTGGTCCTTACCACAGATGCTTCTCTCCTGGGCTGGGGAGTCCATCTGGGGGCCCTCACTGCCCAGGGGCTGTGCGCCCCCCCCCCAAAAGAATCCCTTCTCCATATCAGTCTCCTACAGCTCAGGGCAGTTTTTCTGGCCCTGAAAGCTTTCTCTCAATCAGTACAGAACAAGGTGGTTCAGGTCAGAACGGACACCACCACCACCATGTGGTACATAAACAAGCAGGGAGGCACTCGGTCCATGGCCTTGTGCACGGAAGCCATGAAATTGTGGTCTCTGGCTTATTCCCTGCAAACCTCTCAGTAGCAGTTCACCTTCCAGGGAAGGACAATGTGCTAGCAGATGCACTGAGCAAGATCTCTCAGAGCCATCACGAATGGTCCGTGGACCCTCAGGTGTTGAAAGTGATTTTTTCAAGGTGGGGCACTCCAGAGATAAATCTCTTTGCAGCCCCAGACAATCACCAGCTCCCTCTCTTTTGTTGCAGACCTCCAGTCTTGGGCTCAGTCCCCCTGGATGCCCTGATTCTGAATTGGGAAGAGAAGTTTCTGTATGCCTTCCCTCCCTTCCCACTCCTGTTCAAAGTTTTAGTCAAAATAAGGTCTCAACCTTGCAAAGTGATTCTGATTGCTCCAGATTGGGCCAGACAGCCCTGGTACCCCCTGTTGCTGTCCCTAGCAGTCCATCTTCCCCTGTCTCTTCCCAAGAATTACAACCTGTTAACATCCTCTCAAGGGAGGATTTGGTACCCAAATCTTCAGTCTCTCAATCTCAAGGCATGGCTCTTGAAGAGTTAGAGTTTGCAGATGTGTGTCTTTCCCAAGGGGTTCTGGATATTCTCAAAGCTTCTCGAAGGCCGTCCACCAGAAAGACTGATAACTCCAAATGGAAGAGATTCAGCTTTTCGTATTTCAAGAAGCATATTTCTCCAGATACTGCTGGATTGCCTACTGTTCTGGATTATATGGTCCATCTTAATGGCCTAGGCCTCAGACCAGCTACTCTCAAGGTACACTTGTCAGCTGTTTCTGCGTTTCTGTCTGTGGGGAAGTCTTCCTCACTATCTTCTCGCCCTGTGTTCTGTAAATTTTTTAAAAGATTGCTTCACACCAATCCTCCGTTTAGAGACCCTGCCCCTACCTGGGATTTGAATGTCTGCATTGCTCAATTTATGCAACCCCCTTTTGAGCCTGTGTCCTCAGCAGAGCTCAAGTACTTGACTTTGGAAAACTGTGTTCTTGGTAGTCATTACCTCTGCCAGGCGTATCAGTGAATTGCAAGCCCTGTAAGTGGAACCTGATTTTATCTCCTTTCATAGTGATAAAGTGGTCCTTAGAACTAATAGAAGGTTCTTGCCCAAAGTGGTTTCAGACTTCCATTTAAACCAGTTTGTGTCTCTTCCTGTTTTCTTCACTGATCATTCTTCCTCAGGAGAGAGGAGGCTACACATTTGAAATGTTAAAAAAGCTCTTAGTTACTACATAGAGCATACCAAGGGTCACAGGTTTGACTCCCTCCAGTTGTTCCTCACTTATGGAGAAGTAGGAAACGGCAAACCTGCCACCAAGAGATCTATTGCCAGGTGGATCGTGTCTTGTATAAAATTCTGCTATGGAAAACTGGGAAAAACTCCACCCACAGGCCTGAGGGCTAATTCCACAAGAGGTACAGCTGCTTCCCTGGCTGCTGCCAGGGATATCCCTCTCTTAGACATTTGTTAAGCAGCCACCTGGAAAACAGTCCATGCCTTTGCCAAGCATTACTCTCTGGATATCCAGGCTAGGAGTGATGCTCGGTTTGGCACTGCAGTACTTCAGAGCCTATTCCCAAAGTAGGTTCTGTCCCTCCTTCATGGAGGTACTGCTTGGTAGTCTGCACTTGTCAGAATACAGCAAGACTTCATGTTGTTTTAAGAAAAAATTACTCACCTTAGTAATTGTTTCTTCTATTGGAGTCTTGCTGTATTCTGACCTCCCTTCATGCCTCCCCTCTCAGAACCTGGTTTTTGGGAAGTGGGTGGGCAGGTGCAGTGTTGCACCTCAGGGGTGCTCTTTTTACACCCTCTTTTTGTGTGGGTGTTTATTTTGTTATATTCCTGTTTGGTTTGGGTTTTGAGCTTTGGGTTTCCTGACTTGAGTCTTCTTTTGGTGGTCCAAAACTTTTTGTTGCCAGTTGGCTATTAAAAAAAAAAAAAAATGTTGTTTTACAATTTCCACATAGAATACTATTTGAGTGTTACTCGTAAAAATCTGACAGCGTTCAAAGGGAAACAGAAACATGAACTGAGCTCGAGCTCAGCATTCTATGCTCTGCATAGAAAGGTTAACCCTTTGTTCTCCGGGGCAGTTTAAAGGCTGGGGCTAACTGCACTTGTCAGACTACAGCAAGACTCCAATAGAAGAAACATAAGTGCTAAGGAGAGAAATGTTTTCTTCTAACCTACTCCGTTTTTGTCCTTAAGGAATTATCCCTCAAATTATTTTGATTTAACCTTTTTTTTTCTCACCCCCTCTCAGAGGATTTTTGGGGCAGTACAGCCCTGTATCCTGCCTTTCTCTCAGAATAGCTGTTTCTGCTCATGTCGGAGTTTATTGCCAGTTATTCTGTGCCTTGAATCCTGGCAGTTCAGCCTTCTGGCTACTCCTTTGCAGTTCCTATACAATATGGAGACCGAGCTAAGCTTCGGGGTATGTCCTCCCCCTCAATATTTCTGATTTTTCCCTTCCTCCCTCCCTCACCCGTTCCCAATCCCTTAGATTTCCAACTCTCCTTATGTCCTCTGTCGTTTATTTCTCCTTTTATTTTATATATCGTTTCCTTTGCCTGTCTCTTGGACTTCCTTGTCCCTCCCAACCCTTTCTTATTCTACAGCGACTCAGAACTGGCGGGAGGGCGGAGTCGACAACACCTCACGGCCAATCTGCGAGCACCACGCAGTGCGTCGACTCCACCCATCCCCCCAGATAAAGCTCCCGCAGGGTCGTGGCCTCTGGCTAAAACCCACAGGTGATGAATGGTGAAGATGCACAGAAAGATCAGGAATTACGGTAGGTACGTAATTTTCATTTCTGGTAAGGTCTTGCATAACTGTTCTTTTCTTTACTTCACTACAGCAACAACTTCATTACCTTACCCACTTCTGATGTCGGATTGAGCAGCATGTAGTTGCCAGCCTCGTCACTACTACTTCTTTTATGAAGCAGGACTACATGTGCCGTCCTGTGAAACCACGCCTCTTTCTATTGAGGAGTTGAATAGGGCTGTCAGAGGTACAGCCGGTACCGCTCTTGAGCTCCCTCAACACCCCTGGGTGTACCTTGTCCAGCTCCATAGCTTTCAGTTTTGCAAGTCCTTTCAGGGCTTTCTCCTCTGTAAATGGACTTGCGTCTACCTCCCTGCCTCCAGTATTACTGTGACTTTTATGTGGTGCATCCTCTTGCCCTTTTCCTCCTCTGTAAAGAATGAACAAAAGTTATCTATTCAGGATATCTGCTTTTTCTTGATCCTCCTTTGCACAGTCCCCCTGCCTGTGTTAACCTCACAATCCTTTCCCTAGTCGTCTGCTTTTCACTTATGTACCTAAAAAAAAAAAAAAAAAGGTTGTATCCCCTTTAATTACCCATTTGGGTATCCTTTCCTCAGTTTGCGACTTTCTGCTCCTCATCGCATACTCTGCTTCTCCTAGTACACCTCCCTATCCTCTTCCCTCTGCATATTTGTTTCTTCTGAATGCTACCATTTTAGCTTTTACCTTTTCAGCCACTTCCCTCGAGAACTATTTTTTTTATTGAATTTTAATGACTGGGTTGGCCCACTGGGTCCATGAAGGTCCCTTTTTCAGGGGCGACTTGGGGAACAGAAACAGTACAATACATACAATCAACAACTATAGCAGTCTTATTTTTTTTCTGTCCTGTTGTTACTCACTTCTTTTGAATAGAGGTTTGTTGCCTTCACTGTGACATCCCTAAGAGCAAGTGTAATGCCAAAACTAACATTAGTTTTTCCAAAGCGGTCAACTGTTACCCTTTATATCTGAAGTACTTTTCCTTTTCCCTGTGTTTAATTAGCAGATTGTTTACCTGATGTTAGTAGGTGTGAAGTGTGGGATAGCACTCTGCCTGGCAGCTGACATATCTATCTCTGTTCCTCTAATGCATCGTCCGCATTGTAACCTCACTGACACTGAAATCACTGCTGCTTTGGAACCCAGGTGGCCTCCCAGCTTGTCTGCAATACTGTTTGTGAGCACCTGGTTGAGTATTGCCCCATCATGAGTGGGTTGCCGTACTGGTTGCCTAAGAAATGCCCCCTGCAGGGAGTTCCTACTAGCTGAGGCTGCAGCTGGGAGGCTCCAATCTACATCCAGTTGATTGAAAGCCACCACTAGGAGGTTTCTTCCTCCTCTTCTCTGCATACTAGAACTATCCTGTCTACCCCCTCTGCTATTTTACTTGTTTTACCCATTTTTGGCTATTTAGTTGTATAGCCTGCAACTCTGTGTACTCTGTAATCTGAACTATATGCCTCATTTGTTCCGTAGAAATGTCTTGCTGTACACAGGCAGCACACTTCCTGCCTCTCAGGCTACCCCATGAGCAGTGTTCATTTACACTTTTTAGATTATTTCTCTTTCTCTTTCTTTGAAACTCGTTAGTTATACTGTGATTGTATTGTACATGTACCTGTTGGTGTCACTTTATCACTTCCTGTTGTGTCCACTCCCTCGGGTCTCACCTGGAAACAGGCCAGCTCAGTGAGCCTTTTCTGGTCACAAAATTTAAAGTGGCACTGTCCACCCTCTTAGCATCATATTATTTGTAGTTGAAAACCCACGTGGCTGCTCACCTTCTCTAAAATTCATTGATGTTGCCGGTGGTTCTACCTGCTTCCTTTCTTAGTAGAACTAAAATGCATGCTAATGGTGTAGTTATACCCAACCTTGTTTTGTTTCAAATCCTTGATCTACTCGTATTGTATACTTCCTGAACATTAGGAACATCCCCAGACAAAGCAGCCACTTATTATGCGCAAGCTTGCTCTACTCCACTGCATCACGAGTGGCTAGACTGTTGAGAGTGTTCCCAAGTCCAAGAAAGATACTGTGACAGTTGATCACAGAATGTAAACGAACATAATTTGGTGTGGTAACACCAGTATGGTAGGCAATCTGTTTTTCACTTATTAAAAGAAAAAAGGAATTGGAATCAAACTACCAAGTACATCAGCAATCTCTACAGAATGTGAACAGTCATAATGTGTGTTTTAAGCTAGGGGCACTTATAGGCCTAAGGGGATTCATAGTGTCCCTTTAAAATAACAAAAAAAAGGTAGTTGGTGGGTCGGCCGGGGAGAGACAGACTTGAGTGTCCAGCAACAACTCGCCGTCTCCGGGGAGGGATTTTGCCGATGCCCGATACTTGCACGACCCCGAGTGGAGACTCGAAGAAATGCAAGCTCCAATTTGGGAGTAGAGGGTGGCCACTGAGCAGCCAGGACTTCAGCATTTGCGCTTTTCGTCCAGGGGCGACGCTGCTTGGGAGGGATGAAACGAGAAACTGCCTGCCATAGCGGGAAGATGGGAGACTGAGACCGTGCCCACAATCTGCGGATCCCGACCAGCAGCCCTCGACTGACGAAATGTAGTGATCGGAGCGCTTACCCCCAACCTCGTCCCGCCGAAGAGGTAAACCTTCGGCTACATGGGGCTTGAGGTCTGACTGGGTAGGGTTCCTGGCAGTGGGATGTCCACTTGTCTCCCTTGAAGGGTTGGATGTGGCAGGCAAGGGGAGAGATTGAGTAATTAAAAAAAATAAAATAGTAGTGACTGGCGGGGGACTGTTCTGTAAGTAGCTGCTCTGTTCACATTTGATTGCTCACCTACTGTAGAATTTGATGTAGCCAGTTATGATAGAAATAGTTTTGTTTCAAATACTTGTTTTCCTCTCACTGTATCCTTCTTTGCCTTTTAGAGACACCCATACATTGACCAGCCACTCGTGATGTACTGGTCTCCTACTTCATTAAGAGTAGCTAGTCTGGGTGGAGCATGTTCCCAAGTTTCAGGAAGCAGATCAAGGTGATTGTGTGGAAAGACTAATGTAGAAGCAGGTACTTGACACACTGTTAAATCTGCTGATTCCACTGAGGTTGAGTGAGCATTCGAACTGTTTTTAAGCGAGGTGGAGGGGTAACTGGTGTTTCAGGTGGGGATGGAAAGTGTCCACAGTTTACATTAAAATTAGAGGAGTATCTTAAGAAAGCCATGCTGGTTTGAATAATCACAGTGAAATTAAATTGTTCCTCTGTTTTGCAGAATACGGTTACCTGAGATTCCTAGTGTGAAAAAGTGACTATCCGACCACAAAATCCATTTGAGGGTTTTTTTGTTGTGCTTAATTTACAGACTGCGAGCCTGAAGGTGTTTCAGATTGGTCTTTTGATGAAAATTGTCTCTTCTGCTGTTTGAGACGAGAAAAAGTGAAGGTAAAAATTGTAGCAGAAATTGTTTCTTTATGTGATGGCTTTATAGGGCAGGGTAGTTGCCCTCTCTGCTGGGATTGCTCTGGTTAAAGCCAGAGGTCATCGTGTGTGTGTGTCTGTGTGTATATATATGTATGTGTGTGTGTGCGCGCTTTTTCCCCCTTGCCTTTTTCTCCTAACAACGTTCATTGGGGTAGGTGTGATGTGATGAGTGAATGATCTGCAAGACAGATACCAAGTTCCTGTTTGTGGATCAGCCCCTTGTGGGTGCCGTTTACCTGCATTTTGTTATACCTTCCCAAAACATGAGCACCTGTATTACTTTGTAGATGTATCTACTCCCACACTGTCCCAGAGAGCACAAGACCAGGTAATGGGATCTGCTTAAAAAGGTAATAATGGAGAAAACAGGACTACGCATAAAGATTGTAAGGAAGGGGAAGCTGGGGGAAGAAACCTATGGTTTTCTTTCTTTTTTCTATATAGATTTTGTCCCCTTGGAGCCTGGCAGGTGGCATGGCCTCCTTGGAGGACTCCTCTTCATGCCTGGGCTTGACGACCTAGTTCCCCAGCAGCTCCCCGTGACAGGTCAGGAGGAGCATCAACTTTTCCTCCCGTGCATAATCCAGAAGTCTGTGCAGTTGCGGGGACACTTGAGACCCATCATGGAGCCTGCCAGCTCCTTTTCACGTTTCTCCATTCCCCCACCCGGCGTAAGGATGCGGTTGCGTGCCTCCGACCCGTACTGCCCTCCAGCCACCGCCAGAGGGGGGCAGTCAATGAGTGGGATGACAGGACCTCCCTCTCCAAGAGAAGAGAGCAGTCCTTTGGACGCTCAAGCTTTCTCTCGGCCCTGCCGATCCCTGGTGATTCGTGCTTGTTCCCAAACCTGGTTGCTGGCGTGGCACAAGTTGTAGCGACCAGACCCTCAACCTCCAGCTCTACCGGGCTGGCGAGAGCTAGTGAGGGGGAGAAGAGGCATTCATCAGATACAGAATAAGTGGGACAAAAGAGAATGAGGTCATATCAAGAAACAGTGTGTGGCAAACAGGTTAGTAATACAGGCAAAGGCATAAGCAGAGCTGAGGCTAGCGGAGAGGGTTAAGGAGGGTGACAGAGCATTCTTTCATTATATACAAGAACAGTGTAAAACCATGGAAAGAGTAGTTAGGCTATAGAAGGGGAAGGGATGGTTGAAGGATGAGAACAGTAAGAAGGAAAATGTATTGATTATTTGTCATGTGTTCACGGTCTAGAATAAGGCCCCTCTGCCAGATTACAGCATAAAAGCCAAAGAAGGCTCACTAGCAGGTACCAGCATGGAGCCTCTCATAGGAGAGCGTGCTGAGGCGCCTACAGGCATTGAATGTGAATACATCTTTGGTCCCACATAGGTTACATCTGAGCGTGTTGAGATGGAGCATGTCCTGGCTAGATTGCTAGCAGAACTCTTCAGTTACTCTTTAGAGACTGGGCATGTGCCTGAGGATTGGAGGACTGTGGATGTTGTCGTCCTACATAAGTGTGTGTTTTGAACAGAGCCAGGCAACAGGAGAGGATAGCAAGATTCCTGAGGGCCAGTGGTCTGCTGGAGTTAAGTCAGCATGGATTTACCAGTGGGAGGTTATGCCAGATGAACCTGATTGATCGGGTGACAAAACCCATGGAATGGGTGTCGGGCAGAGGATGTCCTGTACTTAGATTTCAGCAAAGCTCGACTCCATCCCACGTACAAGGTTGGTAAAGAAACTGTGGAATCTGGCATACGGTATAAGAAAACACAGTGTGTTAAGGAGAAAAAAAAATTTGGTAGATTGGGAGTAACCCAGAGGGTAGTCATAATAAAGAGCTCACAGGGGTAAAGGAAGTCACGAGTGGAGTGGCCCTGGGATCGGTTTTAGGACTGAATCTCTTGAACATATTTATAAGTGATACTGGGGAGGCGGTCCATGGTGAGATGTGTCTTAGCGGATGATACCAAAGTCTGCAGTAGAGTGTATACAAGCTCAAATGGGCAGACTAGGTGGGCCATAGGCCCTTATCTGCCGACACTGTCTATGTATCTATGTATACCTTGTAAGGGCCATGAAGAAGTTTCTAGAAAACTGTAGAAGTGGCTGAGGTTGTTGCAGCAAAGATTTAGCACACTAAAGTGCAAGGTAACACACTTAGGAGGCCAAGAACATGTGAACTGAATGGGGGGGGGGGGCAGTGGAGAGCACAGCAGAGGAAAGGGAGGGACCTGTGGGTGGTGATGGAGAACAGGAAGGCATTGACACAGTGTATCAGGCCTGTGGGAAAGGCATGTTGGATGCTGGGATGCATTTGGAGTGGAAACTCTAGCAGAAGAGAGATAATACCGCTATTCTGCATGTATGAATTCCTGGCTTAGGTGTACTGAGTACTGTGTGCAGTCATGGAGCCAACACTTTAAGGAATGATAGGAGTAGGCTGAAATTGTTGCAGATAATGGCTACCAAGATCAAACAGGGCAACAGGGAAGGTCTTAAGATTAGTGCTTGTTTTGCTATCTCAATATGTACACACTGAAGGACAGGAAGATGAGGGGAGACAGTGATTGAGACGCCAGTGTTTCTGGTAGGTGATGAGGGGAGACAGTGATTGAGACGCCAGTGTTTCTGGTAGGTGAACAAGGTGGACAGCACTGAGTTTGTTCACAGTGAGTGGTAACAAAGGCACCAGGTGTGTGTGTTTTTTTTTGGGGGGGGAGTGTCATCAAAAAGGATGCCTGAAGTAATTTTTTTTTTTTTAACAGAATGAGTGATGTTAGACTGGAACAAATTTCTGTAAGTAGTCATCTGCACTGAGAGTGGAGGGGCTGAAAGGAGGTTGGACAGGAACATTATAAAAGTGTATGGGGGGGATAAATGACTGATAAGGGCACAGTATCATAACTGAGCAGGCTTGGGCAGACTAGATGGACAGTAGGCCTTTATCGGCTGTCAATTTCTGTGTTTTATGTTGGTGCCCATGTCTTCTGTACCGGTCACCTAGCTACCAGGCTAGGTAGTGTTCGTTTGATGAAAAGCAAACGCCAGAAAAAAAGAAATATAAAATTATAATAGTCTGTTTAAATTATAATCCTCTGTGTGTTTTTTTTTTTTATGGGCATTTACCTAGAGCAGAGCAAACATTTCTAACTATCTAGTTTTAGTTTGCTATCCACACTTGGGCAGTCTTTTGTTTAGCACACTCAGTCACTGGGATAGCCTCTAAGCTTGACTCCTACCACCCAACTATGTGGTCCTTTGGCTCTGCCCCCAGGTCTCCTTCCTCACAGATCCTGCATGAATTAGTTGATTCTGCTGGTTTTCAAAGGGATTTTGGTAGAATTTTTCTTTCATGTTCAACTTCTTTCCTTCTCCTGATCCTGTTGGGACCACTCTATCAAGGACTTACCGTGGAATAAAAGCATCAGATGTGATTTTGGATAGCCCGGGGAATCACGTCCAGGAGGAGGGAAGTGATCCTCCCTCTGTATAATGGTCTTGGTCAGGCCGCATCTTGAGTACTGCATGCAGTTCTAGAGACTTTGCCTCAAGAAGGACGTAGCACTGCTGGAGAGGGTCCAGAGGAGGGCAACAAGATGATTTGGGGCATGAGAAAGGACCTATGAGAAAAGGCTGGAAGAACATGTGCTGTACTTAATTGAGGAGAGGAGAGACGAGGGGGACATGATAGGGTCTCAAATATGTGAAAGGGATAAACAGGGGTGGAGCCAAAGAAATGTTCAGGCTAAAGAAAGGGGGTACAACCAAGGGGCATGAGTGGAAGCTGGAGGGGGGAAATTACAGGGGAGAACGTAGAAGACATTACTTCACTGAGAGGATGTTGGGGCCATGGAATGCACTGCCTGGGAATCTGGTGGAGGAGGGCACAGTGGAAGGCTTCAAAAGGGGATGGGATAGGTGCATGGGTAAATTGAAGCCGAAGATGAACCTCTCAGAGGCTGGGGGTGGGAGAGTGAGCAACCAGTAGGGGCTGACTACCGAGCAGACACGAAAGACCGTTGGGCCTATTCTGCTGGCTTTTAGTATGTTAGATTTTAGAGGTGTTCTATGTACAGGCATATGATGTCTTATGACCAGGCACTTTTCCTGGTGCCAGGCTATGCACCCATCATCTCTCAAAGAATGGAGGATGTGGCTTCGGCAAGGTAGATCTTAGAGTCATAAGCTATTGATGGCTTCGGTGTCAGCCATGCACCTAAGAGTCCTGGAAGAGGAGGTGGCAGCAGCTCCTTGGCTGGATGCTGGGATTCGTGATTTTTCTTTTCTCCCTCCATTCTTTTGGTGATGAGTCATCCTCTAGCATTGTAAGCACTAAAATAAAGTTTGCCAATTGTGGGACTGCAGTCAGTTGAGGGACCACTCTTGTTTGCTGTTTTGGTGGAGTTTGCCAGAGGAGCTTGTTGATCTCCTGGCAGAAACTCCGCTGGAGCAGCCAACCAACCCAAAGCATATTGATGAGACCACCAACCCCGTCATGGTTGAGTTGGGTCCTTAACTCAGATGCTGGTGCTGACAGAGACCTAGCCCAAGGGCAGTTCTCTGTGCAGCCTCTGGCTCAGTTAGTACCTAAGCAAGTGGTGTATAAGAAAGCACAGGCACTAGCAATACATTGACCAAGCTGTTGTCCATTAAGATCACAATCATGCTCTTGGTCTCACGTCCGCAACAGACAGCATCATCAGTGGACAAGCCCATGCATGTCATCTGGCTTTCACCATTAACGTTGAGGTCATCACATATGGGAGAAGATGGCTTGGCAGCAGTGGATTCTAGGAGCTTTAGCCCAAGTTGAAGTTGGCTGATGTTGGTCAGCCTGTCCTAGCTGTGGCCTCCGGCTCAGTTTCCATCCACCCCTGCTGTGCCGGATGTGCTGTAGACACAGTTTTTGGTGGAACCCCCCCCCCCCTTGCAACTGAAGGAGGGACAGGAGTTGAGGCCCAGGTCCTGAACTACTTGCCTCCAGTTGGTGGTTGTCACCCCATCAGATAGAGCTGTGCCACCCTCTGACTGTCTGTGCATCTGTTGTAGATTCTGACTCTGAGGCATTGTCCATTTATTGTCAGTCCTGCGTTGATGGGGCAATTTGACCACTCTACTGCCTGTTCACCGGGGGTGGGACAGGACGCACCACATATCATCTTAGCCCCCTTGGGCCGGATATCAGTGACTCTCCAGACTCCTTTTCTGGAAGTCCAGAAGTGGGAAACATACCCCTGATGGGTAAGGAATGTTTTCTGAGAGGTGACCATTCACTTTCATCTGTGCTTCTGGGTTGTTGTAAAGCGAATCGATAACTGAGGGCAAACTTCCTCAAGGTGGCCACCGTGAAAGCCCAGTCCACCCTATCAAAGGCCTTCTCTGCATCCACACTAATGGCCAGTTGAAATGCAGTCATTTCTCTAAGTGACAATAATGTTCAGGAATCTGTGGATATTGTCCTGTAGCAGTCTACTGGAAATAAACCCAATTTAGTTATGGTGTATAAACATTGGGATGCATTGTTTAAATCGGTCTGCTAAGATCCCTATAAAAATCTTTAGGTTCACTGGCAGGAGGGAGGTGTGGCTTTAAGACCCACAGCGCTCTAATAGGACTGAAATTTGAGCCTGGTTCCAAGAGGGTGGAATCCTTCCATATCTCCCCAGAACATCATTATAGGTTTCATTTAGCGCTGGTAACAACTGAGGGGTCAAGTTTTTTATAACGTTCGGAAGGGAACCCATCCATCCCTGGAGATTTTCCATTCTTTTACTTTTATTTTTATTGCTACCTCTTGCTCTGTAATCAGTACATTTAGTATGGCTCTATCCTCTTGGTGAAGAGAGGGGATAGGCAAAGAACCTAAGAAAGTCTCCACTTTAATTGTGTGGTTAGGAGATCTTTCTGCTTGTATAGTTTGGAGTAAAACATGCAAAGGCCTGCTGAATTTTTTGGGGGATGTGTGGTTGTGCCTATCCCCCAGAGGTTTGATCCTAACATCTGCTTTATTGGCTGCCTCTTTTCTTAGTTGCCATGCTAATCGTTCAAACAACATGAAGTCTTGCTGTATTCTGACATATTGCAGTGATTCCCAACCTTTGAACTGCCCCGGAGAACAAAGAATTAACTTTCTATGCAGGGCATAGAATGCTGAGCTCGAGCTCGGTTGAAGTCTCTGTCTGGAGTGTTTCAAACTCAAACCGTCAGATTCTTTACTCTGCCTCACTGAATGGTCGCTCCGGAATTTTCTCCTTCAGCTAGATTTGAAAGTCAGTTAAAGTTTCAGTTTTCGTCATTTTTTTAAACCGAAAAATTTATCCGCATGGTCGGTTCAGTCTCTGTCTGTGGTGCCGTGAGTACTAGATAGGAATTTTTCTGTTTTTCTGTGTGGAACTTGTTAAAGTGCGTCTCGGTTCGGCTGAATCAGCCATTTGATAGTAAAATCTTGTGTTTTGTGTTTTTACTTAGTGTGTGGTTACCGGTTCTTATCGGTTCTAAAAAAAAAAAAACGTGTTTTAGTACGTTTTTTCCAATACCCGTGACACGGTTAGGAACCGATAAGGGAGTCTTGCCTGGCAGTTGCCATAAAAAGGGTAAGTTGGTTAGGTGGGCCATGTCTGAGAAACCCAAGAAAAAAAACTGGGCCCACTGTGTTTCAACACTGCTGTGAGTGTGGGGAGGTCTTTGCTAAGGCCGATCCCCACACCACCTGTGTTTATTGTCTGGGGGTTGACCACCTCGATTCAGACTGCCAAATATGTAAAACGTTCCCAAATCTACCCTTGAGAAGAGATTAGGTAGACTGAGGGAAAAGGAGGCCGAGAAGTCCGCTGATCTGGATGGCCAGCCTGGTTCAGTTCCGACCGAACCACCGGAGTGCCTTCTGACCAGGGCGATACTTGGGCAAAGGAGAGCCGATTCAGGTTGGTTCCGACAAAAAAAGCATAAGACAAATGGGCCTGTCGGATCCAGAGGTTCATGTTTGACTGCCGAAAGATCATGAAGCGATTCAGATTGTGGAATACGCTCCGTCAGGTTCCTACCGATCTGGCTCCTTCTGGCCGGGGTTCGGTTTGGTTGGTTCCCCCCGTTCAAGATTATACCTTCGAAGATTTTTATGAACCAGAATTTGAAGAGGAAGGGGAATTTTGAGGATGATGATGGTGAAAGTGAGGGTCTGGATGTGCCTGTGGAACTGGACATCTCCCCAGACAGACCTTCAGGTGTTCTCCTCCTAGGCTTTCTGAGTCCCCTTCTCACTTTATGTTCTACAGAGAGGTGGCTAAAACCCTCCAGCTTCCTATGTTGGAGGCTGTGGAAGATCAAGAAGAGCCTGATTATGTAGAAATGATGGACATCCCAGAGTTCAGGAGACTGTCTGTTCCCTCCACAAATCTTTTGGGAAACAGACACAAAAAATCCTAAAGTCTCCTAACACTATACCTCCTGTGGATTGAAGAATGGACAAGAGGTATACACTTTCAGGCTCAGACACTGAGTTCTTATATCAGCAATGCAGCCATGTTGGGGTAGTGCAGGCTGCTGCCTGCGACAAGGCAAGTATTCCCTTGGCTTCACACACCCTAGACAAGGACTCCAGGAAGATTGATGCCATGGCAAAGAAACTGTACATGGCATCTTCCTTGGGACTCAGGCAGGCGAATTACATGGCCTATACAGCCAGACACCAGAAGTCCAGGTGGGACACTGTACTGGCACTGGCTAAACAGGCCTCCCCCCAGCTAGCCAAGGAGCTGTAGGCGGTGGCTGCAGATGGGATTGAGGCATCTAAGGTTCAGTTTCATGCTGCTGTGGACTCTAATGATGTGTCATCAAGAGTCATGGCTACATCTGTGGCTCTTCGGAAGATGGCTTGGCTCAGATGTACTATCCTCTCGGAGGACATGTAGGCTAAGGCCATGGATTTTCCTGTAGTGGGTAATTATCTATTTGGGGAGCAGACAGAGAATTACATGAAGAAAATGGATGAGTACAGGACCACTTACAGGAGTGCTCAGGCCAAGGAGAGGCAGGCAACTCCTCAAAGGCAGCAGTGCAGGGGCAGGCCTTTTTAAAGTCCTTTCCAGCAAGCACAGGCCTCTTCTTCCTTTTCTCAGAGGGGGTTCTTCAGAGGGAGAGGCAAAAGGGGGATGAGCAGGGCTGCATCCACTCCTCAGCCTAAAGCCCCTGCCAAGCAGACACCCTCATGGGCCTGCCCGGGTCGAGACTCCTATTCCAGTAGGGGGGCAGGCTGGCTTACTTTGTCCAGGACTGGATGTCTGTTACCTCAGACAAGTGGGTCCTGGAAGTAGTAAGCCAGGGAGTGGTTCTCGGCTTTAGAAAATTTCCAAAGATGAGAGCCAGGTCTTTTCCACCTGCAGATCTCTCAGAAACCCTTGACCTAGAGGCAGAGGTTTCTTCTCTTCTAGCCTTAAGAGCCATAGAGAGAGTACCTACCCTTCACTGGGGCAAAGGACTGTACTCCAGGTACTTCCTGACCTCAAAAAAGACAGGGGAGTGGCGGCCCATCCTAGACCTAAGATATCTAAACAAACATCTTTTAAAACCAAAGTTCAAGATGGTAACTCTGGGAATAATCCTTCCCTCTCTAAGGCCAGGAGACTGGCTAGCCTCCCTGGACCTCTAAGATGCCTACTTTCACGTTCTCATCAGGTGCTCCCACAGAAAGTACCTCAGGTTCGAGTTGCCCTCAGGCCACTATCGGTTCAGAGCACTGCCATTTGGCCTAACCTCAGCCCCAGGGGTTTTCACAAAGTGCCTGACAGTAGTAGTTGCCTTTCTAAGAAGGCAAAAGATGTCCATTTTTCCATATCTGGACGATTGGCTAATAGTGGGTCAGTCTCCAGACATAGTCTCTCACCTGCAAGTGACACAGCACGTGCTCACTTCTCTAGGATTTCTTCTCAACCTTCCCAAGTCGGTTCTCGAACAAGTCCAGCTTCTTACCTTTATGTGGGCAGAACTGGACACACTCAGAGCAAGAGCCTTTCTTCCTCTAGAAAGGGCAAGGGTTCTTATGGAACTAGCCTCTTCTTTCAGCCTTCGGGTCCTTCGGGAAAGGCATTTCCTCCAGCTCTTGGGCCACATGGCAGCTTCAACAGCAGTGGTCCAAGGGGCAAGATTCCAGATGAGGGATATTCAGTTTCACCTGAGAGCTTTTTGATCTCAGAGGAAGGGATTCCCTTACCAAACTGATGCCAGTGACTCTGACCTTGATCCAAGCCCTCCAATGGTGGCAGGATCAGGACAATTTAAGACAAGGTGTTCCTTTTGTTACTTTGTTACTCAGCCTTGTTCAGCGGTCCTTACCATGGACGCTTCTGTTCTGGGATGGGTAGCGCATCTGGGGTCCCTCACTGCCCAGGGGCTGTGGTCCCCCCAAGAATGCCTTCTCCATATCAATCTCCTAGAGCTCAGGGCAGTTTTTCTGGCCCTTAAAGCTTTCTCTCAGTCAGTACAGAACAAGGTGGTGCAGGTCACAACGGACACCACCACCACCATGTGGTACATCAACAGGCAGGGAGGCACTCGGTCCACGGCCTTGTGCACAGAAGCCATGAAGTTGTGGTCCCTGGCTTATTCCCTGCAAACCTCTCTGGTAGCAGTTCACCTTCCAGGGAAGGACAATGTGCTAGCAGATGCACTGAGCAGGATCTCTGTGCCATCACGAATGGTCCCTGGACCCTCAGGTGTTGAAAGTGAGTTTTTCAAGGTGGGGCACTCCAGAGATAGATCTCTTTGCAGCCCCAGACAATCACCAACTCCCTCTCTTTTGTTGCAGACCTCCAGTCTTGGGCTCAGTCCCCCTGGATTCCCTGATTCTGAATAGGGAAGGGAAGTTTCTGTATGCCTCCCCACCCCACTCCTGTTCAAAGTTTTAGTCAAAATAAGGTTTCAACCTTGCAAAGTGATTCTGATTGCTCCAGATTGGGCCAGACAGCCCTGGTACCCACTGTTGCTGTCTCTAGCAGTCCATCTTCCCCTGTCTCTTCCCAGGAATTACAACCTGTTAACATCCTCTTAGGGGAGGATTTGGTACCCCAATCTTCAGTCTCTCAATCTCAAGGCATGGCTCTTGAAGAGTTAGAGTTTGCAGATCTGCATCTTTCCCAAGGGGTTCTGGATCTCCTTAAGGCTTCTCGAAAGCCCTCCACCAGAAAGACTTATAACTCCAAATGGAAGAGATTCAGCATTTGGTGTTCTAAGAAGCATATTTTTCCAGACACTGCTGGATTGCCTACGGTTCTGGATTATATGGTCAGTCTTAATGGCCTAGGCCTCAGACCAGCTACTATCAAGGTACACTTGTCAGCTGTTTCTGCGTTTTTGTCTGTGGGGAAGTCTTCCTTACTATCTTCTCATCCTGTGTTCTGTAAATTTTTTTAAAGGATTGCTTCACACCAGTCCTCCTTTTAGAGACTCTGCCCCTACCTGGGATTTGAATGTTTGCATTGCTCAACTTATACAACCCCTTGTGAGCCTATGTCTTAAGCAGAGCTTAAGTACTTGACTTGGAAAACTGTGATCTTACTTCGAGAGGGCTCTTGCAGTAGGTAATTACATAGAGGACTGACGTCGGCAGGCAGAAGTACCCCACGGAAAAATTTCTAGCTAGCAGTCCCTGGCGAGGACCTTCACGATCAGGTGACCGGCGTCAGAGCGTCTGTATAAAGGCGGTACCTGGCGCCCGCCTTCAGTTCGTTCCACCGTTAGCTCATGCAGCGCCTCGTGGAAAAGTAGGTAGCCGTCCAGCCCAATGTGATCTGTTTTACGAAAAAATGTGTTTTTCGATTTGCTCATACCATCGTCGGTGTATGTCGTCCCTACACCCTCCGAGCACAAAATAAGTCCGATTCTTGCGGCGTCTAACTACTGCACAAGGACAGCCATTCTCTGTGCCTGTTCTGCCTAGGCCCCGATCACCCGGCAGCAATCCCTGGAAGCCCATATATTGAAGAAAAAGATGAGTTCATTGGAGAAGGAGCTCAAAAAACTGAGGCAGGCGTCCACTTCCCCCGAAGGCCATCGGAAGAAGGATAAGGAGAGGCACCGGGACAAGGGCTCCTCTATCGCGTCTCCCTCAGGAGCTGCCGGGACACGGGTAACATCCCCTCTGGGGAGTGCTCCTCGATGGCCGCCTCGGAGGTTTCCGAAGGGGTGTCGGCCCGCCCATGTGGCTCGCGCTCGGGCCTTTCAGGCGCCTCCAGGCAATTGGAGGCCTTCACCCCCGCTTCGGCCACAGGCTCGCGGCCTACTGGCGTGGCGACTCCAGTAAGTCGGGCGTCGGCTCCTCGACGTCAGCGAGGAGAAGGCCAGTAAGAGCGCCCCACGACCGCCGGTGACGGCGTGCAACCTCTCTCCATCGGACCGAGCCGATCCTTCTCCTTAGCCTGCCTCCGGTGAAGGCTCCCATAATAAGCGGATGCCCGTCCTCCAGCGCCCTGGGGAGCTCGCCCGTAAAGCCGCCGCGTCGGCTCATGCCAGCGTCGGTGGCGGCGGAACTGTGGACCCCTCGATTCGTCGTACCGGTTCTCCGCAGCCTTCGCTGCCATCCGGGGACCCAGAGTCCCCCCAGCCCGACCCAGGGGATTTTTCTTCTTCATCCCCGGGCGACGCTGGGGATCTCCCTCTGTCAGACCTTCTCCCGGTTGGTGTGCTGGATCTGACGTCGGCTCCGACACCGCTACCTCCGGCAGGGCCTCCGCTGGTCCCACCGACTCCGCGAGACATCCTGCTTCCGGATGTCTCCCCTCCGCTGGGCCCTCCATGCCCTCCAATGTGGACCCGAGCGTGAGGCTGCTGACCGGGCCGTCTGCTCTGGCAACTCCCCTGGCTCCCGAGTATCCTCCGTCCTATCAGACTCCGACGTAGCCGGACCACAATATCCAACGCCGGTTTTTCCAATGCCGCAGCACCCGACGCCGGGCTTTCCGCAGCCAGGTTTTGGATACTCTCCATATGGGTTCAACCCGTATCCTTATCCCTCACCTCCTCCTCCTCCACCACCGTCCCCACAGCCGCCTGTGGACCTGCAGGAGACTCTGGCCTCCTGGTGGGCTGAGGCCAAGGCTCAGCTCACCAGGGAGGTCGAGAGCCGCCTTCCGATGACGGTGCCGTCTCAGGTTCCCTTGCGTCCGAGGCGGCACACTCCCTCACCACCTCCGGACTCCAGGGCTCTTCCATCTGGGTCCAGAGAGGGGCAGGACACGCTTCCCCGGGGGCTTCCCAAGGGGTCCGTTCCTCCCCGTTCGGGAAAGGGAGTGATCTTACTTTGAGACACAGCTCTTGCAGCAGGTTACACCATTAGGACTGAAGCTGGCAGGCATCAGGACCCCACGGAAAAATTCTAACTAGCGCTATCTTCAGCGGGGGCCGCCCTAGCGTCAGTCCGCCTCCGGCCGTCAGGCGTAGTACGCAAAGGCGGTCGCCCGATTCCCAGTTCTTTCCGCGTCGACTTGCATGTCTCAACCCTTCGGTTCAGCTCTAGCGCGCGATGCATGGTTAAGTTCTTTCCTATGGGAAATTCGGATTTCTTCAAGCAAGTTTTTCTCTGATGTCCTCTCCGACCTCCGGTCACTCTTCCAAGTGTGCTTGTGGGAAACAGATCCCCTTCAAAGACCCTCACGCGGCCTGCGTCCGGTGCCTAGGCCCAGACCACGACACTTGGGCCTGCTCCTTCTGCCAGGGGTTTAACAGCAGAACCCGGATCCGTCGCCAGAAGGCCCTTCAGGCTTTTTTGCTGGAAGAAAAGCTTAAGACCATGTCTTCCAAGGGGGACTCTTCAAAAAAGGCCCACAAGCATGCTGAAAAACAAAGGGAGAAGGCCCCTTCCAGGTCCCCATCTAGGGCTTCAGACTCACGCAGCTCCGGTTCCAGGTCCGACCGCTCCCCCTCCAGGGCCAGCTCTCAGCCTCCCCCTGCTGCGGTTAAAGGTCTTCCTCTTCTCAGGCCAAGACTGCCAGACCTTCCTCATCCTCAGGGCCTTGGTCAAGTCTGGGAATCGCCACCATCATCATAAGTCGGGTTCCGCCCTTCTGAACCAGGCGTCAGGTCGGCTTCCTTGCCTCTCGCCCGAGACCTTGGAGCTTACCTCTCTGAAGAGACCGCAGGATCCAACGCCGGTGCGCCCGTCGTCGTCCTCTCGCCACAGATCCCCTGAGCCGTCGCCGGCCAGGCCAACACCTCATCGGACGCCGGTAGGGGGATCGGCGCCCGTTCCTATTGAGAAGAGAACCCAGACGCCTCCGACCGACGTCGGTCAGGAGACCATAACCGAGGAGGAAATAACTCTGCCCGAGGACCAGACGGGCGACCCCGGTCCTGTCGAGATGCCCAGGGGAACCCTCGCCGTTACCTGAGCCCCCTGTGGAGCCGACGCCGTGACCCGACGACCATCCACCGGCGCCCGGACCGTCGTCGGGCCTTTCCATGGTAGAAGTGAAGGAGCTGTTCACTTACAGGTGGGACACCATAAAGAAGGACATGGTTCCCACTCCTCCTCCTCTTCCTCCTACACCGATTACTCCTCCGGTTCCTGCACCCCCCTCCCCATCGGGGTCGGCAGGCCGATTACCTCCTCCCCGGGAGCACAGAACACCTCCAAGGGGAGACCAGACAAATGGAGACCTCCGTCCAAATCCTCTTCCAGGTCACCCAGCCTAAGAGACCCAGAAGGCATGAGCGATCGCCTTGACGGAGGACACGGGATCAGAGTTCTCAACATCCAGATCCCCATCTCCCCTCTCCATCCCTTCTCCGGATCCACGCGAGATACCAAAGTCTCCTCTGGATGACCCTTCGTTCTCGGATATTATGAGACACATCCAAGAGAACATGGGATGGGATGCGGAAGAGCTAGACCCCGGAAGACTACGTCTTGCAAAGTATCTTCGGCAGAAGGACCCCAAGCCTGTGGTTGTGCCACCCTTGGTAGACACTTTCGTGGACGTCACCGAGGCAGCGTGGAAGCGTCCACATTCGCTCCCGGCGATGCCGAAGAAAGCTGATCGCTTGTACAAGGCTCTCAGAAGACCAGTACTTGACTCAGCAGCCTCAGGCCGACTCTCTGGTCATAACAGCCTCACACGTGACCGGTCCCAGGGCCGCAACATCTGAGCACCCTGTCCACGGACCCAGAGTCCAAACAGTTGGGCGCTATGGGTAAGCAGCGTATGCTTCCGCTACCTCGCCATCAGATCCCTGAATTACTTGACCCACATGGTGCAGTTCCAAAATGCCTTGTGGGAACAGGGTCTGGATGCGGCTGAAAAACTGCCGGAAGGTGAGCAGAAGGAGGAGATGCTTCAGCTCCTTCGTACGGGTTCGGACGTGGGAACCCAAGTGCTACGAGCCATGTATGACTCCGCGGACTCCTCTGCCCGAGCAACAGCTTCAGGCGTATGCATCCGGAGACACTCTTGGTTGCGCATCTCTGGCTTTACCCCGGACGTCCAGAAGAATATCATGGACGCCCCATTCGAGGGAGAAGTCTTGTTTGGTAAGCCCTCAGAGAAGATTATTACCAAACTTCAAGAGGCCGGGAAGGCGGTGAGGTCGGTTCAGGCCATGTACCGACCCAAGCTTAGTTCCTTTCGCAGGAACCAAAGCCGATTTCGTGGACGGACGCAGAGGTAACAGTCCCGCCCCGCTCCACAACAGAGGGGCTCCGGCTTTCGCAGAGTCCAGGGGAAACAGCCCGCAGGCCGAAGCCAGCGTACTTCCAAGCCGGCCCAGCCAGCGGGACCCTCAGCCGCCACAGCCTGACTCCTTTCCGGCCCCCGCCCCTCAGGATCAACGGGAAATCATGGTCGGGGGTCGCATTGCGAACTTTCTGCCAGGATGGCAGGCTATAACCACCGACAGGTGGGTTCTTCAGTTGGTCGGAAGAGGCCACTATATAGAATTCGCAGAAAAGCCACCCTAGAGGCCTCCTTTGCTCTCCCGGTATCCTGGTCAGCACAAGTCTCTGATCTGGCAAGAAGTACTCGCGCTGTTGCAAAAGGGAGCGATAGAGTACGTCCCGGAGAACCAGAGAGGACAAGGATACTATTCCCACTTCTTCCTGGTTCCAAAGAAGACAGGGGACCTCCGTCCGATTCTGGACCTCAGCGACCTCAACGTGTCGGTCGCCTACAATAGATTCTGCATGGTGACTCTTCCGGGTCTCATTCCCGTGCTGAAGCAAGACGCCTTCTTAGTGTCTCTAGACATGCAGGACGCATACCTGCACATCCCTATAGCTCAGGCGCACAAGAGGTTCCGACGCTTCGAGTTTCTCGACCACCACCTTCAATTCCGAGCCCTTCCATTCGGACTGTCATCCGCACAGGGTCTTTACCAAATGCATGGCAGTTGTGGCAGCGTCTCTAAGGAGACAGGGCCATTATGTGTTCCCGTACCTGGACGATTGGCTTCTCATGGCCGCCTCCAGAGAGGCGTTGTTTCGTGCGATCGAGAGCACCCAGGACCTGTTCCGATCTCTGGGCATCCTAATCAACCACGGGAAGTCTCTCCTGGTACCGTCGCAGAAGCTGCAATTTATAGGCGCAGTACTGGACACCGTTCAGGGAAGAGCCTTTCTTCCAGATGACAGAGCGGAGCGCATCAGGTCCCTCATCAGGGACTTATTGTCGAACAAGACCGTCCCTGCCAGGTCGATCCTTCGCTTGCTCGGACACATGGCTGCGGCCATTCCTACCGTCCCTTTCGCAAGGCTCCACATGTGGGTAACTCAGTTGATGCTCAAGGTGCAATGGGATCAAAGGCAAGACCACATGCAGCATCCGGTCAGAATCACGAACACCGTGATTCGAGACTGGAAGTGGTGGCTAGACCCAGGGTCGCTCTCCACGGGCGTCCCGTTTGTAGCGCCGTCCCCGTAGGTAATCCTCACCACAGACGCCTCAGGTCTAGGTTGGGGAGCACACCTGGACGGGGTGAAGTCCCAGGGTACGTGGACCCCTCTTTTGAGGCTCAGCCCCATATCAATGTCCTAGAGATGAGGGCGGTCCTTTATGCCTTGCAGGCCCTTCAGTCAGAAATCCCGCCGAGTACTCTCCTGCTTCAGACAGACAACACGGCGGTGATGTATTACCTCAACAAACAAGGAGGTGCACACTCTTACCCCCTTTGCAGGGAAGCCATGAGGGTGTCGGATTGGGTAATCCGACACGGCGCGAATCTGATCACTGTACATGTTCCCGGGGTGGACAACACAATTGCAGACGGCCTGAGTCGCTCCCAGGCCAGAGTCCATGAGTGGGAACTTCTTCAAGAGATAGCAGAGGATCTGTTTCTTCGATGGTTAACTCCAGAGTTGGACTTGTTCGCATCCCCATCCAACGCAAAACTGCCCAATTTTGCTCGCTAGATCCAGGGCCTGGTGTTTTCTGGCGAGACGCGTTGTCCCTCTCCTGGGCGGACAGATTCCTCGCTTTCCCTCCCTTCCCGTTGATCCAGAGAGTTCTTCTCAAACTGCGTAGGGAGCATGCAACAATGATCCTGGTGGCCCCTTTCTGGCCCCTTGCTAATTCAGCTATCCCGGGAACCTCCGCTCCCGTTGCCGTTCAGCTCCCATCTCTTGTCTCAGGAGGAAGGTTCACTGGTCCACCCAGACTTACGCTCACTGAACCTGCATGCATGGCTCCTAGAGACATAGCCATCTTGCGTCACGGGGTCTCGCAAGAGGTTGCAGAAGTTCTTTCTGCAGCCAGAAAGCTGGCAACGCATGCAACGTACGCCATGAAATGGCGCCGTTTTTGTTTATGGTCGCGAGCACGCGATTTTTCCCCTTTAGGTTGCCCGGTGGGAGTGGTGTTGGACTACCTGCTCTCCCTTTTCCATTCAGGTCTAGCCTTCTCCTCTATCAAGGTGCACCTCTGTGCCATCTCTGCCTACCACCTTCCGGTGGGACGCCAGCACAGTGGCACAATTAGAGCGCTTCCTCTCGGGAATTTTTGAGAGGGTGTTACACTGCCAACCACCATTAAGGACCCAGTGCCTCCATGGAATTTGCTCTTTGTCCTGGAACAACTCACGCTTCCCCCTTGAACCTGCCACGGATTTCGAGCTGCGTTTTCTGTCGTGGAAAACGCTGTTTTTGGTTGCTGTTACTTCAGTGAGAAGAATTTCTGAGCTTCACGCTTTCATGTGCAAAGAGCCTTATTTAGTTTTCCACCGAGACAGAGTATTCCTGAGGACGAATCCTAAATTTTTGTCTAAGGTGGTCTCTACACTCACTCTCAATCAGGATATTGACCTGCCAGTCTACTTCCCGAAGTACTCTAATAGAGGAGAGGCACTGCTCCACACCCTGGATGTTCACCGCAGCTTGAGGTATTACCTCAACAGAACTAAACTACACCGTAGTTCTGAGCAACCTTTCGTTTCTTTTTCTGAAAGGATGATGGGCCAACCTGTATCCAAACAGTCCCTGTCTCGCTGGCTTGTCCAGTGTATTTCATTCTGTTATGATATCAAACAAAAGCCCCTCCCGGGTACAGTCCAGGGTCATTCTACTAGGGGTGTGGCCACCTCCTTTGCAGCACTCCGAAACGTCTCCACTTCTGCCATATGTGCTGCAGCCACTTGGAGCTCTGTGCATACATTTATCAGGCATTATAGCCTGGACATCGCCTCTCGGCGAAGAGCCGGCTTCAGCCTGGCGGTGCTACAGGGTCTCCTGTCCTAGATTCAGGACCTGGAATGTATTTCCTAGTTTCCTCCTCCCAGAATTTTGGCAGCGTTACTGCTTGTTAATCAGTCTAATGGTGTAACCTGCTGCAAGAGCTGTGTCTCAGTAAGATAGTACAGTTACGTAGAACTTACCGTAACAGTAGATCTTGAGAACAGCTCTTGCAGCAAATACCATCCCGCCACCTTCCCCTTGGAGGAGCTGGCTTTCGCCTTTACTATCAGGGTTTTCCTTTGACTTCTGACGGTGGATCCTCGGTCTCCCATTTCGATGTCAGCCTGCGGCGGAAGTCTCCAGGCGGAGGCAGGGAATCAGGCGGGACCGCCCCTTTATACTAAGTCTGGCGGGGCAGGACCCGGCGTCGGGGGCGGTCCCCGCTGAAGATAGCTAGCTAGAATTTTTCCGTGGGGTCCTGACGCTTGCCGACTTCAATCCTAATGGTGTAACCTGCTGCAAGAGCTGTTCTCAAAGATCTACTGTTACGGTAAGTTCTTACGTAACTGTACTTTTTTCCTCTTCCTCCTCCTCCTCTTCTCCCTCGGACTCCTCGGATTCTTCTGACGATTGCTCCGAGAGGGACGACAAGCCACGCTCTCCGAAGCCCAGGCCAAGGACTCCTCCGAAGTCTCCTCCGGAAGATCCTTCTTTTGAGGAGTTGCTAAGGAAAATCCAGGAGGGTCATCAGTGGCACTCCTTGGAACCAGATCCTCAGCGTTTGAAACTCGCTGAACATCTGGATCTGCCCGTGACAGCTCCTGCCTTGGTGCCACCCTGGATAGAGCCTCATGCTGACCTCGTCACCACCATATGGAAACAGCCGTCAGCTTTAGCACCACTTCCTAGGAAGTCGGATCGGCTATATCAGGCTCCAGAGGGTGTTGATTTCCTGGATTCTCACCCTCGTGCTGACTCGGTTGTGATTAGCGCTGCTCACGGCCGGTTGGCCAACCCAAAACACCTCAGCTCGTCGCCACCTGACAAGGAATCCCGCCTTCTGGACCAGTATGGAAAGAAGATCTTTGCTTCCTCCACGCTGGGGATCAGGGCCCTAAATTATGTCGGCCATATGGGGGACTACCAGAAGGCCATTCTGACTCAGGTGGAAGCCAAATTGGACTCCTTGCCAGACTCCCAAGTCAAGCAGGAGTTGGCTGATCTTGTCCGCTCTGCTCGTTCGGCCAGTCGACACATGCTTCGTGCGACATACGATGCAGTGGACACTGCTGGACGGAGCTCAGCTTTCGCTGTAGGCCTACGGTGTCATGCTTGGCTCCGCGTGTCAGGGTTGGTCCCAGAGGTGCAATCTGCTATCCAGGAAGCGCCCTTCTGGGGGTCTGTGCTTTTCAGGGGTGATGTCAAGGACATCATCACCGATTTGTAGGAGAAGGGGACCGCACTGAAGTCTGTCGATTCCATGTACCGTCCCCATCAGCAGCAGCGCCGTCCCTTTCGCAGATGGAATCGGCCCAAGGGGAAAACCCAGGGAAGGCCGGCCACAAAATGCCAGGCCCCCACAGCTGCTAAGCCCCTTCCCCCGCCCAAAAAAGCAGCGGGTGCTTCAGCTGCAGCTGCCCCATACCACCTGGCTCCTCCTCTCTCCCACAGCCTCTGGACTCCGCGGAGGAACCGGTCGGAGGGAGGTTTTCCCTCCACCTTCCGGGCTGGGAGAGGATAACAGATTCTTGGGTGCTCCAGCTCAGCGCAGAAGGACACTCGATAGAGTTTCTTCAGAAACCACCTCCCCAACCCCCTCTGAAGTCGTCGTATTCAAGGGAACATCTTCTCTTGGTCCAGGAGGAAATTTCAGCTCTACTGCTGAAACAAGCAATAGAACCCATTCCCGTTCATCTGCAAAGGACGGGTTACTATTCCCATTTCTTCTGGTCCCAAAGAAGACAGGAGATCTCAGACCAGATCTGGATCTCAGTTCCCTGAATCTTTTCGTGGAATACAAAAGGTTCAGGATGCTGTCTTTGCAGAGCCTTCTGCCCCTCCTGCAGCCGGGTCAATGGTTGTGTGCTCTGGATATGCAGGATGCTTACCTGCACATTTCCATTCGCCTGTCCCACCGCAGATACCTTCGTTTTGCGTTCCAGGGGGACCACTACCAATTCAAGGCATTTCTGTTTGGTCTGTCCTCGGCTCCCCGAGTATTTAGCAAATGCCTGGCAGTGGTGGCTGCCCACCTGCGTACCAAGGGGGTGCAGGTTTTCCCATACCTGGACAATTGGCTCCTGGCGGCCTCGTCCCGGGAGGAACTCCTGCGCTGCCTTTCCCTTACCCAGCAGGTTTTTGCCTGCCTGGGTAGTACCATCAACCATTCCAAGTCTCATCTGATCCCATCCCAGAGACTACAGTTTATTGGGGCGATTCTCGATTCGACACCGGACAGGGCGTCCACCCTCCAGACTCAAATACGTCTGCTGTCTGACCGCAGGCTGGTCTCTGCAAGGTCAGTCCTTTGCCTTCTCGGGCTCATGGCGGCTGCTATCCCGACAGTTCCTCGCGCGCGACTCCACATGAGAATTTCTCAGTGGACTCTACGCTCCCAATGGGATCAGTTAGTGGACGACCTGGATCACCCAGTTCTGGTCTCCTCACCGATGCTTCGAGACTTGCAATGGTGGATGGCTCGAGAGAACTTGTTTTGGGGAGTTCCATTATTTCGTCCTCCCCCCTTCCAGACTCGAACCACAGATGCCTCGGGCGAAGGTTGGGGAGCCCATCTAGGCCCTCATCGGACCCAGGGCTTCTGGTCCAAGCTTGAACAAGCTCTCCAGATCAGTGTGATCGAGCTTTGGGCCCTGTTGTACGCTCTCCAAGCCTTCACCAATACATCCTTCCCGGCCATCTAGCCGTCCAGACGGACAACATGTGCGTGGTTTGGTACATCAACAAACAGGGAGGGACTCTGTCCTACCCTCTTTGCATGGAGGCATTGAGGGTTTGGGTGTGGGCAACACAACACGACCTTCACCTCACGGCAAGTCACGTTCTGGGAGTCGATAACACCCTGGCAGACAAGCTAAGTCGCTCTTCTGCTCTGACTCACGAATGGGAACTGGACCAAGGGGTCCTAGACAATATCTTCCGACTTTGGGGAACACGACAGGTCTGCCTGTTCGCATCCCCTCTAAACGCAGAGCTTCCCGTCTTCTGCTCGCTCGTTACAGAGCGAGGCGCTTTTTGGAGAGACGCTCTGTCTCTAGACTGGAAGGACAGATTCGTTAATTCCTTCCCCCAATTCTACTTATCCCACGAGTCTTGCAGAAACTAGCTTCAGAAGGAGCATGAATGATTCTGATTGCTCCTTTCAAACAACATGAAGTCTTGCTGTATTCTGATTATTGCAGTTGGGTCCTGCCTTTCAACTGCCCCGGAGAACAAAGGGTTAACTTTCAATGGCCAGCATGGAACGTTCAGCGTGAGCTCGGTTGAAGCCTCTGTCTGCTGTTGTTTAAACTCCAACCATCAGATTCTTTACTCCGCCTCACTGAACAGTCGCTCCGGAGATTTCTCCTTTGCTCGGTTCAAAAAATTTGGTTAAAGTGTCGTTTTTTTGCTCGGTTTCTACCGAATTTCTGCTACTGAACCTGTCGGTTTAAGTCTCTGTCTGTGGTACTGTGAGTACTAGATAGGTTTTGCATTTAGTTTCTGTGTGGAACTTGTAAACATTGGATCGGTTCAGTTTGAACCAATCAGATTGGTTTTAAAAAAACTTCTGAATTTATTAGTGTGTGGTAACCTGTCCATATCGGTTCTAAAAAAAAACGGGTTTAATTACGTTTTTTTCCAAGACCAATAACACGGTCAGGAACCGATAGGGTGCCTGGCGGATTGCGAAAAAGAATGCGTTTTGGATAGGATTGGCCATGTCTGAAACCCAAGAAAAAACCGGGCCCACTGGGTTTCAACACTGTAGTGTGTGTGGGAAGCCTTTGCTAAGGCTGATCCCCACACCACCTGTGTTGTGTCTGGGGTTTGACCACCTCGATTCAGACTGCCAAATTTGTAAAAGTTTTCCCAAAGCTACCCTGGATAAGAGAGTAGGGAGACTGAGGGAAAGGGAGGCCGAGAAGTCCGCTGACCTGGATGGCCAGCCCAGTTCGGTTCTGACCGAACCAGAAGGAGTGCCCTCTGACCGGGGTGAAACTTCTTCGGGCAAAAGGAGAGCCGATTCTGAGGAGTTGGTTCTGGTTAAAAGAAAGAAGGTAAAAATCATCCGGTTCGGATCCACAAATTCTTTCTCCGACCGCAGATGAAATCGCCAAAGGGATAAGGATAGTTCAGTCGCTAACTTCGGTTCCGGCCGAACCGGCACCATCTGTCAGGGCCTCGGTTCGGTTGGTTCCCCTGATTCTGGATTATACTCTAGAAGAATTTTATGAAGAGGAGGAGGAGGGAGAGTATGAGGCTAATGATGATGATGGTGATTATGAAAGTCTGGATGTGCCTGTTGACCCAGACATCTCCCCAGACAAGCCTTCAGGTGTTTCTCCTCCTAGGCTTTCTGAGTCCCCTTCCCACTTTATGTTTTACAAGAAAGTGGCTGAAACCCCTCCAGCTTCCAATGGAAGAAGCAGTAGAGGATCAGGAGGAGCCTGATTTTGTTGAGATGATGGACATCCCAGAGTCCAGGAGATTGTCTATTCCCCTCCATAAATCTTTTGGGAAACAGACATTTAAAATTCTGAAGACTCCTAATTCCATACCTCCTGTGGACAGAAGAATGGACAAGAGGTATACCCTTTCAGGCTCGGACACGGAGTTCCTTTCCCAGCAGTGCAGCCATGTTGGGGTAGTGCAGGCTGCTGCCTGTGATAAGGCAAATATTCCCTTGGCATCACACCCCCAAGATAAGGACTCCAGGAGGATTAATGCCATGGCAAAGAAGCAGTACATGGCAGCATCTTTGGGACTCAGGCAGGCTAACTATATGGCCTACACAGCTAGATACCAGAAGTCCAGGTGGGACACTGTGCTGGCTCTGGCTAAACAGGTCCTGACCAGCTTGCCAAGGAGCTGGAGCAGGTGGCTGCGGATGGGATTGAGGCATCCAAGGTGCAATTTCATGCTGCTGTGGACTCCAGTGATGTTTCATCTAGAGTCATGGCTACATCTGTGGCCCTTGGGAGGATGGCTTGGCTCAGATGTACTAGCCTATCACAGGATACCCAGGCTAAGGCCATGGATTTCCCTGTCATTGGTAATTCTCTGTTTGGGGAGCAGACAGAGAACTACATGAAAAGATGGACGAGTGCAGGACCACCTACAGGAGTGCTCAGGCCAAAGAAAGGCATGCCACTCCTCAGAGACAGCATTCCAGGGGCAGGGGCAGGCCCTTTCAAATGCCTTTTTACCAAGCCCAGGCCTCCTATTCTGTTTATGCTCAGAGGGGGTTCTTCAGAGGAAGAGGCAGACGCGGAATGAGCAGGCCTGCTTCCACCCCTCAGCCTAAAGCCCCTGCCAAGCAGACACCCTGATGGGTCTGCCCGGGCCGATTCTCCAATACCTGTTGGGGGCAGGCTGGCTTACTTTGTCCAGGACTGGAAGTCTTTGACATCAGACAAGTGGGTCCTGGAAGTAGTAAGCCAGGGACTAGTTCTCAGCTTCAAAAAATTTCCCAAGATGAGAACCAGATCCTTTCCACCTGCAAATCTATCAGAGACCCTTGCCCTAGAGGCAGAGGTTTCTTCCCTCCTGGCTCTCAGAGCCATAGAAAGGGTTCCTACCCTACAGAGGGGCAAAGGATTGTATTCCAGGTACTTCCTAACCCCCATAAAGACAGGAGAATGGCGGCCCATCCTGGATTTAAGAATCTGAACAAACACCTTTTAAAACCAAAATTCAAAATGGTGACTCTGGGAATAATTCTGCCTTCTCTAAGGCCAGGGGACTGGCTAGCCTCCCTGGACCTCAAAGATGCCTATTTTCACATTCCCATCAGGTGCTCCCCCAGAAAGTACCTCAGGTTTGAGTTGCCCTCAGGCCACTATCAATTCAGAGCAATGCCCTTTGGCCTAACCTCAGCCCCAAGGGTGTTCACAAAGTGCCTGGCAGTAGTGGTTGCTTTCCTAAGGAGAAAAAAGATCTTCATCTTTCCATACTTGGACGACTGGCTCATAGTGGGTCACTCTCCAGACCAAGTCAAGTCACATCTGCAAATAACTCAGCAAGTGCTCACTTCCTTAGGATTCCTCCTCAATCTTCCAAGGTCAGTTCTCGAGCCAGTACAGCTCCTCACCTTGATAGGGGCAGAGCTGGATACGATAAGAGCAAAAGCCTTCCTTCCCCTGGACAGGGCAAGAACCCTTATAGAACTGGCCTCTTCATTCACCCTTTAGGTGTCTCGACCAGCAAGGCATTTCTTGCCCCTCCTGGGCCACATGGCAGCCTCTACAGCAGTGGTCCAGGCGGCAAGGTTCCAGATGAGGGACATTCAGTTCCAGTTAAAAGCCTTCTGGTCCCAAAGAAAGGATTCCCTTACCAAACTAGTCCCAGTGACTCGAACCCTGATCCAGGCTCTGCAGTGGTGGCAGGATCAGGACAATTTGAGACAGGGAGTTCCTTTTGTCACTCAGTCTCATTCATTGATACCACAGATGCCTCCTTGCTGGGCTGGGAAGCCCACTTGGGGATCTTACCACCCAAGGACTGTGGTGACGCTAAGAATCTCTGCTTCACATCAGTCTCTTGGAACTCAGAGCAGTGTTTCTGGCACTGCAAGCCTTTTCCAAATCTGTACATAACAAGGTAGTCCAGATCAGAACAGACAATAACACCACAGTGTGGTACATCAACAAGCAAGGAGGCACTCAGTCTACGGCCTTATGCACAGAAGCAATGAGGTTATGGTCTCTGGCCTATTCCCTGCAAACCTCTCTGACAGTAGTTCACCTTCCAGGGAAGGACAATGTCTTAGCAGATGCTCTCATCAGAATATCCCCGGACCATCACGAATGGACCCTAGATCCCCTAGTTTTGGAAGTGATTTTCTCGAGATGGGGCACTCCACAGATAGATCTTTTTGCAGCCCCAGACAATCACCAACTTCCTCTCTTTTGTTGCAGACCCCCAGTCTTTGGCTCAGTTCCCCTGGATGCTCTGATTCTGAATTGGTAAGGGAAGTTCCTGTCTGCTCCCCCCTCTCCTGTTCAAGGTGCTAGTCAAGATCAGGTCTCAACCATGCAAAGTGATTCTGATTGCTCCAGACCTGGCCAGACAGCCCTGGTACCCACTGTTGCTGTCCTTAACAGTCCACCTTCCCATCTCTTCCCAGGAATTACAACCTATTGACATCCTCTCAGGGGAGGATTTGGTATCCGAACCTCAAATCTCTCAATCTCAAGCCATGGCTCTTGAAGAGTTACAGTGTGCTGATTTACACCTTTCTCAAGGGGTTGTGGATATCCTTAAGGCTTCTCGAAAGCCTTCCACCAGAAACACTCACAACTCCAGATGGAAAAGGTTCACTATTTGGTGCTCTCATAAGCATATTTCTCCAGAATCAGCTGGGTTGCCTACAGTTCTGGACTATATGGTTGATCTTAATGGCTTGGGACTTAGGCCAGCTACACTTAAAGTGCATCTGGCAGCTGTTTCTGCCTTCTTGTCAGTAGGCAAACCCTCTCCTCTGTCAGCCCATCCTGTATTCTGTAAGTTCTTCAAGGGATTGCTGCACACCAGTCCCCCCTTTTGGGGCCCTGCTCCTGCTTGGGACCTTAATGTTTGCATTGCTCAGCGTATGCAGCCACCCTTTGAGCCTTTGTTCTCTGCAGAGCTTAAATACTTGACTTTTAAAACGGTGTTTTTGGTAGCCATTACCTCTGCCAGGCGTATCAGTGAATTGTAAGCCCTGTCAGTGGAGCCTGATTTCATCTCTTTCCATAGAGATAAAGTGGTCCTAAGAACTAACAGGACGTTTTTGCCTAAGGTGGTTTCAGATTTCCACCTTAGTCAGTCTGTCTCTCCCTGTTTTCTTCACTGACCATTTCTCCTCTGGAGAGAGGAGGTTGCACAGCTTGGATGTTAAAAGGGCCCTCAGCTACTACATAAAGCGCTCCAAGGGTCACCGGTTTGAGTCCCTCCAGTTGTTCCTCACATATGGAAAGGTCGATAAGGGCAAACCTGCCACTAAAAGATCTATTGCCAGGTGGATTGTCTCTTGTATACAATTCTGCTATGAAAAACTAGGTAGAACACCACCCTCAGGCCTGAGGGCTCACTATACTAGAGGTAGAGCTGCTTCCCTTGCTGCTGCCAGGGATATTCCTATCTTAGAAATTTGTCAAGCAGCCACCTGGAAAACAGTCCATACATTCACCAAGCATTACTCTCTGGATATCCAGGCTAGGAGTGATGCTCGGTTTGGCACAGCAGTACTTCGGAGCCTATTCCCAAAGTAGGTTCTGTCCCTCCTCCATGAAGGTACTGCTTGGTAGTCTGCAATAGTCAGAATACAGCAAGACTTCATGTTTGTAGAAAAAATTACTCACCTTAGTAATGTTGTTTCTTCTAATGTAGTCTTGCTGTAATCTGACCTCCCCCCCGCCTCCCCTCTCAGAACCTGGTTTTTGGGATGTGGGTGGGCAGGAGCAGTGTTGGCACCCTAGAGGTGCCCTTTTTCACCCTCCTTTATTTTGGGTGTGTGTTGTGTTCTGTTTTTTGGGTTTCCTGACTTGAGTCTTTGCTTTGAAACCAAAAAAACCCTTTCTTAATAAATTTAGTTGCCAGTTGGCTGGTGTGAGTCGTACAGTTTCCACAGAGAACTTCTAGTGAGTATTGTTCGTAAAGATCTGACGGTTGGAGTTTAGAAGAAGAAGAAGAAGAATCATCAGCATTTATATAGCGCTTTTCATACATCCAAAGCGCTTTACAAGCAATGCTAGACTGGTAGTGAAGTGACTGAATGTGTGGTGGCGGCCATATCGCACATCATCACCCACACACAGCCTGGATAATTGCATGAACTGATTTATGGGAAGGGGAATGTTGGCCAGGACACTGGGAATGTTCCCTACTCTTTGCGAAGAGTGCTCTGGGTTCTTTTACTTCCACCTGGACACCCACCAGGACAACACCAGGATGGGCAGAAGGGACCTCGGTTTAACGTCTCATCCGAAGGACGGCACACCCCAGCAGTACAGCACCCCCCAATACTGCACTCGGATGCCAGCGATTTTTAGGTGCAAGTCCAATCCCGGTGTGGGACGAGAACCCACGACCTTCTGTTCCAGAGGTGGATGTGCTACCAACTGAGCCACGCTGTTTAAACAACAGCAGACAGAGGCTTCAACCAAGCTCACGCTGAACGTTCCATGCTGGCCATGGAAAGTTAACTCTGTGGTGTCCGGGACAGTTGAAAGGCAGGACCTAACTGCAGTAGTCAGAATACAGCAAGACTCCATTAGAAGAAACAACATTACTAAGGTGAGTAATTTTTTCTTCTGGCCCTGGCAAGTTTGGTTCTCTCTTCTACAACAATACTCAGAGGATCATCCTCTTCCTCTTCCTCTATGTCAAGGTTTACTGACCCAGGATCAGGGGACCCTGGTCCATCCAGGCCTCGTATCCGTTCAGCTGCATGCATGGCTCTTGCAGACTTAGCTCAATCCCGTTTTGGGGTGTCTCCCCAAGTTGCGGAGATTTTGGTGGAGGCCAGGAAACCCTCCACCAGATCCACTTATGCCACGAAGTGGAAAAGATTCACTATCTGGGCCGCTTCTAAGAATGCAGAACCTTTCTTCTGTTTAGCGGGGCTTCTGCTGGAGTATCTACGTCGTCTGTTTGACCTGGGTCTCAGTCATCCCTCTCTGAAGGTAGACGTGGCGGCCATCTTGGCCTATCATGTCCCCTTTGCAGACAAAACTTTCGCTCAGTTGGAGGTCTCTAAGACCTTTCTCAGAGGGGTCCTCCATCTGAGACCCCCTATCCGTACTCATGCTCCCCCTTGGGAATTGAACTTTTTTCTCGAGAAACTTATTCTGCCTCCCTTCGAACTGGCAGCTTCTGCGGATTTGAAGTTCCTTTAATGGAAGACTCTCTTCCTGGTGGCCATTACTTCCGCTTGGAGAATTTCCGAGCTCCAGGCCCCGATGTGTAAAGTCCCATACTTGATTTTTCACAAGGAACGTGTTGCTCTTCGAAAAAATCCTAAGTTTCTCCCTAAAGTAGTAGCATAGTCTACTCTAAATCAGTCCATAGAGTTACCCGCCTTTTTCACGCAGTACTCTAACCAAGGGGAGTATGTACTCCATACTATGGATGTTCACCGGATTCTGAGATACTACACCAATAGGGCGAAGGATCTCTGAAAGACTGATCAATTGTTCGTCTCTTTTTTCAGAAAAGGGAAGGCAATGCTGTTTGTAAGCAATGCCTATCTAAGTGGTTGGCTCATTGCATCACTTTCTGTTATGACAAATACAAGAAGACCCCCTGAGTCAGGTAAGAGGCCACTCCACAAGAGGAGTAGCTGCCTCAGCAGCTTGTTTCAGGAATGTGTCTGCGGCAGACATCTGCACTGCCGCCACCTGGACTTCCGTTCATACCTTTACTAAACACTACAGTTTGGATGTTTCCTCTCGCAGTAGAGCAGGCTTCGGGCTTGCTGTTCTGCAAGGCCTGCTATCTTGAGGCTTGCACAGGTAGAACTGCTTCTTGGAGTAGTTTTCCTCCTCTCGGTGCCTCTCTTTGTTCCAGACTGCTTGGGATTCAGTCCTATATGTAATTACCTACTGCAAAAGCCCTCTTGAAGTAAGATAGTACAGTTACGTAAGAACTTACCGTAACAGTAGATCTTCGAGAGAGGCTCTTGCAGTAGGTAATACCTTCCCGCCCTCCATCCCCCTAGGCTTTTTCAGCTCCTTTTCCAGTTATGGAAATATCCGCTCCTCTCTCGTCCGGCCTTACTGGCCTGTGGCGGGAAAGAACTGGAAGGCGGGCGTCAGGGGCCGACCCTTTATACCGACGTCTCCTGACGCCGGTCACCTGACGTGGGGGGTGGTCCCTCGCCAGGGACTGCTAGCTAGAAATTTTTCTGTGGGGTCCTGCAGACGTCAGTCCTATATGTAATTACCTACTGCAAGAGCCTCTCTCGAAGATCTACTGTTAAGGTAAGTTCTTACGTAACTGTACTTTCTTGGTAGCCATTACCTCTGCCAAGCGTATCAGTGCATTGCAAGCCCTGTCAGTGGAATCTGATTTTATCTCATTTCACAGGGGTAAAGTGATCCTTAGAACAAATAGAAGGTTCTTGCCCAAAGTGGTTTCAGACTTCCATTTAAACCAGTCTTTCTTTCCTGTTTTCGTCACTGATCATTCTTCCTCAGGAGAGAGGAGGCTACACAGTTCAGATGTTAAAAGAGCCCTTAGTTACTATATAGAGTGTACCAAGAGTCACAGGTTTGACTCCCTCCAATTGTTCCTCAGTTATGGAGAAGTGGGAAAGGGCAAACCTGCCACCAAGAGATCTTTTGCCAGGTGGATTGTGTCTTGTATACAATTCTGCTATGAGAAACTGGGAAAAACTCCACCCTCAGGCCAGAGGGCTCATTCCACAAGAGGTACTGCAGCTTTCCTGGCTGCTGCCAGGGATATCCCACTCTTAGAAATTTGTCAAGCAGCCACCTGGAAAACAGCCCATACCTTTACCAAGCATTACTGTCTGGATATCCAGGCTAGGAGTGATGCTCGGTTTGGCACAGCAGTGCTTCAGAGCCTATTCCCAAAGTAGGTTCTGTTCCTCCTCCATTGAGGTACTGCTTGTTAGTCTGCAATATGTCAGAATACAGCAAGACTTTTTGTTGTTTGAAGAAAAAATGACTCACCTTAGTGATTATGTTTCTTCTAATGGAGTCTTGCTGTATTCTGACCTCCCTCCCTGCCTCCCCTCTCAGAATCTGTTTTTGGGAAGTGGGTGTGCAGGTGCAGTGTTGCACCCCAGGGTTGTTTTTTGTTTACACCCTCCTCCTTTTTTGTTTAGGTGCTGATTTATTATTGTTATTTGTATTAGACTGTTTTTTGGGTTTCCTGACTTGAGTCTTCTTTGGGAATCCAAAACTTTTTTCTGCCAGTTGGCGAGTAGGAATTTTTACAATTTCCATCTAGAATTTTTTGTTAGTTTGGCTCGTAAGAATATGACGCTTTGAGTTTGAAACACTCCAGACAGAGACTTCAACCGAGCTCGAGCTCAGCATTCTATGCCCTGCATAGAAAGTTAATTCAAACAACATGAAGTCTTGCTATATTATGACTATTGCAGTTTGTCCCACCACTAGAACTGCTCCGGAGGTGAAAGAGTTAACTTCCATGCAGAACATGGAGCTTAGAGCGTGAGCTCGGTTCAGAAGCTCTGTTAGGGTGGTTTCAAACCGAAACCGTCAGATTCTTTACTCCGCCTCACTGAACAGTCGCTCCGGAGATTCCTCCTGTTGCTCGGTTCATTTCTTCGGTTTAAAGCGCTATTTCTTGGTTGAATTTAACCGCGATTTAATTATTTTAACCGCAAAACCGATCGGTTCAAGCTCTGTCTATGGTATCGTAAGTAATAGATAAGTTTTTTCTGTGTGGAACTTGTAAAATTGTTATCGGTTCAGTTGAACTGATCGAATTATATTAAAACTTAAGTTTAAAGCCTTTTAAGGCTTGTTAGAGTACGGTTCCCGGTTCTTATCGGTTCTAAAAAAAACGGGTTTCATTACGGTTTTTTCCCATTACCCGTGACACGGTATGGAACCGATAAGGGTGTTTGCCTGGCACTGCCATTAAAAGGGCAAGTTTGTTGGTTAGGCTGGCATCATGTCTGAGAAACCCAAAAGAAAAACCGGGCCTACTGGGTTTCAACACTGTAGTGTCTGTGGGGAAGCCTTTGCCAAGGCTGACCCACACACTACATGTGTCTATTGTCTGGGGTTTGACCACCTCAATTCAGACTGCCAGATTTGTAAAAATTTCCCTGCATGCAGCCACCCTGGACAAGAGAGTGGGCAGGTTCAGGGAACGAGAGGCCAAAAAGTCCGCTGACCCGGATGGCCAGCCCAGTTCGGTGCCAACCGGAGGGAGTGCCCTCTGACCAGGGCGAGACTTCCTCGGGCAAACGAAAAGCTGGCTCTGAGGAGCCAGTTCCAGCAAAGAAAACTAAAAAATCAGCAGGTTTGGAGTCCAAAATTCCTTCTCCAACTGCTGCAGAGATAGCCAGGGCAATACAGATTGTCCAGTCCCTGTCCCCGGTTCCCTCCGAACCGCCACTGTGTGGCAAAAGGTCGGTTCGGTCGGTTCCAATGGTTCAGGAATATGATATAGAAGAGTTTTGTGAACCAGAGGAGGGGGATGAGGATTATGATCAGTGTGAATGTGACTTTGAAAGTCTGGATGTGCCTATTGAACCGGTCATCTCCCCAGACAGACCTTCAGGTGAGTCTCCCCCTAGGCTTTGAGTCCCCTTCTCATTTTTTGCTTTATAAAAAAAGTTGCTGAGACCCTCCAGCTTCCCTTAGAGGAGGCTTTGGATGAGCAAGAGGAGCCTGACTATGTGGAGATGATGGATATCCCAGAGTCCAGGAGGTTGTCCATCCCTTTACATAAATCTTTTAGGAAACAAACAATAATCATTTTAAAAGCTCCTAATTCTGTGCCTCCTGTGGATAAAAAGATGGACAGGAGTACACTTTGTCAGGTCCTGATACAGATTTTCTTTCACAGCAATGCAGTCATGTTGGGGTGGTTCAGGCTGCAGCCTGTGATAAAGCTAATATTCCCCTGGCTTCACATCCTCCTGACAAGGATTCCAGGAAGATTGATGCCATCCCCAAAAAACAATACATGGCAGCATCCTTTGGACTCAGACAAGCAAACTATATGGCTTATGTTGCGAGATACCAGAAATCTAGATGGGATACTGTCATGGCCTTAGCCAAACAGGTCCCTGGCCAGCTTGCAAAGGAGCTGGAACAGGTGGCTCTTGATGGTATTGAGGCATCTAAGGTGCAGTTCCATGCTGCAGTGGATTCTAACGATGTATCCTCTAGAGTCATGGCTACATCTGTGGCTTTTCGGAGATTGGCCTGGCTCAGGTGTACTACTTTGTCACAGGATACCCAGTCTAAGGCTATGGAATTTCCTGTGGTGAAATTCTCTGTTTGGGGAGCAGACAGAGAATATATGAAGAAAATGGATGAATATAGAACCACTTATAGGAGTGCAAAGCCAAGGACTGGCAAGCCACCCTCAGAGGCAGCCCCCCAGGGGTAGGGGTAGGCCTTTTCTCAGGCCTTTTTACCAGACCCAGGCCTCCTCCTCTTCAGCCTATGCTCAGAGGGGGTTCTTCAGAGGGAGAGGCAGACGGGGTTCGAGCAGGCCTGCTCCCACCCCTCAGCCTAAAGCCCCTGCCAAACAGGCACCCTGATGGGATGCCCAGAGTCGGCTCTCCATTACCTGTAGGGGGCAGGTTGGCTCACTTTGTCCAGGACTGGGAGTCTTTAACATCAGACAGGTGGGTCCTGGAAGTAGTGAGCCAGGGTCTGGTTCTCAGCTTCAAAAATTTCAAAGATGAGAGCCAGATCTTTTCCACTACAAACCCTTTAGAGACTCTTGCTTTGGAAACAGAAGTCTCACCCTCTTGGCTCTCAGAGCTGTAGAAAGGGTTTCTCCCCCTCACCAGGGCAAGGGTCTGTACTCCAGGTACTTCCTTACCCCAAAAAAGACAGGAGAGTGGCGGCCTATCCTGGATCTAAGATATCTAAACAAGCACCTTTTAAAGCCAAAGTTCAAAATAGTGATACTGGGAATGATTTTAGCTTCCCTAAGGCCAGGGGACTGGCTAGCCTCCCTGGACCTCAAGGATGCCTACTTCCATGTTCTTATCAGAAGCTCCCATCGAAAGTACCTCAGATTAGAACTGCCCTTAGGCCATTATCAGTTCAGAGCAATGCCCTTCGGCCTCACTCCTGCCCCAAGGGTGTTCACAAAATGTCTGGCAGTAGCAGTCGCTCATCTAAGAAGGCAAAAGATTGCCATTTTTCCCTACCTGGACGACTGGCTCATTGTGGGTCAGTCTCCAGACCAGGTCAGATCACACCTGCTAGTTACACAGCAGCTGCTTATCTCTCTGGGATTTCTTCTCAATCTTCCAAAGTCAGTTTTGGAACCTGTCCAGGTACTCACCTTTATAGGCGCAGAACTAGACACAAAGCAGTCCAGAGCCTTCCTTCCCTTGGAAAGGATAAGGACCTTAGTGGCCCTGGCCTCGTCCTTCACTCTGCAGGTCTCTCGACCAGCAAGGCATTTCCTGCAGCTCCTAGGACACATGGCTGCCTCCACAGCTGTAGTGCAAGGAGCAAGATTTCAGATGAGGGACATTCAGTTCCATTTGAGAGCTTTCTGGTCTCAAAGAAGATTCTCTATCCAAGTTAATCCCAGTGACTGAACTCTGATCCAGGCCCTTCAGTGGTGGCAGGATCAGGGCAATCTGAACAGGGGTGCCTTTCATCCCTCTGTCCCATTCCTTGACCCTTACTACAGATGCACCCCTCTTGGGATGGGGAGCTCACATGGGCGACCTCTCCACCCAGGGGTTATGGTCCCCTCAGGAATCTCTGCTCCACATCAATCTGTTGGAACTCAGAGCTGTTTTTCTAGCACTTCAGGTTTTCTGCATCTGTTCAGAACAAGGTGGTACAGGTCAGAACAGACAACACCACTTCAATGTGGTACATCAACAAACAAGGAGGCACTCGGTGCTTGACCTTGTGCACCGAGGCGATGAAGTTGTGGTCTCTGGCTTTTCCTGAACACTTCCCTCGTAGCAGTTCACCTCCCAGGCAAGGACAATGTCCTGGCAGATGCCTCTCAGCAGGATTTCCCAGGGCCATCATGAATGGTCATTGATCCCCTCAATGGGGATAGTGTTTGCCAGATGGGGCACCCTCAGATAGATCTTTTCGCAGCCCCAGACAATCATCAGCTTCCACTGTTTTGTTGCAGGCCCCCAGTTTTGGGCTCAGTTCCCCTGGATGCCTTTCTCCTCGATTGGGAAGGGAAGTTTCTTTATGCCTTCCCCCCTTCCCTCTCCTGTTCAAAGCACTAGTCAAAATCCGGTCTCAGCCCTGCAAATGATCCTGATTGCTCCAGACTGGGCCAGGCAGCCCTGGTACCCACTCCTTCTGTCCTTAGCAGTCCATCTTCCCTGTGTCTCCCAGGAACCACAATCTGTTAACCTGTGCTCAGGGGAGAGTTTGGTATCCGAATCTCAAATCCCTCAACCTCAAGGCTTGGCTCTTGAGCAGTTAGTTTGCTGATTTACAACTTTCTCAAAGTGTTCTCGAAATCCTGAAGGCTGCTAGGAAGCCTTCCACCAGGGCTACCTATAACTCCAAGTGGAAAAGGTTTTCCATATGGTTTTCTGGGAAGCATGTTTCTCCGGAATCTGCTGATCTACCCACTGTATTGGACTACATGGTCCACCTTAATTCTTTGGGACTGAGACCAGCTACCCTGAAAGTGCACTTGGCTGCTGTCTCTGCCTTCATTTCAGCAGGGAAGCCCTCTTCTCTTTCTGCTCATGCTGTATTTTCCAAGTTTTTTAAAGGATTGCTTCACACCAATCCTCCATTCAGGGACCCTGCCCCGGCTTGGGATCTTAATGTATGCATTGCTCAGCTGATGCCACCCCCGTTTGAGCCTCTGTCTTCAGCAGAGCTTAAGTGTTTGACTTAGAAAACTGTATTTCTGGTAGCCATCACTTCTGCCAGGCGTATACGTGAGTTACAGGCTTTATCAGTAGAGACTGACTTTATTTCCTTTCACAGGGATAAAGTAGTCCTCAGGACTAACAGGAAGTTTTTGCCTAAGGTGGTTTCAGATTTCCACCTTAACCAATCTATTTCTCTTCCAGTGTTCTTCACTGACTATTCCTCCTCTGGTGAGAGGAGGCTGCACAGCTTAGGTGTTAAGAGGGCCCTAAGTTACTACATAGAGCGTACCAAGGGTCACAGGTTTAACTCCCTCCAACTGTTTCTCACTTATGGTGAGGTTGGGAAAGGGAGACCTGCCACTAAGAGATCCATTGCCAGGTGGATCGTCTCTTGTATCCAATTTTGCTATCAAAAGCTGGGTAAGGTTCCCCTCAGGCCTGAGGGCTCACTCTCCCAGAGGTACAGCTGCATCTCTAGCTGCTGCTAGAGACATCCCTATCTTGGAGATATGTCAGGCAGCTACTTGGAAGACAGTACACACTTTCACCAAGCATTACTCCCTGGATATTCAGGCCAGGAGGATGCTCAGTTTAACACAACCGTGCTTCAGAGCCTATTCCCTAAGTAGGTTCTGTCCCTCCTCCATGGAGGTACTGCTGTGTAGTCTGCAATGAGTCATAATATAGCAAGACTTCATGTTGTTTGAAGAAAAATTACTCACCTTAGTAATGTTGTTTCTTCTAATGGAGTCTTGCTATATGATCTCCTCTCAGAACTCTACTTTGGGTATGGGGTGGGTAGTCCTCTGTTGGCATTTATTGATGCCCTCTTTCATGTTTGGGTGTTGTGTTTATTTAGTTATTTTATCTTATTTTTCTGGTCACTGACTTGAGTCTTGGTGTTGGGACCAGGAAAATGTGTAATATATTAGTGGCCAGTTGGCTAGTGTGAGTTACAGCTTCCACACAGAACCTTAGTGAGTTTTGCTCGTAAAAGATCTGACGGTTTCGGTTTGAAACCACTAACAGAGCTTCTGAACCGAGTTCGCTCTAAGCTCCATGCTCTGCATGGAAGTTAACTCTTTCACCTCTGGAGCAGTTCTAGTGGTGGGACAAACTGCAATAGTCATAATATAGCAAGACTCCATTAGAAGAAACAACATTACTAAGGTGAGTAATTTTTTCTTCTTTGTTCTCCGGGGCAGTTCAAAGTTTGGGAATCACTGCAATATGTCAGAATGCAGCAAGACTCCATTAGAAGAAGCATAATTACTAAGGTGAGTAATTTTTTCTTCCCAGCCGTTTACCATGCTCGATGTATTTTTGTTTGGAATACCGGAATTGCCCTTCAGTCTGTGCATCTAGTAGCTAACCCAGCTGCCTACTTTACAGTTCTCATTCTCTTTCGACTGTCTCATCCAGCACTGCTTTGTGTTGGAACTCCAAATCGGCTATTCTATGCTCTAAATCTGTTCTCTTTTTCTATTCAGATCAGATGTAGCACTTTAGAGCATTCCATCTAATCCGTGGTCCGGTGTCCGCAGTGAGGTTTAATCAAAGGAAATCCAGTACCTTTTAATAGGCTTACATTCATTCTTCAGAGTTTTTTTTTTTTTTTTAAAGCTGCAGTGTGACCAGCTACAAAACCACTGGGGCATGGCCTGAGGTTGTGATGGGTTCAATCTGACGTCCCACTTTCAGTGCATCCATTCTGCCAATAGTAAAAAGGCAATCTATTCTTGAATATATATTGAAATATGGGGCGTACTTGGTGTAGTCTAGGCCCTGTGGATGTTGAAATCAAGCATCTACAGGGCACAGTTTGGAGCTTGAAGTAGTAGTAACTAAGTTCCCTGTTTTGGATGCTGTCTTACCAGTTTGTCCAGGAAAGGATTGGGCACAGAATTTAAGGCCCCCAAAAAAAATCACAGTTAAACATAGAGGGTCCAGCACAGTGTCCTCTATCACTTTTTGTGAAGATGATCACTTACTTATTCAAATACAGACTCCCCAGTATTCTTTCACCCATATAAACCTTCCCTCAGGGTTCTGCACCACCTGCAGTACCTTCAGGGGGATGTTTTGCTGCACCAGGGTGGTCACCCCTCTCCTATGAGGGTGTGCCTCAAGTGCGAGACATAGACCCTCTCTTTGTAATTTGAGATGCTCATGGGGGAGGGTCAGATGAATCTCCTGTGGCCTTCCATTGGAGTTCTTACAAGATTTGCATACTTTTTTTTTTTTTTAATAATTATGCCCCTTATGGCCTGGGCATTCTTCCGAGGTACTCACTTGGCAAGGCCCTACTCCCTGCCTGAACCCCTTGCTTGCTGGCTTCCTCCCCTGAACACCCAGGCAGGTCTGGCCCCCGGGGTGCCACCTGCCTTCTTGTGGCAGGCTTTCTGGAATTTAGAGAGGCCTACATGAGTGTCTGGTTGGACATGGAGTCCCTGTGGAGCGCTGGTCCGACATTGGGATGTGGTCCTGCCCCTGGAGTTCCCATCATCTCTGCTGTGCCATAGAGTTTTTTTCTCTGTTCCCGAGTGCGGTGTGAAATGATACCTGCGCATTGCACTCCACTCCTTACGTTGGCTGGTGTATCTGCAGTACCCCTGATCTCCATCGGGGTCGCCAGGACACCTAGCAACCCTGGATCCCATCCCAGTGAGAGGACAGCTGTCCTCTGGACGCTCTATCCTCTCCCTCTCCTGCCAACCCCCGGTAACCCGAGTCGGTCACTAGACTCTGTTCACCGGTGTGGCACAAGTGTGGTGTCCAGCGCCTCAACCTTCCGCACTACCAAGCTGGCAAGATTTGCATACTTTTCATGGGACTGTTAACTTCTTTAACATTATATGAGACTATTGTAAGATCAGCCATTTGGATATGCCAGTATGTACAAATACAGTTTACAGAGAGGGAGTAATATGCCAGGCAGAAACTTAGAACAATTAGGTTCCTGTAATCAGCAGAACAAAACCCATAGAAATGCATGAGCAGTCTAAAGCAAACAGTGTCAAGGTTTGTAGCTGATGTCACAGTGTGGCGTGGTCAAACAAAATGAGCCCTCAGTCTGACAACCCCCGAATGCCACCAGATTGGTTGTAGGCTCTGTGATGCTGCTATGAGCCGCTGCAAGTGTTAGCTCTTTGAACTAGAGTTAAATATTCATGAGATCAAGTACAACGCTAGCATCCCCTAATTGCTTCAGGTAGGTAGGATTTACTGTGAAGGACATGCTTTCCATTGGAAGTGGTTTGAAAGCTACCTCACTGACAGGAGCCGGCAAGTTAAGACCACTGACACTCTTTCCAGTAGCCTCCCAGTGCGATCTGGAGTTCCCCAATGATCCATACTTCGCTCACTATTATTCAGCCTGTTCATTAAAAACCTTCCTGCAGTGCGTGAAAATAAAATGTTACACTCTGCCGATGACACTGTCCTCTTTTCTACCCATTCTGTCCCTGCCCCTCTCTCTCCCCCTGTATCTACAGATAAACTTGAGTCATGCAGGGTCCTGGTTAGATCAGCATAAGCTACTGATAAGTTAGGAAAAAATAAATAAATAAAGGCCATGCTATTCTGTGGCTCCCACAGCAAATTCAGAACAGCCAGCCTTGCTATCCACAAGAAACAACCGCTCGATCAAGTGCGGCAATTTAAATATCTTGGTACTACCCTTGACTGCATAGTCTCCTACAACTCGCATGTCCACCACATCTCTAAAGCCATTAACTCAAGAATTGGAGTCCTCTATCGCCATTTCCATTGTCTGATCAGTGAAGCCATGCGTACCGCAGTAACTAACTCCATTCTGTCCATAATTGATTATGGGCTAGTATGCTGTGGCGCTGCCTCAGATACCACCCTAAAAAGAATTAGGAGCACGCTGAGTATGTGCTGCAGATTTGTCACAGGAGCAGGTAAACGCACGCATACCTGCAACTTATACAAACACTCTTAAATGCCTCAATCTCTGTGGTAGACTAGCTTATTAGACCTGCCTCCTGATAAAGACCTGCCTTCGCCTCACCCCTCCTGCTAGACATGCCTTCATTCAATCTACCTGTAATACACGTTACACGAAGCACGCTCAAATACTCGTATCTTGTCCCTTTCTGTAGTACCTCTCAGGCTCTCAACGTACCTTCTACATCAGGGCACCATACCTACTGAATGGTCTCCCACCTGAATTCTTTGAGAACAAGCTTGGATCGTACAAGCATAAACTGCACCATCACCTAACTAACCTTACGAAGTGTGACTGTACTCACTAGGTCTGTGGGTCGCCCCTTCCATCATCAGACCCTTACTATCTCTTATTCCGAACACACACTCCTTGCACACCTCTCTACCCACTTCCCATCAACCTTGGCCCCCTAATCCCCTGTACCTCCCTCTCCCCTCCTTTTCCTGTCACCCTCCTCCTTTTGCCACCCACACCGTTCCTCCTCCTCCCCCCTGGCCACATACCACCTGCTTTGCTCTCCTCCTTGTTCCATGTCCTCTCCCTTACTCTTCCCTTTACCTCTCTCGTCCCACCTTGTGCCCCACTGCACTTCTGTTGATTGCACTTCACTACAGTGTCTTAGTTCTGACAGCTTTTTTCCATCCTGTCTCTTTCCACACTGAACATCGCCCATGATGCACATGGCGTTCAACCTAAACCCCATGCAGTTTTGCTCCTCAGACTCTCATCTTGTTGTGCATCTCTTAGGATATGATTCCCTGTAATCTGGTATTATGCCTCCTGAACCAAGGGTACTTATTGTTAATGCCTCATAACTTTTGCCTGTGTATTACTGCATCTTTGTATTCTGGAACCTAAGCCAACTTGTGACCTACTATTTTTACTGTATGATTTTATGATTCATTTTCCTCTGTTTGTTATAATTCATGCTGACGCAGAACTTTTATAAAAGAACCTACGGTTCAAAGGTATTTTTAATCCTAGTATTCAATAAATAAATCAGTAAATAAATACTGTCCATGGGGGTCAGTGCCTCCCACCCCCCTGTATCTTGGTGGGTGCAGTTGGCAGGCTTTCTGCCCGGGGTTTAATATACCCTTCTGCCCATTATCATGGTCGGGGGAGGGGGAGAACATGCAAAACTTTGTCTGCTGCCTACCCTCGCAGCAAAGTGCCAAAACGTGCTTGATTTAACTAGTTTCTCCTAATGGATTCTGCTTTTTAGACATGTTGTGCTGTGGGCCTTTTGTTGCTCGTATTAAGAGCAGGTGGCAGCGTCTGTCCTTGGCTCCCACCCACAGCCCATACCTGAGACATTTGCCTTATCAGCTCCCCCCACTGTGACGGGGGTCATGATTAATTGCCAGTGATATTTTATGCCAGGGTCACATCTTCGATGGTCCAGGAGCCTTACACCAGCACAGAAGCCATCTCTGACGTCCTAGGCCACCTTTGATTGGGCCTATTATGTTGGAATCAAAAATGTGGTCGTGGCCATTAATTAGGATTGACCCATTGTGTTATGAGGCTCTAGACTCTATGGACTAGTCGTCCCTGGTGACACTTCAGTTCTTACCTCAGTGGGGCCAGGTAGACCAAGTGACCAGAGGACTTTGTCTCTTATGAGGGTGCCGCCCTCTATTCTTCAACCACCATGAACTTCTGATTCCAGTGAAGGTAGCAAGAGGCAGATCTCATTCAAGCAATGGAAGCCCCCAGAGCAGGCCAAACATTCGGGTCGCCCCCGACCCAGCCACTCAAAGACCAACTGTCTGTCCCCCTTCCCCAAGTAGGCTGCCATAACTGGGAGGCCCTCCCCTCCTGACAGCTGCGCCTATTGCCCCCGACCAAGTCGGGTGATCTGTTACGTCCTTGAAATCCAGCATATAGCTGAATAAATATGGTAGTCCATAAAGTTGTAGTCCTGACCCAGCTGATGCGGAAATAACCGTTCAAGCATATAACAAAACGGTTTGCTTGCGTATCAGCCGGTGTGAAGGTAAAAGGTGTTAGTCGTGTGTTCTAGGGACATGGATATGTTGTTCATCCACACTCATTGGCAGGTATCCTTGCCGCTTTAAATCTTGCCGGAAGGTCTTCAAGCTTGCTCCTCCCACCCACCCGGGTGGTATAACTCTCGGCTCCGCCCCATGACGCCAGATCTTCCTTACCGCTTGGAAGCTCAGGTTCCCTCCTTAACGCTCTGCGTTTGAGATTGGTTCCTATTTCTCCGTTTGCGGATTTAAAAATAAATTTTGCGAAAAAGACTTCAGTCTTCGATCCCTCGCGGCTGCGATGGACAAATCGACTCCCGGATTTCGGAGATGCCCATGCGGGCAGAAGATGTCTCGGACGGATCCACACTCGTGTGTCTACTGTAGGCCTTGAAGCGACCCGCAGGCTTGCGACCTGTACTCATCTTTCTCAGCCTACGTCCTCGAAGTAATGCTGCCCGATTGCAACTGGGCGCCCCGAAGCGCTTCCACCGGTGAAGTCCAAGGAGGCCGTTGGCGGTGTCTCGTGCGGCGGGCTCGGCAGGATCAGCTCGAGCGGATGGTCGCCCTCGAAGAGGAGGCGGCGCGGGCCGTATCTTCCTCGGCCGCGGCATTTATCCCGCTCTCTCTGGGCTCTTCTTACACGGCTTCTTTTAAGGAGCTTTGTCTGTCCCTCTCCACTAAAGGAGAAGGGCCTGCGTTTGCGGGACCTTATTCTCGGTCCAAAAAGAGGGACAGGGGTAAGTCCCTCCGTCGACGCTCTTGGGAGCGGGAAAGGTCCCTCTCCCCGGGCCGTCGGCTTCGGTCGACCGCTCGGCTTCGGCCACTGGCCTCACGGTGTCCCCGTCAGGTCAGTTGACCGAGACTCCCACCGATGAAGTCGAGATTTTTCTCGACCCATTGGACGGGCTGTCGCCTTTAGCAGCCGAGATTCCCCTCTCCCCGGTTCCCCCGGGAGGAGTTGAGGATCCCGTGGGCTCGCCTGTGCCTCCGGTTCCGGAGCCCTCGGATGCACCATCGGGCAAAGGGTGCCGGTTCCGGCGACCTCCCGCACCGACCTCGGAATTCCGGGACTCTCGGTCTCGGTCTCGGACCTCTTCGCGGTCCAGCCGATCCCACCGTCATAGGCGGTCTCGGTCTCGGCACCGCGGTTAGCGGCGTCGCCGCTCGGCCTCGTCATCCTCCTCGGATGAGGGGAGGCTTCGGCGTAAATTACGTCGACGGTACGAGGACCTTATGTTGCAACAGCTCCTCCTGGCCGGGAGTAAGCCGACCCCGTCGCCTTCCCCGGCCATTAAGTGGCTGTCACCGGAGCGGCCGACACAACCCCTCGACTTATCCGAGGAGCCTATACCCAGGCCGGTTGTTCGGCCAAAACCAGCTGCTCCACCGATTCCGGTGGAACCTCCGCCTCCACAGCCACCAATTGGGGCTCCGACCAAGGATTCTCGGTCTGCTAAAGGTCTACCCCATTGGCTGTCAGTTACCTCACTCCCGACCGACCTCGGCAGGTGAAGGGTGGCTCAGGCCAGAGGCAGTTCTTCGAGGACTCTTCAGAGTCCGAAGATGATTCCTCCTTTTTCTCCAAGCGACTGGACTTGGAGTCTTCAGGAGGTCAGTCAATGGACGATAGCCCGTCGTCCTTCCTAGGACTACTGCTCATCTCGAGTCCACCGATGGAGCTTGAACCCGCTTCCAAACGGTCAGGTATCCTCACGGAGATTCTGGACCGAGGGATTCTCCGACGGAGGCCTTTCCGTGGCCGAGGCCATGGTAGGTCCGGCACTGGAGCTTTGGCAGCGCCTGCTTCCTGCCCTGCGCCTTCGGCCAGGATGGCCAGGAAGTACGCGTCCACTGGTTCCTTGTCCGTTTTTTCGAACACCTCTGCTGAGGGGTTGAGTTACCGACAGCGTGCTCAAGCGCGCCGCAACGCCAGGATATGGACAAACCTCCTGACAAGGAGTCCAAGAAATTGACTATGTCGGGCGAAAAGTCTACGCTGCGTCCCTCTCTCGCCTTAGTCAGGCCAGTTCGGCCGCCCTCTATGGCACATATTTTCTCATGCCCTGTTGGGCTCCCTGGATGAGGTCATCCTCATCTTCCGCCGATCTGCAGACTACGGTTAAGCAGGTGCGGGACCAGGCAGGGCAGTGGCCAAACAGCAGCTCCAGACTGCTTTGGATATATAGGGGGACTCATGTGCCAGATCGGTGGTGGCCGCAGTGGCTATGCTGGCCATGGCTTGGCTGAGGATATCCACCTTTACTGGATACCCAGCATCAAGTTGGCGGATGTTCCTTTTGGGACTGACCTCTTCGGCCCTGGGGTGGAAGGTCACCTGCAGAGGATCGAGAAGTCCAATGCTACCTTGGACTCGGTCTCTTCCGCTCAGAAGGACAAGGCCGCAAACCACAGCCCTAGCCCTTTCGTCCTTCTGTGCCCCGGCCGCCCGCCCAGCAACGCAGGGCCAGCAGGCTCGGCCTTGGGATCCCAAACCCAAGCCGCGGCTTCCTCTAACAGGAGGCAGGGAGGAAAAGGCCCAGGAGGTCCCTCGTCGGTCCCTCCTCCAAGCCTGCCCAGTGACGGGCTGAGGGTGTCGCCCCCATTCCTCTGCCACACTATCCCTGGGTCCTCCGTGGGGACGGCCCGCACTTCCTCGCCTGGTCCGCTGTTTCCACGGACAGGTGGGTCTTGGAGGTGGTAAGAGGTCTGCCTCTGGAATTCCCGAGCAGGCACCACCTCAGAGCCGCGCTCGGGGCTTCTGGGATCCCAGCCTCACTGGCGGCTCGCCGAGTTTATTGACGCCTCCTCCTCCAGAAGGAGGTGATAAGAGAGGTAGGACCCTCCTTCAGACCCAGGGTTTGTGTCCAGGTACTTCCTGGTTCCGAGCGGGACGGGGCTGGCGCCCATTCTCACCTACACGACCTAAACAAGTTCCTAAGGTCTCAACCTTCAGGATGGTCACTCCTGGCTCAGATAATACCATCCTTGGAACGCGGCGTGGTTCTGCCTCTGGACTTGCAGGACGTGTTTTTTTCACGCCCCTCATCCGGGTCCGTCTCACCAGAGATTCCTTCGCTTCCGAGCGGAAGGATCCTCTTCGAGTTCCAGCCATGCCCTTCGGCTTGTCTCCATCTCCCAGGGTCTTCACCAAATGCATGGCAGTGGTGACAGCATTCCTGCGGCGCGAGGTCCGGTGTACCTTACCTGGACGACTGGCTGATAGCAGCTCCCTCCAGGAAGGAGGCAGAGTGATCCAGAGATCTGGCCCTCCAGGTCTGTTTCCTCAACTGGGCCTCCTTATCAACGAGGCCAAGTCGGAACTCGACGAAAGCAGGTGATTCTTTTCATCGGGGCGCAGCTCGACTCTTCAAGCCAGAGCGCTCCCGGCGGACTAGGCCGAGGTTCTTTCCTCCTTGGCTTCGATCATTTCTGGTTGGGCACTGCGCCTGTCCGGGACTTCCTGCGCCTCCTGGGTCTCATGGCGGCCTGCACCAGCGTGGTCCGCTGGGCCCGCTTTGAACATGCGTCCCTTCAGTGGGGACTGGCCAGCCAGTGGTCACAACGCTGCGATCCTTGGACTAGCTCCAGTCGCGGTGACACAGGGGGATGTGGAACGCCTCAGTGGTGGACCGCTCCAGATCATTTGCAGGAGGGCATCCTGCTGCTCGCCTCCCGAGCCGAGCGGTGTCTCTATCGACCGATGCCTCTCTGATGGGTTGGGGTGCCCATCTGGGGAACACCGGGCTCATGGCCCTGGTCCTCACGGGAGTCCCGATGCCACATCAACCTGTGGAGCTCCGAGCGGTCCGCCTAATCTCACCGCCTTTGCTCTGTTCCTCCGGGGTCAAGTGGTCCGAGTCCAGACGGACAATACCACGACCATGTACTATCTAAACCGCCAGGCAGGACGCGCCCATGCTTCTATGCAAGGAAGCTCTCCGCATTTGGTCACTGTGCACAGCCTGGAGGCGGATCTCCTAGCTATTCACGTGGCAGGAGCCTCCAACACCCTGGCCGATGCCCTGAGCCGGATAGGGGCTGCATCCCACGAGTGGTCTCTCCTGCCGGGTAGTACAGCATCTGTTCTCCCATTGGGGCACACCTCAGGTGGACCTGTTTGCCTCAGGAGAACGCTGGCTGAGTCTGTTCCATGCCCGCCCCCTCAGCAGGGCTCGCTGCAGGGGATGCCTTCCAGTCAGTGGACCCCGGGCCTCTTTGCCTTTTCCCCATTTCCCTTGATCCACAAGGTGCTTTCAAGGCGAGGAGGGACAAGGCGCAGGTGATTCTGATAGCCCCAGACTGGCCTCACCAGTTCTGGTACCCAGATCTCCTCATTCTCAGCTCCAGGACTCGCGGAGCTTCCAGCTCGCCGGACCTGCTCTCAGTCAATCAGGGAAGGTGTTCCATCCGACCTCAATCCCTGCACCTGACGGCCTGGTTCCTGAGCGGCTAGAGTTCCAGGCCTTGGTCTTCCGACGAGGTCCTCAATGTAGTTGAGGCGCCCTGTAGAAAGTCGACTAGAAATGTTATGCCTTCAAATGGAAAAGGTTTATTTGGTGTCAGGGCAAGGGCTTGACCCTTCCTCCTGTTCCTTGGCAAGCATCTTGGACTATTTATGGTCCCTTTCTAGTCAAGGGCTTAGGTCGGCGACCCTAAGGGTGCACCTGGCAGCCATCTCTGCTTACCGGGCGGGCCGGAAGCAGTCGGTGGCGCAGGAGAAGGTGGTCTGGCTTTTTCTCAAAGGCCTTGATCACATTTCCTCCAGTGCGGGAACCCCACCTCCGTGGATCTACTGCTGGTACTGGCAAAGCTCATGGGCAAGCCATTCAACCTATGCACAGGTGTGCTCTCTCTCACCTGTCGTGGAAGACCGCCTTCTTGGTGGCTATCACGTCAGCCAGAAGGATGGGAGAGCTCCAGGCGCTTCCATCGAGTCTCCTTACCTGGTCTTCCACAGGACAGAAGGTTGTCCTGCCCTACCCGAAATTCCTTCCGGAGGTGGTGTCGGAGTTTCACCTTAACCAGGTGTTGACTCTGCCGGTGTTCTACCCCAATCACACTCGAGGGTTAATATAGGCTCCATACTCTGACCCTAGAAGGGCGCCGCTTATTATAAGGAGCGACGCTGAATTCGGGAGAGGTTCGGCCAGCGTTTGTCACCTACGCTGAAGCAAGATCTGCAGACCTGCAGCCAAGGACGATAAGCAGGTGGGTAACCTCCTGCATAGATCTCTGCTATAAGTTGGCGGGCATGGAGCCTCCCGAGGATAAGAGCTCATTCTACCGCCATACTGTGCAACGTTGCTGCTTCCAGGGCGTCCCTATCCAGGAAATCTGCAGGGCTGCTACCGGAAGTCAGCAAACACCTTCATTACCCATTACCACATCGACCTTGAGTCACGCGGGATGCTGGTTTGGGGCCTCGGTTCTCAGTCTCTTTCCCAAGTAAGTATTAGGGTGTCGTCTTGCCTCCTCCTCCCGGAGAACTGCTAGGAGTCTGCCAATGAGTGTGATGAACAACATATCCATGTCCCTTTGGAACAGGTTACTCACCTGTAAATAGGAGTTCTAGGAATGGCATATGTTGTTCATCCACGACTCCACCCGACCTCTCGGCTCGGGACGCACAACCTGAGCTTCCAGCGGCCAGATCTGGCGCATGGGGGCGGAGCCGAGTTATACCACCCGGGTGGGTGGGAGGAGCAAGCTTGAAGACCTTCCGGCAAGATTTAAAGCAGCAAGGATACCTGCCAATGAGTGTGGATGAACAACATATACCATTCCTAGAACTCCTGTTACAGGTGAGTAACCTGTATTTCCTGTGCAGGTCGAGTTCCATCCCTCTTTGCAGCGTGTCTTGGAGTAGGGGATGGCTGTTTGAGTGAGTGAAGGTATTTATTGTTTGGCTTCTGTGAGTTCAGGGAATCATTTAGGGCCAGACTCTTATCACCTTCAGATATGCAGGATATTCTAAATAGACACAAATCGCATTTTTCTTTTAATTGTTTTTGTACTGCCAAGACCTGTTTTCTTTTCAGCACTGAGTGGTATAGTCACGCTCTAAGAAAATGCAAGTGTCGCCGGAAATGAGTTCTTGTTTGGCCCAGGAAGTATGTGGGGCTGTGCCTTTGGGTCCTTTGGTCGCAGTATCAGTACTGTGGGCTCTAATAATGTCCAGAGATTTTCAATTGGTAAATTAAGTAGCTCCTTCAAAAAACTATTTGTAAATTTGATCATATCTCCTTGCTATGTCCCCTTGGGATGTCCTTTGGGAACTCCATGGAGGCGGATGTTAATTCGCCTTTTTTTTGTTTCGATCCGCTGTTCTAGCAGGAGCCCCCTCTTATGTAGCTCGAGCAACGCGGTGTTATCAGTGCCCATTGTCGCCATAAATTCAGTGAGACAGGCTTTAACTACTCTGTTCCATTTTTTGAGCATATTAAGGTCCCTGCTATCCTCTGATACATTAGCCTTCAGTTGCTGTAGTGTAGCATTAATCTGATTCAGTGCTACACATTTGTTTGATATAATGGTGCAGTCTGTCTCTTCTGTATCACTGGTTTGGGATGAAGTGGGAGGAGTAGAGCCCGGGAATCGAGCTGTGGCCTGTGCGGCTCCATCAACTTTGTGTTTCACTGTTTTTGACTTGAGCCCAGCAGGTTTTCTTTCACTCTGTTCCTCGTTGCCATCATAAAGTCCATGATCTTTTTTCATTCTGAGGTCAAGATTGCAGTTTTGACTTGTTTGAGTCCAGTGGATTTGTTAGTGCTGGATGGGAACTCTCAAACGATGCCTCCTCACAGTTGGTGATATCACCAGAAGTCCTGCTATGTGGCTTTTATGGCAAGATTCAGTTATGAGCTCTTCCAGAGGCTTTCCAGTGTCTTTGAATAGCTCCCTACAGAGAGCAGGCCAAGGTTTCTCGGAGTCCACATTTTGAGACTTTGGTTAGCTGAGCGCCATTTGCAATTGGCATTAGACTCTGCCCATGCAGTAGCTGTGCTAGTGGGGCATGACTGTGGATCTCCTCATTCACCCCTGAGATCCAACATAAGATGGCAAACTAGCCCTCTACAGGCACTGGCCTGTTGGGGCCAGGGTTAGAGTATCATCTTGTGTGTTGAGTAACCTTATCGCTACCCTAGACTCTGTGACTTCCATCACCAAATCTAAGATGCAGTCCCAGTCCAGACCGTAGTGTTCCTTCTGGGCTCCTTTTGGAGTTTGTCCGTATAGCAGTAGTAGCAACGGAGGTAGCACTTTCATCAGTACAACCCTGCCAAACCTTCTGGCAAGTGTGGTGTCGATGGTACTGCTGGAATCTGCTTCTTCAGGGCTGCCTCCAAGGACATGAAGTGATAGATTGGGGGTGCCTCTTCCCTTTGCTGCCATAAATTCTGCTGCATCTTCCAGTGACAAGGGCAGACACTCGGACTTTGTGCCGATATGGTCCATGATTATCTCAGACACTGGAAGTGGTGGCTTAGTGGTGTCTGTAGAATGGAGACACAGACACCGTTGGAAGATTTTTTTTGTCCAAGGATTCACTTCCTGCAGTCCTGCCATAGGTTGTACACCTGCTAGAGCACTGTGCATTTGTCTGTTGTGGACGTTTGCGCACTGCAAGGGTTCGTGTCTTGAAACTACTGGGTATTAAAATGGGTTGGGACCTGGTGCCGTATTCTCTATCTGCATACACTGAACAAGTTAATTTGCGGTCTGAAGTTTTGCATGGTGAGTGTATCAGATGATTCGATTTCTGGAGCTGGGAATTTGGTTCTGCTTTGTGACTCTCCAGGTCGTTTACTTCCATATTTCAATCCGTCTGTCACATTTACAATTTTTCCACTTCTGAGGTGGACGTAGCTGTTTATCAGTTCACTTCTGTGACCTTCATACTGTCCATGGTGTTAAAGAAGTGTCTCTTGGTCTTGTCAGCTTTCCTCAGTGCAGGGGCATCAAGGTGTTCCCATAACTTGATGATTGGCTCATCACCGGCAGTTCCTTGTGAGATGTGAAACAGTTCAGGAATCTGGACATCCAGATGTTCCAGCACTTGGGCCTGATGGTGAACTTGACAGTCTGAGCTGGTGCCGAAGCAGGTAAGTCAGTTAATTGGAGAAAAATTGGATTCTGAAAGCCAGAGCCCGCTTGCTTCGGACCAGACAGAGGACTTGTCCTCCTTTGCTTGCTCATTTTGGATTTGGCAACTGCGCCTGGCCTGAAATGTCTATCTTCTGGGTTTCATGGCTTCTAAAAGGGCTGTGTGGTATGCTGGACCTGATGCCACATGTATTCCATTTACTGGGAATTGGGGCACCAGTGGTCCCTGTTGAGGCACAAGTCAGGAAGTGTAGGAAAACCAGGAGCGGTTATAACATTTGCAAATAGCGTTTTACTATTTAATAACAGTAAGATAAAAAAAAAATTGTTCAGTATAACTATAAAGGCAGTACAAACGGAGAAAACAAAGTCCTTCATATGAGGGTATCTCTAGCTCCAAGTTTGTCTCTTGCAAAAATATTGCTGCTGTTTTTATAACAAGTCTTTGCCTGAAAATAAACTTTTCAAACCCCAGGAAATCTTACTGTATTCTGACACATGCTGTATGGTCTCACCATAGGACTGCCCCGGAGCCAAAATGGTTAATGGAACCTCTGCTAATGATGGAATGGTAGGCTTGAGCTCCGTTTTCAAACCACTGTCCCTGGAATACATCCTGCAACCGTCGGATTCTTTAATCCGCTTTGCCCTAAGTAAGACTCCTCTGAGAGCTCTCCTTCATCTTTCTTGAAGATTTTGTTTCAATTTTTTTTTTTTTTTTTAAGTACCGATTATTTTCAATTTTAAAGCACAGTCTTTGGTATTTCAGGTAGCTCAGTCTAGATTTAGTGTTTTTTCGGTAACATTTTTCGGTTCCTTGTCAGTTCTTCACAACCGGGAAGAAACTGAACTTTTGTTTTCTTATGTAAATATCTTAATCTACTTCTCTGGGCCAGTTTCTTATTTACATTTAATTTGTGCTGGGAGCTGGGGTAACTTTGTTCTCGCTTCGGTCAGTGAACTAACTGCAAACCCCCAAAAAAAAACAGAAGTCTTTGTTTACAAGTGTGTGTATTTGTTTCAGAGAAACCCAGTTCAAGGTTTTTTTTATGTTGTCACAACCCAAGAAAAGAACCGGCCCTACAGGTTTTCAACATTGCACAGAGTGTGGTGAACCATTTGCTAAAGCTGATCCGCACTTAATATGTGTTTTCTGCCTAGGGTTTGACCACCTGAACGCAGATTGTGAAATTTGTAAAAACTTTCCCCAATCGATGCTTGATAGACTGAGGGAGAAGATGTCTGATAAAGCTGCTGACCCGGCCTCGGATTAACATACTCCTTCTCACTCTAAAGAAAACCCCAAGGAACCGGACGAACAACCCTCTGACAAGGGTGAAGGTTCCCTGGGAAGAAAGTGAACCACTGAGACTGCCACAGAACCAGCAACATCTGCTAAAAAGAAGGAAAAGCACTTGGGGAAGGAACCGCAACTGACAAATCTACTGGTTCCTACCGCTGAGGAGATTGCCTCCTCAGTTCCCGGTTCCTTTGAACATTACTCTGATATTTATGGGGAGGGGGATGATGGGGATAATGATGAGTTTGGGGAGCCCCCTGAACCGGATGTTTCCCCTGATAAGGGACCTGAGGATTTTCCCTCACATTTTGCTTTCATGAAGCAGGTGACACAGACTGGACCTCTCCACTCAGGAATCTACAGAAGAGGAGGAGCCAGATTACATGGAAATGATGTGCATCAGTTGGAGGTTGCTACTACCCATCCATAAGTCCCTAAAGAGACAAGCCACTGGAGTTTTGCAGACCCCCACTTCCATTCCCCAGTGGACAAGCTAGATAGGAAATACTGGGTTGCCAAGGCTGGAGCAAAGTTCCTTTTTGAGCATCCCAGTCGTGAAAGGGTGGTGCAGGCTGGTGCATGTGATAAGGCAGGCATTCCTGTGGCATCACACCCACCTGATAAAGATTGTAGGAAAACGGATTCTATGGCTGAGAAGTCTTACTTGGGTTTTTCTCTGGCCATTAGGCAGGCCGCTTAGATGGCTTATGTTTCCAGATACCAGAAAAGTCTCTGGAATACGGTTTTGGAGATTGCTAAGGCCTACCCTGCTTCCATGGCATCTGACCTAGCTGAGGCTGCGAAAAGGAAAAGAGGGGCTTCCAAGTACCAATTTCATATGGCAGTGGATGCCACTGACGTTGCATCCAGACTGATGGCAAATTCAGTGTCCCTATGGAGCTGTGCTTGCCTGAGGACCACTAATCTATCCCAGGACACCCAGGCGAAGGCCTTGGATTTTCCTTGCGAACCCATATCCTTCTTTGGTGAGCAAACAGAAGCCTGCATGAAAAAGATGGATGAGTACAAGGTGGCTTACAAGAGTGGTACTGCTAAGGAAAAGGCAGCAACACCTCAGAAGTACCAGAGTAAAGGGGGTAGGGGTAGAACCCACTACAGATCTTTCTTCCAAAGTCGGGCTCTCCCGGCCTATCAGCCACAGAGAGGGTACTTCAGAGGCAGGGGCAGAAGGGGCAGCAGTCGAGCTGGCCCCAGATCCCTGCCAAGTGCAGAAGCAAAGCAGAACCCCTGAGGGGTCTGCCAGGGTCGCCTCCCCATTCCCAGTAGGAGGCAGGCTGATGCACTACTACCAGGTTTGGAAATCCATCACAGACAAGTGGGCCCTGGAGGTAGGGAGCCACAGTCTTGCTTTCAGCTTCAAGGTCTTACCAGGCTGAGGGCAAGAGTTTTCAGACCTTCCACCCCATCAGAAGCAGTTCTGTTGGAGGCAGAAGTAGCAAAACTCCTTCAGGAGAAGGCAGGTGGAGCCTGTTCCCTTGGCCCAAAAGTGAAAGGGACTCTATTCAAGTTACTTCCTCACTCTAAAGAAAGGTGGCGACCCATACTGGATCTCAGACATTTAAACAGCATTTGACAAAGCCAAAGTTCAAAATGGTCACTCTGGCTACCATTCTCCCTACATTAAGGCAGGGAGATTGGCTGGCATCCCTGGACTTTCCACACTCCTATCTGGCAATCTCACAGAAAGTACCTCCGGTTTAGATTGCCATCAGACTATTTCCAGTTCAGAGCCATGCCTTTTGGCCTGATTTTTGCTCCAAGAGTGTTTACAAAGTGCCTAGCAGTAGTGGTAGCACACTGGGAGTTAGTCTTCCCATACTTGGACGACTGGCTAGTGGTAGGCCAGTTCCCCCAGGAGGTCAAAGATGCACTTACCACCATTCAGGATACCCTGCAGTCCTTGGGCTTCCTGCTAAACTAAAAGAAGTCAGTGCTGAGACCAGTTCAGCTCCTGGAATTAATAGGAACAGAAATGGACACATTAAGAGGAAAGGCATTCCTCTCTCAGGGGAGGGTGGACAGTCTTGTACGGTTGGCCAACTCCTTCCAGCTGCATATTCCCAAACCAGCAAGGCATTTTCTCCAGCTGTTGGGACACATGGCTGCGTCAGCAGCAACAGTGCCAGGTTCCAGATGAGGGACATCCAGTTCAATCTTGGATCTCACTGGTCGCAAAGAAGATTCCTTGTCAAAGATGGTGCCAGTCACAGGAACTCTTCTTCAAACACTCCAGTGGTGGCAGGAAAAGGACACCATCAGAGAAGGTGTATCTTTCCTTCAAAAACCACCAACAGCAGTGCTAACAACGGATGCCTCCCTCCTAGGATGGGTTGCCGACTTGGGGGAGCACATGGCACTTGGCTCTAGCAGGAGTCTCTGCTTCACATAAACCTGCTAGAACTCAGGGCAGTTTACCTAGGCAATTAGTCCTTTGCCTCATTGCTGCAGGACAAGGTGGTTCAAGTCAGAACAGACAATACAACCACAATGTACTACATCAACAAGCAAGGGGGCACAAGGTCATCCCTCCTGTGTACAGAGACCATGCAAGTATGGAATTTATTTTAGTTTAGTCTTTGGTAACTGGGTAAGGCCCACTAGGCACAAGTGCCTGTTTTCAGGGGCGAACTGGGAGCACTGGGTGATTAAGTGACTTGCTCAGAGTCTCATAGTGTGCAAGTGGAGGTTGTGAGAATCAAACCAAGGTGTGGTCTGCTGGATATACCAAGCTCGTTTACAGCTCATTACTCTAATCTCTAGGCTATACTACCAGCCCAATTTAGCCTACTCTCTGGGGCTCTCCCTATCAGCAGTTCATCTTCCAGGGGAGGACAATGTCCACGCAGATGCCTCAGCAGGATCAACCAGAATCACCACGAGTGGTCACTAAACAGGCAAAATCCTGCAAATTGTGTTCAGAAGGTGGGGCACCCCAGAGGTGGACCTCTTCGCAGCCCCAGACAATCACCAACTGCCACACTTCTGTTGCAAGCCTCCTACAGTGGGCAGAGTGACCCTGGATGCACTACTGTTGGATTGGACAGGGAAGTTTCTGTATGCCTTCCTCCATTTCCCCTGTTGCTCAGAGTACTGAACAAGCTCAGGGTGCAGCCAGTGACAGTGATCCTCATTGCTCCAGACTGGACCAGGCAACCCTGGTATCCACTGCTCCTGACCTTGTCAGTATTCAGACCAGTCTCCCTCCCCAGGAGGCACAACCTACTGACCACCTCACAGGGCGGGATCCTTTACCCCAGTCTTTAGTCTCTCATGCTCAAGGCTTGGCTCTTGAGGACTTGGAGTATGCTGACCTACACCTCTCTAAAGGGGTTCTGGAGGTCCTCAGTTTCTAGAAAACCCTTTGCTAGGAAAACTTACACCTCTACGTGGAAGAGGTTTTCTGTTTGGTGCCAGTAAAAACATATATACTGTAGCCAGGCTGGCTTGCCAGTAGTGTTGGATGATCTAGCACAGCTTCATTCCCTCGGCCTCCGGCCATCTACCCTTAAGGTATATCTGGCAGCTGTCTCTGCTTACCTTTCAGCGGATAAGGGTTCACCTCTGGCTGCTTACCAAGTATTCATAAAGTTTTTCAAAGGTCTGTTACATTTGCATCCCCCACACAGGGAGTCCACTCCTGCATGGGACCTCAATATATGCATTGGCCAGCTGATGCAGCCACCCTTTGAGCCCATGTCTTCAGCAGAGCTTAAATATGTGACATGGAAGACTGTGTTCCTGAAGCTATCACCTCAGCCAGGAGAATTGGTGAACTCCAGGCCCTGTCCAGAGTCGAACTACATCTCAGTCCTTAGGGACAAGGTAGTCCTCAGAACTAACAGAAGTTTCTTCCCAAGGTGATGTTGGAATTTCACCCTAATCAGTCCATCACTGTGCCAGTCTCTAACTGACCATTCCAGTTCAGGGGAATGTAGGCTGCATAGCCTAGATGTCAAGAGGGCTATCAGTTACTACTTGGATCATACTAAGAATCATAGGCAGGAGACTGAGGAGGTGGAAGACTAGGTTTGCTGGCCAAAGCACCTAGCTTCACCTGAGCTCTTTCCTTCTGTGTTGCTTGAAAGGACAGAGCAAAGAACCTTACCAGAGCAAGGGAAAAGGATTGACTTCTTTTGTCTAGGCAGATGTACTGTGTGGTGTGTTTTATTTTGTACTCACAGGGATTGTTACTGTTTAACATTTTATTGCTTTTATTTTTCTCTGATTCAAATTATTGTTGCTGGGTATACCTTTTGCTGCATTACAAGGTGTGCCTACAGGCATGTGCTAACTGATTACTGCTGTAATCTGATTCAAATTGTCTTTTTGCAAGGTATATCTTCTGTTACTGCATTATTTTTGTCTGTAACAAAGTGTATCTTGCTGGGTGCATCTTCTGTGAAATTTATTACAGGTGGTGCTTTACAGATTTTACAGTTTTATCATTAGGATAAGTTTTCAGGGTACTGCATTTGTTGCTGACTGATTGTTTCTGCTCTTACCTCCTTGTTTCTTTCATCTGTGGTTCTACTTTTTAGGCAGGGGAAGGGCCCAGCCACCCACCCCCATCTCCAACCACCCCACACTACACTCCTTTTACAGAGTAGCACAGTCGTGACATTTCCCTGTTGCAAAACAGGAAGGGGTGGATCAGTGGGGTATCCACACAGTGACCTCATTTACAGGGGGCACTAGTAATTTAACTTGTTATAACAAGTTATACAAAAAGAAACAAAACACAGAATCAAAAGTTTTACTTTCATTTTCTTCCTTCTATTTACTCTGACCAGGTTATAAACCCAGCAACTTATCTGGAATGAATATCATTAACTGCAGGTACTGCAGAACACTTTTTAGAAGGACAGTTTTACAGGATTTAGGACACTGTCCTGCATGCTGGGCCATTGGAGATCTTAGGGCTCAGCTCCAGGCAGCATGGGCAGAGATTGCACTCCTCAAATTTCATATTCAAGAGGAACTATATTATAAGAACCACCCACCATTTCCCCAACAGAAGCACCTCGACTGCAGAGGGTAGTTGGTCCGGGAAGTTGGCGGGTGGTTACTAGGGGCAAATCGGGTGCCCCATCACTCGGTACTGTCCAACATATTACCTCCACAAACCGTATAAAAGCTACTAACTGGTATCTGCCTCTCTCTTCGAAATCAAAGGGGCAAAGGACACTGCAGCACAGGAGCTAGCACAACAAAACTCGCCCAAAACAGGAGCCAGAACCAAAAAAAGGAAATCCAAAACACTTCTGATCATAGGAGACTCGATAATTTGGGGAGTTGATACCTATCTCCAGCCAGGGGTAATGGTCAGATGTCTCCCAGGTCCATCAGCATGGAGAGACAGTGGCCACATTGGTAAAATTATTCAGGAAACAGGAGAAAACATTGACTTCCTGGTACACATAGGGACTAATGATCTTGCTAGCTGGTCAGTTATGGAGACCAAGGAACATCTGATCAGGCTGGGTGACAAACTATCATCCATTTCGTCCGGCATCTCCTTCTCTGAGATCCTGCCTGTCCTGGAAGGGGGGAAGGGGGACAGATGGTCGGAAGGGGAGATAGGGGAGCCAAACATGTGGCTCAAGGACTTGTGCCAGGAAAAAGGACACAAATTTGTAGGGAACTGGCAACAGTATTGGGAGCGAAAGTTCTTTACATTTGGTGGACTGCATCTGACTAAGGAGGGAATCGGTGCATTGGGGTAGAAGTTTGACATGTCTACAGAATATTTAAACTAGCAAGGGGAGAGGGGTGCAGCACCCCATACGTTGAATGGGAAGAACACCCCTCTCCCCTCAGCTAGTGGTCAAACAGGAGTTCAGTATGTTTGCAGTTCATTTGCATCACCAGGTAAGGAAAAAGGTCCAGCTCCCCATACGACACACAGGGGAAATGCCAGACTTCACCCAACAGCTGACACACCGAAATCCGGTCAATGGAAAATCATGTACACAAATGCTCGCAGTCTGGGAAACAAGATCCCAGACCTGCAAGCAATAATGACAGAAGCTAAACTGGACATAGTAGCAATTAGTGAGACGTGGTTCACCAGTAACCACACTTGGGAGACTTCAGTACCTGACTACGTACTGTTCAGAGGAGACCGAGGGGCAGAAAGCGGGGGGTGTAGTGGCCTTGTATGTCAATGAAAATATCAATGCTACAGAAATTCAGAATACACATAAGGAGCCAGAAGAACTGTGGGTTACCCTGGAAACAGGAAATGGGCAACCATAAGATCTGGGGTTGTTTACAGGCCTCCAGACCAGGGGGAGGACATAGACACATTACTGTTAGAAGATATACAAAACATGACAGCTAAAGGGGAGGTTCTGATAATGGGAGACTTCAAAATGCCAAATACAGATTGGTCAGTACCAGCAGGAACATCTGCCAGATACACACGGTGGATTCCCTGCAGGGGGAGGGCCTCGAACAACTGGTACAATAACCCACAAGAGACAGGGCTATCCTAGATCTAGTACTGACTAACAAGGAAAGGATCACAGATCTCTAGGTAGAAGATCACCCGGGGGCCAGTGACCATAACATGGTATGGTTCAATTTGGCCACTACAACTAAATCATCCCATTCCAAGCCAAAAATATGGGACTTCAGAGGAGCTGACTTTGGTAAGATAGCCAACAGAGTTAAACTAGCCCTGGCAAAAAGAAGTACAGGTGAGGGGGTACAGGCAAAGTGGGCAAGCATTAAGGATGTAATACTTGAAGCAACATCTCATTGTGTTAGAGAGAAAAGAAAGTGCAAAAGACGAAGGAAACCACTTTGGTTTTAAAAAACAGTAGCAGAAAAGGTCAGAGCCAAAAGGCTGGCATTCAGGAAATCATAAGGGAGCACAGTGGGATGAAGATAGGCATACCAAACTTCCCTAAGGGAAGCAGTAAGGCCGGCGAAGACCCAAACCGAGGAAACACCAGCACAAACAGTAAAAGAAGGTGGCAAGACTTTCTATAGATACATTAGTGAAAGGAGAAAGTCCAGAGGGGGGATTGATAAGATCAGAGGAGATAAGGAGGTGTGTGAGGAGTAGGACGATGTAAAAGCATCTATTCTAAATAGATACTTCTGCTCAGTATTTACTGAAGAGAGGTAGGGCAGGGTCCACAGCTCAGCACCATGGACACAGGGGGGAGGGAGGTGAGCAGTAGTCCCTTCACAAAAGAAAGGGTCCTACAAGAGCTTGATAAGCTCAGGGTGGACAAGGCAATGGGACCTGATGGCATGCATCCCAGGGTACTAAAGGAGCTAAGGGTGGAACTAGCAGAGCCATTATCAGAACTGTTTAGTGAGTCTCTGAGCACAGGAGAGGTCCCAGAAGACTGGAGAAGGGCTTGGTGATCCTGCTCCACAAGAGTGGTAGCAGGGAGGAGGCAGGGAACTACAGACCAGTCAGTCTTACCTCAGTAGTGGGCAAGATTATGGAGGCACCTTAAGGAAAGGATAGTGCAACACCTAGAATCCATAGGAGCACAGGATCCAAGACAGCATGGGTTTACAAAAGGAAGGTCCTGTCAAACTAATCTCATAGATTTCTTTGACTGGGTCACCAGAGTGGTGGACCAAGGGGGAGCAGTTGATGTCGCCTACCTTGACTTCAGCAAAGCTTTCGATACTGTTCTACACAGAAGATTGATTAATAAGCTGGGAAGGCTCGGGGTGGGTCAGACGTTGGTCAGCTGGGTGGCAAACTGGTTGATGGGCAGAAAACAGAGTGGTGGTAAATGGTATACAGTCAGAAGAGATGCAAGTCACAAGTGGGGTACCTCAGGGATCAGTCCTGGGGCCAGTCCTCTTCAATATATCTACATCAGTGACGTCGCAGATGGACTGGAGGGTAAGGTTTGTCTGTTTGCAGATGACAGGAAGATCTGCAACAGAGTAGATGATCCAGATGGGGTGGGCAGAATGAGAAGAGATCTGGATAAACTAGCAAAATGGTTGGAAGAGTGGCAGCTGGGGTTTAACGCAAAGAAGTGCAAGATCATGCACATAGGGAAGAGAAACCCTGAAGTCACCTGTAGGCTGGGAGGGGAGTTGCTGACAGTCACAAGGGAAGAGAGACTTTGGTATCATCATCACCGATGACCTGAAATCATCCAAGCAGACCACTATAGCAGTAGGTAAGGCTAGGGGGATGTTAGGGTGTATTAGTAGGGGTATCACAAGTCAGAAGAGGGAGGTGGTAATCCCTCTTTACAAGACACTGGTTAGGCCCCATCTGGAGTACTGTGTGCAGTACTGGAGGCCACACCTTCACAAGGACATTAACCAAATTGAGGCAGTCCAGAGAAAGGCAACCAAAATGGTACAGGGACTGCATCAGAAAATATATGAGGACAGATTAACGGAGCTCAATATGTATACCCTAGAGCAAAGGAGGGAGAGAGATGATATGATCGAAACATTCAAATACCTTAAGGGCATTAACAAGGTGAAAGAGTCTAACATGTTTTAATATAAGAAAAATAGCAGGACAAGAGGACACAGCATGAGATTAGAGGGAGGCCAATTAAGGGGTAATGTGAATAATTTGTTTTTCACAGAAAGGGTGGTGGATGCCTGGAACGGCCTATGTCAGGAAGTGGTGGATATGAATACAGTGCAGGGCTTCAAACAGGCATGGGATAGGCATAAGGGAGCAATACAGATGAGTATGAATAGATAGGTCATTGACAGAGCAAAGGCCGATGGCACATTTATAAGGTAGAAAAAGAAATGGGCAGACGGGATGGGCCTTGCGGTCCTTGTCTGCCATCAACATCTATGTTTCTATAGTACTTGGCTCTTCCTGACTTACGGAGAGGTGGGTAGGGGCAAGCCTGCCTTGAAGAGGACCATTGCACAATGGATTGTTGTCTGTATTCAGTTCTGCTGCAGCAAAGTAAGCAGAGAGTCTCCTGTGGGCCTTAGGACCCACTCTACAGGCGGCGTACAGCTGCTTCTATAGCAGCGGCAAGAGATATTCCTTTGTTGGAAATTTGTAAAACAGCTACCTGGAAAACTGTTCACACATTTACCAAACTCTGTTGCCTGGATACTCAGGCCAGACGTGATGCCAGATTTGGTACAGCATAACTGAAGAGCCTGTTTCCTAAATAGATTCTCTGCCCTCCTCCAAAGGTACTGCTTGGGTAGTCTGTATATGTTTGAATACAATAAGATTTCCTGGTGTTTTACCATAGTAATCCTGTTTCTTCCAAGGGAATCTTACTGTATTCTGAGCCCCCACCCTACCTCCCCTACTAGAACCTGTGGGCACTGCACTACAGCTGTCCATGCTGTTTGAAACTTGTGTTTCTTGATTGGGGCATTTGTGACTTGAGTTTTAGTGATGCCCACGCTTTTAAATAAAAGGGGATTGTTTGTTTTTGGGAGGGTGTTAGTTATTCATTAGGATAGTTTAGATAGCTTGTTATTATGCATGCTCCATAAGAATCTGATGGTTGCAGGATGTATTCCAGGGACAGTGGTTTGAAAACCGAGCTTGAGACAGCATTCCATCATTAGCATAGGTTCCATTAACCATTTCGGCTCTGGGGCAGTCCTATTGTGAGACCGTACTGCATGCGTCGAGTACAGTAAGATTCCCTTGGAAGAACCACGATTACTCCAAGAAGTTATTTTTTCTTTCATCCTGAGCTTGTTAAGGAGACATCCTGTTTCTCATAAAATGTATTAGATCTTTTTGTCAATTTCCATGCAGGTGCAACAAAATAGAGCATGGTGTCCCTGAACTAACCTCCTGTTGACAGCTCTGCAAAATAGTTTGAAAACAAGCCCAAGAGGAGCTCATACTGCATCTCAGGTTAACCCCCTAAATTCCAAATAGCTTTTTGCAATCATTTTAACAGTATAACTATATACAATTTTAAACCAAGGGATCCCAGTATCACAGTTTCACAGTAAGATTTACATATATTTTTATAACCACAGATATGCAAGGGGAAGAAAAGACAAACAGCAAGTGACGGTATAGAGATCGCGCGAGGCGGAGAGTCATGAGACGTGGAGAATCGCGAGACCATAACAGTGATCAGTTCCTAGGTCTCGTGAGAACATTTGGTAGCACAACCAGACAGACGAGACAGAAAAGGAGAGGATAGAACAGATCCTTGCGTTTAACTCTTTCTGCATAACAAATGGGACAGGGCCTTATTCAACCTTGTCACAGTCTCAGTTGTAGCAGCCCTTAACCAGCCTGTCGGGTGACCCAGTGATGCTGTACGTGATCAGTTGGTGCCTGTTTTCTTTGTACCTGTCAGACGACATTCTCTTTGTGACTGGCAGTCCCAACCCTCACCTTGATGACCATTGTGTCCCTGGTGCAATTGGGTGCACATTTGCTGGGTTTCAAAATGCTCAGGTTTTGGTTGTTGAGTGAGGCTTGGCTCCACATCAACCTTTTTGAGCTCCCTGACGTTTGTGTAGCACTTCAAGTTCACCTGGCTGATCAGGGATCTGGTCATGCAGGTCAGCAAGGATAGCACAACCACCATGTTTTGCTTGGTCTAGGACCAGTTGGCATATGCCTTCAGACATGCGGGAGAAACATCTCACAAGTGGTTTCTGCACCAAGGGATAGTGTCCACAGTTTTCATCCTGTGGGCTCACCATCAGTAGACCTATTCGCCACCTGGGAAACAGAAAGCTGAGACTATCATGTGCTTTCCCCCCTCAGACAGGCACTCCGGTGATGGACACATTCTCTTGGACCTGGGCCCAGCACCTCCAGCATACTTTCTCAGTTTCCTTTGATCCATAAAGTGGTCCTCAAAGCATACAGGTACCAGGGCATCATTGATCCTGATTTCCCTGGACTGGCTGTGCCAGTTATAGCACCATTGTCATCTCAGTTTCAGCAGTACGCTTCCATGGCTGCTTCCACTTAGACTGGACCCTGCAGTCCCTACCCCTGACCCGCTAGGTTAATGATCTGTCAGAGTGCCTTGCTTAGGAGCGTTCTGCTGTTGTCTTCTAGGTGCTGGAGGCATCTCAAAAGGAGTAGACTTGAAAGACGTACACTTGCCAAGTGGTCAGGGTTTTCCACTGGTATGCTGGGCAGGGTGTGAATCCTCTTTCCTTTCCTGTTGCATGTGTTTAAGATTACCTCTGTTCCCTGTCTTAGTATGGATTGCGACCCACATCTCGGATGGTGCCCCTGGCTGCCATTTCACCATGGGTTAAGGCTGGAATGCTGACGGCAGAGGATAAAGATGATCAGCCAGTTATTTAAAGGGCTAAACCACTTGCCTCCTGAGCAAGAACCACTTCCATTGTGGCACATACTTCTGGTGCTGTCAAGTATAATGGGTCAAGAGTTTGAGCCTGTGGGCACTCGTGACATGTCACATCTGTCATGTAGAACTGCATGTTTTTCCACAATCACCTCTGCCAGACAGGTGCGTGAACTTTCACTTTATCTGTGGAGTCTTCATATCTGTTTTTCCACAAGGACAAGAGTTCTGCTCTCCTACTTGGGAGCACATGGCAGGTATTCGCAGTGAGGCCTGCCAGATCTTACTTCCAAAGAGCTCTTGGAGTAGGTAATTACATATATTACTGACTCAGCAGGCATCAGGACCCCACCGAAAAAATTTCTAGCTAGCAGTCTCTGGCGGTGGACTGCCTCCACATCAGGTGACCGTCGTTATAAAGGGTCCCAACACACTGCGCCGTTTTTTTCCATACGTTGACTTATGAAAGTTCCTCGCAGTAGAGTTCCATTGCTCGTCGGTCTGTTTTGCCGAACTTTTCCACAGTTTTTTCTCGATTATTTTGCTTCAGACTTCTGTGTATGTCGTCCCCGACGCCTTCTGAATCACATTAAAATAAGTGCGACTTGTGCGGTTCCTAGCTGCCGCACAATGACACACTCCCTGTGCCTCTTCTGCTTAGGCCTGAACCACCCTGTGGAGAAGTGCCAGCGTTTCAGTTCAGCCACCCAAAAACAGACACAGCAGTCCCTGGAGGCCCATATTCTCAAGAAAAAGATGGCTTCCATGGAGAAGGAACTGAAGAAGTTAAGGCAGGCTTCCACCTCCCCCAAAGGCCATAAGAAAAAGGACAAGCACCGGGACCAGGACTCGACTAGTCGGAGTCGCGGTTCTCAAGGTTACGTCACCTCCGGGGCACCGTTCATTCCCCGGCCCCCTCGGGCTGGTGCTCGGGTCCCCTTGGGTGCCTCCGGGGCAAAGGAGGTTTCCGCCCCCGGGAAGGCCGCTGCCACGTGACCGTCTGGGTCGAGCGGGTCCGCTAAGTTGGATGCCAGTGCCACCGACGTCCGCATGGACAGGATCGATAAGACAGATTCCTTCGGGAGGGCGCACAGTCCCTCTCACGCCCGTCAAGGTCTCTTCCCCAGCATGACCCACATTGAGCCAGAGTTCCGATAAGTCAGACGTCTGCTCCTGTGATGCCCGCCCAGATCCTGCTGATAAGCTGGACATCGGCCCCTCCGACGACCGCCCAGTGAAAGAGCCTACGTTGGACCAGTCCAATGTCCCTGGCTCACCGCAACGTGGAAGGCAGATGGACTGTATCAGGTTCCTGGGGGAGTAGATTCTTTGAATATACACCCCAAGGCAGTCTCGGTCGTGATTAGCCTACCAACCCCAAACATCTCGGCTCGTCTCCACCTGACAAGGAATCTCTGTTTCTAGACCAGTATGGGAAGAAGGTGTTCGCTTCTTCTACCCTGGGTATTAGGGCCCTGAACTATGACGCACATAATGGGGACTGCCAGAAGACGATCCTAAGCCAGGTGAAATAAAAATTGGGACTCCCTTCCTGAGTCCCAGACTAAACAGGAAGTGGCTGACCTTGTCCGCTGTGCTCGTTCAGCCAGTCGGCACGTGCTTCGTGCCACCTACGATGCAGTGGATGCAGCTGGACAGAGCTCAGCGTTTGCCGTAGGTCTTCGGTGTCATGCCTGGCTCGGAGTGTCAGGATTGGTCCCTGAAGTGCAATCCGCCATTCAGGATGCACCCTTCAGGGCTTCCATGCTGTTTGTCGGTGATATCAAGGACATCATCACCGACCTTCAGGAGAAGGGTGGTGCACCGAAGTCCGTGGAGACTCTGTAGAGGTCCCATCAGGGACAGTGTCGCCTGTTTCGTCGACGTTCTTGACCAGAGACAAAACCACAGGGCAAGCGGGGGGCCCTTCCAGCAACCAAGACTGCCCCACCCAAAAAAGCTACGGGAGCCTCGGCTGCTGCGCTGCCCCACATCTTCTGACTCCTCCTGTCTTCCACGGCCTCTGGACACTTCAGAGGAACCAGTAGGAGGGAGGGAGGGAGGTTCTCCTTCCGTCTACTGGGTTGGGATAGGATTACATCAGATGCTTGGGTGCTCCAACTGATAGCAGCAGGACACTCAATAGAGTTTCTTCAGAAACCGCCCCGAAGACAACCCCCCCAACCCCAGTTGTCTTACTCCCCGGAACATCTTCCTTTGGTCCTGGAAGAAATTTCCTCCCTTCTCGCAAAGGCGGCGATAGAACTGGTTGCCACCCACCTTTGGGGGACAGGCTACTATTCCCATTTCTTTCTAGTTCTAAAAAAGACTGGAGACGTGAGGCCTATTTTAGACGTCAGTTCTCTGAACATGTTCTCCTTGCCGAGCCTTCTGCTGCTTCTTTGGCAGGGACAGTAACTGTGTGCTTTGAATGTGTAGGATGCCTACCTGCACATCCCCATCCGCCCTTCCCACCGCAAATGCCTTCTGTTTTCTTTTCAGGGTGACCACTGCCAATTCAAGGCCTTCTCATTTGGTCTTTCCTCGGCTCCCCTAGTGTTTACCAAATGCCTGTGTGTGGTAGTGGCCCACCTGCGTACCCAGGGAGTGCAGGTTTTCCCGTATCTGGATGACTGGCCCCTGGCGGCCCCGTTCAGGGAAGAACTTCTACGATCTCTTTCCTCTACTCTGCAGGTTTTCACCAGACTGGGTATCACCATGAACCAGGCCAAGTCCCATCTGGTCCCTTGCCAAACACTGCAGTTTATCGGGGTGGTCGTGGACACGACCATCGGCAAGGCCTTTTTGCCTCTAGACAGGGATGGACACTCTCCGAACTCAGGCACGTCTGTTGTCCAGTCACAGAAGGATCGGTGCCAGGTCAGTCCTTTTGCCTCCTCCGGCTCATGGCGGCTGCTATCCCGACAGTCCCTCGCGCTCGGCTCTGTATGAGGATCTCTCAGTGGACGCTTCGGTCTCAATGGGACCAAACAGTGGAGGACCTAGACCAGGAGGTTCTGGTCTCCGATCCCATGGTCAGGTACTTACAATGGTGGATGGTGCAAGAGAACCTTTGCCAGGGAGTTCACTTCAGTATCGAACCCCCCCCCCCAACCAGACATTAACAGATGCCTCCGGAGAGGGCTGGGGAGCCTATCTAGGGTCTCGCAGGACTCGGGGCGCCTGGTCCAGACTCGAGCAGACCTTACACATCAGTGTGCTCGAACTCTGAGCCGTCCTGTATGCTCTCCAGGCTCTGCATTCCTCCATTCTTCCCGGTCACCTAACAGTTCAGACGGACAACATGCGTGTAGCCTGGTACATCAACAAGCAAGGAGGAACTCGTTCCTACCCTCTGTGCAGGGAAGCAATGAAAGTTTGGAGTTGGGCTGTTCTGCACAACCTCCACCTGACGGCAGTTCATTTTCCGGGAATAGAAAACACGCTGGCAGAGCACCTCAGTCGGTCTTCAGCCAGAGCCCACGAATGGGAACTGGAACAAGAGGTAGCAGACGATATCTTCCTGCTCTTGGGAACCCTGCAGGTAGACCTGTTCGCGTCTCCTCAAAATGCAAAACTTCCCGCCTTCTGCTCACTCGCCCCAAGGGTGAGGCATTTTCTGGCAGCACACTCTGTGTCTCAACTGGAAGGACAGATTTGTCTGTGCCTTCCCTCCAGTTCTCTTCATTCCAAGGGTCTTGTGCAAACTCTGGACAGAAGGAGCCCGGATGATCCTCATCGCTCCATTGTGGCCCAGGCAAATCTGGTTCTGTCTTCTGCAACAATTTTCAGAGGAACCTCCGCTTCCTCTTCCTCTGTCTCAGCACTTACTGACCCAGGATCAGGGGACCATTGTTCATCCGGGTCTCAAATCCCTTTAGTTGTATGCATGGCTCCTGCAGACGTAGCTCAAGCCCGGTTCGGGGTTTCTCCGCTCATGGCAGATATTCTGGTGGAGGCCAGAAAGCCTTCCACCAGGGCCACCTATGCCATGAAGTGGAAACGTTTTTCGATTTGGGCCTCATTAAAGGATTTTGAGCCTTTCTGTTGCCGAATTAAGAGTCCTGGACTACATGCGTCATCTCTTTGACCTGGGTCTCAGCCATTCCTCTTTGAAAGTCTACATGGCAGCAATTTCGGCCTACCATGTCCCTTTTGGAAACAGGATTTTTGCTCAGTTGGAAGTCTCTAAGACTTTCCTTAGGGGAGTTCTCTATTTGAGACCCCTATCCACGCACCCCTGCTGCTCCTTGGGATCTGAACTTTGTTCTCAAAGCTTACTCTGCCTCCTTTCAAACTGGCAGCCTCAGCAAACTTTGAAGTTCCTCTCTTGGAAGACCCTCTTCCTGGTGGCCATTACTTCAACTTGGCGAATTTACGAGCTTCAGGCCCTGATGTACAAAATCTCTTATTTGATTTTTCACAAGGAACGCATGGCTCTGCGTACCAACCCCAGATTTCTCCCTAAGGTGGTAGCGGAATCTACGCTGAACCAATCCATTGAGCTACGTGCTTTCTTTCTTTAGGCAACACTCCAATCAAGGGGAGTACCTCTTGCATATTTTGGATATTCACAGAGTACTGAGATACTATACCTCTAGGACTAAGCATCTCAGGAAATCGGATCAGCCTTTTGTCTCCCTTGCTCACAAAAGAGAGGGCAATGCAGTTTCCAAGCAAAGCCTTTCAAAGTGGTTGTCTCATTTTATCACCTTCTGTTATGATAAGTACCACAAGACCCTGCTGGGTCAAGTCAGAGGTCACTCCATCAGAGGAGTTAGCCGCCTCTGCGTCTTGTTTGAAGAATGTGTCTGCAGCAGACATCTGCTCAGCCGCGACTTGGACTTCTGTCCATACCTTTACGAAACATTACAGTTTGAATATTGCCTCTCACCATAGAGCGGGCTTCGGGTTGGCTGTACTCCAAGGTCTTCTTTTCATAAGACCCATTCAGCCAGAGGTTACATTGGTTGGATAGTTTTCCTCCTCCTGAGTGCTTTTCCTTTTTTTCCAAACTGCTTGGTATTGGTTCCACGTCTTTTCCGCGCATACAAAATCGGCGCGGTAAGTATTAGCGCGGTTACTTTAGCTTATTATTAGCGTATTGACTTTACAGTGCGGTTTCTAATAGTGCAAAAACACATAACCTCCACTTACTCGCCCAGACAATGAATTGACATCAACTAGTCAATGTTTTGATTTCATTTCTATGGTAATACATTTAAAAAAGTTACTGCTTTTGTGACATTATGACAGCAGTGTGGTGGCATTTTAGCTTCCCTAATATCACTACAGTAGTATAACAGTTTTAAATCCTTTCTACTCGCCTAGACAATGTCAATTATTTAATTAAGTAATGTATGTCTTGGAATAGCTAATTGATTCTGGTTACTGTAGTAACATGATGCAATTAGCTATTTCCAATCAGCTGCAGTACACGTCTGTTGTGCATTCTGTTTGCTGCAGTGCCTCTTCATTTTGCACTGAGCACCAAAGGGCAGCAACTACTTGCACACCATGGGTACCTGTATAGGAGAGAAAGAATATACGATTCTCGTACGTACTGGAAATGCCTACAGTACGACCGGTTCAAATGCAAGGCAAGGTGTCACAATGAAGCAGATGAAACAGTTAAATTTTTGGGTGAGCACAGTCATGTTCCCGACGTTGGTTCTACCAAAGTCAGGGAAGTAATTGACAGAATGAAAGAAAGGGCTGTGAGCTCGCAAGAGTGTACTCATCTTGTAGTGGCAGGTGCCACTAAAAACATTTGTCAAGTCACAGGAGGTAAACTACCTTAGTTTCAGAATCTGAAGCGTACCACTCAGCGTACTAGACAGGTCTCTTCTGTAGCTCTATTTCAGCCCTCTACACTATCTGAATTACAACTCCCACCCGAATACACAGTAACAGACTGCAGGGATCAATTCGTGATGTGTGACAGTGGTAAAGAAGATTCTGAAAGGTTCCTAATCTTTACCACTGTGAAGAATCTGCAGTACATGCAGTCAACAAAGCACTGGTTCGCCAACGGGACCTTTAACTCCACTCCACCTCTATTTGCTCAATTGTACAGTGTTCACGGTGTACCTTACACGGCTGTCATGCCTAGTGTATTCGTCCTCATGTCTTCCAGAACCTATGCTAGCTATGTCAGAGTGATTAGTGAAATAAAAAAACTGTGCCCCAACTTAGCGCCAACCTCACTGATGACTGATTTTGAACTTGCAGCTGTGAAAGCATTTAATACAGAGTTTCCCATGGCAAGAACTAGGGGATGTTTCTTTCACTTATGTCAGTCTATCTGGAGAAAGGTACAGGAGAACTCTGATATACTCAAGCAATATACGGTAGAAGAGGAGTATGCCTTGCAAGTCAGAATGTTAGCTGCCGTAGCATATGTTCCATCACAAGATGTTATTTCTGTGTTTGAAAGTTTGCGGTCAACTGAATTTTATATTGCACACGACAACCAACTGGCTCCTTTGCTCGATTATTTCGAGGACACCTGGATTGGGAGACCTGTTGGTCGTCGTGACCGTCGCAGACCGCACTTCGCGATAGAATTTTGGAATCGTTATGAAGCAGTAAAAGAAGGCATTCCAAGGACAAATAATTCCGTCGAAGGGTGGAATCGAAGCTTCAATAGCATGTTGGGGGCAAGCTATCCTACTGTCTGGAAGCTGATAGCTCTGAAAGTTGAGCAGAGTGTGAATGAAATAAAGATGGAACAGTACCTGTCTGGTCTCGAACCACCAGCAAAACGAAGGAAGTATTGAGATACAGTTAAAAGATCGAAAGCTGTCATTGAAGGTTATGGTACTCTTTCCGAATATGACTATCTCCGTGGTGTGGCTTATAATTTCCAGCTTCAAGTTTAAAAAAAAAAAAAAAAGTATCCATTTGCTCATTTTTACTTTACTTTGTTGCACAGTGACTTGTCTCAATAAAGATTAATGAAAAGACTGGGGCGCACTGATGTCATCACGCACTATGCAATCGCTGGAGATATATGTTGCAGTTGCACTTGCTTTTAACTTTGGATTTTAGAATTGACTTAATAAAGCTTTGGATTTTAAATTTTGCTGATGACGTGATGAACTGAACTGAACGGAACAGGTTAGAGCAATTTTACAGTTTTCTGTCGATCCGAAGAGTGCAAGTGAGACTCCTTGTGAGAGGGAAAGCAGTTGTTTAATGAATTAATGCAGACTCCTTGTGAGAGGGAAAGCAATGCTACTCATTTTAACAGAGTGCAGGTTGTTTAATGAATTAATGCAGACTCCTTGTGAGAGTAATGCTACTCGTTTTAACGAGTTACGCTTAAATTGCTTACGCTATTAACGCGTATGCGCTTACATATATTACGCTGTTTGAGAAATGCTGATATTGCTGCGCTGATGCACTTGTGCTGAAATGACGTGATACCCTTGGGATTCAGTCCCATATGTAATTACTTACTGCAAGAGCCCTCTCGAAGTAAGATGGTACAGTTACGTAAAAACTTACTGTAACAGCAGATCTTTGAGAGAGTCTCTTGCAGTAGGAAATGCCTTCCCGCCCTCCATCCCCCTTAGCTTTTCAGCTGCTTTTCTAGAAAGGGAAATATCCGCTTCAAACAACATGAAGTCTTGCTGTATTCTGACAATTGCAGTTAGCCCCAGCCTTTAAACTGCCCCGGAGAACAAAGGGTTAACTTTTCTATGCATGACATAGAATGTTCATCTCGAGCTCGGTTGAAGCCTCTGCCTGTTGTTATTAGAACTGCAACCCTCAGATTCTTTACTCCGCCTCACTAAACAGTCGCTCCGGAGATTTCTCCTGCTGCTCGGTTCAAAGTCTGTTGAAGTGTCGGTTTTCGGTCATTTTTTCTACCGAAATTGTTTCCGCATAGTCGGTTCAAGTCTCTGTTTGTGGTACCGTGAGTACTAGATAGGTTTTGTTCTGTTTTCTGTGTGGAACTTGTAAAAAGTGTGTATCGGTTCGGCTGAACCGATCATTTCAGGTAAAATTTGCACTTTAGTGTGTGGTTACCAGTCCATATCGGTTCTAAAAAAAAAAAAAAAAAAAAAAGGGTTTTAGTACTTTTTTTCCCAAGACCCGTGACCCGGTCAGGAACCGATAGGGGAGTCTTGCCTGGCGGTTGCCGAAAAAGGGTAAGTTTGGTTAGGTTGGCCATATCTGAGAAACCCAAGAAAAAAACCAGGCCCACTGGATTTCAACACTGCAGTATGTGTGGGGAGGTCTTTGCTAAGGCCGACCCCCACACCACCTGTGTTTATTGTCTGGGGTTTGACCACCTCGATTCAGACTGCCAAATTTGCAAAATTTTCCCAAATCTACCCTGCAAAAGAGATTAGGTAGACTGAGGGAAAGGGAGGCCGAAAAGTCCACTGACCCGGATGGCCAGCCCGGTTTGGTTCCGACCGAACCAGAAGGAGTGCCCTCTGACCAGGGCGATGCTTCTTCGGGCAAAAGGAGAGCCGATTCCGAGGAATCTGTTCTGACAAAAAGAAGAAAAAGACAAATTGACCGGTTCGGATCCAGAATCTTTTACTCCTACCGCCGATGAAATAGCCAAAGCGATTCGTATTGTGGTATTGCTTCGCTCGGTTCCGACTGATCCGGCACCTTTTGGCAGGGGCTCGGGTCAGTCGGTTCCCCCGGTTCCGGATCCTACTCTGGAAGAATTTTATGAACCAGAGTTTGAGGAGGAAGGAGAGTTTGAAGATGATTATGGTGAAAGTCTGGATGTGCCTATTGACCCGGACATCTCCCCAGACAGACCTTCAGGTGTTTCTCCTCCTAGGCTTTGAGTCCCCTTCACACTTCATGTTTTACAGAAAAGTGGCTGATACCCTCCAGCTTCCTGTGGAGGAGGCAGTGGAGGATCAGAAAGAGCCTGACTATGTAGAGATGATGGACATCCCAGAGTCCAGGAGACTGTCTATTCCCCTTCACAAATCCTTTGGAAAACTGACACAAATAATTCTTTAGTCTCCCAATTCCATACCTCCTGTGGATAGAAGAATGGACAAGAGGTATACTCTTTCAGGCTCAGATACGGAGTTCCTTTATCAGCAATGCAGCCATGTTGGGGTTGTACAGGCTGCTGCCTGTGATAAGGCAAGCATTCCCTTGGCATCACACCCCCCAGACAAGGACTCCAGGAAGACTGATGCCATGGCAAAGAAGCAGTACATGGAATCATCCTTGGGACTCAGGCAGGCTGATTGTATGGCCTGTGCAGCCAGGTACCAGAAGTCTAGGTGGGACACTGTACTGACTCTGGCTAAACAGGCTCCCCCCCCCAGCTTGCCAAGGAGCTGGAAGAGGTGGCTGCAGATGGGATTGAGGCATCAAAAGTCCAGTTTCATGCTGCTGTAGACTCCAGTGATGTTTCATCTAGAGTCATGGCTACATCTGTGGCTCTTCGGAGAATGGCTTGGCTCAGATGTACTAGCCTCTCACAGGATACCCAGGCTAAGGCCATGGATTTTCCTGTAGTGGGTAATTTTCTGTTTGGGGAGCAGACAAAGAATTACATGAAGAAAATGGATGAATACAGGACCACTTACAGGAGTGCTCAGGCCAAGGAAAGGCAGGCAGCTCCTCAAAAGGCAGCAGTCCAGGGGCAGGCTTTTCCAAAGGCCTTTTTACCAAGCACAGGCCTCTTCTTCCATTTCACAGAGGGGGTTCTTCAGAGGGAGAGGCAGAAGGGGGATGAGCAGGCCTGCATCCACCCCTCAGCCTAAAGCCCCTGCCAAGCAGACACCCTGATGGGTCTGCCCGCGGGTCGATTCTCCTATCCCAGTAGGGGCAGGCTGGCTTACTTTGTCCAGGACTGGATATCTGTTACATCAGACAAGTGGGTCCTGGAAGTAGTAAGCCAGGGACTGGTTCTCAGCTTCAAAAAATTTCCCAAGATGAGAGCCAGATCTTTTCCACCTGCAAATCTCTCAGAAATCCTTGCCCTAGAGGTAGAGGTTTCTTCTCTCCTAGCTCTAAGAGCTATAGAAAGAGTACCTACTCTACACTGGGGCAAAGGATTGTACTCCAGGTTCTTCCTAACCCCCAAAAAGACAGGAGAGTGGCGACCCATCCTGGACCTAAGATACCTGAACAAACATCTTTTAAAGCCAAAGTTCAAGATGATAACTCTGAGAATTATCCTTCCCTCTCTAAGGCCGGGGGACTGGCTAGCCTCCCTGGACCTCAAAGATGCCTGCTTTCGCATTCCCATCAGGTGCTCCCACAGAAAGTACCTCAGGTTCAGGTTGCCCTCAGGCCACTATCCGTTAAGAGCAATGCCCTTTGGCCTAACATCAGCCCCAAGGGTCTTCACAAAGTGCCTGGCAGTAGTTGTTGCCTTCCTAAGAAGACAAAAGATTTCTATTTTTCCATATTTGGACGACTGGCTCATAGTGGGCCAGTCCCCAGACCAAGTCGAGTCACACCTGCAAGTGACCCAGCAAGTGCTCACTTCTTTAGGATTTCTTCTCAACCTACCAAAGTCGGTTCTCGAACCAGTGCAGCTCCTCACCTTCACAGGGGCAGAGCTGGATAAGGTAAAAGCAAGAGCCTTCCTTCCCTTGGAAAGGGCCCTCATGGAACTGGCCTCATTCGCCCTTCAGGTGTCTCGACCAGCAAGGCATTTCCTCCAGCTCCTGGGCCACATGGCAGCTTCTACAGCAGTGATCCAAGGCACAGGATTCCAAATGAGGGACATTCAGTTCCACTTAAGAGCTTTTTGGTCCCAAAGAAAGGATTCCCTTACCAAACTAATTCCAGTGACTCGAACTCTGATCCAAGTCCTGCAATGGTGGCAGGATCAGGACAATTTGAGGCAAGGGGCTCCATTTGCCACTCAGTCTCATTCAGTGGTCCTCGCCACAGATGCTTCCCTGCTGGGCTGGGGAGCCCATTTGGGGGAACTTACCACCCAGGGACTGTGGTCGCCTCAGGAATCTCTTCTACACATCAATCTCTTGGAACTCAGGGCAGTGTTTCTGGCACTGCAAGCTTTTTCCAAATCAGTACAGAACAAGGTGGTTCAGGTCAGAACAGACGACACCACCACCATGTGGTACATCAGCAAGCAAGGAGGCACTTGGTCTACGGCCTTGTGCACAGAAGCAATGAAGTTGTGGTCCGTGGCGTTTTCCCTGCAAACCTCTCTTATAGCAGTTCACCTTCCAGGCAAGGACAATGTTCTAGCAGATGCACTGAGCAGAATATCCCAGGGCTATCATGAATGGGCCCTAAATCCTCTGGTGTTGAAGGTGATTTTCTCAAGATGGGGCCCTCCAGAGATGGATCTTTTTGCAGCCCAGACAATCACCAACTTCCTCTTTTTTTGTTGCAGACCCCCAGTCTTGGGCTCAGTCCCCCTGGATGCTCTGACTGTGAACTGGGAAGGGAAATTTCTGTATGCTTTTCCCCCCTTCCCTCACCTGTTCAAAGTGTTAGTCAAGATAAGGTCACAACCATGCAAAGTGATTCTGATTGCTCCAGACTGGGCCAGGCAGCCATGGTATCCCTTGTTGCTGTCCCTAGCAGTCCATCTTCCCCTGTCTCTTCCCAGGAATTACAACCTGTTAACATACTCTCAGGGGAGGATTTGGTACCCCAGTCTTTAGTCTCTCAATCTGAAGGCTTGGCTCTTGAAGAGTGAGTTTGCAGACCTGCATCTTTCCCAAGGGGTTCTGGATATCCTTAAGGCTTCCCGAAATCCCACCACCAGAAAGACTTACAACTCCAAATGGAAAAGATTCTGCATTTGGTGTTCTAAGAAGAATATTTCTTCTGACTCTGCTGAATTGCCTACGGTTCTGGATTATATGGTCCATCTCAATGGCCTAGGTCTCAGACCAGCTACTCTTAAGGTACACTTGGCAGCTGTTTCTGCTTTCCTATCAGTGGGCAAGTCTTCCTCACTGTCATCCCATCCTGTATTCTGTAAGTTTTTCAAGGGATTGCTTCACACCAATCCCCGCTTTAGGGATCCTGCTCCTGCTTGGGATCTTAATGTTTGCATTATTCAGCTTATGCAACCCTCTTTTGAGCCTTTGTCCTCAGCAGAGCTTAAGTACTTGACTTGGAAAACCGTGTTTTTGGTAGCCATTACTTCTGCTAGATGTATCGGTGAATTGCAAGCCCTGTCAGTGGAACCTGATTTCATCTCTTTTCACAGAGATAAAGTGGTCCTTAGAACTAACAGAAAGTTCTTGCCTAAAGTGGTTTCAGATTTCCACCTGAATCAGTCTGTTTCTCCCTGTTTTCTTCACTGATCATTCTTCCTCGGGAGAGAGGAGGCTACACAGTTTGGATGTTAAAAGAGCCCTTAGGTACTACATAGAGCGTACCAAGGGTCACAGGTTCGAATCCTTCCAGTTGTTCCTCACTTATGGAGAAGTTGGGAAGGGCAAACCTGCCACTAAGAGATCTATTGCCAGGTGGATTGTTTCTTGTATACAGTTCTGCTATGAAAAACTGGGTAAAACTCCACCCTCAGGCCTGAGCGCTCATTCCACAAGAGGTGCAGCTGCTTCCCTGGCTGCTGCCAGGGATATTCCTCTTTTACAAATTTTTCAAGCAGCCACCTAGAAAACAGTCCATACTTTCACCAAGCTTTACTGTCTGGATATCCAGGCTAGGAGTGATGCTCTGTTTGGCACAGCAGTACTTCAGAGCCTATTCCAAAAGTAGGTTCTGTCCCTCCTCCATGGAGGTACTGCTTGGTAGTCTGCAATTGTCAGAATACAGCAAGACATCATGTTGTTTGAAGAAAAAATTACTCACCTTAGTAATTATGTTTCTTCTAGTGGAGTCTTGCTGTATTCTGACCCCCACCCCTCAGAACCTAGATTTTTGGGATGTGGGTGGACAGGCGCAATGTTGGCACCCTAGAGGTGCCCCCTTTCTACACCCTCTGTTCTCTTTGGGTGGAATGTTATTTCATTTGATTGGTTTTGTTTTGGGTTTCCTGACTTGAATCTTCCTTTGAGGACCCAAAACATTATTTTTCTGCCAGTTGACTAGTTAAAAATTTTACAGTTTTCACACAGAACACCTAGTGAGTTTTGCTCGTAAAGATCTGATGGTTGCAGTTCGAATAATAGGCAGAGGCTTCAGCCGAGCTCTAGATGAACATTCTACGGCTATGCCAGGCAGAGGCTTCAACCGAGCTCGAGATGAACATTCTATAGCTATGCCATGCATAGAAAAGTTAGCCCTTTGTTCTCCGGGGCAGTTTAAAGGGTGGGGCTAACTACAATTGTCAGAATAGAGCAAGACTCCACTAGAAGAAACATAATTACTAAGGTGAGTAATTTTTTTCTTCTCTCTCTTCTTGCCTTTTTGACCTTTGGCGGAAAGAACTGGAAGGCAGGCGTGGAGGACCGCCCCTTTATACTGACGTCTGTCACCTGACATGGTGGAGGTCCCCCTCCAGAGACTGCTAGATAGAAATTTTTCAGTGGGGTCCTGATGCCTGCCTGGTCAGTCCTATATGTAATTACCTACTGCAAGAGTTTCTCTCGAAGATCTACTATTACAGTAAATTCTTACGTAACTGTACTTTATTTGTCAAGTTCTGTTAGGCTGGCCTTGGCAGACTGGAAGCTAAACTACTTCTACTGTCTTCCCCCTCCCCCGACAAATGACCGCTGGTCCTGCCTCATGTCTTGTATCCTTAACCCCCTGCCAAGACCTGCAGTAAATCAAACTGTGCTTTTCTGAGTCTGAATTAATTTAGTTCTATTATGCTATGTTTAAATGCTGGAAATTATCACCTCTACTTAAACTACTATCCTGTATAGGATATCCTAACTGTTTGGCTGTATTTTTTTTTATACTTGTATGTTCTTTGACGTGGAGCCTTTGTAAATGAGGCTGACTCAAAGGTTTGTAATTCCTATACCATTAATAAATAAATAAATGTACAGTTGGCCACTGGATAACATGTTGCTTCTATCTGTTATCAGTTGACTGGGCATATGCTGCCTGAGGAGTTGAAGACTTACTGTACTCCAGACATACTTTCTCTTGCTGCTGCCTGTCTCATCACTGTTCCCGAGATTTGTAAGGCTGCTACCTAGTTATGTATGCATATGTTCATATCCAACTCGCTCAGTCGACGCAGGGTTTTGTTTGTGTCCTCAGTTTTCCACTTTACCCTATTTGGAGTGTGTGCCTTGCCTCCTTCTCCTGATAATAGATAGGGAGACTCCACTGAGAGCGCCTGGAGCTCTCCAGTCCTCCTGATGACTATTTATTTTAATCTAGGATTTACACCTTTAGGCTAGAGAGCTCGTTTACAAAGGTTCCATGTCGAAATTGGCACAGCCATATTACATAGACCCATTTACAATACAGATTGGAAAGATCATGACAAACAGGTACAAGTCTTACAGTTAGGTCTAAATTAACACAGTTTAAAGACAGTAGCAAGAGCTAAAATGGTTGTGGGCAAAGTGGCACTGGAATTCAACTAACAATGTACTGTGCATAAAAGTTAATTGGTTAAGTTGAGAAGGTCGGGTAGAGGGAGAAGGTCAGGTAGGTGGTGACCTTGGGGATTGGGGGTGGGATAGGTAAATGAGAATAGAGGGAGGGTAGAGAGCTGATCAGAGGGTTGTGTAGGTAGGGGATGGGATTGGCACGGAATCCACCCTGGGGGTTTCATTAGTAAGGGATAGGGGTGGAGATGGGCGAGGGAAGGAGAAGCCACTAACTGGTTTCAGAGTAAGGGAAATTCGGTGTGGAGCAACCGAAGGAGGGGTTTCAGTGAAATGGTAAAATTTACAATTAAAAGAAGGGAAGGTGGGGAAGGAAAGTACTGCCTGCTTGATGACTGCTAGAGGGCTGCCTAGTGTGGATAGTGAACTGAATTATGGTGGTCAGAAATTAAGTATGATTTGCAGTAAGCACATTGTTGGAAACTTAAAGAACAGCATTCCTCAGCTGAACCAGTCCGAATCAGTTGTTACTTTAGAACATGAAAAATTACTTTTATCTGGTGCGGTCATCAGACTTAAGCTCCTATAACAGTAAAGCATTGGAGCCCGAGCTGAACTACTCCTAAGGCACAGCTGCTCAAAAATGATTCTGCAAGCGCGGACTAAAATGTGCTGGGAGTAAGACTGATTTTTTTTTTTTGGTAAAACATGCTTTCTGTTGCACTATGCAAAAAACAAAACAAAACTCCACATTAAGAAGTTGCAGATTCTCAGAACCTTGTTAGCGTGGTTACATAAGGCACTCTAGCATTGCTGTGGTGCCAGTGATGTCACTGTTCAAACCTGGTGTTGAGAAAAAAATGGGTTCTAGGGATGTGGATATGATGTTCTATCCACACTATCTGGCAGATGCCTTTCCCCTTTAAATTGTGCCAGAATGTCTTAAAGCTGGCTCCTCCCACCCACCCAGGTGGTAAAACCCTTGGCTCTGCCCCTAGACACTAGATCTTCCTTTCCGCTTGGAACATTCAGGTTCCCACCTTACTGCTCCCGATTTGTAGTAGGCCCTGGCGTTTGAATCTTCAGATTTTCTTTCAGAACTTACCTTAACACTCGTATGAGTCCAAATTCATTCTTTACTTCCACGATGGAAGACCAGACCGCTGTCTGGTTTTACCGGTGCCCCTGCGGGTAGAAGATGTTGCAGACCAACCCTCACACCACATTCATGTACTGCTTAGGGTACGATCACAATCCGCAGGCCTGCGATACGTCTGTCCTTCCACCTGAATGTGTTGGATGACCACGCTGCCCGACTTTAGCTGGGGAGCACTAGAAAACGTTACCTCGCCAGTCAAATCCTAAGGATGTGCCTGGTCGTTGGGTCCACCGAGCAGCCTCGAACAGCTTCAGGCTTTCTAAGGAGGAGGTGGCCCAGGCCGCAGCTCAGTCCTGTTCAGCTTCGGCCTTTGTTCAAGCAACATGAAGTCTTGCTGTATTCTGACATATGCAGTTAGCCCCAGCACTTGAACTGCTCCAGAGAGGAAAAAGTTAACTCTACGCCAGAGTATAGAACGTTGGGCTTCAGCTTGGTTCAGACCTCTCTCTGCTGCACTTCAAAGTGTAACAGTCAGATTCTTTACTCCGCCTAACTGAACAGTTGCTCCGGAGATTTCTCCTTTGCTTGTCGGTTCAGTCATAGTAAAAAGCTGGTTTTATACTGTATTTAGTCATTTTTTCGGTTCCGATCCTTGTCTGCGGTACAGTAAGTGTTTTAGGTAGTGGACTTTAGTTTAATTTCTGTTTGTTGTGTGTGGAAATTGTAAATCTTGTCAGTCGGTCCGGTTTGGAACCGACTGCTTTTAATTTTCTAGCGTGAGGTACCAGTCCCTATCGTTTCCAAAAAAACTAATTTCAGACGTTTTTTTACACAGCCCGTAACACGGTTGGTAACCGATAGGGGGGTAATGCCTGGCTTTTAAGCTGCTAATGGGTAAGTGGTTAGGATGGCTACGTCTGAGAAACCAAAAAGAAAAACCTGGCCCACTGGGTTTCAGCACTGTAGTGAGTGTGGGGATGCCTTTGCTAAGGCAGACCCTCAAACCACATGTGTGTATTGTCTTGGGTTTGACCACCTCAATTCAGACTGCCAAATATGTAAAAATTATCCGAATGCCACCCTGGACAAGAGATTGAGTAGACTTAGGGAAAAGTAGGCAGAGAAGTCCGTTGATCCGGGTGGCCAGCCTGGTTCAGTTCCAACCGAACCTGAGGGAGTGCCCACTGACCTGGGCGATACTTCCTCAGGCAAAAGGAGAGGCGATCCTGAGGGGTTGGTTCCATCAAAGAGAAAGAAGAAATCGTCCGGTTCGGATCCAAAATCATTGCGTCCAGCCGCCGAAGAGATAGCCAAGGTGATTAGCACTGTTGAATCGTTCCATTCTGTTCCGTCCGATCGGCACCTCCTGGTAGGCGCTCTGTTCGGTCGGTTTCTCCGGTACTGGAATATTGTCCGGATGATTATTGCGAACCGGATTTGGAAGGGGAAGAAGGGCACGACGATGATGGTGTGAAAGGTCTGGATGAGTCCATTGAACCAGACATCTCCCCAGACAAGCCTTCTAGTGTTTTCTCTTCCAGGCTTTGAGTCCCCATCCCACTATTTGTTCTACAAAAAAGTGGCAGATACCCTCCAGCTCCCTCTGGTTGAAGCTGCTGAGGAACAGGAGGAGTCTGACTTTGTAGAAATGATGGACATCCCAGAGTCCAAGAGGCTGTCTATTTCCCTCCATAAATCTCTTGGGAAATGGACACAAAAAATTCTCCAAACACCAAATTCTTTACTTCCTGTGGACAAGAGAATGGACAGGAGGTATATGCTGTCAGGCTCCGGCACGGAGTTCTTAAACCAACAGTGCAGCCATGTTGGGGCTGTGCAGGCTGCAGCCTGTGACAAGGCTAACATACCCTTGTCTTTACTCCCCCAGATAAAGACTCTAGGAAGGTGGATGCTGTGGCCAAAAAATAGTACTTGGCATCCTCTTTGGGACTCAGGCAGGCAAATTATATGGCCTACACAGCCAGATACCAGAAGTCCAGATGGGATACCGTTCTGGAACTGGCCAAACAGGCTCCCCCCCCAGCTAGCCAAGGAGCTGGAGGAGGAGGTGGCTGCTGATGGGATTGAGGCATCAAACATCCAATTTCATGCTGTTGTGGACTCAAATGATGCGTCATCATGAGTCATGGCTACATCTGTGTCTCTTCGGATATTTGCTTGGCTCAGATGTGCTAGCCTCTCACAGGATATTCAGGCTGTGGCCATGGATTTCCCTTTGGTGGGTAATTCTTTGGGGCAGCAGACTGAGAATTACATGAAGATGATGGATGATTACAGCACCACCTACAGGAGTGCACAGGCCAAGAAAAGGCAGGCAACTTCTCAAAAGCAGCAGTCTAAGGGCAGGCCTTTTCACAGGCCTTTCTACCAAGCACAGGCCTCCTCTCCTTTTCCTCAGAGGGAGAGGCAGAAGGGGATGAGCAGGGCTGCATCCTCCTCCCAGTCTAAGGCTCCTGCCAAGCACACACCATGATGTGTCAGCCCAGGTCGACTCCCCTATTCCAGTAGGAGGCAGGCTGGCTTACTACTTCCAGGCCTGGAAGTCTGTTGCCTCAGACAAGTGGGTCCTGGAAGTAGTAAGCCAGGGACTGGCCCTCCGCTTCTAAAAATTTCCAAAACTGAAGGTTGGGTCTTTTCCACCTGCAGACATCTCATACTAACATACTAAAATGCCAGCAGAATAGGCCTAACGGTCTTTCGTGTCTGCTCGTTTGGTCAGCCCCAACCGTGGGTGCTGACCTTGCTGTCCCCCTCGCCTTCTCTGGCTTCTCCCTTCCCAGTTCCGATATTCTTGCTGCATTGATTTTGCTTCCAGAACCCTTCCCTGTACCTGTCCCACCCTCTCGAACCCTCCACTGTCTCTCGCCCACCAGCCCCTAGGCAGTGCATTTCATGGCTCCACCACCCTCTCAGTGAAGTAGCACCTCCTCTTTTCTCCCTGAATCTTCCCCTCCAGCTTCCACCCATGCTCTCTAGTGGCTCCTTCCTTCAAGCACCCTGACTGTTCCTCCCCACTACTCCTCTTCACGCACCTGAAGACCTCTCATCATGTCCCCCGTCCTTCTCTTCCAGTGTACATATTTAGCTCTTCGAGCCTCTCCTCATAGGTCCTGTCCCCAAGCCCCAAATCATTTTGGTTGCCCTCCTGACCCTCTCCAGGAGGTTAATGTCCTCTTAGTGTGGCTCCAAAACTGCACGCAGTACTCAAGGTGCGGCTCACCAAGCAGTTATACAGAGGGAGTATCACTCTCCTTCTGGAGGTGATCCTCTAGCGATGCATCCCAGCATCCTGGTTGGCCTTGGCTGCTGCCCTCCTACAAGTGTCAGAGTTGTTCATCTTGGACATCCACCACCACCCCAGGTCCCTCTCAGCCATTTAGACTTGTAGCATTCCTCCAGGGTGTACACTCTGGCCTGGGTTTCTGGCCCCAGGTGGAGTACCTTGCATTTCCTGCATTGAACCCTCAGCTTCCGCTTAGACCATCTTTCCAGAGCCTCCAGGTCCCCCCTGTAGGCCACCCTCCCTCCTCCCCATCCACCACCGCCCCAGTTTCGAAGTCATCTGCAAAGAGACTCATCTCACTCCTGATTCCTGTCCTTATGTCAGATACGAGGCGTTGAACAGAAAGGGGCCCAAGGACTGATCCCTGGGACCCCACTAATGACCCTCCTTGGGGATGAGACTATCCCACTAATCTCGACCCACTTGGTCCGGGTCCTGGAGCCAATTGCCATCCATCTGATCATCTGGTTCCCACCCCATTTCTCCCAGCTTATCCAACAGGCCCATGTGAGGAACAGAGTCAAATGCCTTGCTAAAGTCTAGAAAGAGGACATCCACTGGTCTACCCAGGTCCAAGGCACTTGTCACCCAGTCATAGAACTCCACCAGGTTTGTCTGACACGATTTCTGGGATGAATCCATGCTGTCTCATCGCGTCCAGGCACCCTGACTTATCGAGGTCCCCCTCAGCCTCTCCTTGACAATGCCCTCCATCACCTTGCTCCACCACTGATGTCAGGCTGACAGGCCTGTAGTTCCCTGCCACCTCCCTTGATCCCCCTTGAGGATAGGCACTATATGCGCCACCTTCCAGTCTTGGGGCACCCACCCTGTCCTCAGAGAGATGGTGAAAGCTCTGCCAGGGTTTCGCCAGGACATCTGCAAGTTCCTCCGCACTCTGGGATGTAATTTATCCGGCCCCGTGCTTTCTCCGCCTTAAGGGAGCTGAGGGCTTCCTCACTCTCTGCTGTGATTTCCCTTCCGTACCTCTTCTCCCTGCTTAGCCCTCCCCCACCTGCCAGTGATGCCTCCCTCTCCCCAGACCTGCCGATCGGTAAGGGTCCCCTCCTCAGTATTCTGTCTCCTCCCATGTATGATGCAGCACCCCATTTTCCCTGGTGAAAACTGAGTGAAGTACTCATTTAGTACCTCAGCCTGCTCCCCGGTCTTGTGCCCATCTCTCCTGATTTAATCCTGCTAATCAGCCCTTCACCCTCGCTTTCCCCAATGTATCTAAAGAACCCTTGTTCTCTCTCAATTTCCCTGGCCAGGTCTCCTTTCCTTGCCTTAGCCTCCTCACAACTCTAGTGGCCCTTCTAGCCATCAGCCTGCTCTCGATCCCTTTCACTCCTTGAGCACTTGAATTGCTTATAGGCTGCTTTCTTTCCTGCACCACCTCCTGACCTCCCTGGTCCACCAACAGGGTTTTTGGGCCCTACCGCATTTTCGTCTTACTCTTGCACAGGTGCTGGTAGCATCCTGCACCCCTCTCTTGATGATTTCCCACCTACTATCAGCGTCCATGTCTGACCCAGTCCCATCCAAATGCTCTCCGAAACCATTGGCCTAGAGGTAGAGCTTTCCTCTTTGAACCATAGAAAGAGTTCCTACTCCATACAGTGGCAATGATCTGTACATCCAGATACTTCCTTACCCCATAAAAGACAGGACTGGCGTCCCATCCTAGACTTAAAATACCTAAACAAGCACCTAGTCATGCCAAAATTCAAAATGGTGGCTGAGAGTAATTCTTCCCTGTCTGAGGCCAGGGGATTGGTTAGCCTCCCTTGACCTCAAGGATGCCTACTTTCACGTTCCCATCAGGTGCTCCTACTGAAAGTACCTCTTGTTTGAATTGCCTTCAGGCCATTATCAGTTCAGAGCAATGCCCTTTGGACTAACATCAGCTCCAAGGGTGTTCACAAAATGCCTAGCAGTAGTAGTGGCCTTTCTAAGGAGACAAAACATCTCAATTTTCCCATACCTGGTCGACTGGCTCATTGTGGGACAGTCTCCAGACCAAGTCAAACCTGCAAGTGACGCAGCAATTGCCCACTTCTCTAGGATTCCTCCTCAGTCTTCCAAGTCAGTTCTCGAGCCAGTGGAACTCCTGACCTTCATAGGAATAGAGTTGGATACTGCCCAAGCAAGGGCAAAGGCCCTTACAGACCTGGCTTCTTTTCGATATCTGGTGTCTCGACGAGCAAGACATTTTCTTCAGCTCTTGGGTCACATGGCAGCTTCCACTGCAGTGGTGCAGGGAGCCAGATTTCACATGAGGGACATTTAGTTCCATCTGAGGTCCTTTTGGTCTCAGAAAAAACATCCTCTAACCAAGCTGATTCCAGTGACCCACACTCTAATACAAGTTCTCCAATGGTGGTTGGATCAGGACAATCTCAGACAAGGAGTCCCATTCATCAGCCTGACTCATTCAGTGGTATTAACCAGAGATGCTTCTCTCCTGGGATGGGGAGCTCACTTGGGAGCCCTCGCAGTACAAGGAGTGTGGTCCCCCCAGGAGTCTGTACTTCATGTCAATCTCCTGGAGCTCAGGGCAGTATACCTGGCTCTTCAAGCTTTCTCGGACTCTGTACAGAACAAGGTGGTTCAGGTCAGGACCACAACACCACCACCATAAGGTAGATCAACAAGCCGGGGGGGGGCAGCGGTCTACGGTCGTGTGCATGGAAGCCATGAAATTATGGTCTCTGGCTCATTCAGACATCTCTGGTAGCAGTCCACCTTCCAGGGAAGAACAATGTGCTAGCAGGTGCCCTGAGCATGATATCTCAGGGCCATCACGAATGGTCCCTGGATCCCTTGGTGTTGAATGTAATTTTCTCAAGATGGGGCACTCCAGAGACAGATCTCTTTGCAGCCCCAGACAGTCGACTCCCCTCTCTTCTGTTGCAGACTCCCAGTCATGGGTTCAGTTCCCCTGGATGCTCTGGTTCTGGATTGGGAGGGGAAATTCCTATATGCCTTTCCTCTGTTGTTTAAAGTTCTGGTCAAGATACGGTCACAATCATGCAAAGCGATCCTGATGCACCAGACTGGGCCAGGCAGCCTTGGTATTCTCCATTGATGTCTCTAGCAGTCCATCTTCCCTTGCCTCCTCCCAAGAAACACAATCTGTTAACCTCCTCTCAGGGGGAGGATACGGTACCCCAACCTTCAGTCTCTCAACCTCAAGGCTTGGCTCTTGAAGAGTTAGAGTATGCAAGTCTGCATCTGTCTCATGGGGTTCTGCATATTCTTAAAGCCTCTCGAAAACCTGCCACCAGAAAAAGTTATAATTCCAAATGGAAAAGATTCAGCATCTGGTTTTCCAACAGGGATGTCTTACCAGATACTGCTGATTTGGCTACAGTTCTGGGTTATATGGTTCATCTTAATGGCTTAGGCATCTGGTCAGCCAGTCTGAAAGTACACTTAGCAGCTGTCTCTGCATTCCTGTCAGTGAGGAAGGCTTCCTCCCTGGCATCTCACCCTGTTTTCTGTAAGTTCTTTAAAGGTTTGCTCCATACCAACCCTCCCTTTAAGGACCCTACCCCTGCTTGGGCTCTTTATATTTGCATTGCTCAGCTTATGCAACCCGCTTTTGAGCCTTTGGCTTCAGCAGAACTTAAGTACTTGACTTGGAAAACTGTGTTCCTGGTAGGTATCACTTCTGCCAGGCGTATTGGTGAATTACAAGCTGTGTCAGTGAAGTCTGATTTTTATCTCATTCCATAGCGATAAGGTGGTCCTTAGAACCAACAGGAGGTTCTTACCCAAAGTGGTTTCAGATTTTCATCTGAAGAGCATGCATATGCCAGCAGGCCCATCGGACCACACTAGTGCAGGCCGCCATGCAACCCAGAAGGCGCAGGAAGTCCCGGGCAGGGTGCAGTTGTCCAACCAGAAATGATCGGGCAAAGGAAGAGAGGACGTCTGCCCTGTCCACCGGGAGACAGGCTCTGGCTTGCAGGAGTCGGGCTTTGCCCCCATGAAAAGAATCACCTGTGAGGGCACGAGTTCTGACTTGGCCTCGTTGATAAGGAGGCCAAGTTTGAAGTAAGTCTGGAGGGTCAGGTCTGTGGACTGCTCCACCTCCTGCCAGAAGGGGACTGCAATGAGCCAGTCATCCAAGTGGGGGTACACCCGGATGCCTCAGGTAAGTTGCTACCAATGCAACACATTTGGTGAAGACCCAGGGGGCTGAGGAGAGGCCGAAGGGCATAGCTCGGAACTCGAAAAGGGTTCCCTCTGTCCGAAAACAGAGGAACCTTCGATGAGACAGACAGATCAGGATGTGAAAGAATGCATCCTAAAGATCCATTGAGCAAAACCACATGCATTGCTCCAGAGATGGTATGATCTGTGCCAGAGATACCATCCTGAAAGTGCGAGACCTGAGAAATGGTTTTGCCGGAGGAGTGGAGGACTGAAAAGGCTTGAGGTTCTGGCTCTTAGGGCCCTTGTCCTTATGGGCTGATGTCAGAGAGTCCATGGTGGCACTGGACTTTTCAACGCGTTGGGAGGTGACACTCCACACCGGGCCCGAACAGGTCAGTGCCCAAAAAGGGGACATCCGCCAGCTTGTGCTGGGCATCCACCATGAAGGTCGAGATCTGCAGCCAAGCCCTACAGTGCATGGATACTGCAGCCGCGACTGAGAGGCCAGAAGAATCGATAATATCCAGAGTCATCTGGTGTTGCTTCTTTGTCACTGCCCTTCCCTGGTCTCGGACCTGCTTGACAGGAGATTGGGGTAAAAAAACTGGCGGCACCAGTCCGAAGCCACCAGAATCACCTGTGCCTTGTCTCTCTTGACCTTTAGGAGCACCTTGTGGATCAAGAGAAGTGGAGGGAAGGCATAAGAGGCCTGGGGTCCACGGAGGTTCAATGGGAGGTGAGGAATACCCTCATCCAGGGAGCCCAAGGGGGCGAGAGAGAAGCGTGCCATCAGCACGGCCGAACTAGCCTGGTGAAGGCCCAGTGAAGAGGTAGCATAGACATTTTTAGCAGAATGGTCCAGCTTCTTGGACTCTCTATCCAGCAGTCTATCGACATTCCTTCTATTGCCCAAGCGCTTAAAAACTGAGTCAGCCACCAATCCCTTGGCCGAGGGATGCTAAACCCCAAAAGGGAGCCGGTTGGTATCACATATTTGCAGGCCATCTGGGCCTAGGGCACCAGGCAAGAAGCTGGACGCTGCCAAAGCTCCGGGGCCAGCCGACAATGGCCTCGGCCACCGGGAAGGCCTCCATGGGAGAATCCCCTTTGTCCAGAATCTTCATGAGGGGATACTGGAGCCTTTACTGGACAGGTCTGAGCTCCATCCCTGTGGACTCTGAGATGAGCAGAAGAATGCCCATGAACAAGGAAGTACTCATCCATGGAGATGCCCCCAGTGACTCAGAGTCAATGGGTCGTGAGTGCAGGGAGGAATCCCCTGACTCAGAGGAGTCCATAAGCGGTGGCCACCAGCATCGTCCTCGATCCGCCTACGACGTTCGGGAGTGAGGGTGGCCGACAGCCGATGGGGAAGCCCCTTGGCAGATAGTCTCTCCTTGGTCAGAGCCCGGGTCATTGGCTACTTCGGTGGCGTCTCTACCACGATGGGCAGTGAAACCTGCTTCAGCCACACCAGTGTGGCCTGCGAAATGGTTTTGCTGCAGGAGTGGTACGACATTGCATCTAGGGCTGTGGCTTCTGGTTTTGCCTTATTCCTGGCTAAGGAGCTCTGGATTCACTCAGGATCAGCAGTCCAGAATCAAGGATCTTTTCCTTCCAGGGTTGCGTTTTGTTCGGGGAGGAGACTGAGAAATTGATTTCTCGCCTCCAGGAGTCCAGTAAGTCAGTTTGGTCTGTCTGAAAATTTTTCAATGGGCACCAAAAGCCATTTCGCAAATGGCCCTTTTGTAAGTCCTCAGGGCAGAATACCTGTGGTCAGTTTGAGCAGAGAGGTGGTTTCAAGAGGAAAGCCACAAACTAGTAAGCTGGAGGCACCTCTAGGGGCCCAAAGTTTTCCAAACATCTCTGTCCACTCCTGGATCCTCCCAATGACTTCTCTGCCTCCCCGATGGGGGCTTTCCTCCACTGGAAAGGGTGGAGCAAGATCACTTCAGACCTTTGGGTCTTGGACATCGTAAAGAGAGGACATACACTGGAGTTCACACAAATACCTCCCGAAAGTCGACCAAGGTCCTCCCATTATCCTCCTTCCCACATTGAGTTAATAGAAGGAGAAATTCAGACCCTCTTGCAGAAAAAGGCGATGGAGACAGTTCTACAGGAGCAACAAGGAAGGGGGTTTTATTCTTACTTCTTCCTGGTGCCAAAGAAAACGCATGACCTTCTGCCCATCCTGGACCTCACTTCTTTAAATCAATTTATCAAATACAAAAGGTTCAGGATGGTGACTCTACCAAGTCTCATTCCTCTGTTGCAGCTGGGGGATTGGCTCTGTTCCCTGGACATACAAGATGCTTATATGCACATCGGGGTTTTCCCAACCCATCAGAAGTTTCTGGGGTTCCACTTCCAGGGAGGCATTATCAATTTCGGGTTCTACCGTTCGGCCTCTCCTCTGCTCCTCGAGTCTTTACCAAGTGCTTTAGCGGTGGTAGCTGTGGCTCTCAGACACAAAGGCCATTACGTCGTCCCTTATCTGGATGACTGGCTTTTGGCAGCTCCGTCAGAGGCACTTCTTTTGTGCACTCTCGGAGACACCTATACGCTATTCCGAGAGTTGGGGATCTCAAGAGGTTGCGGATGTTCTCGTTTCTGTGAGAAAGCCCTCTACTAGGTCCACTTATTGTACGAAGTGGAAGCGTTTTTGTCTTTGGGCTTCTTCCCATCACTTAGACCCACTTCTCTGTCCCAGTGTACTCAGTTTTGCAGTATCTCCTCTCTTTGGGTCAAGGCTTGAGCTATTCCTTCATCAAAGTACATATGTCGGCAGTGTCAACCTATCATATGCTAGTGGAGGGAAGAACTTTGGCCCGGCTGGACGTGTCCCGAACTTTTTTGAGGGGCTTTCTTCACATGAAACCTCCCATCAGCAATCCAGTACCTCCCTGGGATCTCCTTTTTGTGCTGGAGAAACGTACCTTCCCCCCTTCTGAACCTGCTGCAGATTGTGAGCTACGTTTCCTTTCCTGGAAGATATTCTTTTTTGTTGCTGTGACTTCTTCTCAGAGAGTTTGAGCTTCAGGCCCTGATGTGTAAGGAGCCTTATTTGATTTTTCACAGGGACCGGTTTGCCCTTAAAACGAATCCAAAGTTCCTTCCAAAAGTGGTTACAGAATTGACTCTGAATCAAGATGTTAGCCTTCCAGTTTATTATCCTGATCATACCAGTCGAGGGGAAGCATTCCTGCACACATTGGAAGTTCACAGGGTGCTTAGGTGTTATCTCATGCACACTGCTCCCCACCGCAAGTAGGATCAGCTTTTCTCGAGCTTTGCGCCACAGCACCTAGGTAAACCATTCTCGAAGCAGACCATTTCTAGTTGGTTGGTTCATTGTATTGTTTACTGCTACAGTAAGTACAACAAACCCCTTCCGGGGACTGTCAGAGGTCATTCTAGCAGGGGAGTGTCTACCTCCTGTGCCTCTTTGAGGAACGTCTCCATTGGAGTCATTTGCGCAGCGGCTACTTGGAGCTCAATGCACATTTTCATTAGGTACTACAGTCTGGCTGTTGCTTCCAGGTACAGGGCTAGGGTTCGGCCTAGCTATCCTTCAGGGACTTCTTTCCTACCGTGCCGTGTTTTGTCACTGATGCCTTTCAGCCACCTCCCAGGGTTGCGTATTTCCTTCTCGCGGGACTACTTGGGACTCGGTCCTAATGGTACTAGCCTGCTGCAGGAGCTCCCACTCGAAGTAAGATAGTACAGTTACATAAGAACTTACTGTAACTGTAGATCTTCAAGAGGAGCTCTTGCATCAGGCTATTACCATTAGGACTGCCCTGCTCCCCCCTGGTGAGATTCAGCATCTTTTTCGGTGTGCTTCCGCCTGGTCTGCCTGTTTGAGCTTGCTCATGGGTCTTTGGGTGAACTGAAGTGGAGCTTTGGACTGCTCTTTTTTGTACCATGACTGATGGGGCAGAGCCGAAGTCAGGGGGCGGACCCTGCTGGGTACTGCTAGCTAAGAGTTTTTTCCGGTGTGTCCTAGTGCCTGTGACGTCCTAAGGGTAAAAGCCTGCTGCAAAAGCTCCTCTTGAAGATCTACTGTTATGGTAAGTTTTCTTACGCAACGGTACTTTCTCCAATCTCTGTTCCGTTAGTAGGGGGTGTGTGCCCTTCCTCTCTCCTCCCGGAGAACTAGTGGGAGTCTGCCAGACAGTGTGGATAGAACTTCATATCCACAGTTCCAGAAACATAGGTTATTCACCTGTAACAGTAGATCTAGGAGTGAAATATGATGTTTATCCACATTTATTTATTTAGTTTTTGTTGACCGGGTAAGTGTACTAGACAAATCTTGCCTATTTTCAGGCATGACCCAGGGGAAGGGGATACAGATGAATGCCAACTGATCTTGAACCAGATTAAGCTGTTGGTGGTATTTTTAGTGAATGAGGGAAATTTGGCCAGGACACCGGGAAATTACCCTGCTCTTTTCGATAAGTGCCATGGGATCTTTAACATCCACCTGAACTACCACCAGTCCAGGCAGATGGGACCTCGGTTTAACGTCTCGTATGAAAGACGGCGCCTCAGAAGTGCAGCACCCCTCTCATGCTGCACTACAGTGTCAGTACTGGGATATTTACCCAAGTGCCAGATGTGGGACTGGTCAAGGAAGTGTGGACAGGGCCCCAGTAGATCACTGGGAGGCGGGCTGACCCACCCCACCTGGAGGATGTGAGCGGGAGCCCTTGGCTGCAGAGGTGTTGGCTCTGGTAGGTTGGGAATGACCTCTGAAACCACCTCTTTTGGTATTAAAAAAAAGAGGACTGGGAATGATATGATGGCTGTGAAGAATGGTACATGCCATGAACTGTGCGTAGACCGGAAGGGCATGTCTTGACATAGGTTGTCTCTGAGCGTCCACCAGACCAGGGCACCCCGCCACGAGGGAGCGACTGATTTTGCCATGAACCCACCCGACCTCCCCAGGCTCAGGCGCACAATTTTGCTTCCAGTGGGCTAAGATCTGGTGTCTAGGGATGGAGCTGAGGGTTTTACCACCACGATGGGTGGGAGGAGCTAGCTTTAAGATGTTCTGGCACAATTTAAAGGGGAAAGACATCTGACAGACTGTGTGAATGTACATCATATACCACTTCTAGAACTACTGTTACAGGTGAATAACCTGTGTTTACTGACCTGTAACTGTAGTTTTAGGAGTGATATATAATTCCCATCTACACTCTGGCAGTTCCACTGGAACAGTCTGATTTGCCGGATTTCTTTATGCTAAGCTCCTCCCATTACCCAGGCAGTATATCCCTTGACTCCGCCCTGTGACATCAGATCTTGCATGCTGGAGGTAGGGATCTATGTGCCACTCTTCAGGGGAGGCGGGGTGGGTTGTGTGGATGTGAACTATATACTATTACTAGAACTTCAGATCTTACTTTGAGTAAGAGCTCTTACAGCAGGCTACACCTCAAGGACTGTGCCGGCAGGCAGGACTCTTTGGAAAACTTTTAGCTAGCAGTACCCAGCAGGGGCCCGCCCCTTATATCGGTCCGCCTACTGACATTACCCTCTGTATAAAGGGGGCATTCCCCAGCTGCACCGCCGTTCTTTTTCCGCCGTCGACCAGTGCACTTCAGCATCTCTGACGCCTCATTGCATCTGTCGACTGCCATGTTTGTTCTTCAGTCAAATGTATCCATTTTTTTCTTCAAATCGTCGATTTAAATCAGTTTGTCGTCTGTCTTTTTCTACCAAGTGACTGAAATCTAAATGTGCGGGCGGCAGATTCCGGCGAAAGACTATCATTCACAGTGCCTCTTCTACCTGGAGCCTGACCACAACGTGGACGGCTGCCCGAACTGCAGAAAAATTTAATCTGTTGACCCGCACCCGTTGCCGTAAGACACTCCAGGGCTACATCATGGAGCAACAGCTTGCTGCCCTTCAGTGTTGATCGAAGGCCCACTCCTCAGCCCCTCGGTCACAGACACCCCACAAGGAGAAACACTGAGGAGGGAAGCACCACCACAAGGAGCACAGTAGGTCGGAGTCCTGCCCAAAATCTCCTCATACTACGGACAAACCTTCCCGTTCTCGCTTTGGGAAGGGAGCGGACTCTGCCCCCCCCCCCCAGTCAGGTCATGCATCCTCTGGCCTGCTGTTGATGAAGGCTACCGCCCTTAGCCTCTCTTCGGGGCAAGGACCTTTGGGTGCCTCCCTAAGCCTGAGGCCATTTCAGCAAAAATTGGGACCTGAGGCTGTGACTTCAGCCAATAAGGCTGCAGCGTCTTCTTGCTCCAGCTCGACGTCATTGGCTGATTACAGGCGCAGACGTAGGGAGCATTCCCACTCAAGGGAGTGCTCTCACCGAGACACGTCCGCTGTGAAAGCAAAGACCCTGACGTAGGTCTCAGACGGCCGGCCTTCCGACAGGTGGAAGGACCAGAGGCAGATGCCACAGGGTAAGGCGCCAAGTGACCAGATATCTGTGGTGGCTACTTCAGCACAGACGCCCCCGAGTCTACTGCCTCAGAACCTGACAGGGCTACCGTCTCTGACGGACCGTCAGCCTGATGATTGGGTGCCTGCCGACACAACAGGCCATACACCCTCTGTTTCGGTACAGGACAGCCAGGCGTTGGGACCAGCCAACGGGTGACCAGACGGTAAACCCTAATGCCCCCTGAGCCCCGACGAACGCCTGCAGGAGACTGAAGGAGGCTCCCGTGGAACCTACGGGTACAGCACCTCCACATGTGCCCATGGTTCCCCTAGCAGACGTAGGACAGCTGTTTACGTCTTGGTGGAACTCAGTTAAAGGGGGTTTGCTCAAGAAAGATGCCCTCCCACCACATCCTCAGCCTCCCACCCCAGTCCTGGAGAAGACACCCATTCCGGACTGTCAGCCATTGTCTCCGCTCTTACCCAGGAGCCCATCTCCTCCAGGTTCAGATCGGGAGCATCACAGGGGCAAAATGTCACCGCTCCTCATCCAGGTTGTCTTCCTCGGACGACAGGAGCTCAGGCACAAGCATTCAAGGTCAGCCTCTTCTTCTTCCTCCAGAGGCTGCCCTTACTCCTCTGATTCCTCTTCTGGGGGCTACTCTTCAGAGCCAGAAGATCCCCGCAATTCACCCAGATGGCCCGGCCTTCATGGATGTTATGCGCCACAACCAGTTCCTGAATCAGTGGGATACTGAGGAATTGGATCCAGAGAGGAAGAGGCTCCACAGCTTTTTGGGCATGAGTGACCCAGAACCTCTGTTCATTCCCCCATTGGTTTCCCCCTTCCAGGATTTAGCCAAATTAACTTGGGGAGCACCCTTTCTCTTTCTCATCTGTTCCCAAGAAGGCAGACGCTCTATAAACCCCCTAAGGATGAGCTTTTCCTGGGGGAAAATCCAAGGGCAGATTCCTTTGTCCTAACTGCAGCACATGGTAGGACCAAGCAAGCAAAGTATATGAGCTTACATCCTCCCTACGAGGAGTCTTAAGAAATTGGACCAGTTCGGGCAGAGAGAATACGCTTCTTCCACCTGTTCCATGCGGTCCCTAAATTTTGTAGCACTCATGATGCTCTACCAAAAATCTCTTTGGAAGAAAGCCCTGGAAGGCCCATCCTGTATGGAACTTTCAGATGTCCTTCAGTCCAGACTGGACATAGGAAAACACGTGCTGAGGGCATCCTACGATTCAGCGGACACAGACGCTCGAGCCACTGCCACCGGGATCTGTCTCCGTTGTCACTCCTGGCTGAGGGTATCCGGGTTTATATAGGACCTCCAGGATTCCATCTTGGATGCTCTTTTCCATGGGTCCGTCCTCTTCAGAGAGTAGGTACAAAAAATCATTACGGATGTACAAGACTCCGGGAAGGAGGTGCAGTCTGTCCACCACGTGTACCGGTCGGACCCTCAGTAGCCCAAGCGCAAGCCAGTTCGGCGCCCGTGGGCCAACAGACAGAGGCCAACAGCCCCAAGGTCCCTTCAAGCGCAAGGCTCCCTCACAACCGTCTGGGAACAGCGGGCCTAGGAATACCAAATCCTCCCAGTCCTCACTTCCCACCCCTGCCACCCATGCATGATGCCCTACCAGCCCCCCATCTCCTCCAGTGGAGGTGATGGGGGAGGTGGTAGGTTTTCGGTTCTCCCTCTACCTAGACGGCTGGACCAACATTACAACAGACGTTTGGATTTGGAACATCATAGAAAAGGGCTATACACTGGAGTTTGTTGAGCTTCCTCTAGGCAGTCCTACAGCCCTTCTCGATACTCCCCAACCCACAGAGCCCTCATCAAGGAAGAGATCCAGGCCATGCTCTTAAAAAATGAGTCATCGAGCCTGTTCCTCCATTCCAACAGGGAACCGGATATTACTCTCACTTCTTAGTCCCCAAGAAGACATAAGACCTAAGGCCTGTACTCGACTTAGGCCTGCTGATCCAGTTCATCGAATACAAGAGGTTCGGGATTGTGACCCTACCCAGTCTGACCCTCATGCTAAGTCACGAGGATTGGTTATGCTCCCTGGATATGCAAGACATATACCTTCACATACCAGTCTTCCAGCTCACCGGAAGTACCTATGTTTCTCCTTTCTGTCTGTCCTCGGCGCTGAGGATGCTGACCAAGTGTCTTGTGGTTGTGGATGCCGCTTTAAGGAGACAGGGTCATTTCCTCTATCCTTACCTGTACGATTGACTCCTAACTGCCCCCTTCAGGTCTCAGCTAAATCGCACCCTCAGATACATTCTGGATGTTCCAGCAGCTGGGGATGACCATTAATCTCTCAAAGTCTTGTCCTTGTCCCTGCCAACATCTGCAGTACATAGGGGCTATTCTGGACACACAGCAAGGAAGAGCTTTTCTCCCACCCGACAGAGCCACTCGGCTGAGAGACCGGGCCTACGAGATTGCTGCATCTAGTTGAGTCACGATAGACTGTTGCAGCTACTAGGGCATATGGTGGGAGCCATACCGATGGTACCACTGGCACGCTTGCATATGAGAGTTCCGCAATAAAACCTACGGGTTCAGTGGGACCAGAGGTCCGAAGACCTTGAACATCCCATAAGTGTATCAAGGGCTGTTCATCAGATGTTATCATGGTGGCTGACTTCTCCCAATTTGGAGGCGGGAGTTCCATTCCAGTCGGATTCACCAAGCCAAATCCTAACCATGGACGCATCGGGTCTAGGTTGGGTAGCTCATTTTAAGAATCACCGTACTCTGGGAACATGGTCAGACTTAGAAGTGTCCCCCGGACATGAACATTTTGGAGATATGGGGGCGATTCTGTGTGCCATGCAGGCATTCCAGACTCACCTATCCCAGGATCTCCTGCTTCTACAGACCAACAACATGTCGGTGGTCTTTCATATCGGTAAGCATGGGGGTGCACTCGAACCCTCTGTGCAGAGACGCCATGAGAGTGTGGTACTGAGCCCTGGAACACGGGCTCACACTGACAGCGGTTAATGTCTCAGACGTCCAAAATGTCCTGGCAGATGAGCTCACCCGCTCCCGGTCCAGGAAGCATGAGTGGGAGCTGCTTCAAGAAGTGGAGGCCGACCTCTTCGAAGGAGAACTGGACCTCTTTGCGTCCCCATGCATTGCAAAACTGCCCAATTTCTGCTTGCTGGATCCAGGGCCTGGTGTTTTCTGGTGAGATGCGTTGTCCCTTTGCTGGACAGGGAGGTTTCTCTACACGTTCCCTCCCTTTACCCTGTTACAGAGGGTGTTGCTCAAGCTACAGGTGAAGGGAACATCGATGATCCTAGTGGCTCCGCTTTGGCCACAACAATTATGGTTCCCTCTCTTGCAGTGGTTGGCTGTGGAACCACCTTTTCAACTTCTCTGTCGTCCAGCTTGCTATCCCAGGACCGGGACACATTAGTCCTCCCGGATCTTCAGTCCCTACACCTACATGCATGCCTCCTGCAGACTTAGCTGTCTCCAGGCATGGAGTTTCACAGAGGGTGGCCGAAGTCCTAGTAGAGGCAAGAAAGCTGTCTACAAGAGCTACATATACCATGAAGTGGAAACGCTTCTGCATATGGACAGCCGCATGTTCCCTTGACCCTTTAACGTGCGTGGTGAAATCAGTGTTGAAATATCTCCTATCGCTTTGGGACGCAAGGCTGCGACATGCTTCAAACAACATGAAGTCTTGCTATATTATGACGCATGCAGTGAGTCCCAACCTTTGAACTGCTCCGGAGGTGAAAGAGTTAACTTTCCATGCCAGGCATGGAACGCTGAGCTCGAGCTCGGTTCAAAACACTGTCTGTTGTTCTTCAAACTCAAACTGTCAGATTCTTTACTCCGCCTCACTGAACAGTCGCCGGAATTTTCTCCTTCTGCTAGGTTCATTTTGTCAGTAAGTATTATTTTCGTTTTTGACGAATTTAAACGCCAGCAGTGCAGTTCAAGCTCTGTCTGTGGTATTGTAAGTACTAGATAGCTTTTACATTTAATTCTTCTGTGTGGAACTTGTAAACAGTTATCGGTTCGGTTTGAACCGATCAAGTTGTTTAGAAATATATTAATCTGTCTTTTAGAGTGTGGTTACTGGTTCTTATCAGTTCTAAAAAAAAAAACGGATTTTATTACGGTTTTTTTCCACGACCCGTAACATGGTTGGGAACCGATAAGAGGGTCTTGCTTGGCGGATTGCCATAAACGGGCAAGTTTGGTTAGGACTGGCACTATGTCTGAGAAACCCAAAAGAAAACCGGCCCACTGGGTTTCAACACTGCAGTGTCTGTGGGGAAGCCTTTGCCAAGGCTGACCCCCCACACCACCTCTGTTTATTGTCTGGGGTTTGACCACCTCAATGCAGACTGCCAGATTTGCAGAAATGTTCCTGCAGCTACCCTGGATAAGAGAGTTGGTAGGCTCAGGAAAGGAGGCCAAGAAGTCCGCTGACCCGAATGGCCAGCCCGGTTCGGTTTCAACCGAACCGGAGGGAGTGCCCTCTGACCAGGGCGAGACTTCCTCGGGCACAAGGAGAGCCGACTCGGAGGAGTCGGTTCCAGAAAAAGAGCAAGGAAATCAGCTGGTGTGGAGCCAAAACTTTCCTCTCCAACCGCTGAAGAAATAGCCAAAGTGATTAAAATTGTCCAGTCGTTTTTCCCGGTTCCTACTGAACCGGCACCATCAGGTAAGCATACGGTTCGGCCGGTTCCACCAGTTCAAGAGTATGAGTTAGAGGAATTTTATGAACCGGAGGAGGGGGAAGAGGAGTATGAGGAGAGTGAATGTGGATTTGAAAGTCTGGATGTGCCCATTGAACCGGACATCTCCCCAGACAGACCTTCAGGAGTGTCTCCTCCTAGGCTTTCTGAGTCCCCTTCTCATTTTATTTTTTATAAAAAAGTGGCTGAAACCTTACAGATCCCTATGGAGGAAGCTGTGGATGATCAAGAGGAACCTGACTATGTGGAAATGATGGATATCCCAGAGTCCAGGAGACTGTCTATTCCTTTGTGTAAATCTTTTGGGAAATAGACAGTAAAAATTCTAAAAACTCCTCACACTATACCTCCTGTTGATAAGAGAATGGACACGAGGTACACATTGTCAGGCTCTGATACGGAGTTCCTTACACAACAATGTAGCCATGTTGGGGTAGTGCAGGCTGCAGCCTGTGACAAGGCAAATATTCCCTTGGCCTCACACCCCCCTGACAAGGACTCCAGGAGGATTGATGCCATGGCAAAGAAACAGTACATGGCATCACCCTTGGGACTCAGACAGGCAAATTATATGGCTTATGTTGCTAGATACCAGAAATCCAGATGGGATACTGTTATGGCTCTAGCAAAACAGGTCCCTGGCCAGCTTGCCAAGGAGTTGGAGCAGGTGGCTGCTGATGGTATTGAGGCATCTAAGGTGCAATTCCATGCTGCAGTGGACTCTAATGATGTGTCATCAAGAGTCATGGCTACATCTGTGGCACTTCGCAGAATGAGTTGTCTCAGATGTTATAGCCTGTCAGGATACCCAGACTAAGGCCATGGATTTTCCTGTTGTGGGTAATTCTCTGTTTGGGGAGCAGACAGAGAATTACATGAAGAAAATGGATGAGTATAGGACCACCTATAGGAGTGCACAGGCCAAGGAAAGGCAGGCCACTCCTCAAAGGCAGCCTTCCCGGGGCAGGGGCAGGCCTTTTCATAGGCCTTTTTACCCAGCCCAGGCCTCCTCTTCAGCTTACGCCCAGAGGGGGTTCTTTAGAGGGAGAGGCAGACGGGGTACAAGCAGACCTGCTTCCACCCCTCAGCCTAAAGCCGCTGCCGAGCAGGCACCCTGATGGGGTGGCCAGGGCAGATTCTCCACTACCTGTAGGGGGCAGGCTGGCTTACTTTGTCCAGGACTGGAAGTCTCTCACATCAGACAAGTGGGTCCTGGAAGTAGTAAGCCAGGGACTGGTTCTCGGCTTCAAAACATTTCCAAAGATGAGAACCAGATCCTTTCCACCTGCAAATCCATCAGAGGCACTTGCCCTAGAGGCTGAAGTCTCTACCCTCCTGGCTCTCAGAGCCGTGGAAAGGGTTCCACCCCTTCACCAGGGCAAAGGATTGTACTCCAGGTACTTCCTTACCCCAAAAAAAGACAGGAGAATGGCGGCCCATCCTGGATCTCAGATACTTAAACAAGCACCTTTTAAAACCAAAATTCAAAATGGTTACTCTGGGAATTATTCTGCCCTCTCTAAGGCCAGGGGACTGGCTAGCGTCCCTGGACCTCAAGGATGCCTACTTTCATATTCTCATCAGAAGCCCATCGAAGTACCTCAGGTTGAAGCTGCCCTCAGGCCATTACCAGTTCAGAGCAATGCCCTTGGCCTCACCTCTGCTCCAAGGGTATTCACAAAATGCCTGGCAGTAGCAGTTGCCCACCTAAGAAGGCAAAAATTGCCATCTTCCTTACCTGGACGACTGGCTCATAGTAGGCCAGTCTCCAGACCAAGTCAAGTTACATCTTCAGATAACTCAGCAACTGCTTACCCTCTAGGTTTCCTTTGAATCTTCCAAAGTCAGTTCTAGAGCCTGTCCAGCTCCTCACCTTCATAGGCGCAGAACTTGAACACAGAGGAAGCCAGAGCCTTCTCTCGCCTTTGGACAGGGCAAGGACCCTGTCTCTCTGGCCTCCTTATTTACCCTGCAGGTCTCTCACCAGCAAGGCATTTTTACAGCTCCTAGGGCACATGGCTGCTTCTACAGCAGTAGTGCAAGGAGCCAGATTTCAGATGAGGGACATCCAGTTCCATTTGAGAGCCTTTTGGTCTCAAAGAAAGGACCCTCTAACCAAATTGATCCCAGTGACTCGAGCCCTGATCCAAGCCCTACAGTGGTGGCAGGATCAGAGCAATCTAAGACAGGGGGTTCACTTTGTCACTCAGTCTCACTCTTTAATCCTTACTACAGATGCATCCCTCTTGGGGTTGGGAGCTCACATGGGCGACCTCACTACCCAGGGACTGTGGTCCCCTCAGGAATCCCTGCTCCACATCAACCTGTTGGAGCTCAGAGCAGTTTTTCTAGCACTTCAAGCTTTTTCCAAATCTGTTCAGAACAAAGTTGTACAGGTCAGAACAGACAACCACACTACAATGTGGTACATCAACAAGCAAGGAGGCACCTGGTCTACGGCCCTGTGCACCAAAGCAATGAAGTTGTGGTCTCTGGCGTATTCCCTGAACACCTCCCTTACGGCAGTTCACCTCCCAGGCAAGGACAATGTCCTGGCAGATGCTGTCAGCAGGATTTCCCAGGGCCATCACGAATGGTCACTGGATCCCCTGGTCTTGTAGGTAATATTTGCCAGGTGGGGCACCCCGCAGATAGATCTTTTTGCAGCCCCAGACAATCACCAACTTCCCCTTTTTTGCTGCAGGCCCCCAGTGTTGGGCTCAGTCCCTCTGGATGCCTTAGTTCTCAATTGGGAAGGGAAGTTTCTCATGCCCCCGCTCAAAGTGTTAGTCAAAATCAGATCTCAATCCTGCAAAGTGATTCTGATTGCTCCAGATTGGGCCAGACAACCCTGGTATCCACTCCTACTGTCCTTAGCAATCCATCTTCCCCTGTGTCTTCCCAGGAATCACAATCTGTTAACCTATGCTCAGGGAAGGGTTTGGTACCCGAACCTCAAATCTCTCAATCTCAAGGCCTGGCTCTTGAAGAGTTAGAATTTGCTGATCTACACCTCTCCCAAGGTGTATTGGATATATTGAAGGCTTCTAGAAGCCTTCCACCAGGCTACTTACAACTCAAATGGAAGAGGTTTTCCATATGGTGCTCTGGGAAGCATATTTCCCAGAATCTGCTGATTTACCCACAGTCCTGGATTATATGGTCCATTTGAACACTTTGGGCTCAGACCAGCTACCCTAAAGGTGTATTTGGCAGCTGTGTCTGCTTTCATTTCAGCAGGTAAACCCTCTTCTTTTTCAGCTCATCCTGTATTCGCTAAGTTTTTTAAGGGATTGCTTCACACCAACCCTCCATTCAGGGACCCTGCCTCTGCCTGGGATCTTAATGTTTGCATTGCTCAGCTTATGCAACCTCCCTTTGAGCCCTTGTCTTCAGCAGACCTCAAGTATTTGACTTGGAAGACTGTGTTTCTGGTAGCCATCACTTCTGCCAGACGCATAAGTGAATTACAAGCTTTGTTAGTGGAGCCTGATTTTATCTCCTTTCATAGAGACAAGGTGGTTCTCAGGACTAACAGGAGGTTCTTGCCTAAGGTGGTTTCAGATTTCCACCTTAATCAATCTATTTCTCTTCCAGTGTACTTCACTGACCATTCCTCCTCTGGCGAGAGGAGGCTGCACAGCTTAGATGTGAAGAGAGCCCATAGTTACTACATTGAGCGTACCAAGGGTCACAGGTTTGACTCCCTCCAACTGTTCACTTATGGTGAGGTTGGTAAAGGGAAACCTGCCACTAAAAGATCCATTGCCAGGTGGATTGTCTCTTGTATCCAATTCTGTTATGAAAAGCTGGGTAAGGTTCCTCCCTCAGGCCTGAGGGCTCACTCTACCAGAGGTACAGCAGCCAGGGACATCCCCATTCTAGAGATTTGTCAAGCAGCTACCTGAAAAACAGTTCACACTTTTACCAAGCATTACTCTCTGGACACCCAGGCTAGGAGTGATGCTTGGTTTGTCACAGCTGTGCTTCAGAGCCTATTTCCTAAGTAGGTTCTTTCCCTCCTCCATGGAGGTACTGCTGTGTAGTTCGTATCTGTCATAATATAGCAAGACTTCATGTTGTTTGAAGAAAATTTACTCACCTTAGTAATGTTTCTTCTAATGGAGTCTTGCTATATTATGACCTCCCCCCCTGCCTGCCCCTCTCAGAACCTCTGTTTTTGGGATGTGGGTGGGCAGTGCAGTGTTGGCACTTAGTAGATGCCCACCTTGTTTTTCACCCTTCTCTTTTCTGGGGTGACTGGGTGTTGTGTTTTTCATTTTTTGGGTCTCCTGACTTGAGTCTTTGTTTTGGGACCAAAAAATGTGTTGTTATATTTAGTAGCCAGTTGGCTAGTATAGGTTTCCAGCTTCCACACAGGACCTTAGTGAGTTTAGCTCGTAAAGATCTGACAGTTTGAGTTTGAAGAACAGACAGAGTTTTCAACTGAGCTCAAGCTCAGTGTTCCATGCCTGGCATGGAAAGTTAACTCTTTCACCTCCGGAGCAGTTTGAAGGTTGGGATTCACTGCATATGTCATAATATAGCAAGACTCCATTAGAAGAAACAACATTACTAAGGTGAGTAATTTTTTCTTCCATTAAGGTGCATCTCTGCGCTATTTCAGCCTATCATGTGCCAGTGGAGGGTAGGAACATCCCCCATTTGGACCTGCCCCGCACATTCCTACGGGGCATGCTTCATATAAAGCCCCCAATCAGGGATCCTGTCCCCCTCAATGGGACCTTTTATTGGTTCTAGAGAAATAGACCTTTCCTCCCTTCGACCAGCTGTGGACTGTGACCTCCGCTTTCTCTCTTGGAAAGCGTTATTTTTAGTTGTCATCACTTCAGCTCAAAGGATTTCAGAGCTGCAAGCATTGATGTGTGTAAAGAACCTTACTTAATTTTTCACAGAGACAGGGTCTCTCTCTCTCTCTCTCTGAACTAATCCTAATTTCCTCTCAAAGGTAGTGTATGAGCTGTCACTGAATCAAGATGTATGCCTTCCAGTTTACTAACCTGAGTATTCAAATCGGGGGGAGGCCCTTCTTTACACCCCAGACATTCATAGGATCCTTTGTTTCTGTCTGAACTGTACTGAATCGATCCGAAAATCGGATCAGTTGTTGTCTATTGCTCACATGACTCTGGGGAAACCTGTGGCAAAACAGACCATGTCTAACTGATTGAAGAATTTTGTTACATTCATTTATGACAAGTATGAAAAGCCCTTGCTGTGACCGGTCAAGGCACATTCCACAAGGGGGATGGCTACATCTTTTGCAGCTTTGAAAAACGTTTAGACGGCAGACATCTGTGCTGCCACAACATGGAATTCTGTACACACCTTTGTTAAGCACTACACTCTGGACATCGTTTCCAGAAAAAGAGCAGGGTTTGGCTTAGCTGTGCCTCAAGGCCTAATTTCCTAAGCTTTTAATAGGGGATTACCTTCCACCCTGTAATTTCCTTTTGGGACACTGCTTGGGATTCTGTTCTTAAGGTGTAGCCTGCTGCAGGAGCTCTTACTTGAAGTAAGATAGTACAGTTACTTAAGAACTTATCGGAACAGTAGATCTTTGAGTAGAGCCCCTGCAGCAAGTGTCATTTCCCCTCCCTCCATCCCCTACTATATTTCTGCTATTATATTTCTCCTGGGAATTTTTGGCTCCTGCCTCAGAGTTCTCCTGCCGAATAACGTCTGGGTCTTCGGCAGGTGAACTGAGGTGGGGCTGGGGACCGCCCCCTTTATACCGAGGGTGACGTCGGTAGGCGGACCGACATGAGGGGCGGGCCCCAGCTGGGTACTGCTGGCTAGAAGTTTTATGTGGAATCCTAGTGCTTGGCAGCATAGTCCTTAAAGTGAATTTCCGATGTAATGCTATAAGGTATTGGGCTTCATAGCCCAATACCTTATAGCAGCGCAAGCTAAGTGGTATGAATTTTTAAATTTAAAGCGTAGTATTTTTATTAAGGGATCGTAATTGATGCCGAAGCCTTGGCCAGCTGATCCCTTCAAACAACATGAAGTCTTGCTGTATTCTGACATATGCAGTTAGGTCCTGCCTTTCAACTGCCCCGGAGAACAAAGAATTAAACTTTCCATGGCCAGCATGGAATGTTCACCACAAGCTCGGTTGAAGCCCCTGTCTGCTGTTGTTTAAACTCCAACTGTCAGATTCTTTACTCCGCCTCACTGAACAGTCGCTCCGGAGATTTCTCCTTTGCTCGGTTCAAAAAAGTTGGTTGAAGTGTCGTTTTTTCGCTCGGTTTCTACCGAATTGCTGTTACCGCTCAGTTGGTTCGAGTCTCTGTCTGTGGTACCGTGAGTACTAGATAGGTTTTCTGTATAGTTTCTGTGTGGAACTTGTAAATTGTGGGAACCGATCAGTTTCAGGTAAAAAAAAAAGTTTGTGATTTATTTAGAATGTGGTAACCGGTCCGTATCGGTTCTAAAAAAAAAAACCGATTTTATTACGTCTTTTTCCAAGACCCGTGACACGGTCAGGAACCGATAGGGGAGTCTTGCCTGGTGGATTGCTAAAAAAGGGTAAGTTTTGGTTAGGATTGGCCATGTCTGAGAAACCCAAGAAAAAACGGGCCCACTGGGTTTCAACACTGCAGTGTGTGTGGGGAAGTCTTTGCCAAGGCTGATCCCCACACCACCTGTGTTTATTGTCTGGGGTTTGACCACCTCGATTCAGACTGCCAAATTTGTAAGAATTTTCCCAAAGCTACCCTGGAAAAGAGATTAGGTAGACTGAGGGAAAGGGAGGCCGAGAAGTCCGCTGACCCGGATGGCCAGCCCGATTCGGTTCTGACCGAACCAGAAGGAGTGACTTCTGACCAGGGCGATACTTCGGGCAAAAGGAGAGCAAATTCTGAGGAGTCTGTTCCGGTTAAAAGGAAAAGAAAAATAAATCTTCCGGTTTCGGACCCAGAAATTCATACTCCGACCGCCGATGAGATGGCCAAGGCGATAAGGATAGTGCATCGCTTACTTCGGTTCCGACCGAACTGGCACCATCTGGCAGGGGTTCGGTTCGGTTGGTTCCCCCAGTTCCGGATTACGCTTTGGAAGAATTTTATGAACCAGAGGAGGAGGAAGGAGAGTATGAGGATGATGAAGGTGATTATGAAAGTCTGGATGTGCCTATTGACCCAGACATCTCCCTTCAGGTGTTTCTCCTCCTAGGCTTTCTGAGTTCCCTTCTCACTATATGTTTTACAAAAAAGTGGCTGAGACCCTCCAGCTTCCTGTGGAGGAAGCAGTAGAGGATCAGGAGGAGCCTGATTTTGTTGAAATGATGGACATCCTAGAGTCCAGGAGACTGTCTATTCCCCTCCACAAATCCTTTGGGAAACAGACACATAAAATTCTTAAGTCTCCTAATTCCATACCTCCTGTGGACGGACGAATTGACAAGAGGTATACTCTTTCAGGCTCAGACACGGAGTTCCTTTTCCAGCAATGTAGCCATGTTGGAGTAGTGCAGGCTGCTGCCTGTGATAAGGCAAATATCCCCTTGGCATCACACCCCCCAGACAAGGGCTCCAGGAAGATTGATGCCATGGCAAAGAAACAGTACATGGCAGCATCTTTGGGACTCAAGCAGGCTAACTATATGGCCTACACAGCTAGATACCAGAAGTCCAGGTGGGACACTGTGCTGGCTGTGGCTAAACAGGCCCCCGACCAGCTTGCCAAGGAGCTGAAGCAGGTGGCTACAGATGGGATTGAGGCATCAAAAGTACAGTTTCATGCTGCTGTGGACTCCAGTGACGTTTCATTAAGAGTCATGGCTACATCTGTGGGTCTTCGGAGGATGGCTTGGCTCAGATGTACTAGCCTCTCACAGGATACCCAGGCTAAGGCCATGGATTTCCCTGTTATTGGTAAGTCTCTGTTTGGGGAGCAGAGAGAGAACTACATGAAGAAGATGGATGAGTACAGGACCACTTACAGGAGTGCTCAGGCCAAAGAAAGGCAAGCAACTCCTCAAAGGCAGCAGTCCAGGGGCAGTCCTTTCCAAAGGCCTTTTTACCAAGCTCAGGCCTCCTCTTCTTACTCTGAGGGGGTTCTTCAGAGGGAGAGGCAGACGGGGGATGAGCAGGCTGCATCCACCCCTCACCCTAAAGCCCCTGCCAAACAGACACCCTGAGGGGTCTGCCTGGGCCGATTCTCCCATACCGGTAGGGGGCAGGCTGGCTTACTTTGTCCAGGACTGGAAGTCTCTAACAACAGACAAATGGGTCCTGGAAGTAGTAAGCCAGGGGCTGGTTCTCAGCTTCAGATAATTTCCCAAGATGAGAACCAGATCCTTTCCACCTATGAATCTATCAGAGACCCTTGCCTTAGAGGCAGAGGTTTCTTCCTTCCTAGCTCTGAGCTATAGAGAGGGTTCCTACCCTACACAAAGGCAAAGGATTGTACTCCAGGTACTTCCTAACCCCCAAAAAGACAGGAGAATGGCGGCTCATCCTGGACCTAAGATATCTGAAAAAACACCTTTTAAAGCCAAAGTTCAAAATGGTGACACTGGGAATAATCCTTCCCTCTCTAAGGCCAGAGGACTGGCTAGCCTCCCTGGACCTCAAAGATGCCTATTTTCACATTCCCATCAGGTGCTCCCACAGAAAGTACCTCCGGTTTGAGTTGCCCTCAGGCCACTATCAATTCAGAGCAATGCCCTTTGGGCTAACGTCAGCTCCAAGGGTTTTCACAAAGTGCCTGGCAGTAGTGGTTGCTTTCCTAAGGAGAAAAAAGATCTCCATCTTCCCATACTTGGACAATTGGCTCGTAGTAGGTCAGTAGACCAAGTCAAGTCACCTTTGCAAGTGACCCAGCAAGTGCTCACTTCCTTAGGATTCCTTCTCAACCTTCCAAAGTCAGTTCTCAAACCAGTACAGCTCCTAACCTTCATAGGAGCAGAGCTGGATACAGTAAAGGCAAGAGCCTTCCTTCCCCTGGAAAGGGCAAGGACCCTCGTGGAACTGGCCTCTTCATTCACCTTTCAGGTGTCTCGACCAGCAAGGCATTTCCTTCAGCTCCTGGGCCACATGGTAGCTTCCACAGCAGTGGTCCAAGGAGCAAGATTCCAGATGAGGGACATTCAGTTCCACTTAAGAGCCTTCTGGTCCCAAAGAAAGGATTCCCTTACCAAACTAGTCCCAGTGACTCGGACCCTGATCCAGGCCTTGCAGTGGTGGCAGGATCAGGACAATTTGAGACAAGGGCTTCCTTTTGTCACTCAGTCTCATTCAGTGATACTCACCACAGATGCTTCCCTGCCGGGCTGGGGAGCCCATCTGGGGGAACTTACCACCCAAGGACTGTGGTCACATCAAGAATCTCTGCTTCACATCAGTCTGTTGGAACTCAGAGCAGTGTTTCTGGCACTGCAAACGTTTTCCATATCTGTGCAGAACAAGGTGGTCCAGGTCAGAACAGACACCACCACCACCATGTGGTACATCAACAAGCAGGGGAGGCACTCTGGCTACGGCCTTGTGCACAGAAGCAATGAAGTTGTGGTCCCTGGCCTATTCCCTGCAAACCTCTCTGATAGCAGTTCACCACCCAGGGAAGTACAATGTCCTAGCAGATGCTCTGAGCAGAATATCCTAGGGCCATCACGAATGGACCCTAGATCCTCTAGTTTTGAAAGTGATTTTCTCGAGATGGGGCACTCCAGAGATGGATCTTTTTGCAGCCCCAGACAATCACCAACTTCCTGTCTTTTGTTGCAGACCCCCAGTCCTGGGCTCAGTCCTCCTGGATGCTCTGATTCTGAATTGGGAAGGGAAATTTCTGTATGCTTTTCCCCCCTTCCCTCTCCTGTTCAAAGTGTTAGTCAAGATAAGTTCACAACCATGCAAAGTGATTCTGATTGCTCCAGACTGGGCCAGAGAGCCCTGGTGTCCCCTGTTGGTGTCCCTAGCAGTCCACCTTCCCCTGTCACTTCCCAGGAATTGCAACCTGTTGACATCCTCTCGGGAGGATTTGGTACCCGAATCTTCGGTCTCTCAATCTCAAGGCCTGGCTCTTGAAGAGTTAGAGTTTGCAGATCTGCATCTTTCCCAGGGGGTTCAGGATATCCTTAAGGCTTCTCGAAAGCCTTCCACCAGAAAGACTTACAACTCCAAATGGAAACGATTCAGCATTTGGTGTTCTTAGAAAGCTATTTCTCCAGATTCTGCTGAGTTGCCTACGGTTCTGGACTATATGGTCCATCTTAATGGACTAGGCCTCGGGGCCAGCTACCCTTAAAGTACATTTGGCAGCTGTTTCTGCTTTCCTGTCAGGAGGCAAGCCTTCCCCTCTTAAGTTTTTCAAGAGATTGCTTCATACCAATTCCCCCTTTAGGGATCCTGCTCCTGCTTGGGACCTTAATGTTTGCTTTGCTCAGCTTATGCAACCCCCCTTTGAGCTTTTGTCCTCTGCAGAGCTTAAGTGCTTGACTTGGAAAACTGTGTTTTTGGTGGCCATTATTTCTGCCAGGCGTATCAGTGAATTGCAAGCCCTGTCAGTGGAACCTGATTTCATCTCTTTCCATAGAGATAAAGTGGTCCTAAGAACTAACAAAGTTTTTGCCTACTGTGATTTCAGATTTCCACATCAACCAGTCTGTGTTTCTCCCTGTGTTCTTCACTGACCATTCCTCCTCTGGAGAGAGGAGGCTACACAGCTTGGATGTTAAAAGGGCCCTCAGCTACTACATAGAGCGCACCAAGGGTTACAAGTTTGAATCCCTCCAGTTGTTCCTCACGTATGGAGAGGATGGTAAGGGCAAACCTGCCACTAAGAGATCTGTTGCCAGGTGGATTGTTTCTTGTATACAATTCTGCTATGAAAAACTGGGTAGAACTCCACCCTCAGGCCTGAGGGCTCATTCCACTAGAGGTACAGCTGCTTCCCTGGCTGCTGCCAGGGATATTCCTATCTTAGAAATTTGTCATGCAGCCACCTGGAAAACAGTCCATACATTCACCAAGCATTATTCTCTGGATATCCAGGCTAGGAGTGGTGCTCGGTGTGGAAAAGCAGTACTTCAGAGCCTGTTTCCAATGTAGGTTCTATCCCTCCTCCATGGAGGTACTGCTTGGTAGTCTGTATATGTCAGAATACAACAAGACTTCATGTTGTTTGAAGAAAAAATGACTCACCTTAGTAATGTTTTTTTCTAATGGAGTCTTGCTGTATTCTGACCTCCCCCCGCCTCCCCTCTCGGAACCTAATTTTTGGGCTGTGGGTGGGCAGGAGCAGTGTTGGCACCGTAGGGGTGTCCTTTTTTCAGCCTCTTAATTTGGGTGAGTGATTGTGTTTTGTTTTTGGGTTTCCTGACTTGAGTCTTCTTTTTGAAACCAAAAAACCCTTTGATATAGTTGTAGTTGCCAGTTGGCTAGTTTTGAGTTTTACAGTTTCCACACAGAACTTCTAGTGAGTATTGCTCATAAGGATCTGACGGTTGGAGTTTAAACAACAGCAGACAGGGGCTTCAGCCGAGCTCGTGGTGAACATTCCATGCTGGCCATGGAAAGTTTAACTCTTTGTTCTCCGGGGCAGTTGAAAGGCAGGACTTAACTGCATATGTCAGAATACAGCAAGACTCCATTAGAAGAAACAACATTACTGAGGTGAGTAATTTTTTCTTCCAGCTTACTGGTGGCCCCGCTCCACCTTACCTTCGCCCCCGAGCTCTCTGAAATTGAGACGTGTGGCCAGGGAGAGCGTGGGGGCGAGCCTCATACAAGTCTATTGCGGCTATTTTAAAAGTCGGATTTTAGACATTTTAAACAGTCTTAGAGAAAAATTAAAGCAGTCGCTTAACTAAGAGATTCCCTCTTAGTTAAGCGACTGCTTTAATTTTTCTCTAAGAATGTTTAAAATTTCTAAAATCTGACTTTAAAAATAGCCCCCATAGACTTGTATAAGTTTTGCCCCAACGCTTTCCCTGGCCACGTCACAATTTCTGAGAGTGGGGGCACCAGGAAGCTGGAAGGGATCGGCTGTCCGAGGCTTCGATGCCAGTTATCATCCCTTCCCCTAATAAAATTACTGCACTATAAATTGAAATATTTGTACTGGTGAACTCCTAACGATATAATGTATTGGGCCGTGAAGCCCAATACCTTATATCTGAAACTTCCTTTAAGGTATAGCCTGCTGCAGGATCTCTTCTCGAAGATCTAATGTTACGGTAAGTTCTTGCGTAACTGTACTTTTCAGGTGAGTAACCTATTTTTCTAGGGGCGTGCATATACCTCACTATCCACACTCTGACTGACTTCTAGCATTTCTCAGGGAGGAGAGGGCAAGGGGGCACACCCCTATTTGGTGAACAGAAATTGGAGAACCAGAGCCCTAGAATCAGCATCCTGGCGAGACTCAAGGTTGATATGGTAATGGGTAATGATGGTGTGTGCTGACATCCTGGTAGCAGCCCTGCAGACTTCCTGTATAGGGATGTCCTTGGAAGCATCCACCGAGGCAGTGGTATTTCTGGTGTAATGAGCTGAAAGCAGTACAGGAGGCTTCCTACCAGCCAATCTATAGCAAAGGTTGATGCAGTATGTAATCCAGCTAGCAATCATCCGTTTTGCTGCCAGTCTGTCAGTCACGGCTTCAACGTAAGTGTCAAACAGCTGGTGAGACTCTCCCAGAATTCCAACCAAGTGCTCCACATAAGAGAGCGCTTTCCGCAGGTCCAGAGTATGGAACCTGTGACTGGTCTTTGAAGATTGATCGATAAAGTATACTGGTAAGTTAATCTCCTGGTTAAGATGAAACTGTGATAACAACCTTTAAGAGGAATTTCACGTTGGGGCGAAGAATGACTTTGTCCTTGTGGAAGACCAGATAGGGAGACTCCATCGATAGCACCTGGAGCCCTCCAGTCCTTCTGGCTGACATAGTGACCACCAGGAATGCAGTGTTCCACAACTTGTATGACATCTCACACCTGTACATTGGCTTGAAAGGCTTGCCCATGAGCACAGCCAACACCAGCAGTCTTTCCCACAGTGGAGGTGGTTCACACACTGGAGTGGACAAGTTGTCCAGACCCTTAAAAAACTGCCTGACCATCATCTCCTGAGCCACTTTTGGCTTACAGTCCTGTGTCTGATAAACAGAAATTGCTGACTAGTGCACCTTAAGGGTCATCGCCTGCAGCTCCATTTTAGAGAGGGACCAGAGGTAGTCCAGGATGCTAGCCACAGGGCAGGCAAAGGAGATCAAGCTCCTTGCCCTGACACTAAATGGAAAATCTTTCATTTAAAGTCACAGCACCTGCAAATCGACTCTACTTGGGAGACCGGCACAATGTGAAGCACATTATCTGTGAGACCCAAAACCTGGAACTCTAGCTGCTCAGGAACCATGCATTGAGGTGCAAAGACTGCTGGTCCGGGTACAGGACCATACCTGATGTCTGGTCAGAAGAGCTGATGTTCATACCTGCAGTATGAATCGCCGCGAGATCTGCACCAAGCCTGCGCACGTTTGTCCTGCTGCGTAGAGCCTCCTGATATGAGGGAAGGGAATGAGTTCCACCCTGCCTGTTTAGGTAGAATTTGGTCGTGGTGTCTGTCTGGACCTGCCCAACCTGACCCCTGACAAGAGTGAATTCTGTCAGTGCATGTCACACTGCAGAGAACTCCAGCAGGTTTATGTGATGACAGGGCTCCTGGGATTACCCGAACCCGTGGGCTCTCTGGTCTCCCAGGTGCACTCCCCAACCCACCAGAGGCATGTCCGTTGTGAGTGTGATGGTCGGTTCTCTGCAGACACACTGAATTCCTTCCTCGAGGTGTTCTGGGATCAGCCAGCACTGGATGAAATAGCCACATCTGTTTGGTCCCTGTGACTGTCTGATCCAAGTGTCCAAGGTTCTGGGGCCACTGACGTCCCAACTCCCATTGGATGTGGCGCATCTACTGGTGCATGATGCAGAGCACCCCAGTAGCCTCAGGACATCCCGGGCAGGGCATGCGAGCCCAGCCTGAAATGATAGGGCAGAGGAGGTAAGATCCAGTGCCCGGTCCTCAGGGAGGCAGGCCATGGCTCGCAGGGAGTCTAGTTCTTCCCGGATAAACTTGATTTGCCTGAGTGTGTACCAGTTTGGACTTGTCCGGTTGACCAACAGGTCCAAGTCTCAGCAGGTCTGGAGAGCCAGATCTCTGGACCTCTCTACGGCCTCTTTGGATGAATGGGTTAAGAGTCAGTCATCCAGGTAGATATGCACCCTGACACCTAGGTACCACAGGTATGCTGGCACCACTGCCCTGCATTTGGTGAAGACCTTGGGCAGTGAAGAGAGGCCAAAGGGCATGACCTGGAACTGGTACAGGACCCCTTCAGCTTGGAACTGGAGGTACTAGCAATGGTACGGACAGACTTGGATGTGGAAGAAAGCACCCTGGAAGTCTAGGGAGCAAAACCACATATTTTTCTCCAGCGACTGAATGATCCGATTCAGAATAACCATCCGGAACGTTTGTTTTTTCATATACTGGTTCAGATTGTGCACATCTTATATGGGGCTATAGGCTTTCATCTGTTTTGGGACCTAGAAGTACTTGTCCACGTAATTCTTACTGGCCAGGGTGTCTGTGATATCGGCTGTCGCTCCTTTTGCAAGGCGCTCAGCAGTGCTCCCAGTAACACCCTGGACTCCCGAGGCATGTGGAGGTGGTAATGCAGGAAAGCCTTGAAGTCAGGCAAGCCTCTGCCCCTTTTAGCACCCACTTGTCCATTGTAATGGCACACCAGCGTGGCAAGAAGTGATGTAGCCGACCTCCTACGGGGAGTGCAGATGGGGACAGGATGGGTGGGGGGATGATGACCCCCAACCTGTCACTGAGCAATTTCTGTGTGGGGTACTGGTGGCTGCAGCCAGAGGTGCACCACCACCCCTGCAGCCCCGCCCCTTTTAGGACCCTGGCCCCTGAACATGGGTGTTGGGCACCAGGTCTGGTACTGCCTGTGCTGGGGCTTCTGCTGAGGAGGCTGTGGGTGAAAGGACAGGTACAGGAAAACCTGTTTCTTAGGTTTCTTTTTTGTGTCCTCCTGGGATGGTGCCACAGATTCCAGTGTGGCATTGGACTTCGCCATACGGGTGAGATGTTCTTCCACCCCAGGGCCAAATAGGTTGGTGCCCAAGAAGGGGACATCAGCCTGCTTGTGCTGGCTGTCTGCCATGAAGGTGGGCAGCCAGGCGCTGTGACATATGGAGACGGCCTCTGCCATTGCATGGGCACATGAATCTCCCATGCCCAGGGTCATTTACAGCTGTTGTTTAGCCAGCGATTAACCTTGGTCTCTGACCCCTCAGCCAGAAGGTGAGGGAGGATGGAATGAAAAACTGCCATCAGGGAGTGACCGAAATTAGCCATCATCATGGCATGGCTAGCCTGACGGAGGCCCATGGACATTGCAGAATACACCATTTCAGCAGCATGGTCCGTCTTAAAGGACTTCTTGTCCAGTGGCTTGTCCACATCCCATTGGTGTCCGGACTTGAGGAACACCGAATCAGTTACCAGTCCTTCAGTAGAGGGGTTGTCCAAGAACCCAGAAAGGGACCCAGTAGGGACTGCATAATTGCAGATCATGCGGGTAGAGGGTGCTGGGCAGGATGCTGGATGCTGTCAAAGCTCCAGGTTCTGTGCCATAATGGCTTCAGCCATGTGAAAGGAAACCCCTGGGGATTCATCCCCATTCAGAATGGCCATAAAAGGGTAGTTTGCACTTTTTTAGACTGGCTGTAGTGAGACTGACATGGACTCCGAAATTGGGTGGAGAAGTGCACTGAAGGGCACTGGGCCATGCTCGAACAGCTCCTCTACCAATTCCTGATTGAGGAGGAGAGTCCCGGTGGAGGCCATGGTCTCATGGTCCAAGTCATCAGAGGACTACTCAAAAAATAACCTTCAACCGTATATCACCATGGAAGGTATCCTCCCTCTGGGTAATCTGCACTGACAACTTGCCTGGCAAGCTGGTGGCTGAACAGGGTTCCTTGGTCAGAGCACCCACCTTTCGCTGTGGTTGTAGTGGGTCCACCTGAAGAAGTCGAGAAGCGGCTGTGGGGATCACCTGTGTAACGTAGATTAGTGGGGGCACCACTGGCAGCTGCCAAGTAACTGGAGGTCCGGGGTAGAGCTATACCCTGCCCCATTGTTGCCCACTGTTACCAGAGGAGCTCATTGTATCCCTGAGACGGCTTGCAACAGTGCTTCTCCTCAACTGAAGACGAGGAAGTCAATAAGTGTAGACTGTGACACCTGCTGGTCAAGCTGAATTGAGAGGGGGAATGCCTTGACTGTGACCTTGACCGGACAATTGATGACATGGGGAGCCTTCTGGCTGGTTGTGGTGTAACATGTCCCTGCCCCCATTAAGCAGCATGGGCATGCAAGGCTCAACTGCCGGTGGATGCTGCTTCCATTGAGCACTGGACAGGGACTCTGACTGAACCACATCCTCTTGAGTGAGAAATGGGAGTACCAGCGTCTGAGATTGATTTCTTTCTTTGTCTGACAACTGGTTGACTGGCTTGAGAAACATTTTCACAGCCTGCTCAACTGGAGTCTGTCGACTGGCATGAAGAGTGTGTGTGTGTGTGTTGGGGGAGGCAGCTTGGTGTGAAGAGCACTTTACTTATCCCTTGCCAAAGGGTGGCCAACCACCATTAAATGATATGGGTGAGTTGAGGGACTGGGAGGATCTCCGTATCTCCTGGTTCCATGACCGGTGTCAGCAGCGCTTATGGTTGGAACCATGGTGGGCAGGGCATTCCTCCAGGGTCTGGAGGAACAGACACATGTCGCAGAGACCACCCCCCTCACCTGAGGAGACCTGAGGTCGTGAGGGCCTGCTCTGAAGCCCTCCCTGCCCGCAGAAGCCCCGAACCCGAGACACACCAGAGACCACCCCTCCCTAGGAGACCCGGTGATCGTGAGGGCCTGCTCTGAAGCCCTCCTGCCCATAAACCCCGAACCCGAGACACACCAGAGACCACCCCCCGTCCCTGAGGAGACCGGAGGTCGTGAGGGCCTGCTCTGAAGCCCTCCCTGCCCGCAGAAGCCCCGAACCCGAGACACACCAGGTAATTTGTACCTTGATCCAGGCTGCTGCCACCATCGTTGGCCATCTGGCGCCTTTTCTGAAACGGCCACAAGCTCCCCTGCTCAGCGCATGAATCCCGGCCAGAGTAGCACCTCGAGTTGCTGCCCAGGCTCAAACGGAGCAGAACTGTTACTTTTGTGCCTGATTTTGAAACTTTTAAAACGAACCAGCTAAAACTATTTGCATTTGCCTGTAACTGTATTTAAAAGCTTAGAGTCACTGCAAGCCCAGGACCTGTGTTCTATTTGAAATCCCCCCATTGCAAATCTCACTCGGGACTGTTTGTTAATTTGTAAAGTGCATTTCCAGTTGTAACTGAATTACCCCCGTGAAAAACTCATTTGGGGACTGTTTAACTTCTAAGTGCATTTCCAGTGTGCAGAATTTCAGTTTGCCCTGCTAGTAATCACCTTCTTTTTTGAATCACAATAGTACCTGATAGCCCACAGCCCATTTGAACCAGCTGAAACTATTTGCATTTGCCTGTAACTGCATTTAAAAGCTTAGAGTCACTGCAAGCCCAGGACCTGTGTTCTATCTGAAATCCGCCCCCCGTGCAAATCTCACTGGGGACTGTTTGTTAATTTGTAAAGTGCATTTCCAGTTGTAACTGAATTACCCCCCCTGTGAAAAACTCATTTGGGGACTGTTTAACTTCTAAGTGCATTTCCAGTGTGCAGAATTTCAGTTTGCCCTGCTAGTAATCACCTTCTTTTTTGAATCACAATAGTACCTGATAGCCCACAGCCCATTTGAACCAGCTGAAACTATTTGCATTTGCCTGTAACTGTATTTAAAAACTGAGAGTCACTGCACACGAGACACACCAGGTAATTTCTACCTTGATCTTTTTTTTTTTTTATTTTTATTAACACCCAACTTCTCCATTAGCTCCTTATATTGTTTTGCCACTAGAGGGAGCCTGATTAAGTTTGAACAATTTGCTCCCAATACCTCACTTGTCACATTTTACTGCTCTCTAGTAGCTGTTTTCACTTGATCACCCCCTCATCGCTCCCTCATCACCCCCTCTCCAATCGTCGAAAGCTATCCCGCCTTCGTGCACTCCCCAGATCAGCCCTCCTCCTCCTGCTCCTGTCAGGCAATGTCCACCCCAATCCCGGGCCTGGCAGCACTGGTCCTCCCCCTGAAATCTCCTGGGCTGTGCATTGCTTCTATGAACATCTGTAGCCTCCTGAAAAACTGGACTCTCTACACTGCTGGGTGACGCTTCATAAACCTGATGTTGTTGCCCTGGTTGAAACCTGGCTGTCTCCCTCCACTCCTAAGTCTCATGTCTCTCTCCCCGGCTACACTCTCCACCGGTTGGACCATGTCGGCAGGAGAGGTGGGGGCTGTGTCTTCTATTTGAAGGATTCTCTCATGGGGCTACCACTCCCCCTCTGACCTCGACCATAAGGCCCAGGCACTTACTCTAAAGCTGTCCCCTGACCCAGCTAGAGGCCCATTATTCCTAACGAGCCTTCATATACCCCCAAGAACCAATCCCAGGCCCTGGGCCCACTAATTGACTACCTCACCTCCCTACCCAACTCGTCAGACCAAATCTTGGTGGGCAACTTGAATATAAACTGGCTCTGCCCTCGTCCTCCTCCCACCGTGAGGCTTTCTTTTCAATTGACCTAACTCAACTGGTCACACAGCCTACTAGAAAACCGGGGGTGGGGCAAGCACCCTCCTGGATGTGGTCCTCACCAACAGGCCAATCCGCATCCACAACATCCAAATCCTCCTGACTGCCTCAGTGACCACTCCCTGTGCTTTTCAACTGGAAACCCTCGGCCCTCATCCCGGTCAAAACCACCTCTCAAGGCGGCTTAGGCCTGGGGGACCATATAGCCTTAAGCGCCTTGCCCACACTGATTGGTCCTCTGACGAGGGCAACCAACATTGACTTGGCCCTGGCCTTCTTTGTAAGCACTTTCAACTTTGCCTGTGATATCTTTGCTTCTATAACTGCTAGGAGGTCCAAAGTGAAACATGCCCCTTGGATCACCCCTGCCCTACTGTGGCAACTTAAGCAATGCGACAATCTTTGGCACCTTGCTGTTGCTGCTGGCCATTCAGCTGACAGGCAGTCCTATGCTGCCTCCCGCAACCAGTGCACCTGGGCCATCCATAAAGCAAAGGCGGAATACTACCAAGCCTCTCTTTCCCTCCTGGGGAACCCCAGGTGCTTCTGGGACAACATCAAGCAACTGAATGGTCACTCCCAGTCCCCTCTCCTTCTCTTCTACATCAATGGTACGTCTCCTCTGACCCTGCCCTCATTGCCACCCACCTCAATAACTCCTTTACCGACCTTAGCTCAGTACTTCCTGGTAACTTTTTCAGTCCACCTCCTCCATCTGTACCACCACCCATTGCCCGCCTCTTTCCACCTCGTCGGTGTGTCACCATGCAAGAAGCTAGGCCTTACTTGCTAAAAGCCCTAAAGGTAACACCATCGGTAATGACTCACTTGATCCCTGCCTTTTACGTCAGGTCCTGGATCAGGTCCTCTTACCTATTACGTGCATTTTCAACAAATCACTCTGTCTCGGACAATTCCCCTCTGCCTGGAAGATTGCCACAGTTACCCCTGTCCATAAAGGTGGTGACAGGACTCTTCCGGGTGACTACCGACCTATCTCAATCCTCTCCCCCCTCTCTAAGGCGTTAGAGAAAATTGTGGCGTCCCAAGTCTCTGACTACCTCTGTAAGTACAGTGTTCTCTGCCCTGAACAACACTGGTTCAGAGCAGGTCATAGTACCAATACAGCACTCCTGGAATTTTCCAACTTCCTCCATGCCTCCTTGGACTCTGGTGCCCTGGCTGGTGCTATATTCATTGACCTGTCTAAAGCATTCGATACCGTTTCGCACCCTCTCTTGCTCTCCACCCTCGACTTAATAGGCTTTGCCTCAGGACCTGTTTCCTGGTGTACCAGCTATCTCTCCGCCCGCTCCCAATGTGTGAAAGTCAACGGTACTCTCTCTGAAACATGCCCCATTTGCTCTGGGGTGCCACAGGGCTCAATTCTTGGACCCCTACTATTCTCACTCTTTCTTAACTCCCTACCCAGCAGTTGTACGGGTAAGATGCTTCTCTATGCTGATGATGCTGTTCTTGTTGCCTCCCACAATGACCCCATGCTGCTACAGAACTCCCTCCAACTAGTCTTTGACGCTGCAGCTACCTGGTTCACTGAGCACCGACTTATCAACCTTAAGAAAACAAAAACGATGCTCTTCTCCCACCCACAAAATAAGTACAGCAAGTTTCCCTTAGCTGTCCACTCCACACCCAATCTCGTCATTGACCAAGTGCAGTCCTATAAATATCTTGGTATAATCTTTGACCCTGTACTTTCATTCCATGGACATATATCTGCCCTAAATTCTTTCGCAACTCACGGCTGGCATTCTTTACCGGCACAAGAAATGCCTCCTCCTGATACCCTCCAGCTGGCTGTCACCTCCTCTGTCATGTCTCTCATTGACTATGGCGTTCGGTCTATGGCTTAGCAGATCAGACTGCCCTCAACAAGGTTCGCCCACAGTTAATAAGGCCTGCAGACTTATCACTGGTGCTCCCAGACTCACTCACACATGTGAGCTGTACACCTGGCTACCCTACTCAACCTGGAAGAGCGACTCATGTATCAGACATGCCAGCTCACCTTTAAAGCCCTGCATAGCTATCCCCATAAACTATCCAACTCCATTAGCCATACTGCCGACCCTGATCGCGGCGCGGCTGTCAGGAACTACCTAGTTATTCCGGAGCCAGGACCTCTCAAGGTCAGAGGGCATTCCCCTACCGTGCTTCCCCACTGGTATAACTCCTCCTGCCAGTGTCTCAAACTCACTAACCTTAGCTTGCTTTAAGCCCAGGCTCAGAAACTTCCTGCTTAGCTCTCGCAAATGCAACTGCGCTAGCCTAGTGTTTTAAAAAAAAATATATATATATATATATATATATATATATATATATATATATATATATATATATATACTGTGTTTGACAATGCTCACTGAGGCTGCCCCCCTTCCTTTCCCTACTAATTCTCCCTCCTTCTACCCCCACCAGCTCTCCCCGACCATAAGTTTTGCACCTTTGTTATCTTTTGCTTCTGGAGATTGTATTCTATTGTAACAAAATTGTAATTGAACTGTAACTTTTTTGTTTGTAAGTACTGTGTTCCTTGTACTACTGTTCTGATGTCCTCTTTGTGACGAGGTACCTTTGTAAATGAGCCTCTGGCTCAAAGGTTTCTAAACTGATGTTTAACTAAATAAATAAATAAATAAATGAATAAACTTCTGGTGAATGGCCCTCTGACGGTGGCTTCAGCTGAGAACAGTGCCGAGACCAAGGAGGTGCCTGCCGTGGTAGCCACTGCTTTTGTCTCAACGGTTGCAAGCTGCTGAGCAGACCCAGCTGCAGTTGAAGGCTTCTTGTGGTCCTTAGGGTGGTCCTTTGGATCCTGTTCCGAAGGCCGAGCCAGAGATTCCTGTCCTCGAGGGGTTGAGGAAGCATTCTGAGACAAAGGCCACACCCGGGCACATCGTACTGCCCACCCAGGCAATACATGTGTGTGTCATGTAGGTTGATGACCAGCATCTTCTGCTGGCAGTGAATGCAGAACTTGAATCCCAGCTTCTGTTACACCATTGAAGGTCTATGAGGGGAGTCGAAGGACCCGAGGGAAAGAAATCAGAATAGGTTGAAAACTTGGAAAGCGAAGTTTGTTTATGGCACACTAAATCCTAAGTGGGAGCCGCAAAGGAGGTGGCCTGTTCTTCCAGTGGAAAAAAAAAGCTTTAATGTCATGAGGCAGAGTTCAGGGATATACTGCCCGGGTGGTGGTAGTAGCAGTAGAGTTTAGCTATTTCAGGCACCCTTCTCCAAAGGCTCAGTGTGCCCTTAAAGCAAATAAAACAAAAATACAGGAGAAGAAAAACACAATAATTCAATATTTAATAATTTTCATTAACCCTCTAAAACGTCTGAAAACAAGCTGCTTCCTAAACGGTTCGATGGTCCCGGACTAGGTTCCTCACGTCACAAAGGCATGCTCGAACAGGAAGGTCTTTAAATGTTTTAAAGAACTCTGCAGACTGTGCCTCCTGGAGGTACCCCGGCCATGAATTCCAGAGGGCCAGGGCTGCAACATCGAATGCCCGGTCCCTGGAAGATTTTAGCCTAGCTCTGGGAATCTCCAGGAGGGCCCCACTCACCGATCTGAGGGAGCTAGACGGGGGTGTAGGGATACAGAGGCTCCTTCAGGTAGCCCGGACCCAACCCGTGTAGGGCCTTGTAGGTCAGAAGACCCACTTTAAATGTGATGTGCCAGTGCACTGGCAACCAATGCAGTTCGCGCAGCACCAGCATAATGTGACTGAACCTTGAATGTCCAGTGAACAGCTGGGCCACTGCATTCTCCAGAAGCTGCAGGTGCCGCATCGCACCTCCTCTGACCCCGAGGTAGCATGTGTTAGTCAAGTCTCGAGGTGATGAAAGCATGTACCAGTGTGGCCAGGTCATCGGCCAATAAAAAGCTCCAACCCATCCCCAGAGTCCACCCATCGACCCCTTCGAGCTGACTCAACCACTAGCACCTGAGTCTTCCCTGGGTTAGGTCCTTGCCAGTTTGACACCATCCAAGCCAGATCTCGGCCGAGCACTCATTCAGCACGTCAACCACGTCCAATCTTCCTGGTGCAAAGGACAAGTACAGCGGAGTGTCATCGGCACAGCAATGAAATCTCTGCTCATACTGCCTTATAACCTCGCTCAAGGGCAGCATGTACGTTGCGAACAACATGGGGGAAGTGGATAGAGCCCTGGGGGACTCCACAGAGCAGGTCTGTTGGTCCCGAAGAATAATTCCCCAGTATCAGCCTCTTGAGACCTGCCCCAGAGAAAGGACTCAAACCAGCTGATGACTATGCCGGTGAGTGGTAACACCCCATAGTCCACAATGTCAAACGCTGAAGAGAGATCGAGGAGAACGAGAATTGTTCGCTCTCTTCTGTGCATCACCCTAAGCAGGTTATTCAACACACTAACCAATGTGGTGGTGGGAGGAGCTTAGCTTAAAGACTTTCAGCAAATCGGACAATTCCAGTGAAACTGCCAGTGTGTGGGCAGTGAACTGAATCTACATCCCCAGAACAGTTTATTCTCAACTCTGAGGAGTTCATTATTTTCTGTTTTCTCACCTGAAACTAACCTTGTCAATCTTCACCGTTGATTACTGCTGGGTGTAAGCCAGAGGTATGCACCTGTATGGGAACTGCCCTTTTTGGGCGTTAAGGCGGCCGGATTGCGTGGCGCGCGAGGTTGGCTGTTAGGCGCCGTAGACTCTTCTTCTTCCACCCCAGTTCTGTTTTCCCCATTGCCGAGGTCGCACTGCTGCACAGGTTAGTTTTGCTGCGTCATCGGGCCTTTACCAGATTTCAACGCCATTTTACTGCTTTTCCATACCGGTTCTGAGTGCATCCTGACGCTGTTTTATAAACTGGTAAGCCCGTTCCGTTTATTACCGACGGCACCTGGTCCTTTTCTGTTAACTTTTTTGAATTGTTTTTGCGTCTTGTCTCGTTCGGGGTTAAGAGAAGCTCCAAAGCGGGCTGTGCCCCAGTGGCCGGTACTTTTCCGTCATGGACCAACATGACGTTTGTCTGCGTTGCCTGGGTCCCAAGCACGATATGCACAACTGCGATGCCGGTTTCTCCATGAATCACCACGTTCTTGAGATCTGCACGTTTAAAATCGGTAGGGCCCCACCAACTTTCGGAGGATGGTGTTCTAGGAATGCCATGGCAAGATCTCTTGACACTGCCTCCGGGTCCCCTACTGGGTCTGTATGGCCCGGTGAGGAGGAAGCCTTGGATTCCAACCTTGCCATCGAGGAGGTTTCTTCCGCGGTGCCAGACTAGTGGCTTGGTTCCCTGCGGAGCCGGGTTGAGATCACTGCCACGACAGTCACCTTCACGGAGGTTCAGGCTCCCCTGGTGTTGTGGTGCACAACTGCTGGGCCCGGTACCGGCGGACACTCGGCGCTGCCTGCCGGCGTCGCTTCGGATCCCGGCGCTGTTCGTGGGGTCGGTGATCAGGGCGCTGTCGGTTCTGGAGCTCCCGGGGTTGCCTGTCTGGTGGTATACATGGTCTTCTCTTCTGAGGAGGATGACTTGCTGGCCGATCCGGACTGGTGTCCTGACTCCTCTGAGTCGGGGAGCCTCCTTGGACGTGGCACCTGGTGACCCAGTGTTCCCCTCCTGGGCTCCCCGGAGTTTGTGATTTCTGTGGGCCGCATCGCCAATTCAGGTGTTGGGGGCCCTGCGGTGGATAATGGTTCCGGGGGGCCTGGTGTGGCAGTCTCGACCTCGGGAGCCATGGCAGCTGCCATTTCTGGTGCTGCCTCGGTTGAGACAGGGACCCTTTCTTCTGCTGCCTCCCTTGAGGGGTTGGGGGACCCCTTAGCACTGGGGTTGAGGAAGAAGGTGGCCTCCACTAAAGGGTTGAGGAGCCAGGGTGAAGCACGAGGGGCCCTCTTCCACTTCCCTGTGGGAGTGGGTGTGGAGGAGTCACAGTGCAGAGTCCTGCTTCTCCTCCTCGGAGTCCTCAGAGGTGCCCTTAGTGGGCAGCGCTGAGGTTTGCCTTTCTAGATCCATGCAATCCTGGTTGTACTACAGGGGAGATTCCCCCTCAGGGCTCAGCCAGGATATGTCTTCACATCTACAGCGTACGCTGACTGGGTCGACCCTCGGATCCCCTCGAGCTGGAGGATCTATCTCGAAGTCTGAGAGGCTGGGCACTTTCAGTTCTTTTCTCTTCCCCAATTCCTCTACATACACCTCCCCCTCTCCCTGGCCATGTGGGCCCTACGGGGCCCTTAACCTGGGAGACGTTCAGGGCCAGTGCAGTGGCCTTATCTAGATATGTTAGAGCCATAGACGAGCAGGTCTTCTGCCTGTCTCTACTGCCACAGGAGGACTCTGAGCACCCGAGCGCCTTGACTTCCTTGGCTTCTTCATCTGAGGAAGAGGAATGTTCAGTCCACCTTTCCTCTGATGCCGATTTCACTGAATATCAGCGGTTCTCCTCTAGGTTAGTACAGGAACTCTATATATCCCATGTGGTAAAATGCAACACTGAGCGAGAGATGAGCTCCTTTCTGAGCGAGTTTAGTACGTACCAGCTCGTGGTACCTTCCTGGCCTACTCCCTTACAGGAAGCATCAATCCGCACCTGACAGTCACCAGCCGCCACATCACCAGTGGACTGTAGGAGGAGGTATTGCGCTCCCCAGGAGTCTTTGCGTTCTCTGCCTCACCCTCCTTCGGGGCTGACAGCCTTAGATGCTCCTTCCGGGTTTCAACACCCGGCACACTATGACCCCTGGATCTGGATTCAACTGAGTCCGACCGGTGGGGAAGAGTTTTCTCTTCAGCTCGTGAGCTACTTTGCATTAGTTCACATCAAGCTCACCACGCTGCCTACAACAGGCATCTGTGGTCGATGCTAGCGCAAGTGTTAGCATCATTGCTTAATTTGGAGGAATCTAGGCAAGCCATTGCCCTCTCTGCTCAGGGTCTGGAGCTTGCAAGGCACCAAGCAAGGGCATCATATGACGCCAGTGAGGTGGCTTCTGGACTCGCAGGGACAGCGATCTGCATCTGGTGGACGGTATAGCTTCGCCTTTCCAGGTTGTCACCTGTTGCCTGGCATAGGGTGATTTCTTCCGCTTTCCTGAGGATCTGTCTCTTCTTCTGCAGGCAAGGAGGAACTTATAGGGACGTCCTCCGTCTTCCCCACCTCGGGGGACACCTCAGCCTGACCAGCCTTAGGCCATGTTGACCTAGTATGGCAGAAGGGTTCCTCCCTCTTGGGTCTTCCCCCACAGGAGGTTGAGGGAATCTGTTCCCTCAGGGCAGTGCCAGGTCCCCTCCGGGGGGCTTGATACTCACCCAGCAGTAATAAGTGGTGAAGATTGACAAGGAAAGATATGAAAATTACGTACTTGCCATAATTCTTTATCTTCTTTTGTATCTTCACCATTCATTGCTGATTTCCCACCTATCTTCCCCTCTTGGGCCTCAGCTCTTGGGTGCCACCTCCACCTTGCTCGCCCTCCTCCCCCTTGAGGCTAGTTGTAGGCGGTGTCCCCTGGTACCTCAGGGCCCTCTGTTTCCTTCTCTGAAAAGTCACAGAACTCCCATTCTAGGAGGGTGGCGAGTAGGGTCTTCGCCCTGGCCTCGGAGGGAGCTCCCTGGGATTCTCAGTGGAGTGCACTGTGGTATCCTCCTTAGTTTGACACGGATGTCCGCCTGTTTTTCATGTTCTTGAAGTGGGGACTGCATCCATGCATTTCATGGGAGAACCCTTAGGGATTTTCCTCCCCTTTCTACTTTATCCTTCCCTCTACCTTTAGAGGTCATTCTGGACAATCCTCTCCTGTTTAAAGTGTCTCTCCCCGTTGACTAAGCAGTCAGGTGTTAATCTAAGGCCATGCTCCAGAATTTTCATCCCGAATGTTGATTAGGGTGGGAGAGGGGGCTGACTTCGCAATATTTTATTCTCCAAGACCATTTTGAATTCTTTTGTTCTGGACCTTTGTCCAGTGGTCCCTGAAGTTGACAGGATCCTTGCTCCTGTGTCTTCATACCTTTCAGATTTTTGAGGCTAAAATAAGCCAGTGGTCTTACAGGCGCCCCCCCCGTGCATATTCTATCTTACTCTCTGTCTTTCTCCTGTGCTGCCGCCCAAGGGTTGGGACCCTATGGCCATGTAGGGAAAAAGTTCAATCCTTCTGTCCTCTGGTCCTTTTTCAGTTTATATCCTTTCCTTTTCCTATTCCTCTGCTCTCTTGCCTCACCTTGGTTTTCTCTATCCCCTTTTTGTTTCATCCTTTCTGACAGGACAGAACTGGGGTGGAGTCATCATCTGCGGCGCCTAACGGCTAACTCTCGGGTGTTACGTAATGTGTTGGCCTTGTGAACAGTGCCATCAGCGCCAACCCCCCCCCCAAAAAAAAAGCTCCCGTACAGGTGCGTGCTTCCTGCTTACACCCAGCAGTAACGAGTGGTGAAGATACAAGAGAAGATCAAGAATTACGGTAGGTACGTAATTTTCTTAAGAGTATTGAGTTCACATCCACACTGCCCACCCAACCTCCCCTAGGAAGGTGTGAATTTGGATTATTGTTCAAGCATGCAGATCTTAGTGGAGAGGGGCAGAGCTGAAGTGGAGTACCACATGGTTGGTTGGTGGGGGGCGTGGAGCTTGAAGACTGTTGCAGTGAGTGAGCATGTTCAGTGAAAGACTGCATAGGTCTGAATGTGAACTGAATACTAGTAGCAGAATTACATTTACCTCCTCTGGCCACAAGAGTCAAATTCAAAAACCATTATGGGGTTGCACAGAATTGTTGGAAACCAGCTGCCTATTAAATACATGAACAAATTACAAGCCTCTCTAGCATGTACCTTAAGGGACTTGAGTATCAACAGCTGCCAAATAAAACTTTTCAAGACAAAGGCTGTAGAGTGCTCCTTCACAAACGAACCTAGAATACTAAATAATCTACCTGCTTCTCTGAATGCCATCCTACAGTTATCAGTTTTGAAAGTGTGCTCCTGAAATACCACGGAGGCTTATCCACTTGTTCATGAATGTGTAAAGTGACTGCACTGAAGCACTGCACTGTGTTCACTGTGCTTATAATTTGTAAATGTACTGTAGTACTACAACTGTTACCTTTTTTGAGACGGTTAATTTCCCTGTGTTTCCCAGGTGTGGCTAAAAATCGGACGAATAAACTGCCAACTTCCTGGTAAAACCAAAATAAAATATTGAGAACATGGGTATGTTGGCAAAACAGATCGCAAACTCTGAAATAAGGCAACTGAGATTCCTTGTCTCACAGTGCCAATTTCAGTGTGTTCCATTCTGATTGTTCAGTTGCCAAGCCCCTTAACTCGGTAGTGCATTCTTTCACACCATTTCAGTTCGTTCAATCAATCAATCAAGTTTTTATTTAACCAGGCGTTCATCGTTGAGCAGAAGCTCATTTGCAAGATGGACCTGGGTGGAGCATGAACAATTTTATATACAGGTCAACACATGTATTTACAAGGCAATACAGATAATACTGTTTACAGAGAGGAAGAAAAAAGTTCATACGTACATACAATTATACAGATATTGTACAGATTACAGGGTATTTACATACATAGAAGTGTCTATAGGAAGATAAAGCAGATTATCTAAGGTTGCAGGAGGAAGTAACGGAAGAAGAAAAAAATATACACAAGGTAGAGGCGAAGGTGGGGAGGGAGGGAGGTAGGGGAGAAAGGCTAGGATGGCACGGGTGCACAGAGAGAAGTTGGTAAAAGGGATGTAGAGAAGGTGGATGGAGAAAAGGAGTGTGTGTGAGCCCCGGGACTGAATGCTATCAAGTATGGGGCATGGTAGGATGTCACAACCCAGGGGTAGTGAGCTCCTATCCGAGGTTGGGAAAGGAAGGATAAGGGGATGGACGGGTCTAGTGTTGATAAGACAGGGGATAAGAGAGAGAACAGTTAGGCTTGTGAGGATCGGGGGCAGTACTTAAAATTTGGTCTAGGCGTGGCTATATACCAGTGCAGACACTGGTACTGGGTCTGAGTGGGTGAAGCAGTTACATACTTCTCTGATTGTATGGAAATAAAGCGTCTTGAAGGCATTTATACCGATTAGAGTGCTTAATTTGAGGTTTTTTTGTAGATCGTTCCATAAGGTAGGTAGCACGAGGCTTATGGCTGCCCTGCTGAAGCAGGGTTTTGCTTTGGGTACTTTAAGTGTAATAGCTGAGTAACTTCTTAACGCGTATTTCCCAATTATACTCTGGGGAAGACAGCAGGAGATATAGTAAGGCAGCTTATTAGAGATGGCTCTGTAGGTCCAGAGAGCGGCGTTTCTGTGGCGCCTGAACTTTAGAGATGTCCACCCCACTGCTGCATCTAGGGTGCAGTGATGTGCATTGAAGGGAAGTCTCGTTATAAACCTCAGTGCTCGATGGTAGAATGTGTCCAGTTTAGCCATGTAAGAGTTGGGGCATTGGTTGTAGAGGAAATCGGCGTAATCAACCAATGATAGGAAAATGGATTGGACCAGTTGTTTCTTGGCATCTCTGGTGAGAAATTGGTTGATTCTAAAAAACAGGCCAAGCCTTTGCCGAAGTCGTTTTTGCAAGTCCTCGATAGGTTCAGTGAAGGAGAGTCTTTGGTCTATCCAAACTCCCAGGTACTTGACTTTTGTAACAAATTCTAGTTTTTCACCTAGAACTATGGTAATTTGGGGAACTGTCCCACTGGACACAGGGTTAGCTGTACGGATGAAAGGGGAGAAGACCATCGCTTTAGTTTTTTTGGCATTAAGGAGTAGCTTTTTTTGGAGGAGTTGGCTTTGCAAAAGGTTGAATTCTGACTGAAGGTCATTGCAGGAAGCTTTAGGTGTTGGACGACTCACATAGAGAACTGTATCATTTGCAAACAGATGGATGTTGGCTTATTTTATACAGTAGTCGATGTTATTAATGTAGATTACAAAAAGTAAGGGCTCTAATATAGAACCTTGACGTACCCCTCTTTGCAGAGTTTTTGTTAGGCTTGTAGGCTTACAGTTCTCAGATGAGAACTTTTTAACAATATGAGCGAAGTGGGGTCGGATCGGTAACTCGGGATATTGTATACTGTCACATAAGATTTACCCAAAACACTGTACTCTGGCAGATATTACCCCAAGCTTCTCGTATCGACAGCTAATTGTATCCGGGAAGGTGAAACTTGTAACCAGTACTCCTCATTATTAAACCAACAAGCCCAACATGCATTCTTTTCACACGACAAGGCAGTTCCAGATCAGCTTAGCATTACATTTTGTTTTGACCAAAGCTCAACAAAAATTGTGAGTGCACTAATGAGTCTTGCTGCCTAAAGTTTTAAAACAAAAAGTGGATTTTGACCGACTGTACTGCCTCTGTTAGGAGAATGATTTACTCATTATAGCCTTCTTGATGAAAAATCAATACAGAGTGTTTGCAGGGAAGTCGCACTTATCTTCGTTAAAGAAAAAAGTGCGAATGTAGTGGCAGGATCACAAGTTGGATAAATGTAGGACTCGGCTACAGTATTTAAAGAGATTTACTAAGTTAATGGTGTGTACCACATGTTGTGGTGCCTTACCTCCGCGGTACGTCAACTGGATAGGTCTGATAAAAATTCTGTGCCATATTTAGAAATGGAAGGGATTGTAAATTTGTGCCCAGCCAATCCCTTCCACTTCAAACAACATGAAATCTTGCTGTATTCTGACATATGCAGTTAGGTCCTGCCTTTCAACTGCCCCAGAGAACAAAGAGTTAAACTTTCCATGGCCAGCATGGAATGATCACCGCGAGCTCAGTTGAAGCCCCTGTTTACTGTTGTTTAAACTCCAACCGTCAGATTCTTTACTCCGCCTCACTGAACAGTCGCTCCGGAGATTTCTCCTTTGCTCGGTTCAAAAAAGTCAGTTGAAGTGTCGTTTTTCGCTCGGTTTCTACCGAATTGCTGCTACTGTTCTGTCGGTTTAAGTCTCTGTCTGTGGTACCGTGAGTACTAGATAGGTTTTTCTTATAGTTTCTGTGTGGAACTTGTAAATTGCGGATCGGGTTCGGCTGAACCGATCGGTTTCAGGTAAAAAAGTTTGTGTATTTACTTTGAGTGTGGTAACCGGTCCGTATCGGTTCTAAAAAAAAAAATAACGGATTTTATTACGGTTTTTTCCAAGACCTGTGACACGGTCAGGAACCGACAGGGGAGTTTTGCCTGGCAGATTGCCGAAAAAAGGGTAAGTTTTGGATAGGATTGGCCATGTCTGAGAATCCCAAGAAATAAACCGGGCCCACTGGGTTTCAACACTGCAGTGTGTGTGGGGAAGTCTTTGCCAAGGCTGATCCCCACACCACCTGTGTTTATTGTCTGGGGTTTGACAACCTCAATTCAGACTGCCAAATTTGTAAGAATTTTCCCAAAGCTACCCTGGAAAAGAGATTAGGTAGACTGAGGGAAAGGGAGGCCGAGAAGTCCGCTGACCTGGATGGCCAGCCCAGTTCGGTTCCGACCGAACCAGAAGGAGTGGCCCTCTGACTAGGGCGATACTTCTTCGAGCAAAAGGAGAGCCGATTCTGAGGAGTCGGTTCCGGTAAAAAGAAAAGATAAATCGTCCGGTTCGGACCCAGAAATTCATACTCTGACCGCCGATGAGATAGCCAAGGCGATAAGAATAGTGCAGTCGCTTACTTCGGTTCCAGCTGAACCGGCACCACCTGGCAGGGACTCTATTCGGTCGGTTCCCCTGGTTCCGGATTACACCCTGGAAGAATTTTATGAACCGGAGGAGGAGGGAGAGTATGAGGCTGATGATGGTGATTATGAAAGTCTGGATGTGCCTATTGACCCGGACATCTCCCCAGACAGGCCTTCAGGTGTTTCTCCTCCTAGGCTTTGAGTCCCCTTCAAACAACATGAAGTCTTGCTATATTATGACAGATGCAGTTTGTCCCACCATTAGAACTGCTCCGGAGGTGAAAGAGTTACTTCCATGCAGAGCATGGAACTTAGAGCGCAAGCTCGGTTAAAGAAGCTCTATTAGGGTGGTTTCAAACTGAAACCGTTAGATTCTTTACTCCGCCTCACTGAACAGTCGCTCCGGAGATTCCTTCTGCTGCTCGGTTCATTTCCTTGGTTTAAAATGTCTTTTCTCGGTTGAATTTAACCGCGATATTATTTATTTTAACCGCAAACCGATCGGTTCAAGCCCTGTCTATGGTATTGTAAGTAATAGATAGGTTTTCTGTGTGGAACTTGTAAATGTTTATCGGTTCGGTTTGAACCGATCGAATTGTATTTAAACTTGGTTTAAAGCCTTTTAAGGCTTGTTAGAGTGTGGTTCCCGGTTCTTATCGGTTCTAAAAAAAAAATGGATTTCATTATGTTTTTTTCCACGACCCGTGACATGGTTGGGAACCGATAAGGGTGACTTGCCTGGCACTGCCATCAAAAGGGCAAGTTTTTGGTTAGGCTGGCATTATGTCTGAGAAACCCAAGAGAAAAACCGGGCCCACTGGGTTTCAACACTGTAGTGTCTGTGGGGAAGCCTTTGCCAAGGCTGACCCACACACCACATGTGTTAATTGTCTGGGGTTTGACCACCTCAATGCAGACTGCCAGATTTGCAAGAATTTCCCTGCAGCCACCCTAGATAAGAGAGTTGGTAGGCTCAGGGAACGAGAGGCCAAAAAGTCCGCTGACCCGGATGGCCAGCCCAGTTTGGTGCCAGCCGAACCAGAGGGAGTGCCCTCTGACCAGAGCCAGACTTCCTCGGGCAAACGTAAAGCTGACTCTGAGGAGCCAGTTCCAGCAAAGAGAACTAGAAAGTCAGCAGGTGTGGAGTCCAAAATTCCTTCTCCAACTGCTGCAGAGATAGCCAGGGCAATACAGATTGTCCAGTCACTGTCCCAGTTCCTCGAACCACCACTATCTGGCAAAAGGTCGGTTCGGTCGGTTCCACCGGTTCAAGAATATGATATAGAAGAGTTTTATGAACCAGAGGAGGGGGAGGATGATTATGATCAGTGTGAATGTGACTTTGAAAGTCTGGATGTGCCCATTGAACCGGACATCTCCCCAGACAGACCTTCAGGTGAATCTCCCCCTAGGCTTTCTGAGTCCCCTTCTCATTTTTTGTTTTATAAAAAAGTTGCTGAGACCCTCCAGCTTCCCTTAGAGGAGGCTTTGGATGAGCAAGAAGAGCCTGACTATGTAGAGATGATGGATATCCCAGAGTCCAGGAGATTGTCCATCCCTTTACATAAATCTTTTAGGAAACAAACAATAAAAATTTTAAAAGCTCCTAATTCTGTGCCTCCTGTAGATAAAAAGATGGACAGGAGCTACACTTTGTCAGGTCCTGATACAGATTTTCTTTAACAGCAAGGCAGTCATGTTGGGGTAGTTCAGGCTGCAGCCTGTGATAAAGCTAATATTCCCCTGGCTTCACATCCTCCTGACAAGGACTCCAGGAAGATTGATGCCATGGCCAAAAAACAATACATGGCAGCATCTTTGGGACTCAGACAAGCAAACTATATGGCTTATGTTCGAGATACCAGAAATCTAGATGGGATTCTGTCATGGCCTTAGCCAAACAGGTCCCTGGCCAGCTTGCAAAGGAGCTGGAGCAGGTGGCTCTTGATGGTATCGAGGCATCTAAGGTGCAGTTCCATGCTGCAGTGGATTCTAATGATGTATCCTCTAGAGTCATGGCTACATCTGTGGCTTTTCGTGAGATTGGCCTGGCTCAGGTGTACTACTTTGTCACAGGATACCCAGTCTAAGGCTATGGATTTTCCTGTGGTGGGAAATTCTCTGTTTGGGGAGCAGACAGAGAATATATGAAGAAAATGGATGAATATAGAACCACTTATAAGAGTGCACAAGCCAAGGAGCAGCAAGCCACTCCTCAGGAGCGCCCCCAGGGGTAAGGGGCAGGCCTTTTACCAGACCCAGGCGCCTCCTCTTCAGCCTATGCTCAGAGGGGTTCTTCAGAGGGAGGCAGGCGGGGCATGAGCAGGCCTGCTCCCACCCCTCAGCCTAAAGCCCCTGCCAAACAGGCACCCTGATGGGATGCCCAGGTCGCTCTCCATTACCTGTAGGGGGCAGGCTGGCTTACCAGTCCAGGACTGGGAGTCTTTAACATCAGACAGGTGGGTCCTGGAAGTAGTGAGCCAGGGTCTGGTTCTCAGCTTCAAAAATTTCCAAAGATGAGAGCCAGATCTTTCCACCTGCAAACCCTTTAGAGACTCTTGCTTTGAAACAGAAGTCTCAACCCTCCTGGCTCTCAGAGCTGTAGAAAGGGTTTCTCCCCACACCAGGGCAAGGGTCTGTACTCCAGGTACTTCTTACCCCAAAAGACAGGAGAGTGGCGCCTATCCTGGATCTAAGATATCTAAACAAGCACCTTTTAAAACCAAAATTCAAAATGGTGACTCTGGGAATGATTTACCCTCCCTAAGGCCAGGGGACTGGCTAGCTTCCCTGGACCTCAAGGATGCCTACTTCCATGTTCTTATCAGAAGCTCCCATCGAAAGTACCTCAGATTCGAACTGCCCTCAGGCCATTATCAGTTCAAGAGCAATGCCCTTCGGCCTCACCTCTGCCCCAAGGGTGTTCACAAAATGTCTGGCAGTAGCAGTTGCTCATCTAAGAAGGCAAAAGATTGCCATTTTCCCTACCTTGATGACTGGCTCATTGTGGGTCAGTCTCAGACCAGGTCAAATCACACCTGCTAGTTATCCAGCAGCTGCTTACTCTCTGGGCTTTCTTCTCAATCTTCCAAAGTCAGTTTTGGAACCTGTCCAGGTACTCACCATATAGGCAGAGAACTGGACACAAAAATGACAGAGCCTTCCTTCCCCTGGAAAGGTAAGGACCTTGTGGCCCTGGCCTCGTCCTTCACTCTGCAGGTCTCTCGACCAGCAAGAGCATTTCCTGCAGCTCCTAGGACACATGGCTGCTTCCACAGCTGTAGTGCAAGGAGCAAGATTTCAGGTGAGGGACATTCAGTTCCATTTGAGAGCTTTCTGGTCTCAAAGAAGATCCCCTATCAAGTTAATCCCAGTGACTCGAACCCTGATCCAGGCCCTTCCAGTGGTGGCAGGATCAGAGCAATCTGAGACAAGGGTTGCCTTTCATCCCTCTGTCCCTCCTTGACCCTTACTACAGATGCATCCCTCTTGGGATGGGGAGCTCACATGGGCGACCTCTCCACCCAGGGGTTATGGTCCCTTCTGGAATCTCTGCTCCACATCAATCTGTTGGAACTCAGAGCTGTTTTTCTAGCACTTCAGGTTTTTTCTGCATCTGTTCAGAACAAGGTGGGACAGGTCAGAACAGACTACACCACTACAATGTGATACATCAACAAACAAGGGGGCACTCGGTCTTCGGCCTTGTGCACCAAGGCGATGAAGTTGTGGTCTCTGGCTTATTCCCTGAACACTTCCCTCATAGCAGTTCACCTCCCAGGCAAGGACAGTGTCCTGGCAGATGCTGTCAGTAGGATTTCCCAGGGCCATCACGAATGGTCACTGGATCCACTAGTACTGGGGATAGTTTTTGCCAGATGGGGCACTCCTCAGATAGATCTTTTCGCAGCCCCAGACAATCATCAACTTCCACTTTTTTGTTGCAGGCTCCCAGTGTTGGGCTCAGTCCCCCTGGATGCCTTTCTCCTCGATTGGGAAGGGAAGTTCCTTTATGCCTTCCCCCTTCCCTCTCCTGTTCAAAGTACTAGTCAAAATCAGGTCTCAGCCCTGCAAGATGATCCTGATTGCTCCAGACTGGGCCAGGCAGCCCTGGTACCCACTCCTTCTGTCCTTAGCAGCCCATCTTCCCCTGTGTCTCCCCAGGAACCACAATCTGTTAACCTGTGCTCAGGGGAGAGTTTGGTATCCGAATCTCAAATCCCTCAACCTCAAGGCTTGGCTCTTGAGCAGTTAGAGTTTGCTGATCTACAACTTTCTCAAGGTGTTCTCAAATCCTGAAAGCTGCTAGGAAGCCTTCCACCAGGGCTACCTATAACTCCCAAGTGGAAAAGGTTTTCCATATGGTGTTCTGGGAAGCATATTTCCCCGGAATCTGCTGATTTACCCACTGTATTGGATTATATGGTCCATCTTAATTCATTGGGACTGAGACCAGCTACCCTGAAAGTGCACTTGGCAGCTGTCTCTGCCTTCATTTCAGCAGGGAAGCCCTCTTCTCTTTCTGCTCACCCTGTATTTTCCAAGTTTAAGGGATTGCTTCATACCAATCCTCCATTCAGGGACCCTGCCCCTGCTTGGGATCTTAATGTTTGCATTGCTCAGCTGATGCAACCCCACTTTGAGCCTCTGTCTTCAGCAGAGCTTAAGTATTTGACTTGGAAAACTGTATTTCTAGTAGCCATCACTTCTGCCAGGCGCATAAGTGAGTTACAGGCTTTATCAGTGGAGACTGACTTTATTTCCTTTCACAGGGATAAGGTAGTCCTCAGGACTAACAGGAAGTTTTTGCCTAAGGTGGTTTGGATTTCCACCTTAACCAATCTATTTCACTTCCAGTGTTCTTCACTGACCATTCCTCCTCTGGTGAGAGGAGGCTGCACAGCTTAGATGTTAAGAGGGCCTAAGTTACTACATTGAACGTACCAAGGGTCACAGGTTTGACTCCCTCCAACTATTTCTCACTTATGGTGAGGTTGGGAAAGGGAGACCTGCCACTAAGAGATCCATTGCCAGGTGGATCGTCTCTTGTATCCAGTTTTGCTATCAAAAGCTGGGTAAGGTTCCCCCCTCAGGCCTGAGGGCTCACTCTACCAGAGGTACAGCTGCATCTCTAGCTGCTGCTAGAGACATCCCTATCTTGGAGATATGTCAAGCAGCTACTTGGAAAACAGTACACACTTTCACCAAGCATTACTCCCTGGATATCTAGGCCAGGAGGGATGCTCGGTTTAACTCGGCAACCCGTGCTTCAGAACCCATATTCCTAAGTAGGTTCTGTCCCTCCTCCCATGGAGGTACTGCTGTGTAGCCAGTCTGCATCTATGTAATATAGCAAGACTTAGTTGTTTGAAGAAAAAATTACTCACCTTAGTAATGTTGTTTCTTCTAATGGAGTCTTGCTATATTATAGACCTCCCCCTAGCCTGCCCCTCTCAGAACTTCTATCTCGGGTATGGGGTGGGCAGTCCACTGTTGGCATTTATTGATGCCCTCTTTTATGTTTGGGTGTTGTGTTTTATTTAGTTATTTTATCTTATTTTTCTGGTCCCCTGACTTGAGTCTTGTTGTTGGGACCAGGAAAATGTGTGAATATTTTAGTAGCCAGTTAGCTAGTGTAGGTTACAGCTTCCACACAGAGCCTTAGTGAGTTTTGCTCAGTAAGATCTGACAGTTTCGGGTTTGAAACCACCCTAACAGAGCTTCTTTAACCGAGTACGCTCTAAGTTCCATGCTCTGCATGGAAGTTAACTCTTTCACCTCTGGAGCAGTTCTAATGGTGGGACAAACTGCATCTGTCATAATATAGCAAGACTCCATTAGAAGAAACAACATTACTAAGGTGAGTAATTTTTTCTTCTCACTTTACGTCTTACAAAAAAGTGGCTGAAACCCTCCAGCTTCCTATGGAAGAAGCAGTGGAGGATCAGGAGCAACCTGATTTTGTTGAAATGATGGACATCCCAGAGTCTAGGAGACCGTCTATTCCCCTCCACAAATCCTTTGGGAAACAGACACACACAATTCTTAAGGCCCCTAATTCCATACCTCCTGTGGACAGACGAATGGACAAGAAGTATACTCTGTCAGGCTCAGACATGGAGTTCCTTTCCCAGCAATGCAGCCATGTTGGGGTAGTGCAGGCTGCTGCCTGTGATAAGGCAAATATCCCCTTGGCATCACACCCCTCCGATAAGGACTCCAGGAGGATTGATGCCATGGCAAAGAAACAGTACATGGCAGCATCTTTGGGACTCAGGCAGGCTAACTAACTATATAGCCTATACAGCTAGATACCAGAAGTCCAGGTGGGACACTGTGCTGGCTCTGGGTATACAGACCCCTGACCAGCTTGCCAAGGAGATGGAGCAGGTGGCTGCAGATGGGATTGAGGCATCCAAGGTGCAATTTCATGCTGCTGTGGACTCCAATGATGTTTCATCAAGAGTCGTGGCTACATCTGTGGCTCTTCGGAGGATGGCTTGGCTGAGATGTACTAGCCCATCACAGGATACCCAAGCTAAGGCCATGGATTTCCCTGTTACTGGTAATTCTCTGTTTGGGGAGCAGACAGAGAACTACATGAAAAAGATAGACGAGTACAGGACCACTTACAGGAGTGCTCAGGCCAAAGAAAGGCAAGCCACTTCTCAAAGGCAGCAGTCCAGGGGCAGAGGCAGGCCTTTCCAAAGACCTTTTTACCAAGCTCAGGCCTCCTCCTCTTATTCTCAGAGGGGGTTCTTCAGAGGAAGAGGCAGACGGGGAATGAGCAGGCCTGCATCCACCCATCAGCGTAAAGCCCCTGCCAAGCAGACACCCTGATGGGTCTTCCCGGGCCGATTCTCCAATACCAGTAGGGGGCAGGCTGGCTTACTTTGTCCAGGACTGCATGTCTTTAACATCAGACAAATGGGTCCTGGAAGTAGTAAGCCAGGGACTGGTTCTCAGCTTCAAAAAATTTCCCAAGATGAGAACCAGATCGTTTCCACCTGCAAATCCTTCATAGGCACTTGCCCTAGAGGCAGAGGTCTCTTCCCTCTTGGCTCTGAGAGCCATAGAAAGGGTTCCACCCCTACACAAGGGAAAAGGATTGTACTCCAGGTACTTCCTAACTCCCAAAAAGACAGGAGAATGGCGGCCCATCCTGGATCTCAGATATTTAAACAAGCACCTTTTAAAGCCAAAGTTCAAAATGGTGACTCTGGGAATAATTCTATCCTCTCTAAGGCCAGGAGACTGGCTAGTTTCCTTGGACCTCAAGGATGCCTATTTCCACATTCTCATCAGAAGCTCCGACTGAAATTACCTCAGGTTCGAGTTGCCCTCAGGCCACTATCAATTCAGAGCAATGTCCTTTGGCCTAAATTCAGCTCCAAGGGTGTTCACAAAATGCCTGGCAGTAGTGGTTGCTTTCCTAAGGAGAAAAAAGATCTCCATCTTTTCATACCTGGACGACTGGCTCATAGTAGGTCAGTCTCCAGACCAAGTCAAGTCACACCTACAGATAACTCAGCAACTGCTCACTTCTCTAGGATTCCTTCTGAATCTTTCAAAGTCAGTTCTAGAGCCTTTGCAGCTCCTCACCTTCATAGGGGCAGAGCTGGATACATTAAAGGCAAAAACCTTCCTTCCCCTGGACAGGTCAAGGACCCTTGTTACACTAGCCTCTTCATTCACCCTCCAGGTGTCTCGGCCAGCAAGGCATTTTCTGCAGCTCCTGGGCCACATGGCTGCCTCTACAGCAGTGGTCCAAGGAGCAAGATTTCAGATGAGGGACATTCAGTTCCACTTAAGAGCCTTCTGTCCCAGAGAAAGGATCCTCTGACCAAACTAATCCCAGTGACTCGAACCCTGATCCAGGCTTTGCAATGTGGTGGCAGGATCAGGACAACCCTAAGACAAGGAGTTCCTTTGTCACTCAATCTCATTCTCTAATCCTTACCACAGATGCCTCCTCTTGGGCTGGGGAGCCCACTTGGGAGACCTGACCACCCAAGGGTTGTGGTCACCTCAAGAATCTCTGCTTCACATCAATCTCTTAGAACTCAGAGCAGTGTTTCTGAGCACTTCAAGCTGTTTCCAAGTCTGGCCCGAAGACAAAAGTGGTTCAGATCAGGACAAATAATACCACCACAATGTGGTACACATCAATACAAGCAAGGGGCACTTGGGTTATGCGGCCTGTGCACAGAGAGGCAATGAAGTTGTGGTCTCTGGCCTATTCCCTGAATACCTCTCTCATAGCAGTGCACCTCCCAGGGAAGGACAATGTCCTGGCAGATGCTCTCAGCAGGATATCTCGGGGCCATCACGATTGGTCCCTAGATCCCCTGATTTTGAAGGTGATCTTCTCCAGATGGGGCACCCCATAGATAGATCTTTTTGCAGCCCCAGACAATCACTAACTTCCTCTTTTTTGCTGCAGGCCCCCAATTTTGGGCTCAGTCCCCCTGGATGCCCTAGTTCTCAATTGGGAAGGGAAGTTCCTGTATGTTTTTCCCCCCCTTCCCTCTCCTGTTCAAGGTAGTAGTCAAAATCAGGTCTCAACCCTGCAAAGTGATTCTGATTGCTCCAGACTGGGCCAGACAGCCCTGGTACCCTCTCTTGCTGTCCTTAGCAGTCCACCTTCCCCTGTCTGTTCCCTGGAATTACAATCTGTTAACGTGTTCTCATAGGAGGGTCTGGTATCCGAATCTCAGTCTCAAGACCTGGCTCTTGAAGAGTTAGAATTTGCTGATTTGCATCTCTCTCAAGGTGTTCTGGATATTTTAAAGGCTTCTCGAAAGACTTACAACTCAGAATGGAAAAGGTTTACTATTTGGTGCTCTGGGAAGCATATTTCTCCAGAGTCTGCTGGGTTGCCTACAGTCCTTGACTATATGGTTCGTCTCAATAGCTTGGGACTGAGACCAGCTACAGTTAGGGTGCATCTGGCAGCTGTCTCTGCCTTCTTGTCAGCAGGCAAGCACTCTTCCCTTTCAGCTCATCCTGTATTCTGTAAGTTCTTCAAGGGATTGCTGCATACCAATCCTCCCTCCAGGGACCCTGCCCCTGCTTGGGACCTTAATATTTGCATTGCTCAGCTTATGCAACCCCCTTTTGAGCCTTTGTCCTCAGCAGAGCTTAAGTATTTGACTTGGAAAACTGTGTTCTTGGTAGCCATTACTTCTACCAGACGCATAAGTGAGTTACAGGCCCTCTCAGTGGAGCCTGATTTTATCTCTTTCCATAGAGATAAGGTGGTCCTCAGGACTAATAGGAAGGTTTTGCCTAAGGTGGTTTCAGATTTCCACCTTAACCAGTCTGTCTCTTCCTGTTTTCTTCACTGACCATTCCTTCTCTGGGAGAGGAGGGTGCACAACTTGGATGTGAAAAGGACCCCTCAGCTACTACATAGAGCCATGCAAGGGTCACAGTTTGACTCCTCAACTGTTCCTCACTTATGGTGAGATTGGTAAGGGAAAACCTGCCACTAAGAGATCTATTGCCAGGTGGATTGTCTCTTGTATACAATTTTGCTATGAAAAATTAGGTAGGATCCCACTCTCAGGCCTGAGGGCTCACTCTACCAGAGGTACAGCTGCTTCCCTGGCTGCTGCCAGGGATATTCCTATCGTAGAGATTTGTCAAGCAGCCACCTGGAAAACAGTATATACTTTCACCAAGCATTACTTTCTGGACATCCAGGCTAGGAGTGGTGCTCGGTTTGGCACAGCAGTGCTTCAGAGCCTATTCCCGAAGTAGGTTCTGTCCCTCCTCCGTGGAGGTACTGCTTGGTAGTCTGCATATGTCAGAATACAGCAAGACTTCATGTTGTTTTAAGAAAAAATTACCTTAGTAATGTTTTCAAACAACATGAAGTCTTGCTATATTATGACAATTGCAGTTTGTCCCACCAATAGAACTGCTCCGGAGGTGAAAGAGTTAACTTCATTCCTTGCATGGAACCTAGAGCACGAGCTCTAAAGAGAAGCTCTGTCTGTGTAGTTTCAAACCTGAACTGTCAGATTCTTTACTCCGCCTCACTGAACAGTCGCTCCGGAGATTTCTCCTATTGCTCGGTTCATTTCTCGGTTTAAACAGTGTTTTCTCGGTTCGATTCAACCGAGAATAGTTTTATTTTAACCGCAAAACCGATCAGTTCAAGCTCTGTCTGTGGTATTGTAAGTAATTTCATTTTTTAATTCTGTGTGGAACTTGTAAGTTTTATCGGTTCGGTTTTGAACCGATCAGCTTGGGTAAAACTTAGTGTTTTAAACTTGAGACTTCAGAGTGCGGTTCCCGGTTCTTATCGGTTCTACAAAAACCGGTTCATTACGTTTTTCAACTACCGTATCACGGTTAGGGAACCGATAAGGGTGTCTTGCCTGGCACTGCCGTTTGAAGGGCAAGTTTTTCTGGTTAGAGCTGGTATTATGTCTGAGAGGCAAAGAAAACCGGCCCACTGGGTTTCAACACTGTGATGTCTGTGGGAAGTCTTTGCCAAGGCTGACCCACACACCATATGTGTTTATTGTCTGAGGTTTGACCACCTCCATTCAGACTGCCAGATTTGTAGAGTTTCCTTGCAGCCACCCTGGAAAGAGATTGGGCAGGCTCCAGGGGCGAGAGGCCAAAAGTCCGGTGACCCGGATGGCCAGCCGGTTGGTGCCAGCCGAACGGAGAGAATGCCCCTCTGACCAGGCGAGACTTCCTTGGGCAAGCGAGCTGGCTCGGATGAACCAGTTCCAGTAAAGAGAACAAGAAAGTCAGCAGGTTTGGAGCCCAAAATTCTTACTCCAACTGCTGCAGAGATAGCAAGAACTATTCAGATTGTCCAGTCACTTTCTTCGGTTCCATCCGAACCGCCACTATCTGGTAAAAGGTCGGTTCCGTCGGTTCAGGAATATGATGTTGAGAAGTTTTATGAACCAGAGGAGGGGGAGGATGATTATGAACAGTATGAATGTGACTTGGAGGGTCTGGGTGTGCCCATTGAACTGGACATCTCCCCAGACAGACCTTTAGAATCTCCCCCTATGCTTTCTGAGTCCCCCTCTCATTTTATGTTTTACAAAAAAGTTGCTGAAACCGTCCAACTTCCTTTGGAGGAAGCTGTGGATGAGCAAGAGGAGCCTGATTTTGTGGATATACCAGAGTCTAGGAGATTGTCTATTCCTTTGCATAAGTCATTTAGGAAACAAACAATAAAAATCTTAAAAACTCCTAATTCTGTGCCTCCTGTAGATAAAAAGATGGACAGGAGGTACACACTGTCAGGTCCTGATACAGAATTCCTTTCTCAGCAATGCAGTCATGTTGGGGTAGTTCAGGCTGCAGCCTGTGATAAAGCTAATATTCCCCTGGCTTCACATCCTCCTGACAAGGATTCCAGGAAGATTGATGCCATGGCAAAAAAAACAGTACATGGCAGCGTCCTTGGGACTCAGGCAAGCAAATTATATGGCTTATGTAGCAAGGTATCAGAAATCTAGATGGGATACTGTTATGGATTTAGCCAAACAAGCCCTGGCCAGCTTGCTAGTGAGCTGGAGCAGGTGGCTGCCGATGGCATTGAGGCTTCTAAGGTGCAGTTTCATGCTGCTGTGGATTTTAATGATGTTTCCTCTAGAGTCATGGCCACATCTGTAGCTTTTCGTAGGGTGGCCTGGCTCAGGTGTACTAGCTTGTCAAAGGATACCCAGACTAAGGCTATGGATTTTCCTGTGGTGGGAAATTCTCTGTTTGGGGAGCAGACAGAGAATTAAATGAAGAAGATGGATGAATATTGGACTGCCTATAAAAGTGCCCAAGCCAAGGAGCGGCAAGCCACTCCTCAGAGGCAAACCCCCAGGGGTGAGGTGAGCCTTTCCAGAGCCTTTTTGCAAACCCAGGCCTCCTCTGCTTATGCTCAGAGGCAGAGGCAGATGGGGTGGGCAGGCTGCCCCCACCCTCAGCCTAAAGCACCTGCCAAGCAGGCACCCTGATGGGGTGCCCAGGGCGATTCTCCTTACCAGTAGGGGCAGGTTGGCTTACTTCAGTCAGAACTGGGTGTCTTTAACTTAGATAAGTGGGTTCTGGAAGTAGTAAGCCAGGGTCTGGTTCTCAGCTTCAAAAAGTTTCCAAAGATGAGAATCAGGTCTTTTCCACCTGCAAACTCTTTAGAGACCTCTACTCTAGAAGCAGAGGTCTCAACCCTGTTAGCTCTCAGAGCGGTAGAAAGGGTTCCTCCCCTACTCCAGGGCAGGGGTCTGTACTCCAGATACTTCCTTACCCCAAAAAAGACAGGAGAATGGCGGCCCATTTTAGACCTCAGGTATCTGAGCAAGCATCTTTTGAAACCAAAGTTCCGAATGGTAACTCTGGCAATGATTTTACCCTCTCTAACGCCAGGGGACTGGCTAGCTTCCCTGGACCTCAAGGATGCGTATTTCACGTCCCTAATCAGAAGCTCCCACGAAAGTACCTCAGATTCGAACTGCCCTCAGGTCACTACCAGTTCAGAGCAATGCCCTTTGGCCTTACCTCTGCCCCAAGGGTATTCACAAAATGTCTGGCAGTAGCAGTGGCTCACTTAAGGAGGCAAAGGATTGCTGTTTTTCCCTATCTGGACGACTGGCTCATTGTAGGCCAGTCCCCAGAACAGGTAAAATCTCACCTGCAGGTCACCCAGCAGCTTCTCACCTCCCTGGGCTTCCTGCTAAATCTACCAAAAGTCGGTTCTGGAACCAGTTCAGGTACTCACCTTCATAGGTGCAGAATTGGACACAAATCTGGCCAGAGCTTTTCTTCCCTTAGAAAGGGTAAGGAACTTGGTGGCTCTGGCCTCCTCCTTCAATCTGCAGGTCTCTCGACCAGCAAGACAGTTTCTGCAGCTCCTGGGGCACATGGCTGCGTCCACAGCTGTAGTGCAGGGAGCAAGATTTCAGATGAGGGACATTCAGTTTCACTTGAGAGCCTATTGGTCTCAGAGAAGAGACCCCCTTTCCAAGTTCGTCCCAGTGACCCGAACCTTGATCCAGGCCCTCCAGTGGTGGCAGGATCAGAACAATTTAAGACTGGGGGTCCCCTTCATTCCCCTTTCTCACACTTTGACCCTCACTACGGATGCTTCCCTCCTGGGGTGGGGAGCCCACATGGGCGACCTCTCCACTCAGGGAGTGTGGTCCCCCCAGGAATCTCTGCTCCACATCAGTTTGCTGGAAGTCAGAGCTGTCTTTTTAGCTCTTCAAGCGTTTTCTGCTTCTGTCCAGAACAAAGTGGTACGAGTCAGAACAGACAGTACCACAACAATATGGTACATCAACAAGCAGGGGGGCACTCTGTCTTCGGCCTTGTGCACCGAGGCAATGAAGTTGTGGTCTCTGGCCTATTCCCTGAACACTTCACTCATAGCAGTTCACCTTCCAGGAAAGGACAATGTCCTAGCAGATGCTCTCAGCAGGATTTCTCAGGGCCATCACAAATGGTCTCTGGATACTCAAGTACTGGGGATAGTCTTTTGCCAGATGGGGCACCCCTCAGATAGATCTTTTTGCAGCCCCAGACAATCACCAACTTCCAGTGTTCTGTTGCAGGCCCCCAGTGTTGGGCTCAGTCCCCCTGGACGCCCTTCTCCTGGATTGGGAAGGGAAGTTTCTTTATGTTTTCCTCCTTCCCTCTCCTATTCAAGGTGTTAGTAAAAATCAGATCCCAGCCTTGCAGGGTGATTCTGATTGCCCCAGATTGGGCCAGGCAGCCCTGGTACCCACTCCTTCTGCCCCTGACAGTCCATCTCCCTGTGTCTCCCAGGAATCACAACCTATTAACCTGTGCCCAGGGAGGTTTGGTATCAGAACCTCAAATCCCTCAACCTCGAGGCCTGGCTCTTGAGGAGTTAGAATTACTGACTACACCTCTCTCAGGTGTTCTTGAAATCCTAAAGGCTTCTGGAAGCCTTCCACTAGAACTACTTAGAATTATAATTGGAAAAGGTTCTCCATTTGGTGTTCTGGAAACATATTTCCCAGGATCTGCCGATTTGCCCATTGTGTTAGACTACATGGTCCATCTTCATTCTTTGGGCCTGAGACCAGCTACCCTGAGAGTTCATTTGGCAGCTGTCTCTGCTTTGTTTCAACAGCAGAAGCCATCCTCTCTTTCCGCTCACCTGTATTTTCAAGTTTTTAAGGTTACTCATACTAATCCACCTTTTTAGGGATCCGGCCCTGCCTGGGACCTTAATGTTTGCATTGCCCAGTTAATGCAACCCCCTTTTGAACCTCTGTTTTCTGCAGAGCTTAAGTATCTAACTTGGAAAACTGTTTTCCTTGTGGCTATCACTTCTGCTAGACGTGTAAGTGAGTTGCAAGCCTTGTCAGTAGAAACTGACTTTATTTCTTTCCACAGGGATAAGGTAGTCCTCAGGACTAACAGGAAGTTTTTGCCTAAGGTGGTTTCAGATTTCCATCTTAACCAATCTATCTCCCTTCCAGTATTTTTCTCTGAACATTCCTCTTCTGGTGAGAGGAGATTGCACAGTTTGGACGTTAAGAGGGCCCTAAGTTACTATATAGAACATACCAAGGGTCACAGGTTCGAATCACTCCAACTTTTTCTCACTTATGGTGAGGTTGGGAAAGGAAAACCTGCCACTAAGAGATCAATTGCCAGGTGGATTGTCTCTTGTATCCAATTTTGTTATCAGAAACTGGGCAGAGATCCCCTCTGGCTTGAGGGCTCATTCTACCAGAGGTACAACCGCGTCTCTAGCTGCTGCCAGAGACATCCCTATATTGGAGATATGTCAAGCTGCTACTTGGAAAACGGTACACACTTTCACCAAGCATTACTCCCTGGATGTCCAGGCCAGGAGAGATGCTCGGTTTGGCACAGCTGTGCTTCAGAGCCTATTCCCTAAGTAGGTTCTGTCCCTCCTCCATGGAGGTACTGCTGTGTAGTCTGCAATTGTCATAATATAGCAAGACTTCATGTTGTTTGAAGAAAAAATTACTCACCTTAGTAATGTTGTTTCTTCTAATGGAGTCTTGCTATATTATGACCTCCCCAGCCTGCCCCTCTCAGAACTTCTACTTGGGTATGGGGTGGGCGGCCTAGTGTGGGCACTATTTTATGCCCTTTTTATGTGTTTTCACCTTCTTGGGGTTTGTGGTGTGGTGTTTTCTTTTTTTCCTTATATTTCTCTCATATTGTTAAATTATACTATTAGTTGTGGTCCCTGACTTGAGTCTTTGGTGTTGGGACCAGCAATGGGTATTAATATTTAGGTAGCCAGTTGGCTAGTGTGAGTTACAGCTTCCACACAGACCTTAGTGAGTTTTGCTCGTGAAGATCTGACAGTTCAGGTTTGAAACTACACAGACAGAGCTTCTCTTTAGAGCTCGTGCTCTAGGTTCCATTCATGGAATGGAGTTAACTCTTTCACCTCCGGAGTAGTTCTAATGGTGGGACAAACTGCAATTGTCATAATATAGCAAGACTCCATTAGAAGAAACAACATTTCTAAGGTGAGTAATTTTTTCCTTTTTTCTAATGGAGTCTTGCTGTATTCTGACCTCTCCCCCTGCCTCCCCTCTCAGAACCTGGGTTTTGGGATGTGGGTGGGCAGCAACAGTGCTGGCACTCTGGAGGTGCCCCCGTTTTCTCACGGTCTTAATTTGGGTGTGTGTGTTGTGTTGTGTTTTGTTTTATTTTTTGGGTTTCCTGACTTGAGTCCTTGCCTTGGAACCAAAAAATATTTTTATTATATTTAGTAGCTAGTTGGCTAGTGTGAGTTTACGGTTTCCACACAGGACACCCAGTGAGTATAGCTCGTAAATATCTGGCGGTTTGAGTTCAAACAACAACAGACACAGTCTCAACCGAGCTCAGCGTTCCATGCCTTGCATGGAAAGTTAACTCTTTCCTCTCCGGGGCAGTTCAAAGGTTGGACATCACTGCATATGTCAGAATACAGCAAGACTCCATTAGAAAAAACAACATTACTAAGGTGAGTAATTTTTTCTTCCAGGCCACTGGAGGTTCTGCCCCCAGAGCTCCCAGAACCTCCCAGGCCATTTTGCCTGTCCCCGGATCCTCTGCCTGACTCCTTACCAGACTTCCCTCCCCTAGCAGAATCCCTGGGGGAGAGACGGTGGGGGATCGTTCCTCTCTCTACAGAGAGGGTTGGCACAGAATAGCCTCGCATCAGTGGGTCCTACAGTTAGGGGCACACTCTAGTGTTGGGAGATTTCCCCAGGCAGTCCTCCAATATCCTCCCATTACCGTCAGGCCCATATCGCTATCATCCATGAAGAGATCCAAGCATACCTGCGAAAACAAGTCATAGAACCCGTCCCGCTGTCACAGCAAGGGAAAGGATGCTACTCTTATTTCAAACAAAATGAAGTCTTGCTGTATTCTGACAATTGCAGTGATTCCCAACCTTTGAACTGCCCCGGAGAACAAAGAGTTAACTTTCTATGCAGGGCATAGAATGCTGAGCTCGAGCTCGGTTGAAGTCTCTGCCTGGAGTGTTTCAAACCTAAACCGTCAGATTTTTTTTTACTCCGCCTCACTGAATGGTCGCTCCGGAGATTTCTCCTTCAGCTCGGTTCGTAAGTCGGTTAAAGTTTCAGTTTTCGTCATTTTTTTAAACTGAAGAAGTATCCGCATAGTCTGTTCAGTCTCTGTCTGTGGTGCCGTGAGTACTAGACAGGAATTGTTCTGTTTTTTCTGTGTGGAACTTGTAAAAGTGCGGCTCGGTTCAGCTGAACCAGCCATTTGATAGTGAAATATTGTGTTTTGTGGTGTTTTACTTAGTGTGTGGTTACCGGTTCTTATCGGTTCTAAAAAACAGTGTTTTAGTACTTTTTTTCCCCATACCTGTGACACGGTTAGGAACCAATAAGGGAGTTTTGCCTGGCGGTTGCCATAAAAAGGGTAAGTTGGTTAGGTTGGCCATGTCTGAGAAACCCAAGAAAAAAACCTGGCCCACTGGGTTTCAACACTGCAATGAATGTGGGGAGGTCTTTGCTAAGGTCGATCCCTACACCACCTGTGTTTATTGTCTGGGGTTTGACCACCTCGATTCAGACTGCCAAATATGTAAAAACTTTCCCAAATCTACCCTTGAGAAGAGATTAGGTAGACTGAGGAAAGGAGGCCGAAAGTCCACTGTCCCGGATGGCCAGCCCGGTTCGGTTCCAACCGAACCAGAAGGAGTGCCCTCTGACCAGGTCGACACTTCGGGGAAAAGGAGAGCCGATTCCAAGGGATCGGTTCCGACAAAAAGAAAACGCAAAGATAAATCGTCCGGTTCTGATGCAGAGGTTCATGTTCTGACCGCCAAAGAGATAGCCAGAGCGATTCAGATTGTGGAATTGCTCCGTCCGGTTCCTACCGTTCCGGCTCCTTCTGGCAGGGGTTCGGTTCGGTTGGTTCTCCCGGTTCAAGATTATACCCTTGAAGATTTTTATGAACCGGAATTTGAAGAGGAAGTGGAATTTGAGGATGATGATGTGAGGGTCTGGATGTGCCGAGGGAACCGGACATCTCCCCAGACAGACCTTCAGGTGTTTTCCCATCCTAGGCTTTCTGAGTCCCCTTCTCACTTTATGTTCTACAGAAAGGTGGCTGAAACCCTCCAGCTTCCTATGGAGGAGGCAGTGGAAGAACAAGAGGAGCCTAATTATGTAGAGATGATGGACATCCCAGAGTCCAGGAGACTGTCTATTCCCCTCCACAAATCTTTTGGGAAACAGACACAAAAAATCCTAAAGTTTGCTAACACTATACCTCCTGTAGATAGAAGAATGGACAAGAGGTATACAGTTTCAGGCTCAGACTCGGAGTTCTTATATCAGCAGCGCAGCCATGTTGGGGTAGCGCAGGCTGCTGCCTGTGACAAGGCAAATATAACCTTGGCTTCACACTCCCCAGACAAGGACTCCAGGAAGATTGATGCCGTGGCAAAGAAGCAGTACATGGCATCTTCTTTGGGACTTAGGCAGGCGAATTACTTGGCCTATGCAGCCAGGTACCAGAAGTCGAGGTGGGACACTGTACTGGCACCGGTTAAACAGACCCCCCCCAAGCTTGCTAAGGAGCTGGAGGCGGTGGCTGCAGATGGGATTGAGGCATCTAAGGTTCAGTTTCATGCTGATGTGTACTCTAATGATGTGTCGTCAAGAGTCATGGCTGCATCTGTGGCTCTTCAGAGGATGGCTTGGCTCAGATGTACTAGCCTCTCGCAGGACACCCAGGCTAAGGGCATGGATTTTCCTGTAGTGGGTAATTCTCTGTTTGGGGAGCAAACCGAGAATTACATGAAGAAAATGGATGAGTACAGGACCACTTACAGGAGTGCTTAGGCCAAGGAGAGGCAGGCAACTTCTCAAAGGCAGCAGTCTTGGGGCAGGCCTTTTTACCAAGCACAGGCCTCCTCTTCCCTTCTCAGGGGGTTCTTCAGAGGGAGAGGCAGAAGGGGGAATGAGCAGGGCTGCATCCACTCCTCAGCCTAAAGCCCCTGCCAAGCAGACACCCTGATGGGCCTGCCTGGGTCGACTCTCCTATTCCAGTAGGGGGCAGGCAGGCTTACTTTGTCTAGGACTGGATGTCTGTTACATCAGACAAGTGGGTCCTGGAAGTAGTAAACCAGGGACTGGTTCTCAGCTTCAAAAAACTTCCAAAGATGAGAGCCAGATCTTTTCCACCTGCAAGTCTCTCGGAAACCCTTGCCCTAGAGGCCAATATTTCTTCTCTCCTAGCTTTAAGAGCCATAGAGAGAGTACCTACCCTACACTGGGGCAAAGGACTGTACTCCAGGTACTTCCTCACCCCCAAAAAGACAGGGGAGTGGCGACCCATCCTAGACCCAAGATATCTTAACAAGCGTCTGTTAAAACCAAAGTTCAAGATGGTAACTCTGGGAGTAATCCTTCACTCTCTAAGGCCAGGGGACTGGCTAGCCTCCCTGGACCTCAAAGATGACTTCTTTCGCATTCCCATTAGGTGCTCCCACAGAAAGTACCTCAGTTTCGAGTTGCCCTCAGGCCACCATCAGTTCAGAGCAATGCCCTTTGGCCTAACCTCAGCCCCAGGGGTTTTCACAAAGTGCCTGGCAGTAGTAGTTGCCTTTCTAAGAAGGCAAAAGATTTCCATTTTTCCATATCTGGACGATTGGCTAATAGTGGGTCAGTCTCCAGACCAAGTCAAGTCTCACCAGCAAGTGCTCACTTCTCTAGGCTTTCTTCTCAGCCTTTCCAAGTCATTTCTCGAACCAGTCCAGCTTCTTACCTTTATAGGGGCAGAACTGGACACACTCAGAACAAGAGCCTTTCTTTCTCTAGAAAGGGCAAGGGTTCTTATGGAACTAGCTTCTTCTTTCAGCCTTCAGGTATCTCGGCCAGCAAGGCATTTCCTCCAGCACTTGGGCCACATGGCAGCTTTAACAGCAGTGGTCCAAGGGGGCAAGATTCCAGATGAGGGATATTCAGTTCCACCTGAGAGCTTTTTGGTCTCAGAGGAAGGATTCCTTTACCAAACTGATCCCCGTGACTCTGACCTTGATCCAGGCCCTCCAATGGTGGCAGGATCAGGACAATTTAAGACAAGGTGTTCCGTTTGTTACTCAGCCTTGTTCAGTGGTCCTTACTACTGATGCTTCTCTTCTGGGCTGGGGAGCCCATCTGGGGTCCCTCACTGCCCAGGGGCTGTGGTCCCCCCAAGAATCCCTTCTCCATATCAATCTCCTAGAGCTCAGGGCAGTTTTTCTGGCCCTAAAAGCTTTCTCTGTCAGTACAGAACAAGGTGGTTCAAGTCAGAACAGATAACACCACCACCATGTGGTACATCATCCAGCAGGGAGGCACTCAATCTACGGCCTTGTGCACAGAAGCCATGAAGTTGTGGTCCCTGGCTTATTCCCTGCAAACCTCTCTTGTAGCAGTTCACCTTCCAGGGAAGGACAATGTGCTAGCAGATGCAGTGAGCAGGATCTCTCAGGGCCATCACGAATGGTCCCTGGACCCTCAGGTGTTGAAAGTGATTTTTTCATGGTGAGGCACTCCAGAGATAGATCTCTTTGCAGCCCCAGACAACCGCCAACTCCCTCTCTTTTGTTGCAGACCTCCAGTCTTGGGCTCAGTCCCTCTGGATGCCCTGATTCTGAATTGGGAAGGGAAGTTTCTGTATGCCTTTCCCCCCTTCCCACTCCTGTTCAAAGTTTTGGTCAAAATAAGGTCTCAACCTTCCAAGGTGATCCTGATTGCTCCAGATTGGGCCAGACAGCCCTGGTACTCCCTGTTGCTGTCCCTAGCAGTCCATCTTCCCCTATCTCTTCCCAGAAATTACAACCTGTTAACATCCTCTCAGGGAAGGATTTTGTACCCCAATCTTCAATGTCTCAATCTCAAGGCATGGCTCTTGAAGAGTTAGAGTTTGCAGATCTGCATCTTTCCCAAGGGGTTATGGATATCCTCAAGGCTTCTCGAAAGCCCTCCACCAGAAAGACTTATAACTCCAAATGGAAAAGATTCAGCATTTGGTGTTCTAAGAAGCGTATTTCTCCAGACACTGCTGGATTGCCTACGGTTCTGGATTATATGGTCTTATCTTAATGGCCTAGGCCTCAGACCAGCTACTCTCAAGGTGCACTTGTCAGCAGTTTCTGGATTTTTGTCTGTGGAGAAGTCTTCCTCACTATCTTCCCATCCTGTGTTCTGTAAATTGTTTAATGGCTTGCTTCACACCAATCCTCCTTTTAGAGACCCTGCCCCTACCTGGGATTTGAATGTTTGCATTGCTCAACTTATGCAACCCCCCCCTTCCTCTGAGCCTTTGTCTTCAGCAGAGCTTAAGTACTTGACTTGGAAAACTGTGTTCCTGGTAGCCATTACCTCTGCCAGGCGTATCAGTGAATTGCAAGCCCTGTAAGTGTAACCTGATTTTATCTCATTTCACAGGGACAAGGTGGTCCTTAGAACCAATAGAAGGTTCTTGCCCAAAGTGATTTCAGATGTCCATGTAAACCAGTCTGTGTCTCTTCCTGGTTTCTTCACTGATCTTTCTTCCTCAGGAGAGAGGAACTACAGTTTAGATGTCAAAAGAGCCTTTAGTTACTACGTAGAGCGTACCAAGGGTCATAGGTTTGACTCCCTCCAGTTGTTCCTCACTTATGGAGAAATGGGAAAGGGCAAACCTGCCACCAAAAGATCTATTGCCAGGTGGATTGTGTGTTGTATATAATTCTGCTATGAAAAACTGGGAAAAACTCCACCCTCAGGCCTGAGGGCTCACTCCACAAGAGGTACAGTTGCTTCTCTGGCTGCTGCCAGGGATATCCCTCTTTTAGAAATTTGTCAAGCAGCCACTTGGAAAACAGTCCATACCTTTACCAAGCATTAGTCTTTGGATGTCCAGGCTAGGAGTGATGCTCGGTTTGGCACAGCAGTACTTCAGAGCCTATTCCGAAAGTAGGTTCTGTCCCTCCTCCTTGGAGGTACTGCTTGGTAGTCTGCAATTGTCAAAATACAGCAAGACTTCATGTTGTTTGAAGAAAAAATTACTCTCCTTAGTAATTATGTTTCTTCGAATGGTGTCTTGCTGTATTCTGACCTCCCTCCCTGCCTCCCCATCTCAGAACCTGTTTCTGGGAAGTGGGTGGGCAGGTGCAGTGTTGCACCCTAGGGGTGTGTTTTGCTTACACCCTCCTTCTTTTTGTTTGGGTGCTGATTTATTATTGTTATTTGTAGTAGATTGGGTTTTGGGTTTCCTGACTTGAGTCTTCCTTGGGAATCCAAAACGTTTTTCAGCCAGTTGGCTAGTAGGAATTTTTACAATTTCCACATAGAATTTTTAGTTAGTTGGGATCATAAGAATCTGACAGTTTAGGTTTGAAACACCCCAGACAGAGACTTCAGCCGAGCTCGAGCTCAGCATTCTGTGCCCTGCATAGAAAATTAACTTTGTTCTCTGGGGCAGGTCAAAGGTTGGGAATCACTGGAATTGTCAGAATACAGCAAGACTCCATTAGAAGAAACATAATTACTAAGGTGAGTAATTTTTTCTTCTTCTTGGTCCCGGAGAGAACTGGAGACTTGCATCCCATCCTGGCCCTCAGCCACCTGAACCAGTTTAGAATACAAACTGTTCAGGATGGTCACTCTTCCCGGCCTTCTCCCTCTGCTTCACCAAAGAGATTGGCTCTGTTCTCTGGACATGCAGGACACTTACCTGCACATCTTGGTCTTCCGCCCCACAGGAGGTTCTTTCGTTGCTGCTTCCAAAGAAACCATTATCAGTTTCGGGCTCTGCCATTTGGAGTGTCCTTGGCCCCACAAGTCTTTATAAAGTGCCTCACAGTAGTGGCTGCTGCGTTACGGAGGGAAGACCATTATGTCTTCCCTTTTACCTAGACGATCGGCTTCTTACAGCTCCCACCAAGGAGCAATTGCTCAGAACCGTGGATGCTATCTTCACTCTGTTTTGGGATCTGGGGATAACTCTCAGCCTCCCAAAATGCTCCGCTTGGCCAAGTCAGAGGCTTCAGTACATTGGGGCAGTTTTGGACTCTTCCCAAAGCAAAGCGTTCCTTCCCCCAGACAGGGCAGAACACCTTCCGGCTCAGGCTCAACTGGTCTCATTGCCTTGCCAGGTTCCATCCAGAGCACTTCTGAGGCTGCTCGGACATATGGTGGCGGCCATTGCAACGGTTCCACTGGCTCGTCTGCACATGAAGGTAGCTCAGTGGAACCTTTGGGTCCAGTGGGATCAACGCACAGACTGTTTGGAACAACCTTTGTTGGTCTCCGATTCTGTGTGACAGACTTTGACGTTGTGGTTGAACCCCTCCACCCTCTCCAAGGGGGACCACTTTCGAACAGAGTCATCTTGACAGATGCTGACCATGGATGTTTCAGGCTGGGACGCTCATCTGGTAGACCGTCAAACTGGGGAGACCTGGTCCCCACCGGAATAACCTCTCCACATCAGTGTTTTGGAGATGCGGGTGATCCTGTGTGCACTGCAGGCCTTTCAGATGCACCTACTCCTGGGCCCTCTTTTGATCCAGACGGACAGTATGTCTGTGGTCTTTTATATAAACAAGCAGGGGGCACGCACTCTTGCCTCCTCTACAGGGAGGCCATGAGAGTTTGGTATTGGGCCGTAGAGCATCACCTGGACCGGACTGCTGTGCATGTTCCAGGTGTTCAAAACAACTTGGCTGACAGCCTAAACCGTTCCTGGTCCAAGGCACATGAATGGGAACTCCTTCCCTCCGTGGTCGAAGATCCCTGACAGGTGGGACCACCTAGAGCTGGACCTCTTTGCGTCCCCATCCAACGCAGAACTGCCCCGTTTTAGGGACATGGATATGTTGTTCATCCACACTTATTGGCAGGTTCCTTGCCGCTTTAAATCTTGCCGGAAGGTCTTCAAGCTGGCTCCTCCCACCCACCGGGTGGTAAAACTCGGCTCCGCCCCATGGCCAGATCTTCTTCCTTGCGGGCTCAGGTTCCCCTTCTTAACGCGCTGCGTTTAAAACTGGTTCCTAATTCTTCGGAAGTTCGAAATTAAAAAGTGTTTTGCTAAAAAGACTTCGGTCTTCTTCTCCTCGTGGCTGCGATGGACAAATTGACTCCCGGTTTTCGGAGGTGCCCTTGCGGGCAGAAGATGTCTAGGATGGATCCGCACTCCACGTGCGTCTACTGCCTGGGCCTTGAGCACGACCCGCAGGCCTGCGACTTGTGCTCTTCCTTTTCGGCCTACGTCCTTGAAGACCGTGCTGCCCGATTACAACTGGGGCGCCCTGAGAAAAGAATTCCACGGTGAAATGTAAAGAGGCCCGATTGGCGGTGTCGGCGCGGGCTCGTGGATCAGCTCGAACAGATGATCGCCTCGAAGAGGCGCGCGGCCGCTTCTACCTCGGCTGCGGCATTTGTCCGCTCTCTCTACGGTGCCTCGTGCTCGGCTTCTTTTAAGGAGCTTAGTCTGACCCTCTCGACCAGGGTGAGGGTCCAACTTATCGGGACCTTTTCCAGGTCAAAAGAGCAAAAGTAAGTCTCTCCGTCGACGCTCTTGGGAGCGGGAAAGATCCCTCTCCCCTTGTTGACAGTCTGCCTGGTCAACCCCTCAGCCGGCCGCTGGCTTCACGGTGTCTCCGTCAGGCCAGTTGGCCGAGACTCCATCGACATGGTCGAATTTTCTCGACCGTTAGGCGGGTTGTCGGACTGGAGAAGCTGAGAATCCCTCTCCCAGTTCCCCGGTGGGAGTTGAGGATCCCGTCGGCTCGTCTGTGCCTCGGTTCGGAGCATTTGGTGGGATCGTCCGAGCGAAGTGCCGATTTCCGACTTCTCCTGCCTTCCTCGGCCTAGTCGAGACTCGGTCTCGGACATCCTGTGATCCAACCGATCCGCGCCCATGGCGGTCACCGGCTCCCAGGTGGCGCCGCCCGGCCTCTTCCTGGGCGAGGGAGCTTGGCGCAAGTTCGTGCGTCAGTCGAGGAACTTATGTGGCAACAGCTCCTTTTGACTGGGAATAAGCTGGCCCAGTTGTCTTCCCGACCATTAAGTGGCTGTCACCGAGACAGCGAAACAACCCTTCGTTGTAGTCGGGAGCCTGTTCTCAGGCCGGTTGTTCGGCCAATTCCAGCTGCCCCACCGATTCTGGTGGAACCTCCGCCTCCACAGCCATTAGTTGGGGCTCCGACCAAAAGTTCTCTGTCGGCTTTGGGTTTGCCCCTTAGGCTGTCTGTCACCCTCACTCCCGATAAACCTCGGCGGTGGAGGGTGGCTCAGGCCGAGGCAGCTCCCTGAGGACTCTTCTGAGTCCGATGGCAGTTCCTCCCTCTTCTCAAGCGCATGGACTTGGAGTCCTCGGGAGGGCAGTCAATGGGCGATAGCCCGCCGTCCTTCTTAGGGTTGCCGACTCATCTCGGAGTCCACAGGATGAAGCTCGAACCTGTTTCTAAGCAGGCCAGGTATCCCTCACGGAGATTCTGTGCCGGGATTCTCCTATGGAGGCCTTTCCGGTGGTGAAGCCATAGTGGGTCCGGCCTTGGAACTTGGCAGCATCCTGCTTCCTGCCCTGCGCCTTGACCGAGGTTGGGCAGAAGTATCACGGTCCCGGTTCCCTGTCCGTTTTGGAACACCCCTCGGCCGAGGGGTTGGTTACCGACAGCGTTTTCCGGCGTGCCGGGAACGCTAGGGATGTGGACAAACCTCTCGACAAGGAATCCAAGAAATTGGATTATGCTGGACGAAAAGTCTATGCTGCGTCTTCTCTCGGCCTTCGTCAGGCCAGTTCGGCCGTCCTCTTGGTACATTTTACTCACGCATTGTTGGGCTCCCTGGATGAGGTTGTCCCTCATCTTCCCGCAGATCTGCAGACTACGGTCAGGCAGGTGCGGGACCAGGGCAGGGCAGTGGCCAAACAGCAGCTCCAGACTGCGTTAGACATCAGGGACTCATGTGCCAGGTCTGTGGCGGCCGCAGTGGCCATGCGTCGTCGGGCTTGGCTGAGGATATCCACCTTTACCTCGGATACCCAGCACAAGTTGGCGGATGTTCCTCTTTGGGGACTGACCTCTTGACCCCTGGGGTAAGGTCACCTGCAGAGGATCGAGGGAGTCAATGCTACCTTGGACTGGTCTCTTCCGCTCAGAGGACAAAGGCTGTAAGCTACAGCCTAAAGCCCTTCGTCCTTCTGCGCCCGTGGCTCGCCCAGCCCAGCAACGTCCGGGCCAGCAGGCTCGACCTTGGTATCCCAAACCCATAGCCGTTTGCTTCCTCCAACAGGAAGCAGGGAGGTAAAGGCCCAGGAGGTCCCTCGGCGGTCCCTCCTCCAAGCCTGCCCAGTGGCCGGGCTGAGGGTGTCGCCCCATCCCTGTCACCTCACCCCTGGTTCCCCCGTGGAGAGCGGCTCAACCACTTCCTTTCCGCCTGGTCCGCTGTTACCACGGACAGGTGGGTACTGGAGGTGGTGGGAAAAGGCCTACCTCTGGAATTCGAGCAGGCCCCGCCCTTCAGAGCCGTCGCGCCTCGGGGGGCCTTGGGGTCCGCAGCCTTTCTGGCGGCTCGCCGAGCCGACATCGCTTTCCTCCTCCAAAAGGTGGTGATCACGGAGGTGGAGGACCCACCTTCAGACCTGGGGTTCGTGTCCCGGTATTTCCTGGTTCTGAAACGGACGGGGGGCTGGCGCCCCATTCTCGACCTACACGACCTGAACAAGTTCCTAAGGTCTCGAACCTTCAGGATGGTCACTCTGGCACAGATAATACCATCTCTGGAACACGGCGTGTGGTTCTGCTCTCTGGACCTACAGGACGCGTTCTTTCACGTCCCTATCCGTCCGTGACACCGGAGATTCCTTCGCTTTCGAGCGGAGGGATCCCTCTTGATTCGAGCCATGCCCTTCGGCCTGTCTCCAGCTCCAGGGTCTTCACCAAATGCATGGCAGTGGTGACAGCATTCCCTCTTGGCCTTGAGGTCCGGGTGCCACTTACCTGGGCGGTGGCTGATGGCAGCCTCCTCTAGGCAGGGGAGGTGGAGGCGGTCAGAGATCCAGCCCTCAGGTTTGCTCTCAAGTTGGCCTTCTCATCACTGAGGCCAAGTCGAACTTGAGGCGAAGCAGGTGATCCTGTTCATCGGGCGCAGCTACGACTCTCTTGACCAAACCACGGCTCCCGGCGGACAAGGCGGGGTTCTTACCTCCTTTGCCCAATCATTTCTGGTTGGGCAATCGCGCCGTGCCCGGGACTTCCTGCGCCTTCTGGGTCTCATGGCAGCCTGTACCAGCGTGGTCCCTTGGGCCCGCTGGCACATGCGCCCCCTTCAGTGGGGACTGGCCATCCAGTGGTCATAACGCTGCGATCCTTTGGACCAGCTAGTGATAGTGACCCAGGAGATGTGGAACGCTCTCCAGTGGTGGACCGTTCCATCCAATCTGCAGGAGGGCATCCCGTTTGTCCGCCCCGAGCCGACGGTCTCTCTATCGACCGATGCCTCTCTGATGGGTTGGAGTGCCCATCTGGGGGAACACGAGTGCACGGCCTCTGGTCCCGCGGAGTCCGATGCCACATCAACCTGCTGGAGCTCCGAGGCGGTCCGCCTAGCTCTCACGCTTTGCTCCGTTTCTCCGGGGTCAAGTGGTCCGAGTCCAGGCGGACAATACCACGACCATGTACTACCTGAACTGCCAGGGGCGGGGCCGAGCTCCATGCTTCTATGCAAAGGCTCTCGCATTTGGTCACTCATCTCGCGCAGCCTGGAGGCGGATCTCCTAGCCATTCATGTGGGAGAGCCTCAACACCCTGGCCGATGCCCTGAGGCGGATAGGGGCTGCATCTCACAGTGGTCTCTCCTGCGGAGGTAGTACAAGATCTGTTCTCCCACTGAGGCACACCTCAGGTGGACCTGTTTGCCTCCAGGGAGAATGCGAAGCTGAGGCTGTTTCATGCCCGCCCCCCTCAGCAGGGCTCGCTGCAGGGGGATGCCTTCTCGAGGCTGTGGACCCGGGCCTCTTCTCGCCTTTCCCCATTTCCCTTGATTCACAAGGTGCTTCTCAAGGCAAGGAGGGACAAGGCGCAGGTGATCTGATAGCCCCAGACTGGCCCGCCAGTTCTGGTACCAGATCTCCTCAGCCTCAGCTCCAGGCTCCCGAGGCAGCTTCCAGCTCGCCCGGACCTGCTCTCAGTCAGGGAAGGTGTTCCATCCTGACCTTCAATCCCTGCACCTGATGGCCTGGTTCCTGACGGCTAGAGTTCCAGGCCTTGGGTCTTTCCGGAGGTCCTCAATGTTGTTGAGGCGTCCCGTGAGTCGACCAGAAAATACTCGCCTTCAAATGGAAGAGATTCTCCATTTGGTGTCAGAACAAGAGCTTGGACCCTTCCTCCTGTTCTGTAGCAAGCATTTTGGACTATTTATAGTCCCTTCTAGCCAAGGGCTTAGGTCGGCTGACCCTAAAGGTGCACTTGGCAGCCATCTCTGCTTGCAGGCGCGGGCGGGGGCAGTCGGTGGCGCAGGAAAGGTGGTGGGCGCTTTTCAAGGCCTGATCACATTTCCCTCGGTGCGAGAACCTCCACCTCCGTGGGATTTACTGCTGGTACTGGCAAAGCTCATGGGCAAGCCGACCAGAACCAATGCAGAGTGTGATCTCTCTCACCTGTCGTGGAAGACCGCCTTCTTGGTGGCTATCACGTCAGCCAGAAGGATGGGAGAGCTCCAGGCGCTTTGCATCAGCGTCTCCTTACCTGGTCTTCCACAGGGACAAGGTTGTCCTCCCCCACCGAAATTCCTTCCGAAGGTGGTGCGCAGTTTCACCTTAACCAGGTGCTGACTCTGCGGTGTTCTACCCAATCACACCTCGGAGGCGAATATAGGCTCCATGCTCTGGACCCTAGAAGAGGCGCTCGCTTATTATGAGGCGCATGGCTGAAAGTGAGAGAGAGTTCGCCAGCTGTTTGTCACTCACTGAAGCTGCACCTGGCAGACCTGCAGCCAAGCGGACGATAGGCAGGTGGGTCACCTCCTGCATAGATCGCTGCTATAAGTTGGCGGGCATGGAGCCTCCCAGAGGAATAAGAGCTCATTCTACCCGTCATACTGCTGCATCGGTGGCTGCTTCCATGGACGTCCCTATCCAGGAAATCTGCAGGGCTGCTACCTGGAAGTCAGCACACACCTTTATTACCCATTACCACATTTACCTGGAGTCACGCCGGGATGCTGGTTTTGGGGCCTCGGTTCTCCAGTCTGTGTTTCCTAAGTAGGGGATGTGCGCCTTGCCTCCCTCCTCCCGGAGAACTGCTAGGAGTCTGCCAATAAGTGTGGATGAACAACATATCCATGTCCCTAGAAATACAGGTTACTCACCTGTAACAGGAGTTCTAGGAATGGTATATGTTGTTCATCCCTACATTCCCTGACCTCCCAGCCCGGCGCACACCTGAGCTCGGCAGGCCAGATCTTCGACATGGGGCGGAGCCGAGAGTTTTGCCACCCGGGTGGGTGGGAGGAGCCAGCTTGAAGACCTTCCGGCAAGATTTAAAGCGGCAAGGAACCTGCCAATAAGTGTGGATGAACAACATATACCATTCCTAGAACTCCTGTTACAGGTCAGTAACCTGTATTTTCAGCTCGCTAGATCCGGGACCAGGTGTATTCTGGCAAGACAGGTTGTTCCTGTCTTGGACAGGGAGGTTACTATGCACCTACCCTCCCTTTCTATTACTGCAGCGAGTTCTTATCAAGTTATAGTCAGAGGGGGCAGAGATGATCCTGATAGCCCCTTACTGGCGCACCAGTTGTGGTTTCCACTCCTCCAGCAACTAGCAGTGGAGCCTCTGATTCCCCTGCCTCTATGCTCCGATCTACTCTCTCCGCCGTAGACTGTGGGTGACGCAGATGACGAAGAACATTTTTATGATGCCCCTGACATGGATTTTGATGGCCGTGATTCCCCAGACCCTCTATTCGGGACCCCAAGGGTGACCAGGAAGACCCCTCCTCTATATTTACTTTTTTACAAAATATGCTAGACACCTTGGACCTCCCTACGCAGGAGCCCAGCCTGGGTGTCGATGAAGATTCTAGGGAGAGGAGAGGTCTTTCAACCCCCAAGACCCTGGTCGTCCCCATCTATAATGCGTTCAGAAGAAATACCATGAAAGTGCTTCAGACCCTCACTTCAGTGTCAGGGGTTGACAAGCGGATTAATAAAAAATATAGATTGTCTAGAACTGGTACAGAGTTCCTGTCTGCACACTGTAGCCATGAGAGTATAGTGCAACAGGCAGCTTGCGAGAAAGCTGGGGTCTCCTTGTCCTCCTTACCTCCGAACAAGGATTCCAAGAAAATAGACTTTATAGTAAAGAAAATGTATGACACAGCCTCCCTGCTTCTCAGACTTAATTCGTACATGGAGTTTACAGCCAAATATCAGAAAGCCCTGTGGAAGTCTATCCCGGCCATTGCCTGCAGTGGGTCAGATTCTGTGGTGCAGGAGCTGGTGGATACAACAAACTGCTTTGGAAGCAACCAAATACCAATTCCACATGGCAGTTGACAACAGTGATGTTGCCTCTTGGGCTGTGGCCTACGCCATATCTCTGAGATGCTTCGCCTGACTTAGAACTGCCAGTCTAACCACAGACACCCAGACCAAGGCCATGGATTTTCTCTGTGATCAAAACATGTTGTTTGATTACAGAACCACTGACTGCATGAAAAAGGTTGACGACTACAAGGCCTTCTGGCAGAGTCACTAGTCTAAACCTAAATCTACCGCCTCTCGGAGATCCTGTGGTAGTGGGTAGTAGGGGGCAGAAGTTTTTTTTTTTTTTTTCTTTCCCCAGGCCTTACAGTCCTTATCCCCAATCTGACTTCGGTCAGTTCAGGGGGTCTTTCAGAGGCAGGGACAGAAGGGGCCAAAGAAGGGCCACCTCTACCCAGCTGTCTGCCTCACAGTCTTAAGTCCTGATGTGAGTGTCCAGATTGCCTCCCCGCTTCCGGTGGGAGACTCTCCCACTATCTGCAGAACTGGTCCCTCATTACGTCGGACAAGTGGGTGCTGGAGATGATGGAGAAGGGTCTGCCACTACAGTTCCAGCAGATGCCAGACCTCAGATGTACCCAGATGTCAAGACTTCTGTCCCCAACACAGGTTCCACTGTTGGAAATGGAGATACAAAACCTTCTAGCTCTATGAGCAGTGGAGAGTGTCCCGGCCCACGAGAGGGATAAGGGCCTCTATTCCAGGTACTTTCTGACAGAAAAGAAAACTGGGGAGTGGTGACCTATCTTAGATCTCAGATATTTAAAGAAACATCTGAAAAAAAAAAAAAAAAAAAATGGTCACTCTGTCATTGGTCATACAGTCCTTACAGCAAGGAAACTGGCTAGCCTCCCTGGGCTTAAAGGACTCTTACTTCCACATACCTATAAGGAGGTCTCACAGGACGTTTCTCAGATTCAAGCTTCCTTTGGGCCACTATCTGTTCACCGCAGTGCCCTTTAGTCTGTCCTCAGCCCCAAAAGTCTTTACTAAGTGCCTCTCGGTGGTAGCAGCACACTTCAGGAGATTGGGTGTCACTCTGACCCTATCTGGTTGACTGGCTCATAGTAGCAAAGTCTACTTGCCAGGTAAAGGAGTCCCTGTCCCTGACAGAATGCACTCTGGAGTCCCTGGGTTTCCTGGTAAGTCTAAAGAAATCTCACTCGGAACCCTCCCAGCTGCTCACCTTCATAGGGGCCCAGCTGGACACTCAGAAATTATATGCTTTCCTCCCGCAAGAAAGAATTCAGTTTCCTTGCAGTGGTAGATTCTTTTGCCCAGGGCCAGCCAAGACCAGCCAGACATTTTCTAAAACTCTTGGGACACATGGCTTCAATGACTGCAGTGGTCCCAGGAGTCGGGTACAGGACGTGACTCCTGCAAGCCCACCTCAGAGCTCACTGGTCTCGGAGATGCAACAATTTGTCAAAGCTGATACCTATGATGGAGCAGTTCCTCCAAAACCTGCTGTGGTGGAAGAACCCTGTAAATTTACATGCAGGGGTACTATTCCAAGCTCCGCTACCCACAAGGGTGATCACCTCAGATGCCTCCCTCTTGGAGTGGGGAGCACTTCTGGACAGTGCCTCAGTAAGCGGCACCTGGACTCTCGAAGAGTCACAGTTGCACACAAATCTCTTGGAACTCTTGAGTAGTCTTTCTAGCTGTCAAAGCTTTCGCTCCTAGCATAAAAGGACAGGCAGTTCAAATCCAAACAGACAACACCACTGCAACGTTTTACATAAACAAGCAGGGTGGTACCAGATCAGGAATACTCTGTTCGGAAAGCTATGAAGCTCTGGTCTCTAGCCTTCTCCCTGGGAGTCAGCTCCTCAGCTATTCACCTCCCAGGCAAACACAATACCCTGGCAGATGCTCTGAGTCGCATCAGTCAAGGCCAGAGCAAATGGACCCTGAACAAGCAAGTACTAGCCACAGTGTTTAGGTGGTGGTGGGCACCAGAAGTGGATCTGTTTGCCTCACTCCTCAATTTTCAGCTTCCTCAGTCCTGGGAACCCTTCCCCTGGATGCCTTGATCCTGGACAGGGAGATTCCTATATGTGTTCCTTCTGTTCCGCCTGATACTCTGGGTATTCTGACAACAGCCTGAATCAATGATCCTGATGGCTTCGGATTGGCCCAGGCAAGCCTGGTACCCTCTCCTCCTCTGTGTCCTGCAGCAGGCCCATTCGCCTGCCTCCAACTCGCTCCTTGCTGACCCTTCCTCAGACAGGAGTGCAGTATCCAGACATACTCTCTTCACCTCAAGGCCTGGTTCTTGAGGAGTTAGTTTCCATCCTCACAGTACTCTGAGCAGGTTCTTAAGATGTTGAGGATGGCTAAAAAAAAAACACACACTAAGAAGTCTTACCGGTATGCAGCCAAATGGAAAAGGTTTTCCCTCTGGTGCAAGAGCAAAAAGGTTGACCCCCTTTCAGCTTGAGACCCTCAGCTGCTGGATTTCCTGGTACCCTTGCAGGCGTCAAGCTTGAAACCATCTTCCCTCAAGCTACACCTGGCAGCAATTTCAGCCTACCTTTTGGTGGGGAAGAAAGTCAGTTTTTTCCCACACCATATTTAAACAGTTTTTCAAAGGCCTCTTGCACCTTCATCCTCAGGTCAGGGAGCCGGTTCCTCCTTGGGGCCTTAACCTCTGCATAGACAGGCTCATGAACCCACCCTTTGACCCTGTGTCCACTGCTCGTATCAAGTTCATGACTTGGAAGACCGTCTTCCTGGTGACCATTACCTCTGCCAGGAGGATTTGAGAGCTACAGGCCCTGTACACCGAGCCAAATTACATCATTCCTCACGATGATAAAGTTGTGCTCAGGACAAATAGGACATTTCTGCCCAAAGGAGGTTTCAGAATTCCACTTCAACCAGTCTGTTACTCTGTCTTCTTTACTGAGCAGTCCACTCCAGGTGAGCAAATGCTCCACAGCTTGGATGTCAGAAGATCCATCTTTCACTACCTAGAGCGTACTAGACAGCCCAGAGGCACTTCTACTCAGTTGTTCCTCACCTACTGGGATGTAGGCAGAGGAAGAGCAGCTATCGAGAACTGTTTCCTGCTGGTTGGTCTCTTGTATCAGATTCTGTTATGAAAAAGCTGGTCACCAACCTCCAGTGGGGCTCAGGGCCCACTCCACTAGGAGCACTACAGTTTCGCTGGTAGCACCAAGGGACATTCCCCTTCTGGATGTCTGCAAAGCAGCTACTTGGAAATCTGTGCACACCTTTGTGAAACACTACAGTTTGTATGTGCAGACCAGATCTGATGCCAAATTTGGTAGGGCAGTTCTGCAGAGCCTCTTTCTTAAGCAGGTTCTCTGCCCACCTCCTGCTGGGTACTGCTCGGTAGTCTGCTAAAGTTCCTGATGCTAAAGGACTCCTGGAGTAAGAAGAAAAAATGATTCACCGCAGTAATCTTCTTTCTTCCAAGGGGTCCTTTAGCATCAGTAAGCTCCCACGCTTCCTCCCCAGTTCACCTGTCAGGAGAAGTGCTCTGTTATCATATCTCTTACCAATTTGGGCTTTGGATTAATGAGTTTCTAACTCATGTTGTTTTCTGTTTCCACTTTTGTGGACATTTGCATGTTTTTTGAATCCTGTTGATTCACTTTCATGGCATGTGCCCTCATTTTCCTTTGAAAAAAATTCTGAAGCCTTCAGGCTGCTCTTCCAGCTCACTCACTCTCCTGTTTTTGATTGGCTAGTGCCCAAAGCTCATTTAAATAAAATTCTGTTAAAGGCATACCTCCGGGGCAGTTGCACCTAGCCAGCTAACTGCTAAAGTTACTGATGCTAAAGGACCCCTTTGAAGAAAGATTACTGCGGTGAGTAATTTATTCTTCCAAGCCATGCAGGCTATGGGGAATCTGCTTACAGCTGCTGCTGTCTACCTTCCACCCCTGGTCCTGGTTCCACAGCAGGGGCCTGTGCAGGCGAAGGTGGATGAGGAGGATCTGATGGAGCTGAAGGTGACTGTTGAACAGGGCTTTGCTTCACCTCCTGGGATAAATGAGTTTTCCTCCTGTTCAGCCTTTGTGTCACAAACGGCACACACTGAACATCCCCTCCATTGAGATATAGGAAGATATAGAAGAGGCGGAGTTCATGCGTATGTAGGGCCTGACATCTACTGGGAGATTTATCTGTTCCCATGATATTCTTCGAAAAGGCCAGAGCAAGAGTCATGGTAGACCCATATTCAGCCCCAGCCGTAGATGATAAAGTGGAGAAAAGGTATCTGGTGGACGAATGGGGCTAGAGTACCTCTGTGCCCAGTCTGACCATGAGGTTATAGTGCATCCTGCAGCTTGTTAAAGACCCACGGTCTCTGTGTCAGCCTTCTCACCAGAGAAAGACTCCAGAAAACTGTACCATTTTGCAAAGAAGGCTTACACAAGTCACTTTGCAGCTATGGCAGGCAGCATACATGGAACGCACAGCCCAATACCAGAAGATTCCCCCTGAGGAAAATCACATTAGATTTAAAGTGCTGGGGAGTGTTTTTGTGCAGGTCTCTGTAATACTCTGCCTTTTGTGCATGACATTTGACATTCTGCCTTTTCTTTTTGTGCACAGCTTTTTACTTTGATTTCTGTTTGCTGTTATTCATTGGTGCATCAGGTTCTTAAGTTTAGTGTGCTAGGTACTTTTAAAGGGGAACTGTCATCAGCAGGGTTTCTTAATGTCTGAAAGACCAGAAAAAGCTTATTTGAGTGAACCAGTGTGTTTATCTGTGAGTCTTTGCAGTCCAGAGCTATTCATATGTAAATCAGTCTGTAATTAAGGGCTGGTGGCAGCCATATGTTTTAGGCTCCTGACAGGAAATTGTCACTGAGGATCTTGTAGGTTAAATACGAAATTGTCTGTTTTATTAAGGGAGTTTTAAGGTGTTATTAAAACATTTTCTACATTTATAATTGTTTTGTATGAGCGTTGAAACTAGTGAATAATCACCCTTGCATTTCAAACTGTTAGTAAAAATAATCCATCTTTAGGATTGCTTTAACCTCTAGGCTATACTCCCAGCTGATCATTAAAAACTACACATCTCAAGGCTTGCAAGCCTTCGAGGAGGAAGCGGCTTGTGCTGCGGACTCTCCCTCTCAGAGCTTCTTCGTTCCGCTCAACCTGGGCTCCACCTTCTCTGGTTCCTCCTGAGAGTTATGCCACTCTCTCCACACTAGGGGTGAGAGCCCTGCGGGCACGCACTCTTCTTGGTCCCGTAAGCGGGAGAAGGACCAAGGACCGTGTTAGTCTTAACGGAGACGCTCTTGGGATCGGCAGAGATCTCGGTCCCCAGAACCGGCCAGTTCGACCTCGGTCAAAATCGCCTCTTCGGCCGCTGGCTTCTTGGCCTTGCCGTTTGGCCAGTCGACCGAAGTGTTGATTGACAACGTTGAGATCATTCTCGACCTGATCGACCCTTTGTCAGCGACTCCGGTCGATGACTCTCTCCCTTGGACTCCGGTTCTTGCTTTCCCCGGCGAGGAGACCCAGCCTGCTGGGAATCCCGCCGAGGAAGTGGTTCCTGACCCCGGGAAGTCACCGATCCCGGCGGTGTCTCCCGAGTGACCAAGTCGGCCTGTCCCATCTCGATCAAGGTCTCTGACCCCCTTGACCGAAAGGCAAAGGAAGGGCCATAAGCACTCTAAAAAAGAGGTGACGCCATCGATCGTCCTCCTCGGATGAGGAGATCCTCCGGCAGAAGCTCCGTCGGCACTACGAGGACCTCTTGTGGCAACAGCTGATTTTGACCATGCACAAGCCTTCTCCAGCTCCCAACCCAGCCATTGCTTGGCTTTTGCCTCCCAGGCCGAAGCCGACTCCTCTTGAGCTGACTGAGTCGGTTCCTCTGCCTGTGGAGCTGGCAAAACCTCTGGTTCGGCCTAAACCAGTCTCCACCGGTTGTGGTGGAACCGCTGCCCAAGCAGCCTGTTGGAGGGGCTCCTTCTAAGGAAGCTAGACCAGACAGCAGCCTTCCTGGCGATCTCTCTGTCACTGTCACTAACGCGTCCGGCGGAGTCGGCAGTGTCATGTGGGCACTTGAACTGCCCCGGGGAGTAAAGAGTTAACTCTATGCATGAGCCTAGAACATTGAGCTCGAGCTCGGTTCAAACCTCTTTCTGCAGCACTTCAAAGTGTAACCGTCAGATTCTTTACTCCGCCTAACTGAATAGTTGCTCTGGAGATTGTTTTTACCGAACCGAGCAAGTGAAGGAGCAGTCCGTTTAAAAAAAACATTTTTTGATTTACTATTTTCGGTATCAGATCTCTGTCTGCGGTACAGTAAGTGCTGTAGATAGTGGACTTTAGTGTATTGTGGAAAATTTGTTAATCGGTCCGGTTTTGGAACAGATTGTGTTATTTTATTTTCTAGTGTGAGGTAACTGTTTCTATTGGTTTCAAAGAAACAGAAACATTTTTTTCCCCGACCTGTAACATGGTTGGTAACCGATTGGGGGGGGGGGTTCTTACCTGGCTTTTAAGCTATAATGGGTAAGTTGTTAGCCTGGCCATGTCTGAGAAACCCAAGAAAAAAAACTGGGCCCACTGGGTTTCAGCACCGTAGTGAGTGTGGGGATGCCTTTGCTAAGGCAGACCATCACACCACCTGTGTTTGTCTGGGGTTTGACCACCTCGATTCAGACTGCCAAATCTGCAAGAATTTTCCAAAGGCCACCCTGGATAAGAGATTGGGTAGGCTCAGGGAAACGGAGGCCGAGAAGTTAGCTAATCCAGATGGCCAGCCCAGTTCGGCTCTGACCAAACCTGAGGGAGTGCCCACTGACCTGGGTGATACTCCCTCAGGCAAAAGGAGAGTCGATTCTGAGGGGTCGGTTCCATCAAAGGAAAAGAGGAAATCTGCTGGTTCGAATCCAGAACCGCAACGTCCAACCACCGAAGAGATGGCCAGAGCGATAAGCATTGTAGAATCGCTCCGTCCCATCCGGCACCTCTCGGTTCAGTCGGTTCCCCCGGTTCCGGAATATTGTCAGGATGAGTTTTATGAAGAGGAGGGGGAGGGGGGATGATGATGAAGATGATGATCCCATTGATCTGGACATCTCCCCAGACAGGCCTTCTAATGTTTCCCCTGCCAGACTTTGAGCCCCCAGCCCACTATTTGTTTTACAAAAAAGTGGCAGCAACCCTCCAGCTCCCTCTGGTCGAAGCTGTTGAGGAACAAGAGGAGCCTGATTTTGTTGAAATGATGGATATCCCAGAGTGCAAAAGGGCTGTCTATTCCCCTCCATAAATCTCTTGGGGAAACAGACATACAATTCTCCAAACACCAAATTCTTTACCGCCTGTGGATAAAAGAATGGACAGGGGGTATATGCTTTCAGGCTCAGGTACAGAGTTCTTGTTCCACCAATGCAGCCATGTTGGGGTAGTGCAGGCTTCAGCCTGTGACAAGGCTAATATACCTTTGCCTTCACCCCCCACAGGAAGGTGAATGCTGTGGCCAGAAAACAGTACTTGGCATCCTCCTTGGGACTCAGGCAGGCAAAGTATATGGCCTCCACAGCCAGATACCAGAAGTCCAGATGGGATACTGTTCTGGAACTGGCTAAATAGGCTTCCCCCCAGCTAGCCAGGGAGCTGGAGGAGGTGGCTGCTGATGGGATAGAGGCATCTAAGATTCAATTGCATGCTGCTGTGGACTCGAATGATACGTCATCACAGGTCATGGCTACATCTGTGTCTCTTGAGATTTGCTTGGCTCAGATGCACTAGCTTTTCACAGGACACTCGGGCTAAGGCCATGGATTTCCCTGTAGTGGGGTAAGTCTCTTGTTTGGGGAGCAGACAGAGAATTACATGAAAAAGATGGATGAATATCGGACCACCTACAGGAGTGCACAGGCCAAGGAAAGGCAGGCAACTCCTCAGAAGCAGCAGTCTAGGGGCAGGCCTTTTCACAGGCCTTTCTACCAGGCACAGGCCTCCTCTCCTTTTCGTCAGAGGGAGAGGCAGAAGGGGGATGAATAGGGCTGCATCCTCCTCTGTCTAAGGCTCCTGCCAAGCAGAAACCCTGATGCGTCAGCCCGGGTTGGCTCCCGTATTCCAGTAGGAGGCAGGCTGGCTTACTACTGCCAGGGCTGAAAGTCTCTTACCTCAGACAAGTGGGTCCTGGAAGTAGAGTAAGCCAGTGACTGGCCCTCAGCTTCAAAACATTTCCAAAACTGAAAGTCAGGTCTTTTCCACCTGCAAATATCTCCGAAACCATTGCCCTGGAGGCAGAGGTTTCTTCTCGACTGGCTCTCAGAGCCATAGAGAGAGTTCCTACTCTACACAGGGGCAAGGGTCTGTACTCCAGATACTTCCTTACCCCAAAAAAGACAGGGGAGTGGCGCCCATACTAGACCTAAGATATTTAAACAAGCACCTTGTCAAGCCAAGATTCAAAATGGTGCCTTTGGGAATAATTCTTCCCTTTCTGAGGCCAGGGGATTGGTTAGCCTCCCTGGACCTCAAGGATGCCTACTTTCACATCCCAATCAGGTGATCCCACAGAAAGTACCTCAGGTTCGAGTTGCATTAAGGCCATTATCAGTTCAGAGCAATGCCCTTCGGCCTAACATCAGCTCCAAGGGTGTTCGCAGAGTGCCTAGCAGTAGTAGTGGCTTTTCTCAGGAGACAGAATATCTCCATTATTCCATACCTGGATGACTGGCTCATCGTGGGACAGTCTCCAGACCAAGTCAAGTCAGACCTACAAGTAATACAACAGTTACTCACTTCCCTAGGGTTCCTTCTCAACCTACCAAAGTCCGTTCTCGAACCAGTGCAACTCCTTACCTTCATAGGGGTAAAGTTGGATACTGTCCAAGCAAAGGCTTTTCTTCCCTTGGCAAGGGTGAAGGCCCTTACAGACCTTGCTTCTTCCTTTCATCTTCAGGTGTCTCAACCAGCAAGACATTTTCTTCAGCTCCTGGTCCACATGGCAGCCTCCACTGCAGTGATGCAAGGAGCCAGATTTCAAATGAGGGACATTCAGTTCCATCTGAGGTCATTTTGTTCCCAGAAAAAAGATCTTTTAACCAAATTGATTCCAGTGACTCGGAGACTGATCCAAGCTCTCCAATGGTGGTTGGATCAGGACAATCTCAGACAAGGAGTCCCATTCATCAGTCAGACTCATTCAGTGGTGTTAACCACAGATGCTTCTCTTCTGGGCTGGGGAGCTCACCCAGGAGCTTTCACGGCACAAGGGGCATGGTCCCCTCAGGAGTTCATTCTTCATATCAATCTTCTGGAACTCAGGGCAGTATTCCTAGCTCTCCAAACCTTCTCGGACTCTGTAAGGAACAAGGTGGTTCAGGTCAGGACAGACAACACCACCACCATGTGGTACATCAACAAGCAGGGAGGCACTCAGTCTACAGCCTTGTGCACGGAAGCCATGAAATTATGGTCTCTGGCTTATTCTCTGCAAGCATCTCTGGTGGCAGTCCACCTTCCAGGGAAGGACAATGTGCTAGCAGATGCTCTGAGCAGGATATCTCTGGGCCATCACGAATGGTCCCTGGACCCCTTCATATTGAAAGTAATTTTCTCAAAGTGGGGCACTCCAGAGATGGATCTCTTTGCAGCCCCAGACAATCATAAATTTCCTCTCTTCTGTTGCAGACCCCCAGTCATGGGCTCAGTTCCCCTGGATGCTCTGGTTCTGGATTGGGAGGGGAAATTCCTTTATGCCTTTCATCTGTTGTTCAAGGTTCTGGTCAAGATAAGGTCATAATCGTGCAAGGTGATCCTGATTGCACTAGACTGGGCCAGACAGCCTTGGTATCCTCTGTTGATGTTCCTAGCAGTCCATCTTCCCAAGAAGCACAATCTGTTAACCTCCTCTCAGGGAAGTATATGGTACCCCAACCTTCGGTGTCACAACCTCAAAACTTGGATCTTGAAGAGTTAGAGTATGCAAATCTGCATCTGTCTCCGGAAGTGTCTTAATATTCTTAAAGCCTCTCGAAAACCTACCACCAGAAAAACCTATAATTCCAAATGGAAAAGATTTAGCATCTGGTGTTCCAGTAGGGATGTCCTACCAGATACTGCTGATTTGGCTATAGTTCTGGATTATTTGGTTCATCTTAATGGCCTAGGCCTTAGGCCAGCCACTCTGAAAGTGCATCTAGCAGCTGTGTCTGCATTCTTGTCAGTGGGGAAGGTTCCTTCCCTGGCATCTCATCTTGTCTTCTGTAAGTTTTTTGTAAGGGTTTAATTCATACCAACCCTCCCTTTAATGACCCTACTCCTGCCTGGGATCTTAATATTTGCATTGCTCAGCTTATGCCTTTGGCCTCAGCAGAACTCAAGTACTTGACTTGGAAAACTGTGTTCCTGGTAGCTATCACTTCTACCAGGCGTATTAGTGAATTACAAGCTCTGTCAGTGGAGCTGGATTTTATCTCTTTTCACAGAGATAAGGTGGTCCTTAGAACCAATAGGAGGTTCTTAACCAAAGTGCTCTCAGCTTTTCATCTGAACCAGTCCATGTCTCTTTCTGTTTTTTTCACTGATCATTCTTCAGGAGAAAGAAGATTACACAGTTTGGATGTTGAGTGCACTTAGCTACTACATAGAAAATACTAAGGCACTGAGGTTTGACTGTCCTCAATTGTTTCTTACTTATGGTGAAGTAGGAAATGGTAAACCTGCTACTAAGAGAACTATTGTCTGGTAGATTGTCTCTTGTATACAGTTCTGCTATGAAAAGCTAGGCAAACACCTCCCTCAGGCCTGAGGGCTCATTCGACTAGGGGTACAGCTGCTTCCCCTGGCTGCTGCCAGGGATATACCTTTATTAGAGATAGGCAAAGCAGCCACCTGGAAAACTATCCATACCTTCATCGAGCATTACTATCTGGATATTCTGGCAAAGAGTGATGCTCAGTTTGGAACAGCAGTACTGCAGAGCCTATTCCCAAAATAGGTCCAGTACCCCCCTCCATGGTGGTACTGCTTGGTAGTCTGCATATGTCCGAATACAGCAAGACTTCATGTTGCTGGAAGAAAAAATTACTTACCTTAGTAATTGTGTTTCTTCTAATGGAGTCTTGCTGTAATCTGACCTCCCCCGCCTCCCCTCTGAGAACCTGTTTTTGGGAAGTGGGCTGGCAAGTACAGTGTTGCACGTCAGGGGTGTACTTGGCACCCCCTTTTTAAAAAGGGGAGTGGTTTTATTATGCTGTTTTTGGGAGCTATTTGTGTTGGTTCACTACCTGATGGTTATTTTGGGTTCTCGACTTGAGTCTTTTAGGGGACCTAAAACATTTATTGCCTTTTTTGGCTATTTTCTTTACAATTTCCACTTAAGTTGAATAGTTAGTATTGCTTGTAAGAATCTGACTGTTACACTTTGAAGTGCTGCAGACAGAGGTTTGAACGGAGGTCGAGCTCAATGTTCTATGCTCATGCATAGTTAACTCTTTCCTCTCCGGTGCAGTTCAAGTGCTGGGGCTAACTGCATATGTCGGAATACAGCAAGACTCCATTAGAAGAAATGCTATTACTAAGGTGAGTAATTTTTTCTTCCTAGGCACTGATCTCTTCTGCCCAGGTGTGGCTGGTCACCTTCAGCGCATTGAGCAGTCCATTGCCACCTTGGACGCCACTTATGCTAAGGGTTCTTCTGGTCCCAAGAAGCAGCAGCAGAAGCCTTTTCGGCACTCTTCCCCTGTGGCCCAGCAGTCGTCCTTTCAAGGGGGACAGCAGCAGGCTCAAGCTTGGTGCCCCCGGCTCAAGCCCGGACTCTCCCAGGCCCGTAAGTGAGGCAGAGGTTCAGGTCCGGGATCCTCTGCCTCCAAGCTTGCCCAGTGATGGGGTTTGGGCTGCCACACCTACTCCCGTCACACCAGCTCTGGGTTCTCCCATGGGGGGCCGGCTCCGCCACTTTCTTTCCGCTTGGTCCGCTGTTACCACAGACAGGTGGGTCTTAGAAGTGGTCAGCCAGGGACTGCCTCTGGAATTCGAGCAGTACCTTCCAAGCCGAGTCCACGCCCCACGGGAAGAGAGGGTATCCGCCCACACTCTGTCGGCTCTCCGAGACAACATTGCTCAGCTTCTCCTCAGTGAGGCAGTAGCTTCATTGGTGGATCCTCCAGCAGACCCAGGCTTCGTTTCCAGGTACTTCCTGGTTCCCAAGTGGGCTAGATCTGCACTTCCTGAATCACTATGTCAGGTCACGCACCTTCCAGATGGTAACTCTGTCCCAGATCATACCACCCCTGGAGCGAAACGTGGTTCTGCTCACTGTATCTCCAGGATGCGTTTTTTCACGTCCTAATCCATCCATCCCACCAGCGATGCAGAGGGAACCTTGTAAGAGTTTCGAGCCATGCTGTTCGGCCTGTCATCGGCCCCACGGGTCTTCACCAAATGCCTTGCAGTGGTGGCGGCACACCTGGGGGCGGGGGGGTCAGAATTTACCCCTATCTCGACAACTGGCTCTTAGCAAGTTCCAACCTGCAGGAGGTGGAGAGGTCCAGGGACCTGGCTCTCCAGACCTGCTCCCAACTTGGCCTCCTCATCAACAAGGCTGTCTGAGTTGGTTCCTTCTCAGGTGATGTGCTTCATGGGGGGCAGAGCTCAACTCTCGTCAAGTCAAAGCTCGGCTCCTGGCAAACAGGGCGTAGGTTCTCTCCTCTTTTGCTCAATCTTTTCTGGTTGGGCAGTTGTGCCCTGCCCGAGACTTTCTGTGCCTTCTGGGTTACATGGTGGCGTGCGCCTCCGTGGTCAGTTGGGCCCTGTGGTACATGCACCCCCTCCAGTGGGAGCTGGCAACCCATTAGACTCAGCGCCATGGTCATTTCGACTAGCTGATCATTGTGACCCAGAAGATGTGGGATACTCTCCAGTGGTTTACCATCCCAGGCCAGCTGCAGGAAGGGATCCCGTTTGTCCGCCCCAAGCTGACGGCCATCCTTACGACCGATGCCTTTCTCATGTGCTGGGGAGCCCACATGGAGACAGCAGGGCCCACAGGTTCTGGTCCCCTTAGGAGTCCCGTTATCACATCAATCTGTTGGAGCTCAGAGCAGTCAGACTGGCACTGTCAGCTTTCGCTCCTCAGATCCGAGCTCAAGTGGTTCAAGTCCAGACTGACAGTAGCACGACCATGTACTCCCTCAAACAGGGTGGCTCGCATTCCCTTCTGCTATGCAGGGAAGTGCTCCGTATCTGGACACTCGTGAGCTGTCTAATGACAGATCTCCAAGCCATCCACGTGGCAGGAGCCTCAAACTAACTGGCGGATGCTCTCAGCCACATAGGCGACACATCCCACGAGTGGTCTTTCCATCCAGAGGTAGCGTACAGTCTGTTCTCCACTGGGGCAAACCGTTGGTGGACCTCTTTGCCTCCAGGGAAATCACCAAGCTGAGGCTGTTTCACATCCATCCCTCTCAGCAGGGCTCGCTACAGGGGGATGCCTTCTCGAGGCCGTGGCCCCCAGGCCTGTTCTACACCTTCCCTCCATTTCCCTTGATCCACAGGGTGATCCTCAAGGTGAGGAGGGACAAGGCGCAGGTGATTCTGGTAGCCCCAGACTGGCCACGCCTGTTCGGGTACCCAAATCTCCTCAGCCTCAGCAACAGGCCCCCGGAGTGGCTTCCAGCACCCCCGGACCTGATCTCAGTCAACCAGGGGAAGGTATTTCATCAGAGACTCGCTGAACATCTGGACTTGGAGTCTCTGTCCCAATTCCTCCGTGGATTGAACCTCACCAGAATCTCACCTCTACGGTCTGGCAGATGCCTCATTCCATCCTGGCTGTCCCCAAGAGGGCTGACAGAGTGTACCGAGTGCCTAAGGAGGCTCCATTTCTCAGTGCGCATCCGAAGGCTGACTCGGTCATTATTTTGGCTGCTCATTATCGCTCGTCTGCACCCAAGCAGATGAACACATCTCCTCCAGATAAGGAGTCGAGGCAGATGGACCAGTTCGGTAGAAAGGTCTGTTCTTCAGCCACATGTGTGCTCCGGTCCCTAAACTGTGTGGCCCATATGGTGTTGCACCAGAAAGCTACCTTGGCCAGGCTGTAGGCCTGAGTCCAGGCTGTGGACCCCTCGAGCCTCAAGGAGGAGGTCGCCAAGGATCTCAGCGCCTCACGTTTTTCCTGTAGGCATGCTCTGCGGGCTGTGTATGACTCCGTCGACATTGTAGCCCGCACCTCGGTGACAGCCGTCGCCTTAAGACAGCATGCCTGGCTTCGTATTTCTGGCCTCGCCAACGAGGTGCAGTTTGATTCATGACTTCCCCTTTCGAGGCTCGGTGCTTTTTGGTGGGGTTACCAAAGACATCATCACTGATCTCCGGGATAGAGGCTTCACCCTGAGGTCAATGCGGTCCATGTACCGATCGGGCACTCAGCAGCCCTTTCAGAAAAGAACCAGGAGGCAGAGGAAGCTGGCCCCGGCTCGACGCCAAGGGAAACGCAAGGCCACTGGTTCCGCCACTCCCCCTGCCTCCAAGAACCAGAGACGCTCCAGAGGTGGTCCTCCTGACCGTCCTGACATCTTCTTCCTTAGCCCCACCACCTCCTGAGCCTCACGGTGAGGAGCCGGTGGAGGGGTGGGAGGTTTGCCTGCTACGTGCAGGAGTTGCAGGGTGTAACCTCCGATGCATGAGTCCTGCTACTGGTGTCCGCTGGACACACTATAGAGTTTCTAGAGATCCCACCAGACTCTCCGCCAAAAAGGTCTTCCTACTCCAGGGATCAGGCTCTTCTTGTTCGAGAAGAAATTCAAAGCCTCTTGCTCAAAGAAGCAATAGAGTGTGTTCCCTTCCATCAAAGGGGAAGGGGGTTTTACTCCCATTTTTCCTGGTTCCAGAAAAGATGGAGGCTCAAGACCCATCCTCAACTTGAGCAGTCTCAACCTGTTCAAGTACAAAAAGTTCCGGATGCTGATGTTCCAGAGCCATCTCCCACTTCTTCTGGAGAACCATTGGCTTTGCGCTTTGGACATGCAGGATGCTTACCTGCACATTTCGATCTTCCTCAGCCACTGCCGATTCCTGTGGCTCAAACAACATGAAGTCTTGCTATATTATGACACATGCAGTGAGTCCCAAGCTTCGAACTGCTCCGGAGGTGAAAGAGTTAACTTTCCATGCCAGGCATGGAACTTTGAGCACGGGCTCGGTTGAAAACTCTGTTGTTCTTCAAACTCAAACTGTCAGATTCTTTACTCCGCCTCACTGAACAGTCGCTCCGGAGATTTCTCCTTCTGCTCGGTTCATTTTGTCGGTTAAAGTATTAATTTTTCGGTTTTTTAACCGAATTTAAACCATAACCAATCGGTTCAAACTCTGTCTATGTATTGTAAGTACTAGATAGGTTTTACATTTACTTTCTGTGTGGAACTTGTAAACAGTATTATCGGTTCGGTTTGAACCGATCAGGTTGTTGTAAATACATTAATCTGTCTTTTAGAGTGCGGTTCCTGGTTCTTATCGGTTCTAAAAAAAACGGATTTCATTACGTTTTTTTCCACGACCTATGACACAGTTGGGAACTGATAAGAGAGTCTTGCTCGGTGGATTGCTGTAAATGGGCAAGTTTTGGTTAGGCTGGCACTATGTCTGAGAAACCCAAAAGAAAAACCGGGCCCACTGGGTTTCAACACTGCAGTGTTTGTGGGGAAGCCTTTGCCAAGGCTGACCCCCACACCACCTGTGTTTATTGTCTGGGGTTTGACCACCTCAATGCAGACTGCCAGATTTGCAAAATTTTCCTGCAGCTACCCTGGATAAGAGAGTTGGTAGGCTCAGGAAGGAGGCCAAGAAGTCCGCTGACCGGATGGCCAGCCGGTTCGGTGTAACCGAGCACGGAGGGGTGCCCTCTGACCAGAGGCGAGACTTCCTCGGGCAAAGGAGAGCCGACTTGGAGGTGGTTCCAGCAAAGGACTAGAAAATCAGCGGGTTTGGAGCCAAAATTTCCCTCTCCAACCGCTGAAGAAATAGCCAAAGCGATTAAAATTGTCCAGTCGCTTTCCAGTTCCGCCGAACCGGCACCATCAGGATGTCGTCTGGGTTGGTCGGTTCCACCGGTTCAAGAATATGATTTAGAGGAATTTTATGAACCGGAGGAGGGGGAAGAGGAGTATGAGGAGAGTGAATGTGGATTTGAGAGTCTGGATGTGCCCACTGAACTGGACATCTCCCCAGACAGACCTTCAGGAGTGTCTCCCTCTAGGCTTTCTGAGTCCCCCTCTCATTTTATGTTTTATAAAAAAGTGGCTGAAACCCTCCAGCTCCCTATGGAGGAAGCTGTGGATGATCAAGAGGAGCCTGACTATGTAGAAATGATGGATATCCCAGAGTCTAGGAGACTGTCTATTCCTTTGCATAAATCTTTTGGGAAACAGACAGTAAAAATTCTAAAACCTCCTCACACTATACCTCCTGTGGATAAAAGAATGGACAAGAGGTACACATTGTCAGGCTCTAATTCGGAGTTCCTTACACAACAGTGTAGCCATGTTGGGGTAGTGCAGGCTGCAGCCTGTGACAAGGCAAATATTCCCTTGGCTTCACACCCCCTGACAAGGACTCCAGGAGGATTGATGCCATGGCAAAGAAACAGTACATGGCATCATCCCTGGGACTGAGACAGGCAAATTATATGGCTTATGTTGCTAGATACCAGAAATCCAGATGGGATACTGTTATGGCTCTAGCAAAACAGGTCCCTGGCCAGCTTGCCAAGGAGTTGGAGCAGGTGGCTGCTGATGGTATTGAGGCATCTAAGGTGCAATTCCATGCTGCAGTGGACTCTAATGATGTGTCATCAAGAGTCATGGCTACATCTGTGGCACTTCGCAGAATGGCTTGGCTCAGATGTACTAGCCTGTCACAGGATACCCAGACTAAGGCCGTAGATTTTCCTGTTGTGGGTAATTCTCTGTTTGGGGAGCAGACAGAGAATTATATGAAGAAAATGGATGAGTATAGGACCACCTATAGGAGTGCACAGGCCAAGGAAAGGCAGGCCACTCGTCAAAGGCAGCCTTCCAGGGGCAGGGGCAGGCCTTTTCATAGGCCTTTCTACCAAGCCCAGGCCTCCTCTTCAGCTTACGCCCAGAGGGGGTTCTTCAGAGGGAGAGGCAGACGGGGTACAAGCAGACCTGCTTCTACCCCTCAGCCTAAAGCCCCTGCTAAGCAGGCACCTTGATGGGGTGGCCAGGGCCGATTCTCCACTACCTGTAGGGGGCAGGCTGGCTTACTTTGTCCAGGACTGGATGTCTTTAACATCAGACAAGTGGGTCCTGGAAGTAGTAAGCCAGGGACTGGTTCTCAGCTTCAAAAAATTTCCAAAGATGAGAACCAGATCCTTTCCACCTGCAAATCCATCAGAGGCACTTGCCCTAGAGACAGAAGTTTCTACCCTCCTGGCTTTGAGCCATGGAAAGGGTTCCACCCCTACTCCATGGCAAAGGGTTGTACTCCAGGTACTTCCTTACCCCAAAAAAGACAGGAGAATGGCGGCCCATCCTGGATCTCAGATACCTAAACAAGCACCTTTTAAAACCAAAATTCAAAATGGTGACTCTGGGAATTATTTTACCCTCTGTAAGGCCAGGGGACTGGCTAGCGTCCCTGGACCTCAAGGATGCCTACTTCCATGTTCTTATCAGAAGCTCCCATGAAAGTACCTCAGATTTGAACTGCCCTCAGGCCATTACCAGTTCAGAGCAATGCCCTTCGGCCTCACCTCTGCCCCGAGGGTATTCACAAAATGCCTGGCAGTAGCAGTTGCCCACTTAAGAAGGCAAAAGATTGCCATCTTTCCTTACCTGGACGACTGGGTCATAGTAGGCCAGTCTCCAGACCAAGTCAGATTATATCTTCAGGTAATTCAGCAACTGCTCACATCTCTAGGTTTCTTCTCAATCTTCCAAAGTCAGTTCTAGAGCCTGTCCAGGTTCTCACCTTCATAGGTGCAGAACTGAACACAAAAGAGGCCAGAGCCTTCCTTCCCCTGGAAAGAGCAAGGACCCTGGTCTCTCTGGCCTCCTCGTTCATCCTGCAGGTCTCTAGACCAGCAAGGCATTTTCTGCAGCTCCTGGGGCACATGGCTGCTTCTACAGCAGTAGTGCAGGGAGCAAGATTTCAGATGAGGGACATCCAGTTCCATTTGAGAGCCTTTTGGTCTCAAAGGAGAGACCCTCTATCCAAATTGATCCCAGTGACTCGAACCCTGATCCAAGCCCTTCAGTGGTGGCAGGACCAGAGCAATCTGAGACAGGGGGTCCCCTTCGCCCCTCAGTCTCACTCCTTAATCCTTACTACAGATGCATCCCTCTTGGGGTGGGGAGCTCACATGGGCGACCTCACTACCCAGGGATTGTGGTCCGCTCAGGAATCTCTACTCCACATCAATCTTTTGGAACTCAGAGCAGTTTTTCTAGCACTTCAGGTTTTTCCAAATCTGTTCAGAACAAAGTTGTTCAGGTCAGAACAGACAATACCACCACAATGTGGTACATCAACAAGCAAGGGGGCACTCGGTCTATGGCCTTGTGCACCGAAGCAATGAAGTTGTGGTCTCTGACTTTCTCAGACACCTTCCTTATTGCAGTTCACCTCCCAGCAAGGACAATGTCCTGGCAGATGCTCTCAGCAGGATTTCCCAGGGCCATCACGAATGGTCACTGGATCCCCTAGTACTGGAGGTAGTATTTGCCAGATGGGGCACCCCAGAGATGGATCTTTTTGCAGCCCCAGACAATCATCAACTTCCCTTTTTGCTGCAGGCCCCAGTGTTGGGCTCAGTTCCTCTGGATGCCTTCTTTCTCAGTTGGGAAGGGAAGTTTCTCTATGCTTTTCCCCCCTTCCCTCTTCTGTTCAAGGTGCTAGTCAAAATCAGATCTCAACCCTGCAAGATGATCCTGATTGCTCCAGATTGGGCCAGACAGCCCTGGTATCCACTCCCTATGTCCTTAGCAGTCCACCTTCCCCTGTGTCTTCCCAGGAATCACAACCTGTTATCCTGTGCTCAGGGGAGAGTTTGGTACCCGAACCTCAAATCTCTCAATCTCAAGGCCTGGCTCTTGAAGAGTTAGAGTTGCTGACCTACACCTCTCCCAAGGTGTATGGATATCTTGAAGGCTTCTAGGAAGCCTTCCACCAGAAGCTACTTATAATTCCAAATGGAAGAGATTTTCCATATGGTGCTCTGACAAACATATCTCCCAGAATCTGCTGACTTACCCACAGTCCTGGATTATATGGTGCATTTGAATACTCTGGGCTGAGACCAGCTACCTAAAAGTGCACCTGGCAGCCGTGTCTGCTTTCTTATCAACAGGTAAACCCTCTTCTCTTTCAGCTCATCCTGTATTCTCCAAGTTTTTCAAGGGGTTGCTTCACAACCCCTTTCAGGGACCCTGCCCTGCCTAGGATCTTAATATTTGCATTGCCCAGCTTATGCAACCCCCTTTTGAGCCCTTGTCTTCAGCAGAGCTAAAGTACTTGACTTGGAAAACACTGTTTTTGGTAGCCATCACTTCTGCCAGACGCATAAGTGAATTACAAGCATTGTCAGTGGAGCCTGATTTTATCTCCTTTCATAGAGATAAGGTGGTCCTCAGGACTAACAGAAAGTTCTTGCCTAAGGTGGTTTCAGAGTTCCACCTTAATCAATCTGTGTCTCTCCCTGTGTACTTCACTGACCATTCCTCCTCTGGCGAGAGGAGACTGCACAGTTTAGATGTCAAAAGAGCCCTTGGTTACTACATAGAACGTACCAAGGGTCACAGGTTTGACTCCCTTCAACTGTTCCTCACTTATGGTGAGGTTGGTAAAGGGAAACCTGCCACTAAAAGATCCATTGGCAGGTGGCTTGTCTCTTGTATCCAATTTTGCTATGAAAAACTGGGTAAGGTTCCTCCCTCAGGCCTGAGGGCTCACTCTACCAGAGGTACAGCTGCGTCTCTGGCTGCTGCCAGGGACATCCCTATCCTAGAGATATGTCAAGCAGCTACCTGGAAAACAGTTCACACTTTTACCAAGCGTTACTCCCTGGACATCCAGGCTAGGAGTGATGCTCGGTTTTAACAGCTGTGCTTCAGAGCCTATTTCCTAAGTAGGTTCTGTCCCTCCTCCATGGAGGTACTGCTGTGTAGTCTGCATATGTCATAATATAGCAAGACTTCATGTTGTTTGAAGAAAAATTACTCACCTTAGTAATGTTGTTTTTCTAATGGAGTCTTGCTATATTATGACCTCCGCTCCACCCTCTCAGAACCTCTGTTTTGGGATGTGGGTGGGCAGTGCAATGTTGCACTAGTAGATGCCCACCTTTGTTTTTCACCCTCCTTTTTGGGGTGATTGGGTGTTGTGTTTTTCATTTTTTGGATCCCCTGACTTGAGTCTTTGTTTTGGGACCAAAAAATGTGTTCATATATTTAGTAGCCAGTTGGCTAGTGTAGGTTTACAGCTTCCACACAGAACCTTAGTGAGTTTTGCTCGTAAAGATCTGACAGTTTGAGTTTGAAGAACAACAGACAGAGTTTTCAACCGAGCTCGTACTCAAGGTTCCATGCCTGGCATGGAAAGTTAACTCTTTCACCTCCGGAGCAGTTCGAAGGTTGGGACTCACTGCATATGTCATAATATAGCAAGACTCCATTAGAAGAAACAACGTTACTAAGGTGAGTAATTTTTTCTTCCTATTCCAGGGGGAGCACTTCCAGTTTCGGGCCCTCCCCTTTGGTCTGTCCTCAGCACTCTGGTGTTTACCAAGTGCCTGGTGGTGGTGACGGTCTTTCTGCGCCACCAGGGTATTGCAGTTTTCCCTTACGTGGACGATTGGCTGATTTTGGCTCCTTCCAGGGTTTCCTTACTGGAGGCTCTGGCCTTTCTGTCAAATGGGAGATTACTGTCCATATCCCCAAATCATCCCTGATCCCGTCCCAGAGACTTCAGTTCATTGGGGCAGTTTTGGATAACGTCCAATGCAGAGCTTTCCTTCCTCCAGACAGGGTGGAGACCCTCGTCCATCAGGCTTCTTTGGTGGCTTCGTCCAGGACCATCCCGGCCCAGGTGGTCCTCTGCATTCTTGGCCTGATGGTAGCCTCCATCACTACTGTTCCCCTGGCGGGGCGCCACATGAGTTATTCAGTAGTCCTTGCAGGTGCAGTGGGATTAACTCCTGGACGACGTGGACCATCCTGTTCTGGTGTCGTTAGCAGTTCAGAAAGAACTGCTGTGGTGGAGGGACCCCTACAACTTTTCCTTGGATTTTCCTTTCAGGAGCCCGGCCCCCTCTGCATCCCTGACTACGGATGCTTCGAATATGGGGTGGGTAGCACACCTATGGGAGCACCAAGCACAAGGTCTGTGGTCCAGCTTGGAAGCATCATTACACATCAGTGTTCTGGAGATGGGGGTGGTCTTGTACTCCTTACGGGCCTTTCAGACCCTCCTTCCCAAGGGATCACTGATTGTCCAGACGGACAGTATATCAGTAGTTTGGTACCTCAACAAATGAGGAACTCGCTCGTACCCACTTTGCAGGGGGGCGATGTGGGTGTGGAACTGAGCGGTCCAGCACAATCTGGCCCAAGTGGCTGTGCATGTTCCAGGCTTTCAAAATGTCCTGGCGGACAGCCTCCACAGGTCTCGGACCCTAAATCATTAATGGGAACCAAATCAGGAAGTGGCAGAGTCTCTCTTCCTAAAGTGTGGTGTCCAGAACTCGACCTCTTTGCCTCCCACTCCAGCGCAGAACTTCCCAGTGTTTGCTCACTTGTTCCAGGGCATGGTGCTTTCTGGCACGATGCGCCATCTCTCTTGGACAGGCACATTTTTGTATGCCTTCCCTCAGTTTCTCATTCTCCAGAGAGTTTTCCTCAAGTTTCAGGAAGGGAAAGCATGGATGATCTCATCGCCCCTCTCTGGCCGAGACAGATTTGGTTCCTGCTGCTGCAGCAGCTAGCGAGATAACTACCGGTTCCACTTCTAGTGACTAACGACCTCTTAATCCAGGATCAAGACAGGCTTGTACATCTGAGGCTCAGGACATTGCATCTTCATGCGTGGCTCCTACAAACATAGCAGTTTCTTGCTTTGGGGTCTCCTCTCAAGTTGCTCAAGTCTTAGTAGAGGCACGAAAACCCTCTACGTGTTTCACTTATGCCATGAAGTGGAAACGTTTTTTCCATTTGGGCGGCTTCCAAGGATTGGAACCCATTTTCTTGTTCTGCCCCACAAGTCATGGAATATCTTCTCTATCTTTCAGACTCGAGTCTGCCGTATTCTTCTTTGAAGGTCTGCTTTTCGGCAATTTCAGTGTACCACGAGCTGGTGGATGGTAAACCTGTGGCTCAGTTGGAAGTCTCAAACCTTTCTGAACATGATTCTCCATCTGAAACCCCCCCATCCGCAGCCCTACACCCCCTTGGGATTTGAATTTAGTGTTGGAGAAGCTTACTCTCCCTCCATTTGAACCAGTGATGAGCTGTGATTTACGCTTCCTCTCCTGAAGACGTTATTTTTAGTTGTTGTTACTTCAACTCGAAGGATTTTGGAGCTTCAGGCTCTAGTATGTAAAGAGCCTTGTCTGATTTTCAGGACGAATCCTAAGTTTTTATCCAAGGTGGTGTCGGAAGTCACACTGAAGCAATCAGTGGAGCTTCCAGTTTTCTTTCCACCCCCTGCGAACAGAGGTGAGGCAGTCCTGCACACCATGTACGTCCATTGGTGTTACACACACCGAACAAAGGATATCCGTAACTGATCAGCGATTTGTTTCCTTTGCCCCCAGGTCGGCGGGCAAAGCTGTTTCTGTGCAATGCCTTTCTAGTTGGTTGGGTAACTGTATTAGCTACTGTTACTCAAAATAAGACAAACCTTTGCTGGGTCCCATCAGAGTTCACTCTACCAGGGGCACGGCTGCTTCTGCTGCCTTTTTGTGGAACGTTTCCACAGCTGACATCTGCGCTGCAGCAGCTTGGAGTTCTTCCATACCTTTAGCAAACACTACTGTCTGGACATTGCTTCCAGGCAGAGGGCAGGTTTTGGCCTAGCTGTTTTGCAAGGCCTTCTGTCCTAGGCTGGGTCCATTCTAGTTTACAGTTTTGTTGGAGTTTCTCTCCTCCTCTCGGTCTCTCCTCTGAGGGACTGCTTGGGATTCAGTCCTGTAGGTAGGGAGTTGACCTACTGAGGGTACCCTCTCGAAGTAAGATAGTACAGTTACGTAGGAACTTACCGTAGCAGTAGATCTTCGAGAGAGGTTCCTTCAGTAGGTCATATTTTTCCCTCGCTCCTTCACCCTTTTATTTTATATACAGGGACTCCAAATCCTGTTCACTCCTGCTGTGAGGCCTCTTCCAGGCTCCGGCGGGAGAATTGGAAGGCGGGCATGGGGACTGTCCACTATATACAGTCACGCTATTGCTAGAAAAGTCTGCCTTGCAGCCCCAACGCCAGGTGGCGCTAGTTCTGTATGCGATGACCTACTGAAAGAACCTCTCTCTCGATAAGCTACTGTTACAGTAAGTTCCTATGTAACTGTGCTTTCATCCATACGGACCCACCCGACCTCCCCGGCTGCGGACACACAAACCTGGCTTCCAGCGGGCTAAGATCTGTCATCATGGGGCGGAGCCAAGGGTTATCCCACCCGGGTGGGTGGGAGGAGCCAGCTTGAAGACTTTCCGGCTGATTTAAAGGGAAAGGGACTCTGTCAATAAGTGTGAATGAGCAACATATATCACTCCTAGAACTACTTTTACAGGCGAGTAACCTGTTTTTCCCTGCACTGCCTTTATACCTCACATCAGCAGTGAGAATGTTCACAAAGTGCCTAGCTGTAGTAGCAGCACACCTGTGAAAAAAAGGTATAGTGGGTTTCCCCTATTTAGCTGACTGGCTCGTAAGTGGGGAAAACAAAGGAGGAAGCAGTGTACTTCATAACTGTAGTAAGGAGTGCGGTTTGAAAAATTGGGGTGCCTCCTAATTCTGTGAAAAAAACAGCACATAGAACCCAGCCAGGTACTGGAGTTCATACTGAGAGAGATGACCACAATAGAGAAAAGGGCTTTCCTGTGTGTAGACTGGGCAAAAACCTTAATTCGGTATGCAGATTCATTCCTAACAGGCCACAGAAAGACCGCCCAGGAACATACTTCTCAAATGCTAGGAATTTTGCACACCGCTGTGATTTTTACGCTCAAATTTGCCCTTGTTCTGTGAAGGTTTACTGTAACTACTCATAAAGTTGCATGTGTTTTTGGACACAAACTAAACATTGAACTAACTTGATAGAAACATTCCATAAAGGGAAAGTCCCCATAACCTACTTTTATACCGGTGTAGTTTGTAGGCATGCTCGGTGGTGCCCCTCTTGCATCCACCTGTTTTCATCATAATTTAAATATACATGAGATTGCTTCACTCTGCCCTGCCCTAGTGTGAAAACCTGCTTGACTTCGCTGCAGAGGTCATGTTGTGACTCATGTAAGGCATCCAGGAATTTCATGTTTTGGTGCTAAAACCTGCAGTAGCAATACTGCATTAGTGCTGTTGCTGTCCTTTGCATTCCCTCTTCTTGTATTATGCTGCCCATTAAACTTTTCAAGGCACAGTAAGTGCCCTGCTGCTTTCTGTAGTTTACAGTGCACCTGAGTTAGAAAAAAAAATACTTCTAGAATCTAGGGAATACAGGGATTTCACAATACATCTGATAGAACTGAATGAGAGTGTAACTTCTGCTGGCTTGTGCAGGCACGCATCAACTACCATGATGCCTTGCATGAGTGGGGTCATTATCTTTGCAATAGAGACAAGCAGGTTTTCACACCAGGGCAAAATGGAGAGAAGTAACCTCATTTATGTTTAAATCAGGATGAAATTAGGGGGATACAAAACAGGGAATTATTATTCATTCCTACAAGCTACACAGGTATACAGAAAACAGGTTGAGGGGACTCTCCCTTTAACTCATTCTCATAGCATATGTATGAATCGAAACATTTTATGTTTAACTTTATTCAGAATAGCTGCCTCAAACTGAGTCTGTATGGGACCTACTATTAGAAAAAATGCTGCACATTCTGGCCAGTTGCTCTGAATTTGGAAGGTCAGTGCTATGCATTTTTGAGATTGACATCTTTGCCCAGGAATTCCTGCAAGTTTTATCCTACATACGAACATATGAAATTGCCAGCAGATACAGGCCATTCGGTCTATCTTGTCTGCTCGGGTGTGCAGCACGCTGTCTTGTTAAACTGTAGCTGCCTCCCCTTGCTCCCGTTTCTAACTTGGTGCCCCCCACTTCCGACCTCTCTTCTCCTCACACTCTCCATGATTTTGACCCTCCCTTTGGCCATATGCCATCCTCTCTTGAAGCTGCCCACTGTCCCCAGTGCTAGTACTTCCTCTGGCAGTGCATTCCAACCAGTCACCACCCTCTCGCTGCCTCATTTCTCTTGAACCTTCCTGAAATCTCAGGCTATGTCCCCTGTTGTCCCTTCCCCCTTTTAACTTAAACAAGCCATCTGAATTACCTCTGTTTGTGCCCTTCAGGTACTTCAGTGTCTCAATCATATCTCTCCCCCCCCCCCCATATCTTCCTAGGGTGTACATGTTGAGATTTCTCAATCTCTCCTTGTATGTTTTGTCTCCATATCCCCAGGATCATCTTTGTCACCGTATGCTGGACCCCCTTCCAATAGTTTGATGTCCCTTTTCAGCTGTGGGCACCAAACTGTACACTGTACTCCAAGTGCGGCCTCACCAGGGACCTGTACAGGGGCAAAATGACTTCCTCCCTCCCTCCTAGAGGTGATTTCCCTGGCGATGCATCCCAGCATTCTGTTCGCCTTTGCAGCTGCCTTCCTGCACTGTGCTGAGTGTGTCATGTCCCCTGTCACCAGCACTCCCAGATCTTTCTCTTCATCTGAAGTGGCCAACTGCACTCTCTCCAATCAGTAGCTGTTCCTTGGGTTTTTAACCCCCAGGTGCAAGAGCTTGCATTGTTTGGCATTGCACCCCATCTGCCATGTGGCTGACCAGCAATCAAGTATCTCCGAATCCTCTTGTAGTACCTTATCTCCTTCTTCCCTATTCACCTCCGCACAGATCTTAGTGTCATTTACGAAGAGGTTGATATTGCTCCTTATCCCTTTCGCTGTGTCTGCGATAAATGTTAAATAGGACTGGTACTAGCACCGACTCCTGTGGTACATCGCTGGTTACTGCCCTGGGTGCTGAGAGCTCTTCCCCTAACTACCACCCTCTGATGCCTGCCCTGCAGCCAGTTCTTTATCCACCTGACCAGTTGCTTCCTTCCTCCCAGGCTACTTAACTTGCTGTTCAGCCTTCTGTGGGGCACTGAGTCAAATGCCTTACTGAAGTCCAGGTATAGGAGAACATCAACCGCATGGCCCCATGCAGTGATTTCGTCACCCAGTCAAAAAAGTCAACAAGGTTGGTCTGACATGATCTCCCAGACACAAACCCCTGTTGCCTGTCATACTGTAAGCCATTCTCCTTCAGGAAACACACCAACCTTTCTTTGAGTATAGTCTCCATTAGCTTTCTTACAATGGCTGTAAGGCTTTCTGGTCTGTAGTTCCCAGGTTCATCCCTGGGCGCACTCTTATGGATTGGCACCACATGTGCCATTCTCGCATCTCTGGGGGCACATCCATTATTCAGGGAAGTGTTGAACAAGTCTGCCAGTGGTCCCGCCAGGACCCCTGCCAGCTCCCCGAGTACCCTAGGATGCACTCCGTCCGGACCGGGTGTCTTATCCACCCTTAGGGACCTTAGGCCCTCTAATACCCTTCGACTGGGATCTCCACATCTGTCAACTCTTCTCACCCTGTCCCCCCCCGTTCACCTTCTCCCTGGTGAACACTGAGCAGAAGTACTCATTTAGTACTTCCGCCTGCTCTTCCCACCCACCCTCCTTTCTAATCCTTAGTCTGGTCCCTGCACTTCCTCCTCTCCCCTATATACTTAAAGAAATCCTTTTCTTTTTCTTTGATCCCCTGCGCCAGCCTTAGTTCTTTTGAAGCCTTGGCTACCCTCACTACTTTGCTCACCTCCCTGGATTTCTTCATGTATTCCTATCCTTTTCCCGGTAGGATCTCTTATATTTTCTAAAGGCCTCTCTTCTTCCTCACCCTTTCCACTATCTCTCCATTCATCCAGCTAGGTCTCTTGTTCCTGGCCTTCTTGCTTTGGCACTTGGTGCAAGAGCTAGTGGCCTCTGCCAGACCCCTTTTTATAATCCATTTCTGCTCTGCATCCATGTCTTGGCTGATGTTGTCTAGGTGCCATTTCAAAATGATTCCCATCCTGCCAAAGTCTGCCCTATTAAAATTCACCACTCTTGTTTTTTTTATTGGCTACATCCTTCCCCAGGCTGAGGAAGAACCACATCGTGTGGTGATTTCCTGCTAGGGGTCTTCCACCTCAATGCCTTGGACTAGCTCGCTGTCCATGAGTACCAGGTCTAGAATGTTCCCCATCCTGGTTGGCTTTGTCACCTTCTGTGTTGGGAAGCTTTCCTGGAAGGCCTCCAGGAGGACCTATTCTCTGGCACTTGAGGTGGCTGGGATATTCCGATCCACCCTCGGCAGATTGAAGTCCCCAACCACCACTGTGTTGCCCTTACCGCTAAGCCTCTTAATTTGCTCTCCCAGCTCCCTGTCCATTTCTATCCTTTGAGATGGTGGCCTATACACCACCCCCAATCTCACCCGCCTACCCATGGAGTGCTGTGGGTGAATCCATATGGCTTCGGCCTTGCCCTCCTCCTCTTCCTCCCTGTTGCGCAGTATCTCCTCCTTAAGATGTATGGCAGCTACCCCTTCTCCTTTCACTTTGTCCCTGTCCCTCCAGTACAGTTTGTACCCAGGGTTTGCTAGATCCTAATCCTGGTACTGGGTGGCCCAAGTTTCAGTGATGGCTATTTCCACCTCCCCTTTTGCCATCAAAGCCTGCAGTTTTGCCGTCTTATTGCCAAGGCTTCTTGTGTTCAGTGAGATCACCCTCCACTGTGAGTTCTTCTCCTTGTTTGCCTATACCTTCTTCCCTAACCCTTTCCGCCTTTTGCTTCTCTTCCTGCCTGTCTATGGGAGCCAGCCTGGTGGTCTCCCTTGCCTGGTGGCTGAGTTTGCACCCCCCCCCCAATTTAAATTATGCTTTTCTGGTATGAACTCCCCCAGCTTTTTCTTTAGGACCTCTGAGCCTTTCTTACTCAGGTGTAGCCTGTCCAGTGCGTAGAAGTCCTGGTTCTCCCATGTGCTGCCCCATCCCCCACCAGTCCATATCCCATGTCCTCACACCATGTCTCCAGCCATGTATTGAACTCTGAGATTCTTAGTTTCCTTGACGTGCTAGCCATTGGTACTGGGAGGACCTAAGAGAACGCCACTGTTCTCCCTACACTCCTGCACAACCTTCCTACTTCCTTGAATCTCTACTGCACTTTTTCCAACGTATTTTCCTCCAGATAGTTTGTGCCCAGATGCACCACAATATGAGGCTTTCCTTCTATCCTCCCCACACACGTCTTAACGTGCTGCCCCATCTTTTTTGCTGTCATGCCCGGCATTCACACCACCCAAATGTGGCTCTTCCTGGCTCCCCCGCCAAAAAACAAAAACAATCTTAAACCTTTTACTATTGAATCCCCAGAATGATTCTCCCTTTTATCCTGCTCACCTCCCTGGTGCATCCCATTCCCCCTGAACACATTCTTGGTTGAGCTAACCCTGATTCCGTTCCCGATGGCCCCTCACCTGCCTGTACCCCTGCCTTGCCCCTCCCCGGCTGTGGTCTGTATTAGCTGTGTCCTTGCCCCTACCATTTCCTCACCAGCATCCCTCTCCCCTTCTTGATTCAGGCCGCCTGCTCTGTTTTTGCCTCTTCTTGCCTCCAGCCACTAATGCTTCCCCTGATCTTTTCTCTTCCTTTATCGACGACGCTCTCTCTCTCTCTCTCTCTCTCTCAGTACTACTGTCCTGCCTGTGTTCCACCCCCTCCATTCCGTACCCTTCCTTTGCCTCCCCACCCATCCCGATTTTTTTTAGCCATCCTTCTGCCACCTCTCCTAAACCACCCCCGTTTCTCTGTGCCGAGTTGACCCTGCTCCTAGCTTCCCTGCCAACACTATTATCCTGTCCCCCTGCTATCCCTGTGACTGGCCTATCCCCATCATGCTGCTCCAGGTTTCCCAGCACTGAAAACCTGTTGTTCTTACCCAGGAGTCCTTTAGCATCAGCAACTATAGCAGTTAGCTGGCTAGGTGCCACTGCCCTGGAGGTATGCCTTTAAGAGAAATATAATGGGCTAGGGCATCGGACGATGAAAACACATGAGGGGAGTGTGTTGGGTGAAAACAGCCCGAAAGGCTTCTGAATTTTTTCTCTGCTGACTGAGCAGCATTGCCCCAGAGGTGTGGCTCAGTTTCCTTGTTGACAGCTTCTTGTTTGCTTATCTTGGTAAAGTTTTCATCACAAACTTAAATTTTTAGTGTGCCGAGTGTAATTTTACTATTTTTTAGCGGTTGTTCGTTTTCGTGCATCTGCGTTATTTTTACTGCAGCTAAGTTTATTTATAGATATTTTTACCGCATCTGCTTATTTTATATTCTTTTTTTTTGGCGCAAATGCTTATTTTCAACGGTTCTTCACTCTTTTGACGCAATTTGCGAAGGAACAGTCAGATTTTTGCATTTTTCACCTCTGAACTTGCGGGTCCCTACCGTGAGGTGTAACTTTTTTTTTTTTTTCAAACTGACAGTTATTGCTGGGTTCTACGTGGATTGGCTTGTTAGAGATTCCCAGAACTAAACAGAAATTTGAACCTACAAGATTAAAAAAAAAGTGTCTCTCAGCTGTTACCGGACTGGCTTAATAGTATTTTTAGCAACCTGTGCCTCACTTGTTTCTGGTCCAGATCTACTGGTTCTCTTTGCACAAATTTGATCAGAAACGGAGCAAGAGACCTAAAAAAATAATTATGGCTGAGAAAATATCAAAGGCTACCAATGAGAGGCCACCCAAAACTAATAATAAAAATTCAAGCAGGGGTGCTGATGAAGCCCCGAAATCATAGCCAAAAAATAAAGCTTCTAGGGACATGGATATGTTGTTCATCCACACTGTCTGGCAGGTTCCTTGCTGCTTTAAATCTTGCCGGAAGGTCTTCAAGCTGGCTCCTCCCACCCACCCGGGTGGTAGAACTCTCGGCTCCGCCCCATGATGCCAGATCTTCCTTACCGCTTGGAAGCTCAGGTTCCCTTCTTAACGCTCTGCGTGTAGACTGGATCCTAATTCTTCGGTTCGCCCGAAACTTATACTGAAATTTTCAAGACTTCGGTCAAATTACTCCCTCGCGGCTGCGATGGACAAATAGACTTCCAGATTTCAGTGGTGCCCATGTGGGCAGAAAATGTGCAGGACAGATCTGTACTCCACGTGCATCTACTGCCTCGGCCTAAACCATGACCCGCAAGCCTGCGAGTTATGCTGTCTCGCTTTCGCCAACGTCCTGGAAGACAGCTGTCTGTTACAGCTTGGCGCCCGAGAAGTGCTACCCACCGTGAAGTCAAGGAGGCCTGTTGGGCGGTTACCGCGCGGCTGGCTCGGCCGAGTAACTCGAACAGATGATCGCCTCGAGGAGGAGGCGGCGCAGGGCCGGCATCATCCTCTCCTCGGTCACGTGCATTTATCCCGCTCTCTCTGGGTACTTATATTCAGCTTCTTTTTGAGCTTTGCCACTCCCTTTCCACGAAGGGAGAGGGGCCATCAGGACTTTCTTCTCGGTCCAAAAAGAAGGACTCGAAAGGTAAGTCACACCGTCGGCGTTCGTGGGAGCGGTAGAGGTCCCCTTCCCCGGACAGTCGACACTCTGGCTTCACGGTGTCCCCGTCAGGTCAGCCGGCCGAGACACCCGTCGACGCGGTCGAGATTTTTCTCGACCCATCGGACGGGCTGTCGACTGGTGAAGCTGACAACCCTTCTTCACCGGTTCCCCTGGTGGAGACAGAGGACTTGCCTGCGCCTCTGGTGCTGGAGTCCCTGGTCAAGGCTTCCGAGCCGAGGGAAGAGTGGGTGTCCCCCGCCCCTTCCCAGACCCGTCCTCTGAAACACTGAGGGTCTCGTTCTCGGACATCCTTTCGGTCCAGCCAATCCCGCTGACATCGGCGGTCTCGGCATTGAAGTAAGCACTGCTGCTCGTCCTCATCTTCCTCCTCTGAAGAGGAGAGGCTTCGGCGCAGATTGCGTCAACGCTACGAGGACCTGATGTGGCAGCAGTTACTTCTGTCAGGGAACAAGCCGACGCCGTCGCCTTTCCCTGCCATCAAGTGGCTGTCACCCGAGCGGCCGAAACAACCCCTCGCTGTAGTCGAGGTGCCCAAGCCTGGGCAAGTTGTTCGGCCGAAACCAGCTGCCCCACCGATTGTGGTGGAACCTCTGCCTTCACAACCGAATCGCCGACCAAGGACTCTGTCAGGTCAGGGCCTGCCCCACAGGTTGTCGGTCACCCTCACTCCCGACCATCCTCAGCAGGTGGAGGGTGGCTCAGGCCCCAGGCAGCTCTTTCGGGACTCCTTAGAGTCTGACGACTACTCCTCCCTGTTCTCCAGGCCCATTGACCTGGAGTCCTCCGGGGGCCAGTCGATGGACGAAAGCCCATCGTCCTTCATGAGTCTGCTTCGGCTCATCTTGAAGTCTACCGGGATGCAGCTCGAGCCCGTATCCAAGCGGGCCAAGTATCCCCTAACGGAGATACTGGACAGAGGGGATTCACCCACAGAAGCTTTTCCGGTGGCTGAAGCCATTGTTGGCTCAGCCTTGGAGCTCTGGCAGCGGCCTGCTTCCTGTCCTGCGCCTTCGGCCAGGATGGCCAGGAAGTATGCGATCCCTACCGGCTCTTTGTCTGGTTTTTTGGAACACCCCTCCGCTGAGGGGTTGGTCACCGATAGCGTTTTCCGGTGTTCCAGGAACGCTAGGGACATGGATAAGCCCCCCAACAAGGAGTCCAAAAAGCTGGACTATGCCGGGCGCAAGGTGTACCCTGCGTCCTCCCTTGGCCTCCGCCAGGCCAGCTCAGCCGTGCTGATGGCACACTTCTCCCACGCCCTCATGGACTCCCTGGATGAGGTGATCCTTCATCTCCCGGCCGATCTGCAGACCACGGTCAGGCAGGTACGGGACCAGGGAAGGGCGGTGGCAAACAGCAGCTCCAAATGGCTCTGGACATTGGAGACTCCTGTGCCAGATCAGTTGCGGCCGCGATGACCATGCGCCGCAGAACATGGCTGAGGATATCCGACTTCACGGCGGATACCCAGCATAAACTGACGGATGTCCCCTTCCTGGGGACCGACCTCTTCGGTCCTGGTGTGGAAGGTCACCTCCAGTGGATCGAAAAGTCCAATGCCACTCTGGACTCTTGTCACCTCCGCCCAGAAGGACAAGGGCCATCGACAACAGCAACATAAGTCCTTTCGACCTTCTACGCCTGTGGCACGTCCGGCCCAACAGCACCAGGGCCAGCAGGCTCGCACTTGGCACCCCAAACCCAAGCCTGCGGCTTCCTCTAATAGGAAGCAGGGAGGAAAAGGCCCAGGAGGTCCCTCGGCCGGTCCCTCCTCTCAGCCTGCCCAGTGACGGGTTGAGGGGTGTCCCCCAGCCTCGTCACTTCCCCCTGGGTTCCCCCCATGGGGGAACGGCTCCGCCACTTCCTTTCCGCCTGGTCCGTTATCACCACAGACCATTGGATGTTGGAGGTGGTAGGAAAGGGCCTGCCCCTGGAGTTCGAGCAGGCCCCGCTTCCGAGCCGCCGCCTCGGGGCCACGTCCACAGCTTTGTCGGCTCTCCGAGCCGATATATCGCCCTGCTCCTCAGAAAAGAGGTGATCAGGAAGGTGGTGGATCCTCCTCCATACCCGGTGTCCAGGTACTTCCTGGTCCCAAAACGGACGGGGGGGGTGGGGGCTAGCGCCCCATTCTCGACCTGTACAGGTTCTTAAGGTCTCAGAACTTCAGGATGGTCACTCTGGCTCAGATAATCCCATCCTTGGAACGAGGTGTGTGGTTCTGTTCTCTGGACCTCCAGGACGCGTTCTTTCATGTCCCAATCCGTCCGTCCCACCAGAGATTCCTCCGCTTCGATCCCTCTACGAGTTTCGGGCCATGCCCTTCGGCCTTTCCCTAGCCCCCAGGGTCTTCACCAAATGTATGGCAGTGGTGACAGCATTTCTGCGGCGCCGAAGGGTCCGGGTGTACCCTACCTGGACGACTGGCTGATTGCAGCCCCTCCAGAACGGAGGTGGAGCAGTCCAGAGATCTGGCCCTCCAGGTTTGCCTCAGGTTGGCCTCTCTCATCAACGAGGCCAAGTCGGAACTCGTGCCAAAACAGGTGATCCAATTCATCGGGGCAGAGCTCAACTCTCTACAAGCCAGAGCATGGCTCCCAGCGGACAGGGCCGAGGTTCTTTCCTCCTTTGCCCAGTCATTTCAGGTTGGGCAATTGCGCCCTGCCTGGGACTTCCTGGGCCTCATGGCGGCCTGCACCAGCGTGGTCCGTTGGGCCCGTTGGTACATGCGTCCCCTTCAGTGGGGGCTGGCCAGCCAATGGTCACAGCACTTTGATCCACTGGATCAGCTAGTGACAGTGACCCAGGGGATGTGGAATGCTCTCCAGTGGTGGACCGTTCCAGCACATCTGCAGGAGGGCATCCTGTTTGTCTGCCCCGAGCCGACGGGGTGTCTATCGACCGATGCCTCTCTGATTGGTTGGGGTGCCCATCTGGGGGAGCACAGAGCGCACGGCCTCTGGTCCCCTCGGGAGCCCCGGTGCCACATCAACCTGCTGGAGCTTCGAGCGGTTCATCTAGCCCTCACTGCCTTCGCTCCGTTTCTACGGGGTCAGGTGATTCAGGTTCAGACGGACAATACCACGACCATGTACTATCTAAACCGCCAGGGCGGGACACGCTCCATGCCTCTGTGCAGGGTAGCTCTCCGCATTTGGTCACTCATGCGCAGCCTGGAGGCGGATCTCCTTGCCATCCATGTGGCAGGAGCCTCCAACACCCTGGCCGATGCCCTAAGCCGGATAGGGGCTGCGTCCCACGAGTGGTCTCTCCTACCGGAGGTAGTACAAGATCTGTTCTCCCACTGGGGCACGCCTCAGGTGGACCTGTTTGCCTCCAGGGAGAATGCGAAGCTGAGACTGTTTCATGCCCACCCCCCTCAGCAGGGCTTGCTGCAGGGGGATGCCTTCTCGAGGCCGTGGACCCCGGGCCTCTTCTACGCCTTTCCCTTGATCCACAAGGTGCTTCTCAAGGCGAGGATGGACAAGGCGCAGGTGATTCTGGTAGCCCCAGACTGGCCCCACCAGTTCCGGTATCCAGATCTCCTCAGTCTCAGCTCCAGGCTCGAGAGGTGGCTTCCAGCCCGCCCGGACCTGATCTCAGTCAGTCAGGGGAAAGTATTCCACCCGGACCTTCAATCCCTGCACCTGACGGCCTGGTTCCTGAGCGGCTAGAGTTCCAGGCCTTGGGTCTTTCCGACGAGATCCTTAGCGTCGTCGTTGTGGTGTCCCGTAAGGAGTCGACCAGAAAATACTACGCCTTCAAATGGAAGAGATCCTCCATTTGGTGTCAGGGCAAGGGCCTGGACCCTTCCTCCTGTTCCTTGGCAAGCATTCTGACTACCTGTGGTCCCTTTCTCAGCAAGGGCTTCGGTCGACGACCCTTAAGGTGCACCTGGCAGCCATCTCTGCTTACCGGGCGTGGGCCGGAAGCAGTCTGTGGCGCAGGAGAAGGTGGTCGGGCACTTTTTCAAAGGCCTTGATCACATATCCCCTCTGGTGCGAGAACCTCCACCTCCGTGGGATCTACTGCTGGTATTGGCTAAGCTCATGGGCAAGCCATTCGAACCGATGCACAGGTGTGACATTTCTCACCTGTCGTTGAAGACTGCCTTCTTGGTGGCTATCACGTCAGACAGAAGGATGGGAGAGCTCCAGGCGCTTTCCATCGAGTCTCCCTATCTGGTCTTCCACAGGGACAAAGTTGTCCTGCATCCCCACCCGGAGTTCCTTCCGAAGGTGGTGTCAGAGTTTCACTTTAACCAGGTGTTGACTCTGCCGGTGTTCTACCCCAATCACACCTCAGAGGCCGAATATAGGCTCCATACTTTGGACCCTAGAAGAGCACTTGCTTATTACAACGAGCGGACGGCTGAAGTTCGGGGAGAGGTTCGCCAGCTGTTTGTCACCTATGCTGAAGCCGCACCTGGCAGACCTGCAGCCAAGCGGGACGATAGACAGGTGGGTCTCCTCCTGCATAGATCTCTGCTATAAGTTGGCGGGCATGGAGCCTCCCAAAGGGATAAGAGCTCATTCTACCCGCTATACCGCTGCATCGGTGGCTGCTTCCAGGGATGTCCCTATCCAGGAAATCTACTGGGCTGCAAACTGGAAGTCAGCACACACCTTCATCACCCACTACCACATCGACCTTGAGTCACACCGGGATGCTGGTTTTGGGGCCTCGGTTCTCCAGTCTTTTTCCCAAGTAGGGGGTGTGCGCCTTGCCTTCCTCCTCCTGGAGAACTGCTAGGAGTCTGCCAGACAGTGTGGATGAACAACATATCCATGTCCCTAGAAATACAGGTTACTCACCTGTAACAGGAGTTCTAGGAATGGTATATGTTGTTCATCCACACGACCCACCCGGGCTTCGACGCACAACCTGGCTTCCAGCGGGCTAGATCTGGCGTCATGGGGCGGAGCTGAGAGTTTTACCACCCAGGTCGGTGGGAGGAGCCAGCTTGAAGACCTTCCGGAAAGATTTAAAGCGGCAAGGAACCTGCCAGACAGTGTGGATGAACAAACATATACCATTCCTAGAATTCCTGTCACAGGTGAGTAACCTGTATTTCGAAAGTAGCTGCTGAAGTTCCTCACAAATTAAAAAAATAATAATGGTGCTGATGAAGAATCTCTACAAAAAAGAAAGCATGATCAAGCTGCTGATGAAGTGGCTAAAAAGATAACCTGTAAAGACAAAAGCGCTCCTGTTCCTCCTGGGAAAGCCAATAGTGAGACAACAGGCAGCTTAAAACATAAAGACAAGAGAAAGCATATACAGCCACAGTCTGTGCAAGACATGGCAAAAGCATGGCACGTCTTTCAGACCCTATAAAAGGTGGGGTCTATATTTACTGGGCCTGGCAAGCACTCTTCCACAGTTCTCTTTTCTGGAGACTGATAGGGTGATGCAGATGATGATGAACATTTTTATGATGCCCTGACATGAATTTTGAGGCCCTTGAACCTGATATGTCCCCCGACCCTCCTTTTGGAGCTTCCTCTGCTGACCAGGAGGATCCCTCCTCTGTGCTTACATGTATCCAAAATATGCTAGACACCCTGGACTTCCCTACCCAGGATGAAGATGAGTATGAGACTGGTTGTGCCTACTATGCTTTTAGAAAAAATAACATGAAACTGCTTCAAACCCCACTTCTGTGGCAGGGGTTGACAGGTGGGCTGAGAAAAAATACACATTGTCTAAAACAGATGCTGAGTTCCTGTCTCTGCATCCTAGCCATGTGAGTATAGTACAGCAGGCAGCTTGTGAGAAAGCTGGGGTTTCCTTGTCCCTCTTACCCCGGACAAGGACTCCAGAAAAATAGACATCATAGCAAAGAAAATGTATACCACAGCTTCCCTGCTGGTCAGACTTTCGTCATATACGGCTTTCACTGCCAAATATCAGAAAGCATTATGGAATTCTGTCCTGGCCATTACCCGCACTGGGTCGGATACAATGGTACAGGAGCTGCTGGATATGGCAAAAACTGCCCTGGAAGCTATGAAATACCAAATCTTACTTCGAGATACAGCTCTTGCAGCAGGTTACACCATTAGGACTGAAGCCGGCAGGTGCCAGGACCCCACGGAAATTTTCTAGCTAGCAGTCTTAAGCGGGGACCGCCTCAGACGTCGGTCTCGCCCCCGACGTCGGGCGTAGTACCTAAGGAGGTGGTCCCCCCATAATCCCCAGTTCTTTTCCCGCTGTCGACATCGCCAATATCGGCCTTTCGGTCTCCCTTTCTAGTGTGTGACGAGCATTAGAACTACAACAATTTTCATCTGCTTTTCGAGTTTATTTTTATTTATTTATTTATTGAATACAATCGGAATTGCAATCCTTTGAGTCTCAGACTCTTTTGCAAAGGCTCCACGTCAGGTTACAGAGGGTGGAGGGTAGAGATATACAGTAAAAGACAGACATGAACAGGCAGTATTTACAATTTCAGTACTGACAGAGTAACTTTTTGCAGAGGCTCCACGTCGGTTACAGGGGGTGGAGGGAAAACAAATATAGTATGACTAACATTGACAGGCAGTATTTATAGTTACAGTACTGACAGAGCAGTCCAGGCTAGAACTTATTTAGCAGGTGTGGTCAATTGGGAAGCATTCCTGGGGTTCCTAGACAGGGATTTGTAGGATGCCGTTACGTAGGGTCTAGTGCAACCCTGTATCAGGAAGAGTGGAGGATTTGGGAGAGAAGAGGGTGGGTAGCATTAGCCACAGTCACATTTAGCAGTCTCCATTAGTTGGGATTTAAGGACGGATTTGAATAGTGAGATGCTGTGGGACTGGGAGAATTGGGGGGTTAATGTGTTGAGCCAGAGAGGGGCACGGTAGCGGAAAGATCTTTGCCCTAGGGATGTTCTACAGAGGGGAACCAGGAAAGATGATTTAGATGTGAGTCTTGTATTACGCCTCACGGGGGCTGCACTGATGATGGGGAGTAGGCCGGTGGGAGCAAGCTGAAGGTGTCTCTTTTTTGCGAGAATGCAGGTGTGGTATTTTAGTCTTTGTTGGAGGTTTAGCCAACCAGTCAATGTATAAAGATCGTAGGTATGGGTTAGTCTGTCACTGCCTGTAACTAGGCGGCAGGCTTTATTAAGTGCAGCATTTATACTGCTTAGCGTGGTTCGTTCAGCCGAGCCGTATATAACTAACCCATTGTCGACAAGGGAGAGGATGGAGGAGGTGACTGCAAGTTGCATGGCCTGTGCAGGTAGGCAGTTTTTGAGTCTGTAGAGGATGCCCACTCTAGTGTTGACTGCGGACGAGAGAAGATGGACATGACTATGGTAGGAGAGGGAGGTATCCAGTGTGATACCCAGGTATTTAAAGTGTGTAATGTGTTCCAGTTGGGTGCCTAGTGAATTCTTAATTTGGAGTGCCGTCTGTCTATGTGGGCTTTGGCGATGTGCAAAGATCATGGACTTAGTTTTGCTATAGTTGATGATCAGGCGGTGATCAGTGAACCAGTTCTCTAGTTCCCCGAAAAAACTCTGAAGGGCCAGTTCGAGGGCGCTCGGTTGAGGGGGTTTCCAGTACAGAACCGCATCATCAACATAGAGTAGAAGATGACCGCTGCACGCTTTTGGGAGAGAGTTTAAGAGGAGGGTGAAGGGCAATGGGCCAAGTATGAACCCCTGTGGGACCCCTGAACACACTGTTTTGGATGTGGAGATGGTGGTGTTAATCCTGACTTGCTGTGACCGTCCTGAGAGGTAATCCTTGAACCAGGCAGTGGCCTCAGGGACCACATATAATTGAGGAAGGACATGAAGCAGTAGTTCGTGACTGACTGTGTCAAATGCCTTGGTCAGATCCACATAGATTGCCCCTGCGATTGAGCCTTGGTCAAGGGCCTCGTGGATGAATGTGGTGAGCTCAGTAAGTGCAGTGATGGTACTGTGGCCAGTCCGGAAACCGTGCTGTTCCTGACTGAGAAGGTTGTGTTGCATTAGGTGTTCTGTTAGCTGGTCCGAGACTATTCTTTCCAGAGCTTTGGAGAGAGGTGGAAGAATTGAGATAGGTCTATAGTTGCTGGTGTTAGTGGGGGTCACCGTTCTTCAGAATGGGAATGATTATGGCTTTCTTCTGGGTTGAGGGGAACTGGCTGAGGCATAGCGAAAGGTTGAGAATTTTTGTAAGGTGAGGTAGTATGACATCAAGGGTAAGTCTGAGTTTAAGGTCTAGAGAGTCATTGCTGTAACGGCTATTGGCGATAGCTTTGGTGATGTAGCGTTTGCCTCACTGCAGGGGATGACTCTGAGCGGAAAGGAAGCAGGTTGACTTTACTCGGGGTCCGGGGAGGGGGGTTGTAGGGTGGAAGAAATTAGGAGGAGGATATGTTAGAGGTCCGAGAAGGCAGAGTTAAGGGCTTCTGCGATAGTAGCAGGATCTTAAGTGACCTCTCCATTTAGATTGAGTTGGGAAGGGGTTGGGGAGCAGGATTTACCACTGAGTTCTTTTATGTTGTTCCAGAATTTTTTACCATCTCCCCAGGAGGAGGTTAGGGTTTGTTGGTAGTAAGTAGCTTTTGCGTGCCGCGCTGCCCATGTACATTTATTACGTACCTCCCTGTATAGCTGTCTATTCTGGGTGTGTTGGGAGTCTATGGCGTTGTGCCAAAGGTTGTCCCTTTGTTGCATAAGATTTCGGAGAGAGAGTGTGATCCAGGGGGTGGTTCTGTTTTTCACAACTTGCTTTGTGAGGGGAGCAAATATATTACAGGCTTTGTTGAATGTGGTTATAAAGTGGGTGAGAGCAATGTCAACTGACTGCGTGGTGTATATGGGGATCAACTGTTGTCCTCTCCAACAACTTCTTTAGAGGGTCACCATACAAAGTGTGCCTGCGGCAAACAGATCCCCTCACATTCGGCCTGCGTGCGCTGCCTAGGCCCGGAACACGACACCAAGGCCTGCTCCTTCTGCCAGGGCTTCAACAGTCGCACCAGGATCCGCCGCCAGAAGGCTCTTCAAGCGTTTCTCCTGGAGGAGAAACTGAAAATTATGGATAAGGAACCTTCCTCCCGGGGGGAGTCTTCGGGTAAAACCCACAAGCACCGGGAAAAGGAAAGATCCAGGTCTCCTGCGAGGGTCTCGGACTCCTGAAGCTCCAGCTCAAAATCGGACCACTCTCCCTCTAGGACTCGGTCGCAACCTCCCCCGGTTGAGGTCAGGTCATCCAGCGGCTCCTCTTCTCTTCAGCCTCTGAAGACTTCCAGGCCGTCGGCCTCTTCCACTCCTTCTAAGGCCTCGAAGTCCGGGGAGCACCATAAATCTTCCTCCCGCCGGCGAGACACCAATGCCAGGTCAGTTTTTCAGCCTCCGCGTGGTTTGGATCCGGTTCCCCGTAAAACCAAAGACCTGACATCCCTTAAACGGATGTCGGACCCAACGTCGGCCAAACAGCACCAGCGCCCCCAGGAGCAGACGACACCCGTCGCCGGCCAGGCATTCACCTTCGAAGACGTCGGCCAGGGGACCAGTGCTGGCTACTCCTGAGAAGAGGACCGCACCACCGTCGCCGGCGGACGATGGTCAGTAGGAATCATCTGAGGAGGACACCACACAGCCAGAGGACCAGGCGGGTGACACCGGAGATACCGGGCTCCCACGGGAACCTTCCCCGGAGCGGGAGACCCCCGGGGACCTGACGCCCGACCCCGGCGACAGGCCACCGGCGCCAGGCCCGTCATCGGGTATGAATCTGGCAGAGGTAAAAGAACTTTTTATCTTCTGGTGGGACACCATTAAAAAAGATGTGTCACCACACGTCCTTCTCCGACTTTGCCTCCACCTACTCCTTCACCGCGTACGCCCCCTCCTCCACCTAGGGGGCCCGTAGGACGACCGCCAACCCCCAAGGAGCAGACACCACCTCCTCGGGGCAGATCTTCGGAAAGACCACCTCCCTCTAGATCCCCCTCAGGGTCACCCAGCCCCAAGAGACCCAGACGACACCAGTACACTCCATCTGGGGAGGATTCCAGATCTGACACTTCGGAGTGCTCCAGATCACCTTCTCCTATCAGCATTCCCTCTCTGAACCCACACGACCTACCCAGGTCTCCTCTGGATGATCCCTCTTGCGCGGAGATCATGAGGCACATCCAGGAGAACTTGAGGTGGGATGCTGAAGAGCTTGACCCCGAGAGACAACGCCTTGCCCGCCACTTTCGGCAGAAAGACCCTAATCCTGTGGTAGTGCCGCCCTTTGTGGATACCTTTGCGGATGTCACCAAGGCTGCCTGGAAACATCCACACTACACTCCCGCGGTGCCGAAGAAGGCTGACCGCCTATACAAGGCCCCTAGGGTGGACCAGTATCTGGCGAACCATCCTCTGGCTGACTCCCTTGTCATCACTGCTTCACATGACCGGTCTGAGACATCAGCATTTGAGCACACAGCCACCGGACCAGGAATCCGAGCAATTGGATGTCCTGGGTAGGCGCATATACGTGGCCGCACCTTGCGCCATCAGGTCACTGAATTACCTCACCCATATGGTTCAATTCCAGAACGCACTGTGGGAGCAGGGACAGGACCTGGTCGAGAAGATGCCCGATGGCGATCACAAGGAGGAGCTCTTGAACCTCCTCCGCACGGGTTCGGATGTGGGGACCCAAGTTCTCAGAGCCGCATACGATTCTGCGGACTCTTCAGCCAGAGCTGCAGCCTCAGGCGTGTGTCTCCGGAGACACTCTTGGCTCCGTGTCTCCGGCTTTACCCCGGACGTCCAGAAGAACATCCTAAACGTCCCTTATAACAACGAGGTCCTATTTGGTGAAGCCTCCGAGAGAGTTGTCGCCAAACTCCAGGACGCAGGGAAGGCAGTCTGATCTGTACAAGCTATGTACAGGTCTCTGCCTAGGTCGTTTCGTAGGAACCAGAGCCGTTTCCATGGCCGGCTGCAAAGGCAACAGCAACGTTCTGGCCAGCAGCAGAGGGACACTTTCACCCGTAAGGCCCAGGCCAAGTCATCCCCAGGCAGAGGCCAACGATTTTCGAAAGTCGTGCCCAGATCAATCACGCTGCCACAGCATGACTCCTCCCGCCCCGCCTCCTCAGGATCAACGGAAAGGAAAGTCGTGGGTCGCATCGCACGCCACTTCCCAGGGTGGCAATCAGTCACCACCGGCAGGTGGGTTCTGCAGCTGGTCAAAAAAGGCCATTATATAGAATTTGTAAGGCAGTCCAACTACAAGACCTCCCTGCTCTCCGATATTCGGTCAGCATGCCCTGCTCATACAGCAGGAAGTGCTCGAGCTTCTGGAAAAGAAAGCCTTAGAGCACGTCCCAGAGAACCAGAGAGGACTAGGGTACTATTCTCACTTCTTCCTGGTTCCAAAGAAAACAGTGGACCTCCGTCCAATACTGGACCTCTGCGACCTCCACCTTTTGGTCGTTTACAAACGCTTCCGCATGGTGACCCTTCCAGGCCTAATTCCCAAGCTGAAGCAGGACGCCTTTCTGGCGTCTTTGGACATGCAGGATGCCTACCTGCATATTCCGATTGCTCAGGCGCACCGGAGGTTCCTGCGCTTCGAGTTTCAGAGCCGCCATTATCAGTTCCGAGTCCTTCTTCGGGCTGTCATTGGCACCTTGCATATTCACGCAAGTGCATGGCGGTCGTATGGCGCCCTGAGGAACAGGGCCACCACGTGTTCCCCATACCTGCCCGACTGGCTTCTCATGGCGCCCTTCAGGGAGGCTCTGATGACGGCTATTCACTGCACCCAGTCCCTTTTTCAATCACTGGGTATTCTCATCAACTACGAGAAGTCACTCCTGGTGCCATCTCAGAAACTGCAGTTTCTAGGGACATGGATATGTTGTTCATCCACACTGTCTGGCAGGTATCCTTGCCGCTTTAAATCTTGCCGGAAGGTCTTCAAGCTGGCTCCTCCCACCCACCCGGGTGGTAAAACTCTCAGCTCCGCCCCATGACGCCAGATCTTCCTTACCGCTTGGAAGCTCAGGTTCCCTCCTTAACGCTCTGCGTATAAGACTGGTTCCTAACTCTTCAAAATTTCGAAATCAAATTTTTTTGCTAAAAGACTTGGTCTTCTCTCCTCATGACGCGATGGACAAATTGACTCCGGTTTCCGGAGATGCCCTTGTGGGCAGAAGATGTCACGGATCCGCACTCCACGTCGTCATCTGCTGGCCTTGACGCGACCCACAGGCTTCGCGACCCGTGCTCTTCCTTTCGACTCGTCCTCTAAGACCATGCTGCCCGTTTACAGCTGGGCGTCCGAGAAAAAGATTTCCTCGGTTAAATCTGAAGAGCCGGTTGGCGGTGTCCGTGGCGGCGGGCTGGCCAGGATCAGCTCGAGCAGATTTAGCCCTCGAAGAGGAGGCAGCGCGCCGCTTCTACCAGCCGCGGCATTTGTCCCGCTCTCTCGGTGCCTCGTATTCGCACCGCTAGGTAGTTCTGTCTGACCTCTCGACGAAAGGTGAGGGTCCAACTTCTTCGGACCTTTCTTGGTCCAAAAGAGTAAAAGTAAGTCTCACCGTCGGCGCTCTTGGGAAGGGGAAAGAACCCCTCCCTGGTTGTCGACAGTGCGACTTGATCGACCCATCAGCTTGACTAATGGCTTCCACGGTGTCCCGTCCAGGCCAGTTGACGAGACTCCCGTCGGCAGCGGTGATTTTTCTCGACCCGTTAGGTTGTCGGCTGAGAAGCTGAGAACCCTCTCCCGGTTCCCCGGTGGGAGTTGAGGATCCGTCGGCTCGTCTGTGCCTCTGGTTCGGAGCCTGGTGGAATGTCCGAACCGAGGGGAGTGCCGATTCCGACACCTCCCGCACCGTCCTTCGGCCTAGCTGAATTCTCGGTCTCGACATCTTTGCGGTCCAACCCGATCCCGCCCATAGCCGGTCTCAGCTATGACGGCAGGCGGCGCCGCTGCTCTTCCTCTTCCTCCTCCTCGGACGAGGGAGGCTTCGCGCCGTAAATGCGTCCGGGGTATAAAGAACTCATGTGGCAACAGCTCTTCTGACGGAATCGCAACCGAAGTCGTGCTTCCCGGCCATCAAGTATGGCTGTCACCGAGCGGCGAAACAACCCCGTTGTAGCAAGGGAGCCTGTTCCCAGGCGGTTCGTCGGCCAAATCCAGCTGCCCCACCGATTCTGGGTGTGACTCCGCGCCTCCACAGCTGTTAGTTGGGGCTCCGACCAAAGTTCACCGGTTGGCCTTGGGTTTGCCCCATAGGCTGTCTGTCACCCACCTCACTCCCGATAGACCTCGGCGGAGTGGAGGGTGGCTCAGGCCGAGCAATAACCTGAGGACTACTTCTGAGTCCGAGGATGATTCCTCCTTTTCTCCAGCGAATGGACTTGGAGTCCTCAGGAGCAGTCAGTGGATGATAGCCTTCATCCTTCCTAGGGTTACTCGGCTCATCTCGAGAGTCCACGGGATGGCTTCGAACCGTTCATGAGCCAGAGTATTCCCTCACAGAGATTCTGCACCGAGGATTCCCCAGGAGAGCCTTTCCGGTGTACGAGGCCATGATGGGTCCGACCTTGGAGCTTTGGCAGCGCCTACTTCCTGCCCTGCGCCTTCCAGCCGGGATGGCGAGGAAGCATCGTGATTCCCTACCGGTTCCCCTGTCCGGTTTTGAACACCCTCTGCTGAGGGTTGAAAGTTTACCGATAGCGTTTTCTAGCCGGAAAATGTCAGGGATAATGGACAAACCTCCGGCAAGGAATCAAGAAATTGGATTAAGCCCGGATTGAAGAAGTCTATGCTCGCGTCCTCTCACCGACCTTCGTCAAGGCCAGTTTGGCCATCCTCATGACACATTTTTTCTCATGCCCTGTTGGGCTCCCTGGATGAGGAATTAGTCCCTCATCTTCAGCGGATCTGCAGACTACGGTCCAGGCAGGTGCGGGGACCAGAACAGGGCAGTGGCCAAACAGCAGCTCCAGACTGCTTTAGACATTGGGGACTCGTGCCGGGTCTGTGGCGGCGCGAGTGGCCATGCGTCGTCGGGCTTGGCTGAGGATATCCACCTTTACCACCGGATACCCAGCACAAGTTGGCGGATGTTCACTTTTGGGGAGACTGACCTCTTCGACCCTGGGGTGGAAGGTCACCTGCAGAGGATCGAGAAGTCAATGCTACCTTGGACTCGGTCTCTTCAGCTCAGAAGGACAAAGGCACGTAAGCCACAGCCTAAGCCCTTGAGTCGCTTCTGCGCCATGGTGACCGACCCAGCAGCGTCAGGGCCCAGCAGGCTCGGGCTTGGCATCCAAACCAAACCGTCTGCTTCCTCCAACAGGAAGCAGGGAGGTAAGGCAGGAAGTTCTCGGCTGGTCCTCCTCCAAGCCTGCCCAGTGGCCGGGCTGAGGGGTGTCGCCCCCATCCCGTCACCTCACCCCTGGTTCCCCCCGTGGGGGCAGCTCCGACTTACTCCTTTCGCCTGGTCGCTATTACCATGGACAGGTGGGTACTGGAGGTGGGGAAAGGCCTGCCTCTAGAAGTCGAGCAGGCCCGCCCTTCAAAACGCAGCCTCGGGGGCCTCGGGGTCCATAGCCTCACTGTCGGCCGTCAGAGCCGACACGTCTCCTCCTTCAAAGGAGGTGATCAGGAGGTAGAGGACCCCCTCAGACTCGGGGTTAGGTGTCCAGGTACTTCCTGGTTCAGAAGCAGACGGGGGCTGATGCCCATTCTCGACCTGCACAGCAGACAAGTTCCAAGGTCTCGAACCTTCAGGATAGTCACTCTGGCGAGATAATACCATCTCTGGAACACGGTGTGGTTCTGCTCTCTGGACCTGCAGGATGCGTTCTTTCACGTCCTATCAGGTCCGTGACATCGGAGATTCCTTAAAGCTTTTGAGCGGAGGGATCCCTCTTCAGTTCGAGCCATGCCCTTGACCTGTCTCCAGCTCCCAGGGTCTTCACCAAATGCATTGCAGTGGTGACAGCTTTCCTCACGGCACCGAGGGTCTGGGTGTATCACCTGGACGATTGGCTGATAGCACCCTCCAGACAGGAGGTGGGCGGTCCAGAGAATCCGCCCTCCAGGTTTTGCTCTCAAGTCGGCCTTCTCATCAACGAGGCCAAGTCGGAACTCAAGCCTAAACAGGTGATTCTGTTTATCTGAGCACAGCTCGACTCTCTTCGAGCCAGAGCACGGCTCCCGGCGGACAGGGCCGAGGTTCTTACCTGCTTTGCCCAATCATTTCTGGTTGGGCAATCGCGCCCTGCCCGGGACTTCCTGTGCCTCCTGGGTCTCATGGCAGCCTGTACCAGCGTGGTCCGTTGGGCACGCTGGCACATGCGCCCCCTTCAGTGGGGACTGGCCAGCCAGTGGTCACAACGCTGCGATCCATTGGACCAGCTAGTGATGGTGACCCAGGAGATGTGGGCAGCTCTCCAGTGGTGGACCGTTCCATCTCATCTGGCGGGCATCCCGTTTGTCACTTCCCGAGCCCGGCCGGTCTCTCTATCGACCGATGCCTCTCTGATGGGTTGGGTGCCCATCTGGGGAACACCAGTGCAGCGTCTGGTCCGCGGGAATCGATGTCACATCAACCTGCTGGAGCTCGAGCGGTTAGCTGCTCTCACCGCCTTTCCTCCGTTTCTCCTGGGTCAAGTGGTCTGAGTCACGGCGGACAATACCACGACCATGTGCTACCTAAAACGCCAGGGCGGGGACGCTCCATGCTAACTATGCAAGGAAGCTCTCTCCGCATTTGGTCACTCGTGTGCAGCCTGGAGGCGGATCTCCTAGCCATTCATGTGGCAGGAGCCTCCAACACCCTGGCGATGCCCTGAGCCGGATAGGGGCTGCATCTCACGAGTGGTCTCTCCTGCCGGAGGTAGTACAAGATCTGTTCTCCCACTGGGGCACACCTTAGGTGGACCTGTTTGCCTCCAGGGAGAACGCGAAGCTGAGGCTGTTTCATGCCTGCCCTCCTCAAGAGGGCTCGCTGCAGGGGGATGCCTTCTCGAGGCTGTGGACCCCGGGCCTCTTTTACGCCTTTCCCCATTTCCCTTGATTCACAGGTGCTTCTCAAGGCAAGGAGGGACAAAGGCGCGGGTATTCTGATAGCCCCAGACTGGCCCGCCAGTTCTGGTACCCAGATCTCCACCTCAGCCTCAGCTCCCAGGCTCGAGCTTCCAGCATGCCCGGACACTCTCAGTCAGTGGAAGGTGTTCCATCCGGACCTTCAATCCCTGCACCTGGCGGCCTGGTTCCTGGCTAGAGTTCCAGGCCTTGGGTCTTTCCGACGAGGTCCTCAATGTTGTTGGAGCGTCCCGTGAGGAGTCGCCCAGGAAATGCTATGCCTTCAAATGGAAGAGATTTTCCATTTGGTGTCGGGAGCAAGGCTTGGACCCTTCCTCCTGTTCTTTGGCAAGCATTTTGGACTATTTATGGTCCTTTCTAGTCAAGGGCTTAGGTCGGCGACCCTAAAGGTGCACCTGGCAGCCATCTCTGCCTTACCGAGGCGGGCAGGGAGCAGTCGGTAGGCGCAGGAGGAGAAGAATGGTCTGGGCGCTTTTTAAAGGCCTTGATCACATTTCCTCCGGTCACGAGAACCTCACCTCCAGTAGGATTTACTGCTGGTACTGGCAAAGCTGTTGACAAGCCATTAGAACCAATGCACAGGTGTGAACTCTCGCCTGTCGTGGAGGAACACACGCCTTCTTGGTGGCTATCACGTCCAGCCAGAAGGATGGGAGAACTCCAGGTGCTCACCATTGGAGTCTCCTTACCTGGTCTTCCACAGGGACAAAGTTGTCCTGTGCCCCACCGAAATTCCTTCCAGAAGGTGGTGTCAGGTTTCACCTTAACCAGGTGTTGGCTCTGCGAGTGTTTCACCCAATCACACCTGGAGGCCGAATACAGGCTCCATACTGGACCCTAGAGAAGGCTAAGCTGCATTATAAGGAGCTCAAGGCTGAAGAATTGGGGAGAGGTTAAGCCAGCTGTTTGTCACCTCACTGAAGCCGCCTGTGGCAGACCTGTAGCCAGCCGGACTGTAGAGGTGGGTCACCTCCCACATAGATCTCTGCTATAAGTTGGCGGGCATGGAGCCTCCCAGAGGGATAAGAACTCATTCTACCGTCATACTGCTGCATCGGGTGGCTGCTTCCAGGGACGTCCCTATCCAGGATATCTGCAGGGCTGCTACCTGGAAGTCAGCACACACCTTCATTACCCATTACCACATCGACCTTGAGTCACGCCGGGATGCTGGTTTTAGGGCCTCGGTTCTCCAGTCTTTATTCCCTAAGTAGGGGGTGTGCGCCTTGCCTCCCTCCTCCCGGAGAACTGCTAGGAGTCTGCCAGACAGTGTGGATGAACAACATATCAATGTCCCTAGAAATACAGGTTACTCACCTGTAACAGGAGTTCTAGGAATGGTATATGTTGTTCATCCACACGACCCACCCGACCTCCCTGGTTTCGATGCACAACCTGGGCTTCCAGCGGGCCAGATCTGGCGTCATGGGGCGGAGCCAAGAGTTTTACCACCCGGGTGGGTGGGAGGAGCCAGCTTGAAGACCTTCCGGCAAGATTTAAAGCGGCAAGGATACCTGCCAGACTGTGTGGATGAACAACATATACCATTCCTAGAACTCCTGTTACAGGTGAGTAACCTGTATTTACCTTAGGAGCAGTTCTGGACACTGTCAGAGGGAAAGCTTTCTTCCCTCAGACAGAGTGGATACATCAGATCCCTCATCGGGACTTGGCATGGGTGATGAGCCGTCCCAGCCAGGCTGGTCGCTACCTGCTTGGACACATGAAAAGCTGCGGCCGACAGCAACAGTCCGGCAGCCCGTCTCCACATGCGGGTAACTTGATGGAAGCTACGGCGCAAATGGGACCAAAGCAAGACCATCTGCAGCATCCAATCAGGATCACAAAAGCCGTAGTCGAGAATGGCAATGGTGACTAAATCCAGGAACCTCTCTCTTGAGGGTTCCATTCAGCCGCCGTCCCGACATGACCCTCTCCACAGCGCCTCAGGGCTGGGTGGGAGGTCATCCTGAGCGTATTTGGGGTCTCAGGCCTGTGGACAGCCCAGGAGTCTCACCTCCGCATCAATATCTTGGAAATGAGGGCAGTCCTTTACGCTCTGCTGGCCTTCCTGTCGGAGATTCTGCCGGGTACACTTCTGCTTCAAACAGACAATACTGCGCTGATGTACTACCTCAACAAACAAGTAGGCACTCACTCCTACCCGCTTTGCAGGGAGGCCATGAGAGTGTGGGAGTGGGTATTGCAACACGGCGCAAACCTAATTGCAGTACGTTCCAGGAGTGGACAACACCATCGCCAGGCAGCCTGAGCCACTCTCAGGCCAGAGTCCTGAATGGGAACTCTACAGGAAGGTGGCAGAGGATCTGTTTCACAGATGGGGTACTCCAGAGTTAGACCTTTTCGCGTCCCCATCCAATGCAAAACTGCCCAATTTTTGCTCGCTAGATCCAGGGCCTGGTGTTTTCTGGCGAGACACGTTGTCCCTCTCCTGGGCAGGGCAGATTCCTCTATGCCTTTCCTCCTTTCCTGTTGATCCAGAGAGTTCTCTTAAAACTTCGCAGGGAGCAAGTGACGCTCATTCTGATCGCACCCTTTTGGCCCAGACAAATTTGGTTCCCTCTTCTGCACTAGCTATCAGGAACCTCAGTTCCTTGCAATCAGCTCTCATCTCTTGTCTCAGGAGGCGGGTTCCATTGGTCCATCTGTACTCGCTCATTGAACCTGCGGCGGCTCCTAGAGACATAGCCACTGCAGTCACGATACGGAGGTCTAAGAAGTGGCGGCTCTTCTGCCACCAGAAAAACGGCACCCCCACAACTTACGCCATGAAATGGCATAGATTCTGTTTGTGGGCTCAAGCGCGCGGTTTTCCACCGTTAGACTGTCCAGTAAAGCTGGTTCTTGACTACCTGCTTTCCCTCTTTCACTCTGGACTGGCTTGCTCCTCAATTAAAGTGCACCTTTGCGCAGTTTCTGCTTACCATGCTCCCGTAGGCCATCGGACGGTGGCCCAGCTGGACACTACTCGTGCCTTCTTAAGGGGCGTCCTCCACCTTATGCCTCCCATGAAAGATCCAATCCCTCCTTGGGACTTACTTTTGTCCTGGAGCAGCTCACGCTGCCACCCTTTAAACCAGCCATGGATTGCGAGCTACGTTTTCTGTCTTGGAAAACGTTATTTCTAGGGACATGGATATGTTGTTCATCCACACTTATTGGCAGGTTCCTTGCCGCTTTAAATCTTGCCGGAAGGTCTTGAAGCTGGCTCCTCCCTCCCACCCGGGTGGTAAAACTCTCGGCTCCTCCCCATGACGCCAGATCTTCCTTACCGCTTGGAAGCTCAGGTTCCCTTCTTAACGCTCTGCGTATAAGACTGGTTCCTTGTTCTTCGGTTTTCCGAATTTAAAAGTTTTTTGCATTATAGACTTCGGTCTTCTATCCCTCGCGGCTGCGATGGACAAATCGACTCCTGGTTTTGGAGGTGCCCTTCCGGGCAGAAGATGTCTCGGACGGATCTGCACTCCACGTGTGTCTACTGTTTAGGCCTTGAGCACGACCCGCAGGCTTGCGACCTGTGCTCTTCCTTCTCAGCCTGCGTCCTCGAAGACCGTGCTGCCCGTTTACAACTGGGGCGCCCTGAGAAACGTTTTCCTCCGGTGAAGTCAAAGAAGCCGGTCCGGTGGTTTCCTTGGCCAGTGAGGCTTCAGCGGATCAACTAGATCAGATGATCGCCCTCGAGGATCTTGACACGGGCATCTTCCTCGATTTCAGCGAGCATTTATCGGTTTTCCTGGGTTCCTCTTATACAGCGTCCTTTAAGGAGCTTTGTCTGTCCCTCTCCACTAGAGGAGAGGGACCAACATCTGCTGGACCTTCTCGGTCAAGAAGAAGAACAAGGTAGTCCCTCGTCGGCGGCTCTTGGGAGGCGGAGAGGTCCCCACTCCCGGTGGTGAGCCATGGGCAGGTTCGATCCTTTGGCTCCGGCCTCTGGCTTCACAGTGTCTCCGTCAGGTCAGTTGACTGTGACTCCGTTGGCGCGAGTGAGATCTTTCTCGACCCACGTTGGACGAGTTCGTCACCAGCTGAAAATCCTCTCTCCCGGTTCCCCCGGTGGTGGTTGAGGATCCCGTGGGCTTGCCAGTGCCTCTGGTTCTGGAGCCCTTGGGTGTTCCTTCCGAGCCGAAGGGAGGACGGGTTTCCCCCGCTCCTTCCCTGCACCCTCCTCGGAAAAGCCAAGGTTCGCGGTCTTGGTCTTGGACTTCTTTGCGGTCCCGCCACCATTGTGATCACCGGCCTCCGCGGTGAGGTAGGCGCCGCCGCTAGATCCTCTTCCTGGGATGAGGGGAGGTTTTGAAGCGCCAAAGAGATTCGTCGACGATCACCGGCGACCTCATAATGGCAACAGCTTCTGCTGGCGGGAACAAACTGGCGGCGTCGCCTTCCCGACCATTAAGTGGCTGTCACCGGGCGGCTGAAGCAACCCCTCGCTTTAGCCAGGTGCCTGTTTCAGGCCTGTTGCTCAGCGAAACCAGCTGCTCCACCGATTATGGTGGAACCTCCGACCTCCAGCCATTGTTTGGGGCTCGACCAAGAACTTCGATTAGGCTCTGGGTTTCACCCCATGGGCTGTCGGTCTGCTCCCGATAAAGCCCTCGGCGGGTGGAGAATTGGCTCAGGCCCAAAGGCAGCTCTTCTTGGACTCTTCGAGTCAGATGGCGATTCCTCCCTTTTCTCCAGGCGAGTGGACTTGGAGTCTCTGGAGGTCGGTAAACTGGACGATAGCCCTTAGATCCTTTCTGGGTTTGTAGGCTCATTCTGGTCCCGGGATTCAGCTCGAGCCCGTATCAGCGGGCCAGCCCTCATGGAATTTTTGGACGAGGGATTTTACTGAGGCCTTTCCTGTGGCCGAGGCCATTGTAGGCCCGGCTTTGGAGCTCTGGCAGCGCCCCTGGCTTCCTGCCCTGCGCCTTGACTGGATGGCCAGGAGGTATCACGGCCCCTAGGGTTCCCTGTCTGGTTTCTCGGAACATTCCCTCAGCCCGAGGTTTGGTTACCCACGGCGTTTTCCGGTGTGCCGGGAAATGCTAGGATAATGGACAAACTTACTCCTGACAAGGTCAAAAGTTGGACTATGCAGGGAAAAAGTGATGCGCTTCGTCCTCCGCAGCCTTCGTCAGGCCAGCTCGGCGTGCCTTAGCACATTTCTCCCATGCCCTGTTGGGCTTCCTGGAGCAGAGGAGTCCCTCATCTCCCGGCTGACCTGCAGACTACGGTTGGCAGGTTTGGTACCAGGGCAGGGCAGTGGCAAAGCAGCAACTTCAGACTGCTTTGGACATTGGAGATTCATGCGCCAGGTCAGTCGTGGCCGCAGTGGCTATGCGCCGTCGGGCATGGCTGAGGATATCCACCTTCACAGCGAATACCCAGCACTAGTTGGCGGATGTCCCTTCCTGGAACCGACCTCTTGACCCTGGGTGGAAGGCCACCTCAGAGGATCAAAAGTCCAATGCCACTTTGGACTCGGTCTCATCTGCTCAGAGGACAAGGGCCGCAGACCGCCAGCCAAGCACTTTAGTCGTCCTGCGCCCACCAGCACGTCCGGCCCAGCAACATCAGGGCCAGCAGGCGCGCGCAGCATCCCAAGCCCAAGCGACGACTTCCTCCTCAGGAAGCAGGAGTAAAGGCCAGGAGGTCCCTGGGCCAGTCCCTCCTCAAGCCTGCACAGTGACGGGTTGAGGGTGTCGCCCCACCTCATCACCTCACCCCAGGTTCCCCGTGGGAGACAGCTCTGAGCCACTTCCTTTCTGCCTGGTCTGCTATTACCAAAGACTGGTGGGTGTTGGAAGTGGTTGGAAAGGGCCTTCCTCTGCTGGAGTTCAATCAGACCCGCCCTTCAGAGCTATGCGCCCCCAGAGAACTCTCTGGAAATCGCAGCCTTCGCTGTCGGCTCACCGACCAACATCGCTCTGCTCCTCGAGAGAAGAGGTGATCAGAGAGATGGCGGACCCTCCCTCAGACCGAGGTTTGTGTCCAGGTACTTCCTGGTCCCAAAGCGGGCCGGAGGCTGGCACCCATTCTCGACCCTACGACATAAACAAGTTCTAAGGTCTCGGAACTGGATGGTCACTCTGACTCAGATAATACCATCGTTGGCAGCGGCATGTGGTTCTGCTGTCTGGACCTGCAGGACGCGTTTTTTCACGTCCTATCCATCTGTCTCACCAAAGGTTCCTTCGCTTTTGAGTGTGAGAACTCCTTTTTGAGTTCGAGCCATGCCCTTCGACCTGTCTCCTACCCAGGGTCTTCACCAAATGCATGGCAGTGGTGATAGCATTCTCTTGGCGCCGAGGTCGGTGTACTGCTTACACAGACGATTGAAACAGTAGCAGCCCCCTCCAGACAGGAGGTGGAAGCCGGACCAGGAGATCAGGCCTCAGGTTTCTCTCAAATCGGCCTCCTCATCAGCGAGGCCAAGTCAGAACTTCGAGACAGAGCAGGTGATTCTCTTCATTGAGGCAGACCTTCGACTCTCTTCGAGCCAGAACCACGGCTCAGGCGGATAGAGGCGAGATTCTTTCCTCCTTTGCCCGATCATTTCTGGTTGGGCAGTTGCCTGCCTGGGACTTCCTGCGCCTCCTGGGTCTGTGTGGCCTGCACCAGCGTGGTCCGTTGGGCCGCTGGACATGTCTCCCTTCAGTGGGAGCTGGCCAGCCAATGGTCTCAGCGCTGCGATCCATTGGACAAGCTAGTGACAGTGACCCAGGGGATGTGAGCAGCTCTCCAGTGGTGGATCGTTCTGGCTCATCTGCAGGAGGGCATCCCACTTTAACCGCCCGAGCACGCGGTCTCTGCTCGACCGCTCTCTCTGATGGGTTGGGGTGCCCATCTGGCGGAGCACAGAGCGCCGACCTCTGGTCCCCGCGAGTCGATGCCATATCAACCTGCTGGAGCTCGGCGGTCGCCCTAGCTCTCACCGCCCAGCTCCGTTTCCTGACGGGTCCAGAGTGGTTGGGTCCAGAGCGGACAATACCTACGACCATGTACTACCCTAAACTGCCAGGGTGGGACACGGCTCTGCCCTTGTGCAAGGAGCTCACATTTGGTCACTCGATGTGGCAGCACAGGAGGTCAGGATCTCCTGGCGTCATGGCAGGAGCCTCCAACACCCTGGCGATGCCCTAAGCCCCGGGATGGGGCTGTAGCTCACAGTGGTCTCTCTGCTGGAGGTAGTACAAGATCTGTTCTCCCGATGGGGGAGCACACCTCAGGTGGATCTGTTAGCCTCCAGGAGAGCAGGCTAATGTGTTCCATGCCGCCCCCTCAGGCAGGAGCTCGCTGCAGGGGATGCCTTCTCGCCAGCCTGGACCCCGAGCCTCTTCTCGCCTTACCCCCATTTCCCATGATCCGACAATGTGCTTCTCAGGCGAGGAAGGGACAAGGCAGGTGATTCCTGGTAGCTGAGCCCCAAGCCCGCCAATGCTGGTATCCAGATCTCCTCAGCCTCAGCTACCAGGCTCTCAAGGCAGCTTCCAGCTGCGCCCGGACCTGCTTGCAGTCAATCAGAGGAGGTGTTCCATCGGACCTTCAATCCCTGCACCTGACTGCCTGGTTCCTGGCGGCTAGAGTTCCAGGCCTTGGGTCTTTCCGGCGAGGTCCTCAATGTAGTTGATCGTCCGTAAGGAAGTCGACCAGGAAATACTTTATGCCTTCAAATGGAAAGGTTTTCCATTTGGTGTCAGGCATGAGGGCCTGGATCCTTCCTCATGTTCCAAGCAGCAAGGATTTTGCACGGACTATTTATGGTCCCTTTCTCAGCAGGGGGCTCAGGGTCGACAACCCTAGGGTGCTCCTGGCAGCCATCTCTGCTTACAGGCGCGGGCCGGGAAGCAGTCGATGGCAGGAGAAGGTGGTCTGGTGCTTTCAAGGAGGCCTTGATCACATTTCCCTCCGGCGCGAGAACCTCCACCTCCAGTGGGATCTACTGCTGGTATTGGCAAAGCTCATGGGCAAGCCATTCAGAACCAATGCACAGGTGTGATCTCTCTCACCTGTCGTGGAAGGCCGCCTTCTTGGTGGCTATTACATCAGCCAGAAGGATGGGAGAGTTCCAGGCGCTTTCCATCGAGTCTCCTTACCTGGTCTTCCACAGGGACAAGGTTGTCCTGCACCCCCACTCGAAATTCCTTCCAAAGGTGGTGTGGGAGTTTCACCTTAACCAGGTGTTGACTCTGCCAGTGTTCTACAGTCACACCTCGGAGGCCAGAATATAGGCTCCATACTTTGGACCCTAGAAGGTCGCTCGCTTACTTAGTAAGGCCTGTGCGGCTGAAATTCAGGAGAGGTTAAGCCAGCTGTTTGTCACCTACGCTGAAGCCGCACCTGGCAGACCTGCAGCCAAGCGGACGATAGGCAGGTGGGTCACCTCCTGCATAGATCTCTGCTATAAGTTGGCGGGCATGGAGCCTCCCAAAGGGATAAGAGCTCATTCTACCTGCCATACTGCTGCATCGGTGGTTGCTTCCAGGGATGTCCCTATCCAGGAAATCTGCAGGGCTGCTACCTGGAAGTCAGCACACACCTTCATCACCACATTACCACATAGAGCCTTGAGTTACGCTGGGATGCTGGTTTTGGGGCCTCCGAGTTCTCCAGTCTCTTTTCCTAAGTAGAGGTGCGCGTCTTGCCTCCCCCTCCCGGAGAACTGCTAGGAGTCTGCCAGTAGTGTGGATGAACAACATATCCATGTCCTAGAAATACAGGTTCTAGGGACATGGATATGATCCATCCACCTCATAACAATATCCTTACCGCTTTAATCTTGCGGAAGGTCTTCAGCTTGCTCCTCCCACCCACCGGGTGGTATAACTCTCGGCTCAAGCCCCATGGCCTTAGATCACTTCCTTTGCAACTGACTCAGGTTTCCTCATGCCCGGCTCTGCGTTTGTGACTGGTCCCTATTTCTCCGTTTGCGGATTTAAAAATAATATTTTGCAAAAGACTTCAGTCTTGATCGCCCGGCTGCGATGGATAGAAGCCTAAACTCCCAGTTTGGAGATGCCATGCGGGCAGAAGATGTCTCGGACGGATCACACACTCCACGTGTGTGTCTGCTGCCCAGGCCTGACACGACCCGCGGAAGGCTTCGAGCCTGTCTCATCTTTCGGACCTCGTCCTCGAGAACCGTGCTGCCCGATTGCAACTGGGCGTCCCGGCGTTCCCTCCGGTGAAGTCAAGGAGGCCGGTTGGCGGTGTCATGCGGCTTCGGCGGATCGCTTCGGCGGATGAGTAGCCCCCTCGAGAGGGCGGCGCAGACGTCTTCCTCGGCCGCGGCATTTTATCCCGCTCTCTGGGTTCTTCCTACACGGCTTCCTTTAGGGCTTTGTCTGTCCCTCTCCACTAAAGGAGAAAGGGCCTGCGTCTGCTGGACCTTTTCTCGGTCAAAAAGAGGACAAGGTAGAATTCCTCCGTCGACGCTCTTGGAAGCGAGAAAGGTCCCTACTCCCGGGCCGATCGACCCGTCGGCTTCGATCAGCCGCTCGGCTTGACCACTGGCCTCCACGAGTGTCCCGTCCAGGTCAGTTGACCCGAGACTCCCACTGATAGAGTCGAGATTTTCTCGACCCATTGGGCACACTAGCCTTTAGCAGCCGAGATTCCCCTCTCCCGGTTCCCCGGAGAGTTGAGGATCCCGTGGGCTCGCCTGTGACTCGGTTCCGGGCCCTCGGATGGACCTTCGAGCCGAAGGGGTGTCGGTTCCGCCGACACCTCCTGCACCGACCAATTCCGGGACTCTCGGTCTCGGTCTCGGACCTCTTCGCGATTCGCCGTTCCCACCGTCATAGGCGGTCCACCGGTCTCAGCACGCCCATGATGGCGGCGTCGCCGTTAAATCCTCGATCCTCCTCCTCGGATGAGGCTTAGCCGTCAAATGCGTCGGTGATGCGAGACACCTTATGTTGCAACAGCTCCTCCTGGCGGGAATAAGCCGACTCAGGCGCCTTCCCGACCATTGTAACTGTCACGGGCGCCGACACAACCCTCGACTTGCCGAGGCCTATACAGGCGGTTGTTCGGCAAAACCAGCTGCTCCACCCGATTGCGGTGGAACCTCCGCCTCCACAGCCACCAATTGGGGGCTCCGACCAAGAGACTACCGATCGTGAGGGTTCCACCCATCGGCTGTCAGTTACCCTCACTCCCGACCGACCTCGGCAGGTGAAGGTGGTTCAGGCCAGAGGCAGCTCTTGAGGACTCTTCCGAGTCCGAAGATGATTCCTCCTTCTTCTCCCGACTGGACTTGGAGTCTTCAGGAGGTCAGCCAATGGACGATAGCCCGTCGTCCTTCCTAGGACTGCTTGGCTCATCTCCGAGTCTACCGGGATGGGCTCGAACCCGTTCCAAGCGGCCAGGTATCCCCTCACGGAGATTCTGGACCGGGGATTCTCCGGCCAGGCCTTTCAGTGGCGAGGCCATAGTGGGTCCAGCACTGGAACTTTGGCAGCGCCCTGCTTCCTGCCCTCGCCCACGGCCAGGATGGCCAGGAAGTATCGCGGTCCCTACCGGTTCCTTGTCGGTTTTGAACACCCTCTGCTGAAGGGTTGGTTACCGATGGCGTTTTCCGGCACCCGGAGCGCCAGGATGTGGACAAACCTCCTGACAAGAGTCCAGGAATGGACATATGGAGGCGAAAAGTCGCTTCGCTCTCTCGACGCCGTCCGGGCCAGTTCGGCCCGTCCTCATGGCACATTTTCTCATGCCCTGTTGGGCTCCCTGGATGAGGTCATCCCTCATCTTCCGCCGATCTGCAGACTACGGTTAAGCAGGTGGGGACCAGGGCAGGAGCAGTGGCCAAACAGCAGCTCCAGACTGCTTTGGATGTAGGGACTCATGTGCCAGATCGGTGGCGGCGCGTGGCTATCGTCGGCAGGCTTGGCTGAGATATCCACCTTTACCCGGATACCCAGCACAAGTTGGCGGATGTTCCCTTTTTGGGGACTGACCTCTTCGGCCCTGGGGTGGAAGGTCACCTGCAGAGGATCGAGAAGTCCAATGCCACCTTGGACTCGGTCTCTTCCGCTCAGAAGGACAAAGGCCGCAAACCACAGCCTAAGCCCTTTCGTCCTTCTGTGCCCCGGCGCGCCCACGGCCCAGCAACGTCAGGGCCAGCAGGCTCGGCCTGTAGCATCCCAAACCCAAGACGCCCGGCTTCCTCTAACAGGAGGCAGGGAGGAAGGGCCCAGGAGGTCCCTCGGCCGGTCCTCCTCCAAGCCTGCCCAGTGACGGGCTGAGGGGCCTTTATCCCCGTCCTCCTTACCCCTAAGTCCCCGTGGGGCGGCATCCAGCACTTCCGTTCCGCCTGGTCGCTGTTACCACGGACAGGTGGGTCTTGAAGGTGGTGGGAAGAGGCCTGCCTCTGGAATTCGAGCAGGCACCACCCTTCAGGCAAGCCCTCGGGGGCATGGGATCCCAGCCTCACTGGCGGCTCGTCGAGCAAGCAGCTCTCCTCCTCAGAAGGAGGTGGTAAGAGGTGGTGGACCCTCCTTCCAGACCCAGGGTTTGTGTCCAGGTACTTCCTGGTTCCGAAAGCAGACGAGGGCTGGCGCCCATTCTGAAACCTACGACCTAAACAAGTTCCTAGGTCTCGAACCTTCAGGATGGTCACTCTGGCTCAGATAATACCATCCTTGGAGCAGCGTGTGGTTCTGCTCTCTGGACTTGCAGGGCCGCGTTTTTTCAAGTCTATCCGTCCGTCTCACCAGAGATTCCTTAAACTTCCGGCGGAAGGATCTCTCTTGAGTTCAAGCCATGCCCTTCGGCTTGTCTCCAGCTCCCAGGGTCTTCACCAAATGCATGGCAGTGGTGACAGCATTCCCTCTCGGCGCCGAGGGGTCGGGTGTACCCTTACCTGGGCGACTGGCTGATAGCAGCTCCTCAGGAAGGAGGCGGAGGTGGTCCAGAGATCTGCCCTCAGATGCCCTCTCAGCTGGGCCTCCCTTGTCAGAGGCCAAGTCAGAACTTCGAGCGAAGCAGGTGATTTTATTCATCGAGCAGCTCGACTCTCTTCCGAAACCAGGCGGCTCGGCGGACAGGGAGCCGAGGTTCTTTCCTCCTTTGCCCGATCATTTCTGGTTGGGCAATTAAACACTGCCGGGACTTCCTGCGCCTCCTGGGTCTCATGGCGGCCTGTACCAGCGTGGTCGTTGGGCCGCTGGAACATCGTCCCCTTCAGTGGGGACTGGCCAGCCAGTGGTCCTGGCAGCTGCGATCCTTGGACAGCTTGTGTCGGTGACACAGGGGATGTGGAATGCTCTCCAGTGGTGGACCGTTCCAGATCAATTGCAGGAGGGCATCCCGTTCGTCCGCCCCGAGCCGACGGTCTCTCTGTCGACCGATGCCTCTCTGATGGGTTGGGGTGCCCATCTGGGGGAACACCGAGCTCATGGCCTCTGGTCATGGGGAGTCGATGCCACATCAACCTGCTGGAGCTCCGGCGGTCCGCCTAGCTCTCACCGCCTTTGCTCCCGTTCCTCCGGGGTCAAGTGGTCCGAGTCCAGACGGACAATACCACGACCATGTACTATCTAAACCGCCAGGGCGGGGGCCCGCTCCATGTCTTCTATGCAAGGAAGCTCTCGCATTGGTCACTCGTCGCAGCCTGGGCGGATCTCCTAGCCATTCACGTGGCAGGAGCCTCCAACACACCTGGCCGATGCCCTGAGCCGGATAGGGGCTGCATCACAGTGGTCTCTCCACCGGAGGTAGTACAGCATCTGTTCTCCCTTTGGGGCACACCTCAGGTGGACCTGTTTGCCTCCACGGAGGCAGCGGCTGGTCTGTTCCATGCCGCCCCCTCAGCAGGGCTCGCTGCAGGGGATGCCTTCTCGAGGCAATGGACCCGGGCCTCTTTTACGCCTTTCCCCATTTCCCTTGATCACAGGTGCTTCTCAAGGCGAGGAGGACAAGGCAGGTGATTCTGATAGCCCCAGACTGGCCTCGCCAGTTCTGTACCAGATCTCCTCAGTCTCAGCTCCAGGACTCGGCGGCAGCTTCAGCTCGCCGGACCTGCTCTCAGTCAATCAGGGAAGGTGTTCCATCCGGACCTTCAATCCCTGCACCTGGCCCTGGTTCCTGGCGGCTAGAGTTCCAGGCTTTGGGTCTTTCCGACGAGGTCCTCAATGTGGTTGGGCGTCCCGTGAGGTCGACCAGAAAATGCTATGCCTTCAAATGGAAAGGTTTTCCATTTGTGTGTCAAGCAAGGGCTTGGACCCTTCCTCCTGTTCCTTAGCAAGCATCTTGGACTATTTATGGTCCCTTTCTAGTCAAGGGGCTTAGGTCGCCGACCTAAAGGGTGCACCTGGCAGCCATCTCTGCTTACCAGGCGGCGGGCCGGGAAGCAGTCGGTGGCGCAGGAGAAGGTGGTCTGGCGCTTTTTCAAAGGCCTCGATCACATTTCCCTCCAGTCAGGGAACCCCCACCTCCGTGGGATCTACTGCTGGTACTGGCAAGCTCATGGGCAAGCCATTGAACCTATGCACAGGTGTGCTCTCTCTCACCTGTCGTGGAAGACCGCCTTCTTGGTGGCTATCACGTCAGCCAGAAGGATGGGAGAGCTCCAGGCGCTTTCCATCGAGTCTCCTTACCTGGTCTTCCACAGGGACAAGGTTGTCCTCGCCCCACCGAAATTCCTTCCGAAGGTGGTGTCGAGTTTCACCTTAACCAGGTGTTGACTCTGCCCGGTGTTCTACCCCAATCACACCTCGGAGGCCGAATATAGGCTCCATACTCGGATCCTAGAAGGCTCGCTTATTATAAAGGCCTTACAGCTGAAGTCGAGGAGAGGTTCGCCAGCTGTTTGTCACCCTCAGCTGAAGCCGCATCTGGCAGACCTGCAGCCAAGCGGACGGTAAGCAGGTGGGTAACCTCTGCATAGATCTCTGCTATAAGTTAGCGGGCATGGAGCCTCCCAGAGGGATAAGAGCTCATTCTACCCGCCATACTGCTGTGACGTGGCTGCTTCCAGGGGCGTCCCTATCCAGGAAATCTGCAGGGCTGCTACCTGGAAGTCAGCAAACACCTTCATTACCCACTACCACATCGACCTTGAGTCACGCGGGATGCTGGTTTTGGGGCCTCGGTTCTCAGTCTCTCTTTCCCAAGTAAGTATGTGGGGGTGTGCGTCTTCCCTCCTCCCGAGGAGAACTACTAGGAGTCTGCCAATGAGTGTGGATGAACAACATATCCATGTCCTAGAATACAGGTTACTCACCTGTAACAGGAGTTCTAGGAATGGTATATGTTGTTCATCCTACATTTCTCCATTCCTCGGCTTGACGCACAACCTGAGCTTCCAGCAGGCCAGATCTGAGCGTCCTTGGGAGGAGCCGAGGTTATACCACCGGGTGGGTGGGAGGAGCAAGCTTGAAGACCTTCCGGCAAGATTTAAGCGGCAAGGATACTGCCAATGAGTGTGGATGAACAACATATACCATTCCTAGAACTCCTGTTACAGGTGAGTAACCTGTATTTACTCACCTGTAACAGGATTCAAAAATAGATCTGTTCATCCAACCCACGACCTCCGCTCGACGCACAATCTGTGGCTTCCAGCGGCCAGTTCTGGCGCCATGGGGCGGAGCCGAGTTTTACCACCGGGTGGGTGGGAGGAGCCAGCTGAAGACCTTCCGGCAAGATTTAAAGCAGCAAAGAACCTGCCAATAAGTGTGGATGAACAACATATACCATTCCTAGAACTCCTGTTACAGGTGAGTAACCTGTATTTTTAGTTGCTGTTACTTCTGCTAGAAGGATTTCAGAATTGCATGCTCTTATGTGCAAAGAGCCCTATTTGGTTTTCGACCAGGACAGGGTATCCCTAAGGACAAACCCAAAGTTTTTGCCTAAGGTGGTCTCAGCTCTCACCCTTAATCAGGATAGCGATCTAGCAGTGTATTTTCCAAGGTAGTCTATCGAGGAGAAGCCCTTCTGCACACCCTAGACGTGCACAGGTGCCTCAGATACTACCTTACTAGAACCAAACAGCTCCGAAAGTCTGACCAACTTTTCGCCCCTTGGCTCACAGGATGAAGGAAGCTCCTGTCTCCAAACACACTCTCTAGGTGGCTCATCCAGTGCTTCACTTTCTGTTATGAAAAGCGCAATAAACCCTTACCGGGTGCAGTCAAGGGTCATTCCATAAGAGGGTTGGCTGCTACTTTTGTGGCGTTAAAGAACGTCTCCACCTCAGCTATTTGCGCTGCAGCTTCTTGGAGCACTGTGCATACCTTTATCAGGCATTACAGTCTGGACATTGCATCAAGGCGATGAGCGGGGTTCGGTCTAGCCGTCCTTCAGGGACTTCTGTCCTAGGCTTGAGTTACCTCGAGGTCTCTACCTTTCCTCCTCCCGATGATGCATGATTGCCACTACTGCTTGGAAATCAGTCCTAATGGTGTAATCTGCTGCAAGAGCTGTATCTCGAAGTAAGATAGTACAGTTACGTAAGAACTTACCGTAACAGTAGATCTTCGAGAACAGCTCTTGCAGCAGGTACCTTCCCGCCCACCATCCCCTGTTGGAGGTAGGTCGTAGTCAAGCGCCCATCTTATTGGATGAAACATTCCTATTCACTAGTTTTTGCCATCGGGTGGCGGATCCTCGGTCTCCTCTTCTGATGTAATCTAGCGGCCGGGAGTCTCCGGCGGGAGAACTGAGGATTATGGGGGGACCGCCTCCTTATGTACAACGCCTGACGTCGGGGGCGGGACCAACGTCTGAGTCGGTCCCCGCTGAAGACTGCTAGCTAGAAAATTTCCGTGGGGTCCTGGCACCTGCTGGCTTCAGTCCTAATGGTGTAACCTGTTGCAAGAGCGGTTCTCGAAGATCTACTGTTACGGTAAGTTCTTACGTAACTGTACTTTCCACATGGCAGATGACAATGATGCCGCCTCCAGAGCTGTGGCCCATGCCATCTCTCTGAGGTGCTTTGCCTGGCTTAGAATTACCAGTCTGACCCCAGACACTCAGTCTAAGGCCATGGACTTTCCCTGTGATCAGAACATGTTGTTAGATTCCAGAACATCTGACTACATGAAAAAGGTTGATGAGTACAAGTCCTCTTGGCAGAGTCACTCCTCTAAACCTAAACCTAAGCCTCCTGCCTTGCAGAAATCCCACCCGAAGGGAAATGGGGGCAGAGGTTATTTTCCCAGGCCTTGCATTCCCTATCCCCAGTCTGATTTCTCTTAGTACAGGGGTACTTTCAGAGAGAGGGGCAGAAGGGGCCAAAGAAGGGCCACCTCTACCCTGCCAGCAGCCTCGCAGTCTAAGCCCTGATGTGAGTGTCCAGGTTGCCTACCCTCTGCCAGTAGGAGGCAAACTCTCACATTATCTTCAGAACTGGTCCCTCATTACTTCAGACAAGTGGGTTCTGGAAATGGTGGAAAATGGTCTGCCACTACAGTTCAGGCAGATACCAGACCTCAAGCGTACCCAGGGGTCAAAGCTTCCAACCTCAACACAGGTGCTGCTGTTGGAAATTGAGGTAAAAAAACCTTTCAGCTCTGAGAGCAGTGGAGAGGGTCCCGGCCAATGAGAAGGGCAGGGGCCTCTGCTACAGGTACTTTCTGACACTAAAGAAAACTGGGGAGTGACGACCTATCTTGGCTCTCTGATATTTAAACAAACATCTGCTAAAATCCAAATTCAAAATGGTCACTGTGTCACCAGTCATACAGTCCTTACAGCAGGGAGATTAGCTAGCCTCCCTGGACCTAAAGGACACTTACTTCCATATATCCATAAAGAGGTCTCGTAGGACGTTTCTCAGATTCAGACTCCCTTTGGGCCACTATCATTTCGCTGCAATGCCCTTCGGCCTGTCCTCGGCCCCAAGAGTCATTTCCAAGTGCCTGGCAGTGGTGGCAGCACACCTCAGGAAGCTGGGTGTCTCTATCTTTCCCCTGTTTAGACGATTGGCTCATAGTGGCAGTCTCCTTGTCAGGTCAAGGAGTCCCATTCCCCTATGGAGCACACTTTGGAGGCTCTGGGATTCCTGGTAAATCTAAAGAAGTCTCACCTGGAAGCCACCGAGCTACTCAACTTCATAGGAGCTCAGCCGGACACACAGAAAGGATAGGTCTTGCTCCCACAGGAGAGAATTCAAGATTTCCTCTCAGTGGCAGATTTTCTTCCAGGGACAGCCAAGACCAGCCAGATATTTCCTCAGGCTTTTGGGACACATGGCTTCAATGACGCAGTGGTCCCAGGAGTCGGGTACAGGATGCAGCACCTGCAAGCTTACCTTGGAGCTCGCTGGACTCCAAGAAACTACAGTTTTTCAAAGCAGATTCCTTTGATGGAGCAGTTCCTTCAGACCCTGCTTTGGTGGAAGAACGCTGCAAATCTGGCAGCATGGATACCCTTCCAGGCTCTGTTTCCTTTAAAGGTGATCCCCACAGACGCCTCCCTCCTGGGGTGGGGAGCTCATCTGGACAGTGCCTCAGTAAGTGGCACCTGGACTCTCCAAGAATCACAGTTACACATAAACCTTTTGGAACTCGGAGCAGTCTTTCTAGCTCTCAAAGCATTTGCTCCTGTCGTAAAAGGACAGACTGTACAAATTCGAGCAGACATCACCACTGCAGTGCTTTACATAAATAAGCAGGGAGGTTTGCCTGCTGTTTGTCACTTATGCTGAAGCCGCTTCTGCAGCTAAACGGACCATTGCGAGATGGATTACATCATGCATAGGTTCCGTGCTATGAGTTGGCGGGCAAGGAGCCTCCCAGAGGGATAAGAGCTCATTCTAACCGCCATACTGCTGCATCGGTGGCTGCTTCCAGGGACATCCCTATCCAGGAGATCTGTCGGGCATCTACCTGGAAGTCAGCAAACACCTTCATTACCCACTACCACATCGACCTTGAGTCATGCTGGGATGCTGGTTTTGGGGCCTCGGTTCTCCAATCTCTGTTTCCTAAATAGTGGGTGTGCGCCCTGCCTCCTTCTTCCCGGAGAACTGCTTGGAGTCTGCCAGAGAGTGTGGATGAACAACATATCCACGCTCCTAGAAGAACAGGTTACTCACCTGTAACAGTAGTTCTAGGAGTGGTATATGTTCATCCACACGCACCCACCCGACCTCCCTGGCTTTAGGCGCACCACCTTGCTTCCAGCGGGCTAAGAACAGGCATCATGGGGCAGAGCTGAGGTATTTACCACCCTTCAATACATTTTCATAAAAGACAGCCACGCTCCTTTAAATCTATCACCTCAGATCTGCAGTTAATTTTTCAGTTCAGTAAATATGTTTAATCAAACCAGTCCATTCTGATAATAGAGGTGGTTCAAGAAGAACAGGTTACTCACCTGTAACAGTAGTTCTAGGAGTGGTATATGTTCATCCACACTCTCTGGCATCTCCCTTTCCCATTTAAATCTCGTCGGAAAGTATTCAAGCTGGCTCCTCCCACCCACCCGGGTGGTAAGCAGGGTGGTACCAGATCAGGAATACTCTGTTTAGAGGCTTTAAAAATCTGGTCTCTCGCTTTCTCCCTGGGAGGCAGCCTTTCAGCTTTTCACCTCGCAGGCGAACACGGTACTCTGGCAGATGCTGTGTCACATCAGTCAAGACCAGAGTGAATGAACTCTGAACAAGCAAGTACTAACCACAATGTTCAGGCGGTGGGGCACACTGGAAGTGGACCTGTTTGCCTCTTCCCGTCAACTTCCAGCTTCCTTACTATTGTTGCAAGCCCCCAGTCCTGGGAATGCTTTCCCTGGATGCCTTGATCCTAGACTGCATTATGTAGACATACACTGTCTTCACCTCAAGGCCTGGTTCTTGAGTTAGTGTCCATCCTCTCAATACTCTGAAGAGGTCCTTAAGATCCTGAGAATGGCTAAAAAACCTAAGACAAGAAAGACTTGTGCAGCCAAATGGAAAAGGTCCTTCCTCCGGTGCAAAAGAAAAAAGGTCAGTCCTCTTACAGCTTCAGACCCTCAGCTGCTGGATTACCTGGTACATCTGCAGGTGTCAGGCTTGAAAGCCCCCCTCCCTCAAGCTACACCTGGCTGCAATTTCGGCCTATCTTTCAATGGGAAAGTGTCAGTTTTTTCACACACCATATACAAGCAGTTTTTCAAAGGCCTCTTGCACCTCTAGCCACCAGTCAGGGGACCAGTTCCTCCTTGGAGTCTGAACCTCTGCATAGCCAGGCTCATGCCACCACCCTTTGAGCCCATGGCCACTGCACATATCTGGTTTGTGACCTGGAAGTTGGTCTTCCTGGTGGCCCTCTGCCAGGACGATTTCAATGTTACAGGCCCTTTGCACTGAGCCTAATTACATTATTCATCATAATGATAACATTGAGCTCAAGACAAATGGGAAGTTCCTGCCTAAGGTGGTTTCAGAATTCCACCTAAACCGGTCAATTACTCTTACGTGTCCTCTTTACTGAGGAAAAAATAACTCCTGGTGAGCAAAAGCTCCACAGCTTGGATGTCAGAAGAGCTCTTTTTAATACCTAGAGCATACTTAGCCCAGAGTCTCCTTCACTCAGTTGTTCCTCACCTACAGGGATGTAGGCAAAGGAAGACCAGCTACCAAGAGAAATGTTTCTCACTGGTTGGTCTCTTGTATTAGACTCTGCTGTGAAAAGGCTGGTCACAGGATGTGACAATATCCTTTCAAGGAGGCCAGCAGTAAAAACAGCAGGCTCAAGCTTGGCACCCCAGGCCCAAGCAGGGTCCCCAACAGCCTCGTAAAAGAGGCTGAGGTGCTGGTCCAGGAGCCTCCTCCTCTAAGCCTGTTCAGTGACGGGTTGGGGGTTGTCACCCCTACACCCGTCATGCCAGCTCTGGGTCCTCCCGTGGGGGGATGGCTCAGTCACTTTGTTTCAGCCTGGTCCGGTATCATTTTGGACAGGTGGGTTCTGGAAGTGGTCAGCCAGTGACTGCCTCTGGAATTCGAGCAGTACCCTCCCAGCCGAGCCCGTGCCCCTCGGGAGGAAAACATCTCAGCTCGCACTCAATCGGCCCTTCGGGACAACATTGCTCAGCTCCTCTGCAAGGAGGCGGTAGCTTCAGTGTGGGATCCTCCTCCTACAGACCCAGGTTTCGTGTCCAGGTACTTCCTGGTGCCCAAGCAGATGGTGGTTGGCGCCCCATCCTAGATCTCCACGACCTGAATCAATATCTCTGGTCTTGCACCTTCCGGATGGTAACTCTGAACCAGATCATACCATCTCTGGAGCGAAACGTGGTTCTGTTCACTGGATGTGCAGGATGCGTTCTTTCACGTCCCAATCCGTCCGTCCCACCAGCGGTTCCTCCTCTTCAGGGTCGAGGGGATCCTGTACGAGTTCCTAGCCATGCCATTCGGCCTGTCATCAGCCCCACGGGTCTTCACCAAGTGCATTGCAGTGGTGGCAGCCCATCTTCGGCGTTGAGGAGTTCGAATATACCCTTATCTTGACGACTGGCGCTTGACGGGTTCCTCCCTTCAGGAGGTGGAGAGGTCCAGGGATCTGGCCCTCCGAACCTGCTCCCAACTCGGCCTTCTTATCAGTGAGACCAGGTCGGAACTCGTGCCCTCTCAGGTAATGGTCTTTATTGGGCAGAGCTCGACTCTCGTCGAGCCATAGCTCGGCTCCCGGCGGACAGGGCGGAAGTGTTCTCCTCCTTTGCCCAATCATTTCTGGTTGGGCACTTGTGCCCTGCCCGGGACTTTCTGCACCTTCTGGGCTACATGGTGGCGTGCACCTCGGTGGTCTGTTGGGCCAGGTAGCACATGCGTCCCCTCCAGTGGGAGCTGGCCGCCCAGTGGACTCAGCAATATGGTCACTTTGACCAGCTGATCACTGTAACCCAGAAGATGTGGGACGCTGTCCAGTGTTGGACCATCCCAGACCGGTTGCAGGAAGGAATCCCGTTTTGTCTGCCCGAGCCGAGGGTCGTCCTGACGACCGATGCCTCTCTCATGGGCTGGGGAGCCCACATTGGGGACAGCAGGGCCCACGGGTTCTGGACCCCCGAGGAGTCCCGATGCCACATCAACCTGTTGGAGCTCAGAGCAGTCAGACTTGCCCTGTCAGCTTTCACTCCTCAGCTCTGGGGTCAAATGGTTCAAGTCCAGATGGACAATACCACGACCATGTACTACCTCAAGAAACAGGGCGGCACGCACTCCCGTCTGCTGTGCTAGGAGGCGCTCCGAATCTGGAACCTCGTCAAACGGTTGGAGGCGGATCTCCTTGCCATCCATGTGGCAGGAGTCTTGAACCAACTGGCGGATGCTCTAAGCTGCGTAGGCCAGACATCCCACGAGTGGTCTCTCCATCCAGAGGTAGCTTACAATCTGTTCTCCAGTTGGGGCAAACCGTTGGTGTACCTGTTTGCCTCCAGGGAGAACACCAAGCTGATACAATGAACATGAAGTCTTGCTATATTCTGACAATTTGCAGTTAGCTCCAGCTCTTGAACTGCCCCGGAGAGTGAAGGGTTAAATTCTATGCCAGGCATAGAACGTTGGGCTCGAGCTCGGTTGAAAACTGTCTGTGTCCTTTTGAAACCAAATCGTCAGATTCTTTACTCCGCCTCACTGAACAGCCGCTCCAGAGATTTCTTCTTCTGCTCGGTTCTATCGCGGTTAAAGTTTTGGTTTTAGTCCGATTTTCGTTCTGTTTTTTCAGTTCGAGACTGTCTATGGTACTGTAAGTACTTAGATTAGTAGCTGTTGTGTGGAAATTGTGAAATTTTTCCGATCGGTTCGGCTGAACCGATCTTGTAGTAAGTTATTGAAAAAGAAAAAGTTAGTGTGTGGTTACTGGTCCGTATCGGTTTTAAAAAAAAAAACCCGTAATTTTAGCGTTTTTTTTCCATCACCCTTGACACGGTGAAAAACCGATAGGGGAGTCTTGCCTGGCGGTTGCCGTATAAAGGGTAATTTGTTTAGGTTGGCCATGTCTGAGAAACCCAAGAAAAAAACGGACCCACTGGGTTTCAACACTGCAGCATGTGTGGGGAAATCTTTGCTAAGGCCAATCCCCACACCACCTGTGTTTACTGTCTGGGGTTTGACCACCTTGATTCAGACTGCCAAATTTGTAAGAATTTCCCTGTCTAACCTGGAGAAAAGGTTAGGTTGACTTAGGGATAAGGAGGCCGAGAAATCTGCTGACCCGGATGGCCAGCCCGGTTGAGTTCCTACCGAACCAGAAGGAGTGCACTCTGACCAGGGCGATACTTCTTCGGGCAAGAGGAGAGCCGATCCTGTGGTATTGGTTCCTACAAAAGAAAACAAAAGGATAAATTGGCCGGTTCGGATCCAGAGCTGCATGTTCCGACCGCTGAAGAAATAACCAAAGCGATTTGGATTGTGGAATCGCTTTGTCTGGTTCTGACCGATCCGGCGCCTTCTGGCAGGGTTCGGTTTGGTCGGTTCCCCGGTTCAGGATTATTCCCCTGAAGATTTTTATAATAGTTTGATGAGGAGGGGGATTTTGAAGAGAATGATTACGACGGTGAAAGTCTGGATGTGCCTGTGGAACCGGACATCTCCCCAGACAGACCTTCTGGTGTTTTCCCTCCTAGGCTTTGAGTCCCCTTCCCACTTTCTGTTCTACAGAAAAGTGGCTCAAACCCTGCTGCTTCCTATTGAGGAGGTTGTAGAAGATCAAGAGGAGCCTGACTTCATAGAGATGATGGACATCCCAGAATCTAAGAGACTGTCTGTTCCCCTTCATAGGTCAGTTGGGAAATGGACCCAAAAAAATTCCTAGGTCTCCCAGCTCTGTACCTCCTGTTGACAAGAGAATGGACAAGAGGTACACCTTGTCAGGCTTGGATACAGAATTTCTTTGCCAACAATGCAGCCATGTTGGGGTAGTGCAGGCTGCTGCCTGTGGCAAGGCAAACAGCCCCTTAGCTCCCCCTCCAGCAGAGATTTCAGGAAGATAGATGCCATAGCAGAGAAACAGTACTTGGCATCATCTTTGGGACACAGGCAGGCTAATTAAATGGCCTGTACAGCCAGGTACCAGAAGCCCAGGTGGGACACTGTACTGGCACTGGCTAAACAGGCCTCCCCCCAGCTAGCCAAGGAGCTGGAGGGGTGGCTGCTGATGGGACTGAGTCATCAAAGGCGCAGTTTCATGCTGCTGTGGACTCCAGTGATGTGTCTTCAAGAGTCATGGCTACATCTGTGGCTCTTTGGCGAATGGCCTGGCTCAGATATACTAGCCTTTTGCAGGATACCCAGGCTAAGGCCATGGATTTCCCTGTAGTGGGTAATTCTGTGTTTGGGGAGCAGACAGAGAATGACATGAAGAAAATGGATGAGTACAGAACCACTTATAGGAGTGCCCAGGCCAAGGAGAGGCAGGCAACTCCTCAAAGGGAGCAAGCTAGGGGCAAGGGGCAGGCCTTTTCACAGGCCTTTCTACCAGGCACATTCCTCCTCTTCCTTTTCTCAGAGGGGGTTCTTCAGAGGGAGAGGCAGAAGGGGGGGTGAGCAGGGCTGCATCCACCCCTCAGCCTAAGGCTCCTGCCAAGCAGACACCCTGATGTGTCAGCCCGGGTCGACTCCCCGATTCCAGTAGGAAGCAGGCTGGCTTACTTTGTCCAGGACTGGATGTCTGTTACCTCAGACAGGTGGGTCCTGGAGGTTGTAAGCCAGGGACTGGTTCTCAGTTTCAAAAGTTTTTCGAAACTGAGATCCAGATCCTTCTACTGCAAATACTTAAGAAACCGTTGCTTTAGAGGCAGAGGTTTTGTCTCTACTGGCTTTAAAGTCCATAGAGAGAAGTTCTACTCCATACAGGGGCAAAAGTCTGTACTCCAGGTACTTCCTTACCCCGGAAAATACAGGGGAGTGGTGACTCATCCTATATCTAAGATAACTAAATAAGCACCTAGTAAAGTCAAAATTCAAAATGGTGACTCTGGGAACAATTCTTCCCTCACTGAGGCCAGGAGACTGACTAGCCTCCATGGACCTCAAGGATGCCTATTTTCACATTCCCATCAGGTGCTCCCACAGAAAGTACCTCAGGTTCGAATTGCCCTCAGGCCATTATCAGTTGAGAGCAATGCCCTTCGGTCTAACCTCAGCTTCAAGGGTGTTTACAAAGTGCCTAGCAGTAGTGGTGGCCTTTTTAAGAAGGAAAAGGATCTCTATTTTTCCATATCTGGACGATTGGCTTCTGGTGGTCCCGTCTTCAGACCAAGTCAAGTCAGATCTGCAGGTTACCCAGAAGTTCTCACTTCCCTGGGGTTCCCTCTCAATCTTCCCAAGTCAGTTCTCAAACCAGTACAGCTCCTCTACGCTTATAGGGAGCAGGCTGGACACCCTCAAGGCAAGAGCCTTCCTTCCTTTGGAAAGGGCAAAAGCCATCTCTCAGCTGGCCTCTTCCTTTCTCCCTCTTGTTTCTCGACCAGCAAGGCATTTTCTGCAGCTTTTGGGCCACATGGCAGCTTCCACAGCAGTGGTCCAAGGGGCCAGGTTTCAGATGAGGGACATTCAGTTCCATCTGAGAACCTTTTGGTCTCAAAGGAAAGATCCTCTTACCAAGCTGGTTCCTGTTACTTGGACCTTAATTCAGGCCCTTCAGTGGTGGCAGGACCTGGACAATCTGAGGCAAGGTGTTCCATTTGTCCCTCATACTCACTCTGTGGTTCTTACCACAGATGCTTCCCTTTTGGGGTGGGGAGCCCATCTGGGGGCTCTCACGGCCCAGGGACTGTGGTCCCCTCAGGAATCCCTTCTTCACATCAGCCTTCTGGAGCTCGGGGCAGTACTTCTTGCCCTACAAGCTTTCTCTCAGTCACTACAGAACAAGGTAGTTAAGGTCAGGACGGACAACACTACCACCATGTGGTATATCAACAAGCAGGGAGGCACTCGGTCCACGGCCTTGTGCACGGAGGCCATGAAAGTATGGTCCCTGGCTTATTCCCTGCAGACCTCTCTAGTAGCGGTCCACCTCCCAGGAAAGGGCAATGTGATAGCGGATGCATTGAGCAGGATTTCCCAGGGCCGTCATGAATGGTCTCTGGATCCTTTGGTGTTGAAGGTGATCTTCTCAAGGTGGGGCGCTCCGGAGATGGATCTCTTTGCAGCCCCAGATAATCAACAACTTCCTCTGTTTTGTTGCAGACCCCCAGTCTTGGGTTCAGTCTCTCTGGATGCTCTGATTTTGAACTGGGAAGGGAAGTTTCTTTATGCCTTCCCTCCTTTTTCTCTGTTGTTCAAGGTTCTAGTCAAGGTAAGGTCACAACCATGCAAAGTGATTCTGATTGCTCCAGACTGGGCCAGGCAGCCTTGGTCCCCCCTGTTGCTGTCCTTAGCAGTCCATCTTCCCCTGTCTCTTCCCAAGAATTACAATCTGCTAACCTCCTGTCTGGGGAGGATTTGTTACCCCAATCTCCAGTCACTCAATCTCAAGGCATGGCTCTTGAAGACTTAGAGTATGCAGATCTACATCTGTCCCAAGGGGTTCTGGAGATCCTCAAGGCTTCTCGAAAGCCTGCCACAAGAAAAACCTACAACTCCAAATGGAAAAGGTTCAGTATCTGGTGTTCCAAGAAGCACATTTCCCCAGACACTGCTGAGTTGTCTACAGTTCTGGATTACATGATTTACCTTAATGGCCTAGGCCTCAAACCAGCTACACTCAAAGTTCATTTGTCAGCTATTTCTGCTTTTCTGTCAGTGGGGAAATCTTCCTCTGTCATCTCACCCTGTATTCTTTAAATTTTTCAAAGGATTGCTTCATACCAGTCCCCTTTTTAGGGATCCTGCTCCTGCCTGGAATTTGAACATTTGTATTGCTCAGCTGATGCAACCCCCCCTTCGAGCCTATGTCCTCAACAGAGCTCAAGTACTTGACTTGGAAAACTGTGTTTTGGTTGCTGTTACTTCTGCCAGACGTATCAGTGAATTGCAAGCCCTGTCAGTGGAGCCTGCCTTCATCTCTTTCCGTAGAGGTAAGGTGGTCCTTAGAACCAATAGAAGGTTCCTACCTAAAGTGGTTTCTGATTTCCACTTAAACCAATCTATGTCTCTTCCTGTGTTCTTCACTGATCACACCTCCTCAGTGGAACGAAGGCTACACAGTTTAGATGTTAAAAGGACCCTTAGTTACTACATAGAATGCACAAAGGGTCAAGTACTCCAGTTGTTCCTCATTTATGGGGAAGTCGGTAAGGGAAAACCTGCCACCAAGAGAACCATTGCCAGGTGGATTGTGTCCTGTCTTCAGTTCTGCTATGAAAAACTGCACCCTCAGGCCTGAGGGCTCATTCCACTAGAGGTACAGCTGCATCTCTGGCTGCAGCTAGGGATATCCCTTGTTAGAAATCTGTCAGGCAGCCACCTGGAAAACAGTTCATACCTTCACCAAGCATTACTCTCTGGATGGCCAGGCTAGGAGTGATGCTAGGTTTGGCACAGCAGTACTTCAGAGCCTATTCCCAAAGTAGGTTCTATCCCTCCTCCTTGGAGGTACTGCTTGGTAGTCTGCAAATTGTCAGAATACAGCAAGACTTCATGGAGTCTTGCTGTGTTCTGACCTCCCTCCCTGCCTCCCCTCTCAGAACCTGGTTTTGGGAAGTGGGTGGGCAGGTGCAGTGTTGCACCCCAGGGGTGTCTTTACCGCACTCCTTTTGTGTTGGGTGCTTTGTATTTGTGTAATTGAGTTTTTAGTTCTTATTACCTGGTTTTGGTTCTTTGGGTTTCCTGACTTGAGTCTTTTGGGGAATCCAAAGTCTTTGTTGCCAGTTGGCTACTAGGAGTTTTTACAATTTCCACATTATGTAGTCAGTGAGTTTTAGCTCATAAGAATCTGATGGTTTGGTTTCAAAAGGACACAGAGTCTTCAACCGAGCTCGAGCCCAACGTTCTATGCCTGGCATAGAATTTAACCCTTCACTCTCCGGGGCAGTTAAAGAGCTGGAGCTTACTGCAAATTGTCAGAATACAGCAAGACTCCATTAGAAGAAACACAATTACTAAGGTGAGTAATTTTTTCGTCTGTACCATGCCTGCACCCCTCAGCAGGGCTCGCTGCAGGGGGATGCCTTCTCGAGGCCGTGTACCCCAGGCCTCCTGTATGTCTTCCCTCCATTTCCCTTGATCCACAAGGTGTTACTCAAGGTGAGGAGGGACCAGGCGAAGGTGATCCTGGTAGCCCCAGATTGGCCCCACCAGTTCTGGTATCCAGATCTCCTCAGCCTCAGCTGCAGGGCCCCGGAGCAGTTTTGTACACGCCTGGACCTGATGATATTGAACCAGGGGATGGTATTCCATCTGGACCTTCAGTCCCTGCTCCTCACAGCCTGGTACCTGAGCGGCTAGAGTAATGTATTGAAGAAACTGAGGGCACTTCTGTACTAACACAGCAGCTGTTGGGTTATTGATCTCAAGAAAATTTTGGGATAAGTGATTTGGACCCACTGAACATAATTTACTTATTATATTTAATAAGAATACCAACCTCACATGCTGTTTGCATTAAACATACCACTGTTTGTTTGACAGTGTATATCGTTATGAATTTTTGACCATGTTGGTCACCTACACAAGTTTACACAGGTCAGGAATTATCCCTCATGACTCTAGAAAGTGTCAAGTGTAAGGACGCAGCTGCAAAATCTTATAATTTTGGTAAATCAAATGGGACTTATTTTCCATTTCTATGTATTTTTTTCTTACCTTTCCCTTGAATGTAGTTCAATTCCAACCACATGTCTTTTTATATGGGTGTTGCTATTGCTGTGACTTAGTAACTTTATACAATAAAGAAGTTTAAAAAAAAAAGAAAGTTATGTATAACTTACCGTAACAGTAAATCTTCGGGATCTCAGTCATCAGGTATGCTTTTCTCCCACCACCCCTCTTTTTGGGGACTCTTGTTTAGGACCTGGCTGTCTGGTGTATCTAGCCTTTCATTTAGGTCTGAGCACCTCTCTCTCTCCCGTCAGTTCCCTATGATAAGAGCCTAGCTCCCTTAGTCTCCTGGGGAAAGAACTGAGGAGGGAGCGGTGCCGCTCACCCTTTATAGGGTCGATGACGTTGATAGATGTTGACTAAGTGTGTGGCCCCAGTTGTACTGCTGAAAATCTTCCGTGTGGATTCCCTTTCACCGACAGCGAGGGTTCCTGTGGTGTTTCCTGATGACTGGGATCCCCTTGAAGAGCTGCTGTTACGGTAAGTTCTTACATAACTGTTCTTTCTGCACAGACAGTGAGGTTTTGGAACCTGGCATACTTTCTGGATGCTACAATAACTGTAGTGCACCTGCCAATGAAGGATTGTGTCCTGGCAGATAGGGTCAGGGAAATTGGAATGTTCACTAGATGAGCAAGTGCTGAACACAGTGTTCAAAAAGTGGTGTGGTCAAGAGATGCATCTGTTTGCATCAAGGGAGAATAGGAAGTTATCAGGTTTTGTTGCAGACCAGTCTCAAGTGCCTGTACCAGAGAAAGCACTGTCTCTGTCTTGGAAGGGAACATGCCTGCATGCTTTTTTCTCTTTTGTCCAGTAGTACAAAGGGTATTGTTGAAATTGAGGAGGAAATCTGCAACAGTGATCCTGCTAGTGTCATACTGGGGTAGACAGGCATGGTACTCATCGTCGCTGTCCCTGTCACACAGAAGTCTTAATTTCATTGTCACTGAGACTCAATTTACTGACCTTGCCACAGGGCAGAGTGACTCATCTGTATCTTAAAACACTTAGACTGAAGGCTTGGCCGTTGAAAAGCTAGAGTAGTGTAGCATTACCCTCTCCAGCCAGGCTTTAGAAGTTTTGAAAATGGCCAGTAAGCCAGGTACAATGAAGACCTGTTCCTCAGAATAAAAAAGGTTTTCACTCTGGTCTTGATTCACATAAAGTCTCCCTCCTGCAGATTTGTCTTGGTTCAGGATTACCTGGTTAATTTGCAGTCCCTCAAACTCTGAGCCTCCACCCTGAAAGTGCATTTGTCAGCTGTCTCAGCTTATAAAGAAGTCGGACTGGTTGTAGAGAACGCATGGGGAGGAGCTATTTCTGACGGAACACCCTTAGGCCGACTCCATGGTAATTGCAGCTGCTCACGATAAGTCGAAGCAGCCGAGACACCTGAGTTCACAGCTGCCCAATCCAGAGTCCAGATACTGGGACCAGGTGGGCAAGAAAGTCTATTCTGCCACCACCTGCTCCATTAGATGTCACAACTTCCTAACGCACATGGTGTAATTCCAGTGTGTGTTATGGGAGAAGGGCCAAGAGGTAACCAATGCCATACCAGACTCTGCTCAGAAGACCGAGCTCCTGGAGATCCTTAAGACGGGTTTGGGCGTGAGCACAATGTTCTGTGTGCCTCGTACATGACTGCAGATACGTCTTCTAGGGCTGTAGCCTCCGGCGCCACGCGTGGCTCAGCATCTCAGGATTCTTCCAGGACCTGCATCAAAGACGTCCGTGTCAGGGTTCGGTGCTGTTTGCGGAGAAGACGGAGAAACTCATTTCACGTCTCCAGGAGTCCGAGAAGTCTATTTGGTCCATCTGACAACTCTATAAGGGGCACCAGTGACGCGCTGGGAAGTGTTCCTTTCATAAGTCCTCAGGGCAGAACACCCACGCTGGCTAACAGCAGCAAAGAGGAGGCTTCAAGAGGAAGGCTACTTCCCAGCAAGCCAGAAGTGCCACCTCTAGAGGCCCCAAGTCCTCCCAGGCCTCTTTGCCTACCCCCAGACTCGCCCAATGACTCCTCACTGGCCCCCCTTCTCCACTGGAGGTGCAGAGGGAGGCATTGGGGGGGCCGCTTCTCCCTGTACATGGAGGACTGGAGCAAGATAACTTTGGATCTTTGGATCATGGACGTCATAAGGAGGGGACACACTGTGGAGTTCACAGATATTTCTCCGGAAACTCTGCCAAGGTCCTCCCATTATCCTCCTTCTCATATTTGCTTGATAGGCGAGATTCAGGCCCTCTTGCAAAAAAGGGCTATAGAGCCAGTGCCTCAGGGGCAGCAGGGTGTGGGTTTTTACTCCCACTTCTTCCTGGTTCCCAAAAAGACAAACGACCTTTGGCCCATTCTGGACCTTAGTACGTTAAATCTCTCTATCGAATGCAAAAGGTTCAGGATAGTGACGTTATCAGGTCTCATTCCCCTGTTGCACCAGGGGGACTGGCTCTGCTCCCTGGACATGCAAGATGCATGCATACATGTAGCGGTCTACCCTTCCCAACGGAAGTTTCTGAGGTTCCGCTTCCAGTGGAAGCATTATCAGTTTTGGGTCCTGACGATCTTACTTCGAGATAAAGCTCTTGCAGCAGGCTATAACAATTAGGACTATGCTGCAGGCACTAGGACCACACGGTGAAAAACTTCTGCCAGCAATACCAGCGGGGGACCACCCCCGACGCCGGGCCCGCCCGGCGGTAAGTCAGGGTACAAGAGGGGGCGGACCCAGCTCCACCTCAGTTCTTTCCCGCCGCGTACCACGCACGTGAAGCTAGCTGCTGCCTGCGATTCACCAGCGAGAAAAGAATACACTCTTCAAGCAAGTTTTTCGACGGTTTTACCGCTTTTTCCTACTGCCGCGACCGACGTCTGTGCTGTTACCGTTGTTCGGTTCAGTTTTTTCCCGCATTCGGCGTACTTTGCCTCGGTGTTTGCCGCCGTGGGTACCGACGTCAGTCCTAGTTTCCTCCGTGGGTTCGATGTCTTCCCGGGCGTCTGTTTCTCCCGATCACCTTAATAAGTGCGAGTGCGGCCGGCAAATTCCCGCCAAGGACGGACACCGGGGGTGCGTTTTCTGCCTTGGCCGGACACGACACGCTAATTGCGCCCGACTGCCAGGCTTTACAAGCCGGACTCGCATCAACGCCTGAAGGCCTACCTCTTGGAGAAGATGGACCTGCACTGCGTCGAAGGAAGAAAAAGAAGAAAAACATGTAAAGAGTAGTCGGTCGGTCTGGTCCCACTCGCGACCTTCCCGAAGAAGCCCATCGCCGGGCTTGGGTGAGTCGCCGTGCTCATCTCAGGCTAAGGCCGGCCCATTGGGGGAGCAGCTGGCCAAGCCGAAGGTGACTCCGCTTAGAGTCATCGCTAAGTCCGTGGCGGTACCTGCTTCGGTCCTACCGACCATGGCACCGGCGCCGCCTGCTAAAGGTGCACCTCCGAAGCTTAAGGACTCTCCGGCGCCCCCTGTCGACGCCGGTCGAAGGGGCTAAGGACCCAGGGTCGGTCGTTGTCATGCCGGCGTCCCCGTCGCCCAAGTCCTCCTCCCCCCTGGGTCCTCAAGAGAGCTCTCCGTCACGACCCGCCGCTCAGGAGACTTCTTTCCCGCAGCGGGCAGCTGAGATATTCTCCCCGGATGAGCTCAAACAGCTTTTTTCATTTTGGTGGGGCAGGTTCACAGCGTACCACCCGTCTCTGGCGAACACGGTCGGATCCTGTGGGTGAACCACAGCCAGAGGGCGAGACCTCTCCGTTGAGGTCCCTGGAGCGCCGTTTTTCGCCCCCGTCTAGGGCTCATTTCCGCTCTTGATCTGAGGACTACCGACGTCGCTCTATGGTTTCAACTGACCGTCGATCCCGGTCTCGTTCCCGGAGCCCTTCTCGCGCTCAGCGGGACGGTTCCCGGTGTCGGTCTCCTGACCGTCGTTGGTCTTCGGACTGTCGTTGGTCTTCGGACTGTCGTCGGTCCCCTGCATACAGACGTCAGCGTAGGCATGGACACGGGGTAGAACCAGACTATTCTAAGTCGGATAGTCGGTCCTCCTCTTCATCGTCATCCTCTTCGTCTTCCCTCAGCCTCAAACGCTCCCCTGAGGAGAAGGACATGCCTCACTCGCCTTCAGACGATCCTACCTTCCTGGACGTCATGAGGCATATCCAGGCTTCCAACGAGTGGGACATGGAAGACCTGGACCCGGAACACCGGAGATTGGCCAGATACCTGAGGCAGAAGGAGCCAAAGCCTTTGGTCAGTCCTCCTTTGGTGGATACTTTTCAGGACCTGACTAGATTGACCTGGCTGCGTCCAGCCTCCATTCCGGCGGTTCCCAAAAAGTCGGACAGGCTCTATCAGGCTCCGAAGGCTGAACCCTTCTTGGCGGAACACCCTCATACGGATTCAACTGTGATCATGGCTGCTCATGACAAGTCTCGACAGCCGAGGCACCACAGCTCCCAGCCTTCCGACTTGGAGTCCCGTTATCTGGATCAGGTGGGCAAGAAAGTTTATGCTGCCTCCACCTGTTCCATTCGATCCCTGAATTTCCTTACGCATATGTTGCAGTACCAGAATGCGTTGTGGGAACGGGTTCTTGAGTTGGCACAGGCCATGCCAGACTCCGACAAGAAGACTGAGCTCCTGGCCCTTTTACAGTCGGGCTCAGACATAGGCTCTCATTTTCTGAGGGCCTCGTATGACACTGCGGATACGGCTGCCAGGGTGGCCGCCTCTGGGGTTTGTCTCCGGCGCCATGCCTGGTTGAGGCTTTCGGGCTTTCACCAGGATCTGCAGTCCGGTATCCAGGACCTGCCGTTCCAGGGTGCCGTTTTGTTTGGGCAGGAGACGGAGGCCTTGATCTCCCATCTCCAAGAATCGGGTAAGTCGATCTGGTCGGTCCGCCAGATGTACCGTGGCGACCAGTGACGCCCCCATCGCCGTCGGCTTTTTCGCAAGCCCTCAGGCAATCAGGCTTCGGCCCGAGGATCCCAGCAAGGGCAGAGATGTGGCTTCCGCAGGAGATCCGGAAACTAGCAGTCTGGTGGACCTTCCGCCCGTGGGCCCAAGTCCTCCCAGGCCTCTCACCCTACCCCCGGTTCCGCCCAATGACCCCCCCCCTCGTGGTCAGACGTCCAGGGGGAGCCGGTTGGGGGGCGCTTCTCCCTTCATCTCGAAGGGTGGAGCTCTGTTACCACAGATCAATGGGTCTTGGACGTTATCCGGAGAGGACACACGTTGGAGTTCAGAGTTCCCTCCACGTACTCCGCCAAAGCTCTCCCATTATCCTCCTTCTCACATTCCACTCTTGGAAGGAGAAATAACAGGCCCTCCTGCAAAAGAGAGCAATAGAAAGGGTTCCCATGGAGCAGTGGGGTCAGGGGTTCTACTCCCACTTTTTTCTGATCCCAAAAAAGACGGGGGACCTTCGTCCCATTCTGGATCTCAGTCCTTTAAATCTCTTTATAGAGTACAAAAAGTTCAGGATGGTGACTCTTCAGGGTCTCCTCCCTCTGCTGCACCAAGGGGATTGGCTCTGTTCTCTCGACATGCAGGATGCATACATGCATATCGGGGTCTTTCCTCCCCACAGGAAGTTTTTGAGGTTCCACTTCCAAGGGGAGCATTATCAGTTCCGAGTGCTCCCGTTCGGCCTCTCTTCCGCTCCACGAGTCTTCACCAAATGCCTAGCAGTGGTGGCTGCAGCTCTGAGGCGATTAGGCCATTATGTATTCCCTTACCTCGACGACTGGCTTCTCACGGCCCCGTCAAGGGATGGCCTCTTACGCTGTCTCGGAGACACCTATACTCTATTCCGAGAGCTGGGGATCACCCTGAGTTTGAAAAAGTCATCCCCAGAGCCCAGCCAAAAGCTCACCTTCATTGGAGCGATCCTGGATTCAGTCCAGGGCATGGCTTTTCTCCCACAGGACAGGGGGGGTTTCGCCTGCGAATTTTGGCGGAACAGATATCCATAGTACCTCGAGTTCCGGCTCGGAACTTCCTCAGTCTATTGGGGCACATGGCGGCGGCCATCCCAGTAACACCCTTGGCCCGCCTCCACGTGAGAATCCCACAATGGATGCTCAGGGTGCAGTGGGATCAATGCTACGACGACCTAGACGCTTTAGTCAGGATCTCTGAGCCAGTCAGGAGAACATTGCTTTGGTAGTTAGACCCCAGCAATCTGGAGAAAGGGGTCAGCTTTCGTCCGGAGCCTCCAGGTCAGACTCTGACGGACGCATCGGACCTGGGTTGGAGGGCTCATCTGGGTGTTCATCAGACGTAAGGGGTTTGGTCACCCGAGGAACGGTCCCTCCACATCAATGTATTGGAAATGCGAGTGGTCCTCTACGCTCTTCAGGCGTTTCGAGAGGACCTGGTCCCCGGCTCTCTTCTAGTTCAGATGGGCAACATGGCGGTCATCTTTTATATCAACAAGCAAGGAAGCACCCATTCCTATCCTCTTTGCCGGGAGGCAATGAGAGTCTGGTACTGGGCACTGAAATGGGGCATTCTTCTGTCGGCCATGCACGTTCCAGGCGTCCTAAACAAGCTGGCCGACAACCTCAGCAGGTCGTGGGCCAGAGCGCACGAGTGGGAATCGCTTCAGTCCGTAGCGGATCAGCTCTTCAGAAGGTGGGGCCTTCCCGAGCTAGATCTCTTTGCGTCACCACGCAATGCCAAACTGCCACTGTTTTGCTCGCGAGAGCACGCGCCTGGAGTTTTTTGGCCAGACGCGTTATCCCTTTGCTGGGCAGGGAGGTTTCTTTATGCCTTTCTGCCCTTCCCTCTCATTCAGAGGGTTCTGCTCAAACGTCAGGCAGAGGGGGCACGAATGATCCTTGTGGCTCCCAATTGGCCTCAACAGATTTGGTTACCACTCCTGCAGCGGTTGTCCCTGGAACCTCCAATCCTGCTGCCCATTTGCTCGCAACTGCTGTCCCAGGACCAGGGGTCTTTGGTTCACCCGGATCTCAGATCCCTACACCTTCATGTTTGGCTCCTCCAGACGTAGCTAGGAACAGATATGGGGTTTCCCCGGAAGTGGCTGAGGTCTTAGCCTCCGCAAGGAAGCCCTCTACTCGCTCCACTTATGCTTTGAAATGGAAGCATTTCTGTCTCTGGGCCTTGCCACGGCAATTAGACCCTGTCACCTGCTCTGTGAACTCCACTTTGCAGTATCTCCTCTCCTTGTACGAGAAAGGCCTGAGCTATTCCTCTATCAAGGTGCACATGTGGGCAATTTCGGCCTATCATGCTCTCGTGGGAGAGAGAGCATTGGGTCAGTTAGACGTGGCCCGCACCTTCCTTAGGGGAATTCTACACATGAGACCTCCCATTAGGGACCCTGTCCCACCCTGGGACCTCCTTTTTGTGTTGGAGAAACTCACCCTTCCTCCTTTTGAACCCGCAGCGAGTTGTGAGCTGTGATATCTGTCTTGGAAAGTTTGTTTTCTGGTTGCTGTTCCTTCCGCTCGAAGAGTTTCCGAGCTTCAGGCTCTGATGTGTAAAGAGCCCTATTTGGTTTTTCATAGGGAAAGGGTTTCCCCTCAGAACTAATCCTAAGTTTCTTCCCAAGGTGGTCTCGGAGTTGACCCTCAACCAGTCCGTTGATCTTCCAGTTTATTTTTATTCCCCTTCCAATAGAGGGGAGGCTCTCCTCCACACATTGGATGTCCACAGGTCCCTGAGGTATTACCTCAACAGAACGGCTCAGCACCGTAAATCGGAGCAACTCTTCGTGGCTTTTGAGCCACATCGCTTGGGTCAACCGGTGTCCAAGCAGACTATCTCCAAATGGATAGTCCGTTGCGTCTCGTTTTCCTACGAGCATCACAATAAACCCCTGCCGGGTCCGGTTAGGGGTCACTCCACCAGGGGAGTGTCAGCTTCTTTTGCTGCGATGCGGAATGTCGCCATTCAGGACATCTGTGCGGCCGAGACCTGGAATTCAGTGCATACCTTTATCAAGCATTACAGCTTGGATATCGTCTCCAGATGCTGTGCTGGCTTCGGCCTAGCGGTTTTGCAAGGGCTTTTGTCCTGAGGGCCTCTGGAGTCAGCATATTCTTCCTCCCGGGGTCGACTACCTCTTTGCTATGGGACTGCTTGGGATTCAGTCCTAATTGTTATAGCCTGCTGCAAGGGCTCTATCTTGAAGTAAGATAGTACAGTTACGCATGATCTTACCGTAACAGTAGATCTTGAGGGCTCTTGCAGCAGGCGCTGCTCTCCGCCTTCCCCTCGGGTGTGCAGGTCTATTTTTTTCCTTTCCAGATGGTGAAGCAGCCTCGCCAAAGCATCCAGGCCTCCCACTGGGTACTGGCGGGAGAACTGAGGTGGAGCCATGTCCACTTCTCTTGTACCTCCTGACCAATGTCGGGTGGGGCCGCATCGGGCGGTCCTCCACTGGTATTGCTGGCAGAAGTTTTTCACCGTGTGGCCCTAGTGCCTGCGGCATAGTCCTAATTGTTATAGCCTGCTGCAAGAGCTCCTCTCGAAGACCTACTGTTACGGTAAGTTCTTATGTAACTGTACTTTCTGCCTCTCTTCCGCTCCTCGAGTCTTCACCAAGTGCCTGTCTGTGGTAGGTGTGGCTCTGAGATGCATGGGCCATTATGTATTCCCTTCCTTGGACGATTGGCTCTTAGCAGCTCCTCAATGGCGCATCAGCTTCAAGCTCTCGGAGATACCTATGCACTATTCGAAGAGCTGGGGATCACCCTGAACTTTGCAAAATTGTCACCAGAGCCCAGTCAGCGACTTATCTTCATAGGAACGGTCCTGGACACTGTACAGGCCATGGCCTTCCTTCCTCAGGAAAGGAGGGATCGTAATAAGAGAAGTGGCTCAATCTGTCTCTATGACCCCTCAAGTTCAAGCCAAGACTTTCCTCAGGTTACTGGGGCACATGGCGGCGTCCATTCCTGTAGTCCCCTTGGTCCGCCTCCACATGAGGGTCCCGCAGTGGATGTTCAGGATGCAGTGGGACGAAAGGTCCGACGCTCTAGAGCGCTTGGTTTGGATCTCTTATCCTGTCAGGAGGACCCTTACTTGATGGCTGAACCTCTGAAACTTACAACAAGGGGTTCCCTTTTGTCAGGAGCCACCAGACTGGAGCCTGTCCACAGACTTCTCCGAGCTCGGTTGGGGAGCGCATCTGGGAAGCAGTTGTTCTCTGGGTACGTGGTCTCCGGAAGAGCGCGGACTTCATGTCGGTGTCTTGGAAATGCAAGTGGTCCTCAACGCCCTTAGGGCATTTCAAGAGGACCTAGTACCGGGCTCTCTTCTGGTCCAGACAGACAGTATGGCAGTCATCCTCTATATCAACAAACAAGGGGGAACTCACTCGTACCCCATGTTCAGGGAGGTGATGAGAGTCTGGTATTGGGCTGTGGATCATCACATATCCCTTGCCGCAGTGTATGTTCCAGGCATCCAAAACATCTTGGCCGACAGTCTAAGCCAGTCACGGTCCAAGGTGCACGAATGGGAGCTACTCCAGTCAGTCGCGGACCAGCTTTTCACGTGGGGTCTTCCAGAGCTGGTCCTCTTTGCGTCTCCACGCAGCGCCAAACTGCCAACTTTCTGCTTGCAAGAGCACGTGTCAGGTGTTTTTTTTTTTTTTTTTTTGGCCAGACACATTGTCCCTCTCTTGGACAAGGAGGTTTCTGTATGCCTTCCCTCCCTTTACACTATTCCAGAGGGTCCTTTTGAAGCTCCCGGCAGAGGGTTCACAAATTATTCTCATCGCCCCGCTGTGGCCTTGGTAGATCTGGTTCCCACTACTTCAGCAGCTGGCATTGGAACCTCCGATTCTGCTATCACGGAGCTTGCACTTGCTGTCACAGGATCAGGGTACGTTGGTCCATCCCGATCTCAAGTCCCTCCACCTTCACGCATGGCTCCTGCAGACATAGTCATGTCTAGGTACGGGTGTCTCAGGAGGTGGCGGGATGTTCTCGTCGCGGTGTGAAAGCCTTCTGCTAGGTCCACTTATGTTATGAAGTGGATACGTTTTTATCTCTGGGCTTCTTTCCGTCACTTAGAACCCCTTAACTTGTCCAGTGAACTCAGTTTTGCAGCACCTCCTGTCCTTATTAAGCCAAGGCTTGAGCTACTCCTCCATTAGAGTGCATTTGTTGGCGGTTTCCACCTACCACGCTGTGGTGGAAGGAAAAACCTTGGCCCAGTTGGACGTGTCCCGAACCTTCTTAAGGGGCATTCTACACATAAAGCCTCCCATTAGAGGTCCAATATCCCCCTGGGATCTCCTATTTGTGCTGGAGAAGCTTTCCCTTCCTCCTTTCGAACCTGCCGCAGATTGCGAGCTGCGTTTTCTTTGTTGGAAGGTTTCTTTTTTGGTTGCAGTTACTTCTGCTTGAAGAGTTTCCGAGCTTGAGGCCCTAATGTGTAAGGAGCCTTATTTGATTTTTCACAGAGAAAGGGCTTCCCTGCGTACGAATCCTAAGTTTCTTCCAAAGGTGGCTTCAGAGTTAACTCTGAATCAGAATGTTGACCTTCCCGTTTACTTTCCTGATCATTCTAATAGGGGGGAGGCACTCCTGCACACTTTGGATGTCCACAGGGTGCTGAGGTATTATCTGAAACGCACGGCTCTTCACCGTAAGTTGGAGCAGCTTTTTTTTTTTTTTGTCGTTTTATCCCCTCCTACACCCCACCAGCTCCGCTTCCTTGGGAGTACCATGGAGTCTGCCCCCTGCAAGCCACCTTACCTGGTCTGTTGCCGATCCCCCATGGAGCCTTGGTTTACCCCCCGGGCGAGGACAGGATGGGGCCCCTACACCCCAGCAGTCAATTTCGTCGGTCCCGGGCAGCCAGGCAGGTGGATGTATATATGAGGGCTAGCTTCTCGGAACTCAGTCTCCCCTGGGCTGGCAGGCATTTTTCCCAGTTACTGGGACGTCGCAAGTCCCTGACTCCGGGTGCTAACGCTGACATCCGTGACGTCCTACCCCGTGTTGCTGATGCCTTTGGTGCCCGCAAAGCCCCAGACCTCCGTTCAAGACCAGCCAGCACATAAAGTGCTGACGTCCCTACATGCCCCTGACCTCCACCAGGGTCAGCAGGCCTTGACCACGCATCCCCTCCCGAGGCGAGCTGTTATGGGACGCTACAGCCTTCTCCCCGCCATCCCTCCGACGATATGGACTTGATCCTGAACCTGGTCACCATGCGGAAATCCAACCGCCGGCGCATCTTTTTGTGGCCTTCGTGCCACAACACCTCAGTAGACAGGTGTCGAAGTAGACTGTCTCCATGTGGCTTGTCCACTGAATTGTTTATTGCTACAAGAAATACAGTAAGCCTCTTCTGGGGTCTGTCAGAGGCCATTCTACCAGAGGGGTTTCTGCTTCCTTTGCATCATTGAGGAATGTCTCAATCGGAGACATCTTTGCAGTGGCTACTTGGAGCTCATTGCACACCTTCATTAAGCACTACAACCTGGCTGTTGTTTCCAGGCGCAGGGCTGGTTTTGGCCTAGTGCCATCCTCCAAGGTCTGCTCTTTCAGCGTGCCTAGTTGGTCAGCACTGTCCTCTTCAGCTGCCTTCCGGGATCGATTTCTGCTCCTTCTCGCAGGACTGCTTGGGACTCGGTCCTGATGGTAATAGCCTGCTGCAGGAGCTCCCACTCTTCAGTAAAATAGTAGAGTTACGTAAGCACTTGCTGTAACAGTAGATCTTCGAGAGGAGCTCTTGCAGCAGGCACTGCTTTTCTGTCCTCCTTCCCCCTGGAGAGTTCTACATCTGTACGGCGTGCTCAGCCTGGTCCGCCTGTCTGAACTCGTTCCCGGGTCTTCGGCGGGTGAACTGAGGTGAAGCCGGGGACCGCCCCCTTTTGTACCATGGCCGACGATGGGGCAGAGCCAACGTCTGGGGCAGGTACTGCTAGCTAAGAGTTTTCTGGTGGGTCCTAGTGCCTGCAGCATAGTCCTAATTTTATGCTGCAAGAGCACCTCTTGAAGATCTACTGTTATGGTAAGTTCTTGCATAACTGTACTTTCCATATGGCTGTGAATGTTCTTCTCTACCATTTTTGCATAGATATTGTCTCTAGTACCCCTTTACCGTTATTTCCCAGCTAATCTTACTGCTCCCTCTCCCTGTCTTAATTTAGCCCCCAGCACCTCCCTCATCTTTTTCCAAAATTAGAGCTCCAGATGTCTAGCACCTTGCTTCTGGATTTTACACTGCTCTCGCTTGATCCCAGTAGTTCCTCCCAGTTACTTCCCCAGTGCTATCCCTGTTTGTGAAGACAAAGGTCAGGGTCCAATGTGGCCCCTTTCCTAGTGGGTTGTGTGATCTCTTCACTCTGGAATTCTCCTATATTTTGTCCTCTAGGGGCTGGCTTATTGCGTTTGCTGCAGTTGGCTCTGTTACCTTGCACATCCCTTCTATTGTGCTCCACCTCCTCCACGTTCCTGTTGATCTTTCACACTTGAATCCTGTTTGTCATAGTGTTATGGTCCCTTTCCAGACCCTCAACGGGTTTTGATACTCCTGCCTGCACTGGTTTTGATGGAAGGCTATCCTGACCTCTCTCAGTTGTATGGATTTGCCTGTCCTCAACTGTACTGCCCACATTCCCTAAAAGTCCTTTCTGGGTGTTCTGAGAACATATTCTTCAGTACCATGGTGCCCTCCCAGTTGGAATGGAGTCCATCCCTTTTAAACCACCTTCATCTCCAATAGGTGTCACCCCAGTCCTAGGAACTGGAAACCCTTCACCCCAATACAAGTCCTTCATCTATGCATTGAACTGCTTTGGGTTTCAGCTATTCCCCTCAAGCACAGCATGACTGCAGTAGGACCTCATAGAAGGTCATTGTACCTGTCCTGTCCGTGAGCATCGTAAGCCATAGAAGCATTCTGTCACTTTCTTGTACACCTCTCCTGGCCAGATCATTTGTGCCTGCATGCACTGTCCTATCTAGGCTCCCCCTATTTGTCCCTGCGAATTCCAACACCTCCTTTTAGTGGGTGTTTGCTGCCTCACTTACGACATCTCATGTGGAATTCATTATCCCACTGGTGCCCTGACAGTTAAATCCCATTACCATGGACCTTTTACTCTCAGGCACCCCATTGGCGCTTCCACCCTGTGTCAGTGACTTATTTATTCATTTTAGGTTTTAGTGGAATATTGAACTGGTTTCTCTGAAGTGCTGGTTTTAATTACTTGTGGTTTGTATTTTCACAGGAACACTTGGTTGGTCTGGATGAATCCATCTCCAAAGTTGGAGGAGAAGCCCTGACCAGACAAGAACAGGCAAAAATTATTCGTCTGGAAAAGCAAGCAGAAGAGTTCCTCAATGCGGTCTTTTACAGAAAAGGTTAGGACTCGCGCAGGGGTAACACCATTAAAAAAAAAAAAAAAAATTGGGGGGACTGATGACTTTCAAATTACAAATGCAATAATACTGTAACATGGATTATGACATTTCGAATCTGTAACAGTGGATCACAGATTGAAGAACTGTACTCTATAAATGACTATTTAGCTGGTGAATTAGAAATTCTGGTGGAGTCCTTAACGCAAATATAGCTGCAGTGAAACATCTGCAGCAGTGATTATGTCCATCCCATATTTAAGGTGTTTTAATTTTTGTTAGAAAGCATATCCTTTAACAGCAGCACTAGTCAAAATAATCAGTTGTCCTCAGCAGAACTGAAATACACGTTTCTGAAATATTTTGTATTTCTAGCTACTCCCTTCTTTACAACTAAAGTACTTTGCATGAAAATTGGATCTTCATCTCTCATAATGATCCCTGAGGCCATAAATTCCACAGAGGACACCAGAATGTGTTGCTGCTGAAATGGTTGTGATATATTAAAACTCATCTGTTCCCATAGATGCCATATGGTGTTGGAACCATCCATTGCTGAATCCGACCCAAAATGAGCACCGTGAGGATAGGTGTTAAAAGGACTGGATAATGGCCATCTGGCTTAAGCTGAATCCTTTTAAGATGGAGGTGTTTCTGGTACAGCCGGGTCAGTTGGGTTCAGCAGCAGCAAGTAGCAGTGCCGTCCATCCCTTGTTGGACAATGTGGCTCTTCGAGCTGCAGATAGGGTGAGGAACCTGGGGGTCATGTTGGGCTCCAGGCTGACCTTAGATTATCATGTGTCAGCTGTTGTCCACAGTGGTTTCTGTCATCTGCGAGACTCTGCCCGGATCAAGTCCTATCTTGAACTGACTGATCTGGCAACACTGGTGCACGCTTTAGTCACGCTGAGGTTGGATTACTGTAACGCTGTCTACCTTGGTTTATCTGCGAGGCTAATGTGCCTTTTGCAGCTAGTCCAGAATACAGCAGCCTGGCTGGTTACTGGGACCTCTCGGTTCTAGCATATCATGACGGTTCTCCTTCCTCTTCACTGGCTGCCAGTGCGCTGATGCATCAGTTTCAAGGTGTGCTTGTTGGCATACAAGGCCCTGCACAGTCTGGGTCCAGAGTACCTGAAAAGACCTCTTGGTACCATACACTTCTCACCACACCTCCCTGGGTGGTGAAGGCAGACCTCTTATCTGAGCCGTGATCCCATGTAAAATCCTCTGGCGATAGGGCATTTGGTATGGCAGCCCCGATTCTTTGGAGCGCCCTTCTCTGGAAGGTGAGAGGTACTCCTTCAGTGCCCGTATTTAAAAAAATCCTTAAAAAACGAATTTCTTTAATGTTTTAACTTTTAGTATTTTATTGTTCTTAAACTGTTATTTTTGTTGTATTTGTTGTGAGGCATCCAGAGCCCTTGGGATTGGGCACCACATGAATAAAATTGCAGTGCCTAAATCAGTGCTTATGATCTCCGATGGGGAATAAGAATCAGGAGCATACGGACTGGGTCAGACATCTAGTTTACTGCAAAGACCCGTAGCCAAGAAATGAGTGGCTTTTGCCTGCTTGACGGGCCCCACCTTCCATATTGGTGATGAGTTTGTACGTCAGGCCTGTGATGTAGCTGTGGTCCTGCTGGAGATAGAGGCAGCATCACAACTGTCTGCTTCTACCTCTTGGGTAGGGAGGCAGGGTTTCAGACTGTTGCCTGTCGGTCCTCTGGCAGCCCAGGGGATGGGAGATGCAGCACAGGGGACCACAACATAGCCATGTATTGCACCACATACCTTACATTAGCTGGGGAGAGGCACCACCGGGTGCTTGCCTGAAAGTATGTCTTAGAACTAGCGCCTTCCTTGGTCAGTGCACTGTCTGCCTTTCCTCACTCTGTTTGGATGCTGTGACTCTCTGGACCTTAACCCTTCCGTGATGGGGCGTTGGTGTGAAGTAGCTTAGGGAAATTACTGTCCTCTATACAGGGTCAGTGTTTCTTAGGTTTTGGAGGACAGTGAGTAGCCATCCCTTCAGCAGCAGTTTGGGTCAGAGCAGTTCTGGACAATGTGGCCATCCCTTCAGCAGTGGTTTGGCTTAGGGCTACTCTGAGCAACAGTTATCCTCTGTGGCGGTATGGGTCAGGGCAGTCCTGGACAAGTGGCCATCTCTCCTTTATTTAAAAGTTTCACCACGAAGACATACTGAGCAAATTGCTAGTTTCCAGATGTGTCCTGGGGAGGGGGTATAGAGGATATAGTGCAACAAGGATATTACTACAAACAATAAGTGCAGTAGACACATAACATTGGTACAAGGAATAACACAATAGTGTTTGTTACGTGGGAGAGAACATGAGGACATACAGCAGTGATACAGTGATTGGAATTATATCATGGACATTAAACACTCAGTATACAGATGAGCATGATAGATGCCACATAGTAGCGTGTGGAGGTGGGGTATTGGATCCAGCAAGGCACTGCGTGGTTAGTGACATTTGCATGTAGGGGAGTTGAGTGAGTGCATTAGTCTCCTGTGGCTGTACAGGTCAGGACAGTCGTGAACAAGAAGTGATAATGTCTTCAGTGGCGATATGGGTAAGGGCAGTCCTGGATAAGAAGTATCCATCCCTGCAGTGGTTGTACAAGTCAGCACAGTCCTGGACAAGTGGCCATCCCTCCTGTGAGCTACAGGACAAGGCAGTCTGGACAAGTAGCCATCCCTTCTATGGCGGTACAGGTCAGGGCAGTCCTGAACAGCAAGTTTCCCCACCACACCACACACATTGCGCTATGGGTCCAGGCAGTCCTGGACAAATGTGTATCCTTTTAGCAGCGGTTTAGGTCGGTGAAGTCCTGGATCACAAGTGGCCATCGCTTAAATGGTTTGGATCAGGGCCATCGTAGACAACAAGTGGCCATCCCTGAAGCAGCGGTTTGATTCAGAGGGAGTCCTAGATAACAAGTGGCTATCCCTTCAGTAGCAGTTTGGGTCAGAGGAATCCTGGGCAACAAGTGGTGGTCCCTTCAGTAGCAGTTTGGGTCAGGGCAGTCCTCAACCTTCTGTGACAGTATGAGTCGGGGCAGACCTGAACAGCAAGTGGCCATCCTTATGCAGTGGTTTGAATCAGAGCAGTCCTGAACAGCAAGGAGCACAAACCTCACGTTCACAGTTAGTCGATGAGTGCGACCCGAATAAGGCAGGCACAAGAACACAGACACACTGAATTCACAGAAACAGTCGAACAGATAACACTGCGAGTTAAAATGTAAAGTAGCATTTATTTGCGTGCTGCTAGAATTTCCTGGTGCTTTGAGCTGTTTACTTGGCTATTCATCTGCTTGACAGTTCTGTGCACCTGCTGTGTCTGTTCCATCCAGAACAGCTGGCCATCCCTTAAGCAGTGGTTTGGGTCAGCGCAGTCCTAGACAAGTAGTGATCATCCCTTTTGCAGCCGGTCAGATCAGGGCAGTATCTTCCCTTGTCAGTCTTCACCATTCATTACTGCTGGGTGCTGCGCCGGGAGGCGCACACCCACTACGGAAGTTTTTTTTTTTTTGAGGGAGGAAATGGTAGCCGCCCTTGAAAGCTGCGCGACGCACGTGGTGTGCGGGGTGGCTGCTATGCCGCAGACCCATCCTCCATCTCAGTTTCTCCCGCTGTCGAGGCTACACCTGTGCGAGAGTGTTAGTTCGCTATGCCATTAGGCCTTCGGTTCTGCTCAAAGCTTCTACCTTCGTCCCAGTTCGATTTTTCCTGCCGCCGTTGACACCGGTAAGGCCGTTCTTTTTTTATATTTTGATGGCGCCGGGAGCTTTGCTGTTTATTGTTTTCACATCATGTCTGGTTCGGGAGCTAAACGTAAGTCGAAAGCGGGTCATGCCCCCATGTGTCGGTGCACCTGTGGCCGGCATTTTTCTGTGACTGACCTGCAGGATGTCTGCTTTCGTTGCATGGGACCAAACCATGACATGGATAGATGCACGCCTGTTTCTCGATGGACCGTCATGTTCTCAAAGTCCGCGTGTTCAAAATCAGCAAGGCCCTACCTACTTTTGGAGGACGGCATCATTCTCTGGCTTCCCAGGTCAGATCTTTAGACCCTTCCTCCGGGTCTCCTCTCAGGCCTATATGGTCTGATGAGGAGGAGGTCTCCTCATCTTCAAGTCTTGCCGAGGAGGAGGCCTCTTTTGCGGTGTTTGGGGGGAGGGGTGCCATGGCCCCTCCCGGGGTCGCGTCGGGGACACCGCCTGGGCAGTCACCTCTTCGGAGGTACAGGCTCTCCCAGTGTCATGGCCCATGGTTTCTGGGTCCGGCACTGGTGGACTCTCGACGCCGCCTACTGGCACCGTCTCAGATTCTGGCACCGCATGTGGCGCCATGGACCCGGTCGACTCTGGTGGTGGTGCCGTGTTAAGTTCTGGTGCTGCGGGCGATGCTGGGGACTTGACTGGAGCCAACGGTGGGTCGGGCCCGGGTTCTGGAGCCACGGGCGGTGCGCCGGTTGCGGCCCGTGTCGCAGGCGACACAGACACAGTTCACGGCGTTGTTTGTCAAGGAACTGTTGGGGTGGCCTGCATCGAGGTCCTTCTGGTAGACTCCTCTTTGGAAGCGGACGATTCAGAGGTTGACCTGGCCTGGCTCCCAGATTCTTCTGAATCAGTTTTCTGTGGAATGCGGTGTCAGGCGGCCCAGCGCACCCATTCCTGAATCTCCACAGCAGTCTTCCTCTGAGGACTCCCAGACTAGGGGTGGTCTGGAGTCCATGGGGGAGGGTGGCTTGGGGGTCAGGGAGGGGACTGTCCTCCCAGAGAGGGCTGTGATAGCCGCTGACTCCGGTGCTGCTGCGCCTTCTCGGGGTGGACTGAGAGTCCTGTCTTTGTGGGCCTCCCTCAGGAGGCCTCAGGATCGACGGAACCTGTTGCTGAGGTTGAGGAGGAGGGCGTCCTCAGAGTCTGAGGGGCCAGGGTGAGGGACGTTGGTGCCCCTCTGCCACCCTTTAGGGTGCAGCGAGGAGCCGTAGCGCTGAGCCCCATCTCTCCCTCTTAGGATCAAGGGACCCGTCTGGTGATGTTGCCGTGGGTTGCCCTTCTGGATCCATGCAGCCCCAGGTGCGTCACAGGGGAGATTCCCTTTCTAGGCTGTTCCAGAGTTCGCATCCCCAGGGTTCTGTCTTGCGACCTGGTTTGATCTCCGGGACCCCGCCAGCTCGGGCTCCATTCCCTGGATTCCAGAGCCTTAGCAAAGGACAGTTGCCTCCTCGTAGATGCCCCTCTCCCATTCCTGTGCAGTCCCCCCCCCCCTCTCTTCCAGGCCATGTCGGTCCTACGGGGCTGTTATCCTGGGAGACGTTCAGAGGCACTGTGTCATATGTTAAATATATGCATAAGCGGGTTTTTCACCTCTCCCCACCGCTGCAGGAGTCTTCTGGACATTCGAGATCCCCATCCTCCTCGACTCCCTCCTCGGAGGGAAAGGAACCCTCTGCTCACTTTTATCCAACACTGATTTCACTGAATATCAGCGCTTCCTATCGAGGATGGTTGGGGATCTTTGTATCTTCTATGTCAGATGTGACAATACTGAGCGGGAGACGTGTGAATTCCTCAGTGAATTCAGTGCCCAGCATTTGGTGGTGCCATCCTGGCCTATTCCCTTCTAGGAGGCGTCTGTCCACACCTGGCAGTCTCCAGCCGACCCTATCCCAGCCCCGGCAGACTGCAGGAGGAGGTATTGTGCCCCATCTGCGTCCCTAGGTTCAAACAACATGAAGTTTTGCTGTATTCTGACATATGCAGTTAGGTCCTGCCTTTCAACTGCCCCGGAGAACAGAGAGTTAAATTTTCTATGCCTAGCATAGAATGTTCATCACGAGCTCGGTTGAAGCCCCTGTCTACTGCTGTTTAAACTGCAACCGTCAGATTCTTTACTCCACCTCACTGAACAGTCAGTCGCTCTGGAGATTTCTCTTGCTGCTCGGTTCAAAAAGTCGGTTGAAGTGTCTGTTTTCGGTCGGTTTCTACCAAATTGCTGTTTCAGCTTAGTTGGTTCAAGTCTCTGCCTGTGGTACCGTGAGTACTAGATAGGTTTTTGTTCTGTTTCTGTGTGGAACTTGTAAACTGTGGATCGGTTCGGCTGAACCAATCAGTTTGAGGTAAAACAAAAAAAAACAACTTGTGCTTACTGTAGAGTGTGGTAACCGGTCCGTATCGGTTCTAAAAAAAAAAAAACTGATTTAATTACGTCTTTTTCCAAGATCCGTGACACGGTCAGGAACCGATAGGGGAGTCTTGCCTGGCAGATTGCCGAAAAAAGGGTAAGTTTTGGTTAGGATTGGCCATGTCTGAGAAACCCAAGAAAAAAACTGGGCCCACTGGGTTTCAACACTGCAGTGTGTGTGGGGAGGTCTTTGCCAAGGCTGATCCCCACACCACCTGTGTTTATTGTCTGGTGTTTGACCACCTCGATTCAGACTGCCAAATTTGCAAGAATTTTCCCAAATCTACCCTGGAAAAGAGATTAGGTAGACTGAGGGAAAGGGAGACCGAGAAGTCCGCTGACCTGGATGGCCAGCCCGGTTTGGTTCCGACCGAACCAGAAGGAGTGCCCTCTGACCAGGGCGATGCTTCTTCTGGCAAAAGGAGAGCAGATTCCGAGGAATCTGTTTCGATAAAAAGAAAAGACAAATCGACTGGTTCGGACCCAGAATTTCATACTACGACCACCGATGAGATAGCCAAGGCGATAAGGATTGTGCATTCGCTTAGTTCGGTTCCAACCGAACCGGCACCATCTGGCAGGGGCTTGGTTCAGTCGGTTCCCCCGGTTCCGGATTATACTTTGGAAGAATTTTATGAACCGGAGGAGGAGGAGGGAGAGGAGGAGGATGATTATGGTGATGGTGAAAGTCTGGATGTGCCTATTGACCCGGACATCTCCCCAGACAGACCTTCAGGTGTTTCTCCTCCTAGGCTTTGAGTCCCCTTCACACTACATGTTCTACAAAAAAGTGGCTGATATCCTCCAGCTTCCTGTGGAGGAAGCAGTAGAGGATCAGGAAGAGCCTGATTATGTTGAGATGATGGATATCCCAGAGTCCAGGAAACTGTCTATTGCCCTCCACAAATCTGGGAAACGGACACAAAAAATTCTCAAGTCTCCTAATTCCATACCTCCTGTGGACAGACGAATGGACAAGAGATACACTCTGTCAGGCTCAGACACGGAGTTCCTTTTTCAGCAATGCAGCCATGTTGGGGTTGTGCAGGCTGCTGCCTGTGATTAGGCAAACATTCCCTTGGCATCACACCCCCAGACAAGGACTCCAGGAAGACTGATGCCATGGCAAAGAAACAATACATGGCAGCATCTTTGGAACTCATGCAGGCTAACTATATGGCCTATACAGCCAGGTACCAGAAGCCCAGGTGGGACACTGTACTGGCTCTGGCTAAACAGGCCCCTGACCAGCTTGCCAAGGAGCTGGAGCAGATGGCTGCAGATGAGATTGAGGCATCGAAAATACAGTTTCATGCTGCTATAGACTCCAGTGATGTATCATCAAGAGTCATGGCTACATCTGTGGCTCTTCGGAGGATGGCTTGGCTCAGATGTACTAGCCTCTCACAGGATACCCAGGCTAAGGCCATGGATTTTCCTGTAATTGGTAATTATCTGTTTGGGGAGCAGACAGAGAATTACATGAAGAAGATGGACGAGTACAGGACCACTTACTGGAGTGCTCAGGCCAAAGAAAGGCAAGCAGCTCCTCAAAGGCAGCAGTAAAGGGGCAGGGCAGGCCTTTCCAAAGGCCTTTTTACCAAGCTCAGACCTCCTCTTCCTTTTTGCAGAGGGGGTTCTTTAGAGGTAGAGGCAGAAGGGGGAATGAGCAGACCTGCATCCATCCCTCAGCCTAAAGCCTCTGCCAAGCAGACACCCTGATGGTCTGCCCGGGTCGATTCTCCCATACCAGTAGGGGGCAGGCTGGCTTACTTTGTCCAGGACTGGAAGTCTCTTACATCAGACAAGTGGGTCCTGGAAGTAGTAAGCCAGGGACTGGTTCTCAGCTTCAAAAAATTTCCCAAGATGAGAGCCAGATCTTTTCCACCTGCAAATCTCTTGAGACCCTTGCCCTAGAGGCAGAGGTTTCTTCTCTCCTAGCTCTCAGAGCTAGAGAGAGAGTTCTCACCCTACACAGGGGCCAAGGATTGTACTGCAGGTACTTCCTAACCCCCAAAAAGACAGGAGAATGGTGGCCCATCCTGGACCCAAGATATGTGAACAAACATCTTTTGAAGCCAAAGTTCAAAATGGTTACTCTGGGAATTATACTTCCCTCTGTAAGGCCAGGGGACTGGCTAGCCTCCCTGGACCACAAAGATGCCTACTTTCACATTCCCATCAGGTGCTCCCACAGAAAGTACCTCAGGTTCGAGTTGCCCTCAGGCCACTCTCAATTCAGAGCAATGCCCTTTGGCCTAACATCAGCCCCAAGGGTTTTCACAAAGTGCCTGGCAGTAGTTGTTGCCTTCCTAAGGAGAAAAAAGATCTCCATCTTCCCATACTTGGACGACTGGCTCATAGTAGGTCAGTCTCCAGACCAAGTCAAGTCACATCTGTAAGTGACCCAAGAAGTGCTCACTTCCTTAGGATTCCTTCTCAACCTACCAAAGTCAGTTCTCGAACCAGTACAGCTCCTCACCTTCATAGTTGCAGAACTGGCTACAGTAAAGACAAGAGCCTTCCTTCCCCTGGAAAGGGCAAGGACCCTTATGGAACTGGCCTCTTCATTCATCCTTCAGGTGCCTCGACCAGCAAGGCATTTCCTTCAGCTTCTGGGCCACATGGCAGCTTCCACAGCAGTGGTCCAGGGAGCAAGATTCCAAATGAAGGACATTCAGTTCCATTTAAGAGCCTTTTGGTCCCAAAGAAAGGATTCCCTTACCAAACTAATCCTAGTGACTCGAACCCTGATCCAAGCCTTGCAGTGGTGGCAGGATCAGGACAGTTTGAGACAAGGGGTTCCATTTGTCACTCAGTCTCATTCAGTGATACTCACCACAGATGCTTCCCTGCTGGACTGGGGAGCCCATATGGGGGATCTTACCACCCAAGATTGTGGTCACTTCAGGAATCTCTGCTTCACATCAGTCTCTTGGAACTCAGGGCAGTGTTTCTGGCACTGCAAGCTTTTTCCAAATCTGTACAGAACAAGGTGGTGCAGGTCAGAACAGACACCACCACCACCACCATGTGGTACCATCAACAAGCAAGGAGGCACTCGATCTACGGCCTTGTGCACAGAAGCAATGAAGTTGTGGTCCCTGGCCTATTCCCTGCAGACCTCTCTGATAGCAGTTCACCTCCCAGGGAAGGACAATGTCCTAGCAGATGCACTGAGCAGAATATCCCAGAGCCATCACGAATGGGTCCTGGATCCTCTAGTTTTGAAAGTGATTTTCTCGAGACGGGGCACTCCAGAGATGGATATTTTTGTAGCCCCAGACAATCACCAACTTCCTCTCTTTTGTTGCAGACCCCCAGTCTTGGGCTCAGTCCCCCTGGATGCTCTGATTCTGAACTGGGAAGGGAAATTTCTGTATGCTTTCCCCCCTTCCCTTTCCTGTTCATGGGCTAGTCAAGATAAGGTCACAACCATGCAAAGTGATTCTGATTGCTCCAGACTGGGCCAGACAGCCATGGTATCCCTTGTTGCTGCCCCTAACAGTTCACCTTCCCCTGTCTCTTCCCAGGAATTACAACCTGTTAACATCCTCTCAGGGGAGGATTTGGTACCCGAATCTTCAGTCTCTCAATCACAAGGCTTGGCTCTTGAAGAGTGAGTTTGCAGATCTGCATCTTTCCCAAGGAGTTCTGGATATCCTTAAGGCGTCTCGAAAGCCTTCCACCAGGAAAACTTAAAACTCCAAATGGAAAAGATTCAGCATTTGGTGTTCTAAGAAGAATATTTCTCCAGACTCTGCTGAATTGCCCATGGTTCTGGATTATATGGTCCATCTTAATGGTCTAGGCCTCAGACCAGCTACCCTTAAAGTACACTTTGGCAGCTGTTTCTGCTTTCTTGTCAGTTGGCAAGTCTTCCTGTCTTTCATCCCATCCTGTATTCTGTAAGTTTTTCAAGGGATTGCTTCACACCAATCCCCCCCCTTTAGGGATCCTGCTCCTGCTTGGGACCTTAATGCTTGCATTGCTCAGCTTATGCATCCCCCCTTTGAGCCTTTGTCCTCAGCAGAGCTTAAGTACTTGACTTGGAAAACTGTGTTTCTAGGGACATGGATATGTTGTTCATCCACACTTATTGGCAGGTTCCTTGCCGCTTTAAATCTTGCCGGAAGGTCTTCAAGCTGGCTCCTCCCACCCACCGGATGGTAAAACTCTCGGCTCCGCCCCATGGCGTGAATCTTCCACGCTTGAGCTCAGGTTCCCTCCTTAACGCTCTGCGATTAAGACTGGTTCCTAATTCTTCGAAAGTTCGAAATCAAAAGTTTTTTGCTAAAAAGACTTCGGTCTTCTCCTCGCAGCTGAGATGGACAAATCGACTCCCGGTTTCCGGAGGTGCCCTTGCGGGCAGAAGATGTCTCGGACGGATCCGCACTCCACGTGCGTCTACTGCCTGGGCCTTGAGCACGACCCGCAGGCCTGCGACTTGTGCTCTTCTTTTTCGGCCCACGTCCTTGAAGACCGTGCTGCCCGATTACAACTGGGGCGCCCCGAGAAAAGAATTCCACCGGTGAAATCTAAAGAGGCCCGGTTGGCGGTGTCGCGGGCGGGCTCGGCGGATCAGCTCGAGCAGATGATCGCCCTCGAGAGAGAAGGGCTGTTCGTTCTACCTCGGCTGCGTATTTGTCCCGCCTCTCGGTGCCTCGTACTGCTTCTTTTATGAACTTTGTCTGACCTCTCGACTTGAAGGTGAGGGTCCAACTTCTTCGGACCTTTTCCAGGTCCAATAAGAGCAAAGTAAGTCTCTCCATCGGCGCTCTTGGGAATGGAAAGATCCCCTCCCTTGTGACAGTGGGCTTCAGTGGAAGCCCTCAGCTCGGCCACTGGCTGGGTGTCACCCGTCAGGCCCAGTTGACCAATACTCCACGTCGGCAGCGGTCGAGATTTTTCGACCCGTTGGGCGAGTTAGTCAACTGGAAGCGAGAGTCCCTCTCCCGAAGGTTCCCCCGGTGGGAGTTGAGGATCCCGTCGGCTCGTCTGTGCCTCCGGTTCCGGAGCCTTTGGTGGGATCGTCCGAGCCGAGGGGAGTGCCGATTTCCGACACTTCTCCTCGCCTTCCTCGGCCTAGTCGAGACTCTCGGTCTCGGACATCCTCGCGGTTCAATCGATCTCCCGCCATAAGGTGCACCGTGCCGCCACTCTTCCTCAGGCGAGGGGAGGCTTCGGCGCAAGTTGTGTCGGAAGTACGAGGAACTCATGTGGCAACAGCTCCTTTTGACCGGGAATAGGCCGACCCAGTCGTCTTCCCCGGCCATTAAGTGGCTGTCACCGGAGCGGCCGAAACAACCCCTCATTTTAGCCGAGGAGCCTGTTCCCAGGCCGGTTGTTCGGCCAATTCCGGCTGCCCCACCGATTCTGGTGGAACCTCCACCTTCACAGCCATTAGTTGGGGCTCCGACCAAAAATTCTCGGTCGGCCTTGGGTTTGCCCCATAGGCTGTCTGTCACCCTCACTCCCGATAAACCTCGGCAGGTGGAGGGTGGCTCAGGCCTGAGGCAGCTCTTCGAGGACTCCTCTGAGTCCGATGATGGTTCCTCCCTCTTCTCCAAGCGCATGGACTTGGAGTCCTCGGGAGGGCAGTCAATGGACGATAGCCCTTCGTCCTTCTTAGGGTTGCTTCAACTCATCTCGAAGTCCACCGGGATGAAGCTCGAACCAGTTTCTAAACGGGCCAGGTATCCCCTCACGGAGATTCTGGACCGAGGGGATTCTCCTACGGAGGCCTTTCCGGTGGCCGAAGCCATAGTGGGTCCGGCCTTGGAACTCTGGCAGCATTCTGCTTCCTGCCTTGAGCCTTCGGCCAGGATGGCCAGGAAGTATGCGGTCCCTACCGGTTCACTGTCCGGTTTTGAACACCCCTCGGCCGAGGGTTGGTTACCGACAGCGTTTCTCGGCGTGCGCAGGATCGAGGATGTGGACAAACCTCCCGACAAGGAATCCAAGAAATTGGATTATGCCGGGCGAAAAGTCTATGCTGCGTCCTCTCTCGGCCTTCGTCAGGCCAGTTCGGCCGTCCTCATGGCACATTTTCTCACGCCTGTTGGGCTCCCTGGATGAGGTTGTCCCTCATCTTCCCGCGGATCTGCAGACTACGGTCAGGCAGGTGCGGGACCAGGCAGGGCAGTGGCCAAACAGCAGCTCAGACTGCTTAGACATCGGGACTCGTGCCAGGTCTGTGGCGGCCGCAGTGGCCATGCGTCGTCGGGCTTGCTGAGGATATCACCTTTACCTGGATACCCAGCACAAGTTGGCGGATGTTCCTTTTGGGACTGACCTCTTGACCCTGGGGTGGAAGGTCACCTGCAGAGGTCGAGGGGTCAATGCTACCTTGGACTCGGTCTCTTCCGCTCAGAAGGACAAAGGCCACAAGCCACAGCCTAAGCTCTTTCGTCCTCCTGCGCCCCTGGCGCGACTGGCCAACAACATCAGGGACAGCAGGCTCGGGCTTGCATCCCAAACACCGTTCGGCTTCCTCCATCAGGAAGCAGGAGGTAAAGGCCCAGGAGGTTCCTCGGCGGTCCCTCCTCCAAGCCTGCCCAGTGACGGGCTGAGGTGTCGCCCCGAACCCCGTCCACCTCACCCAGGTTCCCTCTGGGGACGGCCCAGACTTCTTTCCGCCTGGTCCGCTATTACCACGGACAGGTGGGTACTGAGGTGGTGGGAAAGGCCTGCCTCTAGAATTCGAGCAGGCCCCACCCTTCAAACCCGTCGCACCTGGGGGCCTCGAATCCCGCAGCCTCACTGGCGTCTCTGGGCCGACACGCTTCCTCCTCCAAAAGGAGGTGATCAAGGAGGTAGCGGATCCTCCCTCAGACCCGGGGTTTGTGTCCAGGTACTTCCTGGTTCCGAAACGGACGGGGGGCTGGTGCCCCATTCTGGACCTACACGACGTGAACAAGTTCCTAAGGTCTCGAACCTTCAGTATGGTCACTCTGGTGCAGAAAATACCATCTCTGGAACACGGCGTGTGGTTCTGCTCTCTGGACCTGCAGGAAGCGTTCTTTCACGTCCCTATCCGTCCGTCACATCGGAGATTCCTTCGCTTTCGAGTGGAGGGATCCCTCTTCGAGTTCCGAGCCATGCCCTTCGGCCTGTCTCCAGCTCCCAGGGTCTTCACCAAATGCATTGCAGTGGTGACAGCTTTCCCCTGTGGCGCCGAGGTCCGGGTGTACCCTTACCTGGATGATTGGCAGATAGCAGCCCCCTCCAGACAGGAGGTGGAGCGATCCAGAGATCTGGCCCTCCAGGTTTGCTCTCAAGTTGGCCTTCTCATCAACGAGGCCAAGTCGGAACTCGAGTGAAGCAGGTGATTCTGTTTATCGGGCAGAGCTCGACTCTCTTGAGCCAAACCTGCGGCTCAGCCCGGACAGGGCCGAGTTCTTACCTCCTTTGCCCAATCATTTCTGGTTGGGCAATCGTGCCCTGCCCGGGACTTCCTGCGTCTCCTGGGTCTCATGGCGGCCTGTACCAGCGTGGTCCGTTGGGCACGCTGGCACATGCGCCCCCTTCAGTGGGGACTGGCCAGCCAGTGGTCACAATGCTGCGATCCATTGGAGCAGCTAGTGGTTGTGACCCAGGAGATGTGGAACGCTCTCCAGTGGTGGACCGTTCAGTCTCATCTGCAGGAGGGTATCCCGTTTGTCCGCCCCGAGCCGATGGTCTCTCTATCGACCGATGCCTCTCTGATGGTTTGGGGTACCCATCTGGGGGAACACCGAGCGCACGGCCTCTGGTCCCCGTGGGAGTCCCGATGCCACATCAACCTGCTGGAGCTCAGAGCGGTCCGCCTAGCTCTCACTGCCTTTGCTCCGTTTCACCGGGGTCAAGTGGTCAGAGTCAGACGGACAATACCACGACCATGTACTACCCTAAACCGCCAGGGCGGGGCGCGCTTATGCTTCTATGCAAGGAAGCTCTCCACATTTGGTCACTCGTGCGCAGCCTGGAGGCGGATCTCCTAGCCATTCATGTGGCAGGAGACTCCAACACCCTGGCCGATGCCCTGAGCCGGATAGGGGCTGCATCTCACGAGTGGTCTCTCCTGCCGGAGGTAGTACAAGATCTGTTCTCCCACTGGGACACGCCTCAGGTGATCCTGTTTGCCTCCAGGGAGAACGCGAAGGTGAGGCTGTTTCATGCCCGCCCCCTCAGCAGGGCTCGCTGCAGGGGGATGCCTTCTCGAGGCTGTGGACCCCGGGCCTCTTTTACGCCTTTCCCCCATTTCCCTTGATTCACAAGGTGCTTCTCAAGGCAAGGAGGGGTAAGGCGCAGGTGATTCTGATAGCCCCAGACTGGCCCCGCCAGTTCTGGTACCTAGATCTCCTCAGCCTCAGCTCCAGGCTGCCGAGGCAGCTTCCAGCTCGCCCGGACCTGCTCTCAGTCAATCAGGGGAAGGTGTTCCATCCGGACCTTCAATCCCTGCACCTGACGGCCTGGTTCCTGAGCGGCTAGAGTTCCAGGCCTTGGGTCTTTCCGAGCGAGGTCCTCAATGTTGTTGAGGCGTCCCGTAGGAGTCGACCAGGAATGCTCGCCTTCAAATGGAAGAGATTCTCCATTTGGTGTCAGGGCAAGGCTTGGACCCTTCCTCCTGTTCTGTGGCAAGCATTTTGGACTATTTATGGTCCCTTTCTAGTCAAGGGCTTGGTCGCGACCCTAAAGGTGCTCTGGCAGCCATCTTCTGCTTACACGGGCGCGGGCGGGAGCAGTTGGTGGCGCTGGAGAAGTGGTCTGGCGCTTTCAAAGGCCTTGATCACATTTCCTCCGGTGCGAACCTCCCTCCGTGGGATTTACTGCTGGTACTGGCAAAGCTCATGGGCAAGCCATTCGAACCAATGCACAGGTGTGAACTCTCTCACCTGTCGTGGAAGACCGCCTTCTTGGTGGCTATCACGTCAGCCAGAAGGATTGGAGAACTCCAGGCGCTTTGCATGGAGTCTCCTTACCTGGTCTTCCACAGGGACAAGGTTGTCCTGCGCCCCCACCCGGAATTCCTTCCGAAGGTGGTGTCGGAGTTTCACCTTAACCAGGTGCTGACTCTGCCGGTGTTCTACCCCAATCACACTCGGAGGCCGAATACAGGCTCCATACTTTGACCCTAGAAGGGTGCTCGCTTATTATAAGGAGCGACGGCTGAAAGTCGGAGTCCGCCAGCTGTTTGTCACGCACGCTGAAGCCGCACCTGGCAGACCTGCAGCCAAGCGGACGATAGGGCAGGTGGGTCACCTCCTGCATAGATCGCTGCTATAAGTTGGCGGGCATGGAGCCTCCCAGAGGGATAAGAGCTCATTCTAACCGTCATACTGCTGCACCGGTGGCTGCTTCCAGGGATGTCCCTATCCAGGAAATCTGCAGGGCTGCTACCTGGAAGTCAGCACACACCTTTATTACCCATTACCACATCGAGCTTGAGTCACTCTGGTATGCTGGTTTTGGGGCCTCGGTTCTCCAGTCTTTATTCCCTAAGTAGGGGGTGTGCGCCTTGCCTCCCTCCTCCCGGAGAACTGCTAGGAGTCTGCAAATAAGTGTGGATGAACAACATATCCATGTCCCTAGAAATACAGGTTACTCACCTGTAACAGGAGTTCTAGGAATGGTATATGTTGTTCATCCATACGACCCACCCGACCTCCCCGGCTTCGATGCACAGCCTGGCTTCCAGCGGGCCAGATCTGACGTCATGGGGCGGAGCCGAGAGTTTTACCACCCGGGTGGGTGGGAGGAGCCAGCTTGAAGACCTTCCGGCAAGATTTAAAGCAGCAAGGATCCTGCCAGACAGTGTGGATGAACAACATATACCATTCCTAGAACTCCTGTTACAGGTGAGTAACCTGTATTTTTTTGTTGTTGAGATCCTTGCTCCCTTGCCTTGGTTCCGAACTGATAAGCCTTTAAGTCAATTTAACTCACAACTTGGCAGAATTTTTCCCTCCTCCCAACATACCCTCTCTTCTTCTTCCTTCCTCTCCCTCGGAGCCGCCCCAGGAGTGAGGTCCTCTGGTCCTTTAGGATAGGGTTCTCCTTTTTCCTGTTCTCTTATCGGCGTATTCTTTTCTCAGTTTTCCTTTCCCCATCCCTCGGCTCTCTTGCCTTGCTCTTTTTCTTAATCCTTATATCGCCTCTCTGGCTTACAGAACTGGGATGGCGGTGGAGTCTGCAGCGCCTAACGGCAGCCCCTCACGCATCATGTAGTGCGTTGCTCTAGAGTGCGGCTCCATCGACACAGACTCCTCCCTCCGAAAAATAAGAAACTCCCATAGTGGGTGCTCGCCTCCGGCTTACACCCAGCAGTAATGAATGGTGACTATACAAGAGAAGATCAAGAATTGCGGTAGGTATTCAGTTTTCATCTCAGCCAACAAGTGGCCGCCTCCTGTGGTGGCATTGTGGTTTCTGTTTATTTTGCTTGTCCCTAAAGTTGTCATAATCTTCGTTTTATGAGATCACAACATGTTGCCACTGAAATTATTCTGATGTCTCAAGAAGTAGATTATGAATTCATGGTAGGAAAAGCTGCAGGTACAAACGGCAAAAGAGCCTGTGTTCATGCAGATGTCTGTAGTGATAAATCTACTAAATTTCAGATTTTGGGGGAAATGTTATGAGATTCACGTCCTGCCGATGCCACGTGTAATCGTTTTGCAGGAAACTGGAAATATTTGGTGTGAACTGATCAAATTTGGTCATTTCTTTGGGTGTCTGTATCTCCCATGCTACCTTTGTCTGTATAATTTTGCACTGAACTTCTGTATCTTGGAGAATTTAGTTTGCTTTTTTGAGACTTAAATTGTGATTCCCTCTGTATAAAAAGAAAAGGCAACAAATAGATTTGGAGTGTGTTGCTATCCTTTATTTTATTTATTTTTATTTCGTTTTTGTTGACCGGGTAAGTGCACTAGACCAATCCTGCCTATTTTCAGGCATGAGCCTGGGGAGGGGGATACAGATGAATGCCAGCTGACCTTGAACCAGATTAAACTGTTGGTGGTATTTTTAGTGTGTGAGGGAAATTTGGCCAGGACACCGGGGAAATTCCCCTACTCTTTTCGATAAGTGCCATGGGATCTTTAACATCCACCTGAACTACCACCAATCCAGGCAGATGGGACCTCTGTTTAATGTCTCATCCGAAAGACTGCATCTTAGAAGTGCAGCACCCCTCTCATGCTGCACTACAGTGTCAGTACTGGGATATTAATCCAAGTGCCAGATGTGGGAACTGAAGCCACAGCCCTCTGATCTCTTGGCCTCAGAGGCGAGTGTGCTACCTACTGAGCCACTGACACTCACCCCCCATAGGGTAATGCAAGTATTTCCTTATGTTCATTCCTTTGACAGAAATAGCTGGTGCCAGCTTTAGTTTATTTGATAGTGTGTCAGATCTGATGCAGTGGCCTGGGATTACCGAAAAAGTCAATCCAGCTGCTGTGAATCGATTTTAAGAATGTTTTTTATGCATTGTAGAGAGAGAGAGACAAGCCCCTTTTAATGTATCTGATTGAATACATGTTCTGCTAGTCTGATCCGTAAACGAATATTGGGAACAAAGGGACTATTTAACCATTTTGAGAAAGCAACATTTCATTCACTGGTCAGGTTTGGGCAGCCACCATTCTTCCACACTGATTTTCCTCTTTTTTTTTTTTTTACTTGACATTTTTTGCAGACAGCTCCAGGGTCTTTGACCCAAACATTCCTTTAGTGGCTCGTGAGATCATGCAGCGTATGATCCGTCAGTTTGCTGCTGAATATACCTCAAAAACTAGCTCTACTCAGGACCCCAGCCAGCCCAAGAGCACAAAGGACCAAAGCCTGTCAAAAGGATCCCTCCCACTTGCCACCGCCACCACCCCTACCACCACCCCCACCGCTGCCTCAGCTCAGAATCCCGTTCTCAGTAAGCTTCTGATGGCTGACCAAGACGCTCCTTTGGATCTCACTGTCAAAAAGTCCCAGTCAGAACTAAGCGAGCAAGGTATGTTGTTGTTTTTTCTCCCCATTATTTCCAGTGCTTCAGGTAAGCTACATAATGGCATATGTATTCATGTGAAATGACAAATTACAGTAAATGTTATATGTATGTTAATACTACCAAAGAGACCACCACTCTTGCAGTTGTAAGTGTGGTCTGACGCACATACTCAAAGTGCGAGAGCTTCAAACCAAAGGTGAGTGTTTGGTACCCTAAGAATGTTAAGTAAGACCACTCTTACAACCAGAAGAGTAATCTAGGCAGCAGTTAAAATAAGACAGTAAGCCGGCCCAGTGGAATGTAGGATTGAGGCATCTGTACCTAACCTCCTGCCAGGCTGGCGAACTGTGCTGTAAGACCGGGTCGTTTGGGGTCGGACAGGGAGGGAGAGGATCAAGCTTACAGAGGACTGCTTTCCTCTCCCAGGGGGAGGGTGGTTTGGCAGTCCTGCCACATGACTGCCCCTAGGTGGAGGCCTGGTGGTAGGATGGGTCAGGGACACCAAAGGAAGGGAGGGTGCTGCAGGACTTATACTGTGTGCGTGCGCCCCAGCAACAGAGAAGGAGAAAATGGTGGAAGAACCTCTGAGTGCTAGATGATAACCACCTGCAGGCTCTGCACCTGGTGGCCAGGCACAACCACAGCCCTGTGGCAGCAGGGCACAAGGTGAAGGTAAGTCCTGGAGGAGCTGGGGTGATCAGGGGGGTCGATCAGAAGGGGCAGCCTCAGGAGGGGGAGATGAAATGTAGTTTAAAAAAAAAAAAGACAATACATTAAAAACCAAGCAAGCCCTATGGCTTGGCAGGTTAAGGCTCTGTGGATGCCTTACCACCTGCCATATTGGCGGCATGGATTCGGGAACTGACCAGAGTCGCTCATGGGCTGGCAGGCAGAGAATTAAACATCCCAAGGACAGCTATCCTCTCTCAAGGAGATCTGACTTAAAGTCCTACCTTTTGCCTGCCCCCTAGCGGAGAGTGGGTGGCAGCACCAGTTGGACCCGTAGATGGTGGGTGGAGGATTGTATTGATGCAGGTTGCATGTACATTAATAGGCAAATGTATGGCTTACGTGTCACGCTTATCCACGGGGTTAAAAAACAGAGGAAAATGCAGCTGCTTGCTTGGCATCCCTTGCAGGTATCACACAGCCTTATTTGGCAGGCCACCTGCCATTTAGGGCTCTACGTAAGTAGTAGTTGGTGACAAGGTGGGGGGCTGCCACAGATACTGGGGATGAAGGAGGAGAAAAAGGAATTAATTTTTTTTTTCAACTCCCTGAACTAGCCCACTTCCAGGGCACCTGTGTGTGAGTCAGACTTTGTATAGAACAAGAGTGTCTCACACGTAGGAGAAAGGAATGCTCCACTTAGTTGGAGGTGCTGTCTTGTCTATAATTTGTATTGTTAAACCAGACTATCAACCTTCCTGTATTTTTCCTTTCCCTTAGAATGCAGGAGAAGTTATACTTTATTTCCATAGTGTCTGTCGGGCTTTATGCTTCTACTTGGACCGCGTGAAAGACTACAGAAAGTCCTCACTGCTTTTTGTTTCATTGACCTCCAGAATGGCGGTGACCCCCTGTTTCTAAGCATTGACCTTCCAAATTGTTGGCATTCTACATTTTTACCTAGTTCTGGCTTTGGGCATGCCACCCTTTGCATGGCCGCTTCTGTGACTAGTATTTGTTCATTCTCTGCTACTGACTTGTGCACTTCAGCCACATGGAGTTCTTTCCATGCTTTCACTACAGTCTGAATCTGGTGTCCCATAAATGGGATGGCTTCAGCCTTGCCATCGTCCGCGGTCAGCTATCTTAAGAGCCGTCTTTGTATCTGCTGTTTGGCATTTCTTCACTGTACTATTGTGTACTGCTTTGGAGTTGTTCCAAAGCTGTTTCTCTGTGAAGGGAGCTGTCCTCGTAGAAGGTAGTTTAGTTACTTAGCAATAAAGAATCTCCCCCACAGATCCAGGGGTCACCTTCCCACCCAGCTCCTTCTGTATTGCAGGTGGCTTACTCTGGAAGACATGCCTGCTATCACTTTATTTTTTCTGAACTCTCTGAAATGGGCTTTTTCTTTCCAGAACTGCTGCCTTTCCTGTTGGCCTGGTGAGGGTTCTATTTTCCTGTTGATATGCTACTACTCCAGGCTTTCCTCTTGTGTAAAATTGATGCGGTATGGGGTCATTCGCATTATATAGACAGCGTCAATATGGGCAGTCTCAGCTAGGCAAAAGTTCCCTAGTGGTTCTGACATCGATGGATGGCAGTTGGTGTGGCTCTGTGGATGAGATTCTCTGTAAGATCTACTGTTACTTGTAAGTAACTAAACTTTGTCAAGGGTAAGTTCAAAAAAGGCCATGTGGAAGTTTTTCTTCACAGAGAAGCTGATGGAGGGCTGGACTGGCTTGCCCAGCAAGGTGGGGAATGCTGGCAGTATGGTGGGGTTTAAAGAGTATGCGTTTAGTAAGGATGTATATCTTATTGTAGTCTAAGTTGGTGAGATATATATATACGGGTATTCAGGCCCATGTGCAATTCTTGAACTTTGTGTTGCTGCAGAACTTTGAACCATGCTGTACCTTGGAAAAGTTTAATAAAAACTATATTTAAAAAAGAAAAAATGGATTTACTGTATGTCTTAAAGGATGAAGGCTTGGGGCATTGAGATGCCTCGCTAATCAGTTTGTTGGCTGTATTTTGCCAGCTAGTAACAAAAAAAAAAAGAATGCAGTGGAATCTTTGTATTATCGTGACAGAAAAACTGTACTGGCAAGGCTGGCAGTGTATTTCAATGGGAAACTGCAAATATGTATTCAGATTTTTATAGAAACATTAAACTTTCTTCCACTAAAATTACAGTTAATAGTAATGTGTGATTTTTCATAATGAGTGATCTTTTGTTATGATATATTTAGCATGCGTTTTTTTCCTAACCAGATTTTACTTTGGCAGAGAAAAAGCTAGTTACTGTTTTCAGAAATGTCAAACTCGTACAGATGGACCACAATAGTGCAAACATATAAAAGGCAGAGTTTGTTGCAGAGAAAAATACCTATTTCTTTGGGGGAAAATCACTTGGAGAGAGAGCTCTTGCAGCTGATAATAACCAATAGGACTATGCCGCCAGGCACTAGAACCCCATGGAAAACTTCTAACTAGCAGTCCAAGTCTGAGGACTGCCCACGACTGCCACTGTATAACGGGGGCAGTCCCCCGGCACCACCTCAGTTCTTTTCCCACCATCGACTCAGCATCTCTGCTCCAGGGATACGTCCTGCTTCTCGTCGATTGCCATTTTTTCTACGCTCCGCGCAGTTCAACTTTACAAGTATTTGATCGCCTCTTTTATGTCTGCTGAGCCTTCTGCATCTGCTGATATTTCAGCCCAGAGAATCTCCGAGCTTCAGGCTCTCATGTAAAGAGCCGTACTTGGTTTTTCACAGGGATAGAGTATCCCCTTCGTACAAATCCTAAGTTTCTTCCAGAGGAGGTGTCTGAAATGACTCTCAACCAAGACGTCAACCTGCCGGTTTACTACCTGGAGTACTCAGAGGGGAGGCACTGTTGCATACTTTAGATGAGCATAGAATCCTTAGGTGCTGTAGTCACTGCACCTGGTCCATCAGGAAATCTGACCAGTTGTTTGTTTCTTTCGCCCAATGGATGTTGGGAGCACCAGTCACTTAAGCAGTCCTTGTCAAAGTGGCTGATCAGCTGCATTGTCTTCTGCCACGAGAAGCATGGAAAACCCCTGCTGGGGCCTGTGAGAGGTCACTGAACAAGAGGGATCTCTACATCATTTGCTTCACTCAGAAACGTGTCCGCAGCATACCTCTGTGCTGCAGCCACCTGGAGTTCGGTGCAAACCTTTATCTGGCACTCCAGTTTGGGCATTGCTTCCAGACGGAGGGCAGGCTTTGGCCTCGCAGTCCTCCAAGGGCTTCCCTCTTAGTAGCCTGGGGGTTACTAACTTCTTTCCACCGCTCTTTCTGACTTGCGGACATCCCAGTACTGCTTACATCGTCCCTATTGGTTATTAAAAATCACAGTGAAAGCACTCAAGCAAGAAATAAAGCTCACTGAATAGCGCAAAATAACTGTAAAATGCCAAAATGTATTAATATAACTGCTAGGCTTGTAAAACCAACCCGTAGCACCTCGGCAGTGAAGCCTTCTAAGGGGGTACTGTTATTGGTTATTACCTGCTGCAAGAGCTCTCTCTCAAAGTGAGCTAGTACAGTTACGTAAAAACAACGTAACAGTTGATCTTCGAGAAGAGCTCTTGCAGCAGGTATAATTTCCCTCCCTCCTTCCCCCATTGCTTTTTCCTCCAGTTATCACTTTTGGGATGACAAAGCTTCCTCTGTTTGTCGAATCCTTTAAGCTAGCTGGGTCTCCGGCAGGCGAACTGAGGTGGTGCTGGCCCTTATACAGTGGCTGACATGGGCGGAGCCGACGTCAGGGGCGGTCCACCGCCTTGGACTGCTAGCTAGAGGTTTTCCGTGGGGTCCTAGTGGCATAGTCCGATTGGTAATTACCTGCTGCAAGAGCTCTTATTGAAGATCTACTGTTCTCACACCAGGAGTTCTTTAGCATCAGTAACTATAGTAAACTGGCTAGGTGCAACTGCCCCAGAGATATGCCTTTAAGATAATTGGCATAACGAGCTTAGGCATCAGCCAATCAGAAAAAAGTAGGGGAGTGTGCCAAGGGAGCAGCCTGAAGGGCTTAAGAATTTTTTTCTCCATTGACTGAGCAACACTGCCCCAGAGGTGTCTTTCAGCTTCCCTTGTTGACAGCCTTTTTCTGCTTCTCTAGGTAAAGTTTTCCTCACAAACTTATTTTTTTAGTGTGCTGACTGTATTTTCAGCATTTTTAGCAGTTCCTCTTGGTTCCAAGGAACTATTTTTGGCCGATTCCACGGTTCCCTCCACTTATTTTCTTTTATTTTAATTGCAATTGAGTGTTTTTCGACTGTTTCTTTTACTGTTTAATCGCAGTTCTCCTTTTCTTGAGGAAATCAACTATTTTGAAGGTTTTTGCTTCACTTTTTTACCTCCGTAATCGTGGTTCCTTACCGTGAGGGCACCTGTTAGAATTTTCACATTTTTACAGTTATTGCTGTGTTCTCTGTGGATTGGCATGTCAGAGATCTCCAAAATTGAAAAGAAAACTGGACCTACAGATTTTAAAAAGTGTGTCAACTCTCAAGTTTTTGGCCATTGAAGATTCTCATAACCTGTGCCTTAGGTGTTTAGGTCCAGGTCGTACCTTCAGAGCAAAGAGACTTGCAAAAATTATGGCTGAGGAAAAATCAAAGGCTACCAATGAGGGGCCATCTAAAAATAACAAAAATTCAAAGAGAGGTGCTGATGAAGCATCCAAGTCCCAGCCTAAAAAGCTTCCAAAGGAGCTGATTAAGTTCCTCAAAAATGTAAAAATAATAAAGGCACTGATGAAATGTCTATTAAAAATGAAGCATGGTCAAGCTGCTGATGAAGTGGCAAAAAAGATGATTTGCAAAGAGAAAAACAGTTCGATCGTCCAATATGCAGGTGATGCGGTGCTCTATAGAACTGCATCCAATGTAGCTGTCCTGGCTAGTCATCTTCAAGAAGACTTCTGAGCACTTGAAATGTAGCTCCAGGCAGATCTACTACTGTTTAATACCACTAAAACAAAAGCCATGTTGTTTGGTTCCAGGTAACTTGGCACAGACTGAAGCTCTCTCCTGGTCTTTACCTCATCATCTGGCACTGGCATTGAGTTGGTAAGCCAATTCAAATACTTTGGCCTGGTACTGGACCAGTGTTTCTCCATGAAACGCCATGTGGATATGGTCATCAAGACAAACCAGCAGAAACTGGGGCTTCTGTATTGACTGAGTCTGCAAATGATTCCGGAAACGAGAATAATAGCCACCGGCGTCCTCCTCCCCAACCTTACATATGCTGCTCCTATCCTGCACTTGATGCCAAAACAGGAATCCAACAGGATGCAGGCACTATATAACAAGATCACCTACTTTGCGGCCAAGTCCCACCTCAGAAGGCATCACTGTGATGTGCATGCCTCCCTTGACTGGCCTTCACTCGACCATCGGCTTCAGTACCAACTCCTGTGCCACGCTTTCAAACTGCTGCATGACCCTCCATCCGAGAGTCCTGCCTGCCTCCTTAAACCTAAAAGGACTGGCAGGGTGCTCAGGACCTCCAGCAGATATTTGCTGGAGGTTCCCAGGGCAAGGACAACTGCTGGTAGTAGATCATTCACCCACGCCGCACCCCTGCTCTGGAATATGCTCCCTGCTGCTTTGTAATCAGCCAACCCACTGGGCTCCTTCCGCACTGGGCTCAGAGGTCACCTATTAAATAGTAGCAAGTGTACCTGCGCCTGAAAACGAGACTGGGAGGAACAAGAGTGATGCAGCGATGAGCTTCTTTTAACTGCTCGAAATTACTCATGCGGGGCTCCATCCCACTCAAGTGCTTCAAACATTTGTCTCTTACTATTCCTTGTAGTGACTGCCCTGTACTAAATTACCCCTTAAATAGTTTAGTCATTATGTATCCTGTCCTGTCTGACTTAAATTGTCTACCAGTGGATGTATTTTCGAATAATCTCTGCTTACTGTATGCGCACTATCTTAAGCTTATATGTAACTAACTCCAGGTTGCCCCTGAAAAAAGGGACCTTCAGGTCCCAGTGGGCTTACCTGGTCAACAAAATTGAATAAATAAAATGCTCCTATTCCTCCTGGGAAAGCCAACAGTGCGACAACAGGCAGCTTAAAACATAATGAAAAAACAAAACGTAAGCAGCCACAGTCTGTGCAGGAACTCACAACTGTGAAAGACATGGCAAAAGCATGACACGTTTTTCAGACCCTACAAAAGATGGGGTTTGTTTTCTGGGGCTGGTAAGCACTCTTCCACAGATCTTCCTGGACTAAGTCTCCATCACTCATGCACACTAGTGGGGAATAGCACCTTGAGGCGCTGGGACCAAGCGGGTGCCTAACATTTTCTGAAGAGTCGGCGTCAAGACAGGACCACGCATGCATGGCACCACGAGACTAGCTCGCGCCTGTGTAGGCTGCCTTGGCGTCGACCCTCCAACCGCCTCAGTTCCTTTTCTCCCGCCATCGAAAGTGCGCTTTGGATGTTTAATGCCGCTTTGTCTGCTGGAGTCTGTTTCGCCTATACGACAGCAGCTTTAACGCTTAATATTTTAAGTAGTAATTTCTTATTTTACGAAAAGAAAAGAAGATTATGAAGAAGAAAAAGAAATTCTTTCCTGCCATCAATGGAGTTGTCCTTAGACCTGCAGCGGTGATGGTAGGAGGACTTTGTAAGTTTTGGCGGCAGAGGGGCTGTGTCTGGTCCGCTGCCCTTAATTAATGTGGAGGGGTGGTTCTGACTGTGGACAGTCCTGTGCTCGGGGCAGTCCTCTGATGCACAGATCTAGTAGTTACGGGATCCGCTGTGTTAATTCCCAGCCTTCTTCCTCGCTAGAAGAAGAATCTGTGCCGCCGAGGTTGCCCGTTGGTACGTCTGCACGAGGATTGTTCGTCGGGAGGGGCGATGGGCCTGAACCGACTTTGGTGGGTTCCTCTTGGCCCCGCTCCTAACAGCTGCATTCTCGACTCCGAGCTCCGGTGGGCAGTTTCAGCTATTGGCCGCTTCTATGGAGCAGGGAGTTTGACTTTCCAGTTTTTTCTGGCTCTGTTCCTGATTTCAGGATCTCTGGGCCTTGGAGCCGTTGGACTGGAGCCGGGTCGATTGGATCACGATGGGTGAGGTGCCCTCTTGGTGCCTTTGCCATTGTGTCGACCCCTCATGCCTACCCCCCTCTCCCTTTTCCATGCAGGGACCGGCACGGGCGCCACCTTTTTCCTTCTCTCCTTCTCAGGATTTCAGTTGGCATTTTCCTTGGCGCCATGGCTCGGTGTGATTGGCTGGCACCGTGCCCAACCCGGCGCTGTGGGCTGGTGCCATCGCTCTGTGTGTGGTGCGCCGTGGGTGCTCTTATTGCTGCTGTTGGTTGTCGGCACCGTCAGTGGTGTCGCGGGTGTCTTTGGTGGTGCCAGGGGTTGCGCCGTGAGCACCCATGGGTGTCGCGGGTGGCGCTGTGAGTGCCCATGGGTGGCACTGGGGGGGTACCAGTGGGTGCCATGGGCGGCATCGCAAGCACCCATGGGTGTCATGGTACCATGGGTGTCGGGGGTGACCTCGGGTGCCTTTGCTCCAGGGGTCCCTGTGGGTACTGCCACGGTTGCCCTTTGGTATCGCCCAGGTTGGCATAGGCACTGCTTGATGCCCTCCTGTGCCATGAGTGATGCTGGTGCCGCACTGATGCTAGTGGGTGCTGTATGGCGGAATTAGTGACACATTTTTCCTTTTCAGACTTGCTTTCCACAGAACTTGTGGAGGGATGTTTTCCGCAGAATGAACTCCTGTTCTGTGGATTATTTATTTTTTTTTTTTTTACACATCTTAGTGAGTGGCGGTCCATGTGGGGATCTTGTGTCATCCAGCGGTTTTCTGCTGATGGAACTCTGCTGTACTGCTCTGCCAGCGGAATCTCATTCTGCTCAGCACCTTCTTAGCTTCCTACGTGGTACCAAGCTCTTCACCATCCTTCCTGATGGCGGAGTCTCTAGTGGCTCTGACCTAGATCTCTCTCTTGGAAGTCCTTCTGCGTTAGAAGTGCATCTAGATGGGTCTTTCCCTGTTCTTCTGGTCAGTAATACAGCGGATGTCTCATTTTATATACTGAAGGGCATGTCCTCTCTTATCACCAGAGTCTGTGATGGAAAATCTTTTCAGTAGTTCCTCAGTAATGGGGTCCACTGTAGTATTTCACACTGTTTCCGTGGACCATACACTTCTGCATCTAGACTTTCAAACAACATGAAGTCTTGCTGTATTCTGACATATGCAGTTAAGTCCTGCTTTTCAACTGCCCCAGAGAACAGAGAGTTAAACTTTGCATGGTCAGCATGGAATGTTCACCGCGAGCTCTGTTGAAGCCCCTGGCTGCTGTTTAAACTCCAACCGTCAGATTCTTTACTCCACCTCACTGAACAGTCGCTCCGGAGATTTCTCCTTTGCTCGGTTCAAAAAAGTCGGTTAAAGTGTTGTTTTTTTCGCTCGGTTTCTACCGAATTGCTGCTACCGATCTGTCGGTTTGTCTCTGCCTGTGGTACCGTGAGTACTAGATAGGTTTTCTATATAGTTTCTGTGTGGAACTTGTAAATTGTGGATCGGTTCGGCTGAACTGATCAGTTTCAGGTAAAAAAGTTTGTGTATTTACTTAGAGTGTGGTAACCGGTCCGTATCGGTTCTAAAAAAAAAAAAAAATGCATTTTTATTACGTTTTTTTCCAAGACGCATGACACGGTCAGGAACCGATAGGGGAGTGTTGCCTGGCGGATTGCCGAAAAAAGGGTAAGTTTTGGTTAGGATTGGCCATGTCTGAGAAACCCAAGAAAAAAACCGGGCCCACTGGGTTTCAACACTGCAGTGTGTGTGGGGAAGTTTTTGCCAAGGCTGATCCCCCACACCACCTGTTTATTGTCTGAGGTTTGACCACCTCGATTCAGACTGCCAAATTTGTAAGAATTTTCCCAAATCTACCCTGGAAAAGATTAGGTAGACTGAGGGGAAGGGGAGGCCGAGAAGTCTGCTGACCTGGATGGCCAGCCCGGTTCGGTTCCGACTGAACCAGGAGGAGTGCCCTCTGACCAGGGCGATACTTCTTCGGGCAAAAGTAGAGCCAATTCTGAGGAGTCGGTTCCGGTTAAAAGAAAAGATAAATCTTCTGGTTCGGACCCAGAAATTCATACTCCGACCGCCGATGAGATAGCCAAGGCGATAGGAATAGTGCAATCATCTGGCAGGGGTTCGGTTCGGTCGGTTCCCCCGGTTCCGGATTACACCTTGGAAGAATTTTATGAACCGGATGAGGAGGAGGGAGAGTATGAGGATGATGGTGATTATGAAAGTCTGGATGTGCCTATTGACGGACATCTCCCCAGACAGACCTTCAGGTGTTTCTCCTCCTAGGCTTTCTGAGTCCCCTTCTCACTTTGTTTCACAAAAAAGTGGCTGAAACCCTCCAGCTTCCTATGGAAGAAGCAGTAGAGGATCAGGAGGAGCCTGATTTTGTTGAAATGATGGACATCCCAGAGTCCAGGGGACTGTCTATTCTCTTCCACAAATCCTTTGGGGAAACAGACACATAAAATTCTTAAGACTTCTAATTCCATACCTCCTGTGGACAGACGAATGGACAAGAAGTATACTCTTTCAGGCTCAGACACTGAGTTCCTTTCCCAGCAATGCAGCCATGTTGGGGTAGTGCATGCTGCTGCCTGTGATAAGGCAAATATCCTCTTGGCATCACACCCCCCCAGATAAGGACTCCAGGAGGATTGATGCCATGGCTAAGAAATGGTACATGGCAGCATCTTTGGGACTCAGATAGGCTAACTGTATGGCCTACACAGCTAGATACCAGAAGTCCAGGTGGGACACTGTGCTGGCTCTAGCTAAACAGGCCCATGACCAGCTTGCCAAGGAGCTGGAGCAGGTGGCTGCAGATGGGATTGAGGCATCCAAAGTGCAATTTCATTCTGCTATGGACTCCAATGATGTTTCATCAAGAGTCATGGCTACATCTGTGGCTCTTCGGAGGATGGCTTGGCTCAGATGTACTAGCTTATCACAGGATACCCAGGCTAACACCATGGATTTCCCTGTTATTGGTAATTCTCTGTTTGGGAGCAGACAGAGAACTACATGAAAAAGACGGACGAGTACAGGACCACTCACAGGAGTGCTCAGGCCAAAGAAAGACAAGCCACTCCTCAAAGGCAGCAGTCCAGGGGCAGGCCTTTCCAAAGGCCTTTTTACCAAGCTCAGGCCGCCTTCTTCTACTCTCAGAGGGGGTTCTTTAGAGGGAGAGGCAGATGGGGGATGAGCAGGCCTGCATCCACCCCTCGGCCTAAAGCCCCTGCCAAGCAGACACCCTGATGGGTCTGCCCAGGCTGATTCTCCAATACCAGTAGGGGGCAGGCTGGCTTACTTTGTCCAGGACTGGAAGTCTCTGACATCAGACAAATGGAAGTCTCTGACATCAGACAAGTGGGTCCTGGAAGTAGTAAGCCAGGGACTGGTTCTCAGCTTCAGAAAATTTCCCAAGATGAGAGCCAGATCCTTTTCACCTGCAAATCCATCAGAGACCCTTGCCTTAGAGGCAGAGGTTTCTTCCCCTCCTAGCTCTCAGAGCTATAGAGAGGGTTCCCACCCTACACAAGGGCAAAGGATTGTACTCCAGGTACTTCCTAACCCCCAAAAAGACAGGAGAATGGCGGCCCATCCTGGACCTAAGATATCTGAACAAACACCTTTTAAAACCAAAGTTCAAAATGGTGACTCTGGGAATAATCCTTCCCACTCTAAGGCCAGGGGACTGGCTAGCCTCCCTGGACCTCAAAGATGCATATTTTCACATTCCCATCAGGTGCTCCCACAGAAAGTACCTCAGGTTCGAGTTGCCCTCAGGCCATTATCAATTCAGAGCAATGCCCTTTGGCCTAACAGTAGCCTCAAGGGTTTTCACAAAGTGCCTGGCAGTAGTGGTTGCTTTCCTAAGGAGAAAAAAAGATCTCCATCTTCCCATACTTGGACGACTGGCTCATAGTAGGTCAGTCTCCAGACCAAGTCAAGTCACATTTGCAAATAACTCAGCAAGTGCTCACTTCCTTAGGATTCCTTCTCAACCTTCCAAAGTCAGTTCTCGAACCAGTACAGCTCCTCACCTTCATAGGGGCGGAGCTGGATACAGTAAGGGCAAGAGCCTTCCTTCCCCTGGACAGGGCAAGGACCCTTATGGAACTAGCCTCTTCATTTACCCTACAGGTGTCTTGACCAGCAAGGCATTTCCTTCAGCTTCTGGGCCACATGGCAGCTTCCACAGCAGTGGTCCAGGGAGCAAGATTCCAGATGAGGGACGTTCAGTTCCAGTTAAAAGCCTTCTGGTCCCAAAGAAAGGATTCCCTTACCAAACTAGTCCCAGTGACTCGAACCCTGATCCAGGCCTTGCAGTGGTGGCAGGATCAGGACAATTTGAGACAAGGAGTTCCTTTTGTCACTCAGTCTCATTCAGTGATACTCACCACAGGTGCTTCCCTGCTGGGCTGGGGAGCCCATCTGGGGGGTCTTACCACCCAGTGGCTGTGGTCACCTCAGGAATCTCTGCTTCACATCAATCTCTTGGAACTCAGAGCAGTGTTTCTGGTACTGCAAGCCTTTTCCAAATCTGTACAGAACAAGGTGGTCTAGGTCAGAACAGACACCACCACTACCACCATGTGGTACATCAACAAGCAGGGAGGCACTTGGTCTACGGCTTTGTGCATAGAAGCAATGAAGTTGTGGTCCGTGGCCTATTCTCTGCAAACCTCTCTGATAGCAGTTCACCTCCCAGGGAAGGACAATGTCCTAGCAGATGCTCTGAGCAGAATATCTCAGGGCCGTCACGAACTGACCCTAGATCCCCTAGTTTTGAAAGTGATTTTCTCGAGATGGGGCACTCCACAGATGGATCTTTTTGCAGCCCCAGACAATCACCAACTTCCTCTCTTTTGTTGCAGACCCCCAGACTTGGGCTCAGTCCCCCCTGGATGCTCTGATCCTGAATTGGGAAGGGAAATTTCTGTATGCTTTTCCCCCCTTTCCTCTCCTGTTCAGGGTGTTAGTCAAGATAAGGTCACAACCATGCAAAGTGATTCTGATTGCTCCAGACTGGGCCAGACAGCCCTGGTACCCCCTGTTGCTGTCCTTAGCAGTCCACCTTCCCCGTCTCTTCCCAGGAATTACAACCTGTTGACATCCTCTCAGGGGAGGATTTGGTCCCCGAACCATCGGTCTCTCAATCTCAAGGCATGGCTCTTGAAAAGTTAGTTTGCTGACCTGCATCTTTCCCAAGGAGTTCTGGATATCCTTAAGGCTTCTCGAAAGCCTTCCACCAGAATGACTTACCATTCCAAATGGAAAAGGTTCACTATTTGGTGTTCTAAGAAGAATATTTCTCCAGATTCTGCTGGGTTGCCTACGATTCTGGACTATATGGTCCATCTCAATGGCCTAGGCCTTAGGCCAGCTACACTTAAAGTGCATTTGGCAGCGGTTTCTGCTTTTCTGTCAGTAGGCAAGCCTTCCCCTCTGTCAGCCCATCCTGTGTTTTGTAAGTTCTTCAAGGGATTGCTGCACACCAATCCCCCCTTTAGGGACCCTGCTCCTGCTTGGGACCTTAATGTTTGCATTGTTCAGCTTATGCAACCCCTCTTTGAGCCTTTGTACTCTGCAGAGCTTAAGTACTTGACTTGGAAAACTGTGTTTTTGGTTGCCATTACCTCTGCCGGGCGTGTCAGTGAATTGCAAGCCCTGTCAGTGGAACCTGATTTTGTCTCTTTCCATAGAGATAAAGTGGTCCTAAGAACTAACAGGAAGTTTTTGCCTAAAGTGGTTTCAGATTTCCACCTCAACAAGTGTATGTCTCTCCCTGTTTTCTTCACTGACTATTCCTCCTCTGGAGAGAGGAGGCTGCACAGCTTGGATGTTAAAAGGGCCCTCAGCTACTACATAGAGCGCACCAAGAGTCACAGGTTTGAGTCCCTCCAGTTGCTCCACACTTATGGAGAGGTTGGTAAGGGCAAACCTGCCACTAAGAGATCTGTTGCCAGGTGGATTGTTTCTTGTATACAATTCTGCTGTAAGAAAGTGGGTAGAACTCCACCCTCAGGCCTGAGGGCTCACTCTACTAGAGGTAGAGCTGCTTCCCTGGCTACTGCCAGGGATATTCCTATCTTAGAAATCTGTCAGGCAGCCACCTGGAAAACAGTCCATACATTCACCAAGCATTACTCTCTGGATATCCAGGCTAGGAGTGATGCTCGGTTTGGCACAGCAGTACTTCAGAGCCTGTTCCAGAGTAGGTTCTGTCCCTCCTCCATGGAGGTACTGCTTGGGTAGTCTGCATATGTCAGAATACAGCAAGGCTTCATGTTGTTTGAAGAAAAAATTACTCACCTTAGTAATGTTGTTTCTTCTATTGGAGTCTTGCTGTATTCTCACCTCCCCCCTGCCTCCCCTCTCAGAACCTAGTTTTTGGGATGTGGGTGGGCAGGAGCAGTGTTGGCACCCTAGGGGTGTCCCTTTTTCACCCTCCTTTATTTTGGGTGAGTTGTGTTTTGGGATGCATTTTGTTTTTTGGGTTTCCTGACTTGAGTCTTTGCTTTGAAACCAAAAAACCCTTTCATAGAGATACAGTTGGCTAGTTTTGAGTTTTACAGTTTCCACACAGAACTTGTAATGAGTATTGCTTGTAAAGATCTGACAGTTGAAGTTTAAACAGCAGCAGACAGGGGCTTCAACCGAGCTTGCGCGGTGAAGATTCCATGCTGGCCATGGAAAGTTTAACTCTTTGTTCTCTGGGGCAGTTGAAAGGCAGGACCTAACTGCATATGTCAGAATACAGCAAGACTCCATTAGAAGAAACAACATTACTAAGGTGAGTAATTTTTTTTTTTTCAGTCAAGACAGTTACACTCTGTGGAACATTCTAATTTAATGGTCGGGAGCCGCTCTGGCTCGTCCGCTCCTTTGATAGAGGTATATAGCCCATTTGTGATATTGCCCCTTTGGTGGCTTCTTCGGCACAGGTGGTTACCATCTTTCCAACTGTGATTGTTAGTTTGGTTATGATTTCAGTATGGACGCTCAGGCTCGTTCTGCACTCAGATGGAGAACATCTTCGTCATTTTGTATCAAGACGATCCCTGCGAAATGGCAGCCTGAAAGCCTTGTTAGGCTCGGACTGAAAAATAAATAAAATTTTATCACAGCACGGGGCCTACCCGAAGTTACCCGATACCCCTCTTTTTGGATCTGGTCAGGTTCCGCCTCAGCCCCTGAGGTGCCTGTCTTCAGAGTACGGTAAAGAGTACCTGCCTTCTTCTTCTCCTGGGAGTCCGGATCCATGGCGTGTGTATGGGTCATCTCTTTCTCCAAGAGAGATTTCTCTCATTCAAAGACATTTTCTAGACGTAGGCGTCTGCCCAGTCTGTTAATTCCCCTTCTTTTATCAGACTTTCTTCTCTTGAGCAGAGCCTTGCAGCAGCAGAAGCGACTCTCCACCGAGTTGGAACTCAGGTTCCTACTTCCTTGCTTGCTTTTACTTAACAGGCAATTTTTCTCCTTCTTGACGGAAGGTCAAGTAGGTTTTTTTTCTGCGGGAGCTTCTCAGATATTCACACCTTGGGTTCCTGCACACTGGTCCATGCCAGTCACTCACAAAGCTATCCTCTCCAAGTGCGTGATGGAGTTATGATGTTTGCTGAAAAACAAACAAACCAGAATCCTTTCCTACTCCCTTCAGGGAGGCCAGAGTGGGTAGTGCTTCACTGCATTGAGTCACTGCCTCTTTCAGTCACTGCAACAAACGGGTTAGCCCTAACTTGGTCCTGCTGTGTCCCTTCTCGACTCACATCTGCCTCCATTTGCCTTAGAAATCCAGCCCCTGGTTTTTTCTGTCGGAATGTTTTTTTCCACAGTGGACACGTCCTGTTGTACACTTTTTCCTTTCTTTCTTGAGTTCAGAGCCTGCTACTGCAGTTGTACACACAAGGGCAGGATGATTCCTTTTGGAATATGCAGTGGGTAGGATCTGGTTCTACTAGACCACCACCACAAGAGGCTTCTAAGTCGTGCTTGGCCTTCCATTAGGAAGGTTCCTGTGACTAAGTGGAGACCATTCTCCTTGATGGGCTAACCCCACCTAGACCCACTTGCTCACCAATAAGGGGTTCAAGTGCTCCTGGACCTGTTGTTACAGTTCAGCCAGACTTGGTAATGGGGGTTTCCATCTGCACTTTCTGGTCTACCCTGAACCAGTAGACTTTACCTCCTACTCTTTCAGTTCCTGAGGTCCCTTTACATTACATTAGTACATGTCTTTGACACTATTAATTTTGGTCCTAGACCAAATTGTGAGGCCGGGTTCTGCCGCTCTCCTGGAGTGGTTGCGGCTTCCTGGCAGACTTTCATTTTGTGCCCATTGCAGTCGTCTGCAAAGTGGTGAGTTACAACTCGAACGCTTATCTTGTAAGCACTATGTTCTAGATGCTCTTTACAAGACAGTTCTTTTTATTAGCAGGACAGTTCTTGGTTGTCCTTTCTGAGTGAACCCTATGTCCTACCACCCTACTCAGGGTTGTTGGTTTTAGCTCGGTACTCTCCCACTAGTGTGAATGAGTGATGGAGACTTAGTCCAGGAAGATATGGAAATTATGTACTTACCGTAATTATTGATTTTCTTGGACAGTCTCCATCACTCATTCACGCGCCCCCCTCATCCCCTGGGTTCACTCGCTTTCTCTCCTGGTCTTTATGGTCCTATGGTTCAGACTGTGAGAACATTGTTCTTTGACCTTTCTTGCAGGCCCAGAAGCTCAGGATGAGTTATTCTCATTAGTTACGCTGCTCCTCCTTGGTCGAAAAGGTACTGAGGCGGTTGGAGGGTCGATGCCGAGATAGCCTACACTGGTGCGAGTTAGTCTCGCGGTGCCGCGCATGCGTGGTCCTGTCTTGACGCCGACCCTTCAGAAAATTTTAGGCTCCCGCTTGGTCCTGGCACCTCCGGCGCTATCCCCACTAGTGTGAATGACTGATGGAGACTGTCCAAGAAGATCAATAATTACGGTAAGTACGTAATTTCCATTTCTCTCTTCTGGAGACTGTGAGGGTGATGTAGATGAAGAACATTTTTATGATGTCCCAACATGTATTTAGAATGCCTAGAACCTGATTTGTCCCCTGACCTCATTTTGGAGCTTCCCCTGCTGACAAGGAGGATCCCTCCTCTATGCTTATGTTTATTCAAAATATGCTAGACACCTTGGACCTCCCTACTCAGGAGTCTGACCAGGATGAGGACGAGGATGAAGATTATAGGGAGAGGAAAGGCCTCCCATCCCCCAAAAGAGTAGTCGTGCCTATCTATAATGCTTTCAGAAAAAATACTATGAAGTTGCTTCAAACCCCCATTTCTGTGGCATGGTTGATAAACGTCCTGACAAAAAATACCAATTGTCTAAAAATGATACTGAGTTCCTGTCTGTACATCGCAGCCATGAGAGTATGGTACAGCAGGCAGCATGTGAGAAAGCTGGAGTGTCCTTGTCTTCCTTAACCCCTGACAAGGACCCCAGAAAAATAGATTTCATTGCAAAGAAGATGTACACCACAGGTTCCCTGCTTATCAGACTTTCCTCCTACATGGCTTTCACTGCCAAGTATTAGAAAGCACTGTGGAACTCTGTCCTAGATATTACCCGCAGTGGGTTGGACAGGATGATGCAGGAACTGGTGGATACTGCAAAAACTGCCCTGGAAGCTACGAAGCACCAGTTCCACATTGCTCCCGAGCCATGGCCCATGCCATTTCTTTGAGGCTTTTTGCCTGGTTTAGAACTACCAGTCTAACCCCAGACACCTAGTCTAAGGCCATGGACTTTTCCCTGTGGTCAAAACATGCTGTTTGATTCCAGGACAACAGACCACATGAAAAAGGTAGAGTATAAGGCCTCTTGGCAGAGTCACTCCATTAAACCTAAGCCTCCTGCCCCACCTGAGGGGAAACCGAGGCAGAGGTTATTTTCCCAGACCTTACACTCCCTATCCCTGGCCTGACTTCTCTCAGTACGGGGGGGGGGGTTCAGAGGAGGGGCAGAACGGGCCAAAGGGCCACCTCTACCCAGCCAGTGGACTCGCAGCCTAAACCCTGATGTGTGTGTCCAGGTCACCTCCCCTCTGCTAGTAGGAGGCAGACTCTCCCACTATCTTCAGAACTGGTCCCTCATCACCTCTGACAAGTGGGTTCTCGAGATAGTGGAGAAGGGTCTGCCACTACAGTTCAAGCAGATGCTGGACCTCAAGTGTACCCAGGTGTCAAGCTCCTAACTCCAACACAGGCGCTACCGTTGGAGTTGGAGGTAAAAAAAACCTTCTAGCTCTACGAACAGTGGAGAGGGTCTCGGCCCACGAAAAGGGCAAAGGCCTCTACTCCAGGTACTTTCTGACTCAAAAGAAAACTGGGAGTGGCGACCGATCTTGGATCTTAGATATTTAAACAAACATCTTTTAAAACCCAGATTCACAATGGTGACTCTCACTGGTCATTCAGTACTTATAGCAGGGAGACTGGCTAGCCTCCCTGGACCTAAAGGACACCTACTTTCATATACCCATAAGGAAGTCTCACAGGAAGTTTCTCAGATTTAAACTCCCTTCGGACCACTGTCAGTTTTCTGCGATGCCCTTTGGCCTGTCCTCTGCTCCAAGAGTCTTTACCAGGTGCCTAGGAGTGGTAACAGCATACCTCAGGAAGCTGGGTGTCTGTCTACTCTTACTTGCATGACTAGCTCATACAGGCAAAGTCTCCCTGTCAGCTGAGTCCCTTTCCCTCACAGAGCACACTCTGGAATTTCTGGGCTTCCTGGTAAATCTAAAGAAATCACCTGGAACCCACTCAGTTACTCACTTTCATAGGAGCCCAGCTGGGCACCCAGAAAGGATATGCCTTCCACCCACAAAAGAGAATTCAAAGTTTTCTTTCAGTGGCAGATTCTTTCGTCCAGGGACAGCCAAGACCCAGCCAGACATTTCCCTCAGGCTCTTGGGATACATGGCTTCAATGACTGCAGTGGTCCCAGTGGTCAGATACAATATGCGAGACCTGCAAGTCTATATGAGAGCTCGCTGGTCTCAAAGAAGCAACAATTTTTCAAAGCTGACACCTGTGACGGAACAGTTCCTTCAGGCTCTGCTTTGGTGGAAGGACCCTGCAAATCTGGCAATAGGAATCCCCTGCCAAGTTCCGCTTTCCACAAAGGTGATCACCACAGATGCTTCCCTCTTGGGGTGGGGAGTGCATCTGGACAGTGCCTCAGTAAGTGGTACCTGGACTCTCCAAGAGTCACAGTTGCACATAAATCTTCTGGTGCTCAGAGCAATCTATCTAGCACTCAAAGCATTTGCTCCTGTCATAAAAGGGTAGACTACAAATTTGAACAGACCACACCGCTGCAATGTTCTGCATAAACAAGCAGGGTGGTACCAGATTAGGGACACACTGTTCAGAGGCTCTGAAAATTTGGGCTCTCGCCTTTTCCCTGGGGGTCACCCTTTCAGCTATTCACCTCCCAGACAAGCACAATACCCTGGCAGATGCTCGCTAAGTCACATCAGTCAGGGTCAGAGCGAGTGGACTCTGAACAAGCGAGTTCTAGCCACAGTGTTCAGGTGGTGGGGCAGACCAAAAGTAGATCTGTTTGCTTCCCCACTCAACTTACAGCTTCCTCAGTACTGTTGCAGGCCTCCAGTTCTGGGAACACTTCCTCTGGATGCCTTGATCCTAGACTGGTCAGGGAGGTTCCTATACGCATTCTATCCCTTTCCCCTGATACTCGGGGTATTGCTGAAACTCAAACAGCCTGCATCAATGATTCTGGTGGCTCCAAATTGGCCCAGGCAAGCCTGGTACTCTCTCTCGGTCATGCAGCAGGCCCATTTGCCTGCCACCAACTCGCTCTCTACTGACCCTTCCCCAGACAGGAGTGCATTATCCAGACATACTCTCTTCACCTCTAGCTCCTCAAGAACCAGGCCTTGAGTTCCCAACCTCTCAGTACCCTGAACAGGTCCTTAAGATCCTGAGAATGGCTAAAAAGCATAATACAAAAGTCTTATGCAGCCAAATGGAAAAGGTTTTCCCTCTGGTGCAAGGGCAGAAAGGTTAATCCTCTTACAAATTCGAATTCTACACTGCTGGATTACCTGGCACATTTGCAGGCTTCAGGCTTGAAACCCTCCTCTCTCAAGCTACACCTGGTTGCAGTTTCGGACTACCTTTCAGTGGGGATTTTCCCACTCTGTGTTCAAACAGTTTTTCAAAGGCCCCGTTGCACCTCCAGCTTCCAGTCAGGGAGCCAGTTTCTCCTTGGAGCCTGAATCTCTGCGTTGCCAGGTTCATGGAACCACCCTTTGAGCTTATGGCCACTGCGCATCTCAAGTTTGTAACCTGGAAATCTATTTTCCTGGTGGCCATTAACTCTGCCAGAAGGATTTCAGAGTTACAGGACCTGTGCACTGAGCCTAATTACATCATTCCTCACAGAGACAAAATTGAGCTCAGGACAAATAGGAAATTCTAACCCCAGTAATAGTCTGGTATTAATAACTCTTGCTGTGTCCCTATAAGACACAACTGCCCGGAGAGATGGAACATATGCAATTGATGGAATCTTTTGCATGAGCCACCTTTTCAAATGCTGCCTTCTACTAACTGCCTTAGTTCTAAACATACTAACATACTAAATTGCCAGCAGAATAGGCCAAATGGTCTGTCTAGTCTGCTCGAAAGCCAACAACCTAGTGGCTGCTTGCTTTACCACTCCTTCAGCCCCCAAGAGGGTCTTCTTTAGTTTGTTTCCCCTTGTATGTGTCCCTCCACTGTGCACTCCTCCACCAGCCTCCCAGGCAGCTTTTTCCACGGCTCCATGACCCTCTCAGTGAAAAAATGCTTCCTACGCTCCCCCCTGTAGTTTCCCCCCTCCAGCTTCCACTAATGGCCCCTGGTTGGCCCCCGCCCCCCTTAGCCTAAAAAGCTCCTTCGTTCCACTCCTGGTTATTACTTTTACATACTTGAAAACCTCTATCATATCTCCCTGTCCCTCCTGTCCTCCAGTGAGTAAAGCCCAAGCTCTTCCAGTCTCTTCTCATAAGACTTCCCCTCCATGCCCTGAATCATCCTGGTCGCTCTCCTCTGCACCCTCTACAGCAGTGCTATGTCCTCCTTCAGATAAGGTCTCCAGAACTGTACACAGTACTCAAGCTGCGGCCTGACCAAGGCATTATACAGAGGGAGGATCACCTCCCTCCTCCTGGATGTAATTCTCCTGGCTATGCAGCCCAGTATCCTGTTTGTTTTGGCTACAGTTCTTCTACAGTTTTCAGAGTTATTCATTTTGACGTTCCCCTTCAGATTTCTCTCTCCGACTGTCGAGACGGGACGCTTGAAGATCCTCTCCTCATCTTGTTCTGATGTGAGAAAACTTATAAAATATATAAGTATTCTTAACATGTCATTTGCTGCGTTTCACTTTTTGTAATTTTAAGTTAAACTGTAGTTTGTGTTTAAATTGTAAGTTTTCTCGGTGTCTCTTGATTCGTTATAACTGGGGCTAAACCGAGGTTTATGTTATATTTTTTCGAGTTTTCTGACTAAAAACTCAGTTATGTTTAATTTCATTAAATTAACTAGTTTTATGAACTGCTAATACCGGTTCCTGAACCGATGTCTTCGGTTCACTTTTTTCTCGGGTCCCGGTTTCCAATCAGGTCCTCACCATAACCAACCACAACCACTAAAGAAACTTTAAATTTAAAACATTTTTAGTGGTTGCAACTTTTATCTGTTTTACATTGAGAATGTTAGAAAAACTGAGAAGAAAACTGGTGATCCTGGTTTCATACCATGTATTGTGTATTGTGTGTGGTGAAATTTTGCTAAGACATGAACATTAAAAGCAGAGTGAAATCTGCATACATGTCCTGAGAAAACTATTGAAAAATGACTGAATAAGGCTAAAGAGAGAACTGTCACCACCTAAGGGTCCCTCGAGTTCTGATCTGCCGACACTTTAAATTACTGTGGGTGAAACCACAACTATTACTGTAACTGCTACTCTGAGAGAGGTATACAAGCAGTTCCTAAGAGGCTTGCTGAACCGGCTGACTCCCCGGTTCCCGCAAAGAAATCAAAGAAAAGAGCGCACACAACCCCCTACTGGTTGACATTTGGGGACTTCTGTGTCTGCTATAAAGCCTGCCAACTCCTGAAGAAATTGCACAGGGCTTTAAGGTCATTCAGGCTTACAAGGGCTGTCTGCCTCTCAGCAGCAGACCCCTGCAAAGCAGTTTGTCTTCTCTGCTCAGTCTTCCTATTATGTAAGAGGAAGAATATGGTGGTTATGATGAAATGAAGGAGGGGGACCCTATTGAACCTGAGATTTCCCCTGAACAGGAGTTTGGCTCTCCCACAGAGCATCTGAGGTTTATTCCTCACACTTCACATTTCTGAGAACATCACCACCAGTGAAGTGATTCAAGGATGAGGAGGAAGCTGAATACTTGGAAATGATGGGGCTGGCACTCACACACACACACACACACACACACACACACACACACACACACACACACAAAAAATGCTGTTTCCTGTAGGTAAATTCTTCAAGGAGGTACTTTAAAGATTTTACAAATTCTAAGCTCTGTTCCCCCTCTTGATAAGAGGCTGGATAAGAAATATCAGCTGGACAGGTAGGGAGCTGAAATTTTATTCTCCCACCCTGTCCACCAGGGAGTGGTGCAAGTGGCAGCCTATGACAAGGCAAAGGTACCCCTGGCATCCCATCCTCCTGACAAGGATTTCAGCATCAGGCAACCTTTCAAACCTATGCTGCTCAGTAACAAAAGTCACTGTGGCAGTCTATCCTTGCCATGGCAGTCAAGGCTCAGACTACCATGCTACCATGTCAGATGATTTAGCTGAAAAAGCTAAATTTGTTTTGGAAGCAGCCAAATACCAGTTTTAAATGGCCGCTGACTCTAATGATATTGCTGCCAAATGGATGGCAAATACAGTGGTACAAAGGAGGTTTGCCTGGCTGAGAGCCACAAACCTCACTCAGGATACCCAAACCAGGGCTATGGATGTCCCAGTGGAGGGTAATTCCCTCTCTGGAAAAAAGGTAGAAGTTTACATGAAAGAGGTGGATAAATACAAAACCACCTACAGAAGCAATTCTGCAAAAGAGAGCTTCCCCATCTACTAAAACCTAGGGAAGGGGAGGCAGAGGCAGATCATTTTACAGCAAACTTTATCGGGCCATGGCTGCACCTCAGTATCAGCACTGCCCCACAGTACCTGGATGTAGTGAGTCAGGGATTCTCTGAGTTTCAAAATCCTTCCAGCATTAAAAACAAAAGTTTTAAAACCATCTACAAATGTACAGAGAAAACTCCTGGAAAAAGAGGTTCAAAACCTGTTGCTGTCAAAGGCAGTGGAGCATGTCCTGGTACAGTAAAAGGTACCACAGAGAAAATGGGGAGTGGTGGCCTGTCAAACTTCAGGGTACTAAACAGTCATCTGACAAAGCCAAAGTTCAAAATGGTGACCTTGGCATTGATTCTGCCAAAGTTCCAAAAAGGGGATTGGTTGGCATCACTGGTCCTAAAAGACGCCTACTTCCACATCCCCATAAGGTCCAGTTCAGACTCCATCAGGTCAGTACCAGTTTCAACCCTGCCTTTTGGTCTCACTTCAGCTGTGAGTGTTCACAAAGTTTTTTGCAGTGGCTGTGGCACACCTTCGCAGACACAGTGTTGGTTTTCCCATACCTAGACGACTGGCTGTTGGTTGGAAAATCGCCCCAGCAAGTGAAGGAGCATCTGCAAATCACCCAAGGGCTCTTGGAGTCTCTAGGGTTTCTAAAAAATCGGGGGGTTGGGGAGGCTGGCCTTGAGCCTGCTCAGTCACTGCAGTTCATAGGAGCAGAACCAGGGTAAGAAGTATTCCACTAATAGCGGGCTCATTCAGCCTGAACAAACCAAAAACTGCAAGACAGTTTCTTCAGTTACTAGGCCACATGGTAGCTGCCACTGACCTAGTCCTGGAATATAGGTTCCAGATGAGGGTCATTCAGTTTCACCTCAGGGCACACTGGTGTCAAAGAAAGAATCCTCTCTGTGTAAAAACTAATTCCAGTAACAAAAAACATTGTTGCAGGCCCTCCAATGATGGAAAGAGGAAACCAACCTAAGGAAAGATGTTTCTTATCAACAAGAGTCCCCATCAGTTCTGACAGCAGATGCATCTCTATTAGGGTGAGGTGCTCATCTGGGGGTTCACACCACCCAAGGCACATGGTCAAGTGTAGAGTCACTCCTGCACATAAACCTGCTGGAGCTAAGAGCAGTGTTACTGGCTAAAGGCTTTCACACAGCTAGTGCAGGGAAAGGTGGTACAAGTGAGAACAGACAATACCTCATCACACTGTACTTCATAAGCAAGCAAGGAGGGACAAGGTCAAGTCCATCCTGCACAGAAGTCATGAAAATATGGAGTTTAGCATACTCCTTGGAGGTTTCCCTGCAGGGTATTCATCTGCCAGGCAGGGACAATACCTTGGCAGATACCCCGAGTCAGATTAACCAGGCCCACCACGAATGGGCCTTGTCAGGTGGTGCAAATGATCTCCAGGAGGTGGGGCACCCCAGAGGTAGACTTGTTCGCGTCCTACCAGAACCACCACCTGCCACAGTACTGTCGCAGACCACCAGATCGGGGAACAATCCCCCTGGATGCTGTGGCTCTGAATTGGTCAGGGAAGCACCTGTATGCTTTTTCTTCCTTCCCTCTGGTGTACAGAGCATTGCTCAAGCTCAGATCCCAGTCAGCACCAATGATCTTGATAGCACCAGACTGGGCCAGGCAGCCATGGTACTCTTTGCTATTCTCCATGTCTGTGGCCGAACCAATACACCTTCCTCGGAGTCACAGTCTACTAATATCTAACCGGGGAGGCTCCTGTACCCGAACCTCAACTCACTCAGGCTCAAAGCATGGCTCTTGAGAACAACCTAGAATATGCAAGCTTGCATCGTTCTGAAAGTGTCTTGGACATTTTAAGGGGTTACAGGATGCCCTCCAATAAGAAAACCAAATCTGCAAAATGGGAAAGGTTTTCTGTTTGGTGTTCAACCAGAGGAATATCAGCACAGGCTGGTGTCCCAGCTGTGCTGGACTGTCTTAACTATTTGCATTCACTGGGCTTGCAGTCCAGTACCTTAAAGGTCGCACCTGGCCGCAGCATCCGCTCACATTTCAGTTGGACAGAATTGTTTCTCTGGCCTCAGACCCTATCTTCAAAAGGTTCTTTAAAGGAAATTTCTGACACAAGATATTGGGCTTCATAGCCCAATACCTTTATCGTCTGGAGCTTACGTGCAAAACTTCTAGTTTAAAAGTTCTTACTTTATGTTGTGGAAGGTATCATAACTGGCACAGTTAAGCAACTGCTTTAATGTTCACCTAAGACTGTTTAGAATGGCTAAAAACTGGCTTTAAAAATAGCCTCTATAAACTTGTATGGGGCTCGCCCCTGCCCTCTCCCTGGCCACATGTCACAATTTCAGACAGCGTTGGGGTGGTGCAAGGACTTCTGCAGAAATTGGAAGGATCATCTGACCCAATGCTTCGGCGCCAGTTACGATCCCTTCCACAGCAAAAGTAAGATCTTTAAATTTAATTTTTTATACTTGTCATTCAATACAGCTATAAGGTATTGCGCCATGAAGCCCAATACCTTATAGCACTAGTTCGGATCACTACTTTAAAAGGCCTGGCCCATTTGCACCCCACCCACCCACCCACCTACACACACACACACACGGGACTGGTGCCAGCATGGGAACTAAATGTATGTATAGTTAGGCTCAGGAACCCCTTTTAAGTCTGTCTTCATCTTATTTGAAATATGTCGCATGAAAAAACGTTTTCCTTGTGATAATGACTTCTGCCAGAAGAAGCCGTGAGCTCCAGTCTTTCTGCGTTGAACAGGACTACATTTCATTCCACAGGGGCAAAGTGGTCCTGAGAACAAACGGGAAGTTTCTTCCTAAAATTGTTTCTGATTTCCACAGAAGCAAAGTGGTCCTGAGAACAAAAGGGAAGTTTCTTCCTAAAATTGTTTCTGATTTCCAGTTGAACCAAACCATTACCGTACCTGTCTTTTTCACTGAACACTCTAGTTCTGGTGAAAGGAGTCTTCATAATCTGGATGTCAAAAGAGCTGTTAGCTACTGCCTGGCAGCCACTAAAGTCCATAGGCAGAACAGAAAACAGCTGTTCTGACCCATGAGAATGTGGGAAAGGGTAACCTAGCATCAAAAAGGTCCATATCTCGCTGGATAGTACAGTGCATCCAGTTTGGTTACTCTAGGCTGGAAAGGAGCCCCCAACAGGGTTGAGGGCCCATTCCACAAGGGGCACAGCTGCTGCCTTAGCAACTGCCAGGGATGTTCCCCTTGGTGGACATCTGTAAAGCAGCTACCTGGAAAACAGTACACACCTTCACAAAGCATTACAATTTGGACATTCAGTCCAGTGGTGATGCCAGGTTTGGCACAGCAGTCCTGCAGAGTCTGTTTCTAAAGTAGGTTCTGTGCCCACCTCCAAAGGTACTGTTTTTTTAGTCTACAAGAGTTATGAATATCCAAGTATTACTGGGGTTAGAAGAAAAAATTACTCACCGTAGTTAATTTTTCTTCCAAGTGATACTCGGGTATTCAGAACTCCCCACCCTGCCTCTCCTTCTAGAACCAGTAGCCTCTGCACTCTTAAAAATACTGTGTTCTCAGGGGTATCTGTGCCACACTCTGGCACATATGTTGTGATTGTGTTCACTTATTGTTCCCCCTTTTCAGGTGATTCTGACATTCAGGAGTATTCTTTCACATGTTATTCCCTCCAGTTTGAGGCCTTTTTGGGTGTTAAGGGAGTTCCTACAATAATTATTGTTATTATTGTGATGATAATTAATATTATTACACTTAGTCCTCGTGGGCCTGTCTGTAACAGTTTCCAGGAAATCTGAAGGGTTTAGAACTAAGGCAGTTAGTAGAAGGCATCATTTGAAAAAAGTGGCTCATGCAAAAGATTCCATCATTTGCATATATTCCATCTCTCCAGGCAGTTCTGTCTTAAAGGGACACTGCAAGAGTCTGAGTACATGAGTATCACTTGGAAGAAACAAGATTACTACGGTGAGTAATTTTTTTTCTTCCTGCCTAAGGTGGTTTCTGAGTTTCACCTTAACCAGTCTTATTACTCTACCTGTTTTCTTTACTGAGAAATCCACTCCTGGTGAGCAAAAGCTCCACAGTCTGGATGTCACAAGCGCGCTCTCTTACTATCTAGACAGAGCATACTAGGCAGTTCAGAGGCTCTTCCACTTAGTTGTACCTCGTCTATGGGGATATAGGTAGAGGAAGACCAGCTACCAAGAGAATTATTTCCTGCTGGTTGGTCTCTTGCATTAGATTCTGCTGTGAAAAAGCTGGTTATCAACCTCCTGTGGGGCTCAGAGCCCATTCCACCAGAGGGCACTGTAGCCTCTGTGGCAGCTGCAAGAGACATACCCCTTCTGGATGTCTGCAAAGCAGCTACTTGGAAATCTGTACACACTTTTATTAAACACTACAGTTTGGATGTGCAGTCCAGATCTGATGCCAGATTTTCAGGGCGGTTCTGCAGAGCCTCTTTCCTAAGTAGGTTTTCTCCCCACCTCCCTCTTGATACTGCTCAGTAATCTGCTATGGTTACTGATGCTAAAGTACTCCTGGGGTGAGAAGAAAAATTACTCACTGTTGTAATCTTCTTTCTTCCAAGGGGTTCCTTTAGCATCAGTAAGCTCCCATCCTTCCTCCCTGGTTCACGTATCAGGAGAGAAGGGCTCTGTTCTCAGATTTATTACTAGAATTTGTCTCTTATTAAAGAGCTTTCTTGCTCAGGTTATCTGTTTTTGGACATTTTCATGTTTTTTTTTTTCTTTTTTAATCCTGTTGGTTCATTTTTGGGGCATGTGCCCAATTATCTTTAAAAAAAAAAAAAATCTGAAGCCCTTCAGACTGCTCCCTCTCGGCACACTCCCCTCCTTTTTCTGACTGGTTGATGCCTAAGCTCATTATGCTGATTCTCTTAAAGGCATACCTCTGGGGCAGTTGCACCTAGCCAGCTAACTGCTGTAGATCTTACTTCGAGTGGGAGCTCTTGCAGCAGGTTGTAACAGTTAGGACTATGCCGCAGGCACTAGGACCCTCTGGAAAACTTCTCAGCCAACAGTACCAAGCAGGGACTGCCTCCGATGTCGGCCCCGGCCCGTCAGCCCTGGTACAAATAGGTGCGGACCCAGCTCCACCTCAATTCTTTTCCCGCCGCTTCCCACGCACATGAGAAGAAGCCTTCACTATTCAGCTTGCCAGGAATGGCTAAATATGTTTTTCTACCCATTTTTCGACTTTTTTTTTGAGTTGTTTCGACAGATGTCTTCACAGTCGTCTATCTCTCTGGAGATTCATCAAAACAAGTCCGACTACGGACGGCAGATCCCTTCCAAAGACGGGTACAAGCGCTTCATCTTTTGCCTCAGGTTGGACCACAATACTGCGGCCTGCTCAGCCTGCCAGGCGTTCACTAGCCAGACCCAGATCCGACGTCTTAAGGCCCTGAAGGCATTTTTGTTAGAGAAGAAGATGGATCTGCACACTTCGGAGAAGGGGAAGCGCAAGGAGAAGACCAAGCGCCACGGGAAAGACCGTAGTAGGTCCCGACACCGGTCCCGTTCTCGCTTGTGGCCCTCTTCCAAAAAGGTCTGTGTGTCCCTGGGCCCAGGTGAGCGTCCAAAGTCGTCCTAGGCCAAGGCTGGCCCATCGGGGGAGAAGCCAGCCAAGCCTAAGTTAACCCTGCTAAGGGTCACCACCAAGACCTTGGAGGCGAAATCTTTGGCCCCACCTCTCGAGGCACCAGTGCCGCCTGCTAAAGACGTGTCTTCGGAGCCGAAGGACTCTCCGGCCCCCTGACACCCCGTCGTCGGTCCCACCTCCGACGCCGATTGAAGGGGCGAAGGGTTCGGGCGCGGCCACGGAAGAGCAGACTTCCCTGTCTCCCAAGTCCTGCTCCCCTTTCCGGGCCGAGTGGTGAAAATTTTCTCGAGGACGAGCTGCAGGAGTTGTTCTCCTTTTGGTGGGGCAGGTCCAGAAGCCCCCGCCCGACACGGTACCAGACCCGGCGGGCAAACCACAGCCTGGAGGTGAGCCTTCCCGGCGGCCACCTCCACCTCCACCTCCACCCAGGGCTTGCTCCCGGTCCAAAGACCACCGCCGACGCTCCAAGGACTCTGGAGACTGTCGCCAGTTCAGGTCTTGCACTCACAGCCCTTCTTGTTTCTCTGGGCGAGAGTGCTCCTGACGTCGGTCCTCTGACGGACGTCTGTCTACGTTCTGTCGCCGGTCTTCGGACTGATGTCGGTCCCCCAGCTACCGACGACAGAAGGAGTCTGGTCACAAGGAGAGATCAGACTATTCCACACCTTGTAGTCTGTCCTCCTCTTCTTCACCAGTATCCTCTTCCTCTCTTGGGATCGGTGGTTCCCCGGGAGAGAAGGACCAGCCTCGATCGCCTCCGGACGATCCGACCTTTATGGACGTTATGAGGCATATCCAGGCCTCCAATGAGTGAGAAACGGAGGACCTGGATCCGGAACGCCGAAGGTTGGCCAAATACCTGAGACAAAAGGAGCCGAAACCATTGGTGGTCCCTTCTTTGGCAGACACTTTCCAGGACCTGACCCAGACTACCTGGAAGCGTCCGGCCTCCATCACGGCTGTTCCCAAAATATCAGACAGGCTGTATAGGGCCCAGAGGGCAGAAGCCTTTTTAGCAGAGAACCCTCAGGTGGACTCTTCGGTCATTACGGCTGCCCATGACAAGTCCAGGCAGCTGAGGCACCTTGGCTCACAGCCTTCCGATCCGGAGTCTTGGTATTTGGACCAGGTGGGCATGAAGGTTTACTCTGTCTCCACCTGCTCCATCCGGTCCCTCAACTTCCTGTCGCATATGGTCCAGTACCAGAATGCTCTGTGGGAGAGGGGACAAGAGCTACTGAGAGCCATGCCAGATTCCGAGCAGAAGACAGAACTTCTGGATGTACTTAAATCAGGCTCCAACGTGGGTTCTCATGTCCTGAGAGCCTCGTACGACACTGCAGATACAGCAGCCCAGGCAGCCGCTTTTGGGGTTTGCCTTTGGCGCCATTCCTGGTTAAGAGTTTCGGGCTTTCACCAGGATCTGCAGTCCGATATCAAGGATCTGCCTTTCCAAGGTACCGTCTTGTTTGGGCAAGGGATGGAAGCTCTGATTTGACGTCTCCAGGAGTCGGGCAAGTCCATCAGGTTGGTCCGCTAAATGTACCGCAGTGACCAGCAGTGGCAACGGAAACGGCCCTTTCATAAGCCCGTGGTAATCAGCAGGGTCAGAGGCGGCTTTCGTAGGAGAGCCAGTAACCAGCAACCTGGAGGCGCTCCTAACCGTGGGCCCAAGTCCTCCCAGGCCTCTCTGCCTACGCCCGGCTCAGCCTAGTGACTCCCTTCCACCCCCCTGCCCTCCAAAGGAAGACTCAGGGAGATGGTCAGGGGCTGCTTCTCCCTTCATCTCAAAGAGTGGAGATCAATAACTGAGGACCAATGGGTCCTGGATATTATCAAGAGAGGACGCACGCTAGAGTTCACGGAGTTCCCTCCAAATACGCCACCAAAGTACTCCCGATATCCTCCTTCTCACATCCCACTTATAGAAGGAGAAATTCGGACCCTCTTGCAGAAAAAGGCAATAGAGGTAGTCCCCTTGCATCAGCGGGGAAAGGGGTTTTATTCCCACTTTTTTCTGGTCCCAGAAGACGCAGGATCTTCAACCCATTCTGGACCTCGGCTCTCTCAATCTCTTGATAGAGTACAAAAGGTTCAGGATGGTGACCCTTTCAGGTCTGCTTCCCCTGCTGCACCAAGGAGACTGGCTCTGCTCCCTAGACATGCAAATGCATATATGCATATCGGGGTCTTTCCTCCCCACCGGAAGTTTTTGAGGTTCCACTTCCAAGGGGAGCACTACCAATTCCGAGTTCTTCAGTTTGGCCTCTCCTCTCCTCTGCTGCTCGAGACTTCACAAAGTGCTTAGCAGTGGTGGCTGCGGCTCTAAGGCGTCGGGGTCATTACGTCTTCCCTTACCTTGACGATTGGCTACTTCTAGGGACGTGGATATGTTGTTCAATCCACACTTACTGGCAGGTTCCTTGCCACTTTAAATCTTGCCGGAAGGTCTTCAAGCTGGATCCTCCCACCCACCCGGGTGGTAAAACTCTCGGCTCCGCCTCATGATGCCAGATCTTCCTTACCGCTTGGAAGCTCAGGTTCCCTCCTTAGAGCTCTGTGTTTTAAACCTGGATCCAAACTCTTGGGTTAACCCGAAACTAATCTTAAAATTTACAAGACTTCGGTCTTTATCTTCTCTCGTGGCTGCGATGGACAAATCGACTCCTAGATTTCGTCGGTGCTCCTGTGGGCAGATGATGTCCCGGACCGATCCGCACTCCACGTGCGTGTACTGCCTTGGGCTTGAGCATGATTCGCAGGCCTGCGACTTGTGCAAGTCCTTTTCGGCCACGGTCTTAGAGGATCGCGCTGCCAGATTGCAACTTGGACGCCTCGAGAAACGTTATCCTTCGGTCAAGTCAAAGGAGGCCCGTTGGGTGGTGTCCGGTGGCGGGCTCGGCTGAACAGCTTGAACAGATGATCGCCCTCGAGGAGGAAGCGGCCCAGGCCGCATCATCATCATCTTCGGTCGCGGCATTTATCCCGCTCTCTTTGGGCTCCTCCTACACAGCTTCATTCAAGGAGTTTTGTCAATCCTTCTCCACCAAGGGAGAGGGGCCTTCGGGACATTTCTCTCGGTCCAAGAAGAAGGACTCCAAGGGTAAGTCCCACCGTCGACGTTCGAGGGAGAGGTCCCCTTTCCCATTTAGTCAACTCTCGACTTCAGTCGAGGTTGCGGCCATGGCCACTGGCTTCATGGTGTCCCTGTCAGGTCAGCCGGCCGAGACACCCATCGACGCAGTCAAGATTTTTCTCGACCCGTCGGATGGGCTGTCGACTGGAGAAGCCGACAGTCCTTCTTCACCGGTTTCCCCGGTGGAAACCGAGGACTTGTCTGTGCCTCCTATGCCGGAGTCCCCGGTTAAGGTCCCTGAACCGGAGGAGGAGCAGGTTTCCCCCGCCCCCTCTCAGACCCACCCTCGGAAACACCGAAGGTCTCTGTCTCTGATCTCTTCCCGGTCCAGCCGATCCCGCCAACATTGGCGGTCTCAGTCTCTGCACCGTGGAAAGCGGCGGCGCCGCTCATCCTCGTCTTTGGAGGATACGCTCTGGCGCAGATTGCGTCGGCGCTACGAGGATCTGATGTGGCAGCAGCTCCTTTTGACCAGGAATAAGCAGACTCCGTCGTCTTCCCCGGCCATTAAGTGGCTGTCACCAGAGCGGCTGAAACAATCCCTCATTATAATCGAGGAGTTGAAGCTGGCACCTGTTGTTCGGCCGAAACCGGCTGCGCCACCTGTTGTGGTGGAACCCCTGCCTCCACACCCTAAAACTGGGGCCCCGACCAAGGATTCTCGGTCAGGTCAGGGCTTGCCCCATCGGTTGTCTGTCACCCTCACTCCCGATTGGCCTCGGCAGGTGGAGGGTGGCTCAGGCCCTCAGCAGCTGTTTGCAGACTCCTCGGAGTCTGACGATGACTCTTCCCTGTTCTCCAGGCCCCTCGACCTGGAGTCCACTGGGAGTCAGTCGGACGAGAGCCCATCCTCGTTCCTTGGAATGCTTCGGCTCATCTCAGAGTCCACTGGAATGAAGCTCGAACCTGTTTCAAAGCGGGCCAAGTATCCCCTCATGGAGATATTGGACCGAGGAGATTCCCCCACGGAGGCCTTCCTGGTGGCTGAAGCCATTGTTGGTCCGGCCCTGGAGCTATGGCAGCGACCAGCTTCTTGTCGAGCACCTTCGGTCAGGATGGCTCAAAAGTATGCCGTTCCCACTGGTTCACTCTCCGGTTTCTCGGAGCACCCCTCTGTGAAGGGGCTAGTGACCGATAGTATTTTCCGGCGCTCTGGAAACGCTCGGGATGTGGACAAGCCACCTGATGAGTCCAAGAAACTGGACTACTTTGGTTGGAAAGTCTATGCTGCTTCCTCCCTAGGCCTTCTTCAGGTCAGCTCGGCCGTTCTGATGGCACGCTTTTCGCACGCTCTTTTGGGCTCCCTGGATGAGGTGATTCCTCATCTCCCGGCTGACCTCCAGACAACGGTCAAGCAGGTGCGGGATCAGGGAAGGGTGGTGGCCAAACAGTAACTCCAAACTTCTTTGGACATAGCTGACTTGTGTGCCCGGTCAGCAGCGGCTGCAGAGCTTGGCTGCGGATCTCCACTTTTACAGTGGATACCCAGCACAAGCTGACAGACGTTCTCTTCTTGGGTACCGACTTGTTTGGTCCCGAGGTGGAGGGTCATCTGCAAAGGATCGAGAAGTCCAGTGCCACCTTGGACTCTGTCACGTCTATCCAGAAGGACAAAGGCCGCCAGCAGCAGCGTAAGCCCTATCGGCCTTCAGCCCCTGCGGCACGTCCGGCCCAGCAACACTAGCATCAGTGCCAGTAGGCTCGCACTTGGCATCCCAAAGCCAAGCCTGCAGCTTCCTCCAGCAGGAAGCCATGAGGGAAAGGTCCAGGAGGCCCCTCGGCCTGCCCTTCCTCCAAGCCTGCCCAGTGATGGGTTGAGGGGTGTCGCCCCAACCTCGTCACTCGTCCCCAGGTTCCCCCGTTGGGGAACGGCTCTGCCACTTTTCCTCCTGTTCCAATATCACCATGGACCACTGGGTGCTGGAAGTGATAGGAAAGGGTCTGCCTCTGGAATTCGAGCAGTCCCCACCCTATCGGTCAGTCGCCCATCGGGGTGAAGCATGGGTTCAGTTCCTTCTGTCGGCTCGGCCGAAGCCGACATTGCCCTGCTCCTCCAGAAGGAGGTGATCAGGGTGGTGGCGGATCCTCCACCAGACCCAGGGTTTGTGTCCAGGTACTTCCTGGTCCCAAAACGGACGGGGGGTTGGCACCCCATTCTAGATCTACACGACCTGAACAAGTTCCTAAGGTCTTGTACCTTCAGAATGGTCACTCTGGCTCAGATCATTCCATCCTTGGAACGAGGCGTGTAGGTCTGCTCTCTGGACCTCCAGGATACGTTCTTTCATGTCCCAATCCGTCCGTCTCACCAGCGATTCCTCCGCTTCAGGGCAGAGGGATCCCTTTACGAGTTACGGGACATGCCCTTCTACCTCTCTCCTGCTCCCAGGGTCTTCACCAGATGCATGGCAGTGGTGACAGCATTCCTGCGGCGCCGAAGGGTCCGAGTTTACCCTTACTTGGACGACTAGTTGATTGCAACCCCCTCCAGGCTTGAGGTGGAGTGGTCCAGGGCTGTTCTCAGATTGGCCTCCTCATCAACGAGGCCAAATCGGAACTCGTGCCAACGCAGGTGATTCAGTTCATCGGGGCAGAGCTCGACTCTCTTCGAGCCAGAGCACGGCTCCCAGCGGACAGGGCCGAGGTTTTTTGTCATTTCTGGTTGGGCAATTGCGCCCTGCCCGGATTTCCTGGCCTCATGGTGGCCTGCACCAGCGTGGTCCATTAGGCCCGCTGGCACATGCGTCCCCTGCAATGGGGGCTGGACCGCCAATGGTCACAGCGCTCCAGTCCTCTGGACCAGTCGGTGATAGTGACCCAGGAGATGGGGAACGCTCACCAGTGATGGATCGCTCCGCTCATCTGCAGGAGGGTATCCTGCTGTCCGCCCAGAGCCGACGTGTCTCCTAACGGGCCGACGCCTCTCTGATGGGTTGGGGTGCCCGATCTGGGAGCCCAGAGCGCATGGCTTCTGGTCCCCTCTGGAGTCTCGTTGCCACATCAACCTGCTGGAACTTCGAGCGGTCTGACTAGCCCTCACTGCCTTCGCTCTGTTTGTACGGGGTCAAGTGGTCCAGGTCCAGACTGACAACACCACGACCATGTACTACCTAAACCGCCAGGGTGGGATGTGCTCCTTGCCTCTGTGCAAGGAAGCTCTCCGCACTTGGTCTCTTGTGAGCAGACTGGAGGCGGATCTCCTAGCCATTCATGTGGCAGGAGCCTCCAACACTCTGGCCGATGCCCTAAGCTGGATAGGTGCTGCATCTTACGAGTGGTCTCTTCTGCCAGAGGTAGTACACGATCTGTTCTCCCGCTGGGGCACACCTCTGGTGGACCTGTTTGGTTTCAGGAGCATGCCAAGCGGAGGCTGTCTTGCCCGGCTCCTCAGCAGGGCCTCGCTGTAGGAGCCTTCTCGAGGCCGTGGACCCTGGCCTCTTCTACGCTTCTCAAGCTTCTCAAGCACGAGGAGGGACAAGGCGAGGTGATTCAGGTAGCAGCAGACTGACCCCCACCAGTTCTGGTATCCAGATCTCCTCAGCCGCAGCTCCAGGCTCCCGAGACAGCTTCCAGCCCGCCCGGACCTGATCTCAGTCAACCGGGGAAGGTACTCCACCTGGACCTTCAATCCCTGCACCTGACGGCCTGCTTCCTGAGCAGCTAGAGTTCCAGGCCTTGGGTCTTTCCGACGAGGTCCTCAATGTTGTTGAGGCATCCCATAAGGAGTCGATCAGAAAATGCTATGCCTTAAAATGGAAGAGATTCTCCATTTGATGGGATAAGGGGTTGGACCCTTCCTCCTGTTCTTTGGCCAGCATTCTGGACTACCTATGGTCCCTTTCTCAGCTAGGGCTTCGGTAGATGACTTTAGGTGCACCTGGTAGCCATCTCTGCTTACCGGTGCAGGCCAGAAAGCAGTCGGTGGCGAGGAAAAGGTGGTTGGCTTGCCAAAGGCCTTGATCACATATCTCCGGTGTAAGAACCTCCACGTCCGTGATCTACTGTTGGTATTATTAGCTCATGGGCAAGCCATTCGAACCGATGCACAAGTGTGATATCGACACCTGTCGTGGAAGACCACCTTCTTGGTGGCTATCACGCCAGCTCAGAAGGATGGGAGAGCTCCAGGCTTTCCATAGTCTCCTTTATCTGGTCTTCCACAGGGAAGAGTTGTCCTGCGCCCACCCGAAATTCCTCCGAAGGTGGTGTCGGAGTTTCACCTTAACCAGGTGTTGACTCTGTCGGGTGTTCTACCCCGTCACACCCTCGGAGGTCAATATGGCTCCATACTCTGGACCCTAGAAGAGCGCTCTTATTACAAGGAGCGGACGGCCAGTTCGGGAGAGGTTCCGCCAGCTGTTAGTCACTCACCCATGCTCGCACCTGGCAGACCTGCAGTCAAGCTGGACGATCAGGGTGTGGGTCACTCCTGCATAGATCTCTGCTACAGGTTGGTGGGCATGGGAGCCCTAAAGGGATAAGAGAGCTCATTCTACTCGCCATACCACTGCTTCTGGTGGCTGCTTCCAGGACGCCCCTATCCAGGAAATCTGCAGGGTGCTACCTGGAAGTCGGCACAACCTTCATTACCCACTCACCACATCGACTCGAGTCACGCTGGGATGCTGGTTTTGGGACCTCTGTTCTCCAGTCCTTATTTCCCAAGCAGGGGTGTGCGCTTTTGCCTCTCTCTCCCGGAGAACTGCTAGAGTCTGTTAGCAGTGGATTGAATAACATATCTATCGCCCCTAGAAATACAGGGTTACCACCTGTAAGTGAGTTCTAGCAGTATATGTTGTTCATCCACACGACCTCTCCGGCTTGACGGCAACCTGGCTTCCAGCGGGCTAGATCTGGCATCATGGGGCAGAGCCGAGAGTTTTACCACCTGGGTGGGTGGGAGGAACCAGCTTGAAGACCTTCCGGCAAGATTTAAAGCGGCAAGGAACCTGCCAGTAAGTGTGGATGAACAATATATACCACTCCTAGAACTCCTGTTACAGGTGAGTAGCCTGTATTTACGGCCCCGTCCAGGTCAAGCCTGCTTCAAGCTCTCTGAGACACCTATACTCTGTTCCGAGAGCTGGGGATCACCCTGAACTTTCAGAAATTGTCCCCCGAGCCCAGTCAAAGACTCATTTTCGTTGGAGCAGTCCTGGATTTCTGTCTAGGCATGGCTTTTCACCCCAGACAGGGGCGATCGCCTCTGCAGGAGATTGCCGAATGATCTCAGTAACTCTCAGGGTTCCAGCAAGAACTTCTCATAGGTTGCTGGGGCCAAGGGCGGCAGCCATTCCTGTTACCCTCTGGCCCGCCTGCACATGCGGGTCCCACAGTGGATGCTCTGGGTGCAGTGGGACTAGGACTCAGACGATCTAGACTTTCTAGTCAGGATCACCAAGCCAGTCAGGAGAACTTTGCTTTGGTGAATGGACCCTGAATTGGGAGAAGTGATCCAGTTTTGTCCGGAGCCACCTGGTCAGGAACCTTCACTTACAGATGCATCAGATCTGGGATGGGGGTGCGCCTGTGTACTGAGCAAATGCAAGGGTTTGACACCCATGGAGCGATCTCTCCATATCAGTGTGTACTGAGATGCGAGTTGTCCTCTATGCGCTTATAGGCACTTATTTCAAGAGGACCTGAGCTGGTCTCTCTCTAATCTCAAACAGACAGGCACGGTGGTCATCTTTTAGCCAATGTAAGCAAGGGTCACCTATTTGTATCCCTTGCAGGAGGCGATGAGTCTGGTACTGCACCAGAACGCCACATTCCTTGCTGTCAGCGGTGTGACTCGTCCAGGTGTCCCTAAACAATCTGGCCGGTTAGCTAAGCAGGTCTCGATCCAGAGCTCACGAGTGGGAGCTGTTAGATCCGCAGCAGATCAGCTCTTCGACAAGTGGGGTCATCCAGAACTGGACCTTTTGTCGTCGCCAACGCCTAAACTGCCAATTCTTTTGCCTGGCAGAGACACGCCTGAGTTTTCGCCAGACGCCAAGTATCCCTTTGCTGGACAGGAGGTTTCTCTGCATGCCTTCCCGCCTTCCCTCTCCTCATTCCGAGAGTTTTGGCTGAAGTTGCAGGCAGAAGGGCTCAATGATTCTAGTAGCCCACTGGTGGCCCTCGGCAGATTTGGTTCCACTACTGCAGTGGTTATCCACGAAACCTCCAACTCCGCTGCCCATATGCTCGCAGTTGCTATCCCAGGAACAGCAGTCGCTGGTCCATCCGGACCTCCGTTCCTTACATCTGCATGCTTGGCTCCTTCAGACGTAGCCCAACAGAGATATGGGGTCTCCCCAGAGGTAGCAGCAGTCCTAGTGTCGGCGAGGAAGCCCTCCACCCACTCTGCCTATTGCTATGAAATGGAAGCAGTTTTGTTTATGGGCATCGTCATAGCATTTGGACCCCGTCACCTGTCCAGTGAACTCAGCGTTAAAGTATCTCCTCTCCTTGTACCAACATGGCCTGAGTTACTCCTCTATTAAGATGCACATGTGAGCTGTCTCTGCCTATCATGCTCTGATTGGAGACATTGAAGAGTTAGATGTAGCCTCGTGACCTTTTGAGGGTACTTTTGGATATGAGACCTCCCATTAGGATCCTATCCCACCCTGGACCTCCTTTTGTGTTGGAGAGCTTACCTTCGCCTCTTTGAACTGGCAGCGGATTGTGAGCTGTGCTCTTTCCTGGAAGGTGTGTTTTTGTTGCTATTACCTCAGCTCAAGAGTTTCTGAGCTCAGGCTCGATGTAAAGAGCCGATTTGGTTTTCACAGGAAAGGGTTTCTTAGAAACAACCAAGATCTTCTTTCAGATACAGCTCTTGCAGCAGGTTACACCATTGGGACAGAAGCCAGCAGGCGCCAGGACCCCACCAAAATCTTCTAGCTAGCAGTCTTCAGTGGGACTCTGCCACGTCAGGTCCCGCCTCTGACGCCAGGCGAGTACATAAGGAGGCAGTCCTACCAGAATCCTCAGTTCTTTCCCTGCCGTCGACTTGTATGTCTCGACCTTCCGTCAGTGTCTAACGCTGACGCTTGAAAAGTTCTTTTTCTGTTTCTCTGCAAGAAACTTCTTCTTCGATTGTCTGCCATCTGATGTCCTCACCAACATCTGAGCGGAGGGCCATCTGTCTATGTGCCTGCGGAAGCAAATTCCTCAAAGATCCACACTGCCTGGCGTGCGGTGCCTGGCCTGGACCACGCACCCGGCCTGCTCCTTTTGTCAAGGCTTCAGCAGTCGGACCCGGATCCATCGTCAGAAGGCCCTCCAAGCTTACCTTCTGGAAGAAAGATTGAAGGCCATGGAACCTGCCTCCAAGGGAGAATCTTCCAAAAAAGCCCACAGACACCTCGAAAAACACAGGGAGGGGGTGAGAACTAGATCCCCTTCTAGGACCTCAGACTCCCGCAGTTCCGGCTCCCGGTCCGACCGCTCTCTATCCCGGGCCCGCCTCAGCCTCCCCCCGGTCGCGTCAAGTCTTCTACCGGGTTCCTCCACTCTGCAGCCTTCTAAGACCCCCAGGCCTCCGCCTTTCTTCTTCTTACCCACAGCCTCGCTGAGGTCAGGGGACCGCCATCACCACAGGTCTGGCTTCCGCCACTCGCCCCGTCGTCTGCCTGCCGCCCCCACCCACCCACCCAACGGAAAACCAAGGAGCTGACCTCGCCAAACGGACGTCGGATCGCGTCGGGCCACCCGACATCGGCCAAGCACCACCGGTCCCGGGACCAGACGACAGCTAGACGCCCGTCGCTGGTCAGGCCCTTGCCGGCCGGGGGACCGACGCCCGGTCCAGCAGATGGAGGAACCCCAACGCCGCCTACCGACGTCAGCCAGGAGGCGCTCACGGAGGAGTCGACCCAGCCCGAGGACCAGGCGGGCGACCCCGGTCCTGTCAAGCCCCCGAGGGAACCCTCTCCTGAACCAGAGACCCCCGGGGGGCCCGATGCTGGGACCCGACGACCGGCGCCCAGCCCGTTGTCTGGCCTGAATATTGCTGAGGTGAAGGAGTTATTCACTTTCTGGTGGGACACCATTAAAAAGGATGTGGTCCCCACACCCTCTCCTCTTCCTCCTTCTCCACCCGTGACTCCACCGGCCCCAGCGCCCCCCACTCCATCTGGGGCAGCAGGCCGAGTACCTTCCTCCCAGGATCCTGTTGAATCTCCTAGGGGCAGACCATCGGACAAGAGGAGACCTCCGTCCAGATCTTCTTCAGGGTCACCCAGCCCCAAGAGATCCAAAATACGCCGCTACTCGCCGTCAACGGAGGACTCGGGATCGGACATCTCCGGTAGATCCAGATCCCCTTCTCCCATCAGCGTCCCCTCTTCGGACCCACGTGAACTCCCAAGATCTCCTCCGGATGACCCATCGTTCTCAGAGATTGAGACATATCCAGGAGAACATGGGCTGGGACGCGGAAGACCTTGACCCCGAGAGGCTACGCCTTGCGCGTTATCTTCGGCAAAAGGACCCAAAGCCTGTGGTGGTAGCACCCTTGGTGGACACCTTCGTGGACGTCACCAAGGCAGCGTGGAAACGTCCACACTCGCTCCCGGTGATGCTGAAGAAGGCTGACCACCTGTACAAGGCCCCTAGGGAGGACCAGTACTTGGCATCTCATCCTCTGGCCGATTCCTTGGTCATCACAGCCTCACATGACCGGTCCCAGAGGCTGCAACATCTGAGCACCCAGCCACCGGACCCAGAGTCCAAGCATTGGACACGATGTGGTAGGCGCCTCGACGCAGCTGCGCACCTGTGCCATTAGGTCCCCATCTTACCCACGGGTCCAGTTTCAGAACGCCCTGTGGGAGCAGGGACAAGAGTTGGCAGAAAAGATGCCAGAAGGTGAGCAGAAGGAAGAGCTACTCCAGCTCCTCCGCACGGGTTCAGACGTGGGAACCCAGGTGCTTCGAGCTGCGTATGACTCCGTGGACTCCTCGGCCAGAGCGGCAGCCTCAGGCGTATGCCTCCGGAGACACTCATGGCTCCGTGTCTCCGGATTCACCCTGGACATCCAGAAGAACATACTGGACGTCCCCTTTCATGGCGAAGTTCTCTTTGGTGAGTCCTCGGAGAAGGTCATCACCAAGCTTCAGGAGGCCGGGAAGGCCGTAAGATCTGTCCAGGCCATGTACAGATCCAGGCCCGGTTCCTTTCGTAGGAACCAGAGCCGTTTTCGCTGCTGGACCCAGAGGCAGCAGCCCCGTTCCGGCCTGCAACAGAGGGGCTCCTTCCCCCGGAAAGCCCAGGGCAAGTCGTCCTCAGGCAGAGGCCAACGTCCCACCAAGTCGGCCCAACCTGCAGGACCCTCCGCCGCCACAACATGACTCCTTCCCGGCCCCCGCCCCTCAGGATCAACGGGATACCAAGGTCGGGGTCGATTCAGACCACCTGCCAGGGTGGCAGTCGATCACCACCGACAGGTGGGTGCTCCAATTGGTCAAAAAAGGCTACTTTATAGAGTTCACAGACAAGCCACCCACAAGGCCTCCCCTGCTCTCCCGCTACTCGGGTCAGCACAGATTGCTCATCAGCCAAGAAGTACTCGCGCTTCTGCACAAAGGAGCCGTGGAGTACATCCCGTGGAACCAGAGAGGAACAAGCTACTATTCTCGCTTCTTCCTGGTTCCAAAGAAAACAGGGGACCTCCGTCCAATCTTGGACCTTAGCGACCTCAACATGTTGGTCGCTTGCAAACGGTTCCACATGGTGACCCTCCAGGGCTTTATACCCATGCTGAAGAAGGATGCTTTTCTGGCATCGCTGGACATGCAGGACGCTTACCTGCACATCCCCGTAGCTCAAGCGCACAGGAGGTTCCTGCACTTCGAGTTTCTCGGCCACCACTATCAGTTCTGAGCGCTTCCTTTCAGGCTGTCATCGGCCCCCAGGGTCTTTACTATGTGCATGGCAGTTGTGGCAGCGCTCTAAGGAGACAGGGCCACTACGTGTTCCCTGCACCTGGACGACTGGCTTCTCATGGCTCACAGGCGCCTGTAGATGGCTATCCAGCACACCAGGATCTTTTCAGTCGCTGGGCATACTTATCAACCACACGAAGTCTCTCCTGGTACCATCCCAGAAGCTGCAATCCATAGGCGCAGTTCTGGACACCGCCCCAAGGGAAAGCTCTTTTCCCGAGGACAGAGCGGAACGCATCAGGTCCCTCATCAGGGACCTTTCGCAAAGAAGACCGTCCCAGCCAGACTGGTCCTTCGCCTGCTCGGACATATGGCTGCGGCCATTCCAACCGTCCCGATGGCAAGGCTCCACGTGCGGGTAACCCAGTGGATGCTCAGAGTGCAATGGGACCAGAAGCAAGACCATATGCAGCAGCCAGTCAGAATCACGAGGGCCGTGATTCAGGATTGGCAATGGTGGTTAGACTTGGGGAACCTCTCGGTGGGGGTCCCATTCGTAGCACCGTCCCCGGAGGTAATCCTCTCCACAGATGCCTCAGGGCTGGGGTGGGGGGCACACCTGAACAAGGTGAGGTCTCGGGGAACGTGGACCCCTCAAGAAGCCCACCTCCATATCAATATTCTGGAGATGAGGGTGGTCCTGTATGCCCTGCAAGCCTTCCAGTCAGATATTCCACCGAGTACTCTTCTGCTTCAAACCGACATTACGGCAGTGATGTATTACCTCAACAAACAAGGAGGCACACAGTCCTACCCCCTCTGCAGGGAGGCCATGAGAGTGTGGGAATGGGTAATTCGACACGGCGCAAACCTGATTGCAGTTCATGTTCCCGGAGTGGACAACACGGTCGCAGACGGTCTGAGTCGCTCCCAGGCCAGAGTCCACGAGTGGGAACTTCTTCAGGAGGTAGCAGAGGATCTGTTTCGTCGATGGGGCACTCCAGAATTGGACTTGTTCGCTTCCCCATGCAACGCAAAACTGCCAAATTTTTGCTTGCTAGATCCAGGGCCTGGTGTTTTCTGGCGAGACGCGTTGTCCCTCTCCTGGGCGGGCAGATTCCTCTACGCTTTTCCTCCCTTCCCGTTGATCCAGAGAATCCTTCTCAAACTTCGGAGGGAGCATGCAACGATGATCTTGGTAGTGCCTTTCTGGCCCAGACAGATTTGGCTCCCGCTTTTGACTCAATTGTCCTGGGAACCTCCACTTCCTTTGCCAATCAGCTCCCATCTGCTGTCTCAAGAAAAGGGTTCGCTAGTCCACCCGGACTTGCGCTCACTGAACCTGCATGCCTGGCTCCTCAAGACATAGCCATTCTGCGACACGGGGTCTCGCAAGAGGTGGCAGAAGTCCTTTCTGCTGCCAGAAAACCGTCAACGCATGCTACATACGCCATGAAATTGTGTCAGTTTTGCCTGTGGTCTCAGGCACGCGGTCTCTCCCCTTTAGATTGCCCAGAAAAATCAGTTGTGGAATACCTGCTTTCCCTCTTTCATTCAGGTCTTGCCTACTCCTCAATTAAGGTTCACCTCTGTGCGATTTCAGCCTACCATTCCCCTATAGGCCAACGCACAGTGGCACAGCTCGACACTTCTCGTGATTTTTTGAGGGGGGTGCTCCACCTTAGACCACCCATCAAGGATCCCGTCCCTCCTTGGGACCTGCTCTTTGTCCTGGAGCAGCTCATGCTGCCACCCTTTGAACCTGCCGCAGATTGCGAGCTACGTTTTCTGTCATGGAAAATGTTATTTTTGGTTGCTGTTACTTCGGCAAGGAGAATCTCCGAGCTACATGCCCTCATGTGTAAGGAACCTTATTTAATTTTTCACCAGGACAGGGTGTCCCTGAGGACAAATCCAAAATTCCTGCCTAAGGTGGTCTCAGCCCTCACCCTTAATCAGGACATTGATTTGCCGGTGTACTTCCCTAGGTACACCAACAGAGTAGAGGCACTGCTTCACACCCTGGATGTTCACCGCTCTTTAAGATACTACTTGACCAGGACCAAACAGCATCGCAAATCCGAGCAGCTGTTTATTTCCTTCGCTGAGAGGATGTTGGGCCAACCAGTCTCTAAAGCAAACTCTTTCTCGCTGGCTTGTCCAGTGCATTTCCTTTTGCTACAGCAACAGACAGAAGCCCCTTCCGGGTACCGTTAGGGGCCACTCGATTGGGGGGTGGCTACTTCCTTTGCAGCACCGAGAAACATCTCCATTTCGTCCATCTGTGCTGCAGCCACCTGAGCTCCGTGCACACACCTTCATTAGGCACTACAGCCTCGACGCCGCCTCATGGCGGAGGCAGTTTGACCTCACCCGTTCTGCAGTGCCTCCTGTCCTAGAATCAGGGTTTCCCAGGATCTCTGTTTCTGCCTCCTCCCTAGGGCGTTTCTAGGCGACATTGCTTGGGAATCAGTCCTAATGGTGTAACCTGCTGCAAGAGCTATATCTCGAAGAAGATAGTACAGTTACGTAAGAACTTACCGTAACAGTAGATCTTCGAGAACAGCTCTTGCAGCAGGTACCTTCCCGCCCACCATTCCCCCTTGGAGGAGGTAGGGCCTAGCCTAGGCTTTGGCAGAATGTTTTCAGCCTTGAACTTATGATGGCGGGTCCTCGGTCTCCTCTTCTGATGTCATCCAGCGGCCGGAAGTCTCCGGTGGGAGAACTGGGGATTCTGGCGGGACCGCCTCCTTATGTACTATGCCTGATGTTGGGGGCGGGGTCCCCGCTGAAGACTGCTAGCTAGAAGATTTCCATGGGGTCCTGACGCCTGCCGGCTTCTGTCCTAATGGTGTAACCTGCTGCAAGAGCTGTTCTCGAAGATCTACTGTTACTGTAAATTCTTACGTAACTGTACTTTTCTTCCAAAAGTGGTCTCTGAGTTGACCTCAACCAGTCTGTTGACCTTCCAGTCTATTTCCCTTCCCCATCTAACAGAGGGGAAGCTCTCCTTCACACATTGGACATCCACAGGACATTGAGGTATTACCTCAAAAGGATGGCTGTGCACAGTCAGTCGGAGCAACTCTATGTGGCCTTTGCACCACAATGCTTGGGCAAACCGGTGACCAAACAGATGATTTCGAAGTGGATCGTCCACTGCGTATCCTTCTGCTATGAAAAGCACAATAAACCTCTGCCGGGTCCGGTCAGGGGTCACTCCACTAGGGGAGTGTCTGCATTTTTTGCCGCCCTGAGAAAAGTCTCCATAAGGGACATATGTGCGGCTGCTACCTGGAACTCTGTGCATACCTTTGTCAAGCATTACAGCTTGGATATAGTCTCCAGACGCCGTGCTGATTTTAGTCTGGCTGTTTTGCAGGGACTTTTGTCCTAGGCCTCTGGAGTCGATATTTTCCACCTCTCAGGGTCGACTACCTCTTTGGTGTGGGACTGCTTGGTATTCAGTCCTAACTGTTATAGCCTGCTGCAAAGAGCTCCCACTCGAAGTAAGATAGTACAGTTACGTAAGAACTTACCGTAACTGTAGGTCTTCGAGAGGAGCTCTTGCAGCAGGCGTTACTTTCCCACCCGCCTTCCCCCTCGGTGTGCAGATCTTCATCTAGTGCTTCGTCTCCGTCTCTTGTCGGGGCTTATTCGCAGGCCTTGGCGTGGGAGCTGAGGTGGAGCTGGGTCCGCCCCCTTTTATACCAGGGCTGACGTCAGGGGCGGTCCCTACTTGGTACTGCTGGCTGAGAAGTTTTCCGGAGGGTCCTAGTGCCTGCGGCATAGTCCTAACTGTTATAGCCTGCTGAAAGAGCTCATCTCAAAGATCTACTGTTACAGTAAGTTCTTACATAACTGTACTTTACTGATGCTAAAGGACCCCTTGGAAGAAAGAAGATTATTATGGTGAGTAATTTTTTTTCTTACGGTAAGTTCTTACGTAACTGTACTTTTCTCATTGAAATACATGGCTCTAAAGTAGCTTGCAGTTTCTGACATCACAATGTTTGGATTTTATTGAACTCTTTTTTACTAACTGAAAAAAAAATGCGAAAATCCTCTTCACTGCACAAGCAAGTATTTTATTCTAAAAGTAGAAAGTAATTAACACACTAAAACACAATTATCTACACTAGTCTGTTGGTCTGTTTAACAGAAGTAAACACATGCTCTTTAAGGCTTTCTGTCAGCATAAACGTATGTTTCTAGGATCTGTGTAAGAGAAAATTTGAGACCCCAAAAAATGTATAAAAATGTGTGGAACTTCTTTGAGGATGTCCATTGCATAGATCCTGATGCTTTGGTCTTGGAAGGATGTGCATTAGGATCCAAGAAAAAAAAATACTTTAAGCTGGTAAATGGGTCTATGTTGTGCTGGCATTGGGGCACACAAATGCCTATATGTAATGCAGACAGTCCTTGTCCATTTCTCTCTCCTGTAAAAGAGAGCATGAGCACACCTTTGCTTCGACAGATGTCTTACGGAAGGCGTTAGTTGCTGTTGTATTTTACTCTGTTTTTAAATGTTGAAAAGGCTCCGCCTTTTGTTTGTGGGCTACTGCATGAAACTCTTCCGCTCGTTGTCTGTGCTCCTCGGTTCTAGCAGCAAGACTGTATTAGTGTTGTCAGACAAAATTGCATCACCTCAGCCCTGAGTTATTGTTTCATATACATAAACTCTGCAAGGGTGGTCATGCTCCCTGTAGTGTTCTAACGGCAGATTTATATCTCTTCTAAAGAGATGTCACCTCGAAATCCTGTTCAATTCCAGGTGGCTAAATTTTAATAAATGTTTACTAGCGTTTTATTATTTTGTAGTTTTTATAAGTTATTTGATACATTAGTTTAGCTTAGTTTTAATTATTTTAGCAGTTCTTTCTCAATTCTGTTTCGGCTTTTGTACCAGAGAAAGTCACTGTTTGCTTCAGTTCCCAGATTGAGTTTTTGATACTTAAACTGTTCAAAGGAGGACTACACTGAACCTAAAAATCAGCTGCTACAAAAGAAATTACTTCTAAGTACTGGTACTGTTCTAGCTCTACAGCCTTTTAGTTATTGTAGTGGGTGCTTCTGATTTGGGTAGTAAAGAAAAATTACCATAGCAATATTGTTTCTTCCAAGGTATCCTTCGGTATGCTTGACTAGTGCAGTATGCCAGCTGCGTTCAGCTGCCCCAAAGGTGGAATCCATGCTAATGATGTGCAGGAATTACCCAATCAGAAAGCAGGAGAGGGTTGTGCAGTGTGTGGGCTCTGCCAGAGGGCAGTCAGATTCATTGCGAAGCAAAAAAGGGGCAAAAGGCCCCAAAATTATAAGTTATCAAAGAAGTATAACAGATGTAAACACTAAGCATGGCAAAGGACCGCAGAAACATATATAACTGTGAAAACTCTAAAGGTATTCAGTCTAAGTAGTAAAAAAGTTTGGCAAAAGGAAGGACTTCAGGACCATTCTCAGTCAGGTTATGTAGGGGAGGCTGAGTGGGAGGTCAGGCATACTGAAGGATACCTTGGAAAAAACAATATTACTACAGTGAGTATTTTTTGCTTCTCACCCTAGGGATCCTTCAGTATGTTTGAGTAGTGCAGACTACAAAGCAGTACTGTTAGGAGGCGGTATCACAGCGTGTGGGAATAAACTTCAGACGAGGCAAATTTACAGGTTTAAAGCACACCATGGTGTGATTTATGTTTCAAAAGTTCGAAAAATAAATGAAAGCAAAAGAATTGCAAATAAATTCACTACTTAACATCAGTCGTTTCTCTCACAATACAGTCCTGGATTCTAGAGCTCCTAAGACCTTTCTCATCTGCATTTTGTTTTTATTTTTTGAAAGTCAGATTTACGACCTTTGAGTCAGGGACTCATTACAAAAACACCACAAATGCATAAGGAGGGTGAACATGGTTACAGTGTGAGATACAGCAGTGTGTATACAGGTGCAACTAGATAACAAAAAAAACACAATATAACAGTGGTTTACATTATAGTTACCTGCAGTAATAGCAATCGTATAAAGTATAACAATAGTAGAAGCCACAACCCTGGTCTTCTGAAATACCAAGGGGGGGAGACGGTGAGGAAAAAGAAAGGGGCGAGCAGTCCACCGGACGCTGTTGCATATTATGGGCAAGAAACTGGGAGGGACCCCAACATTAGTTGATTAAGGGCAACTACAGCTTCAGGCTTGTCTGCAGTAGCACCTCTCTCTTTCACTTTAAAGACTGAACTCTACTAGACTGAACTGAAGTATAAACTCTGCAAAGGTTTTTATATCTTTTTGGTAGGGTCACCTGACTGAGCCCTTGCATGTCTGGACATGTTTCAAAACCAAGGGGGGGAAGGGATTGTGTCAGGGGAGTTCCTGGTTCAGTTAAAGATACAGTGTATATACAGTATCCACAGATATTGACTTTCCATAGCTCTGATCCACAGTGACTAAGCTCTTTTATACATAGAACCTTGTAGAGTAACAGGTTTATAGTATGAATTTATGAATATACCGTAAGGATTTATTTGACATTTTTATTGTTTTATATGACTTCTGAATCCTTTTTCTTTAAAAAGGCTTTACTAACTGTTCATTCCTATTTAAAAAAGCCTTCATGTTTTTTGTACACAGAATGCACGCATGTGCTTTACACAACACCTCTCCAGGTGTTTGGCATCATTCCAGGGACTGGATGGATGAAAATGGAGAAAGAATGAAAAGAGAGAACTAGTAGGAGGTTTAGTAGGGACAGTAAAGAGCTACGCTAGGTGGCCAACCGGGGAGCGTTAATGTTGCGCAATAGAAGTTCTGTTAGCTAAGAAATAAGGAGATAGAAAAGTGGTCCATCAGTCACAGCCAAGGGTGTAGCCTAACTCCACCTCAGGCAGGTACAGAGCCTACTTTGGAAAGAGGTTCTGCAGGACTGCTGTGCCAAATTGAGCATCTGACCTGGACTGTACATCCAAGCAGTAGTGCTTTGTGAAGGTGTGTACAGTGTTCTAGGTAGCTGCTTTGCAGTTGTTGAGCAAACGGATGTCCCTTGCAGCTACCACTGAGGCTGCAGTGCCCCTAGTGGAGTGGTCCCTAAGACCTTGGGGTTGCTGCTTGCCAGCTTTACTGTAACAGAACTGTACACAAGAGACTATTTTGTGAGAGATAGTCCTCTTAGAGGCTGGTTTGCCTCACCTACGTCTCCATAGGTGAGAAAGAGTTGGGTACGTGAGGACCTGAGATGCTTAGTGTGCTCTAAGTAGTAGGTCAGAGCCATTTTCACATCCAGACTGTGGAGTTTTTGCTCCCCAGGAGTGGATTTCTCCGAGAAGAAGACAGGAAGTGTTATGGTCTGGTTGAGGTGAAATCTTAGGAGGAATTTCCTATTGGTTCTAAGGACTACTTTATCCCTGTGAGAAATAAAGTAGTTAGGTTCAGTGCAGAACGCACGCAGCTCTGAAATCCTTCTGGCTGAGGTGATAGGCACTAAGAAAACAGTTTTCCGTGTTAGGTACTTCAAGTCTGCAGTAGCCATAGGTTCAAAAGGGGTCTCTATGAGCTTGGCTATGCAGCGGTTCAAGTCCCAGTGAGGGGCAGGTTCCCTAAGTAGGGGTTGAAGGGTGCAGCAGGCCTTTGAAAAATTTCTTAAAAATTAGGTGAGAAATTATAGATCTTACTTCGAGAGGGCTCTTGTAGTAGGTATTAGCCAATGGGACTAAGCTGCCAGGTTTCAGGACCCCACGGAAAAATCTTCTAGCTGGCAGTCTCTGGTGGGACCGCCCCCGACGTCAGCTGATTGACGTCAGCGTAAGTCAGTATAAAGGGGGTGATTCCACACCTGTCCTCCAGTTCTTTCCTGCAGTCGGCTCCAGACAGACACCTCACGGAAGAACAGCGCTACTAGTGTCACCATTTTGGATGCGTATTCGCTCCTTTTTCAATTTCTTTGAAATTAAAAATCTTTGTTTATATCTAGTTACCTTTATCGGCTGTGCATGTCGTTCCCTTCGCCCTCCAACTGGCATAAAAATAAGTGCGACTTGTGTGGAACTCTGCACCCGCACAAGGATGGCCATTCCCTGCGCCTCTTCTGCCTAGGCCTGGACCACCACTTGGAAGAGTGTGACCACTGCTGAAAATTCAGTTTGGCCACCCGCAGAAGGCGACAGCAGTCCCTGGAAGCCCATTTGCTCAAGAAGAAGATGGTCTCCATGGAGAAAGAATTAAAGAAATTCAGGCAGGCGTTGGACTCTCCCGAGGGACACCATAAGAAAAAGCGGGACAAGGAGAAGCACAGTGACCGTGACTCTTCTTCCACAGCCCCGCCGCCTCCAGCCAGAGTCATGGCCTTACAGGTATCTTCCCTCCGGACCTATCTCCGGCCGGTTGGTGGTGTCTAGGCTGCTCCGGTCGGGCTTACATTTGGGCCCGACTGTAGCCTCTGGGGCTAAGTAGGCCTCCACTATGGCTGCTTCTGCCTCCCGGCCTAGCGATGTGGGTGGGTCCAATAAGTCTGGCTCCATCCGCCGTCGCCCTCCTGCTTGCCGCTGCCCGATGGCCAACCTTCTAATCCGCCATGTGGACCAGCAGGGCCCGATTTGCGGGTTCCTCCTTCAGGACCTTCACTTCTGCCCGCCAGACTGATGACGGACCCGACGGCTCCCTCTGCTTGGGCCTCAGTCAGGACTGTCTGGTTACCCGATGCCAGGTTTTCCCGGCCTGGGTTACCTGCCGTCGGGCTTTGGTTACCCGTTTTACGGGTATTAGGGTTACCCTCTCCCACCTCCTGCTTCCCCGCAGGTGGATCTGGAAACTGCCTTGGCCTCCTGGTGGGCTGAAGCCAAATCTCAGCTTACGTCGGAGCTGGATAAACTTCAGCCGATGCCAGTCCCTTCGCTGGGTCCCAGTCATCCGCCGACGGAACCTCCTTCGCTGGTCCCTGACGTCAGACCATGGGCATCCGTAGGCTCTCGGCCCAGGGTGTTTTCTCGCCTCCTGGACGTCTCCAGGCCCATTGATGTCTTTCCCCCTTCCTGTGGTGACTTCCAGTTTCCAGGAGTTGTCTGACTCTGATAAAGGATTTTTTTCCTACCTACTTTTAACCCTTAATCTTTGGTAATCTCATTCATCATGTGGATCTTATTCCTATCCTCTGCCTTCCTCTATGTATTCATGGCCCATTAACATTCTCTTGTCCTTACTCCTACCTCTCAAAGTTCCTAGTATCCATCTTAGTCCTTCTTTGGCAACCCTGTCCCTATCCCAGTTCTTCTACCACCTTTTTACTCCCTTACCTTGATTCCTGAAAATTGACCTCTGGGATCCTAATATTATACACTTACCTGGGCTCCTACCCCCCCACCTGGTTCTTCCTTTCCCTGCTCGCTGCTGTACTTCCTGGCAGTTTTTAATTTGGCTCCCCAAGTTTAAGCGCCAGTACTATTACTGCACATGGGGGCTGCAATCCTTACATGATTCTCCCGCAATATGTTATCTTGTGAGTGGCACATCACTTATCGCTTCGCAACTGTATATGGTTCTCCTGTGTATGTCCTTCATGTATTGTACCTTACTCCTATGTATCATTATTGCCTTTGTATACATATGTATTTTGTACATTGTGTATATATATTTGTGTATGTTTGTGTGTATATTTTTTATATATGATTTTCCATGTGTACCTCACCTTGTTATCCCCAGGTCCATCTTGCAAATGAGCTGTGTTCAATGATGTCTGCCTGGATAAATAGATTTTGATTGATTGATTGATTGAACCCTCGGACTCAGGAGAGGGATTGCATGCTCCATAGACCCCTAGACTGAAGGATTCTCCGAAGTCCCCTCCGGAGGACCCTTCCTTTCTGAAGTTGCTGAAAAAGATCCAGGAGGCCTATAACTGAAAGATGGTGGAGCAGAATATCCAGTGTCAGAGGCTCGCAGAGCATTTGGATTTGGCAGAAGCCTCTCCCACCCTTATTCCCTCCCCCCCCCCGGATCGAGCCTCACGAGGACCTGGTCATGACCATTTGGAAGCAACCTTCCTCCTTTGCTACTCTGGCTCGCAAGGCAGACAGGCTTTATCAGTTGCTCGAAGGTAAGGATTTTCTTAGCCTTCAGCCAAAAAGGGGGATTCTGTGGTCATCAGTGCTGCTAATGATATAACCGCGAATCCAAAACATCTCAGTTCCACCCCTCCTTACCAAGAATCCAAGATCCTGGATCAGTATGGGAAGAATGTTTTTGCTTCCTCTACCGTAGGCATCAGGGCCCTTAATTGTGTTGCCCATATGGGGGACTACTAGAAGTCCCTTTTCAGTCAGCTGTCTTCAAAAGTGGACTCTCTTTTAGATTCCACAGTCAAAGAGGAGCTGGGGGACCTCGTTTGCTTGGCCAGATCTGCCTGCAGGCATATGCTCCTGGCCACCTATGATATGGTGGATATGACCAGTTGGAGTTTGGCATTTGCCGTCGGGGCTACGCCACAATGCCTGGCTTTGTATTTCTGGCCTGACACCGAGGTACAATCAGCTATCCAGGATGCCCCTTTCAGGGGTCAGTCCTTTTGGGGTGATGTTAAGGATATTCTTACTGATCTCCAGGAAAAGAGCCAAGCCTCATGGTCGGTACAGTACATGTACAAAACTCCCAGGGGCAGAAACGCCTTCCAACGCCAAACCATCATCAGTCGAGGCAAGCCCAACCAGCCCAAGCGAGCTGTGTCAGCAGCCAAACCCCCACCAGCCAACCCATAGAGCTGCGGGAGCTGCAGCTGCCGCCCTGCCCTCGGCCTCCTGACTCGCCTCTCCTGCTCCTTCTGGACCTGGGTCCAGTGGAGCCGGTGGGCGGCAGGTTTTCCCTCCACCAGCCGGAATGGGAGAGGATAATGTCAGACTGTTGGGTACTTCAGCCTGTGTCTGAGGGGCACTCCATCGAGTTTGTTCAAACCCCCCTCCCCACAGACCACCTCCTCAGTCATCTTGCCCTCCGTATCACCCCTCTCTGGTGAGGGAAATAGGCTCCCTTCTTTTGAAGGACGCCATAGAACCCGTTCCTCCTCTGTAACAAGGGACGGGCTACTATTCACAGTTTTTCCTGGTTCCCAAGAAAATGGGCAACCTGAAGCCCATTCTGGATCTTGGCTCCCTCAGTCTGTTTTTGGAGTACAGGAGATTCAGAATGCTCTCCCTCCAGAGCCTTCTTCCCCTGCTGAGATCGGATCAGTGGTTATGTGCTTTGGACATGCAAGATACTTACCTGCATATCCTTATTCGTCCATCACATCGCAGGTTCCTCCGTTTTTGTTTTCAGGGGAACATTTTCTGTTCAAGGCCCTCCCGTTTGTCCTTTCCTCAGCTCCCCGGATGTTCACCAAATGCTTAGCAGTGGTGGCAGCCTTTCTGCACTTGGGGTCCAGGTGTTTCCCAACCTGATCGATTGGCTGCTTGCAGCTTCCTCCAGGGAGGACCTGCTTCGCTCCCTTTCTTATTACCCAGGAGACCTTCAACCTGGGTATTACCATCAATCATGCCAAATCGCATTTGGTTCCATGTCAACATCTGCAGTTTATTGGGGCAGTGTTGGACATCAGTCTGGGCAAAGCCTTCTTTCCCCCGGACAGAATCGAGACTTTGCAGCAGCAGGTACACCTTCTGGTTTCTCAGAAGCGTGTTCTGGCTTGGAATGTCCATCTTCTAGTCCTTATGGCGGCTGCCATCCCAACAGTCCCTCTGGCCAGGTTACACATGAGGGTCTCGCAGTGGACCCTGAAAGTCCAGTGGGACCAAACCACAGATGAGCTGGAGCACGAGATTCTCATCTCTAAACCAGTGGCCAGGGATCTCCGGTGGTGGTTGATCCCAGAGAAGCTCACTCTGGGGGTTCCCTTTTGCTCCACGATTCCCTCCTAAACCCTGACAATAGATGCCTCCGGGGTCAGGTGGGGGGCCCATCTTGAATCTCATAAGACGCAAGGGAGGTGGTCCCAAAGCGAGTTACAGTTGCTCATCAGTGAGCTTGAGATGAGAGCAGTCCTTTACGCTCTCCAGGCACTCCAAACCCTAATTCTTCCTGGCCACCTTCTGGTACAGTCAGACAACATGTGCGTAGTCTGGTACCTCAACAAATGGAGGGTCACATTCTTACCCCTGTGCTGGAGGCAATGAGGGTGTGGTACTGGGCCTCACAGCACACTCTCCACTTGACAGTGCTCCATGTGCCAGGAGTTCAGAACTTTCTGGCAGACGCCTCAGCCATTCGCTAAGTGCTCACGAAGTGGGAAATAAACAGGAGGTGTTAAATAACGTGCTCGCTCAATAGGGCATGCCACAGATAGCTCTGTTTACCGTCCCAAGCAACGCCAAGATTCCAGCCTTCTGCTCGCTTGCTCCAGGGCGAGACATTTTTTGGCAGGACACGCTGTCTCTGTCTTAGAAAGACAGATTTGTTTATACCTTCCCTCCAATTCCTTTGATTCCGTGAGTCCTGAAGAAACTTCGGGCAGAAGGGGCACACATGATTCTCATCGCTCCCTTCTGGCCGAGGCAAGTTTAGTTCTCTCTACTGCAGCTGTTATTTGAAGAACGTCCTCTTCCTCTTCTGATTTCTCAAGATCTACTGACCCAGGATCGGGACCGTAGTCCATCCAGGCCTCAGATCCCTCCACCTTCATGCCTGGCTCCTTCAGACATAGCCGCGGCTCACTTTGGCGTTTCCCCCGAGGTAGCTCATATTCTGGTAGAGGTCAGAAAGACTTCCACCAGATCGACCTACGCCATGAAGTGGAAGCGATTTTCTATTTTGGCAGGTTCTAAGCACTTGGAACCATTTTCCTGCCCGGTGGCCAGGATCTTGGACTACAATAAATACCTCTTCAACTTGAGTCTGTTACTCCTTGCTCAAAGTTCATCTGTCGGCCATTTCAGCTTATCATCTCCCGGTTGGAGTTAAGTCTATGGCTCAGCTGGAGGTCTCCAAGACTTTCCTAAAACGGTTCTTCATTTGAAGCCTCCTATACGTAATCCTGCCCCCCCCACCCCCATCCCCCCGATCTCAGTTTCATTTTGGAAAAACTCATGCTCCCGCCCCCGAGCAGGCAGCAGAGGCAAACTTGCGCTTCCTGTCTTGAAAGACGCTTTCTAGTGACCATTACTTCTGCTCGGAGGATCTTCAAAATTCAGGCTCTTATCTGCTGAGTCCCTATTTGATTTTTCACAGGGACAGGGTGGCCATGAGAACCAACCCCAAGTTTCTCCCCAGAGTGATGGCGGACTCTAGGCTCAACCAATCTGTTGAGCTTCTGGTCTTTTTTACGGAGTACTCCAACCACTGCCTCAGGGACAATGTGAGGAAGTATTTTTTCACAGAGAGGGTGGTGGACGCATGGAACAGCCTTCCTGAGGAGGTTGTGGGGTCTAAAACTGTGGGAGAATTCAAGAATGCATGGGACAGACATTAGGCAATTCTTGTGGTGGGGGGGTTAGGAAGAAATAGGCTGTTGGTTAACTAGGATCTGCAGCTTATCCTGTAGGTAGGGAAATGGGCAGACTGCGTGGGCCAAGCAGTCTTTATCTGCCGTCAGAGTCTTATGTTTCTACGTTTCTAACCAAGGGGAGCACTTCCTCCACACCCTTGATGTACATAGGATCTTACGGTAGTATACTAATAGAACCAAAGACTACAGGAAAACGGATCAGCTTTTTGGTTCCTTTGCTTCTAAAGAGGAGGGCCTTGCCGTTTCTAAGCAGTGCCTCTACAAGTGGTTGGCTAACAGTATTTCCTACTGTTACAACAAGTACAACAAATCCCTTCCGGGTCAGGTGAAAAGGTCATTCTTCCAGGGGCATGGCGGCTTCTGCTGCATGTTTTAAGAATGTCTCAGCCGAAGAGATCTGTGCAGCGACCACCTGGATGTCTGTCCATACCTTTACCAAGCATTACAGCTTGGACGTTGCCTCTCGCTGCAGAGCGGGGTTCGGCCTAACGGTCTTACAAGGGCTCCTTTCCTGAGCCTGGGGTCTGACAAATTTATTTTGTGGACAGCTTTTTTCTCCTCCTCCCCCCTGGTTTCTGTTTGTTTAGAACTGCTTGGGACTCAGTCCTATTGGTGAATACCTACTGCAGGAGCCCTCTTGAAGTAAGGTAGTATAGTTATGCAAGAACTTACCGTAATAGTAGATCTTCGAGAGAGGCTCTTGCAGTAGGTATTGCTTCCCTCCCTCCATCCCCCTTAGTTTCTTCTTTCCCTCTCTCATTATGAGGCAGTTCCTCTGCTCCTGTCATGCCCTGTGGGCCTCCGGTGGGAGAACTGGCAGGCATGGGACCGCCCCTTTATACTGAAGTACTTTGACATCGGTCAGCTGACATCGGGGGCGGTCCCGCCATAGACTGCTAGCTAGAAGATTTTTCTGTGGGGTCCTGACACAGGCAGATTAGTCCTATTGGTGTATACCTACTTCAAGAGCCTCTCTCGAAGATCTACTGTTACAGTAAGTTCTTACATAACTGTAGTATTTTTCCTTCCCAGCAGAAATGTAGGCCAAAATGACTGCTAGGTGAACCTTCAGAGTTGAGGATGTAAGGCCTGAGGATTGTGAATGCACTAGGTAGTCCAACAGAGAAGGCAGGCTAGCCCTGAGTGGGTCTGTTTGCCTGTCTCTGCACCATACAGAGAATCTTTTCCAATTGGAAGCATAGGTTTTCTTAGTACTGGGTTCCTTTCTCTTTTTTTTTTGGTAAACCTTTGTTCTAGGGATGTGGATATGTTGTTCAATCCACTCTGTGTGGCAGGTTCCTTGCCGCTTTAAATCTTGACGGAAGGTCTTCAAGCTGGCTCCTCTCACCCACCCGGGTGGTAAAACCCTCTGCTCCGCCCCATGATGCCAATTCTTCCTTACTGCTTGGAAACTCATTTTCCCTCCTTAACGCTCTGCATTTTAGGCCTGGATCCAAACACTTCGGGTTTTTCCAAAATAATTTAAAGTTTACTAGACTACAGTCTTCATCCTGCCTCACGGCTGCGATGGACAAATCCACTTCTGGCTTCCGTCAGTGCCTCTGCGGGCAGAAGATGTCCCAGACCGACCCGCACTTGACATGCGTTTACTGCCTGGGTCTTGACCACAATACGCAAGCCTGCGATCTGTGCACGTCCTTCATGGCTTTGGTTTTAGAGGACCGTGCTGCCAGACTAAAAATTGGGCGCCCTGAGAAACAGTACCCGCCGGTGAAGTCGAAGGAGGCCCGTTGGGCAGTGTCCCCGGCTGCAGGCTCCGCGGAGCAACTAATTGTCCTCGAGGAGGAGGCGGGCGGCCCAGGCCGCTTCATCTTCCTCGGCCGTGGCGTTTATCCCGCTCTCCTTGGGCTCCTTCTACACTGTTTCTTGTAAGGAGCTTTGCCAGTCTCGTCCACCGTGGGCGTTATGGCGGGGAAAGGTCCCCTTCACACGGGCGTCGGCTCGACTTGATCGAGGGTTGCGACTAAGGCAGCTTCGCTTCCACAGTGTCCCGTCAGGTCAGCTGGCCAAGACACCATCGACGCCGGGTCGAGATTTTTCGACCTATTGGCGGGTTGTCGACTGGAGAAGCAGACAACCCTTCTTCACCGGTTCCCCCGGTGGTAACCAGGGCCTTGCCGGTCCCTCCTGTGCTGAAGTCCCCGGTCAAGGACCCTGAACCGAGGGGTGAGCGGATTTCCCCTGCCTCCTCCCTGACCAGCCCTCGGCGACCCCGAAGGTCTCTGTCCTCTTCCATGTCGGGTAGATCCCGCCGACATCGGTGGTCTCTGCATCATGGAAAGCAGCGTCGCCGCTCGTCCTCTTTGGAGGATGGGCTCCGAGGTAAGTTACGCTGGCACTACGAGGACACGATGTGGTGGCAACTTTTGTTGGCCGGCAAGAAAAAATTACTCACTTTAGTAACGTTGTTTCTTCTAATGGAGTCTTGCTGTATTCTGACTATTGCAGTTAGGTCCTGCCTTTCAGCTGCCCCGGAGAACAAAGAGTTAACTTTCCATGGCCAGCATGGAACGTTCAGCGTGAGCTCGGTTGAAGCCCCTGTCTGCTGCTGTTTAAACTCCAACCGTCAGATCTTTACGAGCAATACTCACTAGAAGTTCTGTGTGGAAACTGTAAGACTCACCCTAGCCAACTGGCAACTAAATTTATTAAAAAGGGTTTTTTGGTTTCAAAGCAAAGACTCTAGTCAGGAAACCCAAAAAACAAAACACAACACGCACCCAAAGTAAAGGAGGGTGAAAAAAGGGGCACCCCTAGGGTGCCAACACTTCTCCTGCCCACCCACCCACATCCCACAACCCAGGTTCTGAGAGAGGAGATTGGATAGAATACAGCAAGACTCCATTAGAAGAAACAACATTACTAAGGTGAGTAATTTTTTCTTCAAACAACATGAAGTCTTGCTGTATTCTGACTATTGCAGACTACCAAGCAGTACCTCCATGGAGGAGGGACAGAACCTACTTTAGGAATAGGCTCTGAAGTACTGCTGTGCGAAACCGAGCATCACTTCTAGCCTGGATATCCATAGAGTAATGCTTGCTGAATGTATGGACTGTTTTCCAGGTGGCTGCTTGACAGATTTCTAAGATAGGAATATCCCTAGCAGCAGCCAAGGAAGCAGCTGTACCTCTAGTAGAGTGAACCCTCAGGCCTGAGGGTGGGGGTCTACCCAGTTTTTCATAGCAGAATTGTATACAAGAGACAATCTACCTGGCAATAGATCTCTTAGTAGCAGGTTTTCCCTTACCGACCTCTCCATATGTGAGGAACAACTGGAAGAACTCAAACCTGTGACCCTTTGTGTGTTCTATGTAGTAGCTGAGGGCCCTTTAAACATCCAAGCTGTGCAACCTCCTCTCTCCAGAGGAGGAATGGTCAGTGAAGAAAACAGGGAGAGACATGCACTGACTAAGGTGGAAATCTGAAATCACCTTAGGCAAAAACTTCCTGTGAGTTCTTAGGACCACTTTATCTCTATGGAAAGAGATGAAATCAGGCTCCACTGACAGGGCTTGCAATTCACTGATACGCCTGGCAGAGGTAATGGCTACCAAAAACACAGTTTTCCAAGTCAAGTACTTAAGCTCTGCAGAGGACAAAGGCTCAAAGGGTGGTTGCATAAGCTGAGCATTGCAAACATTAAAGTCCCAAGCAGGAGCAGGGTCCCTAAAGGGGGATTGGTGTGCAGCAATCCCTTGAAGAACTTATAAAACACAGGATGGGCTGACAGAGGAGACTGCTTGCCTACTGACAAGAAAGCAGAAACAGCTGCCAGATGCACTTTAAGTGTAGCTGGCCTAAGTCCTGAGCCATTAAGATGGACCATATAGTCCAGAACTGTAGGCAACCCAGCAGATTCTGGAGAAATATGCTTATTAGAGCACCAAATAGTGAAACTTTTCCATTTGGAGTTGGAAGTCTTTCTGGTGGAAGGCTTTCGAGAAGCCTTGAGGATATCCAGAACCTCTTGAGAAAGCAAACTCTAACTCTTCAAGAGTCATTCCTTGAGATTGAGAGATTTGAGGTTCGGATACCAAATCCTCCCCTGAGAGGATGTCAACAGGTTGTAATTCCTGGGAAGAGACGGGAAGGTGGACTGTTAAGGACAGCAACAGTGGGTACCAGGGCTGTCTGGCCCAGTCTGGAGCAGTCAGAATCACTTTGCATGGTTGAGCCCTGGTCTTGACTAACACTTTGAACAGGAGAGGGAAGGGGGGAAAGCATACAGAAATTTCCCTTCCCAATTCAGAATCAGAGCATCCAGGCGGACTGAGCCCAAGACTGGGGGTCTGCAACAAAAGAGAGGAAGTTGGTGATTGTCTGGGGCTGCAAAAAGATCCATCTGTGGAGTGCCCCATCTCGAGAAAATCACTTTCAAAACTAGGGGATCTAGGGTCCATTCGTGATGGCCCTGGGATATCCTGCTGAGAGCATCTGCTAGGACATTGTCCTTCCCTGGGAGGTGAACTGCTGTCAGAGAGGTTTGCAGGGAATAGGCCAGGGAGCACAACTTCATTGCGTCTGTGCACAAGGCTGTAGACCTTTTGCCTCCTTGCTTGTTGATGTACCACATGGTGGTGGTGTTGTCTGTTCTGATCTGGACCACCTTGTTCTGTACAGATTTGGAAAAGGCTTGCAGTGCCAGAAACACTGCTCTGAATTCCAAGAGATTGATGTGAAGCAGAGATTCTTGAGGTGACCACAGTCCCTGGGTGGTAAGATCCCCCAGGTGGGCTCCCCAGCCCAGCAGGGAGGCATCTGTGGTGAGTATCACTGAATGAGACTGAGTGACAAAAGGAACTCCTGGTCTCAAATTGTCCTGATCCTGCTACCATTGCAAAGCCTGGATCAGGGTTCGGAGCACTGGGACTAGTTTGGCAAGGGAATCCTTTCTTTGGGACCAGAAGGCTCTTAAATGGAACTGAATGTCCCTCATCTGGAATTTTGCTCCTTGGACCACTGCTGTGGAAGCTGCCACGTGGCCCAGAAGCTGAAGGAAATGCCTTGCTGGTCGAGACACCTGCAGGGTGAATGAAGAGGTCAGTTCCATAAGGGCCCTTGCCCTGTCCAGGGGAAGGAAGGCTCTTGCTCTTACTGTATCCAGCTCCGCCCCTATGAAGGTGAGGAGCTGTACTGGTTCGAGAACTGACTTTGGAAGGTTGAGAAGGAATCCTAAGGAAGTGAGCACTTGCTGAGTTATTTGCAAATGTGACTTGACTTGGTCTGGAGACTGACCCACTATAAGCCAGTCGTCCAGATATGGAAAGATGGAAATCTTTTTTCTCCTTAGGAAAGCAACCACTACTGCCAGACACTTTGTGAACACCCTTGGGGCTGATGTTAGGCCAAAGGGCATTGCTCTGAATTGATGGTGGCCTGAGGTCAACTCGAACCTTAGGTACTTTCTGTGGGAGCACCTGATGGGAATGTGAAAGTAGGCATCTTTGAGGTCCAGGGAGGCTAGCCAGTCCCCTGGCCTTACAGAGGGCAGAATTATTCCCAGAGTCACCATTTTGAAATTTGGTTTTAAAAGGTGCTTGTTCAGATATTTTAGATCCAGGATGGGCCACCATTCTCCTGTGTTTTGGGGGGTTAGGAAGTACCTGGAGTACAATCCTTTGCCCTTGTGTAGGGTAGGAACTCTTTCTATGGCTCTGAGAGCCAGGAGGGAAGAAACCTCTGCCTCTAGGGCAATTGTCTCTGATGGAAAGGATCTGGTTCTCATCTTGGGAAATATTTTGAAGCTGAGAACCAGTCTCTGGCTTACTACTTCCAGGACCCACTTGTCTGATGTCGGAGACTTCCAGTCCTGGACAAAGTAAGCCAGCCTGCCCCCCTACTGGTATTGGAGAATCGGCCCAGGCAGACCCATCAGGGTGTCTGCTTGGCAGGGGCTTTAGGCTGAGGGGTGGAAACAGGCCTACTCATTCCCCGTCTGCCTCTGAAGAACCCCCTCTGAACATAAGCAGAAGAGGAGGCCTGGGCTTGGTAAAAAGGCCTTTGAAAGGGCCTGCCCCTGCCCCTGGAGTGCTGTCTTTGAGGAGTGACCTGCCTTTCTTTGGCCGGAGCACTCCTGTAGGTGGTCCTGTACTCGTCCATCTTTTTCATGTAGTTCTCTGTCTGCTCCCCAAACAGAGAATTACCAATGACAGGGAAATCCATGGCCTTAGCCTGGGTATCCTGTAATAGGCTAGTACATCTGAGCCAAGCCATCCTCCGGAAGGGCCACAGATGTAGCCAGGACTCTAGATGAAACATCATTGGAGTCCACAGCAGCATGAAATTGCACCTTGGATGCCTCAATCCCATCCGCAGCCACCTGCTCCAGCTCTTTGGCAAGCTGGTCAGGGGCCTGTTTAGCCAGAGCCAGCACAGTGTCCCACCTGGACTTCTGGTATCTAGCTGTATTGGCCATATAGTTAGCCTGCCTGAGTCCCAAAGATGCTGCCATGTACTGCTTCTTTGCCATGGCATCAATCCTCCTGGAGTCCTTATCTGGGGGGTGTGATGCCAAGGGAATATTTCCTTTATCACAGGCAGCAGCCTGCACTACCCCAACATGGCTGCATTGCTGAGAAAGGAACTCTATATCCAAGCCTTTGGAGGCAGTATAGCGCAGTGGTCTAAGGCTCTGAGCTGCAGATTTGGTGACATCCAGCAGACCAGACCTGGGTTTGAATCCCACATCTTCCACTTGCATACTGTGTGACCCTGAGCAAGTCACTTAACCTCCTTGTGCTCCCAGGTCGCTCCTGTAAAAAAGCTTTCAGCTTAGTGTGCAATACCTGGTTAAACAACTAAATAAAAAAAGGGTATACCTCTTGTCCATTTGTCTGTCCACAAGAGGTATGGAGTTAGGAGTCTTTAGAATTTTAAATGTCTGTTTCCCAAAAGATTTATGGAGGGGAATAGACGGCCTCCTGGACTCTGGGATGCCCATCATTTCAACAAAATCAGGCTCCTCCTCCTGATCCTCTACTGCTTCTTCCATTGGAAGCGGGAGGGTTTCAGCCATTTTCTTGTAAAACATAAAGTGAGAAGGGTTCTCAGAAAGCCTAGGAGGAGAAACACCTGAAGGTCTGTCTGGGGAGATGTCCGGTTAATAGGCACATCCAGACTTTCATAATCACCATCATCATCATCCTCATACTCTTCCCCCCTCCTCCTCCGGTTCATAAAATTCTTCTAAAGTATAATCCGGAACCAGGGGAACCCACCGAACCGAGCCCCTGCCAGATGGTGCCGGTTCGGCCGGAACCGAAGTTAGTAATTGCACTATCCTTATCGCTTTGGCTATTTCATCAGCGGTCGGAGAAAGAACTTGTGGATCCGAACTGGATGATTTTTCTTTTCTCTTTCTTTTAACCGGAACCGACTCCTCAGAATCGGCTCTCCTTTTGCCCAAAGAAGTTCCGCCCTGGTCAGAGGGCAGTCCTTCTGGTTCGGTCGGAACAGAACCGGGCTGGCCATCCGGGTCAGCGGACTTCTCGGCCTCCCTTTCCCTCAGTCTGCCTACTCTCTTATCCAGGGTAGCTTTGGGAAAACTTTTGCAAATTTGGCAGTCTGAATCGAGGTGGTCAAACCCCAGACAATAAACGCAGGTGGTGTGGGGGATCAGCCTTAGCAAAGGCTTCCCCACAAACACTGCCGTGTTGAAGCCCAGTGGGCCCAGTTTTTTTTCTTGGGTTTCTCAGACATGGCCAATCCTATCCAAAACTTACCCTTTTTTCGGCAATCCACCAGGCAAAACTCCCCTATCGGTTCCTGACCGTGTTACGGGTCTTGGAAAAAAACATAATTAAATCTGTTTTTTTTTTTTTAGTACCGATACGGACTGGTTACCACACTCTAAACAAATTCAAAACATTAGAAGACTAAACTGATCGGTTCAAACCGAACTGATCCGAAATTTACAAGTTCCACACAGAAACTAAATGGAAAATGTAGAAACCGAGCGAAAAACGACACTTTAACCGACTTTTTTGAACCGAGCAAAGGAGAAATCTCTGGAGCGACTGTTCAGTGAGGCCGAGTAAAGAATCTGACGGTTGGAGTTTAAACAACAGACAGGGGCTTCAACCAAGCTCGCGCTGAATGTTCCATGCTGTCCATGGAAAGTTAACTCTTTGTTCTCCGGGGCAGTTGAAAGGCAGGACCTAACTGCAATAGTCAGAATACAGCAAGACTTCATGTTGTTTGAACAAGCAGAGTCGGCTTCTCCGGCCATTAAGTGTCTGTCTCCGGAGTGACCGAAGCAACCCCTCGTAGTTGTCGAGGAGCCAACCCAAGCACCGGTTGTTTGGCCGAAACCGGCTGCTCCGCCCATTGTGGTGGATCCACCGCCTCCTCAACCAAAGGCTGGGGCCCTGACCAAGGATTCTCGGTCTGGTCAGGGCTTGCCCCACAGGTTGTCGGTCACCCTCACTCCCGATCGGCCTCGGCAGGTGGAGGGTGGCTCAGGTGCTCGGCAGTTGTTCGCAGACTCCTTGGAGTCTGACGACTTCTTCCTGTACTCTAGGCCCACTAACCTGGAATCTGCAGGGGGTCAGTCGGTAGACAAGAGCCCATCCTCGTTCTAGGGAATACTTCGACTCATCTCAGAACCCACTGGGATGCAGCTCAAACTCGTTCAGAAACTGGCAAGGTATCCCCTCACAGAGATACTGGACCGAGGCGATTCCCCTACGGAGGCCTTCCAAGTGGCTGAAGCCATTGTTTGCCCGGCCCTGGAGTTGTGGCAGCGGCCTGCATCTTGTCCCGCACCTTCGGCCAGGATGGCTCGCAAGTACGCGGACTCCGCCGGCTCATTCTCTGGTTTCTTGGAGCACCCCTCTGCGGAGGGGCTGGTGACCGACAGTGTTTTCCGGCGTTCCAGGAACGCTAGGGACGTGGACAAACCGCCCGATAAAGAATCCAAAAAGCTGGAGTATTCGGGACGGAAGGTTTACGCTGCTTCCTCCCTAGGCCTTCGACAGCCTAGCTCGGCTGTACTGAAGGCACATTTTTCACACGCCCTTATAGGTTCCCTGGATAAGGTGATTCCCCATCTCCCGGCTGACCTTCAGACGACGGTCAAGCAGGTGCGAGATCAGGGAAGGGCGGTGGCTTAACAGCAGCTCCAAACTTTTTTGGACATCGATGACTCTTGTGCCCGGTCAGTAGCGGCCTCAGTAGCCATGCACTGCAGAGCTTGGCTGCAGATCTCCACCTTCACTGTGGACACCCAGCACAAGCTGGCAAGCGTTCCCTTCCTGGGCACCGACTTGATCGGGCAAGGGGTGGAAGGCCATCTCTAGAGGATCGAGAAGTCCATTGCCACCTTGGACTCGGTCACGTCTGCCCAGAAGGACAAAAGCCGCCAGCAGTAGCGTAAGCCCTTTCGCCCTTCTGCCCCTGCGGCACGTCCAGCCCAGCAGCACCAGCAACAGGGCCAGCAGACTCACACTTGGAGCCCCAAGGCCAAGTCTGGCGCTTTCTCCAGTAGGAAGCCTGGAGGGAAGGGTCCAGGCGGCCCTTCGGCTGGCCCTTCCTCCAAACCTGCCTGTTGAGGGGTGTTGCCCCCAGCCTCGTCACTCTTCCCTGGGTTTCCCCCATGGGGAGACGGCTCCGCCACTTCCTTTCTGCCTGGTCCACTATCACCATGGACCGCTGGGTGCTAGAAATGGTCGGCAGGGGTCTGTCTCTGGAGTTCGAGCAGTCCCCTCCCTATCAAGCTGTCGCCCCACGGGAGGCAATGGGTTCCGCAGGCTCTCTGTTGGGTCGTAGAGCCAACATTGCTCTGCTCCTCCAGAAGGAGGTGATCAGCGAGGTGGCGGATTCTCCTCCAGACCCGGGGTTTGTGTCCCGTATTTCCTGGTCCCAAAGCGGACAGGGGGCTGGCACCCCATACTCGACCTACACGACCTGAACAAGTTCCTAAGGCCTCGCACCTTCAGGATGGTCACTCTGGTCCAGATCATTCCATCCTTGGAACTAGGCATTTGGTTCTGTTCTCTAGACCTCCAGAATATGTTCTTTCACGTCCGAATCCGTCCATCTCATCAGCGATTCCTCCCCTTCAGAGCAAAGGGATTTCTTTACGAGTTCTGGGCCATGCCCTTTGGCCTCTCTCCAGCTCGCAGGGTCTTCACCAAATGCATGACAGTGGTGACAGCATTCCTGCAGCGCCGATGGGTCCGGGTGAACCCTTACCTGGACGATTGGCTGATTGCTGTCCCCTCCAGGTCGGAGGTGGAGCAGTCCAGGGATCTGGCCCTCCAGGTCTGCTCTCAGATTGGCCTCCTCATCAACGAGGCCAAATCCGAACTCGTGCCGTCACAGGTGATTTAGTTCATCGGGGCAGAGCCCGGCGGACAGGGCTGAGATCCTTTCCTCCTTTGCCGAATCATTTCTGGTTGGGCAATTGCGCCCTGCCCGGGACTTCCTGCACCTTCTGGACCTCATGGCAGCCTGCACCAGCGTGGTCTGTTGGGCCTGCTGGCATATGCACCCTCTGCAATGGTGGCTGGCCAGCTAGTGGTCGCAGCGCTCCGGTCCTCTGGACCAGCCGGTGACAGTGACCTAGGAGATGTGGGACAGCCTACAGTGGTGGCTTGTCCCAGCTCATCTGCAGGAGGGGAACCCATTTGTCCGCCCCAAGCCGCCGGTCACTCTAACCAACGCCTCTCTGATGGGTTGGGGTACCCATCTAGGGGATCTCAGGGCCCATGGCCTCTGGTCCCCTCAGGAGTCTCGATGCCATATCAACCTGCTGGAGCTTCGAGTGGTTCGACTAGCCCTCACCGCCTTCGCTCAGTTTGTACGGAGTCAGGTGGTTCAGGTCCAGATGGACAACACCACGACCATGTACTACCTCAACCGTCCGGTCGGGACGCACTCCTTGCCTCTGTGCAAGGAGGCTCTCCGCATCTGGTCTCTCGTGATCAGCCTGGGGAGGCGGATCTCCTAGCCATCCATGTGGCAGGATCCTCCAACAGTCTGACCGATGCCCTCAGCCAGATGGGCACTGCATCTCACGAGTGGTCTCTCCTGCCGGAGGTAGTGCAAGACCTGTTCTCCCATTGGGGCACCCCTCAGCTGGACCTGTTCGCCTCCAGGGAGAATGCGAAGCTGAGGCTGTTTCACACCTGCCCCCGTCAGCAGGGCTCGCTGCAGGGGGATGCCTTCTTGAGGCCATGAACCCCGGGCCTCTTTTACACCTTCCCTCCATTTCCCTTGATCCACAAGGTGCCTCTCAAAGGCAAGAAGGAACAAGGCGCAGGTGATTCTGGTAGCCCCAGACTGGCCTCACCAGTTCTGGTACCCAGATTTCCTCAGCCTCAGCTCCAGGCTCCCGAGGCGGCTTCTAGCCCGCCCGGACCTGATCTCAGTCGACAAGGGGAAGGTTCTCCAGCAGGACCTTCAGTGCCTGCACCTGTCGGCCTGGTTCCCGACGACTAGAGTTCCAAGCCTTGGGTCTTTCTGATGAGATCCTCAGCGTCGTCGAGGCATCCCGTAAGGAGTCGACCAGAAAATACTACACCTTCAAATGGAAGAGATTCTCCATTTGGTGTCATTTCAAGGGGTTGGACCCCTCTTCCTGTCCTTTGGCTAGTATTTTGGACTACCTGTGGTTCTTTTCTTAGCTAGGGTTTTGGTCAACGACCCTTAAGGTGCACCTGGCAGCCATCTCTGCTTACCGGGCGTGGGCCGGCAGGCATTCGGTGGCGCCGGAGAAGATGGTCGGGCACTTTTTCAAAGGCCTAGATCACATATCCCCTCTGGATTGAGAACCTCCACCTCCATTTGATCTGCTGCTGGTACTGGCTAAACTCGTGGGCAAGCCATTCGAAGCTGTGCACAGGTGTGACATCTCTCACCTGTCATGGAAGACTGCCTTCTTGGTGGCTATTACGTCAGCCAGAAGGGTTGGAGAGCTTTAGGCGCTTTCCATCGAGCCTCCCTACCTGGTCTTGCACAGGGACATGGTTGTCCTCAGCCCCCCAACCCACCACCTAAAGGACCTTCCGAAGGTAGTGTTGGAGTTTCACCTTAACCAGGTGTTGACTCTGCTGGTGTTCTACCTCAGTTACACCTCAGAGGCCGAATATAGACTCCTTCTTTGGACCCTAGAAGGGCGCTTGCTTATTACAAGGAGCGGATGGTTGAAGTTCGGGGAGAGGTTCGGCAGCTGATTGTCACCTACGCTGAAGCCGCACCTGGCAGACCTGCAGCCAAGCGGACGGTAAGCAGGTGGGTCACCTCCTGCATAGAACTCTGCTACAGGTTGGCGGGCATGGAGCCTCCCAAAGGGATAAGGGCTCATTCTACCCGCCATACTGTTGCTTCAGTTTCTGTCTAGGAATGTCCCTATCCAGGAAATTTTCAGGGCTGCTATCTGGAAGTCAGCATGCAGCTTTATTTCCCATTACCACATTGACCTAGAGTCACGCCGGGATGCTGGTTTTGGGACCTCGGTTCTCCAGTCCTTATTCCCTAAGTAGGGGGTGCGCGCCTTGCCTCCTTCCTCCCGGAGAACTGCTAGGAATCTGCCACAAAGTGTGGATTGAACAACATATCCACGTGCTTAGAAATACAGGTTACTCACCTGTAACAGGAGTTCTAGGAGTGGTATATGTTAATCCACACGACCCACCCGACCTCCCCGTCTTCGACACGCAACCTGGCTTCCAGTGGGCTAGATCTGGCGTCATGGGGCGGTGCCAAGGGTTTTACCACCCGGGTGGGTGGGAGGAGCCAGCTTGAAGACCTTCCGGCAAGATTTAAAGTGGCAAGGAACCTGCCACAGGTGTGGATGAACAACATATACCACTCCTAGAACTCCTGTTGTAGGGACATGGATATGTTGTTCACAGTTATCCACACTGTCTGGCGGGTTCCTTGCCGGCTTTAAATCTTGCAATCTTCAATAACTCACGACTCCGCCCCATGTCTCAGATCTCACTTACCGCTTAGGCTCGGGTTCCCTCATAACGCTCTGCATGTAGACTGGATCCTAATTCTTCTGTTCGCGCGAAACTTATTTTAAAATTCTCAAGACTTCGGTCAACTTTCTCTCTTGCAGCTGCAATGGAGAAATCGACTCCCGGATTTCGGCGGTGCCCTTGTGGGCAGAAAATGTCCAGGACAGACCCACACTCCATGTGCATCTACTGCCTCAGCCTAGAACTGACCCGCAGGCCTCACGAGAGTTATGCCGTTAGTTTTCGACCAACGTCCTGGAAGAACCGCGCTGCCTGGTGACAGCTTAGGCGAGCGCTACCGCGGTGAAGTCGAAGGAGGCCCATTGGGCGGTTACGCGGCAGCTGGCTTGGCTGAGCAACTTGAGCAGATGATGGCACTTCGAGGAAAGGCGGCATAGGCTGCCACCCTCTTCCTCGGTCGGCGGCATTTATCCGCTCTCTCTGGGTACCTCATGTTCAGCTTCTTTCAAGGAGCTTTACGATCCTTTCCACGAAGGGAGAGGGGCCATCGGGACATTCCTCTCGGTCCAAGGAGGACTCAAAGGTGTAAGTCCACTGTCGGCGTTAAGTAGGTGTGGGAGGGTCCCTTCCCGGGACAGTCAACACTTGGCCGGTCGGGGTTGGTGACAGCATTTTTGCGGTGCCGAAGGGTCCGGGTGTACCCCTACCTGGACGACTGGATGATTGCAGCCCCCTCCAGAGCGGAGGTGGAGCTGTCCAGAGATCTAGCCCTCCAGGTTTGCTCTCAGGTTGGCCTCCTCATCAACGAGGCCAAGTTGGAACTTGTGCCAAAGCTGGTGATGCAATTCATCAGGGCAGAGCTCGACTCTTTACGAGCTAGAGCACGGCTCCTGGCAGACAGGGCTGAGGTTCTTTCCTCCTTTGCCCAATCATTTCAGGTTGGGCAATCGCGCCCTGAACGGGACTTCCTGGGCCTCATGGCGGCCTGCACCAGCGTGGTCCATTGGGCTCGCTGGTACATGCGTCCCCTTCAGTGGGGGCTGGCCAGCCAATGGTCACAGCACTTCGAACCTCTAGATCAGCTAGTGACAGTGACCCAGGGGATGTGGAACGCTCTCCAGTGGTGGACGTTCCAGCACACATCTGCAGGAGGGCATCCCGTTTGTCCGCCCGAGCAAGCCGGTCTCTCTACTTCGACCCGATCGTCTCTGATGGGTTGGGGTGCCCATCTGGGGGAGCACAGGCGCCGCGACCTCTGGGCCCCTCGGGAGTCCCGATGCCACATCAACCTGCTGGAGCTGCGAGCGGTTCGTCTAACCCTCACCGCCTTCGCTCCGTTTCTATGGGATCAAGTGGTTCAGGTCCAGACGGACAACACCACGACCATGTACTACCTAAACCGCCAGGGCAGGACACGCTCCTTGCCTCTGTGCAGGGAAGCTGTCCGCATTTGGTCACTCGTGCGCAGCCTGGAGGCAGATCTCCTTGCCATTCACGTGGCAGGAGCCTCCAACACCCTGGCCGATGCCCTAAGCCAGATAGGGGCTGCGTCCCACAAGTGGTCTCTCCTGCCGGAGGTAGTACAAGATCTCTTCTCCCATTGGGGCACGCCTCAGGCGGACTTGTTTTGCTTCCAGGGAGAATGTGAAGCTGAGACTGTTTCATACCCGCCCCCTCAGCAGGGCTTGCCGCAGGGGGATGCCTTTTCGAGGCCGTGGAGCCCGGGCCTCTTCTACGCCTTTCCCCCATTTCCCTTGATCCACGAGGTGCTTCTCAAGGCGAGGAGGGACAAGACGCAGGTGATTCTGGTAGCCCAGACTAGCCCCGCCAGTTCTGGTATCCAGATCTCCTCAGTCTCAGCTCCAGGCTCCCGAGGCAGCTTCCAGCGCGCAACCGGACCTGATCTCAGTCAGTCAGGGGAAGGTATTCCATCCGGACCTTCAATCCCTGTACCTGACGGCCTGGTTCCTGGGCTGCTTGAGTTCCAGGCCTTGGGTCTTTCTGACGAGGTCCTCAACGTCGTTGAGGCGTCCCGTAAGGAGTCGACCAGAAAATGCTACGCCTTCAAATGGAAGAGATTCTCCATTTGATGTCAGGGCAAGGGCCTGGACCCTTCCTCCTGTTCCTTGGCAAGCATTCTGGACTACCTGTGGTCCCTTTCTCAGCAGGGGTGTAGCCAGGGATTTCAGATCTGCACACCAAGTGGACGCACTGCTACTCCTCTCCCCCCCCCCCCATTAAGGTGTGCTACCCCCCGTGCATGGGTAAATGCCATGCATGCTTCCTAATACAGCCACATACCAGCCCAGAGCCTGTAAAGTTGCATTGTCCATGAGATGCAATGACAGTGACCAGTCCTTCTAGTTTTGACTCCTGTGAATAACATTTCAGAAAGGTTCAGCATTTTCTTTTAGTTTTCATGCAAAAAGAAAGCAGTTCAGAGTCTTATTTGCTACCCCGCTTAAATAAATTGTACACCATGGAGTACTTGGGTATGCCTGGCTACACCCATGTTTCTCAGCAAGGGCTTCGGTCGACGACTCTTAAGGTGCACCTGGCAGCCATCTCTGCTTACCGGGCCCGGGCCGGGAAGCAGTCGGTGGCTCAGGAGAAGGTGGTTGGGCGCTTTTTCAAAGGCCTTGATCACATATCCACTCCAGTGCGAGAACCTCCGCCTCCCTGGGATCTACTGCTGGTATTGGCTAAGCTCATGAGCTAGACATTCGAACCGACGCACAGGTGTGACATCTCTCACCTGTCGTGGAAGACCGCCTTCTTGGTGGCTATCACGTCAGCCAGAAGCATGGGAGAGCTCCAGGCATTTTCCATAGAGTCTCCTTATCTGGTCTTCCACAGGGACAAGGTTGTACTGTGCCCCCACCCGAAATTCCTTTCGAAGGTGGTGTGGGAGTTTCACCTTAACCAGGTGTTGACTCTGCCGGTGTTCTACCCCAGTCACACCTCGGAGGCCGAATATAGGCTCCATATTTTGGACCCTAGAAGAGCACTCGCTGATTATAAGGAGTGGACGGCTGAAGTTCGGGGAGAGGTTCGCCAGCTGTTTGTCACCTACGCTGAAGCCGCATCTGTCAGACCTTCAGCCAAGCGGACGATGGGCAGGTGGGTCACCTCCTGCATAGATCTCTGCTATAGGTTGGCGGGCATGGAGCCTCCCAGAGGGATAAGAGCTCATTCTACCCGCCATACCGCTGCATTGGTGGCTGCTTCCAGGGACGTCCCTATCCAGGAAATCTGCAGGGCTGCTACCTGGAAGTCAGCACACACCTTCATCACCCACTACCACATCGACCTTGAATCATGCCGGGATGCTGGATCTTACTTCGAGATACAGCTCTTGCAGCAGAGTTACACCATTAGGACTGAAGCCGTCAGGCGTCAGGACCCCACGGAAATTTTCTAGCTAGCAGTCTTCAGCGGGGACCACCTCCGACGTTGGTCCCGCCCCCCGACGTCAGGCATGGTACATAAGGAGGCGGTCCCCCCACAATCCCCAGTTCTTTTCCCGCCATCGACATCGCAAGCATCGGCCTCTCGGTCTCTTTCTAGCGTGCGATGACTTAGAACTACGACGTTCTCTCTTCTTATACGGATTTGGAGTTCATATGATGTCCTCTCCAAACACCTCTCTGGAAGGTCACCCATCGAAGAAGTGTGCCTGCGGCAAACGGATCCCTTTCAACGATCCTCACTCTGACTGTGTGTGTTGTCTAGGCCCGGAACACGACACCAAGGCCTGCTCCTTCTGCCAGGGCTTCATCAGTCGCACCAGGATCTACTGCCAGAAGGCCCTTCAAGTGTTTCTCTTGGAGGAGAAACTAAAGACCATGGATAGGGAACCTTCCTCCAGGGGGGAGTCGTCAGGGAAGACCCACAAACACCGGGAGAAGGAAGGACCGAGGGCCTCGGACTCCTGAAGCTCCGGCTCGTGGTCAGACCACTCTCCCTCCAGGGCTCAATCTCAGCCTCCCCCGGTTCAGGTCGGATCCTCCAGCCGCTCCCCCTCTCTGCAGCCTCTCAAGACTTCCAGGCCATCGGCTGCATCCACTCCTTCTAAGGCCTCGTCCAAGTCTGGGGAGCGCCACAAATCTTCCCTCCCGCCGTCGGGACTCCGACGCCAGGTCGGTGTCCCAGCCTCCGCGTGGGTCGGACCTGGTCCCCCGTAAGACTAAGGAGCTGACGTCCCTATAACGGATGCCAGACCCGACATCGGCCCATCCGATGTCGACCAAGCATCACCGGCACTCCCAGGAGCCGACGACAGCAAGACACCCGTCGCCGGCCAGGCGTTCGCCTCCCAGGGCGTCGGCCAGGGGAACGACGTCGGCTACCCCAGAGAGGAGGACTGCACCACCGTCGCCGGCTGATGTCGGTCAGAAGGAATTATCGGAGGAGGATACCACTCAGCCCGAGGACCAGGCGGGCGACACCAGAGTTGCCGGACTCCCACGGGAACCTTCCCCGTTGCAGGAGACCCCCTTGGACGCGACACCCGACCCCGGCGCCTGGCCCGTCGGGATTGAATTTGGCAGAGGTAAAGGAGCTCTTTACCTTCTGGTGGGTCACCATCAGGAAGGATGTAGTCACCGCACCTCCTCCTACTCCAGCTCCTCCACGCCCCCTCCTCCCCCCAAGGGGCCGGTAGGACGGTCACCAACCCCCAAGGAGCCAACACCTCCTCCTAGAGGCAGATCCTCAAATAGGAGAAGACCTCCCTCAAGATCCACTTCAGGGTCACCTAGCCGTAAGAGACCCAGACGACGCCGGTACACCACGTCTGCAGAGGATTCCAGATCTCCTTCTCCCATCAGCATTCCCTCCCCAGACCCACACGACCTACCCAGGTCTCCTCCGGATGATCCCTCCTTTGCAGAGCTTATGAGGCAAATTCAGGAGAATGTGGGGTGGGATGCTGAAGAGCTTGACCCCGAGAGACAGCGCCTTGCCCGCTACCTTCGGCAGAAAGACCCAAAGCCTGTGGTAGTGCCACCCTTGGTGGACACCTTTGCGGACGTCACCAAGGCGGCGTGGAAACACCCGCATTCTACTCCGGCAGTGCCGAAGAAGGCTGACCACCTGTACAAGGCCCCGAGGGAGGACCAGTATCTGGCGAATCATCCTCTGGCCGATTCCCTGGTCATCAGTGCCTCGCATGACCGGTCTCAGAGACCTCAGCACTTGAGCACACAGCCACCGGACCCGGAGTCCAAGGAATTGGATGTCCTGGGTAGGCGCACGTACGCGGCTGCGACTTGCACCATCAGGTCTTTGAATTACCTCACCCACATGGTTCAGTTCCAGAACGCTTTGTGGGAACAGAGACAGGACCTGGTTGAGAAGATGCCCGACGGTGGTCAAAAGGAGGAGCTCTTGACCCTCCTCCGTAAGGGTTCGGATGTGGGGAACCAGGTGCTCAGAGCCGCATATGACTCTGCGGACTCTTCGGCCAGAGCTGCAGCCTCAGGCGTGTGTCTCCGGAGACACTCTTGGCTCCATGTCTCCAGTTTTACCCCGGACGTCCAGAAGAACATTCTAGACGTCCCTTACAATGGTCAAGTCCTGTTTCGTGAAGCCTCTGAGAGGGTGATCACCAAACTTCAGGACGCAGGGAAGGCAGTTAGATCTCTCCAGGCCATGCACAGATCTCGACCTAGTTCCTTTTGCAGGAACCAGAGTCTCTTTCGTAGCCGGACACAGAGGCAACAACCACATTCTGGCCAACAGCAGAGGGGGCTCTTTTGCCCGAAAAGCCCAGGCCAAGTCATCCCCAGGCAGAGGCCAACGAGCCGCAAAGTCGGTCCAGCCTGCGGGATCAAACGCTGCCACAGCATGACTCCTCCCCGGCCCTCCTCAAGATCAACGGGAAATGAAGGTCGGGGGTCGCATCACACGTCACCTGCCAGGGTGGCGGTCGATCACCACCGACAGGTGGGTGCTGCAATTGGTCGAAAAAGGCCACTATATAGAATTTATAGGCAGCCGACCTACAAGACCTCCCCTGCTTTCCCGCTATTCGGGTCTGCATGCCCTGCTCATACAGCAGGAAGTGCTCACGCTTCTGGACAAGGATGCATTAGAGCACATTCCAGGGAACCAGAGAGGGCTGGGGTATTATTCTCACTTCTTCCTGGTTCCAAAGAAAACTGGGGACCTCCGTCCAATTCTGGACCTCAGTGACCTCAATCTGTCGGTCGCTTACAAACGCTTCCTCATGGTGACCCTTCCAGGACTAATTCCCATGCTGAAATGGGACGCTTTTCTGGCGTCTTTGGATATGCAGGATGCCTACCTGCACATTCCCATGGCTCAAGCGCACAAAAGGTTCCTGCACTTCAAGTTTCAGAGCTACCATTATCAGTTCCGAGCTCTTCCCTTCGGACTGTCATTGGCACCTCGCGTTTTTACGAAGTGCATGGCAGTCGCAGCGGCGTCTCTGAGGAGACAAGGCCACTACGTGTTCCCTTACCTGGACGACTGGCTTCTCATGGCTCCCTCCCGGGAGGCACTGATGACGGCCATTCACCGCACCCAGTCCTTTTTCCAATCACTGGGTATCCTCATCAATTACGAGAAGTCTCTCCTGGTACCGTCCCAGAAACTGCAGTTTATCGGAGCAGTTCTGGACACCGTCAGAGGGAAAGCCTTTCTTCCCTCAGACAGAGCGGAACACATCAGATCCCTCATCAGGGACTTGCCGGTGAGGAAGACCGCCCCGGCAAGACTGGTCCTTTGCCTGCTTGGACATATGGCTGCGGCCATTGCAACCGTCCCGATGGCACGACTCCACATGCGGGTGACTCAGTGGATGCTAAGGGTGCAATGGGACCAAAGGCAAGACCATCTGCAGCAGCCAATTCGAATCCGAATGCACGCAGTGAGGATTGGCAGTGATTAACTAGATCAGGAGAATCTCTCCGCGGGGGTTCCCTTTCAGTGCGTTCTCCGTCTGTGACTCTCTCCACAGACGCCTCAGGTCTCGGGTGGGGAGCACACCTAGATGGGGTGAGGTCTCAGGGCACATGGACAGCGCAGGAATCTCATCTCCACATCAACATTTTGGAGATGAGGGCGGTTCTTTACGCTCTGCAAGCCTTCCAGTCGGAGATTCCACTGGGTACTCTCCTGTTACAAACAGACAATACTGCGGTGATGTATTACCTCAACAAACAAGGAGGCACTCACTCCTACCCGCTTTGCAGGGAGGCCATGAGAGTGTGGGAGTGGGTAGTGCAGCACGGCGCAAACATAATTGCAGTACACGTCCCAGGAGTGGACAGTACCGTCGCAGACAGTCTGAGTCGCTCTCAGGCCAGAGTTCACGAGTGGGAACTTCTACAGGAGGTGGCAGAGGATCTGTTTCACAGATGGGGCACTCCAGAGTTAGACCTTCTCATCCCTATCCAGCATCAAAACTGCCCAATTTTGCTCGCTAGATCCAGGGCCTGGTGTTTTCTGGCGAGACGCTTGTCCCTTTCCTGGTCGAGCAGATTCCTCTATGCCTTCCCTCCTTTCCCGTTGATCCAGAGAGTTCTCTTAAAGCTTCACAGGGAGCAAGCGACGCTCATTTTGATAGCGCCTTTCTGGCCCAAGCAAATTTGGTTCCCACTTCTGCGTCAGCTATCCCGGGAACCTCCACTTCCTTTGCCAATGAGCTCCCATCTGCTGTCTCAGGAGGATGGTTCATTAGTCCACCCAGACTTACGCTCCTTGAACCTGCACGCTTGGCTCCTAGAGACATAGCCCTGTTGCAATATGGGGTCTCGCAAGAAGTGGCAATGTACTTTCTGCCGCCAGAAAGCCGGCAACCCATGCAACGTACGCCATGAAATGGCGCAGATTTTGCTTATGGGCTCAAGCGCGTGGTTTTTCGCCATTATAATGTCCTGAAAAGCTGGTTTTGGATTACCTGCTTTCTCTTTTTCATTCAGGATTGCCTTACTCCTCTGTGCAATTTCGGCTTTCCATGCCCCCATAGGCCATCGGATGGTGGCCCAATTGGACACTACACGTGCCTTTTTAAGGGAAGTCCTGCACCTTAGGCTACCCATTAAGGATCCGATTCCTCCTTGGGACTTGCCCTTCGTCCTGGAGCAGCTTATGCTGCCACCTTTTGAACCAGCCGCGGATTGCGAGCTACGTTTTCTGTCATGGAAAACGTTATTTTTAGTTGCAGTTACTTCGGCAAGAAGGATCTCCGAATTGCATGCACTAATGTGCAAAGAGCCTTACTTAGTTTTTCATCAGGACAGGGTATACCTGAGGACAAATCCAAAGTTTCTGCCTAAGGTGGTTTCAGCACTCACCCTTAATCAGGATATTGACTTACCAGTGTATTTCCTAAGGTACACCAACCGAGGAGAAGCCCTTCTGCACACCCTCGACGTGCATTGGTGCCTCAGATATTATCTGACCAGAACCAAACAGTTTCGAAAGGCGGATCAACAGTTTGTCTCTTTTGCTGTTAGAATGAAAGGAGCTCCTGTCTCCAAACAGTCTCTCTCGAGGTGGCTCATCCAGTGCATCATTTTCTGTTATGACAAGCGCAACAAACCCTTACCGGGCGCGGTCAAGGGTCATTCCATGAGAGGGGTGGCCACTTCTTTTGCGGTGTTAAAAAAACATCTCCACGTCAGCTATTTGCGCTGCAGCCACTTGGGGCTCTGTGCATACCTTTATCAGGCATTACAACCTGGACATTGCATTGAGGCGAAGAGCAGGGTTCGGCCTAGCCGTCCTTCAGGGACTTCTGTCCTAAGCTCAAGTTGTATGGAGACTTCTACCTTTCCTCCTCTTTGTGGCGTAAGATTGCCACTACTGCTTGGAAATCAGTTCTAATGGTGTAACCTGCTGCAAGAGCTGTATCTCGAAGTAAGATAGTACAGTTACATAAGAACTTACCGTAACAGTAGATCTTCGAGAACAGCTTTTGCAGCAGGTACCTTCCCGCCCACCATCCCCCTTCTTGTGGCGGTAGGTCTTAGCCAAACATCCATCTTATGGGATGGGACGTTGTGATTTTAGTCTTGGCCATCTGGTGGCGGATCCTCAGTCTCCTCTTCTGATGTCATCCAGCGGCCGGGAGTCTCCGGCAGGAGAACTGAGGATAGTGGGGGGACCGCCTCCTTATGTACCACACCTGACGGGGGCAGGACCGACGTCGGAGGCGATCCCCGCTGAAGACTGCTAGCTAGAAAATTTCCGTGGGGTCCTGGCGCCTGACTGCTTCAGTCCTAATGGTGTAACCTGCTGCAAGAGCTGTTCTCGAAGATCTACTGTTACGGTAAGTTCTTACGTAACTGTACTTTTTGCGGCCTCGGTTCTCCAGTGTTTATTTCCCAAGTAGGGGGTGTGCACCTTGCCTCCCTCCTCCCGGAGAACTGCCAATAGTCTGCCAGACGGTGTGGATGAACAACATATCCGTGTCCCTAGAAATACAGGTTAGACACCTGTAACAGGAGTTCTAGGAATGGTATATGTTGTTCATCCTCAGCACCCAACCGGCCTCCCCGGCTTCGAAGCACAACCTGGCTTCCAGCGGGTTAGATCTGGCGTCATGGGGCGGAGCCAAGAGTTTTACCACCCGGGTGAGTAGGAGGAGCCAGCTTGAAGACCTTCCGGCAAGATTTAAAGCGGCAAGGAACCTGCCAGACAGTGTGGATGAACAACATATACCATTCCTAGAACTCCTGTTACAGGTGAGTAACCTGTATTTTTTGACCCCCATTTTCACCTCTCCAACTGCCAGGACCTCCTTCCACCTGCCCAAGCCCTCTACGCACCACGTGATCCCCAAAGTGATCCAATCCAACACCAGCCTTTGCTCAACAACCTTCTGGGTACCCCCGACTGTAACCCATGACTTACAGTTCCCCTCAAGCCTGGAGGGTGGGGACCCATTCCCCTCAAGCCTGGAGGAACATGCTTCACATTTGGGGCCCATATGGTGAAGCCAGTGAGGGGTGGGGGGAGTTGAGACCCAGCTGTGGCATTGGGGGCAGGGTGGCTCCATCTTCCCCGTGCTGCTGGGGGTTTATTCCCGTACTAGACACTCCCTGTATTCCACCCCAGTGCGTGATCCTCAGAGGTGACCTTTGCAAGATGCCTGTCAATGCCGTCTGAAGGGTGGATGAGCCCCACTCTGGGCATGCGACACTTCCCAAGTGAGTCGGTATGTGCCGATGTAAGACCACCTCAGAGGGACCACTTGTTCCTTCCCGCTTGATAACCCCATTCATCCTGGGTCACCAGGGGGTGGTCATGCAATGGAAGGAGGTGCTCTCCCTCCCCGAGGCAAGAAGTGTCCAGTGGATTCCCAAACCCTGCCACACGGGCCAGCACCAGATACTCTGGGCTTGGGGCGTGAACCTGGGTCATCTGGATGGCAAGTAGTAACTCTGCCGCTGTGTTGTCTGGTCAGCCAGTACTGGGTTTCTTAGCCAGGGGAAGGATTGTCAGGACTTGTTCAGAGTACTGAGAATCTGGGTACTCTTAACTCTTCAAGTACCAGATTTTGAGGTGAAGAGCCTTTATGCTGGGGTATGCTATCCCTGTCTGAGGCAGAGTCAGGAGACTGTGGCTGAGGGGTAGGCAAATGAGTTGTTTGATAGGGCAAGAAGGAGGGAGTACCAGGGTTGGAGTGACCAGAATCATGGTAGCTGACTGACTCCTGAGTTTCAGGAGAACTCTTGAGAACCAAGGGAGATGGAGGGAAGGCATAAAGGAACTTTCCTGTCCAAGCCAGGGTCAGAACATCTATTGGCATTGTGCCCTATGCTAGAGGCATGCGGCAGTAAAGTGGAATCTGATGGGTGAGGCTTGAGGCGAAGAGATGCATCTCTGGAGTGCCCCACCTCGTGAACACTGTGGCCAGCACTTGTTTATTTAAGGTCCACTTGTGGTGGCCGTGACTGATGCGGCTCAGAGTGTCTGCTGGGACATTGTCCTTGCCCGGCAAATAAACGGCAGAGAGCTGCATGTCCAGAGACCAAATTCTCATGGCCTCTCTGCACAGATTTGAGGATCTTGTGCCCCCCCTTGCTTGTTGATGTAAAACATCGTGGTGGTGGTGTTGTCTTGATTTGAAGAGACTGACCTTTTAGCTGATGGGCAAAGGCTTTGATAGCTAGGTACACCGCTCTGAGTTCCAGAAGGTTTATGTGGTAGCTGGATTCTCCGGTGGATCATATTCCTGTTATGGAGTGGTCTGCCGGGTGAGCACCCCATCCTAAGAGGGAGGCATCCGTAGTAAGCAGCCTGGAGGGTTGCCTTTGCTGGAAAGAAACCCCTTCCCTGAGATTTTCCATGTCCTTCCACCAATCCAGGGCTTGCAATAAGGTCCTTGTGGCTGGTATTAGCTTTGGTAAGGAATCTGTTTTCTGGGACCAGAACCAGTAAGTTCTTAGGTGATACTGGATGTCTTTCATTTTAAATCTGGCACCTGGAAGTACGGCTGTGGTAGAGGCCATGTGGCCCAGAAGTCTGAAAAAGTGTCTTGTCAGGTCTTGGCTGGCCCAGGACAAAAGAATTTGCCACATCTTGGAGGCTGTGCTCCCTGTCCCGAGGAAGTAGAGCTTTCCTCTGCTGTGTGTATCCACTTCTACTCCAGTGAAGTCCATTAACTGAATGGGTTCAAAGTCTGACTTTTCTGTGTTGCTAAGAAAGCCCAGAGACTTGAGTGCACTGTGTCGGGGTAGAGCATCCCTGACCTTCTGTGGGGACTTGTCCACTATTAGCCAATCATCCAGGTAGGGGAATACAGACACTTTTTGTTTTCTGAGGTGAGCTGCTACCACTGCCAGGCACTTTGTGAAAACTCTGGGAAATGAAGAAAGGCTGAACGGCAGAGCTGCAAACCGGTAAAGGCCAGATCATAGCTTGAATCTGAGGTACTTTCTGTGGGACAACCTGATTGAAATGTGGAAATAGGTGATCTTCCTGGACATAAGTCTCCACCACTGATTCACACTGATGGGATCAGCGCCGGAGGCACTAGGACCCATTGGGAGCAAACTTTTTTCGTAAGGTCGGCGCCTGAGGCAGCGCCGACGAGGCGGCTTCACCGAGCACTCAGCTCGTGTGGTAACTAATACCTCGCATCGACCTTCCAACCGCCTCAGTTCTTTCTCCCGCCACGAAAGTGCACTTCAGTGACGACGTTGCTCGCTCGTTGGAATCAAACTTCAAACTAGCAGCATAGTTTTCAGTTTCATTGTTTTGTAGTAATATCTTGAATAAGTATCGCTAAGTTTATTCTCATTTACAAAGAAGTTTCAGCCTACTTTGACGGAGTCGACCATGACAGGTCAGGTGGCGGTGAGGAAGACTTCATTATAAGCTGATTAAGTCAGCGGGCTGGGTCGGTCCGCCGCCCTCTCGGGGTCGGTCCCGACAACAGTCAGTCCAATGCCCGAGGGGCGGCGGTCCTCGAAAGCATAAAACAAATGGTCGCATTCTCTGCACCGCTCGCCTCGAACTCTTCTTTAGCCCACACGACAAAAGAGAAGGCATCACTCGAGGTGCCCTCTGATATGTCTGCTGAGCGGTCCAGTTATTGGCGCTAATTGCGGTCTCCTCCTTCGGAGCCAGCTTCTGTTTCTGGTAGCCGACGTCTTCGACATCGGAGCCCTACCCCGCCCTCTGGTAGGTCTTCAGATGAGCAGTTTCATCATTGGGCTGCTCTTATGGAGCAGTGGGCTCGGAGGTTGGTCCAGGTGCCTGGCCTGGTCACTCAGGGGCCTTCGGGCTTGTTTGGAGACCAGGTAGGGCGGTTGAGCCTCCCTGGTCGCACGGCACCATCTTCGGTGCCGTCGACTCCGCGTTTAGGTGTCTCTCCCCATATGGCTGCGGTGCAGGGGCCCCACCGATGCTTCTATCTCCTGCTCTTCTTCCTCCCTTCTCCTCAAATCCTGTTTTGAGTCTTGGGGTGGAGATTCGACACCTCGGTGTCTGCCAACTTCGATGCCGGGCGTCTGTCAAGCGCCGATTGAGTTACTTGGCGCCCGTGCGCTTCGTCCGGCGCCGTCTTCTGCGCCGTGTGCCTCCCACCGAGCGGGCGCCGTGTCTCAATAGCGGCTTCGCGGTGCCGTGCGCTTCCATCAGCTGTCGCGTTTCTGCGGCGCCAGGAATCGCCAAAGGCGTCGTCCATCTCTCAGGACTCCTCCTTCAACCCCTTTCCTTCCTCATTTCCATCTGATTTTAAACCTTTCCTGTCCATACGGTCCCTCTTGGACTGTCGGGAGATGACATTGAGCCTGACCCAGACCTTGGCTGGGTGATGATGGAAAAGCAGGGGTCTATTCCTGCTGCAGAGACTCATGGTTTAGGACCTGTCTTTTAAGTCCCTGCTGAAAAACTTGATTTCCACCCTTTCTCTACAAACTACAGACATCGATCCTGGGAAACTGCTAAGACTCCAGTATCTCCATGTTCCGGAGATCCCTACGGATTTGACTCCTCCGGTACAGCCATCCTTTGAAATGCTGTCTTAAATGGTATGGAGTAATCCTGCTCTCATTCCTTCGGTGGCTAAATCCATAGATAGGAAATACTCAGCCCCCAAGGATCGACTCATTTTGGCGTCCCAAGCCTTTGCGGATCCTATTGTAGTTTTGGCAGAGAATAAGGTCATCCTTCCTCAAACTACTACAGCTCGACCTATTAACAAAGAATCTCGTAAGATAGACACTTTAGGTAAGAGAGTCTTTGCTGCTTCCACCCTGGGTATCATATTGACAGCTACCAGAGCTATTTCTCTCAATAGTATATTCTTTGGCATTACGCTCAAACAAATGGTTGAAGACTCTTCCGGAATCGGATACAAAGTCAGAGCTTCTTCAAACCAATACCAGGGTATCGAATCAACAACCAGAAGTAGGTTAAGTGGCTATGGATGCTTTTGATACTGCTTCCAGAGCGGCTGTGGCGACATTTGTACCCGCGTCATTCCTGGCTGCGCACTTCAGGTTTCTGAATGACACAGCAACGAAGCCAATAAGCGTTGCCTTTTGATGGTGTGTATCTCTGAGCCCTCAAGTAGAACAGTGAAGCTAGCACAAAAACTTAGGTCAGCAGCATTAGTTGGCTCGCCCTCCTCCTGTCCCCTCTGGGAGGTGTGGACATCGGTTCCACCAACCGTCAGTCGCTTCGAGGCAAGCAGAGGAAGTTTTCATTAAACCAAGCCCCCAGCCTCAAAAGAAAACGCTACAGAAGGCGCAAGGACCCAAAGCGCCCAGCGCCACCTTCTGAGTTGTTGGCCCAAGTCCCACCTCTGTTGCCTGAGGTGGGCTCTTCCTCAGCGGTGGGAGGTCGTCTGACGCACTTCTACAATCAGTGGAGGTCCATAACCTCAGACAAATGGGTACTCCGGATAATCCGCAAGGGATATTCACTCAATCTTGTGGAGACCCCTCCGGATCGTCATCCCAAACGACAGCCCAAGCTGTTGACACTTCAGTCAGACCTTCTCGCCTCCGAGATCCAGGGCCTTCTGCACAATAGGGCAGTAGAGGTAGTTGCACTGCACCAACGGAACACAGGGTTCTACTCCTATTACTTTTTGGTTCCAAAGAAGACCGGGGGCATGCGCCCCATTTTGGACCTCAGAAAACTAAACAAATTTCTGCCCAAGGAGAAATTCAAGATGATTTCACTAGGAACCTTGTTACCTTTGCTTCATCAGCACGACTGGCTAGCCTCCCTAGACATGCAGGATGCTTGCCAGCACATCTCTATTCACCCGAAGCATCACAAATTCATAAGGTTTATGGCTCTGCGGACAGCATTATCAGTTCAGAGTCCACCCTTTGGGCTATCCTCGGCACCACGAGTTTTACAAGTGTTGTGCAGTTCTGCTCAAACAACTCAGAAAGATTAGGAATTCAAGTGTTCCCTTGTCTGGATGACTGGCTTCTGGCAAGTCCTTCCAGGCAGGGAACTCTCTACACACCATAACCAGGCTAAGCTTTCTCACGTCCACTTAGGAGTCCTGCTAAACCTCAAATCGCCAGCACAAGCCCTCCCAGAGACTCCTTTTATAGGAACTCTTCTGCACCTCTGTGCGAGAAGCTTTTCTTCCAGAGGACAGAAGGAGCGATATCCTTCAGATGGCCCGGCTCACATCGGAGAGAGAGCAACTCCTGTTCCAGCTCTCTCGATGCAACGGATACTAGGTCTCATGGCATCCTCAGTGTTCACTGTACCCCCTAGCATGCTTCACATGAGAACTTCTCAGTGGATGCTCAGTCACCAGTGGTCCCCAACCACTCACCTGCAGTCCTTTTCTCATCAAGGTGACAGAACCTCTAAAGAGGTCACTCACCTGTTGGTCGCAAGAGAACAATCTCCTAGAAGGGTATCCCTTTGCTCCTCTGGATCATCAGACTTCCATTACCACAGACGCATCCTGATGGGGTGGGGGGCTCACTGTCAGGCTCTCCACACTCAAGGTACGTGGACTCAGGTTGAGTCCCAGCTTCACATAAATGTCTTGAAAATGAGAGCTGTCCTTTATGCGGTCCGGGCGTTGAAGGACATTCTCTGTCACAAGAGCATTCTCTTTCAAACGGACAACAAAGCTGTGATGTATTACATCAACAAACAGGGCGGCGCTAACTCTTACCCCTTATGCAGAGGCGATGAGAGTGGAGAATGGTGCTTTGCAGCTGAAGTCTCTCTAATTCAAGCGGTCTACCTGCCAGGAGTACAGAACGAACTGGCGGACCGCCTCAGCAGAACAGAGACAGATCCTCACGAATGGTCTTTTGACTCAGCCGTAGTTCAGTCAGTATTCGCAGAGTGGGGAACTCCAGACCTGGAACTTTTTGCATCCCCACTCAACACAAAACTGCCTCTCTTCTGGTCCAGAAATCCAGGGCCTGGCATTTTCTGTCAGGATGCGTTCAGGCTGCAGTGGACAAAACGCTTTCTGTACGCCTTTCCGCCTCTTCCTCTAATTCAGAGGGTACTTCTCAAGTTCGAATCCCAGGGGACAAATGATCCTCATTGCTCCCTTCTGACACTCGACAAATGTGGTTTCCACTACTCCAACAGTATGTCGGCAGCTCCGCCAAAAACCACTCCCACTTCAGACGAACCTCTTGACTCAAGGCGGTTATTTCATCCCAACTAAGGTCCTTCACCTTGACTCCTGAGGAGATGGAGTAAATAGATTCAATGTCTCTACGGGTTTCAGATATTCTTTGCTGCGCTGGAAGCCAGCCACTGAAACCACACAGCCAAATGGAGCGGTTTTCAAGCCTGTGTGTGCAAAATCCTCTTTAAACCCCTTTTCTGCCCACCAGATAAAATTTTGAGTACCTCTTAGACCTCTCAAATTCAGGTCTGCAGTACTCTACAGTCAAAGATTCACCTTTGTGCCATTTCAGCTTATCATGAGCGAGTACTTTCCTTGTCACTAGCTCAGTTACCTGTAGTTAAGAGGGTTTCTTAAGGAATTCTGCATACAGACCTCCTATAAGACGTCCAGTAGCAGCCTGGGACATCAATCTTGTGCTAGACATGCTCACTCGAAAACCTTTGAACCTCTGGCTACCTGTGAGTTAAAATTTCTCACCTGGAAAAGCAGCCTTCCCTAGTAGCCATTACCTCAACCCCAGGGTTTCTGAGATGCATGCCTTGGTCACAGACCCTCTGTATACACGTGTTCCATAAGGACAAAAAGTAGTCCTTAGAACCCATCTAAATTTCTTCCTAAGATTTGTTTGAGGTTCATCTAAGCCAACCTTTAGTCCTTCCCTCTTACTTAGCGGACTTCCAAATGAAGGAGAACGTTCTCTTGATTCCCTGGACGTCAAGAGAGCTTTACGTTTCTATCTAGATAGAACAAAGGACTTTCGTAAAACTCAACAACTGTTTGTTTCTTTCAGCGAGTCCCGGCTGGGTCAACCTGTCGCTATCGGATGTATCTCAGCATGGCTAGTGGCATGCCTTCACCACTGTTATTCCATGGTGCAGGTTAAGCTGGAGGGCAGAGTGTACGCTCACTCTGCTAGGGCGGTAGCGGCATCTCTGGAAGAAATCCGTAGCGTTCCCATTGCAGATATTTGCAGTGCGGCTACCTGGAGCTCACTGCATACTTTAGTTAAACACTATGCCCTGGATGTTCATGCCAGACGACATCTGTCCTTTGGCAGAACCATCCTTAATGGACTTCTGTCCTAAAACTGTGAACTATTGGTCTCTCCTGCCGCCCTCTCGGGGGATTATTAGCTCGGTACTCTCCCATTAGTGTGAATGAGTGGTGGAGACTTATGTCCAGGAAGATATGGAAATTATGTACCTACAGTAGTTCTTGATCTTCTTGGACGAGTCTCCACCACTCATCCTACCTCCCTCCATCCGAGCTCACACCTCTGTTGTTGGTCTTCCTCCCTCAAATCTTTGAGCTGTGAGACTTCTTTGTGAACCCTTCTTGCCTCTGGCCGTCTGGACTTTATCTTATGTCGGTTTTTTTGGTTAAGCTATCCTTCTAGGTTAGTTAAGCTGCATCCTCAAAAAAAGGTACTGGGCGGTTGGAAGGTCCGATGCCGAGTGTATTTGTTACCCACACAGGCTGAGGCTTGCGGGTGCCGCTCCCTGGCGCCGATCTTCCGACAAAAACGTTTGCTCCCGATGGGTCCTAGTGCCTCCGGCGCTGATCCCATTAGTGTGAATGAGTGGTGGAGACTCGTCCAAGAAGATCAAGAATTATGGTAGTTATGTAATATCTATTTCTTGAGGTCTAGGGAGGCTAGCCAACTTCCCTGCTGTAGGGATGGAATCACCACTGCTAGGGTGACCATCTTGAATTTGGGTGAGGGTAAGTGTATGTTCAGGTAACATAGAAACATAGACTTTGACGGCAGATAAGGACCACTTGGCCCACCCAGTCTGCCCATTTATCTACCTACTGGATAAGCTGCAGATTCTAGTTAACCAACAGCCTATTTCCTGCAACCCCCCACTATAATTGCCTTATGTCTGTCCCATGCATGTTTGAATTCCTCCATTGTTTTAGACCCCACAACCTCTCCAGGAAGGCGGTTCAATAAGTCCACCACTCTCTCCGTGAAAAGAATTTCCTCACATTACCCTGAGCCGTCCCCCTCTCAACTTTCAATTGTGCCCCTTGTCCTTACATCTCTTTTCTGAAAGATGCTACCTCCTGGACTTTGTTGATTCCCTTGAGGTACTTAAAAGTTTCTGTCATGTCCCCTGTCCCTCCTTTCATCAAGGTTATATTAAGCTCTCTCAGTCTCTCTTCATATGGTTTCTGATGTAGACCCTGCACCATTTTGGTTCCCTCCTCTGGACTGCTTCCATCCCTATGTCCTTGCGTAGATGAGGTCTCCAAACTGCCACGCAGTATTCCAGATAGGGTCTCACCAACTGCCTGTATAGAGGGATAACCACTTCCCTTTTTCTACTTGTGATGCCCTCGCTATGCATCCCAGTATCCCCTTGCTTTCCCTACTGACTTCTCATTGCATACCCACCTTTAGGTCATCTGATATGACTACACCCAGATCCCTTTCCATTATTGTTGTTGTTAGTACCTCCCCTGCTATTGTGTACTCTTCTCCTGGATTTTTATTTCCCAGGTGCATTACTTTGCTCTTCTTTGTATTGAATCTAAGTTGCCATATGTCTGACCATTCCTCCAACCTTGCCAAGTCCCTTCTCATCCTTTCTAACCCCCCTTGTGTATCAACTCTGTTACAGATCTTTGTGTCATCCGCAAAGAGGCATACCTTTCCTTCCAGATCCTCTGCAATGTCACCTATAAAGATGTTAAAGAGGTCTGGACCCAGTACTGAGCCCTGAGGTACTCCACTAGTAACCCCCCTTTCTTCAGAATGTGCTCCATTCACTATTACCTTCTGTGTCCTGTTTTGCAGCCAGTTTGCTACCCAGGCTACCACCCTGGGACCCACTCCCAGGCTGGCTAACTTGATTATTAATCTTTTGTGCGAGACTGTGTCAAATGCCTTGCTAAAGTCTAGGTAGGCCATATCCACAGCCCCTCCCCGGTCTATTACTTTGGTCACCCAGTCAAAGAAATCGATTAGATTTGTCTGACATGACCTTCCTGCTGTGAATCCATGCTGCTTTGGGTCCAGTGCCCCGCTGGCCTCTAGGTACTGAACATTTCTTTCTTTCAGAAGCGATTCCATAATTTTCCCCACCACTGAGGTCAAACTAACAGGTCTGTAGTTTCCTGCTTCTGCCTTGCTCCCACTTTTGTGAAGGGGAATCACATCTGCCCTCCTCCGGTCCTTAGGTACCACCCCATCTTCCCATGATTTGTTAAAAAGTGTGGTTAGTGGTGTCACTAGGTCCTCCCTTAGCTCTTTTAGGATGCTAGGGTGAATCCCGTCAGGCCCCATTGCTTTGTCCACCTTGAGTTTTAGAATTTCTTTCAGTACTCTTTCTTCTTTAAATGAACTGGTATCAACCCCACCATCTAGAGTGCTTCTACTGTTTGGTTTAGGTAACTCCTCCTCATTTTCTTTTGTGAATACTGAGCAAAAGTATTCATTCATTACCTCTGCCTTTTCACTTAGGTTCAGAATGGGTCACCAATCCCCATTTTTCTTTTTAGTGAGAAAATACCTGGAATAGAGGTCTTTTCCCCCACTGGGTGAACGGAACTCTTTCCACTGCTTTTTCTGACAGCAGAGAGTTTACCAACAGTTTTCTGTTGGAGTGAGTGATTTTAGAGACTTGAAACCCTGTTAAGCGGGAAGCTTTTTGAACTGCAGGGTAAGTCCTTGACCCACCACCTCCAGCACCCATTAGTCTGTGGTGATGAGGTGCCAGTTGTGGAGGTAGTGGGTCAGCTTTCCTCCTACTGGTGGAGAGGAGGCGACCTGGGTGCCGGAGTCGGGGAAAGTTACTTAGTCTGAGTCTTTGAGGGAGGTGAGGGGTCAGCTCTTCTCTGGGTCCTCTTTCCACTTCCTCTGAAGTAGCCCCTAGTTTGAGTAAAGTCCAGTGGCATGGGTGTTGGCATGGAATAGTAGGCCCTAGGGTAGTATCCTCTGCCTCTGTTCCCTCTTCCTTGAGGTCTTTGTGAGGTAGAGGCCTCCTCTTTTGCTGCATTGTTTTGATAGGTGGTTTTATATTCCTCTACCTCCTTCATGTAGGCTTCTGTTTTATCCCCAAAGAGAGTTATTCTTGCTGGGGAAATCCATATCCTTGGTTTGGGTGTCCTTTGACAGATTGGTTGTTTTCAACCAGACATAACGCTGAGCCATGGCTCTGGAGGCAGTGTCATTAGTGGCCACAGCTATATGGAACTGGTACTTAGTGGCTTCCAAGGTAGTTTTCACAGTTTCTGCCAAGTCCTGAGCTACTTTGTTTGGGGCCTGCTGCCTGATAGCAAGCACAGAATTCCAGAGAGCCTTTTGATGCTGTGCTGCATAGGCCATGTACATAGAGAGGCAGAGCAGCAAGGAGGCTGTGGTGTAATATCCTCCCCCCCCCCCCCCCAATAGAATCCAACTTTCTAGATTCCTTTTCAGGAGGCTGGAAGGATAATGGTACTTTAGGTTTGTCGCAAGCTGCAGCTTGCACCACTCACTCCCTCCTGGTCTGGATGCATGTAAACAAATTCAGCAGCATTGGTTCTTTCTAGCGGATTCTTTTTTTTAATTTTCCTGTCCACCCCTGGAATAGTTAGTAGTAGTAGTAGTATAATCTTATATTCATGAAGAAAGTACACAAACAGGGATAATACTCAATTGAGTGGCAGCTCATTTTCATTGAGGTCCTACTGGCATTAAATGTACAGTTTGCAATGTAAATATACATTAATAAGTATCGCATAACACAAGTAATAAGGATATTACATTCACAATCCTACTTAAACATTCTTCAAGGTTATCACCCCAAAGCATTCTACTTCCTTATAGTTGTTATAAAATTCAGTATCCAAAACTTGATACTATTAAGTTGTTCAGGTAATTGTTTCTGAACAACAATCATGGGGTACTGTTGCTTGTTCCTCCCATTTCTTTAGGTAACTCGGTTTTATAGTGGAATTTCCTTGTCTCAATTCCACAGGGATAGAGTTCCATAAACTTGCTCCTCTAAATACAATAGAGGACCTACCCAACCCTGTTTTGTAATATTTTATGTCAGACTCTACACCATTAGCAGATCTAAGGTCCTTCCTAATAGGAATAGAAGTGGGGTTCTGAAGCAGCTTATAGGTTGTCCTGCAGAGGGACTTTTTTATAGGTAAAAACAGCTTTTTAAGGAGAGGGAGTCCCGTCATATCAAGGAAGTCCTCTTGCTCTTGGTCAGTGGTCTGCTGGATAGTGAAGTCCAGGGTGTCTACCATATGTTAAACAAAGGTATAATGAGAAGAAAAATCCCCCTGGCCGTTAGAGTGGGTGCCAAACTCTTGGTCCGGGGAAACATCTGGCTCTAAACGTTCACTTCTCTTCTTTCTCCTTATCCCCTTCATAATCAAAGCCCTGGCCAAACCCAGGGTCAGAGGGATGAGGGGTGTTGGGCTCTGTAGGGGCATTAGATTGCCCATAGCTTGTAAGGTTTGATATAACTACCAAACCATAGCCATTTCTTCGGCAGAGGGTGCATCTCTTTGTGTCATTGACATGTCTCCCTTTGCCTTTCAGCGCGAGGGGCAGTGATGTGTTTTTCTTTTTGTTTCTTTTTTGCCAGCACTAAATTAGGAACCTCCTCATTTTGTCTTTTTTTTTTGGCTTGATCAGTACTTTTATTTTTATCTGATTTATTTTCTAGGGGGTTCTTAGAGAACCTGTCTTTAGATTTTTGATGCGAGGAAGACCCCTCTTCAGGGTTGATCTTACTGGACTTTTTAAGTCTTCACCATTAGTCACACTTCAAACAACATGAAGGCTTGCTGTATTCTGACTAGATGCAGTTAGCCCCAGCACTTGAACTGCTCTGGAGAGGAAAGGATTAACGCTATACCGGGACATAGAACGTTGAGCTCGAGCTCTGTTTTCAAACCTCTGCCCCAGGTACTCTTCAATGTAACTGTCAGATTCATTACTCCGCCTAACTGAGAAGTCGCTCCAGAGATACCCTCCTTCGCTTCGGTTCAAGTAAGAATCGGTTGGTTTTATTATTTTTCAGTATTCTGATCTCTGTCCACGGTACAGTAAGTGTACTTAGTAGGTAGTTTAGAGTTTTGTTGGTAGAAATGTTTAGTTTGGTTTCTTTCCGGTCGGTCCGGTTGGGAACTGAAGGAATTCTGTATTGTTTTTTCTGGTAATTTTTTCTACCTTTTGTATTGTGGTTCGTGGTACCTATCGGATCCTAAATAAAAAAACATTTTCTTCGTTTTTTTTAACTGACCCGTGACACGGTTGGAACCAATAGGTTTGTATTTGCCTGGCTTAAATGCTGGTGAGGGTAGCTTATTATTTTTAGGCATGTCTGAGAAACCCCAAAAGAAAAAAGGGTCCCACTGGGTTTCAGCACTGCACAGAGTATGGGGAGGCCTTTGCTAAGGCTGATCCCCACCTCGTTTTTGTGTTTGACCACCTCAAAGAAGACTGCCAAATTTGCAAAAACGTTCCCAAAGCCACTTTAGATAAACGTTTAAGTAGGCTGAAGGAAAGGGAGGCCAAGAAATCCGCTGACCTGGATGGCCAACCCGGTTCGGTTCCGACCGAACCTGAGGGGGTGCCCACTGACCTGGGCGATACCTCCTCAGGCAAAAGGAGAGCCGATTCTGCGGAATCGGTTCCATCTAAGAAAAAGCGGAAGTCAGCCGGTTCGGGTCCCGGTTCCCATATTCAGACGACTGATGAAATAGCTAAAGTGATTGCTATTGTACAGTTGCTTTCCCGGTTCTGTCCAAACCGACACCAATCCAAAAACGATTGGTTCAATCAGTGGTTTCTGCTTCTGAATATGACCCTGAAGAATTTTATGAGGGCGATTGGGAAGGAGAAGAAGATTATGAAGGTCTAGATGAGCCAGTAGAGCCTGACATCTCCCCAGACAGGCCTTCTCATGTGTCTCCTTCCAGACTTTGAATCCCCCTCCCATTTCTTGTTCTGCAAGAAGGTGGCTGATACCCTCCAGCTTCCTGTGAATCAGGAGGAACCTGACTATGTTGAGATGATGGATGTCCCAGAGTCCAAAAGGGTGTCTGTCCCTCTGCATAAATCCCTGGGGAAACTGACACAAGAAATTCTTCAGTTTCCAACGTCCATACCCCTGTGGATAAAAAGATGGATGAGAGGTATACCTTGTCAGGTCCTGGGATGGAATTCCTTAGAAATCATTGCAGCCATGTTGGGGTAGTGCAAGCTGCAGCCTGTGACAAGGCTAATTAATATTCCCCTGGCATCTTACCACCCATATAAGGTTTCCAAGAAAGTGGATGCCATGGCAAAGAAACTGTACTTGGCATCCTCTTTGGGGCTCAGGCAAGCTAATTACGTGGCATATACAGCCAGATACCAGAAATCTATGTGTGATACGGTTCTGGAGCTGGCTAAGAATGCCCCTTCCCTGCTGGCCAAAAAGCTGGAGCAGGTGGCTGTGGATGGTATTGAGGCATCAAAGGTCCAGTTTCATGCTGCTGTAGACTCGAATGATGTACATTCTAGGGTTATGGCTACATCTATCTCCCTGAGGAGATTTGCTTGGCTCAGGTGTACCAGTTTATCACAGGATACCCAGACCAAGGCCTTGGATCTTCCTGTCACAGGTAATTCTCTGTTTTGTAGAGCAAACAGAGGCTTACATGAAAAAGATGGATGAATACAGGACCACCTACAGGAATGCTGCAGCCAAGGAAAAGCAGGTCACTCCTTAGAGGCAGCAATCTAGGGCTGGCAGGGACAAGCCTTTTCAAAGACCTTTTTACCAGGCCCAGGCCGCCTCTTCTTTCCAGCAGAAGGGGTTCTTCAGGGGAAGAGGCAGGAGAGGGATGACCAATACTCCATCCTCCACTCAGTCTAAGCCCCCTGCCAAACAGACACCCTGATGTGTCAGTCAGGGTCGCCTCCTCAGTTCCAGTAGGGGGTAGACTGACTCACTACTTCCTGGCTTGGAAGTCTAGTACCTCAAACAAATGAGTTCTGGAAGTAATGAGCCAGGGACTTGCTCTAAGTTTCAAAAGGTTCCCAAAAATGAGAGCAAAGTCTTTCAGTCCTCCCTCTCCCTTGGAGACAAAGGCCTTAGAGGCAGAAGTCTCCCCTCTATAACTTCTACAAGCAGTAGAGGAGGTACCTCTCTATCACAGGGGAAAATGACTGTATTTTCGACCTAACATCTGCTCCAAGGGTGTTCACCAAGTGTTTGGCAGTAGTGGTGGCCTTTCTCAGGAGACGAAACATCTTACTGTTTCCTTACCTGGACGACTGGCTCATAGAGGGTCGGTCAGTCAGACCAAGTCAAGTCAGCTCTAGAGGTCACTCAAAAGCTTCTTCTCTCCTTTTGATTCATCCTAAATCTAGAAAAGTCTGTTCTGGAACCAACCCAGCTTCTCACATTTATAGGGGTGGAGTGGGACACTGCAGGCCAAGGCCTTTCTTCCTCTTTCAAGGGTTCAGTCCCTCATCACCCCTGGCTTCCTCTTTTCATCCACTAGTGCCTCGGCTAGCCAGGCACTTCTTACAGTTGCTAGGCCACATGGCGGCTTGTACTCCAGTAGTGCAGGGGGCAAGGTTTCAAATGAGAGAGATTCAGTTTCATCTAAAATCTTTTTAGTCTCAGAAAAAAGACCCTCTCTCAAAGTTAGTTCCAGTGTCTCAAACTCTGGTTCAGGCTCTCCAGTGGTGGCTGGAGGAGGACGATCTAAGGCAAGGTGTCCCTTCTCAGTCAGGCTCCAACAACGATTCTCACCACAGATGCTTCCCTACTGGGATGAGGATCCCATCTAGACCAGCGTACTGCTCAGGGAACATGGTCTCGTCAGGAGTCTCTCCTGCACATAAATCTTCTTGAACTCAGGGCTGTCTTTCTAGCACTTTAGACATTCTCGAACACAATCCAGGGGAAAGTGGTGGAGATCAAGACAGACAGCACCACAACCATGTGGTACATCAACTGGGGGGGGGGGGTCACTCGGCCTCGTGCACCGAAGCCATGACGATATGGTCACTAGCTGATTCCCTGCAGGTTTCCCTGATAGCTGTGCATCTCCCAGGGAAGGACAATGTACTGGCAGATGCTCTCAGCAGGATTTCTCAAGGTCACTACGAATGGGCCCTGAACCCTCTAATTCTTCAGATCATTTTCAAGAGGTGGGGCACTCCAGAGATAGACCTATTTGCAGCCCGGGACAATCATCGACTTCTCCTGCAGACCCCCTCTTTTGGGGTCTCTTCCTCAAGATGCTCTCTTGTTGGATTGGACAAGCAGATTTCTGTATGCTTTTCCTCTGCTATTCAGAGTTCTGGTCAAGATCAGAACTTAGTCTTGCACTGTGATTCTAGTGGCTCGAGACTGGGCCAGGCAGCCTTGGTACCCCCTACTGTTGTCAATGTCAGTGACAATTCCAGTTTGTCTTCCCAGACAGTACAATCTTCTCAACTCCTCGCATGGGACAATACTGTATCCCAACCTTCAGACTTGAAGCTTGGCTCTTGAGTTAGAATATGCAAGCCTGCATCTTTCTCAGTCAGTCTTGGACATTCTTAAGTTTAGTAGGAAGCCTTCTGCTAGAAAAACTTACAATTCCAAATGGAAGAGATTTGGTTTCTGGTGTTTCAGAGGCATATTCAGCCTGATTCACTTGACATTGCCACTGCCTTGGATTATTTGGTGCATCTTAACAGTTTGAGCCTCAGGTCTGCCACTCTCAAAGTGCATTTGACAGCTATCTCCGCCCTTTCTTTCAGCTGGGAAGGGCTCTTCCCTAGCCTTCCATCCAGTTTTTAAGAAATTTTTCAAAGGTCTGTTTCATATCAATCCCCCCTTTAGGGACCCTACTCATGTTTGGGATCTGAATATCTGTATTGCACAACTTATGCAGCCCCCCTTTGAACCATTATCTTCAGCTGAGCTGAAATACTTGACTTGGAAAACTGTGTTCCTGGTAGCCATTACCTCAGCTAGGAGAATCAGTGAATTGCAGGCCTTATCAGTGGAACCTGATTTCATTTCATTTCACAGTGATAAGGTGGTCCTTCGAACAAACAGAAAGTTCCTACCCAAGGTGGTATTAGACTTTCATTTGAACCAGTCTGTCATTGCCTGTATTCTTCCCTGACCGTTCTTCCTTTGGGGAGAGAAGACTGCACAGTCTTGTTGTAAAGAGGGCCCTTATTTATTATATGGAATATACTAAGGCTAATAGAAATGACTGTTTACAACTATTTATCACTTATGGAGAAATGGTAAAGGTAAACCTGCCACTAAGAACTATTGCCAGGTGGATTGTCTCCTGTATCCAGTTCTGCTACTCAAAATTGGGGAAAGAGCCACCCTCAGGCCTGAGGGCTCACTCCACCAGAGGTACAGCTTCTTCAGTCGCAGCAGCTAGAGACATACCCTAGTGGAAATCTGTAAAGCAGCCACCTGGAAAACTGTTCACACATTTACTCAGCATTATTCTCTTGACATTGTCAAGAAGTGATGCTAGGTTTGGCACAGTAGTGCTGCAGAGCCTGTTCCCCAAATGGGTTCTGTAACTCCCTCCTCCAGGGGGGTACTGCTTGGTAGTCTGCATATAGTCAGAATACAGCAAGCCTTCCACCGGCGCAGTGGTATGTTAACCGCTCGAGGCGCCAGCAACCTGGGTTCGGAAATGGGCTCTGGTAGCTTGGGGGGGGGGTTGAGCGCACATAGGCCGCTCTCCTTCGGGAGGGGAGGGTTGCCTGTCCCACTACTCTACTGTCATCTGGGTGGCCATGAGTGGTGGTGCAGCGGGAACAGCCAGGGGGAAGGGAGGACGTAGGCCGGGAGACAGAGCGTCTGCACGTTATGACGTGTCCTGCCCCTTGGCGCCCGTGTTCCTGCATCCTCGGGGATGGCGCCAGAAAACAAGGAGAATGGACCCTTGGATGCCGGCGTAGACAGGGGATCTAGCTGCAAGATACCATAACCCGGCTCTCGTGGGGACCGCTCAGACTGACCCAACACACACACACACACACACTAATGGACTGGAGGGGGAAAGTCCTGGGATCCCCCTCCTCCGCGCCCGTGGGAGGTGTCGGCCTAGGCAGCATGGGGTTGGATCTGGTGGCTCCCGAGAGGTACCGGAGAACAGAGTGAGCATAAGATCCCCTAGAAGACAGCGGCATCCAAGGTAAGAGGGGGCGCGAAAAAAAAAAAAAAAAAAAATCAAAGCTTACTAATGTTTCCTCTAATGGAGTCTTGCTGTATTCTGACCTTCCTCCCTGCCTCCCCTCCTAGTACCTAGCTGTTTTGGGATGTGGGTTGGCAGGCACAGTGCTGCACCCCAGAGGTGTATCTGGGTTACCTCTTCTTTTAGAATGTTTTTTTTTTTTTTTTTGATTATAATTTTTTTTTTTTTTTTGTTATTCTCTTTTTATTGTTATTCGTCATTATTAACAACAGGTACAGACTTTACATTTCCTCTATTCCTTAGTAGTCTCTTAACATAGTTCAGGTGTACAAAACCAATGGTAGATTACCAATGTCTACATACAGAATGTATTTGTAAAATTAGGCTATTCTTATATCAAATTTATATAGATTGCTTAGATTCAGGTACAGTTTCATCTGGAAAGATAGGTCAACACATTCCCCTTTCAGTAAAAAAAAAGGGGGACAAATTAATAACAAGAACACTTCCACCCCTTCAGTGACAATTAGGAAGGTGATATCATAATATGTCTCTAACTGTGGTTCTAGACATGCTTTTAAGAACCAGCAGTGGCCTAATAAAAAGCTTTATTGTTGTATCTGTGATAGTCTAGGTATACGTACTTATTGTTCCTTAAACTTCCTCCTCTTGCTCTCCTCAATACATCTTCCTTTACAGTAGCTAGCTTAGTTGGTCTATTAGGGAATGAACATTGGGTCCTTCAATGCGTAATAAAATATCCATCTATTCCATCTAGAGTTGAAAGATTCTACTCGGTTGTTCAATTTATAGGTTATTTTTTCCATATAATAGATTTGTTTTATTATGGTGTGCCAATCATTCAGAGAGGGAGGGACTGGCGCCTTCCAAAATTTAGTTATAGCCTTTTTCCCTGCTGTAAGAAGGATGGCCTATAGGTAACGGTCATTTTGGTCCATTATATTCCTGGGAAAAATTAGAAGTATAAAAAAGCTGTGGAGATAATTGGAGTGGAGAACCCAGAATAAGTTGGATTTCAGATTGTAGGGCTAGGATGAATGGTTCCAATTTGGGGCATGTGAATACCACAAGTGTTAGGTGGGCTCTATTTTCCCCACATAGTCGCCAGCAGGCCGCTGTGCCATTCCGTTCAAAATGACTGGCGATCTCTGGGGTATAAAAATACCTGTTTAGAAACTTCCAGGCGAATTCCCGCCATTGATGCGAGCTAGTGGTATGTGCAAGTTGTCGACAGGCTTGCTGCCATTGCTCCTGCTCTATGGGCGTATCTAATTCGTGTTGCCACTTTTGTCTGTTAGACTGAGTGTTTCCCTGATATGAAGATATTAAAGATCTATAGAAACTTGAAATTAGGTGCCTCTGGTTAGGGGAGGAGAGCATAGATTGTATGGAAACAATTATCTGGGGCCAATTATCTGGAGTGTGAAGCCTAGACGATAAGGAGCAATAGTAATGTCTCAATTGGAGATACCTGTAGTGATGTGAGACATGTAAATTAAATTTCGTTTGTAATTCCTGGTAAGACCAAAATCTCCCAGCTGGTACAATCTGAAATAAATATTTAAGCTGATATTTTGTCCAGCACTGAAAGACGTCGTCAAGCTTCCGAGGGAGAAAACCAGGAAGGGCGGCTATGGGGCATATTAACGGAATAAAAGGAGTAATCCAAGATTGCATTCTTAATTTATGCCATATTATCACTCTATTCCTAATTTCAGGGGGTAATTTCTGAGATTCTTCCAGACGGGGTGTATCACCGTAAAGCATATTATCGTACTTCAAATCTGGAATGATGTGCCGTTCAAGGTCTACCCAATGCGCCTCTCCGTCTGAATTGTGCCTAGCAAATACATGTACCAGGCCTACTGCCTGATAGTAGGTGTACAGATCAGGTAGGGATAAGCCTCCTAAATCTCGTGGCAGAGTCAGTATTTTAAATTTAACTCTTGGTCTGCGTCCTGCCCAGATAAAACGTGATACAGCCCTATTCCAAACTTTAAAGGTGGTTTGGGGAAGTGAAATAGGAATATTAGTAAAAAGATAAAGGGCTCTAGGGAGCGTGATCATACGAATAAGATCTATTCTTCTGGTAAGAGTCAGCGAGAGAGTGCTCCAGTTTGCTAAGTCTTCCTTGAGGCGTGTAGTGAAGGGGGCGTAGTTATACTTATACGCATCTTGTAAGTCCCTAGTGAGAGAGTCCTAAATATTGAAGTTTGTTAATATCCCCTTTACATGGGAACTGATCCCGATGCTTTGTTCCGCTCAAATTGAAAGGTTAATATTTCAGTTTTTGTAATGTTGACTTTGTACCTAAAGGTCTCCAAATTTTTTGTGCAGCGTGATTACTTCGGGGAGTGTAGCTGATTTCGAGATATAGCAGGACATCGTCCGCATAAAGAGCGATACGGTGCTCCTCCTCACCCATCACAATTCCCATAATATCTTGTGATTGTCTAATTTGTTGTGCTAATGGTTCCATAAATAGGGCAAATAATAAGGGAGACAAAGGACACCCCTGTCTAGTTCCTCTGTAAAGAGAAAAGGGGGTGGAGTGGTGCCCTGCGACTCTAACCCAGGCTCTAGGGGAGGAATAGACATTGGAGATAGCTTGTATTAGTGCTACAGGGAATCCCATTGATTCCATTAGCTGGAATAGAAACGGCCAGTAGACTCTGTCGAAAGCCTTCTCAGCATCAAGACTTACCAGAGCTGCTGGGGAGCCTAGGATGTTCATCTCCCGAATTATATGATAGGTTCTTTTAATACTGTCCGTTGTAGTACGGCCACCCACAAAGCCTGTCTGGTCTCTGTTCACAAGTTGGGAAAGAATGGCTTCAAATCTTTGGGCCATTATTCCCATGAATAGTTTATAATCTGTATTCAGTACAGATATTGGGCGGTAGGATTCACATAACTGCGGGTTTTTCCCAGGTTTGGGAATAACTGAGATGGTAGCAAATGCCCAGGTTGGGGGGGGGGGGTGAGTCACCTTTTAGAACCGTGTTGCACACTTTCAGCAAATGGGGAAGAAGAAACTGCCCTTCCGCTTTATAGAATTCTGCTCCATAGCCATCAGGGCCTGGGGCTTTCATAGTTTTAGCACGAGCCACTGCGTTAGTGAGTTCCTGCATGGTTACTGGGTTCAGCAGTCGCTCACCTTGTTGTAACGTGAGTCTAGGAAGAGCCAGATCTTCCAGGAAGCTTTTAATGGAATCGATGGCCACCGGGCACTCCGGGTTATATAAGGTAGAATAATATATTGTAAATGCCTCAACAATGTCATTTAGTTTACACCTGAGTGCTCCATTTATTGGGTGGCGAATGGACGTAATAGAGGCCAATTTCTTTTGTTTCCTAATCTGATATGCTAGGAATCTCGTGGCTCTGGGGCCTACCTCATAGTATCGTTGACGAAGAAAGGAGAGGGTAATTTCGGACTGCTGAAGAGCTAGTCTGTCTAGTTCTTGTTTGATTTGATGAATTTATGGGAGTACAGTGGGGTCACCTTGCTTATGCAGCATTTGGTGAAAATGCAGCATTTCTTCTAGTTGATTTTTGTGTTGTTTACGGGCTTTTGCTTTTTGAGAGGTGTAATTTATAATATGGCCTCGTAGGACCGTTTTAAGCGTGTCCCTAAGGACTGCCGGAGAGGTTTCAGGGTCCGTATTGTCGGTTATAATTTCAGAGATCTTATCTGCAATAAAATCTTTAAATTGTTCAGATTTTAGGTGGAACGGATTCAAGCGCCAGAATGAGTTCCTTTTTTGGATGCCTAGCTTCCAAGAGCTCACTACAGGCGCGTGGTCCGAGAGGGTAATATCTCCAATTTGAATCTCCTTTAGGTAATCCAAATGTTCCACCTGAGTAAAGGTCAAATCAATACTAGAATAGGTTTTATGGACAGCTGAAAAGTGTGTATAGTTTCTAATATAAGGGTACATGGACCTTCAGGCATCAGCCCAGCCCACCTGGGATAGGAATCTACTAAAAAAACTCTGCTGGGGAGTTTTCTTTGGGGGGGGGAAGCAGGATTGGAGGAGTCTTTCTCAGGTTTAGGGAGAATATTAAAATCTCCAGAAAGTAAAAGGATTCCCTTTGCGAATTGAGTAACTTTATCCAGTAGGTTTTTCAGTTCGCTAACAGATGAATCTGGAGGGGCATAAACATTTGCTAATGTAACCTCTACCTCGTCAATCCGCCCCCGAAGTAACACTAATCTGCCGCCTGAATCAATCCACTTTGATTCATACTGCCAAGGGACGCCCTGGGGAATTATTATTGCGACTCCTCTTCTCCTGCCCCGCCCATAGGAGGAGCTGTAAACTTCACCCTTAGCAATATTCCCTAACTTCCTATGCTCAGCATTATTAAGATGAGTTTCCTGTAAGTATATAATATCTGCTTTGAGTTTCTTCAGCTGGGCAAAAACCCTTGCACGCTTTATGGGGGAAGTGAGACCATTAGTATTCCAGGAAACAAGCTTCAACACATTTTCCTGCATGGCTGGACCTGTTAAGTTGCAAAATAAAACTAGTGACACTAGCTGGTAGTACTGTGACTATTTCTAATACTGTCTGTACCATATCACATTTTGTAAAGAATCTAACTTCATCTGTGGTCTTAAACAATCTAAAATTATTACCACTTTCTAAACATTTCAAAATTAATGTAATTCCTAAAAGTTGATAGCCTCTTAACTGGCCTTTAAATCGAACAGTAAAATCTCCACTTCTTGTTAGTAATAGTCATTGAGAGGCATAAAGACATGCAACTAGCATATATTAACCAAAACATACCTTCTCAATGAAGTGGGTTAATTATAACTTAACAATTTAACAATTGCCTTGAACTTCCAAAATCGAGGGCTTCCAAAGCCCTCTGAAAGGTGAGAAACTACACCTTTATGGGGTGACTCGATTGAGTATACCCTGAGCTCTTCTAGAGCTGGGATATAGGGTTGGGGTGAGGGAGGTGGAGGGGTTTGGCTAGTCACTCTCCTTAGCAAGCCATCTGATAGATGAGGGGAACACTTAAGGGAGGGGATCCTGGGGTTACTTGATGGCGGTACTGAGCACGTAAAAGGAGGGTGGGGGGAGAGATATGGAAAGGAATGGATGAGTTAGTGGGTGGGAACCCAAATATCCTAACGAATTATCACAATGAATATGGGCCGCCAATGTCTCATCGTCCGTTATTTCTTCGTCTGCATAGCTGTACTTGAAGTTAGGGAGGAATGGGGGTTGTGCTACTAACAGCACATTATAGGTTTTACATAGAAGGTATCATATTTATAATATGGGTCTAGTAATATGGGTCTACCAATTCAAGTATCATACTATACAGTTACATTGAGAGAAGGGCTTAGTTCCATCTTTGGGGATCAGAGATAGCGTTGCTTAATGTACTTTTTGTTAAGGAGGAACAGGATGTGGGGGGGGGGGGGAAGTAAGCCTCAATGGTGGTGTTGGGGAGAGAACAGTATTATCCAGAAATTCAGTTTAACTAAGCCTTAACTATGGCTTTCAGAATAGCAGCAGGGCTCTCATCTCTGTCCTTGTCAAAAGGCGCGAGGCATTCAATTTAGCCGCCTACCAGAGTGGAGGGGGTGAGGGGCAGCAGGAGAACCAGTGGCCCGAGTTTAGTATTGTTAGTAAATAGGAAATTTTAAAAGCTCTGAAATATTCAGAGAAAAGAAAGAAAAAAAAAAAAAGGGTCCTTGATTTGTTCATTTCTGAATTTACTGTAAAGAGCTCTTTGTGGTTTCCACCGAAGTCTTTTTGGCCCAGAGCATATGGATTAAACTCCGATCTGGGAGGCATTAGAGCTTAATGACAGACAGTTTTCCCTTTACAGCTGTTCAAGTGTCTCTCCTCGTTTGGCTCCGTAAAGAATCTGCAATCTTGCATATCATTTGATTATAATTGTAACTGCATATTGTTAAGTTTACTGCCTGCTTGGATTCTTTTTGGGGTTCTCGACTTGTCTTTTGGACCCTAACAATCTGTGTATTACCTTTTGGCACAACATTTCTAAAACAATTTCTTATTTAATAGTTAGTTAGCATAATGCTCGTTAAGAATCTGACAGTTACACTGAGGAGTACCTGGGACAGAGGTTTGAAAACCGAGCTCGAGCTCAATGGTCTATGCCCTGGCATGGTTGGCCCTTTCCTCTCCAGAGCTATTCAAGTGCTGGGGCTAACTTCATATAGTCAGAATACAGCAAGACTCCATTAGAAGAAACAACATTACTATGGTGAGTAATTTTTTCTTCGGTGTAATGAGGTTCATTACAGCGAGGGGGCTACTGTATTTAGAAAAAACATGGTTCCTGCAAAATCCAGGGAACCGCTAAAAGTTTAAAGTATGAAGGAGAAAAAGCATGATTATTTTACTTCAGGCACTAATAATTGTACCTCAGAAAAAGAGCAGGAACCGCAGTTGGACCCGTAGAGAAGAGAAAAAAACTGTGGTTCCCTGGAACTGAAGAGAACTGCTAAAACAGTGAAAAATGTAAAAAAGCAGGGCTCTTGCCCTTTTTCCCCCCCAGGGGCTCCTCTGGGCCCCGTGCAGCCTGTGATGGGACCTGTTTGGATGACAATCTGACCAGGGTTTTTCCTTGGCTTCTCTGAGGGCCCTCCTCTCTGTCTTCTTGCCTGGGTTCCCAACAATTGCCATCTCTCATTGGTCTCTGGTCTGGTCAGCGGGGCTCCGTTGACTCATTTTTGTCGTCTTCCTGTTTCTGAGCCCTATATGGCTCTTTTTATATGCTCATGGGTGACCAAGGTTGCTCATGGGGCAGTGTCCCCCCCAGATCATCTGCCTCCCCTTTTGGAGAGGTAAGTCCTGAAACTTCATCCACCTGTTAGTGGAGTTAGGATCAAGCAGCCCACTCTTCACTTAGAAGTGGATGGGGCTTGCCTAGCCAGGTGATCTCCTTCCACCCTTGTCCAGTGGGACTCTGTCCTGGGGTATGCCCCCCTTTCCTCACCCCCTATGTGATGGGGAGAGTGAGAGGGAAAGTTGTTTGGACACTCTTCCCTGTGGACAGGGAGTTCTGATCTCTTACCAGCAGTGGCGAAGATCTATCTGGTCCATCTCATCCTGTGGCTTTCTTTATGGCTTGAAGCCATTGGATCACCTCTAGGATCATTAGCCATTCTTAAAAAAAAAAAAAAAGTGAGAGGATTTCTCTATCTCTGTTTCTCTCTTCGGTGAACAAAGCTGAGGTGGTGGAGGGATCGGCAGCTGTTACTGGCCAACCTGCGAGTGCCACGTAGTATGTCAGCCTTGAGGGTGGCACCGCTCCCGACATCTGCCCCTCCTCCAGAGAGGAAAGCTTTAGCTAAAAGTTTCCCGCAGGGTCCTAGTGCCTCTGGCTGGTACCCACCAGTGTTGAATGTTGAAGATATACAGGAAGATCAATAATTACAGTAGGTATGTCATTTTCATTTGTTTCAAACCATGCAGAGTTTTGGATGCCTGCTATCTCTCTCCCCCCCCCCAAAAAAAAAAATCCCTACTCAGAAAATACTGGGGAGGAGGCACTGATATCCCCAGCAAACCCACTGAGGATGATTTCAGTTACCCAGAAAAGGGGTCAGTGAAAACCGTTCCACCTACACTGCATTTGTAAATTAGATGGCAGGTATGCGGAGTATGGTATCCAGTGAGAGAGATTTGGATATTTCTTTCTTCATTCAGACGTAACCTTTGAGCAAAATGCTCTTTTTCAAAGGTTCCACGTCTTGACAGGAGGACAACACAGAAAGGTAGTTGCAGAGTATGGGTGCACAAATAGAGACAATAAAATACGAGAAATAATGGCAATTGGTCTGACTATTTACAATTGTAAGCTATCTCATATAGAGGTACATATTGCAGTTTGTACAGCCCAAGGTACATGGTGAGTGCTGTGTGTTTAAGGAACCAATTTAGCAAGAGGTAAAGCAGCCAGGGGAGGCATTGTCGTTATTTCATATAAAGTCAGGAGGGGAGAGACTCAAAATAGGCTTTCACACCCTGTATGTTAATGCAGCCAAGAGGAGGCTTTGTCGTTATTCCAAGTCAGGGTTAGGTCATTTTCTATGCAAGCCTGAACTAGTAGGAACATATAAGAGAGCAGTGTGAGGGAGGACCGTACACAGAATAAGCTGGGGGGAAGACGGGTGCTTTGAGACAATCACATTTGTGAATGGTCAGTGGCAGGGGAGGGACTTAAAACAGAGTGCTGAGTTAAGGACAGTAGATATAGAGAAGGCCGAGTACAAAAGCATGCTGGGGCTGACATCAGAGTACATATCCCCATCCATAAAGCTTTCCACAAGGGCACTAAAAAAAATCTTGCTGTGTCTTCCTCCACTGCAGCTGTAGACAAGAAAATGGAGAAAAGATGTGTGGTAACCAGCAAGGGCTCCGATCTTAAGTATATTCACCCTAAACCTGAAGGAGTAGAAATATAGACAGCTGCATGCATAAAAGCAAAAGATAATCTTGAAGCTGCACCCCAGATAAGGATTCTAGAAAGCTGGACCTTATGGCAAGAGAGGCATACACTCTCTCTCTCTCTCTCTCCTGTTACTGAGGAATGCAGCCCATCATAGCTACTGTATACTGCACATTACCAGTAGGCGCTGTGTAATAATGTCCTGCCTCTCTGTGACAGTTTACCTTAGTTGATTGCCTTTTCAGAGTTACTATGGTGATAAAACTGAGGCCTACGTGAAACTAAAATGTGTGAAAAGCTACTTTTAAAAATGGTAACTGAAAGAGCGGTCCTGTGTGCCATATAGGCCCTCTTGAAACCGGGGTATGGGAAGGACGTACTATAGCAAGGTCCTATGTACACTGTGAATGTTGTGTTCGTGGGGGCACAGACAGAGGCAGAGGCAGGAGAGGAGCAAGACAGAAATCTAATTCGGCATCTCCAGTCCCGGCACTGTCCATATCACCATAGACTTGTTGCCAGTAGGAGGGCACCTGTCCTAATTTCTCGAGCAGTGGAAAAAAGGATTTCCCCAGACAGGTGGGAGGTATTGGTTAAGACCACTGAGCTGTAAACGTGGGGCACTGGGTTGAATTCCACAGCCACCACTTGCATACTGTGTGAACATGAGCAAGTCGTCTAACTTCTCTGTGCTCCCAGGATGCACCTGGAAGTAAGCCTCAGCTTAGTGTGTGTTTCCTGGCCAAACGTTGTTACCCCCCACCCAAGAAAACGTGGGTCCTAGAGGTAGCAGGATTTAATCATGTTGTTGATTAGTACTGATTACGAGTGATACAAAACAAAGGTAAAACTTGTTCACTGATGATTTATATCTGCTAAAATTGTAGGTATTCCCTGTTGTATCTTCCTGTTCCCCAAACATGGCTGAAAATGGGCATTTGGGTCCAGTGCATTAATAAAATCAATAGGGCTTAACTTTTCAATTTGTACAATTCCAAAGTTAAACAGAACAGAGTATCTTCCCTTGTCAATCTTCACCATTCATTACTTCCTGGGTATAGCCGGGCGGCGCATGCCATCACGGGAGCTTTTTTTTTTTTTAAAGTTGCCTAACGGCCCCGCCCTCGAGAGCGACGTCATGCGCGAGGGGCGGCCGTTAGTAGCGACCGACTCCTCCTCCAACTCAGTTCTGTTTCTCCCGCCGTCGAGGCAGCACCTGTTTTCGGAGCGTCCATTCTCCACTGCGTCAGCGACTCCTCTTTTCCACACACTCGACGCCGATCGGTAAGACCGTTCTTTTTTCTTTCTAAAGCGGCGCCGGGTGTGTTTTCCTACTGTTTTTTCTTGTTGATTTCGCGTTATGTCCGGGTCCGGAGCTAAACGTGTTTCGAAGACGGCCGCTCCATGCTGGGCCGGTGTTTCTGTACGGGCATTTCTCCGTCTCGGACCGGCATGACGTTTGTCTTCGTTGCCTGGGACCCAACCATGACATGGATTCGTGCGACGCCTGTTTCTCCATGGACCGCCGTGTCCTCGAAGTCCGCGCATTCAAGCTCGGCAAAGCCCCGCCGACCTTCGGGGGACGACGTCGCTCAAGGGATTCTCAGGTAAGGTCTCTAGGCCCTTCCCCCGGGTCCCCTCCCGGGCCTATACGGTCTGAGGAGGAGGGGGTCTCCTCGTCTTTTCTTGCCGAGGAGGAGGCCCCTTCTGCGGTGTCGGGGGAGCGTCGTAGTCCCTCCCGGGCGCGGCGCCGACACTGTCTCGGCAGTCACCTCTTCGAGGTGCAGGTTCTCCGTGGCGAAAGGTCCCCGTTTTTGGGTTTAGCTCGGTGGGATTTTCGACGCCGCTTTTCGGGCGCTGCTCGGATCCTGGCGCCGTTTCGCGTGCCGTGACGAGACGGCACGCTCCGCGCCGTTTAGTCTCGGGCGCTGCTTGCGCGCTAGGATCGAGCGTGCTTTGGCGCTGCCATGACTCCGGGCGCTGCTTCGCGCGCTGGTGATCGGGCGGCGCTGCCGGCGTGCTGCTAGCTTTGGCGCTGCTGCGGGCGCGATGGACAGGGCGGCGCTGCCGGGCGGTGCGCCGCCTGGACGCCCGGCGCCGGGCCTGGTCCTTCCTCCAGGCGGAAGCTGCCCGCCGGGCGCCGTTGGGGGTGTGGAGCTAGGCCTGGGTTGCTACCGGGCGTGAGGGAGGCGAGCGGCGCTCCTTGGTACGGGCTGCTCATGCCTGTAGCCTGGGACCCTGGGTGGCAGCATTGAGGTCCTGCTGGGTCTGGGCCTCCCTCGGAGGGCGGTGATTCAGACGTGTGACCCATCCTGGCACCCCACTCTTCGGAGTCTGGGTCCCCGTGGCTAGAGGTGCCAGGCGCGCATGGCCCTCCTCTGTCCCCTTCGCGCCTCCTGAGGGTTCCCCGCTGGGGTGGCGGGAGGCCCTGGGGCAGGCGCGGGTGACGCGGGGAGGCTCCTCTCTGAGGGCCCGTGACAGCGCTACGCTGGTGCTGTCACTCTCTAGGGACAGGGGGACGCTGTGGTCGAGGAGGAGGGCCCTCTCTGAGTCCGAGGGGTCGAGGGGCAGGGGGTCTGCTGCTCGGTCTTCCTTGGCCACCTCAGGGGGGGTGGCCAGGAGCCGAAGTGCAGAGCCTCGCCCCTCCCTCCAGGGTTCTAGGGTGTCCTTCGGCGGCGTTTGTGCGGACTGCCCTTCTGGATCCATGCAGTCCCGGTGTCGTCACAGGGGAGGTTCTCCCCCAGGGCTCTTCCAGGCTCCGCTTCCCCAGAGTTCCGTTCTGCGGCCTGGTCTGATTTCCGGGATCCCCTCCAGGGCTCCTTTCCCCGGATTCCAGAGCCCTCGCAGAGAGCAGTTGCCTCCGCGGAGGTGCCCCTCTCCCATCTCTCTGCCTTCACCACCCCCACTCCCAGGCCATGTCGGCCCTACGGGTCCGTTATCCTGGGAGCAGTTCAGGGGTTCTGCGGCGGCCTTCCCCTCATACGTTAGGTACATGCATGAGCGGGTCTTTCGGCTCTCCCCACCGCCGCAGGAATCCTCTGGGCATTCCAGTTCCCCATCATCCTCGTCTCCCTCCTCCGAGGGAGAGGAACCCCCTGCTCATCTGTCCTCCGATGCTGATTTCACAGAATATCAGCGTTTCCTCTCGAGGATGGTGAGGGATCTCCGGATTTCCTACGTTCGAAGAGACAATACCGAACGGGAGACGCGTGAATTCCTTGGTGAGTTCAGTGCCCAGCATCTGGTGGTACCTTCCTGGCCTATCCCCTTCCAGGAGGCGTCTATCCGGTCATGGCAGTCCCCTGCCGCTTCTTCCCCAGCCCCGGCGGACTGCCAGCGTAGGTATTGTGCCCCCTCTGAGTCTCTAGGTTCCCTTCCCAACCCGTCCTCAGGTTTGGTATACCTGGATACTCCTTCTGGGCGCCGTTGCCTGGCGCACGACCGCCCACCGGATTCGGACTCTCTCCAGTTCGACCGTTGGGGGCGAAGAGTGTTCTCTTCTGCTCGTGCGAGTGCTTGTATTGCATCACATCAGGCTCACCACGCTGCCTACAACCGGCATCTGTGGTCGATGATGTCCCAGCTGCTGGCATCTATGCCTGATACGGAGTAAACCAGACAAGCCGCTGTCTCTCCGCGGTAGGCTGGAGCTGGCAAGACACCGCAAGGCATCTTACGACGCCAATGAGGTGGCTTCCAGGCTTGCGGGACAGCGATCTGCATCAGGCGGACGGCATGGCTTCGTCTTTCCAGGTTGTCACCCCTGGCCCGGCGTAGGGTGATTCGCTCCGCCTTCGGGGACCCGTTTTTCTCTTCCAGAGCTAGGAGACTTTACAGGGGCTCCCTCCGTCTCCCTCGCCCCTCGGGAGGCACCTCCTAGCTCTTCTCCTCTTAGGCTTTCTGAATAAGCCAGGGTCTTCTCCTTCTGTTTCTCACCAGCAGAAGGCTGGGGTCTTGTTCCCTCGGGTATGGCCTCTTCCCCTCCAGGGGAAGAGGGCTTATCTCACCAGGAAGTAATGAATGGTGAAGATTGACAAGGGAAGATAGGAAAATTACGTACCTACCGTAATTCTTGATCTTCTCTTGTATCTTCACCATTCATTACTTACACCCGCCCACCATCCCTCAGTGCCTCTTCCTGTGGCTTCTCCACCTCCCGTCTCCTTCCTCTCTCTGCATTTATATGAAATATAGGAAAATTTCCTTAAATTTTCCAAAAAAAAAAAAAAAAAGACAAAGTAAAAAAAAAAAAATATCTTTTTGGAGGAGGGGTGGTTCTAAAATCCAGAAAAATTACTTACTCTAAGATTCATGGGCCATCTCGTGGATTGCATTGGCGATCAGACTGCACAACTATCTCTTGCTATTCTTATGGCAAGATACCTCTGGGGTTTTTTGGCCTGGCTCAGGCTGTTCAGTTTTGATCCTGCAATCCCGTGTTCAGATAGTTGCCCTGAAATCTGATTCCCCCCTCTATTCTTATCTTGCAGAGCAGAGGAACGAGTACGCCTGTTCCTTTCTCTTTAAAAAAAAAAAAATGCTGAGGAACTCTCTCCGACTGCTGTAGGCATCTTGGTATCTGGGTCATGCATCTACAAAAAAAAAAAAAAAATATTTTTATCTGTAAAAAAAAAAAAAAAAAGTGGAGAAATCAAACAAGAAAGCAAATGAGAAGGTAGGCTATCCTCTCGCTGTTTTGCTAGTGGTTTCTCCCTTAAGTCCTCCTGGACAATTTTACAGTAGAGCTCTGCTGACCATATCCATTTAGCCAGCCTAAGCCTTGCCCGGCCTTAGCCAGTCAGTCTGAGTCCCATTTCTATCTTGAAACGCCTGAAAGGCTTACATTTTCTATTTCTAAACCCCTGAGCAGCGCCTCATGCTGCTGGGGTTTTATTCTTCCCACCTCGGCTGTCCTCCACTTAGCACCCTCCGCGCCAGGAGCCGAGGTGGGTGTCAAGAACAATGGCATGTTGAAGATGAGGACTATGCCCTCCTGAGTCTGTCTAAGCGGGTTGGTGAACCTTCTCTTCAGCTCTATCTCCGAGATTCTTGCTTCCCCTTAGTCGAGCCTTCTTCAGCTACAAGCTAACTATGCTCGTTGGGCCTTCTGGTCCCTTCAACATCCCATCTCTCTCTTCTCTTTCTTCTTCTTCTTCTATTTTCTCATTTCCTTACTCATCTCTCCTCCTAGAGTCGCCCAGGTAGAGGCCCTGCACTCCCTAGGCTAGGGATGTTCTTATCTCCTCTGTCCTTCCTCCATGGCTTATTCCTTTTCAGTTCATTCTTCCTTGCTTTGCTATCCCTCGGCTATCTTGCCTCGCTATCTATATTTTCTGCTTTCACTTTTGCCTCTCGGCTCACAGAACTGAGTTGGAGGAGGGTCGGTCGCACTACCCGCCGCCCGCGCATGACGCATGACGTCAGCTTCTCGAGGGCGGGCCGTTAGGGCAACTTTTAAAAAAAAAAAAAGCTCCCGTGACGGGTGCGCGCCTCCGGCTTACACCCAGTAGGTAATGAATGGTGAAGATACAAGAGAAGATCAAGAATTACGGTAGGTACGTAATTTTCCTATTTCAAGCTCCAAGTTCAGAGCACAGTATCCAACAGGAAATGATGTAGAAAAGTTATTGCAGGTAAATGGCAGTGGAAAAGATTCTGGTTTCCCTGCTGGGGAATTGCTACTTTTCCAATTACATTCTCCCTCTAAAGAACGGTGAGGAATGATGTCCCATTCTGGACCTAAGGTTCTTGAACTGGCCCTGAAAAAATAAAAATTTAGAATGGTAACACTGCAGACTGCAATTCCATCCATGAAAATATAGGATTGGTTGGGGTAGTTAGATTTGAAAGCTGCCTATATCCACACCGTAATAAGACCCTGCCACAAAAAGTACCTGAGATTCAGGGTAGGGTATGCTTAGTGCCAGTTCAAAGTAATGCTCTGTGGCCTGATGTCCGCCTGAAGGATGCTCATTAAGTCACGTCGGTGGTAACAGCACTACTGTACAGGCAGACTAGTGGTGTTTCCTTATATAGACAGCTGGCTAGTATATTGGAAAAGACAGGAGGAAGCAGTGACCTCAATACAAATGATCAAGCGCACACTGCAAAGTGTGTGCTTCTTCATAAACTTAGAAAAGTCCCACCTGTAGCACAGATAAGTACTGGAGTCTATAAGGGCAGAACTGAACACAGAAATGGTAGGAACCTCTCTTATTTATTTAAAGGAGAACTGCACTAAACTGTAAGTATTTTTCCCAGGAGAAGCTGTTTCTCAAGTACTTGATTTAATTCTGTTATGGCTTCACCTATGCAAACCTTTTAGTAACTTCAGTGAGTGTGTCTATTTTACAGTCTGGTGGTAAGTACCATTTTAGAACTGTGATATAGTTCGTCTCTAACAAACCTAGAGTTCTGTAATAGAACATGGATGCATTGTTCCAACAATAGAAGAACAGAACGGGGACATAAACTACATCATACAGTTAAAAAATTATTCTAGTCAGCAGCATGTAAATTAGAAACTCCCACTGGGATAATTAAAATAAATAAATAAAAACCTCTGTAGCTAAAGCAATAACAGAATATGAGCCCGGATTTTTAGAACGACTTCTGCAGGAAAAAATGTTTTAGAGATTTAGTGCAGTTCTCCTTTACTTTCTTAGATACACACCTTTGAGCAAAAATTGCTCATTTATAAAGGTTCCTTGTCAAGAACAAATATTTACAATATGTTTTCAGAGTTCACATATTCATTAAAAAAAGAACAATAACATAACATGAAGTAGGCAGTAGAACTACCAGGGTACAGTAATCGGTAATCTGTTCTTCTACAGATGGCAGAAGTTCTAATTCATTGTGCAGGCAGGTCATTCCATGCAGGTCAGAAAAACTGATCTCACTGCGAGGGGGCTCTTAAAGCAGGCAACACCAATAGGACTAAGCCGTCAGGCGCTAGGACCACACAGAAAACTTCTAGCTAGTGGTCATTAGCGGGAGACCACCCCTGTCGACTGTCACGCCTGACGTCCACCTATGGTATAAAAAGGGAGGTCCCCCAGCCCAACCTCGGTGCTTTTCCCGATGTTGACCCGCAAAAGTAGAACCTCCATGGACGCCTGCTTCAGTCGACCGCCATTTTCTTCACGCTTTGACTGATTTCTTTCTTTTTCTTACCAGTAATACTTAGAATTTTTTTCTTCAATTTTGCATGTCGTCTTCTCCATCCACATCCTTTGATCGGCAGACGAAGTGTGCTTGCGGCAAGCAGTTTCCCTCCAAGGATGGCCACTCTTCTTGCCTGCTCTGCTTGGGCCCTGACCATGACACTGAGGCCTGCCAGCATTGCCAGGACTTCAGCCAGGCCACACTGAGACTCCAGTCGAAGACCCTTCAAGCCTTCCTGCTGCAACAGAAACTAGCTTTGTTGAAGGAGCTCTTCATCCCTGGTTTTCGGGGCCTTGACCTCTTCCTTTTCCCAGAAAGAGAAGTCCAGCAGCAAGCATAAGAGCTTTCCCACTCTCGGTAGCCACATAAGTCGGCGGCCGGCTCTGGATCTTCCTCCCACAGGAGGTCTGCCCCTCCTCCGCTGGCAGCCCTCACTCCCTCTCGGCTTCCCGTGTCTCAGCCTCCTGTCCTCAAGCTGCCTAAGTCTGGTCCCAATTCTGGGACCGACACCTCCAAGCGATGCTAGGAGCATGCGCTCGCTCGGCTCCCTTACTCAAGATTCCCCTTCCAGGCCTGCGGCGGCTCTTTCTCCTGACCATTGTCAGCCTTGACCTGTTCGGCCGACACCAGCTATCCCAGCATCAGCTCAGCCATCACCTCAGCCATCGTTGCCACACCCCAGCTGATGCCGGCTGACCCTTTGGTCACTTCTCAGCCGATGCCAGAGGGACCAACTCCTGAGGAACCTACGCCCGGTCTTTCAACACCCAGAAGACTGATGCCAGCTCACCCTTCGCCTCAGGGTCAGACGCCAGCAGCCGCCCAGGTACCAGATGCCGGGACAGCCACATCCAAGTCTCCCTCCACCCCAGACACCACTGCTGGATTACATGGCGTTGTTCTCGGCCTGGTGGGAGTTTATGAAGTCTAAGGAGTCCCAGAGGAAACCTCCCACTCTTCCTCCTTGGGACCCCCTTCCAACCAAAGACAAGATTCCAGATCACCCTAGGAGGCTTCCCACTCCACCTCCCAGGGATCCACTTCCGAACCCAGACAGGGCGGCACCAGCCATCCCAAGTCTCCCAGGGACAGGTTACATTGTCCTAAGGAGGACGATTGCCCGCTGATGCCAGTCCTGGACTTGGACAGGTCAGGAAGGGATTCTTTCTCTTCCTCTGATGAATCTGAGGACTCTTAGTAGCCTTCTGAGCCTGAAGAACTCTGTGACAATCCTCTGTTTCCTACTGACAATCACACCTTTATGGACATCATGAGGCACATTCAGTCCCTGATGGATTGGGAGACGGTGGAACTGGACCTCTAGCATCGTCACCTGACTGTGTTTCTCCATAGGAAAGAGACCTTCCCTCTAGTGGTCCCCTCTCTTATTGACTCCTTTGAGGATGTCAATAGAGCCACCTGGAACCGTCCGTTCTCCACTCTGGTCCTACTGAAAAAGACAGAAAGCCTTTATCATGCTCCCAGGGACAAGCCTTTTTATGAAGTGAACTCTGTGGTCACGCACCAAAAAATCTCGCCACCTTAGCACTCATCCTCTGGATAAGCAGTCTTGCCAGGTGGACCAGTTTGGTAAGAAGGTTTGCGCATTCACTACCGTGGCCATTCGGACCTTGAACTTCCTAGCCCACATGGAGCAGTACCAAAAGGCCTGTGTGAGACAAGGCTCTGGAGTTGGTACAGGCACTTCCAGAGGACCCTACCAAGGCCCAGCTTCTGAAATCTGGATCAGACGTGGGCAGTTGTCGTCTTAGCATCATATGACATGGCAGCCACTGCCGGATGGGCGGTGGCCACAGGCATGTGCATTCGCCACCATTCCTGGCTTAGTGTTTCAGGCTTTACCCCAGACATGCTAGGCAAAATCCTTGATGCCTCTTTCAGGGGTCCCGTCCTCTTCGGCAAAGACACCCAAAATATTATCACTCAGCTACAGGAATCGGGTAAAGCTCTTAGGTCAGTCCATACCATGTACCTTCCCCAACCAAACCCAACCAATGTCAATCCTTTCAATGGCCCTCCCAGCAGCCATCCAAGGGCCAGCAGCCCAGAAGTGCCGTCAAACGCAAGGCCCCTTTTCAGGCAATCAGATCCTCCCCTGCCACTTTGACCATCCCCGGTTCCTCGGCCTGACTCCTTGCCTGACCACCCTCCACTAGTAGAAATCCTGGGAGAGGTGGTGGTTGGGGGGGGGGGGTCACTTTTCCCTATACCTAGAAGGATGGCGCAACATAACCTCAGACCAATGGTTTCTCCAGCTTGTGGAAAGGTGGCAAACTCTGGAATTCTTAGATTCCCCCAGATAACCCTCCCTTGCACTCCCATTATCCCCAGATGTACATTCCCTCATCCAGGAGAAGATTCAAACGCTTCTGCACAAGCAGGCCATAGAGCCCGTCCCACTAGCTCAAAGAGGGACGGGATTCTATTCACACATCTTTCTGGTCACCAAAAGGACCAGTGATCTGCGACCAATTCTTGATGTCAGCCACCTGAATCTGTTCATAGAATGCAAGTGCTTCAGGATGGTCACTCTTCAAGGCCTTCTCCCCTTTCTTCATCAAGAGGATTGGCTTTGCCGTTTGGCTATGCAGGATGCTCATCTCCATATCCTGGTCTTCCATCACCATAGGCAGTTCTTTTGCTTTTGCCTTTACGTGAACCACTTTCAGTTTTGGGCTCTTCCCTTTGGCCTTTCTTTGCCCCCCCCCCACCCCGAGTTTCTACCAAGTGCCTGGTGGTAGTCGCTGTGGACCTCAGGAGACAATGTCATTATGTATTCCCTTATCTAGACGACTGGCTTCTTACAGCCCCTTCCAGGGACCAGCTGATCCGGACCATGGAGACCACCTTCAACTTGTTTTGGACCTTGGGAATCACTCTCAAGTCCTCTCTCCAGCTGAGCCAGTGTCTGTAGTTCCAGGACTATGCTCAGGGCAGAGCCCTCCTGCCACCAGACAGGGCAGCATGCTTGCAAGCGCAGACCCATTTTGTGTCTTTCTGTCGCCAGGTCCCGGCCAGGTTCCTTCTGCGCCTTCTGGGGTACATGGGAGCGGCTAGAACGACAGTCCCTCTAGCTCGCCTGCACATTAGGGTGTCTTAATGGAACCTTCAGGTCCAATGGGACCAGCGAACGGACGATTTGAAGTAGTCATTCTTAATATCCAACCCTGTGCGGCAGACCCTGACTTGGTGGCCGAACCCCTTCAGCCTCTCCAAGGGGTTCGCTTCCAGGCAGTATCCCCACAGAAGATTCTTACGATGGATGTGTCATGCCTGGGCTGTGGTGCCCATCTCTCTAGACTGTCAGACTCAAGGGACTTGGTCACAGTACAGGCTGCATCTCCACATCAGTGTCTTGGAGAATAGGGTGATTCCCTATGCCTTGCAGGGCCTTCTGACACACCTGCTTCCAGGTCCTCTTCTGATTTAGATGGACAGCATGTCGGTAGTATACTACATAAACATGCGAGGGGGAACTCACTCTTACCCCTATACAGAGAGGCCATGAGAGTGTGATACTGGACCATAGAGCACAACCTGGAAATTACGGCGGTACATGTTCCCGATACCTAAAATGTTCTGGCCGACAGCTTAAGCAGGTCCATGTCCAAGGCACACGAGTGGGAACTCCTGCCCACCGTGGTCGAAGATATCTTCGACAGGTGCTAGACAGAGCTGGATGTTTTTGCATCCCCACTCAATGCAGAATTGCCCAGTTTCTGTTCGCTAGATCCAGGGCCTGGTGTTTTCTTACTAGACGCATTGTCCCTCTCTTGGACAGAGAGGTTTCTGTACACCTTCCCTCCCTTTCCTTTTTTGCAGAGGGTCTCTCTCAAGCTACAGACAGAGCGAGCAGAGATGATTCCAATTGCTCCATTCTGGCCAAGACAGATATGGTTTCCACTTCTGCAGCAACTAGCAGTGGAGCCCCTGTTTCCCCTGCCCCTGTGCTCCGACTTGCTGTCTCAGGAGCACAACACTCTGGTTCACCCAAACCTCAGGTCGCCACATCTTAATGCATGGTTCCTGCAGACTTAGCTGTTGCCTGCTTTGGAGTTTCTTCCTGGGTGGCAGATGTTAGTCGCAGCCAGGAAGCCCTCCACTAGAGCCACTTACGCCATGAAGTGGAAGCGGTTTTCCATTTGGGCCACTGCCCAGCACTTGGAACCTTTCACCTGCCCGGTGAATCTCATCTGAGTACCTCCTTTCCCTTTTGGACTCTGGTCTGGGCTACTCCTCACTTAAGGTGCACCTGTCTGTCATCTCTGCCTACTATGCACCTGTTGAGGGCAAAAAACATTTTCCAAATGGATCTTTCCCACACTTTTCTGCGAGGTATTCTTTACTTGAAGCCTCCCATTAGGGACCCTGTCCCGCCATGGGATTTGCTGTTTATTTTAAAGAAGCTTACTCTACCTCCCTTTAAGCCAGCTGCGAGCTGTGCTTTCTGTTATGGAAAGTGTTGCTCTTACTCTGAGGGGGCTCTTGCAGTAGGCATCAGGTCACACGGAAACGTTGCCAGAAGGGTCTGGAGGCCCATCTTCCCCAGCAAAAATTGGCCGCCATGGAGAAAGAGCTGCAGTCCCAGAGTTTAGCCTCTGGGACCTCTTCCGAGCCCACACCAGCCCTCCTTCACAGTGGCGGAAAGCGCTTCTGCAGGTTCGATGGACTCTTCCTCCATCCTGCTGCCCAGGCCCTTTCACCCTCAGGGTCCTCAGCCAGGTGGCCCTGCTGGGTCTCTGGATGCCAGCACTTCTGCTGACGCTTTCCCAGCTCTAGCGTCTTCACCGGATCCCGGTTTGGGATCCGATGGTTCTCTGGACCGATGCCAGCTGTTGCCCGCTCTTGCAGGGCCATAGCCCACACCCAGGAAGTCTCCTCCCCTGGTGCCTCTGGCTCCTCAGCCACTGCTGGTGGTCCCTGTCCCAGGGATCTCCCCCACCAGGTGCCTGCTAGGCCACCAGCCTCCTCCTCACGGACCATGCCCCTCCGGCTGTGCTGCCCCCAGATCTTCCTTCGGATCCTTGGGTGCTGCCTCAGAATCTGGATCTTCCAGGGCCATCACCTGACCAACAGTAGCCATCAGGTCTGACTCCTGGTGGTCCTTTGGGCCTTTCTTTGGGCCGGACTCTGGGCCTCCTATCCAGTCCATCTGGACTGTCTTCTGGCCCCTTGTATTAGTCCGTCATCATTTTAACCAGGTGGAACACTGTTGAGAACAACTCATTTACAAAGTGGGTCTGGACAGTTCAGTAATGATCATAACATAGCTGTACAATGTTAAAAAGAGAAGGATAAAAAACATTTAATGTACATTCATATACATATAGGTAGAGACCCATGTTTTTCTTTAATAAGAAATAGAAAGAAATAACAAGATCCCCCCCCCCCCCGATATTTATCTCCTCCCCAGCCTGTCACCTCCGACCCTTCAGGGGGACAAGTGGACATCGCACTGCCCGGAAACCTACCCAAGCAGACTCCTAGGCCCCATGGAACCGCGGATTACCCCTCAGGCAGGGACGAGGGCGGGGGAGTCAGGACCCCATAACTTACATTTTGTCTGTATGAGGTCTGCTGGGGGGGGGGCGGGGGCACAGGCAAATTATGGGCACGGCCTCGGTACTCCCATCTTCCTGGCTGAGGCAGGCTTGTTTTTTCGCGTTTTCTCCCTCCCTGAGCAGCAAGTCATTTCCCCCAACATCATGAAGTGAGCGCTGACGTCCATGCTGCTCAAAGGCCACATCCCATCCCCAAGTGGAGCTTGCAGTTCTCCGAGCCTCCGCTCGGGGTTATGCAAGTGTCTGGCATCAGCCGGATCCCTCCCCGGAGAAGACGAGCTGTCGTTGGACGCTCCAGCCTATCTCCCCCCCAGCCGACCCACCAATGACCCGAGTCTGCTCCCAAGCCCAGGTCGCCGGCGTGGTGCGAGGTGTGGCATCCAGTGCCTCAACCCTCTGTGCCACCGGGCTGGCAATAACAAGAAATTTAGATATAAAAAGAAATAAGAAAGTCAAGATATAACAAGAAATAGCAAGAAATTCACCATTTAAAAGGAATAAAATTAAAAAAAAATGAATAAAGTGAAAAAACTGCCTTTTGGCAGGTAAAATCTAAATAAATGCTTGCAGCAGTTGTTGTTTCGGCTCCATTGTTACCAAGAGATGGTCTACAAGCAGGCGACAGCGGATTTGTTTCAGTCACAAAATCTTGCAAGACCATAGCATAATGCTGCTTAATACAATGTAGCATATGAGGAATGTGATTTCTAGTGTGTATAAGGTTATTTTGAGGTAGTTTATGAATGTAAATGTGACAAGAAATAAAAATACGTTTTCAATGAATAAAAAGAAATGACAAATTCCAGAAAAAGAAAAATTATAAAAAATAAAAAGAATTTCACGGGTCTCTACATATAGGTTTTAAGGTTATATACACCGTCAAACTGTATGCAAGAATCCATGATACAGGGTAATGACACATAAAGGATAACAAAGCATGGTGTTTTAATGCCTTCAAGCAATGCCATAACAGTGACCATAGAGCATATAATGGTAGTGACATACACTAGGCAATGACATTCGGTTAGGTAGAGGTACTGAAGGGACTAGCATAAACAGTAATGGTGGGAGCAGGGGTGACGAGGAGGGTGAGGTAAGGGACCTGGTTGGGGGGGGAGAGGAGGGAAGGGAGGAGAAGTGAGTATAAGGATGGACTGATAGGAGTCCGATCAAAGTGTTGATTATTGCAGGGGAAGGTGCTTAGGGACCCAGCAGCGTGGCCCTCATAACTAGAGGGGACAGGGTTAAGAGTAGCAGTTGCAGGAGTCGGTAAGATGTCGTTTTATGAGTGATTGTAAGGTAGACATTTTAGTTTGGTATGAGAGCTTCAGTGATTTCTGAATATTATTCCTTAGAGTGAATAGGGAGTGGCGTAGTGAAGAAGCCCTGAAACGAGTTCTGTAGTGGGGGATATTTAAACACAGGTGGGAGTGGCTCCTGAGCGAATAGGTTCCAGTGGTGTATATTAGTAAGCTAGAGATGTACGATGGTAGCTTACCAGATAGGGCTCTGAAAGTCCAGATGGCCGCATTTCTGAGTCTTCTAGTTACTAAAGACTGCCAGCCCAGCAAAGCATATAGGGCACAATGGTGCGTTCTAAAGGGAGCACCGCTGATAAATCTTATGGCGTTATTGTACAGTGTGTCACGATTAGCCAGTGCTGAGCGAAGGCCATGCTTGTACAGTATGTCTGCATGATCCAGAAGGGAAAGAAATGTGGAATGCACAAGTCTTCGCTTGGCATCCTGTGTTAGGAGGTGCTTGATTCTAAAGAACAAGCCTAAGCATTGTTTTAACTTCTTGCACAACTCCTCAGTGTGGACCGTGTAAGAGTTTATGATCTAGCCAAAAGCCGAGAGATTTGAACTTTATTACAGCTTCAATGGGCTCACCCAAGAGGGATGTTATTTGTGGCTAAGTACCCAAGGAAGAGGAATTATCCGCATTAAGGTTGGGTCACAGGATCATGGCCTTTGTTGTTTTTTTTTGCGTTCAGGAGTTTAAGGCTCAAGAGATTATGGTGAGGTAGGTTAAATTCATGTTGCAAAGCATTACAAGCTAGCTCAAGAGTAGGCTCGGCCACGTAAATAGCAGTATCATCAGCGAACAAGTGTACACTTGTTTGACTGATGCCTGCATCGATACTGTTAATGTAGATTGCGAAAAGTAATGGTCCTAAGATAGAACCTTGGGGGACACCTCTGGGTAGTCTTAAGCGGGGACAGATCTCCTTGTGCCTCAATTTGTTGTTTCAAACTCCAGGAAATCTTACTGTATTCTGACTTTTGCAGTATGGTCTCACCATAGGACTGCCCTGGAGCCAAAATGGTTAATAGAACCTATGCTGATGATGGAATGCTAGGCTCGAGCTCGGTTTTCAAATCACTGTCTCTGGTAAATGACTCTAAACATATTCTTTACTCCGCTTGCCTCAGTAAGACTTCTTCAGAGAGCTCTCCTTCATCTCTTGATGAAACTTTATTTTCTTGGGTTTTTCCTTCAGTAAATTAATTGTACTTGGTATTCGTATCGCTGTCCTTGGTTTGCAGGTGGTAATTGTTTAGATTTTAGCTGTATAGGGGTAATTAGTTGTTTTTCTCCCCGGTTTCTCAACCGAGGGGGAACCGACAGTTCCCTATTTTTCTTTAGTCTTATTTTAAATTTAGTTAGAATTTCTTCCGACTCTGTATAGTCGGTTTGACAGTTTTTACCTGAGTAATTCCCGGTTTCTGGGTCTGTTTTCAACTGGGGTAACTCCTGGTCTGTGACTAATTTCAAAAAAATTCCAGGGTAACTCCTGGTTTCTTGTTTTCCAGTGTAAAAAAACAATCCAAAAAATATATATATATATATATTTCTATAGGGTTTCTTTCGGTTTTTCTTATGTCACAGAAACTTAAAAAGAGAACAGGGCCCACAGGTTTCCAGCACTGTACAGAGTGCGGGGAACTTTTTGCAAAAGCAGATCCTCATTTGATTTGCTTGTTCTGTCTGGGGTCTGACCACCTTCAGACAGACTAAAATTTGAGCTAATTTCCCTCAGTCCACTATTGAGAGAAGGTTAGAGACTAAGGGAAAACATTTCAGAAAAGGCTGCTAATCTGGCCACTGAGCAACCTATTGAACAAGAGGGGATGCCCTGTGACAGGGGCGATAGTTCCACTAAGAAAAGAACTGCGGATAAGGCTGCTGAACCGGCCGTCGTGGTTAAAAAGAAAAGCGCCAGAAACTGCAACCAGTACCTACTGCGGTTCCTTCTGCTGAGGAGATCGCGAACGCGATCAGGATTATTCAGTGCCTTGCATTCTCCTGTTCCGGTTGATAAACAACCGGTTCTGCGAACTCCTGGTTCAACAGACCTAAGTGGGGAACCTTTTTATTTTTTTTATTTTTATTTAGCTTTTTGTTGACCGAGTAAGTGCACTAGACAAATCCTGCCTATTTTAAGGCACCCCCCGGGAGGGGGGATACAGATGAATGCCAACTGACCTTGAACCAGATTAAGCTGTTGGTGGTATTTTTAGTGAATGAGGAAAATTTGGCCAGGACACCGGGGAAATTCCCCTACTGCTTGGCCAGTAGGGGGACTTGCTGACTGTCAGGATGGAGAGCTCAGTCACTGAGCAGCCTTTGTTGCAGCAGGATGTGCTGCAGGCCAGGGGGCCGGTTATAGCTTCTACGATTGAACCTACTGATTCAGACGTCCTTTTTGAAGCTCTTATTTAACCAGACTCTAATGCAGACCTTTGCAATTTCTATAATATTTCGACTACTTAAGAAACAGCTTGTTTCAACTTTTACCATCCACTTCAACAGTTTCTGTTGAATGCCTTCATGAGTTTGCTTTCGGAGCTCCAGCGCAGCCTTTACTCCTTAATCAGCGGCGGAATGCGGAACCGCCTTTTGGTATTTCTCTGACAGCTGAACAAACGCCATCTGACAGCGAGGTTGCTACTCAGCAGGTAATCGAAACTGACCTGCATGTTTCTACAACTCCTGCTGAACCGCTGAATACCCTTTGCTCTGGACCACCCACCTCAGGTACTGTTTATGTTTCTTCGGCTTGGATCAACAAAATGCTACCATTTTTCTTTTGGTGCAAAACAACGACGGACTTTCAGACCTATTACGAAAAAAGCTTCTTCTGATCAAAAACGCTCCTGGGCTGAACAGGTTGAAGCCGCTGACGCTCCGTGGTCAGTTTCCAAGGCCCTGACATCTGCGGGCTGGGCGCAGCTCCCAGAGACCGGTAAATGGATTTCAGGCTTCTCCCCTATTATAATTCCTGGGGTAGATATGACCGACTCTAATGTTTCTCCTTCACAATTTTCTGGACCTACGGTTCCCAAAGTCCTTAGGACTGCTACCGGAGGAACCCTCTCTGAAAATATTGCAGATTCTCCCTTAGCCCTCCCTTCTGAACTATCTTTTTCCCAAAATCCAGTACTTAATTTTCATCCACAGGGAGATGTTCCCCTCTCTACGGTATTTCCATCTGAGACACTAATCCCTTCCTCGGAAGGGCGTATTGATGATCAGAACACTTTGGATAACCCTGTAGGCCCTTCTCCAGACACTATGCCTACTCCAGGACAGCCTACAACACGTTCTTATGCTTCTCTTTTTCGTTCCTCAACTTATTCGGCGAAGAGACATAATGCAGTTCGATCATTTTATAAAGAGGGATGGATGTCTTTCCTGATAGGACATTTGTGGCGAAATCATTACTTAAAGATAGCTTGCAATTTACTTCAGCTGAAATGTACACTTTAATACATGTATCTGGAGAAAAAAACCTTTGATATTAGTTTTAAATTTCATACTGGTTTAGAAAAATTCTGGTCCAGATATCGTACAGTATGGCAGACTCCTTTGTGGTCCCCCTTTGATGTTTTTCCCCTCACTAAACCAGCTCATAAAACAGTTACTGTTCTTTTTAGAAATGAGAGCGTCAGTGTTGCTGATCTGATTTATTGGTTGAAACAGAGGTACACGGTATTGGGGCATCCAGAGGCGATTTTTCGATTCGGAGGATATTTGGACAGGGGGTTGGTGAATTAGGGTTCTAGGGACATGGATATGTTGTTCATCCACACTCATTGGCAGGTATCCTTGCCGCTTTAAATCTTGCCGGAAGGTCTTCAAGCTTGCTCCTCCCACCCACCCGGGTGGTATAATCTCGGCTCCGCCCCATGGCATGAATCTTCCTTACAGCTTGGAGCTCAGGTTTCCCTCATAACGCTCTGCGTTTGAGACTGGTTCCTATTTCTCCGTTTGCGATTTAAAATAAATTTTGCGAAAAGACTTCAGTCTTGATCCCTCGGCTGCGATGGACCGATCGACTCCGGTTCGGAGATGCCCATGCGGTGCAGAAGATGTCTCGACGGATCCACACTCCGTGTCTACTGCTTAGGCCTGAGCACGACCGCGGGCTTGGGCCTGTGCTCATCTTCTCGGCCTCACGTCCTCGAAGACGTGCTGCCCGATTGCAACTGGGCCGTCCGAAGCGTTCCCACGGTGAGAGTCAAGGAGGCCGGTTGGCGGTGTCCTTGTTGGCTGACTCAGCCGGATCAGCTGGTGGGATGGTCGCCCTCGAAGAGAGGCGGCGTGGCCGTGTCTTCCTCGGCGCGGCATTTATCCCGCTCTCTCTGGGCTCTTCTTACACGGCTTCCTTTAGGAGCTTTGTCTGTCCCTCTCCACTAAGGAGAAGGGCCCTACGTCTCATGGACCTTATTCTCGGTCAAAAAGAGGACAGGGTAAGTCCCTCCGTCGGCGCTCTTGGGAGCCGGAAAGGTCCCTCTCCCGGGTCGTCGACCGTCGGCCGATCGACCAGCTCGGCTGACCACTGGCCTCACGGTGTCCCCGTCGCCAGGTCAGTTGACGAGACTCCACCCGATGAAGTCAAATTTTCTCGACCCGTTAGATGACTGTCGCCTTTAGCAGCGAGATTCCCCTCTCCCGGTTCCCCGGGAGAGTTGAGGATCCCGTGGGCTCGCCTGTGCCTCCGGTTCGGAGCCCTCGGATGGACCATCCGAGCGAAGGAGTGCGGTTCGGCCGACACCTCCCGCACGACCTCGGAAATTCCGGGACTCTCGGTCTCCGGACCTCTTGTGGTCCAGCCCGATCCCACCATCATGGCGGTCTCGGTCTCGGCACATGATAAGCAGCGTCGCCGCTCGTCCTCCTCGGACGAGGGAGGCTTGGCGTAAAATTAAATCGACGATGCGAGGACATTATGTTGCCTTCTCCTCCTGGCGGGAGTAAGCCCGACCCCATAGCCTTCCCGGCCATTGATCGTAACTGTCACTGGGCGCCGACACAACCTCGACTTATCCGAGGCCTATACCAGGCTGGTTGTTCGGCCAAAACCAGCTACTCCACCGATTCCGGTGGAACCTCCGCCTCCACAGCCACCAACTGGGGCTCCGACCAAGTTCTCTGTCGCTAAGGTCTACCCATCGGCTGTCCAGTTACCTCACTCGACCGACCTCGGCAGGCAGAAGGGTGGCTCAGGCCAGAGGCAGCTCTTCGAGGACTCTTCGAGTCGAGTAGTTCCTCCTTTTTCTCCAGCGACTGGACTTGGAGTCTTCAGGAGGTCAGTCAATGGGCGATAGCCCGTCGTCCTTCCCTGGGACTGCTTCGGCTCATCTCGAGTCCACGGGATGGGCTCGAACCCGTTCCAAAGCGGGCCAGGTATCCCCTCACGGAGATTCTGGACCGAGGATTCTCCGGCAGGCCTTTCCGGTGGCCGAGGCCTAGTGGGTCCGGCACTGGAGCTTAGCGCCCTGCTTCCTGCCCTGCACCTTGACCAGGATGGCCAGGAAGTATCACGGTCCCTACGGTTCCTTGTCGGTTTTGAACACCCTCTGCTGAGGGTTGGTTACCGACAATGCGTTTTCGTAGCCCGGCTGCGCCAGGGATGTGGACAAACCTCCTGACAGGGTCCAAGAATTGGACTATGTCGGCGAAAAGTCTCGCATGCGTCCTCTCGGGCGCCGTCGAGGCCAGTTGGCCGTCCTCATGGCACATTTTTCTCATGCCCTGTTGGGCTCCCTGGATGGTCATCCTCATCTTCCGCCGATCTGCAGACTACGGTTAAGCAGGTGCGGGACCGGGCAGTGGCCAAACAGCAGCTCCAGACTGCTTTGGATATGGGGACTCATGTGCCAGATCGGTGGCGGCCGCGAGTGGCTATCGTCGGTGAGCTTGGCTGAGATATCCACCTTTACCGGATACCCAGCACAAGTTGGCGGATGTTCCTTTTGAGGACTGACCTCTTGACCCTGGGGTGGAAGGTCACCTGCAGAGGGATCGAGGGTCAATGCTACCTTGGACTCGGTCTCTTCCGCTCAGAAGGACAAAGACCATAAACCACAGCCTAAGTCCTTTGGTCCTTCTGTGGCCTTTGGCTAGCGCCTGGCCCAACTGCGCGTCCAGGGCAGCAGGCTCGACAGTAGCATCCCAAACCCAAGCCGCCGGCTTCCTCTAACAGGAGGCAGGAGGAAGAGCCCAGGAGGTCCTCGGCGGTCCTCCTCCAAGCCTGCCAGTGGCGGGCTGAGGGTGTCTCCGCTCCCGTCACCTACCCCTGGGTCCCCCGTGGAGGGCAGCTCGCACTTCCGTTCCGCCTGGTCGCTGCTACGGACAGGTGGGTCTTGGAAGGTGGTGGGAAGAGGCCTGCCTCTGGAATTCGAGCAGGCACCACCCTTCAGAGCCGTGCCCCTCGGGGACAGGGATCCCCAGCCTCACTGGCGGCTCGTCGGCCGACGCCATCTCCTCCTCCAGAAGGAGGTGATAAGAGAGGTGGACCCTCCTTCAGACCCAGGGTTTGTGTCCAGGTATTTCCTGGTTCGAAAAGGACGGGGGCTGGCGCCCCATTCTCGAACTACGACCTAAACAAGTTCCTAAGGTCTCGAACCTTCAGGATGGTCACTCTGGCTCGATAATACCATCCTTGGAGCGCGCGTGTGGTTCCTGCTCTCTGGACTTACAGGATGTGTTTTTTCCGTCCCTATCCGTCCGTCTCACCAGAGATTCCTTAGCTTCCGGCGGAAGGATCCTCTTCGAGTTCCAAGCCATGCCCTTGACTTGTCTCCAGCTCCCAGGGTCTTCACAAATGCATGGCAGTGGTGACAGCATTCCTTGGCCGGTCAGGTGTACCACACACAGACGACTGGCTGATAGCAACTCCCTCAGGAAGGAGGCGGAGTGGTCAGAGATCTGGCCCTACAGGTCTGCTCTCAACTGGGCCTCCTTATCCAGCAGGGCCAAGTGAACTCGGGCAAGCAGGTGATTCTATTCATCGAGTAGCAGCTGGAACTCTCTTCGAGCCAGCGCGGCTCGGCGGACAGGGCGAGGGTTCTTTCCTCCTTTGCCCGATCATTTCTGGTTGGGCAAGTGCGCCTGCCGGGACTTCCTGCCGCTCCTGGAGTCTCATGGCGGCGGCCTGCACCAGCGTGGTCACGTTGGGCCGCTGGAACATCACGTCCCCTTCAGTGAGGACTCAGCCAGCCAGTGGTCCCGCGCTGCGATCCTTTTGGACTAGCTGTAGCCGGTGACACAGGGGATGTGGGCGGCTCTCCAGTGGTGGACCGTTCAGATCATTTGCAGGGGCATCCGTTCGTCCGCCCGAGCCGGCGGTCTCTGTCGACGATGCCTCTCTGATGGGTTGGGTGCCCATCTGGGGAACACCGGGCTCATGGCCTCTGTAGTCCCAGCGAGTCCATGCCACCAACCTGCTGGAGCTCCGGCGGTCCGCCTAGCTCTCACCGCCTTTGCTCCGTTCCTCCGGGGCCCAAGTGGTCCAAGTCAAGACGGACAATACCACGACCATGTACTATCTAAACCGCCAGGGCCGCCTCCATGCTTCTATGCAAGGCTCTCGCATTTGGTCGCACAAATGCGCAGCCTGGGCGGATCTCTAGCCATTCACGTGGCAGGAGCCTCCAACAACCTGGCCGATGCCCTGAGCGGATAGGGGCTGCATCCCACAGTGGTCTCTCCTGCCGGTAGTACAGCATCTGTTCTCCATTGGGGCACACCTCAGGTGGACCTGTTTGCCTCAGGGAGAGCATAAGCTGAGTCTGTTCATGCCCGCCCCTCAGCAGGGCTCGCTGCAGGGATGCCTTCTCGAGGCAGTGGACCCGAACCTCTTTGCGCCTTTCCACCCATTTCCCTTGATCCACAAGGTGCTTCTCAAGGCGAGGAGGACAAGGCATGGTGATCTGATAGCCCCAGACTGACCTCGCCAGTTCTGGTACCAGATCTCCTCAGTCTCAGCTCCAGGACTCTCGCGCAGCTTCCAGCTCGCCCGGACCTGCTCTCCAGTCAATCCGGGGAAGGTGTTCCATCCGGACCTTCAATCCCTGCACCTGATGGCCTGGTTCCTGAGCGGCTAGAGTTCCAGGCCTTGATCTTTCGACGAGGTCCTCAATGTAGTTGAGGCGATCCCGTGAGAGTCGACCAGAAAATGCTAAGCCTTCAAATGGAAAAAGGTTTTCCATTTGGTGTCCAGAGCAGGGCTTGGACCCTTCACTCCTGTTCCTTGGCAAGCATCTTGGACTATTTATGGTCCCTTTCTAGTCAAGGGCTTGGGTCGGCGACCCTAAGGTGCACCTGGCAGCCATCTCTGCTTACCGAGGCGCGGGCAGGAAGCAGTCGTGGCAGCAGGGAGAAGGTGGTCTGGCGCTTTTCAAAGGCCTTGATCACATTTCCTCCAGTGCGAGGAACCCCACCTCCGTGGGATCTACTGCTGGTACTGCCAAGCTCATGGGCAAGCCATTCGAACCTATGCACAGGTGTGCTCTCTCTCACCTGTCGTGGAAGACCGCCTTCTTGGTGGCTATCACGTCAGCCAGAAGGATGGGAGAGCTCCAGGCGCTCCATCGAGTCTCCTTACCTGGTCTTCCACAAGGACAAGGTTGTCCTCGCCCCACCGAAATTCCTTCCGAAGGTGGTGTGAGTTTCACCTTAACCAGGTGTTGACTCTGCGGTGTTCTACCCAATCACACCTCGGAGGCGAATATAGGCATACTCTGGACCCTAGAGGCTCGCTTATTATAAGGCGCCTGGCTGAAATAGGGGAGAGGTTAAGCCAGCTGGTTTGTCACCTGCAGCTGAAACACATCTGGCAGACCTGCAGCCAAGCGGACGATAAGCAGGTGGGTAACCTCCTGCATAGATCTCTGCTATAAGTTGGCGGGCATGGAGCCTCCCAGAGGATAAGAGCTCAGTCAACCCATACTGCCTGCAACGGTAGCTGCTTCAAGGGCGTCCCTATCAGGAAATCTGCAGAACTGCTACCTGGAAGTCCAGAAACACCTTCATTACCCATTACCACAGAGCACCTTGAGTCACGCGCCGGGATGCTGGTTTTGGGGCCTCGGGTTCTCCAGTCTCTCTTTCCCAAGTAAGTATTGAGGTGCATCTTGCCTCCTCCTCCGGAGAACTGCTAGGAGTCTGCCAATGGGTGGATGAACAACATATATCCATGTCCCTAGAAACACAGGTTACTCCTGTGAACAGGAGTTCTAGGAATGGTATATGTTGTTCATCCACCTTTCATTAACCCAGCTATCCTTGCTTTAAATCTTTCTGCCCGCTGGAAGCTCAGGTTGTGCGTCAAGTCGGGAGAGTCAGAATAGTGGATGAACAACATATACCATTCCTAGAACTCCTGTTACAGGTGAGTAACCTGTATTTCTAGGGACATGGATATGTTGTTCATCCACACTCATTGGCAGACTCCTAGCAGTTCTCCGGGAGGAGGGAGGCAAGACGCACACCTACATACTTACTTTGGGAAAGAGAGACTGAGAACCGAGGCCTCAAAAACCAGCATCCCAAGTGACTCAAGGTCGATGTGGTAGTGGGTACTGAAGGTGTTTGCTGACTTCCAGGTAGCAGCCCTGCAGATTTCCCTGATAGGGACGCCCTGAAGCAGCCACTGCGCAGCAGTATGGGGTAGAATGAGCTCTTATCCTCTGGGAGGCTCCATGCCCGCTAACTTATAGCAGAGATCTATGCAGGAGGTTACCCACCTGCTTATCGTCCGCTTGGCTGCAGGTCTGCCAGATGCGTTTTGCTGTGAGAGGACAAACAGTTGGCGTAATCCTCTCCTCGACTTCAGCTGCAGCCCTTATAATAAGCTGCAGCGCCTCTAGGATCCAGAGTATGGAGCCTATATTCGCCTCCGAGGTGTGATTGGGAGAACACCGCAGAGTCAACACCTGGTTAAGGTGAACCCCGACACCACCTTCGAAGGAATTCTGGTGGGGCGGAGGACAACCTTGTCCCTGTGGAAGACCAGGTAAGGAGACTCGATGGAAAGCGCCTGGAGCTCTCCGATCTCCTTCTGGCTGACGGATAGCCACCAAGAAGGCGGGTCTCCACTCGACAGGTGAGAGAGCACACCTGTGCATAGGTTCAATGGCTTGCCCATGAGCTTTGCCAGTACTCAGCAGTAGATCCCACGGAGGTGGGGGTTCCCGACTGAGGGGAAATGTGATCAAGGCCTTTGGAAAAGCGCCAGACCACCTCTCCTGCGCTGCCCGACTGCTTCCCGGCCCGCGCCTGCAAGCAGAGATGGCTGCCAGGTGCACCCTTTAGGTCGCCGACCCAAGCTCCTTGACTAGAAAGGGACCATAAACAGTCCAAGATGCTTGCCAAGGAACAGGAGGAAGGGTCCAAGCCTTGTTCTGACACCAAATGGAAAAACTCTTCATTTGAAGGCATAGCATTTTCTGGTCGACTCTACGGGACGCCTCAACTACATTGAGGACCTCGTCGGAAAGACCCAAAGCCTGAACTCTAGCCGCCAGGAACCAGGCCGCCAGGTGCAGGGATTGGAAGGTCCGATGGAACACCTTCCCGATTGACTGAGAGCAGGTCCGGGCGAGCTGGAAGCTGCCATGGAGTCCTGGAGCTGAGACTGAGGAGATCTGGTACCAGAACTGGTGAGGCCAGTCTGGGGCTATCAGAATCACCACGCTTCTTGTCCCTCCTGGCTGAGAAGCACCTTGTGATCAAGGGAATGGGGAAAGGCGCAAAAGAGGCCCGGGTCCATTGCCTCGAGAAGGCATCCCCTGCAGCGAGCCCTGCTGAGGGGGCGGCATGGAACAGACTTCAGCTTCTGCCTCCGTGGAGGCAAACAGGTCCACCTGAGGTGCCCCAAAGGGAGAACAGATGCTGTACTACTCGGGGGGGAGAGACCACTGGGATGCAGCCCTATCCGCTCAGGGCATCGGCCAGGTGTTGGAGGCCCTGCCACGTGAATGGCTAGGAGATCCGCCTCCAGGCTGCGACGAAGTGACTAAATGCGGAGAGCCTTGCATAGAAGCATGGAGCTGGCCCCGCCTCTGGCGGTTTAGGATAGTACATGGTCGTGGTATTGTCCGCCTGACCTCGGACCACTTGACCCCGGAGGAACGGAGCAAAGGCGGTGAGAGCTAGGGCGGACCGCCGGAGCTCCAGCAGGTTGATGTGGCATCGACTCCCTGCTGGGACCAGGAGGCCATGAGCCCGGTGGTTCCCCCAGATGGGCACCCCAACCCATCAGAGAGGCATCGGTCGACAGAGAGACCGCCGGCTCGGGCGGACGAACGGGATGCTCCTCCTGCAATTGATCTGGAACGGTCCACCACTGGAGAGCATTCCACATCCCCTGTGTCACCGACACAAGCTGGTCCAAGGGATCGCAGCGCCAGGACCACTGGCTGGCCAGTCCCCACTGAAGGGGACGGATGTTCCAGCCGGCCCAACGGACCACGCTTGGCACAGGCCGCCATGAGACCCAGGAGGCGGAGGGAAGTCCCGGCAGGAGGCTGCACTGCTCAACCAGAAATGATCGGGCAAAGGAGGAAAGAACTCGGCCCTGTCCGCCGGAGCCGCCTGGCTCGAAGAGAGTCGAGCTGCGCCCGATGAATAAAATCACCTGCTTCTGCCTCGAGTTCACGACTCTGGTTCGTTGACAAGGAGGCCCAGTTGAGAGCAGACCTGGAGGGCCAGATCTCTGACCACTCCGCCCTTCCTGGAGGGAGCTGCTATCAGCCAGTCGTCCAGGTAAGGGTACACCTGACCCTCGGCGCCAAGAGGGAATGCTGTCACCACTGCCATGCATTTGGTGAAGACCCTGGGAGCTGGAGACACGTCAAGGGCATGGCTTGAATCCTCAAGAGAGATCCTTCCGCTCGAAGCGGAGGAATCTCTGTGAGACGGACGATAGGGACGTGAAAAAACGCGGCCCTGCAAGTCCAGAGAGCAGAACCACTTAAGGCTCCAAGGATGGTATTATCTGAGCCAGAGTGACCATCCTGAAGGTTCGAGACCTTAGGAACTTGTTTAGGGTCGTGTAGGTCGAGAATGGGGCGCCAGCCCCCCGTCTGCTTTCGGAACCAGGAAGTACCTGGACACAAACCCTGGGTCTGAAGGAGGGTCCACCACCTTCTCTTACCATTCTCCTTCTGGAGGAGAGAGGATGTCGGCTCCACGAGCCGCGTGTGAGGCTGGGGATCCTGCCCCCGAGGCGACGTGCCTGGAAGGGTGGTGCCTGCTCTCAATTCCAGAGGCAGGCCCTCTCCACCACCTCTCTAAGACCCACCTGTCCGTGGGTAACAGCGGACCAGGCGGAACGGAAGGGTGCTGGAGCCGTCTTCCACGGGGGACCCAGGGGTGAGTTGAGGATGGGGCGGCACCCCTCAGCCTGGTCACTGGCAGGCTTGGAGGAGGGACCGCCGAGGGACCTCCTGGCCCTTTCCTCCCTGCCTCCTGTTAGAGGAAGCCGTGCTTGGGTTTGGGATGCCATGGCTGAGCCTGCTGGCCCTGACGTTGTTGGGTCAAGGGCCACGGAAGGCCAGAAGGCAAAGGGCTGTAGGCTGTGGTTTCGCCTTGTCCTTGAGCGGAAGAGACCAGTCCAAGGTGGCATTGGACTTGATCCTCTCTGCAGGTGACCTTCCACCCCAGGGTCAAGAGGTCAGTCCCTCAAAAGGGAACATCCGCCAACTTGTGCTGTAGTATCCCAAGTAAAGGTGGATATCCTCAGCCAGCTCACGACGCATAACTACTCAAGTGCCGCCACCGATCTGGCACATGAGTCCTCTACATCCAAAGCAGTCTGAGCTGCTGTTTGGCCACTCCTGCCTCTGGTCCCGCACCTGCTTAACCGTAGTCTGCAGATCGGCGGAAGATGAGGGATGACCTCATCCAGGAGCCCAACAGGCATGAGAAAATGTGCCATGAGGACGGGCCGAACTGGCCTGACGAAGGCCGAGAGGACGAGCGTAGACTTTTCGCCCACATAGTCCAATTCTTGGACCTTGCATGGAGGTTTGTCCCATCCTGGCGCTAAGCCGGGCGCCGAAAACGCTGTCGGTAACCAACCCTCAGCAGAGGGGTGTTCCAAAACCGACAAGGAACCGTAGGGGACCGGATACTTCCTGGCCGCTCCTGGTCAGGGACGCAGGGCAGGAAGCAGGGCGCTGCCAAAGTTCCAGTGTTGGACCCCACTATGGCCTCGCCACCGGAAAGGCCTCCGTCGGAGAATCCCTCGGTCCAGAATCTCCGTGAGGGGATACCTGGCCTGCTTTGAACGGGTTCGAGCCCATCCCGGTAGACTCCGTAGAGATGAGCCGGGCAGTCCTAGAAGGACGACGGCTATCGTCCATTGGCTGACCTTCTGAAGACCCAAGTCCAGTCGCTGGAGAAGAAGGAGGAATCATCTTCGACTCGAAGAGTCCTCGAGAGCTGCCTCTGGCCTGAGCCACCCTTCACCTGCCGAGGTCGGTCGGGAGTGAGGGTAATTGACAGTCGATGGGTAAAACCTTAGCCGACCGAGAATCCTTGGTCGTGAGCCCCAATTGGTGGCTGTGGAGGCGGAGGTTCCACCGCAACGGGTGGAGCAGCTGGTTTTGGCCGAACAACCGCCTGGGTATAGGCTCGGCAAGTCGAGGGGTTGTGCCGGCCGCCCGTGACATGTTACTTAATGGCCGGGAAGGCGCCGAGTCGGCTTATTCCCGGCCAGGAGGAGTTGTTGCAACATAAGGTCTCGGATGCCGACGCACTTGACGCGAAGCCTCCTCATCCGAGGAGGAGGACGAGGATTTAGCGCGACGCCGCTTTTATCGCTGGATGCCGAGACCTAGACCGCTTATGACGGTGGGAACGGGTTGGACCGCCAAGAGGTCCGGAGACCGAGACCGAGAGTCCCGGAATTTCGGGTCGGTGCAGGAGGTGTCGCCGAACCGACACTCCCTTCGCTCGGAAGGTCCATCCGAGGGCTCCGGAACCGGAGGCACAGGCGAGCCCACTGGATCCTCAACTCCTCCGGGGAACCGGGAGAGGGGAATTCGGTCTAAAGGCGACAGCTCATTCAATGGGTCGAGAAAAATCTCGACTTCATCAGTGGGAGTCTCGTCAACTGACCTGACGGGACACCGTGAGGCCAGTGGCCGAGCCGAGCGGTCGACCGAGCCGACGGTCGACGGTTCGGGAGAGGGACCTTTCCCGCCTCCCAAGAGCCGCCGACGGAGGGATTCTACCTTGTCCCTCTTTTGGACCGAGAAAAGGTCCAGCAGACGAGGTCCTTCTCCTTTAGTGAGAGGGACAGACAAAGCTCCTTAAAGGAAGCCGGTAGGAAGAACCCAGAGAGAGCGGGATAAATGCCGCGGCCGAGGAAGACACGGCCCGCTACCGCCCTCCTCTTCGAGGGCTACCATCCGCCGAGAGCTGATCCGCCGACCGCCGACACCGCCAACCGGCCTCCTTGACTTCACCGAGGGAACGCTCGGGACGGCCCAGTTGCAATCGGGCAGCACGTTCCTCGAGACGAGGTCGAGAAAGATGAGCACAGGTCGAAGCCCGCGGGTCGTGCTCAAGGCCTAGCAGTAGACACACGTGAGTGTGGATCCGTCCGAGACATCTTTCGACCCGCATGGGCATCTCCGAACCGAGTCGATGATCCATCGCAGCCGCTAGGGATCAAGACTGAAGTCTTTTTGCAAAATATTATTTTTAAACCGCAGACGGAGAAATAGGAACTAGTCACAAACGCAGAGTTGCTAAGGAGGGAACCTTGAGCTCTAAGCCGTAAGGAAGATTCAAGGCCATGGGGCGGAGCCGAGTTATACCACCCGGTGGGTGGAGCAAGCTGAAGACCTTCCGCAAGATTTAAAGCGCAAGGATACTGCTAATGAGTGTGATGAACAACATATCCATGTCCTAGAAATACAGGTTACTCACCTGTAACAGGAGTTCTAGGAATGGTATGTTGTTCATCCACACCCACTCCACCGATCTCCTCCGGCTTCGACGCACAACCTGAGCTTCCAGCGGGCCAGATCTGGCGTCATGGGGCGGAGCCGAGAGTTATACCACCCGGGTGGGTGGGAGGAGCAAGCTTGAAGACCTTCCGGCAAGATTTAAAGCGGCAAGGATACCCGCCAATGAGTGTGGATGAACAACATATACCATTCCTAGAACTCCTGTTACAGGTGAGTAACCTGTATTTATCCTACGTTCCATGAAAGATGGGTTACAGCATCTTCCTAACTGTATTTTTTTGGGGCAAGATAGAGGGGTCCTTTTTTATGCAGGACAACCTAAATCCTGCTATAGATGTGGGAACCCAGGTCACATTGGCAGTGCCTGTGACCGCCTAAGATGTGCTCTTTGTAATTCTTTAGGTCATGTGCGTGAACACTGTAGGAATGTAGCTGTGTGTTCCTTATGTGCTACCCCTGGACACTCTTATGCCACTTGCCCTGTGGCAGTTTCACCAACACTCAGAAGCTCAAACTTGAAGACCAAAGACAGTTAATTTGACAGCATAACGCCCAGAACCACACTCTCTACGAACCCCATTGCACCTGTTATTCCTAATACCTTGGTTTCCTTGATTTGTCATTTTCTGTCCCCATGAATCCTCTCTTCTCCCCCCCCCCCCTTTGGCCTCGGACGCAGAACTACCTTTACCTGATCCTCCACCTCAGGTTTCCATTTCTCTTGATAAACGATCTATGCCCCCCGCTCCCTCATGTACTACCCTTTCTTTCTAGAGAAACGCGGAGTAAGACCCATAATACCCAACCTGCTTCCAAAGTACCCAAATTGCTGAATACCCCGACAACTAACAGTTTTCATGCCCCTCTTCTTACACAAGATGTATCAGATGCTGACTCTGAATCTTCCCAGTCCGGAGTAGACCCCATGGGGAAATCTGTGGATGTAGACTCAGAGGGCGTTCCTCTTCCAATCGTTCCTCTGAAATCTAACTCGGCGGTTGTTAAAAAGGGAAAAAAAAAATAAACGTAAACCACCATGATGTTTTTCAACTACTTAAATGGTTTCCTCTTTAACTTTCTGTTCCCTTAATGTGAACAGCATTAAAAACCGGATGAGACAATCTGCATTATTCTCCTTTTTACATACCCTCCACTGTAATATATATATTTTTTTTTACAGGACACGCGTTTACACACTATTGCTGAACTGGCTGTGGTGCTGCAAAATGTTAACTGCAGGGGTCTCTACTGGTCCAAGTGGGATCTGACAGGTGTACAGGGGTTGCAATACTCTTTTCATTGGATGTGAAAGTTTTAAAATTAATGGATTTAGTCCTCGGTAGGGTATTACTTTTGGATATTGTACACCAGGGGGCGTGTTACAGGTTACTTAATATCTATGCACCTCAAACGAAAGCAACCAGGGTGGATCTTTTTCAACTTTTACAACCATGTCTACACACTTCCTTTAATGTAGTCTGGGGTGGTGATTTTAATTGCAGACTGTCTAACAAAGATAAGAGCAAGGGAGTAAAGACTACCAAAGTTTTTTGTGATATGTCTTGTTTGGCCAAGGTGGTCCAAACCACCAGTTTGGTTGATGCATATGCCCAGTTGCATACACCTACTGTATCTACTTTCCACAAAGGTGCCCTTGCTACCAGAATAGATTTCTTCTTTATTAATAGGACTTTACCTTTACAGTCCGCATGGGTTACCCCGGTGGAATTTTCCGATCATTGTGCCTTGTGCATAACGGTTGGATCTATGGCAGCTTTCTCCTTTGGTAGGGGCCTCTGGAGGCTCAACTCACAGTTGCTACTACAGCAGGACATTTTGCAACACTTAAAATATTTTATGATGGCAAGGAAATCCCTATATGAAATGTATGATGATCCCCTTTTATGGTGGATGAATACTAAATTAGATGTTATCTCTCTTGAAAACTTTGGGAAAATTCAACGCCAGCTGCATATTTTTTCTTATTTACAACTTCACACAGTTACAAAAGTAATGTCTATGGCCCAGACTATTAAACATGACTTTTCCTCCCAATAAAAAATCTTAAGGAGAAAATGGTACCATTTCACAAACACCAATCAAAAGTTTTACAATTTCAACAACAATTTGGTACACAAGGCAGCTTTGCCACTGTTTGTCCCTTTCTTGGTAACAAGGAAAGGGTTGGGAAAAGAGTCTAGCAGTTTAATAGGGTGTGATGGTCAGGAAAAACTTGCACAAGCTGAGTTGATGTCAGAGGTGATGTCATACACAGCATCACTCTTTAAAGTACAGCCTGTAGATTTGGATTCTTCTCGGGCTTATCTCCGCGCTACTGAGTTTCCTTTCTGTCCTTCATTATTATTATCTGATTTGGTACGTCCCATTACATCACAGGAAGTCCTCAGTGTTATACATACCCTCCCATGCAAAAAAGCACCTGGTCTGGATGGTCTTACTGCTGAATTCTATAAACTAATGGGGACCCAATTATCTCAGGAACTTGCAGAAGTTTATTCTGATTTGTTAACAAGTTTTGATTGTCCTTTAGAACTGATTAGAGGTTATTTTGATTTTTCTGCATAAAAAGGGTGATAAAAAACTCCTTTCTAATTGGAGACCAATTAGTTTATTAAATGTTGATTTAAAAATCCTAATGAAAAATTTAAATACAAGACTTTTAACTGTGTCTTCCCATTTACTTTCTTCCGCACAGTTTTGTGCACTCCCTCATAGATCTATAATTGACCAGTTACTTTTTTTACGTGAAATTGTTGACAGATCCGCTACTATTGGATTACCTGGTTTTGTTCTGTCTTTAGATCAAAAGGGGGCCTTTGATTCTGTGAACCACTATTTTTTATGGCTTACATTAAAGCATTATGGTATTCCACCCACTTTTATTTCTTGGTTACAGAAACTTTATAAGTCTGCAACAGTATCTCCTCTGGTAAATGGGCACCTTGGACCTATGCTTCTGGTACAGCGGGAAGTTCGACAAGGTTGTCCGATCAGCCCGCTATTATATGTGTATAGTATAGATCCGTTACTACGTACCCTGAATAAATTGATACCCCCATTTCAGTTCCTGGTGTGTTGATACCCCTTTCTACCCTTGCTTATGCGGATGATATTTGCATTTGCACCCCCACTGTTTCTTACGTTCACTCTGTTGTGGATATATGCCAATTTTTTGGATCTTTTTCTGGTACGTCTTTAAATATGTCCAAATGCCACGGATATGCTTTGAACGGTACACTTCCTGAACAGACGATTATATGCAACATTAAATTCACGTCCAACCCTGTACGGATTTTGGGTATATTTTTTGGTTCACCTACACCTGCTATTTATAACTGGGATATTAATTTGGACAAAGGTAGGATTATGGTACAAAACTGGAATAAATGGCAGTTTTCCAAGCTGAAACGTATTTATTTGATACGAACATATTTGATACCTTTATTTTTATTTTTGAGTAACATTTTTCCTCCGCCTAAACAGAGGGAAGCAACTTTATTTAGCATCTTTTTTCAAGCTATTTGGGGTAGCCGTCTTAATCCTATTAAGCGTAATATTCTGTATTTACCTATATCCCAAGGCGGTTTAAATATGATAAATCCTCTCCTTTTTTTTTTTTTGTCAATATCTTTTTTCTAATTTTTTACCGTTATTGACACATCTTCCTAAATTATGGACCAGTCTCTCTCTACAGGCAATAGGGTTATGGTATAATGAGTGGTTGATTGGCAGATTAGGGCGTCTTAGTACACTTGCCAGTGTGCAACCTTATCAACGTGAGATTTTCCTTAAATTACGACAATGGAAAATTCCCAGTGGCTGGATACTCTCTAAACGTAAAAATTCCTATACAAGTCTGTTTTAGACTCATGTTTTTCTGAACCTCTTATATTCCCAAAATGTCCGGGTGAGCTGCGTTTGTCCCTGCAAAGTTTAATATCTCGCAACCGAATTCCTCCCAAATTCTGGGATGTAACTTGGTTGTGTGGTCATGAAAAGCTTAATGTTAAGGGAAATCAATTTCATAAACAACTACAAGATCGTAACTGTTCCCGTCCTGGTTGCTTTCAAGCTTTTGAGACAATGCAGCACTTATATTTTTTATGTCCATATATATCTCACTTTTGGAGTTATGTTCCCACTGTTTGGAAAGAACCAGTCTTTAATCATGTTAATTACACTGTTTTGATTTATGGTTCCTATGCTCCCAACTGAAGTAAATGGGATTCTGGTACGTTGCATGTTATTTTTGCTGTTTTTAAATGGTTCATTTGGCAAAACAGGTGTCTCTTTTACTTTACAGCAGAAAGATTTCTCTTATACAGAACTTTTACAGAAAATTCATTCTGAATTGTTAAATATTTATAAATATGAAGCGGGAAGATATTGTCATGCTCAATTGAGTTTAAACTGGAGGAATTTACCTTGGGTGACAGATAATGATATTCCTATTACATGATTTTTTTATAATATGCTTTCTGAACTCAGTATTGTTTTCCTTTTTCTGATTTTTTTTTTCTATTACTCCTCCTTATTTTTTGTGTTATTTAATTTTGTTTCTGTACTATTGTGAATTAACAATGTATTTTGATTTTCTTTTGAAGTTCTGGTAATAAAAAATTCCCCTACTCTTTTCAGTAAGTGCCATGGGATCTTTAACATCCACCTGAACTACCACCAATCCAGGCAAATGGGACCTCGGTTTAACGTCTCAGCCGAAAGACGGCACCTCAGAAGTGCAGCATCCCTCTCATGCTGCACTACAGTGTCAGTACTTGGATATTAACCCAAGTGCCAGATGTGGGAACTGAACCCACAGCCCTCTGATCTCCCGGCCTCAGAGGCAAGTGTGCGACCTACTGAGCCACTGACTCTAAAGAGGATACTGGTCTTGGTGAAGAACCAGAAGATGAGTATGAGGATGAGGACCTTGGTGATCCCTTAGAACCAGATATTTCTCCTGCTTCTCACAGGCCTGATTCCCCTGATGAGGGAAATTAGGATTTTACCTCTTACTTTGCTTTTATGAAGCAAGTAGCCCAGTCTCTTGCCCTCCCATCCCAGGAATCTTTGGAGGATGAGGAAGAGGACTATAAGGAAATGATGGACGTTCCTCCATTAAAAAGGTTGCTTCTCCCACTACACAAGGCTTTAAGGAAGCAGACCATGAAGATCTCACAGACCCCCACTTCTGTCCCTCCTACTGATAAGAAAGTGGACAGAAAATATTGGGTGGATAACATTGGGGCTGAACTCTTGTTTGGTCAGCCCAGTCATGAAGATGTAGTGCAGGCTGCAGCTTGTGATAAAGCTGGCATCCCTCTGGCCTCCCATCCTCCTGAGAAAGACTCCAGGAGAATGGATTCTATAGCCAAGAAGGTTTATTTAGGATCCTCCCTGTCTATTAGGCAGACGTTCTGTATGGCCTATTTAGTCAGCTATCAAGTGTGTGTGGTCAGCACAATCCAAGCAGACTCCCTAAAAATGTCCGGGTCGCCTCGCCAATACCAGTAGGGGCAGACTGGCCCACTAATTCCAGGAGTGGGAAAACATCACCACAGACAAGTGGATCATGGAAGTAGTGGGCCAGGGACTTGTCCTCAGCTTAAAGACCAGGCCAAGGCTGAGATCAAGGGCCTTCAAGCCCTCTTCCCCATCAGAAACAACCCTACTGGAAAAGGAAGATCTTACTTCGAGAGGGCTCTTGCAGTAGGTAATTACATATAAGACTGATGCCGGCAGGCGGCAGGACCCCACGGAAAAATTTCCAGCTAGCCGTCCCTGGTGAGGGACCACCCCCCACGTCAGGTGACCGGCATCAGGAGACGTCGGTATAAAGGGGCAGTCCCGGATGCCCGCCTTTCCTGTTCTTTCCTGCCGTCTAGCTCGTGCAGCGCCGCGAAAAGTTTGTGCTCACAGCCCCACTCACGGTTTTTACCAAAATAATTGTTTTTCGATCAACATCAGTTCAATCGCCGGTGTATGTCGCCCCTACACCCTCCGAGCACAAGAATAAGTGCGATCATGCAGCGCCTAACTACAGCACAAGGACGGGCCACCCTGTGCCTGTTCTGTCTGGCCCCTGACACGGTTGAGAAGTGCCAGCACTGCCTCAGTTTCAACGCGGCTACCCGGAAAAGGCGGCAGCAATCCGTGGAAGCCCATATTCTGAAGAAGAAAATGAGTTCTATGCAGAAGGAGCTCAAAAAAACTGAGGCAGGCGTCCACTTCCCCAAAAGGCCATCGGAAGGAGAAGGAGAGGCACCTTGGGAGTCACTGGGATGCAGGTAACATCCCCTCCGGGGGATCGCTCCTCGACTGCCACCTCGGAGGTTTCCGAGGGGGCGTTAGCCCGCCCGTCTGGCGCGCGCTTGGGCCTTGCGGGCGCCTCTGGGTAGTTGGAGGCCTCTGCCCCTGGTTCGGCCACAGGCTCGCGGCCTTCCACTGTGGGTGACTCCGGTAAGCCGGGCGTCTGCTCCTCTGACGTCCACTCGGAGAGGGCCGGTAAGACTTCCGACCCATCGGGGCGACACGCAGCCTCCACTCCACCGGACCAGGCCGATCACTCTACTCGGCCTGTCTCCGGTTATGGCTCTCATAAGTTGGACGCCGGCTCCTCCGGCGCCCGCCGAGAGCTCACCCCTGAGCCTCATGTCGGCTCGTCTGATCTCCGGCTGGCGAAGGAATCGACGACGGACCCCCCCACGTCCGTCGTACCCGGTTCTCCGCAGCCTTTGCTGCTGTCTGGGGAACCAGAGTCTCTCCAACTCGACTCGGGACTTTTTCCTTCCGCCCTCGGGCGGCTGGGGATCCTTGGCTCGCCAGTCCTTCCTCCACCTGGTGCGACGGACCTGACGCTTGCACCCGGACGCCGGCTCAGACGCCGCCCTCCGTAAGCAGGCCTCCGACGCCAGGCCCTGCCGCCGGCCCACTGACTGGGGACATTCTGGCCCCATTGGCCCTCCGGCTCTCCGCTTTGACCCGCCTGCATGAGCTCTGGGCCGCCTGCTCTGCAGTCCCTCAGCTCCTGGGTACCCTCCGTCCTATCCAACGCCGGGGTACCCGGGACCACAGTATCCGGCGCCACCGTACTTGACGCCACAATACCTGACGCTGGGCCACCCGCAGCCGGGTTTTGTATACGCTCCATATGGTTACGACCCATATTCTTATCCCCCTCCTCCTCCACCGCCCTCGTGGCTGCCAGTGGACCTGCAGGAGACTCTGGCCACCTGATGGGCTGAGGCCAAGGCTCAGCTCACCAAGGAGGTCGAGAGCCGCCTTCCGGCGACGGTGCAGTCTCAGGTTCCCGTACGTCCGAGGCGGCACACTCTATCACTGCCTCCGGACTCCAGGGTTCTTCCGTCTGGATCCAGAGAAGGGCAGGACACGCTTCCCTGGGAACTTCCCAAGGGGTCCGTTCTTCCCCCGGGTCGTGAAAGGGAGTCTTTCTCTTCTTCATCCTCCTCTTCACCCTCTGACTCTTCCGATGGTTGCTCCGAGAGAGACGACGAGCCACGCTCTCCGTCGAAGCCCAGGTCAAGGACTCCTCCGGAGGATCCTTCTTTTACAGAATTGCTTAGGAAAATCCAGAAGGTTCATCAGTGGCTCTCCCTGGAACCAGATCTTCAGTGTCTGAAACTCACTGAACATCTGGATCTGCCCGTGACAGCTCCTACCTTGGTGCCACCCTGGATAGAGCCGCACGCCGACCTCGTTACCACAGTATGGAAACAGTCGTCGGCGTTAGCCCCACATCCTAGGAAGTCGAACAGGCTATATCAGGCTCCAGAGGGTGTTGATCTTCTGGATTCTCACCCTCGTGCCGACTCGGTTGTGATTATCGCCGCTCACGGCTGGTCGGCGAACCCCAAACATCTTAGCTCGTCACCACCTGATAAGGAAGGATGCCTTCTGGACCAGTATGGGAGGAAGATTTACGCTTCCTCCACGCTGGGGATCAGGGCCCTGAACTATGTCGGCCATATGGGGGACTACCAGAAGGCCATCCTGATTCAGGCAGAAGCCAAATTGAACTCCTTGCCTGACTCCCAAGTCAAGCAGGAGTTGGCTGATCCGTCCGTCCTGCTCGCTCAGCCAGCTCCACATGCCACGCATACCCACGAGTGGACACTGCTGGGCGGCTCAGCCGCCTGTAGGCTCACGCGCCATGCTTGGCCTCGCGGTCAGGGTTGGTCCCGGAGGTGCAATCTGCTATCCAGGAAGCACCCTTCCGGGGTTCGGTGCTTTTCGGGGGTGATGTCAAGGAGATCGTCACTGATTTGCAAGAGAAGGGGACAGCACTGAAGTCAGTTGATTCCATGTACCGTCCCCATCAGCAGCAGCGCCCTCCCTTTCGCAGACGGAATCGGCCAAAGGCGAAACCCCAGGGAAGGCGGGCCACAAAACGCCGGGCCCCCACAGCTGCCAAGCCCTCTCCCCCAAAAGCAGCGGCTGCTTCAGCTGTGACGCTGCCCCACACCACCTGACTCCTTTCCTCTCCCACTGCCTCCGGACTCCCCGGAGGAACCGGTAGGAGGGAGGTTTTCCCCTCCACCTTCCGGGATGGGAGAGGATAACTACAGATTCTTGGGTGCTCCAGCTCATAGCAGAAGGACACTCGATAGAGTTTCTTCAGAAACCACCCCACCACCCCCCTCTGAAGTCATCGCATTCATGGGAACATCTTCTCTTGGTCCAGAAGGAAATTTTGGCTCTCCTGCTGAAACAAGCAATAGAGCCCGTCCCCCTTCACCTGCGAGGGATGGGTTACTATTCCCATTTCTTCCTGGTCCCAAAGAAGACAGGAGATCTCAGACCAAGTTTGGATCTTACGTAGAATACAAAAGGTTCAGGATACTCTCTTTACAGAGCCTTCTGCCCCTCATCTGGCCGGATCAATGGCTTTGTGCTCTGAATATGCAGGATGCTTATCTGCACATTCCCATTCGCCCATTTCATCGGCAATACCTTCGTTTTGCATTCCAGGGGGACCACTACCAGTTCAAGGCACTCCCGTTTGGTCATCCTCGGCCCCAGTGTTTACAAATGCCTGGCAGTGGTGGCGGCCCACCTGCTGCCAGGGAGTGCAGGTTTTCCCATACCTGGACGACTGGCTCCTGGCGGCCTGGCCCAGGAGGAACTCCTACGTTACCTCTCCCTTACCCAGCAGGTTTTTGCCTGCCTGGGTATTACCATCAACCATTCCAAGTCTCATCTGGACCCATCCCAGAGGCTACAGTTTATTGGGGTGATTCTCGATACGACCACAGGCAAGGCCTTCCTGCCTCCGGACAGGGCATCCACCCTTCAGACCCAAATAAGTCTGTTGTCCGACCACAGGATGGTCTCTGCGACGTTGGTCCTTCGCCTCCTAGGGCTCATGGCGGCTGCTATCCCGACGGTGCCTCCTGCTCGACTCCACATGAGGATTTCTCAGTGGACTCTACGCTCTCAATGGGATCAGCTAGTGGACGACCTAGATCACCCAGTTCTGATCTCCTCGCCGATGATTCGAGACTTGCAATGGTGGATGGTTCGAGAGAACCTGTTTCAGGGAGTTCCTTTCTTTCTTTCATCCTCCCCTTCCAGACTCTAACAACAGACGCCTCAGGCGAGGTTGGGGAGCCCATCTAGGCCCTCATCGGACCCAGGGCTCCTGGTCCAAGCTAGAACAAGCTCTCCACATCAGTGTGCTCGAGCTTCGGGCAGTGTTGTACGCTCTCCAAGCCCTTCACCAATACATCCTTCCTGGCCACCTAACCATCCAGACGGACAACATGTGCGTGGTGTGGTACATCAACAAACAGGGAGGGACTCAGTCCTACCCTCTGTGCCCCCTTTATTCCGACGTCTCCTGACGCCGGTCACCTGATGTGGGGGTGGTCCCTCGCCAGGGACTGCTAGCTAGAAATTTTTACGTGGGGTCCTGCCACCTGCCAGCGTCGGTCCTATATGTATTATTTTACTGCAAGAGCCCTCTCTCAAGATCTACTGTTACGTAAGTTCTTACATAACTGTACTATCTTACTTCAAGAGGGCTCTTGCAGTAGGTATTCACATATAGGACTGACCAGCCAGGCATCAGGACCCCACGGAAAAATTTCTAGCTAGCCGTCTCTGGCGGGGGACTGCCCCCACGTCAGTGACCAACGTCATGTGACGTCAGTATAAAGGGGCGGTCCCCCACGCCTGCCTTCCAGTTCTTTCCTGCCGTCGACTTATGAAAGTTCATCATGGTAGAGTTCAACGCTTATCAGTCGTTCGTCGGTATAGTTTTCGAACTGTTCGACCCTGTTTTTCACTTCTATTGACTATTTTTTGATACGCTGTGTATGTTGTCCCCGACGCCTTCCGAATCGCATAAGCACAAGTGCGAATCATGTGGCTTCCAGCTGCTGTATAAGGACGGCCATTCCCTGTGCCTCTTCTGCCTCGGCCCAGATCATCCTGTGGAAAAGTGCCAGCACTGCCAGCAATTTAATTCTGCTACCCGAAAATGAAGGCAACAGTTCCTGGAGGCCCATACTTTGAAGAAAAAAAATGGCGTCCATGGAGAAGGAGCTAAAAAAGTTAAGGCAGGCGTCCACTTCCCCGAAGGCCATAAAAGGGAGAAGCACCGGGAGCAGGATTCGGCTTCCACAGCCAGAGTCGCGGTTCTAAAGGTAACATGTCCTAGAATGTGTCCCCTCACATTGGGCTCGTGCTCGGGCCCCTTGGGGTCCTCCACTCTCGGGAAGGCAGCTGCCACGCAGCCCTCGGGTTCGAGCGGGTCTGCTAAGTTGGACGCCGGTGCCACCGACGTCCGCTTGGACAAGGCTGGTAAGCTGCTGTCTTTCGGGAGGGCTCACAGTCGCTCTTTCGCCTGACAAGGCCGCATCTCCAGCGTGGCCTTCATCGAGCAAGGGATCCGATAAGTCAGAAGTCAGGTCCTCCAGCGTCGGCCCTTCTGACACCCGCCTGGCCAGGAATCCTGCGTCAGACCTCTTCGACCAGTCCGACGCCCAGGTTCCTGCAGCGCTGGTGTTGCCCTCTGAGGTCCCTAGTGCCTCCTTTACTGGACCCGGATTCCAGTACACCCCCCCAGTCGTCAGAGGATTTGGACATGCTGCTGTCAGGGCCCCCTCCTTCAGCACCAGACACCCTGTCGCCGAACCCTCAGATGCCGACCGTCGTCCCCTTACCAGACGGCGCTCCCATGCCGGTAGGCCAGCTTTTCCTTTGCCTGGCCCGCCAGCTGGGCCTCTGCCAGGTCCCTCTGTTCCACCAGAGCCCCGGCCCCCGGGTATCCAACACCTCAATACCTGGTGCCATCTTATCTGGCGCCACAGTACGAGATGCCACAGTACTCAGCGCCTCAATACCCGACGCTGGCTTCCCGCCATTGCGTTATGGATACTCTATGTACGGAGATCTTCAGTATCTGTATCCCCCTCATCCTCCGCTGCCCACACCTCAGCTGCCAGCGGATTTGAAGGAGACACTAGTCTCCTGGTGGGCTAAGGCCAAGGCTCAACTCACCAGAGAGGTAAAGTCTCGTCTACCAACAACGGACCCATCTCGGGATCCCCTGCGTCTGAGGTGGGGTACTCCCTCCCCCTTACCCAACACCAGAGGTGAACCCTTGGGTGCCAGGGGTGGGTAGGATACGTGTCCCAGAGAACTTCCTAAAGGGACCGTCCCTCCCACGTATAGGGAGGAGTCTTCCTTCTCTTCGTCGGAGACCTCCGACTCAGAGGGATGTTCTAACCCAGATGACGAGCCCCGTACTCCAGACCGACCTAGGCCCAGGACCCCTCCAGAGGAGCCTTCTTTTCTGGAGCTACTGAGAGAAATCCAGTAAGTTCATCAGTGGCAATCACTGGAACCAGATCCACAGTGTAAGAAGCTCGCTGCCCACTTGGATCTGCCAGAGACCGCTCCTACATTGATTCCACCCTGGGTAGAGCCTCGTGCCGATTTTGTTTCCACTATTTGGAAACAATCTTCTGCGTTAGCCCCACTTCCAAGGAAGACAGATGGCTATATCAGGCTCCCGTGGAGGTAGATTTCTTGAACCTACACCCGCAGGGGGACTCTGTCGTGATTAGCGTCGCTCACTGCTGCTCCGCTGGTCCTAAACACCTCAGCTCTTCTCTGCCTGACAAGGAATCAAAGCTTCTGAACCAATATGGGAAGATCTATTCATCTTCTACCCTGGGTATTAGGGCCCTGAATTATGTAGCGCATATGGGGGATTACCAGAAGACCATCCTTAGTCAGGTGGAATAAAAGTTAGACTCCCTTCCTGAGTCCCAGACGAAACAGGAAGTGGCAGATCTTGTCCATTCTGCTCATTTGGCCAGTTGGCACATGCTTCGTGCCACTTAAGACGCAGAGGACACAACTAGATGGAGCTGTGCTTTCGTGGTAGGCCTTCAGCGTCATGCCTGACTCCGTGTGTCAGGTTTGGTCCCTGAAGTGCAATCCGCTATTCAGTATGCCCCCTTTAGGGGTTCGGTGCTGTTCGGAGGTGATGTCAAGGACATCATTACTGACCTGCAAGAGAAGGACACTGCACTAAAGTCTGTTGCCTCTATGTACAGATCCTCTCAGGGGCAGCATCGCCCTTTTCGTAGACGTAACCATCAGAAACCAAAACCACAGGGCAAACAGGCCAACAAGCGTCGGGGCCCCTCCAGCAACCAAAACTCCCTCTACTAGAAAGGCTGCGGGAGCCTCAGACCTCCTGACTCCTCGCATCTCCCACTGCCTCTGGAGGTCCCAGAGGAACCGGTAGGAGGGAAATTCTCCTTCCATCTTCCAGGTTGGGAGAGGATAACTTTGGATGCTTGGGTGCTCCAGTTGATTGCAGCAGGACACTCAATAGAGTTTCTGCAGAAACCACCCCCAAGACCACCTCTCAAGTCATCTTACTCTCTGGTCCTAGAAGAAATCTCCTCCCTTCTCTCGAAGGCAGCGATAGAACCAGTCCCCAGCCACCTTTGGGGGCGGGTTACTATTCCCATTTCTTCCTAGTTACAAAGAAGACTGGAGACATGAGGCCTATTTTAGACCTCAGTTCCCTAAACATGTTAGTGGAGTACAGATGCTTCGGAATGCTCTCCCTGCAGAACCTTCTGCCTCCTCTTTGGCAGGGACTGTGACTGTGCGCTTTGGACATGCAGGATGCCTACCTGCATATCCCCATATGCCCTTCCCACTGCAAATTCCTCCGGTTTTGCTTTCAAGGGGACCACTACCAATTCAAGGTTCTCCCATTTGGTCTTTCCTCGCCGCCCCCAAAGTATTTACCAAATGCCTGTATGTGGTGGTTGCCCACCTGCGTACCAAGGGAGTTCAGGTATTCCCGTACCTGGATGATTGGCTCCTGGCAGCCTCGTCCAGGGACGAACTCATACGCTTTCTGTCCTTTACCCTGCACGTTTTCACCAGCTTGGGTATCACCATCAACCATGCAAAGTCCCATGTGGTCCCTTGTCAACACCTCCAGTTTATAGGGGCAATTCTGGACACTACCACCGGCAAAGCCTTTTTACCTCAGGACAGGGCAGACACCCTTCAAACTCAAGCCCGCCTGCTGTCCAGTCGCAGAAGGGCCGAAGCCGTGTCAGTCCTCCACCTCCTTGGACTAATGGCAGCTGCCATTTCGACAGTCCCACGCACTCTGTTCCATGTTAGGATTTCTCAGTGGACGCTTCGGTCTCAATGGGACCAAACACTGGACAGTCTAGACTAAGAGGTACTAGTTTCCGATCCCATGATCAGGGACCTGCAGTGTTGGATTGTACAAGAGAACATTTGCCGGGGAGTTCACTTCAACAGCGAACCCCCCTCCCAGAGGTTGACGACAGATGCCTCAGGCCAGGGCTGGGGAGCCAATCTCGGGTTTCTCAGGACTCAGGGCAGCTGGTCCCGGTTCGAACAAAATCTGCACATAAATGTGCGCGAACTAAGAACAGTCCTTTATGCCCTTCAGGCCCTGCACTCCTTCATCCTTCCCGGTCATCTCCTCATACAGACTGACAACATGTGTGTAGTCTGGTATCTCAGTAAGCAGGGAAGAACACGCTCCTACCCTCTGTGCAGAGAAGTGATGAGAGTGTGGGTCTGGGCTACCCAGCACCACCTTCACTTGACTGCCATTCACGTTCCAGGAGTGGAAAACATGCTGGCAGACCACATCAGTTGGTCCTCAGCCAGGGCCCATTAATGGGAACTGGATCAAGAAGTTGTAGACATCTTTTTGCAATGGGGAATGCCTCAGATAGATCTTTTTTCGTCGTCCCCAAAACGCAAAACTTCCTGCCTTCTGCTCATTCACTCCAGGGCGAGGCATTTTTTGGGCGGGACGCTCTGTCTCTTGATTGGAGGGACAGATTCGTCTATGCCTTCCCTCCTATTCCCTTAATTCTGAGAGTCCTGAACAAGCTCAGATCAGAGATGGCACGAATGATCCTCATCGCTCCATTCTGGCCCAGGCAAGTTTGGTTCTCTCTTCTGCCACAGTTTTCGGAGGAACCTCTGCTTCCTCTTCCTCTGTTGCAACATTGGTTGACCCAGGATTAGGGGCCCGTTGTTCATCCAGGTCTCATATCCCTTCATTTGCACGTGTGGCTCCTGCAGACGTAGCTATAGCCCGCTTTGGGGTTTCCGCGCTCATAGCAGACATATTGGTAGAGGCCAGAAAGCCTTCCACCCACGCCATGAAGTGGAAACGGTTTTCTATTTGGGCCACTTCAAAGGACTTTGAACCTTTCTCTTGCCCAGCCAGTAGAGTCCTGGACTACATGCGCCATCTCTTCGATCTGGGTCTCAGCCATTCCTCTTTAAAGGTCCACATGGCAGCGATTTCAGCCTACCATGTTCCCTTTGGAGACAGGACTTTTGCTCATTTGGAAGTCTCTAAGACTTTCCTCAGAGGGGTCCTCCATTTGAGAACCCCACCCCCACGTCCACATTCCTGCTCTTCCATGGGTCTTGAAATTTATTCTTGAGAGGCTTACTCTGCTTCCCTTCGAGCCGGCAGCCTCAGCAGATTTAAAGTTCCTTTCTTGGAAGAGACTCTTCCTAGTGGCCATTACTTCAGCTTGGCGAATTTCCAAGCTTCAGGCCTTGATGTGTAAAATCCCGTATTTGATTTTTCACAAGGAACTTGTGGCTCTCGCAACCCTAAGTTTCTCCCTAAGGTAGTGGCTGAATCTACGCTGAATCAATCCACTGAGCTACCCGCTTTCTTTGCGCAACCAAGGTTCCCCACTGTCTGAAAATGTAGGGCGGTGGTGTTGATGGGATCAAAAGGAGCATTATTTTTCTGGACATCCTATATGCGCTGCACATGTGCATAAGTGGCTTTTAAGTAAAACATAGTGCGCTAATATCAAAACAGGGGTAGTAGTGCAATAAAGAATGGCAATAAAAGACAATTTTGGAAGATTTTATAAAAATCAGTCAATAATGGATAAAAATATAGGGCGGTGGCAAAAAAATATAGGATGGTGGTAGAAAATATAGAGTGGTGGTAAAAAAAAGACTGGCGGCTCACCGCGATAAAATAATGAATGGGGAACACTGGCAACACTCCAGTTAAGGGGAGTACCTCTTGCGTACTTTGGATGTTCACAGAATACTGAGATACTACACCACTCGGACTAAGGATCTCAGGAAATCAAATCAGCTTTTTGTCTCTTTGCTTACAGAAGAGAAGGCAATGCTGTTTCTAAGCAATGCCTATCAAAATGGTTGGCTTATTGTATCATTTTCTGTTATGACAAGTACAACAAGACCCTGCCGGGTCAAGTTAGAGGTCACTTCACCAGAGGAGTAGCTGCCTCTGCGGCTTGTTTCAAGAATGTGTTGGCGGCAGACATCTACGCAGCCGCAACTTGGACTTCTGTCCATACCTTTATGAAACCCTGCAGTTTGGACAGTGCCTCTCGCCATAGAGCAGACTTCGGGCTGGCTGTGCTTCAAGGTCTTCCTTCATAAGACCCGTTAAGCTGGAGGTTCCATGCTATGGATAGTTTTTCCTCCTCTCGAGTGCTTTTCCTGGTTCCAGACTGCTTGGGACTCGGTCCTATATGTGAATACCTACTGCAGGAGCCCTCTCAAAGTAAGATAGTACAGTTATGTAAGAACTTACCGTAACAGTAGATCTGAGCAGTTAAAGCATGATCATATGGTCTCCCGATGCATAGCCCAGGATGTTCCTACCTCCTAGCATTCCTTTGTCAAACACCAGCTCACTAAAATGCTCTCCTCAATGTCTGCTGCCAGCCTGGAAGATGCTGATGTTGGTCCATTTCCCAACACGAGATCCTCCTTTGCTGGGTAGGGATGCTCCTCCTCTGTCAGTGGCGCACCTACCGGACGCCGGGGATGTCGCTGGCTCCATCCTATCACCGCCCCTGCGGCCCACTTTGGAGTCCGAATGTTCGGTCAGTGTGACCTCAGACTCCTTGGAGCCTCTGGGTTTCCCCCCTCACTCGCCCCCAGAGGAAGTGTGGGTTAGGGACATAGAAACATAGAATTTGACGAGATATAAGGACCGCTTGGCCCACTTGAGTCTGCCCATTACCCTACTTAATGGCTGCTATTGTGGGAGTGATAGGGCTCCTATGCGGCCCAAGTTTTGCCTTTCCTTCAGGGCAGTTCCTCAGGAAATGAGCTGCAGGTGCCCCCTGCCAGGCTGCCGCCTGATTCTTCTAGCCAGTGAACCCCTGGTCTGAGGAGACTCCTAGGGTAGCCTTGTCTGGCCCCTCTGGTCACCTCTCTGCATGTGGAACCTTGCGGTCCAGCGGGCTCTGTGTTGACTGGCCTCAGGCTTTCAGTCCAGTTCTTGAATTGGTGGAGAGGACCCTCCCTCAGGTGACGCTAATCCCAGACGGAACTTCCTATGGCTACTGAGATGCCCTGGCGGCCGACAGGGGTTGTCTCCCCGCCTGGCTCTCTGACTTAACCATTCCTTCTGGAGTCTCTGCTAGCTGTTACTAGGTATGCGTGCGTTCTGGTACCTCTTCTTGTTGGGAGGGTCCCTACTCGTGTCTCCTTTCCTCAGAGACCAGACGGGCTAGGTGTGGGCCCATAAGCTACAGCCTTTGTTGATTACCCTTACTGGCGCCCGGAGTACTGGTTGTCCTGGTGGACATTCCAATCCATATGCAGGCTTGGTCTTACCAGCAGGTTCGCTGTGCAGCGGCGTAGCTCCAGTGCTTAGTAGGGGAAGGGCACAGCCCTTTAACGTTCCATCTGCACCCCATCCTAAGCACCTCCATACAGCCTCTGCCTCTTCATCCAGAGTCTGGTGATGGTTAAAAAAAAGGGAGAAGCACATACGTGTGCTCTTCAGAGGATCTCCCCCTCCTTACGATCAGAGGAAACAGGATGGCTCCTTAGCGACTGTTGGGGTGATGCACTGGCTCCCCTACCCTACCTGCTTTCCCTCGACTTGCAGGGACTTGGTCCTTTGGATTTCAGCCCTCCCCACCATTTCCTTTTGCTACATCTCCGTGTAGCTTTCCCTCGTTTTGGAATCTGGCTTTTCCATACTAACTACAGTACTGTCAGAGACCAGATACTGTTTGCCAGAGGCCTGCCCCCAAATTTTTTTTTTTTTTGGGGGTGGCATTGGTTGTTCAGGGACACTTTTAAGGGTTGATTCCTCTTCCCATCTCCTGCTTTCAGGTTTAGGAGCACCTCTTGCTTCTGTCAAGTTCAGGAGATCCACTCCACTGGAGGGTCTGCCCTATACCTCTCTGAGGACCAGACTGTGGTCCTGTGAAGGATCTCCCACATCTTTTCAGGCGACACCCTTCACCAGGGTGCTCCTGCCTCCAGCTGCGGTCCCTTCAGCTTGGAGGACTTCCTTATCCATTAGGCTTTGGGGTCCTCCGAGTCCTACTGTTCTCTTGTTCGAGGTCTTGTTGACTTTTCCTTCCTCAGCCCCTACCCAGGTTAGGGTCTGTCCCTTCCCTAACTCGGCCTATGCCTGGACCGGCATTCTACTGGTAATATTTTCCTCTGGGGGTGCACCTCTACATTACCCTGCAAGACGGATGCGCTCTTGGGCCTGTATGCCCACCAGACTACACCTTCAGGTAGTTCACTAGTCTCCCCTTTTCCTTTGCTCCATGAGGGGAGCTGCTATGGTTGCTGTGCTATGTTGGTCATTGGGGGTCTTCTTTCTACCCCTCGTTTAACCACCTTTTCTTCATCTTCCCCTTCCTCAGGGTTGTTTCGAGTCGCTCCTTCGAGGGTTCAGCCATTTCCTTTGCAGACTTCTAGGTCACACTTGCAGGGGCTAGCTGCTCGACAGCCTCCTGGATTTGATTCCCTACCTTGGTTTCGGCAGGGCAGTCGGGGAGCTACTCTCAGCACTCAGGGCTGACGGACTAGAGGCCCTCTTTGGCCTACTGTCCTTTCCTGCCTACTGCAGTCCTTTATCCTCCTTCCGAGGGTTCTCTCTCCTTCCTGTTGGCACTGCTTGGGACTCTATCCTAACGGTGGTGCCTACTGTAAGATCCCCTTCGACGCAAGATAGTACAGTTACGCAAGAACATTACCTTGACAGTAGATCTTCGAGAGGAGCTCTTTGCAGTAGGCAGGTTTTTCCCTCCCTCCATGCCCTACTCTCTCTCCATCTTGGCTTTTCTGTGGCCCCAGGAGTCCTCTTTCCTGTTGGACCTTCTCACAGGTCTCCAGAGGGAGAACTGAGGTGGGCGTGGGAGACCGTCCCCCCTCTTGTACCATTGGCAGATATTGGCGTGCCAACGTCAAGGGGCGGTCCCCTGTTATAGACTGCTAGCTAGAAATTTTCTGTGTAGTTCTGACACCTCGTGACTTAGTCCTAACGGTGTTGTCTACTGCAAGAGCTCCTCTCGAAGATCTACTGTTACGGTAAGTTCTTACATAACTGTGCTTTTTTTAGTTGCCATTACTTTGGCTCTGAGGATTTTGAAGCTGCAGGCTCTGGTGTGTAAAGAGCCTTATCTAGCCTTCCACAGGGACAGGGTTTCCTTGAGGACTAATCATAAGTTCCTACCTAAGGTGGTGTCTGAGTTTACTTTGAATCGGTCAGTCCATCTTCGTGTTTACTTTCCCGAGTATTCTAATCAGGGGGAGGCCTTACTTCATATTTATAGGGTGCTTGCTACTATTTGGATCACACCTGTGATGCTAAGAAGACTGACCAGTTTCGTTTGCCCCCAGGAGAGAAGTGGCTCTTGTTTCCAAACAGTGTTCGTCTTAAGTGGTTAGCTAACTGTATTGTTTATTGCTACCATAAGTCCGAAAAGCCTTTGCTGGGTTCAAAGGCCATCCTACCAGAGGCATGGCCGCCTCAGTTGCTTCCTTCAGGAACATATCTGTTGCTGACATTTGTGTAGCCGCTACTTGGAGTGCTGTCCATACCTTTACTGGGCACTAAAGTTTGGGCATTACCTCTAGGTGTATGGCAGGCTTCGGACTTGCTGTCCTCCAGGGCCTGTTTTCCTAGACACTCCCTTCTGTTTGCTTCCTCTTCCCAGCTGACCAGGTCAGTTCCTGTATTGCTTGGGACTCTGTCCTAATGGTGTTGCCTGCTGCAAGAGCACTCTCGAAGTGAGATAGTACATCTACGCAAGAAGTTACTGTAACAGTAGATCTTCGAGAGGAGCTCTTGCAGCAGGCACTGCTTTCCCTCCCTCCTTCCTCTTGATGTTTGCTTCTCAATCACTGCTTTTCTGCTTTCCTCAAATTTGAGGAAACACCTCGGTTCTCCAATCTCTGTGCATGCCGGGGTCTCAGGCAGGAGAACTAGGGCTGGGGGACCACCCCTTTTATACCATTGATGGACATCTGGCATGATCCCTGCTAATGACTGCTAGCTAGACGTTTTCTGTGTGGTCCTAGCGCCTCACGGCTAAGTCCTAATGGTGTTGCCTGCCACAAGAGCTCCTCTCGAAAACTGTAAGTTCTAGGGACATGGATATGTTGTTCATCCACACTGTCTGGCAGGTTCCTTGCCACTTTAAATCTTGCCGGAAGGTCTTCAAGCTGGCTCCTCCCACCCACCCGGGTGGTAAAACTCTTGGCTCCGCCCCATGACGTCAGATCTTCCTTACCGCTTGGAAGCTCAGTTTCCTTCCTCAACGCTCTGCATCTAGACTGGGTCCTAATTCTTCGGTTTGCCCAAAATTTATTTTAAAATTTTCAAGACTTCGGTCAAGTTTCTCCCTCGCGGCTGCGATGGACAAATCGACTCCCGGATTTCGGCGGTGCCCTTGTGGGCAGAAAATGTCCAGGACAGACCCGCACTCCATGTGCGTCTACTGTCGGCCTAGAACAAGACCCATGAGCCCTGCGAGTTATGGCGTTCGTTTTGGCCAACATCCTGGAAGACCCGCGCTGCCGGTTCAACTTAGGCGCCGGACACCACCGCTGGTAAAGTCAAGGAGGCTCATTAAGGTTACAGCGGTGGCCAGCTCGGTTGAGCAACTCGAGCAGATGATCGCCCTCGAGGAGGAGGTGGCATAGGCCGCATCGTCCTCTTCCTCGGTCGCGGCATTTATCCTGCTTTCTCTGGGTACCTCGTATTCAGTTTATTTTAAGGAGCTTTGCCGGTCCCTTTCCACAAAGGGAGAGGGGCCATCGGGACATTCCTCTCGGTCCAAAAAGAAGGACCCAAAAGGTAAGTCCCATCGTCAGCGTTCGTGGGAGCGGGAGAGGTCCCCTTCCCCGGACAGTCGACACTCTACTTGGTCGAGGTTGCGGCTAAAGCCGCTGGCTTCCTGGCGTCCCATCAGGCCAGCCAGCTGAGACACCTGTCGTGTGGTCGAGATTTTCTCGACCCATCGGAACGAGCTGTCGACTGGTGAAACTGACAATCCTTCTTCACGGTTCCCCGGGGGAGACGAGACTTACGCCTCGGTGCGCAGTCCCGGTTAAGGCTTCCGAGCGAGGAAGAGCGGGTGTCCCGACCCTTCCCAGACCGTCCTCTGAAGCGCCGAGGGTCTCGGTCTCAGTCTCTGACATCATCTCGATCCGCCGACGCCGGTAATCGCACACTAATTAAGCGGCTCGCCGCTCGTCTCGTCTTCCTCTCCGGAAGAGGAGAGGCCCAGCGCAAGTTGCGTCCGGCGCTTCGAGACCTGATGTGGCAGCAGTTACTTCTGTCCGGGAACAAGCCGGCGCCTTCCCTGGCCATCAAGTGGCTGTCACCCGGCGAAACAACCCCTCACTGTAGCCGAGGTGCCCAAGCCTGGGTCGGTTGTTCGGCCGAAACCAACTGCCCCACCAATTGTGGTGGAACCTCCGCCTCCACAACCGAAATTGGGGGCGCTGACCAAGGACTCTCGGTCAGGTCAGGGCCTGCCACACAGGTTGTCGGTCACCCTCACTTCCGACCGTCCCCGGCAGGTGGAGGGTGGCTCAGGCCCCAGGCAGCTCTTCATGGACTCCTCGCAGTCCGATGACGACGACTCCCTGTTCTCCAGGCCCATTGACCTGGAGTCCTCCGGGGGCCAGTCGATGGATGAAAGCCCATCGTCCTTCATGGGTTTGCTTCGGCTCATCTCGGAGTCCACTGGAATGCAGCTCGAGCCCATATCCAAGCGGGCCACTAGACCGAGGGGATTCACCCACGGAGGCCTTTCCGGTGGCCGAAGCCATTGTGGGCCCAGCCTTGGAGCTCTGGCAGCGGCCTGCTTCCTGTCCTGCGTCTTCGGCCAGGAAGTATGCGGTCCCTACCGGCTGTTTGCCCGGTTTTTCGGAACACCCCTCTGCCGAGGGGTTGATCACCGACAACGTTTTCCGGCGTTCCGGGAATGCTAGGGATGTGAACAAGCCCCCGGACAAGGAGTCCAAAAAGCTGGACTATGCTGGGCGCAAGGTGTATGCTGCGTCCTCCCTTGGCCTCCGCCAGGCCAGCTCGGCTGTGCTGATGGCACAGTTGTCCCACGCACTCATGGGCTCCCTGGATGGGGTGATCCCTCACCTCCCGGCCGACCTGCAGACCACGGTCCGGCAGGTACGGGACCAGGGTAGGGCAGTGGCTAAGCAGCAGCTCCAAATGGCTCTGGACATTGGAGACTCCTGTGTCAGATCGGTTGCGGTCGCGGTGGCCATGCGCCGCAGAGCATGGCTGTGGATATCCACCTTCACGGTGGATACCCAGCCCAAACTGGCGGATGTCCCCTTCTTGGGGACCGACCTCTTCGGCCCTGGAGTGGAAGGTCACCTCAGCGGATCAAAAGTCCAGTGCCACTCTGGACTCTGTCACCTCGCCCAGAAGGACAAAGGGCCGCCAACAGCAGCAACACAAATACTTTTGCGTCCTTCAGCGCCTGCGCGTCAAGCCCAACAGCACCAGGGGCCAGCAGGCTCGGCTGGCATCCCAAACCGACCGCGGCTTCCTCCAAGAGGAAGCAGGGAGGTAAGGCCCAGGAGGGTCCCTCGGCCGGTCCCTCCTCTAAGCCTGCCCTGTGTGAGTTTGAGGGTGTCTCCCCAGCCTCGTCACTCCTGTAGGGTCCCCCATGGGGGCGCTCCACCACTTCCTTTCCGCTTGGTCCACGTTATCACCACGGACTGTTGGGTTTGGAGGTGGAAGGAAAGGAGACCTACCCCTGGAGTTCGAGCAGGCCCAGCCCTTTCGAGCCATCGCCCCTCGGGGGGACTACGGGGTCCGCAGCCTCTTTGTTGGCTCGCTGAGACGATATTGCCCTGCTTCTCGAAAAAGAGGTGATCAGGAAGGTGGCGGATCCTCCCCTAGACCCAGGGTTTGTGTCCAGGTACTTCCTGGTCCCAAAACGTATGGGGGGCTGGCGCCCCATTCTCTACCTGCATGACCTGAACAGGTTCCTAAGGTCTCGGACCTTCAGGATGGTCACTCTGGCTCAGATTATCCCATCCTTGGAACGAGGCGTGTGGTTCTGTTCTCTGGACCTTCAGGACGCATTCTTTCACGTCCCAATCCGTCCGTCCCACCAGAGATTCCTCCGCTTCAGAGCGGAGGGATTCCTTTACGAGTTCCGGGCCATGCCCTTTGACCTTTCCCTAGCTCCCAGGGTCTTCACCAAATGCATGGCAGTGGTGACAGCATTCCTGCGGTGCCGAAGGGTCCGGGTGTACCCCTCCCTGGACGACTGGCTGATTGCAGCCCCCTCCAGAGCGGAGGTGGAGCGGTCCAGAGATCTGGCCCTCCAGGTTTGCTCTCAGGTTGGCCTCCTCATCAACGAGGCCAAGTCGGAACTCGTGCCAAAGCAGGTGATGCATTTCATCAGAGCAGAGCTTGACTCTCTACGAGCCAGAGCATGGCTCCCGGCGGACAGGGCCGAGGTTCTTTCCTCCTTTGCCCAATCATTTCAGTTTGGGCAATCGCGCCCTGCCCGGGACTTCCTGCGCCTCCTGGGCCTCATGGCGGCCTGCACCAGCGTGGTCCGTTGGGCCTGCTGGTACATGCGTCTCCTTCAGTGGGGGCTGGCCAGCCAATGGTGTCAGCACTTCGATCCGCTGGATCAGCTAGTGACAGCGACCCAGGGGATGTGGAACACACTTCAGTGGTGGACTGTTCCAGCACATCTGCAGGAGGGCATCCCGTTTGTCCGCCCCGAGCCGACGGTCTCTATCGACCGATGCCTCTCTGATGGGTTGGGGCCCCCATCTGGGGGAGCACAGAGCGCACGACCTCTGGTCCCCTCGGGAGTCCCGATGTCACATCAACCTGCTGGAGCTTCGAGCGGTTCGTCTAACCCTCACCGCCTTCGCTCCGTTTTTACGGGGTCAAGTGGTTCAGGTCCAGACAGACAATACCACGACCATGTACTACCTAAACCACCAGGGCAGGACGCGCTCCATGCCTCTGTGCAGGAAGCTCTCCGCATTTGGTCACTCATGCGCAGCTTGGAGGCAGATCTCCTCACCATTCATGTGGCAGGAGCCTCCAACACCCTGGCCGATGCCCTAAGCCAGATAGGGGCTGCGTCTCACGAGTGGTCTCTCCTGCCGGAGGTAGTACAAGATCTCTTCTCCCATTGGGGCACGCCTCAGGCAGACCTGTTTGCCTCCAGGGAGAATGCGAAGCTGAGACTGTTTCATGTCCGCCCCCCCAGCAGGGCTCGCTGCAGGGGGATGCCTTCTCGAGGCCATGGATGGACCCCGGGTCTCTTCTACGCCTTTCCCCCATTTCCCTTGATCCACAAGGTGCTTCTCAAGGCGAGGAGGGACAAGGCGCAGGTGATACTGGTAGCCCCAGACTGGCCCCGCCAGTTCTGGTATCCAGATCTCCTCAGTCTCAGCTCCAGGCTCCCGAGGCGGCTTCCAGCCCACCCGGACCTGATCTCAGTCAAGCAGGGGAAGATATTCCGTCCCGACCTTCAATCCCTGCACCTGACGGCCTGGTTCCTGAGCGGCTAGAGTTCCAGGCCTTGGGTCTTTCTGACGAGGTCCTCAACGTTGTTGAGGCGTCCCGTAAGGAGTCGACCAGAAAATACTATGCCTTCAAATGGAAGAGATTCTCCATTTGGTGTCAGGGCAAGGGCCTGGACCCTTCCTCCGGTTCCTTGGAAAGCATTCTGAACTACCTGTGGTCCCTTTCTCAGCAAGAGCTTCGGTCGACGACCCTTAAGGTGCACCTGGCAGCCATCTCTGCTTACCGGGCGTGGGCCGGGAAGCAGTCAGTGGCGCAGGAGAAGGTGGTCGGGCGCTTTTTCAAAGGCCTTGATCACATATCCCCTCCGGTGCGAGAACCTCCACCTCCGTGGGATCTACTGTTGGTATTGGCTAAGCTCATGGGCAACCCATTCGAACCGATGCACAGGTATGCCATCTCTCACCTGTCATGGAAGACCGCCTTCTTGGTGGCTATCACGTAAGCCAGAAGGATGGGAGAGCTCTAGGCGCTTTCCATCGAGTCTCCTTATCTGGTCTTCCACAGGGACAAGGTTGTCCTGCGTCTCCACCCGAAATTCCTTCCGAAGGTGGTGTCGGAGTTTCACCTTAACCAGATGTTGACTCTGCCGGTGTTCTACCCCAGTCACACCTCGGAGGCCGAATATAGGCGCCATACTTTGGACCCTAGAAGAGCACTCGCTTATTATAAAGGCGGATGGCTGAAGTTAGGGGAGAGGTTCAGCAGCTGTTTGTCACCTACGCTGAAGCCGCACCTGGCAGACCTGCAGTCAAGCGGACGATAGGCAGGTGGGTCACCTCCTGCATAGATCTCTGCAATAGGTTGGCGGGCATGGAGCCTCCCAGAGGGATAAGAGCTCATTCTACCTGCCATACCGCTGCATTGGTGGCTGCTTCCAGGGACGTCCCTATCCAGGAAATCTGGAGGGCTGCTACCTGGAAGTCAGCACACACCTTCATCACCTACTACCACATCAACCTTGAGTCACGCCGGGATGCTGGTTTTGGGGCTTCAGTTCTCCAGTCTTTATTTCCTAAGTAGGGGGTGTGCGCCTTGCCTCCCTCCTCCCGGAGAACTGCTAGAAGTCTGCCAGACAGTGTGGATGAACAACATATCCATGTCCCTAGAAATACAGGTTACTCACCTGTAACAGGAGTTCTAGGAATGGTATATGTTGTTCATCCACACGACCCACCCGGCTTCGAAGCACAACCTGGTTTCCAGCGAGCTAGATCTGGCGTCATGGGGCGGAGCCAAGAGTTTTACCACCCGGGTGGGTGGGAGGAGCCAGCTTGAAGACCTTCCAGCAAGATTTAAAGCAGCAAGGAACCTGCCAGACAGTGTGGATGAACAACATATACCATTCCTAGAACTCCTGTTACAGCTGAGTAACCTGTATTTCTTGTGTAACTGTACTTTTCAGAATTTCTGATGTTAGGGCACATGGCGTCTACCACAGCAGTGGTGCCGTTGGCGATACTAAAAATAAGGTGTCCAGTACCACCTCTAGATGGTGCTGGCAAAGTGCACCTTTAAGTTTTAGTACCTCACAGCTGATGCAAGCAGTGAAGTGGCGGAAAGAGGTGAATAACCTCAGAGAGGGTATCCTCCTTACGTGATCACCATTAAGGTTTCTGACCACAGATCCATCCTTCCTGCAGTGAGCATCTGGAGGACAAGATGGTAAATGTGGTAAGAAAGCCTACAAGAGACACAAGGACATACAAACCTATTGGAACTCAGGACTGTGTTCCTGGCAGTCATTCTTCTCCCTGTTACAGAGCCAAACAGAACAGAAAAGAGATTTGCACTCAGGAACTGCCATAAAAATGGCATTTATTTAAGCTATAAAGTGCATACTATGTGCAGACACAAAACCCGAGGTGGGGTGTTAGCACCTTGGTTTTTGGGTCTGTACATGGTATGCATTTTATGGTTTAAATGACATTTTTATGGCAGTTCCCTAGTGCTGGTCCTTTTTTCTGTTCTACTTGTGCATTGGGACCAAGTACCATTGAGCACATTGTTTAAGTCAGAGCTTTGAGTTTGTCCTAGTTACAGAACCAAATGGCTCTGATAAAGACAGACAATATTACTGAATGAATGACAAACAGGAAGGTGCCAGATCATAAGAATTCTGTACAATCATTGAAGATATGGAACCTTGTGTACACACTGAATGCAGGCGTACATGCAGAATACCTTGCGGGCAAAGACAGTGTGCTGGCAGATTCACTTAGCAGGATGGGTCATGTTATGAACGAATGGTCTCTAAACCAGCAAGTGTGCAATTCATTGTTACTGAGATGGGGAGTACCATAGGTGGTGAGCCTGTTTACTTCCTGGAGGAACAAAAGGCTCCCCCAGTTATGTTGCAGTTGCCTCCATTCTCACTAATCCACAGGCCTTTGTTAAAATTGAGACTGCATTAGGCAGCAATAATTTCAATGCACCAAACTGGATAAGGCAGGCCTGGTACTTACTTAATTAGTTTTTTTTGTTGACCAGGAAAGGCGAGCTAGACAATTCTGCTCATTTCCAGCCTCGTCCGTCAGATGGTATCCAACTGAAACTGAACCAGATTAACCTATTGGTGATATTTTTAGTGAATGGGGGAAATTTGGCCAGGACACCAGGAAAATTCCCTTACTCTTTTTCGCGAAGTGCCATGGAATCTTTAACATTTACCTGAACAACCACCAGAACAAGCAGACAGGACCTCAGTTTAATATCTCATCTGAAAGACGGCACCTCAGGAGTACAGCATCCCCCTCATGATGTACTAGTGTCAGTATTGGGATTTTACCCCAAGTGCCTGGTGTGGGGCTTGAACCCACAACCTTCTGCTGTTCTGGTTTCAGAGGCAAGTGTGAAACCTGCTTGAGCCGCTGACACTTTGAGTTCTGCTGACAGTATCACAGAAGATGCCAATAAATCTGCTACTGAGACAGAATCATCTAACAGTGCCTCAGGGCAGGGTAGGTGAGTCACACTGATCTCAAAACACTTCATCTGAGAGCATGGTTCTTGAAGCGCTGGAATACTTCATTTCATGTTTCATGTGTTTATGAAAGAAATGTTGATCCAGGGCTCTGTAACAGTGGTGTCGAAAGGTAGAAAATACAAAAATTACAATGCAACAAGATTTTCATCACATTTAAAGTACATAATTATATTAGTAGTTTATTTTGAATCTGTCCGATCAGTTCCAGGAAGTTTTGCAAGCTGGCAGAAAGCCTGCATCAAGGAAAACTGACATGCAAAAATTGAAAAGATTCAGTATTTATTGTAACTCTCAACGTATCACTGCAATGACTACATATTTTTTTTAGCAGTCTTGGACTACTTTATACATCTACAGTTCCAGGGCCTAAAACCATCTTCTTTAAAGATTTGTTTCAGCATTTTCAGCTTTCAAATCAGCAGGTAGAGAAATCCTTTACAGCACAGCCAGTGCTCAGTATGTTTTTCAAGGGTTTAAATCATCCATATCCACCAGTGAAGGAACCAGTACCCCCATGGGATCTGAATTTTGGTCCTTACAGTTAAATAAATCCCACGTCATGATAGTTTTAGAAGAGCTCAAAAATGTAATATGGAAAACAGTGCATTATCTTCACCATTTATTAACACTGATGGGTCTGTGCTGGAGGTACTCGGACCCGATGGGAAGCTAGAACTTTTCAGGACGGCTGGCTCCAAGGCAAGCCATGTGCATGTGTGATGCCACGAGAGTAGGTTGCGGCACCATGCTTACCTTGGCGCCAGCCCTCAACCACCTCAGTTCCTTTTTTCGTGACGTTGCTCGCCCTTCAGGAATCAGAACTTCACGTCTATATGACAGCCACTTCAGTTCATCTAAGTTTTTAGTTGTTTAAAGTTAGAGTTTTTTATTTTTGTATCGATTTAGTGATTTATATGAAAAAATGTGTCCGTTTTCTCTCAGCCCTACCTATCAGGACATCGCTACAGGATTATGGTAGGTGTCCTTCCAGGCACCATGTTTGCCCAGGTGCTGTGTTTGGTCTACCACTGTGTTGAGTTGGCACCATGTTTGGCCCAGTGACATGTTTGGCTTGACGCTATGGTTGGCAGCCTGCTCCAGCAGTGGGGACCGTGTCCAGTCCACTTTCCCATGAGGGAAGGGTTCTGATCGTGAGTGGTCCTGTGCTCTGGAGGGGCAGTCCTCTGAAGTATGAAAGATCGGGCTGATTCCGGTCAGGTTCTTGGTTCCGCTTGGCCTTGAGTTCTTCCACTAACCTCAGGAGAGGAAGAAACTATACTACTTGAGGTCACCACTGGGAAATCTGCCGGGAGACCGTCGGTTTCCTGGGGCCATGGCCTTTTCGGTGTTGTCCACATCACCATGGGCCTTTGGTGCTGGGATGCTGAGGCCTCGGGCTTGGAGTCCCCTTCTGTCCCCAGTGGGCAGTCTTCCCTGGCAGCACTTTGAAGCAGCGGGTGTAGTGTCAGGTTGGGGGTACCTCTGCTTGTGAGTCCAGTTCCTGGTCTTTGTAGGCTGGTGCCTCTGACTCATGGGCGAGGCCCTCCCCAACCAGATGGAACATTTGGCTCCTGCAATGGCCCTTCTATCCGTCCCATTGACCGCACCACTGACTCCTGTCCCACTGGCTGCACCCCTACCTTATGTCTCTCGGTAGGACCAGCCGGGTACCGCTGTGGTCGCCTCTATGCTTACGGGGTCATGGGTGCTTCATCTAGTGCCGGCATCGTTGTCGGGGTCAGCCTTCCAGACCTGGCCTATCGCCATTTCCAGCACTCCTGTTGACACTTGTCGGCACCTTCCTGGTGCCAGACTCACCCCCACCCACCCAAATACCTCCCTTGTAGCCAGCTCTGATGCTGGTCCGGCACTGGGTTGGCACTGGGAGTCTCCCAGTGCCACATTCTGTTCTCACTGGTGCTGTCAGCACCTTGTGAGCCCCAGGGTTTCCTGGGCTCTTTCCTGCTCCTGGTGCCAACCTTTTGGCGCTGGTCTGGGTCTGAGGTTGTGTCCAGCGTCGTGTCTACTGCTTTCGTCGGCTTCTCTGCTGCGTGGTGCAAGGGCTGGCTCCATTTTCTGACCCCGGTGCTGTGTTAGCACAGTGTGGTGTCCGACTCTGTGTCTGGTGCTGTCTGACGGGGTTGCAGCACTGTGGTTCTGTTTCCAGTGACGCAAACAGCATCTTAGCAGTGTTCTGGTACTGGTCCGATACCTTCTCCGGCACCTGGTCCTTTCTGCAGGGTACTGACTTAGGAGCATCCCTATGCCCATCCCTCCAGAGAGGTTTTTAAGGACGATGAGTCTGACCGGCCTCATCCTTTCAGAGGACGGCAAGGTCTCCTGGCATAGTCCCTTGTGCCTCAGCTCATGACTCTGCAGTTCCATACCTCCTGAGGTCAGGCCCCCCCCCAAAAAAAAAAATAAAAAAACACAAACACAGGGGGTAGACTGTTTTTGCAGACTGGTCTTAACAGTTGTCAAACCTGTTTCTTGCCGAGGTTGGTTGTCCCTTGATATGCGTGAACCTTTTGTTTTGGGTCCATGTTTTCCTGTGCTATCAGGGCTTCCTTAACAAAAAAAAAAAAAAAATAGTTCAGATGTTTAGAGCTCAGCTGAATCTAGACATCTCAACCAAGTCTTTTCAGCAGCTGCTGTTCTTATGATGTCTCACAGGGTTGAATGCGGGTGCTCCTACGGATCTTCGGAGCGCTACCCCTTCAACCTTGCACTGCATTCTACCTCTGAAACCAGGTGGTCAAGCTGTTCTTGAGTCTCCGGCAGTGATCTGGTTTTCCCTTCCTGTCCTCTTGCGTTTCCCTACTCCCCTCCGTACCCTAGGGTATCTTTCTCCGGTGTCTCTTGGTTGAGGTGGGTAGACCTCTGTCAGGACTCCAATCTCTAGGGGTCTGGCTCCTCCCAGAGTTTCACCTTAGCTTCGGTCTGTTGAGGATAGGATCTCTTTCTGTGTCTTATCAGCTACAAACTGTCCTTTCCAGACAGATGTCTTTATGTTTTCACGACTAAACACTGGAGGGCACTTTCTCCTTGTCTGCAGGGAGGTTATGAGAGAGTGACATAGTGTCTGAAGTAGAGGATCTTTCTCCTGGCCTTTGTCTGCCAGGAGCCTAGAACATTCTAGTGGCAGGCTCAGCCGGTCTGAGGTCCCTCCTCACAAATGACTCGGTGAGATAATTGTGTGATGTTTGGGGCTCTTCAGGTGTAGACCCTTTTCCATCCCCACTGAATGCTGAACTATTTCGATTCTGCTTTAGAAGTCAGGACTTGGTATTTTGTAGTAAGATGCATTTAGTTTGCTGGCAGACTTTTCCTCTATGCCTTGCCTCCAGTCTTCCCTAGCACAGAGGGTATTGCTCAGGTTGGAGGCTCACTAAGGTGAAATAATTCTGATCGCACCCTGCTGGTCTCGACAGACATCGTTTCCTTGGTTGAACAGTCTGTCAGTAAGGAAGCACTGGACCTTCAAACAACATGAAGTCTTGCTGTATTCTGACTATTTCAGTTAGCCCCAGCCTTTAAACTGCCCTGGAGAACAAAGGGTTAACTTTCTTTGCAGAGCATAGAATTCTGAGCTCGAGCTCAGTTGAGGTCTCTGTCTGGTGCCCTTTGATATCCAACTGTCAGATTCTTTACTCCGCCTCACTGAGCAATCGCTCCAGAGAGTTCTCCTTCAGCTCAGTTCGAAAGTCGGTTAAAGTCTCGATTAAGTTGTCTGTTTTTACCGAATTTATTTCCGCATAGTCGGTTCAGTCTCTGTCTGTAGTACCGTGAGTACTAGATAGGTTTTGTTGTGTTTTTCTGTGTGGAAATTGTAAAGTGTTAGATTGGTTCGGCTGAACCGATCATTTGTATTGAATCCTTGTGTTTTACTTTAGAGTGTGGTTACCGGTTCTTATCGGTTCTAAAAAAAAAAAAAAAAATGTTTTGAATGTTTGTTTTTTTCTAACACCCGTGACACGGTTAGGAACCGATAAGGGAGTCTTGCCTGGCGGTTGCCATAAAAAGGGTAAGTTTGGTTAGGTTGGCCATGTCTGAGAAACCCAAGAAAAAAACCGGGCCCACTGGGTTTCAACACTGCAGTGAGTGTGGGGAGGTCTTTGCTAAGGCCGACCCCCACACCACCTGTGTTTATTGTCTGGGATTTGAACACCTCGATCAGACTGCCAAATTTGTAAAACATTTTCCTAACTCTACCCTTGAAAAGAGACTAGGTAGACTGAGGGAAAAGGAGGCCGAGAAGTCCGCTGACCCGGATGGCCAGCCTGGTTCGGTTCCGACCGAACCAGAAGGAGTGCCCTCTGACCAGGGCAGTACTTCTTCGGGCAAGAGGAGAGCTGATCCTGAGGGGTCGGTTCTTACAAAAAAGAAACACAAAGAAAAATCGACCTGTTCGGATCCAGAGGTTCATGTTCTGACCACAGAGGAAATGGCCAGAGCAATTCAAATTGTGGAATCACTTCACCCTGTTCCGACCGATCCGGCACCTTATCGCAGGGGTTCGGTCGGTTCCCCTGGTTCAAGATTATACCCCTGAAGATTTTTATGAACCGGAGTTTGTGGAGGAGGGGGAGTTTGAAGATGATGGTGATGATGATGATGATAAAAGTCTGGATGTGCCTGTGGAACTGGACATCTCCCCAGACAGACCTTCTGGTGTATCCCCTCCTAGGCTTTCTGAGTCCCCTTCCCATTTTCTGTTTTACAAAAAAGTGGCTGAAACCCTCCAGCTTCCTATGGAGGAGGCAATGGAGGATCAGGAGGAGCCTGATTATGTGGAAATGATGGACATGCCAGAGTGCAGGAGACTGTCTATTCCCCTTCACATATCCTTTGGGAAGCAGACACAAAAAATCCTGAAGTATCCCAATTCTGTACCTCGTGTTGACAGAAGGATGGACAAGAGGTACACGCTATCAGGCTCAGATACGGAGTTTTTGTACCAGCAATGCAGCCATGTTGGGGCAGTGCACGTTGCTGCCTGTGACAAGGCAAACATACCCTTGGTTTCACACCCCAGATAAAGACTCCAGGAAGATTGATGCCATGGCAAAAAAACAGTACATGGCATCTTCCTTGGGGCTCGGGCAGGCAAATTATATGGCCTATACAGCCAGGTACCAGAAGTCCAGGTGGGACACTGTACTGGCACTGACTAAACAGGCCTCCCCCCAGCTAGCCAGTGAGCTGGAGGCGGTGGCTGCAGATGGGATTGAGGCATCAAAAGTTCAGTTTCATGCTGCTGTGGACTCTAGTGATGTGTCATCAAGAGTCATGGCTACATCCATGGCTCTTCGGAGAATGGCTTGGCTCAGATGTACTAGCCTCTCGAAAAACTGAACCTACTCTATTATTGAATTGTATGAACGCCTCACCTATTTGTAACAATTCACACTATGTATGATTTGTTTCATCTGTATTACTGTACCATTGTAACCCCCAACCCCCAGGGCACATCTGGAATCGAGCGGTACTCCACTCGGCATGCCTTCCTGGTAAATCTCTTAAATAAATAAAAGGCTATGGATTTTCCTGTAGTGGGCAATTCTCTGTTTGGGGAGCAGACATAGAATTACATGAAGAAAATGGATGAGTACAGAACAACTTACTGGAGTGCTCAGGCCAAAGAGAGGCAGGCAACTCCTCAAAGGCAGTAGTGCAGGGGCAGGCCTTTTCATAGGCCTTTCTACCAGCCACAGGCCTCTTCTTTCTTTTCACAGAGGGGGTTCTTCAGAGGGAGAGGCAGAAAGGGGATGAGCAGGGCTGCATCCACTCCTCAGACTAAGGCCCCTGCCAAGCAGACACCCTGAGGGGCCTGCCCGAGTCGACTCTCCTATTCCAGTAGGGGGCAGGCGGACTTATTTTGTCCAGGACTGGATGTCTGTTGCATCAGACAAGTGGGTCCTGGAAGTAGGAGACCAGGGACTGGTTCTGGGCTTCAAAAAATTTCCGAAGATGAGAGCCAGATCTTTTGTACCTGCAGGTCTCACAGAAAGCCTTGCCCTAGAGGCAGAGGTTTCATCTCTGCTGGCTTTAAGAGCCATAGAGAGAGTACCTACCCTACACAAGGGAAAAGGTCTGTACTCCAGGTACTTCCTTACCCCAAAAAAGACAGGGGAGTGCCGACCCATCCTAGACCTAAGATACCTAAACAAACATCTTTTAAAACCAAAGTTCAAGATGGTAACTCTGGGAATAATCCTTCCCTCTCTAAGGCCAGGGGACTGGCTAGACTCCCTGGACCTCTAATGCCTATTTTTATATTCCCATCAGGTGCTCCACAGAAAGTACCTCAGGTTTGAGTTGCCCTCAGGCCACTATCAGTTCAGAGCAATGCCTTTTGGCCTAACTTCAGCCCCAAGGGTTTTCACAAAGTGCCTGGCAGTAGTAGTTGCCTTTCTAAGGAGGCAAAAGATTTCCATTTTTCCATATATGGATGACTGGCTTATAGTGGGCCAGACCAAGTCAAGTCAGACCTGCAAGTGACCCAGCAAGTGCTTACTTCTCTAGGATTTCTTCTCAACCTTCCCAAGTCAGTTCTCAAGCCAGTGTAGCTCCTTACCTTTACAGGGGAAGAGCTGGATACTGTCAAAGCAAGAGCCTTTCTTCCCCTGGAAAGGGCAAGAGTTCTTATAGAACTGGCTTCTTCCTTCAGCTTTCAGGTGTCTCGACCAGCAAGGCATTTTCTCCAGCTTTTGGGCCACATTGCAGCCTCTACCGCAGTGGTTCAAGGGGCAAGATTCCAGATGAGGGACATTCAGTTCCATCTGAGGGCCTTTTGGTCCCAAAAGGACGACTCCCCTTACCAAACTGATCCCAGTGACCTGGACCCTGATCCAAGCCCTTCAGTGGTGGCAGGATCAGGACAATCTAAGGCAAGGGGTCCCATTTGCCACTCAGTCTCATTCAGTGGTCCTTACCACGGATGCTTCCCTCCTGGGCTGGGGAGCCCATCTGGGGCCCTCACTGCCCAGGACTGTGGTCCCCTCAGGAATCTCTTCTCCATATCAGTCTCCTGGAACTCAGGGCAGTTTTTCTGGCCCTGCAAGCTTTCTCTCAATCAGTGCAGAACAAGGTGGCTCAAGTCAGAACAGACACCACCACCATGTGGTACATCAACAAGCAGGGAGGCACGCACTCTACGGCCATGTGCATTGGTTTTTGGTTTCCTGACTTGAGTCTACCTGTGGGGATCCACAACTTTTTGTTGCCAGTTGGCTAGTAAAAATTTTTCAGTTTCCACATAGAATAGTTAGTGAGTGTTTGCTTGTAAGAATTAGACGGTTGGATTTCAAAGGGCTCCAGACAGAGACCTCAACCGAGCTCGAGCTCAGCATTCTATGCTCTGCATAGAAAGTTAACCCTTTGTTCTCCAGGGCAGTTTAAAAGCTGGGGCTAACTGCAATAGTCAGAATACAGCAAGACTCCATTAGAAGAAACATAATTACTAAGGAGAGTAATTTTTTCTTTGACGCTAGGTCTCCTAGTCCATCCCAACCTGCACTCCCTCGGCTCAAGCCTGATTCCTGAGGGGATGAACTGGATACATACAGGGCATCTCAGAAAGTCTTTAGAATACTTTTGCATGTCCGTGACCTCCACTAGGATGACTTTTCAGCCTAGTGATAAAGGCTTTCCTCTGGTGTTCTGCCCATGCCTTGCTTGCAAACCCCATACTCCTCGTCTCCCATAGGGATACACAGTTTCTGGGATCATGGATGGGTCATACTATCCACACTTCTGACAGATTCCTTTCCTTCAATTTAGGCCGGAGAAGTGTGGATGCACACTATATACCTCCACTAGAACTGCGGTTACAACTGAGTAACCCTCATGTTCCATACAGTCTATTCTCTGAACGTTTAGGGGACCCTCACCCCTACCTGGAGGATTCTAGGATTTCAGGCAATCCCTACAGCTTAATTTCCTTGGTCCCAGTTGAAAGCTCCCCCTGCTTCATCCCAGTGCATTTCTGTCTGGTTTGTGTGCTGTTTGCACCTTTTCTATGCCATGCATGCAGCATATTGAAAGGTCAGGTACGAGTCCACTCTTCCGTTGAAATGTCACGTCCCTGACAGAGGGTCACTCTGCACATGTTAGTGATGCCGTTACCAAGTTATAGCTTGGATTTCAGTGCACACTTTTGTTTTTCACTATGCTCTGGATTATCTGTCAGGCAGTGTGCCATTTGTAAGGACTATCCTGTTTAGGTTTCAGTCCTCAGCTTTTCACTCCTACCTCCTTCCTCAGGGATGATTCTCAGCTTCTTACTCTGACCCATTAGTGTGAATAAATGATGAAGATACATTCCTGAAAGATGTGAAAATTATGTACTTACCATAATTCCTGATCTTCTAGGAATATCTTCACCATTTATTCACATGCCCACCCTGCCATCTCTCAAGCTCACTTCAGTATGTTTACTGGTTTTCTCCCCTTTACAGAGCCTAAACTGTGAGAACTCTGGATTTCTTACATGTTGACCATTCTTGCATAGTTACCAGTATTACTTGTGCCCTTAGAGTTGGTGCATAGCTTCCAGTTACGTTATTCTGCACCTCCTCGATAATAAAAAAAAAAAGTTATGGTGGTTGAGGGCTGGTGCCGAGGTAAGCCTGGTGCCGTGAGCTACTCTTGCAGCACCATGCATGGCTTGCCTCGGCGCCAGCCCTCCTGAAAAGTTCTTGCTTCCCTCAGTGTCCTGCAGGCTCATTAGTGTGAATAAATGGTGAAGATCTTCCTAGAAGATCAGAAATTATGGTAAGTACGTAATTTTCATTTGTCGTTAGTCATTACTTCAAGTGACAGTTACAGGCACTGTATACACACCCTCATGTTGTAGTTTTTCCCTTATGGAATAAAGTGGTAGTCTGACCAAATGTTACACAGCATGTGTGATTTTCCCAAAACTTCACTGCAGCATAGGTGAACAGAAACTACACAGCCTGGATGTGAAAAGGGCCCTGCGTTTTCTACATGCCAAGGGCAGAAAGGTCCACAACTGACAGCCTGTAGGTGTGTGAGGCAGCTGCCTGGTCTGCAGTACACATGTTTATTTCTCGCCACTCTCTGGACAGCCAAACCAGGAGGGCTGCCAGATTTCTTCAGAACCTTTTTCTTAAATGGGTTCTAAACCCAGAATCCCAAGATGATACTTGGTATCTTCAATTTGTACATCATCGCTAATACACTCTCGTTGCTAGAATGAAAAAAGTACTCACCATAGTGATATTTTTTCTAAAGGATAAATTAGTCTTACCTTCTCTATCCCCCTTCTAGAACGTTAGCATAAGGGTTCTTCAGAGTCAAAAAATGTGTTTATTGCTTGAACATTTTAGAATTTTTAAACTTTGTAGTTTTACAAGTTTCGTGTTGTGATTATATATTGCCTTTACATTTCATTAGTTAGGTGATCACTGCTGACTTAACTGATTTTACCTACAAGTCTGCTGTTAGAATGCTTAGGGGAGCATGATCACACTGCAGTGGTTAAACATAACATTCTGAAGTTTTATCTCCACGGCAACAACTCAGGGCTGAGATGCTATGATTTGTATGACTCACTAATACACCTTCTTGAAGAAATAGCATTATTACAATGAGTAATTCTTTCTTTGTGTCCCTTTCCTGCTATCCACTCTTCCACAGATCTAAGTATCGTCTGTGAAGAGCCAGCTGTTCTCCTGAATCCCTGCTCCAGTATCAGAGATAAAGAGCCTCCCTCACCTTCCTTGCAACCCACAGTGGTTTCTCACTACTTTTGCTTTTCCTGTTCGTCTTGACACTGTGACTTGTGACCTCTAATACCTCATACACCCTCTCCCCCCCAAACTGCCCTTACCCTACCAGTTTCACTGGTCCAAGCCTGTGCCTACCTTCCTCTTGAGAGGGTTCAGACCCTTATTCATTTTGCAGCTTCATTCTTAACCGGACCAAGGACTGCACAGGATTTCCTGATGCTGCTTGGGCTCCTATCAGCTACATCCTTAGTAGTAGCTTTAGTAAGGCAGCACATAAGAGGTATACAGTGGTACCCGAAGGAGTCGTGGTCCCCAACTAAAGTGATTCTCTCGAGCACATCAGTCTTCTGGAACTAAGAGCAGTGTACTTGTCCCTAAAGTCCTTTTCAGCACTGGTTAGAAAGCAAGTATTGCAGATATGGACAGAACACTCCACAACATAGTATTATATAAACTAGGTGTTGCAGGATCCTTACAGCCATACCAGGAGGCACTCAAATTATTGGGTGTAACCTACAGTCTGTATACAGATTTCTGCAATACATGCTGTAAAGAAGGACAGCGCAAACTTACTCGGCAGGATGGGCACAGGTGATCCCTAAAACAAATGGCACTCAACTCATTTTCAGAACATAGGGTGTCCAGAAACGAATAAAGAGCTACCACTGTTCACTGTCTGAGCTCCATCTCTAGGAACAATCCCAGAGTTATACCCTAGGTGTCTATTGGGGCTGCAGAAGTGCTGGCCCCTACATTCAATATCTGGGAATGCCCAACTTTGTGCTCCCCCAATGCCCTGCATAGGATGAACCTAAAGTATGCAGTGCAGTGCACCTGGAAGGGTACACTGGGATCTCACTTCGAGATAGAGCTCTTGCAGCACGCTATTTACCATTAGGACTATGCCACCAGGTACTAGGACCCCACAGAAAAATTCTAACTAGCAGTCTTATGGCGGGGGACCACCCGCTGATATCGGTCCCACCTCTGACATCACCCATGGTATAAAGGGGCAGTCCCCCAGCACCACCTCAGTTTTGTTTTCCCGCCGTCAACCCATGCATCTCGGCTCTACTGACACCTCTTGCTTCCAGTCGACCACCAGTTTTCTCGCTTCGCGCAGTTATTCTTTTATCAGATTTTACACCAAATACATTGTGTGTCTACCCAGCCAACTTCATCTACAGAGCAGTGGAAATCGAAGTGCGCATGTGGCAAGCAGATCCCAGCAAAAAGATGGCCATTCAGCCTGCCTTCTCTCTCACACACACACACACACACCTTTGCATTATAAATGTAGAGCACTTGCACTTTGTTTCAGATCCTCTGAGAAAGCCTGGCAGGGGCCAGGAGAAACATCAGTGCGTAGTTTTATTGGTTTGCCGCCAGACCTTATGTCTTTTACAGTTTGCTGCTGCTACTTCAAACCCCAGGAAACCTTACTGTATTCTGACATATGCAATATTGTCCTCCCATTGTACTGCCCTGGAGCTGAAATGGTTAATAGAACCTGTGCTAATGATGGGATGCTAGGCTCATACTCTGTTTTCAAACCACTGTCCTTGGTAAACATTCTACAACTGTCAAATTCTTTACTTCACTTGAACAGTACAGAAGCCTTGGGAGAGCTCTCCTTCATCTTTCTTGAAGATTTTACTTTCCTCGGTTTTTTGAAGTAAAATTTATTTCTGTTCATTTTTAAAGCACTGTCGTTGTGTTTACTGGTAAACTAGTTTAGGTTTAGTGTATTCCAGTAAGTTTTTCAGTTTCTTTCCAGTTCTTTTAACCGGGAGGGAACCAGACTTTTATTTATAATTTTAAAAGTAAATTTCTGTATTCTATTCTTTCTCTGGGCTGGTTGCTTAATTTGTTTATTTGAGGGAAACCGAGGTAACTCTTGGTTCTTTCAGCAGTTGCTAAACCGACCACAAAGTAAAAAAGATAAAATAACGTTTAATCCTTATTCATTAGTGTGGGTTTCTGATTCTCAGAGAACTATTTCTTGGGGATTTTATTGATTTTTATCTGTTTGGTCTTCACCATTCATCACATTTGGGTAATGTATTGTATCCCACAGGTTTTTCTTTTTTTTTTTTTTGGATGGCCTCTAGGCCAGCAATATGTGTGCGTTAGAGGTTGGCCGTTGGGTGTCGTCGATCTCGCCTCTCGCCAGTTCTTCGTCTCCCACCATAGAGGTCGCACCTCGTGAGGAGCTACTATCAAGGGGTCTAGTTTTTCTGTCATCGACACCAAAAATATTTGTTCGCCGACAGATATTCCTGCCGGTTCCGCTTTGCCACCATTCAACGCTGTTGTAGTAAGACTGTTTTTCTTTATTTGTCAGTGACGTAGAGTCTTTTGTTTAACTTGTTTTGCCGTGGATCATGTCGCGGGGGGGTGGGGGCAAGAAATCGTTAAAAGGCAGGGGATGCCCCTATGCGCCGCAAGTACTCAGTCACTGACCAGCATGATCGCTGCCTCGTGTCTTGGCCTGCTTCTCCATGGACTGCCGTATCATCGAGCAACACGTGTGGAAAGTTGGATGAGCTCCGCCGACTTTCGGGGGATGGGCATGCACTCGGGCCAAACCGCAGTCTCTCTGCCTTTAATCTGGGTCCCTTCCCGGTTCTGTGCGGACTGTGGGGGGAAGAAGTTTCTGCTCCTAGTAGCCTCGCCGTTGCAAAGCCCCTTCCGCGGTGCAGGAGGCCCAGTCCATCCCCTCTGGGGGGTGGGTGGGAGGCACCGCTCTGGAAGTCGCTCCTTTGTGGGGTGAATGCTCCCCCGGTGTCGTTTCCTTGGGCTGGGAAGCCTGGGTTGGCACCATCCTCGACACCGTCAGGTGTCGTCTTGGGCCTTGGCACTGTTCGCTGCGCCGTCTCAGCTGTCTGTGCCGTTCGTGGCGCCAATGGTGTTGATGCCGCCGTGGAAAGTTCTATGGCATTGTCTTCAACCGTTTCCCGCCTTGGCGCCAGTCGCGGTGCCAAGAATGGGGATGGCGCCGTGTCTAGCTCTGGTGGCGTTTGTGGTGCCAAGTGAGGACACAGCGCTGTGGGAGGTATCGGCCTCGATGCTGTTCATGATGTCGAGGGAGTTGTCTGTGCCGTGGGTCAGGATGGCATCGTGGCAGGCATTGACTCTGTTTCTGCTACCACTCTCAGTGCCGTGTCTTCAGACACCATTCGCGGTGCCTTTGGAGAGTTCGGCGCTGGCTCTGCTGCAGACACCCAGACTGGTACCTCCGCCGGTCGGGATGGCAGCGGACGTCAACGTACAGTCTAGCACCGGACTTCGGTCTCTACCTCCTCGCCTGGAGCTAGCAAGGCACCAAGTTGGGCATCTTACAGCGCCAGCGAGGTAGCTTCCAGGGTCGTAGGGACAGCAATCTGCACTAGGCGGACTGCATTGTTGTGCCTTTCCCAGTTGTCACCCTTGCCCCGGCATAGGGTGATTTCCTCTGCGTACCAGAGAACCCATCTTTTCTCCCGTGAGGGTGAGGGAGGCGTCTGTCGGGGCAACCTCCTGCCCCTCCCGAGGGGTCCCCTGTCTTCTCTCAAGTCTTGGGCCTCTCAGACCCGTGAGGTTCTCCCTCCCAGTGTGTCACACTGAGAGCTAAGGGACTCTGTCCTTTAAGTTCTAAGGCCCCCTTCGGGGGGGCTCGGTACTCACCCAAAGGTGATGAATGATGAAGATTGACACAGATAAGATATGAAAATTACGTACCTATGGTAATTCCTGATCTTTCTGTGTATCTTTACCATTCATGATAATCTCACCCTCCATCACCCTGGGGCCTCAGTCTCTGGTCCCCCTCCCTCTGTGTGCCCCCCCCCCCTTCCTTTCCAATGGTCAGGAGTGGGGTGATCTTGTGCGCACTGGTGGATTTTTACTCCTGACAAGAGGGGAGAGGGCGCTTCTCTCCTCAGTGCTTCGGCTCCAGCCCTTTGGGGTGGGAGTTGGTGGTTGCCCTTTCTTCATTTCTCTTTCTCCTCTTCTATCCTACTCCGTTCTTGTCCTTGGGGACTCATCCCTCAAATTAATTTCAAAACTTTGTATCTTACTTCGAGAGGGCTCTTGCGGTAGGTAATTACATATAGGACTGATGCTGGTAGGCGGCAGGACCTCACGGAAAGATTTCTAGCTAGCAGTCCCTGGCGAGGGACCGCCCCCAAGTCGGGTGACCGGTGCCAGGAGATGTCGGTATAAAGGGGTGGTCCCGGACGCCCGCCTTCCAGTTCTTTCCCGCCGTTAGCTCGTGCAGCGCCTCGCGGAAAAGTTCGTGCTTCGTCAGCCCTACCTTTGTCGGTTTTTCACCGAAAATAATAGTTTTTCGACTAACGTCAGTACAATACGTCAGTGTATGCCGTCCCCTACACTCTCTGAGCACAAGAATAAGTGTGATTAGTCGCAGCAACTACCACGCTGGGGACGTACTCCTGTGCCTGTTCTGCCTAGGCCCGATCACCCAGTTGAGAAGTGCCAGCACTGCCTCAGTTTCAACGCAGCTACCCGGAAAAGGCGGCAGCAATCCCTGGAAGCCTATATTCTGAAGAAGAAAATGAGTTATATTGAAAAGGATCTCAAAAAAACTGAGGCAGGTGTCCACTTCCCCCGAAGGCCATCGGAAGAAGGAGGGCACCGGGACAGGGCTGCTCACAGCATCTCCCTCAGGAGTCGCTGGGGCCTAGTAACATCCTCGAGAGGATCGCTCCTCGACGGCCGCCTGGGAGGTTTCGAGGCGTCGGCCCGCCTCTGGCTCGCGCTCGGGCCTTGCGGGCGCCTCTGGGCAGTTGGAGGCCTCCACCCCTGGTTTGGCCTCAGGCTCGCGGCCTACCACTGTGGGCGACTCCGGTAAGCCGGGCGTCGGCTACTCCGACGTCCGCCCAGAGAGGGCCGGTAAGACATCCGACCCTCCGGGGCGGCGTGCGGCCTCCTGTCCACCGGACCAGGCCGATCATTCTACTCGGCCTGCCTCCGGTGATGGCTCTCATAAGTTGGACGCCGGCACCCACCGAGAGCTCGCCCCTAAGCCTCACGTCGGCTCGTCCGACATCCGGCTGGCGAAGGACCGGCGGCGGACCCCCCAACATCCGTCGTACCCAGTTCCTACGCCAGCCTTGCTGCGCTACCTGGGATCCAGAGTCTCCCCAACTCGACCCGAGGATTTTCTCCTCCATCCCGGGCGTGAGGGATAGTTGCCTCCGTCAGTCCTTCCGCCACCTGGTGTGCGGACCTGGCGTCAGCTCCCCAGATGCGGCGCCCAGCCCCTCCGGCGTTGCTACCTCCGCCGCCAGGGCCTCTGCCGTTGGCCTGGCGTTGCGCCACCAACTCCGGGAGACATTCCGCTCCCATCAGGCCCTCTGGGCTCTCCACTATGGACCGCCCGTGAGGCCACCCGGCGGGCCGTCTGCCGGCAGCAACCCTCCCCGGCTCCCGGTGCCGGGACCGCAGTATCGGCACCATAGTACCTGGCGCGCGGTACTCGGCATACAATACCTGGCGCTGGGCTACCCGCGGCGGGTTTGGATCGCTCACATCTGGTTCCGACCGTATGCTTATCCCCCGTCGCCTCCTCCTCCTCCACCGCTCTCGCGGCCGCCGGTGGACCTGCAGAAGACTCTGGCCTCCTGGTGGGTTGAGGCCAAGGCTCAGCTCACCAAAGAGGTCGAGAGCCACCTTCCAGCGATGGTACCGTCCCAGGTTCCCGTACGTCCGAGGCATCACACTCCCTCACCACCTCTGGACTGCAGGGTTCTTCCGTCTGGATCCAGAGAAGGCAGGACACACTTCCCAATGGGTCCGTTCCTCCCACGGGTCGGGAAAGGGAGTCTTTCTCCTCTTCATCCTCTTCTTTACCCTCGGACTCCTCCGACAGTTGCTCTGAGAGAGACGACGAGCCACGCTGTTCGTTGAAGCCCAGGCCAAGGACTCCTCTGAAGTCTCCTCCGGAGGATCCTTCTTTTACGGAGTTGCTTAGGAAGATCCAGGAGGTTCATCAGTGGCACTCCCTGGAACCAGATCCTCAGCGTCTGAAACTCGCTGAACATCTGGATCTGCCTGTGACAGCTCCTACCTTGGTGCCACCCTGGATAGAGCTGCACGCCGACCTCGTTACCACAATATGGAAACAGCCGTCGGCCTTAGCCCCACTTCCAAGGAAATCAAACAGGCTATATCAGGCTCCAGAGGGTGTTGATTTTCTGGATTCTCACCCTCGTGCCGACTCGGTTGTGATTAGCGCCGCTCACGGCCGGTTGGTGAACCCCAAACATCTTAGCTCATCACCACCTGATAAGGAATCACGCCTTCTGGACCAGTATGGGAGAAAAATTTATGCTTCCTCCACGCTGGGGATCAGGGCCCTGAACTACGTCGGCCATATGGGGGACTACCAGAAGGTCATCTTGACTCAGGCGGAAGCCAAATTGTACTCCTTGCCTAACTCCCAAGTCAAGCAGGAGTTGGCTGATCTCGTCCGCTCTGCTCATTCAGCCAGTCGACACATGCTACGTGCGACATACGATGCAGTGGACACTGCTGGGCGGAGCTCAGCTTTCGCTGTAGGACTACGGCGTCATGCTTGGTTCTGTGTGTCAGGGTTGGTCCCAGAGGTGCAATCTGCTATACAGGAAGCACCCTTCCGGGGGTCGGTGCTTTCCGGGGATGATGTCAAGGACATCATCACCGATTTGCAAGAGAAGGGGCGGCACTGAAGTCAGTTGATTCACCTTACCGTCCCCATCAGCAGCAGTGCCGTCCCTTTTGCATGAGATGGAATCGGCCAAAGGCAAACCCAGGGAGGGCTACAAAGCGGGGACCCACAGCTGCAAGTCCCCCACCCAAAAAAGCAGCGGGTGCTTCAGCTGCGGCACTGCCCCACACCACCTGACTCCTTTCCTCTCCCACTGCCTCCGGACTCCCCAGCGGAACCGGTAGGAGGGAGGTTTTTTCTCTACCTTCCGGGATGGGAGAGGATAACCACAGATTCTTGGGTGCTCCAGCTCATAGCAGAAGGACACGTGATAGTTTCTTCAGAAACCACCCCGCCACCCCCCTCTGAAGTCGTCGTATTCACGGGAACATCTTCTCTTGGTCCAGGAGGAAATTTCGGCTCTCCTGCTGAAACAAGCAATAGAGCCCGTCCCCCTTCATCTGCGAGGGACGGGTTACTAGTCCCATTTCTTCCTGATCCCAAAGAAGACAGGAGATCTCAGACCAAGTTTGGATCTCATTTCCCGGAATCTTTACGTAGAATACAAAAGGTTCAGGATGCTCTCTTTGCAGAGCCTTCTGCCCCTCCTCTGGCCGGGTCAATGGCTTTGTGCTCTGGATATGCAGGATGCTTATCTACACATTCCCATTCGCCCATCTCATCACAAATACCTTCGTTTTGCGTTGCAGGGAGACCACTACCAGTTCAAGGCGCTCACGTTTGGTCTGTCCTCGGCCCCCCGAGTGTTTACCAAATGCCTGGTAGTGGTGGCAGCCCACCTGCGTACCAGGGGAGTGCAGGTTTTCCCGTACCTGGATGACTGGCTCCTGGCGGCCTTGTCCAGGGAGGAACTCCTGCGTTACCTCTCCCTTACCCAGCAGGTTTTTGCCTGCCTGGGTATTACCATCAACCATTCCAAGTCTCATCTGGACCCATCCCAGAGGCTACAGTTTATTGGGGCGATTCTCGACCACAGGCAAGGCCTTCCTGCCTCCGGACAGAGCGTCCACCCTTCAGACCCAAATAAGTCTGTTGTCCGACCACAGGATGGTCTCTGCAAGGTCGGTCCTTCGCCTTCTCTGGCTCATGGCGGCTGCTATCCTGACGGTGCCTCGTGCTCGACTCCACATGAGGATTTCTCAGTGGACTTTACGTTCTCAATGGGATCAGCTAGTGGACGACCTAGATCACCCAGTTCTGATCTCCTCGCCGATGATTCAAGACTTGCAGTGGTGGATGGCTCGAGAGAACCTGTTTCGCGGGGAGTTCCTTTCTTCCATCCTCCCCCCTCCCAGACTCTAACCACAGACACCTCAGGCGAAGGTTGGGGAGCCCATCTAGGCCCTCATCGGACTCAGGGCTCCTGGTCCAAGCTAGAACTAGCTCTCCACATCAGTGTGCTCGAGCTTCGGGCAGTGTTGTACGCTCTCCAAGCCCTTCACTAATACATCCTTCCCGGCCACCTAGCCGTCCAGATGGACAACATGTAAGTGGTGTGGTACATCAGCAAACAGGGAGAGACTCTGTCCTACCTTCTTTGCAGGGAGGCAATGAGGGTTTGGGATCGGGCAACACAATACGACCTTCACCTCATGGCAATTCACGTTCCGGGAGTCGACAACACTCTGGCAGGCAAGCTAAGTCACTTTTCTGCTCTGACTCACGAGTGGGAATTGGACCAAGGGGTCCTAGACAATATCTTCCAATGTTGGAGAACACCACAGGTTGACCTGTTCGCATCCCCCCTAAAGGCAAAACTTCCCGTCTTCTGCTCGCTTGCTCCAGAGCAAGGTGCTTTTTGGAGCGATGCTCTCTCTAGACTGGAAGGACAGATTCGTCTATGCCTTTCCCCCAATTCCACTTACCCACGAGTTTTGCAGAAACTATCTTCAGAAGGAGCGCAAATTATTCTGATCGCTCCTTTCTGGCCCAGGCAAGTTTGGTTCTCTCTTCTACAACAATACTCAGAGGATCCTCCTCTTCCTCTATCTCGAGGTTTGTTGACCCAGGATCAGGGGACCCTGGTCCATCCAGGCCTCAAATCCCTTCAACTCCATGCATGGCTCCTGCAGACTTAGCCCAATCCTGTTTTGGAGTGTCTCCCAAAGTGGCAGAGATTTTGGTGGAGGCCAGAAAACCCTCCACCAGATCCACTTATGCCATGAAGTGGAAAAGATTCACTATCTGGGCCGCTTCCAAAGAACGTGGAACCCTTCTCCTGTTCAGCGGGGCTTCTGCTGGAGTATCTACATCATCTGTTTGACCTGGGTCTCAGCCATTCTTCTCTGAAGTTACACATGGCAGCCATTTCAGCCTAGCATGTTCCCTTCGCAGACAAAGCTTTCGCTCAACTGGAGGTCTCTAAGACCTTTCTCAGAGGGGTCCTCCATCTGAGGCCCCCCATCCGTACTCCTACTCCCCCTTGGGACTTGAATTTTGTTCTCGAGAAACTTACTCTCCCTCTCTTTGGACCTGCAGCTTCTGTGGATTTGAAGTTCCTTTCATGGAAGACTCTATTCTTGGTGGCCATTACTTCTGCTCGGAGAATTTCCGAGCTCCAGGCCCTGATGTGTAAAATCCCGTACTTGATTTTTCACAAGGAACGTGTTGCTCTTCGCACGAATCCTAAGTTTCTCCCTAAAGTAGTAGCTGAGTCTACTCTAAATCAGTCCGTAGAGTTACCTGCCTTTTAAACGCAGTACTCTAACCAATGGGAGTATTTACTGCATACTATAGCTGTTCACCGGATTCTGAGATGCTACACCAACAGGATGAAGGATCTCAGAAAGACTGATCAATTGTTCATCTCTTTTGCTCACAAAAGGGAAGGCAATGCTGTTTCCAAGAAATGCCTGTCTAAGTGGTTGGCTCATTGCATCACCTTCTGTTATGACAAGTACAAGACCCTGCCGGGTCAAGTTAGAGGCCACTCCACAAGAGGAGTAGCTGCCTCAGCGGCTTGTTTCAAGAATGTGTCTGCGGCAGACATCTGCGCTGCTGCCACCTGGACTTCCGTCCATACCTTTACTAAACACTACAGTTTGGATGTTGCCTCTCGCTGTAGAGCAGGCTTCGGGCTGGCTGTTTTGCAAGGCCTCCTATCTTGAGACTTGCACAACCAGAACTACTTTTTGGGGTAGTTTTCCTCCTCCCGGTGCCTCTCTTTGTTCCAGACTGCTTGGGATTCAGTCCTATATGTAATTACCTTCTGCAAGAGCCCTCTCAAAGTAAGATAGTACAGTTATGTAAGAACTTACCATAACAGTAGGTCTTCGCGAGAGAGGCTCTTGCAGTAGGTAATATCTTCCCGCCCTCCATCCCCCTAGGCCTTTTCAGCTCCTTTTCCATTGCGGGAAATATCCGCTTCAAACAACATGAAGTCTTGCTGTATTCTGATGTATACAGTGATGTCCAACCTTTGAACTCCCCCGGAGAGGAAAGAGTTAACTTTCCATGCAAGGCATGGAACGCTGAGCTCGAGCTCGGTTGAGACTCTTCTTGTTGCTGTTTGAACTCAAACCGCCAGATTCTTTACTCCGCCTCACTGAACAGTCGCTCCGGAGATTTCTCCTTTGCTCGGTTCAATTTAGTCGGTTAAAGTGTCGTTTTTTTTTCCTCGGTTTCAACCGAATTTAATCCGTTTAACCTGTCGGTTCAGTCTCTGTCTGTGGTATCATGAGTACTAGATAGGTTTATTATTGTTTCTTCTGTTTGGAACTTGTAAACGTTGGATCGGTTCGGTTTGAACCGATCACGTTTGTTCAAAAAAGTTTGTTCTACTTTTAGAGTGTGGTAATCGGTCCTTATCGGTTCTAAAAAAAACTGATTTCATTACGTTTTTTTCCACGACCCGTAACACGGTCAGGAACCGATAAGGGTGTCTTGCCTGGCGGAATGCCGAGAAAAGGGTAAGTTTGGTTAGGACTGGCCATGTCTGAGAAACCCACGAGAAAAACCGGGCCCACTGGGTTTCAACACTGTAGTGTGTGTGGGGAAGCTTTTGCTAAGGCTGACCCCCACACCACCTGTGTTTATTGTCTGGGGTTTGACCACCTCGATTCAGATTGCCAGATTTGTAAAAATTTTCCCTCAGCTACCCTGGAAAAGAGAGTTGGTAGGCTCTGGGAAAGGAAGGCCAAAAAGTCCGCTGACCTGGATGGCCAGCCCGGTTCGGTTCCAACCGAACCAGGAGAATGCCCTCTGACCAGGGCGAAACTTCTTCAGGCAAAGGAGAACTGACTCTGAGGTGGCTTCGGTTAAAGAAAAAGAGCGGATAAATCAGCCAGTTCGGATCACAAGTTCTTTCCCGACCGCTGATGAAGTAGCCAAAGCGATAAGGATTGTTCAGTCGCTAACCCCGGTTCTGACCGAACCGGCACCATCGGTTAGGGGCTTAGTTCGGTCGGTTCCCCCGGTTCCAGATTATAATTTAGAGAATTTTTATGAACCGGAGGAGGAGGAGGAAGGAGAGTATGAGGATAGTGATGGTGATTATGAAAGTCTGGATGTGCCCATTGACCCGGACATCTCACTAGACAAACCTTCAGGGGTTTCTCCTCCTAGGCTTTCTGAGTCCCCTTCCCATTTTATGTTTTACAAAAAAGTGGCTGAAACTCTTCAGCTTCCTATGGAGGAAGCACTAGAGGATCAGGAGGATCCTGATTATGTTGAGATGATGGACATCCCAGAGTCGTCCAGGAGGCTGTCTGTTCCCCTCCATAAGTCTTTTGGGAAACTGACAATAAAATTTTAAAGACTCTAATTCTATACCTCCTGTGGACAAGAGAATGGACAGAGGTATACCTCTCAGGCTCAGTACGGGTTCCTTACCTAGCAATGCAGCCATGTTGGGATAGTGCAGGCTGCTGCCTGTGAAAAACAAATATACCCTTGGCTTCACACCCCAGATAAGGACTCCAGGAGGATTGATGCCGCAGCAAACAAACAGTACATGCAGCATCTTTGGGACTCAGGCAGGCTAATTATATGGTCTATACAGCTAGATACCAGAAGTTTAGATGGGACACTGTAATGGCTCCGGCTAAACAGGTCCCTGGCCAGCTTGCCAAGGAGCTGGAGCAGGTGGCTGCAGATGGTATTGAGGCATCCAAGGTGCAATTTCATGCTGCAGTAGACTCCAGTGATGTTTCATCTAGAGTCATGGCTACATCTGTGGCTCTTCGTAGGATGGCTTGGCTCAGATGTACTAGCCTGTCTCAGGATACCCAGACTAAGGCCATGGATTTTCCTGTTGTGAGTAATTCTCTGTTTGGGGAGCAAACAGAGAACTACATGAAGAAAATGAATGAATACAGGACCACCTGTAGGAGTGCTCAGGCCAAGGAAAGGCAAGCCACTCCCCAGAGGCAGCATTCCAGGGGCAGGCCTTTCTACCAAGCCCAGGCCTCCTCTTCCGCCTTTGCCCAGAGGGGGGTTCTTCAGAGGGAGAGGCAGACGGGGTACAAGCAGGCCTGCTACCACCGCTCAGCCTAAAGCCTCTGCCAAACAGGCAACCTGATGTGTTTGCCCGGGTCGATTCTCCACCACCTGTAGGGGGCAGGCTGGCTTACTTTGTCCAGGACTGGATGTCTTTAACATCAGACAAATGGGTCCTGGAAGTAGTAGGCTAGGGACTGGTTCTCAGCTTCAAAAAATTTCCCAAGATGAGAACCAGATCCTTTCCACCTGCAAATCCTTCAGAGGCACTTGCCCTAGAGGCAGAGGTCTCTTCCCTCTTGGCTCTGAGAGCCATAGAAAGGGTTCCACCCCTACACAAAGGGAAAAGGATTGTACTCCAGGTACTTTCTAACTCCCAGAAAGACAGGAGAATGGCGGCCCATCCTGGATCTCATAAGCACCTTTTAAAGCCAAAGTTCAAAATGGTGACTCTGGGAATAATTCTACCCTCTCTAAAGCCAGGAGACTGGCTAGTTTCCCTGGACCTCAAGGATGCCTATTTCCACATTCTTATCAGAAGCTCCAACCGAAAGTACCTCAGGTTCGAGTTGCCCTCAGGCCACTATCAGTTCAGAGCAATGCCCTTTGGCCTAACTTCAGCTCCAAGGGTGTTCACAAAATTCCTGGCAGTAGTGGTTGCTTTCCTAAGGAGAAAAAAGATCTCCATCTTTCCATACCTGGACGACTGGCTCATAGTAGGTCAGTCTCAGACCAGAATCAAGTCACACCTACAGATAACTCAGCAACTACTCACTTCTCTAAGTTCCTTCTGAATCTTTCAAAGTCAGTTCTAGAGCCTGTGCAGCTCCTCACCTTCATAGGGGCAGAGCTGGATACATTAAAGGCAGAGCCTTCCTTCCCAGGTCAGGGCAAGGACCCTTGTTACACTGGCCTCTTCATTCACCCTCCAGGTGTCTCGACCAACAAGGCATTTTCTGCAGCTCCTGGGCCACATGGCTGCCTCTACAGCAGTGGTCCAAGGAGCAAGATTTCAGATGAGGGACATTCAGTTCCTTAAGAGCTTCTGGTCCCAGAGAAAAGTCCTCTGACCAAATTAATCCCAGTGACTCGAACCTGATCCAGGCTTTGCAATGGTGGCAGGATCAGGACACCCTAAGACAAGGAGTTCCTTTGTCACTCAATCTCATTCTCTAATCCTTACCACAGATGCCTCCCTCTTGGGCTGGGGAGCCCATTTGGGGGACCTGACCACCCAAGGGTTGTAGTCACCTCAAGAATCTCTGCTTCACATCAATCTCTTAGAACTCAGAGCAGTGTTTCTAGCACTTCAAGCTTTTTCCAATTTTGTTCAGAAAAAAGTAGCTCAGATCAGGACAGACAATACCACAATGTGGTACATCAACAAGCAAGGGGGCACTCGGTCTATGGCCTTGTGCACAGAGGCAGTGAAGTTGTGGTCTCTGGCCTATTCCCTGAATACCTCTCTCATAGCAGTGCACCTCCCAGGAAAGGACAATGTCCTGGCAGATGCTCTCAGCAGGATATCTCGGGGCCATCACGATGGTCCCTAGATCCCCTGATTTGAAGGTGATCTTCTCCAGATGGGGCACCCACAGATGAATATTTTGCAGCCCCAGACAATCACCAACTTCCTCTTTTTTGCTGCAGGCCCCAGTGTTAGGCTCAGTCCCCCTGGATGCCCTAGTTCTCAACTGGGAAGGGAAGTTCCTGTATGCTTTTCCCCCCTTCCTTCTCCTGTTCAAGGTACTAGTCAAAATCAGGTCTCAACCCTGCAAAGTGATTCTGATTGCTCCAGACTGGGCCAGACAGCCCTGGTACCCTCTCTTGCTGTCCTTAGCAGTCCGCCTTCCCCGTCTCTTCCAGGAATTACAACCTGTTAACATGTTCTCAGGGAGGGTCTGGTATCCAGATCTCAAATCTCTCAATCTCAAGGCCTGGCTCTTGAAGAGTTAGAATTTGCTAATTTGCATCTCTCTCAAGGTGTTCTGGATATTTTAAAGGCTTCTGAAAGCCTTCCTAGAAAAGACTTACAACTCAAAATGGAAAAGGTTTACTATTTGGTGCTCTGGGAAGCATATTTCTCAGAGTCTGCTGGGTTGCCTACAGTCCTTGACTATATGGTTCATCTCAATAGCTTGGGACTCATACCAGCTACACTTAGAGTGCATCTGGCAGCTGTCTCTGCCTTCTTGTGAGCAGGCAAGCACTCTTCCCTTTCAGCTCATCCTGTAGTCTGTAAGTTCTTCAAGGGATTGCTGCATACCAATCCTCCCTTCAGGGACCCTGCCCCTGCTTGGGACCTTAATGTTTGCATTGCTCAGCTTATGCAACCCCCTTTTGAGCCTTTGTCCTCAGCAGAGCTTAAGTACTTGACTTGGGAAACTGTGATCTTCCCTTGTCAATCTTCACCATTCATTACTTCCTGGGTGTAAGCGGGCGGCGCACCGCCAGGCTTTTTATTTTAAGTTTGCCTCGCGGCCCGCTCGAGGCGGCGTCATGCGCGAGGCGGCTGTTATCGCGACCGACTCCTCCTCAGCTCAGTTCTGTTTCTCCCGCGTCGAGGCAGCACCTGTTTCGCGTGGGCGTCAATTCAACTGCGCAGTAGACCGACTCGATTTTCTACTTTTCAGACGCCATACTTGGTAAGACTGTTCCTTTTTCTTTTATGCGGCGCGGGTGTTTTCTTTCTGTATTTTGACCTTGTTTGTTTCGCGTTATGTGTCGGTTCTGGAGCAAAGCGTTTCTGCAGACGGCGCCCCTATCTTGTCGGTGCTCCTGTGGCGGCATTTCCCGTCTCGGACCGGCATGGCGTTTGTCTCCGTTGCCTGGGACAAACCATGACATGGATTAGATGCGGCGCCTGTTTCTCCATGGACCGCCCGTGTCCCTCGAAGTCCGGCGTGTTCAAGCTCGGCAAAGCCACGCCCGACCTTGAGGCCGGGCGTCGCTCAAGGATTCTCAGGTAGGTCTTGGCCTTTCCCGGGTCCCCTCCGGGCCTATCTGATCTGAGAGATGGGGGTCTCCTCGTCTTTTCTAACCGAGAGTAGGCCCCTTCTGCGGTGTCGGGGCGTCGTAGTCCCTCCCGGGGCATGGCGCTGACTACCGCCTCGGCAGTCACCTCTTGGAGGTGCAGGCTCCCCAGTGGCGAGGCCCCTCGACTTTCGGGCCTGGCTCGGGTGGACCCTGACGCCGCCTTCGGCGCACGTTTGGATCCAGCGCCCGTTCGCAGCGCCCGGTGGCGGCGCCGCTTTGGATCAGCGCCCGTTACGGGCGCCGTTGATCGAGGGTGGCGCCTTTGGCGGTGCCGCTTTGGAAGCCTCGGCGCGTTGGCGCCGTGGATTGAAACAGCGCCGTCGGCAGTGCCGCCCTGCGCCCTCCAGCGCCCGGCGCCGTGGGCCTTGTCCTTCCTCCAGGCGGTGCCGGCCTTTTGACACCTGCGTTGAAAGTGTGGGCTTGGCCTGGCTGCTACTGGGCGTGAGGGAGGCCAGCCAGCCGCCCTCGCCAGTGCACGGGGCGTTCGCGGCCCGTAGCCTCGGGGACCCCTGGGTGGCCAGCATTGAGGTCCTGCTGGTCTCGTCCTCCTCGGAGGCGATGATTCAGGCACGTGGACCCATCCTGGCACCCCCACTCTTCAGAGTCTGGGTCCCCGGTGGCTAGAGGTGCCAGGCGGCGCAGCGGGCCCTTCCCTCTGTCCCCCCTTCCGTCGTCTCCTGAGGGTTCCCCGGCTGGGGGTGGCCGGGAGCCCCGGGGGGCAGGCGTGGGGGTGACGCGGGGGAGGCTCCCTCTCGAGGCCGGTGACAGCTACCTCTCGGGTGCTGTTGCCCCTCTGAGGGACAGGGGACGCTGTGTGAGGAGGAGGCCCTCTCAGAGTCCGAGGGTTGAGGGTTGAGGGTAGGGGTCTGCTGCTCGGTCTTCTTTGGCCACCTCAGGGGTGGCCAGGAGCAGTCAGAGCCTCGCCCTCCCTCCAGGGTTCTAGGGTGTCCTCAATGGCGTTGTGCGGACTGCCTTCTGGATCCATGCACTCGAGCGTCGTCACAGGAGGTTCTCCCCAGGCCTCCCAGGCTCGCTTCCCCAGAGTTCCGTTCTACGGCCTGGTCTGATTTCCGGGATCCCTCTTTCCAGGGCTCCTTTCCCGGATTCAGAGCCCTCGCAGAAGCAGTTGCCTCAGCGGAGGTGCCCCTCTCCCATCTCTCTGCCTTCACCACCCCCGCTCCCAGGCCATGTCGGTCCTACGGGTCCGTTATCCTGGGAGCAGCTCAGAGGTTCTGCGGCGGCCTTCCCCTCATATGTTAGATACATGCATGAGCGGGTCTTTTGACTCTCCCCACCGCCGCAGGAATCCTCTGGGCATTCCAGTTCCCCATCATCCTCGTCTCCCTCCTCCGAGGGAGAGGAACCCCCTGCTCATCTGTCCTCCGATGCTGATTTCACAGAATATCAGCGTTTCCTCTCGAGGATGGTGAGGACCTCCAGTTCCCTCGTTCGAAGAGACAATACCCGAGGCAGGGAGCGTGAATTCCTTGGTGAATTCAGTGCCCAGCATCTGGTGGTACCTTCTGGCTATCCTTCCAGGGCGTCTATCCGAGTCATGGCAGTCCCTGCCGCTTCTTCCCCAGCCCGGACTGCCTGCATAGGTATTGTGCCCCTCTGAGTCTCTAGGTTCCCTTCCAACCCGTCCTCCAGGTTTGGTATGCCTGGATACTCCTTCTGGGCGCCCGTTGCTAGGCCGCCACAACGTTCGGACTCTCCAGTTCGACCGTTGGGAGGCGAAGACTGTTCTCTTCTTCTCGTGAGAGTGCATGTATTGCATCACATCAGGCTCCTGCAGCTGCCTACAACCGGCATCTGTGGTCGATGATGTCCCAGCTGCTGGCATCTATGCACAATCAGAGCAAACCAGACAAGCCATTGCCCTCTCGCGGTAGGCCTGGAGCTGGCAAGACACCAAGCAAGGGCATCTTATGGCGTAATGAGGTGGCTTCCAGGCTTGCAGGGGACAGCGATCTGCATCAGGCGGGCGGCATGGCTCGTCTTTCAGGGTTATCACCCCTGGCCCGGCGTAGGGTGGATTGCTCCGCCTTCCGGGGAACCCGTCTTTTCTCTACCAGAGCTAGGAGACTTTTACAGGGGCTCCCTCCGTCTCCTCGTCCTCGGGAGGCACCTCCTAGCTCTTCTCCCACCTAGGCTTTCTGAATAAGCCAGGGTCTTCTCCTTCTGTTTCTCACCAACATAAGGCTGGGGGTCTTGTTCCCTCAGGGTTTGGCCTCTTCCCCCTCCAGGGGAAGAGGAGCTAGGTACTCACCCAGGAAGTAATGAATGGTGAAGATTGACAAGGGAAGATAGGAAAATTACATACCTACCGTAATTCTTGATCTTCTCTTGTATCTTCACCATTCATTACTTACACCCACCCACCATCCCCTCAGTGGCCTCTTCCTGTGGCTTCTCCACCTCCCGTCTCCTTCCTCTCTCTGCATTTTTATAAAATTTAGGAAAATTGCTTAATTTTTCCAAAAAAAAAAAGATCTTTCTGGGGGGTTCTAAAATCCAGAAAAATTACCTACTATAGATTCATGGGCCATCTCGCGGATTGCATTGGCGATCGGACTGCACAACTATCTCTTGCTATTCTTATGGCAGGATACCTCTGGGGTTTTTGGCCTGGCTCAGGCTATTCAGTTTTGATCCTGCAATCCCGTGTTCAGATAGTTGCCCTGAAATCTAAATCCCCCCCTCTATTCTTGCCTTGCAGAGCAGAGGAACGAGTACGTCTGTGCCTTTCTCTTTTAAAAAAAAAAAAAAAAATGCTGAGGGAACTCTCTCCGACTGCTATAGGCATCTTGGTATCTGGGTCACGCATCTAGTCAAAAAAAAAAAAATTTTTTTATCTGTAAAAAAAAAAAAGAAATCAAACAAGAAGGCAAATGAGAAGGTAGGCTATCCTTCTCGCTGTTTTGCTACTGGTTTCTCCCTTTAAGTGTCCTCCTGGACAATTTTTACAGTAGAGCTCTGCTGACCATATCCAATCTTAGCCAGCCTAAGCCTTGGCCGGCCTTAGCCAGTCAGTCTGAGTCCCGTTTCTATCTTGAAATGCCTGAAAGGCTACATTTCCATTTCTAAACCCCTGAGCAGCGCTCTCATGCTGCTGGGGTTTTATTCTTCCCTCCTCGGCTGTCCTCCAGTTAAAGGCCTTCCCGGCCAGGAGCTCGAGGTGGGTGTCAGAACAATAGCATGTTGAAGATGAGGACTATGCCCTTCTGAGTCTGTCTAAGCGGGTTCGGTGAACCTTCTCTTCAGCTCTATCTCCGAGGATTCTTGCTTCCCCTTTAGTCGAGCCTTCAGCTACAAGCTAACTATGCTAGTTGGGCATTCTGGTCCTTCAACATCCCATCTCTCTCTTCTCTTTCTTCTTCTTCTTCTTCTATTTTCTCATTTCCTACTCATCTCTCCTCCTAGAGTACGCCCAGGTAAGGAGGCCTGCACTCCTAGGCTAGGGATGTCCTTATCTCCTCTGTCCTTCCTCCATTGGCTTATTCCTTTTCAGTTCATTCTTCCTTGCTTTGCTATCCTCGGCTATCTTGCCTCGCTATCTATATTTTCTGCTTTCTTTTTGCCTCTCGGCTCACAGAACTGAGTTGGAGGAGGAGTCGATCGCTACTAGCAGCCCCTCGCATGACGTCGCTCTCGAGCATGGGGCCATTAGGCAAACTTTTTTAAAAAAAGTTCCGTATGGAGTGCTACCCGCTTACACCCAGGAAGTAATGAATGGTGAAGATACAAGAGAAGATCAAGAATTACGGTAGGTACGTAATTTTCCTTTCTTGGTAGCCATTACTTCTGCCAGACGCACAAGTGAGTTACAGGCCCTGTCAGTTGAGCCTGGTTTTATCTCTTTCCCTAGAGATAAGGTGGTCCTCAGGACTAATAGGAAGTTTTTGCCTAAGGTCGTTTCAGATTTCCACCTTAACCAGTCTGTGTCTCTTCCTGTTTTCTTCACTGACCATTCCTCCTCTGGGGAGAGGAGGCTGCACAGCTTGGATGTGAAAAGGGCCCTTAGCTACTACATAGAGCGCACCAAGGGTCACAGGTTTGACTTCCTCCAACTGTTCCTCACTTATGGTGAGGTTGGTAAGGGAAAACCTGCCACTAAGAGATCTATTGCCAGGTGGATTGTCTCTTGTATACAGTTTTGCTATGAAAAATTAGGTAGGATCCCACCCTCAGGCCTGAGGGCTCACTCTACCAGAGGTACAGCTGCTTCCCTGGCTGCTGCCAGGGATATTCTATCTTAGAGATTTGTCAAGGAGCCACCTGGAAAACAGTACATACTTCGTAACATTACTCTCTGGATATCCAGGCTAGGAGTGATGCTCGGTTTAACACAACAGTGCTTCAGAGCCTATTCCTGAGTAGGTTCTGTCCTTCCTCCATGGAGGTACTGCTTAGTAGTCTGCATATGTCAGAATACAGCAAGACTTCATGTTGTTTGAAGAAAGAAATTACTCACCTTAGTAATGTTGTTTCTTCTAATGGAGTCTTGCTGTATGCTGTATTCTCCTCGCCTCCCCTCTCAGAACCTGGGTTTTGGGATGTGGGTGGGCAGCAACAGTGTTGGCACTCTGGAGGTGCCCCCTTTTTCTCACCCTCTTAATTTGGGTGTGTGTTGTGTTTTGTTTTATTTTTTTGGGGTTTCCTGACTTGAGTCTTTGCCTTGGAACCAAAAAATCTATTTATTATATTTAGTAGCCAGTTGGCTAGTGTGAGTTTACAGTTTCCACACAGGACACCCAGTGAGTATAGCTCATAAAGATCTGGCGGTTTGCGTTCAAACAACAGACAGAGTCTCAACCGAGCTCTAGCTCAGCGTTCCATGCCTTACATGGAAAGTTAACCCTTTCCTCTCTGGGGCAGTTCAAAGGTTGGACATCACTGCATATGTCAGAATACAGCAAGACTCCATTAGAAGAAACAACATTACTAAGGTGAGTAATTTTTTCTTCTCTCTCGTCTGGCCTCTTTTGGCCTGTGGCGGGAAAGAACTGGAAGGCGGGCGTCCAGGACCGCCCCTTTATACCGACGTCTCCTGGTGCCAGTCACCTGATGTGGGGGCGGTCCCTTGCCAGGGACTGCTAGCTAGAAATGTTTCCGTGGGGTCCTGCTGCCTGCCGGCGTCAGTCCTATATCTAATTACCTACTGCAAGAGCCTCTCTCGAAGATCTACTGTTACGGTAAGTTCTTACGTAACTGTACTTTCTAGGGACATGGATATGTTGTTCATCCACACTTATTGGCAGGTTCCTTGCCGCTTTAAATCTTGCGGAAGGTCTTCAAGCTGGCTCCTCCCACCCACCGGGTGGTAAAACTCGGCTCCGCCCCATGACGCCAGATCTTCCTTACCGCTTGGAAGCTCAGGTTCCCTCCTTAACACGCTGCGTTTAAGACTGGTTCCTAATTCTTCGAAAGTTCGAAATTAAAAAGTTTTTTGCTAAAAAGACTTCGGTCTTCTTCTCCTCGCAGCTGCGATGGACAAATCGACTCCCGGTTTTCGGAGGTGCCCTTGCGGGCAGAAGATGTCTATGACGGATCCGCACTCCACGTGCGTCTACTGCCTGGGCCTTGAGCACGACCCGCAGGCCTGCGACTTGTGCTCTTCCTTTTCGGCCTACGTCCTTGAAGACCGTGCTGCCCGATTACAACTGGGGCGCCCCGAGAAAAGAATTTCACCGGTGAAATCTAAAGAGGCCCGATTGGCGGTGTCCGGCGGTGGGCTCGGCGGATCAGCTAGAGCAGATGATCGCCCTCTAAGAGGAGGCGGCGCGGACTGCTTCTACCTCGGCTGCGGCATTTGTCCCGCTCTCTCTTGGTGCCTCGTACTCTGCTTCTTTTAAGGAGCTTTGTCTGACCCTCTCGACCAAGGGTGAGGGTCCAACTTCTTCGGGACCTTTTTCCAGGTCCAAAAAGAGCAAAAGTAAGTCTCTCCGTCGACGCTCTTGGGAGCGGGAAAGATCCCCTTCCCCTTGTTGACAGTCTACTTGGTTGACCCCTCAGCCCGGCCGCTGGCTTCACGGTGTTCCCGTCAGGCCAGTTGACTGAGACTCCCGTCGACGCGGTCGAGATTTTTCTCGACCCGTTAGACGGGTTGTCGGCTGGAGAAGCTGAGAATCCCCTCTCCCCGGTTCCCCCGGTGGGAGTTGAGGATCCCGTCGGCTCGTCTGTGCCTCCGGTTCCGGAGTCTTTGGTAGGATCGTCCGAGCTGAGGGGAGTGCCGATTTCTGACACTTCTCCTCGCCTTCCTCGGCCTAGTCGAGACTCTCGGTCTCGGACATCCTCTCGGTCCAACCGATCCCGCCACCATAGGCGGTCTCGGCACTGCGGCAAGCGGCACCACCGCTCTTCCTCGGACGAGGGGAGGCTTCGGCGCAAGTTGCGTCGGAGGTACGAGGAACTTATGTGGCAACAGCTCCTTTTGACCGGGAATAAGCCGACCCAGTCGTTTTCCCCCGGCCATTAAGTGGCTGTCACCGGAGCAGCCAAAACAACCCCTCGTGGTCGAGGAGCCTGTTCTCAGGCCGGTTGTTAGGCCAATTCCAGCTGCCCCACCGATTCTGGTGGAACCTCCACCTCCACAGCCATTGGTTGGGGCTCTGACCAAAAATTCTCGGTCGGCTTTGGGTTTGCCCCATAGGCTGTCTGTCACCCTCACTCCCGATAAACCTCGGCAGGTGGAGGGTGGCTCAGGCCCGAGGCAGCTCTTTGAGGACTCTTCTGAGTCCGATGATGGTTCCTCCCTCTTCTCCAAGCGCATGGACTTGGAGTCCTCGGGGCAGTCAATGGGCGATAGCCCTTCGTCCTTCTTAGGGTTGCTTCGACTCATCTCGGAGTCCACGGGATGAAGCTCGAACCCGTTTCATGAGCCAGGTATCCCCTCACAGAGATTCTGTGCAGGGATTCTCCTCTGGAGGCCTTTCCAGTGGCGAAGCCATAGTGGGTCCGGCCTTGGAACTTGACGGCGTCCTGCTTCCTGCCCTCGCCTTGGCTAGGTTGGCCAGGAAGTATCCCGGTCCCAGGTTCCCTGTCGGTTTTGGATACCCTCGGCCGGGGTTGGTTACCGACAGCGTTTTCCGGCGTGCCGGGAACGCTAGGGATGTGGACAAACCTCCCGACAAGGAATCCAAGAAATTGGATTATGCCGGGCGAAAAGTCTATGCTGCGTCCTCTCTCGGCCTTCGTCAGGCCAGTTCGGCCGTCATAGCACATTTTTCTCACGCCCTGTTGGGCTCCCTGGATGAGGTTGTCCCTCATCTTCCCGCAGATCTGCAGACTACGGTCAGGCAGGTGCGGGACCAGGGCAGGGCAGTGGCCAAACAGCAGCTCCAGACTGCGCTAGACATCGGGGACTCATGTGCCAGGTCTATGGCGGCCGCAGTGGCCATGCGTCATTGGGCGGATACCCAGCACAAGTTGGCGGATCTTGCCTTTTTGGGGACTGACCTCTTCGGCCCTGGGGTGGAAGGTCACCTGCAGAGGATCGAGAAGTCCAGTGCTACCTTGGACTCGGTCTCTTCCGCTCAGAAGGACAAAGGCCGCAAGCCACAGCCTAAGCCCTTTCGTCCTTCTGCGCCAGCCTGTGACAACAGCTTCAGGGCCAGCAGGCTCGATCTTGGTATCCCATACCCAAGCCGTCGGCTTCCTCCAACAGGAAGCCAGGAGGTAAAGGCCCAGGAGGTCCCTCGGCGGTCCCTCCTCCAAGCCTGCCCAGTGACGGGCTGGGGGTGTCGCCCATCCCTGTCACCTCACCCTAGTTTCCCCGTAGAAAGCGGCTCAGACACTTCCTTTCCCCCTGGTCCGCTGTTACCATGGACAGGTGGGTACTGGAGGTGGTGGGAAAAGGCCTACCTCTCGAATTCGAGCAGGCCCCGCCCTTCAGAGCCATCGCACCTCGGGGGGCCTCGGGGTCCGCAGCCTCACTGGTGGCTCGCCGAGCCGACATCGCTCTCCTCCTCCTCCAAAAGGAGGTGATCACGGTGGTAGAGGACCCTCCTTCAGACCTGGGGTTAGTGTCCAGGTATTTCCTGGTTCCGAAACAGACGGGGGGCTGGCGCCCCATTCTCGACCTACATGACCTGAACAAGTTCCTAAGGTCTCGAACCTTCAGGATGGTCACTCTGGCGCAGATAATACCATCTCTGGAACACGGCGTGTGGTTCTGCTCTCTGGACCTACAGGGCCAGCGTTCTTTACGTCCTATCCGTCCGTCACGCGGAGATTCCTCCGCTTCGGCGGAGGGATCCCTCTTCGAGTTCGAGCCATGCCCTTGGCTTATCTCCAGCTCCCAGGGTCTTCACCAAATGCATGGCAGTGGTGACAGCATTCCTCGCGGCGCCCGAGGGTCAGGTGTACCCTTACCTGGACGATTGGCTGATAGCTGCCTCCTCCAGGCGGAGGTGGGCGGTCAGAGATCTGGCCCTCCAGGTTTGCTCTCAGGTTGGCCTTCTCATCAGAGAGGCCAAGTCGGAACTCAAGCGAAGCAGGTGATCCTGTTCAGCCGGGCAGAGCTCGACTCTCTTGAGCAGAACCACGGCTCCTGGCGGACAGGGCCGAGTTCTTACCTCCTTTGCCCAATCATTTCTGGTTGGGCAATCGCGCATCACCGGGACTTCCTCGCCTTCTGGGTCTCATGGCGGCCTGTACCAGCATGGTCCGTTGGGCCCGCTGGCACATCGCCCCTTCAGTGGGGACTGGCCAGCCAGCGGTCTGCAGCTGCGATCCTTTGGACCAGCTAGTGATAGTGACCCAGGAGATGTGGAGCGCTCTCCAGTGGTGGACCGTTCCATTCCATCTGCAGGAGGGCATCCCGTTTGTCCGCTCGAGCCGGCGGTCTGTCTATCGACCGATGCCTCTCTGATGAGTTGGGGTGCCCATCTGGGGAACACCAGTGCGACCTCTGGTCCCCGAGGTCGATGCCACATCAACCTGCTGGAGCTCCGGCGGTCCGCTAGCTCTCACCGCCTTTGCTCCGTTTCTCCGGGGTCAAGTGGTCAGAGTCAGGCGGACAATACCACGACCATGTACTACCTGAACCGCCAGGCGGGGGCCGCTCCATGCTTCTATGCAAGGAAGCTCTCCGCATTTGGTCACTCGTCGCAGCCTGGAGGTGGATCTCTTAGCCATTCATGTGGCAGGAGCCTCCCACACCCTGGCCGTCGCTGGGCGGATAGGGGCTGCATCTCACGAGTGGTCTCTCCTGCGGAGGTAGTACAAGATCTGTTCTCCCACTGGGGCACACCTCAGGTGGACCTGTTTGCCTCAGGAGAGCGAAGCTGAGGCTGTTTCTGCCCGCCCCCTCAGCAGGGCTCGCTGCAGGGGATGCCTTCTCGAGGCTGTGGACCCCGGGCCTCTTCTACGCCTTTCCCCTATTTCCCTTGATTCACAGGGTGCTTCTCAAAGCAAGGAGGGACAAGGCGCAGGTGATCCTGATAGCCCCAGACTGGCCCCGCCAGTTCTGGTACCCAGATCTCCTCAGCTTCAGCTCCAGGCTCCTGAGGCAGCTTCCAGGTCGCCGGACCTGCTCTCAGTCAATCAGGGAAGGTGTTCCATCTGGACCTTCAATCCCTGCACCTGGCGGCCTGGTTCCTGGGCTAGGAGTTCAGGCCTTGGGTCTTTCCGACGAGGTCCTCAATGTTGTTGGGCGTCCCGTAAGAGTCGACCAGAAAATGCTCGCCTTCAAATGGAAGAGATTCTCCATTTGGTGTCAGAGCAGGGCTTGGACCCTTCCTCCTGTTCTGTGGCAAGCATTTTGGACTATTTATGGTCCCTTTCTAGTCAAGGACTTAGGTCGATGACCCTAAAGGTGCACCTGGCAGCCATCTCTGCTTACCGGGCGCGGGCCGGGGTGCAGTCGGTGGCGCAGGAAAAGGTGGTCGGGCGCTTTTCCAAAGGGCTTGATCACATTTCCCCTCCGGTGCGAGAACCTCCACCTCCGTGGGATTTACTGCTGGTACTGGCGAAGCTCATGGGCAAGCCATTCAAACCAATGCACAGGTGTGATCTCTCTCACCTGTCGTGGAAGACCGCCTTCTTGGTGGCTATCACGTCAGCCAGAAGGATAGGAGAGCTCCAGGTGCTTTGCATCGAGTCTCCTTACCTGGTCTTCTACAGGGACAAGGTTGTCCTGCGCCCCCACCCGAAATTCCTTCCGAAGGTGGTGTCGGAGTTTCACCTTAACCAGGTGCTGACTCTGCCGGTGTTCTACCCAATCACACCCAGAGGCCGAATATAGGCTCCATACTCTGGACCCTAGAGGCGGCACGCATATTGTAAGGGCGCCGGCTGAAATCAGGGGAGAGGTTACGCCAGCTGTTTGTCACCCTCGCTGAAGCGCACCTGGCAGACCTGCAGCCAGGCGGACAATAGGCAGGTGGGTCACCTCCTGCATAGATCACTGCTATAAGTTGGCGGGCATGGAGCCTCCCAGAGGGATAAGAGCTCATTCTACCCGTCATACTGCTGCATCGGTGGCTGCTTCCAGGGACATCCCTGTCCAGGAAATCTGCAGGGCTGCTACCTGGAAGTCAGCACACACCTTTGTTACCCATTACCACATCGACCTTGAGTCACGCCGGGATGCTGGTTTTGGGGCCTTGGTTCTCCAGTCTTTATTTCCTAAGTAGGGGGTGTGCGCCTTGCCTCCCTCCTCCCGGAGAACTGCTAGGAGTCTGCCAATAAGTGTGGATGAACAACATGTCCATGTCCTAGATACAGGTTACTCACCTGTAACAGGAGTTCTAGGAATGGTGTATGTTGTTCATCCTGTTTCTCGACCTCCCGTCTTGACGCACAACCCTGAGCTTCCAGCGGGCAGATCTGGCGTCATGGGGTGAAGCTTGAGAGTTTTACCACCCGGGTGGGTGGGAGGAGCCAGCTTGAAGACCTTCTGGCAAGATTTAAAGCGGCAAGGAACCTGCCAATAAGTGTGGATGAACAACATATACCATTCCTAGAACTCTTGTTACAGGTGAGTAACCTGTATTTCTTACGTCCATATTTGGTTTCGGGGGGAGTACAGCCCTGTATCCTGTCTTTTCTTCCAGAATAGCCGCTTCTGCTTAGTTGGAGTTTATTGCCAGTGATTCTGCGGTTCTTATTCAATCTGGAGGCAGGTCAAAGGTTCAGGGTATATCCTCCCCCTCCCTATTTCTAATTTTTCCCTCCCTCCTCTTCAGGTTCCAGAGATTGGGGGCCCCTTCCCAATCCCCTCAGATTTCTAACTCTCCTGTCTTCTCCGTCGTTTATTTCTTCTTTTAGATTGTGTATATTTTCCTTTGTCTGTCCCCTTGGACTTCCTTGTCCCTCCCTCCCAATCTTTTGTTACTCTACGGCGGCTCATGACTGGCAGGAGGGCGGGGTCGACGACACCTAACAGTCAGCCCGTGATTGCCACGCAGTGCATTAGGATCGAGGGTGGTGCCGATGGTGCGTTGACTGTACCCATCTAAAAAAAGCTCCCGCGGGGTTGTGACCTCCGGCCACATTACCCCAGAGGTGATGAATGGTGAAGATACACAGAAAGATCAGGAATTACGGTTGGTACGTAATTTTCATATTTTGTCACTAACCCAAGAAATGAACCGGCCCAGTAGGTTTTCAGCTTTGTACAGAGTGTGGGGGAACTGTTTAAAAGCAGATCCTCATTGATTTGTGTTTTTGCGTAGGGTCTAACCACCTGAAGGCAGATTGTAACATCTATAAAATCAGGAAGTATTTCCTCAGTCGGCGCCTAATAGACATTTTAACCAACTAGGAAAAAAGTTCAATATGGGAAGGAACCGGTTTTAGAACCCTCTAACCAGGGTGATGGTTCTCCTATTAAAGAGAAGAACCGCGTCCACGGCCACTGATCCGGTAAGTTCTGCTGTGAAAAAGGAAAAAACACTCAGTTCAGCAAAAAGTATTTCCTCAGTCTGCGTTTAATAGGCATTTTAACTGACCGAAGAAAAAAGGTTCAATAAGGCTGCTAACTCAGCTGTGGACAAAACTTCCTCCTCTCATATGTAGAAACTGAAGGAACCTGTTTTACAACCCTCTAACCAGGGTGATGGTTCTGTGATTAAAGAAAAGAAGCGCAAACACTGCCGCTGAACCGGTAAGTTCTGCTAAGAAAAAGAGAAAGGAAAAACACTCTGTTCAGGAACCGCAACCTACAGAACTGTCTGTTCCAACCACAAATCAATAGGAAACACTATACAAATTTTACAGTCGGTGCAACCGGTACCACAGTTCTGGTTCAGCGGCCCGGTTCAGGACCAGGGTTCCTTCTCAGTTACCAGTTCATTTGAATAGTTGTTGAGGTGTAAATGCTGAATTTATACCTGGTGTGTGCCCTGATCTTCAACATCTTGACTCCCCTGAAAAGGGAGCTGAGATTTTTTCCTCTCACTTTGCCTTCATAAAGCACACAGATACTGGACCTCTCCACCCAGCACAGAGGAGGAAGAGGAGCCAGACTCTCTGGATAGAATGGATGTGCCAGTAACAGAAAGACTGGTGCTGCCCATCCACAAGTCTCTCAAGAGACAGGCTTTTAGAATTTTATAAAATCCCACCTCCATTCCCCCAGTGAACAAGAGGCTGGATAGGAAGTATAGGGTGACTAAGTCTGGAGCTGAGCACCCCAGCCATGAAGAGGTGGTGCAAGCTGTGGCTTGTGATAAGGCAGGGATTCCCCTGGCATCACACCCACCAGATAAAGACTCCAAGAGATGGATTCTTTTGCACAAGCAATCCCACTTAGGTGCCTTTTTGTCCATTAGACAGGCCACTCACATGGCCTATGTCTCCAGATGTTAAATAAATCAATCAATAAATAAAACATCCCTGGAATGTAATCTCAGAGATTGCTAGGAAATAGAGGCCTCTATATGCCAGTTCAGAAGTACAGTGGATGCAATGATATTGCAGCCAGGCAAATGGCAATTTCAGTGTCTCTGAGGAGATGGGCCTGGCTAGGAACAATTAATTTGCCCCAGGCCAGCCAAAAGGCATTGAAGTTTTCTGGCGAGCTCACATTCCTTTTTGGTGAACAAACAGAGGCTTACATGGAAAACATGGATGGGTACAAGGTAGCTTGTAGGAGTGCTGCTGCAAAGGAGAAAGCAGCAACACCCCAGAAGTACCAAGACAGATAGTGGGCCAGGGGCTTGCCCTCGGGTTCAAGATCCTGCCCAAACTGAGGGCATGTTTTTTTTAGACCCGGCAGTCTATCAGAGGTAACCCTATTGGAGAGGGTGGTGACCCATATGGTATCCTAGACATTTAAACAGGCATTTAACAAAGCCAAAGTAAGAATGGTCACTCTGGCTGCCATCCTTCCTACACTTAGAAAGGGGGATTGGGCCTACATTTGTGGCCTTAAAGGGCACTTCCTCCCACATAGTTCGGAACCATTCCTTTCAGCCTTCTCTGCTCCTGGGGTGCTTACCACGTGCATAGCATTGGTAGAAGCACACCTAGGGAGGCAGCGGGTTATAGTCTCCCCATGCCTGGACGACTGGCTGATGGCAGGCCAGTCTTCTCTCCGGGTAGAGGTGCACTGATCACCATCTGGGATCCCTGTGTATGCTGGGTCTCCTGCAAATATATAAAAAAAAAAGTCAATGCTAACACCAGTTCAGCACCTGGAGTCTATAGGGGCAAAGACTGGATGCATCGAGAGGAAAGGCCTTCCTCCCACGGAGAATGGTAGACAGCTTGGTGCAGCAGGCAGGCTCATTCCAGCTGCATTCCCCTGACCAGTGAGGCATTTTTCTACAGTTGCTAGGGCACATGGTTGCAGCAACAGTGTCAGGATCAAGATTCCAGAGGAGAGAAATTTAGTTCCACCTCAGGTCTCACTGGTCCCAAAAAGAGATTCCCTGTCAAAGATGGTCCCAGTCACAAGAATCCTGCTGCAAACTCTATAGTGATGGTGGGAAGAAGACAACCTCAGGGAGGGTGTACCTTTCCTCCAGCTGCCACCGGCAGCAGTCTTAACAACCTGTGCCTCCCTCCTAGAGGAGCACAAAGTGCTTCACATAAAGCCTGCTGGAGCTCAGGGCAGCTTAGCTGGGCATTCAGTCCTTCACTCCAATGCTTCAAGGCAAGGTGGTTTAGGTCAGGGCAAGACAATACAAATACAATGTACTGCATCAACAAGCAAGGGGGCAGAAGGTCGTTCCTACTGTGCACAGAGGCCATGAAAGTGTTGAGTCTTGAACTTATTCCCTGGATATCTCCCTCTCAGCGGTCCACCTCCCAGGGAAGGACGATGTCCTGGCAGATGCTCTCAGCAAGATCAACTAAAACCACCAGGAGTACAAGTGGTGATCAGAAGGTGGGGTATCCCTGAGGAGGACCTCTTCGCAACCCCAGACAGTCACCAGCTACCACAGTTCTGTTGCAGACCTCTTGCAGGAGACGCAGTCCCTTTGGATGTGCTGCTCTTGCATTGAACAGGGAAGTTCCTGCATGCCTTTCTTCACTTCCCCTGTTGATCAGAGTGTTGAACAAGCTCAGGGTTCACTCAGCAGCAGTGATCCTCATTGCTCCATATTTGGCCAGAAGGTCATGGTATTTTCTACTGCTGACCTTGCCAATTTCCAGGCCAGTCTCTCTGCCCAGGAGGTACAACCTATTGACCTCCTTGCAGGAGAGGGTCCTTTACCCTAATATCCGGTCTGTTAGGCTCAGGGCTTGGCTCTTGAGGACTTAGAGTATTCGGACTTGCACATTTCTCTAGTGGTGCTGGAGGCTCTTAGAGTTTCTAGAAAACCCTTCTACCAGAAAGACTTGCACCTCTAAATGGAAGAGGCTTTTCCTTTTGGTGCCAGTAAAAGAGATGGACTGCTGCCAGGCTGACTTGCAGGCATCCTACAATATAGGGCACATCTTCTTTCTCTTGGCCTTCCACCCTCAAAGTACAGTTACCAGCTGTCTCTCCGTACCTCTCAGCTAGCAAGGGGTCATCTCTGGCAGTTAATCAAGTGTTTAGCAAGTTCGTCAAGGGTCTCATGCATTTGCATTCTCTTACTGGTAACTCACCTTGGCATGGGACCTCAGTATATGCATTGGCTGGGTATGAAACCACCATTTGAGCCCATGTCTTCAGCAGAGCTTATGTGTGTAGCATGGAAAACAGTGTTCCTGGTAGCCATTACCTCAGCTGGGAGAGTCGGTGAGCTCCAGGCCTTGTCCACTGAGTTAATTACATATCAGTTCATAAGGACAAGATAGTCCTCGAGACTAACAGAAACTTTCTGCCCAAGGTGGTTTCGGACTTCTACCTAAATCAGTCCGTTACTTTGCCAGTCTTTATTTCACTGACCACTGTAGTTAAGGGGAATGTAGACTGCACAACCTAGATGTCAAGTGAGCTATAAGCTACTACTTGGGTCACACAAACGGTCACAGGCAGATATGCACTCAGCTTTTCCTGACCTATGGAGTAGTAGGAAAGGGGCATGCCTGCCTCAAAGAAGTCTATTGCCCGCTAGATGGTTGCTTGTATTCAGTTCTGCTACAGCAAAGTAGGTAAGGAATCCTTGTAGGCCTTGGGGCTCTCTCTACAAGGGGTACAACTGCTTCTATAGCAGCTGCAGAAGATATTTGTTTGTTGGAAATCAGTAAAGCAGCTACCTAGAAAACAGTTCACATCTTTACCAAGCACTACAGCCTGGATACTCAGGCCAGAGGTGATGCGAGGTTTGGCACAGCAGTACTGCAGATCTCGTTTCCTAAAGAAGTTCTCTACCCTCCTCCTATGGTACTGCCTGGGTAGTCTGCATATGTCAGAATACAGTAAGATTTCCTGAGGTTTGAAGAAAACATTACTTACCATAGTAATCTTGTTTCTTCTAAGGGGAATCTTGCTGTATTCTGAGCTCCCACCCTACCTCCCCTGCTAGAACCTATGGGCACTGCAGCACAGCTGTCCATGCTGTTGTAAACCCATGAGTGGTTCTGTTGTTGGGCTTAGTGACTTGAGCCTTAGTGTAGCCCACATTTTCAACTGAAGGGGATTGTTGGTTGTCATTTATTTAGTTAATTGTTAGTTAGTATAAATAGCTTGCTTGTTAGAATTCACACTCCGTAACAATCTGACAGTTGTAGAAAGTTTACCGGGGACCGTGGTTTGAAAACCGAGCATGAGCCTAGCATTCCATCATTAGCATAGGTTGTGTTAACCGTTTCAGCTCCGGGGCAGTAGAATGGGAGGACAATACTGCATATGTCAGAATACAGTAAGATTCCCTTAGAAGAAACAAGATTACTATGGTAAGGTTATCTTTTGCACCACTGGGTTCAGTAAAGGACTGTGATTATATTTTCAGTGTGTCCTGGCTGCAGTCTGAGCAACGGGTGCTGTTACCTGCTTCATGTGTGCCCCTGGAGAGGAGAAATCGAGCGGAAAGCACCATCATAGAGACAGGGATAGGTTCAGGTCTTCACATAAGGCTTCCAAAAGTTATGCCTCTGGTGCGAGGTCAGGCTTGGCCCCTCTGGTTTCCCTGGCTCTCCCGGGGTTATCATCAAGGAGGCCTCCTGCCTCCACTCAGATGTCCTGCGGGGAGGCTTCCGGGCTAGGGCCTTCTCAGGCCCCCCGTTTCCCTTGCTGTCAGGCCCCACAAGCTCTCGCTAGGGTCTCAGCCAGAAGAATCGGCCCACACTTCATTGGGAGGCAGGTCAGAACCTGACATCCACAAGGCTGTTGCCTCTGGGTCCTTGGACAAGATGACATGGTCATATGACACCAGAAAATGTCAGGAACAAGAGTGCCACAAGAAACTGCACTCGCCTTTCAGGCCGTTGTCGTCTGGGGCTCCGGACCGATGACGGTCCAGAACGCCCTCTGACTCCACTCTGGAGTCGGTGCAGATGACTGTCTCCAAGCAGTTGTCTGATCCACAGGGCTCTGAAAAGGGTCCGACCATGATCCCGATGTTGGGGGACCCGAGTCCTGCTTCTGAGAGAACCACAGACCAGGCGCCACTTCCTCCGTCACTACCTCCCCCTCAGAAGCCCGATGACCAGATGCCAAGGCACCTGACGCCTGGGGATGAGACGCCACGAGACCTGACATCCGATGCAGCGGCATCGTCAGACCTGGTGCAAGGAGGGACTGAACCGTAGGGTCCGACACGAGGCCCCTCTGATGCCCCTGCCCAGAAGCCAGACCCACAGCTTGGTCCCATGGTCCCTTTGGCTGAAGTCGGTGCTCTGTTAAGCTGCTGGTGGAACACCATCAAAGGGGATCTATTGCCCAGACCGCCAGAGCTGAACCACACCCCTGCAGGCACCCCATCCAAACTCCCCCTAGGCAACCAACCCCTCCGCCACCTCGGCTGCCAGCCCGTCCAGCTCCAAGGGGCGATGGACAAGACTCTTCCAGATGATGGAAGCATGGTCGTCACCCGTCCAGATCCTCCTCCAGACACCGGAGTTACTCTAGCGGATGCCGGTCTACATCTTCAGAGGAGTCCACTAGAGGCTCCTCCTCTTACGATTTGTCAGATGACGACTTCTCCTCCATCTCCGGATCCAAGGGGAGGATTCCTGAAGGTCTCCTCCGGATGATCCCTCTTTCCTGGATGTGATGACACATTCAATTTCTTAACCAGTGGGAGACAGAAGATTTAGACCCTGAGAGATGCCACCTGGCGAAATTCTTGGGGGCCACTGACTGTAAACCTTTATTCATTCCATCATTAGTGGAACCCTTCCAGGACATTAGAAAACTAGCCTGGAAACACCCTTCCACAACCTTGGTGGTTTCTAAGAAAGCTAAATGCTTATATAGGTCCTCTAGGAACCATATTTGAGCGTGCAACCCAAAGCGGACTCTGATTCTTACAGCCATACATGGCAGGACTCAACAACCGAAGCTTATGAGCTCCCAACCACCGGATAAAGAGTCCAGAAAGATAGACCAATTTGTCCGGAAGGTGTACTCTTTGGCAACTTGTATGGTCTGGTCATTAAATTTTCTGGCACACATGGTGATGTTTCAGAAGTCTCTCTGGAACAAGGCTATGGACCCGACTTGGTCACAGCCTGACTCCTCTAATAAGTCTGAGCTCTTATCCAGCCTCCAGTGGGATGCTGAAGTTGGCAAGCACGTCCTCTGGTGCTCGTGTGACTCAGCAGACACTGCTGCCAGAGCAGCTGCAACGTGGATATGCCTCCGGCGCTACTCCTGGTTGAGGGTCTTGGGCTTCCGCTGGGATCTGCAGGATGCTGTCCTGGATGCCACTTTCTAGGATCAGTTATTTTTGGCCAGGAGGCAAAAAGATGATCAGGCTTGCCGGGGGCAGTAGTTTCTGAGGTCCACAACATTTATAAGTCCGAGCCAGCACCATCCTGGCGTTCGCAGGCCACAAGGCCAGCAGGGGGAACTGCAGCAAAGAGGGGTTTACAAAAGAAAGGGCACCCCCTGTCCTCAGGGGCACAGGGACCAAAAATGCCAGGGCTCCCTTGCCCACTCCCACAACCTCTACATGACTTCCTGCCTGCCCCACCTCTTCCGGTGGAGCTACAGGGGGAAGGCAGTAGGAGAGCAGTTCTCCCCTTACCTCACAGCTCGGTCCAGCATTACGTCAGAACAGTGGGTACTCCACATTATAGAAAGGAGTTATGTTCTGCAGTTTATTTAAAGTTCAGCTGGGGAACAGTAGACTGTAGAGACTTACATATTAGAAGCTAACAATTGCTTATCACTTGGGGATTACTCACCTCAGTGTCTAAATTTACAAGGGAAATAAGTGCAGTTTTGACCACCACTTAGACATTTACCACGGTCGCCATTGTTATCTAAAGTTCAGCTGTAGATTTTTTCAGATTTTTGTATGTCTGTAGTGTTAGCCAAAGAACACACACAAAGCAGTAAGTAATAACTAAAAGTGTATTACAACACTTACGCCAAACATGTGACAGAGAACATCACAAGGGAGTCAGTTTCTCACCAGTCCTCGAGGAAGGTGTAATTTTCTGTGAGGAACAGGCTTACAAAAGGTTATATAGTAGTGATAACCACATATTTACAGATATGATAAACATACAGTATTGCATAAGGCATGTAAATAAGGCAGCTCCCTTGGGCAGTTACTTAGGAAACAGAATTACAAATGAGTAAGAAGTTAGGACAAAGGAAATGCTCTGTCAGCCATAAATTACAGTCAGAGAATGCTGAGTAAACAAATACATGTGGCGTGATACCCAAGTATGACACACAAACTACATATATATAATTATGAAAGAATATATAACAATCACTGACAATCTGACAAGGCCCTCTTATCAGTGATATTGGTCAGAATACAGGTGTATAAAATACATAAAAGAAAACATAACCTAGGTAAATGTATTATAGTGAGGTATAATGTATCATGCATGAGTATAAACCATAAATCATAAAAGTAAAACATATAAAATGATGTACATATAATATACATATATCCCCTAGGTGGCACTATCCCAAGGGCTACTACCCCTGCCTGCTTGGCTAGTAGTAGGTTAAGGGGCCTGGGTACTGAAACGGGTGCCCTCCACCCGGAGGTCAGGGTTGTTTGTGGTCAAGCTAACCTGGGCACAGCCCTCCGAGACACTGTAACCGCCCCCCCTTCCTTTCTAGTGGCCTGAACAATATACAAGAATCACTTTCACAATGACTCTTATTCACCAAGCAATTACCCACACTCTTTGCAGTTACCCACCAGGGCTGGTTCCTCTAGCTCGACCCTGGGGAACCCCTGTAAAACAAGGTTATGAACAGCAGAGAGCAACAGCACAGTACTCTTGGCACAAACTGGAACCACAGTCAGGTTAAATGCAGAAAGAGTTATGTCTGATTTATTCAGGGGACTTGAAAAAGGGAGATGCGTAATTGGATTGATTAGCTTAAAGGTTAAGTCAATCAGACAGTTATGCATGCACTGCAGAGTCCCTACACAGTCACACACTCTGGGTACCCAGGTAGGAAAAAGGTGAGCTAGCCAGGACCATTGCCTATGGTAGATCTCCTTCGCAGGTGGTTGGGGCCCTGTGATGGAAGAAAGCAACATGCACAACACACACTATTTGTAATCTGGAGCCGGAGGGCTCAGTTCGTGATGGAAAAGACAACAAAGCAATCAAATGACAACACTTTAGATTTAGCTGTTGTTGCAGGGAGTTACCCTGATGTTTATTCACGATACCCAGTACAGGACACAGGCAGGATGAAATTGAGACTGCAGGTTGTTGAGCTGGAATGCCAAGAGAAGCAGGGCCCACACAAATTGCTGAGGCGTCGTTCCTGTTCAAGACGTTGAGCAGGGGACTGATCCCCAGGCAGGTCTCATCAGTGGCTTTCTCTGTGTAGCGGGTAGTCTGGCTGGGCCAGTGTGGCAAGGCCCAGGCCAAATGGAGATGCAAACAAATTTAGTCCGTTGGAGCTGGATGCAGCCTTCAGCAAGCAGAACACAGTTAAGCACACAGTGGGGAACCAAATCATGACCCACTAACAGCACACAGCACATTTACATGCAAGAAATTCTACTGTACCAGGCAGATTGCTATCCGATCACAATTACAGAGTCTCTGCACAAAGCGGGAGTTCAAAGCTGGCTGGAAATCCTGGCAGGCCGATCGCATTCAACAAATCTTCAGTTGTCTTTAGGTTAAAGCCTGGTCACAGTGCTGTGGCTTAAATCATCCTCTCAATTCGGATTCAGTCTGAATAAACTTCAGTTTCCCTCTCAGGGACAGCAGGCAGGCCAAAACTCAGTCCTTTCACAGTTCTCCCGCGCGAATCTATGTAGGATTACTACTCGACTATCTCAAGCTGTTACTCCTTCACTTCCCAACTCCGATCTGAACTGAAACTGCAAGCAGTCTGGGACTTTACCCAGAATCCAAAAGGTTCGGTTGGCTGATTCCTCCTGTCAGTCACAACAAGGGCTCCCCCTCCAGGTTCATTTAGACGCCAAAAGCCCAGAACTACAATTCCTACATAATTTTGCTCCCCCAAAGCCCCTGGGGACAGGCTCCATTTTAGAGTCCCCAAAGGTACTGATTGGCCCATTTCAGCAGTCCAGGACCAGGATGGTGGGAGATGAACCAAAATGTTCATGCTGCAAAGAAGGCAGGTTAGACGAACTGCAGTATTATTACTATTCTAATAAATGATCGGCAAACAAGTACATCTTCTAACAGAGCTCCCTCTGCACTAAGAGCGATGGCAGAACGGAGTGATTATTTGGCAGCCCGGGCGGAACTCGAGCATGGAAACACTCAGCCCCCTCCCAGATTAATTATAACTGCAATCTTGGCAGCTCTTAAAGAGACAGTACATGGATGCTATACAGGCACTCTCTGGCAATAACGTTTAAACTGCTAAAACATAGGACACCAGCCTGGCAGTGAGCATTTAGGCAAGCCCAGGGAAGACTTTCCAGGAACCCCCATTTGTAGGGGGGGGGTTACACCCTTCCCTGCCTGGAGAAAACTTGGCGTCCGCATCAAGTCTTATACCATCACAATATTAAAAATGGAATATAAACGAGACATATATGACATTAGCATGCTATACAAATACTATCCATCAGTTAACATAAACTTGTTACATTACTATATATTTCAACATACTTCACAATACGATATCCGTACTGACAATAGTTATGCATGTTTCATACAGATAATACTGATTTCACTATGATTTACATACTATGAACAGTTACCTGTGACTTCACTTTATAACTTTTTACAGTAAACAGTGTGGAAGGGGGCCCTTCCCTATCAGCTAACTTGGGGCTTGATGGGACAGGGACACCATATTCTGAAGGAAGAACTACTGACCTGGGATTGGCCATTGAGCTCAGTTTGGGTAGTGAGCTCTGAGAAATATAAACACCTTTGTGGACCACATTGAGAAGCAAATCCACACTGGCCTCCCAGGAGAATCATAACTGAAGCACAATACTGGCTTAACAGCTCGGCCAGTCTTTCTGGGGGGGGAACAGCCACAATCTCTATACTTTCAGCACTAACTTTGGAGCTTTCATCATTCATGAGGAGTGTCTCTGCACAGATGGGAATGTCCAAACTGGGAGCATTGTCAGCTCCTTGCTCTGTAGGCTCTGTTTCCACAACACTTGGCTCATTTAGAGAAGGTTCTGGCACAGTTGGGCTTTGTGACACTGAAGGGGGAGGGTTCTGTCGGCACTCTCACATTGTTGTTGAAGTTCTGGTGTGTCACCAGAGAGACTCAGACTATCAGCCCCTTCTTTGGGCAGGTCACACAGTTCCACTAAACACAGGGAGTCCGCAGCCTCAGATGTCATACTTTGCACTTTACTTTCAGGGAGCATTGACTCCAAGGACGAAGCTGGGGGGTTAGGCAGTTCCGAAGGCCCAGCTTCGAACCCCATGATTCTGCATAGGATTTCCACGAAACAACTGACTCGGTTCATAGGAGGGATAATGGGCATGACTGACAGTTACTGTCATTCTGGGCCTGCTGCAGGGGGAAACCTTAAATCTGTAACTACTGGGGTAGGTTGACTGTCTCTCTTTTGCAGCAGTAAGAGTCACTGGCCCAGGAGAGGCAATGTCTGCTGGCTCAGCTTCAATAATAACTTGGCTGATAGGCAGCATGTGGTTACAGTGCATGGTCTTGACAGCTTTGGAGTTGTTCTCTGGGCGTACCTTGTACACTGGTAGATCATCCAACTTTCCAACTACTACATGAGGAAGATGGTGGCACCTGGCAGCAATTTTGTGCTTGCTATGTAGCCCCAAATTGCGTAATTACACACAGTCTCCGGGCTGTAGCTCTTGAGCCTTTACTTTCTTATTGTGCCTCTCTTTCTTGGCCAGATTTCTCTTGGCGGCCATTGTCTGGGCCAGTTGATATGCATGGTTCAGTTGAACTTTGTTTCTGTACATACTGCAGGTAGTCTTCGGCTCGGCCCCCATCTGGAGAGACCGCAAAGCAGACATCAACTGGCAGTCGGGCCTCCCTCCCAAACATGAGGCAGTAGTTTGAGAACCCAGTATCATCATTTTTGGTGCAATTGTATGCGTGTACCAAGGTGGTAATCTGCTGGCTCCACTTATGCTTGTCTTTTGCATGGAGGGTGCCCAGCATGTCTAGAAGGGTGCGGTTAAGTCGTTCTGGTTGAGTGTCCCCCTGCAGGTGATAAGGGGTGGTTCTTGACTTCCGCACCCCGAGAGCATTTCTTTGATTGGCCTACTTCAAAGTCTCTGCCTTGGTCAGAATGTATCCTGTGGGGGCACCATAGTGGACAAGAATTTTTCCACTAGCAGCTTAGCCACAGTAGAGGCCTTTTGATCTCTAGTTGGAAAAGACTTGTGCATACCGTGTGAAATGATCCGTAACCACTAACACATTGCCAATATTCCGTTGATCAGGTTCTAAATGGAAAAATCTATGTAGACCAGTTCAATGAGGGCGCTGATAGTGATATTGACAAGGGGGCAGCCTTCTGAGGCAGGTCTTTTCTTTGGAGGCAATGACTACAGGTCTTTACATGGTGCCTAACATCGGCCCCCTTCTTGGGCAAGTAGAATCGAGATCGTACCAGGTCGAGAGTCCTTTCAATACCGAGGTGCCCCATGTGATTGTGGAGGGACCTTGGTGCCAAGTGTTTAAAGGCCATGGGCAAGACCAGTTGCTTGTCTACTTGACCACTACGATCCACTGTTTCCCTGTATAACAAGTGATTGAGTAACTTCAACCTGGGGCTGTCTTTAAACAAGAGGGCAGTTCGCAAGTTGCGGGAACGTAACTTAGACGCATCTTTTCCCACACGCAGGGCATCAAGTGCTGGTTGAATCATAGGATCTTGGGATTGAGCCCACTGAATACTGTCCTGTCAAGTTGAGGTAGTGCACTAATATCTAGAGCAGAGAAATGGCAATAGGCAGCCGGTATGCAGGTAACAGGAGGGCCCAAGCAATCTACTAGACAGTCCACTGTGTCCACAGACATCTGTTCATCTGTCAAACTTTTGGCACAGTGCTTGAATGTCAGGTTCAGACAGCCTGACCCAATCACTCTTGGAAGCGGGCCTTCGTGACAGGGTGTCAGCATCAATATGGTTCAGTCCCGGTCTGTATTTGACAGCATAATCATAGATTGATAAGGCAGAGCGCCACCGGTGACCAGTGGCGTCTTAACTTAGCTGAAGTCTGCACATAGGTCAATGGTTTATTGTCGGTCTTCACCAATATCTTTGCCCCATAGAGGTACTCATGAAACTGATCAACGAAGGCCCATTTTAGGGCAAGGTATTCCAGCTTGTGCACAGGATAGTTTCGTTCCAATGGAGTCAGACTTCTGCTGGCGAAAGCTACCGGTATCAAACCATCCTCATGGTCTTGATGCATCACAGCTCCTTGGCCCTGCAGACTAGCATCTGTATGCAGCACATAGGACTTGGTAGGGTCAGCATAGGCGAGGATGTGGGCGTGGAAGGCTGCTTAACATTCGGGTGTCCAGCAGGGCCCAAAAGGTTCACCTGTGCGGAAGTACACTTGCTCTGCTTCTTTGACAGCCCCTTTGTTGTATTTACAGTTGGTAGGGAGGTAACCCTAGGTAAGATTCAGGAGCGGGCGAATCACCTTTGAATAGTCTTTTATGAAACTGCGGTAATAGCAACAGAACCCCAGAAAACATTGTAGTTCTTTCAAGTTATGGGGCTGGATCCAAGTAGTCAGTGGCTCAACCTTACTGGGATCGGTCTCTATCCCTTTTGCAGATACTATGTGCCCCACATACTTCACGGAGGTTTGAAAAAACTGCCACTTGTCAGTGGACAGCTTGAGGACGAAGTCTTGCAGTCTGTCCAGCACTTTAAACAGTCGGGTCTTGTGTTCTTCTAATGTGCATCCGAACACAATGACATCATCTAGGTACAGTAGACATTCCAGCATGTTCATATCTCCCACCGCATGTTCCATCAGTCGCTGAAAGGTGGCTGGGGCGCCTGAAATCCCCTGTGGCATTCTCAGGAATTCGTAGAACCCCAAAGGACAGATGAAGGCTGTTTCCTCACAGTCCTCTGGGGCCATCGGAATCTGGTAATATCAGCTGCGAAGATCCAATACTGAGAACCATTTGCTCCCATTCAAACAATCCAGGGCATCTTGTATACGGGGCATGGTGTAGTGATCTGGGATGGTCCGCTGGTTCAGAGTTCGATAATCAACACACATCCTCATGGACCCATTCTTGTTGCGCTCAGCCACAATGGGAGAGGCATATGGGCTACTTGATTCTAATATCACGCCAGCAGCAAGCATTTCCTGAAGGTGTCTCCTAACATCATCTATGTCCGCTGGGGCTAGGCGTTGGGATCTCTCTCGAAATGACCGGTCATCGTGCTGGCGTATGTGATGCTCTACACCCTGGACACACCCCACATCCCATTCTTTTAATGAACACACTTGGTCTCTCTGGGCGAGTTTCTTGCTAATTCTAGCCTTCCATTCAGCTGGCAACGGGGAATCACCAAAGTCAGATAAGTCTGTGGTCACTTCTTCTCGCTGGAGCACTTGTTACTGGGTAATACTGTAGTGTATGCGCAGTGTACTGTAGCTAGGGTGCAGCGTCTGTTCGCCTGGATCTCCCGATCTGACACATTCTGAATCTGGACCATCTCTCATCGTGCATAGGCATGTGCGCGGGCGGGCAAAATGCAGTGCTTAACCAATAATCCTTCTGGCAACTTTCCATCGCCTGATGCATTCAACATTAATATTTTGTTCTTTTCATCTTTTCTAATGCGAACTTCTCCATGAATTTTGTACTGAGTAGTACCAGAGAATCAGGATCTTTCTTCCACACCATCCCCACCGACTCATCTCCGTCTACTTCGGTAGTCCGTTTTTTCAGATCATAGGCTTTCTTTATTACGGCTGGGATTGTGAGTGCCCGCACAGTCCGTTTCTCTTGACACAACTGCACTAGTCTTCCAAACATGTGGGCATTGGTTCCAACGAGCAAGGGAATCCCATCGTACAATGCCGTAGGAGGGCACACCAGGGCTAGGGTCTCTACTTGTTCATCTACACCAGTTAGTCGCAGGGAAAGACAACCAGAGCTGGGCGTATTCTAGGTAGGGATAAGACTTGTCGCTTAGGCCCCACACATGCAAACCTTCCAAAGATTGTAATGGCACATCAGATAAGTGTTTATCATACCTGTCCTGGAATACAGTGGTCACTTGCGACCAGCTATCGAGCACAGCCCAAGCATGGATACCATTGACAGTCTCAGAAGTCTCCATCAAAGGGCCTACTATTCTGGACCAGTCTGGAGAGGCAGTGGCAGAGGCATGGATAGATGATTTAGCCACAAAGAAATTGGAGTTAGGATTTCTCAGTCCTGCACTGCGGTCATTTCCAGCGCTCCTCTGCCATGGTCTCGCTTTCCAAAGCTCCTCTTGAAGTCTGTATACAACTTTATCTAGATCTTTTGGGGACCAGCATTCTCTCTTCATGTGCCCATCCTTCCCACAATTATGGCAAAATATGCTTTGTGGGGTCTGGTGTTGCCGAGACATCACATTGGGAGCTGAGGCGGGGGTATTACCAAGAGAAAACTTTGGTTCCACCTCTGTCTGCGGTGTGGCGAGGATTTGGAGACATCTCGTCAATTCTCTCACTTCCATAATCCAGACATAAATTTTTGAGCTACTGTCAGCAGGAGATGCCTGGGTTTACACCCCCACCCCCATAGCAGATAACAGTCAGATAAGGATCGGGGCCTGTACTCCGAGGCGCGGCCTTCATAAAGAGACTGTTTTTTGTTTCTCTGAACTCCCTCAGCAGTTCATCCCATGGCAGAACATCCGTAGCAGTACTCTCTGGCTGGGCCCCCCGGGGCTAACGTTTAGTTCTCGGATTCAGTCATGTGATTGCAGTGATTCCAGGCCATCAGCGACTGACCCTGCGCCTGGATCAGGGGTTGAAGCAGCTGTGACTGCACAGGGCTCCGAAAAGCTTTCCTCCTACTCAACTTCCCGTACCTCCTTCAACAACACATGGAAGGGCAATGGACCAAATTTCCTTTGATGCAGTTGCAATCTGAGCAACACCCAGCTGGAGTGCCGGGCAGAGCAGAGTATATGATCCAGTCTTACCCGGTCCACTTCACTAGATGCCCAGCCTCCTTTTCGAAAAATGGTTTGTAGGATTCCCTCTAATCGATCCATGCAGGCAGGTGACAATTCCCCCGGCTGTTGTCTAACATCTTTAAATTTCCATTTCAAGGCCTCAACACTAGTGGTGCCCCGAACGCATTTTCAAGGGCTACTGTGTGCTCCTGGGCTTTGGCATCCGGATCAGAGGACTTCAGGGAGCGAAAAGTACGTAGGGCAGGTCCCTGGAGGCTTTACCCCAGGCGGGCCCTTTTTTCAGCTTCTGAGCATTGCTAGTCTTGTACTGCAAGAGTAGCAGTCTATCAAGGTCGACCTCCCCATTAAGAGTAGGGCGGATGCCAGAGAATACCTTGAGCTTGCGGTGAGGTCTATGACTACTTGCTGGCTCAGAGGCAGGTACATAAGTTGGTGAAAAAACAGGTGCTGGGGTGGGTGTGGACAGTGGGGAGGTGACACTCCCAGGTGGCAGGAATCATTTTTTTAACTCCTCCACAGTTTTGCCCTCCTCCAGTAACAACTTGGCAAACATCTCCTCAAAAGACTCACTGTGGGGGCTCATCCTCTAAGGGATCCTTGCTATCTTTGGTTATCATCCTCCAGGCAGCAGGGAACCCTTCTGGAATGATAGACTGGGGCACCTTTGAACTGTCAAGGGGGTTGCTACACTCCACCAAGACCATGAGAGTTTGGGCAGTTAAATCATCCTGTCGACCCACCACTACAGCTTTTCCCAGACATTCAACTTTAGAAATTGCCCCTTCATCAGTGTCATTACTAATGCCTATAGGTATATCCAGTATTAGCAAAGCATTATGGGAGTCAATCTCTTGCCCCGTACACCACCCCACCAGCTGGTGCACAGCCACTTCTGTTGGGGTAGCCATTTATGTTTGACAATAATTCATAATTTCGGCCACTAGAAGACACAAAATCCCAGCAGTGAGCCTCCAGGATGTAACCCCTAGGTGGCGCTATCCCAAAGGCCACTACCCCTGCCTGCTTGGCTAGTAGCAGGTTAAGGGGCCTGGGTACTGAAACGGGTGCCTCCACCTGGAGGTCAGGGTTGTTAGTGGTCAAGCTAACCTGGGCACAGCCCTCTGAGACACTGTAACTGCCCCCCCTTCCTTTCTAGTGGCCTGAACAATATACAAGAATCACTTTCACAATGACTCTTATTCACCAAGCAATTACCCACACTCTTTGCAGTTACCCACCAGGGCTGGTTCCTCTAGCTCGACCCTGGGGAACCCCTGTAAAACAAGGTTATGAACAGCAGAGAGCAACAGCACAGTACTCTTGGCACAAACTGGAACCACAGTCAGGTTAAATGCAGAAAGAGTTATGTCTGATTTATTCAGGGGACTTGAAAAAGGGAGATGCGTAATCGGATTGATTAGCTTAAAGGTTAAGTCAATCAGACAGTTATGCATGCACTTCAGAGTCCCTACATAGTCACACACTCTGGGTACCCAGGTAGGAAAAAGGTGAGCTAGCCAGGACCGTTGCTTATGGTAGATCTCCTTCGCAGGTGGTTGGGGCCCTGTGATGGAAGAAAGCAACATGCACAACACACACTAATTGTAATCTGGAGCCGGAGGGCTCAGTTCGTGATGGAAAAGACAACAAAGCAATCAAATGACAACACTTTAGATTTAGCTGTTGTTGCAGGGAGTTACCCTGATGTTTATTCACGATACCCAGTACAGGACACAGGCAGGATGAAATTGAGACTGCAGGTTGTTGAGCTGGAATGCCAGGAGAAGCAGGGCCCACACAAATTGCTGAGGCGTCGTACCTGTTCAAGACGTTGAGCAGGAGACTGATCCCCAGGCAGGTCTCATCAGTGGCTTTCTCTGTGTAGTGGGTAGTCTGGCTGGGCCAGTGTGGCAAGGCCCAGGCCAAATGGAGATGCAAACAAATTTAGTCCGTTGGAGCTGGATGCAGCCTTCAGCAAGCAGAACACAGTTAAGCACACAGTGGGGAACCAAATCATGACCCCACTAACAGCACACAGCACATTTACATGCAAGAAATTCTACTGTACCAGGCAGATTGCTATCCGATCACAATTAGAGTCTCTGCACAAAGCGGGAGTTCAAAGCTGGCTGGAAATCCTGACAGGCCGATCACATTCAACAAATCTTCAGTTGTCTTTAGGTTAAAGCCTGGTCACAGTGCTGTGGCTTAAATCGTCCTCACAATTCGGATTCAGTCTGAATAAACTTCAGTTTCCCTCTCGGGGACAGCAGGCAGGCCAAAACTCAGTCCTTTCACAGTTCTCCCGCGCGAATCTATGTAGGATTACTGCTCGACTATCTCAAGCTGTTACTCCTTCACTTCCCAACTCCGATCTGAACTGAAACTGCAAGCAGTCTGGGACTTTACCCAGAATCCAAAAGGTTTGGTTGGCTGATTCCTCTGTCAGTCACAACAAGGGCTTCCCCTCCAGGTTCATTGAGGCGCCAAAAGCCCAAAACTACAATTCCTACAGAATTTTGCTCCCACAAAGCCCCTGGGGACAGGCTCCATTTTAGAGTCCCGAAAGGTACTGATTGGCCCATTTCAGCAGTCCAGGACCAACTTGGTGGAGATGAACAGAAATGTCCACGTTGCAAAGAAGGCAGGTTAGACAAACTGCAATATTACTATTCTATTAAATGATCGGTAAACAAGTACATCTTCTAACAGAGCTCCCTCTGCACTAATAGCAGTGGCAGAACGGAGCAATTATTTGGCAGCCCAGGTGGGGCTCGAGCATGGAAACACTCGGCCCCCTCCCCGATTAATTACAGCTGCAATCTAGGCAGCTCTTAGACAGTACATGGAGGCTATACAAGCACTCTCTGGCAATAACGTTTAAACTGCTAAAACGTAGGACACCAGCCTGGCAGTGAGCATTTAGGCAAGCTCAAGGAAATCTTTTCGGGAACCCCATTTGTAGGGGGTTACACACAGTAACATATATTAGCAGCAAAGCACATTTCTAATACCCATGCTTGTACGATAGCCATCTACATTTACACATTAGTGCAAATAGCAGTATCACAGTATGTTACCAGGAATACAATGTAATGTGTATGTGGAATAGTAGAGGTGCATAACCCAGGCATGACAACCCACCCATTACCAATCATTGCTCCTCAGCCCACACAGGCCTCATTCGGACAGAAATCCAAGCCCTCCTGAGCAAAAAGGCAATCTAGGCAGTCCCACTGAGTCAAAGAGGAAGGGATTATTATGCATGCACATACAAATCCTGCCATCCCACAGAAAGTACCTTTGCTTTATCTTCCAGTGTGATCATTATCAGTTTTGGGGCACTGCTTTTCGGCTCTCCTTGGTACCTTGAGTATTTACCAAGTGCCTGGCGATGGTGACAGCGGCTCTCCGGAGGCAGGGACATTACATCTACCCCTACCTTGATGACTGGCTTCTGACAGCTCCCACAAGGGATCAGCTGTGGCACACACTGGAAAGTGCTTTCAGACTGTTCCAGGCCCTGGGGATCACCTTACATATTCCCAAGTCATTCCCCTGGCCCAGTCAGAGGTTACAATACATAGGGGTGGTCTTGGACACCGCCCAAGGGAAGGCTTTCCTCCCCTCAGACAAGCAGATTCCCTGCAGCTGCTGGCGTGGAAAATCTCCTCCTCAGGCCAGATATCAGCCAGAATGCTTCTGCAGCTCCTAGGCCACATGGCAGCTGTCATCGTGACAGTGCCCTTTGCTTGTCTCCACATGAGTACTCCAGTGGAACCTCAGGGTACAGTGGGATCGGTGTTCGGATGATCTCGAGCAGCAAGTTTGGATCTCCAGTGCTGTGAGTCAGACTTAGGAATGGTGGCTCACCCCCTCCCGATTAGAGACTGGGGCTCCATTTCGAAGTCCCAGTCCTCAGCAAATCCTGACAACGGATGCCTCAGGACTGGCGTCGGGTGCACCTTTCAAAGAAAATCAAACAAGAGGGACGTCAACTCCTTTGGAACACAGCTTCCACATCAGTGTGTTTGAGATGAGAGCCGTTCTTTATGCCTTGTAGGCATTTCAGATGGACCTCCTCCCAGGCCCGTTACTGATCCAGACGGACAACATGTCGGTGGTCTTTTACATCAACGAGCAAGGGGGCACTCACTTCTACCCCTTCTGCAGAGCGGCCATGAGAGTCTGGTACTGGGCAGTGGAGCATAATCAGGAACTCATGGCGATGCACGTTCCCAGAGTACAAAATATGTTAGCCGACAGCCTAAGTCGCTCTCAGTCTCAGGCCCATGAGTGGGAACTACTACAAAAGGTAGTAGACTACCTGTTAGAAAGATGGGAAATTCCAGAATTGGACCTCTTTGTGTCCCCGCTCAATGCCAAACTACCCAGTTTCTGCTGGCTAGATCCAGGTCCTGGTGTTTTCTAGGCGAGATGCATTGTCCCTCTGTTGGACAGGGGGGTTTCTTTATGCCTTCCCTCCCTTCCCAGTACTCCAGAGAGTACAACTCGAACGTCGAGTGGAATGAACGGGCATGATTCTCATAGCACCATTCTTGCCTCAGCAGATTTGGTTACCATTACTCCAACAATTGGCAATGGAACCTCTGTTTCCGCTGCATCTGTCCTCTCACTTGCTCTCCGAGGAGCAAGGGACCCTTGTGCACCCTGAATCTCAAGTCTCTGCAACTGCATGCATGGCTCATGCAGAGTTAGTCATGGACCACTTATGGGATGTCAGCAGGAGTAGCAGAGGTCCTAGTGGTGGCTAGAAAGCCCTCAACCAGGGATGGAAGCACTGATTCCTTGAGGCAGCATTTCTACTGTCTCGAGGGGTGTTTTGCACAGCTTAGCTGAGTCTCTTAATGTTCGTTTTTACCAAAACGTAACCTGGCACTGTGAGCCCTGTAACTCTACAGGAGGAGGGGTTGTAGTCCATATATCAAGCAAAGTGGACTACAACTCATAAGTACTATTTTAATGTAAACCATACATGTTTATGTTCTAGGCCACGCATGAGTGGACTTTAATACCTTTATTTTAACATTTCCTTCTGTTAGTGTAATTTTGTCACAAGTGATCCCGGACTGCACTTCCGGGTCACATGGGGGCTATTTAAATTTTGTCCCGGGCCTTAGCATGTGTTTAAGCGGGAATAAGCATCTAAGACTGCGTTTCCAATGGACGTAGGTATCAGTTAATTGAGGACCTAAGCAGAACTAAAATACTTTATTACTTAAACGGTTCTGCCAGATTTATTGTAACACTGCTGCTTGCTGGCATTTGCTGTGTGAATTAAGATAATTTAACATGTGTATATGTATATATATGTGTGTGTGTGTGTGTGTGTGTGTGTGTGTGTATGTATGTATATATATATATATATATATACACACACACACACATACTGTAAATCACAAATGACTGAATTATTACAACTAATAAACGGTAGATTTGCTCATAAATGTACTTCCTGTGACATGTACAGAATTACTGCAGATAGTAATAACATACCAGAAAAGTACAGTAACTGTGTTCAGATTGATTGTCTGACCAGTGAAATAAACATATTTGGTTCCAGAATGATTGAGCTTGAAAAGAGCCAAAAAGCAATGGCATCAAGATTGCAGATTGAATTTAAAAAGCCTGTTACCAGACAGTCAAACATTAATGATCAGTCAAGTTCTGATCAGACCCATAAGGCAATTGAACATGCTCTATTAATGTCCAAACCTCCTAGTAAGTTAACAACTCTTGTTGAGTTAAATAGGAAAAGGTCTAGGGAATCGGAAACAACTGATAGTACAGATGATGAATGGTACGAGGTTCAGAACTTAAAAGTTTCAAAAAAAGAGTAGAAGGGAAACTATATTCAATAACCCACTAAATCATTTTGACCCACTTTCACAAGTTAATGACTTTAATTTAAACTCTGAATTAACTGGGGATTGCCAACTGACAAGTATTATTAATGATTCAGTTAATAATTGTGGTACATTACCTGAGATTGGTAATCCATCCCAGGAATTGAACACAAACTTAGACTTGCTGACATTAGATCGTGGCCAAGGAGGGACAGATTTAAACTTAATTGATACTGCTATGATTGACATTATCCCTTAATACACACCATGACAACTCGGGGACGAGTTCACAAGCACCATCACCAGTATATGTACTTGGAGACACTCTAATAAAACACCTAGACAGGGTACTCTGCAACCCCGACAAAGTAAATCTGACGCTTTCCAGTTTTCGTAGAGCAAAAATCAATGATGTTACACTTAGGATTAATGATAAAATTGATAAAAAGGAAACATCTCCTGTGGTATTAGTACACTTTGGTGCTGCTGTTTTCTACAATTCTACCCTAGAAATAAAGCAGGATTTGGTTGGTCTTTATAATAAATTAACTGATTTGGGCTGTACAATTGCAATTTCTGAAATTCTTCCAGTACCTAAAGCCACGTATTATGTTAAGAACATTAAAGATACTAAGCTTTGGTTACGTATCTGGTGCCATAAACAAGGGGTAATATGCATAACACACTGGGAAGAATTTACAGATCATCCTGAACACTCTAGTGGTGATGGTTTGCATTTAAGTAGAAAAGGTAATCTTTTACTTGTGAAACAGTTTAACACTTGCTTAAATACTGTTTTAAACTGAGTAAATTGGGGGAGAAGCAGATTATTTCTGCAACTCTTAAAGTATCAAAAAACTTATTAAACTTAATCAGTTAGAACATTTGAGGGCATTAATATACTTCTGATTAATGTTAGAAGTTTTACAAATAAAATGGGTGAACTTCAGATTATTTAAAAAGTGCAAGATATATCCATTTGTGGCATTACGGAAACTTGGTTTAAGGATGATGATTGGGGTATGGATATCCCAGGATATAACAGATCTTCCAAAAATAAGACAAAATAGGAAAGGAGGCGGGATAGCATTATATTTCTCAGAGAAATATAAATCCAATACAATTGACTCAACTCTGGCCTGCTGTCATGATACCGAAACATTATGGGTTCAAATCATTTTCCAAAGAAAACAAATTATAATTGATTTAGCATATCGTGCACTGAATCTAGATCGCAGTGAGAATTATCTATTTTTATCTGCCTTGGAAAATATGGGAAGAAATTCTAATTATATATTGATGGGTGACTTTAATTTCCCTAATATTAATTGGTCAACTTTAAAAGCTAATGGGGCATTAGAAAATAAATTTCTTGATTATACAATCAACTTTGACTTACAGCAAATAGTATTGAATAACACCAGAGGAAATAACTTATTGGACTTGGTCTTAACCAACTGCAGAGACATCTCTACCCCTTGTGTTTCTGAACCCCTAGGCTCTAGTGATCATAATATGATCAACTTCAGCAGTACTACCTCTAAACAATATTCCAGAGGCTCCACAATTATGAGGGACTTTAATAAAGCTAATTACTTAAGTATTAAGGACTACCTTATCAACTGGGAATGGAAAAGTGAATTAAAAGGGAAGAGTCAGATCTCGCAATAGAAATCAATATCGGACACATTTCAATACTGTATTAATAGCTGGGCCCCTAACAGAACCAAATATATAAATAAGCAAAGAGTTCCAGTTTGGTGGAACAGGAATATTAAGCTATCAATAAGAAGAAAAAATATTATAGGAGATATAAAACTCACCCTACAGATATAAATTGGGAACATTATAAAAAGAGCTCCAATAAAGTTAAACGTTTAATAAAGAAATCAAAATTGAATATAGAGTCTCATTTGGCTACAAACATAAAAGACAATAAAAACATCTTTTATAATTATATAGGTTCCTTGCGTGGCAATAAATCTAGCCTGGGACCAATTGTAATTGAATGTAAAACAGTTAGTGATGAAACAGATGTGGCTAATCATTTAAATAGATTTTTCCTAAGTATATTTAATCCAAAGGATCAAATTCCCCGTACTTCAAATAACGACAATGACTGGAATCCCTTTACTGAGAGTGAGGTGGCAGAAACTTTCAATCACCTAAAAAGTACAGGTTCGCCTGGTCCGGACGGGTTACATACCAAATTTATTAACGAACTACGACAAGAATTAATAGGACCTCTAACTCTGTTATTTAAAGCCTCATTGAAAGAAGGTGCTACTATTCCAACTTGGAATTAAGCCAATATAACCCTGATATTTAAATCTGGAAATAAAAAGGATGTCAACAACTATAGGCCAATAAGTTTGACATTGGTCATTTGTAAAATGTTAGAGAGGCTAATCCAAATGAGGGTAGATAAACATATTTTCAAAAATTATTGAACAGATCTTAATCAATATGGTTTTCAGTCCGGTAGATCCTGCCTAACTTAATTAATTTTTTTGAACCAGTGAGTGCAGCTTTGGATTGTGGTTTACCAGTTGATGATGTTTATCTTGATTATTCAAAGGCATTCGATAAAGTTTCACACAAGATCTTGAGATAGAACAACTTGTCAGTATTAATTTGTATAATATAATAAACTCATGGCTTTCTAATAGAATACAATGAGTAGCCATTAGGGGGCATTATTCAGAATGGGGACTGGTTACTAGCAGTGTTCCCCAAGGCTCGGTACTGGGCCCTACATTATTTTAAACTTTTTATTTCATCCTTGCAAACCACTGGTGGAACCTGGGCAGTAAAGTATGCTGATGATTGTAAATTGGGCTGTATAGTAAACAATTTACAATTGGCTCAGGACATGCAGAATAATTTAAATTAGTATTATGGGCAAACAGTAATAAAATGAGTTTCAGTATTAAAAAATGCAAAGTAATGCATCTGGGGCATAATAAAAATATCTATAACAATAACATACAACTGCAAGAGGTCAAATCTAAAGTTGATTTGGGTGTATTAATATATAATAAACTAACCTTTGAGTCACACAATAGGATAACAATTAAAAAATGCCACAGTATTATAAGTTGTATTTTGAAAAATGTTAAAAGCAGGGACTCCAAAGTTATAATACCGCTTTACTTGGCATTAGTGTGTCCACATCTTGAATACTGTGCTCTACTGTGTACACCTACTACAGTTAGAGATAAAAAAAAAGTCGAGGGAGTGCAAAGGAGAATTACTAAACAGATCAACAATGTTAAAGATCTGAACTATGGTTATAGACTTAAAGACCACCTGGGACTGTATTCTTTAAAATACAGACAGTTAAGAGGTGATTTATGCTTCACCTACAGAGCAGTCAAAGACGAATATCTCCTTGAAACATTGGGACTGGTTAAATATCATGGTAACTTAACCACGAGATCCCACAACCTAAAACTTCATACAAACCATACTAACAAACGTAACAATTGGTTCACTCAAAGAATGACTTCTACATGGAATTCATTACCCATTTATGTTTCAAAGTGATAGTATGGTCAAGTTTAAAACCAATCTTGACCGCTACATGGGTCAAAATAAGATTTCTTTCATGAGCTAGGTTTTCCACATTACAGATGGTAAGTTTCCTATGGACTAAATGTCCCCTTAACTTGTAACATTATATGATTCTATCAAATGGAAGCGCTTGTGTCTGTCATCTAGACCCGTTCACCTGTTCAGTGAACTCGGTCTTGGAGTATCTCCTTTCCCTGTCATGCAGGTGTTAGCTACTCATCCATAAAGGTAAACCTTTCTGCACTGTCAGTTTATCATGTACCAGTGGATGGCAGGAACCTGGCACAAATAGATCTGTCCCGCACCTTCCTGCGAGGTATCATGCACATTAAGCCGCCCAGTCAGGATCCTATTCCCTTCCCCCCATGGGATCTCTTATTTTTGTTAGAGAAGCTTATGTTGCCTCCCTTTGAGCCAGCCACAAGTTGCGAGCTACGCTTCCTGCCTTTGCAAGTATTATTTTTAGTTGTCATCACATCAGCTTGTAGGATTTCCAAACATCAGGCTCTGATGTGTAAAGAGCCCTATTTGATTTTCAACAGGGTATCCTTGTGTACTAATCCTAAATTCCTTTCTAAGGTGGTGTCTGGGTTTACCCTCAATCAGGACATCCATCTACCTGTCTAATTAACCAGCGTATTCCAGTTGGGGGCCTTGTTGCATACTCTAGATGTACGTAGAGTTCTTCATTTTTACATTCACTGTACTAGAGTCTTCCAGGAAAACTGACCAGTTATTTGTGTCTTTAGCCCCGAGAACGATAGGGGTGCCATTGACGAAGCAGACGTCGTCCAAGTGCTTGGTCAACTGCATAGTGTTCTGCTACCACAAGTACGATAAACCTTCACCTGGCTCGGTTAAAAGTCGTTCCACTAGGGGTGTTGCTACTTCATTTGCATCCCTGCAAAGCATGTCAGCAGCAGATCTCTGTGCTGCAGCCAAATGGGGTTCTGTCCATACATTCATACAGTTTGGACATTGTTTCCCAGAAGAAGGGCAGGCTTTGTCCTAGCTGTTCTTCAGGGATTGCGCTCTTAAGAGCCTCTCTGATTATGTGTATCATCCACCCTTCTGACCTGGAGCATATCCTTGTACTGCTTGGGACTCAGTCTCAATGGTAATAGCCTGCTGCAAGAGCTATATCTCGAAGTGTGATAGTACAGTTGCATAAGAACTTACTGTAACAGTAGATTTTCGAGAAGAGCTCTTGCAGCAGCAACCTCGTTAGGAAGGTTTAATTTCTTCTCCCTTTTGTGGATGTAAGAATCTCCTTGGTTCCCCATCTTTCACGCAGTCTGGTCTCCGGTGGGCGAACTGAGGCAGTGCTGGGGGAATGCCCCTTTATGCCATGGGTGACATCGGAGCCGACATCAGTGTGCGGCCCCCGCCTTAGACTGCTAGCTAGAATTGTTCCGTGGGGTCCTAGTGCCTGGTGGCATAGTCCTAATGGTAATAGCCTGCTGCAAGAGCTCTTCTCGAAGATCTACTGTTACAATAAGTTCTTGTGTAACTGTACTTTCTGGAGCAACAGTCTGTGGAAGGTATGGTGGCAAAAGGCTAAATTGCAGAAGGAGTAAGAAGCCCCCGTACAGAGTCCAAGAAATGGGATGACATTCGTCGCAGAGTTTATGCGCCCTGTCATCTGTCAGGCCAGCTGTGCAGCATTGATTGCTAAGCATAGTCATGAGTTTTAATGACTCTTTGACCTTGGGGCCTCTCGTGCTGAAGGATCACCAGCTGAACCTCATAGAAATCTGGAACATGGGGTGTTCCACAAACAGCTACAGGTAAACATAGAAACATAGACTTTGACGGCAGATAAGGACCGCTTGGCCCACCTAGTCTGCCCATTTCCCTACCTAGAGGATAAGCTGCAGATCCTATTTAACCAACAGCCTATTTCTTCCTACCTCCCACAAAAATTGCCTTATGTCTGTCCCATGCATTCTTGACTTCTCCCACAGTTTTAGACCCCACAACCTCCTCAGGAAGGCTGTTCCATGCGTCCACCACCCTCTCTGTGAAAAAATACTTCCTCACATTGCCCCTGAGCTGTCCCCCCCCTCATCTTCAGATTGTGTCCCCTTGATCTTATTTGTGTCAGTCTTCACCATTCATCACAGATGGGTACTGGCTGGAGATCAGGACCCGAGGGAGCTTTTTTTTAAAGGATAGGCGGAGCCGACGCAAGTATCGGGGCTGCCCTCGAGGCCGACGTACTACGTGGCTGGCCGAGATTAGCTGTTAGGCTGCTCGACCCGCCTGCCTACCAGTTCTTCGCTTCCATGGTCGAGGTCGCCTCATGGGAAGCCAACTGAAGAAAAACTTTTGAAGAAATTTTAGGCTTCGCCTTCGCTGCTCGACAGTCTGTCAGTACCTGCTAGTTCTGGTTCTGCCTCCACCAACGCCGCGTAAGATCTTTCCTTTTATTTAAAGTTTATGACGTCGAGTCTGTTTTTGGTGTTTTTTTCCATAGGTCATGTCTCGGCCGGAGGGCAAGAAGTTTCCAAGGCGGGCTTGCCCTCTCTATGTATCGGTGCTCGCGGGGCGGCCGCAAGTATTCCATTACTGACCAGCATGACTGTGTCTCGCGTGTCTTGGCCCGCTTCACGATGGATCTGTGGCGACGCCTCTTGCTTCATGGACCGCCCTCGAACTGCGCCAAGCGCTAGTGGGAGTGAGCTCACCACTGGAAGGGTTCGACTGGGCCAAGCCGCTCGGCCTTTCCTCCGGGTCCCTCCCGGTTCTATACGGACCGAGGAGGAGGGAGCCTCGGCTACTTGTAGCCAGCCTTGGCCGAGGCTCCTCCTGCAGCGCAGGAGGCCCGTCCCGCTTCCTCCGGGAGCGGGCGGGAGGCGCCGCCACGGCATCCGCCTTCGGGGTGAAGGCTCCCCGGTCCAGAAGCGCCGGGTCGACGCCCGCCTCAACGCCGCCTGTCGGGCCTCGTGCCGCTCGCAAGTGCTGTGGGTTCTGTGCCGGCGCCCGCTTTGGCGGGCCAGGACCCTGATCTGCCGCCTGCCATGTCTCAAGGCCGAGGTTGAGCACGGCACTGGTGGGCCTTCGTCATCGCTAGTCGGTGCCGCCTCGGTGCCAAGGCGCTGAGGAGCCTAGCGGTCGTTCTGCCGGGCCGAGTCCGCCGAGCCGCCGGGCGCCGCTTCAGTCCTCTGTGCCGCCACAGCCGAGGGGCTCTGGTGGTGTTGCGGCGCCGAGGCTGTTGGGGCTGCCTTCGCACCGTCTCAGTCCATGGTACCGGGCCCGGTGCCAGTGAACTTTGACGCGCTGCAGCTGGCCCTGGCTCTGGACCTTTGGCCCGAGCTGCCCTGGCGCCTTCTGCTAGCCCTGCTTGCGGGGCTGTGGAGGGCACGGGTGCCGCCTCGGCCACTGCTCTGACTGCCGGGCCCTTTGGTAAGGTCACCTTCCGTCGCCCTCCTACCGTTCGGCTTAGGGCTTCAGACTCTGCCTCTTCTGAGTCGGAGTCGGAACGGCAGTCACACCCTTCAGGGTTGTCTGCAGAGGAGGGCGAGCCTGTGGTCTTGACGACGAGTCACAGCCAGCCCCCTTCTGAGGAGCGTCAGGTTCTTCCCGAGGTTAGGGTCAGTGGTACTGACTAGGCTATGGTGCGTGCCACCATTGCATGCAACCTGGCCTTGGGGGGGGTTCCTCGACCCTTCGGTGGTGGTACCCCCTCCAGTAGTGTGTCTCGATCGCCCAACTTTAGGGCCCTTCAGGAAGCCTACAGGAGGGAAGGGTGCTGCTCCCTGGGTCTCCCCTTCGGGGGCAGCCCAGAGCTGCCAGCTACCTAGGCTGGCCCTCTCGAGGACCAGGACCCTCTCGGACTCTGAGGGGTGGTGGGGTCGGCGGTCGGCGCCGGCCTTCTGGGGTCCACCCTGCCCTGGATTTGCCGGGCGCGGACTTCCGCCTCTTCCCTTCCGGGTTCCTTGAGGGGTTCTCATTCTTTGGAGGCAGGGGACTGTCCTTCTGGATCTATACGGCCCCGGTTGCCTCACTGGGGGGATTCTTCTGGGTGCAGCCTCGGCAGTACCAACGTGGTTGTACAGCTGTCGGCTGTGGAGTCTTCCGGGACACCCTCCTCGGGTGTCCATGGTCCGCTCCCTAACCCTGGCAGAGGTCAGCCGACTTCTTCTCTTGGCTCTGCCCTTATCCCTCTGCCACATTCTCCAGCACTCCCAGGCATTCTTGGTCCTAGTGGCCCTCTCACCTGGGAGCAGCTCAGAGCGGTGGCTGCTCGGTTCCCTGCCTATGTTAGGGCCATGGACAGCCAGGTTTTTCAACCCCCCCTGTGCAGCCACCCTTGGAACGCATGGTGACCTCCAGCTCCTCGTCCCCCTCTTCTGGGGGAGAGGAACCATCTGTCCATATCTCTCCTGCCGCTGATCTCTCCGAGTATCAGCGTTTCCTCGTGAGGATGGTGGAGGACCTTCACCTTTCTCTCCTGTCTGTGAGCAATCCTGAGCATGTGGCGCACGCCTTTCTAGGCGATTTCGGAGCGGCCACCCTTGTGGTGCCGCCCTGGCCTGCTCCCTTTCGGGAGGCGTCCATGTATTTCTGGCAGAGGCCCTTCTCCGGAGTTCCTGCCCCTAGGGACCTCAGCCAGCAGTATTAGCGCTCCCGGAGTCTCCAGGTTCTATGCCTCATCCGCAATCCGGATTGACGCATCTGACACCTCCCTGACGGGCTGCCCTCCACCGTGGACCGCCCCCAGATCAAGACTCCTTGGATTTTTACTCTGGGGGAGGAGGACCTTCTACTCGGCACGGTTGCTTCTCTCCATCTCTGCTCATCAGGCCCACTATGCAGCCTACAACAGGTTCTTGTGGTCCGCGCTAGGTTAGATCTCAGCTGCTTTGCCTGACTTGGAGCAAACCAGGCAAGCCATCGCGCTCTGCACGCTGCCTGGAGCTAGCAAGGCACCAAGCAAGGGCATCTTTACGACACCAGTGAGGTAGCTACCAGGTCAGGGACAGCGATCTGCACCAGGAGATTGGTGTGGCCTTTGCCGGTTGTCACCTTGGCCCGGCGTAGGGTGATTGCTCCGCTCACCAGGAACCTATCTCTTTTCCGTAGAGCGAGATGGCGTTTGTCGGGCACTTCCTTCCCTCCGGGACCCCGTCTCGCTCTCCCCCACTCTGGCCTCATCAGGCCCAGAAGGTTCCCTTAGTGTGTCACCCACTGAGGGCTAAGGGACTCTGTCCCTTAGGGTGCTACGAATCATCTCTTCGGGGCTTGCCATCATTCAGATGAATGGTGAAGATTGACACAGATAAGATATAAAAATTACGTACCTACCGTAATTATGATCTTTCTGTGTATCTTCACCATTCATCACAGTCCCACCCGCCATCCCCCTGGGGCCTCAGTCTCTGGGTCCTCCTCCCTCTGTGCCTACCCCTCTTCTTGAGCGGGGTAAAGTTGGGACACACAGGGGGGTAGTTTCTTCCCTAAGGGTTACAGCTCGAGTGGCACTCCTTCTCTACTACATATCTCCACCCCTACGGGGTGGGAGCTGGTGGTTGCCCTCCTGTTATCCATCTAACTGTTAAAAAAAAAAAAAAAATTTCCCCTTTTTTTCACCAAATATCTTTACAGAGAGAGTACTAAGTCCCTGTACCCTGTCCTTCTCCAGAATAGCTGACTCTGCTTTTGGGGTATTGCGGTTATTCTGTGCCTTGAATTCTGGCAAGAAAGCTTTGCTACTCCTTGCAGTTCCTATACAGTCTGGTGACGGACAAGGGTCTTGGATCCTGTTACCTCTCACTCTCTCCTAAATTTTCTCCCCCCTCCCTTCTTCTTCGTTTCCAGAGATTGGGGCCCCTACCCAACTCCTTAGTCGTACTTCTTCTATGCTGTCCTCTGTCGTTATTTCTCCTTTAGTTCAGTTTTTCTTCCTTTTCTGTCCCTTGGACTCTCTTGTCCCACCCTCCATCCCTTCCTCTTACCTCTCCGGCGACTCAGAACTGGTAGGCAGTGGAGGGAGTCGACGCAGCCTAACGGCTAATCCTCCGAGCCACGTGAAGTACACTCCGGCCTCGAGGGCGGGCGCGCCGACAAGGCCTGCTCCGCCCCCTATCCTTTTTTAAAAAAAAAAAAAAAAAGGTTCTCAAGGTCCTGATCTCCGCCAGTACCCATCTGTGATGAATGGTGAAGATACACAGAAAGATCATAATTATGGTAGGTAATGTAATTTTATTTCTTACACATCTCTTTTTCTTGGACTTTGTTGATTCAACTGAGGTACTTAAACGCTTCTATCATGTCCCCCCTCCTTTTCCTCAAGGGTATACATATTAAGCTCCTTTAGCCTCTTCTCGTATGGCTTCTCTTGCAGACCCTGCACCATTTTAGTTGCCCTTCTCTGAACTGCCTCCATCCTGTCTATGTCCTTGCGGAGATGGGGTCTCCAGAACTGGATGCAGTACTCCAGATGGGGTCTCACCAATTGTCTGTACACGGGGATAACAACTTCCTGTTTTCTGCTGGTGATGCCTCTCCCTATACATCCCAGTATCCCCCCAGCCCTCCCTACTGCCTTCTCACATTGCTTTCCAACCTTCAGGTCATCTGATATGATTACCTGCAGGTCTCATTCCATTTTGTTGTTGTTACTAACCCCCCCCCCACCCCCAAATTGTGTGGATTTTTGTTTCCCAGCTGCATTACTTTGCACTTCTTTGCATTGAATCCAAGCTGCCATACTTCTGACCATTCCTCCAACCTTGCCAAGTCCCTTCTCATCCTTTCCACGCCTCCTTGTGTATCAGCCCTGTTGCAGATCTTTGTGTCATCTGCAAAGAGGCATACTTTTCCTTCCAGTCCCTCTGCAATGTCACTTATAAAGCCATTAAAAAAGGACTGGACCCAGTACTGAACCCTGCGGTACCCCACTAGTAACCCCTTTTTCTTCAGAGTGGACTCCATTTACAATTACCTTCTGTGTCCTGTTGTTCAGTGAATGTTTTACCCAGGCTACCACCCTGGGACCCACTCCCAGGCTGGTTAATTTGACTACTAATCTTTTTGTGTGGGACTGTGTCAAATGCCTTGCTAAAGTCTAGGTAGGCCATGTCCACAGCCCTTCCCTGGTCTACTGCTTTGGTCACCCAGTCAAAGAAATCAATTAGATTCGTCTGACATGACCTTCCCACTGTGATTTCATGGCAGTCAGTATACTGTCAGGCATGACTGTGCCTTTCACCATTCCTGCAAGAGATTGACCGGAGGGCAGCAGACCTTCCTTTTATGGGGAAGTATATTTGGTTTGGTTTCTGAGGGTCACCTGACTAGAATTGAGATCCGATGTCGACTTAGACTGGATCACTTCAGTCACCAATACCAAGCAAACCCCTAAGCAATACCAGTAGGGTAGCTGCTTCTTTTGAAGTTCTTTTTATGATTCAAAGCAGCAGTACCAGCAATATTACCTGGCCAAATCCTTTGCTTCAGAGATCTTTGGATGATGCCAACATAAAAGCATTGGTGGTAGCAAGAAGTGATTGGATGAGTGGCTCCATCCTCTCCCTGATGCTGCTCTCAGTCTGGGTTAACTCTTCCACTTCCTTGCGCAGTGGACCGCTAGCACCTCAGACACGGTTCTGGAAGTGGTGGGCTCAGTGGTTATCTCTGGAATTTAAGATCCCTCCCCGTGTCAGCCCTGCACCTCTGGGAGAAGTGTTCCTGCTGGAGTCTCTTAGTGCTAAAGACCAAAGTTCAACAGCTCCTAGTGCTACAGGTAATGTAGCCTGTCTCAGAGAGTCAAGATCAGCGAGATTCAGTTGTAGTACTTTCTGCTATCCAAGTAGATGGGGGTTGGGTGGCACTTCATTGTGGATCTGCAGATCCTGAAGATGATCGTCCTTGGATGGGAAGATCTTCCAAGATTCAATCTTCATTGATTCCTAATTATGGGTCTGGGCTGGAGGTACTAGGACTCCAAGCGAGCAACACTTTTTGGCCAGAGGGCCGGCGATGGTTACTGGGTATGGCGCCTGTGCACCGCCCACTTGGTGACACACGCTAGCCAGTAACCATTGCCAGCTACCTTGCCAACTTTAGCTGTTCTTCCCGCTGTAGCGTGCACACTGTGAGAAAGTAGCGCTTCAGCTTCTCTCATCAGTTTATTTTTGCTGTGTCACCAAGTTTATCCTCTGTTTACAGTAATATATGTTTATTTTTACCACAGTGCTGAAATGTGACAAGAAAGGATCTGGGACTTGGAAAAAGAAAGTCCATCAGCTGTCTGTCCATGCCGTATTACACCTGTTGGAAACCGATGTCTGCAGTGGACCGGCAGTAGTCCTGTGTGGTCTGTCTTGGACCAGAGCATGATGTGGATGCGTACAGCGCCTGCTTCTCAGTGGACTGCTGTACTGTAAAGAACAATGCATTAAGGTGGGGTAGCCCGATCTCCACCTTCAGAGGCAATCCTCACACATGTGCATCCAAGACCAGGTCTTTAGGCCTTTCATGTGGTCCTCTTGCCAGGATCTCTGGCTCTTACTTCGAGATACAGCTCTTGCAGCAGGTTACACCATTAGGACTGAAGGTGTCAGGACCCCACGGAAATTTTCTAGCTAGCAGTCTTCAGCGGGGACTGCCTCTGATGTCGGTCCCGCCCCCGACGTCAGGCGTAGTACATAAGGAGGCAGTCCACCCACAATCCTCAGTTCTTCTCCCGCCGTCGACATCGCAAGCATCGGTCTCTTGGTCCTTTCTAGCTGCATGCACTTAACTTAGAGCTACGACTGCTCGGCCCTTCTTCACAGATTTGGATTCATCTGATGTCCTCTCCAAACACTTCTCTGGAAGGTCACCACTGAGGTGTGCCTGATGCAAACAGATCCCCTTCATGATCCTCACTGCCTGCGTGGCGCTGCCTAGGCCCGGAACACCCACACCAAGGCCTGCTCCTTCTGCCTGGGTTTCAATAGTCGCACCGATCCGCCGCCAGAATGTTCTTCAAGCGCTTTCTTCAGAAGAGAAACTGAAGACCATGGATAAGGAACCTTCTCCAGGGAGAGTCGCCGGGGAAACCCATAAACACCGGGAGAAGGAAAGGCCCAGGTCCCCTGAGAGGCCTCGACTCCTCGGTTCGCTCACGGTCAGACCGCCTCCTTCCAGGGCTCAATCGCAGCCTCCCCGGTTCAGGTCAGATCCTCCAGCGGCTCCTCCTCTCTGCAGCCCCTCAAGACTTCCAGGCCGTCGGTTTCGTCCACTCCATCTAAGGCCTCGTCTGAGTCTGGGGAGCGCCACAAATCTTCCTCCTGCCGTCAGGACTCTGACGTCAGGTCGGTTTCCCAGCCTCCGCGTGGGTCGGACCTGGTTCCTCGTTAGACCAAGGACCTGACATCCCTCAAACGGACACCAGACCTGACGCCAGCCCACCCGCCGCTAAGCATCACCGGCGCGCTCCCAGGAGCCGGCGATAGCGAACACCTGCCGCCGCCAGGGGACCCCACGCCGCTACCCCAGAGAGAAGGAAAGCACCACCGTCGCCAGCTGACGTCGGTCGAAAGGTCTCATCGGAGGAGGATACCACTCAGCCCAAGGACCAGGTGAGCGACACCAGAGACGTTAGGCTCCCACGGGAACCTTCCCCGGAGTGGGGAACCTGACGCCCGACCCCGGCGACAGGCCACCGGCGCCCGGCCCGTCGTCGGGCTTGAACTTGGCAGAGGTAAAGGAGCTCTTTACCTTCTGGTTGGACACCATCAGGAAAGATGTGGTCACCACACATCCTCCTCCTACTCCGGCTCAGCCTCCACCCACTCCTTCACCGCCTACGCCCCTTCCTCCGCCCATGGGGCCCGTAAGACGGTCACCAACCCCCAAGGAGCGAACACCACCTCCTCGGGGCAGATCCTCAGAAAGGAGAAGACCTCCCTCTAGATCCACTTCAGGGTCACCCAGTTCTAAGAGACCCAGACGACGCCGGTACACCCCGTCTGGGGAGGATTCTAGATCTGACACCTCGGGGTGCTCCAGATCTCCTTCTCCCATCAGCTTTCCCTCTCCGGACCCACATGACCTACCTATGTCTCCTCCGGATGATCCCTCATTTGCGGAGATCATGAGGCACATCCAGGAGAATATGGGGTGGGATGCTGAAGAGCTCGACCCCGAGAGACGACGCCTCGCCCGCTACCTTCGGCAGAAAGACCCAAAGCCTGTGGTAGTGCCACCCTTGGACACTTTTGAGGACGTCACCAAGGCTGCGTGGAAGCGTCCGCATTCTACTCCGGCAGTGCCGAAGAAGGCTGACCGCCTACACAAGGTCCCTAGGGAGGACCAGTATCTGGTGAACCATCCTCTGGCTGACTCCCTTGTCATCACTGCCTCGCATGACCGGTCTCAGAGACCTCAGCACTTGAGCACGCAGCCACCGGACCCGGAATCCAAGCAATTGGTTGTCCTGGGTAGGCGCATGTATGCGGCTGCGACTTGCGCCATCAGGTCACTGAATTATCTCACCCACATGGTTTAATTTCAGAATGCACTGTGGGAACAGGGACAGGACCTGGTCGAGAAGATGCCCAATGGCGACCAAAAGGAGGAGCTCTTGAACCTCCTTAGCACGGGTTCGGATGTGGGGACCCAGGTGCTCAGAGCCGCATATGATTCTGCGGGCTCTTTAGCCAGAGCTGCAGCCTCAGGTGTGCGTCTCTGGAGACACTCTTGGCTCCGTGTCTCCGGTTATACCCCGGACGTCCAGAACATCATCTTAGACGTCCTTTAGAACGGCGAGGTCCTATTTGGCGAAGCCTCAGAGAAGGTGATCACCAAACTTCAGGACGCAGGAAAGGCAGTCAGATCTGTACAGGCCATGTACAGGTCTCGGGCTAGTTCCTTTCCTAGGAACCAGAGCCGCATTCGCAGCCGAATGCAAAGGCAACAGCCACGTTCCGGCCAACAGCAGAGGGGCACTTTCACCCGAAAAGCCCAGGCCAAGTCATCCCCAGGCAGAGGCCAGTGAATTGCAAAGTCGGCCCAGCCTGCTAGATCGAACGCTGCCACAGCATGACTCCTTCCTGGCCCCCACCCCTCCTCAGGATCAACGGGAAATGTAGGTCGGGGGTCGCATCGCACATCACCTGCCAGGGTGGCTGTCGATCACCACAGACAGGTGGGTGCTGCAACTGGTCAAAAAGGCCACTATATAGAATTTGTAGGCAGCCCACCTACAAGACCTCCCCTGCTTTCCCGCTACTCGGGTCAGCATGCCCTGCTCATACAGCAGGAAGTGCTCACGCTTCTGAAGAAAGAAGCCTTAGAGCACGTTCCAGAGAACCAGAGAGGACTAGGGTATTATTCTCACTTCTTCCTGATTCCAAAGAAAACAGGGGACCTCCATCCAATACTGGACCTCAGAGACCTCAACTTGTCGGTCGCTTACAAACGCTTCCGCATGGTGAGCCTTCCACGGGGGTTCCCTTCACAGCGCCGTCTCCAACTGTGACTTTCTCCACAGACGCCTCAGGGCTTGGTTGGGGAGCATACCTAGACGGTGTGCGGTCTCAGGGCCTTTGGACAGCCCAGGAATCTCATCTCCACATTAACATTTTGGAAATGAGGGCAGTACTTTACGCTCTGCAGACCTTCCAGTCGGAGATTTCACCGGGTACACTCCTGTTACAAACAGACAATACCGCGGTGATGTATTACCTCAACAAACAAGGAGGCACTCACTCCTACCCGCTTTGCAGGGAGGCCACGAGAGTGTGGGAGTAGGTATTGCAACACGGTGCAAACCTAATTGCAGTACATATCCCGAGAGTGGACAACACTGTCGCAGACAGTCTGAGTCGCTCTCAGGCCAGAGTCCACGAGTGGGAACTTCTACAGGAGGTGGCAGAGGATCTGTTTCACTCCAGAGTTAGACCTTTTCGCGTCCCCATCCAACGCAAAACTGCCCAGTTTTTGCTCGCTAAATCCAGGGCCTGGTGTTTTCTGGCTGAGACCGTCCCTCTCCTGGGCGGGCAGATTCCTCTATGCCTTCCCTCCTTTCCCGTTGATCCAGAGAGTTCTCTTAAAACTTCGCAGGGAGCAGGCGACGCTCATTTTGATCGCGCCTTTTCTGGCCCAGACAAATTTGGTTCCCTCTTCTGCATCAGCTATCCCGGGAACCTTCAGTTCCTTTGCCAATCAGCTCCCATCTGTTGTCTCAGGAGGAGGGTTCATTAATCCATCCAGACTTACGTTCATTGAACCTGCATGCTTGGCTCCTAGAGACATAGCCATGATGCGATACGGGGTCTCGCAAGAAGTGGCAGATGTACTCTCTGCCACCAGAAAACCGGCAACCCATGCAACATACACCATGAAATGGCGTAGATTTTGCTTGTGGGCTCAAGTGCGGATGGTAGGCCAATTGGACACTACTGTGCCTTTTAAGGAGTCTCCACCTAGGCCGCCCATCAAGGATCCGATTCCTCCTTGGGATCTACCCTTCGTCTTGGAGCAGCTTACGCTGCCACCATTTGAACCAGCCGTGGATTGCGAGCTACGTTTTCTGTCATGGAAAATGTTATTTTTAGTTGCTGTTGCTTCAGCGAGAAGGATCTCTGACTTGCATGCTCTAATGTGCAAAGAGCCTTATTTGGTTTTTCACCAGGACAGGGTATCCCTGAGGACAAACCCAAAGTTTTTGCCTAAGGTGGTTTCAGCCCTCACGCTTAACCAGGATATCGATCTACCAGTGTATTTCCCAAGGTACACTAATTGAGGAGAAGCCCTTCTGCACACCCTTGATGTGCATCGGTGCCTCAGATATTATCTGACTAGAACCAAACAGCTTCGAAAGGCGGACCAACTTTTTGTCTCCTTTGCTTTCAGAATGAAAGGAGCTCTTGTCTCCAAACAGTCTCTCTCGAGGTGGCTCATCCAGTGCATCACTTGTTATGATAGCGCAATAAACCCCTACCGGGTGCTCAAGGGTCATTCCATGAGAGGGTGGTCACCTCTTTGCTGCGTGTAAAGAATGTCTCCACCTCAGCTATTTGCGCTGCAGCCACTTGAGCTCTGTGCATACCTTTATCAGGCATTGCAGTCTGGACATTGCATCGAGGCGAAGAGCAGGGTTCAGCCTAGCCTCGTCCTTCAGGGACTTCTGTCGTGAGCACGAGTAGGGGTGACTTCTCTTTCCTCTCCTCCCTGTGGCGTAGGATTGCCACTATTGCTTGGAAATCAGTCCTAATGGTGTAACCTGCTGCAAGAGCTGTATCTCGGAAGTAAGATAGTACAGTTACGTAAGAACTTACCGTAACAGTAGATCTTCGAGAACAGCTCTTACAGCGGGTAACTTCCCGCCCACCATCCCACTTCTTTTGGAGGTAGGTCGTAGCCAAATACCCATCTTATGGGATGGGATGGGATGTTCCGATTTTATAATCTTGGCCATCTGGTGGCAGATCCTCGGTCTCCTCTTCTGATGTCATCCAGCGGCCAGGAGTCTCCAGCGGGAGAACTGAGGATTGTGGGGGGACCGCCTCCTTATGTACTACCCCTGACATCGGGGGCGGGACCGACGTTGGAGGCGGTCCTTGCTGAAGACTGCTAGCTAGAAAATTTCTGTGGGGTCCTGATGCCTGATGGCTTCAGTCCTAATGGTCTAACCTGCTGCAAGAGCTGTTCTCGAAGATCTGCTGTTACGGTAAGTTCTTACGTAATTGTACTTTCCATGGAAATGTAGAGATCTTACTTTGAGAGGGCTTTTGCAGTAGGTAATTACATATAGGACTGACACCGGCAGGCGGCAGGACCCCACGGAAAAATTTCTAGCTAGCAGTCCCTGAGACAGCCCCACGTCAGGTGACCGCGTCCAGAGACGTTGGTATAAAGGGTCGATCCCGGACGCCCGCTTCCAGTTCTTTTCCTGTTGTTAGCTCGTGCAGCGCCAAGGAAAAGTTTGTCATTAGCCCTACCTTTGTCGCTCTTTTACTAAAAAGTTTTTTTCGACTAATGTCAGTACTATCATCGGTGTATGTCGTTCCCTACACCCTCTGAGCACAAGAATAAGTGCGATTCGTGCGGCGCCCAACTACCGCACAAGGACGGCCACTGCCTGTGCCTATTCTGCCTAGGCCCTGATCACCCGGTCGAGAAGTGCCAGCACTGCCTCAGTTTCAACGCGGCTATCCGGAAAAGGCGGCAGCAATCCCTGGAAGCCCATATTCTGAAGAAGAAAATGAGTTCCAGGCCCTACACCTTGAGGATCAACAAACTGATCCTGCTGAAGATTCCTATCACCTGCACCCGGTATGGAAGAGCTGCAATCAGTTATTCCCTGGCACTTATCTGGAATTCTATCCAAAAGTCACTGAAAATGGATACACTGATTCCTCTTACATCCTTCAAAAAACTGTATACCAGCCTAATCCCAGATCCGTGCACTTGCTTCCTCAAGGCCTAGTCCTCCCACACCCCCAACCCTCCCACACCCCCTCTCTCCTCCACCCCCTTCTTTAAAGCTCCTTCCTATTCTTCTATCATTCATCTAGTCCTTTCCCCATCAAACCTCATACATATATGCCCACCCATGTACCATTATCCATGCCTTATCCCTACTAGACTGTTTGTTTTTCTCTCCTTTATTAGGTTTTAGGTTTATTGTCCTTTGCCTTGTATATATGTAAATATTTGTACATCTATCTCACTCATAAATGGTTGTATTTGTGCTTATTCAATATCATGTTTTTGTATACAATCTGTAACCTTTTTGTTATGACCACTCAGGTCCATCTTGTAAATGAGCTATGCTCAATGATGTTCGCCTGAATAAATAAAGATTTTTGATTGATTTCATTGAAAGAGCTCAAAAAACTGAGGCAGGCATCCACTTCCCCCGAAGGCCATCGGAAGGAGAAGGAGAGGCACCGGGACAAGGGCTCCTCCACCGCGTCTCCCTCTGGAGTCTCTGAGACGCAGGTAACATCCCCTTCGGGGGATCGCTCCTCGACGGCCGCCTCGGAGGTTTCCGAGCGGGCATCGGCCCGCCCAGCTGGCTTGCGCTCGAGCCTTGCGGGCGCCCCCGGGCAGTTGGAGGCCTCCGGCCCTGGTTCGGCCTCAGGCTCGCGGCCTACCACTGTGGGTGACTCCGCTAAGCCGGGCGTCGGCTCCTCTGACATCCGCCCGAGAGGGCCGTAAGACGTCCGACCTCCAGGGCGACACGTGGCCTCCACTCTACCGGACCAGGCCGATCACTCTACTCGCCCGCCTCCGTGATGGCTCTCATAGTCGGACGCTGCTTCTCCCGCGCCGCCAGGAGCTCACCCCTAAGCCTAACAGATCCCTGCACGTCCATCATACCAGAGTCTCCCCAGCTCGACCCCGGGGACTTTTCCCCTCCGCCCCGGCGAAACTGGGGATCTTTTGCCTCCATCAATCCTTCCTCCACCTGGTGTGCCGGACCGGACGCCGGCCCTGACGCTGGCCCCTCCGACGTTGGTACCTCCGACGCCAGGGCCTCTGCCATCAGCCTTACCGACTCCGGGAGACATTCCGCTCCCATCGGGCCCTCCGCTCTTCCACTCATGGACCCGCCTGCGAGGCCACCGGGCGGGCCGCCTGCCCGCAACCTCCCGGGTACCCTCCATCCTATCCAACGCCGGTGTACCTGGGACCGCAGTATCTGGCGCCACAGTACCTGACGCCGCAGTACTTGACGCCACAGTACTCTACGCGGGCTACCCGCAGCCAGGTTTTGGATACGCTCCATACGGTTACAACCCGTATCCTTATCCCCCGCCGCCTCCTCCTCTACCACCCTCGCAGCCGGTGGACCTGCAGGAGACTCTGGCCTGGTGGGCCAAGGCCAAGGCTCAGCTCACCAAAGAGGCTTCGAGAGTCACGACGCAACGGGTGCCGCCCCAGGTTCTACACGCCTGAGGCGCCACACTCCCTCACCACCTCCTGACTCCAGGGTTCTTCCGCTCGATCCAGAGAAGGGCAGGACAGCTCTCGGGACTTCCTAAGGGGTCCGTTCCTCCCCCGGGTCGGGAAAGGGAGTCTTTCTCCTCTTCTTCCTCCTCTTCACCCTCGGACTCCTCGGACTCTTCCGACGGTTGCTCCGAGAGAGATGACGAGCCACACTCTCTGTCGAAGCCCAGGCCAAGGACTCCTCCGGAGGATCCTCCTTTTACAGAGTTGCTTAGGAAAATCCAGGAGGTTCATCAGTGGTACTCCCTGGAACCAGATCCTCAGCGTCTGAAACTCTATGAACATCTGGATCTGCCCGTGACAGCTCCTACCTTGGTGCCACCCTGGATAGAGCCTCATGCCGACCTCGTAACCACAATATGGAAACAGCCGTCGGCCTTAGCCCCACTTCCTAGGAAGTCGAACCGGCTGTATCAGGCTCCAGAGGGTGTTCATTTTCTGGATTCTCACCCTCATCCCTATATGCATTTGCTCACTTTGTACTGTCTAAGCAATTCCAATTTATGTATGTGGGTCTCTGCCCCCAGGTTGCATCTGGAGTCGAGCATGTTGCTCAGTATGCTTTCCTGGTAAAACTCGTAAATAAATAAAATAAATAAATAAATAATGCAGACTCGGTTGTGATTAGCGCCGCTCACGGCCGGTCGGCGATCCCCAAACATCTTAGCTCATCACCACCTGATAAGGAATCACGCCTTCTGGACCAGTATGGGAGAAAGACTTGCGCTTCCTCCACGCTGGGGATCAGGGCCCTGAATTATGTCGGCCATATGGGGGACTACCAGAAGGCCATCTTGACTCAGGTGGAAGCCAAACTGGACTCCTTGCCTGACTCCCAAGTCTAGCAGGAGTTGGCTGATCTCGTCCGCTCTGCTCGTTTGGCCAGTCGACACATGCTACGTGCGACATACGATGCAGTGGACACTGCTGGTCGGAGCTCAGCTTTCATTGTAGGCCTACGGCGTCATGCTTGGCTCCGTGTGTCAGGGTTGGTCCCGGAGGTGCAATCCGCTATCCAGGAATAATTCCTCCGGGGTCAGTGTTGAGGTGATGTCAAGGACATCATCACCGATTTAGAAGAAAGGGGACGGCACTGAAGTCAGTTGATTCTATGTACCGTCCCCATCAGCAGCAGTGCCGCTCCTTTCGCAGGACGGAATCGGCCAAAGACAAGGCCCATGCGAAGGCCACAAAATGCCGGGCCCCTACAGCTGCTAAGCACCCCCCCACCCAAAAAAAGCAACAGATGCTTCAGCTGCGGCGCTGCCCCACACCACCTGACTCCTTTCCTCTCCCACTGCCTCCGGTCCCGGTAGGAGGGAGGTTTTCCCTCCATCTTCCGGGATGGGAGAGGATAACCACAGATTCTTGGGTGCTCCAGCTCATAGCAGAAGGACACTCCATAGAGTTTCTTCAGAAACCACCCCGCCACCCCCCTCTGAAGTCGTTGTATTCACGGGAACATCTTCTCTTGGTCCAGGAGGAAATTTTGGCTCTTCTGCTGAAACAAGCAATGGAGCCCGTCCCCCTTCACTTGTGAGGGACGGGTTACTAGTCCCATTTCTTCCTGGTCCCAAAGAAGACAGGAGATCTCAGACCAATTCTGGATCTCAGTTCCCTGAATCTTTACATAGAATACAAAAGGTTCAGGATGCTCTCCTTGCAGAGCCTTCTGCCCCTCCTCTGGCCAGGTCAATGGCTTTGTGCTCTGGATATGCAGGATGCTTATCTGCACATTCCCATTCGCCCATCTCATCGCAAACACCTTCGTTTTGCGTTCCAGGGAGACCACTACCAGTTCAAGGCGCTCCCGTTTGGTCTATCCTCGGCCCCCCCGAGTGTTTACCAAATGCTTGGCAGTGGTGTCGGCCCACCTGCATACCAGGGGAGTGCAGGTTTTCCCGTACCTGGACGACTGGCTCCTGGCAGCCTCGTCCAGGGAGGAACTCTCGCGTTACCTCTCCCTTACCCAGCAGGTTTTTGCCTGCCTGGGTATTACCATCAGGCATTCCAAGTCTCATCTGGACCCATCCCAGAGGCTACAGTTTATTGGGGCGATTCTCGATACTACCACGGGCAAGGCCTTCCTGCCTCCGGACAGGACGTCCACCCTTCAGACCCAAATAAGTCTTGTCCGACCGCATGATGGTCTCTGCGAGGTCGGTCCTTTGCCTACTCGGGCTCATGGCGGCTGCTATCCCGACGGTGCCTCGTGCTCAACTCCACATGAGGATTTCTCAGTGAACTCTACGCTCTCAATGGGATCAGCTTGTGGACAACCTAGATCATCCAGTTCTGATCTCCTCGCCGATGATTCGAGACTTGCAGTGGTGGATGGTTCGAGAGAACCTGTTTTGGGGAGTTCCTTTCTTTCATCCTCCCCACCTCCCAGACTCTAACCACAGACACCTCAGGCGAAGGTTGGGGAGCCCATCTAGGCCCTCATCGGACTCAGGGCTCCTGGTCCAAGCTAGAACATCTCGCCACATCAGTGTGCTCGAGCTTTGGGCAGTGTTGTACGCACTCCAAGCCCTTCACCAATACTTCCTTCCTGGCCACCTAGCCGTCCTGACGGACAACATGTGCGTGGTGTGATACATCAGCAAACAGGGAGGGACTCGGTCCTACCCTCTATGCAGGGAGGCAATGAGGGTTTGGGGTTGGGCAACACAACATGACGTTCACCTCACGGCACTTCACGTTCCAGGAGTCGACAACACCCTGGCAGACAAGCTAAGTCACTCTTCTGCCCTGACTCACAAGTGGGAACTGGACCAAGGGGTCCTAGACAATATCTTCCAACCTTGGGGAACACCACAGGTCGACCTGTTCGCATCCCCACTAAAGGCAAAACTTCCTGTCTTCTGCTCGCTCGTTCCAGAGCAAGGCACTTTTTGGAGCGACGCTCTGTCTTTAGACTGGAAGGACAGATTCCTCTGTGCCTTTCCCCCAATTCCACTTATCCCACGAGTCTTGCAGAAACTAGCTTCAGAAGGAGCGCAAATGATTCTGATCGCTCCTTTCTGGCCCAGGCAAGTCTGGTTCTCTCTTCTATAACAATATTCAGAGGATCCTCCTCTTCCTCTATCTCGAGGTTTGTTGACCCAGGATCAGGGGACCCTCATCCATCCAGGCCTTAAATCCCTTCAACTGCATGCATGGCTCCTGCAGACTTAGCCCAATCCCGTTTTGGAGTGTCTCCCAAAGTGGTGGATATTTTGGTGGAGGCCAGAAAACCCTCCACCAGATCCACTTATGCCATGAAGTGGAAAAGATTCACTATCTGGGCCGCTTCCAAGAACGTGGAGCCTTTCTCCTGTTCAGCGGGGCTTCTGCTGGAGTATCTACGTCATCTGTTTGACCTGGGTCTCAGCCATTCTTCTCTGAAGGTACACATGGCGGCCATTTCGGCCTATCATGTTCCCTTTGCAGACAAGGCTTTCGCTCAACCAGAGGTCTGTTAAGACCTTTCTCAGAGGGGTCCTCCATCTGAGGCCCCCCATCCGTACTCCTACTCCCCTTTGGGACTTGAATTTTGTTTTCGAGAAACTTACTCTCCCCTCCTTCGAACCTGCAGCTTCTGCAGATTTGAAGTTCTTTTCGTGGAAGACTCTCTTCTTGGTGGTCATTACTTCTGCTAGGAGAATCTCCGAGCTCCAGGCCCTGATGTGTAAAATCCCGTACTTGATTTTTCACAAAGAACGTGTTGCTCTTCAGATGAATCCCTAAGTTTCTCCCAAAGTAGTAGCCGAGTCTATTCTAAATCAGTCCATAGTTATCTGCCTTTTTTATGCAGTACTCTAATCAAGGGGAGTATTTACTCCATACTATGGATGTTCACTGGATTCTGAGATACTACACCAACAGGACGAAGGATCTCAGAAAGACTGATCAATTGTTCGTCCCTTTTGCTCACAAAAGGGAAGGTAATGCTGTGTCCAAGCAATGCCTGTCTAAGTGGTTGGCTCATTGCATCACTTTCTGTTATGACAAATACAACAAGTCCCTCCCGGGTCAAGTCAGAGGCCACTCCACAAGAGGAGTAACTGCCTCAGCGTCTTGTTTCAAGAATGTGTCTGCGGCAGACATCTGTGCTGCCGCCACCTGGACTTCCGTCCATACCTTTACTAAACACTACAGTTTGGATGTTGCCTCTCGCCGTAGAGCAGGCTTCGGGCTGGCTGTTTTGCAAGGCCTCCTATCTTGAGACTTGCACAACCAGAACTACCTTTTGGAGTAGTGTTCCTCCTCCTCCTGGTGCCTCTCTTTGTTCCAGACTGCTTGGGATTCAGTCTTATATGCAGTTACCTACTGCGTGAGCCCTCTCGAAGTAAGATAGTACAGTTACATAAGAACTTACCGAAACAGTAGATCTTCGAGAGAGGCTCTTGCAGTAGGTAATACCTTCCCACCCTCCATCCCCCTAGGCTTTTTCAGCTCCTTTCCATTGAGGGAAATATCCGCCTTCTCTCCGCCAGCCTTTGTCCTGTGGCGGAAAGAACTGAAGGCAAGGCCCGACCGCCTTTATACCGACATCTCCTGACGCCGGTCACCTGACATGGGGGCAGTCCCTCGCCAGGAACTGCTAACTAGAAATTTTTCCATGGGGTCCTGCCGCCTGCCGGCATCAGTCCTATATGTAATTACCTACTGCAAGAGCCTCTCTCAAAGATCTACTGTTACGATAAGTTCTTACGTAACTGTACTTTCTCTTCAACCTCACTGCATTGAGGCATCTGAGACTCCAGTGGCTGGGTCTGTTGGACAGTCATCTCCTTTTGGGTGGTATACTGCAAACCTTCCACAGTTTGCTTGCCTTGAGCAACAGAGGTCCCCAGTGGCAAGGCCATAGCTATATATGCTCGGTCTACACTGATGGACACCTCAAGGTCGTCTTCTGGAGCCACCTGTGCTGTTGTCACTGTTTGCGGTGACACCGAAGATAACGTGAGGCCGCCTCCTGACTGTGTTCATGGTGTTGAGAGTGACCGGCACAGAGGCTGTTACCTGTTCAGGATGTTGTCATTGTCCATGGTGTTGCTAATGACACAGAGAAAGGTCAAGGCTCTAGACGTGGTGATGGGGGTGACAATGGCAGTGGGCCCGGCTCTGAGCAAGATGTTGACGATTTCACCTCTGAGTTCATACCCTTCTCTCGAGGAGGGTGATGGCACCGAGCCCAGTGTCAATATCAGCACAGAGTAAGGGGTGAAGGACAGTGCTGGCCATGGTGACAGGGAGAACCCTTTCTCTAAGGACACTGCCGACCCTGAGCCCGGTGTCAGAGGTGGCACAGACTCTGGGTGGGATGATGGCTGTGAGGTGGAGTTTTCTCTGGAGCCATTGGACTTCACTGGTGATGATTGGGGTCTCCCTGTTGGACCTTTACGGCTATACACTGCTCACCCAGGGATCACACCCCTACCCCAACCCCCATGGGAACCGATTAGGTCAGTCTCTGATGTAGTAGGACACCATTCGGGTGACACTGCTCGGCCGTCCCCTTGCACATGATCCTCCATGCAGTTCCGCAACTCGGGCCAAAGCCGTCAAGATCAGGAATCTTGACATTCACTAGATATGCCATGTTGATTCCTCATGAGGATGCCCTTGTTCGTAGGCCCCATGGAGTCACAGATGTGGGATGAACTACGGGCCTTTGTTGGAGCCTTATAGACTTGGCATAGGGAAGATGACACTGCACCAGTACAGGCCCTTCTCGGTACCAACAATGCCCAAAGGTGGCATGCGCATTCCTGCACCCCAGGCACATACGGTGACTTGTAGCCATCACCTGTGGTTGCAGCTGAACACCTTCTTAGCTGTAGTGCTGCAGAGCAAATCGGTTGAGTAGGGCATTGACCTTTCTACCCAGGGCCTGGAGGAAGTTCAGCATTATTTAAGGACATCTTATGATGTCAACAACGTGGCCTCCAGGTTGGTAGGAACTGCAGTCTGCATCAGGCAGATGGCATGGCTTCATCTCCCTCAACAGGCACATTTGGCCTGGCGTAAGATGCTTAACTTGCACTTCCAGGGGGTTTACTTCTTCTCCGCAAGGGTCATTGGGAACTTTTGGGGAAGTCTTCTGCCACAGGAGACTCTGCCTGGCCCTTACCAGTCTTGGGTCTCATCAAACCTGTGAGGAGTACATGCCTTCAGGTCGCCCCCCCCCCCGAGGGCACCCTTTTTACCTTCAGGGTAAGCCAGGTCCTCCCTCAAGAAGTAGGGAAAGCTTGGAACTTGTTAGAGGGAATTATTGCTGAAGACTGTAAGTGTTAATCTTCCAGAAAATCTTCCGCTTTGATTACCACGCCCATCCACCATTTCCCTCTTTAGCAATCCAGGGCTGCTCACACTATTTGTGCTGGCTGGCACCATCTGTTGCCCAGTGTGTCTCCCCAGTTGCTCTCTACCCTTGTGGGGTAGCTTGTGTTTAAAAAGAAAAAAGGGGTGGGTGGGGCCTGTTGTTGGGTCTCCACCTCAAAAAAATGGGGCGAGCGCCTTTTTTTTTTCCTTCTTCTTCTTCAGTGTCCCTATACCAGCCAAATACATCCCCCCCTTTCTTTTCCTGTCCTCCTCCCTGTCCAGGTAAATTCCCATTCTAACCCCAGGAATCACTCATGATTAAACTGATGCAGTCAGCCTCCTGTGTTGAACTGCCCGGAGAGATGGATGCTATGCAAATGATGGAACTCTCATTGTCTCATGCCAACTTCAAACTGCTGCCCTAGCAGGTGCTGCACTCTGAGTGCTTTGGATTCTTTACTCCGCCTGCCTAGTGAAGACGTCCCAAAGTGCTGTTCAGTTTACTTCAAATCCTTTAATTTGGTCGATAAGTACCGTTTTACGTTATTAATTTTAGATTGCTGCCTTTATAAGTAAGTTTGGTATAGTTTTAGTGTTTTATTGTTTATAGGGTGAAGGGTGTTTTGTGGTTTCCACACAGTTTTTACCTCAAATTTAGCATTCGTTCTCGGTTACTCAACAGTTCCCCTTAGGATCCGTTGACCATTTGTATTTTTATTTAAATTTAGTTTATTTTCGGTTCCCTTTCCAGTCAGGGACCCGAGTAACACTCAGTTCCTGGAACCGTTAGCGGTTGTTCATATTTAAATTTGTTGGTTCCAGGAAACTGATTATTTTTCGCAAACGTTAAATTCTGTACTTTGCTCAATGTCAGAGATCCCTATTGATTAACCTAAAAAAAGCGCAGGACCCAAGGGGTTTAAATATTGAGTCTTCGGGTCAGGTTATAGCAAAAGCAGACATGCATTCTCTTTGTGTGTTTTGTTTGGTAACTAGTTATATTTTTTCAGATTGTGAAATTTGTAAAACTTTGTCCCAAGACTTTGAAAAAAGAGATCTAAAAAATTAGAGGAAATGGCTTCTGCCTCTGCTAATACTGCAGAAGAAAACCTCTCTTCCTCTGACCCTAATGAGGACAAGAAGTAAGCCCAAGGATGCTGACAAGGGGTCGGATAAGACTGAGCACGGTAAATCGAAAAGGGCTGTTGAGACAGTAGCTGAAGCTGTCCCACTTAAGAAAAAATGCAAAGAAAAACATGTTGCTGCGCCTCCGGACGAGATGGCTAAGGAGATCCCAGCAGGCAAACAAAATATGCCCTCAGCTGAGGACATTGCAAAGGCTTTACAGATTTTGCAAGCCTCACAAGCTGTGGTCCCGGTTCCCACACTGGTTGCAAAGTTCCTGTGAAAGTTCCAGCACCGCAGGAACCTTATCCTCTGTATGATCCAGAGGAGGATGAAGAGGAACCTAGAGAACCGCAGGTCTTCCCAGAGCAGGACTCTGGCTCCCCTACCAGGGGACAAATGGTGGATACCCTCAGTCTCCGCCTCCAGGAGATGGAGGAGGATGTGGAGGAAGCAGATTTTCTTGATATGATGGGGTTAGCTCCCACAAAATGCCTTCTGTTGCCTATGCACAAATCTTTAAAAAAGGCTGTGTTGCAAATATTGCAGTCTCCAACTTTGATACCTGGAGTAGATAAGAAAATAGATAAGAAATATCAGCTGGACAGAACCACTGCTGATTTTCTGTTCAGTCACCCTGTTCCTGAAGGGGTGGTCCAGGCGGCTGCCTGTGATAAGGCCAGGATCCCCTTAGCAACCCATCCCCTTGACAAGGACTCATGAAAGATGGATACCATGGGTAAGAAGGGGTATATGGCTGCCTCACTCATTGTTAGGCAGGCAAATTATATGGTCTATGGTGTCCAGTATGAGAAGGCACTATGAAATTCTTTTCCTTGCTCTGTCTGATAACATTCCAGGTAAAGTGGCAGTCGACTTGCAAGAAACTGCAAGGGCTGCCCTTGATGCGACCAGATAGCAGTTCCACGTGGCAGTGGATGCTAATGACACCGCAGCCAGACTGATGGCTTTATCGGTCTCCCTCGGGAGATTTGCTTGGCTAAGAGCTATCAACCTAACCTTGGACACTCAAGCTTAAGGCTGTGGAATTTCCCCTTTGAGAAAAATTCCTTATATGGTGACAGAACAGAGACCTACATGAAAAAGGTGAAGGAATAGAAGGCCACCTGTAGAAGTCGTTCTAAAGAAAAGCCTTCCACGTCTTATAGGCCCAAAGGGGGGGGGGGGCGCAGGGGTAGGGGATCCTACACCAGATCTTTTTTCCAAGCACAGGCTTCGCAGGTCTGCCAGCAGTCAAGAGGCTGTTTCAGAGCAAGGGGTAGAAGGGCTATGAGATGGGTTTCTCCCTCAGCACAAACGCAGGCTCAGCCCACACAGAATCCCTGACTGGCTGGTACAGGTAGCCCACCACCACTGGTGGGTGGCAGATTGGCTCACTGCCTCCAGGTTTGGTATGCCATCACCACAGACCAGTGGGTCCTGGAGGTGGTGAGCCAGGGACTGTCATTCAGCTTCAGATCACTTCCCAAGCTGAGAGCAAGAACCTTTGTCCTAGTCACCCCTGCAGACAGAATCCTCCCAGAGGCAGAGGTAAAGCACCTCCTGTCGATCAAAGCAGTGGAACCAGTGCCCCTAACCCAAAGGGGCAAAGGCTTCTATGCCAGATACTTTCTTAACAAAAAGAAAAATGGGGACTGGTGATCTGTCCTGGATCTAAGGTTCCTAAACGAGCACATTCTGAAGCCAAAGTTCAAAATGGTGACACACTCAGTAATCATCCCCACGCTGCAAAAAGGAGATTGGTTAGTATCCCTGGACTTAAGGGACGCCTATTTTCACATTTCTGTCAGATCAACTTACAGAAAGTACCTGAGGTTCAGATTAGCCTCAGGTCACTACCAATTTGCAGCCCTCCCATTCGATCTGACTTCCGCACCAGGGGCATTCACAAAATGCCTAGCAGTGGTGGTCGAATACCTGAGAAAACAAGATGTGACGGTCTTCCCCTACCTGGACGACTGGTTCGTCCCTGCAACATATGCAAGGCAGTCACTGGTACTCACAAAATTCACACTGGAATCCCTAGGTTTTCTCATAAATGAGCAGAAATCACAGCAAGAGCCGGTACAGGTGCTGGACTTCATTGGAGCAGAGCTGGGCAACAGCCTGGGCAGAGCTTTCCTGCCCCAGGACAGGGTAGACAGCATCCTACAGGTTGCATAGAAACATAGACACGTAGACTTTGACGGCAGATAAGGACCGCTTGGCCCATCCAGTCTGCCCATTTCCCTACCTACAGGATAGGCCGCAGATCCTAGTTAACCAACAGCCTATTTCTTCCTACCCCCCACAAGAATTGCCTTATGTCTGTTCCATGCATTCTTGAATTCTCCCACAGTTTTAGACCCCACAACCTCCTCAGAAAGGCTGTTCCATGCGTCCCATTACCCTCTCTGTGAAAAATACATCCTTCATCATTGCCCTTGAACCGCCCTCCTTCTATCTTTAAATTGTGTCCCCTTGTTCTTGCAACGCCTCTTTTCTGAAAGACTACCCTCTTGGACTTTGTTGATTCCACTGAGGTACTTAAGTTTCTATCATGTCCCCCTCTCCTTCTTTCCTCAAGGTATACATATTAAGCTCCTTTAGTCTCTCCACATACGGCTTCTCTTGCAGACCCTGCACCATTTTAGTTGCCCTCCTCTGGACTGCCTCTATCCTGTCTTTGTGGAGATGGGGGTCTCCAGAACTGGACGCAGTACTCCAGATGGGGTCTCACCAACTGTCTGTACAGAGGGATAACAACTTCCTGTTTTCTGCTGCTGATGCCTCTCCCTATACATCTCGGTATACCCCCAGCCCCCCCTACTGCCTTCTCACATTGCTTGCTAACCTTAAGGTCATCTGATATGATTACCCCCAGGTCCCTTTCCTTTTTTGTTGTTGTTACTACCTCCCCACCCATTGTATTCTTCCCCTGGGTTCTTGTTTCCCAGGTGCATTATTTTGCACTTCTTTGCATTGAATCCTAGCTGCCATACTTCTGACCATTCCTCCAACCTTGCCAAGTCCCTTTTCATCCTTTCCATGCCTCCTTGTGTATCAACCCTGCTGCAGATCCTTGTATCATCTGCAAAAAGGCATACTTTTCCTTCCAGTCCCTCTGCAATGTCACTGATGAAGACATTAAAAAGGACTGAACCCTGCGGTACCCCACTAGTAACCCCTCTTTCTTCAGAGTGGACTCCATTTACAATTACCTTCTGTGTCCTGTTGTGCAGCCAATGTTTTTCTAGGCTACCACCCTGGGACCCACTCCCAGGCTGGTTAATTTGACTATTAATCTTTGTGTGGGACTATGTCAAATGCCTTGCTAAAGTCTAGGTAGGCCATGTCCACAGCCCCTCCTGGTCTACTACTTTGGTCACCCAGTCAAAGAAATCTATTAGATCTGCCTGACATGACCTTCCACTGTGAACCCATGCTGCCTTGGGTCCTGTGCCCCACTGGCCTCTAGGTACTCAACTATTCTTTCCTTCAGAAGTTACTCCATCACTTTCCCTGCCACAGAGGTCAGACTGACAGGTCCGTAGTTTCCTGCCTCTGTCTTGGTCCCACTTTTGTGAAGGGGAATCACATCCGCCTTCCTCCAGTCCTCGGTACCACACCATCCTCCCATGATTTATTAAAAGAGTAGCCAGTGGTTTCACTAGTTCCTCCCTTAATTCTTTTAGAATTCTGGGGTGAATTCCATCAGGACCCATTGCTTTGTCCTCCTTCAGTTTTAGGAGTTCTTGCAGAACCCTTTCTTCTACGAAAGGACTGGGATCGACCCCCCTATCAAGAGTGCTTCTGTTAATTCCTCCTCTTTTGTGAATACTGAGCAGAAATATTCGTTCAGTATCCCTGCTTTTTCACTGTCTCCCTCTGCCCACCCACCGTTCATTCTATTCAGCCTCACTATCCTTCCCTTTGTCTTTCTACGCTCGCTGATGTACCTATAAAAGGTTTTATCTCCCTTCTTAACTGAGTTGGCTATCTTTTCCTCAGTTTGGGCCTTTGCTATTCTGACTTCCCTCCCTGCTTCCTTCTGCCTTAACTGGTACAACTCTCTGTCCTGCTCCTTCTGTGTTTCCTTATACTTCCGGAATGCTATCTTTTTCTTCCTGACTTTCACAGCCATGTCTTTTGAGAACCATAGTGGTTTTTTCTTTCGTTTTGATTTATTTGCTTCACACAAAGGCTTGTTGCCTCTGTGATGGCAGTTTTGATGATTCACCATTGTTGCTTCACACCTCCATCTAGCCTGTTTGCTAGTGCTTTTCTGAGGCACTCTCCCATCTTGCCAAAGTCAGCCCTCCTAAAGTCCAGTACCCTCACTTTTGTATGGCTTGACTCTGTAGCTGAGTTTAACATGAACCACACTGTTTGATGGTCACTTGTCCCCAGATGGCAACCCACTTCTAGATCTGAGATCCTCTCACTGCCCCCGTTTGAGAGTACGAGGTCTAAGATTGCTCCCTCACGAGTGAGTTCTGAAACAAGCTGTCTGAGGCCTGCCACCTGTAGGGCATCAAGAATGGCCCTGCTCTTGGATGTGGCTGCAGCAAATGTGCTCCAGTTAACATCTGGCATATTCAGGTCTCCCTTCAACAGTATCTCCCTTTTCTCTGCCATTCTAAGAATGCCTTCTATCATATCCTTGTTCGCTCCTCCCCTGACTTGGGGTCTGTACACAACCCTGTAATGGATTGTGGTGTTCTTTCCAGTCTCCAAGGTGACCCATAGTGCCTCCTCCGCCTCTGTTTACTCTCTTGTTCAGTTGCTTTTATCCCTTCCTTACGTAGAGAGCTACTCCTCCCCTCTTCTCCCTGCCTGTCTCTCCTGTAGGTTATGTACCCTGGTATGTTAACATCCCAGTCATGGTTCTCTGTGTACCATGTTTCTGTGACTGCTACGATATCCAGGCATCCCTCTTCCATCGAGGCCACCAGCTCAGGGAGCTTGTTGCCCAGACTACGGGCATTGGTACTTATTACCCTCCATTTCCTGATGGCCTTGTCCCTTTGTGCCCCATCCCTGTCCTTCTTGCCTTTGTCACTTTCTCCATTTACCCCTGCCCTTCTCCCTATCGACACCTCTATGTTGGTGTTTGCCACACTTACTACCGTGATTTTTTGGGGGCTAGGATTTCCCTGCTCCTTTCCAGTGCTCTCCTTGGCTAGTTTAAATGCTTGCCAGTGAAGCATTTAAACGTATCACCTAGGATCCTGGTTCCCTTCCCGGACAGATGCAGCCCATCATGCCAGTATAGGCTTGCATCACTCCACGTGGACCCCCAGTCCCCAATGAAGCCAAATCCCTGAGCTCCACACCAGTTTTTCAACCACTGTTTGAATCCCATGGTGCTTAACACCCTAGCCTCTCCTATGCCATAGATGGGCAGCACCTCCGAGAAGGTTACCGTACGTGCTACTTGACTAAGGCCCCTCCCCAATTCCACAAACTGTTCCTGCACGTCTCTAATCCCTTTCTTAGCCAGGTCATTTGTCCCTAGGTGGACAGTGACATCCATCTCCCTCCCCTGTGCAGCTGCTCTGGCAATCCTGAGGATTCGCTCCCTGTCCCTCCAAGCCATGGCGCCAGGCAGGCATCTTACCTCCGTCTCCCCTTCCTCCCCCAGTTCTACCTTCCTAACAATGGAGTCCCTCACCAGGAGTTGTTTCCTTCCCCTGCAGGGTCCCCTGCCACCCTCCTTTGGGTCTCCTCTGTGGAGGTTCCCAGCATCCTACTTGGTCTCCACTGCGGGTGCCTCCATAGAGGAACCACACTTTGCCAGAATGGCATAGGAATTGTGGAGAGGTACAACTGGAAGGACACGCCTCTGTTCCACCACCCTCACCCTCCCTGAGCCTACTGTGGTCCAACCGCTCCTCTTTCTTGGCAACCTCTGAGGCAACGGCAGTGGCACTGGTGGTCCCTGGATGGAAGAGGAGGTCCCACAAATCCTGGCCAACTCAGCCTGGAGATGAGCAACCTCCTCCTCAGCCCAGAGAGGTGCCTGCAGATGGGACAACACCGCATCCTCCAGAACGTCTCCCGGAAGACTGCTGCTCCACAGCCACTGCACTGCACCACTCCAATCATGTCTTATTTCTTGCCCCCTTACTTTTTGCAATCCTTACTCTTTCCTCTGTTTTTTTTTTTCTCTCTCTCCTTACTTTCTGCCTGTGTGCCCTTTAAGCTCCTGATTTTCTTGTTCTGAGACAAGAATATCCTATATTTCTCAGTAGACCCCTTACTTGCTCAGAGGCAGACCTCCAGCAGCTAGGGGGGTCCGGAGAGCTACTCTTGCCCTTCTAGGATGGTGGGTCTTTGGTGGTTCTGTGATCACTCGCTTCCTGCTCCCAAACAGGAAGTTCCTGTTGTCAGTCAAATCCTGTGCCTATAAAAATAGAACTAGCTTTGGGTGGAGGGGAGGAAAGGAGGGCAATATAGTTGCAGTAGAGAAGTCCAGTCACACAGCAGTCCTTTCTCCTGGTGTCTTCTGCCAAGCTATTAGCAGAATCTTTCTAAGGCAGTCTTTAAATGTAGCTTCCTTTTAGCTGCCACTCCCCCTACTTACTAGATCTTTCTACAAGTAATTTAAACCTCACAGCTATTAAGTCCTTTCAATCACCTGAGATTTACACCTAGATAACTGTTCAGATAACCATTTAGTTCAGATAACTCAGACACACACACACTTTTTTTTTGTTTTGTTTTAGTTTTTTTTTTACCCTAAATTAAAGGTCCAAGTACAAAAGTTCTTCTTCTTTAGTCCCAGCAGAGAAGTCCAGTCACACAGCAGTCCTTTCTCCTGGTGTCTTCTGTCAAGCTGCAAGTTCCTTCATGCTGGGCATGCCCAAACCAGCCAGGGAATTTCTCAGGCTACTGGGACACACGGTAGCTGCCACCATTGTGGTGCCAGATTCTAGATGAGACATCCAGTTTCACTTGAGACAGTACTGGTCACAAAGGACAGACCCACTGTCCAAGCTGGTTCCAGTCACCCACAGCCTACTGCAGGCACCTCAGTGGTGACTAGACGAACACAACCTCAGGGTAGGCGTACCCTTTCTAAGGGAATAGCCCTTGGTAATTCTCACAACAGATGCTTCCCTTCTCAGTTGGGGGGCACACATGCTGGATCACACAGCAAGTGGCACATGGTCTCCTCAAGAGTCCCTGTTGCACATAAGTCTGCTGGAGCTCAGGGCAGTGTACCTGGCTCTATTAGCTTTTGCCCTGCATCTGCAAACCAAGGTGGTGCAGGTCAGGACAGACAACACCACAGCCATGTACTGCATCAACAAACAAGGAGGAACCAGGTCCACCCCCACTTTGCACCGAGGCAGTGAAGCTGTGGTCCCTGGCATACTCCATGCAGGTATCTCTATCAGCCATACACCTTCCAGAGAAGGATACTGGACTGGCAGATGCACTCAGCAGGATAAGTCAGGACCACCATGAGTGGTCACTGAACCCTCAGATCCTCTGTGCAGTTTTCAGAAGGTGGGGCACTCCAGATGTGGATTTTTTGCCTCTGCAGAAAAAAAATAATTGCCCCAGTACTGCTGCAGGCCCCCCTCACAAGGGTAGAGTTCCTCTGGATGCAGTGGTCCTGGATTGGTCAGGGAAGTTTGTGTATGCCTTCCCTTCTTTCTGAATGATATTCAGGACCCTAGTGAAATTAAAGTCCCAACCAGCAACAGTGATACTGGTGGCACCAGAGTAGGCGAGGCAGCGCTGGTACTCGCTCCTGCTGACCCTGTCAGCGACCTCCCCAATTCACTTGCCCAGGAGGCACAACCTGCTGACCTCTTCTCAGGTCAGGATCCTGTATCCCAACCTCAAATCACGAGACTCAAGGACTGGTTCTTGAGGACTTCGAGTTTGCTAACCTCAAGCTGTCAGAACAGGTGCTGACGGTGCTTAGGGGCTCCAGAAAGCCTTCCACTAAAAAAACGTATTCCTCTAAGTGGAAGAGGTTCTCCATTTGGTGCTCATGTAAGGGTACTGACCCCTCCAGGGCTGACCTTGCCTTTCTGCTGGATTACCGGACACACCTGCACTCATTAGGACTGAGGCCCTCGACCCTTAAGGTCCTTCTGGCTTCAGTCACAGCGTACCTGTCAGCTGGTAAGGAAAGAGCCATGGCTTCTCATCCAGTTTTCAGGAAATACTTCAAGGGGCTCAACCTCCTTCACCCTCCTGTGAGGGAACCCATCCTGGCCTGGAATCTAAACATTTGCATTGCCAAGCTGATGGAACCAACATTTGAAACCATGGCAACTGCAGACCTGAAGTATGTCACATGGAAAATTGTGTTCCTAGTGGCTCTCACCTCTGCCAGGAGAATCAGTGAGCTGCAAGCCCTGTGTACAGTTGTGGACTACATTTCTTTCCGCAGAGATAAGGTGGTCCTCAGGACCGGTTGGAAATTTCTCCTCAGTGTGGTATCTGATTTTCACCTGAATCAGTCTGTGACTCTACCTGTTTTCGTGACAGAGAACTCCAGTTCTCCTGAAAGGAAACTTCACTGCCTCGCTGTCAAGAGTGCACTTAGCCATTACATTGACAGAACCAAGACATACAGACCAGGACAGACACAGCTCTTCCTCACTTATGGCGAAGTGGGTAAGTGTAGAGCTACCACAAAACGTACAGTTGCTCTCTGGATAGTGGCATGTGTAACCTCCCCACACCGGCCACCTTGTTTAACCAGCAGGGTTTCTCCTCTCACCACAAACGTCTAGGAGCAACACAGAGGGGTGGGGTTTACATACCATATGACATATAGAAAACAGTGAAGGTGGCCACCATTAGGCCAGGTGGACCAGACTGTTATACAAAAATAGTCGACCAAGTATGGCAGCTACCTGGCACACACCTGGTAGGGACCAATTATCATGGGCAGCAACCCAGGTCCCTGGGAGAAAATGTTTGCTCACAATTATGCTAGGTTTGCACTTCTGGACAGGGGCACCCAAGTAAATCCAGACACAATGGAAGCAATAACAATACTGTCCAGACCAGGCTGGGATTCTAGAGTGTGGCTTTTATTCATGTAACAAAGCAATAATCACAAAGCGAAGATGGACCCCCATGGGGCTACATATCCTGGTATTGCAGATTCTCCAGGGTACAGAAATTCCTGAAATTCCCATTTAGCATGGGGTGATGAACACAAAACAGCGAACACACTGGTTCTGAAACTGAAGATTGGCACATAGGGCCGGACTAGTACTGTTCCCATTTCCCACAGGAATGAAAGTGGTACCCATGACCACACTGAGCAGCACATCCAGGCTCAACCATACCCCTCAACTGTCCCTGATTTTGCCTCAAAATTTTACTCTGTCCCTCCTAAAAATTGTGTTTCCATGACCAGTGAGAGTTGTAAGCACAAAATAATGTCAGACATTAAAGTTACACACTTGTTCTTCCTTAGAAAATGTATTTTGCACTAAGCCCCCTAATTCTAGCAGCTTTCTGAGTGGATATCACCAATTTTAAAGATGTGTCCCTGATTTTGGTCCTTTGTCCCTGATATTTTTAAGCCTTGTCCCTGATTTATGAGGCAGGTGGTTGAGAGGTATAGGCTCAACTCTTCCAGAACTCACTATACTGGGGCAAACTGAAGAAACAGAAATTCCAAACCCAGATCTCGGGGTAATTACTTCCATTAGGCATTGGCCGGATGCATTAACTGAAAATGTACTGGTGCCCAATCTGAACCTGGAGAGGTAAAATGGTTACTCCAGATGGTGGGTCTCCCACCTTTTGCTTCCAAGTTTATACTTGGCTATTAATTGGTTAATAACACCCACACAGAAGAAACTTGTAGTTGTCTTAAATGTTTGCCACACTTAACAAACTAGTGACACACTCCTGGGTGTCAAAGCTAAAAGTTCTGTACTTGGACAGTCACATTCTTGGACTCCAACATAGGCAGAAACTTTACTTAGTACTGGGTGACTGGTCCCACTGTCAGAGAAATTCACCCCAAGGAATTGCAGAAGCCCTTGTGCTGACAGAAAAGATTTGTACTCACAACCAGTGAAGATGTACAAGGCAGCTTCACCAAACATAATGGATCAAGGGGATTGCCCCTGAATCCTGGAGTTCGCCCCCAGCCCTCCTGGGATGGGGCAGGGAAAAACCTTCTGGATCAGATTTCCACCACTTCAGGCAACTGTCTTCTTTGTTCTTCTAGGGTGAGAACAAACTACCACAAAACAAAAAGGGGTAGCTCTTTGTCATAGCTAATCTGAGGAGCTGCCCAGCAGTTGAAACCTCCTCCTCTCTACAGCTCACTAACTGAACATTCCAATTCACTCCAAAGCCAGCTGAGACTGTGGCTTATGCTAGTGCGAGAGTTCTATGAATACAGCGTCACTCCAGCTCAGCTGAGACTGAAGACAGAGTGTGACAGTATGAAACCCATTTACCTGGCATTTCACAGGCTGCCTTCCCTGCCTGCCACTGTGTGTAACTGGGATTCTGGTAACCCCTGGGAAGAAGGGGGTTACATCCACCCTTAGCCAGGAAAATGACTCTGCCCCAGTCATTACCTACCTGGCACTGGAACATCCCACCCTATGTGCTACCTTTGGAGAGGGGTGATCATGCCCTCTCCTACCATGTGCCAAGCACGAGCAGGCAACGCTAAGGGCCCAGAGGCCTTTGGCTGACGCATCAGCCTCTATACAACACTCTTGCTGTGGTTAATCAGTGGCTCTGGAAGAACGTGGCCCTAACAGACCAGAGCTGTGACCCTTACTGCAGATCAGGATCACAACCTGTCTATCCCCCTAGCCCTCTAGGAAAATCCTGTCTAACCAAAAAACCTACCCAAAAGGGGAACCTCCCCCCAATCCAGGACACCTGCAAACCAAACCAGAGCTAACACTTTACCTAAGCATTACACTCCCACTTCCCCCACGCACTTAACACCTGTGGAAGGAAAACCGGTAACACTTGTTAACCATACAATTCTACTAAACACTCTACAAAGGCAAGAAAACTTGGCTGAGTTCCCACATCCTCTTCTGGTCTTCTCTTCTCTTCTCTTCTTTCTTTACCAGGAACCACCTAAAAAAGACGAAACTCGCCCCAAATCTGCAAAAAGCACAGTATTAGAACCATAACCCTCCATCAAAATATTGGACAATCCCAAAAATATATTTGTAGAAAACGGCAGAAAATCTATAACTTTATGTACAATGTACCTTTTTGGGGTAATGAAATGCCCAAACCAGTGACAGTAATGGTGCCTGAGGGCAGGGTCTATAAAAGTCTCTCTCCTGGGCCGGAGCCCATTGAAGCATGGTTCTTGGAGCCTGTAGTCCAAAGGGAGAGTCTTTGTGGACAGTGTAACAGTTTGAAGTCTGCCAGGTGTAGGATGTGTATTGCAATATCAAAGTAAGAAAAGTCTGGACTTACCAGCCCCTTGAAGAATGAAAAATTGACATCACCTACTTCTCCAGCCAAAGGCTGTCCCTGGCAGCATTTTTCGGATATAGCTGGGCAGAAATCTTCCGGAAAACAGATGGTGAACTGGAAACTGCTGGGATGATGTCATCTAGGAGATAGAACCTTGGAACAAGAAGGAACAGCTAGAACCTTGGAACAAGAAGGAACAGCTGGGTTGATGTCATCCGAAATCCCAGGCGAGGAATCAGAACAGCTAGGCTGATGTCATCTCTGCTATTTGGAAGACCAGGCGATGAAATTGGAAAGGCACACTGCCAGGCTGACTAATCTGGACGCACCCTGGATCCTGGAACACCAGTCTGGTGGAACAACATGGGTACGCAACAGCTGGATGGCAGACACTTGCTACCACTGCTTTGCTTCCCTCTGGGTAGGCACGGGCACATTCTCAGGAGGATGGTACAATTGAGTGTAGTACCACCCTGGGTCAGGTGCATAAATTATGACCCCATTTGGGCGTACATAATCAATGAAATGGAAAGTCTCACTCCGCACAGCATCTATGAACAATGTTCTGCCCAATTTCCAAAATTGCAGACCATCTCTTATGACTTTGTTTCTGACATAATGGGTTGCTCCTGAATGCATATATATGCCAGGCTTTCCGGTTTTGCTCCATCTTGTCCCAGACTCTCCAAGGAAAGGTAGGAAAGGACCACCCATAGGTGTCGTTGGCCTTCCTACGAACCAGTTTTTCTTCCTTACCGCACTTCATCAGTACACGACCCTTGGCACAGCTTGGAGGTGGCCATTCCTGGTTCAGCCAGCGTTGCATACTCAGAGCAATGTAGAACTTGTCCCTGGCCACTTCTGAGGGCAGGGTTGTGGAGTCAACTTCTTCTTCCGGCTTCTCCGAGGCAAGAGCTTGAGGCCGCAGACTGGGACCCTCAGCAGAAAGATACACATTTTCCTCCTCCTCCTCCTCTTCCTCACTTAGAGTGTGGACCCAAGAGTGAGCAGTCGTCCTCATTCCTGAGACAGTCCACTCTTCACTGGACGCAGAAGTAGACAGTTCCCATTCTTAGTCTCTCGAACCTCATCCTCTCCAATGAGGCTAGGGCTAGGACCCTCTCTCCATGTATCTACTGACGCTCCCTCCGCACTGTCCATCTGTGACACAGGCATGGAGACATCACGAGGAATCTGTCCTGGCAGTAAATCTACACACACTTCCTTTGTGCCACACTCTGCTGGGCCTCCCCCAACAGGTTCAACCTGGTGCTGTGTCCTGCTGCATGTAGGGTTTTCTACTTTTGTCCAAGTGGGAGCCAAACGAATTTGTGATGTTCTAGACAGACCTTGCTTCTCTAAACACCCTGAACAGTGAGGAATCAAAAATATGTCCCTTCCGGCCATGAGGCACGTTATGCATACTCTCACAGGGTAGTTGGGAATCGCAACATGAGGAGGCAAACTTCCACCATAGAAACATTGCTCAGTTTCTTTAAGCTTGGCAACCTCCTCAGCTGTCATAGCTCGGGCATGATCTGGATAGCGGGATGGTCCTGAAGCCATGTCTGTAAGTAAACACATAAAAGTTAATTGTTATTACTGAGGTCACTGTACTTGGAACAGTCTCTCAAAATGGCTCCCTGCTGCTGTTTACATTGCTGCCCTGCCCTGTAATGGCGGCGGCGGCACTCCTGATGCATCAAACTTTGTGACTCAAATTACTATATATCCGACCTTGCTGCTACTGATTTTAGCTCATACTAACTTATTGCACTGCATTTTCTCTCCTCAGCGCACACATGATTTTTTTGACTTTACGATTAGCAGTGAATCACTATTTACACTTTGCCTAAAGTCACCAAAAGCCACAGTATTTCTTCACAGGATTGCCTTTCTAGTTGCATTTGGTTTACAACATAAAGTCTCTCACTTGCTTAGGAAAATATTTCTCTTGCTGAATTCACAATATATGCTCACAGTCTATGCAAAGAAATTTTTCGTTGGTTGTGTTTCATGCTCCGACTCATGACCCTTCTGTTGCAAATCAATCACACTGTTCTCACATAAATGCAGCTGGCTTTTGAGAAAATCTCAACACAGTTTGAGCTCAGATTTTGCTGAATGGTACTCACTGAATCAGTAGTTGGCTTTCTCCAATGGAAAATCTCGGCCTAAAGCCGATCCTGGAAGGCCTCTGGATCGAAAAACAGGCTGGCAATCTCGCCAATTGTCACTACTGACTCCTTGCTTGCTTCCCTGTCAGTTGGGTAATGGGTTGAGCCCTAAAATTAGCACAGAAAGTCTGTATTTCACAGAATTTAGAATGTTTACTGTTACCGCGACGATTCTCCTGGCTACCAGCTCGCATACTACTCGCTCTCTCCCTCTTGAACACTGGGCTGCACTCTGAAAATGGCTGTGGGGGCGATACTGATTGCAGTCTCACCAGTCACTGTACGCCATGCAGATGAGACTCTCTCCTCTCTCGTGCTCTTACTACATGGCGATCGTCAAGCATGCAAAATTTAAACTGCAAAACAACTTTTTTTCTCGGCTGACCTTTTTCACGGCGGGAGTGCCGTTTTGAACCATTTAACTTAGCTATTTCTTTAGCAAGTCTCCCAAGTTCACACAGCAAGCATCTGAAACTTTCAGGGCACAATTGTTTTGTTGTTTCCTAAAGTTCACAATACTTTTCTCTCTCAAACATGAGAAACTAAGCAGTGTAAACGCCCTTTTGATGCAGGACAAGAGGTACACACAATCTGGCTTTACAGCTCCTTGGTAAACGATGGCACAACACACAGCGGCACATATGGATGGCACTACTCTGGGCAAAATTCTTCTGCGCAAAGCTTCCAGTTTTGGGTACCAAACTGCCAGACAGGCAAAACGCTAGCCACAACCTGAGCAGACCAAAGCTGTTTTCTCCCAAAATTTAAAAATGCATCGTCGGACGAGCCCCCATTTTTGTAACCCCCCACCGGCCCCCCCTTGTTTAACCAGCAGGGCTTCTCCTCTCACCACAAATGTCTAGGGGCAACATAGGAGTTGGGGTTTACATACCATAAGACATAGAGAAAACCGAGAAGGTGGCCACCATTAGGCTAGGTGGACCAGACTGTTATACAAAAACAGTTGACCGAGTGTGGCAACTACCTGGCACGCACCTGGTAGGGACCAGTTACCATGGGCAGCAACCCAGGTCCCTGGGAGAAAACGTTTGCTCATAATAATGCTAGGTTTGCACTTCTGGACAGGGGCACCCAAATAAATCTAGACACAGGGAAACAATAACAATACTGTCCAAACCAGGTTGGGATTCTAGAGTGTGGCTTTTATTCACGTAACGAAGTAAGAATAATCACAAAGTGAAGATGGACCCACACGGGGCTACACATCCTAGTATTGCAGATTCTCCAGGGTACAGAAATTCCTGAAATTCCTATTTAGCATAGTGATGAACACAAAACAGCGAACACTCTGGTTCTGAAACTGATGATTGGCACATACGGACGGACTAATACTGTTCCCAATGCCCACAGGAATGAAAGTGGTACCCATGACCACACTGAGCACATCTAGGCTCAACTGTTCCAGAACCCACTATACTGGGGTACACTGAAGAAACCAAATTCCTAACCCACATCTCGGGGGGAGGAGGTACTCTCCATTAGGCATTGGCCAGATGCACTACATGAAAATGCTACTGGTGCCCAAACTGAACCCGGAGAGGTAAACTGTTTACTCCAGATGGGGGGTCTCCCACCTTTTGCTTCCAAGTTTATACTTGGCCATTCATTTGGTTAATAACACCCAAACAAAAGAAAACTTGTAGTTGTCTTAAATGTTTGCCACACTTAACAAACTAGTGACACACCCCGGGTGTCAAAGCTAAAAGTTCTGTACTTGGACAGTTACGTTCTTGGACTCCAACGTAGGCAGAAACTTTACTTAGTACTGGGTGACTGGTCCCATTGTCACAGAAATTCACCTCAAGGTATTGCAGATGCCCCTGGGCTGACACAGAAAAGATTTGCCAATGAAGATGTACAAGGCAGCTTCACCAAACAAAATGGATCAAGGGGATTGCCCCTGAATCCTGGAGTTCGCCCCATCCATCCTGGGATGGGGCAGGGAGAACCTTCTGAATCACGTCTCCACTTCAGACAACTGTCTTCTTTGTTCTTCTTCTAGGGTGAGAACAAACTACCACAAAACAAAAAGCTGTAGCTGTTTGTCAGAGCTAATCTCAGGAGCCGCCCAGCAGCTGCAGCCTCCTCCTCGAACTCCACTCCACAGCTCACTAACTGAACATTCCAATTCACTCCAAAGCCAGCTGAGACTGTGACTTGTGCTGCTGCGAGAGTTCTATGATTAGAGCATCACTCCAGCTCAGCTGAGACGAAGACGGTGTGAAACCCATTTACCTGGCATTTCACAAGCTGCCCTCCCTGCCTGCTGCTGATTCTAACTGGGATTCAAGTAACCCCTGGGGACAAGGTGGTTACACATGTATAAAGTTTTGTTACAGTAGAGTGGGTAACCGGGTACCACTAGGCCTGAGGGCACATTCCACCAGGGGTACAGCTTCGTCAGTGGCAGCTTCATGAGATATTCCACTACTGGAAATCTGCAAAGCAGCTACATGGAAAACCGTGCACACTTTCAGAAAGTACTACAGCCTGGATCTACAATCCAGAAGTGAAGCCAGGTTTGGCACAGCAGTTCTGCAGAACTTGTTTCCCAAATAGGTTCTCTGCCCAACCTCCAAAGGTACTGCTTAGTAGTCTGCATCAGTTTAATCATAATGAGTGATTCATGGGGTTAGAAGAACAAATTACTCAACATAGTAATCTTGTTTCTTCAGAGAGATCTCTCGTTATGATTAAAGCAGCTACCCTGCCTCCCCTACTAGAACCTTTAAAAAAAAAAAAAGGTGGAGGAAATTTTGGTCTGCATCTCTGCTTTAGTGTTTATATAGAGATATATATGCCAGGTTAGAGATTCACCATTAAAACCAGTTGGTTTCCTTGTGATCTCATTTTAGGCCTGTCTCTTGGGGACTTTTGAACTTTTTTGGGGGGAGGGGTATTTTTTTTTTTTTTTATTATTATTATGATGTAAAGATTAGCTAGAGGGCCTTATACCCACTTAGGCTCCGTAAGAATCTAAAGCACTCAGAGTGCAGCAGATGCTAGAACAGCAGTTTGAAATTGGCATGAGCCAATGACGGTTCCATCATGTGCATAGCATTCCAGCATAGGAGGCAGTATAGCGCAGTGGTTTAAGGCTCTGAGCTGCAAATCTGGAGACCTGGGTTTGAATCCCACAGCCCCCACTTGCATACTGTGACCCTGAGACAATCACTTAACTTCCCTGTGCTCCCAGGTTGCACTTGTAAACAAGCCTTCAGCTTAGTGTGTCTCACCTGGTTAAACAATTGGGGAACAAAACCAAAAAAAATTCTGTCTCTCTGGGCAGTTCTACACAGGAGGCTGACTGCATCAGTTTTATCATAATGAGTGATCCCTTTAAAGAAACAAGATTACTATGGTGAGTCATTTTTTCTTCTGTGTGGTATATCCCTTCATTGCTGAATGCTGCCTGTGCCTCTGGGAACTATCCAAATCTAACTCCGCTTGACTGTAGCACGGTCTGTGAAGGAGTACTGTGCACTGGACTGGACCAAGTTATACTAGTCTTTAGACAGGGTACATCCTTGTTGCTGAAGAAAAGCAGGTCACTTTTCCCTGGTGTGGTTTTTTTAAGTCTTTCCCCTTCTGGCTATGCCAGGTTATTTCTTTGTTTGGTATGGGTTTTTCTTCTCCCATGTCAGCTGGGCAATTAGCCCACTATCTTCAAGAGTAACTGAAGAGGTGAACACATTTCAAGTCCCTTGGGCTGTTCAGTCCTGCAGCTCCATATGTACGAGAAATCCATTCCCTTTTCCCAATGGGGAAAAAACAGGGGCATAAATGAACTGATTTGTTTTTAGTCAGTTCTCCATCTGATGGCATGAGATTGCCTTTTGAGGAGTGGTCCATTTCTGCTTTTGCATATTGGTGCCATCTCCTTTGCAAGGGGGTCCTGTCTTTTGGGCAGACCCCTCTTAGTTAACCCATGGGTCACTTGTCAGGGCTGCTTCCTTAATATCAGTACCCATCTGCTGTCTGTTGGTATAAGTCTGTTTCAGTACCCTGCTACCTCTGTATGTCACCTAGTGTGGCCTTCTCTCAATTTTTGCAGATTTTTAGTTGGATTTTATTTTCCCATTTCTTTTCCCTATCCTTTTGGGCTATGGAATTTCTTTAGCCCTTGCTTACTTTTCCCCAATTTTGTTTCTGTCTTCGGGAACTTAACTGAGGTTGGTCAGGGAGCTGGCCGACAGTGGGTTTTGGCTAGTACGCAGTAACATTGCCAGATCCCTGGCCAAAGCGTTGCTCCTGCAAGGACCTAGTGCCTCCAGCCCAGCCTCATAAGTGTTTCAGTATTGAAGATGCTCTGGAAGATCGGAAGATCAGCAGTTACGGTAAGTACGTAATGTTCATTTCAAACCCCAGGAGTCCTTCACTAGTTGATTAACTGCATCAGTCCCCTGGATTGAGCTTGCCTCACAGCTTTTAGAAACACAGAATTTGATGGCAGATAAGGACCACTTGGCCCACCTAGTCTGCCCATTTCCCTACCTACTGCTTGCACTCCAGATCATTCTTGATCTGTAGCTTACCTCCTCTGTCCCTATGGTTACTTTCTGTCTATCCCATGTAGTCTTGAATTCCCTTACCATTTTTGCTCCCACAACCTCCACAGGGAGGCTGTTCCATACATCTACCATCCTTTCCGTGAAAAAAATACTTCCTCATGTCGCCCCCAAGTCTCCCCGTCCCCCAGCCTCGTATTGTGTCCCCTTGTTCGTGCATATCTTTTTTCCTGAAAGATGCTGTCCTCTTGTACTTTTGTTTATCCACTTCAGGTACTTGAAAGTCTATCATATTGCCCCATCCCGCCTTTCCTCCAGGGAATACATATCGAGTTCTTTCAGTCTTGTCATGTGGTTTCTGGTTCAGTCCTTGCACCATTTTTGTTGCCCTTCTCTGGACTGATTCTACTGTTGTCTGTGTCCTTTCTGAGGTGTGGCCTCCAGAACTGGACACAGTACTCCACGTGAGGTTTTACCAGTTTTCTGTACAGTGGCATCACCACCTCCTGTTTTCTACTGGTGATGCCTCTCCCTATGCACCCCAGCATCCCTTCATCTCTCCTCACTGCCTTCTCATATTGCTTTACCTTTAGGTCATCTGTTATGATTACCCCCAGGTCTCTTTCCAGCTTTGTTGTCAGTACCACCAACCCCACCCCAACCATGTATTCCTCTCCTGGATTCCTGTACCCCAAGTGCATGATTTTGCACTTATTTATATTGAATCTAAGCTGCCACACTCTTGACGACTCCTCTAGCTTGCCTAGGTCTCCTCATTTTTTACACTCTCCTCCCCCGGAGTGCCAACTCTGTTGCAGGTCTTAGTATTGTCCGCAAAGAGGCATGTGTTGCCTTCCAGCCCATCTGCAGTGTCACTTAGGAAGAAATTAATTATTTTAGTATATTGTAATAGCTGAGATGCTGATCAATAAATTTGTACTTGACTTAAATTCTTCTAGAATTTTATGCAAATTAAGGAATGTTAGAATGGAATTCAAAACTCTGCTGTGTGGTTATGCTCACGTGTGCCCTGTAACGGCAGATTTATTTTGTTGCCTGAGAAGTAGCATCGCTCTGAAGTTGCTCCACTTCAGAGACACATTTCTTAATTTTGTGTTGAATTTTAGTTAAGTGATAAAATCTGTGTTGGGGTCATATTTTGTAGCTGGTGAGTGTTTTTCTCTCTTCTCTGATTCCTGACCGCCCCCATGTCAGGTGACCGGCGTCAGGAGATGTCGGTATAAAGGGGCAGTCCCTCACGCCTGCCTTCCAGTTCTTTCCCGCTGTTAGCTCATGCCAGCACCTCGCGGAAAAGTTCCCTGCTCGTCAAACTCTTTCGTCGGTATTTTAACTGAGTATTTTCGATTTTTTCCTATCCTCCATCAGGTATTCATCGGTGTATGTCATCCCCTACACCCTCTGAGCACAAAAACAAGCGCGACTCGTGCGGCGCCCAACTTCCGCACAAGGACATCCATTCCCTGTGCCTTTTTTGCCTAGGCCCTGACCATCCAGTAGAGAAGTGCCAGCACTGCCTTAGTTTTTTTTTTTTTTTAATTCCCCTTTTTCCCTGGCGGTACCACCGTCTGCCCTCCGCCCTAGTCACGGCCCCCGGAGACCTCCACCACTGCCTATAGCTGCTGAGGACCCCGGTCACCCCTGGCTTACCTCCCGAGGGTGGGGTCAAGAGGCCACCTTCGTGACCTCTCGAACTGTGACTGGTTGGGGGTCCGCAGCTGGCGGTGGCGAGGTTTCCAGGGAGGGTTTATCCTCACGGTGGTCCCGCCCGCCATTTTCCAATTTTCCTCCCAGAGGAGGCGGGGGCGTGCAATGGTGCCAGCGTCTGCCCGCCTCCCCACCGTCAAGCGTTGCGGCGCTTGAAACTCCGGGCCTCCGCCAGGAGTCCTCAGCGCCTCGAGCGCTGCCCGCACCTCCCCGGAGTAGAGAGCTGTCCATCGGACGCCGATCCTACCCCCGGCCGACCCTCCGACGATCCGGTCCGCCTCGCGCCCGCCGCCGGCGTCGCAAGCGGAAATCCCACCGCTGCGCCGACAGGCCGGCTCACTGCCTTAGTTTTAACACGGCCACCCGGAGAAGGCGGAAGCAGTCCCTGGAGGCCCATATTTTGAAAAAGAAAATGAGCTCCATGGAGAAAGAATTGAAAAAGCTTCAGCAGGCGTCAACTTCCCCTGAAGGCCATCGCAAGAAAAAGCACAAAGAAAAGCACTGGGACAAGGGCTCCTCTCCCACCGAGACTTCCTTGGGAGTCGCTGTGCTAAAGGTAATGTCCCCGGATGACTGCCGCCTTAGAGGCTTCTAAGGTGGCATCGGCCCACCCATCTGGCTTGCGCTCGGGCCCTTAGGGTGCCTCCGGGCTTTTGGAGGCGTGGTTTTGCGGCCTACTGGTGCGAGTGGCTCTGATAAGCCGGACGACTGCCCTCCGCCTCAGCACGGTAAGGTCGGCAAGTCGCCTGACCCTTAGGGCTAAAAAGGCCCCCATTCCACCCAGCCGGGCCAATTCTCCATCGCGCCTGTCTCCAGCGATGGTCCGTCGGTCGGTCGCTGGCCCTCCAGCACCCGCCCAGATCCGCTGCTAAGCCGCACGCCGGTTCGCCTGACGCCTCGCGGCAGCGGATGAGCAGACTCGGACCCCCCCACGTCCATTATTCCTGGCTCCCTGCAGCCTTCGCTGCCCTCCGGGGACCCTGAGTCTCCTCAGCCCCATCCCCGGGCGACACTGAGGTTCCTGTTCGACCTCCGTCAGACCATCCGCCTGCTGGTCCGACCGATTTGACATCCGCTCCCTGGGCGCGGTGTTGCCGATTCGGGCGACATCCTGCTCCTGGATGCCGCCCGACACTGGGCCCTCCGCCCCAGGCCACTCCAGAACCACCTGTGGGGCCTTCAACCCGTCCGGCAGGCCCCCGGTTCCCAGGTACCCGGCCCCATCGTATCCGGGCCTCAATACCAGACGCCAGGCTTCCCGCCTGGGTTATGGATACGCGCTTATGGGTATAGTCCATACCCGTATCCCCCTCCTCCTCCACCACCGCCCCCCCCCCAGCCGCCTGTGGACCTGCCGGAGACTCTGGCCTCCTGGTGGGCTGAGGCCAAGGCTCAGCTCACCAGAGAGGTGGAGAGTCGTCTTCCGACGACTGTGTCGGTTCCTGTACGTCCACGATGACAAACTCCCTCCCCACCTCCGGACACCAGGGCTAAACCCTCTGGGTCCAGAGAGGGGCAAGACACGCTTCCCCTAGGGCTTCCCAAGGGGTCGGTTCCTCCCCCTCGTTGGGAGAGGGAGTCTACCTCTTCCTCATCTTCTTCTTCCTCGGATACTTCAGAGGGTTGTTCCCAGCAAGACGACGAGCCACGCTCTCCGTCCAAGCCCCAGCCAAGGACTCCTCCGAAGTCTCCTCCGGAGGATCCTTCCTTCACAGCGTTGCTACGAAAGATCCAGAAAGTACTTACGTGGCAATTCTTGGAGCCAGACCCCCAGCATAAAAAACTCGCTGAGCATCTGGATCTGCCCGTGACAGCTCCCACTTTGGTGCCACCCTGGATTGAGCCTCATGCCGACCTTATTACCACTATATGGAAACAGCCGTCGGCCTTGGCCCCACTTCCCAGGAAGTCGAACAGGCTATACCAGGCTCCCGAGGGTGTTGACTTCTTAGACTCCCACCCGAGCTGACTCGGTTGTGATTAGCGCCGCCATGGCCGGGTCAGCTCAACCCAAACACCTTAGCTCGTCTCCACCTGACAAGGAATCCCGCCTTCTGGACCAGTATGGCAAGAAGATTTTTGCTTCTTCCACTCTGGGTATTAGGGCCCTGAACTATGTTGGCCACATGGGGGATTACCAGAAGGCGATTCTCAGTGAGGTGGAATCTAAATTGGGCTCCCTTCCGGACTCTCAGGTCAAGCAGGAAGTGGCTGTCCTTGTCTGCTCTGCATGTTCGGCCAGTCAGCACATCCTTCGTGCGACCTACGATGTAGTGGACACTGCTGGTAGGAGCTCAGCTTTCGCCGTAGGCCTACAGCGTCGTGCTTGGCTCCAAGTGTCAGGGTTTGTCCCGGAAGTGCAGTCCGCCATCCAGGAAGCACCCTTCCGGGGTTCAGTGCTGTTCGGGGATGATGTCAGGGACATCATTACCGACCTGCAGGAGAAGGGGACGGCACTAAAGTCTGTGGACTCAGTGTATCTTCCCCATCAATCGCAGTGCTGTCCCTTTCGCAGACTGAATCAGCCCAAAGTGAGACCACAGGAAAGAAGGCCACTAAATGTCGGGGCCCACTGCCAAGCCCTCCCCGCCCAAAAAAAGCAGCGGGAGCTTCAGCTGCGGCGCTGCCACACACCACCTGACTCCTTCCCTCTCCCACAGTCTCCAGGCTTCCCGGAGGAACCGGTAGAAGGGAGGTTTTCCCTCCACCTTCCGGGCTGGGAAAGGATAACATCAGATTCATGGGTGCTGCAGCTAATCGCAAATGGATACTCCATAGAGTTTCTTCAGCCTACCATGTTCCCTTTGCAGATGGGACATTTACTCAACTGGAAGTCTCCAAGACTTTCCTCAGAGGGGTTCTTCACTTGAGACCTCCTATCCAAGTTCCCGTCCCTCCTTGGGATTGGAACTTTGTTCTTGAGAAACTTACTTTGCCTCCTTTTGAACCGGTGGCCTCAGCAGACATGAAGTTCCTTTCATGGAAGATGCTCTTCCTAGTGGCCATTACCTCTGTTCGGAGGATTTTCGAGCTCCAGGCCCTGATGTGTAAAATCCCGTACTTGATTTTTCACAAGGAACGTGTGGCTCTGCGCACCAATCCTAAGTTTCTCCCCAAGGTAGTAGCGGAATCTACATTGAACCAGTCCATAGAGTTGCCCGCTTTCTTTACGCAGTACTCCAATCAGGGGGAGTATCTGCTTCACACTATGGACGTTCACCAGATCCTGAGAGACTACACTAACAGAACAAAGGATCTCAGAAAGACTGATCAACTGTTTTGTCGCTTTTGCACCCAAAAGAGAAGGCAATGCTGTTTCTAAGCAATGCCTGTCTAAATGGTTGGCTCGTTGCATCACTTTCTGTTATGACAGGTACAACAAGACCCTTCCGGGTCAAGTAACAGGACACTCCACCAGAGGGGTTGCTACAATATAAGACCCTAGGGCATGTCAGAGGCATAGCCCTTACAGTGTAACACCACTCCGATCAAGTTGGAGGGTCAAGAGGAGAAACACGGGGGTTATGACAGATATGTACCCCAGAATGTTATTCGGGAGAGCAGTGACATGTGACTTCCAATAGGAGCCAATTCTTTAAGTTTTTCTTGAAGGACAGGTGGGAAGATGAGCAGATGGATAAAGGGAGTCTGTTTCATAGGGAGGAGACAGAGAAAGCTTTGCTACCCGTGGACATGGAGATGCGCAGGACAACCAACAGAAGGACAGAGGATACTCTGAGGTTCTTGGAGGCCACTGTGGCTGCCCCAAGCATATTGTCCACTAGACAGCCCAGGGCATAATCAAAGTGGCCTTGTAGTAGGAGCCACCCTAGGGGGATTGATAGTGTGCAATGATGAGTGGAGTATGGAGCTTGAAGAACAAAACGACAGATGCTGTTATATATTGTGTTCAGTCAAGAATGCAATGCTGGTGACACGAGAGAGTAGACAGGGGAGCAGTATTCAAGAAGAGGTAGATTACCTTGCGCTATAGCGAGACGCGCTTCATCAAATAGAAATTGTCTGCATCGATAGACAGTGTCACGAGCCCCTGGCCCCTAAACCGTGGGCAGCCCGGCAGGACCTCCTGTTTGCAGAGAGGACCCCCCTTTTTAAGAACTCGTGAGCAGGAGTAAGTGTTCAGGAAGATTTCCCAACCTTCTTTTTCCTAGTGGGAGGGTGGATTCTGTAGTTTCGAGTTCACTTGTCTCTGCACTCCATTCAGTATTTGAATTCCACCACAGCCACGAGTGGTTCTGTCTTTTAGGCTGTGTCAGGGAGCTCCTGCCACTCTTGAGGACTGACCTTTTCTTAAATCTGTTGCAACAGCTTCTGTTTCTTAGCCTAATCTATCCTTTACAATTTCTAGTCCATAAGGTTGGCCACCTATGGGCACCGCTGTCCCTTTCTTGACTGTGCTATAGTGTCCTCCCTAATTTTCCTTATCCCTCTCAGGTCCTCGTACAGGAAGGTTATTGTGGTGACCTCCAAGTGTATGTAAAACAGGTTGTTTATCATTGTTGGATTTAGTATGTGTAACAGCACTGTCATAAAATACCTTGATGTATATTTCTTATGTTTGTGAAACCTGTAAATGTTGAAAATACCATGGCACTAGGTGTTTTTGATAATGGTAAAAAAGTACTAGGTGACTATTATACAAATTAAGTTAGTTGTGCTATTTAAAATGCATATAAATTGCTGTAAGTTGAACAAGTTTGAAATGTCATGGTGATTTACATATAGCCCACGATGCTTTGCATTAGGCAAGTATGTGTGATGTATTGTTTCTTTGAAACTTGGCTTATTGTCCATGCCTTTTGGGATATCTTTGTTTCAGTACTTCTGCACTGAGGTTCTTTGTTTTTAGCTTTTTTTTTTTTTTATTTGAGCCCCCACTACCCAAGCAGACAAGGAGATCAGTGTCAGTAGGTGCTGGCTAAGTGCAGAGAAAGGACTTACATAGTCTGTTGCTGCAAAGTGATGTACTGGAGAAGGGATATGTCCTTGCTTAAAGGTTACCTCCTGTATTTTGAATAAACATCACACAGAGATTGTGTTGGAACTTGAAGTTCAGTGTCTGGTCCATCTGTTGTCCCACAACCCCTCCACATAGGCACATAGTCTTTTCAGACCCTTCTGTTTAAAGTATTAAATCACACAATCAGGCCCCAGGCAAAGTTAAGAAAATCATAAACGTTTACTTAACATAAAAGCAATACAGAAAAGTCTACAGTTTGGAAGAACTTTGAAATGCAGACCATATCAAAAGTGAAACTGGATGGTTTATAGAAAACACTAGATATACTGGTATTCTAAACTATACCTTGTTTTGATGTTAGAGTTTAGACAAGATTTTAAATGTCCTTGTAGAGATGAGTCCTTAAGCAACAGTTTTATAGCAAGGTTGTACCATGTCAGTTCCTCTTAAGTGTCCTTTTTCAAAAGGCTTAGGTCCTGCATTGGTGCAAAGTCTTGGTTTCCAAAATTCTGACTTAAAATCGGAATTTTTTGTTCAGTATGAGACAAGTCAAACTTTCCACACACTCGGGTCTGGTTTTAGAGATTTTTTCAGGCCTAGACATATACTTCTGGTTCTCAAGTATATGTCAGCTGGACAGGCGCTCTGCCTTCCAGCTAAACTGTTTTCAACTGCCCTGAATTCAAAATGTGTCTGATAAATACATGACGGTCATTTTTTGGAGACACACACCTATTTTTTTTCTCTTGGGTGGGTGGGGTGAAGTAATGGTCCCAAGACAATATAGATAGTAGGTGCAACAGTTTGCCTTTTCCTGCAGGTGTCACTGTGATTCCATGTCAATCCCAGTGACATCTGATCCATGCATTTGGCTTAACCCCTGACCGGTAGGTAACTACATTACCTTTCCCTATCATGGAAAGCCACAGTGGGATATTTTATGCCTTCTTGGGCTATATACCTGTCTCCCTTATCTTGAGACATAACAGGTCCACACTAGCTTTTATAGAAATGTTATTTTGCACTTACCTGTTAAAGGGACAATGTCTTCATTCTAAAGTACATTACAGCATATACAATATGAACCCACATAAATGGATCTAGGCCTATCATACGATATTCTTCCTTCCTAAAATGGAATCGGGGGCACGCCCCTATTGGAGGCAGTTAATCTCAGTTCTGTTATAGATCCAGTATGCAGGATAGGCTGTCTGCATTCCCATTTTTGGATCCAGACCTATGCAGAATCTCCATTTTATAAGCCTGCAAGGCAATACTCCATCTCAGAAGTTTCCTGTTTTGTTTTTCCCATTTGGCCCAACCATATTAATGAGTTGTGGTCCATTTGGACCTTAAAATGCCTCCTATACAGGTATGGTTCCAGTTTTTTTTAAATGCCCATCGCCAAGGCGAGACATTCCTTCTCCACTGTTGAATAGGCGTGTTCCCGTGGAAGCAATTTCTTGCTTAGGTATACAGTGGAGTGCTCTCTCCCCTGATTGAATACTTGGCTGAGGACTGCCCCTATTCCCACATCTGAGGCATCCTTCTGCACCACAAATGGCCTGTTGTAGTCTGGGCTAGCCATCTCTGGGGCCCTACACAGCGAGGATTTCAGCTGCATGAAGGCCTACTCTCACAGTCTGTGTCCCATTTTACCTTCCTAGGCTTATTCTTTGTCAGCAGCCCAGATAAAGGAGCAGCCAGGGAGCTGTAGTTGGGAACAAATTTTCTATAACACCTTGCTGTCCCAAGAAAGCTCCTGACTTGTCTCTGGGTTTCAGGTGTAGGCCATGACGTAATAGCCTCTGTCTTTGCTTGGTTTGTGTGATGCTGGCCTCTTCCCACCACATGTCCCAAATAAGCGACCTCTGCCATGGCCACCTGACACTTTTCTGCCTTAATTGTCAGACCTGCTGCTAGTATTGGCCCCAGCACCTCCCTCAGGTGTATCAGGTGTTTTCTCCCAGCTATCGTTTAAGATAGCAGCATCGTCCAGGTAGGCGACTGTAAAGTCCTCCGTATCCTGTAACACCTGATTAACTAGCCACTGAAATGTAGCAGGAGCATTCTTCGTCCCAAAAGGCATGACCTTGAACATGAACAGGCCGATTGGGGTGATGAATGCTGACCTTTCCCTAGCCATGTCAGTCAGTTCCACCTGCTAGTACCCCTTTGTCAGGTCTACTTGTAGTCAAGTATGTCACCCTCCCAGTTTGTCAAGCAGTTCGTCTGTGCATGGCATTGGGTGGGCATCAGATTCTGTGATGGCATTAAGCCCACGATAATCTACGCAGAACTGTGTAGTCCCATCTGGTTTTGGTACAAGGACTACAGGTGAGGCCCAGGGGCTGTGGGACTTCTGAATCACCCCTAGATCCAGCATCTTCCCCACCTCCCTTTAATTGTCCTTGAAGACTGTCTGACACCCGGTAAGGTGTCCTATGTATGGGTGCTTGGGTCCCCGTGTCTGCGTCATGCACTGCTAGTAGTGTCCATCCAGGCTTTGCATAAATAAAGGGGCAAAGTCTCGCAAAAGGGTCCTCAGTTCTTTGCCCTGTCCTGGTGTCAGCTGGGGTGATAGCATGATGGTCTCCACAGATGCCGCCTGCTTGCTCTCGGCTGACAAGTTAAGAAGGGGGTCTTCCCCACCTAGCTTCTCTCCAGGGCTGCAAACCGCAAGTACCATGTCAGCACGATTAAAATATGATTTCATCATGTTCACGTGATATATCCTGTGTGTGTTTTCAGTCCGATAATTCTACAGTGTGTAAGTAACATCATTTACCTGCCGTACTACCGTGTATGGCCCTGCCCACTCAGCTTGCAGCTTGTCCTTTCGGACTGGGATCAGAACCATTACCTCCTGTCCTACCCGGTATGAGCGAGCTCTGGCTCCACGGTCATACCAGGTCTTTTGTTTTTGCTGGGCAGCTGCCAGGTTGCTCTGGGCCACGCCCATAAGCTCTTTCAGCGTCTCCCTGAATATTAACACATACACCACTGTGGGAGTCCCTTGGGTGGCATTCTTACCTTCCCAGTTCTCTCGTATTAAATCTAGGGTCCCCCTCGCGCTGCGTCCATACAAGAGCTCGAAGGGTGAAAAGCCAGTTGACTGTTGTGGCACTTCCCTGTAGGCAAACAGCAGATGGGGCAGGTATTTCTCCCAGTCCTGCCCATGCTGTTCTGCAAATGCCATAAGCATAGCTTTAAGGGGGTCCCATTAAATTTCTCTACGAGACCGTTGGCTTGTGGGTGGTAAGGCGTTGTGCACCTCTGTACAACACCACACTTCTCCCACGAACACTTCATTAGGTCCGACATGAAGTTACCTCCTCGATCAGAGATGACTTCCTGTGGAAACCCAACACAGGAGAAAATCCCCAGCAAAGCATCTGTCACCTTGTCCGTCATAGTGGAGGACAGCATGATGGCTTTGGGATAGTGGGTAGCATAATCAACAACTGTCAATATATACCTCTTCCCAGAGGAACTTGGGGTATTCAAAGGACCCACAGAATCCATTCCAGCCTTCTGGAATGGCTCCTCCATAAGAGGTAAGGAAATCAGGGCAGCCTTAGCTTTGCTTCCGGGCCTTCCCCATTTCCTGACACTGGTGAAAGGATTTGCAGTGTTCCTTCACCTGCTTGGTAATATTGGGCCAATAGAAATTGTGGGCTAAGCTCTGCGTAGTGCGAGCAGTGCCCAAATGTCCAGACATGGGAATATCATGAGCTACCTTCAGCAATAACCCATGATACTCCTGGGGAACAACAAGCTGCCTGCCCATCAGCCCTCCCTCTGTTCTGATGTCCTGTGCGTATAACAGTCCATTTTCCCAATACACCCTATGTTTTCCGTCACCTCCGTGTCCCATTGGACACTGCACAGGCCCTCAGCTTCTCTAAGCTGAGGTCTGTCCGTTGTGCTGCTGCTAAGTCTTCCAACTTACCCAGAGTATGGGTCATGCCCCCATCAATTCCCAGGCTGAGGTCCATAGCTGTGGCTGTGGGTGACTCAGTATCACAACCTTCCCGCTCCCTTGTGCTGCGTGTGTCTCCTCTCTGCTGAGGGCAACCTTCAGTAGTAGTCAGGTTAACTGCCACTAGGGGAAGTTCCATCCCCCTGTTATTTCCCTCTTTTACAAGAGCTACAGGTTGGCTGGCCTGTCTCCCAACCTCTCCTGTCTGAATTTCTGTGTGTTCCCAAGGATCACAAGAGCCTCTGTTCTTTTTGCTCCTGGTCACAGCACAAACCACTCCCTGTGGAACATCATTCCCCACAGTAACATCCATAGTGAGTTTTTTTAGCTACACCCATCTTCCTTACCCCTTCACCTGCATCTCCCCAATCCAGGGTAACACTGGCTAATGGGTAAGTTTTCCTTTCCCCTGTGTAATCCCTCACAGTGACAAACTGATTTGGCAGTATTTGTTTAGCCTCCACTAAATCCCCTTACACCAGAGTAAGAGATGCTCCTGCATCCCTTAGCCCCCTAGTTTGTACCCCCATTCACCATGACTGGTTGAGTTTACCCCCTCATGTTGTCAGGGAGAGCCTCAGCTTTGCAGTGGATTATTGTCTCAGATTGCACAGGCCCTTTTACCTTCTGGGCTTTCTTAGGACACTGCCTAGACAGATGGCCTATCTGGTGACAATACCAGCATTCATCATGTTTCTTGTCCCCAAGATGCCTTTTGGGCACCTGGGGATTCCCTTCTTTTCTGCAGGGGGCCCTGTGGTTTTTGGTTGTCCAAAATGCCCACTTTTCCCTTTCACCCCTGAATTCCCCTTGGGAGCAGCTCTGCTTCGAGCATAGCAATCCGCCCGCTCTGCAGCCTCTTTGGCAGTCTTAGGATTTCAGTCCTCTAGCCAAAGCTTTGTCAGGTGAGCAAATCCAATAAAACTGTTCAAGCAATACCATCCCTTCAATAGCTTCAACAGAATCTACTTTCATCCCCTCCCACCAACGTTTTAAATATTGATGCTGTTTTGTGGCGACCTCCTTAAAGCTCATTTCTGGCCCCTTTTGGAGTTTCCGGAACTTTGCTTTGTATGCATCAGGGTTCAGATCATATGTTTTTAATAAAGCAGTTTTTAACTTGTCAAAATCTTTACTTTCAACGTTGTCCATCTGCCCCAATGCTTCCCTCCCCTTGCCAATAAGTAGTGGAGACAGGTGAAAGCTCCAGGTCTCTTTGGGCAGATTGGCCTGGATACAGACCTTTTTAAATGAATTTAAAAACACGTCCATATCCTTCCCCCTCTTTAAACTCGGCAAGTAATTTTGAATTTAGCTTGTACCCCAGTCCTGGAGATTCAAAACCCGCTGCACCACTTATCTGCTCAGGGGATGTCAGTTGGAGCGTCAGCTTTTTCAGCTCATGTTCCCTCTGGCGCTGTCATTTGTCAGCCTCTGCCTGATGCTGCCTTTCTTTTTCCTCCACCTGGCGCTGCCGTTCTTGAGCCTCTCTGTTGCCGTCGTTCCTCCGCCTGGTGCTGTCGTTCTTCGGCCACACTCTGTTGTCTGTCGGTCCTCCATTTCCATCTCAAACCCTTTTTTGCTCCATCTCAAATCTTTTCTTCTCAAGCTGTTTCTCCTGCATCCACAGCCTCCTCAACTCAAGCTCTTGGTCTGTAGATGGCTCTTTCTCCTCTGGGCTCTGGACCTCCAAAATCACCACCTGTGATTCTAAGTGGTGTGGCGTGTCCTCTGTCTCAGCTGCCAGAAGGGCCACCGTGAGTTGCCTTTTATTTTTGTTTTCACTAGGAATGCCCTTCTCCTCACAGATTTTTCACCAGTCTAAGGCCATGGATTTTCCCCGTGATCAAAACATGCTGTTTGATTCCAAGACATCAAACTACATGAAAAAGGTTGACGTGTACAAGGCCTCTTGGCAGAGTCACTCCTCTAAACCTAAGACTCCTACTCTACAGAAGTCCTACCTGAGGGGAACTAGGGGCAGAGGCTGTTTTCCAAGACCTTACACTCCCTATCCCTAGCCTGACTTCTCTCAGTACAGGGGTGCTTTCAGAGGGAGGGGCAGAAGGGGCCAAAGAAGGGCCACCTCTACCCAGCCCGCAGCCTCGCAGTCTAAGGCCTAATTACCTCGGGCAAGTGGGTTCTGGAGATAGTGGAAAAGGGTCTGCCACTACAGTTCAAGCAGATGCCAGTCCTCAAGTGTCAAAGCCTCTAACCCCAACACAGGTACTACCGTTGGAGTTGAAAGTAAAAAAAAAAAAATTCTAGCTCTACAAGCAGAGTAGAGGGTCTTGGCCAAAAAAAGGGCAAGGGCCTCTACTCCAGGTGCTTTCTGACACAAAAGAAAACTGGGGAGTGTCGACCTATCTTGGATCTCAGATATTTAAACAAACATCTGTTAGAACCCAATTTCTAGGGACATGGATATGTTGTTCATCCACACTGTCTGGCAGGTTCCTTGCTGCTTTAAATCTTGCCGGAAGGTCTTCAAGCTGGCTCCTTCCACCCACCCTGGTGGTAAAACTCTCTGCTCCGCCCCATGACGCCAGATCTTCCTTATGGCTTGGAAGTTCAGGTTCTCTCCTTAGCGCTCTGCGTTTAGACTGGATCCAAACTCTTCAGTTAACCAGAAACTAATTTTAAAGTTTACAAGACTTAAAGTCTGTTTCTTCCTTCGCGGCTGCGATGGATACATAGGCTCCCAGTTTTCAGCGGTGCACATGCGGGCAGAAGATGTCTCGGACCGATCCGCCTCACGTGCATCTACTGCCTCGGGCTTGACCACGATCTGCAGGCCTGCGATTTGTGCAAGTCCTTCCATTAAATGTCCTCGAAAACCGTGCTGCACAGAGGCTCCAACTTGGCGCCCGAGCGTATTCCGCGGTGAAGTCAAAGAGGCCCGTCGGCGGCTCACGCGGCGGCGGGCTTGGCTGAGCAACTTGAACAGATGATCGCCCTCGAGGAGGAGGCGGCCCAGGCCACATCTTCGTCTTCCTCAGTCGCTGCATTTATCCTGCTCTCCTTGGGCTCCTCCTATACGGCTTCTTTTAATGAGCTTTGTCATTCTCTCTCCACGAAAGGTGAGGGTCCATCGGGACACTCCTCTCTGTCCAAGAAGAAGGATTCAAAGGGTAAGTCCCACCATCGGCATTCATGGGAGTGGGAGAGGTCCCCTTCCCCAGACAGTCGACTTTCGACTTCGGTCGAGGTTGCGGCTAAGGCCGCTGGCTTCACGGTGTCCCCGTCAGGTCAGCCGGCCGAGACACCAGTCGGACGGGTTGTCGACTGGAGAAGCCGACAACCCTTCTTCACCGGTTCCCCCGGTAGAAACCGAGGACTTGCCTGCTCCTCCTGTGCTGGACTCCCCGGTTAAGGCTCCCGAGCCGAGGGAGGAACGGGTTTCCCCTGATCCCTCCCAGACCCACCCACGGAAACACAGACTGTCTCAGACCTTTTCTTGGTCCAGCTGATCCCGCTGGCGGTCTCTGCACCGAGGGAAAGGGCGGCGCCACTCTTCCTCATCTTCTTCCTCCTCGGAGGAAAGGCTTCGGCGCAGATTGCATCGATGCTATGAGGACTTAATGTGGGAGCAGCTCCTTCTGACCGGGAACAAGCCGACGCTGTCACCTGAAAGGCCGAAACAACTCCTCACGGCGGTCGAGGAGCCCAAACTGGCGCCGGTTGTTCGGCCAAAACCAGCTGCCCAACCGATTGTGGTGGAACACCTGCCTCCACAACCTAAATCTGGGGCTCCGACCAAGGATTCTCGGTCGGGTCAGGGACTACCCAACCGGTTGTCGGTCGCCCTCACTCCCGACCGTCCTTGGCAGATGGAGGGTGGCTCAGGCCTTAGGCAGCTATTCGCAGACTCCTCGGAGTCTGACGACTCTTCCCTGTTCTCCAGGCCCCTTGACCTGGAGTCCTCTGGGGGACAGTCGATGGACGAGAGCCCATCCTCGTTCATGGGTTTGCTTCGGCTCATCTCCGAGTCTACTGGGATGCAACTCGAGCCCGTATCCAAGCGGGCCAAGTATCCCCTCACGGAGATACTGGACCGAGGGGATTCTCCCACGGAGGCCTTTCCAGTGGCGGAAGCCATTGTTGGCCCAGCCTTGGAGTTATGGCAGCGGCCGGCTTCTTGTCCTGCTCCTTCGGCCAGGATGGCCAGGAAGTACGCGGTCCCCACTGGGTCACTGTCTGGTTTCTCTGAGCACCCCTCTGCGGAGGGGCTGGTTACCGATAGGGTTTTCGGGTGTTCCGGGAACACCAGGGACGTGGACAAGCCCCCGGACAAAGAGTCCAAAAAGCTGGACTATGCCGGGCGTAAAGTGTACGCTGCGTCCTCCCTCAGTCTCCGTCAGGCCAGTTCGGCCGTACTGATGGTGCAGTTCTCCCACGCTCTTATGGGCTCCCTGGATGAGGTGATCCCTCATCTCCCGGCTGACCTCCAGATTACGGTCAAGCAGGTGCGGGATCAGGGAAGGACAGTGGCGAAGCAGCAGCTCCAAATGGCTCTCGATATTGGAGACTCCTGTGCCCAGTCAGCAGCGGCCGCAGTGGCCATGTGCTGAAGAACTTGGCTGTGGATCTCCACCTTCATGGCGGATACCCAGCACAAGCTGGCAGACGTCCCCTTCCTGGGTACCGACCTGTTTGGGCCTGGGGTGGAAGGCTACCTCCAGAGGATTGAGAAGTCCAGCACCACCTTGGACTCGGTTACGTCTGCCCAGAAGGACAAAGGCCGCCGGCAGCAGCATAAGCCCTTCTGCCCCTGCGGCACATCCGGCCCAGCAACACCAGCATCAGGGCCAGCAGGCTCACACTTGGCACCTCAAAGCCAAATCTGCAGCTTCCTCCAGCCGGAAGCTGGGAGGGAAAGGCCCAGGAGGTCCCTCGGCCGGTCCTTTCTCCAAGCCTGCCCAGTGACGGGTTGAGGGGTGTCGCCCCCAGCCGCATCGCTTCCCCCTGGGATCCCCCCATGGGGGGATGGCTCCGCCAGTTTCTTTCTGCCTGGTCCGCTATCACCACGGACCGCTGGGTGTTGGAAGTGGTAGGAAAGGGACTGCCTCTGGAGTTCGAGCAGGCCCCGCCCTTCCGAGCCGTCTCCCCACGGGGGGCTACGGGGTCCGCAGCCTCTCTGTCGGCCCGTCGAGCCGACATTGCCCTGCTCTTCCAGAAGGAGGTGATCAGGAAGGTGGCGGATCCTCCACCAGACCCAGGGTTTGTGTCCAGGTATTTCCTGGTCCCGAAACGGACGGGGGGCTGGCGCCCCATTCTAGACCTGCACGACCTGAACAGGTTCCTAAGGTCTCGAACCTTCAGGATGGTCACTCTGGCTCAGATCATTCCATCCTTGGAACGAGGCGTGTGGTTCTGTTCTCTGGACCTCCGGGACGCGTTCTTTCACGTCCCAATCCGTCCGTCCCCAGCGATTCCTCCGCTTCAGAGTAGAGGGGTCCCTTTACGAGTTCCGGGCCATGCCCTTCGGCCTTTCTCTAGCTCCCAGGGTCTTCACCAAATGCATGGCAGTGGTGACAGCATTCCTGCGGCGCCGAAGGGTCTGGGTGTAACCTTACCTGGACGACTGGCTGATTGCAGCCTCCTCCAGACCGGAGGTGGAGCGATCCAGGGATCTGGCCCTCCAGATTTGCTCTCAGGTTGGCCTCCTCATCAATGAGGCCAAGTCGGAACTTGTGCCAAAGTAGGTGATGCAATTCATCGGGGCAGAGCTCGAATCTCTGAGCCAGAGCATGGCTCCCGGCAGACAGGGCCGAGGTTCTTTCCTCCTTGCCCAGTTATTTCAGGTTGGGTAATTGCGCCCTGCCCGGGACTTCCTGCGCCTCCTGGGCCTCATGGCGGCCTGCACCAGCGTGGTCCGATGGGCCCGTTGGCACATGCATCCCCTTCAGTGGGGACTGGCCAGCCAGTGGTCACAGCACTCGGGTCCTCTGGACCAGCTAGTGGCAGTGACCAAGGAGATGTGGAACACACTCCAGTGGTGGATCATTCCAGCTGATCTGCAGGAGGGCATCCCGTTTGTCCGCCCCGAGCCGACGGTCTCTCTTTCGACCGATGCCTCTCTGATGGGTTGGGGTGCCCATCTGGGGGAGCACAGAGCGCACGGCCTCTGGTCCCCTTGGGAGTCCCAATGCCACATCAACCTGCTGGAGCTTCGAGCGGTTCGTCTAGCCCTCACCACCTTCGCTCCGTTTCTACGGGGTCAAATGGTTCAGGTCCAGACAGACAATACCACGACCATGTACTACCTAAACCGCCAGGGTGGGACGCGCTCCATGCCTCTGTGCAGGGAAGCTCTCCGCATTTGGTCACTCGTGCGCAGCCTGGAGGCGGATCTCCTTGCCATCCATGTGGCAGGAGCCTCCAACACCCTGGCCGATGCCCTAAGCCGGATAGGGGCTGCGTCCCACGAGTGGTCTCTCCTGCTGGAGGTAGTACAAGATCTGTTCTCCCACTGGGGCACGCCTCAGGTGGACCTGTTTGCCTCCAGGGAGAATGCGAAGTTGAGACTGTTTCATGCGCCGCCTCAGCAGGGCTTGCTGCAGGGGGATGCATTCTTGAGGCCGTGGCCTCTTCTACGCCTTTCCCCCATTTCCCTTGATCCACAAGGTGCTTCTCAAGGCGAGGAGGGACAAGGCGCAGGTGATTCTGGTAGCCCCAGACTGGTCCCGCCAGTTCTGGTATCCAGATCTCCTCAGCCTCAGCTCCAGGCTCCCGAGGCGGCTTCCAGCCCGTCCGGACCTGATCTCAGTCAACCAGGGAAAGGTATTCCATCCGGACCTTCAATCCCTGCACCTGACGGTCTGGTTCCTGAGCAGCTAGAGTTCCAGGCCTTGGGTCTTTCCAGCGAGGTCCTCAACGTCGTTGAGGCATCCCAAAAGGAGTCGACCAGGAAATACTATGCCTTTAAATGGAAGAGATTCTCCATTTGGTATCAGGGCAAGGGCCTGGACCCTTCCTCCTGTTCCTTGGCAAGCATTCTGGACTACCTGTGGTCCCTTTCTCAGCTAGGGCTTTGGTCGTCGACCCTTAAGGTGCACCTGGCAGCCATCTCTGCTTACCGGGCATGGGCCGGGAAGCAGTCGGTGGTGCAGGAGAAGGTGGTTGAGCGCTTTTTCAAAGGCCTTGATCACATATCCCCTTTGGTGCGAGAACCTCCACCTCCGTGGGATCTACTGCTGGTACTGGCTAAGCTCATGGGCAAGCCATTCGAACTGATGCACAGGTGTGACATCTCTCACCTGTCGTGGAAGACTGCCTTCTTGGTTGCTATTACGTCAGCCAGAAGGATGGGAGAGCTCCAGGCGCTTCCATCGAGTCTCCTTATCTGGTCTTCCACAGGGACAAGGTTGTCCTGTGCCCCCACCAAATTCCTTCTGAAGGTGGCCGGCTTCACCTTAACCAGGTGTTGACTCTGCCGTGTTCTACCCCAATCACACCTTGGAGGCGAATATAGGCTCCATACTCTGGACCCTAGAAGAGCACTCGCTTATTATAAGGAGCGAACGGCTGAAGTTCGGGGAGAGGTTCGCCAGCTGTTTGTCACCTGTGCTGAAGCCACACCTGGCAGACCTGCAGCCTAGCGGACGATAAGCAGGTGGGTCACCTGCTGCATAGATCTCTGCTGCAGGTTGGCGGGCATGGAGCCTTCCAATGGGATAAGAGCTCATTCTACCCGCCATACCTCTGCTTTGGTGGCTGCTTCCAGGGATGTCCCTATCCAGGAAATCTGCAGGGCTGCTACCTGGAAGTCAGCACACACCTTTATTACCCATTACCACATCAACCTTGAGTCACGCCGGGATGCTGGTTTTGGGACCTCGGTTCTCCAGTCCTTATTCCCTCAGTAGGGGATGTGTGCCTTGCCTCCCTCCTCCCGGAGAACTGCTAGGAGTCTGCCAGACAGTGTGGATGAACAACTTATCCATGTCCCTAGAAATACAGGTTACTCACCTGTAACCGGAGTTCTAGGGACATGGATATGTTGTTCATCCACACTTATTGGCAGGTTCCTTGCTGCTTTAAATCTTGCCGGAAGGTCTTCAAGCAGGCTCCTCCCACCCACCCGGGTAGTAAAACTCTCGGCTCCGCCCCATGACGCCAGATCTTCCTTACCGCTTGGAAGCTCAGGTTCCCTCCTTAGCGCTCTGCGTTTTCAACTGGTTCCTGGAAATTTCGGTCTTGGAAATCAATTGGAAGTTTTTCTGAAACTTCTATCTTTTCTTCTTCGCTTCGGCGATGGCTCGTTCTTTTTCCTGCCCTGGGAGGCTCCCGGTTAATTCCTCCAGGAGAGACCCGCACTCCACGTGCGTTTACTGCCTTGATCTGGATCATGATCCTCAGCTTTGCGAGTTTTGTTGTGCTCTTTCGGCCAGCTCTCTGGAGGACTGTGCAGCCTGTTCGGGGCTTGGGCACCCGGTAAATTTTCCCGCTCCGGAAAATTCCTCGGATCGTCGGGCAGCGTCCGCATCTGCTGTTTCTGAGTTGCTTGATCTTCTTCCCTCCGGGAAGGGGGTGGCTTCCCCTCCCTCTTCCTCGGTCTCAGCGCTTATCCCGCTCTCCTTGGGCTCTCCTCATGCAGCTTCGTTCAAAGAGCTTCGCCAGTCCCTTTCCTTGAAGGGAGAGGGACCTTTGGGACCTGCCTCTCGGCCCAAGTCCAAGGAGCCGCAGGCTAAGTCCCTTCGTAGGCTCTGGAGGGAGCGGGAGAGTTCCCCCTCCCCTGCCGGCTGACACTCGACTTTGGTTGAGGATGCGGCTTCGGCCACTTGCCTCATGGTGTCCCCGTCAGGTCAGCCGGCCAGGACCCCTGTCGACATGGCCGAGCCTCTCGACCCATCATCTGGGCTGTCTTCTGCTAGTGCCGCCATCCCTTCGCCGGTTCCCCTGGCGGAGGCTGAGGTTCTGCCGGTACCTTCGGGTCAGCAGTCCTCGGCCATTTCTTCCGAGCCGAAGGAGGAGCGGGCGCGCTCCGCTCCTTACCAGGCCCGCCCTCTGTTCCCCTGAGGATTCGGATCTCGGTCTTCCTCTCGGTCTAGCCGCTCACGCCGACCTCGGCGTTCTCGGTCGGGGCACCAAGTCAAGTGGCATTGCCGTTCTTCCTCGTCCCCCTCCTCGGATGAGGAGTGGCTTTGATGCTGTTGGTGTCGACGTTACGAGGAGTTTATGTGGCAGCAGCTGTTGTTATCCGGGAATCAATCGACCCCGATTCATTCTCCGGCTAGTAAGCAGCCGCCGCCCGGTCAGCCGACGCAGCCGCTCGAGGCAGTCGAGGTGCCCTCTCCGGGGCCGGTTCCTCGTCCGATCCTTGCTGCCCCACCGTCCTCGGTAGAACCCAGGCTGGCCATGACCTGTCCCGCAGGTTATTTGTTCCCCTCACTCCCGTCTGCCCTCGGTGGACGAAGAGTGACTCAGGCCTGCGGCAGCTTTTTGCAGACCCCTCGGAGCCCGAAATCGACTCCGCTATGTTTCCTAGCAGGGAGGACCCATGGTCTTCCCCAGAACACTCAGTGGACGACAGCCCATCGTCCTTTATGGGTCTGCTCCAGCTCAACTCGGAATTCACCGGGATGCAGCTCGAGCCCGTTTCCAAACGGGCCCCTTACAGAGATTCTAGACCGAGGGGGCTCACCCTCGGAGGCCTTCCCGGTGGCTGAGGGAATCATGGGCCCAGCCTTGGAGCTCTGGCGGCGGCCTACTTCCTGCCCTGCGCCTCGGCCAGGGTGGCCAGGAAGTACCCTGTCCCTGTCGGTTCTCTGCCCGGTTTCTCGGAACACCCCTCGGCTGAAGGGGTAGTCACCGACAATGTTTTCCAGTGTTCTGGAAACGCTAGGGATGTGGATAGGCCCCCTGACAAGGAGTCCAAAAGGATGGACTATGTCGGGCGCAAGGTTTACACTGCATCCTCCCTAGGTCTCCGTCAGGCCAGCTCGGCGGCACTGATGGCACTCTTCTCCCACGCCCTTTTGGGCTCCCTGGACGAGTTCCTCCCTCATCTCCCGGCCGACCTGCGGACCACGGTCCGGCGGGTGCGGGACCAGGTAAGCGGTGATGAAACAGCAGCTCCCGGCGGCTCTGGATCTGGGCGACTCCTGTGCCAGATCGAACAGCGACCGCAGGTATCCATGCGCCCCAGGGCGTGGTTGAGGTTATCCTCCTTCTCTTGGAAACCCAGCACGAGTTGGCGGACATTGCCTTCTTGGGACTGACCTTTTTCGCCCTGAGTGAGGCCACCCCAGGGGCCCGAGAAGTCCGATGCCACTCCAGACTCGGTCACTCCCGCCCGGAGGGACAAGGGCAGCCGACAGCCTTTGCATAAGCCCCTTTGCCCCCCCCCGGCCCCTGCGGCTCGACCGGCCCAGCACGAGGGCCAGGAGGCATGCGCTGGGCGGCCTGTCGCCAGACCAGCGTCTTCCTCCAAAAGGAAGCAGGGAGGTAGGGATCCGAGAGCCCCCTCGGCCTCTTCCTCCGCCAAGCCTGTTCAGTGACGGGCTAAGGGGCGCTGTCCCCGGCCCCGTCGTCCCTGCCCGGGTTTCCCCATGGGGGACGGCTCCGCACCTCTTCCTCTTGGGTGGTGCTAAGGGTAGGTCCTGTCGCGGGTTGCGAGCAGGTTTCCCCCTTTTGAGCCGTTGCCCCATGGGGATCTTGGGTCCACAGCCTCTTCGTTGGCCCGCTGAGCCGACTTGCCTGGCCCTCTAATTAGAGGTGATCAGGAAGGTGGTGGACCCTCTTTCTGACCCTGGGTTCGTGTCCAGGTATTCCTGGTCTCAAACGTACAGGGGGCTTGCGCTCCATCCTTCTGCACGCCTGGATGGTCTCTCTGCCAGATATCCCATCCTCAGAACGAGGCGTGCGGCTTCTTCCTGGGCCTCCAGGACGTACCTACTCCTCGTTCCGTCCGTTTCTTGGGAGACTCCTCTCTTTCCTAAGCGGGAGATCTCCTTACGAGTTCCTGGTCAGGCCCTTCGTTCTCTGCTCAGCAGTTTCTGCGGCATTGAGGGGTCCGGGCGTAACCCCACCCGGATGGCGGCCTGATTACAACCCTTCCAGGCTCAGACTGGTCTCCCTTTACCGGAGCCACGTTGGAACTCGTGTCTTAGCGGGTGATGCTTCTTCGGGACTAAGCTCGACTCTTGAGTCCGAGCTTGGCTCCTGGCGGACAGGGCTGAGGTTCTTCCTCCCTTACCTAGTCAGGTCTGACTGGGCAACTGCACCCTGCCGGGACCTCCTACACCTGCTGGGCCTCGTGGCGGCCGGCTCCAGCGTGGTCTGTTGGACCCGCTGGTTCATGCGTCCCCCTAGTGGGGACGGGCCAGCCAGCGGTCACAGTGCTGCGTTCCTCGGAACAGTTCGTGACTACAGCCCAGGAGTTAGGGGAATGCTCCCCCTCGGACCATTCCAGCTCCTGCAGGAGAACATCCTGTTCGTCCGCCCTGAATCGACGGTCTTCTCTGACCGATGCTTCTCGGATGGGTGGGGGTGCCCATCTAGGGGAATACAGAGTGCTTCGCCTCTGGTCCTCTCGGGAGTCCTGATGTCCTTCCTACCTGCTGGAGCTCCAGCAGGTCCGCTTAGCTTGCACCGCTCGCTCCATTTGTGCGGGGTCTAGTGGTTTAAGTCCAAGCGGTCAACACCACAACCATGTGCTACCTACCCCGCCAGGTTCGGTCGAGACCCTTGCCTCGGCGTGAGGAGGTTCTCCGCATTGGGTTTTTTCGCACAGTCGGAGGCGGTTTCCCAGCCATTTGATGGCAGGAGCCTCCAACTCCCTGGCTGATGCCCTAAGCCGGACATAGGCTGCACCTCTCGAGTGGTCTCCCCTGCCGGAGGTAGCACAGGATCTTCTCCCTCCTCCCTCCAGGGAGAATACGAGGCCGAGACTGTTTCATGCCCGCCCTCTCAGCAAGGTTTGCTGTAGGGGATGCCGTCAAGGCCGCGGACCCCGGGCCCTTCTGCGCCTCTCCCCCATTTCCCTTGACCTACGGGCAAGGCAAGGAGGGACTAGGTGCAGGCGATGCTGGTAGCCCCAGACTGGATTTCCTGCTCTGGTATCCAGCTCTCCTCAGTCTCAGCCCCAGGCTCCCGAGGCGGCTTCCAGTCTGCCCAGTCCTGATTTCTGTTTTCAGGGGATGGTTTTCCATCTGGTCCTTCAATCCCTGCACCTGAAGGCCTGGTCCCTGTGCGGCTAGGGGCCAGGCCTTGGGTCCTTCGGCAAGGTCCTCAACGTTTCGAGGCGTCCTGCTAGAGGTCGGCCAAACATGCTAGCCTTCAATGGGTAGAGTTCTCCATTTGATGATGGGATAGGGCCTGGCCCCTCTCCCGTCCCCGGCGAGCATTCCGGACCATCTGCGGTCCGTTCTTTGAACTAGGGCTTCGGCCGACGACCCTCTAGGTGCTTCTGTTGATCACCCCTGTCTTCCGGGCGCGGGCCGGAAGGCAGTCGGTGGTGCAGATAAGGTGGTCTGGCCCTTCTCTAGGCCTCGATCACACCTCCCCTTTGGGGGAGAGTATCCCCATTTCTGTGGGACCTGCACTGGTATGGGCTTAGCTCACGGGCAAGCCGTTCGAACCGTTGCACAGGTGCGAGTTTCCCCCACCTGTTGTGGAAGAACACCTTCTTGGGGCTACTCTGCCATCCAGAAGGAGGGGAGAGTTCCAGGTGCTCCTTTGAATCTCCCTATCTGGTCTTCCACAGGGACAAGGTTGTCCTGCGCCCCACCAGAAGTTCCTTCCGAAGGCGGCGGCGGAGTCTTCCCTAACAGAGTATTGTCTCTGCCGGGGTTCATCCCCATTCACACCTTGGAGGCCGTATATAGGTTCCATGGGACCCTATTTAACGCTCACCTACCCAGGGAGCGTAAGGCTGAAGTTCGGGAGAGGTTCGCCAGCTGTTTGTCATCTACGCTGGAGCCGCACCTGGCAGACCTGCAGCCATGCGGACAATGAGTGGGTGGGTCACCTCCTGCATAGGTTTCCGCTATAGGTGGGCGGGCATGGAGCCTCCCAGAGGGATAAGTGCTTTTTTTACCCGCCCTTCCGCTGCATCGGTGGCTGCTTCCGAGGATACTCCGGTCCAGGATATCCGCAGGGCTTCTGCCCGGAAGCAGGCTTACCGTTTCCCCTTCCACATCAACCTTGGGTCACGCCGGGATGCTGCTCGGGGCCTCGGTTCTCCAGTCTTTCTACCTAAGTAGGGGGTGTGCGCCTTGCTTCCCTCCTCCCGGAGAACTGCTAGGAGTCTGCCAATAAGTGGATGAACAACATATCCATGTCCTAGAAATACAGGTTACTCACCTGTAACAGGAGTTCTAGGAATGGTATGTTGTTCATCCACACACTCCACCCGCCTCCCGGCTTCGACGCACAACCTGGCTTCCAGCAGGCTAGATCTGGCATCATGGGGCGGAGCTGAGAGTTTTACCACCCGGGTGGGTGGGAGGAGCCAGCTTGAAGACCTTCCGGCAAGATTTAAAGCGGCAAGGAACCTGCCAGACAGTGTGGATGAAAACATATACCATTCCTAGAACTCCTGTTACAGGTGAGTAACCTGTATTTCCAGATAGTCACTCTGTCACTAGTCATACAGTCCTTACAGCAGGGAGACTGGCTAGCCTCCTGGATCTGAAGGACAATTACTTCCATATACCCATAAGGAGGTCCCACAGGAAGTTTCTCAGATTCAAATTCCCTTCGGTCCACTATCAGTTTGCTGCAATGCCCTTCGGCCTGTCCTTGGCTCCCGGAGTCTTTACCAAGTACCTGGCATTGGTAGCAGCACACCTCAGGAAGCTGGATGTCTCTATCTGCCCCTATTTAGACGACTGGCTCTTCGTGGCAAAGTCTCCCATTCAGGTCAGGGAGTCCCTTTCCCTTACAGAGCACACTCTGGAATCTGAGTTTCCTGGTAAATCTAAAGAAATCTCACCTGGAACCCACCCAACTACTCACTGTCATAGGAGCTCAGCTGGACACCCAGAAAGGATATGCCTTCCTCCCACAGGAGAGAATTCAGAGTTTCCTTTCAGGGGCAGATTCTTTCGTCCAAGGACAGTCAAGAACAGCCAGACATTTCCTCATTCTCTTGGGCACATGGCTTCAATGATTGCAGTGGTTCCAGGGGTTGGTTACAGGGTGCGAAACCTGCAAACCTATCTCAGAGCTTGCTGGTCTCAAAGAAGCAACAATTTTTCAAAGCTGATACCTTTGACAGAACAGTTCCTTCGGGCTCTGCTTTGGTGGAAGCTCCCTGTCAATCTGGCAGTAGTGATCCTTTTCCAGGCTCCGCTTCCCACAAAGGTGATCATCACAGACACCTCCCTCCTGGGGTGGGGAGCTCATCTGGATAGTGCCTCAGTAAGTGGCACCTGGCTATCCAAGAGTCACAGTTACACATAAATCTTCTGGAGCTCAGAGCAGTCTTTCTATCTCTCGCCTATCATAAAAAGGCAGACTGTACAAATTTGAACTGACAGCACCACTGCAGTGTTCTACATAAACAAGCAGGATGGTAGCAGATTAGGGATGCTCTGTTTGGAGGCTCTGAAAAATTTGGTCTCTCGCCTTCTCCCTGGGGGTCAGCCTTTCAGCTATTCACTTCCCAGGCAAGCACAATACCCTGGCAGACACTCTTAAGTCACATCTGTCAGGGTCAGAGCAAATGAACTCTGAACAAGCAAGTACTAGCCACAGTGTTCCAGTGGTGGGGCACACCAGAAGTGGATCTGTTTGCCTCTCCCCTCAACTTCCAGCTTCCTCAGTACTGTTGTAGACCTCCAGTTCTGGGAACGCTTCCCCTGGATGCCTTGATCCTGGACTGGCCAGGGAGGTTCCTTTATGCATTCCTTCCCTTTCCCCTGATACTCAGGGTATTGCTGAAGCTCGGACAACAATCTGCATCTGATTCTGGTGGCTCTGGATTGGCCCAGGCAAGCCTGGTACCCCCTTCCTTCTCTCACTGTCCTACAGCAGGCCCATTCGCCTACCACCATCTCACTTTCTGCTGACCCTTCCTCAGAAAGGAGTGCATTATCCAGACATACACTGTCTTCACCTCAATGTCTGGTTCTTGAGGAGCTAGAGTTTCTATCCTCTCAGTACTCTGAGCAGGCTGAAAGCAGCCAGATGGAAAAGGTTCTCCCTAGGTGCAAGGGCAAAAAAGGTCAGTCCTCTTACAGCTTCAGGCTCTCAACTGCTGGATTACCTGGTACATCTGCAGGCGTCCAGCTTGAAACCATCCTTCCTCAAGCTGCAGCTGGCTGCAATTTCAGCCTCTCTTTCAGTGGGGAAGAAAAAGTCAAATTTTTTTCTCACTCTGTATTCAAACAGTTTTTCAAAAGCCTCTTGCACCTCCAACCTCATCAGGGAGCCGGTTTCTCTTTGGAGCCTGAATCTCTGCTTTGCCAGGCTCATGGAACCAACCTTTGAGCCTATGGCCACTGCACATCTCCAGTTTATAACCTGGATATCTGTCTTCCTGGTGGCCATTACCTCTGCCAGGAGGATTTCAGAATTACAGGCCCTGTACACTGAGCCTAAGTACATCATCCCTCACAGAGACAAAATTGAGCTCAGGACAAATAGGAAGTTCCTGCCTAAGGTGATTTCTGAGTTTCACCTTAACCAGTCTGTTACTTTTACCTGTCTTCTTTACTGAGAAATCCACTCCTGGTGAGCAAAATCTTCATAGTTTGGATGTCAAAAGAGCCCTCTTTTACTATCTAGAGCATATTAGGCAGGACAGAGGCTCTTCCACTCAGTTTTTCCTCACCTATGGGGATGTAGGCAGAGGAAGACCAGCTACCAAGGGAACTGTTTCCCACTGGCTGGTCTCTTCTGTTAGATTCTGCTATGAGAAAGCTGGTCATCAACCTCCTGTGGGTCTCAGAGCCCACAGCCTCTGGCAGCCGCAAGAGATATATAACCCTTCTGGATGTCTGCAAAGCAGCCATCTGGAAATCTATACAAACTTTCGTGAAGTACTACAGTTTAGATGTGCAGTCCAGATCTGATGTCAAATTTGGCAGGGCAGTTCTGCAGAGCCGCTTTCCTAAGTAGATTCTCTGCCCAACTCTCACTTAGTACTGCTCGGTAGTCTGCTATAGTTACTGATGCTGAAAGACTCTTGGGGTAAGAAGAAAAAATTACTCACTGTAGTAATCTCTTTCTTCCAAGGGGTCCTAAGCTCCCACCCTTCTTCCCTGGTTCAGCTTTTAGGAGAAGGGCTCTGTTCTTAGTTTTATTACCGACATTGGTCTTTTATTAAAGAGCTTTCGTGCTCAGGTTATCGGTTTTCTGGTTTTGGACATTTTCATGTTTTTTGAATCCTGTTGGTTCACTTTGGGAGGCATGTGCCCATTATCTTCAAAACAAATTCTGAAGCCCTTTAGGCTGCTCCCTCTCAGCACACTCCCCTTCTTTCCTTCTGACTGGCTGATGCCTAAGCTCATTATGCTAATTATCTTAAAGGCATACCTCTGGGGCAGTTACACCTAGCCAGCTAACTGCTATGGTTACTGATGCTGAAGGACCTTTTGGAAGGAAGAAGATTACTACGGTGGGTAATTTTTTCTTCTTGAGGAGCCCTCTGACGAGTCGGATGGCTCATCCATGCTGTTGCTGAGGACGCAGATCTTCGACCGCCTGTCATTCGAGGAACTGATTACAGACAATGGGCTGGTATCATTCGGGGGCTCTACTGTGACTCATCTTGGAGTCCATGTCTGTCCTTCTGGATCCCATTCAGAAAAGGACTATTACCCTTTCACAGACATCGCTGTTAGGGATGAATCCTTGGGGGTCTTTTTTCCCATGGCTGAGACTGTATTGGGACTGGCCCTGAAACTTCGGCAGCATCCAGCATGCTGCCTGGCACCCTCTGCCCACATGGTCTGCAAGTGCGCCCTCCCTACTAAGTCCCTGTCTGGATTCTTAGACCATCCCTTGGCCGAGGGTCTGGTCATGGACTCCGCATTCTGCAAGTCTGGAAACTAAAGGGACATAGAGAAGTCCCCAGAGTCAAAGAAGCTTGACCACATGGCCAAGAAGGTCTACACTGTCTCTTCTCAGTCTCTGTCAAGTGTGTTATGCCATGATGTTGGCCGGCATTGTCACGCTCTGTTTGTAGCGCTGGATGATCTCATCCCTAACCTACCAGCTGACAAGCAGCTGCTGGTGACGTTGGTCAGAGAACAAGGTCACGTGTTGGCCAAACGCCAGTTCCAGACATTCTTAGACATGCGCGATTCCTGCACCTGTGCCATGGCAGCGGCCACCGCGATGCGTCATAGGGCCTGGCTGAGACTCTTCACCTTCACAGCGGACATTCAGCACAAGCCGGTCAATGTCCCGTTTTTTTGGGTACCGATCTCTTTGGCCAAAGTGTCTCACCAGGATTGAGATGTCTAGCATCTCCCTGGACTCTGTGGCTTCGACCCAGAAAGACCCTAAGGCTCAGAACCTGAAAAAGGCCTTTCATTTTCAGTCTTTTCAGCCACAGCAGCTTCATCAGTAGCTCCAGCATGGGCAGTACCAAGCCTGGCACTCCAAGGTCAAGTTTTCCAGCCAGGAGCCAAAATGAAACAGGGATAGGGGAAGTGGTGGCCCTCTGGCCCCAGTGGCCAGTTCCTGCTTGAAAGCTGCCCAGTGACAGATCAGGTGGGTGGGGGAGTGTCAACCTCTGGCCTGTCCAGACCCAGCTTCCTGGGGAAGGGGGGGGGCTGAGCTTCATCACTTCTGGCCGCACTTGGTTCATCATTACTACAGACAAGTGTGTTCTTGAGGTGGTAGGCAGAGGGCTGGCTTTAGATTTTGGGACTTTCCCGCCTTAACAATCCCACACTCCAAGAGAATCCTCAGTGTCGCAGGACACATTGTCCACCCTAAGGGAGAATGATGCTCAGCTCTTTGCAGCAGGTTATAGCCTATGCTCTGGCAAGTCAGGGGTATGTGTCCAGGTACTTCTTGGTCTCAAAACAAATATTGGATCTGCACAATATCAATCTGCACATGAGGAAATGGCAAGCTCCAGATGGTAACCCTGAACCAGGTCATACCGTCCTTAGAACGGGGCATGTGGTTTTGCTCTCTAGACCTCCAGGACGTTTTTTTCCCCATCCCAATATGTCTATTCCACTGGTGGTATCTGCAGTTTAGCACAGAAGGGGGTTTGTAGCAGTTCCTGGTCACATCCTTTGGCATCTCGTCTGTACCCCAGTTCTTCACCAAGTGTATGGCACTGGTGGCAGCTTTCTTGCTGCACAAGGATGTCAGGGTGTACCTCTACCTGGACAGCTGGGTAATTGCCGGGCTATCCAAGGAGGCTGTGGAGCGGTCCAGGGATCTGGGCCAGCAGACCTGAAGATATTTGGTCCTCTTGGTCAGCCTGGCCAAGTCTGAACTGATTCCCTTACAGGTAATTCACTTCATCAGGACAGAGCTAGACTCCCTGTGGGCCAAGGCCCGCCTCCCTGCAGACCAAGCACTGGATCTGACCACCTTTGCCCTATCATTTCAAGTTGGACTCTCGCACCCTGCTTGGGAAATCCTGTGGCTGCTGCGGTACATTGTGTTGTGCACCAGCATATTCTGGTGGGCCCACTGGTGGATGTGGCACCTGCAGTTGTAGTTGGGCTGTTAGTGGTCCCATCGCCTAGGACACTTGGACCAACCAATCACAGTGATCCAGCTGATGTGGGATGCCATCCTGTGGTGGCTGATCCCAAACCATCTAGCAGAAAGGACTTCTAATTGCCTGCTCAGAGCCGACAGTCACTCTCATGACTGACGCCTGTCTGGGGTGGGGAGAGCACCCGGGGGACCACAGACCCTAGGGGTTCTGGTCACCCAGGGAGTCCTGTCACCACATCCACCTCCTGGAGCTCTGTAGAGTATGACTAGCTCTGACGGAATTCACCCCATTAGTTAGGGGTTAGGTCGTGCAAGTCCAGATAGAGAATCCCACGACCTTGTTCTACTACCTAAACAGGCAGGGTGGCATGCCCTCCCTTTCCTTGTGTTGGGACACGCCATGCACTTGGACCCTCATGTGCAGCCTGGTTGCATATAACCTGGTAATTCATGTTGCCGGAGCAGACCGACTACTGGTGGACGCTGTAAGCCAGGTGGGAGAGATGTTGCACGAGTGATCTCTGACTCAGGAGGTGGTGGGTCACCTGTTCTTTCAGTGGGGGTGCACCTCTGGTGGACCTGTTTGCCTCCTGGGAGAACACAAAAGTGAGGCTGTTTTGTGCCCCCACCCCTTCACACTGACACACTGATGGGGGTATGCCTTCATGACGCCCTGGACCCCCCTCCTTTTATCTACAAGGTAGGGGTTAAAGCCCTGACTGACCAAGCGTGGATAATCCTGATAGCACTGGACTGGCCAAGGCATTTCTGGTACCTGGATCTCTCTCAGCCTCAGCAGCAGAACTCTGTGGCAGCTACCTCTCTGCCTGGATCTGCTGACCAGACATCTGGCCTCATGGCCTGGTTCCTGAGGGGCTAGAGTTCCAGGCCTTGAGTCTCTCAAATGGTATGTTCCAGGTTGTGAAGGCCGCCCAAAAGGAGTCGACTTGCAGATAGCTATGGCTTTAAATGGAAGATATTTTCAGTTTGGTATCCGGTAAGAAACTTGATCCTCTTGCCTGTCCTTTTGCTAGCATCCTGGACTACCTCTTTTTGTTCTCTCAATTGGAGCTGCAGACGACAACACTTAAGGTGCACCTGGTAGCTATCTCTGCTTATCGGGTCCAAGCTGGTCAGCCAGCAGCCTGGGAGAAGGTGGTTGGGCACTTTCTCAAGCGCCTGGATCACCTCTCTCCTCCGGTGCGTGAACCACCTCCACTGTGGGACCTACTGCAGGTGTTGGCTGTGGTTACTGGCAAGCCTTTCGAGCCATGCACAGGTGTGAGATATGTCAAACCGGTTGTGGAAGACTGCCTTTCTGGTGGCCTTTTCATCAGCCAGAAGGATTGGGGAGCTTCAGGTGCTCTAGGTGAAGTCTCCCCTATCTGGTTTTCCACAGGAACAAAGTCATCCTTTGTCCCAAGCCCAAGTTCCTTCTGAAGATTGTATCAGAGTTTCATCTTAATCAAGTGAACTTACTGGTATACTTCACACATCCATCTTCGGAGGCCGATTGCAGGCTCCATACCCTGGACTTGCAGAGAGTGCTCTCTAATGTGGAGCGCACAGGTCTAGAGTTCAGGGGGAGGCTCGCCAGCTGTTCATCACGCTGAAACCATGCCTGTCAGACCAGCAGCAAAGTGGATGATTGGCAGGTGGATAACATCCTGCATCAGTCTCTGCTGTAGGCTGACTTATAGGGAGCTTTCTGTAGGGCTTAGAGCTCATTCCACCAGATACATTGCTGCCTCCAGGGACATCTCTATCCTAGAAGTCTGCACACACTCATTACAGACTGCTGCATTGACCTTGAGTCTCATCAGGATGCTGTTTTGGGGCCTTGGGTCTCCAGTCTGTGCTTGCCAAACAGGAGTGCATTCCTTTTGCTTGAAATCTGCCACATTGTGTATAGTGAACTATAGCCATGCTCTTAGAAAAACAGGTCACTTGACCTGTAACCTTAGATCTTCCACGGAGTGGTCTATTGCAGTAGGTAATACTTCAGGGTATCCAGCAGAGGTCGCTGTGGTGCACGGCAGCTCTTCTAGCAGTTTTTCACCAGGGACCGCCTACACATGACATCAGCTTCTTGTTTCCTATATAAGTGTGGGTGGTCCCTGGTATCCTCGGTTCATTTTCCCGCCGTCTTCAGCTCGCGCAGCAGCTAATGCAACTTCTGTGTAGCAGTCATCTACGAGAAATTTGGAACTAAGATGAATGTCTGCTGATTCTTCAACTAAACAAGCTTTATTTCATTCCTGCTGTTGTGGTAAGATGATGTACCACTTCGACAGTCACACACTTTGTGTAAGGTGTCTGGGACCCACACACGACACCAATTCCTGCAACTTATGTTAGGACTTTAATCAGGCAACTTGTCAACGACTGCTGCTTGAAATTCAAAGACTTTTGATGGAGCAGAAAATGTTCTCTGGAGAACCAGAGGGCCCTGTGCCACGGGCTCCCCTCTGCTGGTTCAAACAACATGAAGTCTTGCTATATTATGACTAATGCAGTTTGTCCCACCATTAGAACTGCTCCGGAGGTGAAAGAGTTAACTTCCATGCAGTGCATGGAACTTAGAGCGAGAGCTCGGTTGAGAAAGCTCTGTCAGGGTTATTTCAAACCGAAATCGTCAGATTCTTTACTCCGCCTCACTGAACAGTCGCTGTCTATGGTATTGTAAGTAATAGATAGGTTTTCTGTGTGGGACTTGTAAATGTTTATCGGTTCGGTTTGAACCGATCAGATTGTATTTAAACTTAATTCTGAAGTGTTTTAAGGCTTGTTAGAGTGCGGTTCCCGGTTCTTATCGGTTCTAAAAAACAACGGATTTCATTACGTTTTTTTCCATGACCCATGGCACGTTGGGAACCGATATGGTGTCTTGCCTGGCACTGCCAACAAAGGGCAAGTTTTGGTTAGGGCTGGCATTATGTCTGAGAAACCCAAAGAAAACCGGCCCACTGGCTTCAACACTGTAGTGTTTGTGGGGAAGCCTTTGCCAAGGCTGACCCACACACCACATGTGTTTATTGTCTGGGGTTTGACCACCTCAATGCAGACTGCCAGATTTGCAAGAATTTCCCTGCAGCTACCATAGATAAGAGAGTTGGTAGGCTCAGGGAACGAGAGAGCAAAAAGTCCGCTGACCCGGATGGCCAGCCCGGTTCGGTGCCAACCAAACCGGAGGGAGTGCCCTCTGACCAGGGCCAGACTTCCTCGGGCAAACGTAAAGCTGACTCTGAGGAGCCAGTTCCAGCAAAGAGAACTAGAAAGTCAGCAGGTGTGGAGTCAAAAATCCCTTCTCCAACTGCTGCAGAGATAGCCAGGGCAATACAGATTGTCCAGTCACTTTCCCCGGTTCCCTCCGAACCGCCATTATCTGGTAAAAGGTTGGTTTGGTCGGTTCCACCGGTTCAAGAATATGATATAGAGGAGTTTTATGAACCAGAGGAGGGGGGAGGATGATTATGATCAGTGTGAATGTGACTTTGAAAGTCTGAATGTGCCCATTGAACCGGACATCTCCCCAGACAGACCTTTAGGAGAATCTCCCCAGGCTTTCTGAGTCCCCTTCTCATTTTCTGTTTTATAAAAAAGTTGCTGAAACCCCCCAGCTTCCTTTAGAGGAGGCTTTGGATGAGCAAAAGGAGCCTGACTTTGTAGAGATGATGGATATCCCAGAGTCCAGGAGATTGTCTATTCCTTTACATAAAGCTTTTAAAAAACAAACAATAACAATTTTAAAAGCTCCTAATTCTGTGCCTCCTTTGGATAAAAACATGGACAGGAGGTACACTTTGTCAGGTCCTGATACAGAATTTCTTTCACAGCAATGCAATCATGTTGGGGTAGTTCAGGCTGCAGCCTGTGATAAAGCTAATATTCCCCTGGCTTCACATCCTCCTGACAAGGACTCCAGGAAGATTGATGCCATGGCCAAAAAACAATACATGGCAGCGTCTTTGGGACTCAGGCAAGCAAACTACATGGCTTAAGTTGTGAGATACCAAAAATCTAGATGGGATACTGTCATGGCTTTAGCTAAACAGGCACCTGGCCAGCTTGCAATGAGCTGGAGCAGGTGGCTGCTGATGGTATTGAGGCATCTAAGGTGCATCATGCTGCAGTGGATTCTAATGATGTATCCTCTAGAGTCATGGCTACATCTGTGGCTTTTCGTAGATTGGCTTGGCTCAGGTGTACTACTTTGTCACAGGATACCCAGTCTAAGGCTATGGATTTTCCTGTGGTGGGAAATTCTCTGTTTGGGGAGCAGACAGAGAATTATATGAAGAAAATGGATGAATATAGAACCACTTATAGGAGTGCACAAGCCAAGGAACGGCAAGCCACTCCTCAGAGGCAGCCCCCCAGGGGTAGGGGCAGGCCTTTTTACCAGACCCAGGCCTCCTCTTCAGCTTATGTTCAGAGGGGGTTCTTCAGAGGGAGAGGCAGACGGGGTACAAGCAAGCCTGCTCCTACCCCTCAGCCTAAAGCCCCTGCCAAACAGGCACCCTGATGGGATGCCCAGGGCCAGCTCTCCATTACCTGTAGGGGGCAGGCTGGCTTACTTCGTCCAGGACTGGGAGTCTTTAACATCAGACAAGTGGGTCCTGGAGGTAGTGAGCCAGGGTCTGGTTCTCAGCTTCAAAAAATTTCCAAACATGAGAATCGGAGCTTTTCCACCTGCAAACCCTTTAGAGACTCTTGCCTTGGAAACAGAAGTCTCAACCCTCCTGGCTCTCAGAGCTGTAGAAAGGGTTTCTCCCCTACACCATGGCAAGGGTCTGTACTCCAGGTACTTCCTTACCCCAAAAAAGACAGGAGAGTGGCGGCCCATCCTGGTTCTAAGATATCTGAACAAGCACCTTTTAAAACCAAAATTCAAAATGGTGACTCTGGGAATGATTTTACCCTCCCTAAGGCCAGGGGACTGGCTAGCTTCCCTGGACCTCAAGGATGCCTACTTCCATGTTCTTATCAGACGCTCCCACCGAAAGTACCTCAGATTCGAACTGCCCTCAGGCCATTATCAGTTCAGAGCAATGCCCTTCGGCCTTATCTCTGCCCCAAGGGTATTCACAAAATGTCTGGCAGTAGCAGTTGCTCATTTAAGAAGGCAAAAGATTGCCATCTTTCCCTACCTGGACGACTGGCTCATTGTGGGTCAGTCTCCAGACCAGGTGAAATCACACCTGCAAGTTACCCAGCAGCTGCTTACCTCTCTGGGCTTTCTTCTCAATCTTCCAAAGTCAGTTCTGGAACCTGTCCAGGTACTCGCCTTTATAGGTGCAGAACTGGACACAAAGCAGGCCAGAGCCTTCCTTCCCCTAGAAAGGGTAAGGACCCTGTTGGCCCTGGCCTCGTCTTTCACTCTGCAGGTCTCTCGACCAGCAAGGCATTTCCTGCAGCTCCTAGGACACATGGCTGCTTCCATAGCTGTAGTGCAAGGAGCAAGATTTCAGATGAGGGACATTCAGTTCCATTTGAGAGCCTTCTGGTCTCAAAGAAGAGATTCCCTATCCAAGTTAATCCCAGTGACTCGAACCCTGATCCAGGCCCTTCAGTGGTGGCAGGATCAGAGCAATCTGAGACAAGGGGTGCCCTTCATCCCTCTATCTCACTCCTTGACCCTTACTACAGATGCGTCCCTCTTGGGATGGGGAGCTCACATGGGCGACCTCTCCACCCAGGGGTTGTGGTCCCTCAGGAATCTCTGCTCCACATCAATCTGTTGGAACTCAGAGCTGTTTTCTAGCACTTGAGGTTTTTCTGCATCTGTTCAGAACAAGGTGGTACAGGTCAGAACAGACAACACCACTACAATGTGGTACATCAACAAACAAGGGCACTCGGTCTCTGCCTTTTTGCACCGAGGCAATGAGTTGTGGTCTCTGGCTTATTCCCTGAACACTTCCCTCATAGCAGTTCACCTCCCAGGCAAGGACAGTGTCCTGGCAGATGCTCTCAGCAGGATTTCCCAGGGCCATCACGAATGGTCACTGGATCCCGTAGTACTGGGGATAGTTTTTGTCAGATGGGGCACTCCTCAGATAGATCTTTTTGCAGCCCCAGATAATCATCAACTTCCACTTTTTTGTTGCAGGCCCCCAGTGTTGGGCTCAGTCCCCCTGGATGCCTTTCTCCTCGATTGGGAAGGGATGTTTCTCTGTGCCTTCCCCCCCTTCTCTCTCCTGTTCAAGGTGCTAGTCAAAATCCTGTCTCAGCCCTGCAAGATGATCCTGATTGCTCCAGACTGGGCCAGGCAGCCCTGGTACCCACTCCTTCTGTCCTTAGCAGTCCATCTTCCCCTGTGTCTCCCCAGGAACCACAATCTGTTAACCTGTGCTCAGGGGAGAGTCTGGTATCCGAATCTCAAATCCCTCAACCTCAAGGCCTGGCTCTTGAGGAGTTAGAGTTTGCTGATCTACAACTTTCTCAGGGTGTTCGCAAAATCTTGAAAGCTTCTAGGAAGCCTTCCACCAGGGCTACCTATAACTCCAAGTGGAAAAGGTTTTCCATATGGTGTTCTGGGAAACATATTTCTCCGGAATCTGCTGATTTACCCAGTGTTTTGGACTATATGGTCCATCTTAATTCTTTGGGACTGAGACCAGCTACCCTGAAAGTGCATTTGGCAGCTGTCTCTGCTTTCATTTCAGCAGGAAGCCTCTTCTCTTTCTGCTCACCCTGTATTTTCCAAGTTTTTAAGGATTGTTTCATACCAATCCTCCATTCAGGGACCCTGCCCTGCCTGGGATCTTAATGTTTGCATTGCTCAGCTGATGCAACCCCTTTGAACCTCTGTCTTCGGCAGAGCTTAAGTATTTGACTTGGAAAACTATATTTCTAGTAGCCATCACTTCTGCCAGGCGCATAAGTGAGTTACAGGCTTTATCAGTGGAGACTGACTTTATTTCCTTTCACAGGGATAAGGTAGTCCTCAGGGCTAACAGGAAGTTTTTGCCTAAGGTGGTTTCGATTTCCACCTTAACCAATCTATTTCACTTCCAGTGTTCTTTCACTGACCATTCCTCCTCTGGTGAGAGGAGGCTGCACAGCTAGATGTTAAGAGGTCCCTAAGTTACTACATAGAGCGTGCCAAGGGTCACAGGTTTGACTCCTCCAACTATTTCTCACTTATGGTGAGGTTGGGAAAGGAGACCTGCCACTGAGAGATCCATTGCCAGGTGGATTGTCTCTTGTATCCAATTTTGCTATCAAAACTGGGAAGGTTCCCCTCAGGCCTGAGGGCTCACTCTACCAGGAGGTATAGCTGCTGCCTCTAGCTGCTGCCAGAGACATCCCTAGCTTAGAGATATGTCAAGCAGCTACTTGGAAAACAGTACACACTTTCACCAAGAATTACTGCCTGGATATCCAGGCCAGGAGGGATGCTCGGTTTGGCACAGCCGTGCTTCAGAGCCTATTCCCTAAGTAGGTTCTGTCCCTCCTCCTGAGGTACTGCTGTGTAGTTGTATTAGTTCAGTAATATAGCAAGACTTCATGTTGTTTGAAGAAAAAATTACTCACCTTAGTAATGTTGTTTCTTCTAATGGAGTCTTGCTATATTATGACCTCCCCCCCAGCCTGCCCCTCTCAGAACTTCTACTTTGGGTATGGGGTGGGCAGTCCACTGTTGGCACTTATTGATGCCCCTTTTATGTTTTCCACCCCTTCTTGTTGGGGTGTTTGGGTGTTGTGTTTTATTTATTTTATCTTATTTTTCTGGTCCCCTGACTTGAGTCTTGGTGTTGGGACCAGGAAAATGTGTGAATATTTTAGTAGCCAGTTGGCTAGTGTAGGTTACAGCTTCCACACAGAGCCTTAGTGAGTTTTGCTCGTAAAGATCTGACGGTTTCGGTTTGAAATAACCCTGACAGAGCTTTCTTAACCGAGCTCGTGCTCTAAGTTCCATGCACTGCATGGAAGTTAACTCTTTCACCTCCGGAGCAGTTCTAATGGTGGGACAAACTGCATTAGTCATAATATAGCAAGACTCCATTAGAAGAAACAACATTACTAAAGTGAGTAATTTTTTCTTCTCGTTCCAGGCAGAAAAAGGAGAAACCTTCCTCACATTCCTTGCCTAGAATTCCATCGACGGCCACAGTTTCTGGTGTCCCTCTGTCGACGGGATGTCCTTTAAACGCATCCTCGTCAACGGGGGCTCATACCCTCTCGTCGGCTCTTTCCAGTGCTTTAAATGCAGTTCAAGCCGGCACGGTGGTGTAGAAGGCTTGAAGCGCTGGCGCCTTACCTCGACCCACACCGGCGACCCGGGTTCAGGAACGGACTCGGGGCGGTCGGCTGGGTAGGAGAGGATTGAGCGTCCGGAGGACTGCTCTCCTCTCCTGGGGTGGGCTATGGGAGTACGTCGCTCTGCATTGACCTCCAGTGGAGACCGGAGATAACACAGATGCGCGCAAGAGAGGTAATGTTACCAGAAAAAAATGAAATTGGCTCCGTTCTCGACCGGATGATGGCCACCTGGCTATCCGATGCCATCAATGTCCCGGGAACCATTTGTCTCTCAGCAGTACCCCAGGGCTTAAGTAATGCAGTTGCCTGCCACACAGGTGCCTCTCCCCCTCGGAGGAGGGAGGGGCCCGTACGGCAAAGGGTCACATCTGGGTCACCCTGGGGATGACTGCAAATATAAGGGACGGGGGCACGGGAACAGCATTGATCGGAGGTGCCTTGGCACAGCCTGAAGGAGTGGCTGAGAGCAGTAGCACGTAAGGGGGAAAAGCTGATTTAAAAAAAAAAAAAAATGCAGTTCAGTCAGTAACTGCTGCATTGACAGAGGCGTATACCCTCTCGTCAACGACGCTTTCCAGCGCTTTGCCTGCAGCCAAGTATACTGCTGCTCCGTTGCAAGGGGCTTCTCTCCCGTCGACGGCTTGTGACATTTTGAGTTAAAATAACTCCCCGGTGAGCTCGTCAATGAGACCCCGCATTCCTCAGGGGAAACCTATGGCTTATGCCTTATTGACTGCCTCTCTGCCTCCTCAGGTGCCTTCATATAAGGGTCAGGCGGACAGGGATTGGGACCCTGGTCTTTATTATCCAGGGGCAAGGCCTGGCCATGCTACCCGTCCCATTCCCTCTGTCACTCCCCTTGTTTCCCAACATGTTCCGCTTCTCACCCCCCGCCCCCTTTCCTTCCCAGGAAAAGGGAGCTTACCAATGTAGTCCGAGACATCTTGCATGCCATGCAGCATTCCCAGCCCTCCGAAGAGCTGGGTGATCTTTCCCGATCTCCTCATCCTCCTTCGCCTAAACGATTTCATGGTGACAGGGTACCATGCCACCCTGGTCTCCTCCTCCATTTATAGAGGACTGTTTGTCAGATGATCAAGAATTACTACCTGATTTTACCAGTGATCTTGAGGATGAAGTTTCCAGATTTTGGATTTTCCTAGTCCTGAATCCCCCTGTTGGTAAACCTTTTCCCTGGATGAGGACTTACCTCTGCCTTCTGCAGCCTCTCCCCCTAGATGACCAGTCCTTCAGTGAGAAGATGGTTCAGACTCAAAAGGTCATGGTATTCTCCACTACTGAACATGATAAACAACGTAAGGATATGGCAGAATTCCTGGAATTACCTGAGGAGCCGGTTTTAGTGGTTCCCCCACTAATACCTACCTACTAGAATGCCATGCTGGCTGCTTGGCATCAGCCTTCAGCTGTTAGAGCTGTTCTCCGCAAAGCGGATCGCCTATATCAGGCTCCTCTGGACCAGCCTTTTCTGTCTAGTATTCCAGAGGCAGGTTCTGTGGTCATTGCTGCCGCTCATGACCGTACTAAAATACCCAAGCACATGAGCTCCTTACCTTGTGGTAAGGAATCTCGAAAAATTATCTGGAGAAAAGGTCTTTTCCTTAGGTGCTATGAATATCAGAATTTTGAACTATATGGGTCATATGATCAAATATCAACTTATCATGGGGTCCTCTGCCATTGAACTTATCAGTAAAATCCCACCCTCACAGGACAGGGATAAATTATTGGCTACAGTGACAACTAGTAATTCTGTCTCCCATCACCTTCTCAGTCGGGATATGATTCCGTAGATATGTCAGCCTATCAGCCACCGGTATTACTTTGGGTCGCCATGCCTGGCTTCTCGTTTCAGGCTTTGTACCTGATATACAACATAAAGTAGCTAATGCCCCGTTTAACAGGTCCAAGCTGTTTGGACCAGGAACTCAAACTTTACTGGATGACTTACAGGCATCAGGTGGAGCCCTCTGTATGGTACATGGCATGTATCACACTTCAGCTACAACTTACCATGCTCAACGCTCCTCTTATTCCAAAAGAGGTGGATGATACAGAGGTAATAATAAAGGCAGTTTCAGAGGTCATGCTCAATCCACCAGAGGCAACACCTCTACCACCCAGGGTGCACACTCCTACCCTGCAGGTGGAACTGCACCCCCGTCTCCCAGTGACTCACTAGGGCTTTTCTCCCTGCCTCCTCGACCAGGCCTCTAACACTTTGTCGGCCATTTTGCTTTCCATCTGGAGGCCTCGCAAATGATCACTTCTGACAGTTGGGCACTTTGGATCATACAGAAGGGTCATACTCTAGAGTTTCTCTCCACCCCACGCCCTTGCCCTCCATGCAAGAGTCGTCATCCTCCAAATCATATACCAGTCCTACAGGAGGAGTTGATGGCCCTTTTAACTAAACAGGCCATTGTGCCGGTGCCCCTTATGGAACATCAAATGGGATTTTACTCCCACGTTTTGATGCCTAAACATGCGGCAGACCTCTGACCAATACTCTGTCTCAGACAACTGAATCTTTACATTCAGTACAAACATTTCCGCATGATCACGCTACCTGCCATCCTGCCGATTCTAAAGCAGGGCGACTGGATTTGTGTCCTAGACATGAAGGATGCCTACCTTCATATTCCTATCCATTCTGCCCACCACAGATTTTTGCGCTTCCACCTACTTGGCCAAAATTACCAGTTTTGAGCACTCCCCTTCAGCCTCTCAGCCCACAGAGTGTTCACCAAGTGCCTAAGCGGTGGTAGCAGCAGCCTTATGAAGAGAAGAGCACTTCATCTTTTCATATCTAGACAATTGGCTAATAAAAGCAGACTCCAAAGTAGCTATGCTCACCTCTCGAGATGCTATCTTGAAACTATTTGCAGATCTGGAAATCGCTGTCAGTTGGCCAAAGTCCAGTCCAAATCTGACACAGTCTCTCCAGTATACTGGAGCTGTTCTAGATACAGTTACAGCCAGTGCTTACCTCCCGCCTGCCCGACAGGACATGCTTATAGCTCTGGCATTAGATATACAGACTCAGAAAATAGTCATAGCCAGACGAATGCTGCGCCTTCTGGGTCACATGTCCGCTGCCATTCCTGTGGTGGCCCATGCTCGTCTCCACATGAGACCTGTCCAGTGGACTCTCCAGAACCAGTGGTCCCAAAAGACAGGACAGTTTGAAGACAAAATCAGTCACTTCCTCTCTGAAGTCTTCCCCGGCATAGAGGACAGTCAGATTCAATCTGAATTGAGGAATGCCTTTCCGGTCTCTTCCCCCCTGACCCCCCACCCACACCCCCTTTGAAAACGTTGACCATGGATGCTTCCCTATAGTGCTGGGGAGTGCACTTCAGTCCTTATCAGACACAAGACCAATGGCCCGCTTCTCCCCAGCTGTTTCATATCAATCTCCTAGAGATGAGAACTGTCCGTCTAGCCCTCCTGGCATTCTGGCCCCATCTCGAGCCAGGATCGCTATTGATCCAATCAGATAACGCTGCAGTAGTGTTCTACATCAAAAAGCAAGGGGGTGTGAAGTTTTGCACCCTATGCAGAGAGACCCTTGAGTTTTGGCAAGAGGCCATACAGCAACAGTTGACGCTAACAGCTGTCCATCTACTGGGACATTGCAACCAGTTAGCCGACTGGCTGAGTCGCCAGTCCACAACTCATAAATGAACACTTCACGAGCACGTGCTCCAAGAAATCTTTAGCTTATGGGGTACTCCACAGATGGATCTGTTTGCCTCCTCAGAGAATTTCCATCTTCCCAGGTATTTTTCCATTATCCCGAACAGAAAGGGGTGATCTATAGATGCCCTGTTCCAACCTTGGGCAGGTCTCTTCTTGTATGCTTTCCCTCCCGTCCCTCTCCTACAATGGACTCTACTGAAACTACAGTTGGAGCTGGCCTCGATGATTCTCATAGCCCCAGTGCAGCACAAGCCAATTGTGATGTTGTCGTCACTGTAGCTGCTCTCCAGTTGTTCTGTACAAGGTCATGAAAAGTGATTGTGACATATATAGCATATAGATAAATGTTTATCTGGAGGTTAGATGGGGTGATAAATTTATCGGGGAAAATGTATCGCCTTTTTTAATCAGGGAAAATGTATCGCCTTTGGTGTATACATTTTATTTATTCAAATGTTTCACCGGAAGGCATACTGAGCAGTATTGCTCGTTTCCAGATATGTCTTGGGGAGAGGGGCAGAAGTACAAGTACATAGTCATATGAGTACATTGAGAATAAGTGAAGATTCAGTGGTGCATAGCAGACAATATATTACATCAAATTTATATCCAGTTATACAAAATATTTATATTATAAATACAAGGGCTGAATTAATACAAGGCAGAAGTAAATACTCTGGGCAGGCAACCAAATTAATCAAAATAGTGTACCAGTTGATTGAGGCTAGTTGGGGCAGCCCAGTTAAGGTCTTGGCTTCCCCGACTGCATTTGTATGAATGTTTTAAAGTAGATAGGAAATGATTTTTACATATTTAACTGCCCTTCCATCTTCCATTCCATGCCAGTTATATATTCTGATTTGCTCTGACCAGTTTTTGATAAATAAAATACGTGGGGTGCTCCAACTCGGCATAGAACTCCACTCTCCTTAGTAGCTACTGCTCTTTCTTTGCATAAGATATTCTATGACATCAATAACTCCATTCCATGCTATTCATCTAAATGACCATAAAAGGTGTTACTGATGTCTGAGAATGTTCATGCATTATGAAATGAGAGATCAGCAACTGCTGAGGAGAAAGGGATTCAAGGTAGTTACAAAGACAACAAAATTAGATAAGTTCAACATTAAGGGTCAAAAACTTATCAGAATATTTGATGGACATTAAAGGTGATAACAGGAGGACATCTAGAGGTGTACAGTACTGTTTCCTATCACCTTTAAAGAGCAGCTGACACGTTTGGGGCCAGCGACTCACACTAAGGAATTGCTTGCCCAAGGAGTTAATCTAGACTAGAATTAAAATGTTTAGTGCAGTAGTTAAATAGTGACTTAAATTTAAGAGCTCGGCTCACAACTTCTGAGTACAAGCCGAGCACTGAAACCCCACCCCTAAAAATAGCACTATGATGATGTACAGTAGGGAACGCAGGTGCGCTGTGTGTAGAACATTGAGATCAAGGGAGGGGGAATGTCTGAATATACACACACTACTTTTGTCTGCAGTTTTGCTTGTATAGGACTAGAGTATATTGGCCCCGTACATGTAAAACTGCAAAGGTATACTGTATGTATATGCAGATTCTCCCTCCTGTGATCCCAGTGTGCTGTTTTTATGGGCGGGGCTGCAGCACTCGGCAGTATCTCGGCTTGTACTTGGAAGTTACAAGCCAGGCTTTAAAAAGTAAATCCTGTTTAAATTGCAGCACTAAAAATTTTGTCATTGTGGTCTAGGTTAGTTCCTCAGGCAGGCAATTCTTTTGTACGAGTCGCCTGCCTGAGACTGAATATGGTGTTAGCTGATCTTTAATTGTGTTTATTTAGTAGAAAATGACTGAAACGCTTTCAGAATTAGCAGTGCATACATATCCTGTACCCTAAAAGGTTGAAAAAGGAAATGCCGTGTTCAAAGGATGATTTTTTTTTCTTTGGGCTATCTACCATGGTAAAAACATTCAAAAAATGTTAGGCCACCAAAAAGTACTTAAGACAGCCTTCATCGTGATGTAGAGAATGCTCATAATTTTATGCATGGCACTTTCTCTACCTTTAAGATTTTGCCACTATAGTGAACAGGTTTGAAATTCTTTTAGCCACTTTGGAAATCGCTTTGCATTTGGCTTCATGACTAATGGCTTGGGGTATATAGGAATTGTTCAGCTATGCTTGTCATTTAATACAGAAAATGTTTTAAGCCGTCTTAGGTATAAATTATGACGTGTGGGCTACCTGTATCCAGGAGCATTCTAGGCACCCAGTGTGAGATTTTTCTTTCTGTTCTATTGCACATTTGAAGTAAACCCATTTTTGCTTTTAATGAATTGAAAAAAAACCAGATAAATCTGGGTTCTAGGGACGTATATGTTGTTCATCCACACTGTCTGGCAGGTTCCTTGCCGCTTTAAATCTTGCCGGAAGGTCTTCAAGCTGGCTCCTCCCACCCACCCGGGTGGTAAAACTCTCGGCTCCGCCCCATGACGCCAGATCTTCCTTACTGCTTGGAAGCTCAGGTTCCCTCCTTAGCAGCTCTGCGTGTGGACTGAATCCTAATTCTTGGTTCGCCCAAACTAATTCTTGTTTTCAAGACTCAACAACTACTCCCTCGTGGCTGTGATGGACAAATCGATTCCCGGTTTTCGATGGTGCCCATGTGGGCAGAAAATGTCCAGGACAGATCCGCACTCCACATGCGTCTTCTGCCTCGGCCTAGATCATGACCCGCAGGCCTGCGAGTTATGCCGTTCGTTTTCGGCCAACATCCTGGAAGACCAAGCAGTCCAGTTACAGCCTGGGCGCCCTGAGAAGTGCTACCCACCGGTGAAGTCGAAGGAGGCCCATTGGGCGGTGTCCGCGGCGGCTGGCTCGGCTGAGCAACTCGAGTAGATGATCGCCCGAGGAGGAGGCCGCCTAGGCCGCATCTTCATCTTCCTCGGTCGCGGCATTTATCCCGCTCTCTCTGGGAGCCTCCTACACAGCTTCTTTTAAGGAGCTTTGCCAGTCCATCTCCACGAAGGGAGAGGGGCCATCGGGACATTCTTCTCGGTCCAAAGAGAAGGATTCTAAAGGTAAGTCCTACCGTCGGCGTTCGTGGGAGAGGTCCCCTTCCCCGGAAAGTCGACACTCTACTTCGGTCGAGGTTGCGGCTAAGGCCGCTGGCTTCTCGGTGTCCCCGTCAGGTCAGCTGGCCGAGACACCCGTCGATGCAGTCGAGATTTTTCTCGACCGCCGACGGGCTGTTGACTGGTGAAGCCGACAACCCTTCTTCACTGGTTCCCCTGGTGGAGACCGAGGACTTGGCTGCGCCTCTGGTGCTGGAGTCCCCGGTCAAGGCTTCCAAGCCGAGGGAATAACGGGTGTCCCCTGCCCCTTCCCAGACCCACCTTCGGAAACACCGAGGGTCTTGGACCTCGTCTCGGTCCAGCTGATCCCGCCAACGTCTTGGTCTCTGCACCGAAGTAAGCGGCGGCGCTCATCCTCGTCTTCCTCCTCGGAAGAGGAGAGGCTTCGGCGCAGATTGCGTCGATGCTACGAGGACCTAATGTGGCAGCAGTTACTTCTGTCCGGGAACAAGCCGACGCCGTCTGCTTCCCTGGCCATCAAGTGGCTGTCACCCGAACGGCCGAAACAATCCCTTGCTGTAGTCGAGGTGCCCAAGCCTGGGCCAGTTGTTCGGCCGAAACCAGCTGCCCCACCAGTTGTGGTGGAACCTCCGCCTCCACAGCTGAAATCGGGGGTGCCGACTAAGGACTCTCGGTTGGGTCAGGGTCTGCCCCATAGGTTGTCGGTCACCCTCACTCCCAACCGTCCTCGGCAGGTGGAGGGTGGCTCAGGCCCCAGGCAGCTCTTTGCGGACTCCTCGGAGTCCGACGACAACTCCTCCCTGTTTTCCAGGCCCCTTGACCTGGAGTTCTCCCGGGGCAGTCAATGGACGAGAGCCCATCGTTCTTTATGGGTCTGCTTCGGCTCATCTTGGAGTCCACCGGGATACAGCTCGAGCCTGTATCCAAGCGGGCCAAGTATCCCCTGACAGAGATACTGGACCGAGGGGATTCACCCATGGTGTCCTGTGCCTTCGGTCAGGATGGCCAGGAAATATGTGGTCCCTACCGGCTCTTTGTCCGGTTTTTCGGAGCACCCCTCCGTGGAGGGGTTGATCACCGATAGCATGTTCCGGGAACGCTAGGGATGTGGATAAGCCCCCCGACAAGGAGTCCAAAAAGCTGGACTATGCTGGGCGCAAGGTGTATGCTGCGTCCTCCCTTGGCCTCCACCAGGCCAGCTCGGCTGTGCTGATGCCACACTTCTCCCATGCCCTCATGGGCTGCCTGGATGAGGTGATCCCTCATCTCCCAGCCGACCTGCAGACCACGGTCAAGCAGGTACGGGACGAGGGAAGGGTGATGGCAAAACAGCACTCCAAACGGCTCTGGACATTGGAGACTCCTGTGCCAGATCAGTTGCGGCCGCAGTGGCCATGCGCCGCAGAGCATGGCTGAGGATATCCACCTTCATGGCGGATATCCAGCATAAACTGGCAGATGTCCCCTTCCTGAGGACTGACCTGTTCGACCCTGGAGTGGAAGGCCAGCTCCAGCGGATCGAAAAGTCCAATGCTACTCTGGATTCGGTCACCTCCGCCCAGAAGGACAAGGGCCATCGTCAACAACATTAGTCCTTTCGCCTTCTGCACTCATGTGCATGTCTGGCCCAACAGCACCAGCATCAGGGCCAGCAGGCTCAGGCTGGCACCCCAAAGCCTGCTGCAAGGCTTCCTCTAACAGGAAGCAGGGAGGAAAAGGCCCAGGAGGTCCTCGGCCAGTCCCTCCTCCAGCCAGCCCAGTGACAGGGTTCTCGCCCAGCCCTCGCCACTCCTCCCCTGGTTCCTCTGGGGTCGGCCCACTTCCTTTCCGCCTGGTCCGCTATCACCACGGACCGCTGGGTGTTGGAGGTGGTAGGAAAGGGCCTGCTCCTGGAGTTCAAGCAGGCCCTACCCTTCCGAGCCGTCACCCCTCGGGTGGCTATGGGGTCCGCAGCCTCTCTGTCGGCTCGCTGAGCCGACATCGCCCTGCTCCTCGACAAAGAGGTGATGAGGAAGGTGGCGGATCCTCCACCAGACCCGGGTTTGTGTCCAGGTACTTCCTGGTCCCGAAACAGACGGGGCTGGCGCCCCATTCTAGACCTACACCACCTGAACAGGTTCCTAAGGTCTCGGACCTTCAGGATGGTCACTCTGGCTCAGATAATCCCATCCTTGAAAGAGGCGGTGGTTCTGTTCTCTGGACCTCCAGGACGTGTTCTTTCATGTCCCAATCCGTCCGTCTCACCAGAGATTCCTCTGCTTCAAGGCAGAGGGATCCCTCTACGAGTTCCAGGCCATGCCCTTCGGCCTTTCCCTAGCTCCCAGGGTCTTCACCAAATGCATGGCAGTGGTGACAGCATTCCTGCGGCGCCGAAGGGTCCGGGTGTACCCCTACCTGGACGACTGGCTGATTACGGCCTCCTCCAGAATGGAGGTGGAGCGGTCCAGAGATCTGGCCCTCCAGGTCTGCTTTCAGCTTGGCCTCCTCATCAACGAGGCCAAGTCGGAACTCGTGCCAGAGCAGGTGATGCACTTCATCGTGGCAGAGTTTGACTGCGTACGAGTCAGAGCACGGCTCCCGGCGGACAGGGCCGAGGTTCTTTCCTCCTTTGCCCAGTCATTTCAGGCTGGGCAATTGCGCCCTGTGCCTCCTGGGCCTCATGACGACCTGCACCAGCGTGGGCCGTTGGGCCCGTTGGTACATGCGTCCCCTTCATTGGGGGCTGGCCAGCCAATGGTCACAGCACTTAGATCCCCTGGATCAGCTAGTGACAGTGACCCAGGGGATGTGGAATGCTCCAGCACATCTGCAGGAGGGCATCCCGTTTGTCTGCCCCGAGCCGACGGTCTCTCTATCGACCGATGCCTCTCTGATGGGTTGGGGTGCCCATCTGGGGGAGCACAGAGCGCACGGCCTCTGGTCCCCTCGGGAGTCCCGATGCCACATCAACCTGCTGGAGCTTCGAGCGGTTCGTCTAGCCCTCACCGCCTTCGCTCCGTTTCTACGGGGTCAAGTGGTTCAGGTCCAGACGGACAATACCACGACCATGTACTACTAAACCGCCAGGGTGGGGCACACTCCATGCCTCTCTGCAGGGAAGCTCTTCACATTTGGTCACTCGTGTGCAGCCTGGAGGCAGATCTCCTTGCCATCCATGTGGCAGGAGCCTCCAACATTCTGGCAGATGCCCTAAGCCAGATAGGGGCTGCTTCCCACTAGTGGTCTCTCCTGCCGGAGGTAGTACAAGATCTCTTCTCCCACTGGGGCATGCCTCAGGTGGACCTGTTTGCCTTCAGGGAGAATGCGAAGCTGAGACTGTTTCATGCCCGCCCCCCTCAGCAGGGCTCGCTGCAGGGGGATGCCTTCTCGAGGCCAATGGACCCCGGGCCTCTTCTACGCCTTTCCCCCATTTCCCTTGATCCACAAGGTGCTTCTCAAGGCGAGGAGGGACAAGGCACAGGTGATTCTGGTAGCCCCAGACTGGCCCCGCCAGTTCTGGTATCCAGATCTCCTCAGTCTCAGCTCCAGGCTCCCAAGGCGGCTTCCAGCCCACCCGGACCTGATCTCAGTCAGTCAGGGGAAGGTATTCCATCCGGATCTTCAATCCCTGCACCTGACGGCCTGGTTCCTGAGCGGCTAGAGTTCCAGGCCTTGGGTCTTTCCAATGAGGTCCTCAACATTGTTGAGGCGTCCCGTAAGGAGTCGACCAGAAAATGCTGTGCCTTCAAATGGAAGAGATTCTCCATTTGGTGTCAGGGCAAGGGCCTGGACCCTTCCTCCTGTTCCTTGGCAAGCATTCTGGACTACCTGCAGTCCCTTTCTCAGCAAGGGCTTTGGCCGACGACCCTTAAGGTGCACCTGGCAGCCATCTCTGCTTACCGGGCATGGGCCGGGAAGCAGTCGGTGGCGCAGGAAAAGGTGGTCGGGCGCTTTTCAAGGCCTTGATCACATATCCTCCGTGCGAAGAAACTCCACCTCCGTGGGATCTACTGCTGGTATTGGCTAAGCTCATGGGCAAGCCATTCGAACTGATGCACAGGTGTGACATCTCTCACCTGTCGTGGAAGACCACCTTCTTGGTGGCTATCATGTCAGCCAGAAGGATGGGAGAGCTCCAGGCACTTTCATCGAGTCTCCTTATCTGGTCTTCCACAGGGACAAGGTTGTCCTGCGCCCCCACCCGAAATTGCTTCCGAAGGTGGTGTCGGAGTTTCACCTTAACCAGGTGTTGACTCTGCCGGTGTTCTACCCCAGTCACACCTGGAGGTCGAATATAGGCTCCATACTTTGACCCTAGAAGAGCGCCGCTACTATAAGGAGCAGACGGCTGAAGTTCGGGGAGAGGTTCGCCAGCTGTTTGTCACCTACGCTGAAGCCGCTCCTGGCAGACCTGCAGCCAAGCGGACGATAGGCAGGTGGATCACATCCTGCATAGATCTCTGCTATAGGTTGGCGGGCATGGAGCCTCCCAAAGGGATAAGAGCTCATTCTACCCGCCATACCGCTGCATCGGTGGCTGCTTCCAGAGACGTCCCTATCCAGGAAATCTGCTGGGCTGCTACCTGGAAGTCGGCGCACACCTTCATCACCTACTACCACATCGACCTTGAGTCATGCCGGGATGCTGGTTTTGGGGCCTCGGTTCTCCAATCTTTATTTCCTAAGTAGGGGGTGTGCGCCTTGCCTCCCTCCTCCCGGAGAACTGCTAGGAGTCTGCCAGACAGTGTGGATGAACAACATATCCATGTCCTTAGAAATACAGGTTACTCACCTGTAACAGGAGTTCTAGGAATGGTATATGTTGTTCATCCACATGACCCACCTGGCCTCCCTGGCTTCGACGCACAGCCTGGCTTCCAGCGAGCTAGATCTGGCATCATGGGGCGGAGCCGAAAGTTTTACCACCGGGGTGGGTGGAAGGAGCCAGCTTGAAGACCTTCCGGCAAGATTTAAAGCGGCAAGGAACCTGCCAGACAGTGTGGATGAACAACATATACCATTCCTAGAACTCCTGTTACAGGTGAGTAACCTGTATTTCCTCACGTTGGTGCACTGCAGTGGCAGTTTGAATGGGGCTCGTTCATATGAGGAACTGTAATCTAAAATTGTGGCTACACTTGTGTTGAGATGTGACACTTTCACATTAGTGTTGGACTGTTTAAACATATCATGTTCTTGTCCTGTAGACGGAGTGCTAGATCTGTCCACCAAGAAGAGTCCAGGCACCAGTGGTACTTCCCTCAACAATTCTCTCAGCAATTTCAGCATTTTAGGGAATGGGTAAGGAGAAAATATTTAAGGTTTTTTTGTCACTTTGCCATATTTATTCTTAGGCACTGAAACATTTTGTAATTACTTGGGTACTGGTATATTAGCAGTGTTTTTAACCCTTTGGAGTAATAAACTTAATGTTGAACTTGCAGGCGCCCCACAATTAAAAATTGTATAAGGGGGTGGCAGATTAAAATCTGTTACTTAGTTTTAGCAACTACTGATCAGTTCAGACATAAATGTGAGCGTTACATGAAGTGCTCCCAAACCTGTGCACACTATGCACACTCAGATAGGTGTGTGTTGAGGCGCAGAGCTGCTCTTCACCTTGGACCTGCTTATCTTAACCTGTGCAGTCAGGGTGTTTCAAAAGTTTCACATATGACACACAGTGGCGCAGTGTATGCAGGAAAGATGGGGCTCTATAGTCGAGTAAAGGGAGTTGTACTAGCAATTGTGTTGGGAGTTTCAGTCCAACAAAACTAGGGCCTGTTAAACTGGGTGCCCAAACACTTATTCATATGCTTTTTAAACCAAAACTTTGAAGAAAAGTTTTTTGGCAATAAATAGACCTGTTCCAGGTCTCAACTTCTACATTGTTTCTTTTTTAAATTTGTGGTATGTTATGAAAAATTCCATCATTGTGATAACGGCATCAGCTTGTAATGTGACGTGCCATCCACCAGAAGTGCTTGCCTGTAGCATTGAGAAAGAAGTAATAATATAACCCCTGAACTTTGTAAAAGGTCCAGAAGGCGGGGGAGTCCTGGTTTCCAGTGAGAAGCCCAGTCCCTCTAAGCATGGGTAGGAGAGAGATTTACCAGGGTTGGTTTACCGCACAGGATCGCCTACTTGGATGACCTGGTAAGTTTCATGGTGGGTGTCCTGGTTCAAGCCCCAGCTGGTGGATGGGCCCCATAGACTAGCATATATTGAAACCTGCATAATCTTGTAACATCAGTAGTCCCAGAAAAATAAGTTTAGCTAGTATAGTATGCAAGGAGATTGCAGTTTACGTGGAACTTCTTATAGTACACCACAAGCCCATTTCAGCAATGGCTCTGAAAACTTGTATTTAACATTCCAGTAAAATAATTTACATTTGGAAAATGTGCTTAAAATTCCCAGGGGTGTGATTTGGCTCACGGGTACATTAATTTACAGCGAGAGCCCTGTAAATAAAAAGTCCCAGTCATGCCAACCCACTGAAGTATCCTAGTGCCTACCCTCATTTATAATTGGTCAAAACTACCTAATTTGTATTCAGAATCTCTGCCAGTTTTTTATCTCGCTAAGCAAGAGGTAGAGCTCCCCATCCGTGGTAGCATTTTTTTGTCTTAGTGAGACAGAGGCCCGCCCATGCTATGTACTTAATAATCAGCTGTGCTAATCTTTGTATTGTCTGTTTTAAATTCAGTGTTCATAGCGCAACTCTGACAGCTCACTGCGCTCTCCTTCCTTACTCCAGCCCACCGCTCGCTCTGTCCCCGAAAACTTAACTGCTCGTGGTTTGCAGACTAGTGAACGGCCGAGCGAGATAACCACACACACGTCCAAGAGAAGCGCTCCCATGAATCTCCCCTTTTTAAATAATTAAAAAATAAGCAGTGGGCACAAATAACTTGTGGGGGGGAGCTGTCTGACAGATCGGCTTCATGAAACCACGTGTCGTGCAGTTTGCAAATCAGCAGCACACGCCTCTCCCTGGCTACCATAACAGACTGCTGCCACCACAGCAATACTACGGTATACAATTTACCGCAGTCGGGCGCTGTACAGTGTAACGGCATCTCCTGCTTCTATTGACAGTACATACAGAAAAGGAAAAAGAAATCTTTCAGAAAAGAAGTGACAGAAAGAAAGGCACAGACTAATGGGGTTAGGTGGAGTGGGGAGCTGAAACAACACACTACCAGATGTACAGGGACTACTTTACCTAAAAAGAAGTAAAAATAGAGCTATAGTCATTTTTATAGAATTACTTCACATTTTTCTTTGTAATACTGTGAAAATGACAGCCCATTTTCTAAGCGCAATAATACCCTCCAGGGTGGGCTATAAGGCCCTCCACCTGCAGTGTCGGGCCTCATTACACCCCCTAGGCGGTCCGGTATTGCCCAGTACCACCCACCCTGTCGGGTATTATTGCTTACTTAGAGTGTGAATTATTTCTTTGCACAGCTGTGGTAATGAGCTCTGTTCTTCGCCCAAGTCACAGTGGAGCACTAGCTGATTACCGCAGCCGATTTCAAGCAGCCTTCATGAGTGCTACACAAATGGCTCTCCATGAGTGCTCAGTGAAAGCACCTCACACAATAGAACACTTCAGCTATTGCAGTTATCAAAACTTTTTCTGAACTGGACTCCTCTCACAACTATGTACAGTCAGGTACCAAAGTGCGAGGTTCTTGCTGGTATTCCACACCTCGTTAGTGTGGTGATATCATAAAGGCAGTCAAGCTTCGCTCTTGTGCCTATGATGTCATCACATTAACACGGTGTAGAATTCTAGCTTGTTCCTCACACTTGGGTGTACATTATTATTCTCTGTTTAATATGCTGGGTAAAGAAGAGGAGTTCTAATAATATCCGTGTTTTTATCTGCTTTACACTTTAGCAAATAACCCACACATGTGCTGTACTGAAATGTTTAGCTGAAACCTAGACTTTGCACTGTGCCCTAACTTCCCACCGAGGAGGTACAGAAACATGATTTTGTGAAGCAGGGCTTAAACACACTGTTTGGCTAATGCAGAAGTGAAAGATTCAACACTCTCTGACTGATGGATTTTTGGAGAGACCCTGGTGTGTCAGGATGGATTTAGAGGACGGAATATTTAAAGCACGTCTCCTTATATTTCAAGTTCTGTATTTAACTTCCCTTTTTTTCCCCCCCTTATAGTAGTCACACAGTAGCTTGAAAACAGGATCACTGTCTCCTGCACTTCATCTGCCTCTGCCACTTGTCTTCACGTGACAGAAAAATCTGAGTAGATAATGTTTAGGGCCAGAGATCCTGGTTTCTTAAATACTTCCATAGTTAGAAACACGGACACTGCCGGCAGATAAAGAACAAAGGTCTGTCCAGTCTGCCCATATAGATAAAGAAATTGGGAACTCTAAACAGAATTGTCTAAAATGTTTCTCAGATGTCCCTGGAGACACCTGGGTTTAAATCCGAGACTTGCTGTTTTGCTTACAGTAGGGAGCTAGACAAAAGACATGGATGTATTTTTGGATTTGAGTGAGTATGTTAGGGGGAAGGGGCCTGGTCTGTTGGGTAAGGAGACACAATTTAAAGAGCCTTGATGCTTCCAGAAAAACTTTGAAGAACACATGTGGACACAAAGCAGCTTGTATTTCTCATTAGGTTTGCATTTCCATTCCCCAGTAGTTATTACTGAGGTTATGTGCGTGAAAACAGGATCACTTTTCTTTTAATCAGCTTCTGTTGCTTATTCCCAACCTGATGTCACAATACTTTACTTGTGAGAGCACCGTTATTGCCATGGCAAGAGACTGTGATGTCTCAACTGAGCATTGTGATTTTAAGTAGTGAATAAGCTGTAAGGGCGGAGGAACTCTTAAGGATAAAGATCCTGTTTTATGTGAACTTCAGTAATAAATAAGATGGAGGAGAAATCTGGTGAAGGTAAATGAACATAGTCAAAATCTGAATTGTCTAAATATTTTGTTTTCCAATCTTAAAATCAAAGATTTTTTGTTAGAGCTCACAATGTATTGTCAGAGCTGCTGGATAATTTAAAGAGCAACTCTGTTAAAGGAAAACGCATTGATTCCCATTTTCTTCCCAGCGTCTACTCACCGGCCAGCTTGCAGTGAAAGACTGGCATTTCTGTTGTAGCTCATGTCTTTCATTAGGAATCAATATTTGAAGTTCCAGCAAGGGTGGCACCATTTCATGGAGGGTAGCGGCCAGAGCCGCAACTTGTATACTAATGAATGCCCTGATCTTCCGGCTGTATGCTGGAACACTCATTCATGACGAGCGGGGCACATTTTTATGGACTAAAAAGAAATAATGTGAAATGTAGAACTCCTTTAGCTGTACCTCTAGCAAAAACTTGTGTTAAAAAATGGAGCAGTGTAAGGTAGTTAATTTTGTAAAGAAAGTTGTGGCTCCCAGCTCGGGCATGCGTCTAGCTCTACTGCGCATGCCCGAACCTGGAGCTTGAGCACTACTGCGCATGCTCGAAATCAGAGCCACAACTTTCTTTACAAAATTAAGTACCTTACACTGCTCCGTTTTTAGCGGGAGTTGTTGCTAGAGGTATAGGACAAGTTCTGCGTTGGACGTTATTTCTTTTTAGTCCGTAAAAATGTGCCCCGCTCGTCATGTACGAGCATTCCAACACGCAGCAGGAAGAACATCAAGTCACTAAGGTCACACCCTGTCTTCCGGTGCGGTGGTAGTTTCCAAATGGCGCATCCAGGACAGTTCTAGGAACCACTAATCAGGCAAGAAACCAAAGAAATTACTAAGCAAAGGTTAACAATAATGTACAGGTTGTGCTAATAGAGCGTTTTTGCAGCCCTGGTAAATGCCAGCACTGTTTTGGACAGTTTTCCTTTAAAAGCTTAAAAACACTAGATTTACACCAATTATGTTTCAACTTTCATTGTTTTCTAATTTTTTTCCTTTTTACTTTCCCTTGCTATTTGTTGGTCAGCTAAGTAGTGTAGACAATGTAGCAGTTATTGAGCTGAATCTTTCAAAATGTATCAGACTCTACCCTAAGTGCAGAGTTGCTCTTTAAAGGATTCACTGAAGTGTAGTCAGTTTTGCTTACTTGACATCACATGCAGTGCAGGTAACTTTCATAATAGGCCGTTCCCCAAGATTGCTATGGCCCATTATTCTAAAGTCTTTTGTAGTTACACCCAGTAGGTGAACTTTGAGAACAGATGAGAGCAGTGAGATAAACAAATAGAAAACACTGGCTTTTTAACACTGCACTATCTATTACTGAAACTGGCAGCACATTAACAGTGTGGCAGTGTTGGCAATTCAGGATGTGCCTTTTCTCACCTGTTTAACAGCAACAAAAAAGTTCTGTAGGTACATTCTTGTATTCTCAAGAATGTTTTGATTATTCCTTGTGAGGAGGACTATATTCTTTTGAAATTTTGTAAGTTTTGAATGTTTCAGTGTTTTCTTTTTGAATAAGGCTCTTGAAGTGAAATGTTGGGAATCTCCCTGCTTTTTCCAATATAAATATTAGTGACCAGGTATCCACAAATCTGTTAGGAAGGGAATAAACTTACTTTTCTTTCAGCCCATAAATGAGAGCACTTTGGTAAAGTGTGCATCTGAAAGTGGTCCTTTAGTTTCCAATGTAGTAAATTATAATAAAACTACTGCTGGCATTGGCAGGATTTACCACAACATGCTCAACACAAAGTTTGAGGGCATTCCATTACTAATTTGCACAGGGCATCTTATATAAAGGATATTTGCATGAAAATAAGGCTCTTTGCCCCTTAGACTTCATCTGTTCCTACTGTACCTTGCTTTGAAGTCCTAATCCATGGCAACCAGCTATGATGTAATAAACTGAGGAGGACTGACTTTACTGCGGGTATTAGTGACATGAACAGACGAAGTCCAGGGATAAAAGATTGTTTTAATGAAAATGCTTTCATTAATATAAAAAAAGGAAGGTCCTAAAATACTGTCTTGGGAGCTCTGTATACCAGTTCTGTTGATGCCAGCAGAAAATGTGTTGCTTGAAACCGGAAGAACTCTTTAAATAATGGCCATATAAATAACAAATACAGAACTGGGGGAAAAGTAATCCAGACTAAAACGGAAATGCTGTGGTAAGTTCTTTTTTTGTGTATGTTTATTTTTTCGGGGAGGGGGCAGACAGTTACATAAAAAACCGCAGCATATGTCCATTTAGCAGTGTGTATATTCAGATTTTCAGTGTCACTTAAGAACCTGTCACTAAAGCCATAGTGTTTTGAACCCCATTCAGTGATAGAGCTGAATATAATCTGCCTATTATAATGTGATGGTGAGGTGTACAAGAAGCCAGCATTGAAAGCGTTAAAATTCTGCAGTAATCACTGATGGCCGGATAGGGGGGCAGTCCCTGGCAATTAATTAACTAGAGGAGGTGAGGACCAGAGGAGATGCCATGGGGCTTCAAATTCAGTGCGTCATTAACTGGCAACTGATTTCTTGGCCAGAGGTGATTACTGCGATTGAAAACCCCAAATGTAAAGAAGCACTCGGGTCACAAGTGAAAAAACCAAAAATCGCTATCTGCATCAGCAGAAATGCAGAACTCCCTTGCACAAGTCCCCCCCATGCCACCTCCAACTGAATTTCAGGCCATTCTGTTCTTTATTACGGAGGATACCTGCATAAAAACTGGATTTTTGCCCCTTACAGTTCACTTACTTGGGAGTTGAAGTTGATACTTGCCTTGTAACACCAGTTTGCTACCGTGGGAATGTGTGAAGTTTCAAGCAGGGCACTATGACTTCAACTCTAGAATTAGTTGTTGAACTGTAAGTGACAAACCGTCCGTTTATAGTGGTGAAGAACGGAATGGTTTGAAATTCCTTTTATTGGAATGTAATGCAGTTGAGTTCTGTTTTTTCTTGATGTATGCATTTTGTTTTGTCTCTTGATTGTGATCTGACTGGCTCTGTAAAAAAGAAAAAATGAATACCTTTTTACTTGTCATGTTGCATGCACTTGATGCCTGTATGTTTACTCTGGCAGTCGTTCCTTGGTAATTAATGACTGCCAGAGCAGCCAGTCAGTACTTTTCCCGTTCTGCCTTCCAATCAGATTCAAAGTGGGCTTTGAACCATTGAGAGGAGAACGGTTTCTGTAGATCGAGAACATGCTTGTAGTCTTGACATGATGCATTTGTTCTTTAAAGCTTATTACATCCTGTATCACTTGGCTTACTCTTTTATTACTGTACTTGTTTAGTGGTAACGTCACATTTAGTTACAAAAATCTTGTATAGTTGAAGACTGACAAATACATTGTAACTTATAGTTAAGGTGCTATCTTCTGACTGTTGCGCGAGGCCTTTTCGGCTAGAGGAATTTGTGAACCCAACCAGAGACCAACCGGCATGTTTTATTTTTTCGTTGCCCTAAAGCTTCTCTTTTTATGAACATTTAAACGAACAGTTAAAAAAAATACTGAGACTGATGCGGAGAGCTTTTTGTAATATTAAGTAAAAAGCACAATAAGTGATGTTACCCAAGCAAGGCCTTCTAATAAAGGAGTGGCCCCCTCACCCATCCCTCCCTACCTGTGCAAGTCCTGCTCACATCAGTTTCCTTCCATCCAATTAGGCGATCTGGGAGAGCCAGCCAGCACCAACCAGATGGGCATTCGGACAGTGATGGTGTACCTCCAAGAGGCTTGCAGGATGAAACCAGGGAAGGTTACGGCCACTCCACACATCTCAAAGTTCCATTGGCTCGATCGCTGCAGATAAATCAGGAATTTTTCAACAGGAGTCAGCAACTTTCTTCAGCCACCAACCTGGGGTCAGCAGGACTACAGAACCGTGGACAGCACTTAATATTATCCAGGGAGGCCCCATGGGCCAAACCACATTACGAATTAAATTTCAACCGCATGAAATTCAGGGGAAATGGTGCACTTACTAACATCAGCGACCTTCCTTTTCTTACAGAAAGCTCGAATGCCTTTCAAAAACTGGCAACACAAACTAAGCAGGATGGGAAAAAGGATCTGGGCCATTCCTCTCCCGTGGATTTAAAGATACCCCAAGTTCGAGGCATGGACCTTTCATGGGAGTCTCGCACCTCTGACCTTTTTAACTACAGCTCTTTGGTGATGGGTTCACAAACAGAGAGTGCACTTAACAAGAAACTAAGAGCTATCCTTCCAAAACAGAACAGGAGAAGCCTTCTCGAAGTCGGACCAGATTCCTGGGGCTCAGACGCGGAGCAGTCTACCTCTGGACAGCAGTACTCAACCTCGGACCAAGAAGGAGACCCAAACTCCAAGCAGCCTAGAAAAAAGCGAGGGAGATACCGGCAGTACAACAGTGAAATTCTTGAGGAAGCTATCTCTGTGGTGATGAATGGGAAAATGAGTGTCTCAAAAGCTCAAGGCATTTATGGGATTCCCCACAGCACACTGGAGTACAAAGTAAAAGAGAGGCTGGGCACACTGAAAAACCCTCCAAAGAAAAAAATGAAATTAATGAGGGTAGAGGGGCAAGAGGTTGCAGTCAAATGTGAAGAGGACCCCCAAGGCAAGGCAGCACATAGTGCAAGCGATTCTAAAGATGAGTAGGGACATTCTAGAGTGCCAATTTCGATTTTTTTGAAACTGGGTGAGCACTACTGCAAAGTTCGACCACCATGTTAGTGCACTTAAATCCCATTCACTCCCACACTGTTAACACGGTTGGTGGTGACTTGATAAGTACAGTACCGACATGCAGTGGGTAGCTTATAAAGCCTCAAAGTGTTTTTAAAAATCTCCTCATTTGCATACTAATTGGGGAAATGGTCCATTTGGTGCTGCACTCAGTCACAACAAAGACGTTCGGGGAGATAAACCTCAAATTAGAGGGAAACATTGAGGACAGTCTCGTACTCTATTGCTTATGGGGTCAGCATGTGTGGTTTCTAATTTCATTAACTATTTTTCTTAAAGCAAGACCCATCGTTTTGAAACCTTTCTCAGACTGCAGGTCTTTTTAAAACAAAATTGAAAGTGAAGTTTAATTATTTCCAATTTAGATGCTTTTTTAAATCATTAACACTGTAGGTCTTCAGTTAACAATTTTTCAGAAGGACATGTTTGCATTGAAGTAAAAAAAACACCTGCAACTCCTTTCTCACCAAGTGGCTTTAGGAACCTTCATTAATTTTTGTAAGGAGTTGCGTATGCGTGTGTGTGTGTGTGTATGTCTGGAGCAGGAAAGGAGCACAGGTGGCATTGGCAGGTTGAGCACTGGGGACTTGAATATACTGGAGGTCAAACGTACATCAATCAATATATAATACTAATGGGGGATAACATAAGCTTCTTAATATAGTCTTTTTCAGTGTGTGTAGGTTTTCAACCACTTGCATAGTATTAATTGTCCCTGAGACCTGCGTGGTCAGGAGTCTTGCAAAAGACTGAAAGGTGGGAAACCTTACTTTCTGTACCTCTTTCATTTGGACTTGAGATATTTATCATTTCCCCTTTGATCTCTAGTTCAGTGCTTGATTGACAGCACATGATAAAAAGGTCTGCTAAACTGAATTAGGAAAGGAAAAAGACCAACTTTGCTGGCCTAGTGCTCACCCAGTAAACTTTGAAACACTACCTTTTCACAGTCTTAAAATTCAGGTAACTACATTCAAACACTACCTTTCTCTGTACTGTGTGATACTTAGTGCAGTGGGACCTGCTCCAACCAATTAATGAGGAATAACTACTCTGTTTTTAGTTGGCGGCAGAGTTCACTTTAATAATGAGATGACAGTATGTTTTATTTTTATTTTTTTTATTTTAAACAGTATGTTTTAAAAGTAAATATTTACTTGTTTTTTTCTCAGAATGACAGTGCGTTTACGAAAAAACTGTGTGGTTCTGGTGATTTGTATAGTTAAATTATTCAGTTCACGTACGCTGACAAGCTCTTAATGTATAATTTATGTACATTTCAAGGACTCGGAAACTGATGCAAGATATTGCAAAGATTTTAAGAATAAAGTAACCTCATTAGTCTTTTATAAAAAAAAAAGAACCTCTTTATAAAGGATAGGAAATAAATTTATAACCTTTCTTATGCCATATGCAATGTAGCTTATCCAGCTGTGGCAGTGATCGGGTTAAGTACTTGAAGAGGCATTTATTGTAAGTTTTAGATGATGTCTTAATGTTGGTAATGCCTGTTTTTACCATAAATGTAAAATAGCAGAAATGGCACTGTGCCCTGCTTTTTGATTCTTTTTAAACTTTTCACTTTAAAAAAAACAAAAAGGCTCTTTATTTTGTCACTCTGCTCAATTGAATGTTTCATTAGTGTGATACAGCGAGAGGAAACCAAGAGAGTGAGTGAGTGAAAGCACTCCTTGAACCACACAGTTTTAAACTCTATTATGAGGTAACATTCTGCCAGAATACAGGGCCTGAGTCAGGTGTGTTCTTGCTTATTTTACGTTTTAATCACTGGTTTTGCTGCTGTTGGCTCCTCTTGATAGGTAAATTTGCTGGTTCATACTTTATGTGCTGTACAGTGGCCAAGTAACAATTTACTTCCATGTACCAAGTGCATATTGTAGCAGTTTGGTAAAATCAATGCAAAACTATTTAACTTTGTAAAGGAGGGCAACACTTTTAGCTGTGAAAGCCCCCCAAAAAAAAAACTAAACTATACAGAAGAAGCGAGTCGCCAGACCAATGGATTTTGAACCTGTGTGTGTAAAGTGGCTGAGTAATCCATGTAACATAGTACTTGGCAGTAGCCAAGCCTCGTGACTTATTTTAAATGGTTTCTGTAATTCACAGCAGACAGTAAGGGACAGCCTTGGGCTGCTTTCTATGTACCTTAGCTTGAATTTGCCAGAAAAGGTATTTGAATCAGTTTTGTTTTAACAAAAATTGCAGTTCTATCCTGAGGCTAGGCACACCATTGCTGGCATTTTATGTGTATATAGGGCTCATTCTTTCTGTGGTGCCAATAGCCCATTCTGGCTTTTAAATGTGATCCCTTGACAGTCACGTCCATAAAGATATTTTTGTTTTTCAAAGGAGACCTACAGTAACTCTTAACTTTTGTATTTTTAAAGTTGATAGTAAATCATTTTTATCTTGTTAGTGATTTTGTACACTTCCAAATTAAATGCATTGGTTACATAAAGTTATACCTGATGCTGGCGATAGTCCTTGTCTGTAACTCCTGATCTTTTTTTGTGCAGCCGTTATTTACTGGGAAGGGATCGTAGTTTGACCCCGACAAGGTGGACAGCCAATCCCTTCCACGTCCCTGTTTATTTCCATGCCACTGCACTCAGACATGTTATGACATGCAGCAAGGAGCGCAGCATCCCATTGAAATGAATGTGAATATTTTTCAGTTACTGTTTTTATACATTAGGATGGCAAGTTGGAGATTGATGAAGTCTACCGCTCGACCAACAAAGTCGTTATTAGTCAAGTGGCAGACATCATTAATCTCCAACTTGTCATCTGTCTGTATAAAGTAGCAATAAAAAAATACCCCTATTCATTTCAGTGGGGGTACGTCCCTGCACTGTCCCTTGTTGCACATCATAATATGCCTGAGCGCGAGGGCATGGAAATCAGTAGGGAAACAAAATAGATCTGTTGGCCGTCTTTGCAGGGGCCAGATTACAATCTCTTCCCAATAAATAATAGCTGTACAAAATAGTAATAAAAAAAATAAATAAAAAATGCCCTCATTCATTTCAGTGTGGCACACATCCCGGCGTGCTCCCTTGTTGCACGTCATAACATGCCTGAGCACAGGGGCATGGAAATCAGTAGGGAAGTGGAAGGCATTGGCTGGCCACCTAGGCAGGGGGCCACACTACGATTTCCTCCCAATAAATAATGGCTGCACTAAAAAGATCAAGAGTCACAGACAGGGACTCCTGCCAGTGTCCAGTATAATTTTATGTAGATTATCTCTTAACCTCCAAAAATCACTTTAAATGCCCTTCTGTTTTCCTTTCCGAGTCCTATACTCCGATGAGCTTTGACCATTTTTTGATATATTAGTGATGTTTTATAGTAGCCTCCGTGATCTAGCTTCAGTACCCTCAGATCTACATTGAGTTCACCTCCCCTCTGGACCTATTGGTCTTTATTTTCACATTTCTATGACTTTCCATGACCCCATGTTAAAGCAAGTTTGCAGGTTTTGTTCCCTTTGGGATAGAGGTCCCTCAGAGTGCAATTCAGGTCCCCCAGGTGTTTTTAAACAAGAAACACACACACGAGAAGAGGTGTCAATAAAATTTGTGCCACACGAAACATCAGCTAAGCTGCAATCCAGAAGTGCTCTCCAAAGGGAAATCTAAAACAAGTAGTGAGTGGGGGAAGCATGTTGTGATTTTTTTGCTATTCTGACCCAAACATTGCCAGCAAGGGACCCAAGGATAAAGTGTCAGCAGGTGCAGGGAACCACGGAGCAAACTGGGAGCTCACTGTAGTGGTAGTGCTCCTGTGTTGAGAGCTCTACCCTCACTCCCTGGTATGACATCACAGGACAATATCCTGGGGCTGCAATTCATCGAAGATAGCTCCGATATTGGGACAAACCTATGCAGCTGTGAGCCATCTGTGTGAGGACCAGTAGGAAACTTTTGCCAGTTGGGAGACACCCATGATGATGTGCAGTGCTGGCACTTATATATTCATGGGTGACCCTGTTGCTCCTCAATTCTTTCTCCCACCGTTGACTGCTCATTGGACCTGCAGAGAAACATCACTGTCGTTTTCATCAACTTTATTTTCTAACATTGCTTTTCTGTTTTCGGCATTGCCCTTTTATGTCATCGTCAAAAGAACCTTTATTTAGGTTTTTGTACCTGTGATAAGATGTACAAGGATGATGCTCACATGGTTTGTTTGCACTGTTTTGGCCTGACCCACAATGTGAGGGCCTGCAGGATCTTCCAGGAAATCAACCATGCCAAAAGGAGATGCCAAAAGAAGGCTTTAGAAACCTTCATCGTCATTAAAGCCATGGACACTCCAGCCAAAATTGTGGGCTCCACCTGGCTTCTCCCTGTCATTCGACTGCCTCGGGGAAGAACAGTCCCTGTCTTTCGGGACACTGTTGCCGCCATGGTCATTTTGGGCTAAGGACAAAGTCGAGGATAAACTGTCGTCAGTCCTCCTTTTCCATCCACTACCACAAGCATAATGGTAAGGCTCATGCTTAGTCGGTGAGGTTGAGGTCTGTATTGAAGGGGTAAGTCCTTGCCAAACATTGAGACACCAAGGTCAGGGTCTGGCTCTGTGGTTGCTGTACCTACTATGGATGGTATGCAGCCTCTACTGTTGAGTTCTGTGACATTGATGATGGTTGTCCCGGCCCCTTTGCTGGGTGCAGTTGACTCTCAGTTATGCTGGTGTCGTTTTCTGAATTGTTTTGACACCTTTTACCATTGCTGCTGCCTATGATAATTGCTGTCTCATCAACTGGGCCTCCCCATTGGCATCATCTTTGGGATCAAGAAGCACACCTGTCATTCCTCCGTTTCAGCCACCACCTCCATCACTGGCTGTGTTGATTGCTCCCACCATCATTCAAAATGAGGCAGAGTTACAGTCCTGATCTCCTTAATATGGAGGAGGATTTGAGGATGATGAAAGAAAAAATGATCCCTGTGAGGAGGGTTTACCTTCCAGCTTTATCCTCTCTTCATGCAGCGAGGACACTATGGTGTATACCCCTAGATCTCCGCCTGAGGATCCCTCTTTGCAGGCTTTACTCAGACAAATCCAAAATGTTAGGGGATTTGAAACTGAGGAGGAATCCAGTAGGAAAATGTAATGGTATTTTTGGAGGTTTCCAGTGTGCCCCACTTTGTGGTTCCTCCTGTACATCTGCCTTGGAGGACGCTACCTTTGCTGCATGGCATTGGCCTAACACCTTGCCTGCAGTGCCTAGGAAGGCTGGTAAACAGTACCCTGCTCCGTATGTTTTCCAGCCTGAAAGGGTTCTGCGGTTTTAATGGCTGCTTATGGCCACTGTAGAGCCCCTAGACACATGAGGACTTTGCCTCCTGACAAAGGATCCAGGCGGCTGGATGCTATGGGCAAAAGAACTTAAGCCTCTGCATCCCTGAGCCTAAGAATGACAAACTACCAGGCGTACATGATTAAACATCAGAATAGCCTGTGAATATCTGCCATGTCTACCATGTAGTCTCTGCCTCATGGTCCTGCCAAGGCTAACTTGCTAAACGCTGTCCCGGCTGGTGTAGATACTAGAAAACATCTTATGTTCTGCGTACGATGCTCTGCCAGGGCTGCTGCCTCCAGTATATGCCTTAGGAGATATTTCTGGCTTAGAGTAGCTAGAGTTGCCTTTTGAATACCCCTTTCAGAGGCTCCAGGCTGTTAGGGAGTGATGCTGAAAATACTCTTTATGCGAGCTTCAGTCCTCCACGATCACTTTAAAGGCACTCAGATCATCTTCAGGAGTATGTGTCATCAGGTCACAAAATAGGAACTTCACCATCTGTGAAGAAGGATCCACACAGAAGATTTTCCAGCAGTACAACTGGGGCCGCCCACGCCGACGTCACCTAATGATGTCATAAACCCTATAAAGGCATGAGAGGCCCTGCTCCCTCCTCAGTGCTTTCCCGCCGTCTGCTCCTCTCGCATGGGTCTCCGCGGAAGCTCCTTTGCAGTTTATGCAATTTTTGCCTACGCCTTTCTTTGTTACTTTTGGGATCTCTTGTTAATAGATTTTGACCTTGTTTATGCTGAGTCACTCCTTCCACCTCTCTTCCATCTGCAGAAAGAAGATTGCTTCTTCAGATGACCACAATCTCTGCGTCTGCTGTCTTAGGCCTGACCACGACATTTCTGTCTATGAGCTCTGCCAAAAATTCAACCTTACAACCCTAAGGTATCGGAAAAAAAACTCTGAAGAAATTCCTCATGGAACAGTAGGTAGCCAATTTTGGGCAGGGGTCCTCCGGGGTCCCTCCTTCCCAGTCCACAGTGGGTTCATTGAGCTCCCAGGTCTCGAAGGCATGATACAAGTCCTCGGGGGTCACAAAAAAGACCTCGGTGGCACTCCCATTACCCAAAGGTTTCTTCCTCCCCGACCTTATCCTCCTCTTCTGGGGGGTACCCAGTCGGTTGCTGCTGTACTGACTACCTCTGGGCTGTCCAGGCCTCTGCTCCTACCAGACCCAAACTGACTGCTCCGCCTCCCACTTCTCAGGGAGGCTGGCCGTTGGCCTCAACCGCAGCACCTCCGTCGAGGTCTGATGCCTCTCCAGGTCCTCACATACCGGGGCTTTCGAGACCTGACGGATGGTTTGTCGCACCCTGCCCCGACAACCCCTCTGTCTTCGATGCAGCCTTCGCCTGCTGTTTACCTCAATACAATTCTAACTCATTTGATAATGGCTCTTGTACACCAGCTGGGTACATATAGACTGGTATCCCTGGTGTTGGGCCCTCGGTAGTTGACTCTGGTTCGGCCTTATTGGGCTGCACCCTTTCGGGCATCATCTGTCCCTTGTTATTAGGACCCCGAGTTAGAGAGGGTCAGTGTCGAGGAGGAGTACCACCCCGACCTTATCCTCCTTGAAGAAGAGGAGGAGGAAGCTCTTTCTTCGGACAGAGCTCCAGCCTCTTTAGTAAGTGAGGACTCTGTCAAACACACTTTCAGATCCCCTCATGAAGACCCCACCTTCTGTAACATTCTGAAGCAGCTGTCTCCTGCCATGGTCTTCCACACTGAGGAAGAGGATGCCACCAGAAGAGACCTGGTGGACTTTTTGGTGACCCAGACTCTCCCCCAAAGGTCATTCCTTCCATTTTGCCAGCTCTGAGGAGTGCCACCACTGCATCATGGCACCACTCTGACATTGTCACTGCCATGCCTAGGAGGGCAGATAAGCTCCATCATGCGCCCCAGGGCCTGCCGTATTATGCTGCCCAGTCTGACACTGATTACATGGTATTCAAAGTGGCACATGATGGCTCCAGGGTGCCAAAACACCTTATTTCCCTCCCCCCTGACAAGGAATCCAGGAGGATCGACCTCTGGGGTAAGAGGGTGTATGCCACCTGTACTGTGGGACCTTGGATTGCAAATTACTTGTCCCATATGATCAAGTACCAAAATACCGTATGGAAGAAGGATAGAGTGGTTGCTCAGGCCCTCCTAGAGGGTGCCAAAAAAACAGGAGGACCTTAAGTCTCTCCAGGTCACCGAAGATATTAATAAACACCTTCTTGGGGCCTTGTATGATGTGTACAACACTGTTGCCAGAGCACTCCTGGTTAAGGGTATCTGGTTTCATGGTGGATGTCCAGCCAAGGGTGCTTAATGCTCCATTTAATGGCTCAAATGTTTCGGACCTGATATCCAGGACATAACCAGTGATTTGCAGCCCCCGGGCAGGGCCTTCAGATCTGTGCACCCACTCTTCCATACCCAGCCTAGGAGCAGGTAGAGGCTGCCCTTTTATAAGGTGACCCACAAGTCCAGTGCAGGCTCCAGACTCCAGGGTAGAAGGAATGCCAGTTCTACCTTGCCTGCCTCCTCCTTGGGTCCTGCCGCTAAACGGCCCAGAGGCAGCGGATCAGCCCCAGTGGCCAGATCCACCTCTGCTTGACTCCTTGCCAGACCTCCCCCTTCTGGTTCCAGACCAAGAGGAGGTGGTTGGTTCTCCCTCCATATCAATCAGTGGAGAACCATAACTTAAGATGTCTGGATCCTTCAGATCATAGAGAAGGGGTCTCACTCTGGAGCTTTTGGAACAACTCCCCGAGACTCCTCTGGTACCCTCCAGAGTACACAGCGGTCCTTTGAGAGGAGGTACACTCCTTTCTGCTGGAAAAGGGTGATCGAGCCAGTGCCCAAGTGACAGAAGAACAGAGGGTTTTATTTCATGTTTTTCCTGGTCTCCAAAAGAACCTGAGGCCTAGTCTAGATCGCAAGACCTCAGTCTCAACATTCAGTACAAGACGCTCTGACTTTGAGGTGGAGCTCTTGCAGCAGGTAATGCTATTCGGACTAATGCCGCCAGACATTAGGACCCCATGGAAAACTTGTAGCTAGCAGTCTATAGCGGGGGACCGCCCCCGACGTCTGCTCCGTCAGACATGGTATAAAGGGGGCGATCAACTGGCGCCATCTCAGTTCTTTTCCCGACGTCGACCCGCATAGTTTGGCTCCACGGATGCCTTCTTTGCAGTCGACCACTCTGAGGAAAAGTTCATCGAAAATATTGTTTTTTTTTTCCTCACAAAAAATCTCCTATTATCGTTTATGTTGTTGCCTTCTCTGCGACGAAAATCTAAATGCGCGTGCAGGAAGCAGATCCCGGCGAAGTACGGCTACGCAGCCTTTCTCATTTGCCTAGGTCCCAACCATTGGCCCGATGCCTGCCCGCACTGCCAAAAGTTTAACCAGAAGACCAGGATAAGAAGAGCCAATGCACACCTTTTGGAGCAAAAAGTGGCGGCTATGCTGCGCAGTTCTGGAGCCAGCTCATCTTCTCCAACTAGGGATTCCCCACCCACAGGGAAATCATCGGGAGGGACACACCATCATTAGAGCAAGGAAAGGGCCAGGTCAGAGTAGTGCCCTAAGTCGCCCTCCAAACGGGCCTCTTCTTCCTTGATCTCCGGACAGAGGTCTGGCTCGGTCCCGGCCCATGCGACCGAGCCTTCCCACAAGGATAAGTCTGCTCCCACCTCTTCTCAGGGCAAGCAGCGGGAGTCAGCCCCTTCTGGGACTTCATCTTCTCTGGCCCACCGACCCCACAAATCCTCCTCAGGGTTCACCCAGAATGGCTAGTCCAAGGATAAGCACAAGGACAGGCCCAGTCCCACAGAGAAACACAGGAACGAACGTAAGGAGCCAGAGGCCGCCCGACATCGGATGCCCCCTCCGCCCCCACTAGCTGAGGTCCGCCCTCTTCCAGACAACAAACGCAGCCGTTCACCTTCCCCGGCGTGCCACACCCCGCGCCTGATATGGGGCAGTTGCCGGCGGAGGATCTAACATCCGTACCTTCCCCAGGAGGTAGGACACCCGATAAGCACACACTTACTCTGGATGTCAGCTCTCCAGGCAAAGGAGATAAGTCGCCTGAATACAGAAGTCAGCCAAAACCCGATGCCGGTCCCGGTCCCCGAGGACACCCAGACGCCAGGCCCCCGTGCACCCGACGCCCGGCCCAGCGATCGTCCTGGTGGCTGACATAGGGTCACTCTTTACAACGTGGTGGAACACGATCAAAGGGGACCTACTTTATAGACCCCACTCTACCAGTTCCAGGTGGGGACGAGGGCACCTATCCAGATCCAAAGGGGAAAAGGAAGCTATCTCCTGTTCCCTCTTCTACTGGCAGTATATCTTCCTCAGACGAGGGAGATGTGGATCCTTCTTCTCCTGACTCCTTTGGTGACGAGTTCTGTCCTCCTTCACCAGGACCAAAGAACTCTCCAAAGTCCCCCCCCGGATGATCCCTCATTTTTAGACGACATGAGGCACATCCAAGCCATCTACGAATGGGACACGGAAGACCTGGACCCAGAATGTAAACATTTGGCAACATTTTTGAGGGACAAGGAACCAAAACCGTTGGTCATACCACCACTTGTTGAGCCTTTCCAGGACGTTACTTGCCTGTCTTGGCGTACACCAGCCTCTATTCCGGCGGTTCTTAAAAAGGCCGACAGGCTCTATAAGCCTCCTTGAGCAGAGCCTTTTCTGGCAGAGCAACCGAAAGCCAACTCACTGGTGCTCACTGCCGCTCATGGCCGTGGCACCAAACCTAAACGTTTGAGTTCTCAGCCTCCAGACCCAGCCTCCAAAAAAAAATCGATAGCTGGGAGCAGAAAGTATTCTCTTCTGCCACAGGGGCCATGTGGTCTCTTAACTTCATGGCCCATATGGTCACCTATCAGCAGTCTCTATAGCAAAAGACCATGAAACTGGTTAAGTCCATTCCTGAATCTGAAGCAAAAGAAGTGCTTGCCTGTACCCAGTCAGGCCTGGATATAGACAAGCATGTCTTGCGCTGCTCTTATGATGCAGTGGCTATGGTCTCTAGAGCTGCAGCCTCAGGGGTATGCCTACGTAGGCATTCATGGCTGAGACTTCAGTTTCCAACCTGACCTACAGGACTCCATTTTGGACTCCTCTTTTTAGGGACCGGTGCTGTTTGGGCCAGAGGTGGAATCTGTAGTCAAAGGACTTCAAGAGTCAGGGAAGGCGGTAGCCAACATGCACCATATGTACAAGTCCCAGCCTTAGGAATCCCGTCGCCGTCCCTTTGGTAAAGAACAGGACAGGAGGCAAGCCCCAAGGCAAGGGTTTCAAAAGGCAGGGTCACCCGAACTCCCAAGGCCCTAGGCAAGCCCAAAGCTCCCAGGGCTCAGGCCCCCGCAACTCCCACCGCCTGACTCGCTGCCTCTCCCCCTCTCAGGAGTCACAGAGCTTTGCCTGGTCCAGCATTACCACAGATCAGTGGGTTCTGGATACCATTCGAAATGGGTATTCGATAGTTTCTTTCTATCCCACCAGACAACCCCCCAAACCTGTCAATTGTCTGCCGGCTCACGCTCTAGACTTAGCAGCGGAAATCCAACAGCTCCTGGAGAAAAAGGCCATCCAGCCTGTTCCTCTGGCGCAGAGGGGCAGAGGTTACTACTCCCGCTTCTTCCTGGTTCCAAAGAAAACGGGAGATCTTCGCCCTATTCTGGATTTAAGCCAACTCAATCTCTTGGTCAAATACCAGATATTTTGGATGGTCACTTTTGCGAGTCTGTTCCCCTTGCTTCATCAAGGGGACTGGTTATGCTCCCTCTATATGCAAGATGCTTACATGCATATCAAAGTTCTGAAACATCACAGAAGGTTTCTTCAGTTTCAGGACCAGCATTACTAGTTCAGGGTTCTGCCCTTCGGCCTTTCTTCCGTTCCCAGAGTCTTCACCAAATGCCTGGCGGTGGTAGCAGCAGCCCTCCTCCGGAGAAGCCTCTGTTTACCCCTACCGAGATGACTGGCTCCTCTCAGCTCCAATGGAACAGTCTCTCCAAGTCGCCCTCAAAGAGACAGAAGACTTCTGCTGCTCCCTGGGGATTACGGTGAACTGGCCAAAGTCGCAACCCTGGACGTTTCAAAGGTTACAGTTCATAGGGGCAATCCTGGACACCGAGCAGGGAAAAGCTTTCCTGCCCTCAGACAGGGCAGCATGTCTGCGGGCTCTGGCATGCAGAGTTCAGACAGACTCCACCAGACCTGCTCGGGTCATTCTACAGCTGCTGGGCCACATAGCGGACACCATAGCCACGGTCCCACTCACCAGGTTGCACATGAGTCCTCCAGTGGCACCTCAGAATACAATGGGATCAGGCAGTGGATGACCTCGATCTTCCGATGAGGGTCTCTCGAGCAGTCCAGCGCTCCCTCGATTGGTGGCTCTGCCACACAGATCTGGAGGGGAGGGGTCTCTTTGCAGAGACCAACCCCGTCCCTCATCCTGACCACAGACGCATCATTGATAGGTTGGAGGGATCACAGGACTTGAGGGTCCTGGTCTCCCACAGAGTGCTCTCTTCATATCGGTGTCCTAGAATTGAGCCATCCTGAACGCGCTCCAGGCTTTTCGAGACCAGCTCTCCCCAAGTCTCCTTCTGGTGCAGACAGACAACACACCAGTGGTCTTCTACATCAACAAACAAGGGGTACCCACTCTTGCCCCCTTTGCAGGGAGTCCATGAGAGTGTGGGACTGGGCAGTAGAACACCTCTTAGACCTCACGGCGGTTCATCTACCCGGGGTCCAGAACGTTCTCGCCAACAGTCTCAATCGCTGTCTCTCTCTGAACCACGAGTGGGAACTACTTCAGGAAGTCGCAGACGACCTCTTTGTGCCCCCATACAATGCCAAACTGCAAAATTTCTGCTCGCTCGCTCCAGGGCCTGGTGTTTTTTGGTGAGATGCATTGTTCCTCTCTTGGACAGGGAGGTTTCTGTACAACTTCCTTCCCACTCATCCAGAGAGTACTGCTCAAATTGCAGTTGGAAGGAGCCAGGATGTTCCTCGTAGCTCCTTTATGGCACCGCCACATTTGATATCTGCTGCTCCAGCAACTGTCATTGGAACCTCCAGTGCAGTTGCACCTCTCCACCCACTTGCTCTCACAGGAGCAGGGGACATCTGTCCATCCTGCTCTTCACTTTCTTCACCTGCACGCCTGGCATCTGCAGTCTTAGCAGAGGAGAGATTAGGAGTGTCGAGCAGGGTGGCAGAAGTTCTGGTTGCAGCAAAGAAACCTTCCACTAGAGCTACGTACGCGATGAAATGGAAGTTTCTGCTTCTGGTCAACAGCTCGTGCCCTGGATCATCCTGTCAGACGTGCTAGAATAGAATACCTCTGTCATCTTCTGGACTTGGGACTAAGCTATTCGTCCATTAAAGTGCACGTGTGAGGTTTCTGCATATCATGTTCCTCTAGGAGAGAGAACTCTGGCACAACTCGATGTCTGCAAAACATTTCTCAAAGGGGTTTTGCACATTAGGCCTCCCAGGAGAGACCCTGTTCCTCCGTGGGATTTGCTTTTTGTTCTTGAGAAGCTCACACTCCCTCCTTTTGAGTCAGTCGCATCTTGCGAGCTGCGCTTCCTTTCATGGAAAGCTCTTCTGTTAGTTGCCGTTACTTCCGCTAGAAGAGTGTCTGAGCTCCAGGCTTTGATGTGCAAAGAGCCTTATATAGTTTTCCACAGGGTTAGGGTTACCCTGCGTACAAACCCTAAGTTCTTACCAAAGGTGGTGTCAGAACTGACCCTGAACCAGGATATCAACCTTCTGGTTTATTACCCTGAATTTTCTAACCAAGGTGAAGCCCTGTTGCACACCTTGGATGTTCATAGGATCCTGAGATGTTACTTACACAGGACTCGGCCTTTCAGCAAGATGGACCAGTTGTTCATCTCCTTTGCAGAAACGATGGCAGGGGCTTCTGTCTCCAGACAGTCACTAGCCTGTTGGCTAGTACACTGTATTTCTTTATCAGAATCATAACAGACTCCTTCCTGGACCCATTAGGGGTCACTCCACGAGGGCTGTGGCCGCCTCTTTTGCCTCTCTAAAAAATGTCTGATCAGCAGACATCTGTGCTGCAGTGACATGGAGTATGGTCCACACCTTCGTCCGGCATTACAGCCTAGACATTGCTTCTAGGAGGAGGGCTGGCTTTGGACTAGCCATCCTGCAGGGCCTACTCTCCTGAAGTTATTCAGTCTGAACTTCATTTAGTTCTCTCCACCTCCCAAATTCACCTGCGCCTATTCTGGGGTACTGCTTGGGACTCAGTCCTAATGGTATTACCTGCTGCAAGAGCTCCACCTCGGAGTTGGATAGTACAGTTATGTAAGAACTTTCCGTAACAGTAGATCTTCGAGAAGAGCTCTTGCAGCAGGTGGCTTTCCCACCCTCCATCCCCCAGGAGTTGATACCATTACAGTCATGTAAGTTTGGGGAGTTCCTGTCCGGTTCTCCAGTAATTTTTTAGCTGGTCTCTGGTGGGAGAACTGAGATGGCGCCAGGGGACCACCCCCTTTATACCACATCTGATGTCGGGCGGAGCCGACGTCAGGGGCGGTCCCCCACTATAGACTGCTAACTACAAGTTTTCAGTGGAATTCTAATGCCTGCTGGCATTAGTCCTAATCAGTAATACTGCTGCAAGAGCTCCTCTCGAAGATCTACTGTGCAGTGAGGATTCTTACGTACTTCTTGCTTTCATATGGTCACTCTGCCAGGCCCTGTTGCTCCCCTGCTGAAACACTGTGACTGGCTGTGCTCTCTCAATATGCAGGACGCTTACCTGCATATTTCAGTGTGCCCACCGCTCAGGCGGTTCCTCTGGTTTCTTTTTCAAGGCGAACATTACCAGTTCAGAGTCCCGCGGCTTATCCTCTGTGCCATGGGTTTTTACAAAATGCTTTGCAGCGGCAGCTTTGGCCCTTTGTCAAGAAGGCCTGTATGTCTTCCCGTGTCTGGACGACTGGCTTCTCAAGGCCCCATCCAGAACCCAGTTTTTCAGAACCCTGGAAAGGACCCTCCAGTTGTTTCAGTCCCTGGACATTACTGTCCAATCTGCCCAAGTCCGTTATGATCCCAGCTCAAAGACTGCAGTATATAGGGGCATTTCTGGACTCTGTGCAGGGCAAGGCTTTCTTGCTGCCGGACAGAACATAATGCCTTATATCTCAGGTTCAGCTGGTGGTTCAGAGCCGCTGTGTCTCCACGAGTGTTTGCCAGAGGCTCCTTGGCCTTATGGCCACTGTCCCCATGGCAGACAGCACATGCGGGTGCTCCAGTTGACCCTTAGAGTACAGTAGGACCATCGCACCGACGACCTGGAGCAGCCAGTGCTGGTCTCCTCTCCGATCCACAAGTCCTTCAGTGGTGGATGGACCCCCCAGATTCTTTTAAGGTGGGGGTCCCATTCCTGATCTCTTCTAACCCCCCCCCAAAAAAGCAGGTCCTCGCCACATATGCCTCTGGCGTTGGCTGGGGGGGAGCACCTGGGTCCCTTCCAGACTCAGGGTACCAGATCCCTGATTGAGTTGTCCTCCATATAAATGTCCTCAAGATGAGGGCAGTCCTGTATGCCTTACAGGCTTCCCAAACCACCTCTCTGTGGGGCAGTTATTGATTCATTTGGACAATCTCAGTGTGGTCTACTGTAACAGCAAATTGGGGGGACGGACGCATTCATACCTTCATTGCAGGGAAGCAGTGAGGGTCTGGTACTGGGTACTGGGCACTGGACCACGGCCTGGAGCTCACGGCAGTCCATGTCCCAGGTGTGCTGACCACCTTGGCGGACAGCCTCAGCCGGACCCAGTCCAGGATGCACGAATGGGAGCGTCTGTAATCTGTCGCATAAGAACTGTTTTGACAGGTGGGGTTGTCCAGAGTTGGACCTTTTTCATCCCCACTCAGTGCAGAACTGCCCAATTTCCCCTCGCTAGATCCAGGGCCTGGAGTTTTCTAGCAAAACACGTTCTCCCTCTCTTGGGAGTGGGAGGTTTCTTTATGCCTTCCCTCCATTTCCTCTTGATTCAGATGGTGTTAATTAAGCTGCAGATGGAGTGGGCCAGCATGATCCAGGTAGCACCCTACTGACCACGGCAAATACGGTTTCCATTACTGCAAGAGTTGGCAGTGTAACCTCCGGTGCCTCTGCTCTTCTGCAGGAAACTGCTGACGCAAGCTCACTGCACCCTGGTCCATCCACACCTTGAGTCCTTTTGTCTGCATTCCTAGCTCCTGAGGACATAGCCGTTGCCTGATTTAGAGTTTCCCAGAAGGTGACTGATGTCTTGGTGGCTAGGAAGCCCTCCACTAGGGCCACCTATGCCATGAAGTAGAAGAAGTTTGCCATCTGGGCGGCCAAGCACCATCTGGACCCTTTCTCCTGTCCTGTGAGCCAGATCCTGGACTACCCGATATCTTTGTCAGACCTAGGCCTCCAGTATTCCTCCCTCTGGGTGTACCTTTCGGCTATTTCTGCCTTCCACGAGCTAGTGGATGGCTGTACTGTAGCTCAGCTAGATGTGACCCGTACTTTTCTTAGTGGCATCCTGTGTGTGAAGTCTTCAGTCCGTAACCCTGTCCTGGCTTGGGATATGAATTTTGTTTTGGAAAAATTGACCCTGTCTGAGCCAGCCGCATTTTGCAAGCTACGCTTCCTTTCTTGGAAAGCATTGTTTTTGGTTGCTAGTAGCTCTGCTCGAAGGATTTTTGAGCTTCAGGCTCTCTGGTCTGAGGAGCCTTATTTGATTTTTTTTAGAAAAGCAGGGTGCCTTTGCACATGAATACTAAGATATTCCTGGACTTGAGTCTTCACCATTTCATACTGCTTGGTTCAAGCTGGAGGCATTGGGACCACGCGGAGCCAAAAATCTTCATGAGGGCCGGCACCATGAAACTGGCTCACGTTGTATAGGCTGTCTAGTCGACCCTCCAACCGCCTCAGTTTTTCTAGGAGCGTGGATATGTTGTTCATCCACACTGTTTGGCATTGTCCTCTTCCACTTTAAATCTCCCGGAAGTCTTCAAGCTGGCTCCTCCCACCCACCCGGGTGGTATATACCACGGCTCCGCCCCATGGCGCCAGATCTTCCTTTCCTCTGGAAGATGCAGGTTGCCTCCATTGTGCTCTCGCATTTTGTAGGCCCTGGCTTTCAAACTATCGATTTTACTGAAGCTCAAACTCGTTCGAGTTAGCGATTGCGCTTTTGCAGCATCGATCATGGAGGAGAAATCTTCCCTGGGATTTTGCCGATGTCCCTTTGGCCAGAAGATGTCGCACACCAATCTCCACCTCATATGCGTCTACTGCCTAGGTGTCGGCCATGACACCTCGTCGTGTAGCTTTTGCTTGGCCTTCCATCCCAACATCCTGGACGACCGCAAGGCACGCCTGAAGCTGGTGAGACCGGAAAAAAGGAACCCTCGGGTGAAGTCAAAGGAGGCTAGGTGGGCGGTTTCCATGGTCGTGGGCTCTGCCGATCAGCTGGAACAGATGAAGGCATTCGAGGAATAAGCTGCTCGCTCTTCGGCAATTGAAGCTTCTTTGTCTCGCTGAACCCTGGGCTCCACCTTTACGGGATTTTTTAAGGAGATGTGCCAATCTCTTCCCAGCCGGGGAGAGGCACCCTCAGGCTCGCACTCCTCCCGCTCTCAGAAGAGAGAAAAGGACCCATTGTCTTCGTCCCGGCGACGACGTTCTTGAGACAGAGAAAGGTCCGTGTCCCAAGAACACGTGGTCTCGACCTCGGTCGAGAACGCATGCTCGGCCAACGGCTTCACGGATCTTCCATCTGGCCAGGGGACCGAGGACATGGCCGACAAGGTCGAAATTATCCTCCGCCCAATCGACCCTTTGTCGCCGGCTGTGTCCGATGACTCAATAGAATGGACTCCAGTCCTGGTATTTCCTGATGAGGAGACCCAGCCTGCTGGTGTCCCCATCAAGGACCTGGTTCCAGACCCTAGGGTTTCACCGATCACACCAGTGTCTCCCGATCGACCGAGTTGGCCTCCCTGGTCATGGTCCAGGACCCCCTTGGCTGTACGACCGAGGAAGAGTCATAAGCGCTTGAAGAAGAGGCGACGCCTCAGGTCGTCCTCATCCTCCTCGGACGAGGAGAGGCTCCGGCAGAAACTCCAGCGCTTTGAGGATTTTGTGTGGCAACCGCTGATCCTGACCGGGTAGAAGCCAGCTCCACTGCCCACCCTGGCCATTACTTGGCTTTCACCTCCCAGGCCGAAGCCAACCTCTCCAGAACCAAAGTCCCTGGTTCCCCCGCCCGTGGGGTTGTCCCATCTACCAGTTTGGCCTATCCAGATCTCTCCACCTATTCTGGTGGAACCACCACCTAAGCAGCCTAAGGGAGGGGCTCCCTCCAAAGAGGACCAACTAGACATCAACCTTCCCCGATGTCTTTCGGTTACGGTCACCCCGGACCGCCCTCGGAGGATCAAAAGTGATTTAGGCGGTAGACCACTGTATCACCAGTCTTCAGACTTGGATGTCACCGGGCTCCACTCGCATCCGGGGGATGACGAGTCGTCCATTGGCACCTGGATGGAGGAAGGCCCTTCCTCCTTCCAAGGGATTCTCAGTCTCATTTCCGACTCCACCGGAATGCCCCTGGAACCTATCCAGAAAAAGGCAGAGTACCCTCTCACAGATATTCTGAAGAGAGTGGATACCCCGATGGAGGCCTTTCCAGTGGTCGAAGCCATTGTTGGCCCGACTCTTCAACTTTGGCAGTGCCCTGCCTCATGCACAGCACCATCTGCCCACATGGCCCGCAAGTATGCGGTGACAATGGGGTCCCTTGCGGGGTTCACGGAGCATCCTTCGGCTGACAGCCTGGTGACCGCCTCCGTGTTCAGACATACTGGCAGTTCGGCAGACACTAACCGACCTCCGGACAAAGAGTCCAAAAATATGGACCACACTGCCCGAAAGGTCTGTGCGTCCTCTTCCTTGTGCCTTCATCAGGCCAGCTTGGTAGTCATTATGGCACACTTCTGTCATGCCTTTTTTGGGTCATTAGACAAAGTCCTCCCTCATCTCCCCGTGGACATGCAGACCATGGTCAAACAGGTTCGTGACCAGGGCTGTGCTGTTGCCAAACAGCAGCTCCAGACAGCCCTGGACATAGGGGATTCTTGTGCCCGCTCGATGGCCACCACAGTGGCCTCGTACCGGCAGGGCTTGGCTGAGGCTTTCCCCCTTCCCGGCGGATACTCTGCACAAGTTGGCTGATGTGCCTTTTCTGGGGACCGACCTGTTCGGTCCAGGAGTGGCTGGTCACCTACAGTATATAGAGCAGTCCAGCGCCACCGTGGATGCCACTTCTGCCAAGGGTTCTTCGGGCAAGAACCAGTAGAAGAAGAAGAATGAGCCCTTCGCATTCTTCCCTGGTTCGGCAGCCCTCCTATCAAGAAGGATGGCAGCATCAGCAGCAGGCTCAAGCTTGGCGCCCTCAGCCCAAGCCTGGACCCCAACAGGCCCACAAAGGAGGCCGAGGCTCAGGTCCTGGAGCCTCCTCCTCCAAACCTGCACAGTGACAGGATGGGGGTTGCCACCCCTATCTCTGTCACTCCAGCTCTGGGCCCTCCCATGGGGGGTTGGCTCCACCACTTCCTTTCCGCCTGGTCCGCTATCACTTCGAACAGGTGGGTTCTTGAAGTGGTCGGTCGGGAACTGCCTCTAGAGTTCGAGCAGTACCCTCCCAGCTGAGCCCACACCCCTCGGCAGGAACAGATTTATGCGTGCACACAGTCGGCTCTTCGAGACAACATAGCTCAGCTCCTCCGCAAGGAGGCAGTAGCTCCTGTGGCGGATCCTCCAGGAGACACAGACTTTGTCTCCAGGTACTACTTCCTAGTGCCCAAGTGGACGGAGGGTTGGCGCCCCATTCTAGATCTCCACTACCTGAATCGGTTTCTCAAGTCTCGCACTTTTCGGATGGTCACTCTGTCCAAGATCATACCATCCTTGGAGGAAAACATGTGGTTCTGTTCACTGGATCTGCAGGATGCGTTTTTTCATGTCTCAATCTGTCCGTTCCATCAGCGGTTCCTCCGCTTCAGGATCGAGGGGACCCTGTATGAGTTCTGAGTCATGCCGTTTGGCCTGTCATCGGCCCCACAGGTCTTCACCAAATGCATTGCAGTGGTGGCAACCCATCTTCGGCATCAAGGAGTCAGAATCTACTCTTAGGTTCCACCCAACAGGAGGTGGAGAGGTCCAGGGATCTGGCCTTCCAGACCTACTCGGCCTCCTGATCAATGAGGCCAACTCGGAACTCGTGTCTTCCCTGGTGATGGCCTTCATCAGGGCAGAGCTCGACTCTCGTCAAGCCAGAGATCGACTCCTGGTTGTCAGGGCGGAGGTTCTCTCCTCCTTTGCCCAATCATTTCTGGTTGGGCACTTGCGGCCTGCCCGGGACTTTCTGAGCCTTCTGGGTTACATGGCGGTGTGCACCTTGGTGGTCTGTTGGGCCCGGTTCCACATGCGCCCCCTCCAGTGGGAGCTGGCCCCCAATGGACTCAGCGCCACGGTCATTTCGACCAGCTGATCACTGTAACCCACAAGTTGTGGGACACTCTCCAGTGGTGGACCATCCCAGACCGGTTGCAGGAAGGGATCCCGTTTGTCTGCCCCGAGCCAACGGTCATTCTTACGACTGATGCGCCTCTCATGGGCTGGGGATCCAACATGGAGGACAACAGGGCCCACAGGTTCTGGAACTCTGAGGAGTCCCGATGCCACATCAACCTGTTGGAGCTCAGAGCAGTCAGACTGGCACTGTCCGCTTTCGCTCCTCATCTCCAGGGTCAAGTGGTTCAACTCCAGACGGACTATACCACGACCATGTACTAAGTCAACAAACAGGGCAGCATGCACTCCCATTTGCTGTGCAAGGAGGCGCTCCGTATCTGTACCATCGTAAGCCAGTTGGAGGTCGATCTTCTAGCCATTCATGTGGCAGGAGCCTCAAACCAGCTGGCGAATGCTCTCAGCCACATAGGCCAGACATCCCACGAGTGGTCTCTCCATCCAGAGATAGCTTACAGCCTGTTCTCCTGTTGGGCAAACGGATGTTGGACCTGTTTGCCTCCAAGGAAAACGCCAAGCTGAGGCTGTATCATGCCTGCCCCCCTCAGCAGGGATCGCTGCAGGGGATGCCTTCTCGAGGCCGTGGACCCCAGGCCTCCTTTATGCCTTCCCTTCATTTCCCCTAATCCACAAGGTATTACTCAAGGTGAGGAGGGACAGGGCGAAGGTGATTCTGGTAGCCCCAGACTGGCAGCGCCAGTTCTGTTTTCCAGATCTCCTCAGCTGCGGGCCCCCGGAGTGGCTTTGCACACACCCCGGGCCTGATATCTCTCGACCAGGGGAAGGTCTTCCATCCTGACCTTCAGTCTCTGCACCTCACAGCCTGGTACCCGAGTGGCTAGAATTCCAGGCTTTGGGTCTTTCTGAAGATGTCTACACCATGGTGGAGGCATCTAGAAAGGAATCGACCAGGAAATGTTACGCCTTCAAATGGAAGAGATTTTCCATTTGGTGTCAGGGTAAGGGTCTGGACTCCTTATCCTGTTCTGTGGCTAACATTCTCTACTACCTTTGGTCTCTCTCCAAAGGGGGTCTACGGTCTTCGACCCTTAGGGTGCACCTGGCAGCCATTTCTGCTTACCGGGCGTTGGCCGGTCAGACAACATTGGTGCAGGAGACAGTGCTCGGGTGCTTTTTCAAAGGCCTGAATCACATATCCACTCCGGTGTGTGAACCTCCACCTCCGTGGGATCTACTGCTGGTTTTGGCAATGCTCATGGGCAAGCCATTCGAACCCATGCACAAGTGTGAGCTCTCACACTTGCGGAAAACTGCCTTCCTGGTGGCTATCACGTCAGCCAGAAGGACAGGGGAGCTCCAGGCGCTTTTGGTGGACTCCCTATCTGGTCTTTCACAGGGACAAAGTTGTCCTGTGCCCCCACCCGAAATTCCTTCCGAAGGTGGTGTCAGAGTTTCACCTTAACCAGGTGTTTACTCTGCCGGTATACTACCCTAATTACACCTCAGACGCTGAGTACAGGCTCCAAACTTTGGACCCGAGACGGCCTTCTCTCCTGTTATAAGGAGAGGATGACGGAATTCAAAGAGGTTCGCCAGCTGTTTGTCACCTACGCTGAAGCCCCTTCTGGCAGACCTGCAGCCAAACGGACCATAGCAAGATGGATTACATCTTGCATAGGTCTGTGCTGTGAGTTGGCAGGCAAGGAGCCACATAGAGGGATAAGAGCTCATTCAACCCACCATACTGCTGCATCGGTGGCTGCTTCCAGGGACATCCCTATCCAGGAGATATGCCTTGCTGCTATCTGGAAGTCAGTAAACACCTTTATCACCCACTACCACATCGACCTTGAGACACACCGGGCTGCTGGTTTTGGGGCTTCAGTTCGCCAGTCTCTGTTTCCTAAGTGGGAGGTGTGCGCCTTGCCTCCCTCCTCTCGGAGAACTGCTAGGAGTCTGCCAAACAGTGTGGATGAACAACATATCCACACTCCTAGAGGAACAGGTTACTCACCTGTAACAGTAGTTCTAGGAGTGGTATATGTTCATGCACACGGACACACACACAACCATGCTTCTAGCGGGCTAAGATCTGGCGTCATGGGGTGGAGCCAAGGTATATACCACGTGGGTGGGTGGGAGGAGCCAGCTTGAAGACTTCTGGCAGATTTAAAGTGGAAGGGGACAATGCCAAACAGTGTGGATGAACAACATATACCACTCCAAGAACTACTGTTACAGCTGAGTGACCTGTTCTTTTTCCCCGCCATCGAGTGTGCTTCAGTGACGACGACGCTCGCCCACCAAGAGTCAGATCTTAACATCTGTATGACAACAGCGTTTAGTTTATTTTTTACATTTCTCTCAAGTAAAACAAAAAAATAAGACTTGTTACCTTCCTCTCAGCCCTACCAATCAGCCGAGTTGACCATGGATGGTGACGGTAGGGAGTCTCCTTTGGAAGGCTGCTCTGGCAGCTGAGCTTAGTCCTGGTCCACTGCCTTTTCTGGAGTGGAGGTCCGACTACAGGCTGTCCGGTGTTTGGGAGGGAAGACTGTAAACACAAAAAGAAGCGGGCCCATTTCTGATAGGGGTCGGAGACTAGGCACCGTTCGACTTAAGAGTTCTTCCTCTTCTCCTAGGAAGGGGAAAAAACAGTAGCACTCGATCGCCCTCTGGTATGTCTGCTAAGAGGTTTTCAGCGTCTGTTAGTGGGAGGCCTACCCCAACTGCTTTCACTCGCAGTCGCTCAGAATCTCAGCACCAGAGCCCTTCTCTGCCATCCTGTATGGTTTCTGGTGGGCAGTTTCACCACTGGGCTGCTGTTATGGAGCAGTGGGTTCAGCGCTTGGCCCATTTGCCTCTCCCTGTGGACCTGGTGCTAGGGCCTTCTGGCCTAGGTGTCTCGGGACTGCACTTGGAGCCTTTGGACCAGGTAGAGCGTTTGGCCCCAGCAACAGATTCTCTTCCCTTGCCGGTGACCATGCCACAGACGCCAGGTCCATGTGCCAGCCTACCTCATTCTGCTTCTTCACAGGGACTGACACAGTTACCATCACCTGTCTCTTCTGCCTCTTCTAGGTCTGTTTTAGGTGCTCAAGTGGTGCTGAATCTGGCGCCGGTTCCGGTGTTCCCTGTCTACCCACGTCCTAGGCCTAGACTTGGCCTTTTGGGGTCTACACCCCTCCCGCCTTCCCGTTCTGAAGGGGATCTGGAGCAGGGTGAGTCTGACCCAGACCTCATCATTACAGAGGACCTGGATAAAGGACTTTTTTTTTAATAGCCTGGACAATAAACCGTCAGTTCCAGCTTCTGTTCCTCAAGAGGACCTTTCTTTCTAGTCCTTACATAGGAATATGCAGGCAGCCCTCGCTCTCGAGACTTCTGCTCTAGATCCAGGAAAGTGGATGCACCTTGAATGGCTTCATGTTCCTAACATTCTAGTTAACCTTAGGCCTCCTGCTCCCCCAGCCTTTGAGACTGTGAGCTAGGCCTGCCTCTGTTCCCTCAGTATACGATTCCACAGATTTAAAATATGTCCGTTCTAAAGAGAGACCTATTGTAGCTTTCCAGCCTATTGCAGATGCGTTGGTTATTCTTGCAGAGAAAGACAAAGCTGTTCTACTTCAGGAGGTAACAGCATGCCCTATCAATAAAGAATTCCACAAGATCGATCACATGGGAAAGAGGACGTTTGCAGCAGCCACTCTCTGTATGCGTATAACCAGCTATCAAGGACACTTCACCCAGTATGGTTGTCTTCTGGACCTCACTTAAATCACTCGCGGAGAATTTACTGGAGTCTGATTCCAAGCCTAAGATTCTTCAGACTGTTACCCTTGGAACAGAGCCCGGTAGCCATCAGTTGAAAGCGACTATGGACATGCAGGATACTGCTTCTAGAGCTGCCGCTGCTGGAATCTGTATTAGAACACATTCCTGGCTGCAGACATCAGGTTTTTCCTCAAATGCCCAACAGCAAGTCATGAATGTTCCCTTTGATAGTTCCTGTCTGTTCAGACAGCAGGTGGAGCAATCCCTAGAGGCCTTTCAGAAAACCAGGACTGCTATCAGAACAGCCAGATCGGCTCCTTCAGTTCCTCAGAGGGCCAAGAACCGTCCCTTCTTGCGTCAGAGACGGCCCTTTCATGGAAGAGGCAGAGGAGCTCCAGCCAAACACCAGTCTCCCCAGCTGCAAAAGAAGACGCAACAGAAGACACAGGCCCCGAAATGAGACCCCAGCCCCGATTACGCTTCAACTGCCCGAGGTGGAGCTCTCCTTGGCGGTGGGAGGACATCTGACTTGGTTCTACAGTCAGTGGAAGTCTGTCACCACAGACAAGTGGGTCCTCAGGATTGTTGGAGAGGGGTACTCGTTCAGTGTTTCAGACCCCCCCACACACACACACACACATACACACATCAGACTTTCCACCCAAGTGGCAACTCACTGTCAGCCACTCAGTCAGACCTCCTCACCTCAGAGATAGTGGGCCTTCACAGAAATAGGGCAGTGGTAGTCCCCTGAGCAGAACGCAACACAGGTTTCTACTCTCATTACTTTCTGGTTCCAAAAAAGACTGGGCATGCGCGTCATTCTTGACCTCAGAAAACTGAACATGTTCTTGTACCGCGAGAAGTTGAAGATGTTTTTGCTAGGGACCCTTCTGACAAATTTCAAACTGCAGGACTGGCTAACATTTCTGGACATGCAAGATGCCTACCAGCACATTCCAGTACACCCAAGCCATTACAAGTTCCTTTGCTTTGTGGCCTTGGGTCAGCACTACCAATTCAGAGTCCTACCCTTTAGGCTCTCCTCAATGCCTCAGGTATTTACAAAGTGCTTTGCAGTTCTTGGAGCACACCTTCGGAAGCTCAGCATTCAGGTCTTTCCCTACCTGGACGATTGGCTCCTAGCGAATCAGTCAAAGCAGGGTACAGAAAAAAAGCAGTGACCACAGCAGCTCAGTTCCTGACCTCCATTGGGGTACTGCTGAACCTGGAAAAGTCGCAGCTTCAACCTTTCACAGCAGCTCCTATTCACAGGGAGGCCCTCTTGGACACTACCAAGGCGAGGGCCTTTCTCCCGGAAGACAGAAGGAACAGCATCCTTCAAATAACATATTTCATCATGGAGAACAACCCCATGAGAGCTCACTCCATGCAGCGGATGTTAGGACTCATGGCCTCTTCCATCTTCACAGTACCTCTAGCGCGACTGTGCCCAAGAACCACTCAGTGGATGCTCAGCACACGATGATCCCCAGCAATACATCCTCAGTCCTACCCCATCAGTGACTAAACCTGTGTTGGTCACTTGCATGGTGGACACAGGGGACAACATTTTTAAGGTCTTCCCCTTTGCTCTGCTGGAATATCAGATAACCCTCACCACGGATGCATTTCGCGGGTGGGGAGCTCACTATCAGGACCATCACACTCAAGGAGCCTGGACCTACGTAGAAGTTTCATCTATATATCAACGTTCTGGAAACAAGGGTAGTCGTTTACGCCCTTTGGGCTTTTGTGGACTTTGTCCGCCACAAGGTAATCCTTCTACAGATGGACAACAAAGCAATGTGATGTATTGCATCAACATACAAGGGGGGGCGCACACTCCTACCCACTCTGCAGAGAAGCCATGAGGGTATGGGAGTGGTGCCTCGAGCACAATGCTCCAATTCCTGCAGTTTACCTGCCAGGAACCCAGAACAATCTAGCAGACCAGCTCAGCAGGACTGAAGCGGATCCTCACAAGTGGTCATTAGCACCAGACATCATGCAGTCTCTCTTGGACAAGTGGGGTACTCCAGACTTGGACCCTTTTGCATTTCCACTCTATGTAACATTGTCTGTATTCTGCTCTAGAAATCCAGAGCCTGTTGTTTTCTGTCAGGATGCATTCAGGCTGTGGTGGACAAGTCTCTTTCTGTAAGCATTTCCTCCTCTTCCCCTAGTTCAGAGGGAGCTGCTCAGATTGGAGGCACATGGGGGCGAGATAACACATTGCACTATACTGACCTTGTTAGATTTGTTTTCTCTTGATAATCAAGTTGTCAGGCCCCCACTCCCCGTGGCAGCTGCCTCCAGGAATGGACCTGCTGACACCGGGATCCTTGGTCCATCCCAGCTTGCGCTCCCTTCATCTCCACGCCTGGCTCCTGAATAGATAGAAGTGAGTAAGTTTAAGTTTCTCAGAAGGTCTCTGAGATTCTCCTGGCTGTGTGTAAACCTTCCACTAGGAAAATTTACTCAGCCAAATGGAAGCACTTATTGAAATGGTGTGCTAAGATCTACATAGACCCATTCCGGTGTCCTCCAGCCAAGGTCTTGGAATACTTGCTAGACCTTTTAGACGCAGGGGTACAGTACTTCTCTGTAAAGGTACATCTCTGTGCAGTTTCTGCCTATCACGAGCCAGTCCAGAATATGATTCTGGCTAAGCTACCTCTGTTCCAAGAGATTCCTCAAGGGCATTCTACACACGAGGTCCCTGGTCAGGAAACGGAGTCCCCCCTTGGGATATTAACCTTGTGTTCTACATGCTCACTCTTTTTTTAGTCTTTAGCTATGTGCAATCTTAAGTAACTGACCTGGAAATCCGCTTTTCTGGTGGCCATCGCTTGTGCTCTTAGGGTCTCTGAAATGCATGCTTTGGTCATAGACCTTTCACAAAGACAGGGTCCCCACCCCCCCCGTACACACACCATGTTCCTACCCAAAGTGGTTTCAGAGTTCCGCCTGAATTACTTACTCACTGTAATTCTTGATGTTCTTGAACGAGTCTTAGCATTTATTCATATGCCTACCCACCATCCCCCAAGCTTGCCTGATCTGTTCTTGGTCTTCACCTCCCTTGTTTTGGTTTGGGCTGTGAAGACATTGTTCATAGTTGACCCTTCTTAACAGATTAGAAGGGCTGTCTCATGCCTTTGTTAGGTTAGGTGTTTGTCTAGTTAAAATACAGTACACTTCCTCAGTAGAAAAGGTACTGAGGCGGTTGGAGGGTCAACGCCGAGATAGCCTATATGGCACGAGCCAGCCTCTCGATGCTATGCATGCCTGGTCTGACCTCCACACCAGCCCTTCTAGAGAGTTTAGGCTACCATGGGGTCCCAGTGCCTCCAGCTTGAACCCAGCAGTATGACTGAATGGTGAAGAGTTGTCCAAGAAGGTCAAGAATTACGGTGAGAATGTAATTTTCATTTTCTTTCCAAGATGATGTCCGAGTTTACCCTGAACCAATCTATCCACCTCCCTGTGTATTTTCCACCAGTGGGACAATCCAAGGGAAGCACTGCTCCATATTTTAGATGTGTGCAGAATTCTGAAGTATCTGCTCCTTACTAAGGACTGCAGAAAGTCAAAGCAGCATTTAGTTTCTTTTGTCCAAGGAAGAGAGGGCATTCAGGTTTCCAAACAATGTTTGTCCAAACGATTGGCCAGTTGTATTGTGTTCTGCATGGCTGTCTCTGTGGCTTGTTTCAAAGGGGTCTCAGTAGCTGACATCTGCATTGCTGCCACCTGGAGTACTGTCCGTACATTCTCTACAGTCTGGGCATTGCCTCCGGGGCCTGAGCAGGTTTCAGCCGGGCTGTTCTTCAGGACCTTCTGACTTAGGCCTCGATTTGCCTACCTCCCTGACTGTTCTGTTCTGTTCTTGTAACTGCTTGAGACTCATTCCTATGGTGTGACCTGATGACTGAGATGCCACTGAAGAAGATGGAACAGTGATGTAAGAACTTACCATAACGGTAGATCTTCCATGGGATTTGTCATCAGATCAGCCATCCCTCTCACCATCCCCCTTTTTGGGGTCTTTTTCTCAAACTGGCTGTCTGGTGTATCCAGACCTTGATTTCAGCCTGGGCACCTCTCTCTCTCTCTTTCTCCTCTGTCCCCCACAGCACATGCTTGCTTCCTTGGCCTTCAGGGGAGGGAACAGGGCCGCTCATGCCTTTATAGGGTTGATGACGTTGGCAGGTGACGTCAGTGTGGGTGCTCCCAGTTGTATTGCTGGATATCTTGTGTGTGGATTGTGTTTCACAAATGGTGAAGTTCCTACGGTGTAACCTGCTGACCGAGATCCCTTCGAAGATATAATGTTATGGTAAGTTCTTGCGTAACTGTTCTATTTCTGACTCCCTTAACGCACCAGGCAGCGTGGAAAAGGATCATTTGCAAGCCTGCTGCCGTTTCCTCCCGTCAGCAGCCCTGTGCAAAAAAACATTAGCAGTAGTGATCCCTTCTCCCGATGTGCCCTTGCAAAGGAACTCAAATGTCAGGTCAGGGTGGCGCCTCAGGTACCTCCTGACTCCCCACTTCCACTGTTGTCTCAGGGGGTACATGTAGGGAGAAGGATCTCCCTTCATCTGCCAAAGTGAAGAGAGATCACATCAAATGTGTGGATCCTGGAAATAGTGGAGATGGGGCATGCTCTGGAATTCCTGTACACCCCTCCAATTCATCCTCTGTCTCCTTCTCATTATCCTCTGGGCCACTTGTGCGTTCTGCTAGAGGAAGATCAGTAGCTTAGCTCAAGGGGGAGGGGGTCGGAGATGTAGCAAGGTGGAGACATGTACCAGGAGAGCATCGGGCTTCAGGAGGACGGGATCAGCCGGTAAGTGGCATGGCCATGCTTGAGAGAGTCTAATGGGATAGGGTGCAAAACTGGATCATGCAAAACTGGATCATCCAGGAATCTGCCTTCACCATTGATTCCCATTTATTGGTCTGGAGTCAGAGGCACTGGAACCCTACAGGAGCAAAGTTTTTGCAGGGAGGGAGCCGATGTCTACTTCTGATGTCACCTGCGCACCTCACGAGGTGCTGTGTGTGCCTGCTAGTAAGTGTCAGTGGCTCCCTCATGTACCTCATTTCTGATCTTTCTGCCATAGAGTGTACACTGTTGGAGTGACAGTGCCTCAGTTCCTCGCCATCAAATTTCGAGTTGTCACTGCTAAAAGTTTTTCGCAGTGCCTTTCTGCTTTCCTTTTTCTGTAGTGCTGAAGTCCAAGAAGAAGGGGGCTGAGAAGAGCAAGAAAGTCCAACAACCTCCCATCACATGTCTTTGCCCTTGTGGAAAGTAGATAGCTGTGACAGATTGGCATCAGTGCTGAATGGCCTGCCTCAGCACAGCATGGATGAGTGTGACACCTGCTTTTCCATGGACTGCTGTACCCTCATGATTTGGGTAGTGAAGTGGGGTTGCCTGATCCCTACTTTCAGAGGCAGGCATCGCACCCTGTGCAGCCAAGGTAATTGCACTGGGCCTTTTCCTTAAGCCCTTTCCTGGGACATCCGGTTCTTTGGAAGTACGGGATTCTCTTCCACCTCACCCTACTGAGGTGTCAGAGGCCATGGTGGGTGGGTCTGGGCAGATGGCTGTGCACCCCCTACAATCTGCATTCCCTGAGCCACAGACGTTCTTGGTGGTGAGGTCGAAGCTGCATGCTCTGCCTTTCAGTGGACACCTCTGTGTTGTGGCCTTTTGCTGCCTATTCTCTGTTCACAGTTTGTGCTGGGTGGTGCCACATGTGACACTAGGCCCCCCCTCTTATAACACTGTCAAGAGAGAAACAAAGGGTTCTGTTCCTGATACTTCTTGGTCCCCGATCAACGGATCTACATCCTGTACTGAACCCAAGAGACATAACCTGTTCATTGAATACAAAAAGTTTCAGTTGGTGTCTCAAGGCTTTCATGTGTCCTGCCCACCCCCACCCGCTGCAAAACACGGACTGGCTTTGTGCCCTGGACATGAAGGACACATACCTTCACATCCAGATTCACAAATGCCACAGGCAATACCACTGCCTTATGCTGGATGGCAACCACTGTCCATTGTCTTTCTCTATAGTTTATTCTTGGCACCGTAGGTATTTACCAAATGCTTAGCAGTTGTGGCAGTGGCCCTCAGGAGGAAAGGGCTTTGTTGTCTTATATACGGAAGATTGGTTCCTGAAAACCCCATCCAAGGAAGTGCTTCTGTTTAAAAAAAAAAAAAAAAAAAAAAAAAAATTATATGCTGTTCCATTCTTTTCCCCGACTGTACAGCTCCTCACATTGGATGCCTTTGGGTCTGGCCAGGATGTCTGTCTTGGATTCTATCAGAGCCAAAGGTCCTGGACCGTTCTGGATTCAGATTTCCATAAAATGTCCTAGAGATGTGGGCTGTTCTGCTCGGTCTTCAGACTTTCCAGGATAATCTCAGTCCCAGTCCATTGTTGATTCGGATTGACAATGTGTGTGTATCATGCACTACATAAATAAGCAAGAGGGAATTACTGTTATCCCCATGTAGGGAATCAGTGAGGGTGTGGTACTGGGTGATGTCTCATGGCTTTCAGCTGTTGGCCGTGTTTTTCCCAGATGTCCAAAATATCTTGGAAGACAGGCAGAGCAGGTCTCAGTCCCTGGTGCACAGATGGGACCTGCAGATCTCCATGACAAATGACTTCTTAGATAAAATATTTTTGATAAACAACCTCTTCGCAAGACTGGGCCATCCAGAGTTGGACCATGTTGCTTCTGCACACAACACACAACTGCTGCATTTCTGCATGCTCGCTCCAGGGCATGGAGGTTTTTTGTCAAGATGCACTGCCCCTCTCATGGATTTGAGGTTCCTTTATGCCTTTACTCTGATCCCTCTCTTTCAGAGGGTTCTGTTCAAGCTGTGGACAGGGCATGCCACCCTAATATTGGTGAATACCTTTTGGCTTCACCAGATTTGGTTCCCACTTCTACAGCATCTGGAAGTGGAGTCTTCTGTTTAGCTCCTCCTTTGTCGATGTCTGCTGACGAAAGAATCTGTGGTCTCTGGTCCATCCAGACCTGCAGCCTTAGCATCTGCATTCCTGGCTGCTGGAGACATAGCCTTGCCCATTTTGCCCCCGCCCCCAGGTGACTGATGTCTTGCTTATGACTAGAAAGCCTTCTATGAGACACACCTGCTCTTTGAAATGGATGCTCTTCTCCGTGTGTGTGCTTTACACTGAATGGGACCCATTTACATGCTCTTTGATACTGTAGTGGACTACCTTCTGTTCCCTAGCCGACTCCGGCTACCAGTACTCATCCATTAAGGTACGCTAGGCTGCCATTACCCCTATTGATGGGCTCATATTGACACAACTAGAGGTGTCCCATACATTTTTGAAGGGTATTCTTTACATGTGTCCCCCGATTCATAAACTAGCTCTGCCTTGGGACTTCAGTTTCCCTTTAGAAAATTTGACTTTGGCTCTGTTTCAGCCTGCAGCTATTTGTGAGGTGCATTTCCTTTCATGGAAAATGCCATTTTTGGTCAGCATGACTTCTTATAGGGTTCCAGTCTTCAGGCTGTGATGCATGAGCCTCCCTATTAGATTATCCACAAAGACAAGGTGTCTCTGAGGACCAGTCTTTTTTTTTTTTTTTTTGTTAAACCTAAAGTGGTCTCTGATTTCACATTAAATCGGACCATACACCTTCCTCTATATTATCCAGAACATGCTAGCAAAGGTTGGGCTTTACTCCATACCCTTGATGTAGATAAAACACTGCGTTTCTGTGTTGATCGTGGTTAAGAACTGCAGAAGGTCTCCTCTGTAGTTTTGTGTTTCATTTGTCCCTTGGAAAGAGGGCATTCTTGTGTTTAAACAGTACTTAGCCAAATGGCTGACTAACTGTATTATGTTCTGTTATAGGAAGTATAGTAAGGAATTTCTTGGTGCCATCCATGTCCACTGTATACATGGTATGGTCACTTCTGTTATTTGCTTTCAGAATGTTTCTGCAGCTGACATATGTGCTGCAGCCACATGGAGCACTGTGGAGTACTTGGCACTAAGCAGTACCGCCTAGATATCGTCTCTTGTAGATGTGCTGACTTTGGTCCTGCGGTGTTGTAGGGTCTTCTGTTCTGATTGCATATTGGAGTCTGCTATGCTACCTGGGTGCTTTGTCCTGCTTGGAAATCGTTAGAAAGTTATGGCCCAGTGGAGGAGATATCATTGATGAAGTAAGAACAGTTACTTGCTATAACAGCAGATCTTCAAGAGAATCTCTTCCATTGGGCCACAGGGCACCCACCCTCTTCCTCCATCTAAGGTATAAGCTGGCATGTTTGTCCACTGCCTTGTTCGGGCTATCCATAAGTACCTTAGGAATGCAGTGGAGCTGACCAGGATGCAGGCAAAACTGCAGCATGCTGCAGTAGAGGTACTGCAGTGAAGAAGGCAGTTAATCCCTTTTGTCATGCAGTAACTTGAGATGCTGTATTGCATCCTGGCCCGCACCACTGGACTATATTTCCAGTCTTGTGCCTTTCCTCACATGCCTGGTACTGGTTTGGACTGCTGGTTCCTCACAGTAAGTGCCCCTCTTAGCTTATCTCCGGCAGGGAACTGAGGAGCAATGGGGCCTCTCACAGTTATATAGGCACCGATGCTGAATGTCATCATTGGTGGCCATCTAGCTAGCTGATGTTTCTGAGTGGTCCTGATGCCAGTGGCTTACAGATCGAAAGGTGTGTAAATGGCCCTCACTCTAAGAAGGAGAGCGCAACAAATGGAATACCTCCCGGCACAGTGCTGGCACCAGTCCTCTTCAGTGTCTTAATAAGCAACATTGCAGAAACGCTGGAAGGGAAGGTGTGCTTCTTTGCAGATGACCCCAAAATCAGCAGTAGGGTAGATACTCCAGAGGGGGTGGAGAGAACGAGTGGAGATCTGAGAGAACTTGAGTAGTGGTCGAGGGTATGGCAGCTACTGTAGGTTTGAATTCCAAAAAGTATGGAACCAGGCACCTGGGGCACAGAAACCCAGGGGTGGTGTATAAAATGGGGGGGGGGGTTGAATTGACAGTCATAAAGCATGAAAGAAACCCTGGGGATATCATATCTGATTACCTCAAGGTCACGGGGGCAGTGCAGCAAGGCTGTAGGTAGACCCAGTGGGATGCTGGAGTGCATAGGAAGAGGAATCACCAGCAGAAGGAGAGAAGTGGTGTTGCTATTGTATTTCTTGTTGGCGAGACCCCATCTGAAATACTGTGCCCAGATCTTCCAAGAATGAGTTTTAACCATTTAATCCCAATTTTGGGTGTAAGCCAGAATCACCAGGACCCAGCAGGGACAGTGTTCTGCAGCCCTGGGGATGGACATCTGTGCCTACACCTCGCACAAGACAGACTTAGTGATGTCACACTCATGGATTGGCCAGTAACAGACACGTGTCCCTTACCTTCCTTAGCTTTGTTGTTCCTACTGTTGAGTGCGCACCATGGGAACCCCTCTGCCATAACTGCATCATATACTTTCTCATTTTGCTCCGACACCGTTCTTTCTTGGCACCTTTTTTTTTTTTTCGGTGTTGTGTATTATTTTAAGGTTTCCCTCATAGTTCAGCGGCGAACTCTTTTCTGTTAATTTTTCCAAGTCGCCATGTCTGGTCCTGAAGAGCATAAGGGCAAGGAGGCCAAACAGGAGAAGAATCACAACAGCCCCACTATGCATTGGTGCTCCTGTGGGGTCACAGTGCCATTCAGGACTGGCATGACTGCTGGGCCTGCCTTGGTGCAGCCCACAATATGGATCGGTGTGACGCCTGCTAATGCACCCTTGAAAAGCGCTTATGCAGATGGCACTGTGATTCGCTCACCTTCGGAGGCACGCATCACACCAGGGACTCCCAAGGTAAAGTCCCTGGGGCTCTTCCACTGAACCTCTTCCCAGTACTGTAAGACCGAGGAAGACGAGCGCTGTCCACACGCTTGCCTTGCCGAGACAGATGCCCTGGGGGAAGGGCCTAGTGGACAGTTGGCGTCATCTTGGAGGCTGGCTCATTACCCTTCCCAGTCTGTCAGCCCTTCAGGGCAGCAGATGCCCCTGGTTGTGAAGCCGAAGCTATACACTTTGTCTACACTGGCGGACACCCGAGCGCTACAGCCCAGTGCCACCTCGGCTCCTGGTACTAAGGCCGGTACTGGTGAATGAGGCGGTGCTGACCAAAAGACCAGGCCCCTTCTGGCACCTTTCGCTGTGCCAGAGGAGGAAAGTGTTCTGGAGCGGCCCCTCCTTAAGACTCATGGCTATTGTCATTTCTTCCCACGAACAGTCGGATGACCGAAGGGAGGACGATGGTGCTGACCTAGAGCCTGCAGATCGGGCCAGCAAGGATGGAGGCCTTCCTGGGCCTGGTTCCAAGCCTGTCTCTGGGCTGGAAGCCTCTTCTGGTTTTGTCCCTCAGCCTGACGCTGTGGACGGCAATGGGACCCTTTCTGGCACGGCTCGCAGTGCCAGTTCGAGTTGTGCTATTCCCAGTGCTGGATCTGATCCCTGTGCCATTTGTGGTTCTGGGTCCAGGGCCAACTGTTCTGGAGACCCTGGGCTTGGGCTGGGGGAATAGGGTTAGTGCTGGTGCTGGTAAGGAGATGAGACATGGCACTGGGCCTGTGGCTCCCCTGTTGTCCAGAGGGGGTCGCAGTGCTAGTTCGGGACCTAGCTTCTCTCCAGAACCATCTAGTCCTGTCACTGGTGGGGATCGATGCCACCCTGTGGGACGCATACAACACCTGTCTTCTCACCTGGAGGCCCCCACCCCCAGCACTGTCTGGACCAGTCCACAGATGTTGGTCATTAAGAGACTGGTGAGTTTGTCATGCCATCCTTCCAGGTAAGGTTCCCTGGTCAATCTTGCAGTCCTGGCAGAGGACCTGGCCTGGTCACCCATGACCCTCCTCCTCTGCTTTGTCCTCCGCCTCCTCTGGAACCCATGGTCTGGGACCAGTTCAAGTCACCAGCTGGTGTGTTTCATCAGTTTCGCCTCAGAACTGATCAGACTTTCTTTAGGCCTGATGTCCTTGCGCTACCACTACCTGAATCCAGCTCCTCCTGTCCTACTTCCTCTTCAGAGGAAGATGATTTTTTGGTCCATCTCTCCCCTGATGCTGACTACTCTTGGCACTAGCAACTCCTTTCAGAGATGATGCAGGAACTGAGTCTTTGCCATTTTACAGGTTGCAATACGGCTACCCTGGCGCTTGCATTTCTTGGAGAATACAGCAATGACAGTACTGTCCAGTCTGTGGCTCTTGCTGTTTAGGGGGACATCAGGGTCTGTCTCTTTGCCCCTGCTCCAGCCCCTAGGGACATTCAGCACAGCACAGGTATTGTGCTCCTTCAGGATCTCCAGGTTCTAGTCCTCTTCCCACAACAGAGAGTTTGATGCGGACACCTTCTGAGCCTAGGTGCCCAGTGCACTACCCCCCCACCAAAAAAAAAAAATTCACAGAGATGGATGCTTGGGGCAGGAGAGTTTTTGTGGTGGCGTGCACCATGATGTGCATTTCTGCATACCAGGCAGCTTATGGCAAGCATGTGTGGGTGACACTGAGTCAACTCTTGGTATCCATGCCGGAGTTCAAGACATCCAGGCAGGCCATTTGCCTTTCCTCCCAGGGGGTGGACTGGCAAGGCACCAAGTGAGGGTGTCTTATTACACCAGCGAGGTAGTTTCCAGGCTGGTGGGAACTGTGATCTGCATTTGATGGACAGCACGGCTTCACCTCTCCCAGCTGACACCCCTGGTCCAGCGTAGGGTGCTCAACTTGGGCTATTGAGAACTCATTTCTTCTCCCACAGGGTCAGGTGTGAGTTGTCTGAATGCCCTCCTGCTCCCAGGCCACAGGAGCCTCTGCCTGCACCTGTCCAGTCTCTAATTTCCTCCACAGAGGGCTGGGAGCCGTCCCCTTCCCCCCAGGATGAGCCGGCTCGGAAAGTCTTGTACTGTGACTCTGTGACTCATAAGTTGGAATAAATGGTGGAGATAGATTCTTGGAAGGTACGAAAATTACATGCTCACTGTAATTGTTGAGTTTTCAGAGTATCTTCACCATTTAGTCACACGCCCTCCCATCATAACCCCCACCACTCCTGTAAGAGTCAGAGCCTCGGGGTTGCTCACCCTGGATAGGGTACTTGGCATCTTTTTGCCACTCCTTCAGGGCTCTTCCCTCCCTTGGAGGGACAGTCCTGTCTTCCTAGGTGGAATTGAGCTCTTTTACCTTTACGATGCTCTTGTTTCTGTGTGTTTAAAAAAAATAAAACACAGGGATTGGGGTTCCTTTTTTTCCCTTCAGTGAGATGAGTTGGTACACTCTAAAGCTGTGGTGCCTCTGTCTCAATCTTGTAGATCCTCCAGCTTCTGCCACTGGTAGCATAGCCCCACTACTAGTCACTGCCTTAATTTCCATGGCCTAGGAGGGAAAGATTCTAGGGAGCATTTGGTGTCCTTTCTATTTTCTCAGCCTGTCCAGCTGCTTAATGCACCCACATCTTGGTGCTGGGTCTTTTTTCTTTCCTTTCTCTTCACTCTCTGGAGTAGCAAGAAGATGGCGATAGTGCTCTTGGTCTTCTCCAACCCCTATCTTTATGGATTTCGTTTTTGATCCTAGGTCCTTGTCCTCTGCAAGCATAAGACCCCTCCTCTAAATTGGTCTTTGCTATCCTATCCCCAGAGATTCTTCTGGATCTCTCTTTTAGACCAGCCAAAGTTAGTGTGTATGCCAGTGCTGTTGCCTTCCCTTCACCTTCCTGTCCAGGTGGTTAGTAGGCTGTCTCTCTCTTTCCCGCTGCCCCTGTGCCATTTAGGCCCATCCTTTAGCTTCTTTAAGTTGGTAGTGAGGTTTTATTATTTTTATGATTATATATCCTGTATCCTTTTTCCTGTCCCTTTGGTCTAGGAGTCTATAGCCCTCGCTTCCTTTTTTCTCTCCCACTAGTTTCTATCCTAGCTAACAGAACTGAGGAAGGTAGAGGGCTGGAATTGGTTACTGGCCAACCCACGAACACAACATCACTGTCTTCCTCATGGGCAGTGCCAGCACAGTCTGTCCCCCAGGCTGCAAAAGACTTTGGTCCTGCTGGGTCCTGGTGCCTTCAGCTTACACCCATAAGTGGGAATAAATGGTGAAGATACTCTGGAAGATCAACAATTACGGCGAGTACGTACTTTTCATTTCTGGAGATTACATTTACTGAAGGTCATAGACAGGGTAGAGGCTGTCCAGAGGAGGGCAACTAAAATAGGCAGGGGTTGTATCAAAAGTTGTATGAGGAGAGACAGAGGGATGATCTCTGTATGTACACCCTATAAGAGGGGATGGAGAGTTGGGGACAAGATGGAGGCTTTTAAGTACCTCACAGGGGTGAACAGGGTACAGGAGTGGAGTATTTTTCAGAGGATAAGGTGCACCAGGACAAAAAAGCATGCAATAAAGCTGGAAGGGGAAGTTTAGAAGGAATGTGAAGTAATTCTTCACTGAAAGCGTGGTAGGGACCTTGAACAGTCTGCAAGCAGATGTGGGAGTGAAAATAGCGGCTGGCTCAAGCATGCATGGGATAGGCACAAAGGAATCTTAGTAGAAAAGCAGAGGAAGGGGGTAGCCAGAGATCAGTTAGGCTCTGTGGCGAATATAGGCCTCGACAAACAGGGGCAGACTAGGTAGGCCAAACCGTCCTTCTAGGAGCGTGGATATGTTGTTCATCCACACTCTCTGGCATGTCCCCTTCTGCTTTAAATCTCACCGGAAGTCTTCAGACTGGCTCCTCCCGCCCACCCGGGTGGTGTATGTACCTTGGCTCCACCCCATGAGGTTGCCTCCCTCGTGCTAACACATCTTGTAGGCCCTGGCTTTCAAACCTTCGGTTCTACCGAAAACTCGCATTGTTCACGTTAGCGATTGCAAGTTCGCTGCTTCGATTATGGAAGACAACTCTTCCCTGGATTTCGGCTGGTGCTCTTCATGACAGAAACTGTCGCGCACCGAACCTCATACACCACGCATGCCTGTTGCCTCGGTGTAGACCATGACACCTCGAAATGCGAAATGTTTCTCGCCTTTCATCCTAGCGTCTTCGACCATCTCACACGCCTGAAACTGGGGAGGCTGTAGAAGAGGAACCCTCCGGTGAAATCCAAGGAGGGTCAGTGGGCGGTTTTCTCGGCCCTGGATCTGCCAAGCAATTGGGACGCATGCAAGCATTCGAGGAGGAAGCGGCTCATGCTGCAGATACTTCTCGGAGCATCTTCGTTCCATTCAGCCTTCTCAGGTTCCTTCCGAGAGTTGTGCCAGTCTCTCCCGACCAAGGGAGAGGCGCCTGTGGGGTCGCACTCCTCTCAATCCCGTAAGTGGGAAAAGGACCCAGGATTGTCTTCGTCTCAACGGAGACGTTTTGGAAGCGGGAGAGATCTCGATCCCAGGAGCATGCAGTCTCAACCTTTTTGTTGATTTTGACATCACAATCTGTTGCTATGGAACGGACTGTCCCAAGCGAAGGACTATGACCTCCAGTCCTGAATTGGCATCCAGGCAAAGCTAACTTTAAAGGAAAAGGATCATGTTTTCATGCATGTATTTATTTTTTTCACCCAGCTTCAGCAAATCTCTGGCTTCCTCCTGAGTGCCCCCACCACACACACACATACACACACTGTCAAGCCAGCACTGATCTACATTGTGCAGGGTGAGAGGGTGCCAGTGCTTTCATTAATGACAGCTGGTCATCGATCTTATCTGTATCAATCTGCACCATTTATTTATTTATTTATTTAGCTTTTGTTGACCGGGTAAGTGCACTAGACAAATCCTGCCTATTTTCAGGCACGACCCGGGGGGAGGGGGATACAGATGAATTCCAACTGACCTTGAACCAGATTAAGCTGTTGGTGGTATTTTTAGTGAATGAGGGAAATTTGGCCAGGACACCGGGGAAATTCCCCTACTCTTTTCGATAAGTGCCATGGGATCTTTAACATCCACCTGAACTACCACCAATCCAGGCAGATGGGACCTCAGTTTAACGTCTCATCCGAAGGACGGCACCTCAGAAATGCAGCACCCCTCTCATGCTGCATTACAGTGTCAGTACTGGGATATTAACCCAAGTGCCAGATGTGGGAACTGAACCCACAACTCTCTGATCTCCCGGCCTCAGAGGCGAGTGTGCTACCTACTGAGCCACTGACACTGCCTTCATCACTGGTGGGTACCAGCTGGAGGCAATGACCCTAAGAAACTTTTAGCTAAGCTTTGTAACTGTAGGAGGGGCCGGCATCGGGAATGGTGCCATCCGCGAGGCCAGCGTATTACGTGGTGCTTGCGGGTTGGCCAGTAATGGACTCCGGCCCTTCCACCACCTCAGTTCTGGTTTTCCAGCCATAGAGGACAGCAGAATGACTCGTGGGACAGCTCCCAGAATCTTCCAGGAAGCCCCATCACACTCAGTTCTGCTCATTTGTTCACTTACTCAACCCCGTTTCAGTCGCCGTTGCAGGCATCTTTACTTCAAACAACATGAAGTCTTGCTATATTATAGACATTAGCAGTTTGATCCAGCTCTAGAACTGCCCCGGAGTGAAATGGTTAAAACCATTCCAGAATAGAATTTTGTCACGAGAGCAGCTCTATCTGTGTCATTTCAAACTTGAACTGTCAGATTCTTTACTCCGCCTCAGTGAACAGTCGCTCCGAGATTTCTCCTTCTGCTCGGTTCATTTCTCGGTTTAAAAGTGTTTTCTCGGTTGGATTTAACGAGAATAGTTTTATTTTAACATAAAACCGTTCGGTTCAAGCTCTATCTGTGGTAACCGTAAGTAAATGAAGGTTTTGTCTGTGTGGAACTTGTAAGTTATCGGTTCGGTTTTGAACCGATCAGTGAGTTAAAACTCATTTAATTAAAACTAAAGTTACTATTTTAGAGTGCGGTTCGGTTCTTATCGGTTCTAAAAACTGGATTTATTACTGCTTTTTCCAATACCCGTGAACGGTTAGGAACCGATAAGGGTGTCTTGCCTGGCACTGCCATTAAAAGGGCAAGTTTTTGGTTAGGCTGGCATTATGTCTGAGAAACCCAAAAGAAAAACAGGCCCACTGGTTTCTACACTGTGATGTTTGTGGGAAGTCTTTGCCAAGGCTGACCCACACACCATGTGTTTATTGTCTGGGTTTGACCACCTCCAGTCAGACTGCCAGGTATGTAAAATTTCCTGCAGCCACCCTGGAAAAAGATTGGGCAGGCTCAGGGCGAGAGCCAAAAAGTCCGCTGACCCAGATGGCCAGCCGGTTGGTGCCAACCGAACCAGAGAAGTCCCTCTGACCAGGCCAGACTTCCTCGGGCAAAGAAAAGCTGGTTCTGAGGAACCAATACCAGTAAAGAAAACAAGAAAATCAGCAGGTCTGGAGTCCAAAATTCCTTCTCCAACTGCTGCAGAGATAGCAAAAGCCATACAAATTGTCCAGTCACTGTCTCAGGGTCCGTCCAAACCACCACTATCTGGTAAAAGGTTGGTTCGTCCGTTCCCAGTGGTTCAGGATTATGATATTGAGGAATTTTATGAACCAGAGGAGGGGGAGGAGGATTATGAACAGTATGAATGTGGCTGGGAAGGTCTGGGTGTGCCCATTGAACCGGACATCTCCCCAGACAGACCTTTAGAATCTCCCCCTATGCTGTCTGAGTCCCCATCTCATTTTATGTTTTATAAAAAAGTTGCTGAAACCCTCCAGCTTCCTTTAGAAGAGGCTGTGGATGAGCAAGAGGAGCCTGATTTTGTAGAAATGATGGATATTCCAGAGTCTAGGAGATTGTCTATTCCTTTACATAAGTCTTTTAGGAAACAATTAAAATTTTAAAAGCTCCTAATTCTGTGCCTCCTGTAGATAAAAAGATGGACAGAAGGTATACATTGTCAGGCCCTGATACAGAATTCCTTTCTCAGCAATGCAGTCATGTTGAGGTAGTTCAGGCTGCTGCCTGTGATAAGGCTAATATTCCCTTGGCTTCACATCCTCTCTGACAAGGATTCCAGGAAGATTGATGCCATGGCAAAAAACAGTATATGGCAGCCTCTCTGGGACTCAGGCAAGCAAATTATATGGCTTATGTAGCTAGGTATCAAAATCTAGATGGGATACTGTTATGCAATTGGCCAAGCAGGCCATGGCCAGCTAGCTAGTGAACTAGAACAGGTGGCTGCTGTCAGCATTGAAGCCTCTAGGTTCAGTTTCATGCTGCTGTGGATGTTAATGATGTTTCCTCTGGGTCATGGCCACATCTGTAGCTTTTAGAGGTTGGCTTGGCTCAGGTGTACTAGTTTGTCACAGGATACCCAGACTAAGGCTATGGATTTTCCTGTGGTGGGAAATTCTCTGTTTGGAGCAGACAGAGAATTACATGAAGAAGATGGATGAATATAGGACTACTTACAAGAGTGCCCAGGCTAGGAGCGGCAAGCCACTCTCAAAGGCATGCCCCAGGGGTAGGGTAGGCCTTTCACAGGCCTTTCTACCAGACTCGGCCTCCTCTGCCTATGCTCAAGAGGGGCTTCTTCAGAGGCAGGGCAGACGAGGTGGGCAGACCTGCTCCACCCCCAGCCTAAAGCTCCTACGAAACAGGCACCCTGATGGGGTGCCCAGGGCCATTCTCCTGTACCAGTGGGGGCAGGCTGGCTTACTTCAGTTAGAATTGGGCTTCTTTAACCTCAGACAAGTGGGTTCTGGAAGTAGTAAGCCAGGGTCTGGTTCTCAGCTTCAAAAGTTTCCCAAGTTGAGAAGCAGACTTTTCTACCTGAAGTGCTTCAGAGACCCTTGCTCTGGAAACAGAGGTCTCATCCCTGTTAGCTCTCAGAGCAGTAGAAAGGGTTCCTCCCCTGCATCAGGGCAGGGGTCTGTATTCCAGATACTTCCTTACCCCCAAAAAGACAGGAGAATGGCGGCCCATTTTAGATCTCAGATATCTGAACAAGCATCTTTTGAAACCAAAGTTCAAAATGGTAACTCTGGCAATGATTTTACCTTCCCTAAGGCCAGGGGACTGGCTAGCCTCCCTGGACCTCAAGGATGCCTATTTCCATGTCCTAATCAGAAGATCCCATCGAAAGTACCTCAGATTTGAACTGCCCTCAGGTCATTACCAGTTCAGAGCAATGCCCTTGAGCCTTACCTCTGCTCCAAGGGTATTCACAAAGTGTCTAGCAGTGGCAGTGGCCCACTTAAGGAGGCAGAGGATTGCTGTTTTCCTGTCTAGACGACTGGCTCATTGTAGGCCAGTCCCAGAACAGGTAAATCTCACCTGCAGGTCACCCAGCAGCTTCTCACCTCCCTGGGTTTCTGCTAAACCTACCAAAGTCGGTTCTGGAACCAGTCCAGGTACTCACCTTTATAGGGGCAGAATTGGACACAAAGCTAGCCAGAGCCTTTCTTCCTCCAGAAAGGGTAAGGAATTTAGTGGCTCTGGCCTCTTCCTTCACTCTGCAGGTCTCTTGACCAGGAAGACACTTTCTGCAGCTCCTGGGGCACATGGCTGCATCCACAGCTGTTGTGCAGGGAGCCAGATTTCAGATGAGAGACATTCAGTTTCACTTGAGAACCTTTTGGTCTCAGAGAAGAGACCCCTTTCCAAGTTGGTCCCAGTGATCGAACCTTGATCCTAGCTCTCCAGTGGTGGCAGGATCAGAACAATTCAAGAGCGGGGTCCCTTCATTTCCCCTTCTCATGACTTGACTCTCACTACAGATGCTTCCTTCTGGGTTGGGAGCCCACATGGGCGACCTTTCCACTCAGGGAGTCTGGTCCCCAGGAATCTCTGCTCCACATCAGTTTGCTGGAACTCAGAGCTGTCTTTTGAGCTCTTCAAGCTTTTTCTGCATCTGTCCACGACAAGGTGATACAAGTCAGAACAGACAACACCACAACAATGTGGTACATCAACAAACAGGGCACTCGGTCTTGACCTTGTGCACGAGGCAATGAAGCTGTGGTCTCTGGCCTATTCCTGAACACTTCCCTCATAGCAGTTCATCTTCCAGGGAAGGACAATGTCCTAGCGGATGCCCTCAGCAGGATTTCCCAGGGCCATCATGAATGGTCCCTGGATCCTCAAGTGCTGGGGATAGTTTTTGCCAGGTGGGGCATCCCTCAGATAGATCTTTTTGCAGCCCCAGACAATCACAAACTTCCTCTGTTCTGTTGCAGGCCTCCAGTGCTGGGCTCAGTTCCCCTGGATGCCCTTCTTCTGGATTGGGAGGGGAAGTTCCTCTATGCTTCCCCTCCTTTCCTCTCCTATTCAAAGTACTAGTCAAAATCAGATCTCAGCCTTGCAGGGTGATTCTGATTGCCCCGGATTGGGCCAGGCAGCCCTGGTACCCACTCCTTCTGTCTCTGACAGTCCATCTTCCCTGTGCCTCCCAGGAATCACAATCTGTTGACTTGTGCCCAGGGAAGGATTTGGACCTCAAATCCCTCAACCTCAAGGCCTGGCTCTTGAGGAGTTAGAGTTGCTGATTTACACCTCTCTCAGGGTGTTCTTGAGATCCTAAAGGCTTCCAGAAAGCCTTCCACTAGGGCTACTTATAGTTCTAAATCGAAAAGGTTTTCCATTTGGTGTGCTGGGAAAAATATTTCCCCAGAATCTGCTGAATTGCCCATTTTGTTAGATTACATGGTACATCTTAATTCCTTGGGTCTCAGACCAGCTACCCTGAGAGTTCATTTGGCAGCTGTGTCTGCTTTTGTGTCAGCAGGAAAGTCATCCCCTCTTTCCTCTCATCCTGTGTTTTCCAAGTTTTTTAAGGTATTACTCCATACTAATCCTCCCTTTCGGGAACCGGCTCCTGCTTGGGACCTTAATGTTTGCATTGCCCAGCTAATGCAACCCCCTTTTGAACCTCTGTCTTCTGCAGAGCTTAAGTTCCTAACTTGGAAAACTGTTTTTCTAGTGGCTATCACTTCTGCCAGACGCATAAGTGAATTGCAAGCCTTGTCAGTGGAGACTGACTTTATTTCTTTCCACAGGGATAAGGTAGTCCTTAGGACTAATAGGAAGTTTTTGCCTAAGGTGGTTTCAGATTTCCATCTTAATCAATCTATCTCCCTTCCAGTATTTTTCACTGATCACTCCTCTTGGGTGAGAGGAGGTTGCACAACCTGGATGTTAAGAGAGCTCTTAGTTATTATATAGGCGTACCAAAGGTCTGAGGTTGAATCCTCCAACTTTTCCTTACCTATGGTGAAGTTGGGAAAGGCAAACCTGCCACTAAGAGATCAATAGCCAGGTGGATTGTCTCTTGTATCAATTTTGTTATCAGAAAGTGGGCAGAGCCCCCGGTTTGAGGGCTCATTCTACCAGGGGTACAGCTGCGTCTCTAGCTGCTGCCAGAGATATCCCTTTATTAGAGATTTGCCAGGCTGCTACTTGGAAAGCGGTACACACTTTTGCAAGCATTACTCCTGGATGTCTAGGCCAGGAGAGATGCTCGGTTTGGCACAGCTGTTCTTCAGAGCCTATTCCCTAAGTAGGTTCTGCCCTCCTCCATGGAGGTACTGCTGTGTATTCTGCTAATGTCTATAATATAGCAAGACTTCATGTTGTTTGAAGAAAAATTACTCACCTTAGTAATGTTGTTTCTTCTAATGGAGTCTTGCTATATTATAGACCTCCCCCCCAACCTGCCCCTCTCAGAACCTCTACTTGGGGTGCGGGCAACTTAGTGTGGGCACTACTTATGTCCTGTTAGCATTTTGTCCCCTTTGGGACTTTGGGGGTGTGTATGTGTACACGTGTGTGTGTGTTTTATTATACTTATGTTCCATTTTCATATTATTAGAATGGTGTTAGTATTTCTGGTCCCCTGACTTGAGTCTTGGGTGTTGGGACCATCAATGGTTGTTATTATTTAGGTAGCCATTTGGCTAGTGTAGGTTACAGCTTCCACACAGACCTTAGTGAGTTTGGCTCGTAAAGATCTGACAGTTCAAGTTTGAAATGACACAGATAGAGCTGCTCTCGTGCCAAAATTCTATTTTGGAATGGTTTTAACCATTTCACTCCGGGGCAGTTCTAGAGCTGGATCAAACTGCTAATGTCTATAATATATCAAGACTCCATTAGAAGAAACAACATTACTAAGGTGAGTAATTTTTTCTTCTTTGTGTTAAAAGTGCGGCATCAAGTCTTTACTTAGTTTCATTATTTTTGTTTGCGACCAATCATGTCAGGTTTGGGGCAAAAACATTTTAAGGAGGTGAATACCACAATGTGTTGGTGCCCCTGTCGTAGTCTGCCCCCCCCCCGGTAACAGACCCGCATGACCAGTGTTTCACTTGCCTAGGGCCGAACCATGATATGGATCGTTGCAATGCCTGTTTTTCAATGGATTTTCACACTTTGATCAACCGGACAGCGAGATTGGGGCAGCCCCAACTTTGGGTGGTGGGGTGCCAGGCGAGGGGGCAGGTGGGTCCCGGGCCCTTCCCTGAGCCTCCACCTGGTGCTATATGCACTGGGGGAGAGCAGGCCTCCGGTCTCGTTAAGACTGGATGCCTGGGCGGGAAGTTGGGCGGACAGCCGGTCTCCTGCATCTTCCCCCATTGCTAGACTGCAATCCTGCGTTTACGACACTGGCCTTCCTTGGAGAGTACAGTCAAGAATCCGTTGTGATCCCTCCATGGCCCTGTCCTTTCATGGAGGAGTCTCACAGCGCCTGGCAGCTTCCCGCTTCCTCTTCTTCAGCCCCTTGGGACTGCTAGTTACAGGTATTGCGCTCCCCCAGATCTCCAGGAGCTATACCCCTTCAGGGCATCTGTGCCTTTCAAGAGACGACCCCCCCCAAGAGGCTGACTCCACGTAGTTTGGTCGCTGGGGCAGAAGGATCTTATCTTCAGCGCATCTCTCGCTCTTTATCTCTTCACATCAGGCACACATGGTAGCCTATGAAAGGTGCCTGTGGGCTATGCTGGGTCAGATTCAGGCGGGCCATAGCCATTTCTACTCACGACTTGGAGCTAGTGAGACTCCAAGCGAGGGCATCCTATGATGCCAACATGGTAGTGTGTCCAAGCTTGTAGGAACAGCAGTCTGTATTCGGTGGATGGCATGGCTATGCTTGTCCCCATTGTCACCCTTGGTCTGGTGTAGGTTGATTGCCTCGCCCTTCTGGGGGACCCGATTCTTCTCCCGCAGGGCCAGGCAAGAGCTGTCTGGGCACCCTCCTCCTGTACGTCAGGAGCCTCGACCTGACCAGTAGTGGGTCTGGCCAGACCCATGATGGGCCCCCTCCTTTTATGAGTCCCCCACAAGAGGCCGAGGGAAAGTTTTTAGCCCTCGGGGAGGTGTCCGCGCCACAGTCATGGTGCTTGGTACTCACCCACCGGTGAAGATTGATACAGATAAGATATGAAAATGACATACTTACCTTACAGTGCCTTCAGAAAGTATTCACCCCCCTTGGATTTTGTCACATTTTGTTGTGTTACTACCAGAATTTTTAATGCATTGAAATGATTTTTTTCTCCCTTGATTCACGCAGCATACTCAACAATTTAAAGGAGCAAAAATATTTGTATTGTGTAACAAAAATGTATGAAAAATTAAAAACTGAAATATCTTTTTTGCTTAAGTATTCACCCCCCTGAGTCAGTACTTTGTAGAAGAGCCTTTGGCAGCAATTACAGCTTTGAGTCTTCTTGGGTATGTCTGTATCAGCTTTGCACATCTGGATTTGGGGATTTTCGCCCATTCTTCCTTGCAGATTTGCTCAAGCTCTGTCAAGTTGGATGGGGAGCCTCGGTGAACCGCAATCTTTAAGTCTTTCCACAGATTCTCAATGGGATTCAAGTCTGGACTTTGGCTGGGCCACTCAAGGACATTAACCTTCTTGTTCTGAAGCCACTCCAGTGTTGCTTTGGCTGTATGCTTGGGGTCGTTGTCCTGTTAACACAAATCTTCACCCCAGTCCAAGGTCTATTGCAGACTGATGCAGGTTCTCCTAAAGGATGTGCTTGTATTTGGCTCCATTCATTGTTTCCTCTATCCTGACAAGTGCCCCAGTCCCTGCCGCTGAAAAGCATCCCCATAACATGAAGCTGCCACCACCATGCTTAATGGTAGGGATGGTGTTACATGGGTGATGAGCTGTGTTCGGTTTGTGCCAGGCATAGCGCTTTGCATTCAGGCCAAAGAGTTCAATTTTTGTTTCATCAGACCAGAGAATCTTTTGCCACATGGTCTCACAGTCTGTCACGTGCCTTCTTGCAAACTCCAGGCGTGCTATCATATGGCCTTTTCTCAGGAGTGGCTTCCGTCTAGCCACTCATCCATAGAGGCTACATCTGTGAAGTGCTGCAGAGATTGTTGTCCTCTGGACAGGTTCTCCCATCTCAGCCATGGAACTCTGTAGTTCAGTCAGGGTGGTCATTGGGTTCTTGGTCACTTCCCTGACCAAGGTCCTTCTTGCCCGGTTGCTCAGTTTGGGAGGACGGCCTGCTCTAGGAAGAGTCTGGGTGGTTCCGTAATCTTTCCATTTCCTAATGATGGACTTGACTGTGCTCCTGGGAACTTTCAACACCCTAGAAATGTTTTTATACCCCTCCCCAGATCTATACCTCTTCACAATTCTATCACTGAGTTCTACGGACGGCTCCTTGGTCTTCATGGTAGAGTTTCTGCTCTGACATGCACTGTCAACAGTGGGACCTTATATAGACAGGTGTATTTCCTCTGAAATCATGTCAACCATTTGAACTGACCACAGGTGGACTCCATTCAAGTTTTAGAGTGATCTCACAAGGAAATTGGATGCACCTGAGCTCAGTTTGGAACGTCATAGCAAAGGGGATGAATACTTATGACCTCAAGACATTTCAGGTTTTTATTTTAAATTACATGTAGAAAAAATTCCAGAAGTTTCATTCCACTTTGACATTATAGAGTAATTTGTGTAGATACGTGACAAAAAAGTCCCATATAAATGTATTTTAATTTGAGTTTGCAACATCACAAAATGTGACAAAATCCAAGGGGGGGGTGAATACTTTCTGAAGGCACTGTAATTCTTGATCTCCTGTATATCTTCACCATTCGTCACTGCCTCCCACCCACCATCCCCTCTTGGGCCCCAGCTTCCTGGGCAGTGTCTCCTCCCTTCTTGCCTTCCCCCAGTTGAGACCAGTTGCGGATATAGTCCCACTGGCACCTCCAGGTCCACTGATCCTTCTGTGAATCAACAGGAGCCCACCTCTGGGGGGAGGACAAGCAGGAGCTCTTGCCATCTTTGGCCAGAGAGCTGTTCGGAGCCCCATATGACCTGGTGGGGTCATCCTTGGGGCAGCATCTTATACCAGAGTTCCTGGTCTTGGGACATCTTCCCTTTGTGTTGGGGCCCTTCTTGCCTCCCTTAGGTCCTGGGCCTGGTCAGCGAGGCTCCGAGGATTCCTGTCTTCTTCTTCTTCTTCCTCCTCTCTCTGGGGCCACATGTGGTTCCTTTATTCTCGTGTTAGCGTGCAGTGGTATCCATGGGGCAAGGACCTTCTGATCTCTTCCCTTTTGCAGAGGTAAACCCTATCATCCTTCTGGGTGTAGATCTAGGGCACACAGCTCTCCCCTAGATCTCAAAAGCAGCTCATTTAACAGGTGACCCCTTCCTTTGTGCCGGACGGACCTTGCCCTGGGGTGGATAATTTTTATCCTCACCCCTCTGTAGCGGGGGGAGAGATTAATGGGACTCGTCCTTCTGGGGTTTGAAAGAGGACTCTTTCTGCAGTAGTGGGCATCTTTTTTGCGCCGCCTTTATAGGTTCTTGTGTTAATCCTCGGACCCAACTTAGGGTCCATATAAAAAGAGCAGTTGAGTAGATCTCCTTCCCTTGGGCCTCAGGCAGTGGACGAACCCCTGTAGTGTTAGCCTGTTGAGGTCCATCTCCCTCTGTTATATTTCTGTTATGCTCGCTTTCTTTTCATTTTCTTAACTCTCTCTCCCTCCTGCCTCCTTGTTATCTTACTGTTTTTCTATCTCTCTATCTCTCTTCTTACTTTTTCTCTCCTTACCCATCTTCTCAACCCCTTCTAGCCTGTCCAGTGTTTGGGGCCTCCCACCCACAAAACTTGAGGCCTTTCCTCCTTACTGTGGCCAGATTATATCTCCTTTAAGTTTACATCCATTCCTTTTTCTGTCCCTTGGACTCCCTTGCTTCATCTTCCACCTCGCCCCCCCCCCTTTTTTTTTTCCTTCTCTGACTTCCACTCCGGCGAGCAGAACTGAGGTGGTGGAGGGACCGGCGTCCGTTATTGGCCAACCCATGAGCACCATGTAATATGTCTGCCTCGAGGGCGGCACCACTCTCGTCGCCAGCCCCTCCTCCAGATAGAAAACTTTAGCTAAGGAGCTTCCCCTGGGGTCCTAGCACCTACAGAAAGATGTAAAATTACAGTAGGTACGTATTTTTCATTTCTTTATTCCTCATCTCTTTGCACCCTGAATGTCAGGCAGTATCCATGCAGACCTCTGATAGTCAGGATACATCTGTGGGGGAGCAAGCTCTCTGGTCCACCACAAGGGATGTTATGGCAGAACCCAAGCGCCTGGATGCCTGGCCAGTTCCTGAACTCTGGTCACCAGAATGGGAGCGCATTGCACTACCCACTATGTCACTGGGTGGCCCCATGTATCCTTATTTTTATATATCAGAATGTCTTAAAATTCAGTGTTATTTTACATTATTGTGCAGTTGGGATCATTGGATGCCAGCTGTAGTTTTTATGCTGGTGACTGTAGCCCGTTTCAAGCGACACGTAGCTGTTTTTTGCAAATTTCAAAGGGTATTCAAGCATTTACCCTGTTGCCTGCTCCATGTTTGCAAATGACATAACTACCGTTGGTTTGTCACACAAGTTGCGACCACACACACAGAATTTTGCCTGGTAGTGTGTACCAGAATTAAATATGATTTCCATTATCTCGTAAAATGAATGAGTTAATATTGCCCTGCACCTTTCTTGTCCCCATACCACTGTCTTGCTTGGGGTCATTTGCTCAGTTTGCCTGACTGTTAGGCAAGAACATTTATACAGCTGTTTCTCCAGTTACATTTTAGGGACAGTCACTGCTGTGCATGCTGTCTTGAATAAAATGTTCCCTGCACTGTATCAAATTTAAACCATTACCATCAGATAGCCAGCATTTAATATTGGGGAGATATTGCCAGTTCATTGTAATGGACCGGCAGCGTTGGGATGGCCTATTAGATATGGGGGCCTAGAATGGCCAATTTGTGTTGTCTGGATGTGTGTGTATGTGTTTTTAAAATGTTCTGGGATGGCCTGTACAGTGTAGTACGGAGTGGGGGGCGGATATGAGACTGCCTACTCAGTGTAGTTTGGTGGGGTGGGAGGGTTGAAGGTTGAAAGTTTTGGATGAACTATTCAGTGTGGTATTTAGAAGCTGGGGAGGATAAGGGTTCTGGTATGGTATGTTTAATGTACTATGCTAGAGATTTACACCATAATAGTGTTTGTTTCCATTGTTCTAGGTGATTAAATGAAGAAAGACAATCGTGCAGCTTAGAATGGTGTGCCTATCCTTGAATGCTGCAGACATTAGGAAAAAAAAATTAGTCTGGTTTAACTTTAGACTTAAATATGTACATAAGATGAGTAGTGATGAGACTGATTACATTATTATGTCATATTTGTTTTGATTTGTTAGAAAGCTGATTTTAGACAGTAGAAGTCCCAGTATATACTGGCGGTTCCAAAATATTGCTGTTATAGGTAATTATTTTCCTCATGAATAGCACATTTTATGACATGTCTTACAGGCTGCTGGGTTTGTCTTCATTATTATTTTTGTAATTTGTTCTTTTAGGATCGTCATAATTTTATTTTATTTTTTTTTGTGGGGTGGCTCCTTTGTAGTGGTTGGGGGGTGAGCCTGAGATGTGATAATGGTCCTGAAGCAGTTAAGATATAGTGGTATGTCAGGGGTGCCCCTGCCCCCCCAGAAATTGTATCATATGAAGATAATGGGTTGTCCCTCCATCTAACCAAACACTAAACCTTTTAACTCCGTGAGCATCCCGAGACTTGAAGATTGTAAAAAGGTCTGTAAAGCTGTTTGAAACATTCCATGTAAAATTTGTGACTTTGTACTATTCAGGTAATCGTTTTTCAGGGAAGCTTCTGGATAACCAGTCATGTTAAGTTTAAAGCAGTAGTCCATGAAGTATTTTTTTACACGGTTAAGAATGTTAAAGTTAACGGTCCTGTTAAAGAGCAGCTGACACAGTCTATGCAGGCAATTCATGTCAAGGAGCTGTCTGCCCAAGGAGCAAAATTTGGCAGTTTTTGAAGTTAATACTGAATAAAGAAATGCTTAACTTCATCTGCTCAGCTCAAAATTTCTTTGTACGAGCCAAGCAGCTGCCGAGTGCTGCAGCCCCTCCCCTAAAATCAGCACTTTATGTAGCTGTTAATATGCTCGGAGGCTGTTTAAATGTACTAAGATTATCTTTGCTGATAGTTCTACGTGGATGGAGCAAATTATATATTCACCCCCACCATGTAGGAACTACCAGCAAAGATAATGTTTGCACATTTAGACAGCCCTCTCACCCAGTCCTAGGTACGTAGAGTACCTGCAGCGCCATTCCCTACCTAGAGTCATCAAAGTGCTGATTTTATGGGCAGTGCTGTAGCACTCAGTGGCCACTTGGCTCGTACAAGGACATTAGAGCGGAGCGATGAAGTTAAATGTTTCTTTATTTAAAAATTTTAAAACTGGTGAATTTAGTTCCTCGGGCAGGCAGCTCCTTGGCACAAGTTGCCTGCCCCTGGGACTGTAAGAGTATGTCAGCAGCTCTTTAAACCTCTCACATTTTTGAAATTAGAAATACATTCAGGCATTCGTCACTGTGTATGGTGATATCTTGTATGTGCATAACACTCCTTTCCCTACTACTGTCTACCAGTCCTTCTGTAGCTCACATCTTAGTGAGAGATCAGCTCTCTCAAGATACGAGGCTTGCAGCTGAAATTCCTTGTCGACCCAGTGCCCATCTAAGGATATTACAGTATCGTAATATAGGAAGATGCAATATATCTTGCAGAATATCTCATTGATGTATAGTGATGCTGTGATGTAAAGATTTTCACAATATGATCTTGAAAAATTATCAGGGGTATTTAATATCACGGTAATATGGGTTTAAGTTTTGTGGGTGGGACTCTCTGCACTCTAATTTTGGGGAGAAATGAGGCAGTGAATTTAAACTTGGTTTCCCCATAATCCCCAGATCCTTATTCCAAGGCAGCCTTTACCTTGTCCATGACCTGTGGAAACTGGAGGCACATCCAAAAAATGATTGGCTGGTAGGTGGAACGCTTTCTGTTATCAGCTGCTGTCCCTGCCAAAATCATTAATTGTATTTGCCTGCACAGGAAGAGCAGGCACACCAGGGAGTGTCCCTTGCAGTGCTCAAGGGATCGTTGGTTAGTGTTTGTAAATGTAGGGTGAAAAGTTACTTGGCTTTCTTGATTTTTTTTTTTTTTTTTTGGGGGGTTCTTTTTTTATCAAGTGACAAATTTATTAGAGTGAGCAGTTATTTTTTTCTTGTATACAATGGCACACTTTTATTTCTCTGCGGACTGTGCTACTTAGTACTTCTTCCACAGCTGGGGGCCATCAGGACTCTGTTCCACAGTTAGGGACTGCACCTCGTTCCCTGCTGGACCCACTTTTTTCCTCAAAAGGGAACAGGCAGATAAATTGTTTTCCCTGCTTCTGATGTCTGCTTTTACTGTGCTAGGGGACAAAGGCTTACTAGATTGTTCTCCTGCCTCAGAAGTAAGATAGCAAATATCTTAATTTCCCCTCTTCAGTCACCTGCTCAGGGGGAAAAAGGGTCAGGCAGTAGAGACCTCTCCCTCCTAGAAGAAGAGGACATATCTTGCAGCAAAGGCGCAAGAGACTGAAAGCTTTGAGCATGCAGTGAGTGCATTTCTGTGAAAAGCTAAAAGAAGAGTGCTACAGTTGATGAAGAGGTAAGTGCCTCTGTTTCTGTTTATTCTGGCAGAGACAAAAAGATTACAGCAGACATGTCATAACTTGTGCATTTGGACTTTATTCCTTCAAACTCCGAACATCAGAATTCTGTCCCATGTCCTGTCTCTCTTTTTCTGTCCGTTCTTGTGTTGGGCTGAAAGAATAAGCCCAACTAAAGACAGAGTTTCCTTAGGAGATTTCTACTGCCCATTTCAGGGATTGTTGATCCATAAGGACAATGCATCAGGACCTGGAGCAAACCTGAGTTGTAGCACAGACTGGAGATGTTCAGCAGTGAGACTGGGGTTCCAGCCCTTCTACGCCAACATCTCAAAGGTGGGAAATAGTGGTTCTACAACCTCAGTCCCAGGAGAGTCAGGGTGTTCACTCCCATACGTTTTATATCTCCCTCCGGAGGTTCAGAAGTCTCCAAAGTTTTTTAAACATATCCTGATGCCTCAGAGGCTTGTTAGGTGTATTTTGCAGTACCAGAGCTGCAGCAGTCTGAGCCAATTTAATTGAGAACAGCCATCCTTCTCCTCAGGAGAGGCAGGAGACAAAGCCTCTATTCACCCTTCTACAGGACAGAGAATCAAAAGGGACCAAGATTGCTATGAAGCCCCTTCTGTCTTTCACTGTGGTCGTGTTTTGGTTTTCAGGTTGATCAGGATTACCTGGTATCCTTCTTTAAAATTCCAATAATAGGCGTTCTGGCCTAGATTAAGTGGCAAGTCCCTCCTTGCTGTCAAAGCACCTCAGGGTAAAAGATTGGTTGCCGTAATAAAAAAGCCCACAACTCATGTTCCTAATTTCTCTTCCCTCTGGTGTTGGGAGCGGCAGACTCTTGGGTCAGGAGTTTTTTCACTCTGCTAGCTAACCATAACAAAGTAAAGGCAATAAGCAAAACAATGGAGGTTACACAGATCTGTCTGACTTTTTGGGGGATGGCACACTAGATGTGGTTATGTTTGATTAATAATGCTCCTCTAAGGCAGTTTAACAGGATCTCGTTTTAACCCAGACATTCATTTGGGACATAAGCACCTAGAATTTTTCTTCATGTTCCTTCAGAGAAGGCAACTCCTGCTGTGCTGAAGCATGTTGGTAGGTGGACAAGGCTGCCCTGTCCCTAAACCAGTTGGCAAGGAAACTTCTTGTCCGCATATTCTAGACTCGCCTTCCCCCAAATAGATTAATAAATCTCCACTGTTGAGGGAACCCTCATGTCTGTTATTCCTTCAGAAATTGTCCAGAAAAGGCAGTCAGTCAGCTTTCCTCATAACCTTAAATGAGTGCATTATGCTGACTGGCCTTAGATCTCAAGTACCTCAGCAGGGAGAGTACCAACCCAGTTTAAAGGCCGTAAAGCTAGGGCAGGTTTTTTTTTTTTGTGGTCAGGTGGCATAGGCCATCCCCAATAACACCTCACCACTAGAAGTTTCTCATTTTTTGGGGGGGGAGGGGGCAGAAAGGCCTCACTGGTCATTCCTACTTCATTGACTGGCTAGTTGGATTCAAATCTTGCGAGGAGGTCATTGGGGAAAAGTTAAATAGTTTTGGGGCCCTTTAAAACAACGGCCTTTTAGTAGATTGGAAGAAGAGCTCAGTGACTCCCAGGATTAGTTTTTTTGTCGGAGGACAGAATCGTCGTCTCTGGTCCAGTCTTTTCAGCTCTTATTTCTGAGAAAAGACTGTCTTTCTATGCTTCCAGGTGATAGGCAACATGGTTGGGTACCAGGTCAGTATACTGTAATCTGTTGAGGACAGTCCGTACCGTGCAGTAGATACAGCGTATGACACTATTGCTACAGGGTACAAAACACTGCAGCACCAAAATGCTGCACGTGCAGTTTTGTACTCTGTATGCTACTAGCTGGGAAGCCATGATACAGAGGGGAAGACCTCTGCTGGGCTTGTGGTTCGGTGAGTAGCTGCCGTGGCTGCGGGATGAACCTACAGCAGTAAGTGGAAGTGCTGCATCTGTGGACTGGGGCTCGAATCCTGGTCCTCAGAATACTGATGATGTGTTTTTTTTGTTTTTTTAAAGAAATAAAACAAAACACTTGTGAGAGGATCTTCTTCTCCCCTGCTAGCTTCAGAGTTGATAATCTTTATAAGGAGGGGTTCGGGGGTTGGACACAGTAGTGTTGTGTTAGATATCTTTACTTGAGGTGTAAAAGATCAGCGCTAGCCATGTACCTGCTGTATTATCAACGTGGTATATTGCTGCGCTGTTTTAGTTTACTACATTATGACCCCGTGCCCATGGTTGCCTGCTTGGGAGTGAAGCAGTGGACGTGGGCCCACTGCAGGTTCTTACAGTGTGGACTGACACAAACAACCCCTTCAGGCAAGGCTGCCAGGCCCCTCCAGAGATCAGATACTACCGACTCTGGTGGTGATTGAGAAAGAATCTCACCAACAGCAGGTCTCTGTCATGATTTCTTGTGACAGCAATTCAGACAGATGCCAGCATAAAAAGATGGGTAGTCTTAATGGAAGACAGGTTATTTTTTTTTCATTGCTGTGTTCCTGTTTTGAAAATGAGCAATTGCTGGTTTCAACAGGAACAGCGTCGGATAACCACGAAGAGTTCCACCTACTTGTTAATCATTTTGTTAGGGTGTGCCTTTAATTCCTGTGTGATGTGGCTGTTCCTGTAAGGAAACCGCTGCCTCAGGTGGGAGAACATGGAGTTCTCCGAGGAAACGGCATTTCCATGGTAATAACTTTTTTCTTTTCACAATGCATTGCATTATATCACAATAAACGATCCCAATATCCTGTAACAGAAAAGATGTCAGTATCGGCCATGAAGATGTCTCTTATTGCGAACAGCGTTTACTGTGATGTCTCTGTTGCAGTAACTGCATGGCTTTATAACATGATTTCAAGCTGTTGCCCTTGAATCACATTGTCCCTGCCCCACTCCCAGTTCAGGGTTGTAGTCTGTATCTCCTGCATGCACTAGAGTTCATTTTTCCTCAGGTGGATGATGTACTCATCTCAGACTAGCATAGCTGTTAAGCATCCCAAATTAGCATGGTACTCCAGATACAGCCTGGCGACTAAAAAAATTTCTTAGCCACCAGAGGCTACTGAAAGTAATTTTTTTAATGTATTTTTTGTAATGATTTGGTGCAAAACAAATAAGACTAGCAGCTAGTGTGTTTTTAATTGGGAGTCAGTAACTACCAACTGGGGAAAAGCGCATATAGCTATGCCATGATAGCACCATATTACAATAACTAATATTTTTTTAATGGATGTTATACTGTAATTTTCTACACCTATTCCTTGATAGTGAAGGTGGCGTGCCTTGCAGTAGTGTGGACCTCACTAACAGTAAATAGAAGCTAATAAATAGGAAGTTAGAAGCGAGTCCAGCCAACAGCAACGAAACAGAATTCACATCAACGAAAGGGCATTTATATGAAAAAAGGAGTGTAGTTAGTCCCTTACAGTTCCTCTGCAGCAGAGGCCGATTCAGAAGCTGAAATCAGAATGCCCTGCTTCTGGCATCATAGCAATTCCCACAGCAGCAGACTCTGTCATAAGTAGGTGGTTATGATGTTTGCTCCAGTCAGCCACAGCTGTAAGTGGACTGCAAGGTTCCTGTTTTTATGTAGGTGCTGATGGCAGTTTTTTTTTTTTTTTTTGCTTTGGTTAGTGAGGACGGACGACCCCCCACTCCCCTTTTTTGTTTAAAAAAAAAAAAAAAAAGTGCTAGTCACAAGCTCCGTGACTCTTGTTTTTAAAACTTCATGGACTGCTGTTTTTAAACCTCATGGGATGCAAGATTTATCTAGTTATTTATTTTGTTTACACATCTGTCATTACATTTCATAGTTTATTGCAGTTTAAAATAGCCATGACTGTTTTGTGAAGTATTCTTGAGACTGAATAGTGATCCCTTTTCAGATTTCATGAAGCCCCTTGGTGGGGGGCCGGGGGGCTGCTGAACTATTTTAGAGGATATGTTCTACATTACTGTATGATTCTGTAAATTTACTGTTCTTGTATATTCGGCTGTACCTTTAGGTGGTAACGGGTCTAAATTTATTTGGCCAAGGAGAGCACCTTTCCCCAATGTAACAGGCATCTTCAGGATGCTTTCAGTGCTGTCTTGGACAGGTTTCACACTAGGTGAGAAAGTGGTTGTGTTGCGGATGGCCTTACCTAATTTTCATCTCTGCTCATTTCCTTGGTCTAAGCTGGTGTTTTCACTGTGTTGTGGGTAGCGAGCAATGCATTATGTCTGGTGTATCTGTTGTGTCTGACAGCATGCTTGTGCTTCTCAGTGGCACTTTTTCATGGCTCAGTCGACAACATGCCTCCCCTCTCCCTTTAGTGTGTAGGAAGAAACTCACTTGATAGCACTCACAAAAGCCTTGTTTGCATATTATTCCCTAGGATTAGTTGTTCCACCCCTTCGTGTACCCAGAGAATAATGACTTTCATTGTGTAAACTGGAAGTCTGAATCCCTATAGTATTTCGGTTAATTGTAACCTGAACATTTTAGCCAAATGGCAAAACTGTTAAAAAAAACAAAACTGAATTTTGATCTGTAGCCTGTGGAACTGCAGTAACAGTTTGGCTTCTTGAGCATTCATTTATACCGAAACAACTGAAATTTTAGCAAAACATTATTTAGCTAATGACGGCTTGTGCACTAGCTTGTAGTTTCCGTTCTGTTGGCTTCTATAAGGAAGGTCTGAAAAAAGCCTGTGACCTCTCTCAGAAAACTTAAACATAACAATTCTGCTAATATTTCATAGTTTCTGTATTCTTTATCTCTAATTACTTAGGACAGCTGCTTGAGAGTAGGATCCTTTTCCCTCCGACTTCATCTTCTCCTTCTAAGTCAGTTGGTTACCATGGGAATGATTAAGGTGTTGCAAGCAAGAGATTGACATGCATAGACAAACTGCTGGAGCAGATGAAGTCCTAAGGACAAGGGTGCTGTTTTCATACAGATTCCGCTTAGTAATGGGGAAACAAAAAAGCAGATATAGGGAACTACAACTAGAAATGTGTAGAATTTTCAGAGCTTTCTCGGGGCATCACAGCCTCCTTAACAGAAAACTGCAGTGAACATATAAGTCATTTTTCCATCAGAATTTTTTTTTTATAATATAAATACCATATTGGTTCACATTCTGCTATTGTTTTACCCTTACTGGCCTTTGAGTTAACCCTGTAGCTGTTTTTGATTTTTAAAATGTGTTTGACTTGCTTCCTGACTAACTGAATTAATTTTGAGATTCATATGGTGGTATGATATGGTAAAATGTTGTTCATATAAAATACAAACAGGGATTAAAAACTCAATTGAGCCAAGGCTTATTTACATTGATGCCCTATTCGCATTAGGAAACAAATAGTTAATGTTTAATTTGCAAGATGCACAGGTTGGAACAAGTTCACGCAGCTGGAGCAAATTGCATATAGAATTTATGACCCACTCAACTCACCCTAATTGCCATCACAAATATGACTGCCACCTTTATTCGCTGAATATGTATAATTAAGCATTCTAGGGACGTGGATATGTTCAATCTGTACTTATTGGCAGGTTCCTTGCTGCTTTAAATGTTGCCGGAAGGTCTTCAAGCTGGCTCCTCCCACCCACCCGGGTGGTAAAACCCTTGGCTCCGCCCCATGACGCCAGATCTTCCTTACCACTTGGAAGCTCAGGTTCCCTCCTTTAGCGCTCTGCGTTTTGGGCCTGGATTCAAACTCTTCAGTTAACCCGAAACTAATTTTAAAGTTTACAAGACTTCGGTCTTCGTCTTCCCTCGCGGCTGCGATGGACAAATTGACTCCTGGCTTTGGTCGGTGCCCTTGTGGGCAGATGATGTCCCGAACCGATCCACACTCCACTTGCGTCTACTGCCTGGGGCTTGGTCACGATTCGCAGGCTTGCGAATTGTGTAGCTCCTTCTCGGCTTCGGTCTTGGAGGACCGCGCTGCCTGATTTCTTCTTGGGCACCCTGAAAACTGTATCCACCAGTCAAGTCGGCGAGGGCTCTATGGCTGTCCGGCGGCGGGCTCCGTGGAACAGTTGGAGCAGATGATCGCCCTCGAGGAGGAGGCGGCCCAGACCGCTGCTTCTTCCTCCTCTGGTGCGGCATTTATCCTGCTCTCTTTGGGCCCCCTCCTACACAGCCTCGTTTAAGGAGCTTTGCCAGTCCCTCTCCACCAAGGGAGAAGGGCCATCGGGACATTCCAGTCGGTCCAAGAAGGAGGACTCAAAAGGTAAGTCCCACCGTCGATGTTCGTGGAAGCGGGAGAGATCCCCTTCACCGGACTGTCGACTTTGGTCGAGGTTGCGGCTAAGGCTGCTGGCTTCACCCCAAAGGTGTCGGTCAGGTCAACAGGACGAGACAACCGTCGATGTGGTCAAGATTTTTCTCGACCCGTCGGACGGTTTTTTTACTGGTGATGCCGACAACCCTACTTCACCAGTTCCCCCGGTGATTACCGAGGACTTGCCTGCCTCCTGTGCCGGAGTCCCCGGTTAAGGTCCCTGAACCGATGGAAGGGCGGGTTTCCCCTGTTCCCTCTCTGACCCACCCTCGGAAACCCCAAAGGTCTCGGTCCTCTTCCAGGTCCAGCCGGTCCCTCCATCGGCGGTCTCTGCACCGTGGAAAGCGGCATCGCCGCTCATCCTCGTCGTCCTCTTTGGAGGATAGGCTCCGGCGCAAGTTGCGTTGGCGATACGAGGATTTAATGTGGTAGCAGCTCTTATTGTCCGGGAATAAGCTGACTCCGTCGCCTTCTCCGGCCAGTAAGTGTCTGTCACCGGAGCAGCCGAAACAACCCCTCATATTGGTAGAGGAGCCGAATCCAGCACTGGTTGTTCGGCCAAAGCCGGCTGCTCCGCCCATTGTGGTAGACCCCCTGCCTCCACAACCAAAAATTGGGGCCCCAACCAAGGATTCTCGGTCGGTTCAGGGCTTGCCCCACAGGTTGTCTGTCACCCTCACTCCCGATCGACCTCGGCAGGTGGAGGGTGGCTCAGGCGCCCGGCAGCTGTTTACAGACTCCTCGGAGTCTGATGATGACTCCTCCCTGTTCTCCAGGCCGCTTGACCTGGAGTCTGCAGGCGGGTCAGTCTGTGGACGAGGACCCATCTCATTTTTAGATTCAAACAACATCAAGTCTTGCTGTATTAAGACATAATGCAGTTAGCCCTAGCACTTGAACTGCCCCGGAGAGGAAAGAGTTAACTCTATGCAGAAGCATAGAACATTGAGCTCGAGCTCAGTTTTCAAACCTCTGTCTGTGGTACTTCTCAGTGTAACCGTCAGATTCTTTACTCCGCCTAACAGTGAAGTCACTCCGGAGATTTCCTCTGCTCGGTTCGGTAAAAGTAAAGCGTTTGGTTTAAACCGTATAATTTTTTGTTATTTTCGGATTTCCAGCCTCTGTCTACGGTACAGGTTGTGTGTAGATAGGTAGTGACTGTGTGTTATTCTGTGAAAAAGTTGGAAATTGTTCTTTTCTTAGGTTTCTTTCCGGTCGGTCCGGTTTGGAACCGACCCATTCTGTTTAAATTTATTTCTGGGATTAGAGTGGTGTTCCGGTACTGATGGATTTCAAAAGAGCCGAGGTTTTTTGCCAGTTCCTTTAAAAAGTCCGTGACACGGTTTGTAACCAATCTGTTATTGTATTACCTGGCTTGAAAGCTGCAGTAGGGTAATTTTGTTAGGATGGCCATGTCTGAGAAGCCCAAGAAGAAAACCGGTCCCACTGGGTTTCAACACTGTACTGAGTGTGGGGAGGCCTTTGCTAAGGCTGACCCCCACCTCATCTGTGTTTGTCTGGGGTTTGACTACCTCAAGTCAGACTGCCAAATCTGTAAAAACTTTCCTAAATCCACTCTAGATAAAAGACTGAGTAGGCTGAAGAAAAAGGAGGCCGAGAAGTCCGTAGATCCAGATGGCCAGCCTGGTTGGGTTGCGGCCGAACCTGAGGAGGTGCCTACTGACCTAGGCGATACCTCCTCGGCCAAAAGGAGAGCCAATCCCGAGGGGTCGGTTCCATCAAAAAAGAAGCGTAAGTCTGCTGGTTCGGATCCGGTATCGCACTCTCCCAACTGCGGACGAAATAGCCAAAGCGATTAGCATTGTTCAATCGCTTAGACCGGTTCCGTCCGAACTGGTACCGCTGGTTAGGCGGTAGGTTCGGTCGGATCAGTCTCCTCTAGATTATGATCCAGATGCTTTTGATGAGGAGTGGGAGGGAGATGAAGACTATCCCGAGGAGGAGGAGGATGACGATGATGACGACGACCAGGGGGCGTCTGGATGTGCCCATTGAACCGGACATCTCCCCAGACAGGCCCTCAGGTGTCTCTCCTCCCAGGCTCTCTGTAAGTCCCCTTCACATTTTTTGTTCTACAAAAAGGTGGCAGAAACCCTGCAGTTTCCCTTGGTTGAAGCTGCAGAGGAGGATGAAGAGCCTGATTTTTGTGGAAATGATGGACATCCCAGAGTCCAAAAGGCTGTCTGTCCCTCTTGATAAATCCTTGGGGAAACAGACACACCAAATTTTACAAACTCCTAATTCAATACCTTCTGTGGATAAGAGAATGGACAGGAGATACAGTATTTGTCATCAGGCTCAGCTGCGGAGTTCCTTTATAGTCATTGCAGCCATGTTGGGGTAGTGCAGGCTGCAGCCTGTGCCAGGGCTAACATTCCTTTGGCTTCACACCCCCCAGATAAGGACTCCAGGAAAGTGGATGCCATGGCCAAAAAACAGTATTTGGCATCCTCTTTGGGACTCAGGCAGGCTACTTATATGGCCTACACAGCCAGGTACCAGAAATCCAGATGGGATACGTTCTGGAACTGGCTAGGAGGTGGCTGCTGATGGAATTGAGGCATCCAAAATGCAGTTTCATGCTGCTGTGGATCCAATGATGTGGCATCTAGAGTCATGGCTACATCTGTGTCTCTCAGAAGATGTGCTTGGCTCAGATGTACTAGCCTTTCACAGGATACCCAGACTTAAGGCTGTGGATTTTCCTGTAGTAGGTAACTCTCTGTTTGGGGAGCAGACAGAGCCGTACATGAAGAAAATGGATGAATACAGGACCACGTACAGGAGTGCACAGGCCAAAGAAAGGCAAGCCACTCCGCACAAGCAGCAGTCTAGGGGCAGGGGCAGGCCCTTTCAAAGGCCTTTTTACCAAGCCCAGGCCTCCTCTCCCTTCCCACAGAGGGGGTTCTTCAGAGGGAGGGGCAGGAGGGGGATCAGCAGAGCTGCTCCCTCCTCCTCTTGTCTAAGGCTCCTGCCAAGCAGATACCCTGATGTGTCAGCCCGGGTCGACTCCCCATTTCCAGTAGGAGGCAGGCTGGCTTACTACTTCCAGGCCTGGAAGTCTGTGACCTCAGACAAGTGGGTCCTGGAAGTAGTAAGCCAGGGTCTGGCCCTCAGCTTCAAAATATTTCCAAAAAAGAGGGCCAAGTCTTTTCCACCTGCATCAGTCTCAGAAACCCTTGCCCTAGAGGCAGAGGTTTCCTCTCCTCTCTTCTAGCTCTCAGAGCTATAGAGAAGGTTCCTACTCAGCACAGGGGAAAAGGACTGTACTCCAGGTACTTCCTTACCCCAAAGAAAACAGGGGAGTGGCGACCCAGCCTAGACCTAAGGTATTTGAACAAATACATTTCAAAGCCCAAATTCAAAATGGTAACTCTGAGAATAATCCTTCCCTCTCTAAGGCCAGGGGATTGGTTAGCATCTCTGGACCTCAGGGATGCCTACTTCCATATTCCTATCAGGTGCTCCCACAAAAAATACCTCAGTTTCGAGTTGCCTTCAGGCCATTACCAATTCAGAGCTATGCCATTCGGCCTAACATCAACTTGAACGGTGTTCACAAAGTGCTTTGCAGTAGTGGTGGCTTACCTCAGAAGACAGGGTATCACCATCTTCCCGTATCTGGACGACTGGCTGTTAGTGGGTCAGTCACCTTTACAGGTCAAGTCAGCTCTTCAGACTACTCAGCTCCTTGGGGTTTCTTCTCAATCTTCCAAAGTCTGTCCTCGAACCAGTTCAACTTCTCATCTTTATAGGCATAGAGTTGGACACTGTACAAGCAAAAGCCTTCCTTCCCCTGGCAAGGGTGAAGGCCCTTTTGGATCTCGCTTCCTCCTTTCGACCTCAGGTCTCCCGCCCAGCAAGACAGTTCCTTCAGCTTCTGGGCCACATGGCAGCTTCTGCTGCAGTGGTGCAGGGAACAAGGTTCCAGATGAGGGACATTCAGTTTCATCTAAGGTCTTTTGGTCTCAAAAGAAGGATTCACTTACCAAACTGATCCCAGTGACTCAGACTCTGGTCCAAGCTCTCCAGTGGTGGCTTGACCAGGACAACCTCAGACAAGGGGTTCCATTTCTCTCTCAAGTCCCATCAGTAGTTCTAACTACGGATGCTTCTCTCCTAGGGTGGGGAGCCCACCTGGGAGCCCTGACAGCTCAAGGAGTTTGGTCCCCACAAGAGTCTCTCCTTCATATCAGTCTCCTGGAACTCAGGGCAGTTTTCCTAGCCCTGCAGAGCTTCTCGGATTCAGTCAAGGGCAAGGTGGTCCAAGTCAGAACGGACAACACCACCACAACGTGGTACATCAACAAGTAGGGAGGCACTCGGTCCTCGGCCTTGTGCACAGAAGCCATGAAGCTGTGGTCTCTGGCCTATTCTCTTCAGACTTCTCTGGTAGCAGTTCACCTTCCAGGGAAGGACAACATACTAGCAGATGCTCTGAGCAGAATATCACAGGGACACCACAAATGGTCCCTGGATCCTCACATACTGAAGGTCATCTTCTCCAGGTGGGGCACTCCAGAGATGGATCTCTTTGCAGCACCGGACAATCATCAACTTCCTCTGTTTTGTTGCAGACCTCCAGTCCTGGGGACGGTTCCCCAGGATGCTCTCACTTTGGACTGGAAGAGCAGGTTTCTCTATTCCTTCCCTCTGCTGTTCAGAGTTCTGATCAAGATCAGGACTCAACCCTGCACAGTGATGCTGGTGGCTCCAGATTGGGCCAGACAGCCATGGTATCCTCTACTGCTGTCCTTGTCAGTGTCACGTCCCCTGTCTCTGCCCAGGACATACAATCTCCTGTCCTCCTACCGGGGTGGATCTGGTACCCCAATCTCCAGTCTCTCCATCTCAAGGCCTGGTTCTTGAAGAGTTAGAATATGCAGCACTACATCTTTCTCAGGGAGTTCTGGATATTCTGAAGGTCTCTAGGAAACCTTCCACTAGAAAAACTTAAAACTCCAAATGGAAAAGGTTCAGTATTTGGTGCTCTCAGAAAGGCGTCCTGCCTGATTCTGCAGACATTTCCACAACCTTAGACTGTCTGGTTCATCTGAATAGTCTAGGCCTTAGGCCTGCCACTCTGAAGGTTCATCTAGCAGCTGTCTCTGCATTCCTCTCAGCAGGGAAGTGCTCTTCCCTGGCAGACAAAGTGGTCCTAAGAACCAATAGGAGGTTCTTGCCCAAAGTGGTATCGGATTTTCATCTGAACCAGTCTATATCTCTCCCTGTGTTTTTCACTGATCATTCTTCTTCAGGTGAAAGAAGGTTACACAGTCTGGACGTTAAGAGGGCCCTTAGCTACTACATTGAGCATACTAAGGCACATAGAAATGACTGTCTTCAATTGTTTCTCACTTATGGTGAAGTGGGGGAAAGGTAAGCCTGCCACTAAAAGAACTATTGTCAGGTGGATTTTCTTGTATACAATTCTGTTATGACAAGTTGGGTAGAACTCCCGCTTCAGGCCTGAGGGCTCATTCGACTAGGGGTACAGCTGCTTCTCTAGCTGCGGCGAGAGATATACCTTTGTTAGAGATCTGTAAACCAGCCACCTGGAAAACGGTACATACTTTTACCAAGCATTACTCCTTGGACGTCCAGGCTAGGACTGATGCTAGGTTTGGCACAGCAGTACTGCAGAGCCTCTTCCCAAAGTAGGTTCTGCATTCCCCCCTCCATAGGGAACTGCTTGGTAGTCCGCGTTATGTCTGAATGCAGCATGACTTCATGTTGTTTGAAGAAGAAATTACTCACCATAGTAATGTTGTTTCTTCTAATGGAGTCTTGCTGTATTCAGCTCTCCCCCCGCCTCCCCTCTCAGAACCTGGGTTTTTGGAAAGTGGGCTGGCAGGTACCGTGTTGCACCTCAGGGGTGTGCCTTGTACCCTCCCTCTTGGGTGGGGTGGATGTTATTTTTTCTGGTGTTTTATACTTAAATATTGTCACTGCCTTTCCTTCTTGGGTTCTCGACTTGAGTATTTTGGGCCCGAAAAGAATTTTTTGCCCTTTTGCTAAATGTTGAACAATTTCCATACTATAGTATGTTAGTGTGCTCGTAAGAATCTGATGGTTACACTGGGAAGTACCACAGACAGAGGTCTGAAAACCAAGCTCGAGTTCAGCGTTCTATGCTTCTGCATAGAGTTAACTCTTTCCTCTCCAGGGCAGTTCAAGTGCTGGGGCTAACTGCATTATGTCTGAATACAGCAAGACTCCATTAGAAGAAACATTACTATGGTGAGTAATTTTTTCTTTGCTTTGGCTCATCTCGGAGTCCACCAAGATGCAGCTCGAACCCGTTTCAAAACAGGCCAAGTATCCCCTCATGGAGATACTGGACAGAGGGGATTCTTCTACGGAGGCCTTTCCTGTGGCCGAAGCCATTGTTGGCCCGGCCCTGGAGTTGTGGCAGCGGCCAGCATTTTGTCCCGCTCCTTCGGCCAGGATGGCCCGAAAGTACGCAGTCCCTACCGGCTCACTCTCCGGTTTCTCGGAGCACCCCTCTGCGGAGGGGTTAGTGACCGACAGTGTTTTCTGGCGCTCCGGGAACACTCAGGACGTGGACAAACCGCCCAATAAGGAATCCAAGAAGCTGGATTACGCAGGGCAGAAGGTTTACGCTTCTTCCTCCCATGGCCTTTGTCAGGTTAGCTCGACACTTCTGATGGCACGTTTCTCACACGCCCTCATGGGCTCCCTGGATGAGGTGATTCCTCATCTCCCAGCTGACCTTCAGACGACAGTCAAGCAGATGCGAGTTCAGGGAAGGGCAGTGGCAAAACAGCTCCAAACTTAGTTGGACATTGGTGATTCTTGTGCCCGATCAGTAGCGGCCGCAGTGGCCATGCGCCGCAGAGCTTGGCTGCGGATCTCCACCTTCACGGCTAACACCCAGCACAAGCTGGCAGATGTTCCCTTCCTGGACACCGACTTGTTCGGGCTGGGGGTGGAAGGCCATCTCCAGAGGATAGAGAAGTCCAATGCCACCTTGGATTCTGTCACGTCTGCCCAGAAGGACAAAGGCCGCCAGCACCAGGGCTAGCAGACACACACTTGGCGCCCTAAGGCCAACTCTGCTGCTTCCTTCAGTAGGAAGCCTGGAGGCAAGGGTCCAGGAGGTCCCTCAGCGGGCCCTTCCTCCAAGCCTGCCCAGTGACGGTTTGAGGGATGTCGCCCCCAACCTCGTTACTTCTCCCCGGGTTCCCCCTGTGGGGGGACGGCTCTGCCACTTCCTTTCTGCCTGGTTCGCTATCACCACGGACTGCTGGGTGCTAGAAGTGGTGGGCAGGGGTCTGCCTCTGGAATTCGAGCATTTCTCCTATCGCTTCACGCCCACGGGGGGGGGGGGTGGGCGCAACGGGGTCCGCAGCCTCTCTGTCGGCTCATTGTGCTGACATTGCCTTGATCCTCCTCCTGACCCAGGGTTTGTGTCTAGGTACTTCCTGGTCCCAAAACGGATGGAGGGGCTGGCACCCCATTCTCGACCTACATGACCTGAACAAGTTCCTAAGGCAGCACACCTTCAGTATGGTCACTCTGGCTGAGATCATTCCATCCTTGATTTTGTGTTCTGGACCTTCAGGACGCGTTCTTTCAGATCCCAGTCCGTCCGTCTCATCAGCGATTCCTCCGCTTTCGAGCAGAGGGATCTCTTTTCGAGTTCTGGGCCATGCCCTTCGGCCTCTCTCCAGCTCCCAGGGTCTTCACCAAATGCATGACAGTGGTGACAGCATTCCTGCGGCGCCGAGGTGTCCGGGTATACCCTTACCTGGACGACTGGCTGATTGCAGCCCCCTCCAGGTTAGAGGTGAAGCAGTCCAGGGATCTGGCCCTCCAGGTCTGCTCTCAGATTGGCCTCCTCATCAACGAGGCCAGGTTGGAACTCTTGCCATCGCAGGTGATTCAGTTCATCGGGGCAGAGCTCGACTCTCTTCAAGCCAGAGCCCGGCTCCCGGCAGACAGGGTCGAGGTCCTTTCCTCCTTTGCCCAGTCATTTCTGGTTGGGCAATTGCACCCTGCCTGGGACTTTCTGCGCCTCCTGGGCCTCGTGGCGGCCTGCACCAGCATGGTCCATTGGGCCCGCTGGCATATGCGTCCCGTACAATGGGGGCTGCTCCGCCAGTGGTCAGAGCGCTCTGGTCCTCTGGATCAGCCAGTGGCGGTGACCCAGGAGATGTGGGACGGCCCACAGTGGTGGCTCGTTCCAGCTCATCTACAGGAGGGTATCCCGTTTTTGTCCACCCCGAGCCGACAGTCATTCTGACGACCACTTCTCTGGGTTGGGGTGCCCATCTGGAGGAGCTCAGAGCCCACGGCCTTTTGTCCCCTCAGGAGTCTCGATGCCACATCAGCCTGCTGGAGCTTCGAGCAGTCTGACTAGCCCTCACCACCTTCGCTCCGTTTGTACGGGATCAAGTGGTCCAGGTCCAGACGGACAACACCACGAGCATGTACTACCTAAACCGCCAGTGCGGGACGCACTCCTTGCCCCTGTGCAAGGAAGCTCTCCGCACTTGGTCTCTCGTGATCATCCTGGAGGCGGATCTCCTAGCCATTCATGTGGCAGGAGCCTCCAACAGACTGGCCGATTCCCTCAGCCGGATAGACGCTGCATCTCACGAGTGGTCTGTCCTGCCGTAGGTAGTACAAGATCTGTCCTCCCACTGGGGTACCCCTCAGGTGGGCCTGTTCGCCTCCAGGTAGAATACGAAGCTGAGGCTGTTTCACGCCCGCCCCCCTCAGCAGGGCTCGCTGCAGGGGGATGCCTTTTTGAGGCCATGGACCCCAGGCCTCTTATACGCCTTCCCTCCATTTCCCTTGATCCATAAGGTGCTTCTCAAGGCGAAGAGAGACTAGGCGCAGGTGATTCTGGTAGCCCCAGACTGGCCCCGCCAGTTCTGGTATCCAGATCTCCTCAGCTCAGCCCGCCTGGACCTGATCTCAGTCAACAAGGGGAAGGTACTCCATTTGGACCTTCAATCCCTGCACCTGACGGCCTGGTTCCTGAGCGGCTAGAGTTCCAGGCCTTGGGTCTTTCCGACGAGGTCCTCAGCGTCGTCGAGGCATCCTGTAAGGAGTCGACCAGAAAATGCTGTGTCTTCAAATGGAAGAGATTCTCCATTTGGTGTCAGGACAAGGGGTTGGACCCTTCTTCCTGTTCCTTGGCTAGCATTCTGGACTACCTGTGGTCCCTTTCTCAGCTAGGGATTCGGTCGATGACCCTTAAGGTGCACCTAGCAGCCATCTCTGCTTACCGGGCATGGGCCAGCAAGCAGTCGGTGGTGCAGGAGAAGGTGGTTGGGCGCTTTTTCAAAGGCCTTGATCACATATCCCCTCTGGTGCGAGAACCTCCACCTCCGTGGAATCTACTGCTGGTATTGGCTAAGCTCATGGGCAAGCCATTTGAACCGATGCACAGGTGTGACATCTCTCACCTGTCGTGGAAGACCACCTTCTTGGTGGCTATTATGTCAGCCAAAAGGATGGGAGAGCTCCAGGTGCTTTCCATCGAGTCTCCTTATCTGGTGTTCCATAGGGACAAGGTTGTCCTGCGCCCCCCACCCGAAATTGCTTCCGAAGGTGGTGTCGGAGTTTCACCTTAACCAGGTGCTGACTCTGCTGGTGTTCTACCCCAGTCACACCTCGGAGGCCAAATATAGTCTTCATACTTTGGACCCTAGAAGAGCGCTCTCTTATTATAAGGAGCAGACTGCTGAAGTTCGGGGAGAGGTTCGCCAGCTGTTTGTCACTTACACCTACCTGGCAGACCTGCAGCCAAGCAGACGATAGGCAGGTGGGTCACCTCCTGCATAGATCTCTGCTATAGGTTGGCGGGCATGGAGCCTCCCAAAGGGATAAGAGGTCATTCTGCCCACCAAACCGCTGCTTCTTGGGACGTCCCTATCCAGGAAATCTGCAGGGCTGCTACCTGGAAGTCGGCACACTCCTTTATTTCCCATTACCACACGGACCTTGAGTCACGCCGGGATGCTGGTTTTGGGACCTCTGTTCTCCAGTCCTTATTACCTAAGTAGGGGGTGCGCGCCTTGCCTCCCTCCTCCTGGAGAACTGCTAGGAGTCTGCCAATAAGTGTGGATTGAACAACATATCCATGTCCCTAGAAATGCAGGTTACTCACCTGTAACAGGAGTTCTAGGAGTGGTATATGATGTTCATCCACACGACCCACCTGACCTTCCCGGCTTCGACACACAACCTGGCTTCCAGCGGGCTCGATCTGACGTCATGGGGCAGAGCCAAGGGTTTTACCACCCGCGTGAGTGGGAGGAGCCAGCTTGAAGACCTTCCAGCAACATTTAAAGCAACAAGGAACCTGCCAATAAGTGTTGATGAACAACATATACCACTCCTAGAAATCCTGTTACAGGTGAATAACCTGTATTTCTTGCCTCTGTTAATCCCCTCCTTACATAAATGAAAAATGAAGTAGTATTCACGTTATGGTGTTTTTGTTGACCATGAAAAATCCCTCTCCATCCTTAAGAGCCTGCCAGGACAATCTCTGCTGCGTACCCTATAACCGATGAAATTTAGGCCTTGACTTCGTATAAGGCATAAATTGTGTATTAGGGGGTATGCTAGAAGATTCTGCAGGAGTTTGAATTTCTGTATCCCATTATTAACATAATTTTACATTTTGTATAAATCGGAAACGCTCATTAAAGTTACTAAAAGAACAGTAAGGGTAGAACAAATGGAATGGGAGCTAGTATTTGAAGCACAGCTTCTACAAAAACAGACTTGTAGATTTAAATGCAGTTCTCCTTTAATAGCCCCAAAAAAAAAAAAAGCAAACACTGCTTTATGCTGTTCACCTGAGTGTGAAGCAGCTTAGAATAGCTGCTACTCATGACTTTTACCTACGTGGAGCATATCAGTCTCTGGACTGACTGGCTCTGAAACACTGTGTTTGCAGAGATGAGAAAAAAGATAGTGAAAGCAAGAAAAAGATTAAGAATAGTAAGGATCAGAAAACAATCTTAGTACTCAGTGACCTTAGTGAAATACGTTACAGTTCTTTCTCAACCTCCCCTTTAAAAAGGAGATGATTGAAGACTCCTCTGTTCTTTATAATTGCCACAGTACCAGTTAGACTGATCAGTTTAATTGCATGTGACGTGGTTTACCAGAGTAAATGAAATATCAGCAACTCCTTCCTTTTAATTATGCTAGCCCATTGCTGTTAATTTCAAACCACAGCAGTATGTCCTTTTTTGCTTCTGTTTGTTCCTTAAAGATTTTCTGGTTTCCAGCCAAAATTCAAATCCCTGTTTGGCATCAGTAGAATTCAGTTACACAAAATCCACCCACACCAGTCTGAATTTCAGGACCCCTCACCACCACTTCCTCCTTGCTTTTATTACTGCAGACATTTCAGTGAAACGACATTTTAGACTTGATCTTGCTTGTGTGACTGCACACTGTTGCTGTGGAAAATATTCTAATGTTACACACTGACAACTGGGACTTTTGGGCAGGCTTACTTAGCAGGGACAGATAATGTCACTTGAGTGGCAGAGTCTGCTTTAATGCATATGTCTTTCGTAATAAAGAGCTGACATTTGTGAAATTCATATTTTTGGGATACTTGGAGACCTGATGCCAACAGCATTTTCTATAAAGGAACTGAGAAATCTTTATACGTTACTCACTTTTATTATCGAGACTGTTGACATGAAAACAGGATGGTTATAGGATTCAGCTGTTCCTGCTGCTTGTCAATATCCCTCCGTTCCCAGCGTCCCGATCCTCTTGCTCTGTCCTCCCAGTCTGCTGCTCCATGAAAATTGTGAGGTTTCAGGCACAGGATTAGGACTGTTTATGAAAACGGGCTGTGTGAGCAGAGAAGTCTAAAGCAGTGATCCGGTTTTCATTTAAATACCATTTGTGATAAAGTATGAGGCAAACAAGTGTATTTAATACTACCAAAGTGTGTCTGAAGGTTTTTCCTGCAGGCAGCAGCATCTCTTTAAATGCTTGGACTTGGTATGGTTGCAGTTTGGTGATTACAGAAACAGGTTTTTTTTTTTTTGTTTTTTTTTGTTTGTTTTTTTAAAGGACGGCCACAAACGGTGCTTAAGTAGTAATGTTGGCTATGCAAGGTCCCCTAAAATCGAAAAGCCGTTGAAAAGCCCTTTTCAAACAAGGTTATTAGCATCCACAGTCCAGAGATGTATCTAAATTGAATCAGTCCTATTTTAAATCGAGACAGCCACCATATTATTGAACCTTGAGAAAAAAGATGGTATTGTAGTTGGGCAGGTTGTGAGTAACAATGCACAGTTTGCCAAACTGACATCACCTTGTAACAAGGTTCCATAAAATGGTTTCTGCCTTCATTTAATATGAGGTTAACTCCAAGGTAGAAATTGGCATTAGTCAAATGCTGGTAGATTTTGTATTGGATTAGTAAAATGTATCCTTAACTAGCTCTGCTGGCTTGTATTAGAGAAGGTAAAAATTTCAGTGTACTAGTTCGGTCAATGAGTGTCTGTGGGGCCAGTAACTTTTCTAAGTCGCTGGCCCTATTAGCTAGTAACTGCAAACCTTTAATTTCACCACCTTGCAACTGAAACATGGGCATCTATGGATGACCTTGCGCATACCGTTTAAAAGCAAAGGAAACTATATCCTATATTCAAACAGTAGAACCTGTTCGTCCTGATTAGCAGTTGCTGGCATAGATGTATTTTATTTTACTTCAGTCTTATTTCAGAAGTGTCAGTGGTTCAGTATGTTGCTCACTCACCTCTGGAGTCATAAGGTCATCGGTTCTAGTCCATCACCAGTAATATGGGCTGATGCATAGTTCTGATCGGGGGTGCTGCTGCACTGCTGAGGATCTGTCCTTCAGATGAGATGTAAAACTGATGTCCCTTCTGCTTATCTCTGGTGGCTGTCAAGGTGGAAGATTCCAGGACAGTTGTCCTAAGACATGTTAGATTCCAACCCCCCCCAATCCTGGCCAACATTCCCCCCATCAGTAAAACAGGTCCATGTCCTCTACACCATCCAGGATGCACTTGGAAATAAGCTGTCACAGCTGAGTGTGCCTTTCCTGGTCAGAAATGTAAAATCAGTAAAACCTGATTGTGTGGCCTGCTTCCCTTTCCCGCACATCATCCCGCTGTCTCGGATGTCCTCATGGGCATCATCGGCTTTGGGCTCAGCCTCAGGGGGCATCAGCTGTTAGTAAGTAGTTTGGGCCAGGAAGGTGGGATATGGCTTGTGAACCATTATTGATCATTAGTTATCATTAACCAAATGGTCTGCTGGTATCAATGTTCTTAGTTGAAAATGTTTTGTTTGTGCACATGCGTATATTACACTTCGTTTTGATACTGTTTCAAACAACATGAAGTCTTGCTATATTCAGACATAATGCAGTTAGCCCCAGCACTTGAACTGCCCCGGAGAGGAAAGCGTTAACTCTGTGCAGAAGCATAGAACGTTGAGCTCGAGCTCGGTTTCCAAACCTCTGTCTGTGGTACTTCCCAGTGTAACCGTCAGATTCTTTACTCCGCCTAACAGTGAAGTCGCTCGGGAAATTTCCTCTGCTCGGTTCGATATAGTAAAGCGTTCGGTTTTAAAAACCATTTCTTTGTGTTTTCGGATTTCCAGCCTCTGTCTACGGTACAGGTAGTGTTGTAGATAGGTAGTGACTGTGTTTTAATTTTATTTAACTGTGGTTCTTTTCAGTCAGTCGGGTTAAGAACCAACCTTTTGAATTCTCTAATTTTAAATATCTTTCTGGGATTAGTGTGGTGGTCCAGTACCGATCAGTTTCAAAAGAGAACCGGGCTTTTTCTCGGTTCTTTTCCAAACCCGTGACACTGTTGTTACCGATCGGTTGGTATTACCTGGCTTGAAAGCTTCTGTAGGGTAATTTTGGTAGGTTGGCCATGTCTGAGAAACCCAAAAAGAAAACCGGTCTCACTGGGTTTCAACACTGTACTGAGTGTGGGGAGGCCTTTGCCAAGGCCAACCCCCACCTCATCTGTGTATATTTCCTGGGGTTTGACCACCTCCAGTCAGACTGCCAAATTTGCAAAAACTTTCCCAAAACCACTCTAGAAAAAAGACTGAGTAGGTTGAGGGAAAGGGAGACTGAGAAGTCTGTGGATCCAGATGGCCAGCCCGGTTCGGTTGCGGCCGAACCTGAGGAGTTGCCTACTAACCTAGGCGATACCTCCTCGGGCAAAAGGAGAGCCGACTCTGAGGCGTCGTTTCCATCAAAAAAGAAACGAAAGTCTGCCGGTTCGGGTCCAGTACCACATACTCAAACCGCGGGTGAGATAGCCAAAGTGATTAGTATTGTCCAGTCGCTTCACCCGGTTCGGTCGGAACCAGCTTCTTCGGATTACAATCCAGATGCTTTCTGTGAGGAGTGGGAGGGAGACGAAGATTATCCCGACGTTGATGACGACCAGCGGGGTCTGGATGTGCCCATTGAACCGGACATCTCCCCAGACAGGCCCTCTGATATCTCTCCTCCCAGGCTCTCTGAGTCCCCTTCACACTTCTTGTTTTACAAGAAGTTGGCCCAAACCCTCCAGCTCCCTATGGTTGAAGCTGCTGAGGAGGAAGAGCCGCCTGATTTTGTGGAGATGATGGACATCCCAGAGTCCAAAAGGTTGTCTATCCCCCTTCATAAGTTCTTGGGGAAACAGACACAGAAGATTCTTCAGACTCCTAACTCTTCATCTCCTGTAGATAAAAGAATGGACAGGAAATATATGTTATCAGGCTCAGCTGCGGAGTTCCTTTATTCACATTGCAGCCATGTTCGGGTAGTGCAGGCTGCAGCCTGTGACAGGGCAAACATTCCTTTGGTTTCACACCCCCCAGACAGGGACTCCAGGAAAGTTGATGCCATGGCCAAAAAACTATACTTGGCATCCTCTTTGGGACTCAGGCAGGCAAATTATATGGCCTATACAGCCAGATACCAGAAGTCCAGGTGGGATACGGTTCTGAAACTGGCTCAACAGGCCTCCCCCCAGCTAGCCAAAGAGCTGGAGGAGGTGGCTGCAGATGGAACTGAGGCATCCAGAGTACAATTTCACACTGCTGTGGACTCCAACGATGTGGCATCCAGAGTCATGGCTATATCTGTGTCTCTCAGGAGGCATGCTTGGCTCAGATGTACTAGCCTATCACAGGACACCCAGTCTAAGGCTATGGATTTTCCTGTAGTTGGTAACTCCTCTGTTCGGGGAGCAGACTGAGGCTTACATGAAGAAAATGGACGAATACAGGACAACTTACAGGAGTGCACAGGCCAAGGAAAGGCAAGCCACTCCTCAAAAGCAGCAGTCTAGGGGCAGGGTAGGCCTTTTCACAGGACTTTTTACCAAGCCCAGGCCTCCTTCTTACCCATAAAGGGTGTTTTTCCAAGGGAGGGGTAGGAGGGGGATCAGCAGGGCTGCTCCCTCTATCTCTCAGTCTAAGGCTCCTGCCAAGCAGACACCCTGATGTGTCAGCCCGGGTCCACTCCCCATTTCCAGTAGGAGGCAGGCTGGCTTACTACTTCCAGGCCTGGAAGTCTGTGACCTCAGACAAGTGGGTCCTGGAAGTAGTAAGCCAGGGACTGGCCCTCAACTTCAAAAAATTTCCAAAAAGAAGGGCCAAGTCTTTTCCACCTGCATCAGTCTCAGAAACCCTTGCCCTAGAGGCAGAGGTTTCCTCTCTTCTAGCTCTCAGAGCTATAGAGAAGGTTCCTACTCAGCACAAGAGAAAATTATTGTATTCCAGGAGCTTTCTTACCCCAAAGAAAACGGGAGTGGCAACCCATCCTAGACCTAAGGTATCTGAACAATCACATTTCAAAGCCCAAATTCAAAATGGGAACTCCGGGAATAATCCTTCCCTTTCTAAGGCCAGGGGATTGGCTAGCATCTCTGGACCTCAAGGATGCCTACTTCCATATTTCTGTCAGGTGCTCCCACAGAAAATACCTCCGGTTCGAGTTGCCTTCAGGCCATTACCAATTCAGAGCCATGCCATTCGGTTTAACATCAGCTCCATGGGTGTTCACAAAGTGCCTTGCAGTAGTGGTGGCTTATCTCAGAAGACGGGTTATCACCATCTTTCCGTATCTGGACGACTGGCTGTTAGTGGGTCAGTCTCATTTACAGGTCAAGTCAGCTCTTCAAACTACCCAGGACCTACTCAGCTTCTTAGGTTTTCTTCTCAATCTTCCAAAGTCTGTACTCAAACCAGTTCAACTTCTCACCTTTATAGGCATAGAGTTGGACACTGTACAAGCAAAAGCCTTCCTTCCCCCTGGCAAGGGTAAAGGCCCTAGTGGATCTCACTTCTTCCTTTCGACCTCGGGTCTCCCACCCAGCAAGACAGTTCCTTCAGCTCCTGGACCACATGGCAGCTTCCACGGCAGTGGTGCAGGGAGCAAGGTTCCAGATGAGGGACATTCAGTTTCATCTAAGGTCTTTTTGGTCTCAAGGATTCACTTACCAAACTGATCCCAGTGACTCAGACTCTGGTCCAAGCTCTCCAGTGGTGGCTTGACCAGGACAACCTCAGACAAGGGGTTCCATTTCTCTCTCAAGTCCCATCAGTAGTTCTAACTGCGGATGCTTCTCTTCTAGGGTGGGGAGCCCACCTGGGAGCCCTGACAGCTCAAGGGCTCTGGTCTCCACAAGAGTCTCTCCTTCATATCAATCTCCTGGAACTCAGGGCAGTTTTTCTAGCCCTGCAGAGCTTCTCGGATTCAGTCAAGGGCAAGGTGGTCCAAGTCAGAATGGACAACACCACCACAGTGTGGTACATCAACAAGTAGGGAGGCACTCGGTCCTCGGCCTTGTGCACAGATGCCATGAAGCTGTGGTCTCTGGCCTATTCTCTTCAGACTTCTCTGGTAGCAGTTCACCTTCCAGGGAAGGACAACATACTAGCAGATGCTCTGAGCAGAATTCACAGGGACACCACGAATGGTCCCTGGATCCTCACATACTGAAGGTCATCTTCTCCAGGTGGGGCACTCCAGAGATAGATCTCTTTGCAGCACAGGACAATCATCAACTTCCTCTGTTTTGTAGCAGACCTCCAGTCCTGGGGACAGTTCCCCAGGATGCTCTCTTTTTGGACTGGAAGGACAGGTTTCTTTATGCCTTCCCTCTGCTGTTCACAGTTCTGATCAAGATCAGGACTCAACCCTGCACAGCGATACTGGTGGCTCCAGATTGGGCCAGACAGCCTTGGTATCCTCTACTGCTGTCCTTGTCAGTGTCACGTCCCCTGTCTCTGCCCAGGACATACAATCTCCTGTCCTCCTCCAGAGGCAGATCTGGTACCCCAATCTCCAGTCTCTCCATCTCAAGGCCTGGCTCTTGAAGAGTTAGAATATGCAGCTCTACCTCTTTCTCAGGGAGTTCTGGATATTCTGAAGGTCTCTAGGAAACCTTCCACTAGAAAAACTTGCAACTCCAAATGGAAAAGGTTCAGTATTTGGTGCTCTCAGAAGGGCATCCTGCCCGATTCTGCTGCTATTTCCACAATTTTAGACTATGTAGTTCATCTCAATGGTTTAGGCCTGCCACTCTGAAGGTTCATCTAGCAGCTGTCTCTGCATTCCTCTCAGCAGGGAAGGGCTCTTTCCTGGCATCTCATCCTGTTTTCAGAAAGTTTTTCAAAGGTCTGGTTCACATTAACCCTCCCTTTAGGGAGCCCACTCCGCCTTGGGATCTTAATGTCTGCATAGCTCAGCTAATGCAGCCACCCTTTGAACCTCTGGCTTTGGCCCGAATTGAAGTACTTTACCTGGAAAACTGTGTTCCTAGTAGCTGTTACTTCTGCCAGGCGGATTAGTGAGTTACAGGCTCTCAGTGGAACCTGACTTCATCTCCTTCCATAGGGACAAAGTGGTTCTCAGAACTAATAGGAGGTTCTTGCCAAAAGTGGTTTCATATTTTCATCTGAACCAGTCTGTATCTCTCCCCTGTGTTTTTCGCTGATCATTCTTCTTCAGGTGAAAGAAGGTTACACAGTCTGGATGTTAAGAGGGCGCTTAGCTACTACATTGAGCATACTAAGGCACATAGAAATGACTGTCTTCAGTTGTTTCTCAATTATGGTGAAGTGGGAAAGGGTAAGCCTGCCACTAAGAGAACTGTTGCCAGGTGGATTGTTTCTGGTATACAATGTTGTTATGACAAGTTGGGTAGACGCCCCCTTCAGACCTGAGGGCTCACTCGACCAGGGGTACAACTGCTTCTCTAGCTGCAGCCAGGGATATACCTTTGTTAGAGATCTGTAAAGCAGCCACCTGGAAAAGAGTACATACTTTCACCAAGCATTACTCCCTGGACATCCAGGCTAGGAGTGATGCTAGGTTTGGTACAGCAGTACTGCAGAGACTCTTCCCAAAGTAGGTTCTGCATTCCCTCCTCCATAGGGAACTGCTTGGTAGTCTGCATTATGTCCAAATACAGCATGACTTCATGACTGAAGAAAAAATTACTCACCATAGTAATGTTTCTTCTAATGGAGTCTTGCTGTATTCAGACCTCCCCGCCTCCCCTCTCAGAACCTGATGTTGGGAAGTGGGCTGGCAGGTACAGTGTTGCACCTCGGGGGTGTACGTTGTACCTTCCCTCTTGGGTGGGGTAGATGTTATTTTTTTTGGTGTTTTACTAAATATTGTCACTACCTTTCCTTCTTGGGTTCTCGACTTGAGTCTTTGGGGCCCAAGAAGATATATTGTGCCCATGGCTATATTTGAACAATTTCCATACTTTAGTTACTAGTTAGTTAGCTCGTAGGAATCTGACGGTTACACTGGGAAGTACCACAGAGAGAGGTTTGAAAACCGAGCTCGAGCTCAACGTTCTATGCTTCTGCATAGTTAACTCTTTCCTCTCCAGGGCAGTTCAAGTGCTGGGGCTAACTGCATTATGTCTGAATACAGCAAGACTCCATTAGAAGAAGCAACATTACTATGGTGAGTAATTTTTTCTTGATGTTGTTGCCTGAGATGTTACTGGAAATTAAGTTTTCCAATCTTGGTGTGTCATTTCCTGGATCCATGTGTTTTGTAAATAAATAAACTGGCTTTGAGTACTACTGAATGTGCTGGGATTGCATTCTTCTCATTGGGTGCAGTACAGGCACGATTAGTGTTCAGCGCTGCCAAATTCCCCTTCCCAACCAAATCTCCTCCCAGACAGTTGATATGCTTGATGGCTGACCCTGTGGCTGATGACCACATTGGTGGTTGAGACAGTAGGATGGCAGGTAGGGGATCACAGGTTTAACCAGATAAAATACTGAAAATTAAACTAAGCTCAGAATTATTTAGACTGGTGATTTTTGCTAATTTGAACCTTTGGGTCCCACTGTATATGTGAAATAGTTTCCTTCCTTCCTTATAACAAAAAAAAAACAAATTGCATGAAATGCATATTTTGAACCTGTTGCTTTTTAACTTGCCATCTAATTGGCCAAAACATTGATCACATGACCAAAACAGTTTGCATTATAGCTCTTCTGCCATGACAGCAGTCAGTACTCTCTTAAAGAGCAGGTATCTACTAAAATAAAATGTCAAAACCATTGTGCTTATAGCAGCTGCATGTAACTAAAATGTTTTTGTAGGTTTTTGACTTATTGTCATTATGCCTTTAAGTATTTCAAATTAACAAGCACTTCTGCTTTTTGTTTTAAAAATAGCTGACTATTCTCAACTGACCTGTTAAGTCCTCTTAGTGACAATATATGAAAAGTGTTTTTATATACTGAAGTGAATACCTGTTCTTTAACCGTTGCTCTCACATGCAGTCAAGTACGCATGGGCAGTGCAATCCTTGGTCATAAGAATTAAAAAAAGGAGGTTGGGGAGGAAGTTTGATAAGGAACCTACTGGCACAAGAGCCAAGCTTTTTAAAAGCATAGTAAGCAAGTGCAATAAAGTTACAGTACCAAGGAAGAATTGGGGAGGAACTGGTCTGGAAGCAGAACTATAAAACATGCCAAAAGGCCATCACAGTAAGCTATTTCAGCCTCTGCAGACTGAAGGCGTTTTGGTAACATTGTTTAAAAGGAGTACTGTATACCTTCAAATCAAATATCCAGTATGTACTTTCACCCTTCCCAAACTCCTTATTCATACTGTTATGTCAGCAGGGCCTGTTCCCTTACACAGTATGGGGATAGTGCATATTTGAGCAGGACCATTATTAGAAGCCTAGTAGGTGCTCTTTGTTTTGTCTGCAGAGCACTAGCTTCCAGTGTCACAACTGTAACAGCAAGAACTGGAGTGGCACTATCATCATATAGTGACAAAGTATTATAATGAGCGAAGGTACTTGGATATCTTCCTGGACATAAGTCTCCACCACTCATTCACACTAGTGGGATTAGCGCCGGAGGCACTAAGACCCATCGGGAGCAAACTTTTTGCTGGAGGGTCGGCGCGAGAGACGGCGCCGCGAGACACGGCGCCGCGAGCAGCGGTTCGAGCGGTAATGACCATCTTGGCGGCGACCCTCCAACAGCCTCAGTTCCTTTTTCCCGCCAAGTGCGCTTCAGTGACGGCGCTCGCCGCCTAGTCGAGTCAAACTTCAAACTAGCGCATAGTTTTCAGTTTGTTTTTGTAACTTTATCACGATAAGTAGTATCGCTTAATTTTATTCTATTTTCGTTAAATTTTTCTAATATTTAAATTTTACTTGAAGAAGTCTCGGCCTACTGAATGGTCGACCATGAGCAGGTCAGGTAGCGGTAAGGAGACTTTCGTGTAAGCTGTTCAGTCAGCGGGCTGGGTCGGTCAGCCTCCTTCTCCTCAGCGGGGTTCCGACAGCGGTCAGTCCGATGCCGGGGGATGGGCGGTCCCCGCCCGGCATAAAATAAGCGGTCGCATTCTCGGCACCGTTATCGAAATATGCCCGGCCCTGGGTCAAAGAGGCATCACCGAGTCGCCTCTGGTATGTCTGTAGCGTCGACGCTCAGTTATCGTTGCTAGTTGCCGGTCTCCTTCTTGGTCGCCGACTTCGATGTCGTCGTCCTCGACATCGAGTCCCTCCGCCTATAGGTAGGACTCCAGATGAGCAGTTTCATCAGTGGGCGCTCTTGTGGGGCAATGGGCTGGAGGTTGGTTCTTCTGCCTGGCTCGGTTGCCTCGGGCCCTCGGGCCCCTCCGGCGATCAGGTAGAGGCGGTTGGACCTTCCTAGTCGTGGCGCCTTCTCGGTGCCAGCGACTCCGTGCTTAGGTGTTTCCCCCCCCTCACATGGCTGCGGCGCAGGGGGCCTCACCGATGCCCTTATCTCCTGTTTTTTTTCCTTCTCTAGCTTTCCAGGTTCCTGGGGCTTTTCCGGCGCCTTCCTCAGGGTCTGTTGGCTTGTCGGCGCCGTTTTCGGTGCCACTGGGTCTTGTGGCACCGTCCGTGCGCCGCGAGTCTCAGCGGCGCCGCCGTAATGCCGTTGGATGAGGCGGCGCCGTTCGCGGCATCATCCGCCGCGCGCCCGTGTCGCGTTAATGCGATCCGCCGGGGCGCTTGCGGGCGTGTGCCTCTTGGCGCCGTCGCCTCCTCGATGCCGTCTTCAGCCCGTTTTGCCGTCTCGGCGCCCGGCAACCATAGGGACTCTCCTTGTTTTCTGCTATTTCCTCCTCTCCTAATTTTCCTCCTTTCCTGTCCAAACAGTCCTTTTGGACAATCAGGAGATGATGTTGAGCCTGACCCAGACCTCGGTTGGGTGATGAAGTGGAGGAAACAGGATCTTTCTTTGCTACAGAGCCTGTAGTGGGACCTGTCCTTTAAGTCTCTGTTGAAGAACCTGGGATCACTCTTTCTCCAGACTACAGACATCGATCCTGGGAAGATATTAAGACTCCAGTATCTTCATGCTTGGAGATCCCTCGGTTTGACTCCTCCGATCCAGCCTTCCTTGAGGCGCTGTCTCAAATGGTATGGAATAATCCTGCTCTTATTCCCTCAGTGGCTAAATCCATTGATAAAGTATTCAGCTCCCAAGGATCGTCCCATTTGGCATCCCAAGCCTTTGCGGATCCTATTGTAGTCCTGGCAGAGAATGACAAGGTCGTTCTTCCTCAAACTACTACAGCTCGACCTGTTAACAAAGAGTCTCGTAAGATTGATACATTAGGTAAGAGAGTCTTTGCTGCCTCCACTCTAAGTATCGTATTGCCAGTTATCAAGGCTATTTTTCTCAGTATGAGTATATCCTGTGGCACTCTATGAAAAGAATGGTTGAAGCTCTTCCAGATTCGGATTCAAGTCAGAGCTTCTTCTGACCGTTATTAGAGGTATTGGGTCAATAACCAACAGGTCAAAGGCGCCATGGACGCTTCGAGCCTGCTTCTCGCTCAGCAGCGGCGGATTTGTACTCGGCGCCATTCCTGGCTGCGTGCTTCTGGCTTCACGAATGATGCTCAGCAGCAGGTGATGGCGCTGCTGCTGATGGCTCCTTTCTTTTTGGCCCTCAGGTGGAGCAAGCCTTAGAGGCCACTCAGAAGACTAGATCGGCCATTAAGTTGGCCAGACCTCCGCCTGCCCCTCTCGGGGCATGTGAACAAGCGATCAGTTTCATAGTCGATCAGTCCTTTCGAGGCAGAGGCAGGGGAAGCTTCCATAAAAGCCAACCTGCCCAACCTCAAGAGAGCGCAGAAAGCGCAGGGGCCTAAGCTCCCAGCGCTACCTTATAGTCGTTGGCCCAAGTTCCATCCACTCTGCCCGGTGGAACTTTCTCCTCAGTGGGAGGTGGTCTGATGTACTTCTACAACCAGTGGAAGTCCATAACCCGGACAAATGGGTCCCTGGATAATTCGCGAGGTTATTCTCTCAATTTCTTGAAACCCCAATTGTCCTCCCAGACGACAACCCAGGTTGTCGGCCTCTCATCCAGACCTCCTCACCGCGGAGATCCAGGGCCTTCTGAACAACAGGGCAATAGAACTGGTGCCCCCGCATCTGCGAAACACAGGGTTCTACTCCCATTACTTTCTGGTTCCAAAGAAATCTGGGGGGATGCGCCCCATTCTAGACCTCAGAAAGTTAAACAAATTCCTCCCCAGGGAGAAATTCAAGATGATTTCCCTAGGTACCCTGTTACCCTTGCTGCATCAGCACGACTGGCTGGCCTCTCTGGATATGCAGGATGCTTACCAGCATATCCCCGTCCACCCGACCCACATAAGTTCCTCAGGTTTGTAGCTTTGGGTCAGCATTATCAGTTCAGAGTCCTGCCCTTTGGGCTATCCTCGGCCCCGTGAGTTTTACTAAGTGTTGTGCAGTTCTCGGCGCATCTCAGGAAAGTCGGACTCCGGTGTTTCCCTACCTGGACGATTGGCTTCTAGCAAGCCCTTCCGTCAAAGGACTTTGGAAGCCGTGCAAGCGACTTCGTCTTCTCACGTCCATGGGAGTTCTGCTGAATTTGAAAAATCTCAACTGCAACCCTCCCAGAGGCTCCTTTTCATAGGGGCGGCTTCTAGACACCTCTTCAGCGAGGCTTTCCTTCCAGAGGACAGAAGACTCGACATCCTTCAAATGGCCCGTTACATCAGGGAGAACCAGTGGGTTACAGCTCTCGATGCAACGCATGTTGGAGTCTCATGGCGTCCTCGGTCTTCACTGTCCCTCTGGCCCGACTGCACATGAGAACCACCCAGTGGATGCTCTCACTCAGTGGTCCCCGACCTCTCACCCCAGTCTTATCCCATCAAGGTGGCGGGCCCTTGAAGGTCTCTCACCTGGTGGTCTCAAGAAACAATCTCCTGGAAGGATTCCCCTTTGCTCCCCGGATCATCAGATCTCCATCACCACAGATGCATCGCTAATGGGATGGGAGCTCACTGTCTCTCCTCCACACTCAAGGTGTATGGACTCAGTTGAAACTCATCTCCACATAAATGTCCTGGAGATGAGGCGGTCCCTATGCAATCCGAGCTCTGAAGGATGTCCTTTGTCACAAGAACATTCTCCTTCAAGCGGACAACAAAGCAGTGATGTATTACTTCAACAACAAGGCGGTGCTCATTCTTATCCCTTTGCAGGAAGCAATGAGGGTGTGGGAGTGGTGCTTGGAGCACAAGTCTCTGATTCAGCGGTTTATCTGCCAGGTATACAAACGACCTAGCAGATCACCTCAGCAGAGCGGAGGCAGACCCTCACAGTGGTCTCTCGATCCAGCCGTAGCTCGGTCCCTGTTCAAGAGTGGGGACTCCAGACCTGGACCTTTTGCATCCCCACTCAACATAAAACTGCCTCTCTTCTGCTCCAGAAATCCAGGGCCTGGCATTTTCTGTCAGGATGCGTTCAGGCTGCGGTGGACAAAACGCTTTCTTTACGCCTTTCCACCGCTTCCTCTAATCCAGAGAGTACTCCTCAAGTTCGAGTCTCAGGGGACCAAGATGATTCTCATTCTCCTTCCTGGCCTCGGCAACTATGGTTTCCTCTACTCAACAGTATGTTGGCAGCCTCTCCGAGACCACTTCCTTTGCAAATCAGTCTTTTGACTCAGGGTTCGTTGGTCCATCCCAACCTGAAATCACTTCACCTTCATGCTTGGCTCCTGAAGAGATGAAGTGAATCGGTTCAACGTCTCTTGTAGAGTCTCAGACATCCTTCTGGCTGCTCGGAAGCCAGCCACCCAGCGTCGCGCTTCAAATGGAAGCGTTTTCTCTCTGGTGTAAAAATCCTCTTGGAATCCCTTTTCCTGTCCTCCTGGCAAGGTTCTGGAGTATCTTTTGGACCTGTCAAACTTAGGTCTTCAGTACTCCACAGTTAAAGTTCACCTTAGTGCCATCTCAGCGTTCCATGAGCGGTTTCTTCCTTAACTCTGGCTCAGTTACCTATAGTGAAGAGATTTCTTAAGGGATTCTCCATACCAGACCCCTGTTAGCGTCCAGTTGCAGCCTGGGACATTAACCTGGTGCTGGACATGCTCACTTGGAAGCCTTTCGAACCCTTAGCTACCTGTGAGCTAAAATTTCTTACCTGGAAGACTGCCTTCCTGGTGGCCATTACCTCAGCCACTGGGGTCTCTGAGATACATGCCCTGGTTACGGACCCTCCGTATACTGTATTCCATAAAGACAAGGTAGTTCTCGTACTCATCCTAAATTTCTTCCCAAGGTTGTGTCAGAATTCCATCTAAACCAACCTCTGGTACTTCCGCTTACTTCGCTAATTTCCAAAATGAAGGGAGCAAGCTCTTCATTCCTTGGATGTTAAGAGAACCTTGCGGTTCTATTTAGATAGAACCAAGGATGTTCGCAAGACTCAGCAACTGTTCGTTTCTTTCAGCGACACCGGCTGGGTCAACCTGTCGCTATTAGATGCATCTCTTCATGGTTAGTGGCATGCCTTCGTCATTGCTATTCCATGGCTCAAGTTAAATTAGAAGGTAGAGTGTCGCTCACTCTACTAGAGTGTGACATCCCTAGCGGAAGTCGCAATGTTCCAATTGCAGATATATGCAACGCCGCCACCTGGAGCTCAGTGCATACCTTCGTTAAGCACTATGCACTGGATGTTTATGCTAGGCGACATTCTGCATTCGGCAGAACTATCCCTAATGGGCTTCTATCTTAGACGCGTGAGCTCTGGCTCTCCTGCCGCCCTTTTGGGGATTATCAACAGGTACTCTCCCACTAGTGTGAATGAGTGGTGGAGACTTATGTCCAGGAAGATAGGAAAATTAAGGTACCTACCGTAATTCTTGATCTTCTTGGGCGAGGTCTCACCACTCATTCCATCCCTCCATCCCGAGCTCACCGCTGTATTGGTCTTCACTCCCTCAAATCTTTAGGCCGTGAGGACTTCTTTGCTGACCCTTCTTACGGGTCATACGGACTATCTTATGTCCGTTTTTAATGTTAGGTTTACTCTTTCGTTAGTTACGCTGCACCTCCTTGGTAAAAAGGTACTGAGCGTTGGAGGGTACGTCGCCGAGATGGTCATTACCGCTCGAGCCGCTGCTTTCATGGCCCGTGTCTCACGGCGCCGTCTCTCGCGCCGACCCTCCAGCAAAAAGTTTGCTCCCGATGGGTCTTAGTGCCTCCGGCGCTAATCCCACTAGTGTGAATGAGTGGTGGAGACTCGTCCAAGAAGATCAAGAATTACGGTAGGTACGTAATTTTCCTTTCTTGTTGCCCGCTCCTCCTGCCACGGCAGTGACTGCACCCAGTTGGAGTAGGGCCACACCACACGTCCACATTTATCAGTCATGTTGCCAGCCCTACTCATGCTGTGTAACCCTTGATGCCATTTTTCTATGTAATCTAGCTAGCCGTGTTGTACATCACCCAGAACTCCTAAAAATTGCCCTGTTCTGCTTGAGTTTGAGCAACTCCCATTATACCAGCTCCAGCTGCTCTCATAGGGTGATTGAAGAGTTTGGGAAGGGAGATTCTATTTGAAGATGCACCTTCTCTTTAAAGAGGATAGAAGCATTACAGCTTTCCCGAATCAGTTTTGCTTTCCGTCAGTCCCCCCACCCGAACATGTTTCTCTTTATTTTATGTCTCTCTGGTCTTTTTAACCAGCTGCTGCATACACGTAATGAGATAAGACGGGGACCATTTTCCATTGTGATTTACATGTGGGCCACTGGTACCCTTCCCCACCCCTCCAAACACACACACACTTTCTCCTAGGTGAGCCCAGCACACTTATCTCCCCCTTGAACTGCTCTAATTGACCAGGTTTCTCACCACAGTGGTGTTGGCTGCCCCCCCACCCCAGTGAAGGGTTGCAGTACTGAAATAAGGAACTCGACACTGTTTTGGGTTACAGTAGGTATTGGTATAGGAAAAAGCTGTGAATTCTCCCCGTGCTGTACCATGGGGGTGGTGGAACTACTAATGGACGTTAATGTGTACTAGAGCAGTAAAATTGTAGCGATGACTCATGACCGCATTTATTGTAACAGTTTTTTATCACGTATACTGGATAATGCAGACATGGAAAACCTTAATATAAATTATATTTACCAAAAAAACCAAAAAAAAAACAGCCTCTGTGTCTCGCCCACCCCATCGGAAATCCACTAGCCCAAAAAGTATACTTTTTGAATTGGCTGCCTCCAGTACTAGCCAGTAGGGCTAGTTAAAGAAACATTTTAATGGATTACTACAGAATGTACTGGCATTTGGCAGGTGCCAGTTTCTAGCTTGCTTCAGCCAGTGACACAAGTTACAGTCATACTTGTCTGGGCTGCTACATTGATTTAAAAAAAAAAATTAGCAGCTTCATCGTGTATTCACTTTTCAGTGAAGTAGCAACTTCTATAAATAGTCTCAGAAGCCACGTACTGATTGCAGCCGACATCACTGGCTGGAGGATAGATATGTAATGGCACAGGAGGGGGAAGGCTTGGAAACAGAAAACAAAAAGATACATACTCAGAGATAGGCGGTATACAGATATGAATTGGGAGTGCTGCAGTGCTTCTTTTGCCATTTAAAGCCTTGTCAACCTCAGCACCTTTATAAGAATTGACATTTAGCCCTCATGATGCATCACACTAGAGTGCTGTTTTAAGGCTGTGCTTTAAGTATGTCCATATAGATGTTTCAGAAAATTGTCCTTAACTGGAAAACCGTATAAACATAGACAGTGATGGCAGAAAAAGACCAAAGGTCCATCTAGTCTGCCCAGAGTTCCCCGTCTGCCCTAGGACTTGTTGATACGTTGGGTGTTAAACCACCTGCAAACTGGCAGCCCCCAAACAAGTTTTATTGTGTCTGCACTCTACTGTTATTTCGAGTAGTACTGCATTATGACTGAAAAAATAAAATTAGTTCTACAAAAATAGAAGATGACAGAATCCGTCCCCTCATAAGTAGACCTCTAAAAGGCTCCGTCATTTATATTAACTGACAGTTCCCATAATTGCAGGTGTTGAATAAAGTGATAATTGAACCAGTGGTAGTGTAGTCCACTATTAATCTAATGGCCTCATTAACGTTTGCTTTTAAGCCAGAAGAATTAGACTGGACCTCTGCTTGCTCATCCAGCGGCATCTTTGTAGGCGTAAGATCCGCAGTAATTCTACCTTTGTTACTATTACTATAGCACTTAACTGTCCTGTTGAGGTACAGGAAAGGGGATTTGATGGCACTTTTTTGTTACTGCGCTTGCCATTTTTGTAAGGCCCTGTCCACACTATGCTTCTGTAATGTTAGAGGGCCCAAACCGTTTCTGCAACGGTTTGTGTTTACACCTCTAACGTTACAGAAGGCGTTTTCGTAACCGTTGTTGAAACCACTATGAGATGTTTCAACAACGGTTATGAAACCGGTTACACCTCGGTAACGTTACCAGCCGTGAGTGTGGGCCCAGCGTGGCAGCGGTCCCCTAAGCGCAACACGAGCTGCATCGTGGGATCAGGTGCACGCCGTGGCGATTACGCCCGGCTCCCGCAGTATGGACCAGCTGTAGCGTCCCGTAATGGACACCGCGGCAGTGTGGATGCACTGCACTGCTCCCCGGCCGTAACGGTTTGCATCCGTTACCAGGCCTGAGCGGTGTAGTGTGGACGGGGCCTTAATGTTTGACTTTGGAAGCTGCAGGTACTTTACATGTTACTGCCCAAATTGACTGTGTATGTGTGTGTCTGTGTGTGCTTGCTTGTCTAGTCACTTTTCTTATTGGGGGAATTGGTAACTTCTCTTTACCATTGCTCTGTCAGGATGTTGTACCATCGTTCTGCTAGATCGGTGGTAAAAAGCATCCTGATGATGGTGGTATTGTGAATGCTTGAAATTGCCAACAATAACTTTCACCAACAGCAAATGGAGGGGGGGACAGTTTCAGACAGAAAGGTAACCGGCCCTGCACTAAAATAATAAATGTGTTAGGATGTATGCGGCTACTGTCCTATCTCAGGGATACTTATGACACCATAGACTGATCAGGCTTCACTCTCGTGGTTTGTGATGTCACAAGGAGCCCTTCCTTGGGAATACAGCCTTGTTGTGCATTCTTAACCATCTATTATCCAATATATTTATTTTTAGAATGTGTATATATAGATCTTGGGTATCTGTTGCAAAATACAGATCTTTGTTTCTTCTCAGTTGTCATATCTTTGGTAGCTCCTTGGTGTGTGTACCTGATCCATCGCTTTCTCTCAAGAATTCTCTCTCTGAACTTGAAGTTCAGGGTTGGTAAGAGAATTTCCCTTAAATGTGTAAACCACCGTAATGACGCCATAACAGATTGCAAGAAAAGAATAGTAGGGTTTCTCTCCCTTGCATTCTTGAGGGAATGAGCAGTATTTAGAATGAACTCTAGCTGAATTGTTTAAATTTTTTTGCCATATGAATTATTTAATATAAATTTCGTTCACATGCTTTTTTTTATTTGTTAAACAGTTGACTCAAAATGTATTCTGTAATATTTTGTTTTATTCTGCTGTATAGGGTAGTACATTTCTTTAAAAAAAAAAAAAATGAAGGGGAGACTAAACAAGTAGTGGCAGACCAGTACCCGCATTTACTGGGTTTCGCTCATTTCAGTGTGTGTTAGCACTGCAGACTGCAAATTTGATCCTCCTCTAATGTAATGTTGAGTTGCTAGTCTCTAGCTCGCCATTGAAAGGTCTCGCAAGCAAGACACCTCTACCTTGTGTATTGCTGGTACTGATAGGCTGGTAAGTTTTTTATTTTTTCAGTAAAAATCTTGTACAGAAAAAAGATTACACATTGAGTGTTTGCTCATATTTCTTTCAAACCTCTCTGCTTGTTTAAGTGTCAGATATTGGTATCTTTACAATCCACCAGTTAAGCAAACCGCTGTACTAAACACGCTGTTTGAAAACCCTCAGGGACAGTTTACACATTGTCACTCAATTCAGGTACTTGTACTCGATTCTGATACCTAGCAGTGACTCATTTCCCGTGACTATTTTTTTGTTTTATGTTTTAAAAATGTTTTCACGTGCTAAGTAGCACATCCTTGATGAATGTCAATTTAGAAACTCAGTTCAGGTATCCAGGTATAACTTCAGCCAAACGGATTATAAAGCTGCATATTACTCTCCAGCACATAGTGCCTCGGACACTTAAATAGTGGCATTCTGTATACTCAGTTATTACTACTGAACAGAGAGTATGGGGTCCTGTTCTCTGAACATTGTACTTTCAAGGAAGAATAGGGGGATAGTCCAGAATTCAGCTTGTAACACTTTTACTTAAGAGCACCTTGAAAAGTTACAAGCTGTCAGTTGTCTTTTACTTTTGGTTTCCTTTGTGGAACAAAAAAAAAATTCTGTGTTGTCTGCTTGTTCTAAAACACAACTCTTTTGCACAAGTGTACTCAGAAGTCTAATGTCATCATTCTTCACCCTTGTCGATGTGTACTATTTTGCCTACTTTTAAATTCAAGCCCTGGTCCTTGGATTGTCTGACCTCGAAATTCCAGTTATGCAAATGTGTCTTTTTAGAGAATTCTGTGTCCTGGTCACTGTGATGGAAGCCAATGGGCCAAGGAACCCTCCTGAGTTTAATCGTAACCATTTTTTCTGCCAAAGTCTTGGGTGCACGAGGAAACTGTTGAGCTTTCAGAAGGTGGTGGTGGGGGAAGGGGGGGGCTAGTGTACAGAGAAGTTTCTCTGTTAGACTTTCTCAGAATGAGAACATGCAAGTAATCAAGCCTCGGTTTTAAAAAAAACAGTTGCTGCTTCTAAAGACTTCTGAGACCTGGGATTTTGAAGGGGAGGGGTGTAAATTGTAGAGCCCGCTCTACTGCAGTAAAATGCATTGTTTGTCAGTTTTTTTTTCTTGGGAAGGAAACCCACCTTAGCCTTGCTTATTCGGAGGTTTATTAGAACACTTCATGTGTAGTATTTCCAAGTGAAATGTTGAGAGAACAGGCACCCCTTTATTCTTATGGACCTCATTTCAATATACTGTTTACAGTTTGATGGAATTGTATAATTTAAAATATTTCTCTTTGTACTGTAGTTTATATTTATTTACAGGTTTTTTGTACTGTGATTTGAACTTTTTTTTTTCCTTGCTATGATCAACTTCTTATGTAGTAGAGCACTTAAGATCACATAAGATAAGGTTTTGGTTTGATTGCACTACATTTAATTAATTTTTTTTAATGCAGTTCTGATTTTGACTGGACTAAATAAGCTGTGTCTTAATGTATGTGATAAGTACTTTAAATTTTAATTCATGTGGCCAGTTTTTGCATTGTACGTCAAAAACGCTAATTAATTCTGTCTTTGTGCATGTGTTAAAAAATAATGGCTCCATTGTATTATTTCACCATGTCATTAAAAAAAAAACACATTCCCAAATGTATTGTGTATGGTAGTTCTCACTGGATGCTAGATTCTCTTTTCAGAACCACTATTCTTCTAATAAATTTTGTTGTGAAAACTTCTTTTGTTAAATCCTTTGTGTTGTGGCTGTAGTTCTGCTTCTAAAATGGGCTGGCCGACTGTTTCTTGGAGAAGTTTATATCAATGGGTCAAAGCACACACACCTCTTTAATGTGCCCCAATCATTGTGCCTGAAAGAATCGCAGACTTAATCTGATACAGTAGCAGACATCCATCCCAACTGATGACAGCCACATGTAAGCCTGCCCTCCCCAACTTGTCTTTGGTATTCTTAAACAGTAAATACCATTTTATAAGTGGAATGCCCACTGCAGTTATGTTAACCCATACTGTTGTGTTATGTTTTCATTAAGAGCACTGCACCTTTTGTGTTCAATAAAATGCCCTATCCAACAAACGGGAGACTTGCCCTCCTGCTCAGACATCAGGTATATGAAGTAAAATATTTTAAAGGGAATCCATACGATTCTCTGTGTGATTATTTCAACAGTTACCATAATTGTGCAGAAATTGAAAAGGATACATTTAGAAAAAGACTTTAATAAAACACTGAAAAATACATTTTAAATAGGGATGTGTGGGAATCCATTTTGTGGACAGGAAGGGTGTTGTGCTGATGTCACTGCCTCACCAGTGTTAACAGTGTGCAGTGCAGCAGGTAAAAACAGTTCAGCTGTGCCATTAGGGATCCAATTATATTCTGAAGAACACCCTGGATTTTATGTTTGGCAGAGTGTAACAAAAGAATTACATGCTCTTTTCGTGATTTAACAGGATCGCTGTCTGTAGGAACAGGTTGTTCTAACCTGCTTCATTGCTCACTGTTAAAGATGGTAAGGCAGTAACACCACAGCACCCTTCTTGTCCACAAAATGGATTCCTCCACATCACAATTTTAATAGTATTTTTTCTGTCTCACTGAACTCATTTTCTAAATATAACCCAGCAGTTTACATATTGAATCCTCATAGTAACCTTTACGGTAATTTATATAGGGAATCGTACAGATTCCCTTTAAAGTACAAGGTTTTCAGGAAGGAAGGGATCATAATTTGACCAGTGGAGCTAGATGTTTGATCACTTCCACTTTCTGGATTGACATCCCCCCCAACTCTTGACTCTTTGTGACATCTAAGTTTGGAGTGAGTGAGGGCATGCTCCTGAGAAGTTAAGGAGGCCTTCTTTTCAGATACGTTGTTTACATTTTAGAGGGCTGTTTGTTCTAAATCAAAGCCACCTCTCCACTAAGAAGGCCCTTTGTGTGCATAATGAAATGTGTCCAATCTTCATCGAGGGTATTGCTTGCATCATGCCACTCCTATGGAACTATAGCTGCCAGGCACTAGGACCACAGCAAACTTTTTCACTAGCAGTCTAGTAGGGGCTGCCCATGACAACTTCAGCCAACAATGTCCTTCCCATGAAAACATGGGTGGCCCCACGCCCTCTTCAGTTCTTCTCTCGCTCTCGACCATCGCATGGCGGACTCCCTGGAGACACCCATTTTCTTTCTCTACAGTGATTTTCGTTGTCGTTTATGCTGACGAAAGCCGCCACCTCACCTTCTGTATCCTGCAAATTCAGTGAACTTTCCTGAGCGGGCCTCCAGAAAAATCTGTTCGGTCCACCAGTCCTGCTTGATCTTCTCTCAAGCTCCCCGGATGACACCGTGGACCAGCCCTGCCTCTTTCTCTCCTACATTAGGCAGCAGGTCATCTTTCAGGAGGGCAAGCATCTCACAAGGCACTCCCCATGTCACCAGTGCTCTCTTCGGTTCCCCCAGGCCACAGGGACCCGAGGGGCAGCTTTACTCCTCAGGCTCCAACTGGGGGTGCTCCCTCCCCTGGTTTCTCCCCAGTAGCAACTTCTCTCAGCGCCGTCCGCAGCTGTGTCCACTTTGGCAGCAACGCTCACAAGGTACAGCTCTGGCAGGCACTCCCGTCGACGTTGCATGCTTAGATATGCTTCTCGCTAGACCTTCAGCCAGCGCAGGCCCGTCAATGTTGGGGCTCTAGTTTTCCCCCATTGTCGCTTCTCCTGCCTTTTGGATATCCCTTCTCTCTCGGTCGGTTGGCAGCGAGTTTCACCAGGCCTTCCACAGCCGGCAAAAGCCCATCAATGCTGGGGGCTGCTTACACCTTTTGTTAACATTGCGAATCTTGCCGCTGAGGCTGGACCTCCTATTGCCGGCCTTGACCAGCGACATCTGGGCCCATGTCTCCCCACCAACTTCGCAAGGCACTCCATCAACATTGGGACCTCACCTCCCCTGTCTAAGTTCAAAGATGCTCCTACTCTGCTGGCCACCGTTGATGGGCAGACAGGGCCCTTCTCCTTTGTAGTGGCACCCCAGCCCCTTCTGCTTCTGGGAACGACGACTGTGGGTGCCTATCGTACCAGCCCCTGCATCGATGCCTGCTATCTTGCCACGCTCAGCTGACTCCAGGGCATTGACATCCTTGCTTCCTTCTTTGCAAAGCCTTCAGAGCCTTGTTGATGGGGATCAGGAATGCAACCCTGACCTCATATGGCCAGAGGAAGAAGGGGAGCACAGTTTGGATGGGAGCCCACCTGGCATGTCTGGCTCCACCTTTCCCAACGGGGGTGAGGCCTCTACAAGGAGAAGAAAAGAAATCATGCTGATGGGGTACTGGAACTCCTGCACAGCATCCACAACTAGGAGCAGAAATTTCCTAAACACCTTGGGAGGGGCTGGACTTAATCAGCTTGTTGTGGCCCCCACTAGAGAGAAAACTGTCCTGGACCTGGTGCTTGCAAACAGTGGCAAGGTCCAGGAGGTGGAGGTGGGGTGCCATCTGGGATCAAGTGACTACAACTTGGTCTGGTTCAAGGTCAAAAAGGCCAAGGAAATGAGCCATATTAAGACAAGGGTCATAGACTTCGATCAGATGAGAATATGCTTTAGAGATATCATTAAGAGGAAGGCAAAAGGAGGGGTGGGGGAATGTTGGATAAACATAAGAGAAGCACTAGCGGAGGTTACTGCAACATACTCCAGGCTAGTCAGTGAAATGAAGGAAAAAAGCTCTGCTATGGTTCACAAAGGAGGTGGCAGCTGCAGTGAGGGAAGAGACTAGCATTCCAAAGATACAAGGGCTCAAACAGAGAGATAGGGAGGCATACAAGTGCAGCTTGAAGGAGGCAGGAAAGGTGATCAGAACAGCAGAGACGCAAACTGAGGAAGACATAGCGAAGGGATTAAAGGAGGCAGTAAGACCTCCTTTATGTACATAAGCGACAAAAGGAAAAACAAAGGAGGCATTGTCAGGCTGATAAGCAGGGATGGGAGGAGGGTAGAAGAAGACAGTGAAAAGGCATAAGTCTTAAATGAGTACTTCTGCTCAGTCTTTACTAAGGAGGCACCTGGTAACGGACCCACCCCAAAGGGGGACAGAAGTCACCTAGGGGGAATGGACACAAGCTCATTTACAATAGAGAGGGTAAGGATAGAATTAAAAAAATTAAAGGTAGATCAAGGCATGGGCCAGACGGAGTCCACTCACGCATATTTAGGGAACTTAGTGATGAACTGGCAGCACCAGTAGCAGATCCTTGAGAGAAGGAACAGTCCCCCAGGACTGGAAAAGTGCAATAGTGGTCTCCATACACAAGAGTGGTGGCAGCGAGGAGACAGGAAACTACCACCCGGTCAGCCTCACCTTTGTGGTGGTGGCTAAGATGATGGAGTCAATGCTCAAAGAAAGGATACTAGCAGTCCTCAAGGAATCTGGACAACTGGATGCCAAGCAGCATGGTTTCACAATGGGAAGGTCCTGCCAGACTAACCTGATTGTTCTTTGACTCTGTTACTAGGGCTGTGGGGCAGGAAGTGGTAGCATGGGTGAGTAGCTGGCTTGAACAGAGAACTCAGTCAGTGACAGTAAATGGGGCAGCATCAGGAGATAGGGAGGTGACAAACAGGGTGCCACAGGGTTCCGTCCTCTGGCCATTACTCTTTAATATCTTCATCAGAGATATCACAGAGGAGCTGAGCTGGAAGGTGTGCCTGTTTGCAGATGACACAAAGCTCTGCAACAGGGTGGACACTGCACAGATGGTAGAACAAATGAAAAGTGACCTACTCAGGCTGGAACATTGGTCCAACATGTGGCAATTAAAATTCAACGCGAAAAAGTGCAAAGTTATGCGTCTGGGCAGAAGGAACCCAGAGACAGGCTACTACCTGGGAGGGGAAAAACTAACAACCACCCATCAGGAGAGGGATCTAGGGATTTTCATATCGGACAATTTGAAGTTAGGTGGACAATGTGAAAAGGCAGCAAAGGCCAGCAGGATGATGGAATGCATAGGAAGGGGCATCACAAGTAGAAGAAAGGAGGTGATCCTGCTGCTGTACAGGTCCCTGGTGAGACCTCACCTTGAGTACTGCATCCAGTTCTGGAGACCTTATCTCAGGAAGGACATAGATTGGAGACAATACAGAGGAGGGCAACAAAAAATGATACAGTCTCCATAAGTTGCCATACGAAAGCAGGTTACAGAAACTCAACATGTACTCCCTGGAACAACGCAGGGGTAGAGGGGACATGATTGAGACTTTCAAGTTTCTGAAGGGTATAAACAGAGTCTCCAACCAGGAGCTCTTTACGGTCAGTAGCACCAGTAGGACGAGGGCATGAGATGAAATTGAGGGGAGACAGAATTGGGCAACATGCGAAGGTTTTTCTTCACGGAGAGGGTGGTTGAACCATGGAATGGTCTACTGACTGGAGTCATTGACTCCAAAACAGTAGGGGAGTTCAAAGCAGCTTGGGATAGACACAAAGGGTTTGTCTAACAGAAATCCTAAAGAGGGGGGGTTAGGGCTCAGGGCAGACTAGATGGCTCTTTGGTCCCCATCTGCCTTCAGTTTCTGTGTTTCAACACTATATTCCGAGGTCCCCTCTTGAAGCCCTCCATCATCTTTGTGATGATGCCACTTCAGCCTGTAGTGGTGTGGGCTGCTCAGGAGCATCTCAGGGAGAACCTTGGTAGCGTTCCTGGAGCTACCAGACACCTCACCTCTTATGTCTCCTCTGTTGTACTCTGGAGGATGCCTCCCAGGCTGCCTGGCTAAGTGCAAGCCTGATCCCTGCCGTGAATAAAAAGGCTAACAAGCTGTTCCAGGGCCCCTCAGGAAAGCGCTTTTCTCATGGGCCAGCCTGAGGCTCATCAGGTTTTGATGAAGGCAGTCCATGATAACTCTAGGGTGCCTGTCTCTTTTGGTCCCCAAGAAGAGTCGGAGTAAACTGGGCCTCAAGGGGCCGATTACCTTTGCCGTGCGCCACACGGCTTCAGGATAGCAAGTTACTTGGCCCATATGGTTAAATATCTGCCTTCCCTCTGGCAACCGGCTCAGACATCAGCCCAGCCACTCCTAGAGGGTCCCCAGAAGCAAGGGATGCTCAAGGCTCTCCAGACTGGGGCTGCCGTGGGTAAGCACCTCTTCATGTTTCCCTGTGTCTTCTCAAATGCCTCAGCCAGAGCGGCTGCCATCTGCCTAAGAAACTGTTCTTGACTAAGGATCTTAGGATATATTAATGATGTCAAGCAATCCATTCCACTTGCCCTTTTCAGAGGGTACAAGCTCTTTGGGGCTGATGCGCAGGATGTCCTCTAGGACCTGCAAGCCTCAGGTGGGACGCTATGGTCAGTCCCTTCCTCTACTGCCCACACCCCAGCAGTAAGCGGATGGTGCCATTTTGCAGGGCTTCCAACAGGCACGGGGCGGCGCGCAGACAATAAAGCAAAGCCAGAGCAGGGTCAGCGTTGCTGGTGCCAACCTCCTCTACAGGTTTCCACCCTAGAGATGGAGGTGCGGCTGTGAGCCACTGGTTCTGCCTCTACATATCTCCTTCTTAGACTCCTACTCTCCAGTACTCGATCTGGAGGTGGTGGTAGGAGGTTGCCTTTCCCACCACCTGCAACATGGGTGGGGGTTGTAGCATTGCAGCAGCAGATGCTTGGGTTCTGCAGTTCATGGAACAGGGCCATGCTCTCGAATTTCTGGAGTTGCCTCCAGACTTTCCGTCAGTTCCATCTACTTTCCTGTAGCCCACATGATAGTGGCACTAGAGGGTGTGTGCTCACTACTGTAGCAGAAGGCCATAGCCCCAGTTCCCTGGGATTAAAGGAACAGGGGGTTCTGTTCTTATCTCTTTCTAGTCCACAAGGGTCTTGGGGCCCATTCTGGATCAGAGGAACCTGAACTTCTGTATTCAGTACAAGCAATTCAGGACTGTCACTCAGCAAGGCCTGCTGCCCCTCCTGTGGAAGAGAATTGCGTATACTGCCTGGACATGCAGTCTGCCTACCTGCATATCAGCATTTGGCCACCCCACAGGAAGCACCTCGGGGGGGGGGGGGCTCTTTCCGTTCAGGGTATTGCCCTTTGGCTTGTCATCTGTGCCGCAAATATTTAGCCACTGCTTGACAGTTACTCTTGGCTGAGAGGGACTGTTTGTCCTCACTTACCTGTACAACAGCTTGCTCAATGCCCAGTCTAAGGAGCAATTGTTTCACTCCCTAGTGCATACCAGACAACTGTTTGATGCCCTAGGGATTATGGTCATTCTGCCCAAGTCAGCGTTGACCACTGGTCAGTGTCTACAGTACACAAGGGCAGTATGGGAGACCACTCAGGGCTTAGCCTCCCTGCCCTGAGAAAGGGCAGAGTGCCTCTTTGCACAGGCCCGGCTGCTTTACAGCAGGCAGCCGTGTCACAGCTAGCACATGCCTGATGACAGCAGCCATTGTCACAGTACCCCCAGTCAGGCTGCATCCGAGGATTCTTCACTGGACATTGAGAGTTCAGTGGGATCCAGCACCTTGGCGATCTGGAACAGCACAGATGCGTTGGGACTAGGCTGGAGAGCTCATCTGGGCCCTCATCAGACACCAGGCATATGGCCCAGAGAGGAGACTTCCGCCCATATAAACGTCCTAGAGATGCGGACTGTTCTGTATGTTCAGGTTTTCCAGACCCATCTGTCCATAGGCCATCTGCTGGTGCTGACAGACAACTCCAGGGTAATCCATTACATAAATAAGGGGTATCATACCTCTGTGCAGGGACGTGATGAGGGACTGGTACTGGGCTCTAGAAGACTTGTCTACATTCGTTGTCTGTTCATGTCTTAGGTGTCCCAAACATCTTGGCAGACAGACTGCGCAGGTCACAGTCCAGGACACACAAGTGGGACTTGCTGGCCTCTGTCATAGAAGGCATGTTCATCAGGTGGTGTTGTCCAGTGTTAAACGCTTTTGCATCCTCACTCAACACAAAACTGCCACATTTCTGCTCGCCTGCTCTAGGGCCTTGAGCTTTCTGGCAAGACGAGTTGTCCCTCTTTAGGAAAGAGTGATTCCTCTACGCCTTTCCTCCCTTCCCACTAATCCAGTGGGCTCTGATTAAGCTTCAAATGGATGGAGCAACTTTTGATCCTCATTGCTCCCTTCTGGCCTCGTTAGATATGGTTCCCCTTACTGCAACAGTTGATGGAACCTCCAGTGCCCCCGTGCAAAGGTTTGCTCTCACAGCAGGGCACCCTGGTCCATCCGGACCTCAAGTCTCTACACCTTCATGCCTGGCTCCTGAAGACATAGCCATGGCTAGATTTGGGTTATACCAAAAGGTGGCCACTGTCCTGGTGGCCGCTACGCTGCCTTCCACCAGGGCCACTTGTTGCACTTTGCTCTCTGGAAGGCTTCCCATCATTTGAATCCCTTCACTTGTCCAGTGAACCAGTTTCTGGGGTACTTGCTGTCCCCCAGATTCTGGCCTGCAGTACTCCTCTTATTAAAGTGCACCTGGATGCTATTTCTGCCTTCCACGTGCCTGTTGATGGCCATATGGTGACATAGCTGTTGGTGTCCCATACATTTTTAGAGGAATTCTGCATCTGAAGCCTCTACTTAACAATCCAGTCCCAACTTGGGACTTACATGTTGTATTAGAACAACTTACTTGGCTCCTGCTTAGCCTACTACAACATGTGAGCTACACTTTGTCATGACAGCATTATTTCTAGTTGCCATCACATCTGCTCAAAAGATTCTCGAGCTTCAGGCTGTGATGTGTGAGCCTCCTTATTTGGTTTTTCCACAAAGACAAAGTGTCCTGCGTACCAACCCTAATCCCCCGCTCGGTGGTGTCTGCATTTACCCTGAATCAAACCATCCACCTGTCTATTTCCCAGCATATGCCCATCCAGGGGATGCATTGTTCTTTACTTTAGATGTCCATAGGATACGCAGATGTGATGTTCATTGCACGAGGGACTGCAGAAAGTCCTCGCAGCTGTTGGTTTTTCACCCCGTGGGAAAGAGGGTATACCCATTTCCAAATAATGCCTGCCAAAATGGTTGGCTAATTGTATTACGTTTTGCTACGGGAAGTACGGTAAGGAGCTTCCTGGGATTGCACGCAGCCACTCCACCAGAGGCATGGCCACCTCTTTTGCCTCTTTTAGGGTTGTCAGGTGCTGAAATCTGTGCCACTGCCACTTGCAGTATTGTCCACACTTTCCACTAAACATTGCAATCTGGACAGTGCTTCTAGCAGAAGGGCAGGCTTCGGCCTGGCTGTGCCTCAGGGCCTCCTGTCTTAGGCCTATAGCCTCCAGCCACCCAGACTGTCTGTCTGCCAGTACTGCTTGGGATTCATTCCATAGGTGTTGCCTTATGAGAGAAATCCTTGATGAAGTTAGTACAGACGTTACCTAAGAACTTATGGTAACAATAGATCTTTGAGAGAATCTTCTTGGATCAGGCCATGTCGTCCCAGCCTCCGTTCCCCTTGGCCTTACGGCTGTCTCTTGTTCTGTCTCTCTTCAGGATGGTTTACCTTGTGTAGTGGTGGGAACCTCCGGCTCTCCCCCCGTTCCCCAGGAGGAGAGCCTCTGTATGTGGTCTCTGGTGGGGGACCTGAGGAGGGTGAAGCGCTGCCCACGTTTATATGGGGAGGACATTGTGAGCTGACGTAGTCATGGATGGCCCCTACTAGACTGCTAGCGGAAAAGTTTCTGTGTGGTCCTAGTACCTGGCATCTATAGTTCCATAAGTGTGGCCTGATGCAAGAGATCCACTCGATAATCTACTGTTACGGTAAGTTCTTACGTAATTGTACTTTTTTTTTTTTTTTAATGGTTACCATGAGGCAACTGGAATGGTGAAATGGATACTCTATACTGTCCATCCATGAGCCTGTTGCTACTATTTAAATGCGTTTTTTGCAGTTGTTGAAATAAAGTTTTTCATGTGTTGATATTGTAACACACTGATCAGTACTATAGTGAAGTGTTAGCAGTCAGGTGACCTGTCTTCTGCCATGCCCAGATTTAACGAGGAAGAGTTGGCACTAAGAGCCCCACATACAACTGTGGGGCTGGTCCCAGTTTGCACTTTGTGTGCAAAAAACATATATTGTTTTGTTTTACCTATTTAGTGCAGTGTAGTGAGATTGTATCAGGCTTATTCTGCTGACCTCTACGCTGACATTTTCTTTAACGGGAAATCCCAGCATCCTGCAGTTAACGTCAGAGCAGGGCTACTGATGTCAGAGCAGGGTTAAAGATTCAATAGCCTGTTGTGCATGTTGGAGTTTTTGAAGCTCTGATCTTTGTTTTACTTGTCCTGCTGTCCTTCCGAGGCAAAGTAGAGTCACAGAGAACTGTTCTTCGCTCTGGGAGAACAGCAGGACCGGCATAGGTTTGATCTTAGTTTATATAATCTGTGGCTTGCACTTGCAGGTCATTGAATCTCCCAATGGCCCATGTCAGCTGCAGGGGATTTTAGGATTTCTGGTTACAATAAATGTCCTTTTGAAAGTCAACAGAATCAGCCTGATGCAAACTATTCTACCGAAGTAAACAGTAACAAAAATTAAAAAAAAAAGAGTTTTTGAACACTAACTGCAAATTGGGGCCAGCACCACACTTGGGTGTGGGGCTCTTAGTGCTGACTGCTCGCCTTTAAATTCAGATATTTCCTTTATTTATTATCCCAAAATTATTACTAAAAACATTTGCACGAAAACAGGATTATCTCATACTTCATCAGTTCTGTGCTCTTGTCTATAAGTGACATCATAATCTGCTGCTTGACATAGTTTCTACAGCAACCAATGTTGATGTTACAAGCAGAAGATTGTCACTTGTAAATAGCAGCCAGAGCAGAAGACTGTGTTCTTGTAAAGTATATTTAATAATTTTTCATCACAATCTATTCCAGTGGCAGAAAAAAAACATGTTAAAAGACAGAATACTGTTCTTTATATAAATGTCGTAAGAAGGTATGAGTGGAGATAAGTATATGAAATTCTGTTGTATTTTTTTTTAAGAGGCATCCCTGTGCTGTTGGAGGTTCTAATCTTGCATTTGTAACCTACAAACTGAAGGAGAAAATTCCATGTACTTCAGAAAAGTTGTTTTAAGATGTTCGCTAAACAGATAACCAAGAAAACGAAAGATGTAGAAACCAAATTAAACTTGTATACATTTCAAAACTGTTGTCTACACTGTATTTCAAAGATCTTCCTGGACCGTATCTTCACCATTAATTCACACTGATGGGTTCTGAGCTGGAGGTGCTAGAACCCTGCGGGGGCCAAAAAAATCTTCCGGAGAGTCGACAGTGAGGTAGGCACCGTGAGACAAACTCGCATGGCATGGCTTACTCAGCACCGGCCCTTAACCACCTCAGTTCCTTTTTTCCTGCCGTTGAGTGCGCTTCAGTGATGACATCACTCTCCCGTCTGAAGTCAAATCTGCACATCCACACAACAGCATTCAGTTCATTCAAATCTAGTGTCATTTTTCTCAGTTTGTCAGTTTAAAAAAAAAAAAAAAACATTGGTCAGTTCTCTCACCCTGCCTTCAGTGGCTGAAGACAGTAGACAGCGATGATGGGGAGCCCCTCCAAGCATGCTGCTCTGGCAGTGGGGCCCTGTCCGGTCCACTTCCCTCATTGAGGGAGGGTTCTGATGACAGGCAGCCCTGTGTTCGGGAAGGAGGACAGTCCTCTCTTAAACACAAAAAGCTGTCCCGGTCGGGGGTCTGGCACCACTTGGCTTAGAGTTCTTCCTCTTCCCGTCAGAAGGGGAAGAAACAGCACTGCTCGAGGTCGCCCTCTGGTACTGCCACAAGGTCTTCTAGGCCCTGGAGCAGTAGGCCTTCCCCAGCGCCGCTAGTATCTCTGACTCCTGATCATGGTTATTCAAGGCCTTGGGCCTGGAGCCCTTCTCTGTCCTCGTGGGGATTCTGGTGGGCAATTTCACCACTAAGCTCGTATGGAGCAGTGGGTACAGCGGCCAGCTTGTTTGCCTCTCACCACAGAACAGTTCCAGGCCCTTCGGGGCTAGGGACTTTGGTGACTCAGTCTGGGCATTCAGGCCAGATAGTGTTTGGCTCCATCAACAGGTCCTGATCTCTTGTCTGTGACTGCGCCGCTGACAGCGGTTCCACTTGCTGTGTCCCCTTGTAGTGTCACTGTGTAGGGACAGGCCCAAGTACCAACTCCAGTCACTTCGGTGCCGGCTGGACCTTCGTTAGGGGTGTCACTGAATTTGGCTCATGGCTCTGGCCTTGTAGGCCATATCCTGGTGCCACATCAGACACCGCAACAGATGATGCCAGGTTCTGCTTCTGGGACAGCATTGGTCCCCTTGGTGCTGGCGCCAGCAGAGAGTCCCTTGGGGCTCCTCTGGTGCCAGCTCCAGCTCCCTTGCCAGTGTCTGTTTCGCCCACATATCCAGCTCCCAGGGCTGGACTAGCTGTCCACAGGTCCACTCCACTTCCTGCCCCTCTCCCCAGAGAGGAGTTGGAGGAGGATGAGTGTGACCCTGACATCATTTTGGGGGACGAGGATTGACTTATTTTATAGCCCGGACAAATCTACTCCAGGTCCACCTCCTGCTCCACAGGAAGACCTTTGTTTTCAGACCTTGCTTCACAATATGCAAGCAACTCTTGCTCTCGAGACCTCTATCCTAGATCCAGGAAAGCAGTTATGTCTCGATTGACTCCATGTGCCTAATATTCCGGTCAGCCTCACACCTGTTCCTCCTGCTTTTGAGACCCTCTTGGAGGCAGTGTGGGCCAGTCCTTCCACTCCTTCTGTCCCTAAAAAGATAGATCGTAAGTATACTTCTCCAAAGGACAGGCATAGAAACATAGTCTGATGGCAGATGACTCCTTGGCCCACCTAGTCTGCCCATTTTACCTACCTACTGTAACTCCGCAGACCCTACTGGATCTCCAACTTTACTTCTCCCTTTTGCCTATCCCATGCCTTCTTGAATCCCATTACAGTTTACCACCTCTGCTGGGAGTCTGTTTGAGGCATCCACCACTCTTTCTGTGAAGAAGTACTTCCTTGCATTTCCCCTGAGTCTACTGCCCTCCAGCTTCAGAGCATGACCCCCTTGTTCTTGAGCATCTTTTACTTTGATAAAGGCTTACTTCTAGGGGGAGTGGATATGGTATACTTATCACACTCTAGCAGTATTCCTTTCAAGAATGGCCAGAAGGTCTTCAGGCTGGCTCCTCCCACCCACCCTGACAGGGTCCTCCTCAGCACCACCCCATGAGATCAGATCTACCTTTCCGCTGGAAGCTTCAGGTTCCCTCCATCGCAGCTCCCCAAAACGTTATTGTGATCTTCCCTTGTCAATCTTCACCATTCATTACTTCCTGGGTGTAAGCGGGCGGCGCACCGTCACGAGCTTTTTTTTTTTTTTTTAAAGTTGCCTACTGGCCCGCCCTCGAGTGGCGTCATCGCGGGGGTGGCCGTTAGTATGACCGACTCCTCCTCCAACTCAGTTCTGTTTCTCCCGCCGTCGAGGCAGCACCTGTTAGCGGTAGCTAACCCGAAGCGTATCCGACTCCTTTTCTACACTTTCGGCGCCCTCGCAGTGGGCCTGTTCCTTTCTTTCCATATGCGGCGCGGTGTATTTCCGACTGTGTTTAATCTTGTTTATTTCGGCGTTATGTCGGTTCTGGGCGAAGCGTTCTTCTAAGGCAGACGTGCCCCTATCGCGTCGGTGCTCCTGCGGCGGCATTTCTCCGTCTCGGACCCGGCATGAGCGTCTGTCTTCGTTGCCTGGGACCCAACCATAATATGGATTCGGCGACGCTTGTTTCTCGATGGACCGTCATGCCCTCGGTCACATACAAGGCCTCGGCAAGGTCTCGCCGACTTTCGGGACGGCGTCACAGTGGAATCTCGGCGAGATCCTAGGCCTTCTCCCGGTCCCCTCCCGGCCTATACGGTCCGAGGAGGAGGGGTCCTCTTCCTTCTTGCCGAGGGGAGGCCCTTCCGCGTGTGCTGGGGCGGTCAGAGCCTCCGGGTCAGCAGCGCTGACACCGCCGCAGTCACTCTTCGAGGTGCAGGCTCTCTGTCGAGGCCCTTGGCTGGGCCCGCTCAGACTCGACCGCCGCCCGCGGGCGCTGCTTGGATCCCGCGCCGTCACGTGCCGGTGTGATCGGCGCGGCGCTGCCTCGGGCGCTGTTAGATCCCGGGCCGTCATGGGTGCCGGGTGGGATCGAGGCGCCGCTCGCGGGCGCCGCTTTGATCCCGGCGCGGCGTCGCGCGCCGTGATCAGGGCGGGCGCTGGCGCTGCGGCTCTTTGGCGCTGTTATCGTGCCGGTGAGCTTTGCGGGCGTCACGGACGTGTGTTGCTGCTCATTTCGACGCCAGCCGGGCGGGCGCCGGGCGGCTCTTCCTCCTCCGGGCGTGCCGGGTCTGCCGGAGCCGCTGGGGTGGGGTTGGGCCTCATGCTGCTGGGCGTGTGGGGCGGTGTCGTCACTTCGACGGGCCGGGCTCATGCCCCGTGGGGCTCGGGGACCCTGGGTGGCCAGCATCGAGGTCCTGCTGGTCTCGTCCTCCTCGGAGGACGATGACTCAGATGTGGACCCATCCTGGCATCCCCATTCTTCGGAATCTGGGTCCTCGGTGGCTAGGGGTACCAGGCGGCGCAGCGGGCCCCTCCCTCTGTCCCCCTTGCCGTCGTCTCCTGAGGGTTCCTCGGCTGGGGGTGGCCGAGAGTCCCGGGGGGCAGACGTGGGGGTGACGGGAGGGAGGCTCCCTCTGAGGTCCGGTGACAGCTACCCCTCGGGTGCTTACCTCCTGGGGTTAGGGGAACGCTGCAGTCGGGAGGAGGGCCCTCTGAATCCGAGGGGTTGAGGGGCAGGCGCCCTGCTGCTCGGTCTCTTTGGCCACCTCAGGGGTGGCCAGGAGCCAGAGCGCAGAGCCCCGCCTCCCCAGGGTTCTAGGGTGTCCTCTGGCGGCTTGTGTGGACTGCCCTTCTGGATCCATGCAGTCCCGGGCGCCGTCACAGGGGAGTTTCTCCCCAGGGCTCTTCCAGGTTCCGCTTCCCAGAGTTCCGCTTGCGGCCTGGTTTGATATCCGGGATCCCTCCTACTAGAGCTCTCCTTCCCGGATTCCAGAGCCCTCGTAGAGAGCAGTTGCCTCCTCGGAGGTGCCCCTCTCCCATCTCTCTGCCTTCACCACCCCCGCTCCCAGGCCATGTCGGTCCTACGGGTCCGTTATCCTGGGAGCAGTTCAGGGGTTCTGCGGGCCTTCCCCTCATATGTTAGTTACATGCATGAGCGGGTCTTTCGACTCTCCCCACCGCCGCAGGAATCCTCTGGACATTCCAGTTCCCCATCATCCTCGCTCCCTCCTCTGAGGGAGAGGAACCCCCTGCTCATCTGTCCTCCGATGCTGATTTCACAGAATATCAGCGTTCCTCCTCGAGGATGGTGAGGGATCTTCGGATTTCCTACGTTCGGAGAGACAATACCGAACGGGTGACGCGTGAATTCCTTGGTGAATTCAGTGCCCAGCATCTAGTGGTACCTTCCTGGCCTATCCCCTTCCAGGAGGCGTCTATCCGGTCCTGGCAGTTCCCTGCCGTTTTTCCCCAGCCCCGCGGACTGCCAGCGAGGTATTGTGCCCCTCTGAGTCTCTAGGTTCCCTTCCCAACCCGTCTCTCAAGTTTGGTATACCTGGATACTCCTTCTGGGCGCCATGGTGACGACCGTCACCACGATTCGGACTCTCCAGTTCGACCGCTAGCGTAAGAGTGTTCTCTTCTTCGCGTAGAGTGCTATGTATTGCATCAATCAGGCTCACCACGCTGCCTACAACCGGCATCTGTGGTCGATGATGTCCCAGCTGCTGGCATCTATGCCTGACACGGAGCAAACCAGACAAGCCGTTGCCCTCTCCGCGGTAGGCCTGGAGCTGGCAAGACACCAAGCAAGGGCATCTTATGACGCCAATGAGGTGGCTTCCAGGCTTGCGGGGACAGCGATCTGCATCAGGCGGACGGCATGGCTTCGCCTCTCCAGGTTGTCACCCCTGGCCCGGCGTAGGGTGATGCGCTCCGCCTTCCGGGGGACCCGTCTTTTCTCATCCAGAGCTAGGAGACTTTTACAGGGGCTCCCTCCGTCTCCTCGTCCTCGGGAGGCACCTCCTAGCTCTTCTCCCACTTAGGCTTTCTGAATAAGCCAGGGTCTTCTCCTTCTGTTTCTCACCAGCAGAAGGCTGGGGTCTTGTTCCCTCAGGGTATGGCCTCTTCCCCTCCTGGGGAAGAAGCTTGGTACTCACCCAGGAAGTAATGAATGGTGAAGATTGACAAGGGAAGATAGGAAAATTACGTACCTACCGTAATTCTTGATCTTCTCTTGTATCTTCACCATTCATTACTTACGCCCGCCCACCATCCCCTCAGTGGCCTCTTCCTGTGGCTTCTCCACCTCCCGTCTCCTTCCTCTCTCTGCATTATATAAAATATAGGGAAATTGCTTCATTTTCCAAAAAAAAAAAATCTTCTTGGGGGGTTTAAAATCCACAAAATTATTTACTCTAAGATTCATGGGTCATCTCGCTGGATTGCATTGGCGATCAGACTGCACAACTATCTCTTGCTATTCTTATGGCAAGATACCTCTGGGGTTGTTTGGCCTGGCTCAGGCTATTCAGTTTTGATCCTGCAATCCCGTGTTCAGGTAGTTGCCCTGAAATCTAATCCCCCCCCCTCTATTCTTGCCTTGCAGAGCAGAGGAACGAGTACGTCTGTTCCTTTCTCTTCTAAAAAAAAAAAAAAAATGCTGAGGGAACTCTCTCCGACTGCTATAGGCATCTTGGTATCTGGGTCATGCATCTAGTTAGTTATCTGTAAAAAAAAAAAAAAAGGAATAGGAGAAATCAAACAAGAAGGCAAATGAGAAGGTAGGCTATCCTTCTCGCTGGTTTGCTAAGTGGTTTCTCCCTTAAGTGTCCTCCTGGACAATTTTACAGTAGAGCTCTGCTGACCATATCCAATCTTAGCCAGCCTAAGCCTTGGCGGCCTTAGCCAGTCAGTCTGAGTCCTTCTTATCTTGGAGCAGCCTGAAAGGCTTACATTTTCCATTTCTAAACCCTGAGCAGCTCTCATGCTGCTGGTTTTATTCTTCCCTCCTCGGCTGCCCTCCAGTTAAAGGCCTTCAGCGGCCAGGAGCCGAGGTGGGTGTCAAGAACAATGGCATGTTGAAGATGAGGACTATGCCCTCCTGAGTCTGTCTAGCGGGTTCGGTGAACCTTCTCTTCAGCTCTATCTCCGGGGATTCTTGCTTCCCCTTTAGTTGAGCCTTCAGCTACAAGCTAACTATGCTCGTTGGGCATTCTGGTCCCTTCAACATCCCATCTCTCTCTCTTCTTCTTCTTCTTCTATTTTCTCATTTCCTTACTCATCTCTCCTCCTAGAGTCGCCCAGGTAAGGAGGCCCTGCACTCCCTAGGCTAGGGATGTTCTTATCTCTCTGTCCTTCCTCCATCGGCTTATTCCTTTTCAGTTCATTCTTCCTGCTTTGCTATCCTCGGCTATCTTGCCTCGCTATCTATATTTTCTGCTTTCATTTTGCCTCTCGGCTCACAGAACTGAGTTGGAGGAGGAGTCGATCTTCTCGCAGCCACCCCTCGCGCATGGCCATGGCGTCACTCTCGAGGCGGGCCGTTCAAACCTTTAAAAAAAAAAAAAAAAAAAGCTCCTCGTGACGGGGCGCCCGCTTACACCCAGTAAGTAATGAATGGTGAAGATACAAGAGAAGATCAAGAATTACGGTAGGTACGTAATTTTCCTTTTTCGCTGTCTTCGATTTTCTCGATCGGTCGTGGAATTGGGTGATTTTAAATCAGGCCCTGGCTTTAAAGGACTCATAAACAGGTCCTTGATATATGCCCTGGAAAAAGACAGCATCGTGGTGAGGGGCTTACATACATAATGCTGGGTTCCCTTGTCCTGGAAACTTGTTTAATCCATAGTCACTAAGGCATAAATGTTGTGGCAAAATGTAAATAAATCGTCAGCTCCTGTTTATAGTTTGCACCGCAGTAGCTCCCTAACATGGCGGCTGCATCCCTACGTGATTACATCATCTGAGCGACAGCGCTTGGAAGCGGTAATGTGGGATGAATGGGGACTTATGAATAAAGTATGAAATTATTTTTGATAGTGCCTCTCTTAAGTTTTACCTGTGCAGGTGTGAAATCGGGTGGCCACACCTGCACAGGTAAAGGATTTGAGAGGAAGCACTGGTCCTGGAAGGAGGGGGCCAGATCAGCACACTGGTCCAACCTCCCTGGGAGACAATAGGCAGATGTCGCCCTCGCCTCCCCTGCTGATCCAGCCTTGTGAGTATTGACGCCAGTGCCTTCTCCCACACCATTCGCCACCCCCCAGGCTGGGTCTTGGTGTCCGCCACGACTCTTTGGCGCCAGTGCCTCCCCGGCGCAGGGTGATGCTCCTCACTCGTGGGGTTGCTGCTGGCTTCTCTGTCATTCCCCCATCGCTGGTAGCATCCAGTGCCTCCCTTGACACCAGGTAGGTCTCCTCTCTCCACGGGGTTTGGAGGGCTTCCCTTCACTCCTGGACATTTGGACCTAGGATTGGGGGTTCAGGCTGGTGGTGCCTCTCTATGTACAACCTCCTAACAGGCGTCACTTTGCCCTCCCCAATGCCAGAGACACCGAGGTGTCTCTCTCCCCCCCCAAAAAAAAATAGCCCATGGACAGCACTTCTTTTGTGTTTTCAGTGCACTGCAGTCTGACACGGTTGTCCTGGTTTTGGGTAGCCTAGTCACAGTTGGGAACAGCACCCCTGACAGGCGGGGAGCATTTGTCTCCTACCCCCCCGACCACTGCACTATGTTTAGTGGGCCGAGAGGAGGTCTTCTGAGACGTCTTGGAGTTCCTGTGTGCTTTCTTCCAAAGGTGCCTGCTGTTCTCTTCTCCAGAGGGCCGTGTGGTTTGACTGCCCCATTCCTCTCTCCCTTCGGGGCGAGGCCTTGTAGGTGTCCCCTCAGCCAGGGATCTTTAGGGTGCCAATATTTAGGGCACACAGCTTGCGTCACGAAGGAGTGTTCCGCCCGCCCTGCAATGATTGATGGTGCCGGGCAAGGGGGGGACCAGCTTTGTCACTACCAGTGAGCCCCCACTGAATATCACAAGGCTCAGTGGGATCGTCTGTTTGCCTGCTGTAGCAGGAGGCCGCTTGATTGAGGGTTGTGGCAGAACTTTGTTCTGCTCTACAACTGGGTTCCTGGTTCCGTTTGGGGGGGTTCTGTCTCTACCCTCCTACCCGACTGAGCCCATTCTGTTTTGGGGCCACCGGCAAGGGGTGGGGGTTCAACTGACTAGTTTAGGCTGCTCAGGCCTCCCTTACCTTCCTCTGCTGAACCGTTAGGCATTCTTTCTATGACGTGGTAGGGATCGAATCTGGTGGCAGTGGATCTTTACAGGGGCTCCTGACTGCCTTCATCCGGAAAGCCCCTTTGCTCCTTCAGTATCGTGCAGCAAGGCCTGGTATGCTGCCAGGCCAGCTGGTGAAGTTTTAGGATGACTATCACTGTAAGCTTCAGTGTGGGCATGGGCATAAATGTTTTATTTTTTTTTGAGAAGTCTACTTGAGCTGTCAGTATTCAGGGGGTGGGGAGGTCACTGGGTAGTGTCTTGTTGGCTAACTAGATTTGTTTTAAATCTGTAAACTTTTGCTGAATATGTTGACATCCCTACTTATTGTCTTAGTTGCATATTGTGTCTCTGTCCAGATTTATGGTCTTCTAACGTGTTTGTGACAGCGTGGCTAATGTTAATATATGTCCCTTCAAAGGCAAGTGTCTTAGCTTGTATCACATTTAAATAATCTACCTGCCTACATGATAGAAACTTTTAAGTACCTCAGTGGAATCAACAAAGTCCAAGAGGGTAGTATCTTTCAGAAAAAGAGATGAGCAAGAACAAGGGGGCACAATTTGAAGATAGAGGGGGGATGGCTCAGGGGCAATGTGAGGAAGTATTTTTCAGAGAAGGGTGGTGGACGCATGGAACAGCCTTCCTGAGGAGGTTGTGGTGTCTAAAACTGTGGGAGAATTCAAGAATGCATTGGACAGACATAAGGCGATTCTTGTTGGGGGTAGGAAGAAATAGGCTGTTGGTTAACTAGGATCTGCAGCTTATCCTGTAGGTAGGGAAATGGGCAGACTAGGTGGGCCAAGTGGTCCTTATCTGCCCTCAAAGTCTATGTCTCAGTCTCTCCCTCCTCCTGTTTTCTGCTCCTTCTGTCATCTCCTTCCCTTGCACTTACCCCTGCATTTCGGTCCCATGGGGCGTACGTCTTGTGGGGTTGCATTGCCTTTCTGGGTCCTTTTAGTCACCATCTCTGGCTCCGGCTGGAGGAGATAGGCCTGGTCCTGCCAGCGGCTTCCCTCAACCTGGACTTGCTCAACTCTCCCCAGCTGGAGGCTGACATTGGCACACTTTGTTTTGTCTCTGGATGTTAGACATTGGCCAGGATGTTTAGTCACCCCTCCTGCAGGCCCTCGTTAGGAGAGCTTGCTCCTGGGGTGGGGGATTGTAATGTGCAGGTCTTCAACCCCGCCTGGGTCAACCCGTGCCTCAGCCATCTTTACTGTGGCTGCCCCATCGTGCCCTCTTTTTCCTCCCTATTCTGACTACACCAGGTTCAGACATTTTCGCAGCGGGAGCCTGGTTATGCTCCCTTGCCACTTAGATGGCATACTTGTATGACCAAGTGTTGGCCTCCCTAGGTCAGGATTTTGGGTCCTGTGACTCGGGAACCTGCCTTCTGGCTTGTCTTAGACCCCCCCCAAAGTGTTCCCCACATGCCTGGCAATGGTGGCAGCTGCCCTCTGGCCGGAGGGCCTCTTTGTCTTCCCATACCTGGACTACTGGCTTCTCAACACCCAGTCCAGAGACTTCCTATTACAGCCTCTGGAACATACTACATGCCTGTTCCAGGACCGGGGGATCACAGTAAACCTGCCCAGGTCAATTTTGGCCCTATGTCTGCTCCTTCTGTGCATTTGGACAGTCCTGGATACGGTTCAGTGTATGGCCTTCCTGCCCCAGGACAGGGCAGATTGGCTTACAGCCCGGGCCCGCTTGCTGTACAACGGCCACTATGTTTCCTCCAGAACCTTTCTCCGGTTTTTGGGCCTGATGGCCCCAGCTGTGTGCCTCTAGCCAGATAGCACATGATACCCCTTTGGACATTGAGGGCCCAGTGGGACCAGTGCACTGGCGACCTGTAACAGCATGTCCTGGTCTCGTCTGCAGTGAAAAGGTTCTGCTTTGGTGGACGGAACCCAGGATTGTCTTGGAAGGGGTTCTTTTCCTCCCACCTTCCTCGCAACAGATGCTTTGGGGGTAGGTTGGGGGGCCCCACCACACACAGGGGATGTGGTCCACATTAGAATCCTCTCTCTCCACATCACTGTCCTGGAAATGTAGGCCGTTCTTTATGTCTTGCAGGCCTTCCAGACTCTGCTTTCCCCCAGTCTTCTGTTAGTGGCTAGTGCAGATGGACTACATCATAGTAGTTCACTGCATCAGCAGGCAGGGGGCCACTCATTCGTACCCTCCCTGCCAGGGAGCATTGTGTGTCTGGTATTGGGCTCTGGATCACGGTCTAGAACTGTCAGCCATCCTTGTTCCAAGCATCAAGAACGTCCTGGCAGACAGCTTAAGCCGATCGCAGTCAAGGACTCATGAGTGAGGGCCGCTGACCTCCGTAGTGGAAGACCTGTTCTACAGGTGGTGTCGTTCAGAGTTGGCCCTTTTTGCATCCCCGCTTAATGTAAAACTGCTGCTTTTCCGCTCACTCAGTCCAGGTACTGGAGTTTTATGGCAAGATGCATTGTCCCCCTCTTGGAAAGGGAGGTTTCTCTATGTATTCCCCCCTTCCCCCTGTTTGAGAGTTCTGCTCAAACTCCGGAGGGAAGGGGCCATGATGATCCTCATCTCACCCCCTTCTGGCCTTGTCAGATCTGGTTCCCCTTTCTGCAGACCTGAGACAAGCTGACATTGGCACCCCCAGTACTGCTTCCTCTGTTCATCGGCTTGCTGTCCCTTAACAGGGGCACCCTGGTCCATCCAGACCTCATATCCTTGCATCTTCATATGGAGCTCCTGAAGACATAGCCATGGCTTGGTTTGGGGTGTCTCCCAAAGTGGCTGAGGTACTGGTGGCAACTAGGAAGCTTTCTACTAGGGCCACTTACTCCATGAAGTGGAAACACTGTGGTCTGCTGCACGTCAGCTGGATCTCTTCTCTTTCCCAGTGAATTGGCTTTTGGAGTACTTGCTCTCCCTTTCTGACTCTGCCCTGAAGTACTCCTCCTAAGGTGCACATGTCTGCTTTCTCTGCCTTCCATGTCCCTGCTGATGACAGTACAGTGGCGCAACTGGAACTGTCACGTACATTACTGAGAGGCATTCTTCACCTGAAGCCTCTTATTCGCTATCCAGACCCTCCTTGGGACTTGGATTTTATGTTGGAAACACTTTCAGTGGCTCTTTTTGAGCCTGCCGCGACATGCAGATTATTTTTAGTTGCTTTTACATCTGCTTGGAGAATTTTAGAGCTTCGGGAGCTCATGTGTGAGCAGCCTTATTTGATTTTTCACAAAGATAGGGTGCCTTTGAGTACTAACCCTAAGTTGCTTCCTATGGTGGTGTCTGCGTTTACTTTACATTAATCTTTCCACCTGCCTGTCTCTTCCCCATAGCATGCCAATCCAAGGGAAGCATTTCTCCACACTTTAGATGTGCATAGAAGTTTGTGTTGTTATACACATCGTTCAGAAGACTGCAGGAAGTCCTCTGTTTGTCTTTGTTCGTCCCTTGTAAAGAAGGCGTACCTGCTTCTAAACAGTGCTCGTCCAGATGGTTGGCAAACTGTATTTCTTATTGCTACAAGTAGTATGGCAAGGCTCTTCCTAGTTTTGTTCATGGTCATTCCACCAGAAGCATGGCCGCTCCTGTTGCCTGTTTTCAGGAATGTGTCTGCTGCAGAGGTCTGTGCTGCTGCTACTAGGAGTACTGTCCACTCCTCTACCAAGCACTACAGTCTGGACATTGCTTCTAGACATAGGGCCAGCTTTGGCCTAGCTGTCCTCCAGGGCCTACTGTCTTAGACTCAAGGTCTCCTCCATCCAGACTGTGCTGTCTGCTGATGGAACTGCTTGGGACTCGTTCCATAGGTGTGGCCTGCTGCAAGAAATACCCCTGAAACCAGATAGTACAGTTACATAAGAACTTACCGTAATAGTAGATCAGTGAGGGGATTTCTTGCAGCAGGCCATGCCATACTTTTCTCCTTCCTCCTTCTGTGTCTGTGCCGCCTTCTTCCTTTCTTTGGCGGGCACCTTCGGTTCCTCCTTAATTCCCTCAGGTGGTGCTAAGTGGCTTTTGGTCTACGGCAGGAGAACTGAGAAGGGTGTGCTTATATAGGTTTGGGTGATGTTGGTGTCTGACGTCAGAGTGGGCGGACCCTTTGTAGACTGCTAGCTAGAAAAGTTTGTGTGTGGTTCTGGTGCCTGACGGCTATAGTTCCATAGGTGTGGCCTGCTGCAAGAGATCCCTTTAAAGATCTGCTGTTTTGGTAAGTTCTTGTGTAACTGCTTTCCCTTTGATGGCTCTTACCTGCTTGACCAGCAGGTAGAACAGTCCCATGAGGCCTCCCAGAATACTAGAACAGACATCAAAACTGCTCGACTTTCCCCAACTCACCCTCACAGGGGAAAGGGCAGAGGTTTCTCTCATAATAAACAGTCCTTTCGTGGCAAAGGTAGAGGAGCCAGAGTCAAGTCCCAGCCTCTTGAGCTACAGAAGAAGATGCAGCCAAAGGCACAGGCCCTGAAACAGCCCAGTGCCACACTCTGAAGCCCAGGTTCCGGTTCTTCCTCAGATGCCCAAGGCAGACCTCTCCTCTCCAGTGAGGGGGCATCTGACTCAGTTCTACCGTCAGTGAAAATCCATCACCACAGACAAATGGGTCTTGATGATCATCTGGGAGGGATACTTGCTGAATTTCTCCAAAATTCCTCCAGACAAGTCCACTCAGAAGGCAGCACCACATTTTAGCTGCCATGTCGGACCTCCTTGCTTCTCTGAGATAGTGGGCCTCTTGAACAACAGGGCAATGGAAGTATTGCCAGACGTGGAACACAATACAGGTTTCTGCTCCAGTTCTCATTCCAAAGAAGTCAGGTGGCATGCACCCCATTCTTGACCTCAGAAAATTTAACAAATACCTGCTTCAAGAGAAGTTCATGATTTTCTCTCTAGGGACCCTACTACAACTTCTCAAGCCTGAGGACTGGCTGGCTTCCCTGGACATGCAGGACACCTACCAGCATATTCCTGTCCATCCCAGCCACCATATATTTCTTTATGTAGTGACTTTGGGCCTGCATTACCAATTCAGAGTTCTGACCTTTGGGTTATCCTCTGTGCCTCGAGTCTTTACAAAGTGCTTTGCAGTTCTCTCAGCACATCTTCAAAAGCTCAGAATCCAAGTTTTCCCTATCAGGACAGTTGGCTACAAGCCAGCCCTTCCAAGCAGGGCACGGAAAAAGCAGTGTCCTCAGCAACTCAGTTCCTGACCACCATGGGAGTTCTACTGAATCTGGAAAAGTCGCAGTTTCAACCCTCTCAGCAGCTTCTCTTTCTCATAGCTCTCTTAGACACCACCAAGGCAAGGGCATTCCTTCCGGAAGACAGAAGGAAAGACATCCTTCAGATGGCTCATTCCATCATGGGAAGCAAGTCCGTCTGGGCTCACTCAGTGCAACGGATGCTAGGCCTCATAGCCTCCTCTGTCTTCATAGTACCTCTATCGCACCTGCACATAAGAGCAACTCTGTGGTCTGACAACGTATCCTCAGTCTTACCCAAGCAAAGTGACGAAGCCTCTCCTTTAGTCACTTGCTTGGTGGACGCAGGAGAACAACCTCCTTCAGGGTCTCCCCTTTACTCCCCTAGAGCCTCAGATAACCCTTACCACAGTTGCGTCTCTGTCGGGTGGGGAGCCCATTGCCAGGGCCATCACACTTGGGGAGTCTGGAGCCCTACGGAATCCTGTCTCCACATCAGTGTCTTGGAGGTGAGAGCAGTCCTGTATGCCCTCCGAGCACTAGTGGGCTTTGTCACAAGGTGATCCTCCTGCAGACAGACAAGACAGTCATGTTCTGCATCAACAGGTGTTTTTTTTTTTTGGGGGCACACTCTTACCTCACAGAATGCTCTGAGCCAGGTGGTTTATTTAGCTCAGTCGAACAAAAGCAGATTCTCACGAGTGGTCCTTGGCACCAGACATCGTGCAGTCTCTTCGAGTGGGGAACCCCAGAGTTGGACCTTTTTGCGCCCCCACTCAATGCCAAACTGCCTCTATTCTGCTCCAGATATCCAGAACATGGTGATTTCTTTCAGAATGCATTCAGGCTGCAGTGGACAGATCACTTTCTGTATGCATTTCCTCCTGTTCCTCTGGTTCAGAGGGTACTGATCAAATTGGAGGCACATGGGGGAGCGAGGATTCTCATTGCACCGTACTGGCCTCGACAGATCTGGTTTCCTCTACTCAACAGATTATCAGTTGCCCCTCTGAGACCCCTTCTGACGCAGGAGTCTCTGCTCCATCCCAACCTATGCTTCCTTCACTTCCACGCTTGGCTTCTGAGGAGACAGAGGTGATCAGTTTCAAGGTCTCTCAGTGGGTCTCTGAGATTCTCCTGGCTGCTTGCAAGCCTTCTACCAGGAAAACGTGCATGGCCAGATGGAGAAGTTGCTGCTCCAAATCCCATATAGATCTGTTCCATTGCCCACCGAATAAGATTTTGGAGTATCTGCTGGACCTCTTTGATACAGGGTTACAATACTCTTAGGTTAAGGTTCATTTATGTGCCTTCTCCGTCTACCCTGAGCCAAATCAGAACCTCACTCTAGCTCATTTCCCTCTTTTTACGAGGTTCTTGAAAGGTAACCTGCACACAAGGCCTCCAGTCAAGAAACCTTTCGCTGCCTGGGACCTCTGTATGGTGTTGGACATGCTTACCTGTAAGCCCTTTGAACCCTTGGCTACCTTTGACCTTGAATTCCTGACATGGAAAACTGCGTTTCTAGTAGCCATCACCTCTGCTGTCTGGGTCTCTGAAATTCATGCTTTAGTCACAGGCCTTTCATACACTGTCTTTCATAGGGACAAGATGGTTCTTCACACGCGCCCCCCCACACACACACACACACACACACACACACACACACACACAGTTTTTACCTTGTCTGAGTTCCACTTGAATCAGCCCTCACTTCCCTAACTTCCAGAATGAAGGGGAGCACACCCTCCACTCTCTGGGTATTCAGAGGGCCCTTAGATTCTGCGTAGATAGAACTAAGCCCCTTCAGCAGTCCCAAGCAGATCTTCGTCTCTTTTAACCCCAGCTGGATAGGTCAGCCGATAACAATTAAATTCATCTCTGCATGGATAGTAGCTTGCCTCCACCAATGCTGTTCTGTGGCGCAGATCAAGTTGGAAGGCCAGGTTCGTGCTCACAACACGAAAGCGGCCTCTATGTCCCTAGCTGAGATTCGCTCTGTTCCCACTGCTGAGATTTGCAGAGCAGCCACTTGGAGCACGGTGCATGCTTTTATTGTGCATTATGCCTTGGATGTCCATGCCAGACAGCATGCTTCTTTGACAGTCCTCAAAGGATTTCTGTCCTGAGTGAGCTCCAGCTCCTGCCATTCTGCCTGGGTTTTTGTTTTTTGTCTGATTTTGGTACTTGACCCCATCAGTGTTAATCAGTGCTGAAGATACGAAAATTATGTACTCGCTGTAATTCTTGATCTTCTTCGACCATCTTCACCATTGACTCACACACCCACCTACCAGCCCCCAGGCTCTCTCGGAGTCTTCATCTCGGTAGGACTCTGAAAATGCTTGTTTCTTGTTTTGATCCTTCTTACACAGGTCAAGAGGGCTATCTTCTGCCCTTGTTTGGTTAGGTGTTACACTTCGGTTATGCTGCACCTCCTCGGTTTAAAAAAAAAAAGTACTGAGGTGGTTTAGGGCTAATGCAGGTATGCAGCGCAAGCTAGTCTCATAGTGTAGCACTTGAAGACTACCTTGGTGCCACTCCACCTGCAGATTTTGGCTCCTGTAGGGTTCTTGCGCCTCTGGCTCAGAACCAATAAGTGTCAAAGATGGTCCAAGAAGATGAGAATTACGGTGAGTACGTAAATTTCATTTCTTTAACGATTGTGAAAAGCTTTGGCATGAGGATAACTAGCTACGAAGGCCAGTTCTTTAAGTATAAGAGTATGCCCTCTGGTGCAAGCTTAATCTCCGTCAGAGGCTCTGCCGTATACAGAGGCCAAACAAGGGATGTTGCTCGCTGTTCAACAGGTTATTGAATCTTAACAGCCACCAATTTAAGGCCTTTATAGATACGATTGACGCAGCAGCCTGCTCTGCAGCTGCAGGTGTTTGCATCAGATAGCACTCCTGGCTGCGGACTGTTGGTCTAAACTCAAAACATCCAGCAATAGATCATGGATGTGCCCTTTGATGGCACTTAATCTGTTTATTTTTTTTTTTTAACTTAGTTTTTATTTGAGAAATAAACATTACAGAGCTAAAATATGCACTGTGCCGAGTCAGACTGAGGCCCAGAAACCATCAACAGTATTACATTTTCTAGTGCATTGGTTACATTTGTTACTGCCTTTTTTTTGTATTACTAACAGTGTATCAGTATGACTCTGCATTTGCGTATGGTTAGTGTCCTCACTTCGACTCAGCTTTGCTTTGCAGTTTTCTGCAACAATGCAACCCGCCAATGGATAGAAGCACACTGCTTAATTTCATGCTAGTAACAACTGCTCCTTAGGTCCTGACTTTGAACTCAACTGGATTTCTGTCCCAAAGGACAAACCTCATCTGCCTAGGTGCTTATCTGTTTCTCACTTTTCTATTCTCAAAGATAAAAGAATGATGTTAAATATGCTCTTGTCTCATATGGGGCTGTGGCTTAATGGTTTTACTCCTCTCCCTTTCTCTGGATTAACGAAGGGTGCTTCCCCCAAAAGCCTCTCACTAATGTGAGCATCCCTGTAAGATAGCTGCAGGTGACATGACCTCTGTCCCCTACCTGCACTCTTTTCTCTGCTCAGTCAGTTGAGGGCCGATATAGGTGTGGACCTGGTTGAACAGCAGTTGGAACAGTCTCTACAAAGATGACACTTAAGACCTGCAGGCTGGTTCCCTGCAACCGACAGAGGGGTAGAGGGCATGTTTTTTCCCCATAACAAGACATAGTTTTCGCAGTAGTAGCAGTGGAGCCCCCAATACAGATCATGGCCTTTTAAAACCCAAAAGAAGGTGCATCTGAAGGCACAAGTGCGAAAAGCACTCTGCCTCCATCTCAAGCTACAACCCCAGGTCCACTTCAGCAGCCAAAGATGGACCACTGCTCTCTGGTGGTGGGGGTGGTGTCACACAGTTTTACTGTTACTGGAAATACAGTCTGATGGAAAAATCTTCTGAAAATGGCACTCCCTGGAGTTGTTGGAACACCTCCCCCACCGACAATGCCCCCCAGGAGGCAATTCCTGTTTTCAGCTCACATATGCAAACTACTGTCACAGGAGATTACAGGCCTAAGAAACAGGGCATTGGAACTAGTGCTGGAGTTAGAATGGAACAAAAGGTTCTACTCCCACAGCTTTCTGGTACCCAAGAAATCAGGGGGGCATGTGCCTTATTCTCAGTCTCGGAAGACTGAACAATTGCATTGATCCTGAAAAATCCAAGATGCTTTCTCTGGCATCCTTACTACCCTATCTGAAGCGGCAGAATTGGCTAGCATCTCTGAATATCCAAAATGCATACCAGCATATACTGGTGTACTCCAACCACCACAGGTACCTCCATTTCTGTGTATAGGGGCAACATTACCACTTCAGAGTCCTACGTTTTGGTCTTTCCTTGGCACTATGAGTCTTTACAAAGTGCTTTGCAGTACACCTCAGAAAACTAGGACTTAATTTTTGCTTACCTGGATGACTGGCTACTCACCAGCCCCTCCAGACAGGAGACAGAGAAGGCAGTGGTCACCGCATCTGTTTCTGACCTGGAATCCTGCTAAACCCTGCCAAGTTTTGGCTGGAGCCCTCCCAGGTGCTGCTTGTTCTTAGGACAAGGTTTTAAAGGGCTTTGGGGCCCTTAGGGTGGACAGAGCTCTTGGACCGGATGGTGTGCATCTGAGAGTTTTGAGAGAGTTGGCCAAAGTCCTGGCTAACCCCCTAGTGGACCTGTTTAACACCTCGCTAAAGTCAGGGTGCATGTGCCAGGACTGAAAAATGGCGCATGTGGTACTTCTCACAAAAAGCACACCCAAAGATGAACCAAGTAACTACAGACCAGTAAGCCTACCTCCATTGTAGGCACGTTAACAGAGACCATACTAAAGGAGAGACTCTAGGCTGAAATGCAACTTGGGTTTGTCTTACGGAGATCCTGCCAGACCAGCCTGATTGGGTCACAAGGACTGTGGACAGGGGCTGGACAGTTGATGTCCTATATCTGGACTTCAGCAAGGCCTTTGATTCTGTGTCACATAGGAGACATGCTCAGTAAGCTGCAGGACCTGGGAGTTCGGGTGAGGCTGGCGGGGTGGATCAAGAGCTGGCTACAAGATAGAAACCAGAGGGTGGCAGTCGGTGAGGGGGACTCTGAAGCTAAGCCTGTAACTAGTAGTGTCTTTCAGGGCTCAGTAAGCTTTGCCCAGTGTTTAATATCTTTATTAGCGACATAGCGGATGGGATCTAAGGTAAAATCTGCCTATTCGCAGATGACACTAAACTCTGTGAGAGAGTGGATACAGAAGAGGGGAGACAGGAGCTCGGGAAGGACCTGGCTAGGCTCAAAAAGTGGTCCAGTATCTAGCAGCTGGGGTTCAAGGTCATGCACCTGGGAGCTAAGAACCCAGGACTAGTTACTGGCTGGGAGTGTTACAGGTGTCCAGTTCTGAGGAGGAAAAGGACCGTCCTAGGGTAATCATCACAAGGGACCTGAAGCACTCTGCATATTGCTGTAAAGCAGCAGCTAAAGCCACCAGGATGGTGGGATGCATTGCCAGAGGAATCACCTACAGGAAAGGGAAGATCATTCCGCCATTGTACAGGTCCTTAGTGAGACCTATAGAATCTTAGGAGTAGAATGGAAATGTCCCCTGTACGTATGTGCTTACCCCATAAATGACATTTATATAGGTGTTTCTCTATGAGAAAAAGTCATGTGACCTGATGTCATCACGTTTTATACAGACATTTCCATTCTAGTCCTGATAGTTCTATGGTGAGACCGCACTTGGAGTACAGTGTGCAGTTCTGGTGCCCATATCTGAGACAGGACATCAGTTTATTAAAGGGGGTGCATCATAGGGCATCCTAGATGATCCAGGGCCTGCAGGATGAACCCTGTGAGGAGAGGCTGCAAGAGCTCAACATGTATTCCCTGGAGGACAGAAGGGAGAGGGGGGAAACATGATCAAGACTTACAAGTAATTTATGCCTCTAGCAGACTAGATAGACAGAAATGGCATGTTCTAGGGACGTGGATATGTTCAGTCCACACTTACTGGCAGGTTCCTTGTCGCTTTAAATCTTGCCGGAAGGTCTTCAAGCTGGCTCTTCCCACCCACCCGGGTGGTAAAACTCACGGCTCCGCCCCATGACTCCAGATCTTCCTTACCGCTTGGAAACTCAGGTTCCCTCCTTTGTGCTCTGCATTTTAGGCCTGGATCCAAACTCTTAGTTAATCTGAAACTTATTTTAAAATTTACAAGACTTCGGTCTTTATCTTCCCTTGCGGCTGCAATGGACAAATCGACTCCCGGATTTCGTCGGTGCCCCTGTGGGCAGATGATGTCCCGGACCAATCCGCACTCCACATGCGTTTGTTGCCTTGGTCTCGGCCATGACTCACAGGCTTGTGAGTTGTGCAAATCCTTTTCGTCTTCGGTCTTGGAGGACTGCACTGCCCGATTGCAGTTGGGGTGACCCGAGAAACGTTATCCTCTGGTTAAGTTGAAGGAGGCCCATTGGGCAGTGTCCGCGGCTGTGGGCTTGGCTGAACAGCTGAAGCAGATGATCGCCCTCGAGGAGGAGGAGGTGGCCCAGGCTGCATCAACATCCTCGGTCGCGGCATTTATCCCGCTCTCCTTGGGCTCCTCCTACACAGCTTCTTTCAAGGAGCTTTGCCAATCCCTCTCCACCAAGGGAGAAGGGCCTTCGGGACATTCCTCTTGGTCCAAAAGGACCTCAAAGGTAAGTCCCCGTCGGCGTTCGTGGGGGCAGGAGAGGTCCCCTTCCCCGGATAGTTGACACTCTACTTCGGTCGAGGGTGCGGCTAAGGCCATTGGCTTCACGGTGTCCCCGTCAGGTCAGCCGGCTGAGACACCCGTTGATGCAGTCGAGATTTTTCTCGACCCGTCAGACGGGCTGTTGACGGGAGCCGACAACCCTTCTTCACCGGTTCCCCAGTGGAAACCGAGGACTTGCCTGTACCAGAGTCCCCACTTAAGGTTCCTGAACCGAGGGAGGAGCGGGTTTCCCCTGCCCCCTCTCAGACCCACCCTCAGAAACACCGAAGGTCTCTGACCTCTTCCCGGTCCAGCCGATCGCGCCAACATCGGCGGTCTCGGCACCGTGGAAAGCTGTGGTGTCGCTCATCCTCGTCTTCGGAGGATAGGCTTCGGCGCAAATTGCGTCGGCGCTACAAGGATCTAATGTGGCAGCAGCTCCTTTTGACCGTGAATAAGCTGACTCCGTTGCCTTCCCCAGCCATTAAATGGCTGTCACCGGATTGGCCGAAACAACCCCTCGTAGTGGTCGAGGAGCCGAAGCCGGCACCGGATGTTAGGCCAAAACCGGCTGTGCCACCCATTGTGGTGGAACCTCCGCCTCCACAACCGAAGACTGGAGCCCCGACCAAGGATTCTCAGTCGGGTCAGGGTTTGCCCCATAGGTTGTCGGTCACCCTCACTCCCGATCGACCTCGTCAGGTGGAGGGTGGTTCAGGCGCTCGGCAGCTGTTCGCAGACTCCTCGGAGTCTGATGACGACGACTTCTTGTTCTCCAGGCTGCTTGACTTGGAGTTCACTGGGGGTGAGTTGGTGGACGAGAGCCCATCCTCGTTTCTTGGAATGCTTCGGCTCATCTCAGAGTCCACTGGGATGAAGCTCGAACCAGTTTCAAAATGGGCCCAGTATCCTCTCACGGAGACACTGGACCGAGGGGATTCCCCCACAGAGGCCTTTCCGGTGGCCAAAGCCATTGTTGGCACGGCCCTGGAGCTATGGCAGCGGCCAGCTTCTTGTCCAGCACCTTCGGCCAGGATGGCTTGGAAGTATGCAGTTCCCACCGGTTCACTCTCCGGTTTCTTGGAGCACCCCATCATTTTCTGGCTGTCAGGGAATGCTCGGGACATGGACAAGCCTCTCGACAAGGAGTCCAAGAAGTTGGACTACTCTGGGTGGAAAGTTTATGCTGCTTCCTCCCTAGGCCTTCGTCAGGCCAGCTTGGCCGTCCTGATGGCACACTTTTCACACGCCCTTTTGGGCTCCCTGGATGAGGTGATTCCTCATCTCCCGGCTGACCTCCAAACTACGGTTAAGCAGGTGCAGGATCAGGGAAGGGCGGTGGGCAAACAGCAGTTCCAGACTTCCCTGGACATTGCTGACTCGTGTGCCCGGTCAGTACCGGTCGCAGTGGCCATGCGCCGCAGAGCTTGGCTGCGGATGTCCACCTTCACTGCAAATACCCAGCACAAGCTGGCAGACGTTCCCTTCCTGGATACCGACTTGTTCGGTCCCGGGTTGAGGGGCATCTTCAGCGGATCGAGAAGTCCAGTGCCACCTTGGACTCAGCCACGTCTGCCCAGAAGGACAAAGGCCGCCAGCAGCAGCGTAAGCCCTTTCGTCCTTCAGCCCCTGCGGCATGTCCAGCCCAGCAACACCAGCATCAGGGCCAGCAGGCTCGCACTTGGCACCCCAAAGCCAAGCCAGGGGTGTCGCCCCCAACCACGTTACTCCTTCCCGGGTTCCCCCCGTGGGGGGATGGCTCTGCCACTTCCTTTCCGCCTGGTCTGATATCACCACGGACTGTTGGGTGCTGGAAGTGGTAGGAAAGGGTCTGCCTCTGAAATTCGAGCAGTCCCCACCCTATCGAGCCATTGCCTCACGGAGGGCTATGGGGACCGCAGCCTCTCTGTCGGACCGTCGAGCCGACATTGCCCTGCTCCTCCCGAAGGAGGTGATCAGGGAGGTGGCGGATCCTCCATCAGACCCAGGGTTTGTGTCCAGGTACTTCCTGGTCCCAAAACGGATGGGGGGGCTGGTGCCCCATTCTAGATCTACACGACCCGAACAAGTTCCTAAGTTCTCGAACCTTCAGGATGGTCACTCTGGCTCAGATCATCCCATCCTTGGAACGAGGCATGTGGTTCTGTTCTCTGGACCTTCAGGACTCGTTCTTTCACGTCCCAATCCATCCGTCCCACCAGCGATTCCTCCGCTTCAGAGCGGAGGGATCCCTTTTCGAGTTGTGGGCCATGCCCTTCAGCCTCTCTCCAGCTCCCAGGGTCTTCGCCAAATGCATGGCAGTGGTGACAGCATTCCTGCGGTGCCGAAGGGTCCGGGTGTACCCTTACCTGGATGACTGGCTGATTGCAGCCTCCTCCAAGCCGGTGGTGGAGCGGTCCAGGGATCTGGCCCTCCAGGTCTGCTCTCAGATTGGCCTCCTCATCAACAAGGCCAAATCGGAACTCATGCCAACGCAGGTGATTCAGTTCATCGGGGCAGAGCTCGACTCTCTTCGAGGCAGAGCACGGCTCCCGGCAGACAGGGTCGAGGTTCTTTCCTCCTTTGCCCAGTCATTTCTGGTTGGGCAGTTGCACCTTGCCCGGGACTTCCTGCGCCTCCTGGGCCTCATGGTGACCTGCACCAGCGTGGTCCATTGGGCCCGCTGGCACATGCGTCCCCTGCAGTGGGGACTGGCCCGCCAATGGTCACAGCGCTCCAGTCCTCTGGACCAGCCAATGATAGTGACCCAGGAGATGGGGAACGCTCTCCAGTGGTGGATCATTCTTGCTCATCTGCAGGAGGATATCCCATTTGTCCGCCAAGAGCAGACGGTCACTCTAACGACCGCCTCTCTAATGGGTTGGGGTGCCCATCTGGGGGAGCTCAGAGCTCACGGCCTCTGGTCCCCTCAGGAGTCTCGATGCCACATCAACCTGCTGGAGCTTCGAGTGGTCCGACTAGCCCTCACTGCCTTCGCTCCGTTTGTACAGGGTCAAGTTGTCCAGGTCCAGACGGACAACACCACGACCATGTACTACCTAAACTGCCAGGGCGGGACGCGCTCCTTGCCTCTTTGCAAGGAAGCTCTCCGCACTTGGTCTCTCGTGAGCAGACTGGAGGCGGATCTCCTAGCCTTTCATGTGGTGAGAGCCTCCAATACTCTGGCCGATGCCCTAAGCCGGATAGGTGCTGCATCTCACGAGTGGTCTCTCCTGCCGGAGGTAGTACACGATCTGTTCTCCCACTGGGGCACTCCTCAGGTAGACCTGTTTGCTTCCAGGGAGAATGCGAAGCTAAGGCCGTTTCATGCCCACCCCCCTCAGCAAGGCTCGCTGCAGGGGGATGCCTTCTCGAGGCCGTGGACCCCGGGCCTCTTCTGCGCCTTTCCCCCATTTCCCTTGATCCACAAGGTGCTTCTCAAGGCGAAGAGGGACAAGGCGTAGGTGATTCTGGTAGCCCCAGTCAGTTCTGGTATCCAGATCTCCTCAGCCTCAGCTCCAGGCTCCCGAGACGGCTTCCAGCCCGCCCGGACCTGATCTCAGTCAACCAGGGGAAGGTACTCCACTCAGACCTTCAATCCCTGCACCTGGCAACCTGGTTCCTGAGCGGCTAGAGTTCCAGGCCTTGGGTCTTTCCGACGAGGTCCTCAACGTTGTTGAGGCATCCCGTAAGGAGTCAACCAGAAAATGCTATGCCTTCAAATGGAAGAGATTCTCCATTTGGTGTCAGGATAAGGGGTTGGACCCTTTCTCCTGTTCCTTGGCCAGCATTCTGGACTGCCTTTCGTCCCTTTCGCAGCAAGGGCTTCGGTCGATGACCCTTAAGGTGCACCTGGCAGCCATCTCTGCTTACTGGAAAGCAGTCGGTGGCGCAGGAAAAGGTGGTCGGGTACTTTTCCAAAGGCCTTGATCACATATCCCCTCTGGTGCAAGAACCTCCACCTCCGTGGGGTCTACTGCTGGTATTGGCTAAGCTCATGGGCAAGCCATTCGAACCGATGCACAGGTGCGATATCTCCCACCTGTTAGGGAAGACTGCCTTCTTGGTGGCTGTTACATCAGCCAGAAGGATGGGAGAGCTCCAAGCGCTTTCCATCAAGTCTCCTTATCTGATCTTCCACAGGGACAAGGTTGTCCTGCGCCCCCACCCGAAATTCCTTCCGAAGGTGGTGTCGGAGTTTCACCTTAACCAGGTGTTGACTCTGTCGGTGTTCTACCACATTCGCACCTCGGAGGCCGAATATAGGCTCCATACTTTGGACCCTAGAAGAGCGCTTTCTTATTATAAGGAACGGACGGCTGAAGTTCGGGGAGAGGTTCGCCAGCTGTTTGTCACCTACGCTGAAGCCGCACCTGGCAGACCTGCAGGCAAGCGGACAATAGGCAGGTGGGTCACCTCCTGCATAGATCTCTGCTATAGGTTGGCGGGCATGGAGCCTCCCAGAGGGTTAAGAGCTCATTCTACCCACCATACCACTGCTTCGGTGGCTGCTTCCAGGGAAGTCCCTATCCAGGAAATCTGCTGGGCTGCTACCTGGAAGTCAGCACACATCTTCATTACTCACTACCACATCGACCTAGAGTCACGTCGGGATGCTGGTTTTGGGACCTCGGTTCTGCAGTCCTTATTTCCTAAGTAGGGGGTGCGTGCCTTGCCTCCCTCCTCCCGGAGAACTGCTAGGAGTCTGCCAGTAAGTGTGGATTGAACAACATATCCACGTCCCTAGAAATACAGGTTACTCACCTCTAACAGGAGTTCTAGGAGTGGTATATGTTGTTCATCCACACAACCCATCCGATCTCCTCAGCTTCGACGCGCAACCTGGCTTCCAGCGGGCTAGATCTGGCATCATGGGGCGGAGCCGAGAGTTTTACCACCCTGGTGGGTGGGAGGAGCCAGCTTGAAGACCTTCTGGCAAGATTTAAAGCGGCAAGGAACCTGCCAGTAAGTGTGGATAAACAACAAATACCACTCCTAGAACTCCTGTTACAGGTGAGTAACCTGTATTTTCTGCTGGCATGTTCATATGAACTGTTCCGAACAGGACCTGGGCTTGGGCTTTCTTTCCAGATAGACAAGACAAGTAATCTTGCAGATGTCACGGTTCATCACAGAGCACAACATTATGCCAGGTCACATCATTCAACACATGCTAGGACTCATGACATCCTTTGTGTTCACAGTCCCCCTAACAAAGCTGCACATGAGAACAACTCGGTGGAGGCTCATTGACCAATGATATCAAGCATCACACCGTCTAAGCTACCCAATACAGGTGACCAAGCCTCTGGTGAGGTCCCATATGTGGTGGTCTGCGAAGGGAAACCTCCTACACGGCTGCACTTCTCACCACCAGAGCAAGAGGTGACCCTCACCACAGATGTCTCCTTACTGGTATGGGGAGCTTGCTGCCAGGGTCGCCAGACACAAGGAGTCTGGGACTCGTCAGAAACACATCTCCTCATGAATGTGCCGGAGAATGCGTGCAGTTCTTAAGTCTGAAAGCCCTAGTGAACTTGGTCAGCCAAAAGACTGCCCTCTTCCAGGCAAACAAGTCTGTCATGTATAATGACAACAGACATGGAGGAGCACACTGTTACTCCTCTGCTAAGAGGCAGTGAGAGAATGGAAATAGTGCCTGGAGCAGGGGAGCTTGCTCCAAACAGTGTCTGCCAAGAGTCCAGAACACTTTGGCAGATGAACAGGGTTGAACAGCCGATCCTCACGTGTGATCCTAGCACCAGACCTCATGAGATCGCTCTTTGACAAGTGGGGAACCCCAGATATAGACCCTTCTGCGTTTCCACTCAACAGAAGCTGCCTCAGTTCTGCTACAGAAATCCAGGACCTGGTGTTCCAGCAGAATGAATTCAGATTGCCTTGGCACAATCTGTTTTTGTATGCATTCCCTCCCATCCTTCTCTATGAGACTGCTGCTGAAGCTGGCAGCACACAAAGGGCAGGATGATTGTAGTGGCCCCCGCTGGCCTCAGTAGATGTTGTCTCCTCTTTTGAATTGACTGTCAGCCAGCAAACCGAGGAGTCTGCCACTTTGTCCCAAGCTCATGGTCAGCTAGTTCATCATATCTTGCGCTCCTTTTACCTTCAAGCCTGACTCCTGAAGAGATAGAAATGAACAGGTTCAAAGTGTCTGAGAGTCTCTGAAATTCTCTTGGCTGTGCGTAAAACTTCCAAGTGGAAAACTACACAGCCAAGTGGAAACATTTTTCCATCTGGTGTTCCAAACCCCCATTATATGGACCCTTTTAAGTGTTCATCTGAAAAGGTTTTGGAATATTTATTGGACTTTCGTGGTGCTGGCCTGCCGTATTTGCACACTTAAGGCCCACTTGTCCACTATATAAGCATACCATGAAGCTGTAGGCACCCTCTCCTTGGCACAGCTGCCACTGTTCAAGAGATTCCACAGGAGCATCTTGCACACGAGTCTCCCTTTGAGGAGGCCGGTGGGTCCTTGGGACCTCAGTCTTACGCTGGATTTGCTCACGCGAAAGCCTTTTGAGCCTGTTGTGACTTGACATGAATGTCTCAAATCCATTTTACGGTCACAGATCCTTCATATACTGGTTCCCATAAAGACAAAGTTGTGCTATATACAACGCCCCAAATTTTTACCTAAGGTAATCATTCCTGATTCTGCCTACACCTGCTTTGCCAACTTTCAGAATGAGGGAGAGAGGACTCTCCAGTCCCTGGATGTAAAGAGTCCTCAAATCTTCTAAGAATCAGTCTTCATTCATCACTGGTGGGTCTATGCCAGAGGCACTAGGTCCCCCGTGGGAGTATATGCTTTTAAAGCTTTGGAGGCAGGAGACAGACTGAGACGGCGCTGCCCACGAGATGAACATGTGACGTGACGCTCGTGGGCTGACCAGTAACAAATGCCAGCCCCTCTGCCTCCTCAGTTCTGTTCTTCCCGCCATCCATGAAAGGAGCATTCACTGTTTTTGCTGCACACCAGGCATCCTATGGCAGGCACTTGTGGGCGACACTGGATCAGCTCTTAGCATCTCTGCCAGGTTGTGAGGCAACCAGATAGGCCATACGCCTTTCTGCACAGGGTTTGGAGCTGGTGAGATACCAGGCAAGGGCATCCTACAATGCCATCGAGGTAGCCTCCAGAGTAGTGGGAACTGCAGTCTGCATTAGGTGGACGGCATGGCTGCGTCTTTACCGGTTGTCACTCTTGGCCCGGCGTAGGGCGATTGCCTCACATTTCCAGGGGGCCCATGCCTTCTTCCATAGGGCCAGGCTTGAGCTTGCAGGGTGCATTCCTGCTCCCAGGCCAAGGGAGCTTTTGCCTGACCCTGATCAGTCTTGGGCCTCGCCAGGCCCGTAAAGGGCCACTGACACTTTGTCTTCCCCCACATAAGTCTGAGGGAACAACCATCTCCCTCAGGGTTTGACAAAACCACCTTTGGTGGTAAACTTGGCACTAAGACCCACGAAAATTACGTACTCGCTGTAATTCTTGATCTTCCAGAATATCTTCACCGTTAACTGCAGGCCGCCCCACCTTTTATCACTGTGAGCAGCCCACATTCCCTCACAATGGCCCAGACTACTGGGCAGTCTTTCCTTTCCTCTCCAGCCTCCCCCGGCCCTTTTTTTTTTTTTTTGAAGGGGGTGCTAAGGGCAAACCTCTTGAAACCTGCCTCCCTCATGCCCGCAGGGCCTCCCAAAAAAGTGTGGGGGTTAGGGCAGTTCTTACCCCTAAAACCTAACCTTACTGTTGTTTAAAAAAAATAAAAATAGAAATCTGGAAGGACTCATTTTAAGTCCTTGTTTTTTCTCCTTTTCTTATTCTGCCTAATGAAAATAAAAGAGAGGTGGGAAGAGGGAGCTTTTTAGTAGCAATGGGCTGTAGAATCCCTTGTTTCATTCCCCCCGCCCCTAAAAAAGACCCTTTAGGCGGAGAGAGGATCTGTAGTTGTTTGCTGTTGGATACATTTTTCTTGTCCCTTTTTGGGAACAAGGCCTTGCATGAGAGCAGGCGCTCTAAGGACTGGAAACTTTTCGGAATTGTAGCCCAGTTTCCTTACCAGTTCAGCTTTCTTTTCCCTTGCAGTTCACCTCCTGCATTTATTTAGTGGTCTATTGTATCTCTTTTTCTCTTAAACACCTATTTTTCGGGATGTTTCAGTCAGAGACGGAGTCAGGAGGATGAGAATATTTTCTTTTTTTGTGGATTCTTATACCGGGCAATTGTCCTTTAGCAGGGACCCCCTTTTCTCAGTCTTTTCTCCTTTCTGGGGTTGCAGTTTTATCTCCTGAGCTCCTGAATATCACTACTTTGCTTGGAAATCAGACCTGTTGGTGCAGTGTTTGAGCCCTGACTCAGCTCTGTCAGACCTTCGAGATCTGAGGCTCTCTATTCTCCCATATTATGTTTTTAGTCATATGGCACTCCTAATCTCTAGCCTGCTATAGCTTTCATACCCTCAGGTGGTTAACTATGACTGGCAGTGTTTTTTCCCAGGGCTCACAGTTCCACTTCTGTTTCTGAGACTTCAGGTAAGTCCTCCTTTCCTTGCAGTCTACTCCCTCTGAGCTCCTTTGACTTTTTCATGGTCCATGTTCTTAGCTTGAGGATCAGTTATCCTTTGGAGATCATAAGCCATGCTCTTCTTTAGTTGAGAGCAAGCCAACTCTTCTGACACCCTTGCTTTTCTGCTGAGAATTCAGGGTACACTACCGGTCAAAAGTTTTAGAACACCCCCATTTTTCCAGTTTTTATTGAAATTTAAGCAATTCAAGTCCAGTGAATAACCTGAAATGGTACAAAGGTAAGCGGTAAACTGCTAGAGGTTAAAAAAAAAAAGTTTAGGTTAGCAAAAACTGCTGTAGAGAAATTGCAAAAAAGCCAAGGTGTCAGTGAGTACAGTTTCCTACACCATCAAAAGGCACTTGGAAACTGGAGGAAACTCTGACAGGAAGAGGTCTAGCAGACCCAAAGCCACAACAGAATCAGAAGACAAGTTTCTGAGAGTCAACAGCTTATGTGATAGGTGGCTCACAGGACAACAGCACAGAGTGACTGGCACCCTGAACCAAAATGGCTACCACAGCATTTTGCAGCGCCATGCAATACCCTCTGGTCTACGCCTAGTTGGTCAGGGGTTCATCCTACAACAAGATAATGACCCAAAACATACCTCCAGGCTATGTCAGAACTACCTTCGAGAAAAGAACAAGACGGTAGGCTTCAAATCATGGAATGGCCAGCACAGTCTCCAGACTTAAACCCCATCGAGCTGGTTTGGGATGAACTGGACAGAAGGGTGAAAGCAAAGCAACCTACAAGTGCAACACATTTGTGGGAACTTCTGCAACAGTGTTGGGAAGAACTTCCCGAACAATATTTGATGTCCATTGTAGGAAGAATGCCACGAGTGTGTTCGGCGGTTACAGTATATCTGCAAAAGGTGGCTACTTTGAGTCAAAAATTTAGATTAAATTTTGTTAAACAAAATGATTCTATGATTTCTTTTTTATCTCCAATTGTTTATTTGTTCTATGCTTTAATTTCAGAGTACATTGAGACATTAACCTGCGTAAATTTCAATAAAAACTGGAAAAATGGGGGTGTTCTAAAACTTATGACCGGTAGTGTACCTGCTGCGCTCGCTCTCTCTCCTGCCCAGTTGTCGTGGTCCTCCTTTGGCCACTATAAAGACCCACCTCCCAAAACCATCTTCTTCTCTTGGTTAGGTTTTATTCATTTGTTCTTTTTATGTCCTGTATCCTTTTGCCTGTCCTTTGGGCTCTCTTGCCCCAGCCCTCTCATTTTTCCTTACCCTTTTTTTCGTCTCCTAGGTGAACAAAACTGAGGAAGCAGGGGGCTGGTGTTGGTTACTGGCCAGCCCACGAGTGTCACATCATACGTTTGCCTCTTGGGCAGTGCCATCTCCAACGTTGGTCCCCTGCCTCCAAAGCTATAAAGGCTTACACTCCCGTGGGGTCCTGGCACCTCTGGCATAGACCCTCCAGTGATGAATGATAGAGATTCTGGAAGATCAAGAATTGCAGTGAGTACATAATTTTCATATTTTGCCTGGACAGGACTAAGGACTACAGGCAGGCAAAGGAGCTCTTTGTCTCTTTCAATCCCACTTGAAAGGGACAGCCTGTCACAGTCGGGTGCATTTCAGCCTGGATTGTGGATTGCCATCGCCACTGCTATGCCGTGGCAGGAAAAAAGCTACAGTGCATGTCCACTCCACCAGAGTGGTGACCACTTCTTTGGCAAAACTACAGTATGCGCTGTATTGATTGCAGAGATTTTCAGGGCTGTAACTTGGAGCACAGTGCATACTTTTACTACGCTCTATGCCCTAGATGTCCACGACATGCTAAATTTGGCGGGACAGTTCTGAACGGATTACTATCCTGAGTGAGCTCCAGCCTCCCTAGTCAGGGGGGCTTTCTCTTGAGTGTAGTACTCTGACCCATTAGTGCAAATCTGTGAAGATTGATTTTTGTAATATGAAAGCTACGTACTGACCGTATTGATCTTTTTATCTTCTCTATGGTTTACTGTGCCGGCTCACCATCCCCCCTAACTTACTCCAGTATTTTATGTTATGGACTTCACTACTTTTCTCTTGGTTTGGGCTATAAAGACGGTGTATTACTTGTTAGGTGATACTTTTATCACAGGCCACCAGGGCAGTCTTATGCCCTAAGGTTAAGTGCATAGGTTACCTGTTGGGTTTGTGTTGCTCACTTCATCGGTTAAAAAAAAAAAAAGACCATCAAGAATTATCTCCTTTCTCACCCCAGGGGTCCTTTAACATCGGTAACTGCAGTAAGCTCACCAGGTTGAACTGCTTCGGAGGTGGATCCATGAATAATTCATATATATATACACATACATATATATAATGTTTCTTTAAAATCTTTGGGGGCACATGGTTTTATGTACGTGGCCCCAGCCCTTTGGAATTCTTTACCTCGTTCCGCTTCGGGAGTGTGCGTCCGTGGAGGAATTTAAACAAGCCCTGAAGACCCATTTGTAGTATCAAGTGTATTCAACTTGATGTTATTTTACTGATTTTTATGAACCAGTATTTTTTGTATGTGTGTGTTTATTATACTGTTTTTATTCAGATAATCCATTAAGGCGCTTTGGCTTTTAGAAAGGCGCAGTACAAATAAATATTATTATTTATTATATATGAATTGGCCAATCAGAAAAGAGCAGGAGGGTGTGCTGAGTGGAGTCTGCCAGGGGGCACCAGAATTTTTTCTCCGACTGACTACGAAACACTGCCTCTGAGGTTCTCTCTCTCATAGAGGAAAAACACTTTTTTGGCCCTATTTCTTCACTTTTGTGCTGAGTCTGTGTATTTTTGGTCATTTTTTTAAATTATTTTTAGAGAGTTTTTAGCAGTTCCTGGGAACCGAGTTTTTCTCTTCCTTGATTCCCTTTTTTCTTTTCTGAAGTAAAATTTAATCGAGTCTAGTGTATTTCGAAGGTTCTTCTACTATTTTTAATAGCGGTTCCCCTTTTTTTTACCGGGAACCACAATTTTCCTTGTTTTCTCTGTGTTTTACTTTTGTTAAATCGTGATTCTTTACCACAAGAGAACCGACCACTTTTAATTTTATTCCCTTCTGGGAACAGATAATGTACACCTTTTCTGACAAATTGGCATGTCAGAAGAGCCAAAAAAGAGGACTTGACCCACAGATTTTAAAAATTGTGTTAAATGCCACAGAATAGTGGCTAAAGCTGATACCCACAACCTGTGTTTACAGTGCTTGGATCCAGCTCATTGCTGTTCCATTTGCTCTAAATTTTATTCTAAGACTCTAAGGAACAGAGCAAAAAGATTGAGAAATGGCTGCTAAGGCCATGAGGGGCCATCTGAAAACAAGGATGCTTATCAAATACCTTCTAAACCTAAAGGTAATGGCAGTAAAGGTGCTGATGAAGTACCATTTAAAGGGAAAGAGGGAAGTAAAGGTGCTGATGAAGTGCCAAGTATGAAAAGAAAACCAGATCGGGTCACTGAAGTGCCTGCAAAAAAAACCTCTAACAGATAAGCATACCACTGCCCCTTCCTCAGCAAGCAAAGGAGAGACATCCATAGGCAAAAAACAAAGATAAATCTAAAAACATTGAGCCTCATGGACACAGTCCCCCAGATTTTCAAGGGGGACCACTTCTTTTAGTGCAGTTAAGCCCCTGCAAGGCATATTTTTAAATCAAGGATGGAAATGAGAAACGAAAAGTGTGGCCTACTGGGATTGAACCTCAGACCTTTGGTATGCAGTTCCAGCGCTCTGACCATTAAGCTACAGGCTCACAATGGTCAGAGTGCCTGAGGAACTTCCTTAAATCCACACATTCCTTTCTCAAGTGTGTTGCAATCCTGCAACTAACACATTTAGAAATGCAAATAGACTACTTCCCTCAGTGCATTTAAGCCCCTGCAAAGCATATAGTCTCATACAGGAGGCTTTCCTGGGGACAGTGAAGATTATTATTGTGGCATGGACCCTGATGACTCAGGAGAAAGCCCCCGGAGGCTGATGTTTCCCCTGATCCTAATTTTGGAGCTTCCCCCAGTGATCAGGAGGAGACTTCCTCAATGATAACCTTTTTGCAGCATATGGTGGACACCCTGGATCTCTCCTCTCAGGGCTCCACACAAGAGGAGGAGGATGAAGACTATAGGAATATGATGGGTCTTCCTCCTCCAAAAAAGATTGTACTCCCTATTTATAAGGCTTTCAGGAAAAATACTATGAAACTTCTCCAGACACCTGCTTCCCTGTCTGGAGTTGACAAGAAAATAAGACAAAAAGTACCAGCTATCTAGGACTGACTTCCTGTACATGCACCCTAGTCATGAAGGCGTAGTACAGGAGGCAGTCTATGATAAAGCTAATGTTCTCCTCTCCTCTCAACTCCCTGAGGGGTCTAGGAGACTTGACTTCATGGCCAAAAGATCATATACTTCAGCCTCTCTCCTCTTCCACCTTTCTTCATAATTGGCTTATACTGCGAAGTACCAGAAGGCTCTGTGGCAATCCGGTTATGGCTATTGCTCAGCATAACCGAGATACCATGGCCCAGGACATACTAGAGACAGCTAAAACTGCATTGGAAGCTACTACATTTCAGTTCTATATGGTAGCAGACAGTAGTGATGCAGCTTCCCAGGGTTATGGCCCTGGCCATTTCGCTTAGATGCTTCGCTTGGTTAAGAACAACTAACCTATCATAGGACTGTCCAAAGCAATGGATTTTCCCTGTGACCAAAGCTCCCTCTTTGTTGATAGAACTGAGACTTACATGAAGAAGGTAGACAAGTACAAAGTGGTCTACCAGAGCAACACTGCCAAAGGTAAGGCCCCTACTCAACAGAGTGCTCAAAACAAGGGGAACAGGGGCAGGGGTTTCTTCCCTAGACCCTACCTTCCCTGTCCTATGCCTGTGGACTATACTGAAATGAGGGGATTCTATAGAGGGAGAGGCAGTAGAGGACAAAGGATGAGTACTCCTGTTAATGCCAAACAATCTAAGCCCTGACTCCTCTGTCCAGGTCGTCTCCCCTCTACCAGTAGGGGGCAGGCTGTCCCACTACCTCCAGTCTTGATCCCTCATAACTTCAGACAGCTGGATCCTGGAAGTAGTGGAAAAGGGCCTGCCCCTTCAGTTCCACAAGTTTCCATCTCTCAGGGTTTTTTTTCTGTCAAAACCCAAAACTCCTACAGAAAAACTTCTCCTGGAGCTGGAAGTAAAAAAGATGCCATCAGTAAAGGTAATAGAAAGAGTACCACCTTCCCAGAGAGGGAAAGGTCTCTATTCCAGATACTTCGCAGCAGAGAAGAAAAATGTGGAGCGGTGACCTGTTCTTGACCTCAGGCACCTGAACAGGCGCTTACTCCAACCGAAGTTCAGAATGATCTCTCTCTCTCTCTCTCTCTCTACAGGTGGTGGAGGCCCTCAACATTACAATGCGAACCCTGCAATTTCTGGGCTTCCTCATAAACAAAAAGAAGTCCCATCTGACCCCAACTTGGCTCCTTACCTTTATTGAGGCAGAGCTGGATAATCAGCAAAGCAGGGCCTTCCTTTCTGCAGAAAGGATGCAGAAATTCCTGTCTCTAGCAAACTCCTTTGTCTTGGGCTAGCCCAGGCCAGCCAGACATTTTCTAAAGCTCCTGGGTCACATGGCATCCAAGACAGCTTCCATTCCAGGAGTCAGAGTCCAGATGAGGGTCATATACAGTACCACCTTTGGGATTACTGGTCTCAAAGATGACATCCTCTGTCCAAGCTGGTTTCGGTCACAAAAACATTACTCCAGGCTTTGGACTGGTGAAAGGATCCCACCAGCCTGTCGGTGGGGTCTCCATTCAACTGCCTTCTATCACAGAAATCATAACCACAGATGCCTCGCTCCTGGGCTGGGGGAGCTCATCTGAACAACCATTCTGTCAGTGGCATTTGGACTCCCAAAGAGTCTGCAAGCCACATCAGCCTATTGGAGCTCGGAGCCATTTACCTTGCTCTGAAGTCCTTCACCCCGCAGCTCAAAATCCATTTGGTGCAAATCAGAACAGACAGCACCACTGCAATGTTCTACAAAAGCAGGATGGCACAAGGTCCACAGTGCTTTGTACAAAGGCAATGAAAATCTGGTCTTTGGCATACTCCCTCAACGTCAGCCTTTCAGCCATACGTCTTCCAGGCAAGGACAGTACTCTGGCGGATGCCCTCAGTCGCATCAGCCAGGGGCACAACGAATGGACTCCGAACAAGCTGGTCCTTGCCACAGTTTTCTGACGGTGGGGCACACCAGAAATAGATCCATTTGCTTCTCACCTCAGCCGTCAACTTCCTCTCTACTGCTGTAGGCCACCAGCACTAGAGACTCCTTCAACAGATGCCTTGTCTCTGGACTGGTCAGGGAAGTTTCTTTATGCCTTCTCTGCCTTTCTTCTCATTCACAGGGTCTTGCCGAAACTGAGGTCCCAGCCTGCAGCAGTGATCCTGGTGACACTTGATTGGCCAAGGCAGTCGTGGTACTCTCTCTCCTCCTAGCCCTGGCTTCCAGCAAGCTGATTCGGTTTCCCCTCAGTCACTCTCTCCTGACTCTTCCTCAGGCAGAGGTGACTTATCCCAGCCTGCAGTCTCTTCACCTCAAAGCCTGGCTCTTGAAGAGTTAGAGTACCCAGAACCCCAGTATTTGGAACAGGTCTGCAGCAACCTGAGAATGGCCAAGAAACCCAGTACCTAGAAAGCTTATGCAGCCAAGTGGAAAAGATTTTCATTATGGTGCAAGACGAAGCACATAAACCCTCTCAAAGCATCAGTCCTGTCTTCTGGACTATTTGGCGCACTTGCAGGCCTCATCCTTAAAACTGCACCTAGTGGCAATTTCTGCTTACCTATCCATAGACAAAGAACAGTATCATTTCTTTACCCATTTTCAAAAAAATATTTAAAGGCCTTCTCCACTTCAGCCCCAATCAGGGAACCTGTTCCTCCTTGGGACCTTAATCTATGCATTGCCAAGCTCATGGAGCTGCCTTTTGAGCCCATGGCTACGGCCCACCTGAAATATGACACTTGGAAGGCTGTCTTTCTAGTTGCCATTACCTCTGCCAGAAGGATTTCAGAGTTGCAGGCACTATGCACAGATCCAACTACATTATCCCTCACAGGGACAAGGTAGGCCTCAGAACAAACATGAAATTCCTGCCTAAGGTGGTCTCTGAATTTCATCTTAACCAGTCTATATCACTCTTGCTGTTTTATTCACTGAGAAATCCACCCCTGGAGAACAGACACTCCATAGTCTGGATGTGAAGAGAGCCCTATCCTGCTACCTGGAGCACACTACGCAGTTCAGGGACTCCACTACGCAGCTTTTCCTCACATATGGGGAGGTAGGTAGAAGAAGACAAGCCACTAAGAGAACTGTCTCTAATTGAATAGTCTCCTGTATTCAGTTTTGCTACAACAAGGCTGGTAAACAGCCCCCTGAGGGCCCCGGGGCTCAGTCTACCAGGGGCACTGCTGCCACAGTGGCAGCTGCAAGGGATATTCCCTTACTTGATGTCTGCAAAGCAGCCATATGGAAGTCTGTACACACACACACATTCACAAAGCATTATTGCCTGGATATACAGTCCAGATCTGTTGCCAAATACCTAAATAGGATCTTCCTGGACAGAAGTCTCCACCACTCATTCACACTAATGGGATCTGCGTCGGAGGCACTAGGACCCAGCAGGAGCAAACTTTTTTGCTGGAGGGCCGGTGCCAGAGATGGAGCTGCGAGGAGCGGCACCTCGAGCCTCAGCTCGTGCAGTAATGACTATCTTGGCGTCGACTCTCCAACCGCCTCAGTTCCTTTTTTGCCGCCGTCGAGTGCGCTTCAGTGACGACGTCACTCGCCCGCCGGGAGTCAAACTTCAAACTAGCATAGTTTTCAGTTTTGTTATTTTGTAGTAATATCTCGAATAAGTATCGCTTAAGTTTATTCTTATTTGACAAAGAAGTCTCAGCCTACTTTGACGGAGTCGACCATGAGCAGGTCAGGTGACAGTAGGGAGACTTCGTATGAAAGCTGTTCAGTCAGTGGGCTGGGTCCGGTCTGCTGCCTTCTCCGGAAGGGGGGGGGTCTGACAACGGTCAGTCCAGTGCCGAGTAGGCGGTCCCTTGAGGCATAAAAATAAGCGGTCGCATTCGGCGCGTTAGGCCTCGAGAGCTCTTCTTGACCCACAGGTCAAAAGAAGGCATCACTCGGAGTGCGCCCTCTGATGATCATCTGCGCATCTGGCAGTCGGTTGTGGGAGCAGTTGCCGGTCTCCTCCTTCAGAGTCGCCTGCTTCTGTTTCCGGTAGCCGACGTCTTCGACATCGAAGTCCTACCCCGCCCTCTGCTAGGTCTTCAGATGAGCAGTTTCATCAGTGGGCCGCTCTTATGGCGCAGTGGGCTCTGAGGTTGGTCCAGCTGCCTGGCCCGGTCACTGAGGGGCCTTTGGGCTTCTTGGGAGACCAGGTAGAGCGGTTGAGCCTCCCTGGTCGCGTGGCACCTTCTTCGGTGCTGTCGATTCCGTGCTTAGGTGTCTCCCCCCCCCCCCAACATGGCTGCGGCACAAGGGGCCACACCGATGCCTTTATCTCCTGCTCTTCTTCCTCCCTTCCCCTCAAATCCTGTTTTTCGGAGTCTTGGGATGTTTTCGGCGCCCTCGGCGTCAATGCGGCTGTTGGCGCCGTCTGGCCTCTCAGCGCCATGCACCTCAGTGGCACCGGGGGTTCTTAGGGCCTCATCCACTTTTCAGGACTCCTTCAGCTCCTTTCCTTCTTCATTTTCCTCTGATTTTTACTCATTTCCTGTCCATACAGTCCCTCCTGGACTATCAGGAGATGACATTGAGCCTGACCCAGACCTTAGACTGGGTGATGAAATGGATGAAACCGGGTCTATTCCTGCGGCAGAGCCTGTGGTCGAGGACCTGTCCTTTAAGTCTCTGCTGAAAAACTTGATTTCCACTCTTTCTCTCCAAACTACAGACATCAATCCTGGGAAATTGCTAAGACTCCAATACCTCCATATTCCGGAGATCCCTATGGATTTGACTCCTCCGGTACAACCCTCCTTTGAGACGCTGTCTCAAATGGTATGGAATAGTCCTGCTCTCATTCCTTCGGTGGCTAAATCCATAGATAGGAAATACTCAGCCCCCAAGGATCGACCCATTTTGGCGTCTCAAGTCTTTGCGGATCCTATTGTAGTATTGGCAGAGAATGATAAGGCCGTCCTTCCCCAAACTACTACAGCTCGGCCTATTGACAAAGAATCTCATAAAATAGACACTTTAGGTAAGAGAGTCTTTGCTGCTTCCACCCTGGGTATGCGTATTGCCAGCTACCAAGACTATTTCTCTTAATATGAGTATATCCTTTGGCACTCTCTCAAACAGATGGTTGAAGCCCTTCCGGAATTGGATACAAAGCCAGAGCTTCTTCAAACCATTACCAGGGGTATCGAATCTAACAACCAGCAAGTTAAAGCAGCTATGGATGCTTTCGACACTGTTTCCCGGGCGGCAGCTGGTATTTGTACCCGCCGTCATTCCTGGCTGCACACGTCGGGCTTCATGAATGACGCACAGCAGCAGGTAATGGTGTTGCCTTTTGATGGTGTGTATCTCTTCGGCCCTCAAGTAGAACAGGCTCTAGAAGCTACACAGAAGACTAGGTCAGCCATTAAGTTGGCTCGACCTCCTCCTGTCCCCTCTTGAGGGGGTGTTAATAAACGCCAGTTCCATAACCGTCAGTCCTTTTGAGGCAGAGGAAGTTTTCATAAAATCAAACTCCCCAGCCTCAAAAGCATAACAGATGGCAAGACTGAGCCCAGCGCCACCTTATGAGTTGTTGGTCCAAGTCCCACCTCAGCTGCCGAGGTGGACTCCTCCTCAGCGGTGGGAGGTCGTCTGTCGCACTTCTACAATCAATGGAAGTCCATAACCTCAGACAAATGGGTCCTCCGGATAATCCGCAAGGGGTATTCACTCAGTCTTGTGGAGACCCCTCCGGATCGTCCCCCCAAACGACAGCCCAGGCTGTCAACCCTTCAGTCAGATCTTCTCGTCGCCGAGATTCAGGGCCTTCTGAACAACAGGGCAGTAGAAGTAGTGCTGCTGCATCAACGGAACACAGGGTTCTACTCCCATTACTTTCTGGTTCCAAAGAAAACTGGGGGCATGCGCCCCATCTTGGACCTCAGAAGAGTAAACAAATTTCTGCCCAAGGAGAAATTCAGAATGATTTCTTTAGGAACCTTGTTACCTTTGCTTCATCAACACGACTGGCTAGCCTCCCTAGACATGCAGGTTGCTTACCAGCACATTTCTATTCACCCAAAGCATCACAAATTCCTGAGGTTTGTAGCTCTGGGACAGCATTTTCAGTTCAGAGTCCTGCCCTTTGGGCTATCCTGGGCGCCGCGAGTTTTTACAAAGTGTTGTGCAGTTCTCGCAGCGCATCTCAGGAAGATCGGAATACAGGTGTTCCCTTATCTGGATGATTGGCTTCTGGCAGTCCTTCCAGACAGGGAACTCTGGACGCCGTAACCACGGCTTCACGCTTTCTCATGTCCATGGGAGTCCTGCTAAACTTCAAAAAATCGCAGTTGCAGCCCTCCCAGAGACTCCTTTTCATAGGAGCTCTTCTGGACACCTCCTGTGCCAAGGCTTTTCTTCCACAGGACAGGAGGAGCGATATCCTTCAGATAGCCCGTCACATCGGGGAGAGCGACTCTGTTCCAGCTCTCTCGATGCAACGGATGCTAGGTCTCATGGCATCCTCGGTGTTCACTGTACCCCTGGCACGCCTTCACATGAGAACCTCTCAGTGGATGCTCAGTACTCAGTGGTCCCCAACCACTCACCCACAGTCCTTTCTCATCAGGTGGCGGAACCCTAAAGGGTCACTCACCTGGTGGTCGTCAAGAAGAATCTCCTAGAAGGTATCCCTTTGCTCCTCTGGAACATCAGATTTCCATTACCACAGGCAGCGTCCCTGATGGGATGGGGAGCTCACTGTCAGGCTCTCCACACTCAAGGTACGTGGACTCAGGTCGAGTCCCAGCTTCACATAAATGTCTTAGAAATGAGAGCCGTCCTTTATGCAGTCCGGGCGTTGAAGGACATTCTCTGTCACAAGAACATTCTCCTTCAAACGGACAACAAAGCAGTGATGTATTACATCAACAAGCAGGGCGGTGCTCACTCTTACTCCTTATGCAGGGAAGCGATGAGAGTGTGAGAATGGTGCTTGCAGCACAAGTCTCTAATTCAAGCAGTCTACCTGCCAGGAGTGCAGAACGAACTGGCTGATCGCCTCAGCAGAACAGAGACAGATCCTCACGAATGGTCTCTAGACGCAACCATAGTTCAGTCAATATTCGCGGAGTGGGGAACTCCAGACCTGGACCTTATTGCATCCCCACTCAACACAAAACTGCCTCTTTTCTGCTCCAGAAATCCAGGGCCTGGCATTTTCTGTCAGGATGCGTTCAGGCTGCAGTGGACAAAACGCTTTCTATACGCCTTTCCGCCTCTTCCTCTAATTCAGAGGGTACTTCTCAAGTTCGAATCCCAGGGAGACAAAATGATCCTCATTGCTCCCTTCTGGCCTCGACAGATGTGGTTTCCACTACTCAACAATATGTGGGTAGCTCCGCGGCCTTCCCCTTCAGACGAACCTCTTGACTCAGGGACCTGTGGTTCATCCCAATCTGAGGTCACTTCACCTTCACACTTGGCTCCTGAAGAGGTAGAAGTGAACAGGTTCAATGTCTCTAGGGGTTTCAGATATTCTTCTGGCTCCGCGGAAACCAGCCACTAGGAAAACTTACACAGCCAAATGGAAGCGTTTTTCGCTCTGATGTGCAAATTCCTCCTTGAATCCCTTTTCCTGCCCACCAGATAAAATTTTGGAGTACCTCTTAAACCTCTCAAATTCAGGTCTGCAGTACTCTACAGTCAAAGTTCACCTTTGTGCCATTTCAGCTTATCATGAGCCGGTACTTTCCTTGTCACTGGCTCAGCTACCTGTGGTTAAGAGGTTTCTTAAGGGAATCTGCATTCCAGACTTCCTACAAGACGCCATGCAGCCTGGGAAATTAATCTTGTGCTAGACATGCTCACTCGGAAACCTTTCGAACCTCTGGCTACCTGTGAGCTAAAATTTCTCACCTGGAAAACGGCCTTCCTGGTAGCTATTACCTCAGCCCGCAGGGTCTGTGAGATACATGCTTTGGCCACAGACCCTCCGCATACTGTGTTTCATAAAGACAAAGTCGTCCTTAGAACCCATCCTAAATTTCTTCCTAAGGTTGTTTCGGAATTCCATCTAAACCAACCTTTGGTCCTTCCCTCCTACCTTTGCGAACTTCCAAAATGAAAAGAACGTTCTCTTCATTCCTTGAGGCGTCAAGAGAGCTTTCGTTTCTATCTAGATAGAAAAAAGACTTTCGTAAGCTCAACAACTGTTTTGTTTCCTTCAGCAGACCGGCTGGGTCAACCTGTAAGCTATCAGATGTATCTCAGCATGGCTAGTGGCATGTCTTAGCCACTGTTATTCCATGGCGCAGGTTAAGCTGGAAGGCAGGTTTACCTCCTCTACTAGGCGGTGCGTGGCATCTCTGGCGGAAATCCGCAACGTGCTCATTGCAGATATGTGCAACGCGGCTACCTGGAGCTCAGTGCATACTTTCGTTAAATACTATGCCCTGGATGTCCATGCCAGACGACATCTTTCCTTTGGCAGAGCCATCCTTAATGGACTTCAGTCCTAAAACTGTGAGCTCTTGGTCTCCCCTACCGCCCTCTCGGGGGATTATTAGCTTGGTACTCTTCCATTAGTGTGAATGAGTGGTGGAGACTTATGTCCAAGAAGATATTAAAATCACGTACCTACCGTAATTCTTGATCTTCTTGGACGAGTCTCCACCACTCATTCACATGCCCACCCTCCATCCCCCGAGCTCACCTCTGTTGTTGGTCTTCACTCCCTCAAATCTTTAGGCTGTGAAGACTCCTTTATTGACCCTTCTTATACGGGTCTCCCGGACTATCTTAGGTCCAGTTTTTGGTTAAGCTATCCTTCTAGGTTAGTTACGCTGCACCTCCCTCGGTAAAAAGGTACTGAGGCAGTTGGAGGTCGGCCTTGAGATAGTCGTACCCTTGCGAGCTGAGGTTCGCAAAGTTTGCTCCCGCTGGATTCTAGTGCCTCCGGCGCAGATCCCATTAGTGTGAATGAGTGGTGGAGACTCGTCCAAGAAGATCAAGAATTACGGTAGGTACATAATTTTAATTTCTGTACCCATCTACCAACTGCACTGCTTTGTAGTCTGCACGTAGTTACAGATACTAAAGGAGGACCCCTGGTGTGAGAAGAAAAAATTACTTACCGTGGTAGTAATGTTTCTTCCAAGGTGTCCTTTAGCATCAGTAAGCTCCCACCCATCCTTCCCCAGCAAACCTGTCTGAAGAGGACTCTGTTTCTTCATTATTGCCAAATTTGTTACTGAGTTTCGAATTCCTTTTAGAGCAAACTTTTCATGTTTTAATGGTTTTCTATTTATGCTGTTGCATGATTTTTGGATCCTGTTGGTCCACACTAACACGGGCATGTTCTTATTCTTCCTTCGAAAAAATGCGGGTGCCCTCTGGGCAGACTCCACTCAGCATACCCTCCTGCTCTTTTCTGATTGGCCAATTCATATATGAATTATTCATGGCTTCACCTCTAAGGCAGTTCAATCTGGTCAGCTTGCTGCACAGTTACGGATGCTGAAGGACACCTTGAAAGAAACAAAATTACTATGGTGAGTAATTTTTTCTTCTTAGATCACACCTTTGAAACTGTGAGCTGTCAGCGTCGGGCCACTCAAACATTTTGCAAGCTGGGGACCACCCAAAATGTCATGCAGTGCTGCCGCATATATAACATGGGTGACCCCAAATCTCCTCAGTTCTTTCACCAGCCATCAGTCATCCTCGTTGGACCTGCTAAAACATAATATTAATATAGCCATTGCCTTTTTTTTTTATTTTTAGTTGTTTGTGTGTTTCTTTCATCATCATCTCTGTATACTGCCGAAGGATAAACTGCCTTTGTTCCAATATTGTTCCTGTGTCTACAGGATCAACAAAGACGACACTTGATCTGTGTGTATTGTTTGTGCCTGTGAGATCTGCCAGAGTTTCAACCAGGCAACAAGGCAACACTGATGGAAGGACTTGGAGAACTTCCTTTCACACATAGTGCTGAAAGTCATGTAAAAGGCTTTTGGTTCTGCCCTTGCTTCTCCTGCGTCATCGACCGAAAAACTATTGTTGAAGTCGAAAGAAATGGAAAAAGTCACCGTCAAGGGCCTCCTCCTCCTTTGGCCGTCAGCACAAGCATGAAGATAAGTGTGCTTCGCTGGTGAGTTAGAGGAGGTCATTGAAAACGGGTACATCCTTGTTGGTATCTGCTCAGGCAACATCGACCGTAAGTCCCCCTGACTGCAGTTGAGATACAAAGGTTGGGGCTTGGCACAGACACTGCCATACATACTAAGGATGGTAGGTTGCCACAGTCTTTGGATTCTGTCTCTTCAATGTAGTAGTCCTGGACCCCTTTCAGGGTGCCGAAAACTCCCAGGCTGTGCTGGTCTCATTTTCAGACACGTTGCGTCGCCTTCCATCATCGCTGCTGCCAGCGATAGTTCTGTCATCGACAAGGTCACCTGCGTCAGGGCCTTCGTCGACAGATTCTAGAAGCATGCCAAAAATTTCTCCTCAGCTACCACCAGCGTTGCGGGCTTCTTCTGTGTCTCCCATTATTTGTGATGATGACAATGAAAGTGAAATGTATTATCCTGACCTCATAGACATTGAGGGGGATTTGGAGGAGGAATATGAGGGTGAGGAGCAGTTTGAAGAAGGGAACCTGCTGTCCAGCTCCACCCTTTCATCATGCAGTGAGGACTGTATGGTTCACACACCCAGGTCTCCCCATGAGGATCCCCTTTTTGAGGCTGTGCTTCAGCAAATGCAGTCAGCCATGGGCTTTGCTGTTGGGGAGGAAAAGTCCACTAAAAGGAAACTCATGGAATTTATTGTGGTTCCTTGCACATCTTCCATTATTATACATAGATACATAGACAGTGTCGGCAGATAAGGGCCTATGGCCCACCCAGTCTGCCCATTTGAGCTTGTAAGTTCAGTTTGTTTTCCAAGAAGTCTGTTGCCTCTTACCCGTGACCTCCAGAATTCCTTTGTCTATCCCATGCATTCTTAAATCCCGTGATTGTTTCAGCCCCCACCACTTCCTCTGGCAGGGTGTTCCACTTGTCCATCACCCATTCTGTGAAGAAATTCTTCCTCACGTTTCCTCTGAATCGTCCTCCCTCCAACTTCATCCCATGCACTCTAGTCCTGGAACATCTTTTTTTGCTTAAAAATAGTGTATTCCTGCACCCTGTTCCTCCCTGTAAGATACTTATATATCTCTAGCATGTCCCCTCTCTCCCTCCTCTCCTCCAGGGAGTACATATTCAGTTCCTTCAACCTGTCCTCATAGGACTTGTGATGCAATCCATGTACCATCTTTGTTGCCCTCCTCTGAACCTTCTCTACCCTGTCTGTGTCCTTACGTAGGTAAGGTCTCCAGAACTGTACACTGTACTCCAGGTGGGGCCTCACTAGTGTCTTGTATAGTGGAATTATGACCTCCCTTTTCCTGCTGGTGATGCCCCTGCCTATGCATCCCAGCATCCTATTTGCTTTACCTGCTGCCTTGTCACACTGTTTCCCTACCTTGAGGTCATCAGAGATGATAACCCCAAGATCCCTTTCCTGCTTGGTGCATACTATATCCTCACCCCCCAACTGATATATTGTGCCAGGGTTTTTGTGCCCCATATGCATTATCTTGCACTTCTTTGCATTGAATTTCAACTGCCAAACCCCTGACCATTCTTCGTTTCTGCAGGTCCCTTCTCATTCTATCTACACCCTCTGGTGTGTCTACTCTGTTACAGAGCTTTGTGTCATCAGCGAACAGTGAAATTCTGCCTTCTAGGTCCTGCGCGATGTCACTGATGAAGATGTTGAATAGGACCGGTCCCAGCACTGATCCCTGTGGTACCCCACTGGTCACCCTTCCCTCTGTGGAGTGACAGCTATTTACCACCACCCTCTGTCTCCTGCTGCCCAGCCAGTTACCTACCCACCACACTACTGTCCTGCCCTTCCGCCTGTGTATCCTGCACTGGAGGATGCTACCTTTGCTGCTTGGCAGAGGACCAATACCCTGTCTGCAATTCCAGGAAAGGCTAAGCAGTACCCTGCTCCACCTGCTAAGCCTTAATCTTCTTTGAGGATATCTCTCATCAGGCCACACCCATGGGACTATAAGCTGCCAGGCAACCAGACCACACGGAAACTTTTGCAAGCAGTCAGCCAGGGGCTGCCCATGATGTCAGACATTGGCCCATGTATAAATGTGGGTGGCCGCCCCGCTTCTCATTTCTTTTCCTGCCATCAACTATACTCATCGGACTGCTGAAGGAAATGCCACTGCAATGGCATAGTGATTTTTGACTACCTGTAGGTCGTCGAGGGAACCATCAAAACTATTTTGGTATTGCAAGTGTGGAGACAGGATCTACACTGGCAACTCCCACGACGTTTGTGTCTGTTGCCTTGGCCCAGACCACAACATGAAAGCCTGGGAAATCTGCCAGGGTTTTAATTCTGCGACCAGCTGATGCCGTAAAGGGACTCTCGAGAAACACCTCCTGAAGCAAAAATTAGCTAGCATGGAGAAGGACCTCCAGTAGAAGAATACAGCCACGTTGCCAACCCAGTCAACCAAATCCAGGTTGTCCAGATCCCGGGACAAGGCAGCAGGGAGTCCAACACAAGCACCAGGACAAGGACAGTGCCTTCCTGGTGCGTTCCAGGTCACCCCTCCGTTGTGCAGGTCTGACCTTCTCAGAGCCATCATCCACTCAGCTGGCGACACCCCTCACCTCCACCACCAAACCGTCGACATGACACCAAGGTCTGAGCTTGATGCAGGTACTACCAGGCCTAGTACGGCTGGCACATAAACATCAGGGACTCTGCATCCTCCTTCGATGCTTCCAGTTGTACCCATCAACCATACGTTCTCCGCCACTCAGGTGATTCTGTCATCATCTTCAGATATGATTAGATGTCTGCCATCTGATCTCCCAGATCCAGGGGGCCCATCGACGGGGCCTGTCACTAACCCCCCATCGACACAATGCACAGCCTAAAACTGTCTCTTTAGTCATCATGATCGCTCTAAAGCTCCTAGGCACATGATGGTACCTCCAAATAAAGAATTGTAGGAGGCTGGATGTAGTGAGCAAACAAACTTCTGCTGACACATCATAAGGGCAGCGGGTTGCTAATTACCAGGCCCATATGATAAAATGTGGAAATAGCCTGTTGAAGACTGCACATATTGCAGTCATGCTTTACCTGATGGTCCTTACAAGGCTGACGTGCTTAAGACCATGTCAGTTGGTTCTGAAGTTGCAAACATCTGCTGCTTTCAGCATTTGATGTGTCTGATGCCTCTTCAGGGCTGTGGCCTCTGGTATCTGTATTAGACGTTATGCCTGGCTGAGTACCTGATTTTTCTACTGATGTGCAGCAGGCTGTTTTGAATGATCCTTCTTGGGGCTCCATACTGTTTGGAAGTGATGTTAAGGATGTAGTTTGTGGCCTTCAGTCCTCCAAAATGACTTTAAGGTCTGTGAGATCCTGTTTCCTACACCACCTAGAGGGCAGATAGGGAATCATTTTGTGGGCTTTCTGCCAGAGGTCACTTGTACATACCATCAGCAGGTGCCCTCCTGGGTCTCTTCCCTCCCCCCCGTTACCCATACAAAAGCATCCAGGAGAATCAGCTTTGATGACCCTGTCGGTGCTCGGTTCTGCCAGATTCTCTTCCACCCCACCTCACCTGTTTGCTTCCATGGGAAAGACTAGTGGGGTGGATCTTCCTGCATCTAACACAATGGAGGGAAATCATTACAGATGAGGGGGTTCTGGAAATAATAGAAAATGGGCCTGCTCTGGAATTGCTAGGAACCCCTCCAGATCATAGTCTGTCCCCTTCGTCTTACCCTCTGGGCCACTTCTAAAAGAGAAAATTCAGACCCTGTTTCGAAAACATGTTATAGAACCAGTTCCCCCACAAGAAAGTAACACAGGGTTGTGTTCCAGATACTTCCTAGATCCAAAATGGACAGGAAATCTGCATCCTGGTGCTGGACCTCAGAGACCTCAGTCTGTCCCTTCAAGCACTGATTCCTCTCTTGCAAATGGGACTGACTTTGTTCACTAGGCATGAAGGATCAGAAAGTGCCACAGACAATATTGACACTTCGTGCTGGAGGGCAGGCACTATCAGTTCTGGGTGCTCCCTTTGACTTATCCTCGCCACTGTAAGTATTTACCATATACTTAGCAGTGGTTGTGGCTGCTCTTTGCAGAGAAGGGCTTTATATCTTCCCTTATCAAGATGATTGGCTTCTGAAGGCCAGACCAGTGAAGCTGTTCTTCACACTGAATGACAAAACTGTTTGAGGCCTTAGCGATAACAATGAACATGCCAAAGTCAGTGATGACTTTGTGCCAGTGCCTGCAATACATTGAGGGTGGTACTGGACATGGTAAAGGAGTGCCTTCCTGCGATAGGACAGGGCAAAACAACCTTGTTGCTCAGACACATTTGATTCACAGGAGCCATTATGTCTTTGTAAGGACAATGTCACTTTTCCTGGGTCTGACGGCTGCCATTGTAACAGTGCCTTTGCTCAAGCTTTATATGCAAGTGCCACAATGGACACTTGGGATGTTATTATTTATTTAAAAGTTTCACCAGCAAAGGTACACTGAGCAAAATTGCTAGTTTCCGGAGCGTCCTGGGAGAAGGGGAAATAGAAATACAACATACAGCAATAACAAATCAAGAATATAAGAACACTTAAGATGTAATACAGAAAATACTAGAATATATACATAGTTTGAGAACGATGGCAGGTAAATTCAAAGAAGTGCAGCGCATGTAAGATGAGTCAGAAGAGTGAGGGGAGAGAGGGAGTTAAAGGCAGTTACGAGTAGAGGACAGAAAGTTGCATAGGAGGGGATGAGAGAGCAGAAGGGGAGTTGACGTGACAGATTGCCAGAGGGAAGGTGTTCCAAAGTTTAGGGAGACGATGAGAAAATGCAGACTGGCTGGCAGTAGAGGATCTAGGAGGGATCGCCATAGTGCGTGGGTTAGAGGTGATAAGCCGGAAGCAAGCTAGGAGTGGAGGGAACCAAACCAGAGTTTAGAGATATGGAGATGCAGTGAGAGCAGCACCTGTCATCTAGGGAGAGGAAAGAGAGAGATTGGTAGAGATTACAGTGGTGAGTATGAGGAGGACCGTTAAGGGCAAAGCGGCAGAAGGCGTGATGGAGGGTGTCCAGTCTGGCAAGAGAAGTCTTTGGGGTAGCACTCAAGACTACATCACCATAGTCAAAAACTGGAAGGATCATTTCTCACCCCAGGAATACTCCAATATTCCTAACTCTTCTGCAGTATACCTTTAAGGTCAGATCTGCCCGGAGATGGAATGCTATGCTAATGATGGAATCATTGGCAGGAGCCACTTTTCAAATGCTGCCACCTATCAATTGCCTACATTCTAACACTCAGATTTTTCTCTCCGCCTGTCAAGACCAGACGCCTGGAGATTTCCTCTTCATCTAGACAGAGAAGCCTTAATTAATAACAAATACCTAAGTATTTTTCATTTATTTTCATTTGCTGCCTCTTATCAGTGTTATTTTAATAACCGTTAGTTTATTTAGCTACTTTTGTGTTGTTTTCTTGGTTTCTCACAGTTCGGGATAATCGCTGAGGAACAGAGGTACTTTTAGTTAGTTTCGGGGGTTTTCTCCCCGTTTATTTACTAGTTTCTGTTTTGTTTTATGTGTTAAAATGTTTGTTTTTTAGAACCGATAATTTTGGTTCCGAACTGCCAATCCCGGTTCTATTTCTATCGGTTCCGCTTGGTTTCTCCAATCGGTTCCTGAACTGACCGCAACCAATAAATTTGTTGTTTTTTAAATTTAAAAACCTTTAGTGTTATGAGGTTGCGGTTTTTCTTCAGTATGTCAGAAAACACTAAAAAGAGAACTGGAGAACCCGGTTTTAAAAACTGTTCTGAGTGTGGTGAAGTTTTTGCCAAGGCAGATAAGCACTCCATTTGTGTGTTCTGCCTTGGTTTTGACCATTTAAAACCGAATTGTGAAATTTGCAAATCTTTTCCTGAAAAGATGCTTGAAAAACATCTGGAGAGATTAAATAAGAAATTGAAGGGTCCCTCTGGCTCTGACCAACCCGAAACCCTCAGGGGTCTGGGTGGCGCCACAACTGCTACTGTTTCTACCCTAATCTGGATAAAAGACCCTCTGAACCGTCTAGCTCTCGGTTCCAGGAAAAAATAAAAGAAAACAAAGCACACTGAACCCCCTGTGGAAAAGGGGACTTCTGTGGTGCCTGCCACTGTGCCTTCTCCTTCAGAGATTTCACAGGCAATAAAAATAATGCAAACTTTGCAGGGTCTGCTGCCTGCGGTTTCACAGCCCCCAGTCCAGACCCCTGCACCCCCCACCCCATCCTCCTTTCCTGAGGAACATGGTGAGGAGGAAGAAGAAGGGGAGCCTATAGAGCCTGAGGTCTCCCCTGAACATGAGTTTGGCTCCCCTCCCAGGACTATAGAAGATTATTCTTATTTTTCCTTTATCAGGAAAATTGCTGATGCCTTGGACATCCCTACCTCAGAAGCTGTAGAGGATGAGGAGGAGGCTGTATATCTGGAAATGATGGGGCTGACCTGCTTAAAAAAAAAAACTGTCATTCCCCCATAAACAAGTTTTTTAAAAGAGATATTTTAAAACTCCTCCAAGCTCCTGGGTCTGTCCCTCCTTTGAACAAAAGGTTGGATAAAAAGTATCAGCTTGACAGAACAGGGGCTGAATTCTTATTTTCACACCCTGACCACCAGGGGGTGGTGCATGCTGCAGCTTGTGAGAAGGCAAAAGTCTCTCTGGCTTCCCAACCTCCAGAGAAGGGCTCTTGAAAAATTGAAAGTATGGCCAGGAAAGGTTACCTGTCAGCCTCTCTGGCCATTAGGCAAGCTAACTATCAGTCCTATGCAGCCCAGTACCAGAAGGTTCTCTGGCAGTCTGTCCTGGACATGGCTGAGAAAGTACCTTCTCCTCTTCCGGCAGACCTAGCCGAAACTGCTAGGTTTGGCCTGGAAGCTGCCAAATACCAGCTCCAGATGGCAGGAGATAGTAATGAGACTGCTGCAAGGTGGATGGCAAATACCATCGCACAGAGAAGATTTACTTGGTTGTGAGCCACAAACCTCATGCAGGATACCCAGAATAAGACTCTGAATTTTCCTGTGGAGGGCACTTCCCTATTTGGCAGCCATACAGAGGCCTATATGAAGAAGGTGGATGAGTATAAAGCCACCTTCTGTAGCAATTCTGCAAAAGAAAGAAAGACACTCCACCTCCTCTAGACCTCTCAGTAGGGGAGGCAGGGGCAGACAATTCCATTCTTGACCTTTTTATCAGGCCATGGTACTCCCTCAGGCACCCCAATACCTGCGACAAGGGTATTTCAGGGGTAGGGGCAGAAAAGGTGCCAGGCGTGGTGCCCAGTTTCATCCCCAATCCAAGCAGGACTCTTGACTTCATCGATCAGGCTGCCTCTCTTTTGCCAGTAGGGGTCAGGCTGACACTTTTTTTTTCCAGAATTGGAAAACCATCACCACAGACAATTGGGTTCTGGAGATAGTGGGTCAGGGCCTGTCTTTTAGTTTTAAGTCCTCCCCTGTTCAAAATATCAGATTTTTCAAACCAGCTTTCCTCCTGGAAAGCAAAAGGCAGGAAAAAGAGGTGAAACATCTTCTTTCACTAAAAGCAGTGGAACCAGTGCATTTGCATCAAAGGGGAAAAGGACTTTACTTGAGGTATTGTCTCACACCAAAGAAAAATGGAGAGCTGCGGCCTATCGTGGATCTCAAGGTCCTCAACAGGTTCCTAACAAAACCAACGTTAAAAATGGTAACTTTGTCTCTGATTCTACCAGCACTCCAAAAAGGAGATTGGCTGGCATCATTGGACCTAAAAGATGCGTATTTCCACATCCCCATAAAGGAGTCTCACAGAAAGTATCTCAGGTTCAGACTCCTGTCAGGTCATTAGTTCTCAGCTCTACCATTCGGTCTCACTTCAGCACCAAGGGTGTTCACAAAGTGTCTGGCTATAGTAGTGGCTCACCCGGCAGACAAGGTGTCACAGTATTTCCCTATCTAGACAATTGGCTGGTAGGAAATTCACTACAACAGTTAGCAGAACTGCTACAGCTCACTCAGCAGCTTCTGCAATCTCTTGAGTTTCCTTTTAAATCTAGAAAAATCTGTTTTTCTTCCTTCTCAAATTCTGCAGTTCATAGGAGCAGAATTGAATACCATATTGGGCAGAGCCTTTCTACCCAGAGACAGGGTAAAAAGCATCCTGCAGGTAGCAGGTTCTTTCAGGCTCAATGTCCCAAGGCCTGCAAGGCATTTTCTTCAACTTCTGGGCCACATGGCAGCTACAACAGGCACATTGCTCAGCTCCAGGTTTCAGATGAGGGACATCCAATTCCACTTAAAAGCTCATTGGTGCCAAAGAAAGGATTCCCTGTCAAAGCTCGTTCCTGTAACAAAAACATTTATCCACGCTCTTCAGTGGTGGAAAGAGGAAACCAACCTCAGAGAAGGGTTCCTTTCCAAAAAGAACTTCCATCAATGATTCTCGCAACAGATGCATCTTTCTTGGGCTGGGGGGCTCATCTAGCAGAGCACACTACCCAGGGCACTTGGTTAAGTGCAGAGACTCTCTTACACATAAACTTGTTAGAGCTCAGGGCAGTGTTTCTGGCAATGCAAGCTTTCAAGCCACTGATACAGGGAAAGGTAGTGCAAGTCAGGACAGACAACACTACCACCATGTATTACATAAACAAGCAAGGGGAAAAAGGTCAAGCCTCCTTTGCACGGAGGCGATGAGAATTTGGACCCTAGCTTACTTACTGGGCTCCTCACTACAGGCCATTCATCTTCCAGGCAAAGACAGTGTTCTGGCAGATGACCTGAGCCGAATCAGCCAGGACCATCATGAATGGTCCCTGAACAGACAAGTGGTACAGACTTTATTCAGGAGGTGGGACACTCCAGAAATATACCTCTTTGCCTCTCATCAGTCACCACTTGCCACAGTTCTGTTGCAGGCCTCCAGTAGTGGGCACGGTTCCTCTGGATGCCCTTATTCTGGATTGGTCAGGGAAATTTCTGTATGCATTCCCTCTGGTATACAGGGTGCTGTTGAAACTCTGGTCTCAGCCAGCAGCAATGATTCTGATAACCCCAGACTGGGCCAGACAGCCATGGTGCTCCGTATTGCTGTCCATGTCAGTGGACAAACCAATACATCTTCCCAGGAGGCACAGTCTTCTGACCTCCAACCAGAGGAGACTCCTGTATCCGAACCTCGAGTCCCTCAGGCACAAAGCTTGGCTCTTGAGGACCTAGAGTATGCTAGTTTACATCTTTCTGAACCAGTTATGGATATCTTACGAGGATACAGGAAATCCTCTACTAAGAAAACCTATACTGCAAAGTGGAAGAGGTTTTCTATTTGGTGCTCTAGTAGGAGCATAGTGCCAACCCATGCAGGAGTGCAGTTGGTACTGGACTACATGGTCTACTTATATTTCACAGGCTTAAAGCCTTCTACAGTAAAGATTTATTTGGCTTCAGTCTCTGCCTATGCATCTGCAGGCAAGTCTGTTTCTTTGGCATCAAACCCCATATTTAAAGGGTTCTTCAAGGACATTTCTCATATGTATCCACTGGTGAGAGAACCGGTGCCAGCTTGGGACCTTAATATCTGCATTGCCCAACTCATGGTCTCTCCCTTTGAGCCTGTGTTTTCAGCACCTTTAAAGTATGGCACATGGAAAACAGTGTTTCTAGTGGCCATTACTTCAGCGAGAAGGATTAGTGAGCTCCAAGCTTTATGCATTGAAAAGGACTACATTTCCTTCCACAGGGATAAGGTACTACAGACAAATAGGAAATTCCTTCCCAAAGTGGTTTCAGACTTCCACTTGAACCAGTCTATCACTTTGCCAGTGTTCTTCACTGACCATTCTTCTTCTGGTGAACATAGGCTGCATAGCCTGGATGTCAAAAGAGCTTTGAGCTACTACATGACAGCCACTAAGCCCCATAGGCAGGACAGAAAACAACTTTTCTTCACTGATGAGGATGTGGGAAAGGGAAATCCAGCATCTAAAAGGTCCATTTCTCTTTGGATTGTCAAGTGTATCCAATTTTGCTATTCATAGGTGGGCAAGGACGCTCCAGCAAGGCTTAGCCCACTCCACAAGGGGTACAGCTGCAACACTGACAGCTGTAAGGGATGTACCCTTGGTGGATATCTGTAAAGCAGCAACCTAGCGAACAGTACACACATTTGTCGAGCATTACAGCTTGGGATATGCAGGCTAGGGTTGATGTCAGGTTTGGTATAGCTGTCCTGCAGAGCCTGCTTCCAAAATAGGTTCTGTCTGCCTCCTTAGGTACTGCTTTTTAGTCTGCAGAAGAGTTAGGAATATTGGAATATTCCTGGGGTGAGAAGAAAAGGTTACTTACCATAGTTCAAGAGCTACCTCTCAGGCTGCTCCCAGAGGGTCATTTGGAAAGGAGAGCTTTCTACCCCTTTACCTATCAAGGAGGGTGTACCTCAGGGCTCAGTTCTTGGCCACATCCTGTTCCGTCACTTCACAAATGACCTAAACCGGCACTGTGGAGATAGCTCAGTACGCAGACGATACTGTCTTCTTCCGAGCCAGGTCCACACCACATGATCTGGGCCCTCTTCCTACAAGGGGACCTAAACACACTCGAGGCCTGGCTCACATCAAACAGAATGATCCTCAACATAGCAAAAACTAAAGCCATGCTGTTTGGTCCTAGATCCCTTGGCCAGGATCGGACCAATTCCCTAAAACGTACTACCCTTGGGGATAAACGAATAGACGTAGTTGACAACATAAAATACCTCGGGCTAACTATTGACCAGGGTCTCACCTTTAAGCCCCATGTTGACCAGGTAACGAGGTCTATCCACGTCAAACTTGGCACCATGTACAGGCTAAAAAAACAACTTATCCCAAAGGCTAGACGAGCAGTCGCCTCCAGTGTCCTCCTGCCCACATTAACCTATGCTGCCCCAGTAATCCAGGGCATGGCAAAGGGGCAAGGTTAGCAGGCTTCAGGTCATGTACAACAAGATCGCGAGGTTTGCGACAATGTGTCAACCAAGAAGCCACCCCAGCATCTCCCTAGCCCAGCTGCAATGGCCTTCTTTCGAGGCTCGTCTACAGTATCCTTTGCTCTGCCATGCATACAAATTGCAGAGCCTGGCAGCCCCACCAAGCCTAACAGGAATAATCATGGCTAAGCCTAACCCTCGAATGCTCAGGACCTCGGGTCAGTCCCTACTGCCAATCCCCAGAATCAAGACGCACAAGGGAGGCAATTCCTTCGCTGTCACAGCCCCTAAACTGTGGAACAGTCTCCCAACTGTAGTACAGGAAGCCCCCTCGCTACCAATCTTTCGCACTAGGCTCAAGTCCCATTTGCCTGGGACAAGCTCATGCCATTGCGAGGGTATAGGGTAATCACCTCGGATCCTAATCACAACACCCATCCCCCCTCTCTTCTCACCTTAACCTACATTAAATCATGCCTTAAATCCTTCAGTCTTTCAAGTGTTGCATTCATGGTCTATGATTTGAATAATTGCCTGTATTGTTATCATCATTATCTTGTCTACTTCTCGTAACACTGTATCACCTGACTGTATGTATTGTATTGCTTCTGGATCACCTGATTGTATATATTGTATTGCTTCTGTTCCCCGGGTCACCCCTGAAAAAGGGACCTTCGGGGCCCAGTGGGCCAACTCGGTCATCCAAATTCAATAAATAAATAAACAGTAACCTTGTTTCTCCCAGGGGATATTCCAGTATTCATAACTCTTCCACCCTGCCTCCCTGTTTAAGAACCAGTGGCCTCTGTATTCCATGCTGTACCTTAGTGTTTGCATGCCACATTCTACTTTTATTGGAAATTGTTCTTTGATCTTTTTTTTTTTTTTTTTCCTTTTCATGTGATTCTGACATAGCAGCTTGTGGGATTGTTTATAATAAGTTGATATTTCCTCCAGTTGGAGGTTTGGGTGGGGAATTTTGAAGTTACATTTTATATATTTTAAATTTTGGGCCCTATTTTTCCAGGCGTCCCTGAAATCTGAGGGTTAGAATGTAGGCAGTTGATAGGTGGCAGCATTTGAAAAGTGGCTCATGCCAATGATTCCATCATTAGCATAGCATTCCATCTCCGGGCGGATCTGACCTTAAAGGTATACTGCAGAAGAGTTATGAATATTTGAGTATCCCCTGGGAGAAACAAGGTTACTATAAGTAACTTTTTCTTTCTGGACTAGGGCCCGACGGGCAGGCAGTGGTACGCAATCTTGTTTTCTATACAGAGCACCTAACTTGGAGTGCAGTTTTTTTGGATGATAGCATCCACATGTCCAGAGAAGTCAAGGTGCTGGGTCTAACCAGACGCCAAGATACCTAAAGGAGGAGGAGGTATCCTCCAGCTTTGTCCCATCAAGGGTGTAAAAAAAGTGGGTAGGGAAGGAAGCCGAGAGAGTCTCTACCTTGTGCCAGAGGTCATGGAGACAGTCTTCTTAGCATCCAGGAAAAGCTGATGTGAGCGTAGCTAGTGCTGAAGATTATTAAAGTCAAACTGAAGTGTGGTAGCCACAACAGAGGAGGAGGATCCAGAGGAATACAGGACAGTATTGTCTGCATACATGTGGATACAGGAGGAGGAGCAGGCAGAAGGAAGGTCATTTAGGAGGATGGAGGAGAGAAGGGGACCAAGTATAGAGCCTTGGGGGACACCTGTCTTGATGGGGAGGGACAGAGTCAATAATACAAACAGACTGAGACCTGCCTACCAGGTTGGCATGGAACCAGTTTGTGGCAGAGTCAGAGAGCCCCACTGCTGAAAGCTTGGCAAGACGTAGGTGGTGAGAGATGGTGTTGAACACCTTGGCAAGGTCAACAAAGATGGCGGAGGGGATGAGGCCACTATCCATCCCAGTAAGGACGGAGTCAGTGAGCCTAAGGAGAGAGATGGATGTGGGTGGAGTGCTGTTTCCAGAAGCCAGACTGGAAAGGGGTGAAGAAATTGGAGGAGTCAAGGTAGGAGAAAAGCTGGGAGAGAACCACCTGTTCCTGGAGTTTAGCTAGGATAGGGAGAAAGGAAATGGGTCTGTAATTACCTGGAGTTGAGGGGTTGGCATCTTTGGGAAGCGGGAGGACGGTGGCATGCTTCCAGGCCACAGGAACAGAGGCAAGTGAGAAGGAGAGGGTTAGCAGAGAAGTAAGGGGGGAGGCAATAGTTGGGGCAGATAGAGGAAGAATTTTAGCATCAGGACCATCGGGGGAGGGGTTAAGGACAAGGAGAGCCATCAGTGTAGAGAGGGATACAGGTGGGAAGAAGACGTAGGGGAGTCGAGTGATGAAGAGGTGTATGGGTGGGAGGAAGAGGTGGGGAGGGTAGAGAGGAGGCACTTGAGGTAAAGTATGTATTGAATTCGCTGGCAACTGCCAAGGGGTCAGACAGATTGGAACCATCGACTTGAAGTACAGAGATGGGAGGTAGGGCAGGTGGGGAAAAGAGGGCTTGGACTACCTTCCAGAACATAGAAAGGTGATTCAAATTGGTCTGGAAGGTAGACTGAAAGTACTCGGCCTTGGCATATCGTATTGCTGAGGTGCACTTATTTCAGAGAAGGTGGTAAGGCTGGTGGTCAGCTGGAAGATTTAAGAGTCTTCCAGGCTAAGTCATGAGTGCGAAGGCAGGCTTAATAGTAATGGGATCAGTTGATGGACATGTAACAGGTAGCTCTGGTTACGTCCCCACTTTGCCAAGCACTGCTATGGTCAGTGGACAGCAGCATCTTACGCAAGGGCATTCCATTCCTTGCACCAGCTCCTGTACAGATCCTCGCCACGGATGCCTTGTGCTCCATTTGGGGTACTGATCTCTGCAGCTTCCAGACACAAGGATCCAAGAACAGAGTGGAGGCTGAACTACACTTAAGTGTGTTGGAAATGAAGGCTTTTGCTTCAAACAACATGAAGTCTTGCTATATTGTGACATATGCAGTGAGTCCCAACCTTTGAACTGCTCCGAAGATGAAAGAGTTAACTTTCCATGCCAGGCATGGAACGCTGAGCTGGACATCGGTTGAAATTCTGTCTGTTGTTCTTCAAACTCAAACCGTCAGATTCTTTACTCCGCCTCACTGAACAGCCGCTCCGGAGATTTCTCCTTCTGCTCGGTTCATTTTGTCGGTTAAAGTATTGTTTTTCTCGGTTTTCGATCAATTTAAACCGTAACCGGTAGGTTCAAGCTCTGTCGTGGTATTTGTGAGTACTAGATAGGTTTACATTATTTCTATTCTGTGGAACTTGTAACGGTTTATCGGTTCGGTTTGAACCGATCAGGTTGTTTAAAATATCTTAATCTGTGATTTAGAGTGTGTTACTGGTTCTTATCGGTCCTAAAAACGGATTTTATTACGGTTTTTCCACGACCGTATACGGTTGGGAACCGATAAGAGGATCTTACTCATGGATTGCCATAAACAGGTAAGTTTGGTTAGGACTGGCACTATGTCTGAGAAACCCAAAAGAAAAACTGGCCCACTGGGTTTCAGCACTGCAGTGTGTGTGGGGAAGTCTTTGCCAAGGCTGACCCCCACACCACCTGTGTTTATTGTCTGGGGTTTGACCACCTCAATGCAGACTGCCAGATTTGTAAAAAATTTCCTGCAGCTACCCTGGAAAAGTGAGTTGGTAGGCTCAGGGAAAGGGAGGCCAAAAAGTCCGCTGAACCGGATGGCCAGCCCGGTTCGGTTCCAACCGAACCAGAGGGAGTGCCCTCTGACCAGGGCGAGACTTCCTCAGGCAAAAGGAGAACAGACTCTGAGGAGTCGGTTCCAGCAAAAAGGACTAGGAAATCAGCTGGTGTGGAGCCAAAACTTTCCTCTCCAACCACTGAAGAAATAGCCAAAGCGATTAAAATTGTCCAGTCGCTTCCTGTTCCGACCGAACCGTAACTTCAGGTGAACCGTTCGCCGTTCCACCGGTTCAAGATTATGATTTAGAGGAATATTATGAACTGGAGGAGGGGAAAGAGGAGTATGAGGAGAGTGAATGTGGATTTGAAAGTCTGGATGTGCCCATTGACCCGGACATCTCCCCAGACAGACCTTCAGGAGTGTCTCCTCCTAGGCTTTCTGAGTCCCCTTCTCATTTTATGTTTTGTAAAAAAGTGGCTGAAACCCTCCAGCTCCCTATGGAGGAAGCTGTGGATGATCAAGAGGAGCCTGACTGTGGAAATGATGGATATCCCAGAGTCTAGGAGACTGTCTATTCCCTTGCATAAATCTTTTGGGAAACAGACATTTAAAATTCTAAAAACTCCTCACACTATACCTCCTGTGGATAAGAGAATGGACAAGAGGTACACATTGTCAGGCTCTGATACGGAGTTCCTTACAGAACAATGCAGCCATGTTGGGGTAGTGCAGGCTGCAGCCTGTGACAAGGCAAATATCCCCTTGGCTGCACACCCACTGGACAAGGACTCCAGGAGGATTGATGCCATGGCAAAGAAACAGTACATGGCAGCATCCTTGGGACTCAGACAGGCAAATTATATGGCTTATGTTGCTAGATATCAGAAATCCAGATGGGATACTGTTATGGCTCTAGCAAAACAGGTCCCTGGCCAGCTTGCCAAGGAGCTGGAGCAGGTGGCTGCTGATGGTATTGAGGCATCCAAGGTGCAGTTCCATGCTGCAGTGGACTCAAATGATGTGTCATCAAGAGTCATGGCTACATCTGTGGCACTTCGCAGAATGGCTTGGCTCAGATGTACTAGCCTGTCACAGGATACCCAGACTAAAGCCATGGATTTTCCTGTTGTGGGTAATTCTGTGTTTGGGGAGCAGACAGAGAATTGCATGAAGAAAATGGATGAGTATAGGACCACCTATAGGAGTGCACAGGCCAAGGAAAGGCAGCTTCCCAGGGGCTGGGGCAGGCCTTTTCATAGGCCTTTTTACCAAGCCCAGGCCTCCTCTTCTGCTTATGTCCAGAGGGGGTTCTTTAGTGGGAGAGGCAGACGGGGTACAAGCAGGCCTGCTTCCACCCCTCAGCCCAAAGCCCCTGCCAAGCAGGCACCCTGATGGGGTTGCCAGGGCCGATTCTCACCTACCTGTAGGGTGCAGGCTGGCTTACTTTGTCCAGGACTGGGAGTCTCTGACATCAGACAAGTGGGTCCTGGAAGTAGTAAGCCAGGGACTGGTTCTCAGCTTCAAAAAGTTTCCAAAGATGAGAACCAGATCCTTTCCACCTGCAAATCCACCAGAGGCACTTGCCCTAGAGGCAGAGGTCTCTTCCCTCCGGGCTCTCAGAGCTGTGGAAAGGGTTCCACCCCTACACCAGGGCAAAGGGTTGTACTCCAGGTACTTCCTTACCCCAAAAAAGACAGGAGAATAGCGGCACATCCTGGATCTCAGATACTTAAACAAGCACCTTTTAAAACCAAAATTCAAAATAGTGACTCTGGGAATTATTCTACCCTCTCTAAGGCCAGGGGACTGGCTAGCGTCCCTGGACCTCAAGGATGCCTACTTCCATATTCTCATCAGAAGCTCCCATCGAAAGTACCTCAGGTTCGAGCTGCCCTTAGGCCATTACCAGTTCAGAGCACTGCCCTTTGGCCTCACCTCTGCTCCAAGGGTATTCACAAAATGCCTGGCAGTAGCAGTTGCTTCCCTAAGAAGGCAAAAAATTGCCATCTTCCCTTACCTGGACGACTGGCTCATAGTAGGCCAGTCCCCAGACCAAGTCAGGTTACACCTACAGATAACTCAGCAACTGCTCACCCTCTAGGTTTCCTTCTGAATCTTTCAAAGTCAGTTCTAGAGCCTGTACAGCTCCTCACCTTCATAGGCGCAGAGCTGAATACAGAGAAAGCCAGAGCCTTCCTTCCTTTGGACAGGGCAAGGACCCTGGTCTCTCTGGCCTCCTATTCACCCTGCAGGTCTCTCGACCAACAAGGCATTTTCTACAGCTCCTGGGGCACATGGCTGCCTCTACAGCCGTAGTGCAGGGAGCAAGATTTCAGATGAGGGACATCCAGTTCCATTTGAAAGCCTTTTGGTCTCAAAGGAAAGACCCTCTAGCCAAATTGATCCCAGTGGCTCGAACCCTGATCCAGGCCCTACAGTGGTGGCAGGATCAGAGCAATCTGAGACAAGGGATTCATTTTGTCACTCAGTCTCACTCCTTAATCCTTACTACAGATGCATCCCTCTTGGGGTGGGGAGCTCACATGGGCGACCTCACTACCCAGGGGTTGTGGTCCCCTCAGGAATCTGTGCTCCACATCAATCTGTTGGAACTCAGAGCAGTTTTTCTAGCACTTCAAGCTTTTTCCAAATCTGTTCAGAACAAAGTTGTACAGGTCAGAACAGACAACACCACCACAATGTGGTACATCAACAAGCAAGGGGGCACTCGGTCTACGGCCTTGCGCAATATAAAGTTGTGGTCTCTGGCTTACTCCCTGAACACCTCCCTTACGGCAGTTCACCTCCCAGGCAAGGACAATGTCCTGGCAGATGCTCTCAGCAGGATTTCCCAGGGCCATCACGAATGGTCACTGGACCCCGTGGTTTTGGAGGTGATCTTTGCCAGATGGGACACCCCGCAGATAGATCTTTTTGCAGCCCCAGACAATCACCAACTTCCCCTTTTTTGCTGCAGGCCCCCAGTGTTGGGCTCAGTCCCTCTGGATGCCTTAGTCCTCAATTGGGAAGGGAAGTTTCTCTATGCCTTTCCTCCCTTCCCTCTCCTGTTCAGAATGCTAGTCAAAATCAGATCTCAGCCCTGCAAGATGATCCTGATTGCTCCAGATTGGGCCAGACAACCCTGGTATCCACTCCTACTGTCCTTAGCAGTCCATCTTCCCCTGTGTCTTCCCAGGAAGCACAACCTGTTAACCTGTGCTCAGGGGAGGGTTTGGTACCCGAACCTCAAATCTCTCAATCTCAAGGCCTGGCTCTTGAAGAGTTAGAGTTTGCTGATCTTCACCTCTCCCAAGGTGTAATGATATCCCGAAGGCTTCTAGGAAATCTTCCACCAGGGCTACTTATAATTCCAAATGGAAAAGGTTTTCCATATGGTGCTCTGGAAAGCATATTTCCCCAGAATCTGCTGATTTACCCACAGTCCTGGATTATATGGTCCACTTCAATACCTTGGGGCTGAGACCAGCTACCCTAAAAGTGCATTTGGCAGCTGTGTCTGCTTTTATTTCAGCAGGTAAGCCCTCTTCTCTTTCAGATCATCATGTATTCTCCAAGTTTTTCAAGGGATTGCTTCATACCAACCCTCCATTCAGGGACCCTGCCTCTGCCTGGGATCTTAATGTTTGCATTGCTCAGCTTATGCAACCCCCTTTGAGCCTTTGTCTTCAGCAGAACTTAAGTACTTGACTTGGAAGACTGTGTTTCTGGTAGCCATCACTTCTGCCAGACGCATAAGTGAATTGCAAGCTTTGTCAGTGGAGCCTGATTTTATCTCCTTTCATAGAGATAAGGTGGTCCTCAGGACTAATAGGAAGTTTTGCCTAAGGTGGTTTCAGATTTCCACCTTAATCAATCCATATCTCTTCCAGTGTACTTCACTGACCATTCCTCCTCTGGCGAGAGGAGGTTGCACAGCTTAGATGTGAAGAGAGCCCTTAGTTACTACATAGAGCGTACCAAGGGTCACAGGTTTGACTCCTCCAACTGTTCCTCACTTACGGTGAGGTTGGTAAAGGAAACCTGCCACTAAAAAGATCCATTGCCAGGTGGATTGTCTCTGTATCCAGTTTTGCTATGAAAACTGGGTAAGGTTCCTCCTCAGGCCTGAGGGCTCACTCTACCAGAGGTACAGCTGCTTCCTGGCTGCGGCCAGGACATCCCTATTCTAGAGATATGTCAAGCAGCTACCTGGAAAACAGTTCACACTTTTACCAAGCATTACTCCCTGGACATCCAGGCTAGGAGTGACGCTTGGTTTGGTACAGCTGTGCTGCAGAGTCTATTTCTAAATAGGTTCTGTCCCTCCTCCTCCATGGAGGTACTGCTTTAGAAGTCTGTATATGTCATAATATAGCAAGATTCTTATGTTGTTTGAAGAAAAATTACTCACCTTAGTAATGTTGTTTCTTCTAATGGAGTCTTGCTATATGACCCCCCCACACCTGCCTCAGAACCTCTGTTTTTGGGATGTGGGTGGGCAGTGCAGTGTTGGCACTTAGTAGGTGCCCACCTTGTTTTCACCCTTCCTTTCTTGGGGTGACTTGGTGTTTTGTTTTTCATTTTTTGGGTCTCCTGACTTGAGTCTTTGTTTTGGGACCAAAAAATGTGTTCTTATGTTTAGTAGCCAGTTGGCTAGTGTAGGTTTACAGCTTCCACACAGGACCTCAGTGAGTTTAGCTCGTAAAGATCTGACGGTTTGAGTTTGAAGAACGACAGAGTTTCAACCGAGCTCGAACTCAGCATTCCATGCCTGGCATGGAAAGTTAACTCTTTCACCTCCGGAGCAGTTCGGAAGGTTGGGACTCGCTGCATATGTCATAATATAGCAAGACTCCATTAGAAGAAACAACATTGCTAAGGTGAGTAATTTTTTCATACAGTCTCCAGGCATTTCAGAGTCATCTTTGCTCTTGTCCTCTGTTAATCCTGAATGACAGTGTCAGTGTCATGCACTGCAGAAACAAGGGGGCACTCACTCCTGTCCCATCTGCAGCAAAGCAATGAAAGTGCAGTATTGGGCAGTGTCTTACGACCTTCGGCTACAAGCCGTGTTTCTCCCATGTTTCCTAAATGTCTTGGCAGATAAGCTAAGCAGGTCTCAGTCCCTGGTTCACGAATGGGAACTGCTGATCTCCATGGTAAACTACCTCTTCGCAAGATGGGGTCATCCAGAGGTGGACCTTTTGGACCCCCACACAACACAAAATTCACATTTTTGCTCGCTCGCTTCAGGGCCTGGAGTTTTTGGGTGACATGTTATGTACCCCCTCCCCCAACATTTCCTCTCATACAGAGGGTTCTGCTCAGGCTCAAGAGTGGAGAGTGCCACTCTCATCCTCTTTGCTTCTCTGTGGCCTCTCCAGATATGGATTCTACTCCTACAACATCCAGCAATAGAGCATCCTATTCCTCTGCCCCGTGTGTTGAGGTCAGCCCTGCATCTGCTTGCATGGCTCCAGAAGACATGGCCATCACATGTTTTGGGGTTTCTCTTAAGGTAGCTGATGCCTTGCTTGCAGCTTGAAAGCCTTTACCAGGCATACTTATTCTCTGAAATAGAAGTTTCTCTCTTTGCGGTGTGCTTCTAGGAATATGGACCTTTTTTTACGTGTTCTGTGAATTCTTTTCTGGAATACTTGCTTTCATTATCTGATTCGGGCCTAAAGTATTCCTCTGTTAAGGTGCGTTTGGTTGCTGCATCTGTATTTCATGCTCCTATTGATGGCTGTATGGTTGCACAAATAAGTGTTGCGTAATTTTCTGAGAGGTATTCTTCATATGAAACCTCCTATCCGTACTCCAGTAGTCCCTCCTTGGTACTTGAGTTTCAGTCTTGAGAAATTGACATTGGCACCTTCTGAGCCTGCTGCAACTTGTGGCTTACGTTTTCTAATGGAAAACATTATTCTTAGTTGCCATGACCTGTGCTTAAAGAATTTCCAGGGTTCAGGCTTTTAATGCATGAGCCTCTTTATTTGATCTTTCATAAAGACAATTTCTTTACGTACAAATCCTAAGATATTACGAAAGTGGCATCATAATTTACACTGACCCAAAAGTACACCTTCTGTGTGTTACTGTGAGCATGCCAAAAACGGTAAGGCGTTACTGCGTACTCTCGAGGTACATAGAACACTGAGATACTATGTTACTTGCACTAAGAGCTACAGAAAGACTCCTCAGCTGTTTATTTTACCAGTGTCTAAATGGTACCTGTCCAAATAGTTGGCTGACAGTATCATTCTTTGTTATAAGAAGTACTTCAAAGGAACTTCCTGGTGCTGTTTATGGCCACTCCACAAGGGATTTGGCCACTTCTGTTCCTTGCTTCCAGAATGTCCCTGATGCTGCCATATGTTCTACAGCCACATGGAGCACTGTCCATACTTTTGCTAAGCACTACAGTCTGGACATCATTTCTTGTAGATGTGCTGGTTTTGGACTTGCTGTACTGCAAGGCCTTCTGTCCTGATCACACGTCAGACTGTGCCATCCTCCCAGGCGGCTTTTTACTGCTTGGGAGTCATTCCAAAGGTGTGGTCTAATGAAGGAAATATCCTCACTAGAGATAGAACAGTTATGTAAGAATTTATAAAGTAGATCTTCAAGAGAATCTTCTCTATTATAACATACCATACCCTCCCTCCTTTGTCCTTTATCTTGTGAGGAATAAGTCTGATGCTGTGCCTAAGACCTTATTCCCTGCTTTCTGTTTCTAGTCCCATGCCTCTCCTTGTTTGCCTGATACTGGTTTGGTCTCCTGGTTTGTCACAGTAAGAGACTCTTCGAGGCTCATCTCCAGCGGGTAACTGAGGAGTGTTGGGGCCACCCACATTTATATACGCAGCAACACCACGTCATTGTGGGCAACCCTGGCAAGGAAAATGTTTAAGTGGCCCTGGCGTTGATGACTTACATTTCCAAAGGTGTGGACTAATGGAGGATATTCTCTCAAAGAGCTACTGTTATGGTAAGTTCTTAGGTAATTGTTCTGTGCTGAGGTGGTTGGGTGCTGGCGCCACTTTATACAAGTGGCACGTATGCGCAAAGCCAACTGCATCACCAGCTCCCTCCAGAAAGGAACTGTACTTTGTCTCCTGTGGGGTCCTAGCACCTCTGGCTCAGACCCATTACTGGTAATCTAAGAAGATGATTGTCAGGAAGATCAAAAGTTATACTCAGTATGTAACTTTAATTTTTCAAATAACGCACTCTGTTCAGAGCGTTGCTGTATGAATACTGCCGCCTGTCCATCCAAGCATTATCTCGCATGTAACACAAATGGGTGTGCAGTGCACTTGGCCGGCTCTGAATATGGGCCTTTGTGATTAACATCCAGTGCTTTTTCTAAATTTAAATTGTGCCTGTTTTTTCCTCTCTAAATTGATTCTGCAGTACTAGCATCCAACTCCATGTAGTTTCTGGTGTTTCTGCCAGCCTGCCTTCCTTAATATTTCAGGTTGCCAGATATTTAAAACAGTTCACAAATGTCTTTTCTGTCTAGTCTGCCTTTAAACCTGATGTCTGAGGTAAGTTTGGGGTATTTTATTTTTCATTGTTAGTCGTCCTCATCAGTGTTGTATGTTCATCTGCCCTTAGCTTAGCGCGCAGTGTTTTGTCCTATATAAAAGCACTCCACAGTCTGTGGGGCATATTTCTTGAAGAAAAGCTATTTTTATTGACTTGTGAGATTTTCTTATTCTGTTAGTAGTTTTCATAGTCGAATGTTATTCATGCCTTTTTTTTTTTTCCTGTCATGCAGCAGTGTCTGTCCTTTAGGGAGGAGGAGGCTGGGGAGATGCAGAAAGACTTGCAAAGGCTGGAGAGGTGGTCCAAGGTTTGGCAGTTGAAATTTAGTGCCAAAAAATGCAAGGTGATGCACATAGGGAACAAGAGCCCAAGGACAGAGTACTTTGGGGGGGGGGGGGTGTAAAGAGACCCTGGGGTCATCATCAGTGATTCCCTAAAACGAACCAGTGTAACCAGACTTCTAGTAAGGCAAACAGTATGCTGGAGTGTAAATGAAGGCGTATTGACAGCAGAAAGGAGATATTACTACCTCTCTGTAGATCAGTGGATAGGCCCCACCTGGAGTGCTGTGTCCAGTTCTGGAGTCCTCACCTAAGAAATAAGAACAAGCTGGAGACAGTACATCGTAGAGTGACCAAAATGATTCAGGGTCAGCAGGGCAGGACTTTTGAGGATGGGCTCAAGGCAATGAACATGTACTCACTGGAGGACAGACTAGAGAGGGTGGATATGAAAGACTTTCAAGTTCCTGAAAGGAATGAACAAGGTAAACTACAGGGAACTATTTACATAACTAAATAGCGAATCAAGAACACAGGGACATGAGTGGAAACTAACGGGATAACAAGAGGGAAGTGAGAAAGTCGTATTTTACAGAAATGGTGGTGGAACCATGGAACAATCTTCCAGCTGGTGTGGACACAAAAGCTATCAATGGTTTCAAAAATTACTGGAACAGGATTGAACGGCTTGGTGGTTGCTCAGGGTGGTAACAGTAGGGCACTGAGCATGGGGGTGAATAGTGTGGGTTAGAACCCCATATGGACAATAGGTCCCGGGTTTCTTAAGGTTTATGGGCAGACTGGATGGACCAGTGGTCTTTCATTTTCTGAGTTTCTGTGTTTTCACCTCAAGTCACAGTCGTACAAGTGAATATTGTTTTCCTGCAAATTGATGGAATTGCACAAAACTTTTCTGCAAGAAAGTTTTTGCAGTTGCACCATTATTGATGCAAAATATTTCTGTCATACTGCATTGTCACGGGGCTGTTAATTTACTGGTGGATTAGTACCATGGTTATGTGCCAAGAGACAATAGACTCCGAAGTTTTTACATCATTACAGAACCCTTGGCTCCCTCCCATTCTGTGACGGTTAGCTTTGAGTCATTCTCAAGTATGATGGCTTTAGGGGTGACAGCATCACTAGACGTCTCCTGCCTGAGGATTTTCTTAGAAACCTTTTCAAACAACATGAAGTCTTGCTATATTATGACAATTGCAGTTTGTCCCACCATTAGAACTGCCCCGGAGGTGAAATAGTTAACTTCCATGCCAGGCATGGAACTTGGAGCGCGAGCTCGGTTAGAGAAGCTCTGTCTGTGTAATTTCAAACTGAAACTGTCAGATTCTTTACTCCGCCTCACTGAACAGTCGCTCCGGAGATTTCTCCTACTGCTCGGTTCATTTCTCGGTTTAAACAGTGTTTTCTCGGTTAAATTCAACCGCGAGTATTATTATTTTAACCGCAAACCGATTGGTTCAAGCTCTGTCTGTGGTATTGTAAGTAATAGACAGGTTTATTTCTGTTTGGAACTTGTAAATGTTTATCGGTTCGGTTTGAAACGGTCAGGTTGTTTTAAAACTTTAAAAATCAAGCATTTAAAAGCTTTTAGAGTGCGGTTCATGGTTCTTATCGGTTCTAAAAAAAACGGATTTCATTACGGTTTTTTCCACGACCCGTGACACGGTTGGGAACCGATAAGGGTGTCTTGCCTGGCTCTGCCGTTAAAAGGGCAGGTTTTTTGGTTAGGCTGGCCAAGGCTGACCCACACACCACATGTGTATATTGTCTGGGGTTTGACCACCTCAGTTCAGACTGCCAGATTTGTAAGAATTTCCCTGCAGCCACCCTGGATAAGAGAGTTGGCAGGCTCAGGGAGCGAGAGGCCAAAAAGTCCGGTGACCCGGATGGCCAGCACCGAACCGGAGGGAGTGCCCTCTGACCAGGGCGAGACTTCCTCGGCCAAACGTAAAGCTGACTCTGAGGAGCCAGTTCCAGCAAAGAAAACTAGGAAATCAGCAGGTGTGGAGTCTAAAATTCCTTCTCCAACTGCTGCAGAGATAGCAAGAGCTATACAAATTGTCCAGTCACTTTCTCCGGTTCCGTCCGAACCACCACTTTCTGGTAAAAGGTCGGTTCGGTCGGTTCCACTGGTTCAAGAATATGATTTAGAAGAGTTTTACGAACCAGAGGCGGGAGAGGATGATTATAAACAGTATGAATGTGACTTTGAGAGTCTGGGTGTGCCCATTGAACTGGACATCTCCCCAGATAGACCTTTAGAATCTCCCCCTACGCTTTCTGAGTCCCCTTCTCACTTTATGTTTTATAAAAGGTGGTTGAAACCCTCCAGCTCCCATTGGAGGAAGCTGTGGATGAGCAAGAGGAACCTGATTTTGTAGAAATGATGGATATCCCAGAGTCTAGGAGATTGTCTATCCCCTTACATAAGTCATTTAGGAAACAAACAATAAAAATTTTAAAAGCTCCTAATTCTGTGCCTCCTGTGGACAAGAAGATGGACAGGAGGTACACTTTGTCAGGTCCTGATACAGAATTCCTGTCACAGCAGTGCAGTCATGTTGGAGTAGTTCAGGCTGCAGCCTGTGATAAGGCTAATATTCCCTTGGCTTCACATTCTCCTGACAAGGACTCCAGGAAGATTGATGCCATGACTAAAAAACAATACATGGCAGCGTCCTTGGGACTCAGGCAAGCAAATTACATGGCTTATGTGGCAAGATACAAAAATCTAGATGGGACACTGTCATGGCTTTGGCCAAACAGGCCCCTGGCCAGCTTGCTAAGGAGCTGGAACTGGTGGCTGCTGATGGTATTGAGGCATCCAAGGTGCAGTTCCATGCTGCTGCTGTGGATTTTAATGATGTATCCTCTAGAGTCATGGCTACATCTGTGGCTTTTGGTAGGTTGGCTTGGCTCAGGTGTACTAGCTTGTCACAGGATACCCAGACTAAGGCTATGGATTTTCCTGTGGTAGGAAATTCTCTGTTTGGGGAGCAGACAGAGAATTATATGAAGAAAATGGATGAATATAGGACAACCTATAAGAGTGTTCAGGCTAAGGAGCGGCAAGCCACTCCTCAGAGGCAGACCCCCAGGGGTAGAGGTAGCCCTTTTCACAGGCCTTTTTACCAAACCCAGGCCTCCTCTGCTCATGCTCAAAGGGGGTTCTTCAAAGGGAGAGGCAGACAGGGTGCAAGCAGGCCTACTCCCACCCCTCAGCCTAAAGCCCCTGCCAAACAGGCACCCTGATGGGGTGCCCAGGGCCGATTCTCCATTACCTGTAGGGGGCAGGTTGGCTTACTTCGTTCAGAACTGGGAGTCTCTAACATCAGACAGTTGGGTCCTGGAAGTAGTAAGCGGGGGTCTGGTTCTCAGCTTCAAAAAATTTCCAAAGATGAGAATCAGATCTTTTCCACCTGCAAACCCTCTAGAGACCTTTGCCTTAGAAACAGAAGTCTCAACCCTCCTGGCTCTCAGAGCTGTAGAAAGGGTTTCTCCCCTACACCAGGGCAAGGGTCTGTACTCCAGGTACTTCCTTACCCCAAAAAAGACAGGAGAATGGCGGCCCATCTTGGACCTAAGATATCTAAACAAGCACCTTTTGAAACCAAAATTCAAAATGGTGATTCTGGCAATGATTTTACCTTCTCTAAGGCCAGGGGACTGGCTAGCTTCCCTGGACCTCAAGGATGCCTATTTCCATGTTCTCATCAGAAGCTCCCACCAAAGTACCTCAGATTCGAACTGCCTCAGGCTACATTACCAGTTCAGAGCAATGCCCTTCTGCCTTACCTCTGCCCCAAGGGTATTCACAAATGTCTAGCAGTAGCAGTTGCTCATTTAAGAAGGCAAAAGATTGCCATCTTTCCCTACTTAGACGACTGGCTCATTGTAGGTCAGTCTCCAGACCAGGTCAAATCACACCTGCAAGTTACCCAGCAGCTGCTCACCTCTCTGGGTTTTCTTCTCAACCTTCCAAAGTCAGTTCTGGAACCTGTCCAGGTACTCACCTTTATAGGTGCAGAATTGGACACAAAGCAGGCCAGAGCCTTCCTGCCCCTAGAAAGGGTAAGGAACCTAATGGCCCTGGCCTCCTCCTTCACCCTGCAGGTCTCTCGACCAGCAAGGCACTTCTTACAGCTACTAGGACACATGGCTGCTTCCACAGCTGTAGTGCAAGGAGCAAGGTTTCAGATGAGGGACATTCAGTTTCATTTGAGAGCCTTCTGGTCCCAGAGGAAAGATCCCCTTTCCAAGTTGATCCCAGTGACTCGAACCCTGATCCAGGCCCTTCAGTGGTGGCAGGATCAGAGCAATTTGAGACTAGGGGTCCCCTTCATCCCCCTATCTCACTCCTTGACCCATACTACAGATGCGTCCCTTCTGGGTTGGGGAGCTCACATGGGCGACCTCTCCGTCCAGGGGGTGTGGTCCCCTCAGGAATCTCTGCTCCACATCAATTTGCTGGAACTCAGAGCTGTTTTTCTAGCACTTCAGGTGTTTTCTGTATCTGTTCAGAACAAAGTGGTACAAGTCAGAACAGACAACACCACTACAATGTGGTACATCAACAAACAAGGGGGCACTCGGTCTTCGGCCTTGTGCACCGAGGCAATGAAGTTGTGGTCTCTGGCTTATTCCCTGAACACTTCCCTCATAGCAGTTCACCTCCCAGGAAAGGACAATGTCCTGGCAGATGCTTTCAGCAGGATTTCCCAGGGCCATCACAATGGTCTCTGGATCCCCAAGTACTGGGATAGTTTTTGCCAGATGGGGCACCCTCAGATAGATCTTTCGCAGCCCCAGACAATCACCAACTTCCACTGTTTTGTTGCAGGCCCCAGTGATGGGCTCAGTCCCCTGGATGCCTTTCTCCTAGATTGGGAAGGGAAGTTTCTACTCGCCTTCCCCCTTCCCTCTCCTGTTCAAGGTGCTAGTCAAAATCAGATCCCAGCCTTGCAGGATGATTCTGATTGCTCCAGATTGGGCCAGGCAGCCCTGGTACCCACTCCTTCTGTCTTTAGCAGTCCATCTTCCCCTGTGTCTCCCCAGGAATCACAACCTGTTAACCTGTGCCCAGGGGAGAGTTTGGTATCCGAATCTCAAATCCCTCAACCTCAAGGCCTGGCTCTTGAGGAGTTAGAATTTGCTGACCTGCACCTTTCTCAAGGTGTTCTTGAAATCCTGAAGGCTTCTAGGAAGCCTTCCACTAGGGCTACTTATAACTCTAAATGGAAAAGGTTTTCCATCTGGTGTTCTGGGAAACGTATTTCCCCGGAATCTGCTGACTTGCCCATTGTTTTGGACTATATGGTCCATCTTAATTCTTTGGGTCTGAGACCAGCTACCTTGAAAGTACATTTGGCAGCTGTCTCTGCCTTTATTTCAGCAGGAAAGCCCTCCTCTCTTTCCGCTCACCCTGTATTTTCCAAGTTTTTTAAAGGATTACTTCATACTAATCCACCTTTCAGGGTCCCGGCCCCTGCCTGGGATCTTAATGTTTGCATTGCTCAGTTGATGCAACCCCCCTTTGAACCTCTGTCTTCTGCAGAGCTTAAGTACTTGACTTGGAAAACTGTTTTCCTAGTAGCTATCACTTCTGCCAGGCGCATAAGTGAGTTACAAGCTTTGTCAGTAGAGACTGACTTAATTTCCTTCCACAGGGATAAGGTAGTCCTTAGGACTAACAGGAAGTTTTTGCCTAAGGTAGTTTCAGATTTCCATCTTAATCAATCTATCTCCCTTCCAGTGTTCTTCACTGACCATTCCTCCTCTGGTGAGAGGAGGTTGCACAGTTTAGATGTTAAGAGGGCCCTAAGTTACTATATAGAGCGTACCAAGGGTCACAGATTCGAATCCCTCCAACTTTTTCTCACTTATGGTGAGGTTGGGAAAGGGAAACCTGCCACTAAGAGATCCATTGCCAGGTGGATTGTCTCTTGTATCCAATTTTGTTATCAAAAACTGGGGAAAGTTCCCCCTTCAGGCCTGAGGGCTCACTCTACCAGAGGTACAGCTGCATCTCTAGCTGCTGCCAGAGACATCCCTATCTTAGAGATATGTCAAGCAGCTACTTGGAAAATGGTACACACTTTCACCAAGCATTACTCACTGGATGTCCAGGCCAGGAGGGATGCTCGGTTTAGCACAGCCGTGCTTCAGAACCTATTCCCTAAGTAGGTTCTGTCCCTCCTCCATGGAGGTACTGCTGTGTAGTCTGCAATTGTCATAATGTAGCAAGACTTCATGTTGTTTGAAGAAAAAATTACTCACCTTAGTAATGTTGTTTCTTCTAATGGAGTCTTGCTATATTATGACCTCCCACCAGCCTGCCCCTCTCAGAACTTCTACTTGGGTATGGGGTGGGCAGTCCAGTGTGGGCACTTGTTTATGCCCATTTTATGTTTTTTCCACCCCCTTCTTTTCTTGGGGGTTTTTGGGGTGTTGTGTTTTGTTTTACCTTTTCTTATGTTATCTTATCTTATTGCCCCTGACTTGAGTCTTTGTGTTGGGACCAGGAATATGTGTTAATATTTAGGTAGCCAGTTGGCCGGTGTAGGTTACAGCTTCCACACAGAACCTTAGTGAGTTTTGCTCGTAAAGATCTGACAGTTTCAGTTTGAAATTACACAGACAGGGCTTCTCTAACCGAGCTCGCGCTCCAAGTTCCATGCCTGGCATGGAAGTTAACTATTTCACCTCCGGGGCAGTTCTAATGGTGGGACAAACTGCAATTGTCATAATATAGCAAGACTCCATTAGAAGAAACAACATTACTAAGGTGAGTAATTTTTCTTTTGTTTCCTCAGACTCTGAACTCTAAACAGGCAAGCCTGTTTTATTTTTCAGACAGTTGTAAAATTTAAACTGTACCTCTTTATTTGATTAATTGGATCCTGCCTTTAACCCTGAATTCCTGTCAGATGCCGAGTGGTCTTCCGTTTTGCCTGAATTCTACTCAGAATTTTTCAGGTGTGTGTAAGTGATAATGTGTTGCTGTTGTGGTCTGTATTTAGTGTGGTGCCTCAGTAAGCATTTCTTCTTTGGAACAGGTTTCTCTCCTTCCCTGTGTCATTTTTGAGCTTTAAATTGATATTTTTGAATAATTTTCATTCTCAGTCGTCACCACATTTTTGTCCTAAGTGTTATTCCTTTTTTTTTTTTTTTACCAGTTTAACATTTTGGTAGGTTTTGAGGCAGCTGTTCAAAAATTGATGTAAGTGTGGAAGGATTGACACAACTGTAGAAAGTTGCTGCAGGTGCAAGAAAATTGACACAAGAAATTTCACGCAATCAGCAGAATCTCTGATGCAGCTCTCTCTTGGTATTTTTGGAGACGAAACAATTGTAGAAGACACTGTGATCTCACATATATCCTTTCAGTTAAAAGTGAATGTAAGGCATGTCCTAAGCCTTTGGGAAGTCTCCACATGGGAGGTTCTGTCCATTTTATACTTGCAAGATAAAGTCTTGCTGTATTCTGACATATTGCAGTGATTCCCAACCTTTGAACTGCCCCGGAGAACAAAGAGTTAACTTTCTATGCAGGGCATAGAATGCTGAGCTCGAGCTTGGTTGAAGTCTCTGTCTGGAGTGTTTCAAACGCAAACCGTCAGATTCTTTACTCCGCCTCACTGAACGGTCGCTCCAGAGATTTCTCCTTCAGCTCGGTTCGAAAGTCGGTTAAAGTTTCAGTTTTCGTCGTTTTTTTTAAACCAAAAAAGTTATCCGCATAGTCAGTTCAGTCTCTGTCTGTGGTGCCGTGAGTACTAGATAGGAATTGTTCTGTTTTTGTGTGTGGAACTTGTAAAAGTGCGGCTCGGTTCTGCTGAACCGGCCATTTGATAGTGAAATCTTGTGTTTTGCCTTTTTACTTAGTGTTTGGTTACCGGTTCTTATCGGTTCTAAAAAAAATGTGTTTTAGTACGTTTTTTTCCAATACCCGTGACACGGTTAGGAACCGATAAGGGAGTCTTGCCTGGCGGTTGCCATAAAAGGGGTAAGTTGGTTAGGTTGGCCATGTCTGAGAAACCCAAGGAAAAAAACGGGCCCACTGGGTTTCAACACTGCAGTGAGTGCGAGGAGGTCTTTGCTAAGGCCGATCCCCACACCACCTGTGTTTATTGTTTGGGGTTTGACCACCTCGATTCAGACTGCCAAATATGTAAAAGCTTTCCCAAATCTACCCTTGAGAAGAGATTAGGTAGACTGAGGGAAAAGGAGGCCGAGAAGTCCGCTGACCCGGATGGCCAGCCCGGTTCGGTTCTGACCGAACCAAAAGGAGTGCCCTCTGACCAGGGCGATACTTCTTCGGGCAAAAGGAGAGCCGATTCTGAGGGATCGGTTCCGACAAAAAGGAAATGCAAAGACAAATGGGCCAGTACGGATCCAGAGAAACAAAGACTTTGACGGCAGATAAGGACCACTTGGCCCACCCAGTCTGCCCATTTCCCTACCTATTGGATAAGCTGCAGATTCTAGTTAACCAACAGCTTACTTCCTGCAGCCCCCCACTATAATTGCCTTATGTCTGTTCCGACTGCCGAAGAGATAGCCAGAGCGATTCAGATTGTGGAATCGCTCCGTCCGGTTCCTACCGATCCAGCTCCTTCTGGCATAGGTTCGGTTGGTTCCCCTGGTTCAAGATTATACCCTTGAAGATTTTTATGAACTGGAATTTGAAGAGGAAAGGGAATTTGAGGAGGATGATGGTGAAAGCGAGGGTCTGGATGTGCCTGTGGAACCGGACATCTCCCCAGACAGACCTTCAGGTGTTTCCCCTTCTAGGCTTTCTGAGTCCCCTTCTCACTTTATGTTCTACAGAAAGGTGTCTGAAACCCTCCAGCTTCCACTGGAGGAGGCTGTGGAAGATCAAGAGGAGCCTGATTATGTAGAAATGATGGACATCCCAGAGTCCAGGAGACTGTCTATTCCCCTCCACAAATCCTTTGGGAAACAGACGCAAAAAATCCTAAAGTCTCATAACACTATACTTCCTGTGGATAGAAGAATGGACAAGAGATATACACTTTCAGGCTCAGACACGGAATTCTTATATCAGCAATGCAGCCATGTTGGGGTAGTGCAGGCTGCTGCCGGTGACAAGGCAAATATTCCCTTAGCTTCATACCCACCAGACAAGGACTCCAGGAAGATTGATGCCATGGCAAAGAAACAGTACATGGCATCTTCCTTGGGACTCAGGCAGGCGAATTACATGGCATATACAGCCAGGTACCAGAAGTCCAGGTGGGACACTTTACTGGCACTGGCTAAACAGGCCTCCCCCCAACTAGCCAAGGAGCTGGAGGCGAAGGCTGCAGACGGGACTGAGGCATCTAAGGTTCAGTTTCATGCTGCTGTGGACTCTAATGATGTGTCATCAAGAGTCATGGCTACATCTGTGGCTCTTCGGAGAATGGCTTGGCTCAGATGTACTAGCCTGTCACAGGACTAAGGCCATGGATTTTCCTGTAGTGGGTAATTCTCTGTTTGGGGAGCAGACAGAGAATTACATGAAGAAAATGGATGAGTACAGGACCACTTACAGGAGTGCTCAGGCCAAGGAGAGGCAGGCAACTCTTCAAAGGCAGCAGTCTAGGGGCAGGGGCAGGCCTTTTCAAAGGCCTTTTTACCAAGCACAGGCCTCTTCTTCCTTTTCTCAGAGGGGGTTCTTCACAGGGAGAGGCAGAAGGGGGATGAGCAGGGCTGCATCCACTCCTCAGCCTGAAACCCCTGCCAAGCAGACACCCTGATGGGCCTGCCCGGCTCGACTCTCCTATTTCAGTAGGGGGCAGGCTGGCTTACTTTGCCCAGGACTAGATGTCTATTACATCAGACAAGTGGGTCCTGGAAGTAGTAAGCCAGGGACTGGTTCTCAGCTTCAGAAAATTTCCAAAGATGAGAGCCAGATCTTTTCCACCTGCAAATCTCTCTGAAACCCTTGCCCTAGAGGCAGAGGTTTCTTCTCTTCTAGCCTTAAGAGCCATAGAGAGAGCACCTACCCTACACTGGGGCAAAGGACTGTACTCCAGGTACTTCCTGACCCCAAAAAGACAGGGGACTGGCGACCCATCCTAGACCTAAGATATCTAAACAAACCTCTTTTAAAACCAAAGTTCAAGATGGTGACTCTGGGAATAATCCTTCCCTCTCTAAGGCCAGGGGACTGGCTAGCCTCCCTGGACCTCAAAGATGCCTACTTTCACATTCCCATCAGGTGCTCCCACAGAAAGTACCTCAGGTTCGAGTTGCCCTCAGGCCACTATCAGTTCAGAGCAGTGCCCTTTGGCCTAACCTCAGCCCCAAGGGTTTTCACAAAGTGCAAGGCAGTAGTAGTTGCCTTTCTAAGAAGGCAAAAGATTTCCATTTTTCCATATCTGGACTATTGGTTATTAGTGGGTCAGTCTCCAGACCAAGTCAAGTCTCACCTGCAAGTGACCCAGCAAGTGCTCACTTCTCTAGGATTTCTTCTCAGCCTTCCCAAGTCAGTTCTCGAACCAGTCCAGCTTCTTACCTTTATAGGTGCAGAACTGGACACACTCGGAGCAAGAGCCTTTCTTCCTCTAGAAAGGGCAAGGGTACTTATGAAACTAGCCTCTTCTTTCAGCCTTCGGGTATCTCGACCAGCAAGGCATTTCCTCCAGCTCTTGGGCCACATGGCAGCTTCAGCAGCAGTGATCCAAGGGGCAAGATTCCAGAGGAGGGATATTGAGTTCCATCTGAGAGCTTTTTGGTCTCGGAGGAAGGATTCCCTTACCAAACTGATCCCAGTGACTCTGACCTTGATCCAAGCCCTCGAATGGTGGCAGGATCAGGACAATTTAAGACAAGGTGTTCCATTTGCCACTCAGCCTTGTTCAGTGGTCCTTACCACGGACGCTTCTCTTCTGGGCTGGGGAGCCCATCTGGGGTTCCTCGCTGCCCGGGGCTGTGGTTCCCCCAAGAATCCCTTCTCCATATCAATCTCCTAGAGCTCAGTCCAGTTTTTCTGGCCCTAAAAGCTTTCTCTCAGTCAGTACAGAACAAGGTGGTTCAGGTCAGAACTGACACCACCACCACCATGTGGTACATCAACAAGCAGGTAGGCACTCGGTCCACGGCCTTGTGCACAGAAGCCATGAAGTTGTGGTCCCTGGCTTATTCCCTGCTAACCTCTCTGGTAGCAGTTCACCTTCCAGGTAAGGACAGTGTGCTAGCAGATGCACTGAGCAGGCTCTCTCAGTGCCATCACGAATGGTCCCTGGACCCTCAGGTGTTGAAAGTGATTTTTTCAAGGTGGGGCACTCCAGAGATAGATTTCTCTGCAGCCCCAGATAATCACCAGCTCCCTCTCTTTTGTTGCAGACCTCCAGTCTTGGGCTCAGTCCCCCTGGACGCCCTGATTCTGAATTGGGAAGGGAAGTTTCTGTATGCCTTCCCCCACTTCCCACTCCTGTTCAAAGTTTTAGTCAAAATAAGGTCTCAGCCTTGCAAAGTGATTCTGATTGCTCCAGATTGGGACAGACAGCCCTGGTATCCCCTGTTGCTGTCCCTAGCAGTCCATCTTCCCCTGTGTCTTCCCAGGAATTACAACTTGTTAACATCCTCTCAGGGGAGGATTTGCTACCCCAATCTTCAGTCTCTCAATCTCAAGGCATGGCTCTTGAAGAGTTAAGAGTTTGCAGATCTGCATCTTTCCCTAGGGGTTCTGGATATCCTCAAGGCTTCTCGAAAGCCCTCCACCAGAAAGACTTATAACTCCAAATGAAAGAGATTCAGCATTTGGTGTTCTAAGAAGCATATTTCTCCAGACACTGCTGGATTGCCTACGGTTCTGGATTATATGGTCCATCTTAATGGCCTAGGCCTCAGACCAGCTACTCTCAAGGTACACTTGTCAGCTGTTTCTGCATTTTTGTCTGTGGGAAGTCTTCCTCACTATCTTCTCATCCTGTGTTCTGTAAATTTTTGAAGGATTGTTTCACTCCAGTCCTCCTTTTAGAGACCCTGCCCCTGCCTGGGATTTGAATGTTTGCACCGTGAGGTCGAGAGGGCCTCTGCATCTGTCCTCCCCAACCCCCGAAGAACAGAAAGCCAAAAAGGGACAAACGAGAAATATTTCTGACACTGCAATTAATTAAAGGGGCTCGCCTATTGCAATAAGAAAAAGCTGCTCCCAACTCTGGCCATTTTCTCCTGGTTCATCGCCACACGAGCCCTCCTGGCTGCTGTGTGGCTGTTGCTGGAGGCCCGGCACCATTTTGTGTCGGCGCAGATGTTGAGACTGTTTTTCTGGTGTTTTTCTGGCTCTAGAATCTGTGGATTTGGCGCTCCTTGTAAGGAAGATTGCTGAGTGCCTTAATCATAGTTTATGGCTCTAAGATTAACTGTGCTCCTTACTACCTAAACTCAGGGGCTTCCGATAAAGTGTCTGTGCAAACCATGGAATGTACACAATTTTCAGTACTAGGTGCGTTTTTAAACTACTTGGAGTACTAAATATACAGTGCTGTGTTAATTCCTGGGGAATGTGCGTAATTTTTCAGTACTAGTCGCGTTTTTTAAAAAATATTGGGTTACTAAAAATATACAGTGCCTCTGATAAAATGCATTTGCTGATTCCTGGGGAATGTTTTCTAATCTGCTGGGGTTATAATGTACGGTGCCTCCGATAAAGTACTTTAATTTTATTTCCTGGGGAATGTGCCTTCAGCGTTAAGCGCGCTTTTCAAACTGCTGGGAGTTTAAATATTTCTGTTGCGTCCTGTGTAGACTGTGTAGGTGGCTGCCTGCTTGTATTTGTGTTAATTCCTGGGCTTCCACAATAGGCCTTTTCACCCTCCCCCTATTTCACTTACTACTTAAGTCCGCTGCTCACCTCCTCTATCTCCCTCAACAGGTTCGAGGGGACCGTCCGTGAGATCGAGAGGGCCTCTGCACCTGTCCTCCCCTGCCCCCGAAACGCCGCACACAGGTAATTTTTCTCTGAAGAAGAGAAAGCCAAAAAGGGACAAACGAGAAATATTTCTGACACTGCAGTTAATTAAAGGGGCTCACCGATCGCCATAAGAAAAAGCTGCTCCCAGCTCTGGCCATTTTCTCCTGGCTCATCGCCACACGAGCCCTCCTGGCTGCTGTGCGGCTGTTGCTGGAGGCCTGGCGCGGTAATGGCTCTGCCCAGCCGGCTTCGCCGGCTCTCACCACCCTTGGTCGGCGCTTAAATTTATATGCACTGGGTTGGTCACGTGAGCTGAAAATACCTATCAGCTCACTTTACCATTGGCAACCTATACAGTTTCTCCACTAGGTGCCCCCTTTGTCCTCGCTGGGATAGCTAATTTCTCTCCCATAGAATCCTTCAGCTCTGTACTGTCGATTTCAGAAAACTACACAGTTTCACCACTAGAGGCCCCCTGCTACCTGTGATCTCTTAACTGCTATAAGAGAAGCCTCACACTAAAACTCCTGCAGCAGCTGCCAAATTGTTACACTTATCCCTGGCAATACTTCCCTGAGGCTCTCCACTCAACTCTCTGTTAGCTACCAAAATTGTCTCCCAAATCCCTGACAATACTTTTCCTGCTGCTCTGCTATATTTAATCTACAAAAAGAGAAGCCTCCCCCTTAATTCCTTCCCAGCAGCTGCTTAACACGTATCATATTATCCTTGGCAAATCCCTAGCAATACCTTCGAGTATACAACCCTTTACCTAACTTTCTTGCCGGCATCAGTCTGCAATAGTACTTTCTCCAATGAATCTCATCTCTGGCACTGAGCTCAAAATGATCCCCTTAAACATGTACCTTTTGAACCTAAACCTGCCTGGACCCTTGCAAGACGTACAAGGTGGTGCCGAGGTATCTCTCATAAAGGGGAGTGATGGACGACTGACACTTCCCCCTCCTTACCTACCTCCAGGACATATGGGCAGGACCCTCCTAGTCTTTTTGGGGGGGGGGGCATAGAATCTAATCCGGGTCCTAGCTCCCCAAATCTCACTCTCAACAACCCCTCATGCCCCACGTGGGCTGATACCAAAGGGCTCAAAATTGCTCACATGAACATATGTAGCCTAAGGCACAAATTCCATGACCTTGAGGCATGGGTGGCACTATATAAGCCTGACATACTAGCCTTGACAGAAACTTGGCTCAAACCGCAGATCCTCCCTCATGAAATGGACCTACTGTATTGGGATACCATACTTTTAGAAAAGATAGGATAGGGAAAAAGGGAGGTGGGGTCATCATCTACGTTAGCACGGACTTTCAAGGGTCTGAGCTGGACTCCCCCTCTCACAGTGACCCCCTGGCTGAAATGCTGCTCGTAAAAGTTCTACTTGGAAACACCAAACCCCTTACCATAGGTGGTGTCTACATCCCCCCACAATCTGCTGCCTCCTCCCTGGAAGCCATAACTAGCCACCTTGAGGACTACTCCCCAGGGGAGACCATTCTCCTCGGGGACTTCAATCTCCACTGGCCATCCCTGCTCTCCTCCCCTACTAAAAACTCATTACTTGGCTCCTCATTTACCCAGGTCATAGACCTCCACACAAGGCATAACCCCAAGAATGGAAACCACTCTCTCATTGACTGGATCCTCGTCTCCTGCCCGGGCCGTGTACTGTCAGTAGGGATTATGGCTGACTCCTTGAGTGATCACTCGCCTACTTTCTGCATTTGGTCCAATAAGCCTCCAAAATTGCTGCAAGGTCATTGAGCGAGAAACTACAGTAGGTTTGTACCTGCCGATTTCTGCTCCCATTTGTGGCACAGTGACTGGGCCTCTATCATCTCTCTCCCCACACTCGACGAGGCACTTGAATACTTCACCCAGATCTTTTTGTCTGCATTGAATATGCATGCCCCATTAAAAAAGCTCAGGATACAGGGAAAATGTCATAAATGGCTAAGCCCATGCCTCAAGCATACTATGCTCCTCCGGGACAGAGCATGGGGTACTTTCAAATCCTCTGGCACCCAACAGACTGGGAAAAGTACAGAGAGCTGAGAAATCAGTGCAAGAAATCCTCAAAAAAAGCCAAGTCTCAATACCTAAATGACCTTCAAACTAGGCACCTACGGGATCCCAAAAAATTCTGGGGACACATTAACCAACTTATCAAGGGCTCCTCAACTAGTCAAATGGACTCCATGGTGGGGGACTCTCTGACAAATGACCCAGCGGTAATTGCTGAGGCATTCTGTGCCTCCTTCTCTACCCTGAGTGTGTCTCCCTCCCCAATCCTCCCCAGGCCTAACCCTTACACAGGGGACGCATGGTTTCACCCTCAACCTCAATTCCACCTAAAACTGGTCAAACAGACATAGGTACTACCTCTCTTACGCAAAATTAACCCTTCTTCCTCCATAGGACATGACCAGCTTGAGCCTCGCCTTCTGAGGGCTGCCGCCCCGGCCATCGCCCATCCTGTCACCTTGTTCATAAATAGGTCTCTTCAGGATGGCTTGGTCCCAAAAATGTGGAAGGTAGCGACCATTGTACCTGTCCAGAAAAGTGGGCCCCAAGACAAATTGGGAAATTATAGACCAATCTCCCTTCTCAGTCCCCTGGGGAAGATTCAGGAAAGACTAGTCTCAAACCAGCTACAAGACTACCTTGAGCAGCACTTACTCATGGCTGATATTCAGCATGGCTTTAGAAAGGGTCATGGTACCGACACTGCGCTCATCCGGCTCACCACGGACATCCTCTCCCTTATGGACCAAGGCTCCCCAATGGGCGCCCTCTTCATTGACCTATCCAAGGCCTTTGACCGGTTAACCATAATCTCCTCCTCTCTAAACTCCTGCTCCTAGGACTGGATCGCCACTCCACTCCTAGCTTGAGAGCTACCTGAGTGACCGTTCCCAAAAAGTCAGCTGGAGGGGTACACAGTCTGGACCCAGATCAGTCTCTGCTGGGGTACCCCAGGGCTCAATCCTGGGCCCTCTGCTCTTCTCACTCTTCCTCAATAACATAGAGGGAAACTGCCCCCACAGCAATCTCATTCTATATGCTGATGACACTGTCATATACTGCAGTGACTCCCAACCTAGTGTCATCTCAACAAAACTTCTGGATAGTCTCTCCACCCTTGAGGCCTGGTTCTCCGCAAACTCCCTTAATCTCAATGATGAAAAAACTAAAGCTGTACTGTTTGGCTCTAGACGACTGGGCTCTGACAGAAGTCAGCTTCTCCAGATCAGCACCAGCCAAGGAAAAAGAGTTGAGGTCATGCCCAGTTTTAAATATCTTGGGATCCATCTAGACCAGGAAATGACCTACCGATCCCATATCGATTCCATAACCAGGTCCACCCATCAAAAGCTTGGCCTCCTTTACCGTCTGGGAAACTCTCTATCCTCTACTACATGCCATGCAATTGCCTGCTGCAATCTTCTCCCATCCATCCTACATGGAGCCCCACTGCTGCAGTTCCTCCGTGAGTCGGAATACAATAAACTTTCCGTACTATATAACCGAGTGGCTCGCTTTGCCACAAACTCCTCACCTAGGAGACATCATTGTGAGGCCCTAAAGGAACTTAACTGGCCCATTCTCCGGCACAAACTAGCCTATCCTGTTGCTTGCCTAACCTTCAAGTTCACTAATCTTGGTCCCCCTCCCCATCTTCGAGGACTACTCTCTCCCAAAAGACAAACCCGAACCCTGAGATCAACTGCAAACCACCTCCTCGACATCCCTAGGATGTGCTCCAACTATGGCAATCGTTCCTTCAAATTTGCTGCCCCCCACCTATGGAACTCCCTACCACCTAGCTTGACGAACTCAACCACCCTCACCCAGTTCAAAAATGGACTCAAACTATATCTTCTCAACCTTAGTCTCTGTGGCTGTAACCGCTAGCTCCCCAGGCCAGTTTTGTTTGACTGCTGCACTGCTTTGAACAATCCCTCTAATTTGTCATTGAATTCTAATATGGACAATCTTACGTAAACTGGTTACTTTCCCTATACACTGCTTCCAATGTACACTGATGTAAATAATGTACATGTTTGTGCATAATGTGTGAATACATGCGCACTGTATATAATATGCGAGTCTGAATGTGAACCAGATTACTACCCCTGTATAAATATTGCAAATGTAATACTGTGTAACAAATGTAACTAATGTAACTACTGTATACTGTACATAATTGTTTTCAATATGTCCTTTTCTGTAACTAACTCGGGTCGCTCCTGAAAAAGGGACTATTGGTCTCAGTGGGCTTACCCGGTAAAAAAATCTAAATAAATAAATAAATTGCTCAGCTTATGCAACCCCCTTTTGAGCCTATGTCTTCAGCAGAGCTTAAGTACTTGACTTGGAAAACTGTTCCTGGTAGCCATTACCGCTGCCAGGCGTATCAGTGAATTGCAAGCTCTGTCAGTGGAACCTGATTTTTATCTCCTTTCACAGGGATAAAGTGGTCCTTGGAACCAATAGAAGGTTCTTGCCCACTGTGGTTTCAGACTTCCATTTAAACCAGTCTCTCTCTTCCTGTTTTCTAAACTGATCATTCTTCCTCAGGAGAGAGGAGGCTACACAGTTTAGATGTTAAAAGAGCCCTTAGTTACTACATTGAGCGTACCAAGGGTCACAGGTTTGACTTCCTCCAGTTGTTCCTAACTTATGGAGAAGTGGGAAAGGGCAAACCTGCCACCAAGAGATCTGTTGCCAGGTGGATTGTGTCTTGTATACAATTCTACTATGAGAAACTGGAATAAACTCCACCCTCAGGCCTGAGGGCTCATTCCACAAGAGGTACAGCTGCTTCCCTGGCTGCTGCCAGGGATATCCCTCTCTTAGAAATGTGTCAAGCAGCCACCTGGAAAACAGTCCACACCTTTACCAAGCATTACTCTCTGGATATCCAGGCTAGGAGTGATGCTCGGTTTGGCACAGCAGTACTTCAGAGCCTATTCCCAAAGTAGGTTCTGTCCCTCCTCCTTGGAGGTACTGCTTGGTAGTCTGCAATATGTCAGAATACAGCAAGACTTCATGTTGTTTGAAGAAAAAATTACTCACCTTAGTAATTATGTTTCTTCTAATGGAGTCTTGCTGTATTCTGACCTGCCTCCCCTCTCAGAACCTGTCTTTGGGAAGTGGGTGGGCAGGTGCAGTGTTGCACCACAGGGGTGTTTTTGTTTACACCCTCCTCCTTTTTGTTTGGGTGCTGATTTACTACTGTTATTTGTATTAGATTGGTTTTTGGGTTTCCTGACTTGAGTCTTCCTTGGGAATCCAAAACTTTTTTCTGCCAGTTGGCTAGTAGGAATTTTTACAATTTCCACATAGAATTTTTAGTTAGTTGGGCTCGTAAGAATCTGACGGTTTGAGTTTGAAACACTCCAGACAGAGACTTCAACCAAGCTCGAGCTCAGCATTCTATGCCCTGCATAGAAAGTTAACTCTTTGATCTCCGGTGCAGTTCAAAGGTTGGGAATCACTGCAATATGTCAGAATACAGCAAGACTCCATTAGAAGAAACATAATTACTAAGGTGAGTAATCTTTTCTTCTGTACTAGTCCCCTAACTACTAGTGGCCCCATTGAAGCTGCTTCCAGTTTCATGTTTGACTGGCGTAGAGAGTGTACACAGATCCGTCTTTATCTTACTGAGCTATTCTCTGAAGACCATCAAGTGACACAGAAGGGTGTTGCATTTTACACCTGAGTCACAATAGAGCCTGCTATGGGGGAGGGGGTTAGGACAGCCACATCCAGATGTTGCAGGACTTCAGTCATCTACAGGAGACTGTTTACTGCTATACTGAATGTTAGTGATGATGTCGTGTACAGGAAGCGCTCCCAAGTGCTCCCTGAATTTGCATATTTTACGCAGTTGAAGATGAATAGAATGATAGGGATAAGGATTCTGCAGCTACTGTGGACTCTTTTTACTGCTATGCTGAATATTACTTCTGTCTTGCAGTCTACAGGGAGCCCTCTCACTTGCTTCACTAGAGCTATGGCAGTCCTTGGACAGAAAGGGCAGATCTTCAAGAGTCTGTCTTCTCCATAGATTCCCGCTAGTGGGTCTGTGCCAGAGGCGCTAGGACCCCGTGGGAGTCTGAACTTGTCTGGGCTGGCGGCGCGAGTATGCCCCATGTGTGTGTCACCATACTCTTCCCATTGGTATGCAGCAGCACCAGCCTCCAGCCACCTCCGTTCCATTTTTCCTTGCCATCGAGTGTGCAGCAGCATCTCTGCCCTCCAGTTCAGGGTCTGAACTTCACAGTTTATACAAAGACAGCATTCATTTCTTTCTTTCTTTTTTTTTTTTTTTAGCTAGTTTGTTTTTGTGTCAGTTTAAACACACACAGATTTGCAGTTTTTTTTCTTAGCCCTTCCTCATGCTAACATTCAACCATGGGAGAAGGTGGGAAGCCTGAAAGGCAAGTTTCTTTGCCAACAGACCTGTGCCAGGCTGCCACCTCTCTCTGGGTAGGTGCTCTGGCAACAGGCAGGCAGTCCAGCATCCCAGAGAATGGTCAGTCCTCTCTGAGTTGCAGAAAGAAACAATCCAGATCCCGTGCACGTTCTTCGGAGTCTTTGTACCATGTATGTTCATCCTCTTCTCGCAAAAACCATAAGGAGAAGGGGAAAACAAATGGTCGAAGTCGGCCTGTGGTTCTGCTGTGAGACTCATCTTCTGTGGACCCAGGTACCCCGCCATCCTTACTGACACTGAGGACTCATGAGCCTGCAAGGTTAAAGAGCTACTGATGCCTCAAAGAAGACTTTAAAAAACATAATAATTAGATACAGCTCTGCCTGTATTCAATTTATATTTTATATAGTTTTCTCCCCATTATCTATTACTAAGGAAATTTGCATAAATATATGATCTTTATCCGTTAGTTCCTTTAGAGTCCATCTGCCTCTGTAGCTTACTCCCTACTTCAAGTCACAACCCTCTGTTGTGACATCACAATTTGTTGCCATGGAAATGACTGTGATACCACAAACTTGTGCTATATGACTTCAGGTAGGGAAAAAGCAACAGGAATAGATGAACTCTTAAGGAGCAAAGATCCTGTTTTCATACAGATGACCTCAGTAATAAATAATGGTGAGGAGGAATACAGCACTAATAGGAAATACAAGCTGGACTGTATCTAAATATTAGGTTTTGTTAATGTTCTCGTGAACGTGTCACCAGCTGTTTAAGGTATTGGGCCAGAGCTGCTCTCTTTCCAGTAGAGGGAATGCTGGTGGGCAGTTTGGCCATTTGGCAGCTCTTATAGAGCAGTTGGTGCAGCATAAAAGTGAAGTGTCACCATTTTTTGTACTGGCTTCTGACCTCTTGGGGTCAGTTCAGCTGGTGCCATCTTTGGTGCTGCTTGACTTGGGCATGTGGCTGACTCTAGCTTCAGCCTCCAGGTTGGGGCCACTTTTGACTCCATCAATGCCTGCCCCACCTATGGTGTTACTTCTGTCTCCTCCTGGGATGGGGGCAATCATGGTGTGGTCACCGATTTCTTAGGGATGGAGGGGGGTCTTCCACACCATTAGCGGTGCCGGCTCTACCACTGCTGACTGTGCCAATCCCAGGGCTGTCCTCTGTGACACTGCCATTTTTGAGGCAGCTTCTGGGTCCAGTGTTGCTGTGGCTGCACTATCGTCCTTTCAGTCCCCTCCTCTTTAGTACCCTCCAGGTGTGGGGGGAGGGAGGAGGAGGAGACAGGCCAGATCCTGACTTCCTGATCTCAGATGGGAAAAACAGTGACTTTTACTACAGTCTAGAGAACCGGGAACTGGTTCCTGTAACTGCACCTCAGGAGGATCTCTCCTTTCAATGTCTGCTCAGAAATTTGTATTCTGCACTGAATTTCAAACCAAAAGCCATAGACCTGGCTAAGCTCTTCCATCTGGAGTTCGTAAACATGCCTAATATTTCTGTGTCTGTCTAGTTCCTCCCATCCAGCCAGCCCTGTACATGGTGTCTGAGGCAGCTTGGAGGAAGCCTGCTACTGTGGCAGCTGTCCCCAAGCAGGTGGACAAGAAGCACGTAGTGCCTAAATTTGAGCTCATGTATTTCAGTAAGCCAATAGTGGATGCCATTGTTATACTGGCTGAGAATGACACAGCCATAGTGCCCAAAGAGATCACCACACACCCAGTTAACAAGGAGTCCTGCAAGGTAGACACTATGGTTCCTGTGCTTCCCGGCGCTTCAGTGGCATCCGGCAGTGGCTGGTGGTCACTGCAGCCGGAGCACCTTGTAAAGGATTTGTAGGAGGCGGAGGCTGATGTAGGACGCACGGGAGCACGTCCAGGGATCATTGCACGTCCTCCTCCTGGGGTACCAAGCAGGGAAGAAGCCCCACCCACACGTGTAGTATGATGCCCCAGTAGTCTGCTGTACTGCCAACTAAACTAAGCCAGGCATAAACCAGGGCAGGGGCTCCAGGGTGATAGTCTCTCCCCCGTTGCCTGCCAGGGGAGCCCCTCCGTGTGGGGGTAAGCCACGGTCCTCCCCATCTTGCTGCCGAGGCAGAGGCTGGACGGTAAGCATGTTGAGAGCCTGCGTACATGGGTGGATTAGGGGATAGGCACTGTCCCCTGCCATGAGTGTGGTGTATAAATAGAATTGAGGGGGAAAAAAAAGGTAAACATTATGAGCAAGCAGGCCTGTGCTTCAGCTACTACTGGCATTATATAGATATAATAAATAATAATTATGTTTATGTAGCGCCTTTCAGTATATCAAGGCGCTGAACAAGTTAAAATCATAAATTCAAATTTCAGTACAAGACATCAAAACATATAAAAATACATCTTAAAAACATAATAAATTACAATAAGATTCCAATCATATTACAACTAACTTAACTATCCAAGAAGGCAATTTTCCATAAATATGATTTCAGTTCTTTATTAAATATCTCCACAGAGGTGCACTCCCGTAACCTGCATGGTAGAGAATTCCAAAGAGTGGGTGCAGTATGAGAAAATGCTCTGCTGCCTGAAGATCTTAAACTCACTCTTGGAATCTCCAACAACCCCATGTCGGCCGAGCAGAGCTATCGGCCAGGGCAGTAAGGAACCAGTAGGTCTTTCATTCATATATATATATATATATATAGCTTCCAGGCGCGCTTTCAGAGTATGAGTATTCAAACAACATGAAGTCTTGCTGTATTCTGACATGCTGCATTCTGACATAATGCAGTTAGCCCCCGCACTTGAACTGCCCCAGAGAAGTAAGCGTTAACTCTATGCAGAAGCATAGAACGTTGAGCTCTAAGCTCGGTTTTAAAACCTCTGTCTGTAGTACTTCCCAGTGTAACCGTCAGATTTTTTTACTCCACCAAGCAGTGAAGTTGCTCCGGAGATTCCTCTGTGCGGTTTGGTAAAGTTTTAAAAGCGTTCGGTTTAAACCGTGCTAGTTGTTTTTTTGGATTTCCAGCCTCTGTCTACGGTACAGGTAGTATAGTAGATAGGTGGTGTCTGTGTTTTAGTTGGTAAAACTGTGGAAATTGTTCTTTCCTTGGGTTTCTTGTCGGTCCGGTTATTATCCGACCTTATTTCTACTTTGTTTTAAAATTGAATTTTTCTGGGATTAGAGTGGTGTTCCGGTACCGATAAGTTTCAGAAGAACCGGGCCTTTTTCTGGTTCTTTTTCAAAACCCGTGACACGGTTTGTAACCGATAGGTTATTTATTACCTGGCTTGAAAGCTGCTGTAGGGTAATTCAGTAGGTTGGCCATGTCTGAGAAACCCAGGAAGAAAACCGATTCCACTGGGTTTCAGCACTGTACTGAGTGGAGGGAGGCCTTTGCCAAGGCCAACCCCCACCTCATCTGTGTGTATTGTGTGGGGTTTGACCACCTCAAGTCAGACTGCCAAATTTGCAAAAACTTTCCCAAAGCCACTCTAGAAAAAAGATTGAGTAGGCTGAAGGAAAGGGAGGCCGAGAAGTCCGTAGATCCGGATGGCCAGCCCAGTTCGGTTGCGGACGGACCTGAGGAGGTGTCTACTGACCTAGGCGATACCTTCTTGGGCAAGGAGGAAGCCATCTCTGAGGTCGGGTCGTCAAGAAGGAAACAAAAGTCTGCCAGTTTGGATCCTGTACCGCATACTCCAACCGCGGACGAGATAGTGAAAGCGATTAGCATTGTTCAATCACTTCGCACAATTCCATCCAAACCGGTGCCGCCGGTTAGGTGGTCAGTTTGGTAGGCTCAGTCTCCTTCGAATTACGATCCAGATGCTTTCTATGAAGAGTGGGAGGGAGATGAAGACTATCCCGATGATGACCGGGGGGTCTGGATATGCCCATTGAACCGGACTTCTCCCCAGACAGGCCCTCTAATGTCTCCGATCCCAGGCTTTCTGAGTCCCCTTCACACTTCTTGTTCTACAAGAAGGTGGCTGCACCTCCGGCTCCCATTGGTTGAAGCTGTTGAGGAGGAAGAGCAGCCTGATTTTGTGGAAATGTTGGACATCCCAGAGTCCAAAAGGTACCCCTCTTCATAAGTCGTTGAGGAAACAGGCACAAAAAATTTTTACAAACTCCTAATTCATTACCTCCTGTGGACAAAAGAATGGACAGGAGGTACATGTTATCAGGCTCAGGTACGGCGTTCCTTTATAATCATAGCAGCCATGTTGGGGTAGTGCAGGCTGCAGCCTGTGACAGGGCTAACATTCCTTTGGCTTCGCACCCCCCAGACAAGGACTCCAGGAAAGTTGATGCCATGTCCAAAAAACAATATTTTGCATCCTCTTTGGGACTCGGGCAAGCCAACTATATGGCCTACTCAGCCAGGTACCAGAAGTCCAGGTGGGATACTGTTATGGAACTGGCTAAACAGGCCCCCCCCCCCCCAAGCTAGCCAAGGAACCGGAGGAGGTGGCTGCGGATGGAATTGAGGCATCTAAGGTATAATTTCACGCTGCTGTGGACTCCAGTGATGTGGCATCTACAGTCATGGCTACATCTGTGTCTCTCAGAAGACATGCTTGGCTCAGATGTACTAGCCTATCACAGGATACCCAGACTAAGGCTATGGATTTTCCTGTAGTTGGTAACACTCTGGGGGAGCAGACAGATGCTTACATGAAGAAAATGGATGAATACAGGACCACTTACAGGAGTGCACAGGCCAAGGAAAGGCAAGCCACTCCACAAAAGCAGCAGTCCAGGAGCAGGCCTTTTTACCAAGCCCAGGCCTTCTCTCCTTGCCCACAGAAGGGTTTTTTCCGAGGGAGGGGCAGGAGGGGGGGATGAGCAGGGCTGCTTCCTCTTCCCAGTCTAAGGCTCCTGCCAAGCAGACACTCTGAGGTGTCAGCCCAGGTCGACTCCCCAATTCCAGTAGGAGGCAGGCTGGCTTATTACTTTCAGGCCTGGAAGCCTGTGACCTCAGACAAGTGGGTTCTGGAAGTAGTAAGCCAGGGGCTGGCCCTCAGCGTCAAAAGGTTCCCAAAAAAGAGGGCCAGGTGTTTTCCACCTGCATCAATCTCAGAAACCCTTGCCCTAGATGCAGTGGTTTGCTGTCTCCTGGCTCTCTGAGCCGTAGAACGGGTTCCTACTCAACACAGGGGAAAAGGCCTGTACTCCAGGTACTTCCTTACCCCAAAGAAAACAGGGGGAGTGGTGACCCATCCTGGACCTAAGGTATTTGAACAAACACATTTCAAAACCCAAATTCAAGATGGTAACTCTGGGAATAATCCTTCCCTCTTTAAGGCCAGGGGATTGGCTAGCATCCCTGGACTTCAAAGATGTCTACTTCCATATTCCTATCAGGTGCTCCCACAGAAAGTACCTCAGGTTCGAGTTGCCTTCAGGCCATTATGAGTTGAGTGCCATGCCATTCGGCCTAACATCAGCTCCAACTGTGTTCACAAAGTGCCTTGCAGTAGTGGTGGCATACCTCAGAAGACAGGGTATCACCATTTTTCCATATCTGGACGACTGGCTAATCGTAGGTCAGTCATCAGACCAGGTCAGGTCAGCTCTGCAAACCACCCAGGACTTGCTCAGCTCGCTGGGGTTTCTTCTCAGTCTTCCAAAATCTGTTCTCGAACCAGTACAACTTCTCACCTTCATAGGGATAGGATTGGATACTATCGAAGCAAGAGCTTTCCTTCGCCTGGCAAGGGTGAAGGCCCCAGTAGATCTTGCTTCCTCTTTTCGACCTCGGTTTCTCGTCCAGCGAGACAGTTCCCTCAACTTCTGGGCCACATGGCAGCCTCCACTGCAGTGGTACAGGGAGCCAGATTTCAGATGAGGGATATTCAGTTCCACCTAAGGTCCTTTTGGTCACAGAGAAAGGAGACTCTCACCAAACTGATTCTAGTGACTCAGACTCTGGTCCAAGCTCTCCAGTGGTGGCTGGACCAGGAAAGTAGTTCTAACTACAGATGCTTCTCTCCTAGGTTGGGGAGCCCACCTGGGAGCCCTGACAGCTCAAGGGATCTGGTCTCCACAGGAATCTCTCCTTCATATCAATCTCCTGGAACTCGGGGCAGTTTTCCTAGCCCTTCAGAGCTTCTCAGATTCAGTCAAGGGCAAGGTGGTCCAAGTCAGAACAGACACCGCCACCACAATGTGGTACGTCAACAAGCAAGGAGGCACTCGGTCCACGGCCTTGTGCACAGAAGCCATGAAACTGTGGTCTCTGGCCTATTCTCTTCAGACTTCCCTGTTAGCAGGTCACCTTCCAGGAAAGGACAATGCACTAGCAGATGCCCTGAGCAGAATTTCACATGGACATCACGAATGGCCCCTGGATCCTCACATCCTGAAGGTATTCTTCTCCAGGTGGGGCACTCCAGAGGTAGATCTCTTTGCAGCACTGGACAATCAGCTTCCTCTGTTTTGTTGCAGACCTCCAGTCCTGGGGACGGTACCCCTGGATGCTCTCATTTTGGACTGGAAGGGCAGGTTTCTCTATGCCTTCCCTCTGCTGTTCAGAGTTCTGATCAAGATCAGAGCTCAACCCTGCACAGTCATACTAGTGGCTCCAGATTGGGCCAGACAGCCTTGGTATCCTCTTCTGCTGTCCTTGACAGCATCACGTCCCCTGTCTCTTCCCAGGAAATACAATCTCGTCCTCCCAGGGGCAGATCTGGTACCCTAATCTCCAGTCTCTCAACCTTAAGGCTTGGCTCTTAAAGAGTTAGAATATGCAGCACTACATAGAAACATAGACTTTAACGGCAGATAAGGACCGCTAGGCCCATCTAGTCTGCCCATTTCCCTGCCTACAGGATAGGCCGCAGATCCTAGTTAACCAACAGCCTTTATCTTCCTGCCCCCCACAAGAATTGCCTTATGTCTGTCCCATGCATTCTTGAATTCTCCCACAGTTTTAGACCCCACAACTTCCTCAGGAAGGCTGTTCCATGCATCCAGTACCCTCTCTGTGAAATAATACTTTCTCACATTGCCCTAGACCGCCCTCCTTCTATCTTTAAATTGTGTCCCTTGTTCTTGCAAGTCTCTTTTCTGAAAGATGCTACCCTCTTGGACTTTGTTGATTCCTTGAGGTACTTGAAAGTTTCTATCATGTCCCCCTCTCCTTCTTTCCTCAAGGGTATACATACTAAGCTCCTTTAGTCTCTCCTCATACAGCTTCTCTTGCAGACCCTGCACCATTTTGTTGCCCTCCTCTGGACTGCCTCTATCCTGTCTATGTCCTTGCGGAGATGGGGTCTCCAGAACTGGACACAGTATTCCAGATAGGGGTCTCACCAACTGTCTGTACAGAGGATAAAAACTTCCTGTTTTCTGCTGGTGATGCCTCTCCTATACATCCCAGTATCCCCAGCCCTCCTACTGCCTTCTCACATTGCTTGCTAACCTTAAGGTCATCTGATGTGATTTCCCTGGTCCCTTTCCATTTTGTTGTTGTTACTACCTCCCCACCATTGTGTATTCTTCCCTGGGTTCTTGCTTCCCAGGTGCATTATTTGCACTTTGCATTGAATCCTAGCTGCCATCGTCTGACCATTCCTCCAACCTTGCCAAGTCCTTTTCATCCTTTCCGCCTCCTTGTGTATCAACCCTGTGACAGATCTTTGTGTCATCTGCAAAAGGCATACTTTTCCTTCCAGTCCCTCTGCAATGTCACTGATGAAAACATTAAAAGGACTGGACCCAATACTGAACCTACGTTACCCACTAGTAACCGCCCTTTCTTCAGAGTGGACTCCATTTACAATTAGCTTCTGTGTCCTGTTGTCCAGCCAATGTTTTACCCAGGCTACCACCCTGGGACCCACTCCCAGGCTGGTTAATTTGACTATCAATCTTTTGTGTGGGACTGTGTCAAATGCCTTGCTAAAGTCTAGGTAGGCCATGTCCTGGTCTACTACTTTGGTCACCCAGTCAAAGAAATCTATTAGATTCGTCTGACATGACCTTCCCGCTGTGAACCCATGCTGCCTTGGATCCTGTGCTCCACTGACCTCTAGGTACTCAACTATTCTTTCCTTCAGTGACTCCATCACTTTCCCTACACGAGGTCAGACTGACAGGTCTGTAGTTTTCTGCCTCTGTCTTGGTCCCACTTTTGGAGGAATCACATCCGCCTTCCTCCAGTCCTCGGGTACCACACCATCCTCCCATGATTTATTAAAAGAGTAGCCAGTGGTTTCACTAGTTCCTTCCTTAATTCTTTTAGAATTCTGGGTGAATTCCATCAGGACCCATTGATTTGTCCACCTTCAGTTTTAGGAGTTCTTGCAGACCCTTTCTTCTGTGAAAGGACTGGGATCGACCCCCTATCAAGAGTGCTTCTGTTAATTGGATTAGGCACTTCCCCTCCTCTTTTGTGAATACTGAGCAGAAATATTCATTCAGTATTCCTGCTTTTCACTGTCCCCTCTGCCCACCACCGTTCATTCTATTCTGCCTCACTATCCCTCCCTTTGTCTTTCTCAGCTCGCTGATGTACCTATAAAGGTTTTATCCCCTTCTTAACTGAGTTGGCTATCTTTTCCTCAGTTTGGGCCTTTATTCTGACTTCCCTCCTGCTTCTTTCTGCCTTAATTGGTACAGCTCTCTGTCCTGCTCCTTCTGTGTTTCCTTATACTTCGGAATGCTATCTTTTTCTTCCTGACTTTCACAACCACCTCTCTTGAGAACCATAGTGGCTTTTTCTTTCGTTTTGATTTGTTTATTTGCTTCACACAAAGGCTTGTTGCGTCTGTGATGGCAGTTTGATAATTCCCCATTGTTGCTCCACACCTCCTTCTAGCCTGTTTGCTAGTGCTTTTCTGAGGCACTGTCCCATCTTGCAAAGTCAGCCCTCCTAAAGTCCAGTACCCTCACTTTTGTATGGCTTGACTCTGTAGCTGAGTTTAATGTGAACCACACTGTTTGATGGTCACTTGTCCCAGATGGCAACCTACTTCTAGATCTGAGATCCTCTCACTGCCCCCGTTTGATCACGAGGTCTAAGTTGCTCCCTCACAGTGGGTTCGAAACTAGCTGTCTAATGCCTGCCACCTGTAGGGGCGTCAAGAATGGCCCTGCTCTTGGATGTGGCTACAGCAAATGTGCTCAGTTAACATCTGGCATATTGGGTCTCCCATCAACAGTATCTCCCTTTCTCTGCCATTCTAAGAATTCCTTCCATCATATCCTTGTCCATTCCTTCCCCTGACATGGGGGTTTGTACCCAACCCTGTGCGGATTGTGGTGCCCTTTCCAGTCTCAAGGTGACCCACAGTGCCTCCTCTCCTCCCTGTTTACTCTTTTGTTGAGTTGCTTTTATCCTTCCTTTACATGAGAGCTACTCCTCCCCTCTTCTCCCTGCCTGTCTCTCCTGTAGGTTATGTACCCTGGTATATTAACATCCCAGTCATGGTTCTCTGTGTACCATGTTTCTGTGACTGCTACGATATCCAGGCATCCCTCTCCCATTAAGGCCACCAGCTCAGGGAGCTTGTTGCCCAGACTATGGGCATTGGTACTCATTACCCTCCATTTCCTGATGGCCTTACCCCCTTTTGCCCCATCTCTGTCCTTCTTGCCTTTGTCACTTTCTCCATTTACCCCTGCCCTTCTCCCTATCAACACCTCCATGTTGGTGTTTGCCACACTTACTACTGTGATTGTTTTGGGGGGGGGCTAGGATTTTCCTGCTCCTTTCCAGTGCCTCCCCCCTTGGCTAGTTTAAAAGCTTGCCAATGAAGCATTTAAACCTATCACCTAGGATCCTGGTTCCCCTCCCGGACAGATGCAGCCCATCATGCCAGTACAGGCTTGCATCACTCCAGGTGGACCCCAGTCCCAATGAAACCAAATCCCTGAGCTCCACCAGTTTTCAACCACTGATTGAATCCATAGTGCGGAACACCCTAGCCTCTCCTATGCCATAGATGGGTAGCACCTCCGAGAAGGTTACCGTACGTGCTACTTGACTAAGGCCCTCCCCAATTCCACAAACTCTTCCTGCACTTCTCTAATCCCTTTCTTAGCCAGGTCATTTGTCCCTAGGTGGACAATGACATCCAGCTCCCTCCCTGTGCAGCTGCTCAGCAATCCTGAGGATTCGCTCCCTGTCCCTCAAGCCATGGCGCCAGGCAGCGCACCCCTCCTCCCTTCCTTGCCCAGTTCTACCTTCCTAACAATGGAGGTCCCCCACCAGGAGTTGTTTCCTTTCCTGCAGGGTCCCCTGCCACCCTCCTGTGGGTCTCCTTTGTGGAGGTTCCCAGCATCCTCCTTGGTCTCCACTGTAGGTGCCTCCATAGAGGAACCACACTTTGCCAGAATGGTATAGGAATTGTGGAGAGGTACAACTGGAGGGATGTGCCTCTGTTCCACCACCCTCACCCTCCCTGAGTCCACTGTGGTCCAACCGCTCCTCTTTCTTGGCAACCTCTGAGGCAACGGCAGTGGCACTGGTGGTCCCTGGATGGAAGAGGAGGTTCCACAAATCCTGGCCAACTCAGCCTGGAGATGAGCAACCTCCTCCCTCAGCCCAGAGAGGTGCCTGCAGATGGGACAACACCGCATCCTCCAGAATATCTCCCGGAAGACTGCTGCTCCACAGCCACTGCACTGCACCACTCCAATCATGTCTTATTTCTGACCCCTTAACTGTTTGAAATCCTTACTCTTTCATCTGTTGTTTTTCTCTCTCTCTCTCCTTACTTTCTGCCTGTGTGCCCTTTAAGCTCCTGATTGTCCTGTTCTGAGACAAGAATATCCTATATTTCTCAGTATACCACTTACTAGTTCAGAGGCAGACCTCCAGCAGCTAGAGGGGGCCGGAGAGCTACTCTTGCCCCTTCTAGGATGGTGGGTCCTTGGTGGTTCTGTGTTCACTCACTTCCTGCCCCTAAACAGGAAGTTCCTGTTGTCAGTCAAATCCTGTGCCTATAAAAATAGAACTAGCTTTGGGTGGAGGGAAGGAGGGCAATATAGTCCCAGCAGAGAAGTTCAGTCACACAGCAGTCCTTTCTCTTGGTGTCTTTTGCCAAGCTATTAGCAGAATCTTTCTAAGGCAGTCTTTAAATGTAGCTTTCTTCTAGCTAAGTCACTCCCCCTACTTACCAGATCTTTCTACAAGTAATTTAAACCGCACAGCAGTTAAGTCCTTTCAGTCACCTGAGATTTACACCTAGATGACTTTTCAGTTGCCCATTCAGTTCAGTTAACCCAAACACACACTTTTTTTTGTTTTTGTTTTGTATGTTAGTTTTTTACCCTAAATTAAAGGTCCAAATACAAAAGTTCTTCTACTTTAGTCCCAGCAGAGAAGTTCAGTCACAAAGCAGTCCTTTCTCTTGGTCTCTTCACTATATCTCTCTCATGGAGTTCTGGATATTCTGAAGGTCTCCAGGAAATCTACCACTAGAAAAACTTACAATTCCAAATGGAAGAGGTTCAGTATTTGGTGTTCTCAGAAAGGCATTGTGCCTGATTCTGCAGACATCTCCACAACCTTGGGTTATCTAGTTCATCTGAATGGTCTAGGCCATAGGCCTGCCACCCTGAAGGTTCATCTAGCAGCTGTGTCTGCATTTCTTTCAGCAGGGAAGGACTCTTCCCTGGCATCTCATCCTGTTTTCAGGAAGTTTTTTCCAAAGGTCTGGTTCACATTAACCCTCCCTTTAGAGAGCCTACTCCGCCTTGGGATCTTAATGTCTGCATTGCTCAGCTTATGCAGCCACCCTTTGAACCTCTGACTTCAGCCGAGTTGAAGTGCTTGACCTGGAAAACTGTGTTCCTGGTAGCTATTACTTCTGCCAGGCGGGTTAGTGAATTACAGGCCCTGTCAGTTTAACCTGACTTCATATCCTTCCATAGGGATAAAGTGGTCCTAAGAACCAGTAGGAGGTTGTTGCCCAAAGTTGTATCAGATTTTCATCTGAACCAATCTATATCTCTCCCTGTGTTTTTCACTGACCATTCTTCTTCGGGGGAAGAAGATTACGCAGTTTGGATGTTAAAAGGGCTCTTATCTACTACATAGAGCATACTAAAGCAGACAGAAATGACTGTCTTCAATTGTTTCTCACTTATGGCGAAGTGGGGAAAGGTAAGCCTGCCACGAAAAGAACTGTTGCCAGGTGGATTGTTTCTTGTATAAAATTCTGCTATGACAAATTGGGTAGAGCACCTCCTTCAGGCCTGAGGTCTCATTTGACTAGGGCTACAGCTGCTACTCTGGCTGCGGCCAGAGATATACCCTTGTCAGAGATCTGTAAAGCAGCCACCTGGAAAACAGTGCATACATTCACCAAGCATTACTCCCTGGACATCCAGGCTAGGAGTGATGCTAGGTTTGGCACAGCAGAACTGCAGAGCCTGTTCACAAAGTAGGTTCTGCATTCCCTCCTCCATATGGAACTGCTTGGTAGTCTGCATTATGTCAGAATACAATAAGACTTCATGTTGTTTGAAGAAAAAATTACTCACCTTAGTAATATTGTTTCTTCTAATGGAGTCTTGCTGTATTCTGACAACCCCACCTCCCCTCTCGGAACCTAGTTTTTGGGAAGTGGGCCGGCAGGTACAGTGTTGCACCTCGGGGGTGTACCTTATACCCGCCCTGTTAAGAAGTGGGGTAGCTGTTATTTTCTTGCGTTTTTACAGTTAATATTGTCACTACCTTTCCTTCTTGGGTTCTCGACTTGAGTCTTTTTGGACCCAAATGTTTTGCCCTTTGGGTATATGCTTTGAGCAATTTCCACACTATAGTACTTAGTTTGCTCAGAAGAATCTGACGGTTACACTGGGAAATACCACAGACAGGGGTTTGAACACCCGAGCTCGAGCTCAACGTTCTATGCTTCTGCATAGAGTTAATGCTTTCCTCTCCGGGCAGTTCAAGTGCTGGGGCTAACTGCATTATGTCAGAATACAGCAAGACTCCATTAGAAGAAGCAACATTACTATGGTGAGTAATTTTTTCTGCCCTGTGGTATTGGCTTAAGCCTCTAGCATACACAGAAGTAAAATAACAAGACAAACTGAGAGATGCTGCTCACTGGTAAACACGGTATCAAATCTAATAGACCCCAGCTTAAAGCCTCTGGATGCCTTTGATGCAGCAGCTTGCTCTGCAGTGGCAGGTATTTGAATCGGGGCAGTCCTGGCTGCAGACGGCTAGCTTCACCTTGGACATCCTGCAACAAATCGTGAATGTCCCCTCTGATGGCACTTGTCAGTTTGGATAGCAGATGGAGCAGTCTCTTGAAGAGTCTGACAAAAAAAGGAACGACTCTTTAAGAGTTGCAGATCGGCTCCATATAACCCACAAAAGGGTAGAAGAGTAGTAGTAGTAGCTTTTATTTGTATCTGGCAGCCGTCATCTGAGTCTCAGGGCACTATTACAAACAGGTGCAACAGTAGAATACCCATAAAAATGACAAACTAGTATAAATAAAACAGCATTAACAAAATTAATAAAGAACATTCTAATCTTTAGCAGCATTAATTACATAATTATATATCTTACTTTGAGAGGGTTCTTGCAGTAGGTAATTGCATATAGGACTGAAGCCGGCAGGCGTCAGGACCCCACGGAAAAACTGCTAGCTAGCAGTCTCTGGCGGACCGCCCCACATCCAGGTGATCGGTGTCAGGCGACATCGGTATAAAGGAGCAGTCCCCCACGCCCGCCTACCAGTTCTTTCCCATTTGCTTTCGACAGCGCCTCGCAGTTAAGTTCCACTGCTCTTCAGTCCGTCGCCGGTAGTTATACCGTCAGTTTTTTTTGATTTTTCTAAGATATTCATTGGGACTGTTTTACATGCCGTGTATGTCGTCCCCTGCCACGTCTGAGCACAAGAACAGGTGCGACTCGTGCGGCGCTCAACTCCCACACAAGGACGGCCACTCTCTGTGTCTTATCTGCCTAGGCCGCGACCACCCCATGGATTCCTGTCAGCACTGCCTGAAGTTCAACGCGGCTACACGCAGAAGAAAGCAGCAGTCCCTGGAGGCCCACATCCTAAAGATGATGATGTCCTCCATGGAAAAGGAGTTGAAAAAGCTCAGACAGGCTTCCACCTCCCCCGAGGGCCTTAAGAAGAAGAAGCAGCAGCCCTGGGACTGGGACGCCTCATCCGCGGCTGCGGCGACTTCAGCTGTGGTCGCCGCCTTTCAGGTAACATCACCTCCGGGAGACCATGCCCTGACTGCCATCTTGGTGGTGTCTGAGATGGCGTCGGTCCCCCTGGCTGGTTCGCGCTTGGGCCAGTTGGGAGCCTCCAGGACAAAGGAGGCAGCCGCTTCCAGTAAGGCTGCCTTCTGGTTCAAGCCTCTCCGGTAAGTCGGACGTTGGCTCCTTCGACGTCCGCCCTGAGCCAGCCGCTAAGCAGCTCGACCCTTGAGGTCAGCGCACAGCCGCTGCCGCCCACTGGCGGTTGCCTCCCCGCGCAGCCTTCGAGCACTGGGCCCAGTCACTCCAACAGCTAGACGCCGGCTTCTCAACGCCCGGCGGTCGCCGCACAGAGCCTCGCTGGATCCCTTGGATTTATCCGGCGCCACTGGCTCCCTGTAGCCTTCGCCACTGCGTCCGAGGCCCCTGCGTCTCGCCAGTGGACCCAGAGGATCCCTCCGGCCCTCCCCTGGACGCTGCAGGGGACTTTACGGCGCCTCCGTCAGGCCTCCCTCCCATAGGTCTGGATGGCCTGACGTCGGACACCGTCACCGGCCAACGTCCCCTTACCGGACGTCACCCTTATGCTGGACCCAGTGCCACCTCCCGATGATGGACCCGGTCCCAGATACCAGTCGCTGGGGGCGAGAGACCCCTCCTCCCCCCCCCCAAACCCCAGAGACACTGCTGCGGGGTCTAAGGCTGGGGGTGGCACCTGCCCCTAGGGGCCATGTTCCTCCCAGTGGGAGGGTCTTCATCTCCTTCTTCTTGGACTCATCGGAGGACTCCGATGACAGCTGCGATCGGGTGAGCCTCCACCTCCCTGTGAGCCCCAGGCCCAGGACTCCTCCGAATTCCCCTCCGGAGGATCCCTCGTTTATGGAGTTGCTAAGAAAAATCCAGGCTCTTCATCAGTGGAAATCTCTGGAGCCGGATCCACAGAGGCAGAAGCTGGCTGCCTATTTGGATTTGCCCGAGATCGAGCCTCACGCCGACCTTATTTCTACTATCTGGAAACAACCGTCGACTTTGGCCCCAGGCAGCGGATAGGCTGTATCAGGCTCCGAGAGGGTTGACTTTCTCACGTCACACCCCCAGGCTGATTCGGTCATGATCAGCGCTGCCCGTGGCTGTTCGGCTAACCAAAACGCCTGAGCTCGTCCCCACCCGATAAGGAATCCCGCCTTCTGGACCAGTATGGCAAGGTCTATTCTTCTTCCACTCTGGGCATTAGAGCCTTGAACTGTGTGGCTCACATGGGGGATTACCAGAAGGCTATCCTTAGCGAGGTGGAAACCAAGTTGGACTCCCTTCCTCAGTCACAGACATGTTCGGCCAGTAGGCACATGCGTGCTACTTACGATGTGGTGGACGCTTCTGGACGAAGCTCGGCGTTCACCGTGAGACTGCGACGACATGCCTGGCTTTGGGTGTTAGGTTTAACCTCGGAAGTACAGTGCGCCATCCCGGACGCCCCCTTCCGAGGTTCAGTGGTGATGTCAAGGACATCATTACCGGACTGCGAGAGAAGGGCACTGCTCTCAAGGAGGTTTACTCCATATACAGGGCTCCTCAAACGCAGCGTCGTTCCTTTCGCCATCACACACGGCCTAGGGCGAAACCACAAGGAAAGCGGGCCAACAAACGCCGGGCTCCTCTGGCTGCGAGATACCCCCACCCCACCCAAACGGACTGCGGGACCTCCAGCCGCGGCGCTGCCTCACACTTCCTGACTCCCTCCCTCTCCCACAGCCTCTGGCCGATCCAGAGGAACCAGTAGGCGGGAGATTCTCCCTACATCTGCCGGTTGGGAGAGGATCACTTCCAACTCTTGGGTCCTCCAGCTCATAGCAGAGGGCCACACCATTGAGTTTCTTCACACACCCCCGCTCCCCGGTCGTCTTACTCCCCACTACACCTTCTCAGGGTTCAGGAAGAAATCTGCTCCCTTTTGGTGAAGGAGGCTATAGAACCCGTGTTCAGGGGGCGAGTTTCTACTCCCATTTCTTCCTGGTCCCCAAAAAGACAGGAGAAGTGAGGCCCATTCTAGACCTCAGCTCCCTGAGTCGGTTCGTGGAGTACAAAAGGTTCAGGATGCTCTCCCTGCAGAGTCTCCTGCCCTTCCTTCGGCCAGGACAGTGGCTGTGTGCTCTGGACATGCAGGATGTGTACCTGCACATACTTATCCGCCCTTCCAACCGCAAATACCTCCGGTTTGCTTTCCAGGAGGACCACTACCAGTTCAAGGCCCTTCCATTTAGTCTTTCCTCAGCCCCCCCGAGTATTCACCAAATGCCTGTCTGTGGTGGTGGCCCACCTACGTACTCAGGGAGTTCAAGTTTTCCCGTACTTGGACGATTGGCTCCTGGCGGCCCCGTCCAGGGAGGAGCTCCTGCGTTCCCTGGGTATTACCATCAACCAGGCAAAATCCCATTTGATCCCATTGCAACACCTCCAGTTTATCGGGGCGATTCTGGACACAACCACTGGTATGGCCTTTCTGCCCCCGGACAGGGTGGCCACCCTCCAGGCTCAGGCAAGCTACTTGTCCTCCCACAGGCGGGTTCCCGCCAGGTCGGTCCTTCGCCTCCTGGGGCTCATGGCGGCTGCAATTCCGAGAATTCCGCTCGCGCGGCTCCACATGAGAATCTCTCAGTGGGCTCTTTGGTCTCAGTGGGATCAATTGGTCAACAACCTGGACCAAGAGGTGCTTAGTCTCGACCCCGATGCTTCGGGATTTGCACTGGTGGTTGGTTCAGGAGAACCTTTGTCGGGGAGTTCCCTTCTGTCTTCCTCCTCCCTCCCAAACGCCGACAATGGACGCCTCGGGCGAAGGTTGGGGAGCCCATTTGGGATCCGAGGGGACCCAGGGCTCTTGGTCCAATCTCGAGTAGATGCTTCACATCAACGTGCTCGAGCTCAGAGCGGTGTTGTACGCTCTTCTAGCACTGCACCCTTTTCTGCTTCCCGGTCATCTGGCCGTCCAGACCAACAACATGAGTGTAGTCTGGTACCTCAACAAACAGGGGGGGACCTGTTCTTACACTCTTTGTCGGGAAGCGATGTGGGTCTGGGAATGTGCGACCCTCCGCAACCTTCACCTCACGGCAGTCCACGTCCCGGGGGTAGAAAATTAGTTGGCAGATCACTTGAGCCAATCCTCTGCACAACCTCATGAGTGGGAATTGGATCAGGAAATAGCAGACGACATCTTCCTACATTGGGGAACCCCTCAAGTTGACCTGTTCTCGTCTCCTCTAAATGCAAAACTGCCCACCTTTTGCTCTTTCGTTCCAGGGCGTGGGCAACTCTGGAGAGACGCTCTGTCTCTCGACTGGAAGGGCAGATTCGTCTGTGCTTTTCCCCCAGTTCCGTTGATTCCGAGGATCCTGCACAAGCTTAGCTCAGAGGGGATCCTTACGATTCTCATCGCTGCCTTCTGGCCCAGGCAAGTTTGGTTCTCTCTTCTGCAACAGTACTCAGAGGAACCTCCGATTCCTCTTCCGCTTTCACAACTGCTGTTGACCCAGGATCGGGGATCCCTGGTCCATCCCGGCCTCAAGTCCCTTCAGCTGCATGCTTGGCTCCTACAGACATAGCACAAGCCCTCTTTGGGGTTTTCCCACAAGTGGCAGAGATTTTGGTGGAAGCCAGGAAGCCGTCCACTCGTTCCACTTATGCCATGAAATGGAAACTGTTCTCCATTTGGGCTTCGTCCAAAGACTTGGAGCCTTTCTCCTGTCCTGTCTGGCGACTACTGGACTATATGCGTTATCTCTTCGACCTGGGTCTCAGTCATTCCACTTTGAAAGTTCATATGGCGACTCTTGCCACTTATCATATTCCCTTTGGGGACAGAACTTTCATTCAGCTGGAGGTCACGAAGACCTTCCTCGAGGGGTTCTCCGTCTGAGACCCATTTGGGTTCCTCGCCCCGGATTTGAATTTCATTCTCGAGAAGCTGACACTGACGCTGCCTCCCTTTGAGCCGGCAGCCTCAGCAGACCTTAAGTTCCTTTCGTGGAAGACTCTCTTCCTAGTGGCCATTACTTCCGCTCGAAGAATTTCCAGGCTTCAGGCCTTGATGTGCAAAATTCCATATTTGATTTTCCATAAGGAACGTGTGGCTCTGCGCACCAATCCTAAGTTTCTTCCTAAGGTGGTAGCGGAATCTACGTTGAACCAGTCCATTGAACTACCTGCGTTTTTCACACAGCACTCCAATCACAGGGAGTATCTTTTACATACTCTGGACACTCATTGGATTCTGAAATACTACACCAACAGGACGAAGGATCTCAGAAAGGGTGACAAACTATTTGTTTCTTTTGCCAGCAAAAGAGAGGGCAACGCTGTTTCCAAACAATGTTTGTCCAGATAGTTGGCTCACTGCATCACTTTCTGCTACGACAAGTATCACAAGACCTTGCCAGGTCAGGTCAGGGGTCACTCCATCGGGTGTCGCGGCCTGTGCTGCTTGTTTCAAGAATGTGTCAGCGGCTGACATTTGCGCAGCTGCAACTTGGACTTTTGTCCATACCTTTTCGAAACACTACAGTTTGGACATTGCCTCTCGCCGTAGAGCCGGCTTCGGGTTGGCTGTTGTGCAAGGGCTTCTTTCTTGAGCCCTCTTCAGCCAGAGGATCTCTGTATGAGTAGTTTCCTCCTCCCGTGTGCTTCTCTTTGTTCCAGACTGCTTGGGACTCAGTCCTATATGTAATTACCTACTGCAAGAGCCCTCTCAAAGTAAGATAGTACAGTTACGTAAGAACTTACCGTAACAGTAGATCTTTGAGAGAGGCTGTTGCAGTAGGTAATACCTTCCCGCCCTCCATCCCCCTTAGTTTTTTCAGTTCTTTTTCCAGGAAGGGAAATATCCACTCATCTCGCCTTTTTGGCCTTTGGCAGGAAAGAACTGGAAGGCAGGCGTGGGGGACCGCCCCTTTATACCGATGTCGCCTGACGTGGGGGCAGTCCCCCGCCAGAGACTGCTAGCTAGAAATTTTTCCGTGGGGTCCTGATGCCTGCCGGCTTCAGTCCTGTATGTAATTACCTACTGCAAGAGCCTCTCTCGAAGATCTACTGTTACGGTAAGTTCTTATGTAACTATACTTTATCTGTACTGGGGACTGGGAGGAGACCTGGTCAAACAAAGCACTCTTTTCATCAGACAGGCTACACCTCAGTAGGGAGGGTTTTAGAGTACTCTGGGACAAAGTGGGGCAATACGTAACCACTACACTTAATTTAAACTACTTGGGGGCGGCATCGCACGTGCAGGCCTACAGACTCCAAGAGGAGGAGACCAGTGAACCCCCCCCCCCAGTGATGGATGAGGTCTGGAGGAAGGAGGGGGAAGGGGTAAGAACACAGTTAGCAAAGGATGGAGGGGTGAGGAACACATAATTCAAACAACTTGAAGTCTTGCTGCATGCTGACATGTGCAGTTAGCCCCAGCACTTGAACTGCTCCGGAGAGGAAAGAGTTAATTCGATGCAGGAAGCATAGAACGTTGAGCTCGAGCTCTGTTTCAAACCTTTGTCTGCAGCACTTCAAAGTGTAACCGTCAGATTCTTTACTCCGCCTAACTGAACAGTCTCTCCAGAGTTTGCTCCTTCACTGCAGTCGGTTCGGTTTAGAATCCGTAGGTTTAATCACTGATTTGTCGTTTATTTCAGCTTCAGAGTTCTGTCTATGGTACAGTAAGTGTTGCAGGTAGTGGACCATAGGGTAAAATTGTTGTATTTTTGTGTGGAAATTGTAAAAGCCTGTGGATTGGTCTGTTAGGAACTGATTCTTTTAGGGTTTTTCTTATTCTTTCTGTAGTGTGAGGTACTGGTTCCTATCGGTTTAAAAAAAAAAAACGCGATTTTACGCGTTTTTTTTCCATGACCCGGAACACTATTGGTAACCAATGGGGTCTTACCTGGCTAAATAGCTGTACAGGGTAAGTAATAGCCTGGCCATTTCTGAGAACCCCAGAAAAGAATGTGCCCACTGGGTTTCAACACTGTGGTGAATGTGGGGATGCCTTTGCTAAGGTTGACCCTCACATCATTTGTGTTTATTGTCTGGGTTTTGACCACCTCGATTCAGACTGCCCAATTTGTAAAAAAATATTTGCCGAAGGCCACCCTGGAAGAGAGGTTGGATAGTCTCAGGGAAAAGGATGCCGAGAAGTCTGCTAATCCAGATGGCCAGCCCGGTTCGTTTCCTACCGAACCTGAGGGAGTGCCCACTGACCTGGGCGATAACTCCCTCTGGCAAGAGTAGATCTGACCCTGGGGGGTCGGTTCCATCCAAGCGCAAGAGGAAATCTGCCAGTTTGGATCCAGAACTGCTTCATCCAACCGCCAAAGAAATAGCCAGAGCGATAAGTGTTGTGGAATCGTTCCGTCCAGCTCCATCCGATCCGGCGCCTCTCGGTAGACGCTCGGTTCAGTCGGTTCCCAGTTCCGGAATATGTTCCGGATGAATTTTATGAACCAGAGTGGGAGGAAGAACAAGATGAGGATAATGGTGATGAAGATCTGGATGAGCCCATCGAACCAGACATCTCCCCAGACAGGCCTTCTAACGTTTCCCCTCCCAGGCTTTCTGAGTCCCCATCCCACTAGATGTTCTACAAGAAAGTGACTGATACCCTCCAGCTTCCCTTGGTCAAAGCTGTTGAGTAACAAGAGGAGCCTGACTTTGTGGAAATGATGGACATCCCAGAGTCCAAAAGATTTTCTATTCCCTTCCGTAAATCCTTTGGGAAACAGACACAGAACATTTTTCAAACCCCAAATTCTTTACCTCCTGTGGATAAAAGAATTGACAGGAGGTATATACTTTCAGGCTCAGGTACAGAGTTCTTGTTCCACCAATGCAGCCATGTTGGGGTAGTACAGGTTGCAGCCTGTGACAAGGCTTAACATACCCTTGGCTTCACATCCCCCAGATAAAGACTCTAGGAAGGTGGATTCTATGGCCAAAAAATAGTACTTAGCATCCTCCTTGGAACTCAGGCAGGCGAATTATATGGCCTACACAGCCAGATACCAGAAGTCTAGATGGGATACTGCGCTGAAGCTGGCTAAGTAGGCCTCCCCCAGCTAGCCAAGGAGCTGGAGGAGGTGGCTGCTGATGTGATTGAGGCATCCAAAATTAAATTTCATGCTGCTGTGGACTCGAATGATGTGGCATACCGAGTCATGGCTACATCTGTGTCTCTTAGGAGGTTTGCTTGGCTCAGATGTACTAGCCTCTCACAGGACACCCAGGCTAAGGCCATGGATTTCCTTGCGGTGGGTAATTCTCTGTTTGGGGAGCAGAGAATTACATGTTGAAAATGGACGAGTATCGGACCATCTACAGGAGTGCACAGGCCAAGGAAAGGTAGGCAACTCCTCAGAGGCAGCAGTCTACGGGCTGAAGTAGGCCTCCCAACCAAGCACAGGCCTCCCCTCCCTTTCCACAGAGGGGGTTCTCCAGAGGGAGAGGTAGAAGGGGGATGAGCAGGGCTGCATCCTCCTCTCAGTCCAAGGCTCCTGCCAAGGAGACACCCTGATGTGCCAGCCCGGCTCGACTCCCCAATCCCAGTAGGAGGCAGGCTGGCTTGGTACTTCCAGGCCTGGAAGTCTGTTACCTCAGACAGGTGGGTCCTGAAGGTAGTAAGTCAGGGATTGGCCCTCTGTTTTGCAAAGTTCCCAAAATTGAGGGCCAAGTCCTTTCCACCTGCAATCCTTTCCAGACCACTACTTTAGAAGCAGAGGTTTTCTCTCTGTTAACCCTCAGGGCTGTAGAGAGAGTTCCTACTCTGCATAGGGGCAAGGGTCTGTATTTCAGATATTTCCTTACCCCAAAAAAGACAGAGGAGTGGTGGCCCATCCTAGACCTAAGATATCAAAACAAGCACATCTTAAAACCAAAATTCAAAATGGTGACTCTGGGAGTAATTCTTCCCTCTCTAAGACCAGGGGATTGGCTAGCTTCCCTGGACCTCAAGGATGCCTACTTTCACATCCCATTCAGGTGCTCCCACAGAAAGTACCTCAGGTTTGAATTGCCTTCAGGCCATTATCAGTTCAGAGCAATGCCCTTCAGCCTAACACCAGCTCCAAGGGTGTTCACAAAGTGCCTAGCAGTAGTAGTGGCCTTTCTCAGGAGACAGGGATTCTACATTTTCCCATACCTGGACGGCTGGCTCATCGTGGGGCAGTCTCCAGCCCACGTCAAGTCAGACCTACAAGTTACACAACAGTTGCTCACTTCTGTAGGTTTTCTTATCAATCTGTCAGTCAGTTCTCGAACTAGTACAACTCCTCACCTTCATAGGGGGGTACAGTTGGATACTGTGCAGGCAAAGGCTTTCCTTCCCTTGGCAAGGGTGAAGACCTTTACAGATCTTGCTTCCTCTTTTCGCCTTCTGGTGTCTCGACCAGCAAGACATTTTCTTTAACTCCTGGGCCACATGGCAGCTTCCATTGCGGTGGTACAGGGAGCCAGATTTCAAATGAGGGACATTCAGTTACACCTGAGGTCCTTTTGGTCTCAGAAAAAAGATCCTCTAACCAAATTGATTGCAGTGATTCTGCCTCTGGTCCAAGCTCTCCAATGGTGGTGGGATCAGGACAATCTCAGACAAGGTGTCCGATTCATCAGTCAGACTCATTCAGTGGTACTAACCACAGATGGCTCTCTCCTGGGCCGGGGAGCCCACCTGGGAGCTCTTACAGAACAAGGTGTCTGGTCTCCTCAGGAGTCTCTACTTCATGTCAATCTTCTGGAACTCAGAGCAGTATTCCTGGCTCTCCAAGCTTTCTCGGACTCGGTGAGGAACAAAGTGGTTCGGGTCTGGACAGACACCACCACCACTACCATGTGGTACATCAACAAGCAGGGAGGCACTCGGTCTACGGCCTTGTGCACAGAAGCCATGAAACTATGGTCTCTGGCTTATGCCCTGCAAGCATCCATAGTAGCAGTCCATCTATCAGGGAAGGACAGCGTGCTAACAGATGCCCCGAGCAGGATAACTTGGGGCCACCACGAATGGGCCCTGGACCCCTTCATACTAAAAGTAATCTTATCCAAGTGGGGCGCTCCAGAAATAAATCTCTTTGCAGACCCAGACAGTCAACTTCCTCTGTTCTGTTGCAGGCTTCCAATCATGGGCACAGTTCCCATGGGTGCTCTGGTTCTGGATTTGGGGGGGGGGGGTAAATTCCTTTATGCCTTTCCCCTGTTATTCAAGGTCCTGGTCAAGATCAGGTCACAACCGTGCAGGGTGATCCTAATTGCACCAGACTGGGCCAGACAGGCTTGGTATCCTCTGTTGTTGTCCCTAGCAGTCCATCTTCCCCTATCTCTTCCCAAGAAGCACAGTCTACTAACCTCCTCTCATGGAAGAATCTGGTACCCCAACCATCAGTCTTTCAACCTAAAGGCTTGGTTCTTGAAGAGTGAGAGTATGCAGGTCTGCACCTGTCTCAGGGCGTGCTGGATAGTCTCAAAGCCTCTCGAAAACCTGCCACCAGAAAAACTTATAATTCCAAATTGAAGAGATTCAGTATTTGGTGTTCCAATAAGGATGTTTTACCGGATACTGCTGTTCTGGCTACAGTTCTGGATTACGTGGTTTATTTTAATGGCCTAGGCCTCAGGCCAGCCACTTTAAAAGTTTATTGAGCAGCTGTATCTGCATTCCTGTCAGCAGGGAAGGCTCCCTCTCTGGCATCTCATCTTGTCTTCTGTAAATTCTTTAAAGGTGTGGTTCATACCAACCCTCCCTTTAGGGACCCTGCTCCTGCTCGGGATCTTAATGTTTCATTACTCAGCTCATGCAACCCTCTTTTGAGCCTTTGGCTTCAGCTGAACTCAAGTATTTGACTTGGAAAACTGTGTTCCTGGTAGCTATCACTTCTGCCAGGCGTATTAGTGAATTACAAGCTCTGTCAGTGGAGCCAGATTTTATCTCATTCCATAGAGATAAGGTGGTCCTTAGAACCAATAGGAGGTTCTTACCCAAAGAGGTCTCAGATTTTCATCTGAACCAGTCCATGTCTCTTCTGTGTTCTTTGTGTTCTTCACTGATTATTCCTCTTCAGGAGAAAGAAGATTACATAGTCTGGATGTTAAGAGGGCACTTAGCTACTACATTGAGCATACAAAGGCACTTGGGTATGAATGTCCCCAATTGTTTCTCTCTTATGGTGAAGTGGGGAAAGGTAAGCCTTCTGCTAAGAGAACTATTGCCAGGTGGATTGTCTCTTGTATTCAGTTCTGCTATGAAAAGCTAGGCAAAATACCCCCCTCACGCCTGAGGGCTCATTCAACTAGGGGTACAGCTGCTTCCCTGGCTGCTGCCAGGGATATACCTTTACTAGAGCTATGCAAAGCAGCCACCTGGAAAACTGTCCATGCTTTCACCAAGCATTACTCTCTGGATATCCAGACTAGGAGTGATGCTCAGTTTGGAACAGCAGTACTGCCGAGCCTATTCCCAAAATAGGTTTGGTACCCCGCTCTATGGTGGTACTGCTTGGTAGTCTGCATATGTCAGAATACAGCAAGACTTCATGTTGTTTGAAGAAAAAAATTACTCACCTTAGTAATTGTGTTTCTTCTAATGGAGTCTTGCTGTATTCTGACGTGCCTCCCCTCTTAGAACCTGTTTTTGGGAAGTGGGCTAGCAGGTACAGTGTTGTACCTCAGGGGTGTACTTAGCACTCCTCCTTTCTAGAAGGGGGAGAGTGGGTTATTGTTGTGTTGTTTTTTGGTAGTTCTGTGTTGGTTCACAGCTGGTTATTGTTTTTGGGTTCTCAACATGAGTCTTTGGGGAACCCAATTTGTTGCCTGTTTGCTTATGTTCCTGTACAATTTCCACCATAGAAGTATAGTTAGTTAGTAATGGCTCGTAAGATTCTGATGGTTACACTTTGAAGTGCAGCAGACAGAGGTTTAAAACCGAGCGCGAGCCCAACGTTCTGTGCTTCCTGAATAGAGTTAACTCTTTCCTCTCCAGAGTAGTTCAAGTGCTGGGACTAACTGCATGTGTCAGAATACAGCAAGACTGCATTAATAGAAACACAACTACTAAGGTGAGTAATTTTTTTCTTCTTACCCTAGGAATCCTTTAACATCAGTAACTATAGCAGTTAGCTGGCTAGGTGCAACTGCCCCGGAGGTATGCCTTTAAGAGAAGTATAATGAGCTAGGGCATCAGCCAATCAGAACACAGGAGGGGAGTGTGCTGAGCGAGAGCAGCCTTGAAGGGCTTAAGAATTTTTCTCCGCTGACTGAGCAACATTGCCCCAGAGGTGTGTCTCAACTTTCCTTTTTGACAGCCTCTTGTTCACTTATCTTGGTAAAGTTTTCCTTACAAACTTTAATTTTTAGTGTGCTGAGTGTAATTTTACTAATTTTTAGCAGTTGCTCATTTTCGCGCATGTTATTTTTACCACAACTGCGTTTATAGGTATTTTTTACCACATCTGTTTATTTTATATTCTTTTTGTACCGCAAATGCTTATTTTCAGTGGTTCTTCACTTTTTTGGCACAATTTGTGAAGGAATCGTTGAATTTTTGTGTGTTTCCTTATTTTTTTACCTCAGAACTCACGGGTCCCTACCACAGGGTAACTGTTTGTTTTTCAAACTTGACAGTTATTGTTGGGTTCTCTGGATTGGCTCGTCAGAGATTCCCAGAACTAAACAGAAATATGAACCTACAGGATTAAAAAAAAAAAGAGAGAGAGAAAGTGTGTCAGCTGTCACAGGGCTGGCTTAGTGTTTTCAGCAACGTGTGCCTCAGTTGTTTTTGGTCCAGATCTACTGGTTCTCTTTGCACAAAGTTGGTCAGAAACAGAGCAAAGAGACCTAAAAAATAATTATGGCTGAGGAAAAATCAAAGGCTACCGATGAGGGGCCACCTAAAACTAATAATAAAAATTCAAGCAGGGATGCTGATGAAGCCTCCAAGTTTCAGCCAGAAAAATAAATCTTCCAAAGGAACTGATGAAGTGCCTCACAAATTTAAAAATAATAAAGGCGCTGATGAAGTGTCTACAAAAAAGGAAGCATGATCAAGCTGCTGATGAAGTGGCTAAAAAGATAACCTGTAAAGACAAAAACACTCCTGTTAGTGAGACATCAGGCAGCTTAAAGGCAGCAGCACAGTCTACGCAGGAACTCCCATCTGTGCAAGACATGGCAAAAGCGTGGCACATCTTTCAGACCCTGCAAAAGATGGGGTCTATATTTACTGGGACTGGCAAGCACTCTTCCACAGTTCTCTTTTCTGGAGACTTTGATGGTGATGCAGATGATGACAAACATTTTTATGATGCCCCTGACATGAATTTTGAGGACCTGATGTGTCCCCCCGACCCTCCTTTTGGAGCTTCTTCTGCTGACCAGGAGGGTCCCTCCTCTATGCTTTCATTTATCCAAAGTATGTGAGACACTCTGGACCTCCCTACTCAGGAGTCCACCCAGGATGAAGATGAGGATAAGGAGTTCAGGGAGATGAAAGGTCTCCCACCCACTAAGAGACTGGTCGTGCCTATCTATAATGCTTTCAGAAAAAATACCTTGAAACTGCTTCAGACCCTCACTTCTGTGGCAGGGGTTGACAAGTGGGCTGAGAAAAAATACAAATTGTCTAAAACAGATACTGAATTCCTGCTCCATGTATTTTTCTGTATTCATAATTGTATGCAGTCTGCCTCCTAAGTAGAGCTGCCTGGAGAAATGGAACTGTATGCAAATGATTGAACCTATCATTGGTCGAGACACACATTCAAACTGCAGCCCTTATCTATTGCAACGTTCCAGCAATGTCTCAGATTTCTTACTCCGCCTGACAAGTTAGATGCCTGGAGATCTTCCTCTTGACTGTTCGAGTAGTTCCCAGTTTAACTAGTTGAATTTTATTTACAGTTAAAATTTGTGTTTCTCGGTTCCTCATAGTTCGTTATAACCGCTGAGGAACCGGGACATGTTTAGTTAGTTTCTGCGTATTTTCGCCATTATCTTAGTTTTAGTATTTAATTCTTATTTCTAACTTTGTTATTTGTATTTTTGGAAACCGTGCGGTCGCTTCTTTTGAACAGATACCCCGGTTTCTGTGAACAGCTGACCCAGTTCGATTTCAAAATTCATCAGTTGTTTATCGGAACCTTAACCGGTTTCTTAACTGACCAAAAAAGAAAAAAAAAGTTAGTTTGAATACTAGTAAACATTTGTTGGTTTTTCTCCTGCTAATGGAGTTACAAGAAAAACCAAAGAAAAAGACTGGTCCCCCAGGTTTTAAAAATTGCCTGAAACGTGAGGAAGTGTTTGCAGAAGCTGACGAACATGATTTATGCTTGATCTGCTTGGGGTCTGATCACTTCTCAGCAGATTGATATCTGTAAGTCCTTTTCTCAAAAAATTATTGAGAAAAGATCGGAAAGGTTTAAGAAAAGTGGACAGTGGTCCATTAGGTTCTAACCAGCCTTCTAAACATGCGGGTGAAACCGCTATGCTATCTGTTACCACCTCTGATAAGGGTGCTTCTGGCAGTTTAAAAAGGGAGAGTAGTTCGGCTGACTCTCCAGCCCCTCCAAAAAGACCAGGAAAACTAAGCACTTAGAACCCCAGGCTCCTGCACCTCAAGGGGTTACTGCTGTGCCTCACAGCCTGCCATCTGCAGAGGAGATGGCCCAGGCTATGAAAATTATGCAGGCCTTACAAGGTCTTTTGCCTGTTCAGCCTACTCCTCCAAGGACCCCAACTCCAGCTGTTCCTTGTGAGTCTCAGTAGCCTGAATTTGATGATTATGGGGAGATGGAGCCTGAGCAAGATGAAACTATAGAGCCTGAAATTTCTCCTGAACAGGAGTTCGGTTCCCTCCTAGGCCAGAGGGTTTTTCATCACATTTTTCTTTAGTTAGAAAAATCGTGGATGCTCTGGACTTGGCCACTACAGAGGTCATTGATGATAAGGAAGAGGCTGAATACATGGAAATGATGGGCTTAACACCCACAAAAAAAAATACTCCTGCCAATTAAGTTTTTTAAGAAAGACTTGCTAAAGATTCTACAGACTCCTAACACTATTCCTCCCCTGGATAGGAAGTCTGATAAAAAAAAAAAAAAAAAAATGTATCAGTTGGACAGGGAAGGGGCTGAGTTTTTATACTCTCACCCTGACCACCAAGGCACAGTCCAACAGGTAGCCTGTGAGAAGGCGAGGTTCCCTCTCTCCTCCCACCCTCCGGAGAAGGATTCCCTAAAAATAGAAGGTATGTCTAAGAAGGGGTATTTAGATACCTCCTTATGTGTGAGGCAAGCTAATAACCAGGCATATGCAGCACAGTATCAAAAGACACTGTGGCAATCAGTATTGGATATGTCAGAGAAGGCTCTCTGGCCCCTCTCTGACGACCTGGCAGAGACAGCTAGATTTGGTCTGGAAGCTGCTAAGTACCAGTTCCAGATGGCAGCTGATGCTAATGACAGTGCTGCCAGGTGGATGGCTCTGACGGTAGCTCTACGAAGACTGGCATGGCTTAGAGCTACTAATTTAACCCAGGGTACCCAGACTAAGGCCATGGACTTTCCTGTGGAAAATAATTCTGTTTGGCAAACACACTGAGGATTACATGAAGAAGGTGGATGAATACAAGGCCACCTACAAAAGTAACTCTTCCAGGGACAGGCCTCCCTTCTCCCTCATGCAGGCCTTATGGAAGGGGAGGCAGAGGTAGGTCCTCTTATGGGAGACCCTTTTACCAGGGCCAAGCTGCTTTTCAGCAACTGCCCTACCCACAGCAGACTGGGTATTTCAGATCTAGGGGCAGGAGGAGTTCCAGAAGGGGCTCCCACACTGCTCAAGCTCAGGCACCCCCAAAACCAAATTCCAGACCGGTTGGTCAGGATCACTTCCCCCAGTACCAGTAGGGGGCAGACTGACTTGCTTCCTCCAGACATGGGTTTCCATCACCACAGACAAGTGGGTTCTGGAGGTAGTAAGTCAGGGATTGTTCCTTTGTTTCACATACCTTCCTCCTCTAAAATCAATAATTTTCAGACCAGCCTCCCTCATGGAGGGAAAGTTGTTGTAAAAGGAGGTACTGAAATTGCGTCACATGAAGGCAGTGGAGCCTGTGCCAGTGTACCACAGGGGAAGGGGTTTCTAGTCTCGTTATTTTCTGGCAAAAAAAAAAAAATGGGGAGTGGCGACCCATTCTGGATCTCAGATCTCTCAACAAGTATCTGGTGAAACCAAAATTCAGGATGGTCACCCTGGGTTCCATATTACCGGTTATCCAGCAGGGAGACTGGCTGGCAGCTTTGGATTTAAAGGATGCCTATTTTCACATCCCAGTAAGGCAGTCCCGCAGGAAATACCTCAGGTTCAGACTCCTTTCAGTTCATTTCACATCCCTTCCCTTTCGGACTAACCTCAGTACCCAGGGTGTTTACGAAGTGCCTGGCTGTAGTAGTGGCACACCTAAGAAGATAGGTATTTTAGTCTTCCCTCATCTGGATGATTGATTGATTGTGGGCAAGTCTCCACAGCAGGTCTCAGAGCACCTGCAGTCAGCAATGCATCTACTGCAGTCTCTAGGATTCCTGATAAATCAGGAAAAATGTGTTCTAGGGACATGGATATGTTGTTCATCCACACTGTCCGGCAGGTATCCTTGCCGCTTTAAATCTTGCCGGAAGGTCTTCAAGCTGGCTCCTCCCACTCACCCGGGTGGTAAAACTCTCGGCTCCGCCCCATGACGTCAGATCTTCCTTACCGCTTGGAAGCTCAGGTTCCCTCCTTAACGCTCTGCATATAAGACTGGTTCCTAATTCTTCGAATCTTTGAAAATAAAAAAGTTTTGCTAAAAGATTTGGTCTTCTCTCCCTCGCGGCTACGATGGACCAATCGACTCCGGTTTCGGAGATGCCCTGCTGGGCGAGAAGATGTCTCGGACGGATCCGCACTCACGTGCGTCTGCCCAGGCCTTGAGCACGCGACCCGCAGGCCTACGACCTGTGCTCTTCCTTTTCAGCCTCGTCCTCGAGGCCGTGCTGCCCGTTTACAACTGGGCGTCCGAGAAAAATTTCCTCTGGTTAAATCTAAAGAGGCCGGTTGGCAGTGTCCGCATGACAGCGGCTTTCGTGCGATCAGCTCGAGCAGATGATAAGCCCTCGAAGAGGGCGGCGGCAGACGCTTCTACCCGACGCTGACATTTGTCCTCTCTCTCAGTGCCTCGTATTCGGCTTCCTTTAAGAGCTCTGTCTGACCCTCTCTCACGAAGGTGAGGGTCCAACTTCTCTGGACCTTTTCGGTCCAAAAGAGCAAAAGTAAGTCTCACCGTCGGCGCTTTTGGGGCGGGAAGATCCCCTCCCGTCTTGTCGACAGTGGGCGATTGACCCCTCAGCTCCGACCACTGGCTTCACAGTGTCCCGTCAGGCCAGTTGACGAGACTCCCGTCGGCGGTGAGATTTTCTCGACCCGTTAAGGCAGGTTGTCGACTGAGAAGCTGAGAACCCCTCTCCCCGGATTCCCCGGTGGGAGTTGAGATCCGTCGGCTCGTCTGTGCCTCAGTTCCGGAGCCTTGATGGGTGTCGAACAGAGTGCGATTCCGACACCTCCCGCGTCTCGGCTTCTTGACTACCGATCTCGGACATCCTCGCGGTCAGCCCGATCCGCCCGTCTCGGCGGTCTCGGCACCAGCGGCAAGCCGCGCCGCAGCTCTTCCTCCTCGGACGAGGAGGCTTCAAGCAAGTTCGTCGGTATGAGGAACTCATGTAGCAACAGCTCCCTTCTGACCGGGGAATAACCCGACCAGTCGTCTTCCCGGCCATTAAGTGGCTGTCACCGGGCGGCCGAAACAACCCCTACGTTGTAGCCAGGAGCCTGTTCCCAGGCGGTTGTTAAGACCAATTCAGCTCCCCACCGATTCTGGTGGAACCTCCGCCTCCACACCGTTAGTTGGGGCTCCGACCAAAGTTCCGGTCAGCTCGGGGTTTGCCCATAGGCTGTCTGTCACCCTCACTCTCGATAGACCTCGGCAGGTGGAGGGTGGCTCAGGTCCGAGGCAGCTCTTTGAGGACTCTTCCGAGTCTGAGGATGATTCCTCCCTTTTCTCCAAGTGTATGGACTTGGAGTCCTCAGGAGGACAGTCAGTGGACGATAGCCCTTCGTCCTTCCTAGGGTTGCCTCGGCTCATCTCGGAGTCCACGGGATGAGCTCGAACCCGTTTCAAGCAGCCAGGTATCCTCACGGAGATTCTGGACGAGAGTTCTGAGCCTTTCCGGTGGCGAGGCCATAGTGAGTCCGGCCTTGGGCTTTGGCAGCCCTGCTTCCTGCCCTCGCCTTTGGCCAGAATGGCCAGGAAGTATCGGTCCCTACCAGTTCCTGTCGGTTTTGAACACCCCCTCTGCTGAGGCTGGTTGCTAACAGTGTTTTCGGTAGCGCGAGAGCGCCAGGGATGTGGACAAACCTCCCGACAAGAATCAAGGGGTGGATTATGCCGGGCGAAAAAGTCATGCTGTGTCCTCTCGTCCTTACGTCAGGCCAGTTCGGCCGTCCTCATGGCTATTTTCTCATGCCCTGTTGGGCTCCCTGGATGAGTCGTCCCTCATCTTCCAGCGGATCTGCAGACTACGGTCAGGCGAGGTGCGGGACCAGGGCAGTGGCCAAACAGCAGCTCAGACTGCTTTAACGCCGGGGACTCGTGTGCCAGGTCTGTGGCGGCGCGCAGTGGCCATGCGTCGTCGGGCTTGGCTGGGGATATCCACCTTTACCTCGGATACCCAGCACAAGTTGGCGGATGTCCTTTTGAGGACTGACCTCTTCAGCCCTGGGGTGGAAGGTCACCTGCAGAGGATCGAGAGTCAATGTTACCTTGGACTCGAGTCTCTTCCACTCAGAAGGCAAAAGGCATAGCCACAGCCTAACCCTTTCGTCTTTCTGCTGACCCAACAAGCGTCAGGGCCAGCAGGCTCGGGCTTGGCATCCCAAACCCAAGCCGTCGGCTTCCTCAACAGGAAGCTTGAGGGCGTAAAAGGCCAGGAGGTCCCTCTGGCCGGTCCGTCCTCCAAGCCTGCCAGTGACGGGCTGAGAGTGATCCCCCATCCCCATCACCTCACCCTGGTTCCCCAGTAGAGAGAGCAGCTCAAGCTTCCTTTCCGCCTGGTCGCTGTTATCACGGACAGGTGGGTACTAGGTAATTGGGAAAGGCTGCCTCTGGGAATTCGAGCAGGCCCGCCCGCTTCAGGCATTATGCATCGCAGGAGGCCTTGGGTCACTCAGCCTCACAGGCGGCTCGTCGAGCGACATAGCTCTCCTCCTCCAGAAGGAGGTGGTAAGAGAAGTGGTGGACCCCCCTCAGACCAGGGGTTAGTGTCCAGGTATTTCCTGGTTCGAAGCAGACCCGGAGGCTGGCCCCATTCTCAACCTACGACCTGAACAAGTTCCTAAGGTCTCGGAGAGCTTCAGGATGGTCACTCTGGCACAGATAATACCATCTCTGGAACACGGCGTGTGGTTCTGCTCTCTGGACCTGCAGGGCCTTGGTTTTCACGTCCCTATCCGTCCGTCACGCCCGAGATTCCTTCGCTTTATTGGAGGATCCCTCTTGAGTTCAAGCCATGCCCTTCGGCTTATCTCCAGCTCCCAGGGTCTTCACCAAATGCATGGCAGTGGCGACAGCATTCCTGCAGCGCCGGGTCGGTGTACCCTTACCTGGGCGACTGGCTGATAGCCCCCTCCAGACAGGAGGGGAGGCGGTCCAGAGATCTGGCCCCCAGGTTTGCTCTCAAGTCCGCCTTCTCTCATCAACGAGGCCAAGTGAACTTCGAGCTGAAGCAGGTGATCCTGTTCATCAGGGCAGAGCTCGACTCTCTTGACCAGAAACGCGCCCCGGCGGACAGGGCCGAGGTTCTTTCCTCCTTTGCCCAATCATTTCTGGTTGGGCAATATCTCCTGCCAGGACTTCTGTGCCTCCTGGGTCTCATGGCGGCCTGTACCAGGCGTGGTCCGTTGGGCGCGCTGGCACATCCGTCCCCTTCAGTGGGGACTGGCCAGCCAGTGGTCTAGCGCTGCAATCCATTGGACCAGCTAGTGATAGTGACCCAGGAGATGTGGGCAGCTCTCCAGTGGTGGATGGTTCCATCTCATCTGCAGGAGGGCATCCGTTGTCCGCCCAGCCGGCGGTCTCTCTATCGACCGATGCCTCTCTGATGGGTTGGGGTGCCCATCTGGGAACACTGAGTGCCACGGCCTCTGGTCCCCTTGGGATCGATGCCACATCAACCTGCTGGAGCTCAGGCGGTCCGCCTAGCTCTCACCGCCTTTGCTCCGTTTCTCCAGGGTCAAGTGGTCCGAGTCCAGACGGACAATACCACGACCATGTACTACCTAAACCGCCAGGGCGGGACGCGTTCCATGCTTCTATGCAAGGAAGCTGTCCGCATTTGGTCACTCGTGCGCAGCCTGGAGATGGATCTCCTAGCCATTCATGTGGCAGGAGCCTCCAACACCCTGGCCGATGCCCTGAGCTGGATAAGGGCTGCATCTCAAGTGGTCTCTCCTGCCGGGTAGTACAAGATCTGTTCTCCACTGGGGCACACCTCAGGTGGACCTGTTTGCCTCCAGGGAGAACGCGAAGCTGAGGCTGTTTCATGCCCGCCCCCTCAGCAGGGCTCGCTGCAGGGGATGCCTTCTCGAGGCTGTGGACCCGGGCCTCTTTTCGCCTTTCCCCATTTCCCTTGATTCTAGGATGCTTCTCAAGGCGAGGAGGGACAGGCGCAGGTGATTCTGGTTGCCCCAGACTGGCCCGCCAGTTCTGGTATCCAGATCTCCTCAGCCTCAGCTCCAGGCTCCGAGGCAGCTTCCAGCCCACCCGGACCTGCTCTCAGTCAATCAGGGAAGGTGTTCCATCCGGACCTTCAGTCCCTGCACCTGACGGCCTGGTTCCTGGCGGCTAGATTCCAGGCCTTGGGTCTTTCCGGCAGAGTCCTCAGCGTGGTTGGGCGTCCCGTAAAGTCGACCAGAAAATGCTACGCCTTCAAATGGAAGAGATTCTCCATTTGGTGTCAGGGCAAACCTGGACCCTTCCTTCTGTTCCTTGGCAAGCGTCTTGGACTACCTGTAGTCCCTTTCTCAGCAAGGGCTTCGGTTGTGACCCTTAAGGTGCACCTAGCAGCCATCTCTGCTTACTGGGCGTGGGTGGGGAAGCAGTCGGTGGCGCAGAGGAGAAGGTGGTCAGGTGCTTTTTCAAAGGCCTTGATCACATATCCCTCGGTGCGAACCTCCACCTCCGTGGGATCTACTGCTGGTATTGGCTAAGCTGTGGGCAAGCCATTTGAACCGATGCACAGGTGTGACATCTCTCACCTGTCTGTGGAAGACACGCCTTCTTGGTGGCTATCACGTCAGCCAGAAGGATGAGAGCTCCAGGTGCTTTCCATCGAGTCTCCTTATCTGGTCTTCCACAGGGACAAGGTTGTCCTGCACCCCCACCCGAAATTCCTTCCGAAGGTGGTGTTGGAGTTTCACCTTAACCAGGTGTTGACTCTGCCGGTGTTTTACCCCAATCACACCTCGGAGGCCGAATATAGGCTCCATACTTTGGAACCTAGAAGAGCGCTCGCTTATTATAAGGAGCAGATGGCTGAAGTTCGGGGAGAGGTTCGCCAGCTGTTTGTCACCTGCGGTGAAGCTGCACCTGGCAGACCTGCAGCCAAGCGGACGATAGGCAGGTGGGTCACCTCCTGCATAGATCTCTGCTGTAGGTTGGCGGGCATGAAGCCTCCCAGAGGGATAAGAGCTCATTCTACCCGCCATACCGCTGCATCGGTGGCTGCTTCCAGGGATGTCCCTATCCAGGAAATCTGCAGGGCTGCTACCTGGAAGTCAGCACACACCTTCATCACCCACTACCACATCGACCTTGAGTCACGCCAGGATGCTGGTTTTGGGGCCTCGGTTCTCCACTCTTTATTTCCCAAGTAGGGGGTGTGCGCCTTGCCTCCCTTCTCCCGGAGAACTGCTAGGAGTCTTCCAGACAGTGTGGATGAACAACATATCCATGTCCCTAGAAATACAGGTTACTCACCTGTAACAGGAGTTCTAGGAATGGTATATGTTGTTCATCCACTACCCACCTCTCGGCCCGGCGCACAACCTGGCTTCCAGCGGGCCAGATCTGGCGTCATGGGGGGCCGAGAGTTTTACCACCAGGGTGGGTGGGAGGAGCCAGCTTGAAGACCTTCCAGCAAGATTTAAAGCGGCAAGGAACCTGCCAGACAGTGTGGATGAACAACATATACCATTCCTAGAACTCCTGTTACAGGTGAGTAACCTGTATTTAGGGATGCTACGCATGCTTAGGATCTTAATGTTTGCATTGCTCAGTTTATGCAACCCTCTTTTGAGCCTTTGTCCTCAGCAGAACTTAAGTACTTGACTTGGAAAACTGTGTTCCTGGTAGCTATTACCTCTGGCAGGCGTATCAGTGAATTACAAGCTCTGTCGGTAGAGCCTGATTTTTATCTCATTCCACAGCGATAAGGTGGTCCTTAGAACCAACAGGAGGTTCTTATCCAAAGTGGTTTCAGATTTTCATCTGAACCAATCCATGTCTCTTCCTGTGTTCTTCACTGATCATCATTCTTCAGGAGAGAGAGAAGATTACACAGTTCGGATGTTAAAAGGGCTCTTAGCTACTACATTGAGCCTACTAAGGCACTTAGGTTCGACTCCCTCCAGTTGTTCCTCACTTAAGATGAAGTAGGGAAGGGTAAACCTGCTACTAAGAGAACTATTGCCAGGTGAATTGTCTCTTATATACAATTCTGCTATGAAAAGCTAGGCAAAGTACCCCCTCAGGACTGAGGGCTCATTTGACTAGAGGTACAGCTGCCAGAGATATACCCTTATTCGAGATATGCAAAGCAGCCACCTGGAAAACTGTCCATACATTCACCAAGCATTACTCTCTGGATATCCAGGCAAGGAGTGATGCTAGGTTTGGTACAGCAGTACTGCAGAGCCTATTCCCAAAATAGGTTTGACTCCCTCTTCCATGGGGGTACTGCTTAGTAGTCTGCAAATTGTCAGAATACAGCAAGACTTCATGTTGTTTGAAGAAAAAAATTACTCACCTTAGTAATTGTGTTTCTTCTAATGGAGTATTGCTGTATTCTGACCTTCCTCCCTGCCTCCCCTCTCAGAACCTGGTTTTTGGGAAGTGGGCTGGCAGGCGCAGTGTTGCACCTCAGGGGTGTACTTGGTACTCTCCCCTTTTTATACAGTGGATTGGGTTATTCATATGTTTTGATAATTATATTTGTTTATTGCCTAGTTTTTGTTTTGGATTTCTCAACTTGAGTCTTTTAAGGATCCAAAATACTTGGTTGCCTTTTTGGCAATAAATTTTACAATTTCCACATAGTGAGGGTAGTTAGTTAGCGTTGGCTCGTAAGAATCTGACGGTTACACTTCAAAGTGCAGCAGACAGAGGTTTGAACCGAGCTCGAGCTCAATGTTCTGTGCTTTGGCATAGAGTTAACTCTTTCCTCTCCGGAGCAGTTCAAGTGCCTGGGCTAACCGCATATTGTCAGAATACAGCAAGACCCCATTAAAAGGAAGACAGTTACTAAGGTGAGTCATTTTTTCTTTGGCCTCTATCTCTGCCAACATTTCTGTGAGTAAGACCACCTCTATAGCAGCTGATCCTATTTTTAAGAAGTTTTCCGAAGGTCTGCATCACATATACCCACCCATCAGGGAATCTGTTCTGGGGTGGGACTTGAACATTTGCATTGCTCAACTTATGAGGCCACCTTTTGAGCCCATGTCTTCAGCTCACCTCCAGTATGTGACATGGAAAACTGTATTTTTGGTGGCTATCATTTCTGCTAGAAGGATAAGCGAGCTTCAGGCCCTGTGTGTAGAAAAGGAGTATCTGTCCTTTCACAATGACAACATAGAAACATAGACTTTGACGGCAGATAAGGATCACTTGGCCCACCTAGTCTGCCCATTTCCCTACCTACAGGATAAGCTGCAGATCCTAGTTAACCAACAGCCTATTTCTCTCTCCTCCCAAAAATTGCATTATGTCTGTCCCATGCATTCTTGAGTTCTTCCACAGTTTTAGACCCCTCAGCCTCCTCAGGAAGGCTATTCCATGCGTCCACCACCCTCTGTGAAAAAATACTTACGCACATTGCCCCTGAACCGCCCCTCCCCCTGTCTTCAATTTGTGTCCCCTTGTTCTTGCACATCTCTTTTGATGAAAGATGCTACCCTCCTGGACTTTGTTGATTCCACTGAGGTACTTAAAAGTTTCTATCATGTCTCCCCTCTCCCTCCTTTCCCCAAGGGTTCACATATTAAGCTCCTTTAGTATCTCTTCGTATGGCTTCTCTTGCAGACCCTGCACCATTTTAGTTGCCCTCCTCTGGACTGCCTCTATCCTGTCTGTGTCCTTGCGGAGATAGGTTCTCCAGAACTGGACGCAGTACTCCAGATGGGGTGTCACCAACTGTCTGTACAGAGGGATAAAAACTTCCTGTTTTCTGCTGGTGATGCCTCTCCCTATACATCCCAGTATCCCCCAACCCTCCCTACTGCCTTCTCACATTGCTTGCTAACCTTAAGGTCATCTGATGTGATTTCCCCTGGTCCCTTTCCATTTTGTTGTTGTTACCTACCCCAAATTGTGTAATCTTCACCTGGGTTGTTGTTTCCCAGGAGCATTATTTTGCACTTCTTTGCATTGAATCCTAGCTGCCATACTTATGACCATTCCTCCAACCTTGCCAAGTCCCTTCTCATCTTTTCCACACCTCCTTGTGTATCAACCCTGTTGCAGATCTTTGTTTCATCTGCAAAGAGGCATACTTTTCTTTCCAGTTCCTCTGCAAGTCACTTATAAAGCCATTAAAAAGGACTGGACCCAGTACTGAACCCTGCTGTACCCCACTAGTAACCCGTCTTTCTTAAGAGTGGACTCCATTTACAATTACCTTCTGTGTCCTGTTGTCCAGCCAATGTTTTACCCAGGCTACCACCCTGGGGCCCACTTCCAGGCTGGTTAATTTGACTATTAATCTTTTGTGTGGGACTGTGTCAAATGCCGTGCTGAATCCTAGGTAGGCCATGTCCACAGCCCTTCTCTGGTCTACTGCTTTTGTCACCCAATCAAAGAAATCAGTTAGATTCGTCTGACATGACCTTCCCGCTGTGAACCCATGCTGCCTTGGGTCCTGTGCCCCACTGGCCTCTAGGTACTCGACAGTTCTTTCCTTCAGAAGTGATTCCATCCCTTTCCCTACCACAGAGGTCAAACTGACAGGTCTGTAGTTTCCTGCCTCTGTCTTGCTCCCACTTTTGTGAAGGGAATCACATCTGCCTTCCTCCAGTTCTCGGTGCGACACCATCCTCCCATGATTTGTTAAAAGGGTAGTCAGTGGTTTCACTAGTTCTCCCCTTAATTCTTTTAGAATTCTGGGGTGCATTCCATCAGGCCCCATTGCTTTGTCCACCTTCAGTTTTAGGAGTTCTTTCAGAACCCTTTCTTCTGTGACAGGACTGGAATCGACCCCCATCCAAAGTGCTTCTGTTAATTGAATTAGGCACCTCCCTCTCCTCCTCTTTTGTTAATACTGAGCAGAAATATTAGTTCAGTATCGCTGCTTTTTCACTGTCCCTCCTGCCCACCCCCCGTCCATTCTGTTCAGCCTCACTGTCCCTTCCTTTCTTTCTACGCTCCCTGATGTACCTATAAAAGGTTGTATCCCCCTTTTTAACAGAGTTGGCTATCTTTTCCTCAGTTTGGGCCTTTGCTATTCTGGCTTCCCTCCCTGCTTCCATCTGCCTTAACTGGTACAGCTTTCTGTCCTGCTCGTTCTGTGTTTCCTTACACTTCCTGAGTGCTATCTTTTTCTTCCTGACCTTCCCCGCCACCTCTTTTGAGAACCATAGTGGCTTTTTCTTTCATTTTGATTTGTTTATTTGCTTCACACAAAGGCTTGTTGCCGCTGTGATGGCAGTTTTGATGTTTCCCCATTGCTGCTTCACCCCTCCTTCTAGCCTATTTGCTAGTGCTTTTCTAAGGCACTCTCCCATCTTGCCAAAGTTAGCCCTCCTGAAGTCCAGTACCCTCACTTTTGTGTGGCTTGACTTTGTAGCTGAGTTTATCGTGAACCACACTGTTTGATGGTCACTTGTTCCCAGATGGCTGCCTACTTCTAGATCTGAGAACCTCTCGCTGTCCCCATTTGAGAGTACGAGGTCTAAGATTGCTCCCTCACGAGTGGGTACCAGAACTAGCTGTCTGAGACGTGCCACTTGTAGGGCATCGAGAATGGCCCTGCTCTTGCATGTGGCTACAACAAATGTGCTCAAGTTAACATCTGGCATATTCAGGTCTCCCATCTACAGTATCTCCCCTTTCACTGCCATCCTAAGAATGCCTTCTATCATATCCTTGTCCCCCGGACATGGGGGTCTGTATACAACCCCTGTGCGGATTGTGGTGCCATTTCCAGTCTCTAAAGTGACCCACAGTGCCTCCTTTCCTCCCTGTTTACTCTTTTGTTCAGTTGCTTTTATCCCTTCCCTTACATAAAGCTACTCCTCCTCCTCTTCTCCCCTCCCTGTCTCTCCTGTAGGTTGTATACCCTGGTATGTTAACATCCCAGTCATGGTTCTCTGCGTACCACATTTCTGTGACTGCTACGATATCCAAGCATCCCTCTTCCATTAAGGCCACCACTTCAGGGAGCTTGTTGCCCAGACTACGGGCATTGGTACTCATCCTCCATTTCCTGATGGCCTTTCCCCTTTTTGCCCCATCCCTGTCCTTAATACCTTTGTCACTTTCTCCATTTACCCCTGCCCCTCTCCCTATCGACATCTCCATCTTTGTGTTTACCTCACTTACTACCCTGACTTTTTGGGGGGGGGGGGGCTAGAATTTCCCTGCTGCTTTCTATTGCCTTCTCTCTTGGCTAGTTTAAATGTTTGCCAATGAAGCATTTAAACATATCACTTAGGATCCTGGTTCCCCTCCTGGACAGATGCAGACCATCACTCCAGTATAGGCCTGCATCACTCCAGGTGGACCCCCAGTCCCTAATGAAGCCAAATCCCTGAGATCTGCATCAATTTTTCAACCACTGAATGAATCCCATGGTATGGAGCACCCTAGCCTCACCTATGTCATAGACGGGCAGCACCTCCGAGAAGGTTACCGTGCATCCTACTTTTCTAAGGCCCCTCCCCAACTCCACAAACTCTTCCTGCACTGCTCTGATCCCTTTCTTAGCCAGGTCATTTGTCTCTAGGTGGACAATGACATCCAGCTCCCTCCCCTGTGCAGCTGCTTCGGCGATCCTGAGGATTTGCTCCCTGTCCTTCCAAGCCATGGTGTCAGGACAGAGAAAATTCCTTCCCAAGGTTTTATCAGATTTTCATTTAAATCAATCCATAAGAGTACCAGTGTTTTTCACTGAGCATTCTAGCTCAGGTGAGCGTAGACTTCACAGTCTTGATGTGAAGAGAGCTCTGAGCTATTGTATATCTCACACTAAAGATCACAGGGGGGATAACCAACAATTATTCCTCACCTATGGGGATGTGAAAAAAGGTACACCAGCTACCAAGAGGTCAGTCTCCCGCTGAATAGTCAGTTGTATACAGTTCTGCTATGCAAAAGTAGGAAAACAAGCCCCATTCGGACTTAGGGCCCATTCAACTAGGGGAACAGCTGCTTCCATAGTAGCTTCAAGGGATGTCCCCCTACTGGACATATGCAAAGCTGCCACATGGAGGATAGTACATACTTTCACTAAGCATTACAGCCTGGACATACAGTCCAGAAGTGATGCCAGATTTGGAACAGCAGTCCTGCAGAGCCTTTTTCCTAAATAGGTTCTCTGCCCACCTCCAAAGGTACAGCTTTGGAGTCTGCATACAGTTATGAATATAGAAGAATATATGAGGCTAGAAGAAAAAATTACTCACCTTAGTAATATTGTTTCTTCCAGTGTATTCTTCTATATTCATAACTCTCCAACCCTGCCTCTTCTAAGAGAACCAGAGCCTCTGCGTGCCTACTGATTTTTTCTTGGTTCTTATTCAGTATGTACACATTACTTGGTTACATTATTTTTAACTGTGGCAGGATTTAGTCCTTGTCCTTTGGTTACCCTGCGTTTCCAGGATAAAATATCTTATTTGTTTTAGTTTTGTAGTTAAATAGCCATTATGGCTTATATTTGATATATATGAGTAGGTATCTATATATTTTATAGGTAATATTAGGTAGATAGGTGTTTTTTCTGCCTTGTAGGCTTTATAGAAATCTGAGACATTGATGGAACATTGCAATAGATAAGGCAGCAGTTTGAATATGTGTCTTGAGCAATGATAGGTTCTGTCATTTGCATATATTTCCATTTCTCCGGGGCAGCTCTACTTAGGAGGCAGACTGCATACAGTTATGAAATTAGAAGAATACACTGGAAGAAACAATATTACTAACGTAAGTAATTTTTTCTTCCTGTCTGTATAGCAGGCAGATTGTAAGAAAGCTAGGGTTTCCTTGTCCCTCTTATCCCTGGACAAGGACTCCAGAAAAATAGACTTCATAGCAAAGAAAATGTATACCCCAGCTTCCCTGCTGGTCAGACTTTCGTCATATATGGCTTTTACTGCCAAATATCAGAAAGCACTATGAAATTCTGTCCTGGTCATTACCCGCAATGGGTCAGACAATGGTACAGGAGCTGGTGGATGTGGCAAAAATTGCCCTGGAAGCTATGAAATACCAATTCTACATGGCAGATGACAACAGTGATGCTGCCTCCAGGGCATTGGCCTGTACCATCTCTCTGAGTCGCTTTGCCTGGCTTAGAACCACCAGTCTGACTCCAGACACCCAGTCTAAGACCAGGGACTTTCCCTGTGATCAAAAGATGTTGTTCGATTCTAGAACAACTGGCTACATGAAAAAGGTCGATGAGTACAAGGCCTCTTGGCAGAGTCACTCCTCTAAACCTAAGCCTCCTGCCCCGCAGAAATCCCACCCAAGGGGAAATAGGGGCAGAGGTTATTTTCCCGGACCTTACATTCTTTATCCCCAGTCTGATTTCTCTCAGTACAGGGGTGCTTTCAGAGGGAGAGGCAGAAGGAGCCAAAGAAGGGACACCTCTACCCAGCCAGCAGCCTTGCAGTCTAAGCCCTGATGTGAGTGTCCAGGTCGCCTCCCCTCTGCCAGTAGGAGGCAGACTCTCACACTATCTTCAGAACTGGTCCCTCATTACCTCGGACAAGTGGGTTCTGCCACTACAGTTCAAGCAGATACCAGACCTCAAGCGTACCCAGTGGTCAGAACCTCTAACCCCAACACAGGTGCTGCTGTTGAAATTGGAGATAAAAATCAAAACAAAAACCTAGCTCTGTGAGCAGTGGAGAGGGTCCCGACACACAAGAAGGGCAAGGGTCTCTACTCCAGGTACTTTCTGACACAAAAGAAACTGGGGAGTGGCGACCTAACTTGGATCTCAGATATTTAAACAAACATCTGCTAAAACCCAAATTCAAGATGATCACTCTTGTCTCTAGTCATACAGTCCTTACAGCTGGGAGACTAGCTAGCATCCCTGGACCTAAAGGACATGTACTTGCATATACCCATAAGGAGGTCTCACAGGAAGTTTCTCGAATTCAAGCTCCCTACGGGCCACTATCAGTTCACTGCAGTGCTCTTCGGCCTGTCCTCGGCCCCAAGAGTCTTTACCAAGTGCCTGGCAGTGGTAGCAGTACACCTCAGGAAGCTGGGTGTCACTGTCTACCCCTATTTCGACGATTGGCTCGTAGTGGCAATGTCTCCTTGTCAGGTCAAGGAGTCCCTTTCCCTTACACAGCACACTTTGGAGTCTCTGGGATTCCTGGTAAATCTAAAGAAGAGGTCTCACCTGGAACTCACTCAGCTACTGTCCTTCATAGGACTTCAGCAGGACACACAGAAAGGATATGCCTTCCTCCCACAGGAGAGAATTCAGAATTTCCTCTCAGTGGTAGATTTTTTTCATCCGGGAACAGCCAAGACCAGCCAGAAATTTCCTCAGGCTGTTGGGACACATGCCTTCAATGACTGCAGTGGTCCCAGGAGTCAGGTACAGGATGTGACACCTGCAAGCCTGCCTCAAAGCTCACTGGTCTCAAAGAAGTAGCAATTTTTCAGAGCTCAGATCTGCGGACGAAGCAGTTCCTTTAGACTTTGATTTGGTGGAAGAACCCTGCAAATCTATCAGCAGGGATGCCCTTCCAGGCTCTGCTTCCCACAAAGGTGATCACCACAGACACCTCCTTCCTGGGGTGGGGAGCACATCTGGACAGTACCTCAGTAAGTGGCTCCTGGACTCTCCAAGAGTCACAGTTGCACATAAACCATTTGGAACTCCAAGTAATCTTTCTAGCTCTCAAAGCATTTGCTCCTGTCATAAAAGGACAGACCGTACACATTTGAACAGACAACACCACTGCAATGTTTTGCATAAATAAGCAGGGTGGTACCAGATCAGGAATACTCTGTTTCGGGTGCTCTAAAAATCTGCGCTCTCGCCTTCTCCCTGGGAATCAGCCTGTCAGCTATTCACCTCCCAGGCAAACAGTACTCTGGCAGATGCTCTAAGTCGCATCAGTCAAGGCCAGTGCGAATGGACTCTGAACAAGCAAGTACTAGCCACAGTGTTCAAGCGGTGGGGCACACCAGAAGTGGATCTGTTTGCCTCTCCCCTCAACTTCCATTTTCCTCAGTACTGTTGCAGGCCCCCAGTCAAGGGAATGCTTCCCCTGGATGCCTTGATTCTAGACTGGTCAGGGAAGTTCCTATATGCATTCCCTCCTTTTCCCCTGATACTCAGGGTATTGCTGAAACTCAGACAACAACCTGCATCAATGATTCTGGTGGCTCCGGATTGGCCCAGACAGGCCTGGTACCCTCTCCTTCTCTCACTGTCTTGCAGCAGGCCCATTCACCTGCCGCCAACTCACTCTTTGCTGACCCTTCCTCAGACAGGAGTGCATTATCCAGACACACACACACTCTCTTCACCTCAAGTCCTGGTTCTTGAGGAGTTGGTTTCCATCCTCTCAATACTCGGAACAGGTCCTTAAGATCCTGAGAATGGCTAAAAAACCTAACACAAAAAAGACATATGCAGCCAAATGGGAAGGGGTGCTTCCTTTGGTGCAAGAGCAAAAAGGTCAGTCCTCTTACAGCTTCAAACCCTCGGCTGCTGGATTACCTGGTACATCTACAGGTGTCAGACTTGAAACTCTCTTCCCTCAAGCTACACCTGGCTGCAATTTCGGCCAGTCTTTCGGTGGGAAAGAAAGTCAGTTTTTTCCCATACCATGTTCAGACAGTTTTTCAAATGCCTCTTGCATCTTCAGTCAGAGAGCCGGTTCCTCCTTGGAGCCTGAACCTCTTCATACCCAGCTCATGCAACCACCCTTTGAGCATATGGCCACTGCACATATCAAGTTTGTGACCTGGAAGTCAGTCTTCCAGATGGCCATTACCTCTGCCAGGAGGATTTCATTGTTACAGGTCCTGTGCACTGAGCCTAATTACATCATTCCTTGCAACGATAAAATTGAGCTCAAGACAAACAGGAAGTTCCTGCCTAAGGTGGTTTCAGAGTTCTACCTAAGCCAGTCCATTACTCTACCTGTCTTCTTTACTGAGAAATCCACTCCTGGTGAATAAGAATTCTACAGCTTGGATGTCAAAAGAGCTCTTTTTTTACTACCTAGAGCATACTAGGCAGACTGGAGGCTCTTCCACTCATTTGTTCCTCACCTGTGGGGATGTAGGCAGAGGAAGACCAGCTAACAAGAGAACTGTTTCCCACTGGTTGGTCTCTTGTTTTTTTATTTATTTATTGAAATATTCAGAAAGACCTTTGAGTCGGCGACTCATTTACAAAAGTTCCACGTCATATATAAAAGGATACATGGACAGAACTTGGAATACAGATTACAGTACAATTGCAAATAAGTCAGTGAGGTTACATAGTTGTGCAGTTGTTGAATAACAGCAAGTTTCGTTTCTTAGTACAGCCATAATAGTTACAGAGGTTCAGTAGAGGCTGATGGTCATAGAGTTTCATAGTTAGAATTCTTGTATTTGATTCTGCTATGAAAAGGCTGGTCATCAACCTCCTGTGGGGCTCAGGGCCCACTCCACCAGGGGCACTGCAGCCTCTGTGGCAACAGCAAGGGATATACCTCTTCTGGATGTCTGCAAAGCAGCCACCTGGAAATCTGTGCACACCTTCGTGAAGCACTACAGTTTAGATGTGCAGTCCAGATCTGATGCTAAATCTGGCAGGGCGGTTCTGCAGAGCCTCTTTCCTAAGTAGGTTCTCTGCCCACCTCCCACTTGGTACTGCTCGGTAGTCTGCTATAGTTACTGATGCTAAAGGACTCCTGGGGTAAGAAGAAAACATTACTCACCGTAGTAATCTTTCTTCCAAGGGGTCCTTTAGCATCAGTAAGCTCCCACCCTTCCTCCCCGGTTCACCTTTCAGGAGAAGGATTCTGTTCTCAGTTTTCTTACCAAATCTGGGTTTTTTTATTAATGAGTTTTGGTGCTCAAGTTATCATCTATTTTCAGTTTTCAAACGTTTACATGTCGTTTGAATCCTGTTGGTTCACATTTCGGGGCATGTGCCCATTTTCTTCGAAAAAATTCTGAAGCCCTTCAGGCTGCTCTCACTCAGCACATTCCCCTCTTAGGTTTTGATTGCCTGATACACTAGCTCATTATAATTTTCTTATAGGCATACCTCCAGGGCAGTTGCACCTAGCCAGCTAACTGCTGTAGTTACCGATGCTAAAGGACCCCTTTGAAGAAAGAAGATTACTATGGTGAGTAATTTTTTTCCAAGGGTACATGGAGGGGTGCACCCAGAGGAAATAAATGTGAATAGAAGAATAGAGGGAAGAGAAGGAAGGTCAGTTTCTAGGTGAAGGGTGGTGTCTCTGAATGCACAGAGTCTTGGAAACAAGATGGACGACCTGCAGGCACTATTTGCAGGCAGGAGGGTGGACATAGCTGCAGTGAGCGAGACTTGGGCAACATCACACCATGACTGGGACCTTGCAGTCCCTGGATATAAACTACACAGGAGGGACAGGATAGTCGGGAAGGGGGAGGGGTGGCAGTTTATATTAGGGAGCGAATAACTTATACAAAGGAGGAGGAAGGGGAGGTGGAGACATTGTGGATTTGGCTAATGTCCAATAGAGGGAGAAAGGTGAGGTTGCGGGTGGTTTACAGACCACCCAGTCAGGATGAGGAGAGGGACAGGGAACTGAGCTCACAAATATTGGAAGCTGTGGGGAAAGGAGAGGTGGTAATTGTGGGGGACTTCAACCTGCTCACAGTGGACTGGAGCATACACTCCACAACATGTGCTAGGAGTCAGGTGATCCTGGAAGGACTGCAGAGTGGGTTCCTGACTCGGGGCGTCACTGAACGAACAAGAGCTGAGGCAATTCTTGATCTGGTGCTCACAAATGGTGAGCATGTACAGGAAATAAAGGTCAGGGAGCCACTGGGTGGAAGTGACCGTTGCACAGTGTGGTTCCAGTTGGATGTGGGCAGGGAAAGCATCCCAACTAAGACCAAAATCTTGGATTTCAGTAGGGTGGACTTCAGGAAGATGGGCAAAGTGCTAAGGAGCCATCTGGCAGGTATCAGAGCAGATATGGGGGTGGATCAAAGGTGGTCCATCATTATTTATTTATTAAATTTTATTAACTGGGTAAGCCCACTGGGCCCCAAAGGTCCCTTTTGCAGGGGCAACCCGGAGTTAGTTACATAGAGCTGAACAAGTACAATCAAGAAATACAGAGTAGGATATTGCGTACGGGTGTACGATGACATTGTACAAAATCATTGGAGAGGGCTGTGACATACAACACAGTAATGGCAGCTGTTAGACTTAGGGCAGGTAGTACAATAAAATATACAAGTAATGCAGTATAAGACTAACAGGTACAGGGTTACGTTAGCGATGACAGCTTATAAGGAAGGAATACTGGTTGCCACATATGTGTGTGTTAGGCTTAGGGGGAAGAACACAAGGGCCAAAGCGCCCAGCTTGTTCAGTTCTGGGGTTGCCCAGGAAGTAAGGGAAAAGATGTTGGCCTATAGAAAATTCAGGAAGACCAAGATAGAGGTGGATAGGGAAAATTACCTAACGTTGGCTAGTGAGGCAAGTAAGGAAGTTCAGCGAACAAGGGCACAGGAGCTGCAGATAGCTGAAGGAATTAAGAAGGGGGAGAAGGTTTTCTTTCGCTGTATAAGGGAGAAAAGGGACAAGAAGGAAGGGATCGTTGGGCTTAAGAAAGGGGTGGAGGATAATGGGGGAAAACTGAGATACTAAATGAATACTTCTGTTCGTCTTCACCAGGGAGAAGGACAGACCACTGCCTTCTGGAGGGAAAAGCGGGGGTAAACACAGATGTTGTGATAGTGGAGAATAGCATGAGGCGGGGACTGCTGGTTTTGAAGGTGGACAAATCACCAGGCCCAGACAGAATACATCAAGGGCACTAAAGGAGCTGGCAGGGCCACTGGCAGACCTATTTAATAGTTCACTAGAGTCAGGCGTGGTACCGCAGGACTGGAGAACAGCACATGTAGTGCCCCTCCACAGAAGTGGTCTCAGGGAATTACAGACCAGTCAGTCTGACCTCCATTGTGGGCAAGCTCATGGAGACCATACTAAAGGAAAGGTTGGTGGAATATCTAGAGGAGCATGGTCTCCAGGATGCGAGGGAGCACGGGTTTATATTATGGAGGGATCTTGTCAAACGAATCTGATTGACTTCTTTGACTGTGTCACTAAGACAGTAGACAGGGGCCAAGCAGTCCAGGATCTGGCAGCTTGGCTTCAATGCCAAAAAATGCAAAGTTATGCATATCTGAGCCAAGAATCCCAGGACAGAGTACTATCTGGGTAGAGTCCCGAGTATCTGCATCAGAGGAGGAGAAGGACCTGGGAGTGATGATCACTAGTGACCTGAAACACTCCACGCAGTGCAAGAAAGCAGCAACAAAGGCAAACGATGCTGGGATGCATATCTAGAGGGATCAGTAGTAGGAGAGAGCAGGTAATACTGCCCTTGTATAGGTCACTGGTAAGGCCACATCTAGAGTATGGAGTTCAGTACTGGTGCCCACACCTCAGAAAGGAGATTAACCTGCTGGAGAAGGTACAGAGGAGGGCTACAAAGATGATAGCATGTCAGCAGGGTAAGGCATACAAGAAGAGGCTGAGGGCAGTGAACATGTACTCCCTGGAAGACAGGAGAGAAAGAGGGGACATGATTGGAACTTTCAGGTACTTGAAAGTGATACGGTTGATAAGGAGACTCTCTTTAAGCTGAGTGGCCACCATAACATGAGGGGGCACAGACTTAAGCTGGAGAGTGGGAGGTTTAGGAGGGAGATCAGGAAGTACTTTTTCACAGAGAGGGTGGTGGACAGTTTGAACGCACTGCTGGAAGAGGTCATCTCATTGAAGACAGTGGGCAGCTTTAAGAGAGACTGGGATAGGCATGGGGAAGGTAAGGATCATGGGTAGGGAGGATGAGAGGAGTGAGGAGGGCAGGGACATTAGCTCAAGCTGTGGACCCTGCAATACGAGTAGACGTAATAGACCAAATGGCCTTCTTCTTCTGCAGGCTTCTTTGTATGTAACTGGGATATACACGCATGGAAAATAGGGATTCTTACCCCAGGAGTCCTTTAGCATCAGTAACTTTTTCCACTTTGCTGGCTAGGTGCAACTGCCCCGGAGGTGTGCCTTTAAGAGATATTTAAATGAGCGTAGGGCCAAGCCAATTAAAAGACAGGAGGGAGTGAGAGCTGTTTAATGCTTCAGAATTTTTTCTCCGCTGAACTGAGCAATATTGCCTCTGAGGTGTCTCCCGACTTTCCTTGTTGACAGCCTCCTAGTGCTTATCTGGGTAAAGTTTTACTCATAAATTATTTCCTTTAGTGTGCTGAGTGAAACTTTTACTTTTTCATTAGCGCTGCGCACATTTTTTATTTTTAGCATGACAGTGCTATTTTGACTTTATTTTTACTGCGACTGTTTAGTTTAAAGCCTGATTTTATCGCGGGTGCTTATTTTCGACGGTTTCCTTCATTTTGGGGGCAAATTCTTGTGGGAACTGTCAGATTAGGGACATTTGCCTTGTTTTTTACCTCTGATCTCACCGGGTTTACCGCAAGGCACCTGCAGTAGATTTCAAATTTAAACAGTGCCTGAGTTTTTTTCCTCTAGATTGGCAATTATAAGGAAGCCTTTTTTGTTATATTGCTGGACCTTGGTATCATCTGTGTCAGGACTGTCCGTAAGGGTCCAGCAGCCACCTATGCGCAGTTGAGCATTACTGGGTTTCTATTAAGATTGGCACTGGTATAGATCCCAATTTTACAACCAAAAAACAAGGGCACTGGTATTAACTAGGGCAGGACTGGCCGGTGGCATTTTCTTAGAAATCTGCACTCAGTTCGTAGGTCCAGAACTGGTTTGCTTTGCTTAAATTGGTGAACATAGCAGACAGACATTTGATTTATTATGGCTGAGGATAAATCAAAGGCTTCCAACGAGGGGCCTTTCTAAAGTACTAATACCAAAAGCTGAGGTGCTGAGGAACCCTCCAGATCCCAGTCAAAAAATAAAGCTTCCAAAGATGAACTTCCTCAGAAATTGAAAAATAATAGAGAGTGACGAAAAAAGGAAGCTTGATCAAGTCTCTGATGGAAGTGGCTAAAAAGAAACTGTCAAGACAGATATGCTCCTGTTGCTCCTGGGAAAGCCAGTAGTGAGACAACAGGCAGCTTAAAGCATACAGAAAAAAACAAAACACTTACAAACTGCGCAGGTTCTTCGACAATGCAAGATATGGAAAAAGCACGGCAACTGTTTCAGACCCTTCAAAAGATGGGTTCTCGATTTACTGGGGCTGGCAAGCACACTTCCACAGTTCTCTCTTCTGTAGACTGTGAGGGTGACTTAGTTGATCAGTTTTATGATGCCCCTGACATGGATTTTGAGGGCCAGGAGTCCCCGGACCCTCACCTTGGGTATCCCCCGGGTGACCACGAGGATCCTTCTATGTTTATATTTATATAAAATATGCTGGATACTCTGGACCTCCCTACACAGGAGCCCAACCAGGATGTCGATGAAAATGATGATTATAGGGAGATGACGGGTCTTTCATCCTCAGAGACCCTTATCGTCCCTATCTATAATGCATTTAGAAAAATTACCATAAAGATGCTTCAACACCCCACTTCAGTATCAGGGGTTGATAAGCGTCTTGAGGGAAAATATAAATTGTCTAAAATGGTACTGAGTTCCTGTCTGCACACCCTAGCCACGATAGTATAGTGCAGCAGGCAGCTTGTGATAAAGTTAGTCTCCTTGTCGCCCTTTCCCCCTGACAAGGATTCCAAGAAAATTGACTTTGTAGCAAGGAAAATGTATGCCACAGTTTCCCTGCTTCTCAGGCTTTCTTCTTACACAGCATTCACAGCCAAATATCAGAAAGCCCTTTGGAAATCTATCCAGGCTATCGCCCGCAACAGATCAGATTCTATGGTGCAGGAGCTGGTGGATATGTCAAAAACTGCCCTGGAAGCTACTATGTACCAATTCCACATGGCAGATGACAGTGATACAGCCTCTAGGGTGATGGCCCATGCCATCTCTCTGAGACGCTTCGCCTGTTTTAGAACAACCAGTCTGACCACAGACACTCAGAACAAGGCCATGGATTTTCCTTGTGATCAAAATAAGTTGTTTGATTACAGAACCACTGACTACATGAAAAAAGTTGAGTACAAGGCCTCCTGGCAGAGCCACTTATCCAAGCCTAAACCCGCCACCCCTCAGAGGTCCTGTTCCAGGGGCGGTAGGGGCAGAAGTTATTTTCCCAGGCCTTACAATCCCTATCCCCAGTCTGACTTTAGCCAGTACAGGGGGTCTTTCAGAGGCAGGGGCAGAAGGGGCCAAAGAAGAGCCACCTCTACCTAGCCATCTGCCTCTCAGTCTAAGTCCAGATGTGAGTGTCTAGGTCGCCTCCCCGTTTCCGGTTTGAGGCAGACTCTCTCACTATCTTCCGCACTGGTCCCTCATCACGTCGGACAAGTGGGTGCTGGAGATAATGGAGAAGGGTCTGTCATTGCAGTTCAAGCAGCTGCCAGACCTCAAGCGTACCCAGGTGTCAAGACCTCTGTCCCCAGCACAGATGCCGCTGTTGGAAATGGAGGTACAAAACCTTCTGGCTTTACGAGCAGTGGAGAGGGTCCCCACCCTTAAGAAAGGCAAGGGCCTCAACTCCAGGTATTTTCTGACACACAAGAAAACTGGGGAGTGGCGACCTATCTTAGATCTCAGATATTTAAACAAACATCTGAAAAAAAAAATTTTCAAAATGGTCACTCTGTCACCGGTCTTACAGTAGGGAGACTGGCTCACCTCCCTCGACTTAAAGGACGCCTACTTCCACATACCCATAAGGAGATCTCACAGGAAGATCATATCTGTGTCAGTCTTAACTAGTCATCACCTTGGGTACTTGGCCGGAGGTCATGACCCCACAGCAGCTTTATTTTGGATGGGCAGAGTCTACGCACCATCTGCACCGCCCTCGAGGCCGACGCATTGCGTGGCGCTCACGGGTTGGCCGTTAGGTGTCGACTCCGCCCTCCCGCCAGTTCTTCGTCTCCCGCCATCGAGGTCACAACGTGGGACGCTTTGAGAAGAATCTACTCCTGAGAGGCCTACTTTTCAAGCCTTGGGTTGCACAGTTTGAAATCCTTCGAATTTTTTTTGACTCCGTGTCGAAGTCAATCAGCTCAGAGTTTCATGCCGGTTCTGTTCGCCTACCCGACGTCTCCTGGTAAGATTGGTCCTTATTTTTTTTTTTTTTTTTTTTTGCGACGTCGGGTCTTGTTTGGTGTTCTTTTTTCGTAGGTCATGTCTCGGTCAGAGGGCAAGAAAACTTCAAGGCAGACGCCCCCATACAACGGTGCCTTGTGCGGCCATAAGTACTCTGTGCCGACCAGCACTGACCGGTTCCTGCGTGTTTTGGCCCACTTCACGCACATGGATTCGTACACGCCTGTTTCTCCATGGACCGGTCATCGGGTCACGCGCTGGGAAAGTGGGATGAGCTCCACCGACTTTCGGGGAACGGGTGCGCATTCGTGGGGCCAAGCCGTGTTCTCTCTGCCTTTCCTCTGGGTCCCTTCCCAGTTCTGTATGGACCGAGGAGGAGGCGGCCTCTGCCTCTTGTAGCCTAGCCATGGCAGAGGCCCCTTCCTCGGTGTAGGAGGCCCAGTCTTCCCCCCTCGGTGAAGGCTTCCCTGGTGTTGTACCTGCGACTCGGAAGGCCTGGGTCGACGCCGTCCCTCGGCACCATCGGCCCTGAAGTTGCTGTCGGCGCCATGGCTGCTATCCGCACTGTTCACGGCACCATTGATGCTAGCGGTGCCATGGGAGGCTCTACGGCGCCGTCCCTGACTGTGTCTCACCGCGCGTGTCCAGTTCTATAGCTGCTTGCGGCTCGAGCATGGAACCACGGCACTCTGAGGGTTAGCTGAGCGGCGGTAGGGGCCGGCGGCGCAGTCTGTCCTTGGCACCACTGTGATTGCCGTGGGGTGGGTCTGCACCGTGGGGTCTTCGCCCTGGCACCAAGAGCGCGTTGGGTCATCAGCGCCGCCTGGCCTCTGCGCTGCTTGCAGCACTGTGGGCCGGGACAGCGCGTCAGGCCTCGGCTCAAGCTGCTGCCGCTGCGTGGTCTGTCTCTGGCACCGCTCGCAGTGCTGTTGGGGATGTTGGCGCGACTCTGGTGCAGTCTTGGTTTCTTGTACCCCTTTCAGTCAGGATGGTAGTAGGCGTCCACGCACTGTTTGGCACAGAACTTCGGTCTCCACCTCTTCGGAGGAGGAGGAGTTGGACTCTGAGTCAGACAGGCAGTCTGACTCCTTGGAGCTGGCTGCTCACGTGGACACCTTAGTAGTGTCCTTGACAGGCCGGGGCCAGCCCCCCCTCTGAGGAGCGGACAGTGACTTCCGGGACCAGGGTCGGGGTGGTGACCAGCAGGCAGTGGTGCAGGCCTCCATTGCTCTGTAGCCTGGTCTCGGAGGGTTCTCTGACCCCTCAGTGGTGGTACCCCCTCAGGTGGTGTGCCTCGATCTCCCAACTTTGGGGGTCGATCAGAGCACCACAGGAGGGGACAGTGCGGCTCCCTGGATAGCTCCTTCGGGGGCCGACCAGGGCTGCCAGCTGCCTAGGTGGCTTTCTCAAGGAGGAGGGCACTCTCTCGGATTCCAAGGGGTCAAGAGGTATGGGGACTGTGCGGCAGCCTTTTTCCGGGGCCCACCTGGGCTCTGGGAGGAGCCGTAGTGCGGATCGCCACCCTTCCCTTTTGATTTCCTCGAGAGGGCCCCATTCTTTGGAGGTAGGGGACCGTCCTTTTATACTTTCACAGCCCCGGTCACTTCACAAGGGGGATTCTTCAGGGTGTAGCCTAGGCAGTTCCAATTTGGTTGATCAGCTAATGGCTGTGTAGTTTTCCGGAGCACCTTTCCCTAGGGCTCCTGGTGTGCTCCCTAGCCCAGGCGGAGATCAGATGATTTCTGTTGTCAGCTCTACCCCCCACTTCTCTGCCACATTCTCTTGCACTCCCAGGTATCCTTGGTCCTAGTGGTCCTCTCCTTGGAGCAGTTCAGAGTGGTGGCTGGTCAATTTCCCGCTTATGTCAGGGCTATGGACAGACAGTTTTTTCAACCTCCCCCTCAGCAGTCAACTACTGAACATGCAAGGTCCTCTAACTCCTCATCCCCCTCTTCTGGGGGAGAGGAGCCGTCTGTACACATCTCTCCAGCTGCTGATCTCGCTGAGTATCAGTGATTCCTCGTGAGGATGTTGGAGGAGCTGTGCATCACCCCACCCATTCAACACAATCTGGAGCACCCAGCGCGTGCCTTTCTAGGCGATTTCAGTGCAGACAACCTTGTGGTGCCCCCTGCCTGCTCCCTTTCGGGAGGCGTCATGCTCCTGGCAGAGACCCTTTTCTGGAGTCCCAGCCCATAGGGATCTCTGCCAGCGGTATTGTGCCCTCCTCTTCTGGAGTCGCCAGGTTCCATGCCTCATCCCCAGTCAGGATTGACGCATGTGGATACTCCCGATGGGCTTCGCGCCCTGCACCGTGACCAGCCCCCCCGGATCAAGATTCCTTGGATTTTGACTTCTGGGGAGGAGGGCATTCTACTCGGCACGATTGCTGCTTTCTGTTGCAGCACATCAGGCCCACTATGCGCCTTGTGATCTAGGCTAAGTCAACTCCTAGCTTCGATGCCTAACATGGAGCAAATCAGACAAGCCATTGCACTCTCTGCACATGACCTGGAGCTAGCAAGGCACTAAGCAAGAGCATCATATGATGCCAGTGAGGAGCTACCAGGGTCGAGGGACAGCAATTTAGGTAGGGTGATTAACTCCGCCACCAGAGATCCTATCTTTTCTCCCATAGGGTGAGACTCGCCTGTCGGGCAATCTCTCCTCCGGGAGTCCCTGCCTCACTCTCCCCACGCCGGGCCTCCAGACTAAGAAGGCCTCCTCTTGGTGTGTCACTCAACTGAGAGCCAAGGACTCTGCCCCTTAGGGTTAAAAGCCCCCTTCGGGTGGGGAGGGGGACTCGGCACTCACCCAAGGGTGAAGATTGACACAGATAAGATGTGGAAATTACGTACCTACCATAATTGTGATCTTTCTGTGCATCTTCACCATTCATCACAACCCCACCCTCCATCACCCTGGGGCCTCAGTCTCTGGATCCCCCTCCCTCACTGTGCCGATCTTTGCCCCCCTCCTTTCTGTTAGTCAAGAGTGGGATAAACTGGAGCACATGGGATAATTTTCTTTAGGGGTAGAGTGGTCAGGATGGGGGGCACTCCTTCAGTGCTTGGGCTCCACCCCTATTGGTGTGGGGGTTGGCAGGTGCCCTCCTTTCTTTCCTTCTCTGCGTCAATCCTTTAATTTCCTTGTCCTTTAGACATAACCTCAATTAGTTTAAGAAACTAGGTTTCTTACACCAAAATCTCCCGGGGGGGGGGGGAGATATCCCTGTATCCTGTCTTTTCTTCCAGAATAGCCGATTCTGCATTGTGGCAGTTACTGCCAGTGATTCTGAGCCTTGAATTCTGGCGGTTAGCCTCTTGGCTACTCCTTTGCAGTTCCTATACAATCTGGAGACAGGTCAAGGTTAGTGGGTATGTTTCTTCTGTTTTCCCCCCTTTCACTCTTATCCTTATTTCTAAAAATCCTTTTCTCTCCCTTCTCCTCCTACTTCCAGAGATTGGGGCCCCTACCCAATCCCCTTAGTTTTCAGAATTGTTCTGTCCTCTGTCGTTTATTTCTCCTTTTAGTTTTTAGATCTTTTCTTCTGTCTGTCCCTTGTCCCACCCTCCCAACCCTTTTTCACACCTCTCTGGCGACTCAGAACTGGCGGGAGGGCGGAGTCAACGACACCTAACTGCCAACCTCTGAGCACCACATAGTGCTTCGGCCTCGAGGTGGTACCAATGATGCCGACCGCCCATCCCAAAAAGCTCCTGGGGTCATGACCTCCAGCCACGTACCCAAACGTGATGAATGGTGAAGATGCACAGAAAGATCAGAATTATGGTAGGTACGTAATTTCCATTTTTTCAGGTTCAGACTTCCTTCGGGTCACTATCAGTTCACCGCAGTGCCCTTCGGTCTGTCCTCTGCCCCAAGAGTCTTTACCAAGTGTTTCGCAGTGGTAGCAGCACATCTCAGGAGACTGGGTGTCGCTCTCTGCCCCTATCTGAACAGCTGGCTCATAGTAGCAAAGTCTCCTTGCCACATCAAGGAGTCTCTTTCTCTCACAGAATGGACTCTGGAGTTTCTGGGTTTCCTGGTAAATCTAAAGAAATCTCACCTGGAACCCACCCAGCTGCTCGCCTTCATAGGGACCCAGCTGGACATTCAGAAGGGATATGCTTTCCTCCCGCCGGAAAAAATTCAGAGTTTTCTTTCAGTGGCAGATTCTTTCGCCCAGGGGCAGCCAAGACCAGCCAGACATTTTCTCAAACTTCTGGGACATATGGCCTCTATGACTGCAGTTAGTCCCAAGGGTCAGGTACAGGATGAGACTCCTACAAGCCTACCTCAGAGCTCGCTGGTCTCAGATAAGCAACAAATTTTCAAAGTTGATACCTGTGTCGGAGCAGGTCTTCCAAAACTTGCTGTGGTGGAAGAACCCTGCAAATTTGCAGGCAGGGGTTCCCTTTTCAAGCTCCTTTTCGCACAAATGTGATCACCACAAATGCCTCCCTTTTGGGCTGGGGAGCTCATTTAGACAGTGCCTCAGTAAGCGGCAGCTTGACTTCCTAAAAGGCACAGTTGCACATAACTCTTTTGGAACTCGGAGCAGTCTTAATAGTTCTCAAAGGTTTCGCTCCCAGCATAGAAGGGCAGGCGGTTCAAATTTGAACTGAAAACACCACTGCAATGTTCTACATAAACAAGCAGGGTGGTACCAGATCAGAAATACTCTGTTTGGAAGCTCTCGCCTCTAGCATTATCCCTGGGGAGTCAGCCTCTCAGCTGTTCACCTCCCAGGCAAACTCAGTACTCTGGATGCTCTAAGCCGCATCAGTCAAGGTCACAGCGAATGGACACTGAACAAGCAAGTACTAGCCACAGTGTTCAGGTGGTGGGGCACACCAGATGTGGATCTGTTTGCCTCTCCTCTCAATTTTTAGCTTCCTCAGTACTGTTGCAGGCCCCCAGTTCTGGGAACACTTTCTCTGGATGCCCTGATCCTGGACTGGTCAGGGAGGTTCCTATACGCATTTCCTCCCTTTCCCCTGATATTCAGAATTTTGCTGAAACTCGGAGAGCAGCCTGCATCGATGCTCCTAGTGGCTCCGGATTGGCCCAGGCAAGCCTGGTACTGTCTCCTTATCTCAGTGTCCTGCAACAGGCCCATTCGCTTGCCTCCGACTTGCTCCCTGCTGACCCTTCCTCTGACGGGAGTGCAATACCCAGGCATATACTTTCTTCACCTCAAGGCCTGGTTCTTGAGGAGTTTCTGAACAAGTCCTTAAGATACTCAGGCTGGCTAAAAAAACAAACACTAAGAAGACTTATGCAGTCAAATGGAAAAGGTTTTCCCTCTGGTGCAAGAGCGAAAAGGGGTTCCATCGGCTTCAGACCCTCAGCTGCTTGACTACCTGGTACACCTACAGGCATCAGGCTTGAAACCATCTTCACTCAAGCTACACCTGGTGGAAATTTCAGCCTACCTTTTGGTAGTTTTTTCCCCACCACATTTTTAAATAGTTTTTGTAAGGCCTCTTGCACTTCCAGCCTCCAACCAGGGAGCTTGTTCCTCCTTGGAGCCTGAACCTTTGCGTAGATGGGCTCATGAATCCACCTTCTGAGCCTGTGTCCACGGCCCACATCAAGTTTGTAACTTGGAAGACCATCTTCCTGGTAGTTATTATGTCTGTCAGGAAGATTTCAGAGCTACAGGCCCTGTGCACTGAGCCGAATCACATCATCCTTCACAACGATAAAGTTAAGCTCTGGACATATAGGACATTTCTGCCAAAGGTGGTTTCAGAGTTTCACTTGAACCCATCCATTACTCAGCCTGCCTTCTTTACTGAGCCATCCATTCCTGGCGAGCAAAAGCTCCACAGCCTGGATGTCAAAAGAGCCATCTTTCACTACCTAGAGCATACTAGACAGTCTAGAGACTCTTCCACTCAGTTGTTCCTCACCTACGGGTATGTAGGCAGAGGAAGACCAGCTACCAAGAGAACTATTACTCAGTTGGTCTCTTGTATTAGATTGTGCTATGAGAAAGCTGGTCAACAACCTCCAGTGGAGCTCAGAGCCCATTCCACGAGGGGCACTGCAGCCTCGCTTGCAGCAGCAAGAGACATTCCCCTACTGGATGTCTGCAAAGCAGCTACCTGGAAATCTGTTTACACCTTTGTGAAACATTACAGTTTGGCTATGCAGACCAGATCTGATGCCAGATTTGACAGGGTGGTTCTGCAGAGCCTCTTTCCTAAGTAGGTTCTCTGCCCTCCTCCCACTTGATACTGCTGGGTAGTCTGCAAAAAAGTTACTTGTGCTAAAGGACACCTGGGGTAAGAAGAAAAAATTGCTCATTGCAGTAATCTTCTTTCTTCCAAGGGGTCCTTTAGCATCAGTAAGCTCCCACCCTTCCTCCCTGGTTCACCTGTCGGAGAAGGGCTCTTGTGTCACCATTTACCAAATTTGGAGTTTCTTATTGATGAGTTTTTAGCTCGTGTTGCTGTTGTTTCTAGTTCCACTTTTGTGGACATTTTGCATGTTTTTTGAATCCTGTTAATTCTTTTTCGGGGCATTTGCCCTCATTTCTTGAAAAAATTCTGAAGTATTCAACAGCTCTCACTCAGTTCACACCCCCTGCTGTCTTTTGATTGGCTTGGCCCTATGCTCATTTAAATAGCTCTTAAAGGCACACCTCCGGGGCAGTTGCACCTAGCCAGCTAAATGCAAAAAAGTTACTGATGCTAAAGGACCCCTTGGAAGAAAGAAGATTACTGCGGGGAGTCATTTTTTCTTATTCCCCAAATGCTTGGCAGAACAGAAAGGTCTTAAAGGGACAGTCAGCATCCTTAGGAAATTGTCCCTAATTTGAAAACTCATTTTATGATTATTCACATTCTGGAAAATGTGCTAATGTGGCTGGTAGTTTGATCCTGATTCCTTTCTCTTCTTAAAAATGAAAAACAGACGGCCCACCATACCTGCATTACCACACCAAAATGCATTTATTTACATTTCTTTATCAACTTCCATAGCATCTTTCACGGACGTACGAATACCCGCAACACAGTCTAGCCACTCAAGATACATTGTGAGGAGAGGAAACTGTTTCATTATGAGTATCTGCTCTGTTTTTTTTTTTTTTGGGGGGGGGGTCAGGAAGTACGCCGCAAAACTAGATCAAGGACTTGAAGCAAAACAAGGTTGAATATAATTAGAAACGTAGACAGTGATGGCAGAAAGACCAGAGGTCCATGCAGTCTGCCCAAGTTCCTTATAATCCCTGGAATTTACTGTTCCTCCAGGGTACTAACCCTTCCAGTCATCTATTCTCCTCCTTGGTCCTGTCGCTCCCGGTGACCACTATTCCCTTCATTGTGACCTAACCCTGCTTGAATCCCCTGTTTTTGCACCTACCACCCTTTCCGTAAAGTAGTATTTCCTCACATCCCTCCTGAACCTACCTCCTGTTAATTTCCATTCATGTCCACCTGACTGCGAATTGGTATTCAGGTTAAATAATTCCCCGTAGTTTTAATTCCTTTAAGGAACTTGAAGGTCTCTATCATATCTCCCCTCTCCTTTCTGGTCTACAGTGAGTACATATTTAGTGCCTTGAGGTGCTCCTCATAAGATGTGCCCTGCTGGCCCTGAATCATTTTTGTTACTCTGCGCTGCACTGTCACCAATCTATCCTTATCCTTTCTGAGGTGAGGACTCCAGAACTGGGCGCAGTACTTCAGGGGATTTGTGGAGGGGAAGTAAGACCACTTTTATTTTGCTATCAGTACCTCTCCCGATAACATCCGAGCATCCTGTTGGCCTTGCTGTAAGCCTTGTTGCACTGACTTGATTGCTTAACTGAGTTGCTAATGATAACTCCCAGATCCTGTTCCTCATCTGTAGTGCGAAGCCTCTCTTCTTCCATCCGGTGCTCTGTCTTTGGGTTCTTTTTCCCCAAGGTGCATTACCTTGCACATTTTAGCATTGATTTTTAACTGCCAGACCTCTGACCACCCCTCTAGCTTTTTAGGTGTTTCTGCATTTCCCTTATTACCTCATCATTATCCACCCTCCCACATAGTTTTGCGTCATCTGCGAAAAGAGACATCCTTCCCTGGATTCCTTCTCCAGTGTCACTAATGAACATGCTGAAGAAGACCGGACCCAGGACCGATCGCTGTGGAACCCCACTCATAAACTCCCTCTCTTCTGATTTGAGCCCATTGACCACCATTCTCTGCTGCCTCCCCTTTAGCCAGTTAACCACCCAGTTCATTATGGGTTTAGCTGCACCCAGGTCTTCTATCTTCTTGAGAAATTGTTTGAGATACCGAGTCAGAAGCCTTGCTGAAGTCAAAGTAGAGCAGATCCACAGCATGGCCCTTGTTTAATTCCTTTGTCACCCAGTCAAAGAAAACTATCAAGTTAGTCTGACAAGATCTTCCTGCCACAAAACCGTGCTGTTTACTGTCTTGGAGCCCGTTGCTCTGCAGGTAGTCTGAGGTCCTCTTTGATCAGTGACTCCATCAGCTTCCCTACAATAGAAGTTAGACTGACAGGCCTGTAATTACAGCATTGGCAAGGATTTCAGTTCTACTGAGAAAAGAGGCAGATTTAAAAAAAAAACACCAGTGAATTTTAGAAAAGTTACGTAGTCATGAAATATGGGTTTTCAACTAGAAGTAGTATATGATGCTGACCAGGTGGTGCTGAGAGTTGAGGCGCTGGACAGCACACCTCGCACCATGCCAGTGACCCGTGTTCGAGAACAACCTCAGGTGTCGTGCTACCGGCGGGGGTGGTAGATGGGAGAAGGACTGAGCTGTGGCTCTCCTCTTCTGGGGAGAGTCGCCCTCCTGCAGTCCCACCGTCACTGGGTGGAGGCCCAGTGGTGGAGCATGCGGGTAGGAGTGACCGGTAGGGTGATGTGTCCCACAATGCATGGCGTGCGCGTGCCTCCACACTTACACACTCGCGCCAAGGATGTGTGGCAGGGGGATGAAAACCAGTGGAAAAACTCCATAAATACATAATAGAAAAAAAAAAAAGTAACACATGATGCAGAAAGGGTTGACCAGCAATCCCAAAGGCGTGATCTCCCAATGTTTCTAACCTAGCCCTGGGTATCTTAAGGAGGCCCTCTTCAGAGGAGCAGAGAGGTCGCGAAGACACACAGGAATGCAGAAGGTCAATCAGATAGCCCTGGCCCAATCTGTGTAGGGCCTTATAAGTTATCAAGTCAACTTTAAGGGGGAGGAGCCACTTTACTGGCAATCAGTGCAGATCATGCAGCACCAGGAAGACACGACACAACCTCACCAGGCTGGTCAGCAGTCTAGCATATGTATTCTGCACTATCTGCAGGCACCGCAGCATACCTCCACTGATCCTGAGGTACTAAGCATTGCAGTAGAGTGTGGAAGTCATAGAAGCGTGTACTAGCGTTGCCAGGTCTTTCGGGGGAACAAGGGACTTAATCCAGCTGATGTTGCTGAGATGATAAAAGCAGCTCTAGATTACTGCCGACACCCGAGTCTCAAATGGCAGCCTCTCATTCAGGAGGATGCCCAGATTTTTTGTCTTGGTGGCAGCCACAAGTCCAGAGGAGCAAAGTAAAAGCCATGTCCCCTTCCTGGTTGCCACCACATCCTTTCTTCAGCCTGGTTCAATGACCAATACTTAAGTCTTGTTCAGGTTGAGTCTTAACCAGGTCGATGACATCCAGTCCTGGATGTCAGCCAGGCATCTGTTCAACACATCGGCTGCACCTGGTGTCCTTGGTGCAGAGGACAGATAGAGCCTGGTATCATCTGCATAACAATGAAACCCAAATCCATGCTGTCAGATGATCCTGCCTAGGATACACCGCAAACAGCGTCGTCGAGAGGACTGAGCCTTGGGGTGTGCCACAGGGCAGTGACACCAAGGATGAAGAGAATCTTCCCAACCTTAACCTCTGTGTCCTGCCACTTAGATAGGACTCAGACCAGCAGATAACCTTGCCGAACAGCCCATGGTGTCAAAGGCTTAAGGAGAACAAGAATTGCACCATGACTAGCACAGTCTTTGTGCTGTGCTTTAACCAGAAACCAGACTGGAGAGGCTCATAGATGTCAGAGGCAGTGAGGTGTATGCCTCAAGCTTCTGTGCAACTGCCTTCTCAATAACCATGCCCAGAATGGGCAGGTTATAGACTGGTCGGTAATTAGCTGGGGCATCCAGGTCCAGAGCTGGTTGCTTCATAAGGTACCTCACCAGTGCACTGTTCAATGTAGTTGGGAAAACATCTTCAGATGAGGAACACCGAACTATCGCTGTGAATACCATACCCAGTTGCCCCACACAGCTCACTAGTAGTCTTGTCAAGCCTGGATCCATTTCACAGAATGCAGGCCGCATCTCTGAGATCACCCCACTTACCCCCACCACCACCATCACTGGTCTAAACTTTCCTTATGACCACTGAATGCTTCTGAGGCACATAGCCTCAACCATGTTTGGCTGTAACGGCCCACTTGGCAAGAATCCAGACAGAATAGGGGACACTCAGACAGAGAAGAATCAAGCAAACGCGTCACATTTACAAGTGGAAATGCCCTAAAGGGCTTCCGATAGGCCGGATAAAGCAACCTGTCCACAGATCTAAAAAAGTTGAGCAGGTTGATTTCTTCCCAGCCGTGATCTCCCTAGGCAGAAACCCTGCCTTCTTTTGAATGATAGCCCTTTTATACTCACCATTGTGAGCAGTCAAAGCTGGTCTCTTCTCCTGGGCTGTGAATCTCCTCCAGCAATGCTTCAAGCTCCACTTCTTGATTTTCAGCTCCCTTAGCTCACTGTCATTCCACAGCTGCCAATGCCTGAAACCATTGCGTACACCATTTGGTGCCACAAGATCGAAAACTGCCCCAATCGCTGTATTACAGGCCACCACAGCTTCCTCCAGTCCTGCGGCGCATGCTGTCACCATACCTAATGTATCCAGCACTGTCAAGAGTCCCTTTGGCTGTAGCCGTCATAAAGTGCAGTACTGGTCCATCTCCACAGGAGGTGGACTACAAGAGGGGGGTCCTGAAGGAGAACCTAGTGGGCTGTGATCCGACCAACTGATTAAATCAGTCTCAAGGTCACTGACTTCAAGCCCCAGAGTGAAGGTTGTGATGTCTAAGGCATAGCCATATTGAAGGGTTGCAGAAGTTAGAATTTGTGCAAGGCCCAGGGATTCCATACCCCAGAAGAAATCTTGACCAGACTTCGAAACTTTTGGTCATCGACCTAAGTATTGAAATCGCCCAGAATAATTCACTGAGATGACTGCAGCACTCCGTCGGCAATGAAGTCTACAATTTCCTGCAGAAAATCCCCCTTGCATCCTGGAAGCAGTATATGAGTAGGATTCTGCAACCCGCACCTGGATGCCCCCACACAGCCACACATTCAAATGACAGGGTATCCCTTACTGGGTGTGCCACCAACTTCAGGTCAGACCCAAAACAGATCCCCTCCGTGATCCTTCCTTGGGCAGCGCACCACGGAGAAACAGGCTGTGACAGCTGACTCCAATACCAGGCCAGCATAGTCACCAGGCTGTATCTCTGTGATACATGCCAGATCAGCAACGGATTCGGTGATAAAATCCACAGTAATACAAGCGTCAAACATGCCAGCAGATAAAGGCCTCATGGTCTGTCTAGTCTGCTTGATTGTGCAGCTCTCTATGTGTTTACAAAGGGAACTGCCCCCCATTTCCCTTTAGACAGCCCTCTATTCCCCCTTCCCCCAACTGTCTTCCCTTTCTGCCTACAGTTTTTCCCCTCACCCTGCCCCAAGCCCTCTTGAAGCTGTCCACAGTTTTTAGGGATACCACCTCCTCTGTCAGCTTATTCCACTTGGCCACCACCCCCTCTGTGAAAAAGTGCCTCCATCTCCCCTCCTGAACCTTACCTCCACCAGCTTAAGGCTGTGCCTCCTAGTGGTCTTGTTGCCACTAAGTCTGAAGAGGCCATCAGTGCTCATGCTTTTAACACCCTTGAGGTACTTGAAGGTCTCATTCATGTCTCCCCTCTCCCTTCTTTTCTCAAGAGTACACGTTGAGTTCCCTGCACCTCTTGTCATAAGTGTTGCCCTGCTGGACCTGTATCATCTTGGTTGCCTTTGTCTGGGTCATCGCCATGAAGTTGGCATCTTGCTTAAAATACAGGCACCAAAACTGCACAGTATTCCAGGTGTGGTTGTACCATTGACCTGTACATTGGCAGGATGACCTCCGCTTTCCTGGTAGTAATTCCCCTGGCTATGCATCCCAGCATCCAGTTTGCTTTGGCTGCTGCTGTCATGCAGAGTGTTAGAAACGTAGACTTTGATGGCAGATGAGGACTGCTTTGCCCACCCAGTCTGCCCATTTCACTACCTGTTGGATAAGCTGCAGATCCTAGTTAACCAACAGCCTACTTCTTCCTAACCCCCACCAGAATTGCCTTATGTCTGACCCATGCATTCTTGAATTCCCCCACTGTTTCTGACCCCACAATTTCCTCGGGAAGGCCGTTCCATGTGTCCACCACCCTCTCCGTGAAAAAATACTACCTCACGTTGACCTTGAGCCATCCCCCCTCTATCTTCAAATAGTGCCCCCTTGTTCTTGCATATCTTTTTCTGAAAGATGCTACCCTCTTGGACCTTGCGATCCCTGGATATAAAGTATACAGGAGGGACATGGTAGTCTGGAAGGGGGGAGGGGTGGCAGTTTATATTAGGGAGCGAATAACTTAACACAGAGGAGGAGGAAGGGGAGGTGGAGGCATTATGCGTTTGGTTAAGGTCCAATAGAGGGAGAAAGGTGATGTTGGGAGTGGTTTACAGAGAACCCAATCAGGATGAGGAGAGGGACAGGGAACTGATCTCACAAATATTGGAAGCTGTGGGGAAAGAAGAGGTGGTAATTGTGGGGGACTTCAACCTGCCCAAGGTGGACTGTAGCATACCCTCTACAACATGTGGTAGGAGTCAGGTGATCCTGGAAGGACTGCAAAGTGGGTTCCTGACTCGGGTGTCACTGAACCAACAAGAGCTGAGGCAATTCTTGATCTGGTGCTCACAAATTGGGAGCATGTACAGGAAATAATGGTCAGGGAGGCGCTGGGTGGAAGTCACCATTGCACAGTGTGGTTCCAGTTGGATATGGGCAGGGAAAGCATCCCGACTAAGACCAAAATCTTGGATTTCAGGAGGGCAGACTTCAGGAAAATGGGCTAAGTGCTAAGGAGCCATCTGGCAGGCATCAGAGCAGATATCTGGGTGGACCAAAGGTGGTCCATTATTAAGGAAGGAATACTGGTTGCCATAGATGAGTGTGTTAGGCTCGGGGAAGAACACAAGGGCCAAAGTGCCAAGCTGGTTCAATTCTGGGGTTGTCCAGGCAGTAAAGGAAAAGAGGTTGGCCTATAGAAAATTCAGGAAGACCGAGAGAGGTAGATACGGAAAATTACCTAAGGTTTGGTAGTGAGGCAAGTAAGAAAGTCCGGAGAGCAAAGGCAGAGAAGGAACTGCAGATAGCTGAAGGAATTAAGAAGGGGGAGAAGGCTTTCTTTCGCTATGTAAGTGAAAAAAGGGACAAGAAGGAAGGGATTGTAAGGCTTAAGAAAGGGGTGGAGGATAATGGGAAAAAAAGAGATACTAAATAAATACTTCTTGGATCGTAGATATGTTGTTCTATCCAAATTGTTTAGCATGTCCTTTCTTTAAGATTCTTGCCAGAAGGTCTAAAAGCTGGCTCCTCCCACCCATCTGGGTGGTATATGCCTCGGTTCCGCCCGTTGACACCAGATCTTCCTTTCCGCTGGAAGATTCAGGTTCTTTCCTTATCGCTCACACATTACTGTAAGCCCTGGCACTTAAATCTACAGATTTACCCAAACTTCGACTGGTTAAGAGTTTCCCCTAATCGCTTTGCAATCTCTGCTGCGATGGAGGACAAGTCCTCACCCGGTTTCCGCTGCTGCCGTGTGGGCAAAAAATGTGTCACACAGACCCGCATGCCTAGTGTGTTTATTGCCTGGGTGTCGGCCATGACGCTCAGGCGTTCGAAATGTGTTGCGCTTTTCATCCAAACATTTCAGATGATTGTCTCGCACCACTGCAACTGGGCAGACCGAAACGGAACTGCTGGTTAAACCCAGGAAGCCTGCTAGCGGCCCTGTGGCTGCAGGGTCCACCGAGCAGCTCGTACAGATAAAGACCTTTGAAGAGGAGGTGGCTCGGGCTGCGGATCGGTCCTCTTCCATGTCCATCTTCGTCCCACTCACCTTAGGCTCCTTCGGAGTTGTGCCAGTCCCTTCCCACCAAGAAAGAGGGGCCCTTGGGCACTCATGTCTCTCGGTCCTGTAAAAAGGACAAGGAGCCTAAGGAAACTTAATCTCACCAACGACGTTTTTGGAACCGTGAGAGATCTTGGTCCCAGGAATCTGCTGTCTCAACTTCAGTCGAGGTTGCGACCTCAGACGCTGGCTTCACGGTACCCCCGTCAGAACAGTCGGCTGAGATTATTCTAGACCCCGTCGTGGCGCAATGAGGCTGACCACTCCTTATTCAGTACCCTGGTCCTGCCTGCCACTGAGGAGACCCAGCCCGCTGAGAATCCCTTCGTGGTCCAAGTCCCAGACTCCTTCCAAATGACTCCATCGGTCCCCCCGACTGTGTAAGTCGAGGCCTCTGACCCCTTAGACCGACAGGCCGAAGAAGGCGCAAAGCACTCTTAAGAACCGGCACCACCGCCACTCTTCCTCGTCCTGCTCGGATGAGGAGAGGCTTCGACAGAAATTCCATCAACGCTATGAGAATTTAATGTGGCAACAGCTTATTATGTCCAGCCAGAAGTCTGCCCTGGCTGTCGCCTACTAGGCAGACGTCTATTCCTCAGGAGCCAGTCTGCACCATTCCTCCTCTGGCAGAGTCGGTCAAGACCATTCTGGCTCAGCCAAAACCGGTCTGTCCACCGATTGTGGTGGAGCTGCCACTGAAGCAGCCTCCTTCAGGGGCTCCTTCTAAGGAGTCTTGGCCTGTTCCGGGACTACCGCGTTGGCTGCCAGTCACCCTCACGCCTGATAGTCCCAAGTGGGTTCAGGGCAACTCTGGTGGCTGGCCGATTTATCCAGACTCTTTGGAGTCCAAGGACTCTGACCTACATTCTTGTCCTTTGTACGGGGAATCCATTGGTAGTCTTTCTACGGAGGAAGGCCCTTCTTTCTTCATGGGCATCCTCCACCTCATCTCTGAATCCACGGGTATGTCTTTAAAACCTGTTCAGAAACGGGCTGAATATCCCCTCACTGATATCCTCAAACGAGGGGATTCACTGACAGAGGCCTGCCCAGTGGCCGAGGCCATTGTCAGCCTGGCTTTGGAGCTGTGGCAGCACCCTGCCTCCTGCACCGCGTCTTCAGCCTGCATGGCCCGCATGTATGTGGTGCCCATTGGGTCCCTTTAGGATTCACAGAACATCCCTCGGCCGAGAGACTGCTGACTGGGTCTGTGTTCAGGCACTCGGTTAATACGAGAGACACCGATAGACCTCCGGACAAAGAATCCAAAAAATTGGACCACTCAGCCTGGAAAGTCTGTGCCATCTCTTCGCGGGGTCTGCATCAGGCAAGCTCGGCCGTTGTCATGGCGCTTTTTTCTCATGCTCTACTGAGCTCTCTCAGTAAGGTTCTACCTCACCTCCCCGCAGACCCTCCAGGCCACAGTCAAGCAGGTCTGCGACCAGGGTCAGGCGGTTGCGAAAGAGCAGCTCCAGACGGCCTTGAACCACGGAGACTCATGCGCCCACTCTGTGGGGGGCCGCGGTTGCCATTCACCGCAGGGCTTGGTTGCGGGTTTTCACCTTCATGGCAGACACTTAGCACAAGCTGACGGACGTCTCTTTCCTGGGTACTGACCTGTTTGGCCCAGGTATGGATGTTCACCTCCAACGCATCGAACAGTCCATTGCCACCTTGAACTCTGTTACTTCTGTTCAGAAGGAATCCCAGGGTTCCAAAAAGCAGAAGAAGCCTTTTCGGCATCCTGCCCCTGCAGCCAAGCAGGCCCATTTCCAGTCTGGGCAGCATCAGCAGCAGGCTCAGCCTTGGCCCAAGTCCAGGCCCCTGGTGGCCCATAAAACCTGGAGGACAGGGTTCAGGTGGTCCCCAAACCAGAACCCCCCCCCCCTTTTACTCCAAGCCTGCCCAGTGACTGAATGAGGGTATCCACCCCCATACCCGTCACACCAGCTCTGAGTCCTCCCATGGGGGTCCAGCTCCGCCATTTCCTTTCTGCCTGGTCTGCTGTTTCAACAGACAGGTGGGTTTTAGAAGTGGTAGGCCAGGGACTGCCTCTGGAATTTGAGCAGTACCCACCAAACCGAGCCTGCACCCAGTGGGAGAAAATGGTGTCCGTACACACTCAGTTGACTCTCCGAGACGACATCGCCCAACTCCTCTACAAGGAGGTGGAGGCCAGAATCGCAGACCCCCCCCCCTTTCAACTCGGGGTTCGTTTCCAGGTACTGTCTGGTCCAAAAACAGATGGGGTGCTGGCACCCCATTCTAGATCTGCATGACCTGAACCAATTTCTCAGGTCTAGCACATTCAGGATGGTAGCTCTGTCTCAGAGAATACCATCTCTCGAGCAGAACATGTGGTTCTGCTCTCTGGATCTTCAGGACACATTCTTTCATGTCGCGATCCATGCATCTCACCAGAGGTTCCTTCGCTTCCGAGCAGAAGGAGCCCTCTTCGATTCGAGCCATGCTGTTTGGCCTGTCATCGCCCCGGGTTCTTCACCAAATGCATTGCAGTGGTGGCAGCCCATCTTCAGTGTCGAGGGTCAGAGTGTACCCTTATCTTGATGACTGGCTCATAGCGGGTTACTCCAGACAGGAGGTGGAGAGTTCCAGGGATCTGGCCTTCCAGACCTGCATCAATCTTAGTCTCCTGGTCAACGAGACCAAATTGGAACTCATACCCTCACAGGTGATCTGCTTCATTGGGGAAGAGCTCGACTCTTGCCGAGCCAGAGTCAGGCTCCCGACGGACAGGGCGGAGGTTCTCTCCTCTTTTGCCCAGTCATTTCTGGTTGGGCAGTTGCACCCTGCCTGGGACTTCCTGCGACTTCTGGGGTACGTGGCAGCCTGCACCGCTGTAGTTCGATGGGCCTGGTGGCATATGCACCTCCTTCAATGGGAGCTGGCCAGCCAGAGGACTCAGTGCCGTGGTCATTTCGATTCGCTGGTCACGGTGACCCAGAAGATGTGGGATGCGCTCCAGTGGTGGACCATCCTAGCACATTTGCAGGAAAGGATCCCATTTGTCCGTCCTGAGCTGACGGTCGTCCTCACAACCGATGCCCCTCTCACAGGCTGGGGTGCCCATCTGGGGAATCGGAGTCCACAGGCTCTGGACCCCTGAGGAATCCTGATGTCATAACAGCCTGCTGAAGCTCAGATAAGTCAGACTGGTACTGTCAGCATTCGCGCCACTCCTTCGGGGTCAAGTGGTGCAAGTCCAGATGGACAATATCACGACCATGTACTATCTCAACAAGCAGGTCGGCACGCACTCCCAGCCTCTGTGCAGGGAAGTGCTCCGCATCTGAACCCTCATGTGCCGACTAGAGGCAGTTCTCCTAGCCATCCATGTGGCAGGAGCCTCGAACCAACTGGCGGACGCTCTCAGCTGTTTGGGCAAGACTTCCCACGAGCGGTCTCTACATCCAGAGGCAGTACATAACCTGATCTTATCCGTGTCAGTCTTCACCATTCATCACCTTTGGGTTCTGGCTGGAGGTCACAACCCCATGGGAGCTTTTTTTCTTGGATGGCCAGAGTCTACACACCGGGGCCACCCTTGAGGCCGTCACACTGTGTGGCGCTCACGGGTTCACCGTTAGATGTCGTCGACCCGGCACTCCCACCAGTTCTTCGTCTCCCACCTTCGAGGTCGCACCTTGTGTGGAACTGCTATCAAGAGGCCTACTGCTGTTGACTCCGTGTCGTCAATGCAAAGTATTCTTTTTCTGCCGGTTCGGTTTTTGCCACCACTCAACACCGCTGTGGTAAGAGTGTTCCTTTCCTTTGTCAGCAATGTTGAGTTGTTGTTTAAATTGTTTTGTCAATCATGTCTCTGTCGGGGGGCAAGAAATCGTTGAAGACGGCGGCCCCCTATGCGTCGGTGCCTGTGCGGCCGCAAGTACTTCATCACTGACCAACATGATCGTTGCCTTATGTGTCTTGGCCCACTTCACAGCATGGATTGATGCGGCCTGCTTTTCCATGGACCGTGTATCGGTAGGCAGCAGCGTGGAAAGTTGGGCGAGCTCCGTCGATTTCGAGAGGTTGACACGCACTCATTAGGCCAAGCAGCGGTGTCTCTACCTCTCTGGACTGTGGAGGAGGGCTTCTGCTCTAGTAGCCTCGCCATTGCAAGCGCCTTCCAGGTGCAGGAGGCCCAGTCCATTCTCTTCCCGGGGGCGGGAGGCACCACTCTGGCAATCGCTCCATCGGGGGCAAAGGCTCCCCCGGTGTCGTTTCCTCTGGCTGGGAAGCCTGGGTCGACGCCATCTGTCTGTGTCATCTTGGGCCTTGGCGCTGTGGTTCCTGATGGCACTGTGGTCAGCGTGTCGAAGCCGTTTGCGGCACCGATGGTGCTGACGGCACCGTGGGAGGTTCTGCAGTGCCATCTTCGGCTAGTCGCACTGCCTTGGCGCCGAGGGAGCTGTCGGTGCCGTCGTTGGTGCCATCCCTGACTTTGGTGCTGCTTGCGGCGCCGAGACAGGCATCAACTCCATTTCTGCTATTGCTCTCGGTGACATGTCTTCTTCGGGCACCGTTCACGGTGCCGCTGGAGAGTTCAGCCCCGGCTCTGGTGCAGACACCCGGACTGGTACCCCCTTCGGTCGGGATGGCAGTGAGCGTCCGCGTACAGTCTGGCACCAGAATTCGGTGTTATTCCTCCTCGGAGTCCGAGTCTGATTCGGACCGGCTGTCCGACTCTTTGGAGTTGGCGGCCCATGTAGACACCCTGATAGTTTTCTCGGCTGACCGGAGCCAGCTTCCCTCTGAGGAACGGGCGGTTGCCCCCGAGTCTAGGGTCAGGGGTGCTGACCAGCAGGCAGTGGTGCAGGCCACTATTGCTCTGCAGCTTGGGCTTGGAGGGTTTTTTGCCCCCTCAGTTGGGGTACCCCCTCAGGTAGTGTGCCTGGATCGGCCAGCTTTAGGGCCGATCAGAGCACCCACGGGAGGGAGGGTGCTACTCCCTGGGTGGTCCCCTCAGGGACTGACATGGGCTGTCAGCTGCCTAGGCTGGGGTTTGTGAGGAGGAGGGCTCTTTCGGATGCCAAGGGGTCAGAGTTTGATGCGGCGACCCTTTCCGAGACCCACCCGGATTCGGGAAGGAATCATAGCGCTGACCCCGCCCTTCTCTCTCGGTCTCCTTGAGAGGGCCCTGGCCTTCGCAGAGTATGTATCGTACTTTTGTAATTCCACAGTCCTGGTCACCTCAAAGGGGGGAATCTTCAGGGCACAGCCTAGGCAGTTCCAGCACGGTTGATCAGCTGTCGGCTGTTGGGTTTTCCGGTGCCCCCTCTTCTCTTGAGGCTCCTGGTGCGCTCTCTTGCCCGGACAGAGGACGGTCGCCTTCTGCAGTTGGCCTTGCCTCTACTCCTCTGTCACCATCTCCTGCGCTCCCAGGCGTTCCTGGTCCTAGGCAATCTCTGTCTCTACTGGGAACAATTCAGGGGTGCAGCTGCTCACTTCCCTTCGTATATCAGGGCCATGGACAGACGGGTATTCCACCATCACCCTGAGAAGCCAATCCCTGGATCTCCGAGGTTCTCCGCTTCCTTATCCCCCTCTTCAGGGGGAGAGGAACCCTCTGTCCACATCTCCTGCTGCTGATCTCGCAGAGTATCAGCGTTTCCTCATGAGGATGATGGAGGACCTGCATGTCACCCCACCCACTCAGCACAATCCGGAGCATTCGACACACGCCTTCCTAGGCGATTTCAGTGTGGATACTCTTGTGGTGCCTGCCTGGCCTGCTCCTTTCCAAGCAGCGGCATTGCGATTCTGGCAAAGACCCTTTTCCGGAGTCCCAACCCTCGGGATCTGAGCCAGAGGTATTGTGCCCCGAGTCTCCAGGTCATATGCCTCATCCTTGGTCAGGACTGATGCAGCTGGACACTCCCGATGGGCTTCGCGCCCTCCTCTGTGACCAGCCCCCGGATGAAGATTCTATGGATTTTGACTTCTGGGGGATGAGGACCTTTTACTCGGCACGGTTACTTCTTTCAATTTCTGCACATCAGGCCCACTATGCTACCTATGATAGGTTTCTGTGGTCCAGGTTAGGTCAACTCCTAGCCTCTATGCCTGATTCGGAGGTAACCAAACAAGCCATTGCACTCTCTGCATGTGGCCTGGAGCTAGCAAGGCACCAAGCGAGGACATCTTACAACGCCAACAAGGTAGCTTCCAGGGTCGTAGGGTCTGCGATCTGCACTAGGTGGACAGCATGGCTACGTCTTTCCCGGTTGTCGCCCTTGGCCCGGCGTAGGGTGATTTCCTCCACGTATCGGAGAACCATCTTTTCTTCCGTAGGGTGAGGCGGCGTCTGTCGGGGCAACCTCCTGCCCCCTCCAGGAGGTCCCAGTCTCACTCTCCCCAGTCTCTGGCCTCATCAGACCTGTGAAAGTTCTCCCTCCCAGTGTCTCACCCACTGAGAGCTAAGGGACTTAGTCCTTTAAGGTCTAGGGCCCCCTTCGGTGCGACTCGGTACTCACCCAAAGGTGATAAATGCTGATGATTGACACAGATAATATATGAAAATGATGTACCTACCGTAATTTCTGATCTTTCTGTGTGTCCACAATTCATCACAATGCCGCCCTCCATACCCCTGGGGCCTCAGTCTCTGGGTCCCCCCCTCCCCCCTTCCTTTCTGCTGGTCAGGAGCAGGGTGACCTTGGGCACACAGTGGAGAATTTTACCTTATGACAGTGGGGGATAGGGATTAGGGGAGAGGGCACTTTTCTCCTCAATGCCTCGGCTCACCCCTTTGGAGTGGGAGTTGGTGGTTGCCCTCTCTTCTTTTCTTTCTCTCCTCCTCTGTTCTCCTCCGTTCTTGTCCTTGGGGTCTCATCCCTCAAACTTTAAGAAACTTTTGTTCTAGGGACACGGATATGTTGTTCATCCACACTGTCTGGCAGGTTCCTTGCCGCTTTAAATCTTGCTGGAAGGTCTTCAAGCTGGCTCCTCCCACCCACCCGGGTGGTAAAACTCTCGGCTCCGCCCCATGACGCCAGATCTTCCTTACCGCTTGGAAGCTCAGGTTCCCTCCTTAGCGCTCTGCGTTTAGACTGGATCCAAACTCTTCGGTTCACCCAAAAATAATTTTAAAGTTTTCTAGACTTTGGTGGTCTTCTTCCTTCGCGGCTGCGATGGATAAATCGACTCCTGGTTTTCGGCAGTGCCCATGCGGGCAGAAGATGTCTAGGACCGATCCGCACTCCACGTGCGTCTACTGCCTTGGGCTTGACCACGATCCGCAGGCCTGCAGGTTGTGCAAGTCCTTTTCGGCAAACGTCCTCGAAGATCGTGCTGCCCGGCTCCAACCTGGGTGCCCTGAGAAACATCCGCCGGTGAAGTCCAAGGAGGCCCGTTGGGCAGTTTCCGCAGCGACTGGCTTGGCTGAGCAACTCGAGCAGATGATCGCCGTCGAGGAGGAGGCGGCCCAGGCGGCATCTTCGTCATCCTCGGTCGTGGCATTTATCCCGCTCTCCTTGGGATCCTCCTATACTGCTTCTTTTAAGGAGCTCTGCCAATCCCTCTCCACGAAAGGTGAGGGGCCATTGGGACACTCCTCTCGGTCCAAGAAGAAGGACTCGAAGGTTAAGTCCCATCGTCGACGTTCATGGGAGCGGGAGAGGTCATCTTCCCCGGACAGTCGACACTCTACTCCGGTCGAGGTTGCGGCTAAGGCCGCTGGCTTCACTGTGTCCCCGTCGGATGAGCTGTCGACTGCAGAAGCCGACAACACTTCTTCACCGGTTCCCCTGGTGGAAACCGAGGACTTGCCTGCGCCTCCTGTGCCAGAGTCCCCGGTTAAGGCTCCCGAGCCGAGGGAGGAACGGGTTTCCCCCGCTCCCTCCCAGACCCACCTCGGAAACACGACTGTCTCGGTCCGGACCTCTTCTCGATCCCGCTGGCACCGGCGATCTGTCTCAGCACCAAGAAGGCGGCTCGCTGCCCTCCGCTCTTCCTCCCTCAGAGGAGGAGGCTTCAGTGCAAATTAGCCGACGCCACTAGGACTTAATGTGGCAGAAGCTCTTCTGACCGGGGACAAGCCGACGCTGTCGCCTTCCCCGGCCATTAAGTGGCTGTCACCTGAAAGGCCGAAACAACCCCTCGCAGTGGTCGAGATGCCCAAACCGGTGCCGGTTGTTCAGCCAAAACCAGCTGCCCCACCGATTGTGGTGGAACCCCCGCCTCCACAACCAAAATCGGGGGCTCCGACCAAGGATTCTCGGTCGGGTCAGGGACTGCCCCACCGGTTGTCGGTCACCCTCACTCCCGACCGTCCTCGGCAGGTGGAGGGTGGCTTAGGCCCTAGGCAGCTGTTCGCAGACTCCTCGGAGTCTGACGATGACTCCTCCCTGTTCTCCAGGCCCCTTGACCTGGAGTCGTCCGGGGGACAGTCGATAGACGAGAGCCCATCATCGTTCATGGGTCTGCTCGGCTCATCTCGGAGTCCACCGGGATGCAGCTCGAGCCCGTATCCAAGCGGGCCAAGTATCCCTCAGGAGATACTGGACCGAGGGATTCTCCCACGGAGGCTCATCCGTGGTTGAAGCCATTGTTGGCCCAGCCTTGGAGTTATGGCAGCGCCGCTTCTTGTCCTGCTCTTTCGGGCCAGGATGGCAGGAAGTATCCGGTCCCTACTGGGTCTCTGTCCGGTTTCTCAGAGCACCCCTCTGTGGAGGGGTTGGTTACCGACAGCATTTTCCAGCATTCCGGGAACGCCAGGGACGTGGACAAACCCCCCGACAAAGAGTCCAAAAAGCAGGACTATGCCGGGCGTAAAGTGTATGCTGCGTCCTCCCTCGGCCTCCGTCAGGCCAGTTCAGCCGTACTAATGGTGCACTTCTCCCATGCCCTTATGGGCTCCCTGGATGAGGTGATACCTCTTCTCCCAGCTGATCTGCAGACTACGGTCAAGCAGGTGCGGGATCAGGGAAGGGCAGTGGCGAAACAGCAGCTCCAAACGGCTCTCGATATTGGAGACTCCTGTGCCTGGTCAGTAGCGGCCGCAGTGGCCATTCACCGCAGAGCTTGGCTGCGGATCTCCACCTTCACGGCGGATATCTAGCACAAGTTGGCAGACGTCCCCCTTCCTGGGTACCGACTTGTTCGGGCCTGGGGTGGAAGGCCACCTCCAGAGAATTGAGAAGTCCAGTGCCACCTTGGACTCTGTCACATCTGCCCACAAGGACAAAGGCCGCCGATAGCAGCATAAGTCCTTTCGCCCTTCTGCCCCTGCGGCACGTCCGGCCCAGCAACACCAGCATCAGGGCCAGCAGGCTCGCACTTGGTACCCCAAAGCCAAGCCTGCAGCTTCCTCCAGTAGGAAGCCGGGAGGAAAAGGTCCAGGAGGGCCCCCAGCCGGTCCTTCCTCCAAGCCTGCCCAGTGACTGGTTGAGGGGTGTCGCCCCCAGCCGCATCGCTTCCCCCTGGGTTCCCCCCATGGGAGGTCGGCTCCGCCACTTTCTTTCCACCTGGTCCGCTAAAACCACGGACCATTGGGTGTTGGAGGTGGTAGGAAAGGGTCTGCCTCTGGAGTTCGAGCAGGCCCCGCCTCCGAGCCGTTGCCCCAGGGGGGTGGGTTACGGGGTCCGCAGCCTCTGTCGGCCCGTCGAGCCGACATTGCCCTCCTCCTCCAGAAGGAGGTGATCAGGAAGGTGGCAGATCTTCCACCAGACCCAGGGTCTGTGTCTAGGTACTTCCTGGTCCCAAAACAGACGGGGGGCTGGCGCCTCATTCTAGACCTGCACGACCTGAACAGGTTCCTAAGGTCTTGAACCTTCAGGATGGTCACTTTGGCTCAGATCATTCCATCCTTGGAACGAGGCGTGTGGTTCTGTTCTCTGGACCTCCAGGATGTGTTCTTTCATGTCCCAATCCATCCGTCCCACCAGCGATTCCTCCGCTTCAGAGCAGAGGGTTCCCTCTACGAGTTCCGGGCCATGTCCTTCGGCCTTTCTCTAGCTCCCAGGGTCTTCACCAAATGCATGGCAGTGGTGACAGCATTCCTGCGGCGCCGAAGGGTCCGGGTGTACCCCTACCTGTACAACTGGCTGATTGCGGCCTCCTCCAGACCGGAGGTGGAGCGGTCCAGGGATCTGGCCCTCCAGGTTTGCTCTCAAGTTGGCCTCCTCATCAATGAGGCCAGGTCTGAACTCGTGCCGAAGCAGGTGATCCAATTCATCGGGGCAGAGCTCAACTCTGCGAGCCAGAGCACGGCTCCTGGCGGACAGGGCTAAGGTTCTTTCCTCCTTTGCCCAATCATTTCAGGTTGGGCAATTGCGCCCTGCCCGGGACTTCCTGCGCCTCCTGGGCCTCATGGCGGCCTGCACCAGCGTGGTCCATTGGGCCCCTTGGCACATGCATCCCTGTCAATGAGGACTGGCCAGCCAGTGGTCACAGCGCTCCGGTCCTTTGGATCAGCCAGTGACAGTGACCCAGGAGATGTGGAATGCTCTCCAGTGGTGGATCGTTCCAGCTGATCTGCAGGAGGGCATCCCGTTTGTCCGCCCCGAGCCGACGGTCTTTCTATTGACCAACGCCTCTCTGATGGGTTGGGGTGCCCATATGGGGGAGCACAGAGCGCACGGCCTCTGGTCCCCTCGGGAGTCCCGATGCCACATCAACCTGCTGGAGCTTCGAGTGGTTCGTCTAGCCCTCACCGCCTTCACTCCGTTTGTACGGGGTCAAGTGGTCCAGGTCCAGACGGACAATACCACGACCATGTACTACCTAAACCGCCAGGGCGGGACGCGCTCCATGCCTTTGTGCAGGGAAGCTCTCCGCATTTGGTCCCTCATGCACAGCCTGGCGGATCTCCTTGCCATCCATGTGGTAGAGCCTCACACATTCTGGCCGATGCCCTAAGCCAGATAGGGGCTGCGTCCCACGTGTGGTCTCTCCTGCTGGAGGTAGTACAAGATCTGTTCTCCCACTGGGGCACGCCTCAGGCGGACCTGTTTGCCTCCAGGGAGAATGCGAAGCTGAGACTGTTTCATGCCTGCCCCGCTCAGCAGGGCTCGCTGCAGGGGGATGCCTTCTTGAGGCCGTGGACCCCGGGCCTCTTCTACACCTTTCCCCCATTTCCTTTGATCCACAAGGTGCTTCTCAAGGCAAGGAGGGACAAGGCGCAGGTGATTCTGGTAGCCCCAGACTGGCCCCGTCAGTTCTGGTATCCAGATCTCCTCAGCCTCCGCTCCAGGCTCCCGAGGCGGCTTCCAGCCCACCCGGACCTGATCTCAGTCAACCAGGAGAAGGTATTCCACCCGGACCTTCAATCCCTGCACCTGATTGCCTGGTTCCTGAGCGGCTAGAGTTCCAGGCCTTGGGTGTTTCCGACAAGGTCCTCAACGTTGTTGGGGCTTCCCGTAAGGAGCTGACCAGGAAATGCTACGCCTTTAAATGGAAGAGATTCTCCATTTGGTGTCAGGGCAAGGGGCTGGACCTTTCCTCCTGTTCCTTGGCAAGCATTCTGGACTACCTGTGGTCCCTTTCTCAGCTAGGGCTTCGGTCGACGACCCTTAAGGTGCACCTGGCAGCCATCTCTGCTTACCGGGCGCGGGCCAGGAAGCAGTCGGTGGCACAGGAGAAGGTGGTCGGGCGCTTTTTCGAAGGTCTTGATCACATATCCCCTCCGATGCGAGAACCTCCACCTCCGTGGGATCTACTGCTCGTACTGGCTAAGCTCATGGGCAAGCCATTCGTACCGATGCACAGGTGTGACATCTCCCACCTGTCATGGAAGACCACCTTCTTGGTGGCTATCACGTCAGCAAGAAGGATGGGAGAGCTCCAGGCGCTTTCCATCGAGTCTCCTTATCTGGTCTTCCACAGGGACAAGGTTGTCCTGCGCCCCAACCCGAAATTCCTTCCGAAGGTGGTGTTGGAGTTTCACCTTAACCAGGTGTTGACTCTGCCGGTGTTCTACCCCAATCACACCTTGGAGGCTGAATATAGGCTCCATACTTTGGACCGTAGAAGTGCGCTCGCTTATTACAAGCAGCGGACGGCTGAAGTTCGGGGAGAGGTTCGCCAGCTGTTTGTCACCTACGCTGAAGCCGCACCTGGCAGACCTGCAGCCAAGCGGACGATAGGCAGGTGGGTCACCTCCTGCATAGATCTCTGCTATAGGTTGGCAGGCATGGAGCCTCCCAAAGGGATAAGAGCTCATTCTACCCGCCATACCGCTGCTTCCAAGGACGTCCGTATCCAGGAAATCTGCAGGGCTGCTGCCTGTAAGTCAGCACACACCTTCATTACCCACTACCACATCGACCTTGAGTCATGCTGGGATGCTGGTTTTGGGACCTCGGTTCTCCAGTCTTTATTCCCTAAGTAGGGGGTGTGCGCCTTGCCTCCCTCCTCCCGGAGAACTGCTAGTTTGCCAGACAGTGTGGATGAACAACATATCTATTTCCCTAGAAATACAGGTTACTCACCTGTAACAGGAGTTCTAGGAATGGTATATGTTGTTCATCCATACGACCCACCCGGCTTCGACGCACAACCTGGCTTCAAGCGGGCTAGATCTGGCGTCATGGGGTGGAGCCGAGAGTTTTACTACCTGGGTGGGTGGGAGGAGCCAGCTTGAAGACCTTCCGGCAAGATTTAAAGCGGCAAGGAACCTGCCAGACAGTGTGGATGAACAACATATAGCATTCCTAGAACTCCTGTTACAGGTGAGTAACCTGTATTTTCTCGCCTCCAGATATGTGGTTTCAGGGGGAGGACAACCCTGTATCCTGTCTTCTTCCAGAATAGCCGCTTCTGCTCATGTCAGAGTTTATTGCCAGTGATTCTGTGCCTTGAATTCTGGAAAATCAGCCTTCTGGCTACTCCTTCGCCGTTCCTATACAGTCTGGAGACAGGTCAAAGATTCACGGTATGTCATCCCCCTCCCTATTATTAGTTTTTACCTCCCTCCTTCCTTCTTCTTTCTGCTTCCAGAGATTGGGGCCCCTTCCCAATCCCCTTAGATTTTCTAACTCTCCTTCTGTCCTCTCCGTTGTTTATTTCTCCTTTTAGTTTATATATCTTTTCCTTCATCTGTCCCTTGGACTTCCTTGTCCCTCCCAACCTTTTCTTGCTCTACGACAACTCAGAACTGGTGTGAGGGCGGGGTCAACAACACTTAACGGCCAACCCGCGAGTGCCGTGCAGTGCATCGACTCCGCCCATCCCCCCAAAAAAAGCTCCCGCGAGGTCGTGACATCCGGCCAGAACCCAAAGGTGATGAATGATGAAGATGCACAGAAAGATCAGGAATTACGGTAGGTACATAATTTTCATTTCTCCCACTGAGGCAAACCTCAGGTGGATCTGTTCGCCTCCAGGGAGAACAAGAAGCTGAGATATGCCCACCCCCCCACTCAGCAGGACTTGCTGCAGGGAGATGCCTTCTCGAGACCATGGACCCTAGGCCACTTCTGTGCCTTCGCTCCACTTTCTTTGGTTCACAAGGTGCTCCTCAAAGTCGGGAAGGACATACCAAGGATGATCCTGGTAGCCTCAGACTGGCCCCATCAGTTCTAATATCCAGATCTCCTCAGCCTCGGCTCCAGGCCCCCGGGGCATCTTCCAGCACGCCCAGACCTGATATCAGTCAATCAGGGGAAGGTATTCCATCTGGACCTTCAGTCCCTGCACCTGACAGCCTCGTACCTGAGTGGCTAGAGTTCCAGGCTTTGGGTCTCTGAGGATGTACTCTCAGTCCGCTTTGCCTTCAAGTGGAAAAGATTTTCCATTTGGTGTCAGGGCAAGGGTTTGGACCCTTTGTCCTGTCCGGTGGCTAGTATCCTCAACTATCTTTAGCCTCTGTCCAAAGGGGATCTTCAGTCCACAACCCTTAAGGAGCACCTGGCAGCCATCTCTGCTTACTGGGCGCAGACCGGTCAGCAGATGGCACAGGAGAAGGTGGTCTGGTGCTTCTTTAAAGGCTTCAGCCATATTTCCCCTCCGGTGCGTGAACCACCACCACCACCGTGGGATCTACTGCTGGTACTGGTAGAGTTCATGGGCAAGCCATTCGAACCGATGCACAGGTGCGAGATGTCACATCTGTCATGGAAGACCGCTTTCTTGGTGGCTGTCACATCAGCCAGAAGGACTGGGGAGTTACAGGCCCTCTCTGTTGAGTCTCCTTACCTGGTCTTCCACAGGGACAAGATTGTCCTGCGCCCCCACCCAAAATTCCTTCCGAAGGTGGTGTCGGAGTTTCACCTTAACAGGTGTTGACTCTGCCAGTGTACTACCCCAGTTACACCTCGGAGGTTGAGTACAGGCGCCATACCTTGGACCAGAGACGAACGCTCTCTTATTGTAAGGAGGGAATGGCTGAAGTCCGGGGAGAGGTTTGCCAGCTGTTTGTCCCCTACGCTGAAGCCGCACCTGGCAGACCTGCAGCCAGGCGGACGATTGGCAGATGGATTACATCACGCACTGATCTCCGCTATAGGTTGATGGGCACGGAGCCTCCCATAGGAATAAGAACGCACTCTACCCGCTATACTGCTGCATCGGTAGCTGCTTCCAGGGGCGGCCCTATCCAGGAAATCTGCAAGGCTGCTACCCGTAAGTCAGCAAACACCTTCATCACCCATTACCACATCAACTTAGAGTCACTCCCGGATGCTGGTTTTGGGGCCTCAGGTATCGGGGGTGTGTGTGCCTTGCCTCCTTCCTCCCGAAGGACTGCTAGGAGTCTACCAAACAGTGTGGGTAGAACAACATATCCACGATCCTAGAAGAACAGGTTACTCACCTGTAACAGTAGTTCTAGGAGTGGTATATGATATTACTTTGAGATACAGCTCTTGCAGCAAGTTACACCATAAGGACTGAAGCCGGCCGGCAGCAGGACCCCACGGAAAACTTCTAGCTAGCTATATACAGTGGGGGACGGCTGGCCCATACAACATCAGATACCTCATAAAATGAGGTGCCATAGCACACCCCAGTTCTTTTCCCACCGTCGACTCGTACGCATTGGCTCCACGGACGCCTTCAGCAGACAAATGACGCCAGAACTTTATCCTGCATTTTCTTCGAGTTTCTTCCAAAACTTTGATAGGTACCGTATGTCTTCTTCCCCAACTCCTTCCCCAGAAGGACACCCCTCAAGTGTGCTTACGGCAAGCAGATCCCTTTCAAGGATAGGCACTTGTCCTGCGTGCGGTGCCTAAGGCACAAACCACAACACCCAGGCCTGCCCCATCTGCCAGCAGTTCAATATCAGAACCAGGGTCTGCAGCCAGAAAGCACTTGAGTTTTCTTCTGGAATAGAAGTTAAAAGCAATGGAAAAAGATCCTTCCTCCAGAGGGGAACCTTCTCACAAGTCGGGGAGGCATAAAGAAAAGCATCAGAACAGGGACCAGGATAGATCCCTGAATCGAGCCTTGAACTCTCTGGCCGGTTCCAGCTCCACCCGGTCAGACAGATCTCCCTCTCGGGCTCGATCTCAGCCTCCTCTGGAGAAAATACGGACTTGGGGGGGCTCCAGTTCGGTCTCTCTTCAGCCCTTGAAGACCAAGTCCAAGGATAGCTGGCCGTCCAGTTCGGTTGCCAGGTCTGAGGCTTCAGGCCATCACAAGCACCAGTCTGTCAGCTGCTAGGCTTAGCACCGGCGCTGGGACACCGAACGTTCGGTCTCCCAACCTCCAAGGGGCTCAGACGCCGCCCCCCCACCAAAATCAGAGCTGAAACCCCCTCAAGCAGACGTCAGAGGTGAAGCAGACACTGGACCCAGCGCCTGCCAAACGTCCTAGAGACCCGATGCCACTCCCACCTCCACCATCGGACACTGTTCACCGGGGTACATTGAAGACGTCTGACTTCCCCAGGCTCCAACGCCTGACCCAGCTACACCTCAGGCACCAGCACCCGACGCTAAGGATGGGCAGGCACTGACACCAGGCCCGTCATCCGGCCTCAATATTCAGGAGGTAAAAGAGCTTTTTGCCTTCTGGTGGGATACTATTAAAAAGGATGTGGCACCCACAAAGCCCTTAGAAGAGGTCCCACCTCCTAGAGGACCTCTAAGGACAGTGACCCCCAAACCCTAAGATCCTGCCCTGCCATCCAGGGGCAGATCCAAGGAGAAACTGTCAGGGGCTAAGAAACCACATTGCAGGACCCTTTCAAGTACCCCTAGTGACCACAAACGTAAAAGGTCCAGTCGGAGATCCCGCTCTTCGTCTGGGGATGATTCCCATCCAGATACATCGGACAACTCTGTCTCCCTCTCCACTCAGCATTCCATCACCAGACCCCTGCGACCTCCCTAGGTCGCCACCTGACGACCCCTCATTCTTTGACATAATGAGGCATATTCAAGAAAATATGGGGTAGGAGACCGAAGAGCCAGACCCCGAAAGGTAACGCCTGTCACAGTATTTGCTGCAAAAGGACCCCAAGCCTGTGGTAGTTCTACCCCGATGGACCTTTCCAGGATGCTACCAGAGCTTCATGGAAGCATCCATTTTCCACTCCAGCAGTTCCCAAGAAAGCTGACCAACTTTATAGGGCCCTGCTGGATCATCCATATCTGGCTCAGCAACCCGTGGCTGACTCAGTCGTTATCACGGCCTCGCATGACCATTCACAAAGGCCTCGACACCTTAGTGCCCAGCCACCAGACCAGGAATCCAAACAATTGGATTCTCTGGGTCTGTGTATGTACGCAGCTGCTACATGCTCCATTAGGTCCCTCAACTATTTGACGCACACATGGTGCAGTTTCAAAATGCACTCTGGGACCAGGGTCAAGACCTGTTGAAGGATTTTACGGATGACGAAAAGGAGGAGCTATTAAACCTCCTTTGCGCGGATTCAGATGTTGGGACCCAAGTCCTCCGAGTCGCCTACAACTCAGCAAGACGTGCCGCTACAGGCGTTTGCCTCCAGAGGCACTCTTGGCTGAGGGTTTCTGGGTTTACCTCAGACGTCCAGAAAGGAATCATGGACGTCCCCTATAATGGTTCAGTTTTGTTTGGTGAAGACTCCGAAAGAGTCATCACTAAGTTGCAAGACGAAGGGAAGGTGGTTAGGACAGTACAGGTGATGTACAAACTTAGGCCTGGCTCCTTTCATAGGAGCCAGAACTGTTTTCGTGGCCGGCAGAACAAGCAACAGCCTCATTCCGGCCAACAACCTAGGGGCAATTATGTACAAAGGAACCAGCCCAAGTACTCCGGAGATCATGGTCAGAGACGCCCAAAGCCTAACCAACCTGCCAGCACAGCCACAGCATGACTCCTTCCCGGCCCATGCCCCACCTCTGGATCAAAAGGAAGAAAGGGTAGGGGGTCGAGTTGCTTACCACCTGTCAGGGTGGCAGAGGATCACTTCCGATCGGTGGGTTATTCAACTCATAAGTCGGGGACACTCTAAAGTTCCTCAGCCGCCCACCGGCAAGACCTCCTCTGCATTCCCGTTACTCAGGACAGCATGCCCTGCTCGTCCAGCAGGAGCTCTCGGCACTCCTCAACAAGGATGCCATCAAAGTCATACCAGCGAACCAGAGAGAAGGAGGACATTATTCCCACCTCTTCCTGGTTCCCAAGAAAACAGGGGGCCTGTGCCCGATCCTGGACCTCAGCAATCTCAACACCTTTGTGAGGTACAAACACTTTCACATGGTCACCCTACTGGTTTTCATCCCCATGCTCAACCAAGGCGCATGGCTCACGTCTCTGGACATGCGGGAAGCATATCTACATCTTCCCATCACCCGATCACACCGGAGATTCCTGCACTTCGAGTTTCTGGGATGCCATTATCAATTCCAAGCACTCCCCTTCATTCTGTCTTCGGTGCCATGCGTCTTTACCAAGTGCCTGGCAGTCGTAGCAGCGGCACTCAGGAGACAGAGCCATTACGTCTTCACATATCTGGACGACTGGCTTCTCATGGCTGCTTCCCCAGAGGCTCTGGTGAAGTCCATTTACGACACCCGCTCACTATTCCACTCATTATGGCTCACCATTAATCTGGAGAAGTCATCCCTCGTCCCCTCACAGAGACTGCAGTTCACTGGTGCGGTTCTGGACACCTGCCAAGGAAGAGCTTTTCTGCCCGAGGACAGGGCAGAACGCATCAGGTCCCATATACGGGCCATTATGGCACAGAAACTGGTTCCTGCATGGACCATGCTCGGCCTGCTCGGACACATGGCGGCTGCCATTGCCTCAGTTCCTCCTAGCCCGCCTCCACATGAGTTACTCAATGGATGCTGAGAGCCCAATTGGACCAGAGGCAGGATCCCTTAGACCAGCTCGTCAGAGTCACAAAGCCAGTCATTCTGGACTTACAGTGGTGGCTTGTCCCAGAGCACCTCTCCAAGGGAGTCCCCTTCTTGGCGCCTGCTCCAGCTCTGACTCTCACCACGGACGCCTCAGAGTCCGGGTAGGGAGCTCACCTGGACGGAACAAGGACCCGAGGAACTTGGTCACCTCTGGAAGCTCACCTCCATATCAGTATCTTGGAGATGAGGGCGGTCCTATATATCTTAAAAGCTTTACAGTCGGAGATCCCACTGAGTCATGTGTTAGTCCAGACGGACAACACCTCGGCGGTGTATTACATCAACAAGCAAGGAGGCACTCACTCATACCCCCTTTGCCGAGAAGCAAAGCGAGTGTGGGATTGGGTGCAACGGCACGGCACCACGATTACTGCAGTACATGTTTCCAGTGTGGACAACACTGTGGCAGACCTCCTGAGCCGGTCAAGGGCCAGAGCTCACGAATGGGAGCTGCTGCAAGAGGTCACAGAGGACCTGTTCCAACGATGGAGGACACCGGACGTAGACCTATTCATGTCCCCATACAACACAAAACTGTCCAATTTTTGCTCGCTAGATCTAGGGCCTGGTGTTTTCTGGTGTGATTCATTGTCCCTGTCTTGGATGGGCAGGTTCCTCTACGCTTTCCCGCCCTTCCCTTTGATCCAAAGGGTTCTTCTCACGCTCCAGTCAGAGCTGGCGTCGATGATCTTGGTGGCGCCCTTTTGGCCCAGACAAATTTGGTTTCCGCTGCTTCACTAGTTGGCTCAGGAGCCTCCCCTACCATTGCTTGTCAGCTCGCACTTGCTGTCTCAGGAGGCCAATTCACTGGTCTATATGAACCTTGGATCCCTGAACCTGCATGCTTGGCTCTTAAAGACATGGCCATTCTTAGGCACGGAGTCTCACAAGGGGTTGCAGACATTCTGGTAGTGGCTCGGAAACCTTCCACTCACGCTATTTACGCCATGAAATGGTGGAGATTTTGTCTCTGGGCTCGGGCTCGTGATCTGGCTCTTTCTCGATGCCCTGAGAAGTCTGTTTTGGACTACCTCCAATCCCTTTTTCAGTCGGGATTGGCATATTCGTCTCTGAAGGTACACCTCTGTGCCATTTCGGCATACCATGCACCAGCTGGTCAATGGTTACTAGCTGTGCTAGAGGCCTCGTGTGCTTTTCTGCATGGCATTCTGCATCTGAGACCTCCCATAAAGGACCCAGTTCCCCCTTGGGACGTTCTTTTTGTCCTGGAGCAGCTCACACTGCCTCCTTTTGAACCAGCTGCAGATTGCGAGCTATGCCTCCTTTCTTGGAAGGCGTTATTTTTAGTTGCTGTGACTTCAGCAAGGAGGATTTCAGAACTCCAAGCACTCCTGTGTAAAGAGCCTTATTTGATTTTTCATAAGGACGGAGTGTCCTTAAGGACCAATCCTAAGTTTCTTCCCAAGGTGGTCTCAGCCTTAACCTTGAATCAGAACATTGACCTTCCGGTGTTCTTCCCCAATCATACTACTAGGGAGGAAGCCCTTCTGCACACTTTAGATGTGCATAGGATCCTCAGGTTTTACCTGCCCAGAACTAGACCGTACAGGCAGTACGATCAGCTGTTTCTGTCTTTTGTGCACAGGATTCTGGGCGCACTTGTGACAAAACAAACACTCTCTTAAGTGGCTGGTAAATTGCATTGTGTTCTGTTATCAGAAGCGTAATAAACCCTTACCAGGATCGGTTGAGGGTCATTCAATGAGAGGGTTGGCTACTCCTTTGCTGCGCTGAGGAACGTCGCAACATCAGCCATTTGTGCAGCTGCCACTTGGAGTTCGGTACACACTTTCATTAGACATTACAGTTTGGACATCGCCTCAAGGCGCAGAACCGGTTTTGGCCTAGCAGTCCTCCAGGGACTTTTGTCCTACGAGGCATCCTTGTGGGGATCTTTCCTATCCTCCTCCCAACTGGATCATTTATACACCCTTACTGCTTGGGAATCGGTCCTTATGGTGTAACCTGCTGCAAGAGCTGTATCTCGAAGTAAGATAGTGCAGTTACATAAGAACTTACCGTAACAGTAGCTCTTCGAGAACTGCTCTTGCAGCAGGTAGTTTCCTTCCCACCTTCCCCTCAGGAGGTTTGGTTCTTCATAACGTCTCAGACGTATCAGATTTTATTTGTCTTCCTCTGGAAGCGGATCCTCGATCTCCCCTTCTGAATAACATCTCTACACTGGGAGTCTCCGGTGGGAGAACTGAGGTATGCTGTGGGACCACCCATTTTATGAGGTATCTGACGTCGGGGGTGGTCCCCTGCTGTATATAGCTAGCTAGAAGTTTTCTGTGGGGTCCAGCTGCCTGCCTGCTTCAGTCCTTATGGTGTAATCTGCTGTTAAGGTAAGTTCTTTTGTAACTGTACTTTGTTCATCCACACAAACTCCCCCAACCTCCTCGGCTTAGACGCACAACCTAAGCTTCCAGCAGGCAAGATCTGGCATCAAGGGGCAGAGCCAAGGCGTACACCAGCCGGGTGGGTGGGAGGAGCCAGCTTTTAGACCTTCCGGCAAGAATCTTAAAGGGAAAGGACAAGCCAAACAGTGTGGACGAACAACATATACCACTCCTAGAATTACTATTACAGGTGAGTAACCTGTTCTTCTGTTCCGTCTTCACCAGGGAGAAGGACAGACCAGTTCCTTCAGGAGAGAAAAAAGGAGTAGGGAGGGAAGGGAACACAGATGTAGTGATAGAAGGATAGAGTGAGAGAGAGACTGTTGGCATTGAAGGTGGACAAATCACCAGGACCAGACAATCCAAGGGTACTAAAGGAACTGGCAGGGCCACTGGCAGACCTATTTGATAGTTCACTAGAGTCATGCGTGGTACCGCAGGACTGGAGAACAGCACATGTAGTGCCCCTCCACAGAAGTGGCCCCAGGGAATTATAGACCAGTTGGTCTGACTTCCATTGTGGGCAAGCTCATGGAGACAATACTAAAGGAAAGATTGGTGGAATATCTAGAGGAGCATAGTCTCCAGGATGCGAGGCAGCATGGGTTCATGGGGAGGGGGCTTGTGTCAAACTAATCTGATTGACGACTTTGACTGTGTCACTAAGACGGTAGACAGGGGCCAAGCAGTAGACATCCTCTATCTTTTTTTAGCAAGGCCTTTGACTCTGTGCCCCACAAAAGGTTGATCAGTAAATTGGTGGATCTCAGGGTTGGTTAAAGATGGCCAGATGGGTGGAAAACTGGTTGAGGGACAGAACCCAGAAGGTGATTGTGGGAGGAAGAGTTATCTGGCACCAGAGAGGTAACCAGTGGGGTCTCATGTCTTCATCGGTGATATTGGAGATGGCATTAAGGACAAAATGTGCCTATTCGCAGATGACACCAAGCTCTGCAGGTGAGTGGACACAGCTGAAGGGATACAGGACCTACAGGAAGATCTGGAAAAGCTGGGGAGGTGGTCCAGGATCTGGCAGCTTGGCTTCAATGCCAAGAAATGCACAGTTATGCATATTGGAGCCAAGAATCCCAGGACAGAGTACTACTTGGGTAGAGTCCAAGTATCTGCATAAGAGGAGAAGGACCTGGGAGTGATTATCACTAGTGACCTGAAGCACTCTACGCAGTGCAAGAAGGCAGTAGCAAAGTCAAATAAGATGCTGGGATGCATATCTAGGGAGGATCAGTAGGAGGAGAGAGGAGGTTATACTGTCCTTGTACAGGTCACTGGTAAGGCTGCCTCTAGAGTATGGAGTTCAGTACTGGTGCCCACACCCCAAAAAGGACATTAACCTGCTGGAGAAGGTCCAGAGAAGGGCTACAAAAATGGTAGTGGGCCAGCAGGGTAAGGCATACGAGGAGAGGTTGAGGGCACTGAACATGTACTCCCTGGAAGACGGGGTGGACATGATTGGGACCATCGGGTACTTGAAAGGGATAAATAAGGTTGGTAAGGAGAGTCTCTTTAAGCTGAGTGGCAGCCATAACATGAAGGGGCACAGTCTTAAGCTGGAGGGTAGAAGGTTTAGGAGGGAGGTCAGATAGCACTTCTTCACAGAGAGGGTGGTGGACACTTGGAATGCGCTGCCGGAAAAGGTCATCTAGTTGAAGACAGTGGACAGCTTTAAGAGAGACTGGGATAGGCATGGGGGAAGGTAAGTATCATGTTTAGGGAGGAGTGGGGGGGGGGCAGGGATATTAGCTCAAGCTGTGGACCCTGCAATACGAGTAGACTTGATAGACCAATTGGCCTTCTTCTGCTGGCTTCTTCGTAGGACGTTGTTGATTCCCTTGAGGTACTTGAAAGTTTCTATCATGTCCGCCTTGCCCTCCTTTCCTCAAGGGTATACATATTAAGCTCCTTTAGTTTCTCTCCATATGGCTTCTGGTGCAGACCCTGTACCATTTTAGTTGCCCTCCTCTGGACTGCCTCCATCCTGTCTATGCCCTTAAGGAGATGGAGTCTCCAGAACTGCACGCAGTACTCCAGATGTGGTCTCACCAACTGTCTGTACAGAGGGATAACTTCTGCTTTCTACTGGTGATGCCTCTTCCTATATATTCCAGTATCCCCCCAGCCCTCCTTACTGCCTTCTCACATTGCTTGCTTGCCTTTAGGTCATCTGATGTGACTACCACCAGGTCCCTTTCCACTTTTGTTGTTGTTAGTACCTGCGCACACACACACACACACACACACCAAATTGTATACTCTTCCCCTGGTTTTGTGTTTCCCAGTTGCATTACTTTGCACTTCTTTGCATTTAATTTAAGCTGCCATACTTTTGACCATTCCTCCAACCTTGCCAAGTCTCTTCTCCCTTCTCATCCTTTCCCACCCCACCTTGTGTATCAACCCTGTTGCAGATATTTGTGTCCTCTGCAAAGAGGCATACTTTTCCTTCCAGTTCCTCTGCAATATTTGTTTATTTAGCTTTTGTTTACCAGGTAAGCAAGCTAGACAGTCAAGTGCCTATTTTCAAGTGCGACCTGGGAGAATTACAGATGTACGGGCAGTAACAATTCAGAAACAAGGTGCAGGCAGAGAACAAGTACAAGGCAAGTACAGTGTTACTGCATGGCAACCGCAGGAGGCAGTCGTGGAAGCAAACAAATATCAGCAGGACATTTTCGAAGTATACACTATGCACATGCTGCAAACGCACAGTCAAAAAGGGACACAGGCTCGCCATGCAGGGTGGGTCAGCTAAGAGCAAAGGCAGGCGGAAGCTTGTTTTAAGTAGCCCCAGAGGGAGAACTTGAAGCAAATGTGGGAGGGGGCAGACCTTACATGTCATTTATAAAGCATTAAAAAGGACCAGTACAAGTACTGAACTCTGCAGTACCCTGCTAACAACACCCCTTTCTTCGGAGTGGACTTTGTTTACCATTACCCTCTGTGTCCTGTTGTCCAAATCAATTTTTTTTACCCAGGCTGCCACCCAGGGACCCACTCCAGGCTGGCTAACTTGTTTTTTGTTTGGGACTGTGTCAAATGCCTTGCTAAAGTCTAGGTAGGCCGTGTCTACAGCCCCTACCTGGTCTGCTTCTTTGGTCGTTTCAGGTCACTTGTGATTATTACTCCCAGGTCCTTTTTTTTTTTTTTTTTTTTTTTTTCTTTCTTCTGACCTGGTTACCTGTACTTCGCTCAACCTATATTTGGTCCCCAGATTCTTCACCCCAAATGCATAAGCTTGCACTTTTTAGCATTGAATCCCAGCTGCCAAATGCTAAACCACTTTTGTAGCCTAGCCAGGTCCTCCCTGAGTTCGTTTTCCCTCTTCCGTGTCTACCATTCCACAGAGCTTGGTGTCATCTGCAAATAAGCAAATTTTACCCTTGATCTCATTTGTGATGTCACTTACGAATATGTTAAATAACATAGCAGTCTTATTCCTCAGTGATCTGGGTTTGCACAGCACTACCTGAAGATACATAGAGATGGCATACCCCTCAGCTACCTGCCCACTCAGTGCAGTGGGATTACTGAGTATTGGAACTAAATATGTCCTATTTCAACCTCACACAACACCCTAGGGTATCTTCTGATCCTAATTATCCTACTACCATCCACCCTCACAGCTTTCTTCCTGTTCCCTACCCCATCTGCATGCCTCCTCTCAACCTCCACCTTCCTGCACCAACAGGAAGCTGCATTCATGGGGTGGGGGGGTGTCATTGGAGGGGCACAGTTCACAGAGAAGGGATGGAGAGTGGCTGAGCCTACGGCCCTGCTGCTTCATGCACGTCCCAGCAACTAATAACTAGATCTTACTTCGGGGATATCTCTTGCAGCAGGCCACACCTGTGGAACTACAGGCTCTAGGACCACATGGAAACTTTTCTAGCTAGCAGCCTACCAGGGGGCCACCCACTTCAACGTCATGCGTAACATTGGCCTATCCTGTAAGAGAGGGTGTCCCCAGTGCCCTCCTCAGTTCTTTCCTTTTTATTTTATTTAGATTTTGTATGGTATTTTGTAGGTTTTCTCCCGCTTCCCTGCCCGAGGCCCCGGCACATGGCTGTGCGTGCGCATGGAGGCATGCACGCACACTGTGGTGCTAGCTCAGCCCCTTCCACCCACCCATAATGGTGCCACCCCCTCCCACCTATGCTACCCACCAGATCTCCACCTGGTGGGAGCAGAACTACGGGGGGGGGGGTCGACAATCCATCCCTACCACCCCCAGGAGAGTAGAGCAGCCTTCTGGCTTGCTCAATCCTGCTCCTCCTCCCCCACTCCCCAAACGCATCGGCGCCCCAATGACCCAAGGTCATTCCCGAACCTGGGTCGCAGGCACAGTGCGAGGTAAGGCGTCCAGCACCTCAGCACCACCGGGCCGGCCCTTCTAGGTTCTTTTCCCATTATCAGTCATCGCTTGTTGGACATCATGGAGATCCGCCAGCTTCAGTCGACCACCATTTTGCCAAAATATTTTGTTGAACTTACACATTAGGGAGAGAAAATAAAAAACAGTATCACTTTAGCGATAAAATAAATTTTTCAAATAACATGAAGTCTTGCTGTATTCTGACAACTGCAGTGATTCCCAACCTTTGAACTGCCCCGGAGAACTAAGGGTTAACTTTCCATGCAGGGCATGGAACGCTGAGCTTGAGCTTGGTTGAAGTCTCTGTCTGGAGTGTTTTGAACTCAAACCGTCAGATTCTTTACTCCACCTCACTGAACGGTCGTTCTGGAGAGTTCTCCTTCAGCTCGGTTCTAAGTCGGTTAAAGTTTTCAGTTTTTCGTCGGTTTAAACCGAAAAAAAGTATCCGCATAGTCGGTTCAGTCTCTGTCTGTGGTGCTGTGAGTACTAGATGGGAATTGTTCTATTTTTCTGTGTGGAACTTGTAAAAGTGCGGTCGGTTCGGCTGAACCGACCATTTGATTGTGAATTTTGCTATATTTAGTGTGTGGTTACCGGTTCTTATCGGTTCTTAAAAAAAAAAAAAAGGTGTTTTAACCGTTTTTTTTCCAATACCCGTGACATGGTTAGGAACCGATAAGGGAGTCTTGCCTGGCGGTTGCCGAAAAAAGGGTAAGTTTGGTTAGGTTGGCCATGTCTGAGAAACCCAAGAAAAAAACCGGGCCCACTGGGTTTCAATACTGCAGTGAGTGTGGGGAGGTCTTTGCCAAGGCTGATCCCCACACCACCTGTGTTTATTGTCTGGGGTTTGACCACCTCGATTCAGACTGCCAACTATGTAAAAATTTTCCCAAATCTACCCTTGAGAAGAGATTAGGTAGACTGAGGGAAAAGGAGGCTGAGAAGTCCACTGACCCGGATGGCCTGCCCAGTTCGGTTTTGACCGAACCAGAAGGAGTGCCCTCTGACCAGGACGATTTCGGGCAAAAGGAGAGACGATTCTGAGGGATCGGTTCCGACAAAAAGCGCAAAGAAAAATCGACCGGTTCGGATCCAGAGGTTCATGTTCCGACCGCCGAAGAGATAGCCAAAGTGATTCAGATTGTGGAATCGCTCCGTCCAGTTCCGACCGATCCGGCTCCTTCTGGCATGGGTTCGGTTTGACTGGTTCCCCCAGTTCAAGAGTATACCCTTGGAAGATTTTTATGAACTGGAGTTTGAAGAGGAAGGGGAATTTGAGGATTATGATGTAAGTGAAGGTCTGGATGTGCCTGTGGAACCGGACATCTCCCCAGACAGACCATCAGGTGTTTCCCCTCCTAGGCTTTCAGCGTCCCCTTCCCATTTTATGTTTTACAGAAAAGTGGCAGAAACCCTCCAGCTTCCTATGAAGGAGGCTGTGGAAGATCAAGAAGAGCTTAATTATGTAGAGATGATGGATATCCCAGAGTTCAGGAGACTGTCTGTTCCCATCTATAAATCTTTTGGGAAACAAACACAAAAAATCTTAAAGTCTCCTAACACTATACCTCCTGTGGATAGAAGAATGGACAAGAGGTATACACTTTCAGGCTCAGACATGGAGTTCTTATATCAGCAGAGCAGCCATGTTGGGGTAGTGCAGGCTGCTGCCTGTGACAAGGCAAATATTCCCTTGGCTTCACATCCCCCTGACAAGACTAGAGGAAGATTGATGCCATGGCAAAGAAGCAGTATATGGCATCTTCTCTGGGACTCTGCAGGCGAATTATATGGCCTGTACAACCAGGTACCAGAAGTCCAGGTGGGACACTGTACTGCCACTGGCTAAACAGGCCTCCCCCAGCTGGTCAAGGAGCTGGAGGCGGTGGCTGCAGATGGGATTGAGTCATCTAAGGTTTAGTTTCATGCTGCTGTGGACTCTTAATGATGTTTCATCAAGAGTCATGGCTACATCTGTGGCTCTTCGGAGGATGGCTTGGCTCAGATGTACTAGCCTCTCGCAGGACACCCAGGCTAAGGCCATGGATTTTCCTGTAGTGGGTAATTCTTTGTTTGGGGAGCAGACAGAGAATAACATGAAGAAAATGGACGAGTACAGGACCACCTACAGGAGTGCTCAGGCCAAGGAAAGGCAGGCAACTCCTCAAAGGCAGCAGTCTTGGGGCAGGCCTTTTCAAAGGCCTTTTTACCAAGCACGGGCCTCTTCTTTCTTTTCTCAGAGGGGTTCTTCAGAGGGAGAGGCAGAACGGGGATAAGCAGGCCTGCATCCACCCCTCAGCCTGAAGCCGCTGCCAAGCAGACACCTTGATGGGTCTGCCCGGGTCGACTCTCCGATTCCAGTAGGGGGCAGGCTGGCTTACTTTGTCCTGGACTGGATGTCTATTACATCAGACAAGTGGGTCATGGAAGTAGTAAGCCAGGGACTGGTTCTCAGCTTCAAAAAATTTCCAAAGATGAGAGCCAGATCTTTTCCACCTGCAAATCTTTCGGAAACCCTTGCCCTAGAGGCAGAGGTTTCTTCTCTCCTAGTTTTAAGAGCTGTAGAGAGAGTACCTACCCTACAGTGGGGCAAAGGACTGTACGCCAGGTACTTTCTGACCCCCAAAAAGACAGGAGAGTGGCGGCCCATCCTGGACTTAAGATATCTGAACAAACGTCTTCTAAAGCCAAAGTTCAAGATGATAACTCTAGGAATAATCCTTCCCTTTCTAAGGCCAGGGGACTGGCTAGCCTCCCCGGACCTCAAAGATGCCTACTTTCACATTCCCATCAGGTGCTGCCACAGAAAGTACCTCAGGTTCGAGTTGCCCTCAGGCCACTGTCAGTTCAGGGCAGTGCCCTTTGGCCTAACCTCAGCCCCAAGGGTTTTCACAAAGTGCCTGGCAGTAGTAGTTGCCTTTCTAAGAAGGCAAAAGATTTCCATATTTCCTTATCTGGACGATTGGCTAATAGTGGGTCAGTCTCCAGACCAAGTCAAGTCTCACCTGCAAGTGACCCAGCAAGTGCTCACTTCCCTAAGATTTCTCCTCAACCTTCCCAATTCAGTTCTCGAACCAGTCCAGCTCCTTACCTTTATAGGGGCAGAACTGGATCCACTCAGAGCAAGAGCCTTTCTTCCTTCAGCCTTCAGGTATCTCGACCAGCAAGGCATTTCCTCCAGCTCTTGGGCCACATGGCAGCTTCAACAGCAGTGGTCCAAGGGGCAAGATTCCAGATGAGAGATATTCCATTCCACCTGAGAGCTTTCTGGTCTCAGAGAAAGGACTCCCTCACCAAACTGATTCCAGTGAGACTGACCTTGATTCAGGCCCTCCAGTGGTGGCAGGATCAGAACAATTTAAGGCAAGGTGTTCCTTTTGTTGCTTAGCCTTGTTCAGTGGTCCTTACCACGGATGCTTCTCTTCTGGGCTGGGGAGCCCACCTGGGGTCCCTTACCGCCCAGGGCCTGTGGTCCCCCCAATAATCCCTTCTCCACATCAGTCTTCTAGAGCTCAGGGCAGTTTTCCTGGCTCTAAAAGCATTGTCACAGTCCGTTCAGAACAAGGTGGTTCAAGTCAGAACAGACAACACTACCACCACGTGGTACATCAACAAGCAGGGAGGCACTCAGTCCACGGCCTTGTGCACAGAAGCCATGAAGTTGTGGTCCCTGGCTTATTCCCTGCAAGCTTCTCTTGTAGCAGTTCACCTTCCAAGCAAGGACAATGTACTAGCAGATGCACTGAGCAGGATTTCCCAGGGCCATCACGAATGGTCCCTGGACCCTCAGGTGTTGAAAGTGATTTTTTCAAGGTGGGGCACTCCAAAGATAGATCTCTTTGCAGCCCCAGACAATCACCAACTCCTTCTCTTTTGTTGCAGACCTCCAGTCCTGGGCTCAGTCCCTCTGGACGCCCTGATCCTGAATTGGGAGGGGAAGTTTCTGTATGCCTTTCCCCCCTTCCCACGCCTGTTCAAAGTGTTGGTAAAAGTAAGGTCTCAATCATGCAAGATGATTCTGATTGCTCCAGATTGGGCCAGACAGCCTTGGTACCCCCTGTTGCTGTCCCTAGCAGTCCATCTTTCCCTGTCTCTTCCCAGGTATTACAACCTGTTAACATCCTCTCAGGGAAGGATTTGGTACCCCAATCTTCAGTCTCTCAATCTCAAAGCATGGCTCTTGAAGAGTTAGAGTTTGCAGATCTGCATCTTTCCCAAGGGGTTCTGGATATCCTCAAGGCTTCTCGGAAGCCCTCCACCAGAAAGACTTACAACTCCAAATGGAAAAGATTCAACATTTGGTGTTCTAAGAAGCATATTTCTCCAGACACTGCTGAATTGCCTATGGTTCTGGATTATATGGTCCATCTTAATGGCCTAGGCCTCAGATCAGCTACTCTCAAGGTACACTTGTCAGCTGTTTCTGCATTTTTGTCTGTGGGGATGCCTTCCTCACTATCTTCCCATCCTGTGTTGTGTAAATTTTTTAAAGAATTGTTTTAGAGACCCTGCCCCTGCTTGGGATTTGAATGTTTGCATTGCTCAGCTTATGCAACCCCACTTTGAGCCTATGTCTTCAGCAGAGCTTAAATACTTGACTTGGAAAACTGTGGTCTTGGTATCTATTACTTCTGCTAGGCGTATCAGTGAATTGCAAGCCCTGTCAGTGGGACCTGATTTTATCTCCTTTCATAGGGATAAAGTGGTCCTTAGAACCAATAGAATGTTCTTGCCCAAAGTGCTTTCAGACTTCCATTTAAACCAGTCTGTGTCTCTCCCTGTTTTCTTCACTGATCATTCTTCCTCAGGAGAGAGGAGGCTACACAGTTTAGACGTCAAAAGAGCCCTTAGTTACTACATAGAGCATACCAAGGGTCACAGGTTTGACTCCCTCCAGTTGTTCCTCACTTATGGAGAAGTGGGAAAGGGCAAACCTGCCACCAAAAGATCTATTGCCAGATGGATTGTGTCTTGTATACAATTCTGCTATGAAAAACTGGGAAAAACTCCACCTTCAGGCCTGAGGGCTCATTCCACAAGAGGTACAGCTGCTTCCTGGTTGCGCCAGGATATCCCTCTCCTAGAAATTTGTCAAGCAGCCACCTGGAAAACAGTCCATACCTTTGCCAAGCATTACTCTCTGGATATCCAGGTTAGGAGTGATGCTCGGTTTAACACAACAGTACTTCAGAGCCTATTCCAAAGTAGGTTCTGTCCCTCCTCTGGAGGTACTGCTTGTAGTCTGCAATCGTCGAATACAGCAAGACTTAATGTTGTTTGAAAAAATTACTCACCTTAGTAATTATATTTCTTCTAATGGAGTCTTGCTGTATTCCTCCTGCCTCCCCTCTCAGAACCTGTTTTTGGGAAGTGGGTGGGCAGGTGCAGTGTTGCACCCCAGGGGTGTATTTGCTTGCACCCTCCTCCCTTTTTGTTTGGGTGCTTATTTATTATTATTATTATTTTTGAGTACATTGGGTTTAGTTGTTGGGTTTCCTGACGTGAGTCTTCCTTGGGAATCCAAAACTTTTCAACCAACTGGCTAGTAGAATTTTTACAATTTCCACATAGAAGTTTTAGTTTAGTTGGGCTTGTAAGAATCTGACGGTTTGAGTTCAAAACACTCCAGACAGAGACTTCAACCGAGCTCGAGGTCAGCGTTCCATGCCCTGCATGGAAAGTTAACCCTTAGTTCTTCGGGGCAGTCCAAAGGTTGGGAATCACTGCAATTGTCAGAATACAGCAAGACTCCATTAGAAGAAATACAATTACTAAGGTGAGTAATTTTTTCTTCGACTCCAGTTATGCTGAATTTCACCTCCGGGAATCTCTTCTATATGTATGCCTGCAGGCAGAAGATCCCCGAGAAGGATGACCATGAGGCCTGCGTCTGCTGACTAGGCCCAGAGCATGACACCCAGTCTTGCGTGATCTGCTCCGGCTGTAACCAGGGCATTAGGAAGTGCTGAGTGCAGACCCTGGAAACTGTTCTGCTAAAGCAGAAAGTTACCCAGATGGAGAAAGTGCTGCAAGCGAGGAGCTCCTCTGCTTCCCCCGCGACGTCCTCGGACTCTCAACCCTCCAAAGCTTGGCACAAATCCACGGTGAAGCATAAACACCAAGACAAGGACTGTCCTAAGGAGAAAACCCGATTCTCCTCATCTCGCTCCCAGTCACTGCTCCATGCGTTGACTGTGGCAGGGTCATCGGGTCCGGCCCTCTCCCCTGCAAGGCTACCATTGGCAGCTCTCCCACCAACCTTTCAGTGGCGGGCATTGGTTCTAGGGGCTCTGGCACCCCACCGACTTTACATCCCCTGCTGTTCAGGCCCTTGTTTTGCAGGTACTCAGGTGGCTTGGCTGGCTAGTCATTGACTAGCTTGGCATCAGCGGTCGCTAGGACACAGCATGTCCCCACGCTGCCTGCCTTGTCTGTTTCTTCGTCCATTGTCTCTGACTCTTAAGTCTCTTGCCTCTACTGAGTCTCCCCAGTTGCCGTCAACCCATTCCGAGGAGCATCCCCACAGGCCTCAGCCGACTCTGGCTCCAAAGCGGTGGACTTTTCGCTCCATGCATACTGCCTTGTGGGACTTTATGCAAGTTAAGCTTGCCCCTCCCCATAGCGGCTGCCTGCTCTTCCAGTAGGGCCGCGACCCACACCTCAGGACCCAGGGTCCTCACCCTCCCCTAACCGGACTCGGGGAATGAGGACGGATGCCACCCAGACCTCATTCCTCCAGATGAGAAGGAGGCCAGCGACAACAGAGGAGCCACTGCTTACAAGTCCTCCACAGTCTCGTTCGATGGCAAGGAGACTCTGTACTTTCCACGGTCTCTCTCTCTCTGTCCCCCTCCCATATGACCCCTCTTCGTCTTGGTTATGAGACACAGTTGGCCATGGGCTTCGACACCGAGGAGCAAGATATCCCGCTCAACATGTGCTGGCCACTTAATTGTGACTGCCGGACACCTCTACTTTGGTGACCCCTTCCTTAACTGAGCCCTTTGAGCATGCCACCATGGCCGCCTGGCACCAGCCTAATCTGATCCCAGCTGTATCCAGGAAGGCAGACAAATTATACCAGGCCCCTGCAGGGAGGCCTATCTTCGCTGACCAGCCTCAAGCAGATTCGGTGGTCATCAGTGCTGCCAACAACCACACCAAGAGGTCTAAACATCTTATTTCCGTCCCCCAGATAAGGAGTCCAGGAGGCTCGATCACATTGGCAAGAGAACCGTTGCCTGTGCCACACTGACCATCAGGGTATTAAACTACATTGCCCATATGGTGCAGTACCAAAACCAGCTCTGGGACCAGGCCTTTAAGACTGCCGGGGCCCTCCCAGAGGACCCCCTGAAACAGCAGATGCTGCAGTCTCAGAGCAGGTTCTAACATTGGCACCCACCTGCTCAGGGCTGCAGTGGCGGGCATTTGCCTGTGAAGACGCTCTTGGCTGAGGGTGTCAGGCTTTGCCCAGGATGTTCAATTGTCCATCCTGTATGCCTTCTTTAGAGGCTTCAAACTGTTTGGTGCACACGTAAAGGACATATACTATCTCAACTGCAAGCCTCTGGCTGCACCTTGTGGTCAGCTCACACTCCGTGTGCCACACCAACCAGCCCAAAAGTGGTCAACGAGTGCCCTTTTGGCAGACTACCCATAGATCCAAGCCCTCTAACAAGCTTCAGGGTAAGCACCGGACCACCTCTGCCTTGCCCAAACCATTCTCCACCACTGGGGGGGGGGGACAGAGGAGCTGATGTGGCTCTGGCCACCCCTGCCAGTTCGGTCTGACTCCTTGCTCGACCCCCCACCCCCATGATGCAGGAGGCAGCTTTAGGGTGGGGTTTCTTCCTGTACTTGGACAAGTGAAGAGAAATTATCAGAGGAATCTTGGTACTGCAGCTTATAGAAAGCGGCCACACTCCTCCAGACCACATCTCAGTGCTCTGGGAGGAAATTCACTCTCTGCTGAGCAAAAGGGCCATAGAACTTGTCCCAGAGACCCAACATGGCAGAAGGTTCTACTCCCATTTCTTCTTGGTTCCCAAATGCACAGGAGATCTCAGGCCCATTCTAGACCTCTGGGAGCTCAATCTGTTTATTCTATACAGAACGTTCCAGATGGTGACACTTCTGCGCCAGGGAGATTGGATCTGTTCCCACGTCATGATGGCTACCTACCTGCATATCCAGGTACATGCCTGCTACCAATGGTAACTAAGATTTAATTTCTAGATGGCACACTTCCGAGTCTTGCCCTTTGGCTTGTCCCCAGTCCCTCAGGTGTTTACCAAGTGCCTGGCAGTAGTAGCAGCTGCCCTCAGGTGGAAGGGACTCTGTCTTTCCCTTCCTGGACTACTGGCTTCTAAAAGTCCAATCCACGGAGCGCCTGTTACAGACTCTGGAACATACCACCCTTCTATTTCAGGATCTGGGTATCACAATCAACCTGCCCAATTCTGTTCTGACCCACTGTAAGTGCCTTCAGTATATAGGGGCAGTCCTGGATACATCTCGGGGAAATGGCCTTCTTGCCCCAGGTCTGGGCAGATCGCCTTATACCTCAAGCCCACCTGCTGTACAACAGCCGCTATGTCTCAACCAGAGCCTTCCTCTGTCTGTTGGGCCTGATGGTGGTGGCTATAGTCATGGTGCCTCTAGCCAGGCTACACATGAGGATTTTCCAATGGACACTGAGTGTCCAGTGGGACCAGCATACCGATGATCTGGAACAGCTGGTCCTGGTCTCCTCTCCGCTAAAAAGGGTTCTGCTTTGGTGGATGGAACCCAGCAGCCTGTTAAGAGGGGGTTTCTTTTCTCATTCCTTCTCCTCAGCAAATCCTCACACAACAGATGCATCGGGGTTGGGAGCTTTTCTGGGCCCCCATCAAACTCAAGGTGGTCCAAGCTGGAGACCTTTCTCCACATAAATGTTCTGGAGATGTGGGTCATTCTTTTTGCCTTGCAGGCCTTCCAGACTCTGCTATCCCTGGGTCTTCTGCTAGTTCAGATGGTCAACATCAGTGTAGCTCACTTGTACATCTTCTGCCAGGAAGCAGTGAGAGTCTGGTATTGGGCTCTGGATCATGGTCTCGAATTGTTGGTCATCCATGTTCCAGGCATCCAAAACGTCCTGGCGGACACCGTTTAAGTCAGTTGCAGTCAAATGCTGACCTCTGTAGTAGATTTCTTCGGGTGGGGTCATCCAAAGTTGGATCTGTCTGCGTCCCCACTCAGTGTAAAACTGCTGCTTTTCTGCTCACTTGATCCAGGGCACGAAATTTTCTGTCGAGACAAGTTGTCCCTTTCCTGGAAAGGGAGGTTTCTGTATGCACTTCCTCACTGTCTTTTCTCTTCTCCCCCCGGTTCAGAGGGTCCTGATCAAGCTTCAGATGGAAGGTGCCACAGTGATCCTTGTCGCCCCCTTCTGACTTTGTCAGATCTGGTTCCCTGTACTGCAGCAGTGTAACCACCCTTACCCCTTCCTCTGTGCACCGGCACCCTGGTCCACCTAGACCTCAAATCCCTGCATCTTCACACCTCGCTCCTGAGGATGTAGCCATGGCTCAGTTCAGGGTGTCACCCAAGGTGGCTGCTGTCCTGATGGCAGCTAGGATGCCATCCACTAGGGCAGCTTGCCCTATGAAAAGAAAATGCTCTGCGCTGTGGGCTGCTTCATGTCGTCTGGATCCCTTCACTTATCTAGTGAAACAGATTCTGGAGTACTTGCTGTCTTTTTCAGATTCTGACCTGTAGTATTCTTCTCTTAAGGTACACATGTCTGCCATCTCTGCCATCCATGTGCCTGTTGACAGCCGTACGTTGGCACAACTGGAGGTGTCCCGTACTGTCCTGAGATGCATTCTTCACCTGAAGCCTCCTGTCCATAACTCCGTCCCGCCTTGGGACTTGAAACATTGTTTTTAGTTGCTGTTACTTCTACTTGAAGAATTTCAGAGCTACAGGCACTCTTGTGTGAGCAGCCTTATTTGATTTTCCACAAAGATAGGGTGTTTTTGCACACTAACCCTAAGTTTCTTCCTAAGGTAGTGTCTGAGTTTACTTTAAATCAATCCGTCCACCTTCCTGTTTATTTCCCAGAGAATGCCAATCCAGGGGAAGCATTGCTCCACATGTTAGATGTGCGTAGAATTCTGCGTTTCTACACACACCGTACGAAAGACTGTAGGAAGTCCTCTGTTTTTTAAACCCATGGGAAAAAGGGTGTCCCTGTTTCTAAACAGTGCTTGTCCCAATGGTTGGCCAACTGTAATATTTATTGCTACAGGAAGTATGGCAAGGATCTTCCTGGCGTCGTTAGTGGCCATAGCACCAGAGACATGGCCACTTCTGTTGCTTGTTTCAGGAATGTGTCAGTTGCAGAGATCTGTGCTACTACTACTTGGAGTTCTGTCCACACCTTTACCAAGCACTACAGTCTGGACATTGCCTCTTGGTGTAGGGCCAACTTTGGCCTAGCTGTCCTCCAGGGTCTACTTTCGTAGGCTTCAGGTTTCCTCTGCCCAGACTCTGTTGTTTGATGACGGAACTGCTTGGGACTTGTTCTGTAGATGTGGTCTGCTGCAAGATATACCCTCGAAGTAAAATAGTACAGTTACGTAAGAACTTAGTGTAATAGTAGATCTTCGAGAGGATCTCTTGCAGCAGGCCATGCCATCCCGCCCTCTGGCCCCTAGGCCCGGGAGGCCCTTCTGTGTTTCTTCTTCCTTCTTTATCCTCCTTTCTGTGGCGGGAACCTTCAGTCCCTCCTTGGTTCCCTCCGACGATGCTAAGTGGCTAATGGTCTCTGGCAGGTGAACTGAGGCGGGCACAGGTGCCATCCATTCTTATTAGATAGGCCAACATCATGTATGATGTTGGAGTGGATGGCCCCTGGTAGACTGTTAGCTAGAAAAGTTTTTTTGTGGTCCTAGTGCTTGGCAGCTGTAGCTCCATAGGTGTGGCCTGCTCTCGAAGATAGCATCCAGCATTAATAGAGCCCAGCTGGCAAATGGACAGGTACCAATCCCAAGAGTAAGCAACCTCTAGGGAAAAAGCATATGCAATAAAATATTTGTGCTGCCCCTTCAGCTTTCACTTACAGAGAGCTTCAGACCCAAATGAAAAAGCTGAACACTTCCGCCCTTGTCACTGAAAGGCGATTAGAGCTTCGAGTCAATATTCAAGAGCCAGTGGCGAGAGCACCACAGATGATACAGCATTAGGAACATAAAAAGAAAGCAGAGGACATTGCTCTATCACAACAAATAGTCCTTTCGTGATAGGTACAGGGGAGCCCAAAACAATAAATCCCAGCCTCAGAAGAAATCGTAGTGGAAGATGCAGGTGCCAGAAGCACTCAGTGCCACCATCAGGAGCTCTGGTCCCAGGTCTGTTTCAACTGCTCTAGGTGGACCACACTCCCCAGCTGGGAGACACCTGACCCAGTATCACTGTCAGTGGGAATCTATCCTGACGGACATGTGGGTTCTCAGGATCATCCCAAAAGGGTACTGCCTGGAATCTTTGGACCCCATCCCTTGTGGACAGTCCTCCCATAAGGCAGCTTCCCTTGTCAGCTCACATATCAGAGCGTCTGGCACATGTGATTGTGGACCTTCTGCTGAGAAACGGGGCAAACAGGGATAGTACAGCACTTGCAGAGGAGATCAGGCAATGCTTCGCAAAGAAATTCCAAATGCAGCAAGGTAGCTGAATGTGTGATTATGCAGAGAGCACAATACTGGTGAAACACAGGCAGAGACAGCAGCAGCACTCTGTACAACCCACTTTGTCTTCTGAGAAATGGCAATGGAAATGATGTCAGTCAGAATGGAACTCTGGGTTCTGTTCCTGCTGCTTCTTGGTACCAAAGAAATAAGGGGGCATGCTCCCCATTCTCGACCTCAGAAATTCAAACAAAGTAAGTGGATTGAGAACACTTCAGAATGATTTCTCTGGGATCCTTGCTACTCTGCCTGAAACATCAGGATTGGCTAGCATCACTGGATATGCAGGACATGTAACACATACTGGTGCACCCCAGCCACCACAAGTACCTCCTTTTTTGTGTGGAAGTGCTGTACTACTGGTTCAGAGTTCTGCTCTTCGGGCTTTTCTGAGTGCTACACATCTTTACAAAGTGCTTTGAAGTACTCGCTGCTAAACTCAGAAGGCTAGGACTCCAAATCTTTCCATATCTAGATGACTAGCTAATTTCAAGCCCATCCAAGCAGGAGACCGAGCAGGTTGCGGTTCCTGGCGTTCATGGGAGTCCTGCGGAAGCCCTCAAAGTCTCAGCAGCTGCTGTTGATAGGAGCTGTTCTGGATGCAACCCAGACTTGGATCATCCTCCCAGACAGCAGAATATGGGCAGTCTTGATGAGAGCATGCAACATCAGGGAACGCAAGACTGTGCCCTGGGTTGCACATGAGGACAACTTGGTGGGGCATCACACACTCAGTCATCCTATTCAGGTGACCAGAACCCTGCTGAGGTGGAGCCCACTGTTAGGGTTACCAGACACAAGGTGTCTTTGACTCGTCAGAAATGCAACTCCATGTCAGTGTTCTAGAGGTGCGTACAGATAGTTCTGTATGGTCTGAAAGCTCTAGTGTACTTGGTCAGCTGAAAGACAGTTCTCCTCCAGACAGCCATCAAACCTTTCATGTACTATATCAACAAGCATGGAGGGGTGCATTCTTACCCTATCTGCAAGGAGGCAATGAGAGTGTGGGAATGGTGCCTGGAGCAGGGGATCCTGCTCCAAGCAGTCTTATCTGCCAGTGGTCCAGAACACTCTGGCAGGCAAGTTAAGTCGGAACAGTGGCAGATGCTCTTGAGTGGTCACTAGTAACAGACATGAGATAGTTATTCAATGAGTGGAGTCCCCAGATGTGGACCTTTTTGCATCCCCACTCAGTGCCAAACTGCCTCGATCCTGCTCCAGAAAGCCAGGACATTACTTTTTCTGTCGGGATGAAATCAGACTGTTGTGGAAAAATCTGTTGATGTATGCATTCCCTCCAGTCCCTCTCGACTAGGGAGTGTTGTTCAGACTGGAGGCACACAGGGGCAAGACGATCCTAGTGGCCCCTTGCTGGTCTTGGCTGATATGGTGTTCTCTGTTGAATCAACTTTTAGTCAGTAAACTGAGTGTTCTACCACTCTGACAAAACTACTGACCGAGGATCACCCCATCCATCCGAATGTGTGCTCCCTTCTTCAGTCCTGACTCCTGAAGAATTAGAAGTGAACAGGTTTAAGGTATCTTAGAGGGTCTCTGAAATACTTTCGTCTGTGCGTAAACCTTCCACTAGTTAGACATACACAGCCAAGTGGAAATGATTTTCTATCTGGTGGTCTAAAACCCCCGTGGACCCTTTCAGGTGTCCAACTGAAAAGGTTTTGAAGTTCATACTGGACCTTTCTGATGCTGGCCTGCAGTATTCCACAAATCTTCCTAGAATCAATCTTCACAATTGATTTCTACTTATGCTCTGGGCCAGAGGCACTAAGACCCTATGGGAGCAAAGCTTTAGCCGTGGGAAGGGGGGGCAACACGGCTACTGGGCATGGTGCTTGTGCATCCCCAATGAGGTGCCACGCACCAGTCAATAACTGTTGCTGACTCCCTTACTAACTTCAGTTCTGTTTTTCCCTGCCGTCGAGTGCACACCGTGGGAGCACTGTGCCTCAGTTCACCTTGTCACAGTTTATTTCCGCTGCATCATCATAATTCTTTTTCGTTTGCGGTGTTGCCTGTGCTTGTTATTTTCCAAGATCTCAAAGCCTGAAGTGTGTTTCTTTGCAGAAAAAAACTCATTAATGCACTAGTTGGAGTTGATGCCACAAAAGTAGGGAAATGTGGCATTAGGGTTTCCAACCCTAACACCCAACCCCCACCTTGCTGGCAGCAGCAGGTCTGGGGGGTGTGCATTGGGGTTGTCAGCCCTAACACTCACCCCATTCCATGAGTAAATAAGCTAAGATGGGTACAGTATATGATAATGGTGTGAGCATTAGGGTTGACACCCCCCTACGCCTGTTGCTCCTGGTAGGGTGGGGATAGAAACATAGCAGTTGACGGCAGATAAGGACCACAAGGCCCATCCAGTCTGCCCATTTCTTTTTCTGCCTTATGAATTTGCCATTGGCCTTTGCTCTGTCAATGGCCTGTCTATTCATGCTCATATGTATTGCTCCTTTATGCCTATCCCATGACTGTTTGAAGCCCTGCACTGTATTCATATCCACCACTTCCTGAGGTAGGCCATTCCTTACATCCACCACCCTTTCTGTGAAAAAGAACTTCCTCACATTACCCCTTAATCAGCCTCGCTCTAATCTCATGCTGTGTCCTCTTGTCCTGCTATTTTTCTTGTATTGAAACATGTTAGACTCTTTCACCTTTTTAATGCCCTTAAGGTGTTTGAATGTTTCGATCATATCAGCTCTCTCCCTCCTTTGCTCTAAGGTATACATATTGAGCTCAGTTAATCTCTCCTCATATGTTTTCTGATGTAGTCCCTGCACCATTTTGGTTGCCCTTCTCTGGACTGCCTCAATTTGGTTAATGTCCTTGTGAAGAAGCGGCCTCCAGTACTGCACGCAGTACTCCAGATGGGGCCTAACCAGTGTCTTGTAAAGAGGGATTATTACCTCCTTCTTCTGACGTGATACCCCTACTAATACACCCCAACATCCCACTAGCCTTACCTACTGCTTTAGTGGTCTGCTTGGATGATTTCAGGTCATCAGTGATGATGACGCCCAAGTCTCTTTCTTCCCTTGTGACTGCCAGCAACATCCCTCCCAGCCTGTAGGTGGCTTCAGGGTTTCTTTTCCCTATGTGCATGATGTTGCACTTCTTTCCCAGTTGCCACTCTTCCGACCATTTTGCTAGTTTATCCAGATCTCTTCTCATTTTGCCCACCCCATCTGGATCATCTATTCTGTTGCAGATCTTGGTGTCATCTGCAAACAGACAAACCTTACCCTCCAGTCCATCTGCAATGTCACTGATAAGGACTGGCCCCAGGACTGATCCCTGAGGTACCCCACTTGTGACTTGCATCTCTTCTGACTGTATACAGTTTACCACCACTCTCTTTTCTGCCCATCAACCAGTTTGCCACCCAGTTGACCAATGTCTGACCCACCCCAAGCCTACTCAGCTTATTAATCAATCTTCTGTGAGTAGGGTTGCCACCTGTCAGGTTTTTTACCTGGTGATCAGGTTTTCAGGGTCTCTATCAGGTAATCCGGTTTTGCTCTATGCTGGTCAGGTTTTTGAGCCATTTTGAGTCTCCCATACTTTTGAAACAAATGTTGTCATATCACTCATTGTTTCAGTTACATGTCCAGGATACAAACAAGTTCTGTTGTCAATGTAGCCTTTTGTTTGTGAATGCAGTCAACCTGGGAGGTGTAAAGTATGGCCATTAACACCATTAGCACTTACCTAATCTTTCCACTGAATCTTAAAGTGGCATAGCAACACAGCTGCCTCCACCTTTTGTAACAGTATCAGAGCCAGTTGTCCTCCATTTTCATTTGCTGGTAAACATTTTCATCTCTAACAGAATTTAGGCATTTTTAAATGTTTTAAATTATTTTTCCCACAAGAAAAAAATATGGTCACTTCTTTGGCTTTGAAATAGTACTGTGGACAAGAACAGGAAATGGAGGCAGAAAAAGATACAAAGTATGTGTACTATTGTATGCTATTTACAGTGTTTCCTTTGTCTCCCCCAGATCATATCTGTAAATGAGATTTCTTTTATCTCTGTATATTTATCTGGTAAACCAATGTCAATAAATAAATACATACATAAATAATTAGGAAGAACCCAGGAAAGTAACTTTAACAGGCATAGTACAGTATCTTAACATTTTTATTTAACTGCTGCTTTAAGTGTTGTCTTTTATTGGAGGAACAGTGCATGATGAGTCATGAAAAGGGGTGGGGCTGGGGTGGAGCTTAGGATCCGGTTTTTGCCTCATTCAAAGGTGGCAACCCTATCTGTGAGGAACAGTATTGAAAGCTTTGCTGAAGTCAAGGTAGGCGACATCAACTGCTCCCCCCCTTGGTCCACCACTCTGGTTATCCAGTCAAAGAAATCTATAAGATTATTTTGACAGGACCTTCCTTTTGTAAACCCATGCTGTCTTGGATCCTGTGCTCCTATGGATTTCAGGTGTTGTAATATCCTTTCCTTAAGAAGTGTCTCCATAATCTTGCCCACTACTGAGGTAAGACTGACTGGTCTGTAGTTCCCTGCCTCCTCCCTGCTACCACTCTTGTGGAGCGGGATCACATGAGCCCTTCTCCAGTCTTCAGACCTCTCCTGTGCTCAGGAGACTCACTAAACAGTTCTGATAATGGCTCTGCTAGTTCCGCCTTTAGCACCCTGGGATGTATGCCATCAGGTCCCATTGCCTTGTCCACCACCTGAGCTTATCGAGCTCTTGTAGGACCATTTATTTTGTGAAGGGACTAGTGCACAGCCCCCCCGTGTCCATGGTGCTGAGCTGTGGTCCCTGCCCTAACGTCTCTTCAGTAAATACTGAGCAGAAGTATCTATTTAGGATAGATACTATTACATGGTCCTCCTCCTAACACGCCCCCTTATCCCCTTTGATCTTAGCAATACCCCATCTGGACTTTCTCCTTTCACTAATGTATCTATAGAAAGTCTTGTCACCTTCTTTTACTGTTCGTGCTAGTGTTTCCTCGGTTTGGGCCCCCCTTATCCCCTTTGCCTGCCTTACTGCCTTCTCTGCTTCCCTTGGGGAAGTTTGGTATGCCTCCCGATCTTCATCCTGCTGTGTTCCCTTATATTTCCTGAAGGCCAGCCTTTTGGCTCTGACCTTTTTTGCTACTGTATTTGAGAACCAAAGTAGTTTCCTTCTTTTGCACTTCCTTTTCTCACTAACACAATGGGATGTTGCTTCAAGTATCGCATCTTTAATGCTTGCCCACTTTGCCTGTACCCCCTCACCTGTATTTCTTTTTGCCAGGGCTAGCTTAACTCTGTTGGCCATCTTATCAAAGTCAGCTCTTCTGAAGTCCCATATTTTTGCCTTGGAATGGGATGATTTTGTTCTAATGGCCAAATTGAACCATACCATGTGATGGTCACTGGCACCCAGGTGACCTTCTACCTGGAGATATGTGATCCTTTCCCTGTTAGTCAGTACTAGATCTAGGATAGCCCTATCTCTTCTGGGTTGTTGTACCAGTTGTTTGATGTACTCCCCCTGCAGAAAATCCACCATGTGTCTAGTTCTGGCAGATGCCCCTGCTGGTATTGACCAATCTGTATCTGGCATGTTGAAGTCTCCCATTATCAGAACCTCCCCTTTAGCTGTCATGTTTTGTATATCTTCTAACAGTAATGTGTCTGTGTCCTCCCCCTGGTCTGGAGGCCTGTACATGGGTTGTGAGGGTTGACGACCCTAACACCACATAATCTTTTTCAAGGGTATGTCTTGCAGCAGGTACTACTCTTGAGTATCCCCAGAGAGTGCGCCTGTCGATGGTAGCTTTCACTAGCAGTGTTGACTGGGGGCCGCCCACCATGACATCATCACGTTCTGCCACTATAAATACATGGGCGGCCCCCCCCACTAGAACTGCCTAACATCCTCAGTTTTTTCCCGCTGACTCTCAGCTCACTGCACGGATAGCTTTTCACTCTTAAGTGTGGGCGACAAAGACATAGACAAGAAATTGCAGCCAAAATGGTTCTCTGTTCGTTTTCCAGCCGACTTTGAATGTCTAATTCGGATTCTTTATTTCAAAAGTGCAATTGCAGCAGAAAAATCTATCATTACGATAACCATTCGGTTTGTGTCCATTGTCTGGGGGCTACCCATAACGTCTCTACCTGCATCCACTGCCAGGAGTTTAACCAGGCCACGCGACGACGAAGCCTACAAGAAATTGAGTCTTATTCGATGGAGCAAAAGATTTCTCTCGTTGAGAAGGGACTCGTCCCTGTACACCGTCGTCGACGTCAGACCTTTCTCAATCATCACACAAACACTCTGCCAAACATAAGCATAAAGACAAGGAGAAATCTTCATCCTTATCAGAAGGTAAGAAATTTCTCCCGTTGACGGCCTCCAATTCTGGCGGTCTGTCACCGGCTTCTCAAACCAAGGCCTGTTCGGAAAAAACTCTGCCTTCATCGACAGTGACTTTTCAGGTCCTCTCATTGACAGCATTATCAGACACATTGTCTGTTGTGACCATGATGACACCTACTGCGTCCCTTGGTCATTCATCAATGACCAGGTCCTCCACCATGGTCTGGGGCTTTAAGTCTCCAACGCACACTTTTCAACATGCAGTTAGCTCCCCATTTCAATCTCCGTTGATAAAATCTGCAACGGTGACGGGTTCAGGATACGTTCTTAAGAAAAAAGGCTTGTCCTTAATGGTGATTACTAAGTTACCACCTTCTTCCCAGGCAGTCACCCATAGGAGCCAGGCTGATGCCTTACGGGGGGGCAGCTTCTCAGGGCTCTGGCTCACGGTTGTTTCCACAACCGCACCCAACTCCTTCTGTTTTGCCTATAACCAGCTCTACTTCTGCTGGACAACCAACTTTTCCCTCTTTGACTGCCTCAGTCGACATAGTCACTATGGTACAAACGGTGCTCCAAGTGATTGCAGGGCCTGCAACCACAGCCCCAGCATCCTCGGCCTCCAGTTACCTCCTCTCCCTCACCTCCCGAGATGCCTCGTTGGGAGTCCTCCTTTAAGGAACCATCCCCTGCCCCCTCTTTGGACAAGGAGTTCTTTCCTGATTATGAGGAAGCATATGAACAGGACATAGATACAGGAGATGGTCTTCGATCACCCTCCAGTGCCTCTACCATATTGTTTATTGTGGAAGACCCTGGGGCGTTCACACCCTGTTCTCCTCCAGATGATCCCACCTTTCTGGAAATCATGGCACAGATCCAAGAGGTGATGAGATTTTCTACCACGGAACAAGACAAACATCACAGAAATATGGCGGAGTACCTTAATCTTCCAGAAGACCCAGTTATTGTGGTGTCTCCTTTAATACAAGCATCCCAGTATGTGGTCATTAATGTCACTCACAACAGGACAAAATGACCAGAACACCTAGGCTCCCTTCTCCCAGACCAGGAATCTCAGTGCCTACCAGGCTGCCACTATGAATTTGCGTATCCTGAATTACGTAGGCCATATGTTAAAGTACCAGAAAGCACTCCGGACTATGGCATCAGAGGTAGCTAATAAGCTTCCTCAATCAGCCAAAAAGGACCAGCTGCTGAGTACTTTTGCGACTGGCACTTTTCTCTCCCACCATTTACTTAGAGCAGGATATGACGCGGTACATACTTCCGCTATGGGAGTCACCCTTTGATGGCATGCCTGGCTAAGGGTGTCTGGGTTTACAGCGGTCGTTCAACAGATCATTCTCAGTGCTCCTTTCAATGGTCAAAAACATTTTGGCTCTGATACTCAAACAATACTGGATGATCTCCAAGCTTCGGGACACACTCTTCGAACGGTACATGGTATGTACCATACGTCCCAACCTACAGGCCAGAAAATATATTATCCGCCCTTTCAGTTCCAGAGGGCTGGACATCCACGTGGCAACACCAGACAGTCTAACAGGGGTCAACGACAAAACCAACCAGCAAATTGTACCCCTGTCTCAGCCTCTAAAGGGGCCCGGTCCACCCTTCCAGCAGTACCCGGCACCCTGCAGTCCTTTTGACTCACAAAACTACCTCTGCAGCTTCCTTCAGCCAGCCTCGGAGGCTGTGGGGGGTCCGTTTCGCACTCCATCTTGAGGCATGGCAAAACATAACAGACGAGTGGTTACTGAAAATAATAGACGGGACACGCACTGGAACTTAATTTCCACACCACCTACCCATCCTCCCCATTCTGTCACTTACCCACCAGACCGCATTCCGATACTCCTAAACGAATTGGCTTCCCACATGCAAAAAGACTCAATTCAACCTGTACCACCAAAGGAACAACGCAAGGGATTTTATTACCATTTCTTCCTGGTACCAAAATGCTCAGGAGATCTCTGTCCAGTCTTGGCTCCGAGAGACCTGAACTGGTACATTCAGTACAAGAAATTCAGGATGGTTACCCTAACCACAATCCTTCCTCTTGTACACAAAGGAGATTGACTCTGCACTTTGAACATGAAAGACTCATTCCTTCATGTTCCGATCCATCCTGCGCACCATCACTATCACCGTTTTCAACGTCTAGAACATCACTGCTAGTTCAGAGCACTACCCCTCGGCCTGTCATCTGCACTCAGTCTTCTCGAAATGCCTAGTGGTGGTGGCTGCGGCTTTAAGATGTCAAGGTCACTTCATTTTTCCATACCTAGACAACTGGCTCTACAAAGCCTCCACCAAGGAGGGGCTGTTGCAGTCTCTACATGCCACCCTCCAGCTTTTTCAAAAACTACGCATTACGGTCAACTGGACGAAGTCCCATCGGGACCCAAGACAGACTACAGTACATAGGTGCAACCCCGGACATACAGCTAGGGTGAGCATTCCTTCATGAAGACAGACATCAAAAACTTGTCTCTTGCTGCCCACTGCCAATCTGTCCCACATATTACGGCCCATCAAGTCATGCACCTTCTATGCCATATGGCTGCCGCCATTTGCACAGTGCCATATGCACGATTGCACATGCGGCTGATACAGTGGGCTCTACAACATTAGTGGCAACAACACACTGGGGATTTCAAGACCTGATCAGGGTCACACTGGCATTCCGCTGAGCCCTGACGTGGTGGACAATTCAATCAAATCTAGACCAATGTGTTCCTTCTCAAACACTTCCTCCATCTCAAACATTGACCATGGATGCCTGCACTCTGGGCTGGGGCGTTCATCTGAGACCGCACCAGACGCAAGGTCTGTAGGACCAGGCTATGGCCTCTCTCCACAACAGTCTCCATGAGTTGAGAGCGGTTCACCTAGCACTACAGACATTCTGACCATATCTGTTACCTGGTCCTCTTCTATTACAAACAGATAACACTTTGGTCATCTGTTACGTAAACAAACAAGGGGGCACACGATCCCAGTGCCTTTGTCAGGAGACAGTCCACATATGGTAGGAAGCCCTGCAGCAACGTCTCATGTTCGTGGCAGTACACGTATCGGGAGCACAAAATGTATTGGCGGATCACCTCGGTCGTCACACACAAGGTCACGAATGGACCTTACACGGCTCAGTCCTCCAGAATATCTTTCGTCTCTGGGGAACGCTGGCGATCGACCTCTTTGCCTCTCAGGACAACCACCCTCTCCCCTGACTACTGCTCCATTATACCAGACAGCGAGGGACACTCTATAGATGCCCTATCCTTAACGTGGCAGGGACAGTTTTTATATGCCCCCACAAAGTTCCTCTCCTCCGAGTCCTCCTCAGACTTCAGTTGGAGCCTGTAACAATAGTGCTAATAGCCCCGTTTTGGCCTAGACAGGTCTGATTTCCTCTTCTCCAGCAGCTGTCAGTCACAGATCCCATTCCACTTCCCCTTCATCCAGATCTACTCACACAACACCAAGGGGCTCTCCTACACCCTAATCTTTGCTCACTGCACCTTCATGCATGGCTCCTGAAGACAAGTCTCTACAAATGTAGCAAACATATTACTAGCTTCCAGAAAAATGTCCAGTAAGAAAAACCTACCAGGCGAAATGGAAAAGATTTGCTCACTGGGCAACTTCCAGTTCCATAGACACCTTTTCCTGCTCCCTCCACACTATCCTGGACTACCTGTCCGCACTGTCCTGTCAAGGACTCAGTTATTCATCTATCATAGTTCATTTAACGGCCATCTCAGCCTTTCACGAACAGATCGACGGCCACCAAGTCGTCCAGCAGGACCTTGCCTGTATGTTCATAAAGGGCTTCCTACACTTAAAACCTTCCATTAAAAGGTTGGTGCCTCCTTGGGACCTCAACCTCGTGATTGAAAAGTTAACACTGGCACCCTTTGAACCAGCTGCCACCTGCGACATGCGTTTGCTAGCATGGAAAACTATATTTTTAGTGGCTATTACCTCAGCTCACCGCATCTCTAAGCTCCAATCTTGGTGTACCAGTGTGTTTCACTGGGAGGTAACTCGGTCGCCTTTGGCTAGCGCTGCTCGTTTCTTTACATGAGTGGAGTAGTGTGTGTGGTTGCTAGGCAACACCACACTCCGCTCGCGAAACGCTTTGGCCTTGCTGCTTTTTTGGGGCACTGGAATTTTAAGCCTGTTTCTGTGTGTGGGGCTCTTGCCTGATCTTTTAAGGACACACAAAACCCCTGGTTTAATTGTTTTAGTTTGGTTGTAGCGAGGGACCGGAAGTACGGAGGGCACGGAACTTCCGTTTTTTATTGTTTAAATCAGTGGCAATGGCGAGCGCCTGCAAGCCCAGCAAAGGCGACACAGCTAAGGCTGTAGCTGTGTGTGCCAGAGAAGGGGGCAGGAATGATCGGAAGACAATTGAGCAATGCAGTAGAGCACCAAGGCATCCATAACCCATCATGTAGCAGTTGGATACTATGCAGCAAATGTGGTATGATGGGGCAGATAGGATTGATGGAGGGACACGCTTGCAATAATTTTAAACACGTAGTAGAGCTGGAAGCTAAAATTAGTGTATTGCAAGAAAGGATAGCGATCCAGACAAGGATCAGTGAGATAGCGAGATTTGTACAAATAATAAAATCTATAATAGAAGATACAGAAAGGGAAATAGTAACTAAACAGGTTAACAAGGGGCACTGTGACAAAAAGAAAAGCAAATATGGATGAGATACTCCTTGATGAGGATGAAGATGATAATTGGAGTGTTATTCAGAAGGGACCTAGAAAACGTAGAAGAGGTGGAGTAATTACTGTGGAATTAAGTAACAGATTTGATGGTTTAGAGGATGAGGGCAGTACTCTGCCGCAGGATGGTGAAAAAAAGGGTTATGTTAACAGTTCGGATTCAGCCAGGGAAGTACCTTGCTCTACTTCAAGTGTAAATGATGAATTAGTACTACCTCCTAACCATGAGAGTAGAGATGAGCCTGTTGTACCAAGTAAAGATACACTGGGAAGTAGGCCACCATTTAGCCCCATAATCAACCCTGGTTAAAAACAGAGAGACATAGTAATTATAAGTGACTATGTTAAAAACGGCTGTTAGGATTATGTGTAATAATAGGAAAGGACAGGTAATGATGTCCTGCCTATCAGGGGCTGTGATAGCTGATATTAAATAACATTTAGGTGGATTCCTAGAGAATGCGGAGGATCCTGTGGTCTTTCTGCATATAGGTACCAATGATATTGGGTGAAGGAACCTTGCCGATATTCAACAGGATTTTGAAGCAGTTGGCAGGGCACTGCAAGATAAAAATATACCATTAATAGTTTGAGGTTCTTCCAGTACACCGGGCAAGCAACCAGAGAACTAGGGATATAGTTAGATTTAACGGATGGATTAAGAGGTGGTGTTTAAGAGATAAGTTTCAAGTATTGGAGCACTGGCAAAGATTTTTTAATGTCTCTCATTTATTTGCTAAGGATGGCTTGCACCTTAATAAAAATGGGATAAGGATACTGGCCGATAGATTTAACACTAAGATTCAGAATACTTTAAACCTGTAGTAGGGGGAGAGGGTGGTGGCTCTTCATCTAACAATAAAATAAAAAAAGATCAGGAAAATAAGTTCCACAGCTTTGAAAGATCTGACAACTGGACTGTTTCATTGGCAAATGCCCGTAGTTTAGTCAATAAAAAAGAGGAGTTGGAGGTAATATTAAAAAAGGAAAATATCAAGATGTGCACAGTATTAGAAACTTAGTGGAAAATGGATCATTGGGGAATAAATATAGATGGATACCAGGTATTTAGATGTGATAGGGAGGGTAGACGAGGAGGAGGGGTGGCACGCTATGTACAAAATGGTATTATAGTACACGAAATTACATCGCCATTGGACTCTGAATTTGAACATCTTGTAGTGCAGCTTGTGCCGCCTTGGGGAAAGCAAATATTGGTGGGAGTCTACTATAGGCCGCCCTATCTAAACCGTGGAAAAACCCTTGAATTGATTCAACATATCAAGGAGTAAGATTCATCAAAAAATGTTTTACTGCTTGGTGATTTTAATTTCAGCGGTATAAACTGGAAATCCTGGACCCCTTCTTCCACTGGGGAGACAGCATTTTTGGAAGCAATTGATACACTGGCATTACAAAACTATGTGCAGGAAGGGACAAGAAGTTCAAATATTTTGACTCTAGCCATTAGCAATATGAGGGACCAAATCTTAGGATGTAAAGTCAGAGAGCCTTTGTTGGCTAGTGACCATAATATGGTTGAGCTAGAAATTGAAATCAAAGAAAGGATTCAGGTAGGGTCTACTGAGATTAAAAATTATAATAATATAGATTATGACAAATTACGGATGATAGCCGGCAACTGGGATTGGAAGTCAAAGTTTACAGACCTTGGAGCTGAGGAAATGTGGAGAGAATTTAAAACGCTTTTGCACGATTTAATAGAAACTGAAATTCCCACCAAGGTTAAATATAATTTAAAGTGGAAGATTCCATTTTGGTACTCCAATAAAATTCATAGACTTATTAAAAGGAAAAATAGGGCCTACAAACAGCTAAAAAGGTATAATGATACGCGGTCCAAACTTAAATATAAAATAAGATTAAGGGAGTTAAAAAGAGAGATAGTATGAGCTAAGAAGAACTTGGAAAAAAATTTAGTCTCCCAAGCAGCTGACAATCAGAAGGCATTCTATGAATATATTGCTTCCTTAAAACAAAAAGATAAAGTGGGACCTCTATTGGTAGGCGAAAATAGTTTCCAATAACAAGGAAATGGCTATGGAATTCAATAACTACTTTAATAATGTTTATATAACTGAGCCCATATCTGATAGGGTGTTCCCTATCGAAGCTACTAATACTTTGAAAATATCTGTCAGAACAGTCCATGAAAAACTGATGAATCTGAAAGTAACTACTTCTCCTGGACCAGATGAGTTGCACCCTAGACTACTTAAGGAATTGGCTTCAGTGATAAGTGACCCAATCCAGGTAATTTTCCAGTCCTCTCTAGAAAATGGAGTGATACCAGAGGACTGGAAGATGGCCAGTGTTATTCCAATACATAAGAAAGGGCCTAAAACAGATTGCTCAGACTATCGCCCTGTTAGTCTTACTAGTATAATTAGTAAAGTACTAGAATCTATTATTAAGAAGTATATTGAAAGGCAGGTAAGGGAAGAGGGATTTGTAGATGTGAGGCAGCATGGATTTACAGGGGGCAGGTCAGTTGTGACCAATTTACTGTCCTTTTTTGACATAGTGAGTGCTGCGTTGGATAACAGCTTATCAGTAGATGTATTATACAACAACTTTGAAGAGGCATTCGATACGGTATCACATAAAGAACTGCTCGATACATTGGGTGAATTTGAAATAGATCACTATGTTTTTAGATGGATTGCTGCCTGGTTGGACAATAGGAAACAGCGAGTTTGTATAAAAGGTCAGATGTCAGACTGGTCCCCAGTAGCCAGTGGTGTCCCTCAGGGATCTGTTTTGGGGCCGGTCTTGTTTGGTGTACTGGTTTCCTCTTTAGGTTGTGATGTAAATGCATAGCTTGTAAAGTTTGCAGATGACATGAAATGTGGTGCAGTAGTCACCAACAAACTGGATGCTAAGCGATTTCAGGAAAATATTGACCTATTGTACAAGTCAGCCATGGGGGAAAATACTAAAATTCACTCTACCAATGTGTAAGATTATGCACTTAGGAAGAAATAATCAAAAATTTAAGTACACCTTAGATGGGGTTGGTCTATCATCAACAGATGTAGAAAAAGATTTTGGAATATGGGTTAATAAAGAATTAGAATTCATTCATCATTGTACAGTGACTGTTAAAAAAAAGCCTATGGGATTCTAGCATCTATTATGAGGAACATAAAAAGTAGGGAAAGGGACGTGATTGTGCCTCTTTACCGTTCTCTTGTTGGACCCCATTTGGAGTATGCTGGTTGTGTATGGCAACCCAGATTAAAATAGGATATGAGGCAACTGGAAGAGGTTCAGAGACGGGCAGCAGGGAGGATTAAGGATTTGGAGAATCCTGTGAGGATAGACTGAGAACTTGGACTGTACTCACTTCAGTATAGGAGATATCGAGGGGATATGTGCCTGATTTACAGGGCATGCCGGGCACCTGACATATGGGAATATATAGGTTTAAAAGGCCAGCCAAATATAGTTACTAACCGGGGTCACCAATATCAACTTACAGGAGAAAGGTATAACAGAAATAAGAGAAGAGCCTGTTCTCAGAATGCATAGTTACCCAATGGAATACTCTGCCTACTTTGGTGGTCTCTAGTGAAACTGTGAATCAGTTTGACAGCCCTTGATAAATATAAGATCAGTCATCTTTGCCAGTCATGTAACTATAGTGTGCAGGACAATAATGGCCTAACAGCTAAAGTTCCTGATTTCTTCCTATGATATGTGCTCAGAAACTTAACTTGTCTTTCATAAAGACAGAGTATCCCAGGGCCAGCCTGTCGGCACAGTGGTGGAGCCACCACTTGCGGAGCCAGCCACCCGAGTTCGGGAACGAACCCAGGAGGCTGGAGGGTCACTACTTATGTAGCCAGCGACCTGTGTTCGGGAACGAGCCCAGGAGGCTGGAGGGTCGGGGGCAGGAGCTAGATTCAGCGGCAGTTGCACACACTCCATCTCTGGAGGAGGTTGGGGGTCATGCCTCCCAGTGTAGTGCCCCTGGGCAACCACAGGGGTGGCTTCCTGGGGAGCCGAGGTTGGGAGGCATGCGGACGCTAGGCAGGGGTCCGCCGTTGCATGTCATGACTCCCACTCTCAGAAACTGACAAAATCAGCATAGCCCCAACTGGTCTTCTAGCTGCCGCCTACGGCGCGCCCAACAACTGGATTAGTTTGGGGGGGAGGGGCATAGCCGGCTGCCCCTGCTCGGAGGGTAAACCGCGGCTCCGTGGTGGTGGGGCGGTGGGCAGGAAGGATGGGCCAGAGACATAAGGAGGCTTATGCAACATAAAAATAAAAACAAAAGAAGATTATCCCTTCATATGAATCCGGCCTTTCTTCCAAAGGTCAGCTTGGAATACACATTGAACCGATCCATACGTATACCAGTTTTTTACCCAAATTACTCCAATCCAGGTAAATCTCTTGTTCATACCCTGGATGTACATTGTATATTGCACAGCAAGCTCTAATACTACATACAAATCAGAACGACTATTTGTTGCCTTTGCTGCAGGCAGAGAAGGTCAGCCAGTCTCCAAACAAACCCTTTCAAACTCACTGGCACATTGTATAACATGCTGTTAGAAAAAATACCAAAAACCTCTACCAGGTACTGTGCACACGCTCTCTACCCGAGCTCTTTCTACAACTGCTGCATGTTTTCGTGGAGTCTCTATTTCAGACATCTGCGATGCTGCTACCTGGTCTACAGTGCATACTTTCACTAGGCACTATAGCATTGACTTGGCCTCTCGACGCTGCATGGCCGTTGGGTGCGCTGTCCTGCAAGGTCTCCTTTCCTAGTTGACACCCTTCCTACATCACTGCTTGGGAATCATCCCAAGAGTAGTACCTGCTGCAAGAGATACCCTCAAAGAAGATAGTACAGTTTCGAACTTACCGTAATGGTAGATCTTCAAGAGGACCTCTTGCAGCAAGTACATTCCCTCTCTCCTTCTCGAGGAAAGCAGTCTTTCAAACAACATGAAGTCTTGCTGTATTCTGACAATTGCAGTGATTCCCAACCTTTGAACTGCCCCAGAGAACTAAGGGTTAACTTTCCATATAGGGCATGTAACGCTGAGCTCGAGCTCGGTTGAAGTCTCTGTCTGGAGTGTTTTGAACTCAAACCGTCAGATTCTTTACTCTGCCTCACTGAACGGTCGCTCCAGAGATTTCTCCTTCAGCTCGGTTCGAAGTCGGTTAAAGTTTTCAGTTTTTCATCGGTTTAAAGCGAAAAAAAGTATCCGCATAGTCGGTTCAGTCTCTGTCTGTGGTGCCCTGAGTACTAGATAGGAATTGTTCTATTTTTTCTGTGTGGAACTTGTAAAAGTGCTGTCGGTTCGGCTGAACTGACCATTTGATTGTGAATTTTGCTACATTTAGTGTGTGGTTACCGGTTCTTATCGGTTCTAAAAAAAAAAAAAAACATGTTTTAACCATTTTTTTCCAATACCTGTGACACGGTTAGGAACCGATAAGGGAGTCTTGCCTGGCGGTTGCCGAAAAAAGGGTAAGTTTGGTTAGGTTGGCCATGTCTGAGAAACCCAAGAAAAAACTGGCCCACTGGGTTTCAACACTGCAGTGAATGGGGAGGTCTTTGCCAAGGCTGATCCCACACCTCCTGTGTTTATTGTCTGGGGTTTGACCACCTCGATTCAGACTGCCAGATATGTAAAAATTTCCCAAATCTACCCTCGAGGAAGAGATTACGTAGACTGAGGAAAGGAGGCGAAGTCCAGCTGACCGGATGGCCAGCCCAGTTGGTTTCGACCCGAACCAGGAAGAAGTGCCCTCTGACCAGGCGACTGCCGGGCTAAGAGGAGAGCCTTCTGAGGATCGGTTCCTACAAAAGCGCAAAGATAAATCGACCGGTTCGGATCCAGAGGTTCATGTTCCGACTGCCGAAGAGATAGCCAGAGCGATTCAGATTGTGGAATCGCTCTGTCTGGTTCCGACCGATCCAGCTTCTTCTGGCAGGGGTTCGGTTCGGGTTGGTTCCCCCAGTTCAAGAGTATACCCTTGAAGATTTTTATGAACCGGAGTTTGAAGAGGAAGGGGAATTTGAGGATTATGATGTAAGTGAAGGTCTGGATGTGCCTGTGGAACCGGACATCTCCCTAGACAGATCATCAGGTGTTTCCCCTCCGAGGCTTTCTGAGTCCCCTTCCCATTCTATGTTTTACACAAAAGTGGCTGAAACTCTCCAGCTTCCTATGGAGGAGGATGTGGAAGATCAAGAGGAGCCTGATTATGTAGAGATGATGGATATAACAGAGTCCAGGAGACACTCTATTCTCCTCCATACATCTTTTGGGAAACAGGCACAAAAAATGTTAGTCTCCTAACACTATACCTCCTGTGGATAAAAGAATGGACAAGAGGTACAGTATATACTCTCAGGCTCAGACACGGAATTCTTACATCAGCAATGCAGCCATGTTGGGGTAGTGCAGGCTGCTGCCTGTGACAAGGCGAATATTCCCTTGGCTTCACACCCCCCCTGACAAGGACTCCAGGAAGATTGATGCCATGGCAAAGAAGCAGTACATGGCATCTTCTTTGGGACTCAGGCAGGCGAATTACATGGCCTGTACAGCCAGGTACCAGAAGTCCAGGTGGGACACTGTACTGGCATTGGCTAAACAGGCCTCCCCCCAGCTAGCCAAGGAGCTGGAGGCGGTGGCTGCAGATGGGATTGAGGCATCTAAAGTGCAATTTCATGCTGCTGTGGACTCTAATGATGTCTCATCAAGAGTCATGGCTACGTCTGTGGCTCTTTGGAGGATGGCTTGCCTCTGATGTACTAGTCTCTCGCAGGACACCCAGGCTAAGGCTATGGATTTTCCTGTAGTGGGTAATTCTCTATTTGGGGAGCAGACAGAGAATTACATGAAAAATATGGACGAGTACAGGACCACTTAGAGGAGTGCTCAGGCCAAGGAAAGGCAGTCTAGGGGCAGGCCTTTTCAAAGGCCTTTTTACCAAGCACAGGCCTCTTCTTCCTTTTCGCAGAGGGGGTTCTTCAGAGGGAGAGGCAGAAGGGGGATGAGCAGGCCTGCATCCACCCCTCAGCCTAAAGCCCCTGCCAAGCAGGCACCCTGATAGGTCTGCCTAGGTCGACTCTCCAATTCCAGTAGGGGCAGGCTGGCTTACTTTGTCCAGGACTGGATGTCTGTTACATCAGACAAGTGGGTCCTGGACTAGTAAGCCAGGGACTGGTTCTCAGCTTCAAAATATTTCGCAAGATGAGAGCCAGATCTTTTGCACCTGCAAATCTTTCGGAAACCCTTGCCCTAGAGGCAGAGGTTTCTTCTCTCCTAGCTTTGAGCTATAGAGAGAGTACCTACCCTACACTGGGGCAAAGGACTGTACTCCAGGTACTTCCTGACCCCCAAAAAGACATGGGAGTGTCGACCCATCCTAGACCTCAGATATCTGAACAAACATCTTTTAAAACCAAAGTTCAAGATGATAACTCAGGGAATAATCCTTCCCTCTCTAAGGCCAGGGGACAGGCTAGCCTCCCTGAACCTCAAAGATGCCTGTTTTCACATTCCCATCAGGTGCTCCCACAGAAAGTACCTCAGGTTTGAGTTGCCCTCAGGCCACTATCAGTTCAGAGCAGTGCCCTTTGGCCTAACCTCAGCTCCAAGGGTTTTCACAAAGTGCCTGGCAGTAGTAGTTGCCTTCTAAGAAGGCAAAAGATTTCCATATTTCCTTATCTGGACGATATGTATAGTGGGTCAGTCTCCAGACCAAGTCAAGTCTCACCTGCAAGTGCTCACTTCCTAGGATTTCTTCTCAACCTTCCCAAGTCAGTTCTCGAGCCAGTCCAGCTCCTTACCTTTATAGGGGCAGAACTGGACACACTCGGAGTAAGAGCCTTTCTTCCTCTAGAAAGGGCAAGAGCTCTTACGGAACTAGCTTCTTCCTTCAGCCTTCAGGTATCTTGACCAGCAAGGCATTTCCTCCAGCTCTTGGGCCACATGGCAGTTTCAATAGCAGTGGTCCAAGGGGCAAGATTCCAGATGAGGGATATTCAGTTCCACCTGAGAGCTTACTGGTCTCAGAGAAAGGACTCCCTTACCAAACTGATTCCAGTGACTCCGACCTTGATCCAGGCCGTCCAGTGGTGGCAGGATCAGGACAATTTAAGGCAAGGTGTTCCTTTTGTTGCTCAGCCTTGTTCAGTGGTCTTTACCACAGATGCTTCTTCTGGGCGGGGCCCACCTGGGGCCCCCTCACTGCCCAGGGCCTGTGGTCCCCCCAAGAATCCCTTCTACACATCAATCTTCTAGAGCTCAGGGCAGTTTTTCTAGCTCTAAAAGTGTTCTCACAGTCAGTTCAGAACAAGGTGGTTCAAGTCAGAACAGACAACACTACCACCATGTGGTACATCAACAAGTAGGGAGGCACTCTGTCCACGACCTTGTGCACAGAAGCCATGAAGTTGTGGTCCCTGACTTATTCCCTGCAAGCCTCTCTTGTAGCAGTTCACCTTCCAGGCAAGAACAGTGTGCTAGCAGATGCACTGAACAGGATTTCTCAGGGCCATCACAAATGGTCCCTGGACCCTCAGGTGTTGAAAGTGTTTTTTTCAAGGTGGGGCACTCCAGAGATAGATCTCTTTGCAGCTCCAGACAATTACCAACTCCCTCTCTTTTGTTGCAGACCTCCAGTCTTGGGCTCAGTCCCCATGGTTGCCCTGATTCTGAACTGGGAATGGAAGTTTCTGTATGCCTTTCCCTTCTTCCCACTTCTGTTCAAAGTTTTAGTCAAAATAAGGTCTCAACCTTGCCAGGTGATTCTGGTTGCTCCAGATTGAGCCAGACAGCCCTAGTACCCCCTGTTGCTGTCCCTAGCAGTCCATCTCCCCCTGTCTCCTCCCAGGAATTACAGCCTGTTAACATCCTCTCAGGGGAGGATTTGGTACCCTAATCTTCAGTCCCTCAAGCTCAAGGCATGCCATGAAGAGTTAGAGTTTGCTGATCTGCATCTTTCCCAAGGGGTTCTGGACATCCTCAATGCTTCTTGAAAGTCCTCCACCAGAAAGACTTACAACTCCAAATGGAAAAGATTCAGCATTTGGTGTTCTAAGAAGCATATTTCTCCAGACACTGCTGAATTGCCTACGGTTCTGGATTATATGGTCCATCTTAATGGCCTAGGCCTCAGACCAGGTACTCTCAAGGTACACTTGTCAGCTGTTTCTGCATTTTTGTCTGTGGGGGAAGCCTTCCTCACCGTCTTCCCATCATGTGTTGTGTAATTTTTTAAAGGATTGTTTCACACCAATCCCCTTTAGAGACCCTGCCCCTGCCTGAGTTTGAATGTTTGCATTGCTCAGCTTATGCAACCCCTTTGAGCCTATGTCTTCAGCAGAGCTTAAGTACTTGACTTGGAAAACTGTGTTCTTGGTAGCCATTACCTCTGCCAGGCATATCAGTGAATTGCAAGCCCTGTCAGTGGAACCTGATTTTATCTCCTTTCATAGGAATAAAGTGGTCCTTAGAACCAATAGAAGGTTCTTGCCCAAAGTGGTTTCAGACTTCCATTTAAACCAGTCTGTGTGTCTCCCTGTTTTCTTCACTGAGCATTCTTCCTCAGGAGAGAGGAGGCTACACAGTTTAGATGTCAAAAGAGCCCTTAGTTACTACATAGAGCGTACCGAGGGTCACAGGTTTTACTCCCTCCAGTTGTTCCTCACTTATGGAGAAGTGGGAAAGGGCAAACCTGCCACCAAAAGATCTATTGCCAGGTATATTGTGTCTTGTATACAATTCTGCTATGAAAAACTGGGAAAAAACTCCACCCTCAGGCCTGAGGGCTCATTCCACAAGAGGTACAGCTGCTTCCCTGGTTGCGGCCAGGGATATTCCTCTCCTAGAAATTTGTCAAGCAGCCACCTGGAAAACAGTCCACACCTTTACCAAGCATTACTCTCTGGATATCCAGGCTAGGCGTGATGCTCGGTTTGGCACAGCAGTACTTCAGAGCCTATTCCCAAAGTAGGTTCTGTCCCTCCTCCTTGGAGGTACTGCTTGGTAGTCTGCAATTGTCAGAATACAGCAAGACTTCATATTGTTTGAAGAAAAAAATTACTCACCTTAGTAATTATATTTCTTCTAATGAAGTCTTGCTGTATTCTGACCTCCCTCCCTCCCTGCCTCCCCTCTCAGAACCTGTTTTTGGAAAGTGGGTTGTCGGGTGCAGTGTTGCACCCCAGGGGTGTATTTGATGGCACCCTCCTCCCTTTTGTTTGGGTGCTTATTTGTTATTTTTTTTTTAAGTACATTGGGTTTAGTTTTTGGGTTTCCTGACTTGAGTCTTCTTTAGGAATCCAAAACTTTTCAGCCAGTTGGCTAGTAGAATTTTTACAATTTCCACATAGAATTTTTAGTTTGGTTGGGCTCGTAAGAATCTGACAGTTTGAGTTCAAAACACTCCAGACAGAGACTTCAACCGAGCTTGAGCTCAGCGTTCCATGCCCTGCGTGGAAAGTTAACCCTTAGTTCTCTGGGGCAGTTCAAAGGTTGGGAATCACTGCAATTGTCAGAATACAGCAAGACTCCATTAGAAGAAATATAATTACTAAGATGAGTAATTTTTTTCTTCAGACCTACATCAAAAGTTTCATTGGGTACCTTAGACCTCCTCTGTTCCCCTCGGAGTTTTGCTGCATGAGCTGATCGCCAACGGGGAACTGAGGATGTTGGGGGCCACCCACGTATTTCTAGTGGCAGAACATGATGATGTCACGGTGGGCGGCCCCCACTCAACATTGCCATTGAAAGCTACCATCGACAGAAGCGCCCTCTGGCGGATACCCAAGAGTAGTACCTGCTGCAAAAGATCTTTCTGAAGATCTGCCATTACAGTAATTACGAAACTGTACTTTCCCTGCTTCAGTGGCTTCAACCCTAACTAATGTATTAACATAGTTTTTTGCAAAGAATTTCCTTATTTTTTGAGATACTGTAAGCATATCCTTATTTGCTTGCGTCCGTGCGCTCCTATCAGTCAATAATGGTATCTGTATTTGCATGTGCACGTGCAGGGCCCAGAGGCCCTGCGCTTCTATCCATCTATAATGTTTGAGATATTGTGATTGTATCCTTATTTCCCTGTGGGGCCCTGCGCTCCCATCAGTCCATAATGGTATCTGTATTTGCGTGTGCGCTCCCATCCATGTATAATTTTAGAGATAGTGTAATCGTATCCTTATCGGCCTGTGTGGGCCCTGCGCTCCCATCCCGTGGTGCGCAGTGCCAAAGAAACCCCTCAAAGTGCAATGTTATCCTACGGAAAGTGGCAAAATTTGAAACCTGTATAACTCCACACCAAATTAATATATTTTCACCAAACCGGCAAAAGGCACATTTGTGGGGCAAGCCATTTGTACCCTGAAAATTTCAGACCAAATTGCAAACCATTTCTTCACAGTGCAGTAACAAAGAAATAAATGTGTACACCTCATATTACAATGTCATACTATGGGAAACAAATCAGAATTTAAACCTGCAGAGCAAAGTAATCTATTTTCACCAAACCAGCAAAAGGCACATCTGTGGAGCAAGCCCTTTGTACCCTGAAAATGTCAGACCAAAATTCCAAACCATTTCCTAAGTGTGCAATGACAACAACACAGCTATGATAGAATTATTTTTTTGCAAATTCTGCTGTTTCGTGTTTCCTGTTTCTCAATTTGCATAAAAAGAAAAATCCTTTTACGCCAATTGTGGGACAGAATCCTGTTTCATGGGAAAGGGAAATGGTGATACCCATTCCACAACATCATTGGGACCATAGGCTATGGAAGTGTTGGGCAGTTACTGCCTCACCTGTGTGGCGAGAATTCAACTGGAAAGTGTTAATATGCTACTTTAGAACCCCAGCAGTTACAAAACATTTTACTATCACTCAGTCTGATGCCTGCTGGTGGTCTTGTGGGAATATTGGTTCACATTTTCATATTTTTTGGGACTGTCCTGTTAAAGTCCCCTTCTGGCAACAGGTCCAAGCTTATATGCAGCAGCTCCTTAACACCCCCATACCTTGCAACTTTACATATTTAGTCTTAAGTTTTCCAGATATGCTTCAAGGGCATGGGAACATGATTAAACTATATCCATATACTGCACGTGGCTGCACTTAAATGTATAACATTAAACTGGTTATCCCCTCGCCCTTCCACAATACTTCATCTGTGTCTTCTCAAGATTTTAGAGATCTGGCTACCTTTGCACCAAATTACATTTACTGTGAGGTAACAATCTTCTCTGATGTTGTTGTTTTTTTTTTTTTTTTTTGTTTGAATAGCTTTCTACTGGCATGTTATTTGTTTTTTTTCTGAGGAGTTTGTCCCCTTTTGGTTTAACTCTCCTACCTACCAATCAATGAAATACCCTTTAGCTTTCTCTGGGTTTCCTTTTCTCATGTTTTCATAACTTCATCGACAATGTGGTCAGAACTGTCAACCCTTCTGCCCTCGCTGCATCCTTATTACCTGCTGCCCTCACCTACCATCTAAGATCCAGTGACTTTCATGTCTTTCTGGTTCTAAAAACCCGCACCCAAATGGGCGACCAGGCCTTTGCTGCTTATGCACCCAGGTTATGGAACTCCCTTCCAGCAAGCACTCGCTCGTCCTCTTCCCGTCCCTGCTTTAAAGCTTCCCTCTGGGGCTTCCTCAAATTGGCCTCCTCCTGCCACTGCACTTAACGAACCCCCTTGACCACACCACTCTGACTGGCTGAGTCGTTGCCAAACTCCTTTGTTTAAGGTGGCGAGTCCCTGCACCTTTTCCACTAGTGAAACGTGCTGCTACTAGCTGAATTGATTGTGATGGGTCCACTTTGGTCCTGCTGCTCACTAATTGTGTATATGCTACTGCTCTATCTTTAGGGGCGTTGTTGCCCTGGTATGTTGATTACTGCCTTTACCATGCTGTTATCGTCCTCCCGCTTGCAGCGTAAACCCTTGATGCTCTTGTATTACCTTGCTTTGTTGTTGTTTTTGATTATACCTGTCTTTGCCTGATGTGCTTGAATGTGCCTTTGTAATCTCCCGGGTCACACCTGAAAATAGATACATAGATAGTTTTGGCAGATAAGGGCCTGTGGCCCACCCAGTCTGCCCATTTGAGCTTGTAAGTTCAGTTTATGTTTTCCTAGAATTCAGTTGCCCCCGCCACTTCCTCTGGCAGGGTGTTCCACTTGTCCACCACCCGTTCTGTGAAGAAATTCTTCCTCACGTTTCCTCTAAATCGTCCTCCCTCCAACTTCATCCCATGCCCTCTAGTCCTGGAACATCTTTTTTGCTTAAAAATAGTGTATTCCTGCACCCTGTTCCTCCCTGTAAGATACTTATATGTCTCTATCATATCCCCACTCTCCCTCTTCTCCTCCAGGGAGTACATATTCAGTTCCTTCACTGAGGCACTTGGTTGTCTAGTGTGCTTACCTGGTAAACAAAAGTAAATAAATAATAAATAAATATACCATGTTTAGGCCTCTATTCAGGTTCGGTTTCACCCAGCAGGTCTGCACACTAATGTTCTTGTTACCGTTTTCTTAAATGTGATTTCTTGGTTATTATTTTGTCTTTGACTGGAAAAGAATGGCCATAGATTCTGACAATTTCCATATGAAGTTATCATTCCTTGCCAGTTAGGAGTTAATTTGGTCTTTATTACTTATGTATTCTTTGATAAATGTATTATTGGGAATTGTACGTATCTTCCTTGTATAACTTTGCTTATCCTATTAATAAAATGCCTGAAAATGAATGATGCTTGTTGTCTAGCGCACTTACTCGGTAAACAAAAACTAAATAAAATAAATTAAACTTGGGTTAAAAAAAAGAATCCTGTTTCATGTTTCTTTTTTCGCAGTTCGCGAAAAAGGATTTCGGCATGTTCAAATAAAAAACATTGCCAGGTGATTTATCAAAAAAAGTAAGAGCAGAATCCGATAGAACGGGTCCCGATTACCAGAATACATGTGTTGGTTACTTCAGGAAACATCAGTTTATTCTGATTTTTTATTTTGTTTGCCTCGCTAAGAAAAAACAAGATGGCGGCAGCACGAAAAAAGATTCCCCATTTGTGATAACGGGTTACCCATTTGGCACATGGATTACCCATTTACAACAAAGAATCCATTGTCAAGGCTCACATCTAACTGGAAAGTGAAATTCCCACAGGAAATAATGGGAATTTGTTAAATTTAATAACTTTGAATGGATTAATATTTTTTCACCAAACCTTCAAAGGCACATCTGTGACCCCAAGACCTATATACAATCAAAATTGCAGACCAAAATACCAAGCCAATGTTGCGCTGTGGTGTGACAACGAAGTGAAAAAAAAAAAAAACTGGTAATTTTCAAATTTTTTCACACTCTACATCTCCACACTCACACATCCGACCAGAACGAAATTTGGCACATCAAGAGATCTTTCGTCCCTGATGGCGAATGCTAAAATTCAGGCAAATCAGTTGAACGGTTGTAAAGTTATTAAACTGCAAAATGAGTTTAACATACAAGTGACCATTCAACCCTAACTATAATATATGTGTGTGTGTGTGTGTATGTATGTATGTATATATAATCTATATATACATACATCACACAGTGAAGCCTGCTAGGATGAAGTGCAGTGTCAGTTTCCCTGCATGGCAAAAGGGATTATCTCCCATTGAAATTGCATTGTTTCCTACTGTAACTCTACTGCAGAATTCTGCAGAGTTGGGCTTCATCCTAACAAGCTTCATTGTATATATATTTTCATATTCTTGGCAAAAAATTTAGTTAATGCATCAATTAGGGTTCCAGCGACAAAAGTTTAGAAATGTGGTGTTAGGGTTTCCAACCCTAACACCCCACCCCTGCAGGCAGCAACATGGATGAGGGAGTGTGCCTTGGAGTGGTCAGCCTTAACGCTCACCCCATTCCATGTGTAAGTAAGCTTGAGATGGGTATTGTATAGGAGAATGGGGTGAGTGTTGTGGTTGACACTCCCACGCGTGTTGCTGCATGCAGGATGGGGCTGGGGTGTTAGGGTTGGAAATCCTAACGCCACATTTCCAAGTCTTTTGTTGCTGGACCCCTAACTGATACATTAACGAAGTTTTTTGCCAAGAATTTCCTTACTTTTTGAGAAAATATAATCGTTGGCTTCTTTACTTTTTCACTGCGCTCCCATCCCTCCATAGATGCATACATATATGTTGCAGTGCAAGCATTTCAGCCAAAACAGCAACCAAATTGTCAGCATAGCCATATTACCCCATCTCATGAACGCTGGGCTGAAAATTTTCAAATGTCCGCCGAAATGTCACACCATGCCACTGCAACATCATTCGACGCCACAGACGACAAAACACATTTTGACCAGTAATTGAAAACTGACAGTTGTCACATTCATGAAGTGATATAAAGAAATGGCTATGTTGAAAATTTTGCGTGAAAACATAAAAGTTAGGAGTGAGCGTAGCAAAATGTCAGCAGATACTCAGAACTTTTATCATTTTAACACATTTTGACCCCAGATTTTCAACATACCCTTCTTATGACCCCACCTCTTGGACAAGTGTGGTGAAAATGTTGAAGTCTGTCCCAAAAGGTGATTTCGCCAACTGACCGTGAAAGCACCTTTCGGGCAGGATTGGGAAATGACACCAACATTGTTAATGAGGAGGGGTCTCAAAAAGGATATGTTGAAAATTTGGTGTCATCTTTAAAAATGACAAGGTTTTGCACCAGAGTTGAAATACATTGAACCGTATTTACCTTAGTTTTTCAATTCCATGGTAGTCTAGTGGTCCCTCCGCCATCTCCATTCCCTTTCCTCATATAAAAATATAAATTTTTCTGGTAGTGTAGAGGTCCCCGTTCACTGTCCCTGTATGAAAATATATAATATTTCCGTAGTAGTCTAGTGGCCCCTCTCCCAGTGTCTGATCATTCTCCCATTAGGTTACTGATAAAATTTTAGACTACCAGGGAATATTTTCTGAATACCAGAAAGCCAATCAAGGAGGGGGTGGGACCAGTACACCACCACTGAATATTTTTGGAATAAGGGACGAGGGGGGGTAGACCACTAGACTACCAGGAAATAGATTATTTTTAGATGGGGACTGGATCAGTGAATGGGGGGCAGTGGCCACTAGACTACCAAAGAATTATAATTTTTTAGATATGGAAATGCGCTCCGAGATGCAGAAATCCTTTTTTCGCAAGTTGCAAAAAAGAATCCTTGTCCGTGAATCAGAAATCTTTTCTGGTTGCTTTTTCACAATTTACGTCAAAGGAACAAATCCTTTTTCGCAATTTACGAAAAAGGATCCTGTTTTCATGATTCAAGGATTTCAGCATGTTAAGAAAACACATTTCCGACCAAGTTGTGAATAAACTAAACTCAGAATTGGTCTCTTCAGGCCCCAGTTAGGTAAACACAACTGTTGGTGTTTACTAAAGCCCTCTGTTTTTTCTGCTATTTCATATTGTTGCCACTGCTAACTGAAAACAAGATGGCGGCAGCATGAAAAAGGATTACCCATTTGCAGCAAAGAATCCTTTTTCGAGGTGAACATCTAATAACTTTTCCCATAGGAAATAATGGGAAACTATAAAATTGAATAACTTTTGAATGGATTAATATTTTTTTCACCAAATCTTCAAAGGGCGCCAGTGTGACTCAAGACCTATTTACCCTAAAAATTTCAGCCCAAAATTCTGCACCGTTTTTACTCAGCAGCATGACAACAAATTTGACACAAAAACTGTAATGTACATGTTTTTTTTACACTCCGTATCTTCGCAGCCACACATCTGACCAGAACAAAACTTGCCACATCACAAGATCTTTGGTCCCTGATGGTGCTTGCAAAATTTCATGCAAATGGCTTGAAAGGTTGCAAAGTTATTAAAGTGCAAAATTTTGAGTTTAACACAGACGTGAAGAATGAACCCTAACTATAGGGGGTGCAACCGTGCCCTTATAATATATCTAAAGATGTTGATATAGATATATCAAATAAAGGGTCATGTCGTCTAAGAAAGTTTGAGAGCCACCCATTATGCATCGTTGCCCCTGTGGGAAACCGATGGCTGTTCCGGACTGGCATCAGGCTTGGACTGAAGCACGGTGTGGATGCCTGTGATGCCTGCTACTCCATGGACCACCGTACCTTTGAGAACTGCGCGTTGCGGTGGGGTTGCCTGATACCTACTTTCAGAGACACCGCTCGTATGCATGCATCTAAGACCAGGTCCCTGGGCTGTACCCCTGTTCCTCTTCCTGGTGTCTCTTGTTCTGTGGAAGTATTGAGTTGTCCTCGACCTCCCCACACTGAGTCATCTGAACCTCTGGTGGATGGGTCTGGTGAACAGTCAATTCCTTCTGAGCAGCGGACTACGAACCTTCCAAAGTCTACCTGCCCTGACCATCAAACACCCCTGGTGTTGAAGCCACAGCTGTATGCTTGGTCTGCACTGGTGAACACTTCAGTGTTGACTCTGGCTTCGCTTGTGTTGTTGTCACCATTTGCAGTGACGACACGGCGGGTGGCACAGAGGATGATTCCGGGCCCCTTCCTGACAGTTTGCTGTGCCAAGAGGGGGATCAGCACTGAGGCTGTCCGAACTATTGCTAATTCAGCTGTTGTCACAGTCTGTGATTCCAGACAGAGTGACAGAGGCTGAGACAGCTGTGTTGCTGGTCCTGGGTTCAGCTCTGGTCGAGGTGCTGACAGGGTCGTCCTAGAGGTTATATATACCCAACGCCGGTGTTGTTTGCTACACTGCACTGAGCATTATGTCAAGGACGGTGTCAGCCATGGTGACAGGGATGACACTGTCTCTGAGGCTGTTGACGATCCTGAGCCCAGCACCGACTCTGGGTCAGATGGTGGCCTGGAGATGAAGTTTACTCTGGGACCAGGGTTGCCCTGAGGGACCTGTACAACTCTACTCTTCTCACTTGGGGGGGCCCTCATGGGCACTGATCAGGCCACTCCTTGGATGTGGGAGGACACTCTTCGGGCAGCTGTGCTAGGCCCTCCCCTCGGGTAAGGCCCCCTGCGCAGTTTCGCAGCCCAGGATAAGGTCCCAGAGACATGGAGTCTTCATCCCTTTTAGAGCGGTCTTGTCGATTCCTTGAAAGAATGTCCTCCTTGATAGGCCCCTCGGGGCCTCTACCATATGAACAACACCGGGAGTGGGTCGGTGCCTTACATGATTGGTATAGCGAGCAAGACAGGGCCCAGTCCTGGCCCTTCTCTCCACTACCGACCATACCTGGAGGTGACATCTCATTTCCATATCCTTCCGGTGTGGATGTTTAATCAGCTGTCTTCTGCTGAGTACACCCTGTACCTAGAGATACCTGGTGGAGGTGATCTAGGTGCTTGACATCGAAACCAGTACAAGCCGCAGTTTGATAGCCCTGTCATTGGGACTTCTTGGAATTCCAAACATCAACACTGTAGGCATTCCTCCTTGGCCTAAGGCCAAGAGAAGGCTTCTCGGGCAGTGTGGAGATGTTCCTTCTTCAAGCCATCCACAGGAACCTCCTGCGGTACTGTGCAGCCACAAGGACTGCAAGTGGGGTACTACACACACACACACACACACACACACACACACCCAGGAGCTTGAAGCACTCTGGACCCCATTGGGGCTATGGTGCCTCGCACGTAACCAACCTCCAGAGGCAAATTCTGGATAGACAGACACTCTTGGAAGGAAGGCTTTTTCCTCAGCATGCGCCCTGATGTGCATCCCTGCACATCAGGCACATATGGTGACCTGTAACCCTCATCTATGGTTGCAGCTACACAGCCGGTTGGCTAAATTGCCATCAAGTGAGACAGTCAAGCAGCCAGGTTATGGAGGTAGCATGGTATCAGTTGCGAATGTCTTATGACGCTAACAAGGAAGCCTCGAGGCTGGTAGAAACCGCCGTCTGCATTAGGCAGACAGCATGGCTTCACGCCTTCAACTGGCACCTTTGGCTCAGCACAAAGTACTTAGAGCCACTGACACGGTATAGATGTATGGGGCTAATATGTATAGCCGCCATATATGTATGTATGTATGTGTGTATATATATATATATATATATATATATATATATGTGTGTATGTATGTGTGTGTGTGTGTGTATATATATATATATATATATAGTGTAAAACTGCAAGCAAAAATACTTTATGTATGTTTTGACAACCCCTCCCTCGATTCCACTGATCTCTATAGAGAGCGCGTGCACCTCCATTCTGTACCTCATGTCGTCAAAAAGCTTTGGGAGAAGCTGGCCCATCGGCGCAGCGTTTGGAATTCGCCTTGTGAACCAGGTTCGGGAATGGATTCGGGTTGTTGGAGGGCCGGCCCGGGGGAGAAGGATTGAGCATCCCCAGGACTCTCCAGGAGGGAGGGGGGGTTGTGTGCTCGGGGCACGAGCGGCACCCAGCAGAGGCTGGGTTTACCTCGCTGACGCCAGCAAGACTTCAGGGTGGGGTGGACGCTGGTCGTCATTGCACATCCCCGCCCTGCTTACAGAGGGAAAGAAAATGCTGCTAGGATCGCCTCCATGGCGCCCTTCCCTCCGAACCCCAATTAGCCTCCGGTGTCGGTGCTCTCCTGACTAGATATTAGTAGGGCGGAGCTGGTAGGGGAGCAGCTCCGCAACCCCGCCTTCTGAGGGGTAAGCCGGGGTGATTGAGGAGAAGCCTGGCGATTGCGGTGGGGGCATACAGAGTGGACCAAGGGCAGAGTTACCCGGTCTAAGCAGGTAAAAAGTATAATAAATAAATAAAGCTTTGTTGGGGCTTCAGTGCTGTTTGGACACTAACTCGTACACAGAATTTACAAGCCAGGCATTAAAATTCAAAAGTGGGCTAAAGTAGTTCTTCCGGCATGCAGCTCCTTGGTAAGACTTGCCTGTCTGAGATTGCATATTGTGTCAGCTGCTTTTTAACAAGCAATTCCAAGGGGTTCATTTCTTCTTCCCTAGGGCAGGCAGCAACTGTTGGGGAGCCCTTCCACTCCTATTCCAACGGAACCTCTGCGTGGCTCCGATCTGTTTTGGGTCTCACCAGACCTGTAAGGAGCCCCTGCCCTCAGGTGTTCTCCCCCACACAGAGGGCCGAGGATATCTGTTGCCCTCGGGGTGAACCAGCTCCTCCCTCCGATATGAAGGGAAACTTGGTACTCTGGCCCCTTAAGTGGGAATCAGTGGTAAGGATTGGTTATTAGAAGATATGCAAGTTACATACTTACTGTAACTGTTGATCTTCACCATTGATTACCACACCCGATCACCATCCCCCGCCCTGGCAGAGTCTGTGCTTCTGAGCAGCTCATACTGTTATTGCTGACTGGCACTGTCCAGTGCCATGGCGTCTCCCGAAAGTGTACTCCCTATCAAGTAGTTGTTAAAAAAAAAAAAAAAAAAAAATGTTTGGGCCATTGCTGAGTTCCCACACACACACAGTTAAAACTGGGCCGAGGGTTCCTTCTAGGGCCTTCAAACCAACCCTTAAAAAAAAAAAAAAAAAAAGTGAGAAAAGGCTACTCACATCTTCCTTTTTCTTGTCTTCCTTCTCCCTGCCGAGGTATATCCCTTTCTTCTAACCCCGAGAATCCCTCACATAATGTTTACATGTTATGCAGTTATGTCGGTTGAAACTGGCACCCCAGAGAGAGAGAACCTGTGCAAATTTTAGAATTTGCAATGTAGATCAAACTCTGCATTTGCACTCCACTCTGGCCATTGCTCAGATCTGTTTGTCTGCCTGAAGAGAACAGTCGCCCTGTAGTGAACTCCAGTAATGGCTGGTTTTCCAGTTGTGTTTTTTATTTTGTACTTTAAAGGAAAGAAAAAAAATTTCTAGGGACATGGATATGTTGTTCATCCACACTGTCTGGCAGGTATCCTTGCCGCTTTAAATCTTGCCGGAAGGTCTTCAAGCTGGCTCCTCCCACCCACCCGGGTGGTAAAACTCTCGGCTCCGCCCCATGATGCCAGATCTTCCTTACCGCTTGGAAGCTCAGGTTCCCTCCTTAACGCTCTGCGTATAAGACTGGTTCCTAATTCTTCTAATTTTCGAAATCAAAAGTTTTTTGCTAAAAAGACTTCGGTCTTCTCTCCCTCTGCGCTGCGATGGACAAATCGACTCCCGGTTTCCGGAGATGCCCTTGCGGGCAGAAGATGTCTCGGACGGATCCGCACTCCACGTGCGTCTACTGCTTGGGCCTTGAGCACGACCCGCAGGCTTGCGACCTGTGCTCTTCTTTTTCAGCCTACGTCCTCGAAGACCGTGCTGCCCGTTTACAGCTGGGGTGTCCTGAGAAAAGATTTCCTCCGGTTAAATCTAAAGAGGCCCGGTTGGCGGTGTCCACGGCGGCGGGCTCGGCGGATCAGCTCGAGCAGATGATCGCCCTCAAAGAGGAGGTGGCGCGGGCCGCTTCTACCTCAGCTGCGGCATTTGTCCCGCTCTCTCTCGGTGCCTCGTATTCGGCTTCCTTTAAGGAGCTCTGTCTGACCCTCTCGACGAAAGGTGAGGGTCCAACTTCTTCTGGACCTTTTTCTCGGTCCAAAAAGAGCAAAAGTAAGTCTCACCGTCAACACTCTTGGGAGCGGGAAAGATCCCCTTCCCCTGGTTGTCGACAGTCGACTTCGGTCGACCCATCAGCTTCGGCCACTGGCTTCACGGTGTCCCCGTCAGTCCAGTTGACCGAGACTCCCGTCGACGCGTTCGAGATTTTTCTTGACCCGTTAGACGGGTTGTCGGCTGGAGAAGCTGAGAACCCCTCTCCCCGGTTCCCCCGGTGGGAGTTGAGGATCCCGTTGGCTCGTCTGTGCCTCCGGTTCCGGAGCTTCCGTGGAATCGTCCGAACCGAGTGCGATTCCGACACCTTCCCGCACCGCCTCGGCTCAGCCGAGATCTCGTCTCCGACATCTTCGCGGTCAGCCGATCCGCCGTCATAGGCGGTCTCAGCACCGCGGCAGGCGGCGCCACCGCTCTTCCTCCTCCTCGGACGAGGGGAGGCTTCGGCGCAAGTTACGTCGGAGGTATGAGGAACTCATGTGGCAACAGCTCCTTCTGACCGGGAATAAGCCGACCCAGTCGTCTTCCCCGGCCATTAAGTGGCTGTCACGGGAGCGACCGAAACAACCCCTTGTTGTAGCCAAGGAGCCTGTTCCCAGGCCGGTTGTTCGCCAATCCAGCTGCCCCACCGATTCTGGTGGAACCTCCGCCTCCACAGCCGTTAGTTGGGGCTCTGACCAAAAGTTCTCGGTCGGCTCGGGGTTTGCCCCATAGGCTGTCTGTCATCCTCACTCCCAATAGACCTCGGCAGGTGGAGGGTGGCTCAGGCCCAAGGCAGCTCTTTGAGGACTCTTCCGAGTCCGAGGATGATTCCTCCCTTTTCTCCAAGCGAATGGACTTGGAGTCCTCAGGAGGACAGTCAGTGGACGATAGCCCTTCGTCCTTCCTAGGGTTGCTCGGCTCATCTCGAGTCCACCGGATGAAGCTCGAACCCGCTTTAAGCGGGCCAGGTATCCCTCACGGAGATTCTGGACCGAGGATCCCTCTAGGAGGCCTTTCGGTGGCCGAGGCCATAGTGGCCTTGGAGCTTTGGCAGCGCCTGCTTCCTGCGCCTTCTCGGCCAGGATGGCCAGGAAGTATAAGCGTGTCCCTACCAGTTCCTGTCCGGTTTTTGAACACCCCCTGCTGAGGGGTTATTACCGACAGCGCCGCTAGCCGGGAACGCCAAGGATGTGGACAAACCTCCCGACAATGAATCCAAGAAATTGAATTATGCCAGGCGAAAAGTCTATGCTGCGTCCTCTCTTGGCCTTCGTCAGGCCAGTTTGGCCGTCCTCATGGCACATTTTTCTCATGCCCTGTTGGGCTCCCTGGATGAGGTCGTCCCTCATCTTCCAGCGGATCTGCAGACTACGGTCCAGACAGGTGCGGGATCAGAGCAGAGCAGTGGCCAAACAAGCAGCTCCAGACTGCTTTAGACATTGGGGACTCATGTGCCAGGTCTGTGGCGGCCGCAGTGGCCATGCGTCGTCGGGCTTGGCTAAGGATATCCACCTTTACCTCGGATACCCAGCACAAGTTGGCGGATGTTCCCCTTTTGGGGACTGACCTCTTCGGCCCTGGGGTGGAAGGTCACCTGCAGAGGATCGAGAAGTCCAATGCTACCTTGGACTCGGTCTCTTCCGCTCAGAAGGACAAAGGCCGTAAGCCACAGCCTAAGCCCTTTCGTCCTTCTGCGCCCGCGGCGCCCGGCCCAGCAACGTCAGGGCCAGCAGGCTCGGGCTTGGCATCCCAAACCCAGCCGTCGGCTTCCTCCAACAGGAAGCAGGGAGGTAAAGGCCTAGGAGGTCCCTCGGCCGGTCCCTCCTCCAAGCCTGCCCAGTGATGGGCTGAGGGGTGTTGCCCCCATCCCCGTCACCTCACCCCTGGTTCCCCCCGTGGGGGGACGGCTCTGACACTTCCTTTCCGCCTGGTCCGCTATTACCACGGACAGATGGGTACTGGAGGTGGTGGGAAAAGGCCTGCCTCTAGAATTCGAGCAGGACCCGCCCTTCAGAGCCGTCGCACCTCGGGGGGGGCATCGGGGTCCGTAGCCTCACTGTCGGCTCGTCGAGCCGACATTGCTCTCCTCCTCCAAAAGGAGGTGATCAGGAGGTAGAGGACCCCCACCCAGGGTTGTGTCCAGGTACTTCCTGGTTCCGAAGCGGACGGGGCTGGCGCCCATTCTCGACCTACACGACCTGAACAAGTTCCTTAGGTCTCGAACCTTCAGGATGGTCACTCTGGCACAGATCATACCATCTCTGGAACACGGCGTGTGGTTCTGCTCTCTGGACCTGCAGGACGCGTTCTTTCACGTCCCTATCCGTCCGTCACATCGGAGATTCCTTCGCTTTCGGCGGAGGATCCCTCTTGAGTTCGAGCCATGCCCTTGGCTTGTCTCAGGTCCCAGGGTCTTCACCAAATGCATTGCAGTGGTGACAGCTTTCCTCTTGCGCGAGGGTCCGGTGTACCCTTACCTGGGCGATTGGCTGATAGCAGCCCCTCCAGACAGGAGGTGGGCGGTCAGAGATCTGGCCCTCAGGTTTGCTCTCAAGTCGGCCTTCTCATCAAGCGAGGCCAGAGTCGAACTCGAGCGAAGCAGGTGATTCTGTTTATCGGGGCAGAGCTCGACTCTCTTGAGCAGAAACACGGCTCGGCGGACAGGGCGAGGTTCTTACCTCCTTTGCCCAATCATTTCTGGTTGGGCAATCGCGCCCTGCCCGGGACTTCCTGCGCCTCCTGGGTCTCATGGCGGCCTGTACCAGCGTGGTCCGTTGGGCACGCTGGCACATGCGCCCCCTTCAGTGGGGACTGGCCAGCCAGTGGTCACAACGCTGCGATCCATTAGACCAGCTAGTGATGGTGACCCAGGAGATGTGGAACGCTCTCCAGTGGTGGACCGTTCCATCCATCTGCAGGAGGGCATCCCGTTTGTCCACCCCGAGCGGACGGTCTCTCTATCGACCGATGCCTCTCTGATGGGTTGGGGTGCCCATCTGGGGGAAAACCGAGTGCACCGCCTCTGGTCCCCGCGGGAGTCCCGATGCCACATCAACCTGCTGGAGCTCCGAGCGGTGCGCTTAGCTCTCACCGCCTTTGCTCCATTTCTCCGGGGTCAAGTGGTCCGAGTCCAGACGGACAATACCACGACCATGTACTACCTAAACCGCCAGGGCGGGACGCGTTCCATGCTTCTATGCAAGGAAGCTCTCCGCATTTGGTCACTCGTGCGCAGCCTGGAGGCGGATCTCCTAGCCATTCATGGCAGGAGCCTCCAACACCCTGGCCGATGCCCTGAGCTGGATAGGGCTGCATCTCACAGTGGTCTCTCCTGCGGAGGTAGTACAAGATCTGTTCTCCCACTGGGGCACACCTCAGGTGGACCTGTTTGCCTCAGGGAGAGCAGAGCTGAGGCTGTTTCATGCCGCCCCCTCAGCAGGGCTCGCTGCAGGAGGATGCCTTCTCGAGGCTGTGGACCCCGGGCCTCTTTTACGCCTTTCCCCCATTTCCCTTGATTCACAAGGTGCTTCTCAAGGCAAGGAGGGACAAGGCGCAGGTGATTCTGATAGCCCCAGACTGGCCCCGCCAGTTCTGGTACCCAGATCTCCTCAGCCTCAGCTCCAGGCTCCCGAGGCAGATTCCAGCTCGCCCGGACCTGCTCTGTCAATCAGGGGAAGGTGTTCCATCCGGACCTTCAATCCCTGCACCTGATGGCCTGGTTCCTGAGCGGCTAGAGTTCCAGGCCTTGGGTCTTTCCGACGAGGTCCTCAATGTTGTTGAGGCGTCCCGTAAGGAGTCGACCAGGAAATGCTATGTCCTCAAATGGAAGAGATTTTCCATTTGGTGTCAGGGCAAGGGCTTGGACCCTTCCTCCTGTTCTTTGGCAAGCATTTTGGGCTATTTATGGCCCCTTTCTAGTCAAGGGCTTAGGTCGACGACCCTAAAGGTGCACCTGGCAGCCATCTCTGCTTACCGGGCGCGGGCCGGGGAGCAGTCGGTGGCTCAGGAGAAGGTGGTCTGGCGCTTTTCAAGGCCTTGATCACATTTCCCCTCCGGTGCGAGAACCTCCACCTCCGTGGGATTTACTGCTGGTACTGGCAAAGCTCATGGGTAAGCCATTCGAACCAATGCACAGGCGTGAACTCTCTCACCTGTCGTGGAAGACCGCCTTCTTGGTGGCTATCACGTCAGCCAGAAGGATGGGAGAACTCCAGGCGCTCTGCATTGAGTCTCCTTACCTGGTCTTCCACAGGGACAAGGTTGTCCTGCGGCCCCACCCGAAATTCCTTCCGAAGGTGGTGTCAGAGTTTCACCTTAACCAGGTGTTGACTCTGCCGGTGTTCTACCCCAGTCACACCTCGGAGGCCGAATACAGGCTCCATACTTTGGACCCTAAAAGGGTGCTCGCTTATTATAAGGAGCACACGGCTGAAATTCGGGGAGAGGTTCGCCAGCTGTTCGTCACCTACGCTGAAGCCGCACCTCGCAGACCTGCAGCCAAGCGGACGATAAGCAGGTGGGTCACCTCCTGCATAGATCTCTGCTATAAGTTGGCGGGCATGGAGCCTCCCGGAGGAAGAGCTCATTCTACCCGTCATACTGCTGCATCGGTGGCTGCTTCCAGGGACGTCCCTATCCAGGAAATCTGCAGGGCTGCTACCTGGAAGTCAGACACACCTTTATTACCCATTACCACATCGACCTTGAGTCACGCCGGGATGCTGGTTTGGGGCCTCGGTTCTCCAGTCTCTATTTCCTAAGTAGGGGTGTCCTTGCCTCCCTCCTCCCGGAGAACTGCTAGAGTCTGCCAGACAGTGTGGATGAACAACATATCCATGTCCCTAGAAATACAGGTTACTCACCTGTAACAGGAGTTCTAGGAATGGTATATGTTGTTCATCCCCATTTCCACCGACCTCCCCGGCTTGACGCACAATCTGAGCTTCCAGCGGGCCAGATCTGGCGTCATGGGGCGGAGCCGAGAGTTTTACCACCCGGGTGGGTGGGAGGAGCCAGCTTGAAGACCTTCCGGCAAGATTTAAAGCGGCAAGGATACCTGCCAGACAGTGTGGATGAACAACATATACCATTCCTAGAACTCCTGTTACAGGTGAGTAACCTGTATATTTCTGTTAGTTTTCTCGATTGCTCTGTGTGTTAGGTGTTTGTTTTGTAAATGAATGTTTCTCCAGTTCCCATTTTGATTTCCAAGAACAGTAGAATACCATTCTTAGCTACTGTTTTTTGTTCTCATTACTTGGCTAGTAAACCACGTTGTTTTTATTAATTTTTGACGGTTTACCATTTTTAGCTATCCAATTCGCAGAGAAAAGAGTGCTTTCAGTTTCTGTCTGATAATCTGTTCCTGTTACAGGAGCCGCAGTTTGATCATTGGCACAGTTTCTTCAGTACAAGAGCCATTTTTTACTGTTTACACTCTGGTACTGCATCGTTTTTTGGGGGATCTTTTTGATTATTTCAAGGTTCTGTTTAATTGGTATGTCAGAGAGACCTTATTGGCCATCAAAAAATTGTACAAATTGTTTTCTGCTCCTGGTAAGGGCAGACTGTCCTCAAACTCTGTTTAAAATGTTTAACCTAAACATGTTTAAAATGTTTAGGTCCACAACACAACTTTATCAGTGATTAAGTTCTGTCATATCTTTTGCCCAAAAACCTCAATTAAAAGGGTAGAAATTTTAAAAAGAAGCATGCCTTCTCAGTCTGCCTCTGTCACCTAAAAATCATAAAAAAGGCACTGATGGGTGGTCCCAGTGATGATGGAAGGCATGCATCTGAAGAGGTCATCTCCTCATGTGCAGTGGCATATAATGTAAAAGGTGACAACAAAAGCTGAACAGCCATCAGAAACCTGGAAACAAAGAGGCTGTTCCAATCCCTAACCATAATGCTATAAGCATAAAAAGGCAATATTCCAAAAGACCGAGCAAAGCATAGTGGAAGTCTGCACACCATATGATACTGAATATTTTATTAAACTGAAGATAATACAGCGCTCTAACACATCAAAGCAGTTACCAACGTTCTGTGCTGGCACTTAGTGCTTTGTCACCAGAAAGGTTTGGTGAAAGATTGTTCAGACAATCAGAATGTCCAAAAGAGGGGGAACCCTGAATTCAGTAATGGCAAAAATAAAATTAGAAGAGCTTTAGAGCAGGCAGTGGAAACGGTGTCTGCCGAAAATAAATTGAAAGAAAATAACGTCACTGCCACTCATCCTGCACGGAGAAAAGAGCTGGCAGATGGCACAGAAAAAAAATGCCCTCATTAGAGGACATATCAGAAATATAGCAATATTTCCAGGCTCTCCAGTCCATGTGAAATTTGAATGCAGTACCTTCCACCCCCTCCCCAGGCTCAGGCTCCAACCTTATCTGCCTGAGGAGGAAGAGGAAGAATATTTTATGTGCATATGGAAGAAAGTGACCCAGTGAAGTTAGAGGGCACACATGAACAAGATTTTGAACCTTCTCAAAGGCAAATTGAGGACTGCTCATCTTTTTCATCATTTATCAGGCAAACGGCTGATACCGTCAATGTCCCCTACTACAATCAGAGGAGGATGAAGAGGATGCTGATGTTATGGACATGCTGGGAGTGACTCCACCGGGAAGGCAGATCTTCCCTTGTCAGTCTTCACCATTCATCACTACTTGGGTGTAAGCCGGAGATGCGCACCCGCTATGGGAGTTTTTTTGGTTTGTTTTTTTGAGAGGAATCGGCGCCGCCCCCAAAAGCGATGCACTGCAAGGTGCAGCCGTTAGGCGCCGCAGACTCCTCCTCCATCTCAGGTTTCTTCCGCCGTCGAGGCAACACCTGCGTGAGTTCGACAGTGCTACGCCATTAGGCCTTCTCTCTACTGCTTTGTCAACAATTCCGTCTCAGTTCGTTTTCCCGACGCCGTTGCCGGTAAGACTGTTCTTTTCTTTACTTAAACGGCGCCAGGAGCTTTTCATGATACGGACAAATGCGATGCCTGTTTTTCGATGGACGGCCGTGTTCTCGAAGTCTGGGCATCCAAAATCTTCAAGGCCCCGCCGACTTTTGGAGGACAGCGTTGCTTTCGGGCCTCCTAGGCCAGGCCTCTAGGCTCTTCCTCCCGGTCCCTTCCCAGGCCTATACGGTCTGGTGAGGAGGAGGTGGTCTCATCTTCCAGCCTTGCCGAGGAGGAGGCCTCTTTCACAGTGTCTGAGGAACGCCGTGGTCCCTCCCGGGGCCGCAGTGGGGACACCGTCTCGGCAGTCACCTCTTCGGAGGTGCAGGCTCCCCAGTGTCGTGGCCCACAGTTGTTGGGTCTGGCATTGGTGGACCCTCGACCTGCCCTCTGGTGCCATCTTGGATCCCGGCGCCATCCATGGTGCCGTGTTGGCTTTGGCGCCGTGGGTCGGTCGACTCCATGAGCCGGTGCTGGTGTTGGGTTCTGGTGCCACGGACGGCGCCGGGAACTTAGCCAGAGCCGTGGGCAGATCGAGGCCGGGTTCTGGAGCTGCGGGCGACGCCGCCAGGACCGTACAGCGTCCTGCATGGCACTGGCGCCATTTCTCAAGGGACTTTTGGAGTAGCCAGCATCGAGGTCCTTCTGGTCAACTCCTCCTCGGAGGCAGACAGTTCGGAAGTTGACCCGACCTGGCTCCCGATTCTTCGGAATCAGTCTTTTCTGGAACGTGGTGTCAGGCGGCCCAGTATTCGATTCCTGAGGCTCCCCAACTATCTTCCTTCGAGGATTCCCAGGCTGGGGGTGGCCTGAAACCCATCGGGGAGGGCGGTTTGGAGATGAGGGACCGGTCTGTCTCCCCAGACGGGGCTGTGGCAGCTGCCGTTTCCAGTGCTGCTGCACCTTCCCGGGGTGGAATTAAGGTTCTGTCTCCAGGGGCCCCCCTTGTGGGGGGGGGGGCCTCAGGATCAACGGAACCTGTCGCTGTGGTCGAGGAAGAGGGCATCCTCAGAGCCTGAGGGATTGAGAGGCCGAGGTGAGGGGCGTCGAGTTCCACACACCACCCCTCGGGTGTGGGGAGGAGCCAGAGTGCCAAGCCCCACCTCTCCCTCTTAGGCTTAAGAGACCCCTCCGGTGGCTTTGCTACGGGTTGCCCTTCTGGACCCTTGTAACCCCAGGTGCGTCACAGGGGAGATTCCCCCGCCGCTGTTCTAGAGTTCGCATCCCCAGGGTTCTTTTTTGTGACCTGGTTTGATATCCGGGATCCTGCCAGCTCGGGCTCCATTCCCTGGATTTCAGAGCCCTAGCAGAGGACAGTTACCTTCTTGTAGGTGCCTCTCTCCATTGTGCTGCAGCCACCCCCCTCTCTTCCAGGCCATGTCGGTCCTACGGGCCCATTATTCTGGGAGACGTTCAGAGGCTCTGCGGAGGCCTTCCCATCATATGTTAGGTATATGCATGAACGGGTTTTTCACCTCTCCCCACTGCCGCAAGAATCCTCTGGGCGTTAGAGTTCCCCATCTTCCTCGACTCCTTCTGAGGGAAAGGAACCCTCTGCTCACCTTTGATCCGACGCTGATTTCACGGAATATCAGCGCTTCCTATCGAGGATTGTTAGGGATCTCAGTATTTCCTTTCTCAGACGAGACAATACCAAGCAGACGCGTGAATTCCTTGGGGAATTCAGTGGCCAACATTTGGTGGTGCCATCCTGGCCTGTCCCTTTCCAGGAGGCGTCTATCCGCACCTGGCAGTCTCCAGCCACACCTTTTCCCGCCCCAGTAGACTGCAGGAGGAGGTACTGTGCCCCATTGGAATCTCTAGGTACACTCCCCAACCCACCCTCAGGATTGGAGTTCCTAGAGACTCCTTCCGGGCACCGCTGCCTGGCACACGATCATCCACCAGACTCAGATTCCCTACAGTTTCACTGGTGGGGGCGAAGAGTGTTCTCTTCCTCTCATGCGATGTTGTGCATTGCATCACATCAGGCTCACCTTGCTGCCTACAACAGGCATTTATGGTCAGTGCTTTCTCAGTTTCTAGCATCTATGCCTGATATGGAGCAATCCAGACAAACCATTGCTCTCTCCACTATGGGCCTGGAGCTGGCAAGGCACCAAGCAAGGGCATCCTATGACACCAGTGAGGTGGCCTCCAGGCTTGTGGGGAACAGCGATCTGCATTAGGCGGACGGCATGGCTTTGTCTATCAAGATTGTCACCCCTGGCCTGGCGTAGGGTGATTCGCTCCACATTCCGAGGGACCTGCCTTTTTTCCACCAGGGCTAGGAGGCTTCTGCAGGGGCTTCCTCGTCTCCGGGGATCACCTCCTAGCTCTTCTCTCCCTTAGGCTTCCTGTCTTGTAAGGCCAGGGTCTCTTCCTTCTGTTTTTCATCAGCAGGAGGCTGAGGGCCTTGTTCCCTCAGGGTGTTTCCTGGCCCCCCTTCGGGGGTGCTTGGTACTCACCCAAGCAGTAATGAATGGTGAACATTGACAAGGGAAGATATGGAGATTATGTACCTGCCGTAATTCTTGATCTTCTCTTGTATCTTCACCATTCATGACTGATACCCGCCCACCTTCCCCTCATGGGCCTTCTTCTTCAGCGTCTCCCCCTCCCTGCTCATTCCTCCTCCCTCCCTTCATGGCCTTAAAGCCTAATTTAAAAAAAAAAAAAAACATTTTTTGAGCCTTCCGTTCTTGTCTCAGAACGGATTCATTTAATTGAGGAGGAGAGGGGAACGAGTACAATTTCTCTCTATCCTAAGGGAATTCTTTCTGATTGCCCCTGGGGGTGACCTCTTGGCTCCTTCTTAAGCCATGCTGTTCAGTTCACAGTTAAATCATTCCTTAAATGATCAGTTACTTTTTCTAGGTCTCCTCTGGCATGTCTGAATCTCCTGTTTGCGCCAGCTTCTGCTAGTTAACACTGCCCTGGCACTCCCAATTCTTTGAACTGGTGATCTGTTTTGCCTTACCTTCGGGGCGTCAGACTGAGTTCCCACTCTTCCTTCCGCAAAGGGGTGCCCTCTGAAGGGCTTCAAATAACCCCCCCAACACACACACACACACATCTGTGTTGGCACGTAACAAGGTGCTTGTGGCCTTCCTTCCCCTTCCTAGTTGGGCGCTCTCCTGTCAGAACAGATTCTGCCTTGGCAGTCTACGAGCTGTCAGCTACAGTGTAAGGAGTTGGGGATGCTGGGAGGTGCAGAGAGTCTGCCTTTTGTGTAACAAGCTGTGCAAAAGGTTCAGCTGAACCTTCCTCGCCAGTTTTCTTAAATGGGATCCTTGTTCCCTCACCTTGGTTCCGAGCTTACGAGCCTTCAAGCCAATTCTCACAGTTTGGCAGAATTCCTCCTTACGCCAAGCATCCCCCTTTCTTTCGCTCTTCTTCTTCCTTCTTCTCTCTCTCTCTCTCTCCTTACCTGTTCCTCCCTCGGAGCCACCTCAGGAGTGAGGCCCTGTGGTCCCATAGGGTAGGTTTCCTCTTTCCTGTCCTCTGTCGGCTTATTCCTTTTTATTTATATCTTTTCCTTTACCTATCCTTGGCTCTCTTGCCTCGCTCTTCTTTTTTCTTATTTCGCCTCTTCGGCTTACAGAACTGAGATGGAGTCGTCGTCTGCGGCGCCTAACAGCTGCCCTCGCGCACCACATAGTGCGTCACTCTTGAGCGGCGCCATTGGCACCGACTCCTCTCCAGAAAAAAAACTCCTAGTAGGCGAGTACCGCCGCCATTTCAAGCAGCAATGAATGATAAAGATACAAGAGATCAAGAATTACAGTAGGTACATAATTTCCATTTACTTCCTTTATGTAAGCCACTAAAAAGGCCACAGAAAAAAATATGGCAGCACCAACTTCAGCTGTAGCCATTGACAAAAAAAAAAAACTTAGAGAAGATATGTGAACAAGCATGAAGTGGAATATATGTATGCCCATCCTGATCATCGTAGGGTAGTCTGTGCTGCGTCTTGTTAAAGCAGAAATCACTCTATCTGCATAGTCCCCTGAAAGACAAATAAATCTGGATACTTTGGCAGAAGAGGTGTATACAGCTGCTTCTCTGCTGATCAGGCAGGCAGCTTATTCAGAACACACAGCACAGCGCCAGAAGGCACTTTGGAACACAGTTCTGCCACTGGCAGAAAGTACAGATGATGATTTGGCACAGGACCTGATTGCCACAGCAAGATGAGCCCTGGATGCCATAAAATATCATTTCCACACTGCGGTGGACATTAGTGACTTTGCTGCCAGAGTTGTGGTTCATGCAGTATCATTAAGAAGGTTTTCCTGGCTAAGAACTACGATCCTGTCCCAGGATACTTGAAACAAGGCTATGGATTTCTCCTTTGAGGAAGATTAATTTGGTGAGAAAACAAGAACAGAATGTTGGTGTGAACGCACCAGGAAACGGCCGTGCTGAAATCGAAATGAAGTATCGAGCAGAGAAAAGAGACCAGCACCACTGCCTCGTAACAACAGGACTATGCCTTCCAGTATATAAAGCCACTGAAGTGTGTGAACTCACCAGGCTATAAAATGCTAGAAGTCCAGAGTCAATCCAAGCAAAAACTTTTAAGTAAATCCATAAGCCAAAGGAGTACAACGCTATCCTGCTCCCCAGAGAACTTCCTGGTTGCAAGCGTATTACGTCGCCTGACGAGTTTCGCACAACGTGCTTTCTCAAAGGTGCAGTAAAAGAACAAAAAAGTACTCTTTTATACAGTAATGAGTCTTAAAGTGGTACACATTAAAAGTGCAAAACACCAGAATACATATCAAAACATCAGACCAAATGAAGACAAAAACAATTAAAAAGTCCACATTTCCTGTAGGTGCAAAAGTTGATTAATAGACACTATAACTATGCTTTTTAAATCTCTTTTGTAGGTATATACCTATATATCTATTTATCCATTTTAGCATGGGATTTATATTCTCCATGATATTCATATGTATCCATATAGCATCCAAACTATTCATACTCAGTTATGCTGCACTCTAGTGGACAAAACCAAAAATTACAAGTACCTTAAAAACATAAAAATCAAACCTGCCAGTGAAGAATTATATACACAAAGAAATAGCACATACTATATGTAATTTAGGCAGCAGCCAAGGATGTCGATCTGTATAAAAAAAAAAAAGAGAAACATAAAGAATATATAAGAATCACAGCAATATATAAATATTACACCATCTTCTTATTAATCACTTCTTCAAGAAGTGTTTCACTTCAGTTTTTCCGTTTAGGCCCTTACATTCCATGGCCTTAAATGTGAAAATCCAATAGTGCTCTCTTTTTAAAAGTAAATTATTGTGAGGACCCCCCCCCCGCGTGACAGTGTTGGTTTTTCAATGCCAATTTATGTAAAACCATGATCTTCCTGGACTAAGTCTCCATCACTCATTCACACTAGTGGACGCTAGGACCAAGTGGGAGCCTAAAGTTTTCTGAAGGGTCGGGGCGCCAGAGAGGACCGCATGCGTGTAACACCCATGAGACTAGCTTGCACCTGTGTAGGCTATCTCGGTGTCGACCCTCCAACCGCCTTCAGTTCCTTTCTCCTTCGCCGATTAATTTGGATGTCGACGCCGCCGGCTCGTCGAGTCGAATTTTCATCTATACAACAGTAGCTTTTAATATTTTAAGTACTAATTTCTTATTTTATGAACAAGAAGAAGAAATTATTTCCTGCCATCAACGGAGTCGTCCTAGACGGTAACGGTGACGGTAGGGAGGACTTCGCTTGAAAGTTTTATGGCAGAGGGCTGTGTCCGTCCACGCCTTTAATTAACTGGGGGTCTGACTCATGGACAATCCTGTGCTGGGGGAAGAGACAGTCCTCCAGTACAAATCTAGCGGTTCCGGGATCCGTTCCCACTTAACCTCGAGCTCCTCTTCCTTGTTGGGGAAGAAGAATGGTGCCGCTTCGAGGTTGCCCAGCAGATGTCTGCACGAGGAGTGCCTGCCGAAGGGCGAAGGGCCTGAACTGATTTCGTGGTGTTCCTCTTGGCCCCGCTCCTAACGGCTGCATTCTCGACTCGGCTCCATCTCTGTCCTCTTTGGAGCTCTGGTGGGCAGTTTCACCTCTGGGCCGCTCCTATGGAGCAGGGGGTTTGACTTTCCAGTTTTTCCTGGCTCTGTTCCTGATTTTGGGATCTCCAGGCCTCGGAGCCGTTGGACCGGAGCCGGGTAGATTGGATCATGAATGGCGAGGTGCCCTGTTTGTGCCTTTGCCATCGTGTCGACCCCTCGTGCCTACCCTCCTCTCCCCTTTTCCATGCAGGGGCCGGCACGGGCACTACCTTTTTCATTCTCCCCTTCTCAGGACTTCCATTGGCATTTTCCTTCGGCTCCATGACTCGGTGCCTTGGTCAGCGCCGTGGCTCGGTGCCTTGGTCGGCGCCACTTGTAAGGGTGGCTTGGTTACAGATTTGTTTCATAAACCGACTGACCGAAATACTTTATTGATGGCCAGTAGTAACCATCCTTAGCACGTAATACGTGCTATACCAAAGGGTCAGTATATTTGCACCAAAAGAAACTGTTGTTCTGATGAAATCTATCAAACGAGCAGATGAACTTACACAAAGACTTTATGATAGAGGTTATGCTAGTAACCTGTTGATTGAGACTAAAGAACTAGTGGATGAGATGCCAAGCGTTTAGTTATTAGAAGAAAAAATAACAAAATAATTAACCACCAGATAACATTTGTGAGTACATACAATCCACAATCACGACAAATTACAGATATTACTAAAAACCACTGGCATATTGTGACACAAGATGCAGGACTGACAGAAATTGATAAGAGGGGTCCGAAAATTGTTTTTAAAAAAGGAAGAAGCGTTAAGGATACTTTGGTTAATTCTTTACAACCCCTTCCAGATAACTCTAGAATGTGGTTACCTAATAAAATGAATGGATGTCACAAATGTGGGAACTGTAAATATTGTCCAAAAATTAAACAGGGTAATATGTTTAAAAACCCAATAACAGACAAGGAAATTGAGGTTAGGGGTTTCATTACCTGTAGTAGCTGTGGCCTGATTTATTTAGCCATACGCAGATGTGGAAACTTTTATGTAGGGAAGACCAGTAGAGCTTTCAAGATATGTATTGGAGAACATGAAAGAGCCATTGGTAATGAAGATCTTACCAATGCATTGGCTATGCATATGTTTCAGGCAAGGAATAAAACAGAACATGGTTTTACATATATTGGTATTGAAAAACCGACACTGTCAGGCGGTGGGTGGGGGGTGATTACAATAATTTACTTTTAAAAGAGAGCAATATTGGATTTTCACATTTAAGGCCATGGAATGTAGGGGCTAAATGGTAAAATTGAAGTGAAACACTTTCTGAAGAAGTATAATTCTTCACTGGCAGGTTTGATTGTTTTATTTGTTTTTGTCCACTAGGGTGCAGTATAACAACTGAGTATGAATAGTTTGGATGCTATATGGATACATATGAATAAACGGAGAATATAAATCCCATGCTAAAATGGATAAATAGTTGTATAGATATATACCTACAAAATAGATTTAAAAAGAATAGTTATAGTGTCTATTAATCAACTTTTGCACCTACAGGAAATGTGGACTTTTTAATTGTTTTTTGTTTTCATTTGGTCTGATGTTTTGATATGTATTCTGGTGTTTTGCACTTTTAATGTGTACCACTATAAGACTCATTACTGTATATGAGTACTTCCTTGTTCTATTACTGCACCTTTGAGAAAGCACGTTGTGCGAAACGCGTCAGGTGACATAATACGCTTGCAACCAGGAAGTTCTCTGGGGAGCAGGATAGCGTTGTACTCCTTTGGCTTATGGATTTACTTAAATAAAAATTTTTTGCTTGGATTGACTCTGGACTTCTAGCATTTTATAGCCTGGTGAGTTCACACACTTCAGTGGCTTTATATATTGGAAGGCATAGTCCTGTTGTTACGAGGCAGTGGTGCTGGTCTCTTACCTCTGCTGAGAAAACAAGAGGTCTACATGGAAAAAGTGGATGAATACAAAAAGTAACAATGAGAAGGAAAAGGCCTCTACCTCCTACAGGTCATAATGAAGGGGAGGCAGAGAATGCTTCCCAAGGGCTACACGTCTCACACTCCCTTTGAGTACCAGTCACAGGTTGCTGTAGGGGAAGGGAAGAAAGAGCTTCCAGGCATACTGCTGCAGCTCCAGAGCCTAAGCCCCAGCCAGAACAAACCCCCTGATAATTTTCCCCAGATTCCTCAACTATTGCCAGTGGGAAGAAGACTGCTACAGTGCTTCCAGGAATGGGTAAGCATTACAACAGACGAGTGTGTGGTAGAAGTAGTGGGCCTGGATTATGTCTGCAGTTCAGACACTTTCCAGACATGCAGAAACATGAAAAAAATCTTCTTCAAGGATATTTCTCTCACTAGGCCGCACCTTTGGAACTATACCCATGTCAGCACTAGGACCACACAGAAACCTTTGTAAGCAGTCAGCCAGGGACCGCCCACGTTTATGTAGACACTGATGCTATTTTTTTCTTCCAATTCAGTATCACTTTTATAGTGATTTTCAGCTACACATATGCTGCCGAAAGAACCATCCAGACTTTTCCAGTACTGCAAGTGCGGAGAGAAAATCTACAAGGAAGACACCCACAACATACATTTGCTGCCTAAGCCCCTCTCACAACCTGAAAGCCTGTGAGATTTGCGGTGGGGGCAGCTCCACTACCAGGCGATGCAGGAAGGGGCCTTGGAGAAACTTCTTCAGAAAACCGTAGAAGTCAACAAGAAGCAGCTACAGGCTAAATTCGTGTCACCTGCCCTGTTGACCGAATCGCTGTTGTCGAAGTCCCAGGAAGAATCCTCATCAGAGAGCCACAAACACTGAGACAAGGACATGGTCTCCCCAGCCCCTGCAGACAACAGGTAAGACCTCTACTATGACACTGTCCACTCTGCTGTCTGCTGTTCCCCAACTGTCGACCAGACACCAAGGTTTAGGGCTTGGCATAGGCACTGCCGGGCCTATTAGGGCCGGTACGTCATCGACTGAGACTCGGTATCCGTCATTGACTCCTGCAGTCGCGCCCACTACCCAAAGCAGCACCAAGACACAGGCAGTACTCTCATCATTTTCAGACATGATACGTGTCTACTGCCAGGCCTTCCTGTTCCAGGGGGCCCATTGACGGGGTCTCCTACAACCACCCTGTTGTCATCAAAAGTTTAATACCTTGCAGAATAGGCTGCCTCAGGTGCCAGAAACGTCACCGGCATACTTTTATTCCCGTTGATGATAGTCGACAAATATGAATACAATCCTGACCTCATGATGGTTGAGGATGAGGAGGAAGAAGACTATGCTGAAGAGAGCCAGTAGAGAACATGGCACCAGCTCCACATTCTCCTCCTATTGTGAGGACTCTGTAGTGAATACAGCAAGATCATCTCCAGAGAATCTCTCATTTTTAACCATGATGCAGCAAATGCAGGCTACCATGGGCTTCACCTTAGAGGAGTAGGATTCTACCATAAAGAACCTGCTGGAGTTTCTGGAGATGCAAGAATCTCCCTCTTCTGTTGTTCCTCCTCCCTTGTTTCCAGCTTTGGGGGATGCTATTTATGCAGTCTGGTATAGGCCTAGCAATGTACCAGCTGTGCCCAGAAAGGCAGATAACATGTATTGTGCCCCTTCTGGAAAACCCTGTTATGCTAACCAGCCTGAGACTGACTCAGTAGTAGTTACAGCTGCCCATGATTAGTCCAGGGCATCTAGGTACCCGGACTCCCTTCCTCCTGATAGAGAATCCAGGAGGCTGGATATCGTAGGCAGATGTACTTATGCCTCTGCCATGCTAGGCCTGTGTATTGCCAGTTACCAGGCTCATATGATAAAGTATCAGGACACCCTGTGGAGGAAGACCAAGTCTACAGTACAGGCCTTGCCTGAGAGTTCTGCTAAACAGGAGTTAAAACTCTTAATGCTGGTGCTGATGTGGGAAAACATTTGATCCACACAGCACATGATAGGTACTTTTGATTCAGAGTAGCAGTTTTTGCCACTGATGTGCAACAGACAGTTCTTAATGCCCCATTTAGAGTGCAGAAACTGTTTGGCCATGATGTAGAAGAAGCCTTGAAAAATCTTTAGACATCTGCAAGACTCGGAAGTCGGTGAAATCCCTGTGCCATATGCAGAACAGGGATAGGAGCAGGAGTAATTTTCACTTTTCAGCCATTGGAGGACACCGTCTGGTGTGCCGACAGCAGGGTAGAGGCAGAGGTGCTGAGGCCTTTCCAATTCCTGTCCCAACCCCAGATGCCCATACAAAAGCACCTAAAGGTAGTGGAGCCAGTGGCTCTGCCCCTCTCCCCCCCGGCTCAGCATGTCTCCCTGTACACCCCACAGCCACCATTACCTCCAAGGGTCATTGTAGGGGGTGCCTATCTCTCCGCCTGGAGCAGTCCAGGGTGGTGACTACTGACGAATCTGTTCTGGAGATTATAGAGGGGGAATCATGCTCAAGAACTTCTGGACAACCCTCCAGATCACCCACCAGTTATGACGATATACCTACTAGGGAACATGTCCCTTTTGCTAAAGGAAGTACAGACCTGCTTCAAAAACAGGCCATAGAACCTGTGCCTCTAACACAGAGGCTCAAATGGTTTTACTACAGATACTTATCGTTCCAAAGTGGACTGAGGAGCTGAGGCCTATTCTAGATCTAGGGGATCTAAACTTCTTCATAGAATACAAGAAATTTCAGAAGGTCTCTCTGCGGGGTCTTTGGCCCCTGTTGCAATCAGAGGACTGGATATGAAGGATGCTTACCTCCATATCAAAATCCGGAAACCTCACAGGAAATATCTGAGGATCTTACTTCGAGATTCACTCTTGCAGAAGGTAACACCGTTAGCACTAAGCCGTCAGGCACCAGGACCACATGAAAAAACTCTAGCTAGCAGTATCCGTCGGGGGACCACCCACGATGTCAGCCCAACATCACATATGGTATAAAGGGGTCAGTCTCCCAACTCATCCCCAGTTCTTTTGTCGCTGTCGATCACGCAAGTCGGTCCTCCACAGACTCCTTCAGCTTGTCAGCCGCCATTTTCTACACTACCCTCATTTTATTTTCATTTTAAAACAGTGATTTTTCTGAATACTTGCATGTCGTCATCTTCTTCCTCTTCCATTGAGCAACGGCAGTCAGAATGTGCACGGGGGAAGCAGATTCCCCATAAGGACGGCCATTCGGCTTGCCTTTTTTGCTTAGGCCTGGACCACAACATCAAGGCCTGCTAGCACTGCCAAGATTTTAATCGGCGCACTAGGCTCCGCCGCCAGAAGACCTTCGAAGCCGTCCTGCTTTCTAAATGATTATCTGACATGAAGGAGCTGCATCATAAGAGTTCTTCATCCTCTCCGGCCTTCTCTTTTTCTTTTCTTAAAGAGAAGAAACCGAACGGCAAACACAAGCACCAGAAGAAAGACTAGGAGAAATCCTGGGCAGAAGACCGCTCCAGGTCCCTGAAGAAATCGGCAACCCCTACCGGGCTACTGGTACCTAAACCTCCCTCCCTCATCTCCATCGCGGGAGAAGGTTCTTTGGGGGAAGGGGGGGGGGGGCAGGAATGCTTCACCCGGCCCCCCAGCCCCATAAGCTTAGGCCCATTTGCACTGCAGGCTCTAAGCAAAGTGGGTAGGCCAGTGGATCGTTGAACGGCAGGCCTTTGTCACCCTCTCGGCCAGGGTGTCCACTAACTCTCCCCCTACTTCAGGGGCTGACTCCCCCAGGCGACACCTGGGACCGTTGTTCTTTGGGAAAGAAGGGCGTTTGTCCCATTTGAGAGCCAGCTTCCCTTCTTAGGTGACCCCGCTCAGCCTCCTGCCCGGCCTCAGCCAGTCACTTTGACGCCGGTTTCGCTGGCGCCTCCTTGGGAGTCGACAGCTGGGCCTGACACCCGCCCCCAGACACACCTGAGGTTCCGATGCCAGATCCAGTTCGTCCGACGCCAAATGGCAGTGTTCCTCTGGGTCCGACGCCAGGCAGTACGGATCTCCTTGTACCGACGCCTGAGGTGCCTCAACCTGATGACCAGACGCCTGGGCAGTCAAAACCTAACCACCCAACGCCGAATGTGCCAGTTCCACAGGATCCACCACAAGGCCTAAACAAACTCTTTTTGACCTGATGGGCGTTTTTCAAAGACAGGCAGGCACCTACAGCACCCCTTCAGCCAACCCCTCAGGGACCACCGCTGAACAAGCCTCCAGCCCAGCCACCCCCTCCCCCTCCCAGGGGAACCACTCCTACGCCAGACAGGAATGATAGACCCCATCCTTGGGGCTGGCTGCACAAGCATCCATGCCTGCCCTCCCCAGACTCAAAGGATTCAGACGTGTATTCCTCCTGTGACTCCAGCCAAGGGGTTTTGGACCTGCTGTTGGAACTGCATGGTGGTAAAGATACACCTAGGTCCCCACCCGACGACCCATCGTTTATGGATGTGATGCATCCCATCCAACAGCTGGGACCCTGAGGAATTGGACATGGAACGTAAACGTCTAGCTGTCTTCCTCAAGAGGAAGGACACCTTGCCTATGGCGGTCCCTCCTGTGGTCGAATCCTATAAGGATGCTAACAAGATTGCCTGGAAGCACCCCTTTTCAATGTTGGCAGTATCTAAGAAATCCAACTGGCTGTATACTGTTCTGAAATTGAGCCAAAACAGCATTCCAAGCAGTCCTTTCGGAGGAATGCCAGGCAACAGCAGCAGCAAAGGACAGCCTTCAGGAGAAGAGCCTCCACTTCTGCCTCCGGAGGTTCAGCCCCTTGGGGCCCCCAAACCTCCCAGCCTATGCTTCCCTTCCCCGATGCCTCAGCCTGACTTTCTGCCCGACCACAGCCAATGCCGCAGGGCAGGTGGTGGGAGGTCAGGTTTCATTGCACACCGAAGGGTGTCATTGAGTAACCACTGATCAGTTGGTCCTGCAGCTAGTCCAGAGAGGACATACTCTCGAGTTCATGGAAGTTCCTCCAGACTACCCTCCAATTCAGTCCCAGTACTCCTAATGCCACAGCCTCCTCATCGTGGAATAAATTCAGGCTGTACACCATACCCAGAGAAGACACTCACTATGGAGAGCAACCAGAGCCGGATTCTGTTGATTAATGCTGCCCACGACCGGTCCCAAAGGCCTAGTCACCTTCGTACTCATCCAGCTGATAAGGATTCGAAGCATTTTGACTTTCTGGCCAAGAAGGTATATTCCTCTCTTGTGTACCATACGATCCCAAAACTTCCTTGCCCACATGGTCCAATACCAGAATGCTCTGTGGGACAAGGTGGTGGGAATAGCCCAAACTATGCCAGATTGCCTAGGCCGGGCTGAGTTGATGACAATTCTGAAATCAGGCTCTGAAGTCTGTAATAGTGTTCTCCGGGCATCATATGACACAATGGACGCGGACAGGAGGGCCGCTGCATCGGCTGTCTGTATCTGCCAGTACTCCTGGTTCAGTGTGTTTGGGTTTGCCCCGGATGTGCAGTCCAGGATCATGGATGCTCCCTTCAGAGGACCAGTTTTGTTCAGTGAAGGTTCACAGAACATTATCACCCAGTTGCAAGACTCTGGTAAAGCCATTTGGTCTATATATACAATGTACAAATCTTGGCCAAAACAGCATTCCAAGCAGTCCTTTCGGAGGAATACCAGGCAACAGCAGCAGCAAAGGACAGCCTTCAGGAGAAGAGCCTCCACTCCTGCCTCCGGAGGTTCAGGGGCCCCCAAACCTCCCAGCCTACGCTTCTCCTCCCCGATGCCTCAGCCTGACTTTCTGCCCGACCTCAGCCAGTGCCGCAGGGCAGGTGGTGGGAGGTCGGGTTTCATTGCACACCGAAGGGTGGCATTGGGTAACCACTGATCAGTTGGTCCTGCAGCTAGTCCAGAGAGGACATACTCTCGAGTTCACTGAAGTTCCTCCAGACTGCCCTCCAGTTCAGTCCCAGTACTCCTAGTGCCACAGCCTCCTCATCGTGGAAGAAATTCAGACTCTTCTTCTGCAAAAGCGAGCTATGGAGCCGGTTCCGCCAGCACAACAGTGGAAAGGGTTTTACTCTCACTTCTTCCTAGTGCCAAAGGAAACGGGGGATCTCTGTCCAATCTTTGACCTCAGCCGCATGAACCAATATATCAAATACAAAAAGTTCAGGATGGTCACCCAGATAGGTCTACTACCTCTGCTCCATCAAGGGGATTGGCTATGCTCTCTGGACATGCTGGACGCATACCTCCATATTCTGATTTTCCAACTACAGAGAAGGTTTCTTCGCTTCCACTTACAGGGGTGTCATTATCAGTTCAGGGAACTGCCTTTCGGCCTGTCCTCTGCACCAGAGTGTTCACCAAATGCCTCGCTGTGGTAGCTGCAGCTATCAGGAGGCCGGGACATTGTCTTTCCGTACCTCGACGATTGACTCTTAACCGCTCCCACGAGGGACCAGTTGCTTGGCACCATGCAGGCCACTTTTCACCTGTTCCAGGACTTCTGGATCACGTTAAATCTCCCAAAGTCCTCTCTTTGGTCAAGTCTGCGACTACAATACATAGGGGCGATTCTGGATATGGTCCAAAGCAAAGCCTTTCTCCCTCAAGACAGAGCGGAACGCCTCCAGGCTCACACACGGCATGTCTCCTTAGCTCGTTAGATTTCTGCCAGGAATGTCCTCAGACTCTTAAGGCACATGTTGGCCACCATTGCCATGGTCCCGCTGGCCAGGCTGTATATGAGAGTGATCCAGTCGAACCTGAAAGTTCAATGGGATCAGCGATCAGACGACCTGGACCAGCCCATCTTAGTATCCAACTCAGTCACGCAAACACTGAACTGGTGGTTGGATCCCTCCAACCTTTCCAGAAGTGTGTGTCTCCGGAAAGAGATCCCCAGACAGATGTTGACTACAGACATATCAGGTCAGGGCTGGGGAGCTTACCTGGGAGATCGCCAGATGCAAGGGTCCTGGGAGCAGCACGAGCTTCATCTCCATATCAATGTTTTGGAGATGAGGGCAGTTCTCTATGCCCATCAGGCCTTTTAGACAGTCCTGCTGTCTGGTCCCATTGATGCAAACTGACAAAATGTCGGTGGTATTTTACCTCAGCAATCCGGGGGGGGGGGCTCATTCCTATCCGCTCTGCAGGGAAGCCATGTGAGTATGGACATGGGCAGTGGACCATCACCTGGACTTACCAGCAGTCCACATCCCAGGCATACAAAACACCCTGGCTGACATCCTAAGCCAATCTCTGTCCAGGGCCCATGAGTGGGAGCGTCGTCACTCAGTGGCAGAAGATCTTTTCAACAGATGGGGTTGTCCAGAACTGGATCTATTTCCCTCCCCATCCAGCGCAAAACTGCCCAGTTTCTGCTTGCTAGATCCAGGTCCTGGTGTTTTCTGATAAGACGCGTTGCCCCTCTCCTGGACGGGGAGGTTTCTTTATGCGTTCCTTCCTTCCCCCTACTGCAGAGGGTCCTCAATCAAGCTGCAGTCAGAGGAGGAGATATGATCCTAGTGGCACCCTTCTGGCGACGACAGATTTGGTTTCCACTGCTTCAGCAGCTGGCTGTGGAACCTCCGGTTTCCCTGCCCCTTCGCTTAGACTGCTCTCCCAAGAACAGGGAATGCTGGTCCATCCGGATCTCAGATCTCTGCATCTCCATGCGTGGCTCCTGCAGACTTAGCGATTTCCAGATTTGGAGTGTCACCCAGAGTGGCGGACATCCTAGTAGCAGCCAGAAGACCCTCTACTAGGGCAGCCTACGCTATGAAATGGAAGGGGTTCTGCATTTGGGTGTCTGCTCGACTTCTGGATCCGTTCTTCTGTCTGGTGAACTCTGTTTTGGAGTACTTCCTCTATTAGTGTGATGCAGGACTCAGTTACTCATCACTCAAAGCGCACTTGTCTGCCATTTCAACCTACCACGTGCCTATTGAGGGCAAAGCTGTTGTCCAGCTGGACCTTCCCCATACATTCATTCGGGGCATTTTGCACTTAAAGCCTCCCATCAGAGATTCTGTCCCGCCATGGGACCTCTTATTTGTTCTTGAAAAGCTCACATTGCCTCCCTTTGAAGCTGCTGCAAGTTGCAAGCTTAGTCTTCTGTCGTGGAAGGCATTATTTTTGGTTGCCATTACTTCTGCTCAAAGGATTTCTGAGCTACAGGCCCTGATGTGTTAGGAGCCTTATTTGGTTTTCACAAAGACAGGGTGTCCTTGCAGACTAATCCTAAGTTTCTTCCCAAGGTGGTGTCAAAGTTTACTTTGAATCAGGACATCCACCTTCCAGTCTATTACCCAATGTATTTGAACCAAGGGGAGGTATTGCTACGTACTCTGGATGTGCACAGGGTGCTCCATTGTTACTCGGACCGCACCCGACTCACTCGGAAATCTGATCAGTTTGTTTCTTTCGCCCCCTGCATGTTAGGGGCTCCAGTTTTTTTTATCCAAATTGTTGGTAAATTGCGTTGTTTTCTGCTAAAAACAGCATGACAGACCCTTATCGGGCGCGGTTAAGAGTCATTTTACCAGGTGCATGGCTGCTTCTTTTGCCTTATTGAAGAACGTGTCTGCCGCTGATATTTATGCGTCTCCCACTTGGACTTCTGTCCACACCTTTGTGAAGCACTACATTCTGGACATTGCTTCTGATCGCAGAGCAGGCTTTGGACTTGCTGTCCTTCAGGGCCTCCTTTGCTGATTTCTTTGGGAGACTTCTGCCTCCACCCTTCTGTCTGGGGTCTCTCCATTACTGCTTGGGATTCTGTCCTAACAGTATTACCTGCTGGAAGAGCGAATCTCGAAGTAAAATAGTATAGTTGCATAAGAACTTACCATAACAGTAGATCTTTGAGAGGAGCTCTTGCAGCAGGTCCTATTTTCCCTCCCACCTTCCCCCTGGTAGATGCTTCTCCACCTCAGATACCTTGTTTTCCTCTGTTCTTCGTCTTTCACTGACTTGCCGGGGTTTCTGGCAGGAGAACTGGGGAAGGGTTGGGGAACCGCCCCTTTTATACCATGCGTGACGTCAGGGGCGGGCCAACGTAGGGGGTGGTCCCCCACTGGATACTGCTTGCTAGAAGTTTTCCATGGGGTCCTGGTACCTGACTGCTTAGTCCTAACGGTGTTACCTGCTTCAAGAGCTCTTCTCGAATATCTACCGTCATGGTAAGTTCTTACGTAACTGTACTTTCCTGTTTCAAGGAGGAGCATTAGCAGAGTGTTGCTCTGTGGCTTATCTTCTGAGTCTTTAGCAAATGCTTGGCTGTGGTGGCAGCAGCCATTCGCAGGGAAGGCCTGTATGTCTTTCCTTAACTGGACAACTAGCTATTAAAAGCCCACTCCAGAGAACAGTCGCTACAGACCTTAGCTCGAACCAGACATGTTAGATGCTTTGGGGGTGACAGTCAAACATACCAAAGTCTATTGAAACCATCCCAATGACTGAAGTACGTAGAGGCAGTACTGGATACGGCCCAGGGTTCTGCATTTCTTCAGATGGACAGGGCAGAATGGTTGATTGCACAAGCACAATTGGTACACGACAGCCGTTTTCTCTCTCAGCGAGGATGTTTCTGGGTCTTATGGCAGTAGCCATAATTACAGTGTCAATGGTCAGACTGCACATACAGATCCCACAGTGGACCCTTAGAGTCCAGTGGGACCCGCTCACAGATGATCTAGAACAAATGGTTCTAATAACATTTTCCTTGCACAGACTGCTAAAGTGGTGAATGAAACACAGCAACCTGCTCAAGGGCGTCCCATTCTTGATTCCTACCCCACATCAGATCCTCACCATGGATGCCTCAGGATCTGGATGGGGAGCCCACCTGAGACATCTTTAGACACAAAGCACGTGGAACCAGGTGGAGCGTGCTTTGGATATAAATGTTTTGGAAATGAGAACGATCTTATATGGACTCCAGGAATTCCAGAACCACATGTCTGCAGGTCCTCTGTTAATATAGATGGACGACATCATTGTGATGCATTATATCAACAAATGGGGGGGAGGAGGACGACTCGTTCTTACCTGCTGTATAATGAAGCAATGCAAGTATGATATTAGGCTCTGGAACACAGTCTGAAACTATCAGCAGTACATGTTCCAGGTGCCCAAAGGGTCTTGGCAGTCATACTAAGCAGGTCACAGTCCAGGATGCACGCGTGGGAGTTGCTGACCTAGCTTGTCGATGACCTGTTCGCAAGATGGGGTCGTCCAGAGTTGGCCTTTTTTGCATCTCGACACAACATAAACTGGCATGTTTCTGCTCACTCGCTCCAGGGCCTGGAGTTTTCTGGCAAGACGCATTGTCCCTCTCCTGGAAAGGGAGGTTTCTGTATGTTTTCCTTCCCTTTCCCCTAATTCATTGAATCTTACTCAAAACTGCAGACAGGGGGGCAACGCTGATACTCATTTTTCCCATATGGCCTCGACAGATATGATATCCCCTGCTGCAACAGCTAACAGTGGAACCCCCAGTACCTCTGCCACTGTGCAAGGGTCTGCTTTCAAAGGAACAATGAACTCTTGTCGATCCAGGCCTGAAGTCCCTACATCTGCACCCATGGCTCCTGAAGACATAGCTTACTTTGAGGCATCACAGAAAGTGGCGGATATTCTGGTGGCTGCTAGAAAACCATCCACCAGACACACTTACTCCATGAAATGGAAGCAGTTTGCATTGTGGGCTGCTTCACATAACCTGGATCCATTTACCTGCCCAGTCAATCAGTTTCTAGAGTACCTGCTCTCCTTATTGGATTCAGGCCTGTAGTATTCCTCAGTCAAAGTGTACTTGGCTGCTGTATCAGCTTTCCATGTGCCTGTGGATGGCCGTACGGTTGCTCAACTGGAGGTAGCCGGTACGTTCTTGAGAGGCGTTTTACATAAAGCCTCTATCCCAGCATGGGATCTGAATTTTATTTTGGAAAAGCTAACTTTGGCTCCTTTTGAGCCTGCTGCGAGTCATGGCTTATGCTTTCTTTCTTGGAAAGTGTTACTCTTAGTTGCAATCACTTCTGCTCGAAAGATTGAAGAGCTGCAGGCTCTGTAATGTGAGAGCCTTCTTATCTAATTTTCCACAAAGAAAGGGTGTATTCGCATACTAGTCCTAAGTTTCTACCCAAGGTGGTGTCTGAGTTTACTTTTAAATCAGACCATCCACCTACCAGTGTACTGTCCAGAGCATGCCAATCAAGGGAAAGCATTGCTGCATAGATATTCATAAATACTCTGGTACTATACATTGTACAAAGGACTGCAGAAAGTCCTTGCAGCATTTTGTTTCATTTGCCCCCGAGAAAGAGGGCACCTTGGTTTCTAAACTGTGTTTATCCAAATGGCTTGCATATTGTAATACCTTCTGTTACAGGAAGCACTGTAAGGAACTTCCTGGTGTGTTTTGTGGTGATTCCACTAGAGGTATGGCCACTTCAGTAGCATGTTTTCAAAATGTTTCTGCTGCAGTAATCTGTGCAGTTGCTACGAGGAGTACTGTCCACATCTTCACAAAGCATTACAGACTGGACATTGTGGCTCATAGACCAGCTGAGTTTGGTCTAGCTGTGTTACAAGGCCTTTTATTGTAAGCCTATAGGTTCCAGCCACCCAGACTGTTAGCATTTGGTACTGCTTGGGACTCGTTCCAAAGGTGTGGCATGATGAGAGATATCCTTGAAGAAAATAAAATAGTTATGTACTTACTATAACAGATCTTACTTTGAGGGGGCTCTTGCAGCAGGCAACACCGGTAGGACTGAAGCCAGCAGCCGCCAAGATCACACGGAAAACTTCTAGCTAGCAATCTACTGTATCACGGGGGACCACCTCCACCAACGCAGCATGCTGACATCCGCCTGTCCTATAAAGGGGGGCAGTCCCCCACACCTACCTCAGTTCTCTCCCACTGTTGACTCTCGCGTGTAGGACCTTTACGGCTACCAGCTACAGTTAACCACCATTGCATATAACCCACGCTTTTATTTTTTCTTCTTTTAGTGTTTAAAACATCAAGTTCTCGTTTTTTTCTCAGCTACAGTCGTGGCCAAAAACATTGGCGCCCTTGCAGTTTTTTTCTAATAATGCACCATCCCTTCCAGAAAATTGTTGAAATTAAAAAATATTTTGGTATCCACATATGTATTTCTTTGGTTTGCAGTGGAATAAAACACAAAAAGCAGAGACATTTACTAAGTCTTAGCTTATTCCACACAGAAATCCTTAAATGGCCCGGACAAAATTATTGGCACCTTTTAGAAGTAGTTAGAAATAATTAGATTTCAAGCAGGTGATTCTCCTTCATTTTGGAATTGAACTCACCTGTGGTGAGTTGCAGGTGCGTGCAATATAAAATCACTCATTCAACCAGTTTGAATAGAAAAGGACTCATTCTCCTGTTTTGTGTCACTGTGTGTACCTGCGAGCATGGAGAAAAGAAAGAAAGCCAGAGAATTGTCTGAGGAGGTCAGACAGAAGATTGTAATCAAGCATGGACAATCTCAAGGCTACAAATCAATCTCAGAGACCTTGATGTTCCTGTTTCCACCGTACGTAATGTTATCAGGAAGTTTAAGGCCCATGGCACTGTAGCCAACCTCCCTGGACGTGGTCACAAGAGAAAATTTGATCGAAGATTGCAGTGCAGGATTGTTCGAATGGTGGAGAAAGCAGCTCGATCAACTGCCAAACAGATTCAAGCTGACCTTCAGACACAAAGTACGACAGTTTCAACTCGCACCGTCCATCGCCAACTCAATGAAAGGGTAGGAAATGGTAGGAGGCCCAGGAGGACCCCACTGCTGAGAGAGAGAGACATAAGAAAACCCGACTGAAGTTTGCCAAAACACACCTGAACAAGCCAAAATCCTTCTGGGAGAATGTCCTGTGGACAGATGAGACCAAATTAGAGCTTTTTGGTAAAGCACATCATCTCTATGTTTACAGAAAACAAAATGAAGCCTTCAAAGAAAAGAACACCTTCCCTACAGTCAAACATGGAGGAGGTTCAGTGATGTTTTGGGGTTGCTGTGCTACCTCTGGCACTGGGTGCCTTGAACGTGTGCATGGCATCATATCATCTGGAGATTACCAGGCCATTTTGGAGCACAATGTTGAACCCAGTGTCAGAAAGCTGGGTCTCCGTCGAAGGCCATGGGTCTTCCAGCAGGACAGTGACCCCAAACACACTTCAAAAAGCACCCAGGAATGGTTCAAGACAAGACGCTGGACTGTTCTGAAGTGGCCAGCAATGAGTCCAGATCTAAATCCTATTTAAAACCTGTGGAGAGATCTGAAAACAGAAGTTGGGAGAAGGCACCCTTCAAATCTGGGAGAACTGGAGCAGTTTGCACAAGAAGAGTGGGCCAAACTGCCAGTAGAGAGGTGCAGGAAGCTCATCCATGGCTATAGGAAGCAGTTGATTGCAGTTATTTTGACCAAAGGCTGTGCTACCAAATATTAAGTCTAGGGTGTCAATAATTTTGTCAATGCCATTTCTTTTCATTTTCTGATTTAAAAGGATACATTAAATTCTGAATCAAAAACAAAGGTTCTGTAATATTAACAGAGAAATAAAGAATTGTGGAGACCAAATACTGTTGTTAATTTCAACTTATGTTTAGAGGAACTTGAGTTATTTGAAAAAAGTGCAAGGGCGTCAATATTTTTTGGCCACGACTGTAAGTTTGTCTTCTTCTCCAGCCTAGTCTTCCAGTCAACTGACAGTGGGCCTGCAGCAAGCAAATTCCCACTAAGGATGGTCATTCTGCTGCCTGCTCTGCCTAGGCCCCGACCACGAGGCCTGCCAGCTCTACCAGGACTTCAACCAGGCCATGCAGAGATGTCATTTGAAAACCTTGGAAAGCTGCCTGCTCAAGCAGAAGTTGGCCGCTATGGAGAAGAAGCTACAGGCCAGACATTCTTAAGCCTCCCCAGCACAAGCACCAGGACCGTCCTCATTTAACCTCTTGCCCACAGTCACTGCACAACCTGGCAACCTCCTCTGGGTCCTCCTTTCACGGGGAGTTGGCTCCTCCTGCCCAGTCAGCCATTACCTCCTCCAGGCTGCCGGTGTTTCTGCCACCCGCCCTTAACTCCATCTCGGGCGGTGGTTCTTCTGGGCAGTGTACATCATCCCCTGCCTCTCAGGCCCTTCGCACCCACGGGCACTCAGCCAGGCAGTTCAACCAGGGTTGGAGCTTCTGGCGGCGAGTCTTTGACCGTCGCCTCCTCCCCTACTAATGTGTTGCCTTCGTCTGTACCCAACTCGCGCCGGTGCTAGTCCTGCCAGGCATCACCCAGAGCAAGCACTCACCTCTTCCTCTACTCAGGGGTCGCCTCTGCCCTTGCCTCTGGGATCCTCTTCCCTGCAGGCACGGCCTTTACCAGTGTGGCCTACGTCGGCTTCCTCCCCAGACCATCGCCAGCCTTCACCACTCAGGCTGGTCCCACCGATGCCTCAGCTGATGACTCCTTAACCATCGTCATCTCGTCCTCATCCAGCACCACAGCCGATACTTGCTGGACCTCCTCAGGATCCACAGCCAGCACCGGGTGGACCTATGCCAGGATACCCTACACTGGCTCCTCCACCATCGTACCCCCCACTACAGTATCCTTATCTTCCTGTCTACAATCCACTCCCTCTGGTGGATTATAACGCATTCTTCTCTGCTTGGTGGTCCTTCATTCAGAATAAAGACACACCCAGGAGGACCTGGACCGGGCAGGACCTAGCGGCCCCCATACCACGAGATCTTCTGGAGGGCCCCCTGACGTTGGCTCTGACCTGTGTTTGGATGACTATCGTCCCCCAGTGCTGGTTCCTGACAGTGAGCCGTCGGGTGATGACCCTTCCTCTACAGAGTCCTCCGAGTGGCAGGACCAGTCTAAGGTCGCTCCTAAATCCCCTCCTGATGACCCTACTTTTCTTGACGTTATGCATCATATCATCGTATTCAGTCCCTGATGGGATAGGAGACAGAGTAACTGGACCCGGAGCGCCGGTGTTTAGCCATATATCTGCGAAAGAAGGGTACCCTTCCCTTGGTGGTGCTTCCTTTAGTTGACTTATATGAGGATGTTACCAAAGCACCATGGAGCCAGCCCTCTACCACTCCGCCCTTGCCCAAGAATGCTGACCACCTATACCATTTGCCGGTGGGTAAGCCCTTCCTGAGGGAGCACCCGACGGCAGACTCCATGGTCATGAATACAGCCCATGACCGAACCAAGAGACCCAGACACCTTGGTACCCACCCTCCTGACAAGGAGTCTAGGCAGCTTGATCAGTGGGGCAAGCGAATGTATGCCTCTACAACCTGGCCATTCGAGCTGTGAACTATATGGCCCATATGGTACAGTACCAGAACGCCATCTGGGACCAGGCGAGGGATCTGGTACAGGCTCTTCCCGAGGATCCTACCAAAACTCATTGGCCCAACTCTGTCAGGCTCAGATGGGGGCACTCCTGTCCTGTGGGTGGCATACGATACTGTGGATGCCGCTGGGCATGGGGCAGCACAGGGATCTGTCTTCGCCGCTATTCATGGCTTAGGGTGTTTTGCTTTGCTGCTGATGTTCAAGCCAACATCCCGGATGCCCCTTTCAGACGGCCCCCTTTATAGGCTAGGCGGACGTCAGTGTGCTGACGGTGGGGGCGGTCCCTCGTGATAGACTGCTAGCTAGAAGTTTCCCCTGTGGTCCTGGCACCTGCTGGCTTCAGTCCTACCGTTGTTGCCTGCTGCAAGAGCTCCTCTCGAAGATCTACTGTTACGGCAAGGTCTTACATAACTGTACTATCTTCGAGAGAATCTCCTTCGTCAGGCCATGCCGTCCCACCCTCCTTTCCCCTTGGGGGTTGCGAAAAAGGATCTTCATACTGCTGTCTCCATTGCAGTCTTTTCCTGCACTCTGTCTTGCCTGGTATGTGGAGTGCTGGGGTCTGCCCTGGTTATTAGAGGGAGGTCTTCTGAGTATGATCTCCAGCAGGGAACTGAGGAGAGAGGAGGGTCCACCCATGTTTGTGTAGATGCTGGCACATGGCATCGTCATTGGTGGCCCCGGATGACTGCTTGCAAAAGTTTCCTTGTGGTTCTAGCACTGACTCTGGTATAGATCCAAAGGTGTGGCCTGATGAGAGATTCTCTCGAGGATCTTCTGTTACGGTAAGTACGTAACTTTTCTTTCTCCGGTTCACTCTTTCACAGAAAAAACTCTGCTGGAACTGGAAGCAGGAAAAAAAACTGTTAATTTCAAAGGCTATAGGAAAAGTCACTGCCTCCCAGTGGGGCATGGGCCTATTCTCAAGATACTTCCTGGTGCACAAGAAAAATGGGGAGTGATGACCCATTTTATACCTCAGGTTTCTGAACAAACACTTGAGAAAAGAAAAATTCAAGATGGTCACACTAAGGACAGATGTACCTTCTTTGCAGAAAGGTCATTGGCTGGGATCCCTGGTTCTGAAAGACACCCATTTTCATATCCCCATTCAGACAGTCTTACAGAAGGTACCTCTGATTCAAGCTGGGGAACTCCCGGTACCAGTTCACAGCTCTCCCATTTGGTCTTACCTCAGTTACAAGGGTTTTTACAAAGTGCCTTGCTGTGGTAGCAGCACATCTGAGAAAACAAGGCATGGTAGTTTTCCGCTGCCTTGATGACTGGCTAGTCAAGGTGCTCAGTTCAGTTGGTAAAAAGCACTCTGGAGAACCTGATAATCTCACTTCATGGGGACTCTTGCAGCAGGTTACACTGTTAGGACTGAAGCCGGCAGGCGCCAGGACCCTACGGAAAAATTCTAACTAGCAGTATGTAGCAGGGGACTGCCCCTGATATCGTCCCACTCCCAATGTCTGCCTGAGGTGTAAAAGGGGTGGTCCCCCAGCACCACCTCCGTTCTTTTCCTGCCGTCAACCCGTGCAAGTCAGACCTCCACGGATGCCTTCTGCTTTAGTAGACTGCTATTTTCTCTGTGTTACCTGCGCTTTATTTTCTACTTTCTCTTCAATTTAACAGCAATCTGTGCATGTCTTTTTCTCCTTCGTCGTCTGTTGAGCGGCAGCGAACGAAGTGCACTTGGGGCAAGCAACTTCCCCACAAGGATGTCCATTCGGTGTGCCTGCTTTGTCTAGTCCCAGACCACGACACTGAGGCCTGCCAACATTGCCAGGATTTTAACCAGCACATCCGGCTTCACTGCCAGAAGATCCTGGAAGCCTTCCTGCTGCAGCAAAAACTCTCAGTGATGGAGGAGGGAGGAGCTTCACCAGAGTACCTCTTCTTCCCTGGCCTCTGGGTCCTACACTTCAACAGCCAAGGACAAGAAGCCTTCAGGAAAGCACAAACACTGGGAGAAGCATAGGGAGAAACCCCGGTCAGCATCCCCTTCCACGTCCTCTCGCAAATCGGGCACTGATCATGGGTCTTCCTCTCGAAGGAGGTTGGCTCTTCAACTCAGTCAGCCCTCTCTTCCTCCGGGCTGCCAGTGGCCAGACCACCCGCTTTCCTAACTGTATCGGGCGGTGATTCCTTGGGGCCTGGGACTTCATCCCCAGCCTCTCAGGCCCATTCAACAGATGGGTCCTCAACCAGGTGGCTCAACTGGGTCCTCTTCGGGCATCGGATCTTTGCCCGTCGCCCTCCCGGTCAAGGCATCTGCGAAGTTGGTTTCGTCAGGGGCCTGTGGTCTCCTCCCCCACGAGTGTGACATCTCTGCCCCGTTTAGGAGTCAACTCCCTATACGGGCTTCTCCCTCCAGGCTGGCATTGACTGCTTCACCAGTTCAGCGTCTGCCTGCACCTGTCCCGTCACTGCTGGCCTTCCCGATGACGCCTCAACCGTTGTCCCCAAACCCTCCACAGTCGCCAGCTGGACATGTCGTCATACAGCTGATGGCAGGGAGACAGACGCCCGGTCTTTTGATCCCAGTCAGACCAACACCAGACCATTTCATACCTGAGGATCCGATGCCAGTTAACCCGATGCCAGGGTTACTGTAACCTGACGAACAGACGCCGGGGCCCTCCAAACCTACCTCACAGACGCCGGTTTCCCCTGGCCTTGCCTCAGAACCCATCCACGGACCTTAATATCCTTTCTGTGGCTTGGTGGGGGTACTTCCAAGGACAAGGAGCCCCCAACTCAGAGGGACCCTCCGCCTAATCTTTAAGGACCAGGTTCCTCCTAGGAAGACTGAGGCGCCACCTCCTTGGGAACCTACACCACAGCCAGCAGGGATTGGCACTGGTTGTTCTAAGATCCATTGGCATAAGCCTCGGCACTCCCCTCCCTCTCCGGATTCTGATGAGTCAGGGGGATATTCCTCTTATGACGAGTCTGAAGATTCGGATCTCCTGTCAGAGCCAGAAGAGCCCAAGGATACCCCACGGTCTCCTCCTGATGACCCAACTTTCATGGATGTAATAAGGCACATCCAGGCCCTTATGGGCTGGGATACTGAGGAGGTTGACCCCAAGTGGCATCTGCTAGCCCCTTTCCTCTGCAAGATGGAGTCCTTGCCTCTAGTGGTTCCCCCTTTAATTGAATTCTTCAAGGACGTCAATAGGGCTGCTTGGACGCACCCATCCACAGCACCAGCGACATCCAAAAAGGCAGATAGCGTGTATAACGCCCCAGGGGATGAACCTTGTTATGGGGAGCAACCAGAGGCTGATTCAGTCGTTATTAATGCAGCCCATGACCATTCAAAACAACCCCGGCACCTCAGCATCCAACCTCCTGATAAGGACTCTAGGCAGATAGACTATTTTGGCAAAAAGGTCTACTCTTCAGCCCCATGTGCTATCTATTCCCTAAACTTCCTTGCCAACATGGTTCAATATCAGAATGCCCTTTGGGAGACTCCTTTTGAGGTGGTGGCACAAGCTCAGTCTGATCTCCCAAACCACAGGAGGTTCAGCGCCTAGAGCTCCCAGACTTCACAGGCCACGTTGCCTGTCCCCGGCTCCTCTGCCTGACTCCTTACCCACCACCCCCAGCAGAATCCATGAGGGAAGCAGTGGGGGGTTGGTTCTCTCTCTACAGAGAGGATTGGTGCAGAATAACCTTGGATTAGTGGGTGAACAAGGGCACAACCTAGAATTCTAGGGACATGGATATGTTGTTCATCCACACTGTCTGGCAGGTTCCTTGACGCTTTAAATCTTGCCGGAAGGTCTTCAAGCTGGTTCCTCCCACCCACCCGGGTGGTAAAACTCTCGGCTCCGCCCCATGACGTCAGATCTTCCTTACCGCTTGGAAGCTCAGGTTCCCTCCTTAACGCTCTGCGTATAGACTGGATCTTAACTCTTCGGTTCACCCGAAAATAATTTTACAATTCTCAAGACTTTGGTCAAATTCTTACCTCGCGGCTGCGATGGACAAATCGACTCCCGGTTTTCGGTGGTGCCCATGCGGGCAGAAGATGTCCAGGACAGACCCGCACTCCACGTGCGTCTATTGCCTCGGCCTTGATCACGACCCGCAGGCTTGCGAGTTGTGTAGATCTTTCTCGGCCAACGTTCTTGAAGACCGCGCTGCCTGGTTACAACTTGGGCGCCCCAAGAAGCGTTATCCGCCGGTGAAGTCTAAGGAGGCCCATTGGACAGTGTCCGCGGCGGCTGGCTCAGCTGAGCAACTCGAGCAGATGATCGCCCTCGAGGAGGAGGTGGCCCAGGCCGCATCCTCATCTTCCTCGGTCGCGGCATTTATCCCGCTCTCTCTGGGATCCTCCTACATAGCTTCTTTTAAGGAGCGTTGCCAATCCTTTTCCCCGAAGGGAGAGGGGCCATCGGGACACTCTTCTCGGTCAAGAAAGAAGGACTCGAAGGATAAGTCCCACCGTCGACGTTCGTGGGAGTGGGAGAGGTCCCCTTCCCCGGACAGTCGACACTCTACTTTGGTCGAGGTTGCGGCTAAGGCTGCTGGCTTCACGGTGTTCCCGTCAGGTCAGCCGGCTGAGACACCCATCGACGTGGTCGAGATTTTTCTTGACCCATCGGACGGGCTGTCGACTGGTGAAGCCAACAACCCTTCATCACCAGTTTCCCCAGTGGAAACCGAGGACTTGCCTGCGCCTCCTGTGCTGGAGTCCCCGGTCAAGGTTCCCGAGCCGAGGGAGGAGCGGGTGTCCCCTGCTCCCTCCCAGACCCACCCTCGGAAACACCGAGGACCTCGGTCTTGGACCTCGTCTCGGTCCAGCCGATCCCGCCGACGTCTCGGTCTCGGCACCGAGGTAAGAGGTGGCGCAGCTCGTCCTCGTCTTCCTCCTCTGAAGAGGAGAGGCTTCGGAGCAAATTGCGTCGATGCTACGAGGACTTAATGTGGCAGCAGTTCCTTTTGTCCGGGACCAAGCCGACGCCGTCGCCTTCCCCGGCCATTAAGTGGCTGTCACTCGAAAGGCCGAAACAACCCCTCGCAGTCGTAGAGGTGCCCAAGCCTGGGCCGGTTGTTCGGCTGAAACCAGCTGCCCCACCGATTGTGGTGGAAACTCCTCCTCCAGAACCGAAATCGGGGGCACCGACCGAGGACTCTCGGTCGGGTCAGGGTCTGCCCCACCGGTTGTCGGTTACCCTCACTCCCGACCGTCCTCGGCAGGTAAAGGGTGGCTCAGGCCCCAGGCAGCTCTTGCAGACTCCTCCATGTTTTCCAGGCCCCTTGACCTGGGTCCTCGGGGGGCAGTCGATGGGCGAGAGCCCATGTGGTGTTCATGGGTCTGCCCGGCTCATCTCGAGTCCACGGGATGCAGCCGAGCCCGTATCCAAGCAGGCCGTATCCCTCACGGAGATACTGGACGAGGGATTCTCCCACAGGCCTTTCCGGTGGCTGAAGCCATTGTTGGCCCAGCCTTGGAGCTTTAGCGCGGCCCGGCTTCCTGTCCTCGCCTTTGGTCAGGAAGTATACGGTCCCTACGGCTCTTTGTCCGGTTTTTGGAGTACCCTCTGCGGAGGGTTGGTCACCGATAGCGTTTTCCGGTGCTCCGGGAACGCTAGGGATGTGGATAAGCCCCCCGACAAGGAGTTCAAAAAGCTGGACTATGCCAGGCGCGAGGTGTACGCTGCGTCCTCCCTCGGCCTCCGTCAGGCCAGCTCGGCTGTGCTGATGGCACACTTCTCCCACGCCCTCATGGGCTCCCTGGATGAGGTGATCCCTCATCTCCCGGCTGACCTGCAGACTATGGTCAAGCAGGTGCAGGATTAGGGAAGGGCAGTAGCAAAACAGCAGCTCCAAACGGCTCTAGACATTGGAGACTCCTGTGCCCGTCAGTAGCGGCCGCAGTGGCTATGCGCCGCAGAGCCTGGCTGAGGATATCCACCTTCAGAGCGGATACCCAGCACAAATTGGCGGACGTCCCCTTCTTGGGGACTGACCTGTTCTGCCCTGGAGTGGAAGGCCGCCTCCAGAGGATCAAAAAGTCCAATGCTACCTTGGACTCGGTCACCTCCGCCCAGAAGGACAAGGGCCGTCATCAGCAACATAAGTCCTTTCGCCCTTCTGCTCCTGCGGCATGTCCGGCCCAGCAACACCAGCATCAGGGCCAGCAGGCTCGCGCTTGGCACCCCAAAGCCAAGCCTGCGGCTTCCTCTAACAGGAAGGAAAAGGCCCAGGAGGTCCCTCGGCTGGTTCCTCCTCCAAGTCTGCCCAGTGACGGTTGAGGGGTGTCGCCCCCAGCCTCGTCGCTCCCCCCGGGTTCCCCCCGTGGGGGGACGGCTCCACCACTTCCTTTCCACCTGGTCCGCTATCACCACGGACCGTTGGGTGTTGGAGCTGGTAGGAAAGGGCCTGCCTCTGTAGTTCGAGCAGGCCCCGCCCTTCCGAGCCCTCGCCCCGCGGGGGGCTACGAGGTCCACAGCCTGCCTGTCGGCTCGATGAGCCGACATTGCCCTGCTCCTCGAAAAGGAGGTGATCAAGAAGGTGGCAGATCCTCCACCAGACCTGGGGTTTGTGTCCAGGTACTTCCTGGTCCCGAAACAGACGGGGCTGGTGCCCCATTCTAGACCTGCACGACCTGAACAGGTTCCTAAGGTCTCGAACCTTCAGGATGGTCACTCTGGCTCAGATCATTCCATCCTTGAGCGAGGCATGTGGTTCTGTTCTCTGGACCTCAGGACCCGTTCTTTCACGTCCCAATCTGTCCGTCCCACCAGATTCCTCCGCTTCAGGGCAGAGGAGTCCCTCTACGAGTTCCGCGCCATGCCCTTTGGCCTTTCTCTAGCTCCCAGGGTCTTCACCAAATACATGGCAGTGGTGACAGCATTCCTGCGGCGCCGAAGTGTCTGGGTGTACCCCTACCTGGACGACTGGTTGATTGCAGCCTCCTCCAGAATGGAGGTGGAACAGTCCAGGGATCTGGCCCTCCAGGTTTGCTCTCAAGTTGGCCTCCTTATCAACGAGGCCAAGTCGGAACTTGTGCCAAAGCAGGTGATACAATTCATTGGGGCAGAGCTCGACTCTCTACGAGCTAGGGCATGGCTCCAGGCGGACAGGGCCGAGGTTCTTTCCTCCTTTGCCCAGTCATTTCAGGTTGGGCAATTGCGGCCTGCACCAGCGTGGTCAGTTGGGCCCGTTGGTACATGCGTCCCCTACAATGGGGACTGGCCAGCCAATGGTCAGAGCGCTCCGATCCTTTGGATCAGCTAGTGACAGTGACCCAGGAGATGTGGAACGCTCTCCAGTGGTGGACCGTTCCAGCTCATCTGCAGGACGGCATCCCGTTTGTCCATCCCGCGCCGATGGTCTCTCTGTCAACTGATGCCTTTCTGATGGGTTGGGGTGCCCATCTGGGGGAGCACAGAGCGCACGGCCTCTGGTCCCCTCGGGAGTCCAGATGCCACATCAACCTGCTGGAGCTTCGAGTGGTTCGTCTAGCCCTCACAGCCTTCACTCCGTTTGTATGGGGTCAAGTGGTCCAGGTCCAGACGGGCAATACCACGACCATGTACTACCTAAACCGCCAGGGTGGGACGCGCTCCATGCCTTTGTGCAGGGAAGCTCTCCGCATTTGGTCCCTCATGCGCAGCCTGGAGGCGGATCTCCTTGCCATCCATGTGGCAGGAGCCTGCAATATTCTGGCCGATGCCCTAAGCCAGATAGGGGCTGCGTCCCACAAGTGGTCTCTCCTGCCGGAGGTAGTACAAGATCTGTTCTCCCACTGGGGCATGCCTCAGGCGGACCTGTTTGCCTCCAGGGAGAATGCGAAGCTGAGACTGTTTCATGCCTGCCCTCACCCCCCCTCAGCAGGGCTCGCTGCAGGGGGATGCCTTCTCGAGGCCGTGGACTCCGGGCCTCTTCTACACCTTTCCCCCATTTCCCTTGATCCACAAGGTGCTCCTCAAGGCGAGGAGGAACAAGGCGCAGGTGATTCTGGTAGCCCCAGACTGGCCCCGCCAGTTCTGGTATCCAGATCTCCTCAGTCTCAGCTCCAGGCTCCCGAGGCGGCTTCCAGCCCGCCCGGACCTGATCTCTGTCAATCAGGGGAAGGTATTCCATCCGGACCTTCAATCCCCGCACCTGATGGCCTGGTTTCTGAGCGGCTAGAGTTCGGGGCCTTAGGTCTTTCCGATGGGGTCCTCAACGTTGTTGAGGCTTCCCGTAAGAAGTCGACCAGGAAATGCTACGCCTTTAAATGGAAGAGATTCTCCATTTGGTGTCAGGGCAAGGGCCTGGACCCTTCCTCCTGTTCCTTGGCAAGCATTCTGGACTACCTGTGGTCCCTTTCTCAGCAAGGGCTTCGGTCGACGACCCTTAAGGTGCACCTGGCAGCCATCTCTGCTTACTGGGCGTGGGCCGGGAAGCAGTCGGTGGCGCAGGAGAAGGTGGTCGGGCGCTTTTTCAAAGGCCTTGATCACATATCCCCTCCGGTGCGAGAACCTCCACCTCCATGGGATCTACTGCTGGTATTGGCTAAGCTCATGGGCAAGCCATTCGAACCAATGCACAGGTGTGACATCTCTCACCTGTCGTGGAAGACCGCCTTCTTGGTGGCTATCACGTCAGCCAGAAGGATGGGAGAGCTCCAGGCGCTTTCCATCGAGTCTCCTTATCTGGTCTTCCACAGGGACAAGGTTGTCCTGCGCCCCCACCCGAAATTCCTTCCGAAGGTGGTGTCGGAGTTTCACCTTAACCAGGTGTTGACTCTGCCGGTGTTCTACCCCAATCTCACCTCGGAGGCCGAATATAGGCTCCGTACTTTGGACCGTAGAAGTGCGCTCGCTTATTACAAGGAGCGGACGGCTGAAGTTCGGGGAGAGGTTCGCCAGCTGTTTTTCACCTGCGTTGAAGCCGCACCTGGCAGACCTGCAACCAAGCGGACAATAGGCAGGTGGGTTACCTCCTGCATAGATCTCTGCTCTAGGTTGGCGGGCATGGAGCCTCCCAGAGGGATAAGAGCTCATTCTACCCGCCATACCGCTGCATTGGTGGCTGCTTCCAGGGACGTCCCTATCCAGGAAATCTACAGGGCTGCTACCTGGAAGTCAGCACACACCTTCATTACCCATTACCACATCGACCTTGAGTCACGCTGGGATGCTGGTTTGGGGGCCTCGGTTCTCCAGTCATTATTCCCTAAGTAGGGGTGTGCCTTGCCTCCCTCCCGGAGAACTGCTAGAGTCTGCCAGACAGTGTGGATGAACAACATATCCATGTCCTGAAATACAGGTTACTCACCTGACAGGAGTTCTAGGAATGGTATATGTGTTCATCACACCTACCTGTCTCCCCGGCTTCGACACACAACTGGCTTCCAGCGGCTAGATCTGGCGTCATGGGCCGGAGCCGAGAGTTTTACCACCCGGGTGGGTGGGAGGAGCCAGCTTGAAGACCTTTCGGCAAGATTTAAAGCGGCAAGGAACCTGCCAGACAGTGTGGATGAACAACACATACCATTCCTAGAACTCCTGTTACAGGTGAGTAACCTGTATTTTTTGGCGATTCTCCCAGACAATCCTCCAGTTCCCTCCCATTACCCTCAAGCCCATCTCACCTTGATTCAAGAAGAGATCTAAGCGCTCCTGCGAAAACAGGCCTTCAAACCTGTTCCACCAGCACAGCGAGGGAAGGGTTTCTACTCGCTTTTCTTCCTGGTTCCAAAGAAAACAGGAGATATGCATCCCATTGTGGACCTCAGCAGCCTGAACCAGTTTATAGAGTACAAAAGGTTCAGGATAGTCACTCTTCCCAGTTTTCTTTCCTTACTTCATCACGGGGATTGGCTCTGCTCCCAGGACGTGCAAGACTCTTAACTTCACATCTTGGTATTTCCACCTCACAGAAGGTTCCTTCTCTTCCGCTTCCAAGGAAACTACTACCAGTTTTGGGCCCTACCATTCAGCCTGTCCTCGTGCCCAGGAGTCTTTACAAAGTGCTTCGCAGCAGCCTTGAAGAGGGAAAGCCATTATGTCTTCCCTTGTCTAGATGACTGGCTTCTGACAGCCCCTGCCAAAGCACAATTGCTCAGAACAATGGAGGCCACTTTATCTTTGTTTCGGGACCTGGAGAATAACCCTCAACCTCCCCAAATCCTCCCCCTTGGCCAAGTCAGAGACTCCAATACATGGGGGTGATTTTGGACACCGAGTAAGGCAAAGCCTTTCTTCCTTCTGACAGGATAGAACGCCTTCAGGCTCACCTGGTGTCATTGTCTCAACAAGTTCCAGCCAGAACAGTTCTAAGGCTGCTGGGACATATTGCAGCCACCATTGCAACAGTGCCCCTGGCTCTCCTGCACATGAGGGTGGCCTAGTGGAACCTTTGGGTCCAATGGGATCAGCTTTCAGATGACTTGCACCTTCTAGTGTAGGTATCCAACTCAGTGCGACAGACTAGATGTGGTGGCTGGACCCCTTCAAACTCTCCAAATGGTCCACTTCTGGTCAGTCACCTCGGCAGATTCTGACCATGGACGGGTCAGGACAGGGCTGGGGCACCCATCTGGCAGACCATCAGACTCTGGGGACTTGGTCCCCATTGGAGCAACATCTCCACATCAGCGTTTTGGAAATGCGAGCGATCCTGTATGCTCTACAAGCCTTTCAGACAGACCTACCTTCGGGTCCTCTCTTGATCTAGATGGACAATATGTCTGTGGTCTTTTGCATAAACAAGCAAAGGGGAACGCATTCTTAACACCTCTGCAGAGACGCCATGAGAGTGTGGTATTGGGCCACAGAGCATCACCTGAGCCTGACTGCTGGTCATATTAAAAATCCCCTGGCCAACAGTCTAAGCTGTTTCCCTGTCCAAGGCTCACGAATGGGAACTTCTTCCCACAGTGGTCGAAGATCTCTTCCACAGGTGGGGCCGCCCAGAGCTGGACCCATTCGTGTCCCCATTCAACACAAAACTGCCAAGTTTCTGCTGGCTAGATCCAAGGTCTGGTGTTTTCTGGCAAGATGCGTTGTCCCTCTCTTAGACAGTGAGGTTTCTCTATGCCATCTCTCCCTTTCCATTGCTGCAGAGAGTTCTGCTCAAGTTGATGTCCAAAGGGGCAGAAATGATCCTGATAGTCCCTTACTGGCCACACCAGATGTGGTTTCCATTTCTCCATCAGCTTGCAATGGAACACCCGATTCCCCTGTTGCTGTTCGCCAACCTGCTTTCGCAGGAGCAGGGTACTCTCTTCCATCCAGACCTCAAGTCACTGCACGTTCATGCATGGCTCCTGCAGACTTAGCAGCTGCCCGCTTTGGGGTTCCTCCCCGGGTGGCAGACGTCCTATTGACAGCCAGAAAACCCTCCACTAGATCTGCTTATGCTACGAAGTGGAAGCAGTTGTGCTTATGGGCCACCGCTCATCAACTAGATCCCTTTACTTGTCCAGAGAATCTCGTTCTAGAGTATCTCCTTTCCTTATATGACTCAGGCCTGAGTTGCTCGTTGATTAAGGTGCACCTTTCAGCCATCTCTGCGTACCATGCACCTATCGAATGCAAGACTCTTGCCCAACTTGACCTATCCCGCAACTTCATGCAAGGCATTCTGCATCTGAAACCTCCCGTAAGGGACCCTGCTCCCCCTTGGGATCTGTTATTCATTTTAGAAAAACTTACGTTGCCTCCCTTTGAGCCTGCCGCAAGCTGCGAGCTACGATTTCTGTCGTGGAAAGCATTATTTTTAGTTGCTAATTCTGCTCGAAGGATTTCCAGGCTTCAGGCTCTGATGTGTAAAGAGCTTTATTTAGTTGTTCACAAGAACAGGGTGTCCTTGACAACCAGTCCCAAGTTTGTTCCTGAGGTGGGGGTCTGAGTTTACCCTGAATCAAGATATCCACCTTCCTGTATATTACCCAGAGTATTCAATTCCAGGGGAGGCATTACTTCATGCTGTGGATGTCCACCGGGTGCTTCGTTATTATTTAGACTGCACCTGAGCCATCAGAACTGATCAGTTGTTTCCTTCACCCCGAGAAAAGAAGGGGCTTCGGTGTCTAAACAATGTTTGTCCAACTGGTTAGTTATTTGCATTGTTTATTGCTACTGCAAAAGCGACAAGCCTTGACTGGGCCCGGTTTAATTCCATTCTACCAGGGGAGTAGCTACTTTGTTTGCTTCCTGCAGAAATGTGTCCATTGCTAACATCTTTGCAGCGGACACTTGGAGTTCTAGCCACACTTTCATCCGGCATTACAGTCTGGACATTGCTTCTAGACGCAGGGCAGGTTTTCTACTGGCAGTCCTGCAGGGCCTGATTTCTTTTATTTTACACTTTTTTCTGGAGCGGGCAGGCAGCTCCTGCCCTTAGATGAGGGCTCGTTCTCTGGTCCAGGCGCCCGGGCCATCATGGAGCCTGCCAGCTCCATTTTTAAACATTTTTCTCCCTGTGCCCCACAAGCATGCAGTGATCAGCGTGGTGGAGCCAGCCTTGTGCCCTGGATGTGGGGTCCCTTCCTGTTCTAGCAGCATGTATGCGCTAAACAGCGCACCATACTGTCTCTCCATCTCTCCCCCCCCCCCCCCAGGAAGGAGAGCTGTCTACGGACGCTAGATCCTTATTCATCCCTGTCAGCCCCCGAGCAACCTGAGTAATTTCCTGAACCTGGGTCGCCAACGTGCACGAGGTGTGGCATCCAGCGCCACCGGGCCGGCTTAGGGCTTGCTTTCTTGAGAGCCTTACACTGCCCTCTGCCTCCTCCCAGCTGATTGGGGTCAGCCCTTTTACTCCTTGGGACTCAGTCCTAATGGTGTAACCTGCTGCAAGAGCCCCCTCTAAGTGAGATAGTACAGTTACATAAGAACTTACTGTAACAGTGGATCTTCAAGAGGAGCTCTTGCAGCAGGTGCTGCTTTCCCTCCCTCCATCCCCCTGGTGACTGCTTCTCCATCACCTTTCACTTTCCTTGGTTTCAGAGGTTCTCTATTCACTGTGCTTGCCGGGGTCTCAAGTGGGAGTACTGAGATGGTGCTGGGGGACTGCCCTTTTTATACCATGGGCAGGCCGACGTCAGGGAGTGGTCCCCCATTACAGACTGCTAGCTAAAAATTTTCCGTGGGGTCCTGGCACATGCCAGCTTCAGTCCTAATGGTGTAACCTGCTGCGAGAGCTCCACTCGAAGATCTGCTAACGGTAAGTTCTTACGTAACTGTACGTTCTTGATAAACCTGCAGAAGTCCCAGCTAGATCTTGTTCAAATGCTCGACTTCATAGGAACAAAGCTAAATACCCTGCAGGGGAAAGCTTAAGACTTCCTGCAGCTACTAGGACACATGACCGCATCCAGAGCTGTGGTTCCATGGGCCAAATTACAAATGAGAAATATCCAGTACCATTTAAGAAACAACTGATCTCTGAGATGGGACTGCCTTTCAAAGCTAGCGTCTGTGACAAAAGCACTAGTGGAATCATTAGCATGGTGGAAAGAAGGCAACCTCAGAGAGGGCATTCCCCTTCCTTCTGCAGTCACAAACGCGTATTCTTACCATGGATGCCTCACTCCTGGGGTAGAGCATCCTCCTGCAGGGCCTCACAGTGAGTGGCACATGGAACTCCCAGGAGTCACCAGAACACATAAACCTCCTGAAGATCAGAGCAGTACTGCTAGCAATCCAGTCTTTCTCTTTCCAGCTACAAGGTCAGTCTGTCCAAATCCAGACAGACACCACCATAACAATGTACTGCTTAAAGGGACACATTCACATACAGTAGCTGTCATAGTTGGAAAGCACATAAAAAAGCTCTTTCAAACAAGGTATCAGGGTCACTTCTAGCTGGAAGCACTTCAGAGATATAGATGACCAGTTCTGTTCAACATTGATACTACACTGCAGTCATTTGTAGAACATTGTGATATCACCAAGGAACAAACTGTGTGTAACCCCCCTGCAAATGGGGGTTCCCAAAAGACTTCCAGGAGCTTGCTTGAATGCTCCAAGCCTGAATGGTGTTTGGCATTTAAGCCATTTATCAGTGAGTGTTTTTAGAACCTCTGGTACTGTCTCTTTAAGAGCTGTCTGCTTGCAGACATAATTAGTTTGTATGGGGGACTGTGTGTTTCTTTGATTGAGTACCACTCAAGCTGCTGCCAATTCACTTCATTTTGCAGTCACTAGAGTGCAAAGGGAACCTATCTGAAAGATGTAACTGTTTGCCAGAAATTATTTAGAGTAATAATGAAATTACAGTTTGTCTAACCTGCTTTCTTTGCAGTCAGAACTGTGTCTGCTAGTTCCCATTCTAGTTTTGAACTGCTGAACTGGACCAATCAGTGTGGGGTAAGCTAGCTCTAAAATGGTGCCTTGACGAATCAGAACTTGGACTCATAATCTGAGCCAGCCACAAGAGGATTGTATGGGCAGTGACTCTGGGAGATGTAGTTTAGACTTCAGTGCCTTTTTGGACCAACAGCAGCAGTCTATTGTGAGGACAGCCAATCCAGTCAAGAACTGGGAGGAACTCAAAGGAAGTGCCGGTTTGTCAGTTGGAGAGTTAGTTGAGCTTTGGCAGTGAAGAAGGAAGGAGCCCTGTGCTTTTTCAGTGTGCAGTTTTAGTCAAAAAACGTGTGTAAGGCCCAGAGTTCCGGTCTGCAGCTTGTGTAACAGCTTGTTAGGACTGAATCCGTCCTGTGAAAAGAATCAAAGGATCTCTGAAGAGTAGAAACCAGGCTCACCCCAGAAGACTGGAGGAATGGCTGAAAATTGCACTCGGTCTGTCAGGAACTGAATCTGCTGTGTGTTCTCCCGGTATGTGCAGTAATTGCGATCGGGATACAGATGCAGCCTGCCTGGTATAGTGCTTTCTTTATATGGATGTGTGCAGAGGTTTGTGTACCTCAAGTGAGCCTGCTGACATTGAAGGACCCTATCTTATTTGGAGGTCGTGAGTACTAATTCAGGGTTGCTCCCTGTTGAATTGCCACATTAAATCCAAATGGAATTACTGTACTGCTGACTGTTTAATTCTCCTCTCTGTGTGAAAGGCCCCTACCAGCTGCCACGGTTTGGACTAGCCACTAGGGCTTGGGTACCCAGGACAGTAACTGATAGGGATAGGCCTGTGCACAGAGCCATAGGTAGATTATTAGGTGATAAGCTAATTAACCTGATTTCCCCTGTCCTTGTTATATCCCCTAAATAAATCAGAGCTGCTTGTTTCAGCAAAGTTATACCCTGAGTGTTTGTCTATGTTAAAGTACTGTACTGTGATTGTTGCACTGTATCTCATTTCACAGGAGGTCCCAGTGCGGAACCAGACCTGGGGTAAGTGTATACTGTGAAGGTAATTCTGATATATTGTGTGGGCCACTAGTGGGAAGAAAGGGGTTGCAGTGTCCCAGAGGGCTGTGACCAAGTTAGTTTAACTATTGCAAACCCTGACCTCTGGGTGGAGGCACCCGCCATTGGATCCAGGCCCCTCAACCTGTTAGTGGCAAATCAGGCAGGGGTAGTAGCCCCTGGGATAGCGCCATCTAGGGGTTACATGTGCTTGACTCAGTGTAGTTAAGCACAGCTTGTTCCTCTAAAGACATCAGTGTTCTATAAATGGCTGCAATGTAATATTAATATTGAACAGACTCCAGCATCTGTTTCTCTGTAGTGCTTCCAGCTACAGCTGAGCTCAGTACCTCATTTGAAAGAGCTTTTCGTGGGCTTTCCAACTATGATGGCCAGTGGGCACGAAGGTGTCCCTTTAAGCAAGCAGGGAGGAACAAGATTCTCAAAACTCTGTACAAAGGCAGTGAGGATCTGGGACCTAGCATATTCCTTAGAAGCATATTTGCAGTGCATCTGCCAGGTGAAGACAATGTCCTGGCAGATTACGCAGAATCAGCCAGAGAAATTATGAATGGGCCTTAAAACAGCAGGTTCTGGCCAGAGTATTCAGAAGGTGGGGCACTCTCCATATAGACCTGTTTGCATCTTGGAAAAACTATCAGCCCAAACAGTTTTATTGCAGACCATGAGTCAGAGGATGTCCTGGTGCTGGACTGGACTGGGAAGTTGTTGTATGCCTTCCTGCCATGTCCACTCATTCAGAAAGTACTCAGGAGGGAACTTGCAACAGTGATCATGATAGCCACAGACTGGACCAGATAGACCTGGTACTCAATACTCCTGGTCCTATCTAATAAGAATCCATTCAGCCTGCGATTTGTTCACAGTTGGTTGTCTTTGTCCCAGGGTAGAATACCATTTCTGATCCCATGAACCTATGGCTGAAGGCGTGGTTCTTGAGTTAGAATTTTCTGGATTGAATCTCTCAGAAGACATCCTGAAGGTGCTTAAAGTACAGTTGTAAGATTACCTTGAGGGCTTCATAGCCCATTACTTTTCCGCAGCAATAGTCCGTGGGTGGTAAAATATTAAAAATTTAGTGCAGTCCTTTTAGAGAGGAAAGGGATCGTAAGCCTGGCTGCACTGCCTGCCAGACTATCTTTTCCAGGTTCCCGGTTCACCTACCACGCCCCCGCGCTCAGACATTTTGTGACCTATTAGTTGAACGGTGGCTTTCATTTGTGTGAAAGGTAGCTTAAATAGGCATAGTAACGGTTTTAAAATAGTCCCCATAGGATTCAAAGGGGCACGCCCCCTCGCTCTCCCTGGCAGGATGTCACAAAATGTCTGAGCGCGGTAGGCGGATAGGGAACTTGGAAAGGATCAGCTGGCAGGCAGTGCAGCCAGGGTTATGATCCCTTTCCTCTCTAAAAGGCGTGCATTAAATTTTTATATTTTACCACCCACAGACTATCGCAGCGACAGGGTAATGGGCTATGAAGCCCATAACAGTAAGTGCCAGATCTTACACCTTTACTTTAAGGTTTGAAGGAGACTTGCTATCAGGAAAGCTTATTCCTTTGAATGGAAAAGGGTTTTCTTACTGGTGTGCCCCAAGGCAAAATACCCCAACAGAGGCAGGGTTGCCTATAATTCTGCAATACTTGGTATACCTACAGTCGTAGGCCTATGGCCTTCAACTTCAAAGGTGCACTTGGCATCATTATCAGCATACTTATCAACTGGCAAGGAAGTCTTTGGCCTCACAACCCACTTTCAAAAGGTTTTTTTAAAGGTCTAAATCACTTGTACCCACCAGTGAGGTACCCTATCCCACCCTGGGACCTCAGCATATGCTATGCCCAGCTTACGGAGGCTCATTTTGAGCCTATGGAAACTGCTGACCGAAGAATGTCACATGGAAAACCATATTCATGGTTGCAGTAACTTCTGCTAGGAGGGTAAGTGAACTGCAAGCCCTCTGCACAGAGCCAAATGACATAATTCCTCAAAGGGATAACAGAGTTCTTAGAACGAATAGAAACGTCCTTCCCAAGGTGGTATCTGAATGCCACCTAAATCAGGCCGTGACCCTGCTTGTACTCTGTCCAGAGCATTCCAGTCCAGGTGAGGAAAAGTTGCATAGCCTGGACCTAAAGCAAGTCCTGACTATCTACATGGACCAAACAAAAGATGTCAGATCTCAGAGCATCCAGCGTTGTGTTAGCTATGGTGAGATTGGCAAAGGCAAACCAGCTGCAAAGAGATCTGTCTCTTGCTGAATAGGGTCTTGCATTCAGTTCTACGATGAAAAGGCTGGGAAAATACCACCAAGAGGCTTAAAGGCACACTCCACAAGGGTACCTCTGCCTCTGTGACATCCTCAAGGGGCATCCCATTGTTAGACATTTGCAAAGCAGCTACCTGGAAAACAGTACACACCTTCACAAAGTACTGCTGTTTTGACATACAGTCCAGAAGGAATGCCAGCTTTGGAACTGCTGTCTTGCAGAACCTTTTTTTCCTAAGTAGGTTATGGGTCCAGCCTCACAAGGTACTGCTACTGAGTCTGCATAAAGTGTAAACATTAAGTGAGGGATTTCTGGGGTTCGAAGAAAAATAACTCACCATAGTAATGTTGTTTCTTCTTAAGGGATCCCTTACTGTATTTACACTCCCTACCCTGCCTCCCCTTCCAGAACCTGAAATAGGTCCACACAAGAATCGGTTATCTTTTAATTGAGGTTACTCAAGCATTCCTATTGCAGTTCCTACAATTGTAAGTTTGTTGTAGTTTGTATGACACATTTTTTCTCAAGTCTGCTTTCAGTTGATGTTCTTCAATCTTTTGACAACATCGGTGGATCCTACCGATGTTGTCAAAGGATTAAAGAACATCAGTCAAAATAAGGCACAGGGACCGGATGGTATGCACCCCAGGGTAGTCAAGGAAATGACTGAATTATTGGCTGGCCCAGTTTCTTGGCTGTTCCAGAAATCTCTGGACACAGGCGAGGTTCCTGAGGTATTTACAAGAAGGGATCTAGAGAGGAGGTTGCGAATTATAGGCCCATTAGCCTGACTTCAGTTTTCGGGAAAATTTTGGAGGGTATCATTAAGGATTAGATTATAGAATTCTTAACCACATCAGGTAACAAGGATAGTACACAACACGGGTTTACCATGAGAGGTCATGTCAAACAAACCTTTTGGAATTTTATATATAGCAAAGTTAGCAAATACATGGATACAGGCAACTCTGTGGATATTGTTTTCCTGGATTTTGCTAAAGCGTTTGACAAAGTGCCCCATGAGGAGTTGGTTAAGGTCTTAACTGATTTAGGTTTCCCTGTCAGAGTTTCTCAGTGGGTGGAGGCATGGCTAAATGAAAGAAGCCAGAGGGTATGTATAAGGGGTGAATATTCTGGCCAGGTCAGAGTGACTAGTGGGATACCCCAGGGCTCTGTCTTGGGACCTTGTCGTTTTAATATATATATTTCATGGATGCATGTTCAGTCTGGAGTCTGGCTCTCAAAATTTGCAGATGATACTTGACTGGGTTATCCAGTTAATAATGCGGAAGATCAGCTTATCTTACAAACAGCCCTGAACAACCTGGAGACATGGGCCATACAGAATAAATCTATTTTTAATATAGAAAAGTGTACGGTTATGCATCTGAGAAATAATAAACAATTTAAATCTATCCTGGGGGGCAGTGCACTCAGAGCTGTTAAAGATGAAAAAGATTTAGGCATATATATTAGTAATGACCTCAGTTTTAGTATGCAGTGCAGTCAAACCGTCAATAAGGCAAGTAGCATAATGTACTGCATTCAGAAGCATATACAGTGTAGGGATAGAGAGATCATGATTCCCTTGTACACAGCACTGGTGTGCCCCCATGTGGAGTATTGTGTGCAGTTCCGGGTTCCATATAAGAAAGGGGATATTAAAGCTTTGGAGAGAGTCCAGAGGAGGGCAACTAAGAGGATCAAGGGGACCTTAGGTCAGAGCTATGAACAAAGGTTGCAATTTTTGGATACATATTCCTTGGAGTTCCGTAGATTATGGGGAATCTGTGTTTGATGTACAGGGCTTTGACACATACCTGTGGGATCTACTGGAACTGGTGTTAAGGGATCAACCATATAATACCAGAGCTCATCCTTTTCAACTGGTCAAAGATAGATTTAAAACTAATAAAAGAAAATATTGGTTTAATGTTATAGTGACTTAAGACTAAAGGAGCTTAATATGTATACCCTTGAGGAGAGAGGGGACATGATAGAAACTTTCAAGTACCTCAAGGGAATCAACAAAGTCCAAGAGGGTAGCATCTTTCAGAAAAAGAGATGTGCAAGAACCAGGGGGCACAATTTGAAGATAATGGGGGGACGGCTCAGAGGTAATGTGAGAAAGTATTTTTTCATGGAGAGGGTTGTGGATGCATGGAACAGCCTCCCTGAGGAGGTCGTGGAGTCAAGAACAGTGGGGGAATTCAAGAATGCATGGGACAGACATAAGGCAGTCCTAGTGGGGAGTAGGAGGAAGTAAGCTGTTGGTTAACTAGGATCTGCAGCTTATCTGTTAGGTAGGAAAATGGGCAGACTAGGTGGGCCAAGCGGTCCTTATCTGCCGTCAAATTCTATGTTTCTGTGATTGAGATTTGGAACACCCTGCCTTGCGAGGTCATGGAAAGTAAGACTATGACAGAATTTAAGACCAAGCTTGATAATTATTTTATAAGCGAGGATATTCTTAATGTGTTAATAGCGAGCTAATGGACAAACGTCTTTAAATGCTCAGTAACACCTATGTAACCTATGTAAATAGTTTGCTGCCCTTTTTTTTTTTTTTTTTTAATTCTATAAAATTGTTTTCAAAATTTTTGGTAGACTTTTAGCTAGTTTCACAAGCTGCTGCTCCACTCTGGCTTGCAAACAGATCTGAGCAATGACCAGAGTGGAGCGCGGATGCAGAGTTTGAACCTACATTCCAAATTCTAAACTTTGCTTAGGTTCGATCTCCGGGTTATCACTGTCGGCTGAGATGACTGCATAACGTGTAAACATAGTGAGGGATCCCTTAAAGGAGATAGGAAATTATTCTAACCCCAGGAATCGCACAGTATGATTAAACTAACGCTGTCAGCCTTCAGTGTTGAACTGCCACGGAGAGGTAGAATTTATGCAAATGATGGAACTCAGATTTGCCCGTGCCAATTTCAAACTGCTGCTCTTGATCATTGCTGCACTCTTGAGTACTCAGATACTTTACTCCACCTGCCAGTTAAGACCCCTCAGAGAGTTCTCCTCAGCTTTCTTCAGTTACTTGTTTTGATCGATAAGTAAAATTTTTACTGAATTATTTTTAAATTGCTGCCCTTACAGTGTAGTTAGTTGGGTTGACATTAATTGTTTTTCGGTTCCTCATCAGTTCCGTGGAACTGCTGTTTCAGAGGTTTTACTTCCTATTCCACTTTCATTTTACTGTTTGCTTATGGTCCCTTTCAGGATCCGTATAGTTTTGTGCTTTTATTTTTATTTTAGTTAGTATGCGGTTCCTTTTCCTGTCAGGGAAGCGATAAGCGCTCAGTTCCATTTTAGTTTTGGGACTCGATCGCTTTTATTTCGAGTTAAATGTATTGGTTCAAGGAACCGATTGCTTTGTGTAAAGGTAGCGGTTTATAATCTGAATTAATGTCAGAGATTCTAAAACCTAAGAAAAAGATGGCACCCACTGGTTTTAAAAACTACGTTAGTTGTGGCCTGATAGTGTCCAGATCAGAAAGGCACGACCTCTATATTTTCTGCCTGGGAACTAGCCATGTTATCTCGAATTGTGCTGTTTGTAAGACATTTTGCCCAAAAACTGTAAAGAAAAGGGCTAATAAATTGGAAGAGATGGCAACTACTGCTACTTCTTCTGAGGCTGTACCATCGACCTCCTTTTCTAAAAAAGATGAGGACAGGCCCAAGGAATCAGTGGACCCAAAATCCACAGAAAAAAATGGACACTGATTAAACTATAAAAGGACTGTGAAACTGGCTTGTGAACCAGTTAAACTAAAAAACACAAAGAAAAACATGTCGCTGCACCTCCGGCCAAGAAGCTCTCAGCAGACAAAACACCAATGCCCTCTGCTGAGGACATTGCAAAGGCACTGCAGGTTCTGCAGGCCTACAAGCTGTGGTCCCAGTTCCCACACCGGTTCTGCACGTTCCTACCCCGGTTCCTGGGGGTCAGGAACCTATTTATGTCTGTGATAATCCAGAGGAGGAGGAGGGGAACCCATTGAACCTGAGGTATCCCCTAAGCAGGACTTTGGTTCCCCACATAAGGGTCCAGAAGATTACACCTCTCACTACTCATTTGTAAAGCAACTAGTAGAAACACTGAATCTTCCAATCCAGGAGACTGAGGAAGCTGATTTCTTAGAAATGATGGGGCTAGCACCACCAACATGTTTGATGCTCCCTGTGCATAAATCCATGAGGAAAGTAGTGCTATACATTAAAAAAAAAAAAAAACTACTATCCCACGGATTGACAAAGTTGATAAAAATATCAGCTTGACAGGTCCACTGCTGCATTTACTTCACCACCCATATCATGAGGGAGTGGTTCAGGCAGCAGCTCGTCACGAAGCTAGGATACCTTTGTCATTCCATTCCCCTGGATAAGGATTCCAGGAAATTGGATGGGGAAGAAAGGGTGTCTGGCTGCCTCACTCCTTGAGACAAGCCAACTACATGGCTTATGCAGTACAGTACCAAACAGCCTTATGGAATACTGTTCTGGCACTTGACTAACAAAGTACCAGGTGAGGTGGCAGTGGACCTATCAGAAACTGGTAGGATGGCACTGGATGCCACCAAATATCAGTTCCACATGGCTGTGGCCGCTAATGATGCTGCAGCCAGGCTCATGGCCCTCTCCATCTCTGAGAAGGTTTGCGTAGCTTAGGGCCACAAACTTGACCCAGGACATGCAGACCAAGGCAATGGATTTTCCTTGTGAGGGTGGCTCCCTTTTTGGGGACAAAACCAAATGAAAAAGGTGGAGGAGTGTAAGACCACTTATAGAAGCAATTCCTCCAAGGAAAATCCCTCTACTACTTTCAGGTTCCAGTACAGGGGAGGCAGGGGTAGGGGATCCTACTCCAGGCCCTTTTGTCAAGCACAAGCAATGCCAGATTACCAGTAGTCCAGGGGGTACTTCAAAGGTAGGGGCAGGAGGACCATGAGATGGGCAGCCCAGGTACCTCAAGTGCAGTTCCAACCAAAACAGAATCCCTGATGGGCTGGTACAGGTAGCCTCCCCCCTACCAGTAGGAGGCATATTGGCTCACTACCTCCAAGCTTGGCATGCCATCACCACAGACAAGCGGGTGTTGGAGGTAGTGAGCTAAGGGCTGTCTCTAAGCTTCAAATCTCTCCCCAAACTGAGAGCCAGAAAGTTTGCGCCAGCAACCTCTGCAGACAAAATCCTCCTAGAGGCAGAGATGGCAAACCTGTTGGTAATCAAAGCAGTGGAGCCTGTACCCTTGTTACAGAAGGGAAAGGGCTTCTACTCAAGATATTTTCTCACTCAGAAGAAAAATGGGGACTGGCGACCGATTCTGGATCTGCAACTCCTAAACAAGTATATTAAGACCAAAGTTCAAGATGGTGACTTTATCCATGATCATCCCCACACTGCAAAAGGGACTGGTTGGCATCCTTAGACCTAAAGGATGCATACTTCCACATTCCCATCAGACCGAGCCACAGAAAGTACTTGAGGTTCATAGTACCCTCAGGTCACTACCAGTTTGCAGCAATGTCATTCAGCTTAACCGTGGCCCCCAGGGCATTCACAAAATGTCTGGCTGTAGTTGTGGCACGCTTAAGGCAGGTAGCGGCCATGTTTCCATACCTGGACAACTGGCTAGTCATAGATCAGTCCCTGCAGTATACCAGAGAAGCTCTGTCCCTTACCAGGAACACGCAAGTCTCTGGGATTTCTCATAAACCTACAGAAGTCCCAGCAAGAACCAGTTCAGTTTCTGGACTTCATTGGAACTGAGCTGGACACCAGTCAAGGCAGAGCATTTCTCCCTCAGGACAGGGTGAACAATATCGTGCAGAGATAGCAGGATCATTCCAGCTAAACCGGCCCAGGCCAGCAAAAGAATTCTTAAACACTACCACAATGTGCTACATCAATAAACATGGGGGAACCAGATCCACACCACTGTGCACAGAGGCAATGAGCCTGTGGAGCCTGGCGAGCCTGGCCTACTCCTTACAGGTGTCCCTGTCCGCTGTCCACCTTCCAGTGAAGGACAACATCCTGGCAGACTCCCTCAGCAGGATGAGTCCGGATCATCACGAATGGGCACTGAATCCACAAGTGCAACAGACAGTATTCAGAAGGTGAGGCACACCAGACATAGATCTCTTTGCCTCCACAGACAGTCATCAGCTGCCACAGTTCTGTTGCATGCCTCCCAACAAGGACACAGTCCCTATGGATGCACTTTCACTGGATTGGTCAGGGAGATTCCTGTATGCCTTCCCTCCTTTCCCCATGCTGCTCAGGACCTTGGTAAAGCTCAGGTCACAGCCAGCAACAATGATACTGGTGGCACCAAACTGGGCGAGACAGCTGTGGTACTCACTCCTGGTAACCCTGTCTGTCTCTTCCCCCAATTCACCTGCCTCAGAGGCACAACCTCCTGACATCCTCCCAGGGCAGGATCCTGTATCCCAATCTCAGATCCATGCAGCTGAAGGCCTTGTTCTTGAGGACCTAGAGTTTGCTAGTCTAAACCTCTCGGAGGAGGTTCTGACAGTGCTCAGGGAATCCAGGAAGCCATCCACCAGGAAAACCTACTCCTTGAAGTGGAAAGTTTTGTCTATTTTGTGCCCAGGAAGGGACAGTGTTCCCTCTAGGGCTGGTCTTCTGTCCTGTCTGACCCACCTACACACACTGGGTCTTAGACCTTCAACATTGAGGGTACACCTGGCTGCAGTCTCAGCATACGTGTCAGCTGGTAAAGACAAGTCCATTGCATCTCATTCTGTCTTTCGCAAATTCTTCAAAGGTCTTAACCACTTTCATCCTTTGCTTAGGGAGCCAGTCTCGGCCTGGAATGTATAAACATTTGTTATTGCCAAGCTCATGGAGCCACCCTTTGAACCCATGGCAACTGCAGACTTGAAGTATGTCACATGGAAAACTCTCTTCCTGGTGGCCATCACTTCAGCCAGGAGAATAAGTGGATTGCAAGCCCTGTGCACAGCTCTGGACTACATTTCATTCCGCAGGGACAAGATGGTACTTAAGACCAATAGGAAATTTCTTCCTGAGGTGGTCTCAGACTTTCATTGGAATCAAACTATCACTTTGCCTGTCTTCTTCACTGACAATTCCAGCTCACCTGAGCGGAAACTACATATCCTGGATGACAAGAGGGCATTAAGCCAGTACATTGACAGAACCAAGGCCCATAGGTCAGAGCAAACCCAGCTGATCTTACTACTTTTGGAGCTCTTGCAGCAGACAGTAACCATAAGGGCTAAGCCACCAGGACCCCACGAAAAACTTACAGCTAGCAGTCTATAGTGGGGATCGCACCTTAACGTCTGTCTGCCCCCCACCGTCTGCCAGTGGTATAAAAGGGATGGTTCCCAGCCCCACCTCAGTTTTCTTTTCCCACCATCGACCCGTTTGCATTGGCTCCCTGGATGCTTTCTGCTACAATCAACTGCCATTACATTTTACCCGCTTTTATTTTCTTTTTCACATCAGTATTTTTTCCCCTTTTTTTTCTTGCATGTCTTCGTCGCCGACCTCTTCATTTGAGCGGCAAAAGTCAAAGTGTGCATACGGCAAGCAGCTACCATCTGAAGATGGCCACGCAGCCTGCCTTTTCTGCCTGAGCCCAGACCACGACACCAAGGGCTGCCAGCGCTTTAACCAAAGGACTAGGATTTGTCGCCAGAAGTCCCTCGAGTCACGTTCTAAAAATACAACTTGCCACCATGCAGAAGCAATCCTCGGGGAAAAGCCCTTCTTCCTCCTCCTCCTCCTCCATTTCAGGAGCCTCCTCATCATCACTGACTCACCGGGAGAAGAAGACTTCAGGGAAGCACAAGTCCCGGGACAAGGACAAGTAGAAGACCCAAACACGCTCGCGGTCTCCTCACAAGATGAAGGCCGCCTCTGTTTCCTCCTCCCTTAGGAGATCGGACCATCCTCCCCGGCCTGCCCTCACCTCCTCCGGGCAGCTGGTGGATAAACCTCTCACCTTGGTACTCACGTCATGCAGAGGTCAGTCAGGGTCCGGGACATTGGTCTCAGCCCTGAAGCCCCTTAAGGTAAAGGCCCTCCCTAAATCCTTGGCCTCTTCCTCAAGTGGTGGGGCCAGTGCCTCTTTGGGTGGCGGGTCGCTGCCCATCTTCCGCCCGACCCCCGGTGTCCGATACGGCCTTACGTCCTCTGACAAGGTCCCCTGATGCCCGGAGCATGCGTGCACCCCAGTGGCTTCTGCGGCGCCTCTGCCCCACTCCACGGTATCATCACCACGGGCTCCTGCTTCACTGACGACGGCCACATACCCGGACTGTCACCAGCAGATGCCCACCACTCCGACGCTGGATACCCCAGTGTCAAACCCAGCTACTCCTCAGTCGTTGCTGGCCCCTCCAGCTTCACTGGTGGACATACATACTTCCCCTATACTGACAACGGAGGGTCTGACATCCGCAGTCCCTTCACCCAAGCACTGGACGTCTGCCTGCCGATCCACAGCCCCAGGCACCTGCTGGCCCATGGGGTCCTCGGATCCCTCTTAGCGATGTGAAGTACCTCTCCCGCTCCTGGTGGAACAAGATCAAAGGAGACCTCCTCCCTCCTAAGCCTTCTGTGCCAGTCATAGTGGAACCTGAGCCGGAACCTAGGGATCCTACCCGCCAGCCTAAAAGCCCATCCTCGTGACCCGATGACAGGTGTAGAGCCAGTCCAAGCACAGAGGCCGCAGGTATAGGCACTCCTTTTCTCTGTCGTCAGGCCAACGTGGGCACCGCTCTACGATCAGACGTCGGTATGATACCTCTTCCGCTGGTTCAGAGGACTGTAGCCGTAGCAACCCCTTCTTCCTCTTCCAGAGACTCTGAGCCCAGGGGTCATCCTCCCACACCAGATAACTGGGACAACCCTAGATCCTCTCAAGATAATCCTATCATTTATGGACGTCATGAGGCGTATCCGGGCCATTAAAGAGCTACTGACACCTCAAAGAAAACTTTAAAAAGCATAATAATTAGGTACAATTCTGCCTGCATTCCATTTATATTTTATATATTTCTCCTCCCCATTATTTATTACTAAGGAAATTTGCATGAATACATGATCTTTATTCCTTAGAGTTCCTTTAGAGTCCATCTACCTCTATATCTTACTCCCTACTTCAAGTCCTAATCATAGAAACATAGAAGTTGATGGCAGATAAGGACTGCAAGGCCCATCCAGTCTGCCCATTTCTTTTTCTGCCTTATGAATGTGCCATCGGCCTTTGCTCTGTCAATGGCCTATCTATTCATACTCATCTGTATTGCTCCTTTATGCCTATCCCATGCCTGTTTGAAGACCTGCACTGTTTTCATATCCACCACTTCCTGAGGTAGGCGGTTCCATGCACCCACCACCCTTTCTGTGAAAAAGAACTTCCTCGTATAACCCCTTAATCGGCCTCCCTCTGTCATGCTGTGTCCTCGTGGCCAGCTATTTTTCTTATATTGAAACATGTTAGACTCTTTCACCTTGTTAATGCCCTTAAGGTGTTTGAATGTTTCAGTCATATCACACCTCTTCCTCCTTTGCTCTAGGGTATACATATTGAGCTCCGTTAATCTGTCCTCATATGTTTTCTGTGCAGTCCTTGCACCATTTTGATTGCCTTTCTCTGGACTGCCTCAATTTGGTTAATGTCCTTGTGAAGATGCGGCCTCCAGTACTGCATGCAGTACTCCAGATGGGGCCTAACCAGTGTCTTGTAGAGAGGGAATATTACCTCCCTCTTCCGACTTGTGATACCCCTACTAATGTACCCCAACATCCTCCTAGCCTTACCTACTGCTTTAGTGGTCTGCTTGGATGATTTCAGGTCATCAGTGATGATGATGCCCAAGTCTCTTTCTTCCCTTGTGACTGCCAGCAACTCTCTTCTGCCCCCCAAGCCTATAGGTGGCTTCAGAGTTTCTCTTCCGTATGTGCATGATCTTGCACTTCTTTGCATTAAACCCCAGTTGCCACTCTTTTTTGACCATTTTTCCAGATCTCTTCTCATTCTGCCCACCCCATCTGGATCATCTACTCTGTTGCAGATCTTTGTGTCATCTGCAAACAGACAAACTTTACCCTCCAGTCCATCTGCAATGTCATTGATGAAGATATTGACGAGGACCGGCCCCAGGACTGAGCCCTGAGGTACCCCACTTGTGACATACATCTCTTCTGACTGTATACCATTCGCCACCACTCTCTATTTTCTGCCTACCAACCAGTTTGCCACCCAGTTGACCAACTTGTGATCCACCCGAGCCTACCCAGCTTATTAATCAATCTTCTATGTGGAACAGTATCGAAAGCTTTGCTGAAGTCAACGTAGGCGACATCAGCTGCTCCCCCTTGGTCCACCACTCTGGTTACCCAGACAAAGAAATCTATGATATTAGTTTGACAGGACCTTCTTTTGTAAACCCATGCTGTCTTGGATCCTGTGCTCCTATGGATTCCAGGTGTTGCACTATCCTTTCCTTAAGGAGTGCCTCCATGATCTTGCCCACTACTGAGGTAAGACTGATTGGTCTGTAGTTCCCTGCCTCCTCCCTGCTACCACTCTTGTGGAACGGGATCACATGTTCCCTTCTCCAGTCTTCTGGGACCTCTCCTGTGCTCAGAGACTCACTAAACAGTTTGATAATGGCTCTGCTAGTTCCACCCTTAGCTCCTTTAGTATCCTGGGATGTATGCCATCAGGTCCCATTGCCTTGTCCACCCTGAGCTTATCGAGCTCTTGTTGGACCCTTTCTTCTGTGAAGAGACTTGTGGCCCTACCCTACCTTCTCTTCAGTAAATACTGAGCAGAAGTATCTACTGTATTTAGGATAGATGCTTTTACATGGTCCTCCTCCTCACACGCCCCCTTATCCCCTTTGATCTTAGCAATACCCCTTCTGGACTTTCTTCTTTCACTAATGTATCTGTAGAATCGTCTGTTGTGACATCACAATATGTTGCCATGAGAGTAACTGTGATATCACAAGCAGTGCTCTGTGACCTCAGGTAGGGAGAAAGCAGCAGGAATAGACAAACTCTTCAAGAGCAAATATCCTATTATAGAGATGGCCTCAGTACTAAATAATAGGGAGGAGGAATGCAGCACTAATGGTAAATACAAGCTGGGCTTTGTCTAAATATTATGTTTTGTTAAAGTTCTCCTCAATCTGTCACCAGCTCTTTAAGGGCTGAGAGATATAGGACCTGGATCTTGAATGGCGTATTCTGGCCAAGTACCTTTGCCAAAAGGAGCCTAAAACCTTAGTGGTACCCCCACTGGATACCTTCCAAGACCTTACCAGATTGACTTGGGAACATCCTTCATCTTCATCAGCCATATCTAAGAAGTTCTTCAGGGCACCTAGAGATGAGCCTTTCCTTGCGGAACATCCAGTGCCCGATTCCATTGTCATTACCGCGGCCCATGATGGGTCGGAGAGGTAAGTACCTCAGCAACCAGCCTCCTGACCAGGAGTCCAGACACTTGGACCAGCTGGGCAAGAAGGTATATACCTCAGCTACTTGCTCCATTAGATCTCTAAATTTTCTCACCCACTTGGTGCAATATCAAAATGCCTTGTGGAAAAAGAGCATGGAGTTGGTCCAAGTCTTGCCAGAAGCGCCTCAGAAAGGCAAAGCTCCTGGACCTACTGAAGTCAGGCTCTGACGCTGACATGCATATTTTTCAGGCCACTTATGAGACTGCTGATACAGATGCCAGGATAGCGGCTACCAGCATCTGTATCCAGCGTCACTCGTGGCTTCGGATCTCGGGGTTCACCCAGGACCTTCAGGCCAGACGCATGGACCTTCCTTTCAAGGGTTCCGTCCTTTTTGGGGACGAGGCTGAGAAACTAGTGACTCGCCTCCAAGACTCCAGAAAGGCTATCTGATCTGCCCGGAAATGTACAAGGCCACCAGAAGCCCTTCAAAAGGCGGCCCTTCCGGAGATCCTCCAGACAGTAGTCTTGGAACCAACAGCAGCAGCGAGGTGGATATAAACGCAAGGCCACCTCCTGGACACCCGGAGGTTTCTCATCCAGAGTCACCAAATCCTCCCAGGCTGCCCACCCCAGGACCTTCTGCCTGACTCCTTGCCAACCTTCTCTCCTCCCCCCACCCCGCAGAGACTCTGCGAGAGGCTGGAGGGTTGCTTTTCCCTTTATCTAGAGGGATGGAGCAGACTAACTACAGATCAGTGGGTCCTTCAAATCATAGTGAGAGGACATACATTGGAGTTCCTGGAGAGGTCACCGGAAAATCTGCCAGTGGCCTCCCACTACCCCAGTCACACATCGCCTTAATCGAAGAGGAGATTCAGGCACTTCTTCAAAAGCGGAGCCATAGAACCAATTCCCCAAGTCAGAAGGGAAAGGGATGTTACTCCATTTCTTCCTAGTGCCCCAAAAGACCGGGGATCTTAGTGCCATTCTAGACCTCAGTCACCTGAACAAGTACGTTGAATACAAGAGGTTCATAATGGTCACCCTGCCCAGCTTACTTCCCCTTCTTCACCAACAGGATTGGCTCTCCTCTCTGAACATACAGGATGTGTACCTTCACATCCTGGTGTTCCAAACGCACAAGGTACCTGTGCTTCCTCTTCCACGGACACCATTATCAGTTCCGAGCCTTGCCGTTCGGCCTGTCCTCGGCTATCAGAGTCTTCACCAAGTTCCTAGCGGTGATGGATGCGGCCTTCAGGAGGAAAGGCTGTTATGTTTTTCCTTACCTGGACGACTGGCTCCTGACAACGCCCACGAGGGCTCAGTTATAAATGGGAGAATGTATCTGTTATCGGTGTTTGGAATGTGAACAGTCTGGGGAAGGGCGGTTGCCTTACAGGTGTGAATTTTTTCAAGTGGGACCCAGCCTTTAGTTCAATGGTGTTGTGTAGCATAAGCATTTAACTGAATTACTGTAACAGTTACAGAGGACTGCATTCTGTATCAAGAGTCTGTGCTGTAAGCATGCCAAGGTTTGACACTTGATACAAAAAAAAAGACCGTATCAAGTCGGTAGACCGTTCAAAATATGAAAGGAGCATATAAGTATGTTTTTTAACATTTATTTAAAGAGCTAATGTACTGCCTAGAAACTGCCTTCAATTAATTGTAACTTTCGGATGTAGTCAGCTATCACTTCTTATATCTCAAGTATTTTTCTTTTCTGTTTGCTAATTAGAAGACTTTTTCCACCTGGCAGTACTGGGATGATGTGTGGAGCAGCACTCTGTCAGGAGGAGGGAAAAAAAAGTCAGTTCTTTTCCTCCTACTACATCATCACTGAGACCACGCTCACTATGATATCACTAGTAACCAATGAGAACCATTTCTCCCTGCCAGGTTTCACTTTCAAATGAAGCAACAGTGACTGGCTCTCCCTGGTTACTAGATATGTCACAATTTCCTGTTTTTTGATTGGTAGCTTGTGTAAATCACTGCTCAAGCTGCAAGGATTGTAGTTCCTCAAGGTGTTTTGTCTATTTCTGACGATGTAGTGGGAGGAACAGAACTGGCTTTTTTACACCCTCCAGACAAGAGTGCTGCTCCACACATCACACCAGTACTGCCAGGCAGGAAGTCTTTTAATTAACAAACAGAAAATAAAAAAAAATACTTCAGACATTGGAAGTGATAGCTGACTGCATCTGAAAATTACTATTAATTCCAAGCAGTACACTAGCTCTTTAATAAAAAAAAAGACACAAAGGCCATTTTTTGCTATTAATGATTTATTTAGCAGGTAAAAGTATCACAGAATCATCTCCTTTAAGGGAAAACTGCATCCTCATATATTGTATATGTTTCCATCTTAACAGACAACTCCTTGTGTAGCTGTTAGAGGCGTATGCAGTTGCTTTAGTTTGTTTTCACACTTCATAGTAGGCCCCCGTAACTAGCCTGGGAGTCTCCATTTGCTAGTTGTTGAAATCTCATTGTCTTCGAGAGATGCATTAGCATATGACAACATGCTGTGTAATCGCCCTTTAGACTCCACAGTATACCTGTCTGCTTAACTAGACTTCAAAGAAGCACGTTACAGGATGGTGTGAAACACCACATTTACATTCAGTTAGCTTTGCAAACTGAGTTGTAATGCAGGGTTTTTTTTCCCTTTAAACTGCATTCAGTTTATGTACAGGTCACTGGTGAGGCCACATCATAGAAGGTGACAGCAAAAAAGGACCTCACAGCCCATCTAGTCTGCCCCTTACCCCACTATCCCAACCTACCACTACTTAAGGCACCCCATCCCCCTTAGCCCCATGTGTCTGTCCCAAGCAGTTTTGAATCCCTCTACAGCCTCTGAGTTCATCACATCCTCCAGAAGCCCATTCTAGTTCTCCACCACCCTCTCTGAAAAACTGAACCCTCACATTGCCCCTGAAGTGCGCCTCGGAGTCTGTCTGTGCCCCCTTGTTATGTTTCCTTCCCTCCTCTGGAATAACTTCCCCATGCCTCCCTTGTTCATTCCTTTGAGGTATTTAAAGGTCTTGATCATGTCACCCCTCTCCCTCTTGGCCTCCAGTGTATACAGCCTCAACTCCCAGCATCACTGTTCGTACGGTTTGCCCTTCATCCTCTGCACCATCTTTGTTGCACTTCGCTGAACCCTTTTGATCAAGTCTATGTCCTTGCCCAGGTAAGGCTTCCAAAACTGAACCCTGTACTGAAGGTGTGGCCTCACCAGGACTTGATACAGTGGCACCAGGACCTCCCTACACCTGCTGGTGATTTCCCCTGCTGATGCTTGCCAGCATCCCATACGCCCTCCCCACTGCCCTTGAGCATTCAAACAACATGAAGTCTTGCTGTATTCTGACAATTGCAGTTAGGTCCTGCCTTTCAACTGCCCCGGAGAACATAGGGTTAACTTTTCTATGCATGACATAGAATGTTCATCTCGAGCTCAGTTGAAGCCTCTGCCTGTTGTTATTCGAACTGCAACCGTCAGATTCTTTACTCCGCCTCACTGAACAGTCGCATCAGAGATTTCTCCTGCTGCTTGGTTCAAAGTCGGTTGAAGTGTCGCTTTTCGGTCGGTTTTCTTCCAAAATTGGTGTTTCTGCTAGTCGGTTCAAGTCTCTGTCTCTGGTACTGTGAGTACTAGATAGGTTTTGTTCTGTTTTCTGTGTGGAACTTGTAAACTTGTGGATCGGTTCGGCTGAACTGGTCATTTTGAGGTAAACTTTGTACTTTACTTTAGTGTGTGGTTACCGGTCCGTATCGGTTCTAAAAAAAAAAAAAACGGGTTTTAGTACGTTTTTTCCCCAAGACCCATGACATGGTCAGGAACCGATAGGGGAGTCTTGCCTGGCAGATTGCCGAAAAAAGGGTAAGTTTGGTTAGGTTGACCATGTCTGAGAAACCCAAGAAAAAAACGGGCCCACTGGGTTTCAACACTGCAGTGTGTGTGGGGAGGTCTTTGCTAAGGCTGATCCCCACACCACCTGTGTTTATTGTCTGGGGTTTGACCACCTCGATTCAGACTGCCAAATTTGCAAAAATGTTCCCAAATCTACCTAGAAAAGAGATTAGGTAGACTGAGGGAAAGGGAGGCCAAGAAGTCCACTGACCTGGTTGGCCAGCCCGGTTCGGTTCCGACCGAACCAGAAGGAGTGCCCTCTGACCAGGACGATACTTATTCGGGCAAAAGGAGAGCCGATTCCGTGGAATCGGTTCCTACAAAAAGAAGAAGAAAAGACAAGTCGACTGGTTCGGATCCAGAATCTCATACTCCAACCGCCGATGAAATAGCCAAAGCGATTAGGATTATGGAATCGCTTCGATCGGTTCCGACTGAACCGGCATCATTTGGCAGGGGCTCGGTTCGGTCGGTTCCCCCAGTTCCGGATTATACCCTGGAAGAAATTTATGAACCGAAGTTTGAGGAGGAGGGAGAGTTTGAAGATGGTGATGGTGAAAGTCTGGATGTGCCTGTTGACCCGGACATCTCCCCAGACAGACCTTCAGGTGTTTCTCCTCCTAGGCTTTCTGAGTCCCCTTCACACTACATGTTTTACAGAAAGGTGGCTGATACTCTCCAGCTTCCTGTGGAGGAGGCAGTAGAGGATCAGGAAGAGCCTGACTATGTAGAGATGATGGACATCCCAGAGTCCAGGAGACTGTCTATTCCCCTCCACAAATCTTTTGGGAGCCAGACACAAAAAATTCTTAAGTCTCCCAATTCTATACCTCCTGTGGACAGAAGAATGGACAAGAGGTATACTCTTTCAGGCTCAGATCCGGAGTTCCTTTTTCAGCAGTGCAGCCATGTTGGGGTTGTACAGGCTGCTGCCTGTGATAAGGCAAACATTCCCTTGGCATCACACCCCCCAGACAAGGACTCCAGGAAGATTGATGCCATGGCAAAGAAGCAGTACATGGCATCATCTTTGGGACTCAGGCAGGCTAATTATATGGCCTGTGCAGCCAGGTACCAGAAGTCCAGGTGGGACACTGTACTGGCACTGGCTAAACAGGCTCCTCCCCAGCTTGCCAAGGAGCTGGAGCAGGTGGCTGCAGATGGGATCGAGGCATCGAAAGTTCAGTTTCATGCTGCTGTAGACTCCAGTGATATATCATCAAGAGTCATGGCTACATCTGTGGCTCTTTGGAGAATGCCTTGGCTCAGATATACTAGCCTCTCACAGGATACCCAGGCTAAGGCCATGGATTTTCCTGTAGTGGGTAATTCTCTGTTTGGGAAGCAGACAGAGAATTACATGAAGAAAATGGATGAATACAGGACCACTTACAGGAGTGCTCAGGCCAAGGAAAGGCAAGCAACTCCTCAAAGGCAGCAGTCCAAGGGCAGGGGCAGGCCTTTGCAAAGGCCTTTTTACCAAGCACAGGCTGCCTCTTCTTCTTTTTCACAGAGGGGGTTCTTTAGAGGGAGAGGCAGAAGGAGGATGAGCAGGCCTGCATCCACCCTTCAGCCTAAAGCCCTTGCCAAGCAGACACCCTGATGGGTCTGCCCGGGTTGATTCTCCTATACCAGTAGGGGCAGGCTGGCTTACTTTGTCCAGGACTGGATGTCTCTTACATCAGACAAGTGGGTCCTGGAAGTAATAAGCCAGGGTCTGGTTCTCAGCTTCAAAAAATTTCCCAAGCTGAGAGCCAGATCTTTTCCACCCGCAAATCTCTGAGACCCTTGCCCTAGAGGCAGAAGTTTCTTCTCTCCTAGCTCTCAGAGCTATAGAGAGAGTTCCTACCCTACACTGGGACAAAGGATTGTACTCCAGGTACTTCCTAACCCCCAAAAAGACAGGAGAGTGGTGACCCATCCTGGACCTAAGATATCTGAACAAACATCTTTTAAAGCCAAAGTTCAAAATGATAACTCAGGGAATTATCGTCCCCTCTCTCAGGCCAGGAGACTGGCTAGCCTCCCTGGACCTCAAAGATGCCTACTTTCACATTCCCATCCGGTGCTCCCACAGAAAGCACCTCCGGTTCAAGTTGCCCTCAGGCCACTATCAGTTCAGAGCAATGCCCTTTGGCCTAACATCAGCTCCAAGGGTCTTCACAAAGTGCTTGGCAGTAGTTGTTGCCTTCCTAAGAAGACAAAAGATTTCCATTTTCCCATACTTGGACGACTGGCTTATAGTAAGCCAGTCTCCAGACCAAGTCAAGTCACACCTGCAAGTGACCACTTCTTTAGGATTTCTTCTCAACCTACCAGAGTCAGTTCTCGAACCAGTGCAGCTCCTCACCTTCATAGGGGCAGAGCTGGATACGGTGAAAGCAAGAGCCTTCCTTCCCCTGGAAAGGGCAAGGACCCACATGGAACTGGCCTCTTCATTCAGCCTTCAGGTGTCTCGACCAGCAAGGCATTTCCTTCAGCTACTGGCCACATGGCAGCTTCTACAGCAGTGGTCCAGGGCACAAGATTCCAAATGAGGGACATTCAGTTCCACTTAAGAGCTTTTTGGTCCCAAAGAAAAGATTCCCTTACCAAACTAGTTCCAGTGACTCGAACCCTGATCCAAGCCCTGCTATGGTGGCAGGATCAGGACAACTTGAGACAAGGAGTTCCATTTGTCACTCAGTCTCATTCACTGGTCCCCACCACAGATGATTCCCTGCTGTGCTGGGAAGCCCATTTGGGGGAGCTTACCACCCAGGGACTGTGGTCGCCTCAGGAATCTCTGCTTCACATCAGTCTATTGGAACTCAGAGCAGTGTTTCTGGCACTGCAAGCTTTTTCCAAATCTGTACAGAATAAGGTGGTTCGGGTCAGAACAGACAACATCACCACCTGTGGTACATCAGCAAGCAAGGGGGCACTCAGTCTACGGCCTTGTGCACAGAAGCGATGAAGTTGTGGTCCCTGGCCTATTCCCTGCAAACCTCTCTGATAGCAGTTCACCTCCCAGGGAAGGACAATGTCCTAGCAGATGCACTGAGCAGAATATCCCAGGGCCATCACGAATGGGCCCTAGATCCTCTGGTGTTGAAAGTGATAGATCTTTTTGCAGCCCCAGACAATCACCAACTTCCTGTTTTTTTTTTTTTTGGTTGCAGACCCCCAGTCTTGGGCTCAGTCCCCCTGGATGCTCTGATCCTGAACTGGAAAGGGAAATTTCTGTATGCTTTTCCCCCCTTCCCTCTCCTGTTCAAAGTGCTGGTCAAGATAAGGTCACAGCCATGCAAAGTGATTCTGATTGCTTCAGACTGGGCCAGGCAGCCATGGTATCCCTTGTTACTGTCCCTGGCAGTCCATCTTCCCCTGTCTCTTCCCAGGAATTACAACCTGTTAACATCCTCTCAGGGGAGGATTTGTTACCCGAATCTTCAGTCTCTCAATCTCAAGGCTTGGCTCTTGAAGAGTTAGTTTGCTGATCTGCATCTTTCCCAAGGGGTGGTGGACATCCTTAAGGCTTCTCGAAAGCCTTCCACCAGAGAGACATACAACTCCAAATGGAAAAGATTTCAGCATTTGGTATTCTAAGAAGAATATTTCCCCAGACTCTGCTGAATTGCCTACGGTTCTGGATTATATGGTCCATCTTAATGGCCTAGGTCTCAGACCAGCTACTCTCAAGGTATACTTGGCAGCTGTTTCTGCTTTCCTGTCTGTAGGCAAGTCTTCCTCTCTGTCATCCCATCCTGTATTCTGTAAGTTTTTCAAGGGATTGCTTCACACCAATCCCCCCTTTAGGGATCCTGCTCCTGCTTGGGATCTTAATGTTTGCATTGCTCTGGTTATGCAACCCCCTTTTGAGCCTTTGTCCTTAGCAGAGCTTAAGTACTTGACTTGGAAAACTGTGTTTCTGGTAGCCGTTACTTCTGCCAGACGTATCAGTGAATTGCAAGCCTTGTCAGTGGAATCTGATTTCATCTCTTCACAGAGATAAAGTGGTCCTTAGAACTAACAGAAAGTTCTTGCCTAAAGTGGTTTCAGATTTCCACCTCAATCAGTCTGTATCTCTCCTGTTTTCTTCACTGATCATTCTTCCTCGGAGAGGTACGGCTGAGTTTGGATGTTAAAAGAGCCCTTAGCTGCTACTTAGAGCGTACCAAGGGGCGCAGGTTTGAATCCCTCCAGTTGTCCCTCACTTATGGAGAAGTTGGGAAGGGCAAACCTGCCACTAAGAGATCTATTGCCAGGTGGATCGTTTCTTGTATTCAATTCTGCTACGAAAAACTGGGTAGAATTCCACCCTCAGGCCGGAGGGCTCATTCCACAAGAGGTACAGCTGCTTTCCTGGCTGCTGCCAGGGATATCCCTCTCTTAGAAATTTGTCAAGCAGCCACCTGGAAAAACAGTCCATACATTTACCACGCATTACTCTCTGGATATCCAGGCTAGGAGTGATGCTCGGTTTGGCACAGCAGTACTTCAGAGCCTGTTTCCAATGTAGGTTCTGTCACTCCTCCATGGAGGTACTGCTTGGTAGTCTGCAATTGTCAGAATACAGCAAGACTTCATGTTGTTTGAAGAAAAAATTACTCACCTTAGTAATTATGTTTCTTCTAGTGGAGTCTTGCTGTATTCTGACCTCCCCCTGCCTCCCCTCTCAGAACCTAGATTTTGGGATGTGGGTGGGCAGGAGCAGTGTTGGCACCCAAGGGGTGCCCTTTTTACACCCTCTTTTTTCTTGGGTGTAATATTGTTTCATTTGATTGGTTTTTGTTTTGGGGTTTTCTGACTGGAGTCTTCCTTTGAGAACCAAAAACATTATATTTCTGCCAGTTGGCTAGTTAAAAATTTTACAGTTCCACACAGAACACCTAGTGAGTTTTTGCTCGTAAAGATCTGATGGTTGCAGTTCGAATAACAACAGGCAGAGGCTTCAACCGAGTTCGAGATGAACATTCTATGCCATGCATAGAAAAGTTAACCCTATGTTCTCTGGGGCAGTTGAAAGGCAGGACCTAACTGCAATCGTCAGAATACAGCAAGACTCCACTAGAAGAAACATAATTACTAAGGTGAGTAATTTTTTCTTGTTTCCCTACACATCTAGAGTATGGAGTTCAGTACTGGTGCCCACACCTCAAAAAGGACATTAACCTGCTGGAGAATGTCCAGAGGAGGGATACAAAGATGAAAGGGGTCAGCAGGTTAAGTTAAACGAGGAGAAGTTGAGGGCACCGAACATGAACACCCTGGGGGGGGCATAATTGAGACCTTCCAGTACTTGAAAGGGTTAAATAAGTTGGATAAGGAGGGTCTCTTTAAGCCAAGTGGCAACCATAACATGTGGAGGCACATTCACAAGCTGGAGGTTTAGGAGGGAGGTCAGGAAGCAGTCCTTCACAGAGGGGGTGGTGGACACTTGGAATGCGCTGCTGGAAGAGGTGGTCTTGTTGAAGACAGTGGGCAGTTTCAAGAGAGGCTGGGATAAGTATAGGGCGAATGTAAGGATCATGGATAGGGAGGATGGAAAGGTTTGGAGGAGTGGGGAGGGAAGGATCAGTAGCTCAAGCTGTGGACCCTGTAATATGAGCAGACTAGATAAACCAAATGGCTTTCTTCTGCTGGCTTCTTCATATGTTTGTATGTATGTGTTTCCAGAGAGTTTTTTGCTAGGGTATTTGTTCTTTCAGCATAGAGATACATGGTATAAATGGGTGATGTGACATCACTTTCTTAAATGCTAATACAGCTGTCATGGACAATGAGATTTCAACAGCCATAAAATGGAGACCCCAGGGTAGTCACAGAGGACTACCATGAACAGTGAAAACAAACTAAAGCGACCACGTATAGTCCTAACAGCTACAGGAAGAGTTGTCTGTTGATGTGGAAACAATTTACATGATATGAGGGTGTAGTTTTCCTTTAAGAAACAACATTGCTGTCATGAGTAATTTTTTCTTGGGGTATATCCATATTAGTTGCTAAATGAACTGTGTATTACCCAGTAATTACTCCTCTTGGCAGCTGCTTTCTGTGGATTAGTGCTGGGAACCGGAGTAGAACAAGTATACTAGCTTGTACACAGGTACATCTCTGTTGTTGCAGGAGAAGCCGGTCCTTTTTCCCTTTTTTTTTCTCCTCTCTTATGGCTGTGCCATACTATCCTTTCTTGGTTGGTATGCCCATCTTCTATTTCCATTTATTGATTTATCTGATAGATGTAGTGAGCAAAAAATGCCCATTTTCACGTGTCCAGAACATAAAAAAAGGTAACAAAAACAGTTTAAACAATCACAATCAGTCCAAGATTTAAGATAATTAAACAATCTAAGTTTGAATACAGAGACAGAAGTACTAAAAGTAACACACTGAGGAACATTATTATAAAGTTGCTGTCAGCCCACTACCCTAAGGGGTGCCTGGTGAGATGACCTTTGAACTGTTTGTCCTTTCAGCTCCACTTGCACCTATGATTCCTTCCTTTTTCCTGATTTTGGGGGGACTTATTTTAGGTAGCATAAGGTTTTGTTTTTCCAGAGTCTGCGATTCATTCTCTTGTGGTACATTGTACAATCTCTGTTGCAAAGGGGTCTCAATTCTGGGCATCCCCATTTGCTTCTCTGCCAGAGCCACATGCTTCAAGGCTCCTGCCTTTAAGATCACTCTTCCTGTCTGGCTAGTAGTGTGAGGCTCTGGTTCCATAGCAAGCTACCCCTTTAGGCCACATAGTGTGCCCTTTTTTCATTTACACAAAGACTGACAGGTTTTAATTTGTTTATTTATATTTCCTATATCCTTTCCCTTTGGGCTAGAGAAATTCTTAGCCCTATCTTAGTTTTTTCCTCCCATACTGTTTTGTTTTGGCGGACAGAACTAAGGTTAGTGAGGGAGCAGACAGTGGTTGTTGGCTGGTGTGCAGCAACACGTGGGGAGTGTGCAGTAGCCGTGGCTGGCCCCTGGCAAATCTTTGCTCCCTTGCGGTCCTAGTACTTCCAGCCCAGACCCATAAATGATAATCAATGGGGAAGATGCTCTGGAAGATCAGCAGTTACAGCAAGTACGTAACTTTCATTTAAGGTTCACCTATATGTTATATCAGCATACCACAAACCTGTAAGTACCCTCTCTTTCGCACAGCTGCCATAGTTCGAGAAGTTCCTCAGAGGTATTCTGCACTCAAGGCCTCCCGTCAGGAAGCAGGTAGTTCCATATGATCTTAACCTTGTCTTGGATATGCTCATTCGCAAGCTCTTCGAACCTACTGCAACATGTGACATGAAGTTTCTAACTTGGAAAGTATCATTTCAGGTAGCTGTTACCTTTGCACGCAGAGTATCTGAAATGCATGCTTTGGTCACAGATCTTCCATATATTGTTTTCAGTAAAGATAAGGTACATCTTCATCGAGGATATGTCTTGCATCAGGCCACACCTATAGCCTAGAACTATAGCCGCCAGGCACTATGACTACACGGAAACTTTTTCCTAGCAGTCTACTAGGGCCACGCACGACAGCATCAGCCAACTGACGTCCTTCCCATATGAATGTGTGCGGCATTGCACCCTCCTCAGTTCTTTTCCCGCCGTCGACCATCATAGGTCAGACTCCACAAAGACACCACCGCTTCAGTCAACTGTTTAATTTTAGATTTCCCTTTACTTCCCTCACTTTCTTTTGCAGTGATCTGAAGTCATAACAACGATAGTATGTCGACAGAAACTGCTGCCTCTTCCCCTAAAAGTGAGCACGGTGGACGCTGCTTCTTAAGCAGGCCCATGACAGTTGGGCCTGCCACCTATTCCTGATCTTTAAGCAGCTACTCCCAGTGACACCATTTACTAGTCCTGCTGCTTTTCTTCATGCAGCAGGTCGACGGACAGTCAAGCGTGCTTCAGGATAACCCTCCTCTGGGTCACTGGCCGCCTTCTCAGGCTTACAGGGTCCGAAGGATGGCTCTCTCCATCTGACTTCTTTTCCAGGCGGTAAGTCGTTGTTTGGAGCCCCGGCCCCCCCCCGCTATGTTCCAGGTCGCCGCTGTTTCTGGCGCCAACAGTGGTTGCAAAGCCCACTTCAGCAACGCGGCTTCTTGCCATCCTACACCTGTGTTCCCACAAGGTACAGCTCTGGCAATGTTTTCTGCTGGACCCTACATGGCCGCCGCCGACCTATGGACATCAGGGCTGCAGACATTCCTGTCAACTTGGCAGGCCTAGACAGGCACCCCGACAGACTTCTTATAGCTGGTACAGGCACATCATCACTTTGGGCTTTTCCCTGAAAACATCCCAACTCCTGCCGCTCAGACCTCTGTTTTTCTCCAAGCTGACAGGCAAGTTTGGCCAAACCTCCACGGCCAGCACTGTCTCGACTTTGGGGCTGCTATCTCCCCCACCGACGTGGCACATCCTGCCGCTCAGACCTCGGAACCTGGTAGGTCGGCCGGCAGTGCGTCCTGCAGGCCCTACCTTGGCCAGCGAAGGATTGTTGACACTGGGGCCTTTGACACCCTCTTTCGGGGTTCTAGCCTCCCTCATCGACGTGACTTTCCCTGCCACTGAGACCTTTCCCTCTGGGTCCGCAGCCAGTGGCTTCCGCCAGACCTCCCATGGCCAGCGTCGACCAGTCAGCATCGTGGCTTCACCTGCCCTCTTCGATGTTCCAGGCCACTCCATCAATGCTGGGGTCCCACTCTTCCTGTAGATGTTTCAGGGCACTTTTGCTATGCAGGCTTCCTCTGTGGAAATACTGCAGTGCCTTGCTTCTCCTCCAGGCCATATGATGACGGGGCCTACCAGGGCAGCGACGTAGTCTCCTTATTCCTTGCACCTTTCAAAGCCCATCAGTGAGGATCAGATGTACTGCTCTGACCTCTGCCAGAGTAGGAGGAAGATGGGGAGGGGGAGTCCTTCTGATAGGTCTGACTCCGCCACCACCTCCAGGAGTGCAGACTCAACCCTGTATACCCTGAGGTCCCCTCCTGAACACCCCTCCTTCATCTCTATGATGAAGTCACTTCTAACAGCCATGGGGTTTGATGCTGAGGAGCAAGATACCACTGGGAGAAACCTGGTAGATTTACTTGAACTACCAGATTCTTCCCCTCTGATGTTGGCTGCAATAGAGTATGCCACTGTGGCTGCCTGGCACAGCCCAAGTTCGATCCCTGCCATGCCCAGAAAGGTGAACAAAAACTATACCAGGCTCCCTTTGGAAAGCATTTTTCCGCTGGCCAACCTCAGGCTGACTCAGTTGTGGTAAATGCAGCCCACAATAGATCTAAGAGTTCTGCCACCCTGAACCTTGGAATTGCAAATTCTCAGACCCATATGGTCAAGTACCAGAATACTTGGTGGAAACAGGCTAAAGCAGCAGCTCAGGCCCGTGCAGAGGTTCCTCAGTCACAGGAAAGGGTCAAGGCCAGTCAGACAGAGGCTGCTATGGGTAAGCGCCTCTTGAGGCCTACCTGTGATGATTTAGATGCCCCAGCCAGAGTAGCTGCGGCTGGCTTCTCTCTCAGAAGGCATTCTTGGTTAGCATGTCAGGATCTGTGGTTGATGTTCAGCAGTCCATTTCGCACACCCCTTTCAGAAGTTACAGGCTCTTTGAGGCAGTTGTGGTGGACATCTCTGCCCTCCAAACCTCGGGCTAGACTCTAAGGTCAGTCCATTCTCTTTACCACTCACCACCCCAACAGTAGGTAGAAGATGCCCCTTCATAGGGTCCCCAACAGGCCTAGGTTAGAGACCAGATGACAGAGCTGAAGTAGAGCCACTCTGCCTTCCCCTTCCTCCTCAGCAGGTGCTTCCCCTAAGGCCTCGGGAGGAGTAGCGGCTGCTGGTCTTGCTATAACTTGACCCCTTCTTAGTCCCTCCCTCCGGTCCTCAGTCCAGAGGAGGTGGTAGAGGGTCACTTCTCCCTCCACCAGGGCCAGTGGAGAGAGCTCACAACAGATGCTTGGGTCCTGCCAATATTCAAACAGGGCCATGCTTTGGACCTTCTGCAGTTGCCTCCAGAGCTGCCTCCAATTGCTTCAGCTTATCCTCCAGACCACATTCCAGTGCTGCTAGAGGGAATATATACTCTACCATGCAAGAGGGCCATAGAGCCAATCCCTGGGAGCAAAGGAACATGGGGTTCTAGACTGGTTTCGTCCTGGTCCCAAAGTCCTCAGGGGCCTTAAGACCTATTCTAGATCTCGGAGTTCAGAACTTCTGCATGCAGTACAGGAAGTTCGACTGGTCCCTCTGCAGGGCTTAGTGCCTTTTCTGCAAAGTGGAGACCGGATATGCTTCCTAGACATGCAGGATGCGTACCTGCATACCAAGGTTCGTCTTCCCCATAGTACGTACCTCGGGTCCCTGTTCCATGGGGGAGCCCTACCAGTTTAGGGTATTCTTACTTGGCTGGTCATCTGCACCACAGATATTTACCAAATGCTTGGCAGTCGCAGTTGCAGCTCTCAAGAGAGAGGGACTGTTATGTCAAAGCCCAGTCAGAAGAGCAGCTGTCTCACACCTTAGTGCGTACCAGATGACTGTTCAACGCCCTAGGGATCACGGTTCCCTCTGCTTAAGTCAGTCCTGACCCCTGCTCAGCACCTGCGGTTCATTGGAGCAGTACTGGACACTGCTCAGGGCTTAGCCTTCCTGCCCCAGGACAGGGCAGAATGCCTCATGGCACTGGCCCAGCTGCTTTACAGCAGCAGGTGTGTCAGTCAGGACATTCCTGAGACTATGGCAGCAGCCACTGTCCCAGTACCCCGTGCCAGGCTGCATATGAGGATCCCTTCCTGGACACCGAGTCCCAGTGGGATCAGCGCCTTGACGATCTGAAACAGCAGGCGCTAGTAACCTCGCCTGACAGAAAGGTGCTCCAATGGAGGACGGAACCCAACCATTGGCTGACAGGGGTTTCCTTTCTCATCCCTTCCCCTCAAGATTCTCACCACAGACACCTCGGGGCTAGGCTGGGGAGCTCATCTGGGGTCTCATCAGACACCAGGAACATGGCCCACACATAAACGGCCTAAAGATATGTGGACTGTTCTGTATGCTTTTCAGGCTTTCCAGACCCATCCGTCCCTGGGCCATCTGCAGGTGCAGACGGACAACACCAGTATAGTTCATTACATAAACTTGCATGGGGGGACCCATTCGTACCCCCTGTGCAGGAACATGATGAGGGTCTTGTTCTGAGCTCTAGAACACAATCTAGACCTGTCGGCCTTCCATGTTCCAGCACACTAAATGCCTTGGCAGACAGACTGAGCGGGTTGCAGTCCCGGTTGCACAAGTGGGAACTGCTGGCCTCGGTCATATAAGACCTGTTTGACAGATGGGACCATCTAGAGTTGGATCTTTTTGCATTCTCCACTCAACACAAAACTGCTGTGTTTCTGCTCGCTCACTCCAGGGTCTGGAGCTATCTGGTGAGACGCATTGTTCCTCTCATGGAAAGGGAGGTTTCTCTATGCCTCTCCTCCCTTCCCTCTAATTCAGAAAGTGTTGATCAAGCTTCAGATGGGAGGAGCGACTGTGATCCTCGTTGCTTTGTTCTGGTCTTGTCCGGTCTAGTTCCCTTACTGCAGCAGTTGGTGGGGAACCTCCGGTACCTTTGCCCAAGTGCTTGCTGTCACAGGAGCAGGGCACCCTGATCCATCTGGACTTCAAATCACTACCCCTCATGCCTGGCTCCTGAAGACATGGCCATGGCTAGATTTGGGGTATCCCACAAGGTGTCTGATGTCCTGATGGCTGCTAGGAAGCCTTCCACCAGGGCCACCTACTCCATGAAGTGGAAGCACTTTACTTTGTGGGCGACTTCCTGTCATTTGAATCCTTTCACTTGTCCAGTGAATCAGCTTTTGGAGTACTTGCTATCCCTCTGATTCTGGCCTACAATACTCCTCTTGTAAAGTGCACCTGGTTGCCATTTCAGCCTTCTATGTGCCGGTTGATAGCTGTATTGGTGGCATAACTGGGGGTGTCCTGTACATTGAGAGGCATTCCTCATCTGAAGCCTCCCATCCTCAATCCAGTCCTGCCTTTGGACTTCAATTTTGTGTTAGAGAAATTTATTTTGGCTTGTTTTGAGCCTGCTGCAACATGCGAGCTATGCTTTCTGTCATGGGCAGCATTATTTTTAGTGGCTGTTACTTCCGCTCTAAGGATTTCCGAGCTTCAGGCTCTGATGTGACAGCCTTCTTATTTGGTTGTCCACAAAGACAGGGCGTCTTTACGTACCAACCCTAAGTTTTTACCGAAGGTGGTGTCTGAGTTTACCCTGAATGAAACCATCCACCTGTTTATATTCTTGAGCATGCCAGTAGAATGCTCTGATATATTCATCACGCGGGGGACTGCAGGAAGTCCTCGCAGCTGTTTGTTTCTTTCACCCCTGGGAAAGAGGGCATACCAGTTTCCTAACAGTGCCTGTCCGAATGGTTGGTGAACTGTTACATGTTGCTACAGGAAGTATGGTAAGGAACTTCCTGGGGTAGTGCAAAGGCACTCAGCCAGAGGCATGGCCACTTCTGTTACCTGTTTCAGGAATGTGTCAGCCGCTGAAATCTGCGCCACTGCATTTTAGAGTACTGTTCACAGTTTCACTAAGCACTACAGTATGGACATTTTCTCTATAAGAAGAGAAAGCTTCTGCCTGGCTGCGCTTCAAAGCCTCCTTTCTTAGGCCTGTAACCTCCAGCCACCCAAACTGACCCTTTGTCAGTACTGCTTGGGACTCGTTCCATAGGTGTGGCTTGATGCAAGAGATATCCTCGAAGAAGACAATACAGTTACGTAAGAACTTACCATAACAGTAGATCTTCGAGAGAATCTCTTACATCAGGCCTTGCTGTCCCACCCTCCATCCCCCTTGGCCTTGGGGCTTCTCTCTCTCCAGGACAGTTTACCTTCTGTTTCACCTTGCTTAGTGGCAAGAACCTCTGGCTCTCCCTTGGTTCCCCAGGAGGAGATCCTCTGTATATGGTCTCCAGCGGGGGTGCGGGGCCGCCCACGTTTTTTGGGAAGGACATCGTCGGATGATGTCATCATGGGTGGCCCCACTACACTGCTAGTGAAAAAGATTCCATGTGGTCCTAGTGCCTGGTGGTTGTAGTTCCATAGGTGAGGCCTGATGGAAGAGATTCTCTCAAAGATCTACTGTTGTGGTAAGTTCTTATGTAACTGTACTTTCTCCGTACAGACTCCAAGTTTCTACCTAAAATGATGTTGGAGTTTCATTTAATCAGGTTGTAATCCTCCTGCCTACTTTGCCAACTTTCAGAATGTGGGAGAAAGAACTCTCCATTCACTGAATGTTAAGAGGTTTATTTGTACAGGACTAATGACACCAGATAGGCAAAAACAGCTCTTTGTCTCTTTTGACCATGACCAAAAAGGATAGACTGTCATAGTCAAGTGCCATTTCTGCCTGGAATGTGAATTGGCTGTGCTACTGCTGTCATGGCCCAGGTTAAACTGAGGGGCAAGGTACATGCCCAGTCCACCAGGGCAGTTACCACTTCCCTGTCAGAAATACGCCCTGTGCCTATTGGAGGAATTTGCAGAGCTGCAACTTGGAGCACAGTGCACACATTTACCAAGCAGAATGCCTTGGGTATCTATGCCAGGTAGCATGGTACCTTTGACAAGACAATTCTTAATTGATTGCTATCCTGAGTGAATACTGAGCTCTAGCCTCCCTGGTCTGAGGGAGTTTCTCTGAGCTTGGTACACTAACCCGTTCAAGTTTATTTCAGGAAAACGCCATTGAGCATGCTCATTTACAAGGAGGTCCTGGTAGGACAGTGACAAAAAGGAACAGTACAATAGATGACTAATACAATATACAAAAAATAAATGAAATAGCACAGTATGGTTACAGGATACTGATAACGTTATCAACTAGTACAACAGCTAATCCTGACACAAATTTAAGAATGAGAGACATCGTGTGGAACAGCAAGGGTGGAGGGAAAGGAAGGATAAATGGGAAGGGTGGGTGGAGTGGTTGATGTATACATGGGGAGGGAGGGAATGTATGTAGAAGATTTATTCTTGGAAGATATGAATGTTATGTACTTATGGTAAATGTTGATCTTCCTGAATATCTTCTCCATAGATTACCACTCCCTCCCACCATTTCCTGGACTCACTCCAGTATTGTTATATATTATGGTTTTCACCCCTTAGTACTTGGTTTGTGCTGTGAAGTCAGTGTGTTACTGGGTTTGGTGGCCCTGGGAGGTACTAACAACAACAAAAATGGAAAGAGACTTGGGGGTAGTCATATCAGATGACCTAAAGGTGGGTAAGCAATGTGAGAAGTCAGTAAGGAGAGCCAGGGAGATATTAGGATGCATAAGAAGGGGCATCCCAAGTAGAAAAAGGGAAGTGGTTATCCTTCTGTACAGACAGTTGGTGAGACCCCATCTGGAATACTGTGTGCAGTTTTGGAGACTCCATCTACTCAAGGACATAGACAGGATGGAAGCAGTCCAGAGGAGCTCAACTAAAATGGTGCAGGGTCTGCATCAGAAACCATATGAAGAGAGAGAATGAGAGAGCTTAATATTTATACCCTTGATGAAAGGAGGGAGAGGGGGGACATGATAGAAACTTTCAAGTACCTCAAGGGAATCAACAAAGTCCAGGAGGGTAGCATCTTTCAGAAAAAGAGATGTGTAAGAACAAGGGGGCACAATTTAAAGAAAGAAGGGGGACAGCACAGTGGTAATGTGAGGACATTTTTTTTTTCATGGAGAGTGGTGGATGCATGGAACCGCCTTTCTGGGGAGGTTGTTGGGTCTAAAACAGTGGGGGAATTCAAACATGCATGGGACAGACATAAGGCAACTGTGGTAGGGGGTTCAGGAAGTAGGCTGTCGGTTAATTAACTAGAATCTGCAGCTTATCCAATAGGCAGGGAAATGGGCAGACTGGGTGGGCCAGGTGGTCCTTATCTGCTGTCAAAGTCTGTTTCTATGTTTCTTACCCAGGCCACCAGGGCTATCTTATGTCCTTAAGTGCATGTGTTACTCATTGGGTTCATGCTGCTCACCACCATGGTAAAAAAGTTACTGGGATGGCTGACACCTCTGTATAGAAGCAGTTGCATGCTGTGACGTGCATGTGGGGCCTGCACACACCGCCAGCCCTTCAAAAAGTTCTGGCTCCTGTGGGGTCCTAGTGCCTCTGGCATAGACCCATTAGTAGTAATCTATGAAGAAGATATTCAGGAAGATCAACAGTTACAGTAAATATACAACATTCATTTTCTCACTTTTTGACCTGTGTAAGGTGGGAATCTAGTCTTGCATACATTTGCAAAACTTTACAGGTTGGACACTTAGCTTAAGGTGCTTCAAATGGCAGTGAAGCAATAGGCAGTAAAAATTGGAAGAATATTCTCCCTCTCGTATACTGTTGGTGGGTTCTGCTTAATAAATCCCAGCAGTAAATGACTAGCCCAGTGACCATGTGGAATGAAATAGAAGAAACTCTTATCAGACTTGCTGTAATTTCTTTTTGTATTAGTTCCAGCATTGTCATTGAGACCCAGCCTAGAGTAGTTTTATTCCACAAAGAATATCCTGCAGTGGAGTTTTTTGATCGGATGTCATAAAGTTCTTACCTGGCAAGTTGCAGGTTTTTGTTTCAGGCACATATTGTTTAGTGCATTGTTCTTAAACTCAGAGTTCCTCTGAAGAGTGTTCATTGTTGAAACTGCTGTTGTGGAGATTATATGGGAGACATTGAAGATATGATGACTCGTTACATCACACGATATGGAGTCGATACTGTCTACTCATTCCTGTAAGGTAGGGTTGCGAGTTGTCTGATTTTTAAGAAATGTACAAGTTGGGTCCATCACATAAATGTGTGGTCAAGAAGCACACTGCACGGACACCCCAAAAATGCACTGTCAAAAAAACGCGCTAATATAAATAAACGCCAAATACTGGTTTGACTGCACGGTTTTTGACCGCGCATTTATTTTTTCGAGGTAGTGACGGTGTCCAGCTCAAGTTAACCCTGGTTCAGTTATGTTGCTGTAAAGCTCTGAAGGATTTATAACTGATGATTGAAAGCTGACTGTGTGTTGGCTTCTACTAGATGAGTGTGTATTACCCCAGTAGTAAATGACTAGCCCAGTGACAACACTGGAACTAACAGAAATAGAAAATCTTCCAAGAATCAAGCTTCACCATTCATCACTAGTGGGTCTTAGAACAGAGGCACTAGTACCCTGAGGGAGCGTATGCCTTTAAAAGTTTTGGAGGAATTGGGGGCCGGCATCAGAGACGGCACTGCCCACAAGGCAGACATATGATGTGGCGCTCATGGACTGGCGAGTAACAACGCCATCCTCCTCAGTTCTGTTCTTCCCTCCATCGAGGAAGGTACTCCATGGGAGCATTCTGCCATTTTCTGGTGCGTCACTGGTTCTGTTTGTCGCTGCTAGCGCAACACTGAAGTGTGTATATGTCCTCTCGTTGACGCTTTTCTTTCTTTCCCTAGTATGGCGCTGAGCTCTGTTTTTGCTTCTTTTTATTGTTTTCCATCAAGATCGATCTTGTCCGGTTCCATGGGGCCTAAGAAGCTGAAGAAAATGGATTCTCCCCCATGCATCAGTGCCCTCGTGGGAGAAATATGTTTGTTTGGGACCTGCCTCAGATCGGACCAGGACATGGATCGTTGCAATGCCTGCTTTTCCATGGACCTTCGCGCCCTTGAAATCTGCGCAGTGAGGTGGGTACGCCTCACACACACACCTTTAGAGGCAGGCATTATACACGGGATTTGATAGTAAGGTCCCTGGGCTCTTCCTCTGAACCCCTCCTTGGCACTCTACGTTCCGAGGGAGACCAGACTCTCCACTAGTTCTCGTCTCGCCGATACAGGAGGCCTGGGGGAGGAGTTTGAGACAGCCGCCTTCCCCAATCCGGTACACCCTTGGGGGTCTGGATGCCCCCGGTGGCATTGTCTAACCTATATGCTGGGCCTGCGCTAGTTGGTCCCTTGGGGGCTGCGGTCCATTGCCAGTTTGGCTCCTGGCACTAAGGCCAGTGCCTGGGGGTGGAGCAGTGCCTCGCCACTTCAGCTCCTGGCACTGAGGCGGTCGGGTCCCCTCCTGCTACCATTTGCTGCACTGGGAGAGGGGAGGTCTCTGGAGCCAGCCGACCATTGGAGATCTTCTGGATCTCATCCTCTGAGCGGTCTAATGACCCAGAGGATGAGGACCAGGATGATCCTGACTGGCTTCCTGGTTCAGTTTAGGACAGAGGCCGCTTTGAGCCTAGCCCTAGGCTTTCTGTGTTCTTGTCATAGTCTTTGGGTCCTGCTTGTCCTGCTTTCGGTCGCAGTGCCACCTCCCCTGTGTCCCAGAGGTCCGCCTCAAGCACCCGATCGGGTTTCCGGCGTCATCTGATTCCGGTGCAATTTGCTGCGCCAGATCCCCCTTGCTCCAGGTTTCTGATGCTGAGGATACTTCTAGGCCTAGTCCAAGGGGCAGAGCCCTCTCAGGTGAGGTGGGTGTTGGCAGGTCCCAGTCAGCGCTGCGCTCTGCATCTAGAATGGCTGGGGGCTCTAGCAGGAGTCATAGTGTCCACTCAAGTCCTCTGACACCTTCAGAACCATTTGGGCCTGTGGTAGGTGGGGCTAGGGGCCACCCTGTGGGACCTCTCTGACCTCTCCACCTGGAGTTTCCCCACCAAGGCACCATCCAGATCACCCCTCTACAGTTGGGTGTACCCGTGTGGACGAGATGCATGGCTGCCACCCCCTGAGTCCAGCTCCTCTTCTTCTCCGTCTTCCATCCCTGAGGAAGAGGGTTCCTTGGTCCACCTCTCCTCTGATACTGACTACACCCGTTGCCAGTACTTCCTTTTGGAGATGATGGAGCTGCGATTGTCCCACTCCTGCGGCCGCAGTTCTGGATGTCTGACGATTTCCTTCCTCAGGGAGTACAGTCATGACTCCAAGGTCATACCTCCGTGGCCTTGGCCATTTGCGCAGGTGTTGAGAGACATCTGGCTCTGTCCCTCTGCCACCTCTCCAGCCGTGAGGGACGTCCAGCGTAGGTATTGTGAACCTCTGGGATCTCCAGGAGCCATGCTTCACCCCTCTTCTGGGGTGTGGCTCCTGGATGCTCCCTATGGGCATAGGCGCCCGGTGCATGACTGTCCCCCAGAGTTGGACTCAGCCGAGTTTTACTTTTGGGGGTTATAGGGTTTTCTCAGTGGCGCACACTATGTTGTGCATTGCTGTACCTGTGGGTGATGCTGGGTCAGCTCCTAGCATCCTTACAAGATTGTGAGGCAACCAGACAGTCCGTATGTCTTTCTGCTCAGGGTCTGGAGCTGATGAGACACCAGCAGAAGATATCCTACGATGCCATTGAGGTAGACGCCAGACTAGTGGAAACTGCAGTCTGCATTAGGCAGACAGAGAGGGGCTGCATCTCTCATGGTTGTCACCTTTGGCCCGATGTAGGGTGATTGCTTCACGTGATCAGGATGCCCATTTCTTCTCCCGTAGGACCAGGGATGAGCTTGCAGGGTGCATTCCTTCTCCCAGGCCATGGGAGCCTCTGCCTGATGCTGACCAGTCTCAGACCTCGCTATGCCCATGAGGGGCCCCTGCCTCTCTCTGTCTCCCCCACAGGAGGCTGAGAGAACAACCATTTCCCTCAGGGTTTGCCATTGGTGGTGGATTAGTACTCCAACCCACCAGCGATAAATGGTGGTGATTCATTCTTGAAAGACATGAAAATTGCGAACTCATCATATTTCTTAATCTTCCAGAATATCTTCACCATTCATCACTGCAGACCATCCACCTTCCCCTACAATGACCAGGCTTCTGGACAGTCTCCTCCTTCCCTTCCTTTCAGCCTTACTCCCTTTTTGTGTTTAAAAAAGGGGGAGGGGGGCATCAAGGGCCAAACGCCTTTGGGGACTTATTCCCTCTTTATGTCCCATGTGGATCCTTAAAAAAATATATATCTAGTAATTTTTTTAGGGAGACTTCGCGATCTCACCCATTCCCTTTCCTTAGTTTATGCTAAAAACAAAACCAAAAAGGACATTTCTGGAAGGACCCATTCTGGTCCTTGTTTTTCCCCTTTCTCCCAAAAAAAAAAAAAAAGTCGGAGAAAGAGAGAACCTCTTTTTCTAAGCGGGCTATTATAGCCCTTGGCGCCCCCCACACACACACCCCTTTCACCCTTGCTTAAGGGGGGGTATCTGTGTTTTTGCTGTTGGGCTACTTTTTCTGGTCCCTCTTTGGACAAGGCTGTTCAAGAGGAGCTGGTGTTCCAGGGGCTAGGAATGTTTGGTATTGTATCCCATTTCCTTTACCAGTTCAGCTCCTCCTGTTACATTCCACCTCCTCTTCTTATTCTGTGACCTGTTAACACCTCTCTTTTCTTTCATTCTCCTGTTTTGTGGAATTTTTCTCCAGAGACAGAGTTCGAAGGAAGGGACTCCTTCTTGGGGATCCTTGTTCCTGTTTTTTTTTTTTTTTTTTTTTGTCCTAAAGAGGACCACTTTCTCGGTCATCCCTCTCAGAGGTTGCTTTTCTCTCTTAAGTTTCTTGCATCTTTCGGCTTTTAGAAACAAATCAAATCAACTTTATTTTTATAGCGCCTTTCAAAGCCAAGGCACTGTACATAAAAACATATACATAATAATAAGAATATAAAACAGGCGTTAAAAACGTAAAACCTGTTGCAATGAAACTGTACTTAACATTGCCTAAATGTACCCTACTGACTGTGAATGTACTCTGAAACTGTGTTACTGTACTCTGAAACTGTGTTACTGTATCCTCACCTAATGTAAAGTGGTTGGTATACTCAACCCCGGGCTGCCCCTGAAAAAGGGATCTCTGGTCTCAGTGGGCTTACCTGGTAAACAAAATCTAAATAAATAAATAAATCATCCATAACTAAGAAAAAGCTAAACTAAATAAATATGTCTTTAAACCAGCTTTAAAACTATCGATGGTTGGGCATTCTCTCAACCAACGAGGTAGAGAATTCCACAGGGTTGGTGCTGAGAAAGCAAAAGCACGGGATCCTGATGTCTTTAATCGAACCCTTGGAATCTCCAGCAATCCCTCATTGGCGGAACGGAGGGGGCAGTAGGAAATCTTTCAGGTAACCGGGTCCCTGATCGTGTAGGGCTTTAAAGGTTAGTAAACCAACCTTAAAGGTGATCCGCCACCAAACAGGCAGCCAGTGCAGTTCGCGGAGCACAGGTGTAATGTGACTGGTTCTAGAAGTCCCAGTCAAAAGCCTGGCCACCACATTCTGCACCAGCTGCAGGCGGCGGATATCAACCCCAGGTAGCCCTAGGTAGAGGGAATTGCAGTAATCAAGACGGGCAGTGACAAAGGCATGGACCAATGTTGGAAGAGCACCTGGAGGAACCAAGTGTTTCACCAGAAGCGATATTCCTCAGATGATAAAAAGAGGATTTGACGACAGCTGACACCTGAGATTGTAGAGTCAGGCCGTCATCAAAAATAATGCCCAGATTACACATCTGATCGGAGCTAGAGAGCGGCATACCACCAAGTGACAAACCTGATGGTTATCCAGCTCCCAAACCCGCCCCGGACGACCTGGGTCCACTACCAATACCTCAGTCTTATCTGGATTCAGTCTCTGCCAGCTGGAACTCATCCAAAGTCTGATCTCAGCAAGGCAGTTATTTAGCACGGAGAGTGCATCATCCTGACCGGGCAGAAAAGACAAATACAACTGAGTATCATCTGCGTAGCAGTGAAAACCCAGACTGTATCGCCTGATGATTTCTCCCAATGGCAGCATATACACTGCAAACAACATGGGAGCTAAAATGGAGCCCTGCGGTACCCCAAAAGGCAGGGAGTGAACGCCCAGAGGAATAAATTCCAGTGGCAACTCTCTGGGACCTGTCCGTGAGGTAAGAATGAAACCATTTGAGGACTGTACCAGACAGCCCACAAAAAACCCGCAGGCGCTCCAACAGCATACCATGGTCTACAGTGTCAAATGCAGCTGAGAGATCGAGAAGGACCAGAATGGTACATGCCTTTCAATCTCTAGCCATTAGGAGGTCACCCAATACCCGGACAAGGGCAGTCTCCGTGCTATGCTTCTTCCTAAAACCAGACTGGAGAGTATCATAGACATTGTGAGTTATAAGATGATCATCCAGTTGCAACGCAACCGCCTTTTCAATAACCTTACCAACAAATGGCAGGTTAGAGATAGGCGGTAGTTAGCTAGACAGTCTGGATCCAAGGATGTTTTTTTAAGGAGTGGTGGAACGACCGCCTCCTTGAGGGGGTCAGGAAAGACCCTCCTCTCCAAAGACTTCCAGACAATGTCAGCAAGGATTAGGAAGATAACTTCTACACATCCTACTAAGAGAGGTGTAGGGCCCGGATCCAAACTACAACTAGTTGGTCGCAGTGTTTGGATGATCTTCACAATGTCACTGAACTCCAGCCAGCGAAAATCTGACCAGACAGACCGAGTGCATGCCACTTCCTGTCGACCACTGCAGTCCCCCATAGGGAAGGGCGGACCGATGCCAGACCTGATGCTGGCAACCTTATCTGCAAACTCCTCGCATCTCAGCTGAGAAAAAGCTTCTCTGGGCTAGAGACAGATTGGATTGCACAATCTGTCCACGGTCCGGAAAAGCTGAGCCGGTAGATTCTGTGCAGCAGAAATCTCCCTGGACAGGAACTCTACCTTCTTACGGGTAATTTCTGATTGATAGCCATCATAATGTGCCATCAACCTAAGCCTGTCAGCATCATGGCTGGACTTCCACCAGGCTCTCTCCAACCTTCGGCCAACTCGCCTTAACTCCTTCAAGGAGCCTATCTTTTTACGGCCCTGTTGAGCCCTGGGTCAGCTTTTCAGATCTTCAGAATCGTAGGTTTGCCTCTTCCATATTCCTTTTTTGTTTGATCTTACTTCGAGATGGTTCCTGTAGTAGGTCATAACATAACATATAGGACTGCCCCCTCTGGTGTCGAGACCGCATGGTAGACTTTTGCTAGCAGTGTCTGGCGGGGGACCGCCCACCCGATGTCACATGACTGACATCAGCGTGACTCTGTAAAGTGGATGGTCCCCACGCCCGCCTTCCCATTCTTTTCCCGCCATCGACCTGTGCAAGGACCTAGCGGTGAACATTGCTCCAGTCGATCGCCATTTTGTATAAGTATTTGTACTTATTTCTCGATTTAATAGTTCGTTTTTGTTATCTTTTATGTCTTCACCTCCGACTCCAAAGTCCAAGAAGAAGTGCAGCGCACAAATCCCTCACAAGGACGGCCACCGGCGCTGCCTCTTCTGCCTAGGCCCGGGTCACAGTACCGAGGCCTGCCCTGATTGCAAACGCAGGCAGCAAGCCCTGGAAGCCCATCTCTTGAATCCAGAATGGCTTCCTTGGAAAAAAAAATGCAAAAGCTGAGGGAATCCACTTCTTCCCCTTCTTCAGAGCTCAAGAGGAAAAAGAAAGATAAAGAGCAGCATAGGGAGCGGAAATGTTTAGAGGACAGTGAGTGGGTCTCCTCTAGCAAGTTTGCCGGGCCCAAGACCGCAGCATCCCTGATGAGTAAGGCCGTTCCCCCGCCTTCCCTGGTGATTGTTCAGGCTGCTTCCGAGATTTCTTCAGGTACCTCTTCTACCTTTAAGCCCATTAAAACAGGCCCCAAACCTGACTCTTCAACTGATAAGTCACCTGCTGGCTCCTCCAGCAAGCGCCCAGTTCTTACCGGTAAGTCGGACTCCAGGTTCCCTGGAGCCCGCCCGGTAGTCGGCAAAACAGATTCCTGCCAAGGGGGGTCCGCACGACGTCTGCCAATAAGCCAATTGGGGGGACTCCAGCTACCGCCCGATCGAAGCTCACCCGTCGCGGGATGATGCAGACACACCCGGCACCTGGTCAAGCTCGCTGACCTCTGATGGCCAGCCCTCCTCCCAGGTTCCCCTTGGACGGGAGCCCCCCACACACACACACACACACCTTCCCCATTGGAACCTCCAGCCCCAGACATTACGACTGGGATGAAGGGGGAAGAGGGTCCCTTGGATGTGGCTTTACCTCCCCCAGCTCCAGCGGTTGCACCCCCCCATCACTCCCTCGGATTCACTCCATGGGACTCTTGATGTTGGAACTGGTTCTGACGCTGGCTCCCAGGAATCTTCCTCTCCTGATGGGTCTGTCTCTTGACCCGCCAATGGCTCCTTTCTCCCAGGGATATTATGCTGGGTATCAGGTGCAGGGCTATGCTCCATCCTTTTATCAACACCCTGGGTACCCTCCTCCTAATTACCTGGGGATGAGCACCCACTATTGTCAGCCTCCTCCACAGCAAGACTTCCAGACTGTGATACAGTCCTGGTGGCAGGAAGCCAGATCTCAGCTGGTTTCTGACCTGGATAAAAGGATGCCAGCCCCAGTGGTTACCCCCGCTCCTTGTCACCCATGGGCTTTTTCCATTCAGCCATGGTGCACATATCCAGAGGTACCACTCAGGAGGTCACCTTACCAGGTGTCGGGTCCTCTGATAGAGAAGAGTCTTTGGACTCGGAGGAGAACTTCTCTGATTCTTCATACGGAGGACAGTCTGGAACCACAGCAGCTAAGGGCAAGGAGTCACCCAAAAGCGTCAAGGGCGACATGAAACGTAGATGTTTTTTGTGTGAGGGGTGCTACATTGTTAATAAAATTCATGATTTTAAGTTGGAAATGAGCTTTCCATCTTTTTTTTTTATTCTGGATTTAGGTGAGCCGAGGATGTTGCTGCCTTCAATGTTAAAGACCTCTTATGGTGGCATGATCCTCAAAACCTGTCTTGTGGTTGCCTTTCAGAACACCCCTCCCTCCTGGACCCTCTCCACAGACACCGCGTCTCTGGGTTTGGGGGCCCATCTGGGGGATCATCAGACCCAAGGGATGTGGTCCCAGCTGGAAGCATCTCTCCATATAAACATCCTGGAGATGAGGGTGGCTCTTTACACCCTTCAGGCCTTTCAGCCCCTCCTGTCTGCGGGAACACTGCTAGTAGAGACCGACAACATGTCAGTGGTCTGGTACATCAGCAAGCAGGGAGGCATCCAGTCGTATCCCCTTTGCAGGGAGGCGATGCTGGTGTGGTTCTGGACAGTCCAGCACGACCTGTTTCTCATGGCCGTACACGTCCCAGGCGTCCACAGCGTCCTGGCGGACAGCCTCAGCCGAACAGCGACACAAGCTAATGAATGAGAACTTCATCAGGACGTAGCAGAAATTCTGTTCCATCATTGGGGATGGCCAGAGGTAGATTTCTTTGCCTCCCCATCCAACGCAAAACTACCCAGTTTTTGCTCGCTCGTTCAAGGGCCTGGTGGTGTTGGGCAAGACGCGTTATCTCTCTGCTGGACAGGGAGGTACTTGTACTCTTTCCCTCCCATTCCCATTGTACAGCGTGTCCTACTGAAGCTTCAGGCAGAGGGGGCTTAAATGCTTCTGATAGCCCCCTTCTGGCCCAGGCAGATTTAGTTTCCAGTCCTGCAACAGCTGGTGGTGGAACCCCCATTGCCCCTCCCTCTTCAACATGATCTGTTGACGCAGGAACTGGGCAGACTAGTGCACCCAGGACTCGGGTTCCTGCATCTTCATGCGTGGCTCCTTCAGACATAATTATGTCATGTTTTGGAGCCTCCCAGAGGGTCGCTTAAGTCCTGGTGGAAGCTAGAAAATCTTCCACCAGGTCTACCTATGCTATGAAATGGAAGCGCTTTTCCATTTGGGCGGCCGCTAAAAGTTGGGACCCCTATTCATGCTTGGTGCCCCAGGTGATGGAGTACCTTTTGCACCTGTCTGACTCTGGTCTAAACTATTCCTCACTGAAAGTCCGCCTGTCTGCTATTTCTGCCTATCGTACATTGGTGGACAGGAAGACTGTTACACAACTGGAGGTCTCTAAAGCCTTTTTGAAAGGGATCCTCCACTTGAAGCCCCCTATCCGCAACCCTACCCCACTTTGGGATTTGAATTTTATTCTAGAAAAGCTTACGTTGCCTCCTTTTGAACCGGCAGTAAGCTGTGAAATGCGCTGTCTTGGAAAGTGCTCTTTTTAGTTGCAGTTACTTTTGCTCGAAGGATTTCTGAGTTTCAGGCCCTAATGTGTAAGGAGCCTTATTTAATTTTTCACAGAGACCAGGCGGTTCTGCGAATAAATCCTGAGTTTCTTCCCAAGGTAGTTTCTGAGTTCACCTTAAACCAGACCGTTGAGCTGCCGGTGTACTACCCTGTTCATTCGAATAAGGGTGAGGCTGTTCTACACATGTTGAATGTACATAGGATTTTGCGTTACTAGGTCCGCAGGACCAAGGATGTCTGCAAATCAGATCAGTTGTTTGTTTCTTTCGCCACCAATACTCTGGGGTTGGCAGTTTCTAAGTAGTGCTTTTCCAAATGGTTGACTAACTACATCCGTTTCTGTTATCAGAAGTACGGTAAACCTCTTCCGGGGGAGGTTAGAGGTCACTCTACTAGGGGTATGGCTGCTTCCTCAGACGTCCTCAGAAATGTTTCTGCAGCTGAGATTTGCGCTGCAGCAACCTGGAGTTCAGTCCACACTTTCACAAAGCATTACAGTTTGGACATTGCCTCTAGGCGTAGGGCCGGGTTTGGCCTAGCCGTTCTGCAGGGTCTGCTGTCTTAGACCTGCTCTAGTCTGTCTGCTGACCTTCCTCCTCCCTTGCTTCAGTGGGTCTCACTGAGGGTGACTGCTTGGGATTCAGTCCTGTATGTTATGACTTACTGCAGGAACCACCTCAAAGTAAGATAGTACAATTACGTAAGAACTTACCGTAACAGTAGATCTTCGAGAGAGGTTCCTGCAGTAGGTCACACTTTCCCTCCCTCCTTCCCCCAGCTTTCTGCATGTTCTTGCAGGCTGGTCTGGATTGGGCTCCAGGATATTCTTCCCTTCTCCTGTCACATCCTCTTTGTATCTCCGGCGGGAGAACTGGAAGGCAGGTGTGGGGACAGCCCACTATATAGGGTCATGCTGAAGTCTGTCACATGATGGGTGGGCTGTCCCCCCGCCAGACATTGCTAGAAAAAGTTTGCCGTGCGGTCCTGACGTCAGAGGGTGCAGTCCTATATGTTATGATCTACTGCAGGAACTTCTCTCGAAGATCTATTGTTACGATAAGTTCTTACGCAACTACGTTTTGGCCCCTTCCGCTGGTGACCAGCTTCGGCCCTCGCGGCTCCCTCAACCTCATCTCCCACCATCCCTGGGACTTACCTTAGAGCCACCAAGTGCTCCACAGATTGGCCTCTTTGGTGAGGCCATCGGGGTGGGGTCCTCAAGCCCCCTTCCAGTGCCGCATCAAGATCTGTTATCTCTTTGCCTAGCAGATGTTATGAGGTCTGCGGTTCTCCATGGGGCAGCATCCTGCGGTATTTTTCCGGTGTTCTCCTGAACCCACAGATGTGCGCACGCTGGAGGACATGCTTCCGTCTCCCGCCGGGAAGTATCACCCACCCGGAACTGCTGAGCGGCCCTACTGCCTCCCATAGTCACCTAGGAAGCAGTGTTAGGCAGCACAGTCTGCCTTCCCTCCTCGGCGGAGGAGAGCATCCACTGGGATGCTCAATCCTCTTCCACCCACCAACACCCCCACCACCCCCGAGTGGCCCAGGGTCGTTCCTGACCTCAGGTCACCAGTGTGATGGCAGGTGAGGCATGGATGCCTCTGCCCTCCACGCCACCAGGCCAGCCTTCCCATATTACTTTTTAGTCATTTGGGACTTCTAGTTCTTTTCCCTTTATGGTGCTGGTTTCCTCAGATGGACAGCTAGGGTTGACTGTTTTTTGGTTTTTTTTTCCTAGGACTCATAGGCTATTCTCCTGTTTCTCAACTCTGAGAAGGTGCTCCTTTCCTTGCAATTCACTTCTTAGATGGTCCTACTTTTGTGGACCAAGCTCCCTGTTGGGAGTCACTTCTCCTCAGATGGTGTCAGACAATGCTTTGTTGAGGCTGAGGGCAAGCCAGCTGTTCTGACGCTCTTGATGTTTGACTGCGAATTTGGGGTGTCTCTCTCTCTCTCTCTCTCTCTGCTGCCCAGTTGTCTTGGTCATCCTTAGCCACTTCTTATTTATTTATTTACACTTTCTGCTCCTTTTCATCCCTGGTGGCTTTCCTCTGACTGCCCCCCAGCCCCATCACCCTGGCTGTCCCAGGACTTGCCCTCACTCATGCCCTCTCTCACAGGGCTGTGGGTGTCTCCGGTTGCCAGGTGCAGGGTCTGTGAAGGCTCAGCCGTCACTTCGCTGCCACAGGGGTTTTTCCTTCAGTTTTCTCCCTAGGCTCACGAACGTGCAGTAGGCAGAGTGGCTGAGCTCTGCTTCTGCAGAGATGGCCTAATGCCCTGGACCTGGGGTCCCTTCTCAACGTGATGGCATGCATGTGCTGGCATCCAGCTGCCACTGGGTGTCAGGCAAGCAGCATGTCATACCATCCCCGCTCCCCGGCGGCCCCTGAGCAACCTGAGCTGCTGGCGTGGCTGCGAGGAGGCATGGGTGCCTCAACCCACCGCACCACTGGGCCGTCCCTCCTTGGCCACTTCTAAGACTCTCCACGCAGAATCATCTTCACTGGACGATTTTTATTCAATTTTTCTCTGTTGCTTGTGCTCTCTTGCCCCATTCCTCTTTTTTTTTCTTACCCTTTCTTCCTCCCTTTGGCGAACAGAACTGAGGACGCTGGGAGGCCAGCATCGGTTATTGGCCAGTCCACAAGCAACACGTCATACATCTGCCTCGTGGGCGGTGCCATCTCAGATGCCTGCCCCTTCCTTCAAAACTTTTAAAGGCATACACTAGTGCCTCCGGCCTAAGACCCACCAGAGATGAATGGTGAAGATATTCTGGAAGATCAAGAATTACAGTAACGGTAAATATGACAGAATTTCTTATTTAAATACATTTGTGAAGAAATGGAGAGCCGTACAGTAATGGATGTGGTGTTTTCTGCAGTGGTCAGTCACACAGCGATTCTAGTAGAGGGAAGGGCCTCCTTAACTGTTGATAATGCTAAGTGACGGGACACAGCTTGCAGGCTTCTGGTTTTTACCTTCATAGAAACATAGAATTTGACGGCAGATAAGGACCGCTTGGCCCACCTAGTCTGCCCATTTTCCTACCTAACAGATAAGCTGCAGATCCTAGTTAACCAACAGCTTAATTCCTCCTACCCCCCACTAGGACTGCCCTATGCCTGTCCCATGCATTCTTGAAGTCCCCCACTGTTCTTGACCCCACGACCTCTTCAGGGAGGCTGTTCCATGCATCCACAACCCTCTCAGTGAAAAAATACTTCCTCACATTACCTCTGAGCCATCCCCTTCTATCTTCAAATTGTGCCCCCTTGTTCTTGCACATCTCTTTTTCTGGAAGATGCTACCCTCTTGGACTTTAATTCCCTTGAGGTACTTGAAAGTTTCTATCATGTCCCCTCTCTCCCTTCTTTCCTCAAGGGTATACATATTAAGCTCCTTTAGTCTTTCTTCATATGTCTTCTGGTGCAGACCCTGCACCATTTTGGTTGCCCTCCTCTGGACAGCCTCCACTCTGTCTATGTCTTTATGGAGATGGGGTCTCCAGAACTGCACACAGTACTCCAGATGGGGTCTCACCAACTGTCTGTACAGAGGGATAACAACTTCCTGTTTTCTACTATTGATGCCTCTTCCTATACATCCCAGTATCCCCCAGCCTTCCTTACTGCCTTCTCACATTGCTTGCCCACCTTTAGGTCATCTGATATAATTACCCCCAGGTCTCTCTCTATTTTTACTGTTGTCAGTATCTCACCCCCCATTGTGTATGCTTCCCCAGGGTTTTTGTTCCCCATGTACATTACCTTGCACTTCTTTGCATTGAATCTGAGCTGCCATACATTTGACCATTCCTCCAATCTTGCCAAGTCCCTTCTCATCCTTTCCACTCCATCTTGTGTATCAACCCTGTTGCAGATCTTTGTGTCATCTGTAGAGAGACATACTTTTCCTTCCAGTTCCTCTGCAATGTCACTTATAAAGACATTAAAAAGGACCGGTCCCAGTACTGAACCCTGCGGTACCCGCTAGTAACCCTCCTTTCGTCACTGTGTACTCCATTTACTACTACCCTTTGAGTCCTGTTGTCTAGCCAATTTTTATCCAGGCTACCACCTTGGGACCCACTCCAAGGCTGGCTATCTTGTGTATTAATCTTTGTGTGGGACTGTATTAAATGCCTTTCTAAAATCTAGGTAGGCCATGTCCACAGCCCCTCCCTGGTCTACTACTTTGGTAACCCAGTCAAAGAAATCCATTAGATCTGGCCTGACACGACCTTCCCATCGTGAATCCATGCTGCCTTGGGTCCTGTGCCCCACTGGCCTCTAGGTACTCAACAGTTCTTTCCTTCAGAAGTGATTCCATCATTTTCCTACCACTGAGGTCAAACTAACTGGTCTGTAGTTTCCTGCCTCTGTCTTGCTCCCACTTTTGTGAAGAGGAATCACATCTGCCCTCCTCCAGTCCTCGGGTACCACCCATCCTCCCATGATTTGTTAAACAGAGTAGTCAGCGGTGTCACTAGTTCTACCCTTAGTTCTTTTAGAATTCTTGAGTGAACCCATCAGGCCCCATTGCTTTGTCCACCTTCACATTTTATTAGTTGTTTCAGAACCCTTTCTTCTGTAAATGGACTGTTATCGAGCCCGTCTTCAGAGTGTTTCTCTTGTTTGGTTTAGGTAACTCCCCCTCCTCTTCCTTTGTGAATACTGAGCAGAAATATTGCTTCAGTATCCCTGCTTTTCACTGTCACCCTCTACCACATTCCCTCCCTTTATTAAGCTTCAGTATCCCTCCTTTGGTCTTTTCTTCGCTCCCTAATGTACCTATAAAGGTCTTATCCTTCAACCGAATTGGCTATCCTTTCCTCGGTTTGGGCCTTTGCTATTCTGACTGCCTTCCCAGCCTCTTTCTGCTTTAACTGATAAAAGTTCTCTGTCCTGCTCCTTCTGTGTTTCCTTATATTTCCTGGATGCTGTCCTTTTCTCCTTAACCTTCCCTGCCACCTCTTTTGAGAACCATAACGGTTTTTTCCTTCGTTGTGTTTTATTGATTTGTTTTATACAAATTGTTTTACACATTTGTTTACCTTCAGGTCAGGAGTAAGAGTATCCTCTGCCTCAGTTACGTGAGCTTCTGTGAATGGATAACCACTTTATTAGATATATCAGAAGACTCCACATGCAGCTTCTTGGCCCTATAGTTCATATGTTATTTTGTTTTTGGAGGAATCCCTATTTGACTTGTTACAATCCTCTGCGAGTAGCTCTGCAGCTGCAGTGAAGGCGCAGTGAGGACAGTATGACTGAGACACTGGTCCAAGGATCAGACTTGCAAGAGGTTTTTGCTTAGCATTCTTTTCAAAGGTGATGCCTCTACTGTTTCTTCTGTCCCCCTGCTCCTTGCATGTCCACTGCAGATACCCTCACCTCCATGCTCTGTCTCAGTCCCTGTAAAGATAGCAGCCCTGATGGACTGGACCCATAACTCCTGCATCTGTCAGTATTACTGCTTCTGTTGCTACCTGCCTCAGCCTCTTGTTTCATTTCAGGGTAGTCCCCAAAGACTGGAAGCTGGCTGAAGTCCTTTTCCTCCACATAAGGGGTAACTCTTCACCCCAGAGAACTTCTGTCCCATCACACTGTTTCCTACCCTGACCACAATGCACTGCTAGCTGGTCCTTGCTCTGCTGTCCTCCTTTCTTGATGCCTCCTCTTATCTCTCCCCTTCCAGTCTGGCTTTCAAAAATACCACTCTTCCGTCACTGTCCTCAAGGTCACTGATACCACACTGACTGGTATGAACCAGGGACAGATCACTGCTACCATATTGATGGACCCAGCTAAGGCCTTTGATACTGTGGTCCACCATGTTGTCCTAGATAAGTTAAGATGGGCAGGATTGTCCAGTCTTGTGGTGGGCTGGTTCTGTTCCTACCTCTCTGACCGGCAAAAGTCAGCCTAGGCCCCCCAAAATCAGTTCTGGAGTCCCTTGGAGCTGTGTGCTGGACCCTGAGTACGCAGAGGCTGGCTAGGCCGCAAACAAATCCTTGATCTCCCAAAAAAGTCTTCCAAGCACCACCGATGTGTGACTGGATTGAATCCTTGGTTTCTTTACTCACATCGACACTTCATCCCAGGTTTGGTGTGCTGTATAGGCACAAGACCCATCAGCTGTGAGATCATCCTCATGATGATCGTGCCAGTGTTTGACTGTGCGGACATGATGCACAGTGCCACACCTAAAACCATCCTTGTGTCGCTGGATTCCCCTATTACATTTTTTGCGCCACTTTGCCCTAAATCTCCCACCTCTTACTGTTAGCTGTTCTTTACCTCAGCCTCCCCTTGCCCCATTACCCCTTTTTTGAGTATCTGTATGTCTTAGACTGCTTTTTCTATCATTATACTCATTCTTCTTCTTTCTATAAGAATTTTCTTTTAAATGTATTTAAATTTGTCGGCCTCTGCTCATTGATTCTAACAACGAGAATGTATGTGTGGTGCCATACAAAATTGCATCATTTCAGCTTTGATTTGTTGCCCCAGAGACAGAATTTAGTGGTTTAGTTCAAACTCTGTACTGTGGTCATGCTCCCTCTAGCATTCTAAGGACAGATTTATTTCTCTGCTGAAGAGATCAGACGCCCTCAATCCTTTTGGCTATGTTTCTCATTAAAAGTTATTTCTGAGTGGCTTTATTTTAAAAAAATTCATTTTTTTTTTCTTTAGTACAACATCCCAAAACATTTTTGGCACCTTTTTCTGTCAGATTGGCATGACAGAGAGGCCTAAAAAAGAGAACTGTCCCTTCAGGATTTAAACACTGTAAATCCTGTGAACACTTGTCGGCAAAAAGAGACAATCACAACCAGAGCTTTGATTGCTTGAGCCTAGATCACAATTTTGAAAATTGTGACCGCTGTATTGTTTTCTGTCCCCAAGCAAAGAAAGAGGACAGGTAAAGGAGAGTCATTGTCTGCACCATTTCTACGTCAGAGTGTCAAGGTGCTGCCCTGTGAAAAATCACACACATAATGGCTGCAGGTTCTTCTGAAGATTGAAAGCACGCATTAGACGGTTCCTAATTTCCGGAGCGGCCCCAAGATTCGAAAGGGTCTGAAAAATGCTGCAAGCAATCATCTCTGCCCACAGAGGCTGATAAGACTGCCAGGACATCCTCATATCCCAGTAAAGAGCACGGAGTGTCGAGTAAGGTGGAGTCCTGCTGCCAGAGATGGCAAGAAACGCAAGAGAGCTTGTGACCAGTAGCCTTTGGCCACCACAACTGGCATTAAAAAAAGCACGAATCAGTTCCTCAGCTTGAAAAGCAATCAGAGGAACTAGTGCAATACCACAGAATTGCGCTCTGTGGAGACCATTAAGCAGATGGTGGCAGTTTTTCCAAACAGTGAAGGGCTGTGTAATCCCAGCTGCTGCCCCCTCCCCCAACACACACATGTACACTTTCCCAATTCTCTACCCAGAGGAGAGATTTGTGGTGGAGGAAGAAGAACTGAGATCCCCGTTGGTAACTCTTGAAAGAGGGCTTTGGTTCTCCTCCTAGGTTTAATGAAGACTATTTACTTATTTATTTCAGTTTAGGATTAATACCTTTGAGTCCAGGACTTGTTTTCAAAGGTTCCAGGTCGTTATTGTACAAACATTACAAATATAACAGTGATTACAGGTAACCAAAAACAGTTACACAGGCATTCAAATATCAAGAGATTATATACATCTAACTCTTTATGGTACAATCATTACAAATATAACATTAACGGATAACAAAAAACCGTTTCACAGGCACTCAAATATCAGGAAATTATATACCTCCAGCTGCAGGTAGAAGAGCATAGGGTAAAATAGAGTTCAGCCTTCTAGTTCACTAGTCAGAATAGGCGGGGGGGGGGGTAGTAGGTCAGCCAGGTATGGCGTCGTCATAGAAGAGGTGGTTTGTCGGCCAAGTGGGCTTAGTTTGGGGGAGGGAGGGGTTGAAGGGATAAGACAAAGAAAGAAAGAGGTGTGTGAAAGGGAGGGGTTGGGTGGCTAGGGTCCTGCCACATTAGTGTAGGCAAGTACAGTTCTTTTTAGTGTCAAGAAGTGATCTGAGCCCAGATTTAAAGGTGCTAATCTTGGTTGATTATGTGAGGTTAGCAGGTAGCTCATTGTACCATTTTGGTCCTAGGTACAGGATGGAGTTGTGGGCAAGCTTTGTTGTTTTGAAGGGGATCACCAGTTTATCTGTATCCACGCTTCTAGTTGATTTGGTGGGAACCGCTGGCGTGAAGAGGCAGCCCAGTGCGGGGAAGGGGGACCCTAGAAGCACTTTTTTCAGGAGTAGGCAGGTTTAGTATTGTGCTTTGAGATGGAGTGGGAGCCACCCAGTTTCGCTGTAGAGCGTGCAAGTGTGGGTGTCCTGAGCAGGCCTTATTTAGTAGAGTGCGGACCCTGTTTAGGGAAGTTTTAGTGTCTGCCCTATAGCTAGGCAGCCCATAGTTTATGGGGGACAGTACTGAACTACTGATGGCAAGTTTCAGAGCATCAGGTGTCAGTGAGTGCCTGTGGCAGTAGAAGACCCCGAGTTTTGTATTCGCTGACTTGACAACTGCGTCTATATGGCTGGAGAAGGTTAGTGTATCGTCAAAGGTGATGCCCAGGTATTTGAACTTTACTTGTTCCAGTGTTTCCCCCCCCACTGTGGTTCTGAATGAGCAGAGGCTGGTATTTCCGTTTGCTTTGGGAGGTAGAGAAGAATGGACTCTTAGTTTTTTTATGATTTAGTAGTAGTTTGTTTTCAGCAAACCAGGATTCAAACTTGTGGAAGCTGTCCTGAAGTTCGGTTGTGATGGAATTGTGATCTTTGCCAGCAATCGATATCACTGCATCATCAGCATAGAGAACAGTGCGAGCTGTACATGCAGATGGTGCAGAGTTTATGAAGATGTTGAAAAGCAGTGGGCCGAGAATAGAGCCTTGTGGGACCCCGAGGGACACTTCCTTAGTTGATGATAGGGTGTCTCCAATTCTGACTCTTTGTGATCTGTTTGTAAGATAGCTTTTAAACCACAGTACTGTGTCTGTGGATAGGCCTGTTGAAAGGAGGCAGTTTAGGAGTAGCTTGTGGTTAACAGAGTCGAAGGCCTTTGTAAGGTCAATGAAGACTGAGCCTACTGCCTCTCCATTAGCTAAAGCATTATAAAGCTGGGAAGAGTAGTCAACAAGGGCAGTGAGTGTGGAGTGCTTTTTTCGGAACCCATGCTGCTGAAGGGAAAGTAGGGTATATTTATCAAGATACTCTGTAAGCTGCTCTGAGACCATTCTTTCTAGTGCTTTAGAGAGGAGGGGTAGAATGGATATAGGTCTGTAGTTGGACATTTGAGTTTTGTCCCCGGCTTTATGGACAGGCGTGACGTTGGCTAACTTTGATACTTTTGGGAACACCCCTGTTCTGAGAGATGTATTAAACACCATCGTGAGGGGGCCGGTTAGTTTGTTTAGGAGAAGACCCACAAGTTTCATGTCCACTAGATCAGCCCCCATCCTGGTCTTGCCAAGAACCCTCTTTATGTGCTTGACTGTTTAGGACTTGGTGACCAGCTTAAAGTAGAAAGGTGATATGGCATCCTTTGGAGGGGTAGTGGAGTGCTGTTGCTCAGGCTGGTCTTGTAGGTAATCAGCGGGGAGTATGCCTGTGAGGTCTGTGAAAACATGGTTGAGCTCATTTGCGATGTCAGTGGGGCCCTGGGAGTCTTTCCTGTTAGGGATTTGGAGTTCCAGAATTCCCGTTCCGGAGCCCCAGCTCTTGCTTAAGAGGTCCTTATAGTAGGAAGCTTTTGCCTGCCGAATGAGCTTGGTGCAGGTGTTTCTGGCTGCCTTGTAGGCAATGAGTGATGCAGGAGTTCCTGATGATTTTGCAATGTGCCAGAGATTGTCTCTGTTCTTCATTCGGCCGATCAGGGAGTTGGTGAGCCATGGGTTGGAGGTACCCCTGACTTTCTTTGTTATGTACGGGGCAAAGATATCGCAGGCACGGTTGAAGTTTGTTATGAAATAGTTCAGCGCCTCGTTACCATCAATATCGCCTGCCAGAAGAGACCAGTCCAGTTGTGCTAAGTACTGCTTGAGTTGGTCAAGTAGCCCTGGCCTCAGGCAGTGATTCTTGGACACCTTAGGTGGGCCCTTGGTGAAATTGTTTGTCCAGGTGCACTTCACTGGGGAGTGATCACTGAGGCTGTCAGGCAAGATGGTGAAATCTGATGCATGTTCTGGATGTGTGGACAAGAGCCAGTCTATAAGGGAGCTGTTCCCTGTTTTATAGTTGATCCTTCTACTCTGCCTTTGTGAGACAAATGGTTAATATACTGAATATGCCATCTACCGAGTCTGAGGTGGATATAGAGGCAACTGAGTTTTAAGTATGCTGGGACTGACTTCCTCAAAAAGAATGTCTATTCCCATCCATAAAGCTCTTGAAAAGGCCTCAAGAAAAGTGCTTTTCACACCTTTTTCTGCAGTGGCCATTTACAGAAGGGTAGAAAAAAGATACTAGGTGGCCTGGGAGTGCTCTCAGTTCATTTATACCAACCATGACTCAGATGGAGTAGTCCAGATAACTGCCTGTGAAAGGCCAAAGTTCCTTTGGCAGCTGTACCTCCTAAATAATTCCAGGAAACGGAACCATAAGGCAGGAAAGGCTTACACTACCTCCACTTTACTGTTGAGGCAGACAGCCTACCTCAGTTATACTGCACATTATCAGTAAGCCCTATGGAACACAGTCCTGCCTATATGTGACAGTCCACCTATCCAGGAGAAGACACACCTTGCAAAAACTGTGAAAGCTGGTCTGGAAGCTGCTAAATACCAATTTCAAATGGCTGATGTGAATGACACTGCTTCTAGAGCCCTAACAAAGTCAGTGTCAAGAGGTTTGCATGACTCCGATCAACAGGATTGACTCGGGGACATACAGAGTAGAGCAGTGGATTTCTCCTTTGAAGGTACCTCTTTATTTAATGACAATACTTAGGCATGCATGAAAAACGTTGATGAGCAAAAATAAACTTTTAAAACATTTGACTGAATGGGAGAGACCACTTGCATCCTGTAGGCCTTATACATAGAAGGGGAGATATGGGAAGGGCTTTCTACAGTAGACCCTATGTGTATCATGAATATCCGATTCAGATGGGCACAGGGAGGCAGAGGTAGGAGAGGAGCCAGGCAGAAGCCTCTCTCAGATCTTCCAGATCTGGCTAAACTCAACCCCATCAGTTCTGCTCATGTCCATAAACTCATTGCCAGTCGGAGGGCACCTGTTTTAGTGCAGTATTGCCAAGAATGGGAATAATTACTACAGACAAGTGGGTCTTGTAGTTAGTATTTATTTTGTGTTTGTTTACAAGGTGGGTGTATTAGATGATAAAGTGCCTGTTTTCAGGCACTATTCGGGAGAATACAGTCAAAGGCACAGTGAAGATCCAGACAAACACAATGGATATAGTACATGAAGTGCAACATAATATGTTACTGTTAAACTAGCTGAGGGGGGGTAATGTAAAGACAATGGGAGGCATAAACTGCCCCCCACAGACTGCAGCAATAGGAAGGGGGACCAAAGGAGAGGAAAATCCCCTAGAGAGCAGGTTAATCGGAGAAGCAGAGGACTAGGGAGCCTGGAACAAAAGTTGCAAAAAGAATGGGGCAAATGAAGGGGGGGTTGCAGGAAGAGTGGGAGCAGGGCTTGCAGAGGACCATGTGTGCAAATGCAAAGAGCCTTGAAAATTGCATACCTAGAGGCCATCTTGATGGAGGCAGACCTGGATGTTGTGGCTATTACTGAGTCATTGTGCACAGGTAGCCACGACTGGGATCTGGCTATAGCAGGCTACACTCAGTTCAGGAAGGGGAGGAGGGGTTATGCTGTACGTAAGGGAGGGTATCAAGGTGATGGAAACATGGTAATGGGGGGTGGAGGTACTGTGGGTCACCCTGGAGATAAGAGCTAGAGCCACCATTCACACTAAGGTGATATAAGCGAGAGAGGGACGAGACCAGTGAGAGAGAGCTCATCAGAGCTCAGGGACTGAGGCTGAACTCTTGAATTTAATTTTCTCCTCCCTCCCACCCACCCCCACAGTGTCACCCTATTTAAATAGACTTTATGGTCTGGTAAGGGTAGGGGTTCCCTGGAGGTCGGCACATCAGGACTTCTACCTACATAGAACTGTATCATTCTGGGGTGAGTAAGGAAAAAGCATGGAGGTACAAGTGGGGTTGTGATATTACAGGCAACTGGGTTGTGAAACAGAGCAAAGTTATACTGTATGATTATACTGTTTTTTCTGGGGCTGTGATATTACAGGCAGCTGGTTGTAAAACAGAGCTAACACATACTATATTATGATACTGTTTATTCTGTATCTTCAGTTAGAATTTGAGTCTATTTAGAGCCTGTATACCCTGTCCCATCAGTTAGAGTTTGTGTCTGTTTAGAGCAGGGCTGTTTGTTAGAATAGAACATGACTGATCTAGTCTGTATCTTCAGGTAGTGATTAAGGGTCTCGTTTAAAAGCCTGTCTATCCTATATCATCAGACAGAGTTTGTGACAACCTTGAGCTGGGTTTTATGTTGAAATGAATATGGCTGACATAGGATACCCCAGTATGGCCACTTGGAGAGGAAAGAGGGGTAGTAATCCAGGGGACGGGAATGGGAAAAGGAGGAAGTGCCTATAAGGAACAGAGAAAGACAAACGGGTGGCCGCTTTCTGCCCCGGCAGGTATCTTTGGAAGGGTTGTAGGATGCACAGGCTGTGGGGCGGCAATAATTCTAAAGTGGGCCTGGATAGAGGGAGCTGCCCACCTGTAGGCAGCTATCCCGGATTAGGAGTGAAGTTTGTTGGTTAAGGAGTAAGCTGGGAGACTTGGGGGGGTATAAGGCAGAGGGTGGAGATGAGGGGGTATGGGTCAATGCCCAGAACCAAGATTAGGACACATTATAGCAAGTGGGGGGGGGGGAGACATTAGGGATAAGGGACCCCTGGATAGAGATTATGGGGCAAACACTCTGAAAATAGAGTGGAGGGGAAAGAATCAGGAGAGGCTGTTGGGGTGAAGACTAGAAGAGCAGACAACGGGAAGGGAGCTCCGAAGGTGGATAGGGCAAGGGGGAGAAACAGGGGCGGCTTAGAGGGTCAGTCGGGGGGGGGCACTCACGTCGGGTAATGGAGGCTGGCATAGAATGTTATAATAAATTTGAGCTCCTTTGTAACCTAGTGGGGGAGGAAGGGGTCAGCGGAAATGAGGAAACTGGGACAAAGGCCATAGGGAGGGAGTCTGATTCCCATAGGACATCACAGGTCGGAAAAGGAAAGGATAGAAATAGTCCCAAGGGGAGAAGGGGAAATCTCAATGCAAAGCAGAGAGGGGAGATGCAGTATATAGCAGAAACGAGGGAGGAAAGCAAGACGGGAGAGAATCTAGACAACAAGGAAGTGGGGGAGGGCCTGGGGGGCCTGTCCCAAGGATGGGGACCTAGGTGAACGGGTCCCGAAGGGGGGCTGCTGGAGGTAGGGGTACCATTATAAGGGGTGAGGATGATGGTGTGGGGGAAGGGGATATGATCAAGGCCAGGATAAATGGCCCGGAAATTAGTGGGATTAAGGGGGCACCTATACAGGGGGGTTCTGAGGCAAGTGGGCAAAATGTTAAGGGAGACAAAAAGGGGAGGGTGGCAAGGAGGTCCCTCATAATAAGGCAGGAAGACTCACATGACATTGGGATGTTGGATAAAGAGGTGATTGAGAGCGCAGAGAGGTAGTGGAAGTAACTACAAGGATGATGCAGGTGTTGAGGTTCTGTTACTGGGTGACTCATTAATAAAGGGTATCAAATGGGAGGGACAGAGTGTGGGATGCCAGAACCTGGTGAAGGTAGTGAGCATCTCTGGGCTGACGGTGCACAGAGCTAAGTTCATGGTGTATGAGCTGGTAAGGGGTTGTGGAGGAAAACTAGATTTCCTGGTGCACTTGGGGACTAACGATATAGAGGGGCACAGTGTCTTGGAAATCCAAGCAAGGTTCCAAGAACTTGCTAGAGTCTGTCGGGATAATGGATGCAACATTTCCTTTTCGGTGATATTGCTGGTACCTAGGGCTTCAGTGGAGAACAAAAGGAAGATCACAGAGGTAAATGACTGGCTCAGGAAGTGGGGGGAAGAAAGGGGGTCAGGGATGATAGATAACTGGGAGGGGGTTTGGGAGGATAAGGGACTGTATGCCAAGGACAGGCTTCACCTTACCCTGTTAGGGAAGGAAATCCTTAAACAGGGTGGCGGACTACATTCAAGAAAAGCGGGGTTTAAACTTGTGAGGGGGGAGGGACATGGGAGGGGCTGGCCTGAAGCCTCCTCCTCCAGATGAGGGGAGTAGCCTTCAAACCCAGGGGGAGGAGGGGGAAAATAGTCAGAGGAGGAAGGTCCAGGAGGAGCAGATGGTGGCAGGAGGCACAAGGAATCCAGGCGTGGTTCGACAAAGGGGATCAGGGACAAGGGTTGGGGGGTGGTTAGTAAATGCCAGGATCTTGGGTAACAAGTTACCAGAGTTCCAGGCCATGCTGTTCGAGGAAGGGGTGGACGTGGCAGTAGTCACAGAAACATGGGTCAACAACAACCATGACTGGGACCTAAACGTGAAGGGATACTGTTTGCTTAGGAAGGATAGAAAGGAGGGCCGGGGGGGGAGGAGTGGCTATGTACACTTGAGAAGGCATAGAAATTGCTAGTGTAGGAAAGGCAGAGGGAAACGTGGAGGCCTTATGGGTCACCTTACGAACCCTTATAGGAGGTAAGGTCAAGCTGGATGTAGTATATAGGCCCCCCCGGGATGGGTGATGTTCTGGAGGATGGTTTGCTGGACAGCATTATTGCCCAGTGCGGACCAAAAGGGGAGAGAGTGGTGTTGATGGGGATCTTATATGCCAGGGACAAACTGGGAACTATGTCCCTGTTGGCCAAGGAGCAGAGGCTGCTAGATGGTTTCCGGATGTGTTCTTAACACGGCATGTGAGGGAGCCCATGAAGGAGGGCCATGTTCTGGACGTGGTTTTGGCGGAAGGGGTTCTGGTAAGGCACCTGGTTGTAGAGGATCCCCTTACTGGGAGCGACCATGACAGTTTCTGGTTTCAAATTAACATGTGGGGAGGAGGGGAGAGATCTAGGACACTGGCAGTGGATTTCAGGGGAGCAGACTTTATGGGCATGGTAAATATTCTAAAGGATCACATGAAAGGGATTACAACAATGACGGATGTGGAAAAGAGATGGGAGATCATAAAACTGGGACTTCAGTCAGAACCTGTGCTAGGTGAAGCGCAAGGGAGCAAGGTCACATAAACCGTGCTGGTGAACCGGTGAAGTTCAGGGAGTGGTCAGGAAGAAGAAGGCTACCTACAAAAAAATACAAAACATTTAGAGGGGAAAGGGAAACGTACCGTCTTGCGTCTAGAAATGTCACCCAGATGGTGCGGGGGCAAAGGCCAGTAAAGAGCAGAGGCTGGCACAGGGGATTCGGGAAGGGGGAAAGGGGTTTTTCCGGGATATCGGGGAGCGGAGAAAAACTAAGGGCAAACTTGGCAGACTGAGAACAGATGGTGGATGGGTGGAAGTGGCGAGGGAGCAGGCAGAGGTATTAAACGAGCACTTCGCCTCTGTGTTCACTAGGGAGGGGGATGAGATATTTGCTAAGCAAGGCACGAAGGGGATAGAAGCAAAATCGAGTGAAACAGGGGGAGTAACAGAAAGAGAGCATAAGGGAGGGAGAGGCACCCCTTGGGCTCACATCAGGATAAGGATAGAAAGGCCGGGGACAAAGCTATCTCCACCGAATGGGTGTGGCAAGCCCTGAAGAAACAAAGATCTCCTGGGCTGGATGGCATTCATCCGAGGGTACAGTGGGAGTTGGCGGACATACTGGCCGCACCCCTGGTGGGGCTCTTCAGCAGGTCGCTTGAGGCAGTGACAATACCTAGGAATTGGCATGAGGCGCATGTGGTGCCAGTCCATAAAGGGGGGGTCGAGGGAAGTACCAGGTAACTATAGACCCATCAGTTTGACCTCGGTAGTGGGAAAAGTAATGGAGAGTATACTAAAGGAATGACTGGGGGTGTTCCTGGAGGAGGAGGGAGGTTTGGACAGTAGACAATATGGGGTTGTGCCAGGTAGATCGTGTCAAACCAACCTTGTGGAGTTCTACGAATGGGTAACATCGGAACTGGACGGGGGAGGCCTGTGGATGTAATATTCTTGGACTTCAGCAGGCGTTTGACTCGGTCCCCCCACAGTGGGCTGGTGGTGAGACTGACGGGGTTGGGAATGTGCCCTTTGGTCAGATGGATAGGAAACTGGCTAGCTGGACGCACACAGAGAGTGGTGATCGGTGGGGAGCTCTCGAACCCTAGAGAGGTCGATAGCGGAGTTCCGCAGGGCTCGGTCCTGGGGCCGATCCTGTTTAATGCATACATATCTGACATCATGGTGGGTATAGGGTGTGAGATGAGTCTCTTCACTGACTATTCCAAGGTGGGAGCAGTAGTTGAGGGGGAAGAGGGGAGGTTGGCCCTGCAAGGGGACCTGGACACCCTGGAAAGTTGGGCTCTCGAGGAAGTTAAATTTCAATACCACCAAGTGCAAGGTGTTACATCTTGGGTGGGGAAACCCCAAACACAGGTACACCTGGGGGTGGTGGTGCTGGAGGCCTCATCTGGGGAAAAAGACCTAGGGGTCATGGTGAATGTGTGTAGGAATAAGTCTGAGCAGTGGAGGAGAGCAGCTAGCAAAGCAAACAGGATGTTGGGATGCATTGTAAGGGGATCACCTCTAGGAGCAGGGAAGTGATTCTGCCACTGTACAATGGGCTGGTGAGGCCACACTTCAAGTACTGTGTACAGTACTGGAGACCGCACTTAAAGAGGGACATACAGCTTGTAGAGAGGGTACAGAGGAGGGCTACCAGGATGAATCAAGGACTGGGGGAGTTGATGTATGAGGACAGACTTGAGGAGCTTGGCCTGTAAACTTTGGAGGAGAGGAGAGACGGGGGACATGATGAAGGTCTTCAAGTACCTCAAGGGAATAAATAGGGTAAACACGGAGGGGATCTTTAGACTAAAGGAGGGAGGTAGCACCAGAGGGCATGGTTTGAAGTTGGAAGGAGGAAGGATCGGGGAGGTTTTCACGGAGAGGGTAGTGGATCCTTGAAATGCACTGCCTGGCGAGCTGGTCCAGATTTCCAATGTGGAGGCTTCATGGAGGGTGGGCAGATACAGAAAGGGGCATTGGAACACGGGGGGGGCCCTCAGTTCCCAACAGGGGATCTGAGGTTCGAGCAGACTCGATAGACCATAAGGCCTAATCTGCTGGCAATTAGTATGTTAGTATATACAGATCTCCAGCACGAGGTGGAACAGGATAAGGCAATGGGGGAAGCAATCAGCACAGTGGCAGAAAAAGAGAAGGTGCTGCTGGTGGGGGACTTTAGTCTACCGGTTGTAGATTGAAGCCTCCAAGTCGTGGCCTCAGCTAGAAGCAGAGACATCCTAGACTCCTTGCATGGGGCGTTTCTCAGGCAATTAATCAACGAGCCCACTCATGTTGGGGCAGTACTGGACCTGGTGCTCATAAACAAGGACAATATTGCAGACATCAAGGTGAGATGCCACCTGGGGACTAGCGATCACCTTAAGGTGTGGTGTAACATACGAGTAGGACAGATTAGAAGCAAACCACACAAGAACAAGGGCCCTGGACTTCAGGAGTGCAGATGTTTAAAACAAATGGGTGAATGCCTCAGAGATGACCTTGGGGGGGGTTGCTTTGGTGGGGTGGAGGAACAGTGGGCCAAATTAAGGGATGACATAGCAAAGGCAACAAACCTCGGTGTGAAAGAAGTTAGCAAGAACAGGAGAAAAAGAGACAGCTGTGGTTCTCAAGGGAAGTGGCTGCAAAGGTAGCATTCAGGTGGTACAAAGAAATGAAAAGGGAAGAAGATAGGGAGGTATACTGGGAAAAGCAGAGGGAAGTAGGGAAGGCAAGGAGAGGCACAAAGGCAAAAACTAAGGAAAGGATACCCAGAGGGGGATACCCAAGGGAAACAAGATTTTTTTTTAGGTACATACTTGATAAGAGGAAGACTAGGGAGGGATTGTGAGGTTAAGAAGGGCAGGGGGAAACTGTGCAGAAGAGGATCAGGAAAAAGCAGTATCCTTAACAGATACTTTTGTTCAGCCTTCACAGTGGAAGGGGCGTGGAATGGACCACATAAAAACAGCAAGAACGCTGGGAGAAGGGAGGTACACACAGGTCCATTCACAGAGGAAAGAGTCCTGAAGGGACTTGCAAATCTGAAAGTAGAAGTAGCTATGGGACCGGACAAGGTACATCCAAGTGTGCTGTGGGAACTCTAGGTACTGGCTGCACCTCTGACAGCCCTGTTCAGCAACTTACTGGAAACAGGACTGGTTCCAGAGGACTGGAAGGGAGGGTAAGTATAGTCCCACTTCATGAAAGCAGCAGCAGGAAGGAGGTTGGCAGCTGTAGGCTGGTCAGCCTGAGTGCAGTGATGTGGAAGTTAATGGAGATGCTTCTAAAGGAAAGGCTAGTGGAGTATCTTGAATCTAGCGGAATACAAGCTCCAAGGCAGCATGGATTCATGGTGGTGGTGGAAGGGGGTACCAGAGAAACAGATCAGGGTGGGGTGGTGGACATGACCTACTTAAACTTCAGCAAGGCCTTCAACCTCATACCACATACTAAGAGGCTCATAAGGAAACTGGGCAGGTTGTGGGCGAGTCCCAAGATGGTAAACTGGGTACGATATTGGTTGATAGATAAGTGACAGAGAGTGCTGGTAAATGGCACTCACTCTAGGGAGGGGAGAGTGACCAGCAGGGTACCTCAGGGCTCAGTCCTGGGACCAGTCCTCCTTAATGTCTTTATAAGTGACATTGCAGAAGAACCGGAAAGGAAGGTATGCCTCTTTCCAGATGACCCCGATATCTGAAATAGGGTAGACACTCCGGACGGGGTGGAGAGGAAATTATAAAGACCTGAGAGAACTCTGGAGGGGGGCCAAGGGTGTGGCAGCTGGGTTTCTTTCTTGGTCATTTTTCCCCTTATTATTGTTAATTTAAGTTTATTGAACTGCTGGGGTACAGGATACATCACATTACAGTAGGACAGGTTCAGGCAGTCACACATTTCATGATACAAAATGAGTCACAGCAGCACGTTACAAAACACAGTGATTTTGTAGGTGTACAACAATATTCATGTCTTGCTTCTCAGGGTATTTCTACCATTGTAGACAAAAATTGTGACATATCCCCATCTTAGTGGGTTTAGGCGGGTGACCTCAAATAAATCAAGAGAGGGCCTCCGGAGACCAGTGTGGGAAGTGTTTTCATAGGATTTCATCAGGGTCCCTCCCCTCAAGGTTCAGGGTCCACCAGGACCACCTTCTTGTGAAGTTGGGCAGTCAGTGATTTACCTGGTAGGTTAGTTCTTCCATGCCGTATATCTCCTCTATGATGTCCAGCCATTGTTTATGGGTAGGTGGTTGTGTTTGTAGCCATTGTCTTGCTATAGCTTTGTGTGCAGCAACCAGCATCACCTGCCATAGACAGAGGGAGCCTTTGCCTCTCACCTCATTGTGGGGGGGAGGCCTAGAATGGCTTGCTGTATGGTGAGTGGTACGTCTGTCGGGAACAGCTCCCTGAGTGTGGCTGTTATCTCTTCCTAGTATCTGGTTAGGTGTGGGCATGACCAGAATGTGTGAGATGTTTTTTTTTTTTTTTCTAAACACTGTCTCCAACAGGTCTGGGAGGCATTATGATCCCACTTTCCCTGTATTATAGGGGTTTAGAAAAATCTGGCCTCACCTTCCAGGGAATTCTTGCTATAGAGAAGAGCTGGTTGTTTTAAAGGTGGTCTTGAAGGATGTAGGCCACTCCTTGTCTGTTAGCTCAATGTTGTTCTCCCCTGCCCATTTCTTCTTCATGTTAGCCACAAAGCCTGTATGCCGAGAGATCAGAGGGCTGTGGGTTCAGTTCCCACATCTGGCACTTAGTTAATATCCCAGTACTGACACTGTAGTGCAGCATGAGAGGGGTGCTGCACTTCTGAGGTGCCGTCTTTTGAGTGAGACGTTATACCGAGGTCCCATCTGCCTGGATTGGTGGTAGTTCAGGTGGATGTTAAAGATCCCATGGCGCTTATTGAAAAGAGTAGGGGAATTTTTTATTCAAAACTTGAAACAAAACATACAAAAAATTGTAGTACATCATACAAAATCATAATCAAAGGAGACAGAAAAAAGTAGTGCAGCATACATAAACATCAAACAAAAAATTTTGCACATAAGTACATAACCCCCTTTCCAGCCCCACTAAAAAGGTAGGGGAATTTTCAAAAACTGAGAACACAATATACAGAAGTGTATTACAGCATACAAAACAGAGAGCAAGAAACAAAAAACAGAAAACAAGCATGATAACATACATGAACTTGAAATCAGAAATAATTCCTACATGCATGTAATCTCCATCCCATCCCTACTAAAAGAGTAGGGGAATTTTTATTATAAACTTCAGAAATAAAAAAAAATATAAACACATACACAAATTGTTAATTCACGCAACAAATATACAAATCATAAAAATACATCCATTAAGTATTCCAATCATACTGATATTAAAGAACTTCCATAGAAAGTTATTGAACTAAAAAACATTCTGATACTTGAAAAATCCCCACCCCACCCCTATAAAAGGAGTAAGGAACATTTTTTTTTTCCTAACAATACTTCCAAAAAAAAAAAAGAACTATGTACACCTGAACCCCCTTTTTTTTTTTTTTGAAAATAAATTAATAAGTATTTTAGTCATACAATTTCAGAATAGCAAAAACATAGACCTTTAACCTGTGTCTAACCAAGAAATATTAGACCACCATAATTTATTTTTCTGTAAAGGAACTGCAAAAGATTCCTGTAATTTATGATTTTTCAGATTCTTATGAATTATCCAAAATAATTGTTCTGGGGTCACATATTTTTGTCTTAAAGACCACTGACACCGTATCTGCCAGATATGATATTTTATAAATATTATATGTAATGTCCCAATATGATATTTCTTCCAGCTTGGAGATATAAGACCTAAAAACAAAATCTCTGAATTCAGATCTATAAAAGGGAAGCCCATCCAATGCTTTGCAGTTTCTTTCCTAAACTGAATTATAAAAGGACATTCAAAAAATAGATGGTTCATTGTTTCCAATTCTTGACCACACCAGTCTTCTCTCGGACAATATCTCTCTATGCATACTTTGTTTTAAATTATTTTTTACATTCAGCCTGTCATAAGCACAAAGCCACAAAACATCCCACATATATACTGGTATTCGATTATTTCCCAACATTTGTATAATTTGTTTAAAATCCCTATCAGATCTTGTCCCAAAAAGGGGAGATTCCGAAAAAAATTTCTGTAATATATGATTATATAACTCTTTTCTTGATAAAGTATTTCCTTCAAACTTCGTTAAGCCCCATAATTTTATTTTACTGAAACAGTGTTGAAAATATATTGAGAAACCACAAATGGGTTTCTGCCTAGCAATACCCTTATGGGTTTCCCAAGATTCCAACCAAGGTGCTACCGTATCCAAAACCCAAGGGCCCCAACATTTTTCTTGCCTTTGTAACGGGGTAAGACATTTGCTTGAAAAAACATACTGAAAAAAAACAAAACCGGATTAATCATCCCCAAACCCCCTTTCCCTATAGGTAAATATAAAACTCCTCTCTTTATAGGGCTTAGGCGACTTCCCCAAATACCCTGAAAAAAACACTATATACCCTTGTCTCTAACTGTATGGGCAACATCTACACTGTACTAAGATGTAGAAACATGCTTAACAAATATGTTTTTAACATATAGACTCTCTTTTGTTTTGAAAGAAACCATCTGTCCCAGTATACTACTTTCTTCTGAGCTTCTGTTAATAAGATATCCCAATTCAAAAAACCCAGATCCTCTTGACCAAAAAATACTCCTAAAATCTTACAAGGGGTATAAGTTATTGGTATACCTATTATGTCCTAATGCTGAGTAAAACTGTCCCAATCAGAACACACTTACTTTAGCAAATATTTATCCTGTTTCCTGAAAAGTTGTTCAACAGAGTTCCCAGTGCTCCACCAGAGGGAAAATCTGCAAGGTCAAACGAAATCATCGCATATGCAATGTATTTTATCTCATTACCAATGCTTGAAAATGTTACCCTTGAATTGCTGAATCCAGCATTACTTTTATGCAAAAAGGCTCTAAAGTCAAAATATATAACATGGGGCTTAAAGGACAGCCTTGTCTTACTCCCTTCCTCATCAAGACAACTAGAGCCCAACCATCCATTCACATATGGCATGGTGGATGCATTTGCATAACACATGCGGATCCAATTTATAAAAGGCCGTGTAAAATTTAATTTCTCAAGACATTTCCAGATATATCTATGTGCCACTTTATCAAAAGCTTTTGCTTGATCCAGGCTGATCAAAAAACCCATAATTTCTTGTAACCTTCCTTTTTCCATTATTTCTCTTAACAAAATAAGACCATCTGTAATCCTTTTCCCTGGTACCAAACAAAATTGTGCTGGTAAAATTATATCTTGTAAAACTATGCTGAGTCTACCACTAAGTAATTTGGTAAGAATTTTTAAATCCGAATTTAAAAGAGAAATAGGCCTCCAATTCTTCAAACTCTCCTTTTCCCCACTTTTAAACAGTAATATCAATAAACTAATATTTATTTTATCCGGAATATGATTATTAAAAAGACAAGTATTATACATGGATACTAATTCCTTCCCTAAATGTCGATTTATATGGGCATATACTTCACTAGGTAAACCATCATTTCCTGGAGCCTTCCCTAAAGGGAGAGAGGTAATTATATTTGTAAGTTCCGAACTTTTAATAGGTAAGCATTAATCACCGCCAGATGAAGGCTCTGCCGGTGGATTAATGCCCGCTGGGGGGGTTGGTGCCCGAGGGTCCAACCGCCCAGCGGGCATTAATCCATGCAGAGCCCGAGGCTGAGGTACACGCGCTTGTAACATAGGCTCGCCGCGCGCACAATGAGCCTATGTTACCGGCATCACCTCCGGCGGCCAGGATTGTTTCAGCGCTCACCTGCGGCGAGCTGTATGCTCCGGCGGCACCCCTTTCCACACAACGGGTGGCAGGCAGGTCTTGCAGGTAACTCATGTTATTCGCTTACAGGCAGAGAACACAGGCTTTACCTGTTCAGTCCTGAATGATTGCGGTGCTCCGACCGCGGTGCTGGCTGCTGGATCCGTTGAGTGCCTCCCTGCAGTCCGGGAATTTCAGGGCTCAATGACTGCTGCCCTCTACCGGGTGCTGCTAACAGCTAGTACTGCTGTCCCTCTCTGCCGCTGCTCCCACGCACGCTCCCGATGGCATCTCTGCGCTGTTTCTTGCCTTCTCAGTGCTGCACCCTCTGCCTCCCTGGCAATCTGGTACTGACCCAGCCAGGCTGCACTACCCTGGTGCCTCTATGGCCACAGCTGGAACTGACTGAGTGGGCGTTATGTAGTGACACACCGCTCGGTTTCGGTAGTCAGTTGTGGCGATTCGGCCAATCGTCAGCCTCCTTCACAGCGCCTGACTCAGAGCCGTGTTACAAGAGTCAATAAGGACAAAAAATAACTATCAGGAACTTGAGGAAGTTGTAAATCTACCAACCAATCATCTAAATCACTCTCTCCTATTTCTGTATCTTCCTGAAACATGTTAGAAATAAATTTTTCTATTTCATGCAATATTTCTGTATTAGTTTGTAACACGCCCCCTTCTTGTGTTTTAATACATGTAATTTCTTTTTGATGTCTCTGATTTTGACAACTGTCAAAAGGATTTGTAAAAGCCTGTTTCCCTTGGGTTCCAAACCATTGCGCCCTCTCTAAAGATTTCATTTTGTCATATTGCAACTGTATCAATTCAGTCTTAACTGCTGCTATTTCTTGTAAATGACACATTTCCCTTTGTAATTGCAAAGCCTGGAGCTGACTAAGATAGTCCCATAAATTTTGACACCTGTCGCTCCGACGCGTCCCCATTAATTTCCCTATTTTCTGAAAAAACTCCCTGACATATTGTTTACTATCTTCTCACCAAGTGATAGGAGAATCATATAAAAAGGAAACAGATTGTCTTGCTTCTAGTAAGGAAATAAAACCTTTCATAATCTCTGGATTTTCAAGTAATGAAAGGTTCATTCTCCAATAACCTGGGCCTTTAGTAGTATTTTGAAAACTAGAAATCTTCATCGTCAATAATCCATGATCAGAAGTAGCTACAATAAGCACTTTTCGTTGGTGATATTTTAAAGTTGGGGTGATAAAAAAAATAATCTATTCTTGTAGCCTTTCTGCCTTGAAAAAAAGTCTTTGAGTTATCCGTCTGTTCCCTATTAAAAACATCTCGGAGTCCTGTTTGATATATTAAATTATTCAAAAAACCTGCATCACAAAAAGTTTTTTTTTGTCTGCCCAGTTTTATCAGAAAAATTTCGACTAATATTAAAATCTCCACCAAACACTACATTTTTACTAGTAAATAAAAAAGGCTTAATTAACTTTAATAAATCTATCCGCTCCGTTTTACCCTGAGGTGCATACACATTAATTAAACAGAAATCTACTCCTTTTACCTGGATATCCAATAATAATGCTCTACCTGGGAGAATCTCAACTAAACGTATTTCTTTAAAATCAGAAAAAAGGAAACAAATTCCTATCCCACAGCATCGGTCCTCACCACCAGACCAGAAACATGGGCCCCATACCCATGCCATGGAAGCAACCTCGAAGTCTCCTCCATTATATAGTCTGGTATCTTGTAAAAATACTATACTATATAATGGGAAAATAAGGAAAAAGTGGCTAAACGCTTACGTTCTGTAAGGATACTATTAACATTCAAACTTGCAAAGGATAAATTATATTGTGTTGAAGGCAAAGTATTTATCAAGTTTTCTTTCTAATACTTTTCCTTAAACCCATCCTGGTACCCCGTATTTGTTTTTTCTTTACTTTGTCAGCTGGTTCAAGATTTGTTCCTACATCCGACATAACGTCTCTCTGTGAGGATGTACCAGAAACAGTATCTGAATCCTCCCCTTCATCTGTTTGTAATATAGTAAAGGGATTGGAAGTGACTATACATCCTGGTGTTATTGCTGGAACTGGCAGAACTGTTTTAGTACCTTTAATGATTTGAAAATCTTTGCTAGAAACAGAAGGGGGTAACATAGGTAACTATCTCAGGCATGCAAGGGGAAATAGGAGATGCTGTTGTAAGAGAAACTTCCATCCTAGAATCCTGTAATACTGTGTGAGTAGGGTTAACTTCAAAAATTAAATCTGAATTTAACACAGGCCCCTGCTTAGCTGCCTCTGCGTATGTGCAGCCTTCTGAAGTATTTCTGGAGTACTGTTCCAAAGGGGTCCAGGGACTTGATCTAACATTTTTCCTTGCTGCTTTAGCTAAATATTGATCTTGTAGCCCAAAATCTGCATCTGTAGTGTTATGTGATGCTTTCGGACAGTCTGAAAAATCATGACCTGTGTCTTGACATAAAGAACATTTAGGACTGTTGTCACAATGAAACCCGGAATGCCCCGGTTCCGCACAATAAGAGCACAAAAGAACTATGCAAGATGTACTTATATGTCTAGCTGAACCACATCTATAACATCTCCGTGGTTGGCCTGGATAAAAAAATAAAACCTTTGTCTCTACCAATAAAAAGACAGTTTGGTAAATGTTTAAAATCTGCCCCTTCTTCAAAAAGTTTTACTTTAACCCTCCAACCACCATTCCAAAAACCCTCAGAGTCCAACATGGGATCTGGTGCTCCTAATACTTCACAGTGTTGTTCTAGCCAAAACATAACATCCACAATATTCACTCCTTCACTACGAAAAAGAACTGTAATTAATCGAAAAGCCTGTTTCGAAAGAGGAGTAACTTGAAAAGGAGTCCAAAGAGGGTTTGTTTTCAATAATGAATACTTTGTCCAAAATTTTTCTAAAAGTGCTGCTGAACGAAAACTATGCTCCCCAGAAAACTATGCTCCCCAGAAATGTGTATAAAAGCATAAATATCTGAAGGGGTAAAACCCAAAGATTGTTTAATCAAAACTTGTCCCACATATTGCCTATCAGGCGGTTCCTGCAACCCAGTCAGATATCTTAATCGGATTGCATGCCTTCTCTTTGCCAAATCTAGTTGCTTCCTTATAAGCCTAAAGGAAGTTTGTTTGGGCCCTGAGGGATCGGTCCCAGGAGAGACCGCCTCATTTTCCTGAGCCTCCCCCTCCTGTCCTTCTTCCATAATCCCAATTTGGACAATAAGCTGTTCCCGGGCTATATTTTGATTTGAAATGTGCAGCTTGCCTGAAACGCCATCCGACAGTTTATCTTGCACTTCTCTCCGTATTCCTGGAGATGCCGGTGCTTGCTCACAATTCTGAGAAAATGTGATTGGAAATGCTGGTCTGTGTCCAACCGACTTACTGGCTTCATCCCGCTGCAGCTTCGGCCTGGAGTCTGCAAGCCATTCACCTGTGGAAGCCCGAGACCATCCAGCGTTTTCTAACGCCCTGTCAGGTGACCAATTGATATTCTCTGTTTCCTGAGAGACTAACTGCTTCTCCGTCTCCCTTTCTTGTTTGTTTTCTGAATTTGTATCCAAAGCGAATACTTTTGCAGTAGGTGAAACTGACAAACCCGAAGGAACTTCTTGAATCCGTTTTCTCTTTCCTTGTTCTTCTTGACCCACGGTTTCTTTTTCCAATAATAATTCTACCGATTTTAACTCTGTCTGTAAAATGTCTCTTTTTTTCTTGTAGAGACAATCTAGATGCTGGATCCGAAAACCCGTGGTTTACACAGTGTGTAGGGTCTTTCACAACTTCCATCGAGCAAGATGCTGCTTCTTTGGCGTCTCCAGCGCCTGCAGCACAACTCCTTCCTTCTCCATGTCTCGCACTACACTGAACTCCTCCACCACTCGTCGAGCAGCAATGCCACCCTCCTAAGAGTAGGGAAATTTCCCCGGTGTCCTGGCCAAATTTCCCTCATTCACTAAAAAAATACCACCAACAGCTTAATCTGGTTCAAGGTCATTTGGCATTCATCTGTATCCCCCTCCCCCGGGTCGTGCCTGAAAATAGGCAGGATTTGTCTAGTGCACTTACCCGGTCAACAAAAACTAAATAAATAAACAAGCCCCTTAGGGCTATGTAGAGGGATATCTGTCCAGCGTTAATTTCCTCTCTTTAGTATGGTTTCCAAGGTTGCCAAGAAGTGTTTGACTGGGGGTGGTTCCTGTATGGCCCTACTCTGGGCTTGTATATGTGCTCTTATTTGTAGGTGCCTAAACTGGTCCATATTGTCTAAGTCAAAATCCTTTTTAATGGAGTCATGGTCTGTTAGATCCCCTCTGGTGCATAGCTGCACAGGTGAACATAGGCCTCACCGGGCCATCTTCTGTATGTCGAGTCTGTTAAAGCCAGCCAGATCAAAGGGTTCCATGTGAACCACCTAAACTGGCATAAGTAGGGATGTGGGTTAAATTTATTCCATGTTCTGTATCCCCTTCAGGGTGGAGCGAACTGCCAGGAATGTGATATCTGAGTGAGCTCTCTTAAAGGTAGGGTCCGTAGCCCTGTCTCCTAGGGGTAGTCCACCTCCATCTCTTTGTTCTGCTTCCAGTTAGCCTTGCAAGTTGGGACCATCCACAGTAATAATGGTCTCAACATGTATCACTAGATAGTAATTTTCCAGGTCTGGGACGGCCCTCCCTCCAGCCATCTTGTATGCCTGTAACAATTTGTATTTTATCCAGGGTCTTCTACCTGCCCGTAAGTATTTAGAGAAAGATTTTTGCCACTGGAGAATTAGATTTTTGGGGAGAGGGATGGGAATACTCTGGAAAAGATATAGATACCGCGGTAGAATGTTTATTATCCATGAACTGGTTCTAGAGTACAGTGGGAAGCTAAAAGATACCTAAACCCATAAAATTACCTTATCAATTTTCCAGGATCTGACCTCATAACCCCTGTTCACATGAATGCTGAAACTGCATTTATTTAATTATGATAAATGCACTTCAAATCTCTCTCCTTCTCTTTCTCTAAAATGACTGCTGTGATGATGTCAGTGAAGAGAGACTACCTGATAAGCCACAGTGATGCCAACCCTTCAAGCAGCAGGACATTGTTCTTTTGTCCCTGATTACTGTCAGATTTGTTGAAATGAGTAAAAATCATCACTTAACCTATGTATTAATCATGGCAGTAGATAAGTGATGATTTTGTTAGTTTGACAGTCGTACCAAGCAGAATGAGAACTGAAGGCAGTACACAAACACCCCATCACAAGTATCAGTTCCCCAGTGCTAGCCTCATTGACAATCTGTCCCCCTCCCCCAAATGCCCCAATTTCCCTGCATTTTTTTAAAAATACATGGTGGTCTTGTCTGTGCCTATCTAGCCAGGTTGTCCTGAACTGTTCTCGTAAGGGGAGAAAAGTTGGCATCATATAATTTTGAGAAGTTTTTCATGACCTGAATTCCCAGGTGTTTTGTGTGTGTTGCCTGCCATTTCAGAGGAAACATTTACTTAATGTGCCGAGAGGGACTGTAGTGAAACTTAAGGACTTCTGTTTTTGTTTTACTGAGGACACAATCAGCGTATGCCCCAAAGAGTAGACCCCTCCAAACTGTTATTGAGGTTTCCAGTTGGGCCAGATACAGCAGCGTGTCATCCACGTACAGCGCTATCTTTTGTGCGGTACCTCTTCTGTATCTCTGGTATTGAGGTAATCTCAAATTCATTTGGCCAGGGTCTCTCTATATAATGCAGATAACAGTGGTGATATGGGGCAGCCCTGCTGCGTGCCTTAGTGTAGGTTAAATCTGGTTGATATGCCACCAATGCTACATAGGCCTGAGGAGAAGAGTGTATTGCTTTTATCCCAGTAATGAATACCTTTGGGAAGCCAGATTGTTCTAGGACCATGGAATAAGAAGCACAACACTACCTTATTAAAGAATTTTTCAGTGTTAAGACTCTTTACGCAGGCCGGTGTTTTTTGGCAGGTGATTACATTTATGACATCTGTCATTCGCTGGACATTGTCCAACATTTGTCTGCCTATGATAAAGCAGGTTTGGTCCATGTTGATGATGATCAGATCTTAAGGCATTCCACCAGTATGACTGTTTATATGTTGTAATCCTGTAATCCATGTTGAGGAGGGATATGGGGCGATGACAGCTGGGTTTCAATGCAGAAAAGTGCAAAATCATGCACTTAGGGCACAGAAAACCCAGAGATGGAGAATAAAATGTGGGGAGAGGTATTGATGGCCACTAAATAGGAAAGTGACCTTGGGGTAATCATATCCGATTATCTCAAGGTGGCGCGTCAGTGCAGCAAAGTAGTTGGTAGGGCCAGAAAGATTCTGGGGTGCATATGGAGGGGTATCACCTGGTCAGGGGTGGTGTTACCACTGTATAAATCAACAAAGAGACCCCACCTGGAGTACTATGTCCAGTTCTGGAGAGAACACATCTCAGAAAGGACATAGGGTCCAGAGGAGAGCAACTAAAATGGTGCAGGGGCTATATCAAAAGCCATTTGAGGAAAGACGAAGGAATCTCAGTATGTACTCCCTGGAAGAGAGGAAGGGGGCATGACAGACCCCTGCAAATACCTCACAGGAGTGAATAAGGTACAGGATGGGAGTATTTTTCAGAGGGAAAGGTGCACTAAAACAAGGTGGGGGGGACATTTTGGAGAGGTGTGAAGAAGTATTTCTTCACTGAAAGAGTGGTGGATGCCTGGAGCAGTCTTTCAGTGGAGTTGGTGGGGCGAAAACGGTGGTGAGCTTCAAGCTTTATGGGATAGGTACAAAGGAATCTTGGTAGGAAAGGAGGTGGGGGTATCTGGAAATCAGGTAGGGTCTACAGTGACCGTATAGGTAGGGAAAAATGGACAGATGAGCCAAGCAGTCCTTATCTAACAACAGATTCTGTATTTCTGGTCAGTATGATAAATCTAAAGTAAAGATATGTAAGCAAATAATATACAGGTAGTTTGCAATTCAGTCAAACAAGTAGACATAAGATTTAAACACTGAATAGATGCAAGGCAGGTAAACAAAATATAAGGAAAGTACATCTACAGTATATTAAAGAGCTACTGACGCCTGAAAGAAAACTTTAAAAAACATAAAAATTACATACAATTCTAGTTGCATTCCATTTATATTTTATATATTTCTCCTCTCCATAATTTATTACCAGGGAAATGTGTGTGAATATATGATCTTTATCCCTTAGTTAATTCTGAGTTCATCTGCCTCTAAAGCTTACTCCCTGCTTCAAGTCATAATCCTCTGTTGTGACATCACAATCTGTTGCCATGGGAGTAAATGTGGGGTCACAAGCAGTGTTCTGTTACTTCAGATAGGGAGAAAGCAGCAGGAATAGATGAACTCTTAAGGAGCAGAGATCCTGTTTTCATGCAGATGACCTCACTACTAAATAATGGGGAGGAGGAATACAGAATGAATGGGAAATGCATGCTGGATAATGCCTAAATATTATGGTTTATGAAAGTTATCCTGAACGTGTCAACAGCTCTTTAAGCGCACGAGTCAGGACACAGTGTTTAGGTGCATTTATATAAGGACGTTAGGTATTGATATAACAGTTTTTTGAAGTGGTTGTGAGATTGGGGGTGCTGGGGGGGGGTCCAAATTTCAGAGCTGAATAGAAGGTCTGCTTTCCCATAGGTTGAACGTTTTGGAACCACCAGGAGAGAGAAGTTGTCAGACCAGAGGAGGGTAGTCCTGGTTAGGGGGTTGCAGAAGGGCAACAAGGTAGGAGGGTGATAGCCTTGAGAATTCTGTCTGGGAGGGAACCAATAGCAAATAAACCACAAGCAAGAGGAGACTGCCAATTTAGCCCAGAGTAGAGCAGGCAGTGATTCGGGTAGAGGCCAAGGCAAAACGGCATACAGTATATTGTAAATAGTATTCCATTTGCACAGGTTCTTTTTGAAGGCGGTGACAAAACCATAGGTAAAGCTGGGAAGACAAATACCCTGAGTTGCGGCTAGTCGGGCAGAGGGGGTGAGAGCATACCTTACCCTATTGGCAAGGCTGATTTTGGTATTGATAGTTTTGCAAATGCTAGATTTGTGCTGTATGAAATTAAGGGAAAGGGTCAGTGGTGAGACCAGGGTGCTTAAAGGGACACTGTCAACCCCCATGGGCCTCAAAATGTCTCTTGTTTACCCCCCCAAAAAAATGATCTTCAAGGATATCTCTTTCAGCAGGTCATACCTTTGGAACTTTAGCCGTTAGGACCACACGGAAACATTTTTGCCAGCAGTCTATCTGGGGCCACTCACATCAACGTCATCACACTAACATCCTCCCTATATAACTGTGGGTGGCCCCACGCCCTCCTCAGTTCTGTTCCTGCCATCAGCCATTGCAGATCGGATCCACAGAGACTACCGCTGCTTCAGTTGAACGCCGTTTTTTACATTTTTCCCTCCATTAAGTTTGTTCTTTTCTTTCCTCAACCAGTGCTTCTTAGCCGCCCTGACTCTCTAACCGACCGACAAACATGCCACCTACTCGACAGTATATAATCCTGCCTGGGAGGTGGTCTTCCTGGGTGGGCCATCAACCGTTAGGCCAGCTCCAGACCTGGATTTTCAGTCAAGTTTTTTCAGACCTTCTCCCTCAGTCTTGCTCCTCTCTTCTGGCTGAATGGCAGGTTGTCTCCCGAGGGGGGGGTCCTCTGGAGTGGTGCCCCCTGGGTCACCGGTTTTCTCTTTGGACCTCTCGGGGTGAGTGTCCCACTGGGAGGCCTCCATTTTTTCCTCCAGTCCTGGCCACTCTCTCTGGTTTGGCGCTGGCCGTGTCATTGTCTGATCCAACGACAATGTCTCATGCCATTCAACACCTTCCCTTCCCTTTCCACAAGGTACAGCTCTAGCATGCCTAAGGTGGCTCCCCCCCCCCCTTCCTGGCATCTCCCGGTCAGCGCTCCAGCTCTGAATGGCGCTGACCATGGCTTTCTTGCTGTCCGCCTTGGTGGCGATGCTTTCTGCCATCCTGCACCTTCTTTAACCGACAAGGCACGGCTCTGGCAGTCTTATCCACCGAACCTCTTTCGGCCAGCATGGGCCTGTCGTGGACCAGGGTTGCGCCTTCCTCCTGCCAGCACTGCTATCTCTGGGGTGCCCTCTGCCTGCTCTGCCATCAGATAGACTGGCGACAGCCCTTACCCGTTGGAGCCCAGGATCCTCTGCCTTAAACCCCTCACTTCTGTTGCCTCTCAGTCCCCATTCCCTTACAGTTGACTGGCAATGAGCTTTCGCCCAACCCTTTCTGGGCCGACTCTCATCTTGCCCGTGTAGGGGCTGCTGTTTTCTCCTGGCTGACACTGCAGGCCCCACCGCTATGGCCTCTGTTTTTCCTTACAGCTGGCAGACAGTGGATCCTTTTGGCCCTCATTGGGAAGGCTGCAGCCTGCTGGGGTCGGGCCAGCACCTCTTATTACAAGCTGTGGGCCAGGGGCTGTCTCTTGTTGCTCTGTTTTTTGGTCTAGAAGTCTGCTCTGGGAGCGACCTATCCGTTTCCTTCTCACCCAGCTCAGTCCTGCCGACCCCGGTGTGCTTTCCTTTCCTATTGCAGTCACTGGTCTTGCCACTCCGCACTCTCCTCTTGACAGTCATCTACCAGTGGACTACTTGGCACCCCTCCACCCACTCCCCCAGCAGTTGTTCACCGTCTATTTCTGCAGTCCCCCCCTTCCCCTTGATCTTACACCGTCTCAGTCAAGGAGTCGCCAAGGGGCCCCTCACTCATCTCACCTTGCAACCTGCCTTGTCTACTTACCTCCATGCCCCCTTTTTTGCGGTCTGTCTAGGGGACTCTCCCTGCCCCGCGCGCCCCCCCGGGATAGGGGACGAAGATAGCAGGGTGGCTCTTCTGCCAGGTCAGTTGCCTCTCCCATCCTCGACTAGCTACCCTGGGCAGACGGACTTGTGTTCCATGCCAGAGGGGCACACTTTTAGGCACCAGACCCTTCTTTGGTTTGCTAGAGTCTCATGGGCCGTTACAGAGGTGACGCCCATTGCCTGATAGTGGTCCCGGGGCACCAGCTTCTCAGAACAGGGAGGCGGGTGGCCGATCTCATGGCTGTCAGGGCCTATGCCTCTGTCTCCTTGACCATCAGAGGTATGATTTTGTTTACCTATGGGTCTCAGTCCTGCCTGCTCTTTGGGAAATGCCAGCCAGAAGCTTCATGACACTCCCACCCCCCCCCCGCTCTAGGGCAGAGGGGTCTGAGTACCTTTTGAGGTCAGCCTGGGGTTCCCGCCATTTATGCATAGTTGCCTCTGCTCGGTCAGCTGCGGATTGTCACTGTCTCACCCACCATTCAGGATTGCACTCCTTGCCTTGCTGTGCCGCCTCTCCGTGGGTGCAGTCAGTCCCGGACTCAGACTCCTCCTCCTTCCTGCAGTATACAAGACTCCTATGGGCTCCCTGTCCCGCAAGCATAGCAAAACTTAGTTACCGGGTGTTCGGCGCTGCTTTAGCCACCGCGGTAGACTACAAGCCTGGATCCTTCACCAGCTAGACATGGCAATAGCCTTCGGCCAATCGGAACGTGAGCTCTCTTTGTTGCTGGTTTCTGATTGGTTCTCCCAGTCTGCTTCTATGTTCCTTCTAAACCAAATTTAAATCTGATCTTCTAAGTGCGCTTAGAAGGAGCTGTAATCACTTAGTTGCCTGACTATAGAATACTTATCCTTATGGAATAGCATGAGTTTACACTCTCTTCTCAACTTCTGTGCTTGCGCCAGCTCTCTTGTTGGGCTGTTGACCACTTTATCCAACTGATGATTCCATTAAGCTGTAACGATTGATGTTATATTGTGTATTTACTTGTATTATTGTTATCCATTTGTATTATTGTGCTCATTGTAAATATTTTATATGTACTTTACTACTTGGCCCGGTCTTAACCAGGTCCATTTTGAAAATGAGCTTGCTTGTCGATGTTCGCCTGGATTAATAAAGATTTTGATTGATTCTGGACTACAGAGTCCCTCCTGCGAGTCTCTTTCAGGGATCACAAACCCTGTGGAGGGCAGGGGCAGGCCCCATTTATTTATTTTTTTGTTCTACAGCCTTGGGCACGACTCTGCTGTCAGTCCCCACTCTGTCTGCCATTCTGCTGAATGGTGACAGGGGAATACCCATTCGACATGTACCCCACAGGCCCAGGTTGGGGACTGTGTAGCAGGGATGACCTCAAGCACAAGTAATATTGACTGATCCACCTCCACTTCGGGTCCTGCCCCTAGAGATGAGGGCGCGACCCCGGTTGCCAGTTCTGCTTCCATAGGGGCTCTTCCCTTGCCCCATGCTAGTGTAGGCTGGGAGGGGGTACTAGAAGTTCTCCTCCCCGTCCAGTGGAGGGAGATTCGTCAGATGCTTGGGGCAACTTATGCAGCGTGGCTCCCCTCTGAAACTTCTGGGGTGGCCTCCTTCTTTACCTTTAGTCCCTTCTGGTCACCCTTCAATTAACCTTCCAGTGTTGCTGGTAGTCAGTTGCTCCTTGCTGCAGAAAGGAGCCTGGGAGCTGGTCCCCATGGATCAGAGACAGAGTTCTGTTCCTGCTTCTTGTGGCCCCCACGTCCTCAAGGGCTGTATGGTCCCTAAAGGACCTGGGACTTTGGGATTTCTACTGCAGGGAGTGCAGGTTGGTGATCCTGGCAGGCCTGCTGCTGCTTTGAGCTCAGGCAGGTGGGTTCTGCCCCCTTGCTCTGCAGGATGTCTCCCATTTTACCCTTCCGCAGACAGTACTTCAGGCTCTGGTTCCGGGGAGAGCCCTGCCAGTCTGGGGCATGGTCCTTTGGCTAGTACTCTGCGCCATGAATATTTCCCCTAATTCTTGTTGGGGATGATAACAGCATTTTGGGGGGGCCAGGGCTGTATGCCCTTCCTTCCTTGGCTAACTGATGGCTCAGCGCCCAGTCCTAGAAGTAACGATCCCTGCCCTGGCATGTACTTATGTACCTGCTCAGCACACTGGGACGCACAGTCAACCTGTCTGAATCAGTTCGGCCTCCAGGCGGGTATCTCCAGTACATAGGAGCTATACTGGCCACTGCCTGGGGTTTGGCTTTCCTGCCCTGGGACAGGGTGGAGCGCCTGATAGCGCAGGCCCAGGCACCACACATCAGTGAGTGTGTCTCAATCAGGACATTCCTGCGACTGCTAGGCCTGATGACAGCAACCACTGCAACGTAACGGGCCCCCTAACACGGCTGCATATGCACATCCCATGGTAACTATTGTCCCATTTCTCTCCTTCCTACCCTTGCTAGACTCCCAAGAACACTTGGCTCTCTCTCAACTTCCTTTCTCTCTGACTCCTTCACACCGTTCCAATATGGTTTTCGGAAAAATCACTTCACTACCACCTCCCTACTCAGGTTCACTGACTCCATCCTAACAGAGTTAGACAATGGCCATACCACTTCAGCCATCTTTGTCAACCTGGCAAAGGCATTCGATACTGTCTCCCACATCTTTCTTCTTGACTCCCTTTCCAGCTTCTCTGGACACACAGACGCCATCCTGAAAAAATTGCGCCCCAAACTTGGTGCCTTGTTCAGGAACCGTAGCTGCATCCCTCTTACGGGCTAGGTGTGAACTCGTCCAAAAGATGATACTCCACATTTTTGACTACTGTGCTGTGGGGTATGGTGCTGTTCCCAAGTCCTCCCTGACCAGATTGGACACTCTCTTTAACTCCTTCTGCCGTTTCATCCTCGACGCTTCCTCTCGTAATCATCACTGTGATCTCTGTCATGCCCTTTCCTTCCCCCCACTGGCAGGTAGGCGCCTTTCCCATTGCGCCAAACTGACTTCTAAATTTCGGCTTGGTGAACTCCCTTCCTACCTCACCTCATCTCTCTCTCCTCCATCACCACCTCCCGCCCTCCCCTTCCTTCAGATCCTTTGATACGCGCACCTTGGTGATCCCCGCCGCTCCACCCTCATCGGTTAGTCTGGATTTACCCACCACTTCCCTAAAATCTGGAACTTCCTCCTCCCTCAAATACACACTCCTCCTCCTCATACTCGCTCAGCACTGCCCTGGATAACTATTTCTCCTCTAGCTGTTTGTTATAATCCTCCCTAACGTCCTTCCTAAATCTTGTTCCTATTTTTATTCCTCCTCCACAACTTCACCTTTCCTTTGCGGTCTTTCCTTACCCACCATTTCTCCCCAAGTTACTGCCTGCCTCTTCCTGATATCTCACTCCCTCACTTCTCTCTCTCCGCTTGTTTGCCTGCTCCCAGTCCTCTTGCGGGGTTCTCAACATCCTGAAGGGGAATAGGGTTTGGCTGCTTCCGGTCCCCTGCAGGATTCTTATGATCATGAAGGGGAATATGGTTTGGCTGCCTGTTTTCCACCCTCTACACACCTCCTCCACCGTGTTAACACATCAAAACATAGCACTTGCTCACCTTCCGTCCTTCCCTTACACTTAATTTGTCTCAGAGTTACTAGCACTGTAACTTTAATGCACTCTGTTGAACTGTTTCATTGCCTTGTCTGTACTACAGGTATTCAGCCCAGTTACTCTTAGGTGATGTATTGTATCCTATTTATTAACTGGAATGCCTATTATTCTTGTCCCTTTTGTTCCCCTTCCCCCCTGGCATTCCTACTGCATAACTATGCTGTCTACCTGCTAACTGTTTACCTAATGCAATCAGTTGTTTCCTGTAAGATTGTATGTGTATCTGTTTACCACTGCTTACTAATTGTATACCAACTGTAACTGTTGTTTTCTGCTAAATTGTATGTATCTCTGTTTTCCATCCCTCACTCCCGCCCCCAGGTCTTACCATGAGACAAGCAACTTGTTTAGTGTGCCTGCCTGGTGAAACATTTCAGTAAATAAATAAAAATATGCACATTCCTCAGGGGCCTTTGAGGGTCCAGTGGGATCAGTGCAGCGGCGATCTAGCATGGAAGGTTCTAGTAACCTTGCCTGCAGTGAAGGTACTTCTGCAGTAGATGGACCCAGCAAGGGTCCCCTTCCTCCTCCACGAATGCCTTGGTGATGGGCTGGGGGGTGCATCGGGGCCCTTACCTGACCCGAGGGACATCGACTACAGTGGCGACTTCTCTGCATGTCAATACCCTAGAGATGAGAGCTGTCCTGTACGACCTACAGTGGATGGTCTCTGGCGGGGAACTGAGGAGGGTGCGGGGCCACCCATGGTTTTATGGGGAGGATGTCAGCATGATGACGTCATCATGGGCCACCCCAGATAGACTGCTGGCAAAACATTTTCCATGTGGTCCATTGTGCCTGAGGTCCGTAGTTCCAAAGATGTGACCTGCTGAAAGATTTTTTCGAAGATCTACTGTTACGGTAAGTTCATACATAACTGTTCTTTATGATTAGTCACCCTCTGTAGAGATTGCTGATGTAGCTGGTAGTTTGATTCTGATTCCTATTTTATTTTCAAATGTAACACAAAAAGAAGACTTCCCACCACACTGGTGTTACCACACAAAAACGTGTTTGTTTACAGTCAATTATCAACTCCCACTGCTACTTTCTTGGATTTGGGAACACCCTCAACACAGTATAGCTACTCATGATGCAGTGGGATGAGAATATATCGCATCATGAGTGACTGCACTGTTTGGGTGTGTTCCTAATGTTCAGGAAGTTTGCAAGGATTTGAAACAAAACAAAGCTGGGTATAATTACACCATTAGAATGCATTTCAGTTCTACCAAAAAAGGAAGTGGATAGAAACACCAGCAACATCAGTTACTGTCAAAGAAGGTAAACAGTCATAAAATACAGGTTTTTAAATTCAAATAAAAATACTATGATGCAGAAAGGTTGACAGTGTCCCTTAAAATGAGTCAACCAATGCTAGAGGACTACCATTTTCACTAGAGACAATCGGGCTGTCAGCACACTTTTCAGTTTAGGAGCAGAGTTGGAGCACGGAGTGAGACTTAACTGTTCAAATGTAATAAGGGAGGACTTAACCCTTCAATCTGTGTAATTTCCAAAGTTAAAGGTGATATAAATGCTGTTAATATTTTTCAATATACATATGTACCCCCCACCACCACCAGCACCCCCTTGTTTAACTAGCAGGGCTGCTCCTTTCACCACATAGCGTCTAGGGGCAAAAGAGAGGGGTGGGAGTTTACATAACAAGTACACACATTTCTTTTCTAAGCCTGCTATACAGACAGGCAACCAAGTGTGGCAAGCACCTGGCACACACCTGGTGGGACCATTTACCATAGCCAGCAACCCAGGTCCCTGGGAGAAAACGTTTGCTCATAATTGTGCTAGGTTTGCACTTCTGGTCAGGGGCACCCAAGTAAATCCAGACACAATGGAAGCAATAACAATACTGTCCAGACCAGGCTGGGATTCTAGAGTGTAGCTTTTATTCACGTAACAGAGTAGGAATAATCACGAAGCGAAGATGGACCCCCACAGGGCTACACATACTGGTATTGCAGATTATCCAGAGTACAGAAATTCCTGACATTCCCATTTAGCATAGGGTAAAGACACAAAACAGCGAACACTCTGGTTCTGAAAATGGAGATTGGCACACTTGGCCAGTTACTGGTACATTTCCCATCGACTAGGCAGACACGGCCAGTACTAGGATACTGTCCCATATATCATGAGGAATGAAGATGGTACACGCGACCACAAAAGAGCACATCCAGGCTCAAAATCTCCCAGCACCCACTATACTGAGGTGAACTGAAAACAGAATCCAAAACCCACGTCTAGGTAGCTATTTCCATCAGGCACTGGCCAAATGCACTTACTGAAAATTGAACTGGTGCACAAACTGAACCCGGAGAGGTAAACTGGTTACTCCAGATGGGGGGGTCTCCCACCTTTTGCTTCCAAGTTTATACTCGGCCATTCATCTGGTTAACAAGACCCTCACAGAAACTTGTAGATGCTATCTTGAAATGTAGATCACATTTAACATACTACATGATACACATCTAAGGTGTCAGTTAAAAGTTCTGTACTTGGACAGTCTCTCACTAGACTCCAAACATAGGCAGACACTTTTAAAACAGAAACAGTCTAGGTGACACGGTCCCTTTGTCAGAGAAATTCACCATAGGTATTGCAGGTGCCCCTCCTGGGCTTACACAAAAGTAGTACTCACAGTTCTGAAGTTGTACAAAGGCAGCTTCGCCAGACAGACTAGGTGAGGGGATTGCCCCTGAACCCTGAAGATTGCCCCATCCCTCCTGGGATGGGACAAAGGAAATCCACTTGGCAAGGTCTCCACCACTTCAGTCACCGTCTTCTGTGTTCTTCTAGGGTGAGAACAAACAACCCAAAACAAAGAGTTTTCTGCCAGAGCTAGGTGAGGAGCTGCACAGCAAGCTACAGCCTCCTCTTGGAACTCCTACTCAGGACTGACTCCACTCTCACTGAACATTCTAAAGCTACCTCCCTAGAGCTGGCAAAGAGTGTGACTTATGCCGCTGCGAGAGTTCTAAGATTACATCATCCTCCAGCTCAGCTGAGACTGCAGCCAGAGCACGACAGTGTGAAACCCATTTAACTGGCATTTCACTAACTGCCTTTCCCTGCCTGCCACTGGTTCTAACTGGGATTCTAGTAACCCCTGGGAACAAGGGGGTTACACATACGTTATTATAGATCTGGGCACGTGTCAAGTCTGTTTAATCACCCCAGTGTATTCTTTTGTGTGTTTGTTTTAAAATAGTCATATTCTAACCCCAGTAATACTCAGGTATTCATAACTTTTCCGCAGTAAGCCTTCTAGGTAGGACTGTCCGGAGAGAATAGAACACATGCAAATGATGGAATTCTTTGCACGTGACAACTTTTCAAATGCTGCCCTCTACTAACTGCAAGTGTTCTAAACTCCTCAGATTTCACACTCTGCCTGAAAAGTCTGGTCACTCAGAGTGTCACTCGCCTACCTTTCCTCTACATGAAGAAACTTAAGATATATCTCCGTTCCCTTTTTTCTTATCGGTTCGGTTCCAGAATTGACCGCAAGTTCGCAACCGCTAAATCTTTGCTAAAAATACTTTATTTAGCAGTTACTGTTTTTTCTGCTTTTGACAAAATGTCAGAAAAACCTAAAAAGAAAACCGGTGAGCCAGGTTTTATGAACTGTACTCAATGTGGGGAAGTTTTTGCCAAGGTAGACAAGCACATTTTGTGCATGGCCTGCCTGGGCTATGAACATTTGAAAGAGGAATGTGATATATGCAAAACATTCCCAGAGAAAACTGTTGAGAAACGCCTGGAACGGCTGAAAAAGACGCTTCCTCAACTTAGGGGTCCCTCTGGCTCTGATCAGCCGATACCCCCTGCTAATGTGGATGAAACCACGTCTATTGTTGCCTCTATCCCTGAGACTGGTGAAAAGGGCACAAAGAGGGCTAGTGAACTGACTGACTCCCCGGTTTCCTCAAAAAAAAAAAACCAAGAAACTCGAGCACACTGAACCCCCGCCTCCTAAACCGGGGACTTCTGTGTCTGGCCTTACAATGCCTTCGCCTCAGGAAATTGCTCAGGCATTTAAAATCATTCAGGCCTTACAGAGTATTGCTCCCCCTCCACAGCAGCCACCTGCCCCGACCCCGGATACCCTGGCTGGCAGTACAGGGAAAATCTTCTTTCCTAGAGGAAGAAGATTATGGGGAATGTGAGGAGGATGAAGCGGAACCTATTGAGCCAGAGGTGTCCCCTGAGCAGGAGTTTGGTTCTCCCCCCAGGGTATCTGAAGCCTACTCCTCTCATTTTACTTTTGTTCGAAAAATGGCTGATGCCTTGGATATCACCACTACAGAAGAGATTGAGGATGAGGAGGAGGAGGTGGAGTATATGAGGATGATGGGGGATTAACCCCCACCAAAGCTCTCCTCCTCCCTGTGAATAAGTTTTTTAAGAAGGATGCACTAAAACTCCTTCAGACTTCCAATTCCATCCCTCCCCTTGACATGAGGATATACAAAAAATACCAAATGGACAGGGAAGGGGCAGAGTTCCTCTTTTCCCATCCTGACCATCAGGGGTTTGTGCAGGCGGCTGCCTGTGATAAGGCTGGAGTTCCTTTATCCTCACATCCTCTGGACAAGGACTCTAGAAAAATAGTATGGCAAAGAAGGGATACCTGTCAGCTTATTTGGCTATATGTCAAGCAAATTTTCAGGCCTGTGCTGCCCAGTACCAGAAGTCACTGTGTCAGTTAGTTTTGGCCATGGCTCAGAAAGCCACCTCGCCCCTGTCAGACGACCTAGCTGAAACTGCTAGGTTTGGGTTAGAGGCGGCTAAATATCAGTTCCAAATGGCTAATGATACTGCAGCCAGATGGATGGCTAACACGCTAGCATAGAGGAGATTTGCCTGACTCAGGGCCACCAATCTCACTCAGGATGCTCAGTCTAAGGCACTTGATTTCCCCTTAGAAGGGAATGTTCCATTATGGGAATCTACTGTGGCCTACATGAAAAAGGTAGATAAGTACAAGGCCACTTATAGAAGCAACTCTGCCAAAGAGAAAGCTTCACCATCCACCATGCCTTATGGAAGGGGGGTGCTGGGGTAGGTCCTTTCACACCAGGCACTTTTTCCACCCAGTGGCCACACCCTAGTACTAGCAGTATCCACAACAGGGGTACTTCAGGGGCAGGGGCAGAAGGGGTTCTAGGCGAGGGTCATAGGCCCAGCCTCAGCCCCAAGCAAAACAGCCTGATGTACAGGCTGCCTCCTCCCTCCCTGTCTGAGGCAGACTGTCCCACTTCCTCAATGCTTGGCTAAACATCACCACAGACAAGTGGGTCATGGAGGTGATGGGTCAGGGTCTGTCTCTGAACTTCTGATCCCTTCCTCCTCAAAAAAAACAGGGTTTTCAGTTTACCCTCCTTAGCAGAAAAGAAACTGCTTTAGGCAGAGGTTCGAAACCTGCTACTGCTGAGGGCAGTAGAACCTGTTCCAACCCCCGCCCCAAGAGGAAAGGGTTTTTATTCCAGGTACTTTCTCACCACAAAGAAAAGTGTGGAGTGGCGGCCTATATTGGATCTCAGAGCTCTAAACGAGCATCTGAAGAAACCAAAGTTCAGAATGGTAACTTTGGCATTGATTCTGCCAACACTGCAAAAAGGAAATTGGTTGGCATCACTGGACTTGAAAGACACTTATTTCCACATCCCCATAAGGGAGTCCTACAGAAAATATTTCAGGTTCAGACTCCTTTCAGGCCATTACCAGTTTTCAACCCTGCCTTTTGGCCTTTCTTCGGCCCCAAGGGTGTTCACGAAGTGCCTGTCCGCAATCGTGGCACACCTTCGAAGGCAGGGAGTTAAAGTATTCCCGTATCTAGACGACTGGCTGGTGGTAGGGAAATCACCAGACCAAGTCAGTCAGTATCTGCAGATCACCCAAGGGCTCCTGGAGTCTTTAGGGTTCCTAATCAGTCGCAAAAAAATCAGTCCTCATTCCTGCACAAATCCTGCAGTTCATAGGGGCAGAGATAAGTACCCTGCAAGGCAGAGCCTACCTGCCTCTGGACGGGATCAGAAATCTCCAGCTGATCACAAATTCATTCAGCTTGCACAAACACAAAACTGCAAGGCAGTTTCTGCAGCTGCTGGACCATTTGGCTGCAGCCACAGGCACAGTGTTGGGCTCCAGGTTCCAAATGAGAGACATCCGGTTCCACCTCAGGGCTCATTGGAGTCAAAGAAAAGACCCTCATTCAGAGCCCATCCCAGTAACAAGGACTTTGCTACAAGCACTCCAGTGGTGGAAGGAGGAACCCAACCTCAGAGAGGGGGGGTCCTTGTCAGAGAGAGTCCCCCTTAGTTGTTCTTGTAACAGATGCATCCCTCCTGAATTGGGGTGCCCATCTAGGTGATCACATGACCCAGGGCACCTGGTCATCTGCAGAGTCCCTTCAGCACATAAATTTGCTAGAACTCAGAGCTGTGTTTCTGGCTCTAAAAGCTTTTTCAGCGTTGGTACAAGGGATTGTGGTACAAATCAGAAAACACCAGCACCACAATGTACTACATAAGCAGGGAGGCTCCAGGTCAAGCCTTCTCTGTACAGAAACCATGACAATCTGGACCTTGGCTTACTCCTTGGGAGTATCCCTGCAGGCAATCCATCTGCCAGGAAAGGACAAAACCCTGGCAGGTGCCTTAAGTCGAATGGACCCTGAACAGGCAAGTGGTGCAAGTAATCTTCAGGAGGTGGGGCACTCCAGAGATAGACTTGTTTGCATCCCACCAGAACCACCACCTGCCACAGTATTGCTGCAGACCACCAGATCAGGGTACACTACCTCTGGATTGGTCAGGGAGGCACCTGTATGCCTTTCCCCTGGTATTCAGGGTATTGCTCAAGCTCAGATTCCACTCACCATCTCTAATCTTGATAGCTCCAGACTGGCTCAGGCAACCATGGTACTCTTCTAGTCTCCATGTCTGTAGCCGAACCAATACACTTCCCTTGGAGGCGCAACCTGTTAACTTCCAACCAAGGAACCCTGCTGTACCCGAACCTCGGGTCTCTGTCTCAAGGCTTGGCTTTTGAGGACCTAGAATAGGCTAATTTACACCTCTCTGAAGCAGTGTTAGACATTCTGAGAGGTTACAGGAAACCCTCCACTAAGAAAACCTATTCTTCAGAATGGCAAAGGTTTTCAATCTGGTGTTCAACTAGACACTTGGTGCCAGCATAGGCTGGGGTATCAGCTGTTCTCAACTACCTCTCTCATTTACATTCCCTGGGACTACAGCCCAGCACCTTGAAGGTTCACCTGGCCGCAGTGTCTGCTTACATTTCTGCTGGAGCAAAGGTAACAATTGCCTCAGAACCTATCTTTAGGAGGTTCTTTAAGGGTCTGGCCCATTTACATCCCCTTCACAGGGAACCGATGCCATCATTGGACCTCAGTGTGTGTGTGTGCATAGCTAAGCTCATGGGGTCTCCTTTTGAGCCGTCTTCAGCTCACCTAAAATATGTCGCATGGAAAACAGTTTTCCTAGTGGCAATGACTTGTGCAAGAAGAATCCGTGAGCTTCAGGCTCTCTGCATTGAACAGGGCAACGTCTCATTTCATAGGGATAAGGACAAACAGAAAATTCCTCCCCAAGGTGATTTCTGATTTCCACTTTAACTAATCCATTACCCTACTTGTCTTTTTCACTGAGCACTCCACTTCTGGTGAAAGAAGACTTCACAGTCTGGATGTCAAAGAGGCTCTCAGCTACTACACGACAGCCACTAAGGACCATAGGCAGGACAGAAAACAACTGTTCCTTATTTACAGGGATGTGGGAAAAGGTAATCCAGCGTCGAAAAGATCCATTTCCCGATGGATAGTTTAGTGTATCCAATTCTGTTGCAATAAAGTTGGTAGGGAGCCCCCAGTAGGATTGAGGGCCCACTCCACTAGAGGGACAGCTGCTACCTTAGCAGCTGCCAGATATGTCCCACTGGTTGATATCTTTAAAGCAGCTACCTGGAAAACAGTACACACCTTTACAAAGCACTACTACCTGGATATTCAATCCAGAAGTGATGCTAGGTTTGGCACAGCAGTCCTGCAAAGTCTTGTTTCCAAAGTAGGGTTCTGTGCCCATCTCTAGTGGTACTGCTTTGTAGTCTGCAGAAAGTTCTGAATACCTGAGTATTACTGGGGTTAGAAGAAAAAATGACTTGCCATAGTAATCTTGTTTCTTCCCGGTGACATTCAGGTATTCATAACTTCCCACCCTGCCTCCCCTTCCAGAATCTTAGCCTCTGCACTCCCGCATGCTGTGCTACCAGAATAGGGTGTGTGTGTGTGTATAATATAATATATATATATATATATATATACACACACACCCCCACATTCAAGTACAATTTTTAGCAAATAGGGTTCATTGGGTTTTACCCCCTTTTCAGGTGTTTCTGACATTTTTGGGGGTTTCTTTAATTGTAGTGTTCTCCCTCCAGTTGGAGATTTTTTTGTTAGGAGATTGGGGATTTTCAAATCCTAAATTATATTACTCATTAATACTCACAGTAGCAGACCCCACTACCTATCCCCATCTGTCCCTATATTAATATATAATTCCCTGGTGGTTCTTTGCATGTGTTCTATTCTCTCCGGGCAGTCCTATCTAGAAGGCTCGCTGCAGAAAGTTATGAATACCTGAGTATCACTGGGAAGAAACAAGATTACTATGGTAAGTAATTTTTTCTTTTTTTCCTTTTAAAGGGCCCTATGTTAGTTCAGCCTTTTTCTTGCCAATATTCATTTTGTCTGCTACTTAGCAGTTCCTGAATCCAGAGACATCAGTTGAGCTGAAGACTCCGCTTCAGTGCTGTCTTCAGCTCAGCTGGTGTCACTGGATTCTGGAACTAACTAACAAATTAAATATTGGATGGGAAAAGGTTTGCACTAATATGGGGTCCTAAATAAGGAAAAAAATAAGACTATTTCAAAAGAAACATACAAAACAATACGCTTTGATAATAAACCAGATTTGACACATGCCACCCAAATTTACGATTATATTAAAAAATGTAAACAACATTGTTTATGTTCCAGCTCAGAGTTTGGAGCACAGCATCTTACTGTAAGAGGAAATGAAAATGTTGCTGCAGCAAAAAGTAGTGGAAAGGGTTCCAGTTTCTCAGCTATGAAAAGGACTACTTTCCAGGTACTTTTCTCACTCTCACTCTCAAGAAAAATAGGGAATGACGATTCATTCAAGACCTGAGGTTCCTGCATAGGCAGCTAAAGAAAGAAAGATTCAGAATGGTAACCATGAAGACAGTGATTCTATCCTGAAAAAAGGTGATTGGCTAGGGTAATTGGATCTGAAAGATGCCTACTTATAAAAACATAGACAATGATGGCTGTAAAAGACCAAAGGTCCCATCTAGTTTGCCCTGAGTTCCTTATCTGCCCCAAGATCTATTATCAACACAGGGTTTGATCCCTCCTTGTCCACCACCCAATAAGAAGACTGTCACAAAAAGTACCTGAGGTTCTGAATAGGACATGCTCAGTACCAGTTCACAGCAGTGTCCTTTAGTCTGACCTCAGCATTGAGGAGGTTTCCATACTTAGCTGGCAAATGTGGGTGAAATCAGAGAAGGAAGCAGTGCCCTCAATTCAAACAGTAAATTTCCTCCCAAACTTGGAGAAATCCCACTTGGAGCCCAGCCAAGAGCTGGAGTACATAGGCGCAGAATTGAATATGGAGAAGGGGGAGACCTTACATCCTTCTACGGAGAGCAGAAGCAGAGGGGTGGAACCGGTTATTGAAAGGATGCTGTGCAGCAACGCAAGAAGCCTGGCAACAGGATGCCTAAATTGCATGCGCTGGTTGCACACAGTAATTCTGACTTGGTGGCTTTCAGAGAGACGTGGGCAAACCTGAACCACAAGTGGAACATGTCCATACCAGGATTTACCTTGTTCAGAAAGAATTGGGCAAGGGAGGCGGGTAACACTTTGCGTGAGGAAATCCATCAATGCCACAGAGATGAATAATCTGGGTGTCTCAGTTGGGTTAGAGACTCTGGGTGTGAGTAGCAACAAGGAAGGGGAAACCAACTAGATTTGGTGTGGTTTACAGACCACTAGGATGGGGGGCGGGGGGCTAGGAGAGAAGTTGAGGAGTGCTGCCAGATTGGGGGAAGAAGTTATAGTGGTTAGAAAAAATTACTGCACTCAACATTCTTACAAGGGATAATTCCAAACAAAGGATATCTTGGTTTCATGCAGGTACACCCTGACCGATCCAAAGACCCAAAGTTTCACTAAGAATATAGCTTTAGCAAGAGACAAGTGCCACCTTCTGTCTACTAACTTTTATACCATTGAAACGTGCAGTCCAATGACAGTGCTGTTATAGAGGAATCCCTATAACCAAGATAAAACCATGCATAATTCTTTAGGAAGATATTTAATTTTATAATTTCCACATTTCATAGTAATTAAATTTGGGAATACCACTAATCCCTCTCCAGGAATTGCACTGAATCTTGCAGCATTTTTACTTGAAATACATTGCGCGAAACCTTGCTATCTAACTGGTCTTGCACAGAGCAGTGTGTCATAGATTCATTGCACAGTATCCTTTGTACAAATTGTGTAGTTGTATTCCTCAAACTTACTAATGTATATTACACTGGTATTTATTGCTCAGATTTATTGATGCATATTACACTGGTATTTTAGTTTAATGTTTATATATTAATGTGCAAACTATGTAAACACTGCCACACAAAAGGGAAAAAGTGGGGGAGGGGGGAGACTGGAGCAGCATCTTATCTGAGGAAGGTAGTAAGTTTCCATCTGGTTGTTCAGGCCTCTCTAAATAATTATGCATGCTTTTTTTTTTTTATTCTTCCATATTGCTTTTTTCCGTCGGTCTGGCAGGCAGGCTACAGCCCCCCTTCGGTGGCCCCCTTTTCCCAACCTCAGGCTCCCCGGTATTCCCCCACAGATTCTTTCCCCCCGTGGCAGGGCTGGAGGGGAGAGGGCCATCTACCCTCCCCCCAAAAGCACAATCCAGATCTGGGGTCACCGAAGGCAGGCGCGGTGCTGCAGAATCATGGAGCCTGCCAGACCGTTTTCTCCCGTATACTCCTTCCTTCGCAGCATGAACATGTGTGTGTGGAGGCACGCACACGCCATGTTTCCGCGTTCCTGTGTCCTCTAGCCTCAGGCACTGCTCTCTGGCCTTACACTTGGGGGCAGCCAAGGAGCGGGACGACAGTCCTCCCCTACCGGGGGGAGGAGTGCAGTCCATCAGATGCTCAATCATCCCCTGCCGATCCCTGGCAGCCCAAGGTCGCTCCCAACCCCCGATCACCGGGCGTGCACCTCAGCCCTCAGCACCACCGGCCTGGCCTAATTATGCATGTTTTTAACATGGTTAAAGTGATTCTTCTGTAATAGCACTGTCACTCTAGATGTACTTAGTTTGCACGTGTTTCTGTGATATGAAAGGTTGACAGAATGGGGGACTAGTCCCTGACAACACTACAAATGTGGTAAATCATTGACTTTTGCAGGAGTCAATCTTCACCATTGATTCACATTAGTGGGTCTCCGCTGGATGCACTAGTACCCTGCGGGAGCCAAAACATTTCAGAAGAGCTGACACCAAGTTAAGCTGCGCGCATACGTGGCACTGTTAGATGGCTCGAACTGCATGGCTTACTTCTGCACCAGCCCTCAGCCACCACAGGTCCTTCTTTCCTCTCCTGCGAGTGCGCACATTAGTGACAACGTCGCTCGCCCATCGGGAGTTAGAACTCTGTCTGTATGACAACAGTGTCCAGTTCTCAGTTTTAGTGTTTAAAGCTAGACTTTGCTATTTTTGTGTCAGTTTAGTGGATTTTATGAAATATATCTGTCAGTCTCTTGTAGCCCTACCGAGTCAGTGGTCGAGAGCCATGGAGGACAACTGGGAGCATTCTCCAGCAAGCTGCTCCAGCAGCAGGGCCATGTCCATTCCCCTTTTCCCCCTCGGGGAAGGATTCTGACCATGGACGGCCCTGTGCCTGGGAGGAAGGACAGTCCTCCCAGAAGCACAGAAAGAAGCTGGACCGATCCCGGTGGGTTCTCAGCACCGCTCAGACTCACATTCTTCCCCTTCCTGTTGGAAGGAGAAGAAGCTGTACCACTCAGGGCAGGGTCACCCTCTGTGAAGTCTGCTGCGAGATCCTCGGTCTTCCAGAGCCAGAGGCCCTTACTGGCACTGTCAGTGTTGCTGGGGGGCCTCTAGTACTATGAGGTCAAGGTCTCTGGCCCGGAGTCCCTCTCTGTCTGTAAGTGTGGACTCTGATGGACAGTTCCATGATTGGGCAGCTTTAATGGAGCAGTGGGTGCAGCGTCTGGCTTGTGTGTCTCTGTCAGCGGAGCGGGTCCCTGGTTCTTGGGGGCTGGTGGAACTGGAGCCGCAGGTGGGCCCAACAAGCTGGGTACAGTGTTTAGATCCAGCAACAGCCCACTGGCTGCACCCCCATTCAGTTTTGGCTGCGTCGTTGATGACCATGCTAGCAAAACGGAATAGCACTTGTTGCTCAACCCTTCATGAACTACACCCTCGGGGGGGGGGGGGTTATCTTTTTCATTCTTCACCCCCTCTCTGCCATTATATAGAGTGTACTGGTTCATCTTAGCTACTGTATGTAAACATAGGGACAAGTACAATTTCATTTTTCTCCCCAGTCCCCAAGCCCTCGCATCCCCAACATGATGCACGCGTGTGGAGGCACACACACGTCACACCCTGTGGAATGTCCCACCCTACTTGTTGCTCTGTTGCTGCCTGCACTTGTCATGGGACTTCCATCCAGTGACTGCTGGACTACGGGCGAGTGACCCACCGGGAGAGAAGAGCCAGCGCTTGATTCCCCTCCGATGCGACGACCCGAAGTCATTCCCGAACCCAGGTTGCCAGTGTAGCGTGAGGTATGGTGTCCAGCCCCTCAGCACCACTGGGCCGGCGGGACAAGTACAATGTCTAACATTTATTTAGCATGTAATGTGGGAAGGTGTACCATTGTAGTATTTAATGCACTGTAGAAATGTTGAGTATGTCTTGTGACTCTTAATTTCCAGCACCTGGATCCAGCAGTAGTGAGTGAGTCTCAGAGGTGAGGAGCTTGGTTTGAGGGGGGGCTGTCTACGCACTGCTCATTTACTACCAGCCCAGACATGGTAAAATATTGACCACTTTAGCAAGGTAGCCACTAGCCCACTGCCCTCTCAGCCAGAGGAAAGTGTTTGACCACTGCAGCCACAGCAATAGGAAGATAGAACAACTCTACTGGAGAAAACTACACCTTGTATCAACTGGCCATTTTCCAAAAAGAAATTATACCTACTACTGTACTTCCACACTATAGTGGAGTGAAACCTGTAGGTTTTAGTTCATACAGGGACTTGTGCAATTTGCACCTTACTATAGGATGGGTTATGTTGTCTGACCTGCATAACCACATTGTATTAAAGCTGAATTTGCCTATAACTTTCTGGTCTGGTGGAACCCCCCACCCACCTGAGCAGGCAGTGCGCCCATCCTCCCACCCCATTCCCAAGCCAGTGACCGGAACAGCCCTCCGCTCTCCTCCACGGCCAGTCGCCAACTGAGCTGTCAGTGAGCTCATACATTGACAGCTCCCTGTCAATTAGTGAGCACGTACTGTATACAGTACATGCTCATTGACTGCTCAGTCGGAGGTCAACTTTGGTGGAGATCAGAAAGCTGTGCCAGTCGCTGTCTCGAGGATGGGACAGGGGCAGCGGGGTGGTGGGGTACTGCCTGCTGGGGTGGGAGGTTAGCGGCCCACTAGACCACCAAGGAAAGTTTTATTAATGTACGGGCAGATGGGGTGGGGGGGTCCGCTAAACCACCAGGGACAGTTTTATTAAATATATTGGGGGGGCGCTCTGGACCACCAGGGAATTATATATTAACATAGGGACAGATGGGGATAGGTAGTGGGGTCTGCTAGACCACTAGGGACGTGTATACTTTTGTCAAAATGAGGATCAGGGCAGGGGGACCGTGGCACATGTTGCCTTCTGCCTGGGAGGGCCCCAGTGGTGGCAGAAGGTATGACATGATGCTTACAAACTGTCTGATCTGTGATGTCCGCGAGCACATCTCTTAACTGTGCTTGCAGACGTCCTGCCATGTTGATGATTTAAAATTGGCATGTGTGTATGGCTCCCCTATAAGCAGGTTACATGACTGAACAGAAATAAGGATTGGAAAATAAAGACGACAAAATAGAAATGATGTTGGAAGCTTTGATCTTCTTGAGGGACTCTCTTGCAGCAGGTCATAATCTTAGATATCCACCAGGGGGCGCTCTGGTCGACAGTAGCTTTCATCAGCGTTGTTAACTGGGGGCTACCCACAATGACATTACTACATTCAGGTCTATAAATATGTGGGCAGCCCTTAGCAGCCTCAGTACTTTTCCCATCTCCCAGCTCGCTGCATGTGTAGCTCTCGCTGCAAGTGTATCAACGCAGTCATTGACGTGGAAGTCTATGATGAAACTGATCATGGTTCCCCCCCGTCACCTAACGTATGTCTTCTTCGGATTCGTTATTTCGGAAGTGCCCTTGTGGCGGCAAAATTTACTGAAACAACACTCATTCGGTCTGCATTCGTCGTCTGGGGGCTCCCCATAACGTTCACTCCTGGGACCACTGCCAGGAGTTCAGTCAGGCTACCCGTCGACAACTGCATGAGCTTGAGGCTTACCTCATGGAACAGAAGGTTGCTCTTCCTGAGCAGTCAGTTCGCTTCGGCCCACCGTCTATGACCTCTCAGACATCACATTCCAAGCATTCATCAAAACACAAACCTAGAGACCAACAGATCTTCGACTCAAGGTGAGGCTTCCCGTCCATCGACGGCTACCACTTCTGGTGGCCCATCGACGGCATCCCCTTCTTCTATGGTGGTTTCTGTAAAAGTCCACTCAGAGATACCTAGGCCTTCGTCGACGACAAATCTGCCGGTCCTGACATCTATGACTTTGACTCAGGCCTTATCGGTTGTGACCACATCTGCTCCTCTTTAAATGATGGGTCATTGGTCGTCGATGACCCAGTCCTCCAGCATGGACTTGGGTGCTTCGTCAATGACTGAGACTTTCCGACATTCCTCATCTTCACCTTTTCAAACCCCCTTGACGAAGTCCTCCAGCATGGACCATGGGTATAGTATTGTTAAGGGGTTCTCCATAGCAGTCCTGACGACGTTACCGCCTCCTTCTCAGCCAGCTACCTATCGAGGCCAGGTAGACGTGTCATGAGACAGTGCCTCTCGTGATTCGGGCTCTCTGCCGCATCCGCTGCTGTGCCCCAAGCCTTCTGTGTTGCCTCCTTCCAGTAAGGGTTATCCCAGGACTCCGGCCACACCCTCCTCTCCAGTCGACGACCCCTTCCGTCGACGTGGCTACTGTGGTACAAGCTGTTGAGGTAATGAGACATGCAACAGTCTCAGCCTTTACACTCAACCTCAGCCTCGACTCTCTTCGTCTCCCTCGCCTCCTCCACTTAAAAGGCCTCGCCGGGACCTATCCCCTGCACCTTCATTCCATTCTTTGGAAGAAGAGTACCTCCTGGATTATGAGGAAGACTGTGAAGCGGACCTGGGTATGGGTGATGGACTTCACCCTCCTTCCAGTGAGTCTACTGTGTCCTCTGTGAAGGAAGACCCAGGTCTGTACTCCCCATGTTCCCCTCCTGATGATCCTACTTTTACGGACATCATGGCACAAATTCAACAAGTGATGGGTTCAGTACCACAGAACAAGATAAGCATTGCCAAAATCTGGCGAGGTTACTTGGACCTGCTGGAGGACCCTGCAATTGTAGTACTGCCGCTGATACAGGCTTACCAAGACGCTGTACTGGCGGCTTGGCACTGACCTTCAACCGTTCCACCTGTCCCTAAAAAAGCTGATCCCCTTTATCAGGCCCCTACAGACCATACTTTTTTCGCTGCTGCACCACAAGCAGACACTCTGGACATTAATGCAGCCAATGATAGGGCAAAACGTCCTAAACACCTTAGCACTCTCCCACCAGGCAGGGAGTGGAGGAGATTGGATTTGATGGGCAAGCGAGTTTACCAGGCTGCCACATTAAACATGCATAATTAATTACATTGGCCATATGCCTAAATACCAGCAAACACTCTGGACTATTGCTTCTGAGATAGCTAGCAAGCTTCTCCAATCAGCTGAGAAGGATCAGCTACTGGCCACTTTCAAAACTGGCACCAGCTTCTCCCGCCATCGCCTTCATGCGGGCTGTGATGCTGCCAACACGTCCGCCCGCGCCTCGGCCATGGTTGTGACCCTCCATAGACATGTCTGGTTGAGGGTCTCAGATTTTACTCCTGACGTCCAACAAACGATACTGAGTGCCCCTTTCAAGGGGCATACGTTCTTCAGATCAGACACCAAAACCATCCTGAATGACCTTCAGGCTTTAGGCCATACCCTCAGAACAGTACATGGTATGTATCGCACTTCACAACTTACAGCTCAGAGGAAATATTACCAGCCCTTCCAATTCTGCAGAGCTGCCCATCAGCGCAGCACTGGCCAGCAATCCACTAGGGGCCAGTGACAACCCCAGACTGCTGGCTGCACCCCTGCCTCTAAGGGCATCCGGACCACCTACCCTCTCCCCCCCGGGTGGCGTCCGGCACCCCCTATTGTCCTTTGGCCAGCGTCGGAGGCTGTGGGGGGTAGATTCTCTTTTCATTTAGAGACTTGGCAACAAATCATGACAGACTGGGTCCTACAGATTATAAAGACAGGCCACACATTGGAACTGACCTCCACCCTACCGGCCCATCCACCAAGGTCAATGACTTATCCACCGGACCATGTTCTGGTTCTCCTTGCAGAATTACACTCACTCATCCAGAAACATGTAGTTCAACCTGTGCCCCCAGAAGAACAGAGGCAGGGTTTTTACTCCCATTTCTTTCTGGTACCAAAACGCAAAGGGATCTGCGCCCTGTTCTGGATCTCAGAGACCTAAATTGGTACATTCAGTACAAACTCTTCAGGATGGTGACCCTGGCAACTGTCCTTTCTCTGTAAAACCAAGGAGATTGGCTTTGTGCCGTAAACATGAAGGACGCTTACCTTCACATACAGATCCATCCCGCGCATCGCTGTTGCCTCCGATTTCAGCTCCTGGACTATCATTACCAGTTCCGTGCCCTACCCTTCGGGATGTCCTCGGTGCCAAGGGCCTTCACAAAATGCCTAGCAGTGGTGGCCGCTGCCCTACATCGGGCGCACTAGATCTTTCCGTACCTGGATGACTGGCTCATAAAGGCCTCAACCAAAGACTGTTTACTCCAGTCTATCAACACAATAATCTTCTGGAGTTGCGAGCAGTCCGCCTTACATTGCAGGCCTTCCGACCATATTTGCTCCCAGAACCCCTTCTGGTACAAATGGACAACACCTATGTTGTCTATTTCCTAAACAAACAAGGAGGTACGAGATCCTAAAGCCTTTGCCAAGAGGCAGTCCACATTTGGAGACCAGCTCTAACACAACAACTTCACCTGGTAGCAGTTCATGTGCCGGGAGCCCAAAATGTCTTGGCCGATCCCCCTCAGTCGCCACGCACAGGGTCATGAGTGGGCCTTGCACACAACATTCCTCCAAGACATCTTTCATCTCTGGGGAACCCCAGCCGTTGACCTGTTTGCCTCCCCAGACAATCACTGGCTTCCACGATACTACTTCATTTTACCGGACAACAAGGGACACACTATTGATGCTCTGTCCTTTTCTTGGCAAGGACAATTTTTATATGCCTCTCCCCAACCCCGTCCCTCTCCTCCAGCGTGTCCTCAAACTACAACTCTGACCAGCCTACATGGTACTAATAGCTCCCTTTTGGCCCCAACAAATCCTGTTCCCTGTTTTTCAGCAGTTGTCGGTCACCAATCCCATTCCCCTTTCCCTACAGCATGACCCACTAATGCAGCATCACGAGACTCTCCTGCACCCCAACCTTTGCTCCCTGCACTTTCATGCTTGGCTCCTGAAGATGCTTATATAAATAGACAGAAAGTCTCTGCTTCAGTAGCCGCCATTCTGTTGGCTTCCAGAAAATTTTCCACTAGAAAAAATTACCAAGCAAAATGGAAACGTTTTGCTACTTGGACGGATGCTAACTCCCTCAACCCCTTTTCCTGCCCTCTTCCCTAGACTACTTGTCAACCCTTTCCTCACAGGGTTTGAGCTACTCCTCCATCAGGGCACATTTATCAGCAATTTCTGCCTTTCGTGACCCCACTGTGGACCGTCCAGTCGCTCAGCAGGACCTTGCTCGCATGTTTCTTAAGAAAATTTTACATCTCAAACCTCCTGTTTGCCGGTGCCTCCCTGGGATCTCTCCTTTGTCATAGAAAAACTGACCCTGGAACCTTTTAAGCCAGCTGCTACTTGTGAATTACACTTCTTGATATGGAAATCTTTATGTCTAGTAGCTATCACCTTGGCTTTCCATATCCCGGGGCTACAGGCCCTCATGTGCTCCGAGCCCTACTTAGTTTGCAATAGACAGGGTCTCCCTTCATACCAATACAACCTTTCTTCCAAAGGTTGTTTCAGAATTCACGTTAAACCAATCCATCCAATTGTCCGTTTCTACCCAGATCATTCCAATCCGGGTGAATCGCTGCTACATACCTTAGATGTATACCGCATCCTGCATTACTACCTCATATGCACTAAGTCCACTCAAAAATCCAAACGGCTCTTTGTCACTTTTGTTTCTGGCAGGGACGGTCTCCCAGTAACCAAACAAACTTTATCCAATTGTCTGGCACATTGCATAACCTATTGTTACACTGAATATAAAAAAACACTACCAGGAACCATCTGCGTCCACTTCACGCGGGCTCTCTCTACCACTGCAGCATGCTTCCTTGGAGTTTCCATCACAGACATCTGTGACGCCGCCACCTGGTCTACTGTGCATACCTTCACAAAGCCCTACAGCTTAGACTTAGCCTTTCGGTGCTGCACTGTTTTCGGCTGTGCCGTCCTGCAAAGCCTCCCTTCATGGTCCACTGCTTAGGAATCATCCCGGGAGTATGACCTGCTGCAAGAGATTCCCTCGTAGAAGGTAGTACAGTTTCGTACTTACCATAATGGTAGATATTCGAGAGGATCGCTTGCATCTGGTCACGTTCCTCCTCCATCCCCCCTCCTTCTCAGGGAGAGCAATCTTCTGAAACATCTTCATGATGGCAACAAAGGGTACCTCTGGCCTCCTTGGTTCCTTCAGAGTCTGTCCCTGCAAGCTGGTGCCGGCCGGGAAACTGAGGCACGCAAGGGCACTCCAAGTAGTTATAGACCTGAACATAGTGACGTCATTGTGGATGCCCCCAGTCAACACTGCTGGTGAAAAGCTACTGTCGACAAGAGCTCTCTGGTGGATACCCAAGAGTATGACCTACTGCAAGAGATCCTCATGAAAATCTAACGTAAGTACAAAACTGTACTTTCTCGTGACTGTACAGTTCTGTGATTGAAAATGCCAGTTCACATGTTTGGTGGGTGTAATACAGTAAGACACCCCCATATAGTGTTAAATACACAGTCTTAGAATATTGCAGCAGTACATTTCCTTACAGTGATAATCTTAAGCTCTGTCTACCCTTACCAGCAGATCAGTGCAGTAGCACTATGCGAACATCTGACACTTCAACACTGTACAATATATGGGTGTTGTACTGTATTAAACCCACCAAATATGTTGGCATTTTCAATCACAGAATAGTACAGCATCGAGAACAGAGCTTCCAACGTCCTTTCTAGTTCTTTATCTTTATTTTTCATTCATTTCTGTTCAGTTATTCAACCTGCTTATAAGGGCGCCAGACACACTTGCTGTTTTTAAGGCTTCAACACGACATGACGTCTGCAAGTACGCTTAGAGATGTGCATCGTGGGCATCACAGATTGGACAGTTTGCAAGTATCATGTCACAATCACACCACATAACTTGCATTCAGGTGCTCTGTACAGTTTTCAGCTATGTGTGACAGCAGTGTGAATATGCAGCTTCAGGTTGACTGAAGTCGTTTTGGTAAAGGATCACGATCTGACATACGTGGTTGACAGGGCAGTCCACTAGAAGTAGCATTGAAGGGGTACTGACCTGACGTCACAAGTGCAGCGATCGCACTGTTCTGGAAGTGCTAGTCTAGCTGCAGACCCACGTTCATTTGGCACTTTCTAAAATGGAAAAAAATTACTTTTAGACGTTGAAAGAACCAAAATACATCAAAACGCAAGCCGAGGGCAGTAGAACACACACATGAAGATAACTAAAGGTAAAGAAATGGTGTCAGCTTCTCTTCAAAGATAGACCATTGTATTTTTCTCAACTTACAGCTGATGCCATTGTCATTCTTGTTGAAAATGACAAAGCTATTCCACCCCAAGAGGTCATTGTGCACCCTGTTAGCAAGGAGTCACAGAAGTTTAACACTATGTGCAAGTGGGCATTCGCAGCAGCTACCCTTAGTATGCAGATTTGTAGCTACCAAGGGCATTTTTCCAAATATGAGTATACCCTTTGGAGCTTGCTGAAGTCTCTAGCAGAATCCCTGACAGATTCTGAAACTAAGCAAAAGATTCTGCAGACTGCCAAACATGGAATTGAGTCTAAAAGTCATCAGCTCAAAGCTGCTGTGGATGCCTTTGATACTGCCTTCCGCTCTGCGGCTGCAGGCATCTGTATCAGAAGGCATTCTTTGCTGCGCACTGCTGACTTTTCTCAGAATATCGAACAACAGGTTATGGATGATCTTCTTTGGGGGTATCTCAGCCATCAGGTTACACCATAGGAACTTCACCATTGGTGAATGGGGAATCCACACGGAAGATTTTCAACAGTACAACTGGGCCCGTCCACACCGCCAATGACCGCCGACTTCACCAACCCTGCAGAGGCGCAGACAGCCCCACGCCGCCCTCAGTTCTTTCTTGCCATCTACTTGTATGCACAGTCTCCTCGGAAGAGCCGTCGCAGTGTTCGTGCCATTTTGCGGCCTACGGCCTTTTTTCTTACAACCCTCTTGGAATCTCTTAAGAGATTTGTTACCTTTTTTCTTTGTGTCTAGAATGAATCCATTCTCTTCTCTTTTCCATCGCTGCGGAAAGAAATTGCCTCCAACAACGAGCACTCAATGTGTGTTTGCTGTCTTGGGTCTGATCACCATGCCTCGGTCTGTGAGCTCTGCCAGAAGTTCAACTAAACCACCCTGAGGCGACGCAGGAAGGCTCTCAAACCTTCATGGATCAGCAGGTAGCCAGCTACGAGTCGGTGTCCTCTGAGGTGCTGGCCCACCAGTCACTCCCCAGGTCTAAGCGCTCCAAAGCCTCGCAGGCTAAAGACAAGTCCTTGTGGAAAAGTCACAAAAAAGACCGGGATCGCAGCCACTCACCCCAGCGGCCATCCCATTCCCTGTCTGCCTCTCCTTCAGGGGATCTCTCTCTCGTCGGCTGCGGCCACATCAGAGACCTGCTGTCCAGGTCCTGGTTCACTCCAGACCCATACCGACAGCCTCTACACCCATTTCTCAGGGCATAAAGCCATTGACCTCCGGGTTGTCGGCTCATCCATTGACGACCAGCTCGTCGTCGATGATGACCCCTTCGGGTCCCACTTCCTTGCCGAGGGACTTGATTTGTCGGGTCAGCAGACTGGGTCGTCAGCAGAGCCGCCGGCGACGCCTCCTCTGTCAATGTTGGACTTGAATGTAGTTCTTGTCTGTTTCACTGACGTTGTCATGGAGCAGTTTGCCTTTAACTGGCCGCCGTCGCTGGTGCCATCAGCGGTGCCTTCCATGTCATCCCCAATTCGCCAGAAGCGCGGGGCCTTCCCAAGCTCCACTGTTGGCGGGCCTTGAAGAAGAGGTCGACGTCAAGGAGGAGTACCATCCTGACCTCATGTTGCCAGATGAAGTAGAGGAGGAGGACCATTACTATACCTCAGGTAAGTCTACTGCCTCTTCAGTCAGTTAAGCATACCCCCAGGTCTCCACTTGAGGATGCTTCTTTCTTCGGCATCATGAAACAACTGTCTACCACCATGGGGTTCCAGATAGAGGAGGAGGATGCCACCAGGAGAGATCTGGCTGTTTATCTGGAAATTACGGCGTCTTCACTTAGGATTATCCCTCTTATGCTTCCTGCCCTTAAAAATGCTACCACAGCTGCTTAGCACAGGCCAGACATGGTGCCAGCTATGCCATGCAGGGTGGACAAACTCTGCAGTGCTCCTAAGGGCACTCCATTCCTAGCTGCTCAGGCTGACACTAACTCAGTGGTCATCAAGGCTGCACACAATAGGCCTGAGGTGCCCAAACACCTCGATTTCTCCCCAGACAAGGAATCCAGAAAAATCAATTTGTGGGGGAAGCGGGCATACACTTCATCTATCCTGGGCCTGCTAACTACCTCTCACATATGGTGCAATTTCAAAACACCAATTCGAGACAGGGGAAAGCTGCTGCCGAGGCCTTCCCTGATGGGCCCCAGAAGCAGGATCTTTTGCATTGCGTCCAAACAGCGGGGGACATTGGCACACATCTCCTCGGGGCCTTTTATGACCTGTCAGACACGATTGCCAGGGTGACTGCCACTAACATCTGTCTTCGCAGGCACTCCCTGACATCCAGGACATCATAAATGACCTGCAGGCCTTGGCACTGCCCTTAATCTGTGCATTCTCTCTACCACACCGGGGCCACAGCGTGGCAGAGGGCACTCTACTTTTCGTAGACAAGCCAGTAGACCAGGCTCAAGCTCCCGTCCCCAGGACAAATGCAGAGCCCAGTCTTCCCTGCCTGGTTTGAGTGGCAGCCAAGCATTCCAGATCCGAGGCCCCTGCTTCCTCAGCAGGACCCGCCTCAGTTTGACTCCTTGCCAGGCCCCCCTCCTTCGGTCCCAGCCCAGGAGGTGACTGTCGGAGGTCAGTTCTCCCTCCATTACGATCAGTGGAGAACCATCACATCAGATGCTTGGATTCTGCAAATCATAGAGTGCGGTTACACTCTGGGGTTCATTCAACAACCTCCAGACCCCCCGCGCAGACTCTGTTGTACAAGCACGCCATAGAACCTGTGCTGAAGAGGCAGAGAAATCTGGGGTTCTGTTCCAGATTCTTCCTGGTTCTCATGGGGGATCTGAGACCCATTCTCGACCTGCAGGATCTGTCTCTTCGTCCAGTACAAAAAGTTTCAGATGATAACTCTACCAGAGCTTCTGCCACTCCTCAAAACTGGAGACTTTGTATGCTACCTGAATATGCAGGACGCCTACCTGCGTATTGCAATTGTCCTCCACACAGGAAGTTCCTCCGCTTTGCTTTCCAAGGGGAACATTTCCAGTTCAAGGTTTTGTCCTTTGGCTTATCCTCTGTGCCGTGCATATTTACCAAATGCTTAGCAGCGGTTGCAGCAGCCCTCTGAAAAGAGGATCTGTATGTTTTCCCATACCTGGACGACGGGCTTCTCAAAGCCCCATTCAGGGAGTAACTGCTGAGGTCCATGGAGCGTACTCTCCAGTTGTTTCAGGCCCTGGGTATAATAGTCAACGTGCCCAAGTCGGTCCTCATACTGTCCCAAAGATTACAGTATATTGGAAAGGTTCTAAACTCCGAACAGGGGAAAGGATTCTTACCCCAGAACAGAGCAGAATCCCTCATAGCTCAGGCTCAGGAAGTCTCTCAGATCCGGTACGTCCCTGCCAGACTGTACCTCAGGCTTTTGGGTCCAGTGGCGGCTGCCCTTCCCACCGTACCTCTGGCCAGGTTCCACGTGCGTACACTCCAGTGGACCCTAAGCGTGCAGTGGGACCAGCGTACAGACAAGCTGAACCAGTTAATCCTGGTTTCCTCCCCTGTCCACAAAGTACTGCACTGGTGGATGGACTCCTCGAATCTCCTTCCAGGGTCCCTTTCCAGATCACTTCCCCGCAGTAGATCCTAACCACGGATGCTTTAGAGCTATGCTGGGGTGGTCATCTGGGTCCCTTTCAAACTCTGGGCTCCTGGTACCAGTGGGAAACTGCCCTTCATAGCACCATCTTGGAAATGAGAGCAGTGCTGTGTGCCACGCAGGCCTTTCAGGACCATCTGGCTTTGGGCCAACTGTTGATGCAGTCAGACAGTCTGAGCATGGTCTACTACATCAACAAGCCGGGCAGGACTCACTCGTACTCCCTTTGCAGGGAGGCCATGAGAGTGTAGGACTGGGCACTAGAACACAGCCTGACACTCTCGGCAGTCCATATACTAGGCGTTCTCAACTGCCTGGTGGACAGTCTAAGCAGGGCTCAGTCCAGCATGCACGAATGGAAGCTTCTCTCATACATAGCAGAAAATCTGTTTGACAGATGGGGTTGTCCAGCGTTGGACCTTTTTGCGTCCCCACACAACACAAAACTGCCCAATTTCTGCTCGCTAGATCTAGGGCCTGGAGTTTTCTGGCGAGACGCGTTGTCCCTCTCCTGGAGCGGGAGGTTTTTGTAAGCATTCCCTCAGTTTCCACTCATACAGAGGGTGCTGATCAGGCTACAAATGGAAGGAGCCACCATGACCCTGATGGCCCCATTCTGGCCTCGCCAGATATAGTTTCCTCTACTTCAGTAGCTGGCAGATGAACTTCTGGTCCCTCTGCCTCTTTGCAGGAATCTGCTTACCCAGGATCGGGGGACCCTGGTCCATCCCAGCCTCAGATCCCTCCATCTGCATGCGTGGCTCCTGAGGACGTAGCAGTCACCAGGTTCGGGGTCTCTAACAGGGTTGCGGACATCTTAGTGACCACCTGCAAGCCTTCTGCCTGCGCTACTTATGCCATAAAGTGGAAGCAGTTTGCTGTCTGGGCTGCTAAGCATTCCCTAGACCCTTTCACATGTCCTGTGAAGCATGTCCTGGGCTACCTGATTTCTTTGCCCGACTCAGCCTCCCTCAAGGTCCACCTTTCGCCCATTTCTGCCTTTCATGAGCCCATGGGTGACTGCACGATTGCTCAGCTGGATGTTTCCTGCACCTTTCTCAGGGGCATCCTGCATCTGAAGCCCCCGATCTGTTCCCCAGTCCTGGCTTGGGGTTTAAATTTTGTTTTGGAAAAGTTGATCGTCTCCTTTTGAACTAATTGCGACTTGCAATTTGTGCTATCTGTCTTGGAAAATTTTCTTTTTAGTTGCCATTACTTCTGCTTGAAGAATTTCAGAGCTTCAGGCCCTCTGGTGCGAGGAGCCTTACTTGATTTTTCACAAAGACAGGGATTCTTTGCGCACAAATCCTAAGTTTCTCCCTAAGGTGGTTTCTGAGTTTGCACTTAATCAGTCTGTCTACCTTCCTTCTATTTTCCAGTGTGTGCCAATCCAGGAGAAGCACTGCTCCATACACTTGATGTGCGCAGAACATTGAAGTATTACCTGCTCAGGACTAAGGAGTCCAGGTCTAAGCAGTTATTTGTTTCTTTCGCCCCACATAGAGAGGGCATTTCGGTTTCCAAGCAATGTTTATCCAAATGATTGGCAAATTGCATTGTGTTCTGCTACAGCAAAAGTGTGGCAAACAGTTGTCAGGTGCTGTCAAAGCTCAGTCCATCAGAGGAATGGCTACCTCGATGGCTTGTTTCAAAGGGGTCTCAGTTGCTGATATTTGCGCAGCTGCCACATGGAGTACTGTCCACACTTTCACCAAGCATTACAGTCTGGACATTACCTCAAGAGCCCATGCAGATTTTGGCACAGCTGTTGTGCAAGGACTCCTGTCTTAAGCTTATGGAGTCCTTGCTGGTTCAGTTTCAAGGTCTTCTGTCTTAAGTTGAAGAAGGTCCTTCTCTGGAGGGATTATGGATCATATCCTGTCTTAAGTTTATGGATCCCAGTCTGCTTTTCCAAAAGGTCACTGCTTGGGACTCCTTCCTGTGGTGTAACCTGATGCCTGAGATACCCCTGAAGAAGACAGAACAGTTACCCAAGAACTTACCATAACAGTAGATCTTCGAGGGGATCTCAACCATCAGGTCTGTTTCCCTCCCACCTTCCCCTGCTTGGGGTTCCTGTTCAGGGCCTGGCTATCTGTTGATTTACATCATCTTTTTTAGGGCCGGTTCCCCAGGGCATCAGCCTAGCTCCCTTCGTCTCCGGAGGGAAAGAGCTGAGGAGGACGTGGGCCCGCCTGCCCCTTTATAGGATTGGTGATGTTGGCGTGACCAGTTGTACTGCTGAGAATCTTCGGTGTGGATTCCCCATTCACCGGTGAAGTTCCTATGGTGTAACCTGATGGCGGAGAGCCCCTCGAAGATCTACAGTTATGGTAGATCTTGCGTAACTGTTCTTTCCCTTCAGTGGTACTTGCCTGTTTGGACAGTGGGTAAGATGTCTCTTGAGGTATCTCAGAAATCTACCCATAAGACTTCCAGGCTAGTTCCTGCTAATCCTCAGAGGGGTAAAGGATGTAGTTTCTTTCAGAATCGTCGGTCCTTTCATGGGAAAGGCAGAGCAGTCCAAAACAAATCTCACCCTTCCCAGCCTCACAAGAAGGCACAGACACCGAAACTACCCAGTGCCACCTTCTGAAGCTCCGGCCCCCATCCTGCCTCAGCTGCCTGAGGCAGACCTCTCCTCTCCGGTGGGGGCTGACCCAGTTTTAGTGTCATTAGGAGTCCATTATGATAGACAAGTGGGTCCTCTGGATCATCTGGGAGGGATGCTTCCTGGATTTTACAGAAATACATCTGGATTATTCACCCAGATGGCAGCCCCCTCTTATTAGCTCATATGTCAGAGCTTCTGGCACAGGAGATTGTTGACCTTCTGAGTAACAGGGCAGTGGAAGTAGTACCAGAGTCGGAAAGAAATCCAGGCTTCTACTCCCACTACTTCCTAGTACCAAAATGGAGAGGGTTGGGGGTGGAATGCAGCCCACTGTCGACTTCAGGAACCTGAACAAGTTTGTGGATCGAGAGAAATTCAGAATGATTTCCCTGGGGTCTCTGCATCCCTTCCTGAAACCTCAGGATTGGTTAACTTCCCTAGATATGCAGCGTGCATACTAACACATACTGGTGCGCCTCAGCCACAGTAGATACCTTTAATTTGTTGTGCTCCCTGGGACAGTATTGCCAGTTCAGAGTCCGGCCTTTTGGGCTCTCCTTTGGTCTTTGTCTTTGCAAAGTGCTTTGCATTACTTGCAGAGCATCTGAGAAAACTGGAAATCCAGGTTTACCCTTACCTGGACAGTTGGCTGATAGCCAGTCCATCCAGGAAGGAGATGGAATGGGCAGTGGCCATGACCTCTCAGTTCCTTATCACTATGGGGGCTTTGCTAAATCTAGAGAATTCTTGGCTCCAAAACTCATAGCAGTTGTTGTTCATAGGAGCTCTTCTGGATACGACCAAGGCCTGGGCCTTCCTTCAAGACAACAGAATGCAGGTGATCCTGCAAATTACAAGCTACATAATGGAACGCAGATCTGTCCAAGTCCATTCCATGCAACGCATGGTGGGTCTGATAGTCTACTCCTTGTTCACAGTGCCCTTGGCACAGTTGCACATGAGAACAGCTCAATGGGTGCTCAGTGCACAGTGGTCACAAGCATCAAATCCTCAGACCTGCCCCATTGTACAAGTCTTGTTGGAATATAAGTATATTTATTATATGTTTGTAAGGTCTTAGAGATTGAAAATGATGTTTGTATTTGAACTATTTTAAAGTCCTATTGTCAGAACCATCTTGAAAAAAAGGCTTCAGCCTAAGATGTGAATAAAGAACTTATTCTGAATAAAAATAAATCTTTTACTACTACTACTGCTACAGCCCCTGGTTCATTCACTCACATGGTGGTCAGTGAAGGACAGTCTTACCCAGGGCTTGCCCTTCTCCCAATTAGAGCCGCATGTGACTCTCCCTATAGATGCCTCCCTCTTGGGGTGGGAGACCCACTGTCAGGGCCTCTAAACACAAGGTGTCGGGCACCATCCGTGACCTCATCTCCACATCAGTGTCAGGGTATTAAATAGCTGGTGTTGCATAGCAAAAGGCTATGCAAAACTGGGTAATGCTACCCATTTCCAGACATGTGTAGCAGTAGACTAACCATTTTTTGAGTGGGTTCATGGCACAGTTGACGTTAATAAAACTATATATATATTTTTTTTAATTCTGTACCAAGTGCTATGCATTTTCACAGCTGATTAGAACCTTCACGCCTAAACCTAATTGTTTTTCAGCTTATTTAATACCCTGAATGTGCTGGAGATGCAAGCTGTTTGGTGTGGCCTGCTAGTCCTAATGGATCTGGTTGGCCATATAACAGTCCTCCTCCAGACAGACAAAAGTCTGTGATGTATTACATCAACAAACAAGGAGCAGCCCACTCTTATCCTCTCTGCAGGGAGGCAGTGAGAGTGTGGAAATGGTGCCTGGAGCAGGGGACCGTGCTGCAAGCCAGTTATCTACCAGGAGTCAAGAACACTCTGGCAGACGAGCTCAGCCGAATGGAGGCAGATCCTCACGAATGGTCAGTAGCACCAGACATCGTGAGATTGCTGTTCGAGTGGGGCACCCCAGATGTGGACCTTTTTGCATCCCCACTCAATGCCAGACTGCCTCAATTCTGCTCCAGAAGTCCAGGACATGGTGTTTTCTGTCAGAATGCATTCAAACAGCAATGGCAAAATCTATTTCTGTATGCATTCCCTCTAGTCCCCCTAGTGTGTGTAGAGGGTAGTGCTCAAACTGGTGGCGCATGGAGGAGTGATGATACTGATTGCCCCCTGCTGACCTCGACAGATATGGTTCCCTCTGTTAAACAGACTGTCTGTCGACAAACTAGGATTCTTCCACTCAGGATAGACTTACTGGCGCAAGGTCATTTGGTCCATCCCAGCCTGCGCTCCCTTCACCTTCAGGCATGGCTCCTGAAGAGACAGACGTGTACAGATACAAGGTATCTCAGAGGGTCTCTGAAATACTTTTGGCTGTCTGTAAACCTTCCTCTGTGAAGAGCTACACAGCCAAATGAAAAAGGTTTTCCATCTGGTGCTCTAAAACCCGCATGGACCGCTTTGGTGACAAGGAGTATTTGCTGGATCTTTCTGATGCTGGCCTTCAGTATTCCATAGTTAAGGTCCACTTTTATGCTATTTCTGCATACCATGAGCCCGTTGGTACCCTCTACCTGGCACAGCTGTCATTGTTCAAGACGTTCCTTAAGGGCGTCTTACACAAAAGGCCTCCCAGCAAGAAGCCGGTGGCTACCTGGGATATCAGTTTTGTGCTGGATATGCTCACCCGCAAGCCTTTTGAGTCCCTTGCGAGTTGTAAGCTGAAATTTTTGACTTGGAAAGTGGCATTTCTAGTGGCCATCTCTTCTGCTCGCAGAGTGTCTGAAATTATGCTTTGGTCACAGGTCCTCCGTGTACTGTTTTCCACAAGGACAAGGTAGTTCGCACGCACCCTACATTCACACCAAAAGTGATGTCAGAGTTCCATCTGACTTCGCCACTAGTGCTGCCTGCCTACTTTGCTAACCTCCGGAATGAAGGAGAGTGCACACACTCTTCTCTGGATGTTAAGAGAGTCCTTAGGTTTTACCTGGACTGAACCAAGGACCTCAAGCAATCCAAACAGCTCTTTTGTCTCCTTCGATCCTAATTGAAAGGGACAGCCTGTTAGTCAAGTGCATTTCTGCCTGGGTTGTGAGCTGCCTACGCCACTACTATGCCATGGCTCAGGTTAAGCTTGAAGATGCAGTATGCACCCATTTCACTAAAAAGGTTGCCATGTCCCTGGCAGAGATTCTCTCTGTACGTATCAGTGATATTTGCAGAGCTACAAGTGCACACCTATGCAGTATGCCCTAGATGTCTGCCATCTTCCATACCTGAATGGGGTAAGCCTAGATGTCTTCCATAGGGAAGGTCTGGTCTGCCTTTGTGGATGACACCAAAATCTGCCATAGGGTGGACACTCCAGGGGGATGGAAAGGATGAGCAGAGGACCAACTTAAGATGGCAGCAGAATAACAGGAGGGAGCGAGTTGCTGAAGAGGAGTTTTCCTAGTAACACCACACACACATTTTGAACAAATAGCTTTTTGAACTTTAATCAGACTGAGAAAATCCAAACTGTCTCAAGGAATGACGAAAATTAAAGATGAACATTTTATGATATGTCCTTACTTGAAGGTTCAGATACAGATTATCTCCAAGCGTAAGCATGTCTTTCTGGGTTGGCGTGGTGTAGCTGTTTGAATGACCGCACGAGGAGCCAGCAGTTGCTGTGCTAAAAACTGGCGTTCTCCCTGGAAAGTTTTGGCAAAAAAAGGAACGATTAAACTTCTGAAAAGAAGAAATCTGTTCTGATATCTCCCGATGGTTCGAGTTAGACTGGCTGATATTTTGGAAAACGGAAAATCTTGACTTTTCAAGTGAAGCACTGTGATTGAGAAGCCATAAAACTACAATGTGGATCTGCTGGTGAATTCGAAGATGATTGGGGAATAAAGCATCTACCATATGGTTGTGCTAAGTCCCACAAGATTGGATAAGTAAACAAATTGCATAATTACAGCCACATTTTATTACGTATGTGTATTTGTTAAATTAGGAAAAAAAGACATTAAGAGACAGTGTTATAATTGACTTACTTATTCAGGAGCACTCGTCAGAATGGAAAACTAAGACGAGCTACAAAACTAAATACCCCCATAACACGACTCCAAAATTGACTAGAGAAAACAGAAAACAATGGAAAAGCAAAATTTTCACCCTAGGAGTACTTTAGCATCAGTAACTATAGCAGTTGGCTGACTAGGTGCAACTGGCCCAGAGGTATGCCTTTAAGATAATTAAACATAATGAGCTTAGGCATCAGCCAGTCAAAAAAGAAAAGGGGAGTGTGCTGCGAGGGAGCAGCCTGAAGGGCTTCAGAATTTTTTCTCCGCTGACTGAGCAACACTGCTCCTGAGGTGTCTCTCAACTTTCCTTGTTGACAGCCATTTTCTGCTTCTTTTGTTAAAGTTTTCCTCACAAACTTATTTTTTGAGTGTGCTGAGTATATCTGCAGTGTTTTTTAGCGGTTCCTCTCAGTTCCCGGGAACCGCTATTTCAAACAACATGAAGTCTTGCTGTATTCTGACTTTATGCAGTTAGCCCCAGCATTTGGAACTGCTCCAGAGAGGAAAGGGTTAACTCTATGCCAGGGCATAGAACCTTGAGCTCAAGCTTGATTTTCAAATATCTGTCCCAGGTACTCCTCAGTGTAACTGTCAGATTCTTTACTCTGCCTAACTGAGAAATTGCTCCGGAGCTCCTCTCCTTTGCTTCGGTTAGGTTCAAATAAAAATCAGTCGGTTTTATCAACCGTTTTATTATTTTTCTGTATTCTGATCTCTGTCCACGGTACAGTAAGTGTACTTAGGTAGTTTAGAGTTTTGTTGGTAGAAATTGTTTTTTTGTTCAGTTTCTTTCCGGTCGGTCTCGTTGGGAACCGAAGCAATTCTGTACTGTTTTTTTCTGGTAATTTTTTTCTACCTTTTGTATTGTGGATCCCGATACCTATCGGATCCTAAAAAAAAAATATATTTTCTTCTGTTTTTTTAACCGACCCGTGACACGGTTGGAACTGATAGGTTTGTAGTTTCCTGGCTTAAACACTGGTGAGGGTAACTTATTATTTTTAGGCATGTCTGAGAAACCCAAAAAGAAAACCGGTCCCACTGGGTTTCAACACTGCATCAAGTGTGGGGAGACCTTTGCTAAGGCTGATCCCCACCTCGTTTGTGTTTGTCTGGGGTTTGACCACCTCAAAGAAGACTACCAAATTTGCAAAAACTTTCCCAAAGCCACTTTAGATAAACGTTTAAGTAGGCTGAAGGAAAGGGAGGCCGAGAAATCAGCTGACCCGGATGGTCAGCCTGGTTCAGTTCCGATGGAACCTGAGGGGGTGCCCAATGACCTGGGCAATACCTCCTCGGGCAAAAGGAGAGCCGATTCTGCGGAATCAGTTCCGTCTAAGAGAAAGCGCAAGTCAGCAGGTTCGGATCCCAGTTCCCATGTTCCGACCGCTGATGAAATAGCTAAAGCAATTGCTGTTATACAATCGCTTTGCCCGGTTCCGACCGATCCAAAAACGGTCAGTTCAGTCGGAAGTTTCTGCTTTTGAATATAACCCTGAAGCATTTTATGAGGGCGATTGGGAAGGAGAAGAAGATTATGAAGAAGATGATTATGAAGGCCTATATGAGCCAGTAGAGCCTGACACCTTCCCAGACAGGCCTTCTTATGTGTCTCTTCCTAGACTTCCGGAATCCCCCTCCCATTTCTTGTTCGACAAGAAAGTGGCTGATACCCTCCAGCTTCCTGTGGAAGAGGCTGAACAGGATCAGGAGGAACCTGACTATGTTGAGATGGTGGATGTCCCAGAGTCCAAAAGGGTGTCTATCCCTATGCATAAATCCCTGGGGAAAGAGACACAACAAATTCTTCAGTTTCCAACATCCATACCCCCTGTGGATAAAAAGAGGGACAGAAGGTATACCTTGTCAGGTCCTGGGACTGAATTCCTTACAAATCATTGCAACCATGTTGGGGTAGTGCAAGCTGCAGCCTGTGACAAGGCTGATATTCCCCTGTCATCTCACCCCCCCAAATAAGGATTCCAGGAAAGTGGATGCCATGGCAAATAAACAGTACTTGGCATCCTCTTTGGGGCTCAGGCAAGCTAATTACATGGCATATACAGCCACATACTAGAAATCTATGTGGGATACGGTTCTGGAGCTGGCTGGCTAAGAAGGCCCCTCCCTAGCTGGCCAAGGAGCTGGAGCTGATGGCTGTGGATGGTATTGAGGCATCTAAGGTCCAGTTTCATGCTGCTGTTGACTCGAATTATGTACATTCTAGGGTTATGGCTACATCTGACTCCCTGAGGAGATTTGCTTGGCTCAGGTGTACCAGTTTTATCACAGGATACCCAGACCAAGGCCATGGATTTTCCTGGCATGGGTAATTTTCTGTTTGGAGAGCAAACAGAGGCTTACATGAAAAAGATGGATGAATACAGGACCACCTATAGGAGTGCTGCAGCCAAGGAAAAGCAACTCACTCCTCAGAGGCAGCAATCTAGGGTTGGCAGGGGCAGGCCTTTTTACCAAGCCCAGGCATCTTCCTCTTTCCAGCAGAGGGGGTTCTTTAGAGGAAGAGGCAGGAGGGGGATGACAAGGACTCCATCCTCCACTCAGTCTAAGCCCCCTGCAAAACAGACACCCTGATGTGTCAGGGTCGCCTCCTCAGTTCCTTGGGGGGCAGGCTGGCTCACTACTTCCAGGCCTGGAAGTCTGTTACCTCAGACAAATGGATCCTGGAAGTAGTAAGCCAGGGACTTGCTCTCAGTTTTAAAAGGTTCCCAAAAATGAGAGCAAAGTCTTACAGTCCTCCCTCTCCCTTGGAGATAAAGGCCTTAGAGGCAGAAGTCTCCTCTCTACTACTTCTACAAGCAGTAGAGAAGGTACCTCTCTATCACGGGAAAATAACTGTGTTCCAGATACTTCCTTACCCCAAAAAAGTCAGGGGAGTGGCGACCCATCCTAGATCTAAGATACCTAAACAAACCTATACTGAAGCCAAAGTTCAAAATGGTGACTCTGGGAATAATTCTTCCCTCTCTGAGACCAGGAGATTGGCTAGCCTCCCTGGATCTCAAGGATGCCTATTTCCACATACCTATCAGACATTCCCTCAGAAGGTACCACAGGTTCGAGTTGCCCTCAGGCCACTACCGGTCCAGAGCTATGGCTTTCGGCCTAACATCTGCTGCAAGGGTGTTTGCCAAGTGTCTGGCAGTAGTGCTGGCCTTTCTCAGGAGACAAGGCATCTCACTGTTCCCTTACCTGGACAACTGGCTCATAGTGGGTCAGTCCTCAGACCAAGTCAGGTTAGCTCTAGAGGTCACTCAAAAGCTTCTGGACTCCTTAGGATTCATCCTAAATCGAGAAAAGTCTGTTCTGGAACCAGCCCAGCTTCTCACATTTAAGGGGTGGAGCTGGACACTGTCCAGGCCAAGGCCTTTCTTCCTCTTTCAAGGGTTCAGTCCCTCATCACCCTGGCTTCCTCTTTTTGTCCACTAGTGTCTCGGCCAACCATGCACTTCTTACAGTTGCTAGGCCACATGGCAGCTTGCACTGCAGTATGGCAGCGGTCAAGGTTTCAAATGAGAGAGATTCAATTTCATCTGAAATCTTTTTGATCTCAGAAAAAAGATCCTCTCTCCAAGTTAGTTCCAGCGTCTCAAACTCTGGTTCAGGCTCTCCAGTGGTGGCTGGAGGAGGACAATCTTAAGACAAGGTATCCCCTTCCTCAGTCAGGTCCCAACAGTGATTCTCACCATGGATGCTTCCCCACTGGGATGGGGAGCCCATGTAGACCAGCTTACTGCTCAAGGAACATGGTCTCATCAGGAGTCTCTCCTGCACATAGATCTTCTCGAACTCAGGGCTGTCTTTCTAGCACTTCAGACATTCTCGAACACAATCCAGGGGAAAGTGGTACAGATCAGGACAGACAACACCACAACCATGTGGTACATCAACAAACCGGGGGGGGGGGGTGCACTCGGACCTTGGCCTTGTGCACAGAAGCCATGAAAAATATGGTCACTAGCTTATTCCCTGCAGGTTTTCCTAATAGTTGTGCATCTCCCAGGGAAGGACAATGTACTGGCAGATGCTCTGAGCAGGATTTCTTATGTCACCACGAACCCTCTAATTCTTTAGATCATTTTCAAGAGGTGGGGCACTCCAGAGATGGACCTCTTTGCAGCCCCGGACAATCATCAGCTTCCCCTGTTCCGCTGCAGACCCCCTCTTTTGGGGTCTGTTCCTCAAGATGCTCTCCTGTTGGATTGGACAAGCAGGTTTCTGTATGCGTTTCCTCCTTTTCCTCTGATATTCAGAGTTCTGGTCAAGATCAGATCTCAGCCTTGCACTATGATTCTAGTGGCTCCAGACTGGGCCAGGCAGCCTTGGTACCCCCTACTATTGTCAATGTCAGTGACAATCCCAATTTGTCTTCCCAGACAGTATAATCTTCTCACCTCCTCACAGAGGACGATACTGTATCCCAACCTTCAGACTCAAAGCTTGGCTCTTGAGGAGCTAGAATATGCAAGTCTCTATCTTTCCCAGTCAGTCTTGGACATTCTTAAGGTTAGTAGGAAGCCTTCTACTAGAAAAACTTACAATTCCAAATGGAAGAAATTTGGTTTCTGGTTTTCTCAGAGGCATATTCAGCTGACATTGTCACTGCCTTGGATTATTTGGTGCATCTTAACAGTTTGGGCCTCAAGCCTACCACTCTCAAAGTGCATTTGGCAGCTATCTCCGCCTTCCTTTCAGCTGGGAAGGGCTCTTCCCTAGCCTCCCATCCAGTTTTCAAGAAATTTTTCAGGTCTGGTTCATATCGGTCCCCTCTTTAGGGACCCTACTCCTGTTTGGGATCTGAATATCTGTATTGCACAATTTATACAGCCCCCAAAAAAAAAACAACATTATCTTCAGCTGAGCTGAAATGCTTGACTTGGGAAACTGTGTTCCTAGCCATTATAGCCATTACCTCAGGTAGGAGAATCAGTGAATTACAGGCCTTATCAGTGGAACCTGATTTCATTTCATTTCACAGTGATAAGGTGGTCCTTCGAACAAACAGAAAGTTCCTGCCCAAGGTGGTATCAGACTTTCCTTTGAACCAGTCTGTCATTGCCTGTATTCTTCACTGACCATTCTTTCTCTGGGGAGAGAAGACTGCACAATCTTGATGCAAAGAGGGCCCTTAGTTATTATATACAATATACTGTACCAAGACTCATAGAAATAACTGTTAACAGCTATTTCTCACTTATGGAGAAGTGGGAAAAGGTAAACCTGCCACTAAGATAACTATTGCCAGGTGGATTGTCTCCTGTATCCAGTTCTGCTACTCAAAATTGGGGAAAGAGCCACCCTCAGGCCTGAGGGCTCACTCCACCAGAGGTACAGCTGCTTCACTCGCAGCAGCTAGAGACTAACCCCTAGTGGAAATCTGTAAAGCAGCCACCTGGAAAACTGTTCACACATTTACTAAGCATTATTCTCTTGACATCCAGTCAAGAAGTGATGCCAGGTTTGGCACAGCAGTGCTGCAGAGTCTGTTCCCAAAAATAGGCTGTGTGACTCCCCCCTCCAAGGGGGTACTGCTTGGTAGTCTGCATATAATCAGAATACAGCAAGACTTCATGTTGTTTGAAGAAAAAATTACTCACCATAGTAATGTTTCTTCTAATGGAGTTTTGCTGTATTCTGACCTCCCTGCCTCCCGTCCTAGAACCTAGCTGTTTTGGGATGTGGGTTGGCAGGCACAGTGCTGCACCCCAGAGGTGTACCTGGGTCACCTCTTCTTTTAAATTTTTTTTTTTTGTTATAATTTTAACTATGTATTGTTATGTTTACTGCCTGCTTGGATTCTTTTTTGGGTTCTCGACTTCAGTCTTTTGGACCCTAACAATCTGTTTTTTGCCTTTTGGCACAATGTTTCTAAAACAATTTCTGTGTAATAGTTAGTTAGCATAGTGCTCGTAAGAATCTGACCGTTACACTGAGGAGTACCTGGGACAGAGGTTTGAAAACTAAGCTCGAGCTCAACGTTCTATGCCCTGGCATAGTGTTAACCCGTTCCTCTCTGGAGCAGTTCAAGTGCTGGGGCTAACTGCATATGGTCAGAATACAGCAAGACTCCATTAGAAGAAACAACACTACTATGGTGAGTAATTTTTTCTTTCGGTCGGTTCCATGGTTCCCTCCATTGAGTGTTTTTGACGGTTTCTTTGACTATTTAATCGCGGTTCCCCTTTTCTTGAGGGAACTGACAATTTCGAGGGTTTTTTCTTTATTTTTTTACCTCCGTAATCGCAGTTCCTTGCCACGAGGGAACCAATTGGAATTTCCACATTGACGGTTATTGCTGGGTTCTCTGTGGATTGGTATGTCTGAGGTCCCCAAAACTAAAAAGAAAACTACCTACAGGTATTAAAAAGTGTCAACTGTCACAAGATTTTGGCCATTGCAAATTCTCATAACCTGTGCCTTGGGTGTTTAGGTCCAGATCATACTTGCCCTCTTTACACCAAATTTTGTAAAAAAAAAAAAAAAAAAAAACTTTGAGAAATAGAGCAGAGAGATTCGAAAAAAGTATGACTGAGGAAAAAGTAAAGGCTACTGATGAGGGACCATCTAAAAATAATAATAAAAAATTCAAACAGAGGTGCTGATGAAGCAGCCAAGTCCCAGCCTAAAAATAAAACTTCCAAAGAAGCTGATGAAGTTTCTCAAAAATTAATAAAGGCACTGATGAAGTGTATGTATTTAAAAGGAAGCATGATGGGGGACGCTGTGGAGCCCGAGCAAGATGGCTGAATAGGAGAAAAGCTCAATAACTAAGTAGAATACATTCACTGTTTAAGACTACTTTACGTTACCAGCAGGAGCCAAAAACAACCTAAATCCGTGTCGGAATTTCTCGATCTCAAAATGGGAAATCCACGTAAGGATCAATCTCAGGGAACAGGAGCAAAGTCAAAGGTCTCCTCTGTGACTCCAGCCACGCGGTCCACACAGGCCCGATCAGAAGACTTGCCGGAAGCCACGGGTGAAGAGAGACTTCAAACCATCTGTTCCAAGCTTACCCGACTGATTGCATCGGTATCTACGTTATCAGACAAATTTGACGGTCTAACTGGCAGAGTGGTGACTTTGGAGGCTAATTTGGAGCATATGCAGACAGCCGCTATCGATACCTCAAAGCATGCAGACGCAGCCCTGGGAGCTGTAAATGCTCTGGTAAAGGAGAGTTCTCACTGGAAAAGACGTCTAGAGACTTTGGAAAATCAGGTCAGAGCTCCAAATATTAGAGTTCTGGGAATGCCTGAGGGCAGTGAAGAGGACCACCTGTTACTATTCATGAAAGACTGGTTAGCACAGCAATTAGGGGGAAGAAGCAGCTTCCAGAGTGCAGGCTCTTCAGAAGGCTTATAGAGTGACGCCTCAGGGCAGAATTTACAGCCCTGAAGTGCCTCGGACAATTGTGATTATCACCGATGGAGCTGGCACCAGGGACTTTCTGTTGGCATTAGCCAGGCGTAATAGAGATGCGCTTTTACACGATGGCCAGAGGATACAGCTTTTCCTGGATATAAGTTTTGCTACCTGACAAAAAAGAAAACGCTTCGATGGTGTAAGGGCTATGCTGCGCGAGGCCTCCATACAGCATGGAATGATCTTTCCGGCACGCCTGAGAATCGCTCATAGGGGGGAAGATATATCTATTCAGTGACCCTGCAGAAGCGATGAAATGGTCGAGAAATCATGCCCAGAGACAGCCTGAAGATAGAATGGAAGCCTGTTTGTCGGAAGATGAAGATACCTGAACTTTTTCCTTTTTTGTTGTTTTTGTTATTCTTGCCTCCGTAAATCTCGTTCTCTTAATTAGTCTGGATGGTGAGTGAACCAATTTTCGAAATGTAGGAGCAGAAGAGGTTCATATCTTTAAAATAAGTCCTGTTTAAAACCCAGTTCGGCTTATAAACATGTTATCTGTTATCTTTCCCTGTAAATGTGGGTACAGCATTGCAGGTATCAATAATTGTGATCGCGCCTCTAGCATACCTATATTAAATAAAGAGTGAATAGTTTTTCCTCAAAATGTTAAAATGTACATTTAGTGCTTAACATAGATAAAGCATGGTCATCCTTTCCCTCTGGTAGGGGTATGGAGAATGTGGACAAATACAAGTTGGACTTATGTTTATTGTACCATGCAGCTCTTGAGCTTGATTTACAGAGCTGCTTTTGCTTACAGCTGATGTTTTTCTTTTCTATGGTTTCACCCCCATGGATGTATCTCCAAGTATTGGACGGATTATGAGTGATTATTAAGGAGTGGCACCCTCATATGTTATAATACTGTACTACATTATGTCCGAAACTGTTTTTTCAAGCTGTATGTTTGAAGAGTAAAATACAAAAAAATAAAGTTTTAAAAAAAAAAAAAGAAGCATGATCAGGTTGCTAATGAAGTGGCTAAAAAGATGATCTTCAAAGGAAAAAAACACTTGTGTTCCTCCTGGGAAAGTCAGTAGCGAGACAACAGGCAACTTAAAACATAAACTGAAAATAAAGCATATTCAGCCACAGTCTGTGCAGGAACTCACATCTCTGCAAGTCATGGCAAAAGCATGGCACATCTTTCAGACCCCACAAAAGATGGGGTTTATGTTTTCTGGGGCTGGTAAGCACTCTTCCACAGTTCTCTCTTCTGGATACTGTGAGGGTGATGTAGATGATGAACATTATTTTTATGATGCTCCTGACATGCATTTAGAGGGCCTGGAACCTGATGTTTCCCCTGACCCTCATTTTGGAGCTTCTCCTACTGACCAGGAGGACTCCTCCTCTATGCTTATGTTTATTCAAAATATGCTAGACACCCTGGACATCCCTACTCGAGTCTAACCAGTATGAGGACGTGGATAAAGATTATAGGGAGATGAAAGGTCTCTTCTCTCCCCCCCAAAAAAAAAAAAAAAGAGATTAGTCATGTCTATCTATAATGCTTTCAGAACAAATACTATTGAAATTGCTTCAAACCTCCATTTCTCTGGCAAGGGTCGATAAACGTGCTGACAAAAAATACAGATCGTCTAAAAATGACACTGAGTTCCTGTCTGTATATCCCAGCCATGAGAGTATAGTACAGCAGGCAGCATGTGAGAAAGCTGGAGTCTCCTTGTCTTCCTTACCCCCCAACAAGGACTCCAGAAAAATAGATTTCATCACAAAGATGATGTACACCACAGCTCCCCTGCTTATCAGACTCTCCTACGTGGCTTTCACAGGCAAGTATCAAAAAGCACTGTGGAACTCTGTCCTAGCTATTGCCCACAGTGGGTCAGACACAATGGTGCAGGAACTGGTGGATACTGCTAAAACTGCCCTGGAAGCTACGAAATACCAATTCCACGTGGTAGATGACAACAATGATGCCACCTCCAGAGCCATGGCCCCAGGGCTGCAGCTATGAGTTTTGGGACCCAGGACAAGTCAATTGAAATGGGCCCCTGTTTCCCAAACCAGCTAATGCCAGCTCCTCAAGTGGGCCCCTCCTGAGCTTGGGGCCCCAGACAACTTTCATCTCTCCCCAAACCCCATTACTGTGGCCCTGCATGGCCCATGCCATTTCTTTGAGGTATTTTGCCTGGCTTAGAACTACCAGTCTAACCCCAGACGCCCAGTCTAAGGCCTTGGACTTCCCCTGTGATCAAAACATATTTGCTTCCAGGACAACTGACTACGTGAAAAAGGTTGAGTACAAGGCCTCCTGGTAGAGTCACTCGTCTAAACCTAAGCCTCCTGCCCCACAGAAATCCCGCCTGAGGGGAAACCGGGGCAGAGGTTATTTTCCCAGACCTTGCACTCCCTATCCCCAGTCTGACTTTTCTCAGTACAGGGGTGTTTTCAGAGGGAGGGGCAGAAGGGGCCAAAGAAGAGCCACCTCTTCCCAGCCAGCAGCCTCTCAGTCTAAGCCCTGATGTGAGTGTCCAGGTCGCCTCGCCTCTTCCAGTAGGAGGGAGACTCTCCCACTATCTTCAGAACTGGTCCCTTGTTACCTAGGACAAGTGGGTTCTGGAGATAGTGGAAGAGGGTCTGCCACTACAGTTCAAGCAGATGCCAGACCTCAGCGTACCCAGGTGTCAAAGCCCCTAACCCCAACACAGGTACTGCTGTTGGAGTTGGAGGTAAAAAAAAATTTCTAGCTCTATGAGCAGTAGAGAGGGTCTCGGCCCACAAAAAGGGCAAAGGCCCCTACTCCAGGTGCTTTCTGACACAAAAGAAAACTGGGAGTGGCAGTCTGTCTTGGATCTCAGATATTTAAACAAACATCTGTTAAAACCCAAATTCAAGATGATCACTCTGTCACTGGTCATTCAGTCCTTACAGCAGGGAGGCTGGCTAGCCTCCCTGGACCTAAAGGACACTTACTTCCATCTACCCATAAGGAAGTCTCACAGGAAGTTTCTCAGATTCAAACTCTCTTCCGGCCACTATCAGTTCGCTGCGATGCCCTTCAGCCTCTCAGCTCCAAGAATTTTTACCAAGTGCCTAGCAGTGGTAGCAGTACACCTCAGAAAGCTGGGTGTCTCAGTCTACCCCTATTTGGATGACTGGCTCATAGTGACAGGGTCTCCTTGTCAGGTCAAGGAATCCCTTTCCCTCACAGAGCACACTCTGGAATCCTTGGGCTTCCTGGTAAATCTAAAGAAATCTCACCTGGAACCCACTCGGCTACTCACTTTCATAGTAGCTCAGCTGGACACCCAGAAAGGATATGCCTTCCTCCTACAAGAGAGAATTCAAAGTTTCCTTTCAGTGGCAGATTCTTTCATCCAGGGACAGCCAAGACCAGGTAGACATTTCCTCAGGCTCTTGGGACACATGGTTTCAATGACTGCAGTGGTCAGGTACAGGATGCGAGACCTGCAAGCCTATCTCAGAGCTCTCTGGTCTCAAAGAAGCAACAACATTTCAAAGCTCATACCTGTGACAGAACAGTTCCTTTAGGCTCTGCTTCGGTGGAAGGACCCTGCAAATCTGGCAATAGGGATCCTCTTCCAAGCTCCTCTTCCCACAAATGTGATCACCGCAGATGCCTCCCTCCTGGGCTGGGGAGCTCATTTGGATAGTGCCTCAGTAAGTGGCATCTAGACTTTCCAAGAGTCCCAGCTGCACGTCAACCTTCTGGAGTTCAGAGCAGTCTTTCTAGAACTCAAAGCATTTGCTCCTTTCATAAAAGGGCAGACTGTACAAATAAGAACAGACAACACCACTGCAATGTTCTACATAAACAGGCGGGGTGGTACCAGATCAGGGACATTCTGTTCAGAGGCTCTGAAAATTTGAGCTCTTGCCTTTTGCCTGGGAGTCAATCTTTCACATATCCACCTCCCAGGCAAGCACAATACCCTGGCTGATGCTCTATGTTGCATCAGTCAGGGTGACAGCGAGTGGACTCTGAACAAGCAAGTACTAGCCACTGTGTTCAGGTGGTGGGGCACACCAGAAGTAGATCTGTTTGTTTCCCCCTCAACTTCCAGCTTCCTCAGTACTGTTGCATGCCTCCAGTGCTGGGAACACTTCTTCTGGATGCACTGATTCTGGACTGGTCAGGGAGGTTCCTATATGCATTCCCTCCCTTTCCCCTGATACTCAGGGTATTGCTGAAACTCAGACAACAGCCTGCATAGATTATTCTGGTGGCTCCGGATTGGCCCAGGCAAGCCTGGTACCCTCTCCTTCTCTCACTGTTTGCAGCAGGCCTATTCACCTGCTACCAACTCCACTCTCTGCTGACCTTCCCAGACAGGAGTGCATTACATATCCAGACATAATCTCTCTTCACCTCAAGGCCTGGTTCTTGAGGAGTTAGAGTGCCCAACCTCTTAGTACTTGGAACAGGTCCTTAAGATCCTGAGAATGGCTAAAAAACTTAATACAGAAAGGACCTATGTAGCCAAATGGAAAAGGTTTTCCCTCTGGTGCAAGAGCAAAATGGTCAGTCCTCTTACAGCTTCAGACTCTACGCTGCTGGATTATCTGGTGCATATGCAGGCTTCAGGCTTGAAACCCTCCTCTCTCAAGCTACACTTGGCTGCAGTTTCGGCCTACCTTCCGGTGGGGGGAGAAAAGGTCAGTTTTTCCCCACTCTGTGTTCAAACAGTTTTTCAAAGGCCTCTTGCATCTCCAGCCTCCAGTCAAGGAGCCGGTTCCTCCTTGGAGCCTGAACTTCTGCATTGCCAGGCTCATTGAACCACACTTTAAGCATTTGGCCACTGCACACCTCAAGTTTTGTAGCCTGGAAGTCAGTTTTTCTAATGGCCATTACCTCTGCCAGAAGGATTTCAGAGTTACAGGCCCTGTGCACTGAGCCTAATTACATCATTCCTCACAGAGACAAAATTGAGCTCAGGACAAATAGCAAGTTCCTGCCTAAGGTGGTTTCTGAGTTTCACCTTAACCAGTCTGTTACTCTACCTGTTTTCTTTACTGAGAAATCCACTCCTGGTGAGCAGAAGCTCCACAGTTTGGATGTCAAAAGAGCTCTGTTTTACTATCTAAAGCATACTAGACAGTTCAGAGGCCCTTCCACTCAGTTGTTCCTCACCTATGGGGATATAGGCAGAGGAAGACCAGCTACCAAGAGAACTGTTTCCCACTGGTTGCTCACTTGCATTAGATTCTGGTATGAAAAAGCTGGTCATCAACCTCCTGTGGGGCTCCGAAGAGCCCATTCTACCAGGGGAATTGCAGCCTCTGTGGCAGCTGGAAGAGACATACCCCTTCTGGATGTCTGCAAAGCAGCTACCTGGAAATTGGTACACACTTTCATTAAGCACTACAGTTTGGATGTGCAGTCCAGATCTGACGCCAGATTTGACAGGGTGGTTTTGCAGAGCCTCTTTCCTAAATAGGTTCTCTGCCCACCTCCCACTTGGTACAGCTCGGTAATCTATCTCTATCGTTACTGATGCTAAAGGACTCCTGCGGTGAGAAGAAAAAAATTATTCACTGTAGTAATCTTCTTTCTTCCAAGGGGTCCTTTAGCATCAGTAAGCTCCACCCTTCCTCCCCGGTCCACCTTTTAGGAGAAGGGCACTATTCCAATTTTATTACAAAAAATTTGTTTCTTATTAAAGAGGTTTCTTGCTCAGGTTATTGATATGTTTTTCTGGTTTGGGACATTTTCATGTTTTTTATTCTGTTGGTTCACTTTTGGGGCATGTGCCCATTCATCTTCGAAAAAATTCTGAAGCCCTTCAGGCTGCTCCCTGTCAGCACACTCCCCTTCTTTTTTTTAATTGGCTGATGCCTACGCTCATTATGCTAATTATCTTATACCTCCGGTGCAGTTGCACCTAGCCAGCTAACTGCTATAGTTACTGATGCTAAAGGACCCCTTGGAAGAAAGAAGATTACTATGGTGAGTAATTTTTTCTTCTGATCCATTAATGTCCTCTCTTGGTCCCCCCACTGTTAAGTCCTGTCCAGACCCCACAAGGTACAGTATTAGCCCCAAAACAAAATGAACATGCCAAAGAAGAGGATAATGAACTCAAAGGGCGAATGAAGCAGAATACAGATTCGCAGTATCAGATGTCCTCAAATGAAAAATAAATTTGGAGCAAGGCGAGAAAGAACAAGCAACCTCACAAATACAAGTGGGGCAAAAGCAAGGAGAAGCTGAAAGTTTTGCAATAATGAATTTGCAAGCAGAAATGGCATCTCAGAAAAACAGACATACAACAAAACGTGCAGAAATCTGGATTCTACCAATTCTTGATCTGGGGCTAAAATGCAAGAATCCGGTAAAACAAAAGTAGAAGAAAATAAAAATGCTTTGTTTTTCAATATCTAATACTCCTCGACCATTATCTTTCAAAAAAATGAATTAGACCAGAAATTAACAAAAGAGGAAAATAATGGAGGATAAAAAAAGTCACAGCAAAGCCATGTACAGAAAGAAATAATATTGATAGTACTAACAAAGGGAAATGAAAAAGAAAGTATCCTTCTAGAAACAGCTGAAAAACCAGAAATGACACATTTCGGTGGAGAGAAGACAGAAGGTTATGGAAAGGATTTATTAAGCAAAAATTAGTATAACCAGTTAAAAGACTGCATACTGGGCAAAAAAGCAAGTCAAAAACAAACATTGAATAAAGAAACCAGTGGCAGCCAGATAACTGTCTCAACAGAATTATTAAATGCAAAACAGGGAGACGAGCAAAAAATTAGCAAAAGATGAAAACAAAACAGGAAGATGAAATACTGACATGGGCAGCATGAATTCTGAAAGAAATCCAAGAAGTTAAGGAGCTGACACCAATAAACGCAATACAATCACAACTTAAAACGCTAAAACAAGAAATAATGGAAGTAACAAAAAACATTCAAGAAGTAGCTTGGAGGGACGGCTGGCTAATACTGCTTGTTATCCACATGACCCGGGTTTGCGGCCGAGCCCAGGAAGTCTGATGCCGACCGGTGAGGCAGGCTTGGGCGTCTTTTGGATGCCTCCTGCTTCAGGGAGGAAGGCCACCTCCTTCCATTGCACGACCTTCCACTGGTGACCCAGTGGGAGGGGAGTGTCGTGTCGTGTGGAAGAAATAGGTCTCTAGGGCATTCCACGCCGGGCACGCATCTGACTACCTGGCAAGTGACGCAGAGGCCACCAAGCTCAGAGTAGGCCTGCATGGGAGTTCCAAAGGTGTAGGGAGGGGCTTATCCATCCTTCCAACAGCCTACTAGGCGAATGTTGGGTCAACTCTCAGGACCACGCCCTGGGTAGGATAAGGGGGGGGCTTAACCAGAAGATAAAATACCCCCAGCAGCACCAGGAAGATGAAGCCACCCTGCCCACCATCCCATAGCAGGGTCACTTCGACTCCTCCCACGCTTCCCCAACTCCTGCTCACAGTCCCTGACCATCGAGAGAAGCATCTCCTCCTGGCTTGGGGGAACCAGAGCTCCCACCTATGGGGGATAAGCTGTGGCTTGTGGTTGGGTTATCCGGAGGAGGTAGTCAAGCAAAGGCTGGTGGTGGGTAGGACCACCAAAGGACTCCTGTGGCAGGTATAAGGGCTTGGGTAAGTGGAAGGAGGTCCTGGCAGCTGTTGGCAAAAATGGGAGACAAAAACATAAAGTTAACGGAAAGTAGCAGGTTGAACTAAAGAAGTGGAGCAGAGAGTTTCAGTAATATAAGTCGTTGTCGTAGTGCTAAAAAGAACATTACAAAATGAAAAAGATGTAACAGATATAAAAATGAAAATTGTGGACCAGGTAGTAAAAGCACACCGAAAAACATAAGGATTATAGGAATACCTGAACAGTGGGATAATGAAAAATCCTATAATGTCCACTTTAAATTGAATCTTTGCAGTCTTTCTGGATGTTCCTCTTAACTAAATACAACGTGATAGAGCTCACAGATCGTTAAAACCACGACCTAAAGTGGGAAAATCACCTCCTACACTTCTTGCAAAATTGGTTAAAACCGCAGACAAGGATTTATTGATGGCCACAGTTTATAAAAACAAAAAAGTAGAAGTAAAGGGAACTTCAGTAACTGTTTCCCATGACCTCCCTTATGACATTACTCAAGCTAGGAGAAAGTTTCCAACCTTAAGATCCCTGCTGTGAAAAAAATCATTGAAAACTTCTTTCTCGTACCCAGCTGGATTGAGATTGATACTGAATGGGTAGAAACTATTTTACAACACTGCTGAAGATGCTTATAAAGACTTGCGCTTATGATTACCACAAATGTTTTGATACTTAATGGTGCAGTATGAAATAGGAAAGGATGAGCAGAGACCTGAGAACTAGAGGAGTGGTCAGGCATATGGCAGCTGGGTTTCAGTGCGACAAAGTGCAAAATAATGCACTTAGGGTACAGAAACCCAGGGGTGGAGGACAAAATGGGTGTAGTTGTGTTGATGACCACCAAGCAGGGAAAAGACCCAGGGGTAATCATATCTGATGACCCAAAGGTAGCCAGGCAGTGCGACAAGGCAGTTAGGAGGTCTAGTAGGGTGCTGGGGTGCATAGGGAAGGGGTATCACCAACAGAAAGAGGGAGGTGGTGTTGCCTCTGTATAGCTCGCTGGTAAGACCCACCTAGAGTACTGTATCCAGTTCTGGGGGTCACATCTCTGGAAGGACATAGACAGAGTGGTGGTGGTGGTCCAGAGGAGGACAGCTAAAATGGTTCAGGATCTGCATCAAAAGCCCAAGGAGAGACTAAAGGACCTCAGTATGTACACCCTGGAACAGAGGAAGGGGGGGATATGATATAGACCTTTAAATACCTCACGGGTAAATAATGTACATGATGGAAGTATTTTTCAGAAGAAAAGGTGCTCAAGAACAAGGGAACATGCTGTGAAGCTGGAGTGGGGTAGATTCAGGAGAGATGTGAGGAAGTACTTCACAGAAAGAGTGAGTTCCTGGAACAGCCTTCCAGCAGAGGTGGTGGGGGTGAAAACAGTGGTGGAGTTAAAGAATGCGTGGGATAAGCACAGGAGAATCATAGTGGAAAGAAGGGGGGAGGGAGGGAGAAAGAGTTGTAAATCTGGTATGGTCTGTGGTTATAGTGCAGGTAGGAAGGAATGGGCAGTCTGGATGGGCCAAGTGATCTGTATCTGCTGTCAAATTCTGTGATCTTCAAGGCTACTTCTTGCATCAGGCCACACCTATGAAACTATAGCTATCAGGTGCCAGGACCACTTGGAAAGTTTTTTTGCTAGTAGTCTTCTAGGGGCCACCCACAATGACATCCAATATCGACATCCTATAGGACATACGAGCGTGGACGGACCCACACCCTCATCAGTTCTCTTCCCGCTGTCTACCATACTCGCCAGACTCCACAGAGACACTGTCGCTACAGTCGACTTCCAAAATCTTCAACTTTTTTTTTACTTTTTTTCTCACCCTAGTACCAATCATTTTATTTTTAAAGTGACTTTTGCCATCGTGTATGTCGAGAATGACCGACACCTCCAAACTCTTTAGTTACTGCGAGCACAGTAAGAAAATCCTACAGAACAACAAGCACAATGCCTGTGTTTGCTGTCTCAGAGAGACTCACAATGTTAAGGCCTGTGAGATCTGCCTGAGCTTCAAATTCAATCAAGCCACCTGGCAACGCCGTCAGAAAGCCCTTGTCTTTCCTTCTAGAGCAGAAGGTAGCCAGGATGGAAAGGGAGCTCCAGGCTACCTTTTCATCCTGGCTACCTTCTGCTCTAGAAGGTAGCCAGGATGGAAAGGGAGCTACAGGGAAGAAGCTCCTTGCTTTGCCGGCCCCGTCCTCAGGCTCCCATTCCTCCAAAGCCTGGGAGAAATCTTCGGGGAAACACAGTCACCAGGAGAGGGAACGGAGCAAGGATAAGTACGCCCCCTCCCCCCAACCAACAGTCTGTTCTTGGTCACCAACCACTGCTGGGCCATCATCTGCTTCAGCAGCAACGCTTCCTGCCACCCATACCCCAACTCTCACAGGGTCGGCCTTGGCAGTGAGTTCCACCAGCAGTGTCCCGTCGGTGTTGGGGCTGCTGACAACTCCCATTGACACAGGCCATTTGTCGATGTCTAGGTTCCAACCACCCCCGTCAACACTGTAGGTGCTCCCTCGATGTCCAGGCTCCAGCCTCCCCGTCGATGCTGCGGACCCTGCCCCTTTGTTTCTCCCCTGCAGGGTCCGCTGCCAGTTGCTCCCCCCACCGGACCACTCATGGCCGGCGCTGGTCTGTCGACGTCGGGGGTTCAGTCTTCTCCGTCGATGTATCTAGGCACTCTATCATACCACCCACCATCGACATGTAGACGTATTCTCCTCCCTCATGGAGGTCCTACAGCGCCTTGCGCCTTCTCCAGGCAATATGACAGTGGGGCCTACCAGACCAGCCCCCACACCGACACCTGTCCTGTCACCGTGCCCTGTTCACCCCAAGGCAGCGGTGTCTTCTCTTCTCTCCTTGCTCCCTTCAGAGCCTGTCACTGAGGAGGACAAGTAACACTCTGAGCTCATCCCTCAGAAGGAAGATATGGGGGGGGGGTCCAAGGTCCGACTCCACAGTTTCCTCTAGGAGTAAGGACTCTACTTTACATACTCCTAGGTCCCCTCCCGAGGCTCCTTCATTCATCACCATGATGAAACCGCTCCAAACAATGGGGTTTGATGCTGAGGAGCAAGACATCACCAGGAGAGACCTCATAGAATTCCTGGAACTACCAGATTCTCCCTCTTTGATTATTCCTCCACTGCTGGCTGCCTGGCACAGAGCAAGCTTGATCCCTGCCATACCCAGAAAGGCAGACAAAGCTGTACCTGGCACCCTCTGGGAAACCTTTTTTTTTTCCCCAACCAACCTCGGTGGACTCAGTTGTGATAAATGCAGCCCACAGTAGGTCTAAGAGACCGAAGCACCTCATTCCCCCCACCCCGGATAAAGAGTCGAAGACTGAAACTCATGGGGAAATAGGCCTTTGCTTCTGCCACATTGTGCCTCAGAATAACCAGCTATCAGGCCCATATGGTGAAATACCAGAATACCCTCTGGAGGAATGCTAAAGCAGCAGCCCAAGCCCATCCATATGGTCCCCAGAAGCAGGAGATGCTGAAGGTCCTCCAGACTGGTGCCGACATGGGTAAACACCACTGAGGTCTACCTGTGATAGCTCAGATGCCTCAACCAGAGCAGCTGCTGTGGACATATGCATGAGGAGGCACTCCTGGTTGAGAGTGTCAGGATTTGCAGTGGACATCCAGCAATCCATCCTGAATGCTCCTTTCAGAGGATACAAGTTCTTTGGGGCAGATGAGCAGGATATTCTCTCTGACTTGCAAGCCTCCAGCAGGACTCTCAGGTTCATCCATTCCCTCTACCATATTCAGCCTAAGAGTAGGCAGAAGGTGGCCTTTGGCATTGCCACCACTAAGCCTGGATCTGGGGCCAGAAAGAGCAAAAGTCAATCAGCTTTGCCAGCCCCCACCTCCTTCACAGGTGCCCTTTCCAAGGCCTCTGGTGGAGGCTTGACCACAGCCGCTGAATGCACCTCCGCATGACTCCTTTTTAGACCCCCCTCCCTCCAGCAGACAATCTGGAGGAGTGTGTCCTGCAACTTCTAGAACACAGGCATACTCCAGAACTTCTACAGTTACCTCCAGCATTTCCTCCGTATCACATACCAGTGCTCCTAGAGGAAGTCCATACCCTGCTCCGCAAGAGGGCCATAGCACCAATTCCAGGTGATCAAAGGAACATGGGGGTTCTGTTCTCATTTCTTCCTCATCCCAAAGTCTGCAGGGGACTTGAGACCTTTTCTGAACCTGCGGGAATTGAATTTCTACATCCAGTACAAGAAATTCCACATGGCCTCTCTGCAAGGCCTACTGCCTGTTCTGCAAAAAGGGGATTGGATATGCTTCCAGGACATACAAGATGCTTACCTGCATATCAAGATTTGTGTTCCTCACAGAAAGTACTTCAGGTTCCTGTTCCAGGGGAACATTACCAGTCCAGTGTACTTCCCTTTGGCTTGTCATCTGCACCACAGATATTTACCAAAGGCTTGGGAGTTGTGGCAGCAGTTCTCAGGAGAGGGGGGACTGTATGTCTTCTTTTACCTGGAAGACTGGTTGCCCAAAGCACAGTCCAGGGAGCAGCTGTCCTACACTCTAGCACATACCAGACAGCTGTTCCACACCCTAGGGATCACGGTCAGTCTGCCCAAGTCAGTCTTGCGCCCTTGCCAGCGTCTGCAGTATATAGGGGTAGTACTGGATACGGCTCAGGGCTGTACCTTCCTGCCCCAGGACAGGGCAGACTGCTTGATGACTCAGGCCCACTTGTTTTGCAACAGCAGGTGCATCACAGTCCGAACGCTCCAACTGTTGTTGGGTTTGATGTTTGTAGCCATTGTCACAGTATCCCTAGCCAGGCTGCACATGAGGATCCCTCAGTGGACACCGAGGGTCCAGTGGGATCAGCACACCGATGACCGAGAACAGCAGGTTTTAGTCACTTCCTCTGTCAGGAAGGTGCTTCTGTGGTGAATGGAACCCAGCAATCTGTTGAAGGGGTTCCCTTATTCCCTCCCCTCAGTAGCTTCTCACCACAGACGCTTCAGGGATGGGTTGGGGGCACATCTGAGGCCTCATCAGACTCTGGGAATGGGGACAAAATCCTAGAAATGAGGGCCATTCTGTATGCCTTGCAGGCCTTCCAGAACCATCTATCTCCGGGTCATCTGCTGATGCGGATGACATCAGTGTTGTTCACTACATAAACAAGCAAGGGGGAACCCATTCGTACCCTCTGTGCAGGGAGGCAGTGAGGGTCTGGTACTGGACTCTAGAACACGATCTAGAATTGTCGGCTGTCCATGTTCCAGGCACCCAAAACATCCTGGCGGACAAGCTCCACCAGTCAGTCTCGATTGCATGAGTGGGAGCTGCTGACCTTGGTCGTAGAAGACCTGTTTGACAGGTGGGTCACCTAGAGTTGGACCTTTTTGCATCCCCACTCAGTGCAAAACTGGGGTGTTTCTACTCGCTCCAGTGCTTGGAGTTTTCTGGCGAGACGCGTTGTCCCTCTCTTGAAAGGGGAGTTTCCTTTATGTCTTCCCTCCCTTTCCGCTGATTCAGATGGTCCTGATGCTCCAGATGGAGGGTGCCCCTCTAATTCTGGTTGCCCCCTTATGGCCTCGTCAGATTTCATTTCCCCTGCTCCAGCAGCTGGCAGTGAAACCTCCAGTACCCCTGCCTCTGTGCAGAGGCTTGCTTTCCCAGAAACAGGGAATTCTGGTTCATCTGGACCTTAAGTCATTCCTGTCTCCATGCATGGCTCCTGAAGACACAGCCATTGTGAGGTCTGGAGTGTCTCCCAAGGTGGCTGATGTCCTGGTGGCTGCTAGAAAACCTTCCACCAGAGCCGTCTACTGTATGAAATGGAAGCGGTTTGCTTTGTGGGCCGCTTCTCATCTGCTGGATCGCTTCACTTGCCTGGTGAACCAGATTCTGGAGTATTTATTATTGTTGTCAGATGCAGGACTCTAATACTCTTCCATTAAGGTGCACTTAGTGGCCATTTAGGCTTCCACGTGCCCATTGATGGCCATACAGTGGCCCAGCTAGAGGTGGCATGTACATTTATGAGCGGCATCCTACATTTAAAGCCTCCCGTCCATAATTCAGTCCCTGCCTGGGACCTAAATTTTGTGTTGGAGAAACTTACTTTGGCTCCTTATATGAGGCAGCCGCAACTCGCAAGCTATGCTTCTTTTCTTGGAAAGTGTTATATTTAGTTGCTGTTACTTCTGCTCAAAGGATTTCTGAGCTTCAGGCTCTTATGTGTGAGCCTCCTTATTTGATTTTCCATAGACAGGGTGTCTTTATGGACCAACGTTAAGTTTCTTCCTTCAGTAGTGTCAGAGTTTACTTTAAATCCAGCTATCCACCTACCAGTTTTATTTTGCAGAGCATGCCAATCCAGGAGAAGCATTGCTTCATTTGCTAGATGTGCTTAGAGTACTCATATTATGTTCGCCGTACAAAGGACTGCATGAAGTCCTCACAACTTTTTGTTTCTTTCACCTCTGGCAAAGAGGGCAGAACGGTTTCTAAACAGAGCCTGTCCAAATGGTTGGCCGACTGTATTATGTTTTGCTACAGGAAGTACAGTAAGGAACTTCCTGGGGTCATGCGTCCATTCAGTGGGAGCCATGGCCACTTCCATTCCCTGTTTCAAAAATGTGTCAGCTGCAGAAATTTGTGCTGCTGCAACTTGGAGTACTGCCCACACTTTCACTAAACACTACAGTCTGGACATTGTTTCAAGGAGAAGAGCAGGCTCCGGCCTGCCTGTGCCTCAAGGCCTCCTGTCTTAGACCTACAGCCTCCAGTCACCCAGACCAGTTCTCTGTCAGAAATGCTTAGGACTTGTTCCATAGGTGTGGCTTGATACAAGAGATATCCTCAAAGAAGATAGTATAGTTACGTAGGAACTTACCGTATAGTAGATCTTCCAGAGAATCTCTTGCATCAAGCTGTGCCGTCCCACCCTCCATCCATCCCTCCCTCTTTGTAAATGAGCTCTTTGCTTCTGTCTCTCTTTACATGATGGTATACCCTCTACTCTCTACCTTTTTTGGTAGCGGGAACCTTCAGCTCTCTCTGTTCTCCCATGAGGAGGTCCTCTGAGTATAATCTCCGGCAGGAACTGAGGAGGGCGTGGAGCCACCCACATTTATATGGGAAGGACGTCATCGGCTGACATCATCATGGGCGGATCCTGGTAGACTGCTAGCAAAAATGTTTCCATGTGGTCCTGGCGCCTGATGGCTATAGTTCCATAGGTGTGGCCTGATGTAAGAGATTTTCTCAAAGATCTAATGTTACAGTAAGTTTTTACATAACTGTACTTTTCTGTGTCCATGCCACCTTTGACCGGACAGTCCTGAAAGGGCTATTATCCTGAGTGAGCCCTTGATTTCTGCCACCCTAGTCTGGGGGATTTTTTATTTTTATTTTTTTCCAAACTATTTTTATACACCACTTCACCAGAGAACTCTCTCGGGCATCCTGGGTTCTAGGTCTCTACCTCCAACCTGAAACCTCCTACCTCTCCCAGCACGGTCCAACGCAATCTCCGGATCAGAGCCCCCCCCCCCGAGGAAGGGCCATCCTACCCACCCAGGGCGCTCTATCTATATAGCATAGAGTGCAGGGACCGTATGGGTGGGCCTCGTAGAGGAGGAAGCCCGGCGTTGGAGTGTGGTCCTGGCCCCAAGTGCCGTCGCCTGTCTCTGGGGTGGGGATTTTTCTTTGTTTCTTGGATCCCCTCAGAGTGCAGCCGACAAGGCAACACTATGCCACAACTCCGCCACACTACTCAGCGTCGCTACGTCGGGTGCCTCCGGCCACCATCGGAGGTCGCCTCAGGAGCGAACACTCATCTGAGCCCTCCTTGGGAAGAGAGAGCAGTCCTACAGACGCTCGATCTCTTCCCTCCCCTGCTGACCTGGGCTCGTTCCCAAACCCGGGTCGCCGGTGTGGTGCGAGGTGTGGCATCCAGCTCCTCAACCCTCAGCGCCACCGGGCTGGCTAGTCTGGGGGATTTTGTTTGAGCTTGGCACTCTGACCCATTAGTGTGAATCAGAAGTGAAGATTGATTCATGGAAGATATGAAAATTACGTACTCACTGTACCTTCTAGGAATATCTTCACCATTGATTCACACGGCAACCCATCATCCGCCATGCTCTCTCCATTGTTTTTTTTGTTTTTTTTTACTTGTCTTCACTCTCTGTTGGTTTGTGCTGTGAAGACACAGTTTTACTGGTTTCAAACAACATGAAGTCTTGCTATATTATGACAATTGCAGTTTGTCACACCATTAGAACTGCTCCGGAGGTGAAAGAGTTAACTCCCATTCAAAGAATGGAACTTGGAGCTCGAGCTCGGTTAGAGAAGCTCTGTCTGGGTTATTTCAAACCTAAACTGTCAGATTCTTTACTCCGCCTCACTGAACAGTCGCTCCGGAGATTTCTCCTACTGCTCGGTTCATTTCGGTTTAAACAGTGTTTTCTCGGTTCAAATCAACCAAGAATATTATTATTTTAACCGCAAAACCGTTCGGTTCAAGCTTTGTCTGTGGTATCGTAAGTAATTTAAGTTTATTTTCTGTGTGGAACTTGTAAATGTTATCGGTTCGGTTTTGAACCGATCAGCTTGTTTTAAAACTTGAATTGAAGGTTTTAGAGTGCGGTTCCCGGTTCTTATCGGTTCTAAAAAAACGGATTTCATTACGTTTTTTTCCAAGACCCGTGACACGGTTAGGAACCGATAACGGTGCCTTGCCTGGCACTGCCGTTTAAAAGGGCAAGTTTTTGGTTAGGCTGGCATTATGTCTGAAAAACCCAAAAGAAAAACCGGGCCCACTGGGTTTCAACACTGGCTGACCCACACACCACATGTGTATATTGTCTGGGGTTTGACCACCTCAATTCAGACTGCCAGATTTGTAAAAATTTCCCTGCAGCCACCCTGGATAAGAGAGTTGGCAGGCTCAGGGGACGAGAGGTCAAAAAGTCCGCTGACCCGGATGGCCAGCCTGGTTCGGTGCCAACCGAAGGGAGTGCCCTCTGACCAGGGCGAGACTTCCTCGGGCAAACGTAAAGCTGGCTCGGAGGAGCCAGTTCCAGTAAAGAAAACAAGAAAATCAGCAGGTGTGGAGACCAAAATTCCTTCTCCAACTGCTGCAGAGATAGCAAGAGCTATTCAGATTGTCCAGTCACTTTCTCCGGTTCCGTCCGAACCGCCACTGTCTGATAAAAGGTCGGTTCGGTCGGGTCCACCGGTTCAGGAATATGTTGTTGAAGAATTTTATGAACCAGAGGAGGGGGAGGATGATTATGAACAGTATGAATGTGACTTTGAGGGTCTGGGTGTGCCCATTGAACCGGACATCTCCCCAGACAGACCTTTAGAATCTCCCCCTTTGCTTTCTGAGTCCCCCTCTCACTTTATGTTTTACAAAAAAGTCGCTGAAACCCTCCAGCTTCCATTGGAGGAAGCTGTGGATGAACAAGAGGAACCTGATTTTGTAGAAATGATGGATATTCCAGAGTCTAGGAGATTGTCTATTACCTTGCATAAATCATTTAGGAAACAGACAATAAAGATTTTAAAACTCCTAATTCTGTGCCTCCTGTGGACAAAAGATGGACAGGAGGTACACTCTGTCAGGTCCTGATACAGAATTCTTTCACAGCAATGCAGCCACGTTGGTGTGGTTCAGGCTGCAGCCTGTGATAAAGCTAATATTCCTTTGGCTTCACATCCTCCTGACAAGGATTCCAGGAAGATTGATGCCATGGCTAAAAAACAATACATGGCAGCGTCCTTGGGACTCAGGCAAGCAAATTACATGGCTTATGTAGCAAGGTATCAAAAATCTAGATGGGACACTGTCATGGCCTTGGCCAAACAGGCCTCTGGCCAGCTTGCTAGTGAGCTGGAACAGGTGGCTGCTGATGGCATTGAGGCATCTAAGGTGCAGTTTCATGCTGCTGTGGATTTTAATGATGTATCCTCTAGAGTCATGGCTACGTCTGTAGCTTTTCGCAGGTGGGCCTGGCTCAGGTGTACTGGCTTGTCACAGGATACCCAGACTAAGGCTATGGATTTTCCTGTGGTTGGAAATTCTCTGTTTGGGGAGCAGACAGAGAATTATATGAAGAAGATGGATGAATATAGTACTACCTATAAGAGTGCTCAGGCTAAGGAGCGGCAAGCCACTCCTCAGAGGCAGGCCCCCAGGGGTAGAGGTAGGCCTTTTCACAGGCCTTTTAACCAAACCCAGGCCTCCTCTGCTTATGCTCAGAGGGGGTTCTTCAGAGGGAGAGGCAGACGGGGTGTGGGCAGGCCTTCTCCCACCCCTCAGCCTAAAGCACCTGCCAAACAGACACCCTGATGGGGTGCCCAGGGCCGATTCTCCTTTACCTGTAGGGGGCAGGTTGGCTTACTTCGTTCAGAACTGGGTGTCTCTAACTTCAGACAAGTGGGTCCTGGAAGTAGTAAGCCAGGGTCTGGTTCTCAGCTTCAAAAAGTTCCCAAAGATGAGAATCAGGTCTTTCCCACCTGCAAACTCTTTAGAGACCTTTACTTTAGAAACAGAGGTCTCAACCCTCCTGGCTCTCAGAGCTGTAGAAAGGGTTTCTCCCCTACACCAGGGCAAGGGTCTGTACTCCAGATATTTCCTTACCCCAAAAAAGACAGGAGAATGGCGGCCCATTTTAGACCTGAGATATCTGAACAAACACCTTTTGAAACCAAAGTTCAAAATGGTAACTCTGGCAATGATTTTACCCTCTCTAAGGCCAGGGGACTGGCTAGCCTCCCTGGACCTCAAGGATGCCTATTTTCACGTCCTAATCAGAAGCTCCCACCGAAAGTACCTCAGATTCGAACTGCCCTCAGGTCACTACCAGTTCAGAGCAATGCCCTTGACCTCACCTCTGCCCCAAGGGTATTCACAAAATGTCTGGAAGTAGCAGTGGCTCATTTAAGAAGGCAAAGATTGCTGTCTTTCCATATCTGGACGACTGGCTCATTGTAGGCCAGTCCTCAGAACAGGTAAGATCTCACCTGCCAGTTACCCAGCAGCTGCTCTCCTCCCTGGGCTTCTTGCTCAATCTTCCAAAATCAGTTCTGGAACCAGTTCAGGTGCTCACCTTCATAGGTGCAGAATTGGACACAAAGCAGGCCAGAGCCTTCCTACCCTTAGAGAGGGTAAGGAACTTGGTGGCTCTGGCCTCCTCCTTCACTCTGCAGGTCTTTCGACCAGCAAGACACTTTTTGCAGCTCCTGGGGCACATGGCTGCGTCCACAGCCGTAGTGCAAGGAGCAAGATTTCAGATGAGGGACATTCAGTTTCACTTGAGAGCCTTTTGGTCTCAGAGAAGACCCCTTTCCAAGTTGGTCCCAGTGACCGAACCCTGATCCAGGCCCTCCAGTGGTGGCAGGATCAGAGCAATTTAAGACTGGGGTCCCCTTCATTCCTCTGTCTCACTCCTTGACCCTCACTCCGGATGCTTCCCTCCTGGGGTGGGAGCCCACATGGGCGACCTCTCCACTCAGGGAGTGTGGTCCCCTCAGGAATCTCTGCTCCACATCAATTTGCTGGAACTCAGAGCTGTCTTTTTAGCACTTCAAGTGTTTTCTGTGTCTGTTCAGAACAAAGTGGTGCAAGTCAGAACAGACAACACCACAACAATGTGGTACATCAACAAGCAGGGGGCACTCGGTCTTCGGCCTTGTGCACCGAGGCAATGAAGTTGTGGTCTCTGGCCTATTCCCTGAACATTTCCCTCATAGCAGTTCACCTTCCAGGAAAGGACAATGTCTTAGCAGATGCTCTCAGCAGGATTTCCCAGGGCCATCACGAATGGTCTCTGGATCCTCAAGTACTGGGGATAGTTTTTGCCAGATGGGGCACCCCTCAGATAGATCTTTTTGCAGCCCCAGACAATCACCAACTTCCACTGTTCTGTTGCAGGCCCCCAGTGTTGGGCTCAATCCCCCTGGATGCCTTTCTCCTAGATTGGGAAGGGAAGTTTCTTTATGCCTTTCCCCCCTTCCCTCTCCTATTCAAGGTGCTAGTCAAAATCAGATTCCAGCCTTGCAGGATGATTCTGATTGCCCCAGATTGGGCCAGGCAGCCCTGGTACCCCTCCTTCTGTCACTAGCAGTCCATCTTCCCCTGTGCCTCCCCAGGAATCACAACCTGTTAACCTGTGCACAGGGGAGAGTTTGGTATCCAGACCTCAAATCCCTCAACCTCAAGGCCTGGCTCTTGAGGAGTTAGAACTTGCTGACCTGCACCTTTCTCAGGGTGTTCTTGAAATCCTAAAGGCTTCTAGGAAGCCTTCCACTAGGGCTACTTACAATTCTAAGTGGAAAAGGTTTTCCATTTGGTGTTCTGGGAAACATATTTCCCAGGAATCTGCTGATTTGCCCATTGTTTTGAACTATATGGTCCACCTTAATTCCTTGGGACTGAGACCAGCTACCCTGAAAGTACATTTGGTAGCTGTCTCTGCTTTTGTTTTAGCAGGAAAGCCCTCCTCTCTTTCCGCTCACCCTGTATTTTCCAAGTTTTTTAAAGGATTACTTCATTCTAATCCACCTTTTAGGGATCCGGCCCCTGCCTGGGACCTTAATGTTTGCATTGCCCAGTTAATGCAACCTCCTTTGAACCTCTGTCTTCTGCAGAGCTTAAGTACTTAACTTGGAAAACTGTTTTCCTAGTGGCTATCACTTCTGCCAGGTAGCGTAAGTGAGTTGCAAGCCCTGTCAGTAGAAACTGACTTTATTTCTTTCCACAGGGATAAGGTAGTCCTCAGGACTAACAGGAAGTTTTTGCCTAAGGTGGTTTCAGATTTCCATCTTAATCAATCTATCTCCCTTCCAGTGTTTTCACTGACCATTCTTCCTCTGGTGAGAGGAGATTGCACAGTTTAGATATTAAGAGGGCCCTAAGTTACTATATAGAGCGTACCAAGGGTCACAGGTTCGAATCCCTCCAACTTTTTCTCACTTATGGTGAGGTCGGAAAAGGGAAACCTGCCACTAAGAGATCCATTGCCAGGTGGATTGTCTCTTGTATCCAATTTTGTTATCAAAAACTGGGAAAGTTCCCCCTTCAGGCCTGAGGGCTCATTCTACCAGAGGTACAGCTGCGTCTCTAGCTGCTGCCAGAGACATCCCTATCTTAGAGATATGTCAAGCAGCTACCTGGAAAACGGTACATACTTTCACAAGCATTACTCCCTGGATGTCCAGGCCAGGAGGGATGCTCGATTTGGCACAGCCGTGCTTCAGAGCCTATTCCCTAAGTAGGTTCTGTCCCTCCTCCATGGAGGTACTGCTGTGTATTCTGCAATTGTCATAATATAGCAAGACTTCATGTTGTTTGAAGAAAAATTACTCACCTTAGTAATGTTGTTTCTTCTAATGGAGTCTTGCAATATTATACCCCCAGCCTGCCCCTCTCAGAACTTCTACTTGGGTATGGGGTGGCAGCCCTAGTGTGGGCGCTAGTTTTGCCCATTATATGTTTTCCACCCCTTCTTGGGTTTTGGGTGTGATGTTTTTATTTTATGTCATATTATTACTTATATTATATTATTACTTCTGGTCCCCTGACTTGAGTCTTTGTGTTGAGACCAGGAGTATGTCTTATTAGTCAGGTAGCCAGTTGGCTAGTGTAGGTTACAGCTTCCACACAGACCTTAGTGAGTTTTGCTCGTAAAGATCTGACAGTTTATGTTTGAAATCACCCAGACAGAGCTTCTCTAACCGAGCTCGCGCTCCAAGTTCCATTCTTTGAATGGGAGTTAACTCTTTCACCTCCGGAGCAGTTCTAATGGTGGGACAAACTGCAATTGTCATAATATAGCAAGACTCCATTAGAAGAAACAACATTACTAAGGTGAGTAATTTTTTCTTGTTGACCCTTCTTACACTGGTTACCAGGGTTATCATATGCCCTTAGTTTAAGTGCATAAGTACCTGTTATGTTTGCTGCACGTCCTCAGTAAAAAAGGTACTGATGTGATCGAGGGCTGTTGCCGAGGTATGCCATGCAGTGCAAGCTAGCCTTAAAATGGCGTGCATGCATGCAGCTTAACTCCGTTGCCAGCCTGAAATGTTTTGGCTCCCCTAGGGTCCTAGCTTGTCCAGCTGAGACCCAGTAGTGTGAATCAGTGGCGAATATATTCCTAGAAGATCAGGAATTATGGTGAGTGCAGAGTTTTCATATATTTTCACCATTCTTTATGTACCCACATCTTCTCTCAAGTTTTGCTTCCAAAAAGAAGTCTGAAACCAAGATATTCTGTGTTTGGACTAAGTCCTTGCAAGAGTGGTAAGTGCCATAATTTTAACTGACTTTTGTTGCTGGTACCAGATTTTTGTTCTCTCCCTGGGAAATAGTAATAATAAGGGACTTTAACATGCCAGACATGGACTGGAAGGTCCCAGTTGCAGCAAGTGTGAGAAATCCTCTCCTAGTGGAAGCGCACCAGGAAGCGTTCCAGTGCAGCTGGTCGAGGACCCGACTGAAGAGGGAGCCTGTTTGATCTGGTGATCACCAACAGTGAGTGTATCCAGAATATAGTACTCCAAGAACAGTTGAGTCCAGTGACCACAAGATGGTGAGACTGGAAGTTCAGCTGGAGGCCAGCAAAGGGACAAGCTTACTGAAGGTGTGAGGCTTCAGAAAGGCAGACTTTGATAGATGCTAGAGCTGCTGAGCAAAAGCATGAAGGTAATAGAGAGGCTAGAAGGGGTGGAGGGAAAATGGGAGGCATTCAAAGCAGGATGCTCAAAGTGGAGGCAGGCTGCATTGGGAGGGTTACTAAAGGTAAGTGTGAAAGGCCTTCTGTGGTACATATTGGATGGGAAGAATGCAGTAAGCTTAAAGAGGAGGGTGTTAAGGAAGTACGAGGGCAGCCAAAGGGAGGAAGACATGAAGGTGTTTGAGTACAACCAGGGATGCCAGCAGGAGGGTCGGGGACCACTGTTAGAGGAAGAACTTGAATTTGCTGGGGGGACTGGGGACAAAGTGAGCTTCTTTGAGGACATCTCCCTCCATTAAGCCACACCATTGGGACTGTAAGCTGTTGGCATCAGGAGTAAGCAGAAACTTTTGTCAGCTGGGGCCACCGCCGGTAAATGTCTGCATCTCCTATACAATATGGGCAGCACCATGATTTCTCAGATCTTACCTCTATCAGTCTTCACTGGTGGGTACCAGCCAGAGGCGCTAGGACCCCGCAGGAAGCTTTCTAACTGAAAGATTTCTCTCTGGAGGAGGGACTGACATCTGAGATGGCACCACCCTCGAGGCCAACGTATTACATGGCGCTCACAGGTTGGCCAGTAATGGACACCGGCTCCTCTACCACCTCTATTCTTCTTTTCCTGCTGAGTGTGCATCACCTCGTGGGAGCTGCAGCCATCTTGTGTGCATAATTCGAAGAAACCGCCTGAAACCCTGTTGCCGCTAATCGATGCCATAGACATCAGGAGACCAGCAGAACTGTTCCTTTTTTTCTTTATTTTGTATTTTATTGTTCTATGGCACCAAGTCAGTTGCTTTGTTCGGTTTAATTTTTATCTGCACGATTATGTCTGTTCGGGGCCTAGTTCTAAATCCAAGGCGGGACGTACTCCCCATACGTTGGTGCCCCTGTGGCAAGCTCATGACCATGATGAACCATCACAATCACTGTTTGTCCTGCCTGGTTCCGAATCACAATATGGACAATTGCAACACTTGTTTCTCTATGGACCACCAGGTCCTCGAGTAGCATGCACTGAAGGTGGGTCAGGCTCCTCCCACCTTCAGAGGACAGCGTCGGTCCCGGGACTCCAAGGCCAGGACTTTGGGCCCTTCCCACAGGTCTCCTTCTGGTACTATACGTACTGGGGGGGGGGTAGCAGGCCTCCGTTTCTGGTCTCGCCCGTGACTGGGGACCTGCGTGAAGGTAAGTGGACAGTAGTCCTCAGGGGGTGGCTGGGCACCCCTCAGTGTCCCAGACGCCCCCAGTGTTGCGGTGGCTACTATATCGCTGCCCAAGCCGGTGGTGTCCTCTCATGCCTTCAACACTGCCCCATCTGATGCCGCCTCGCGGGGCGGTGCCAGCGTCGGTGTTAGGTCTCCCTCAGGTGCCGTTCGTGGTGCCGTAAGGGAGGGTCACAATAGGGGGGGGTGCCACTCTGGAGGTCTCCCTGGTCTCTTCGGAGGAGAAGGACCGGGATGACCCCGACTGGCAGCCAGGCTCGTCAGAGCTCCACAGCTCTCCTCTGCCAGCGCCAGGATCTCTGAGCCCCAGGAATCTTCCACGGGAACCGGTGCTTCCTCTTCTCTTGTTGGTGCCGGGGATGCCACCAGCACAGTTTCCGGCGCCGGTGGAGAAGTTGCTGCCGGTTCTGTGTCCTGTATGGATGCCAGTGCTGGGTCCGATGTTGGTGCTGCTAGTGGTGCTGTATTGGACTCCGGTGGCGCGTCAAGGTCAGAGGCAGTTTCAGGCACAGCTTCGGGTGTGGCAGGCACCTCAGCCCTCTAGTCCTCAGTCTTAGAGATTCCCCCGAGGAGCAGATCCCTCTCTGAGGGGGTGGGGAGGTCGAGGGATGCACAGTTGCTCCTTTCCAGGGCAGCAGGTGGCCCTGGGAAGAAGAGAAGTGCTGACCCTTCCCTCCTGGCCTCTTTCTCCTTGAAGGGGTCTGCAGTTGAGGTCAGGAGCCCACACCCGCAAGGGGCCGGTGCTGCTCTGTTCACCCCACTAAGGGGAATCTCCTTAAGGGCATCGCCATTGTCACCCCAGTCAGGTTGGGCATCCTTCGGCGGGCGGGGTTAGCAGTACCCCCTTTCAGGAGGGAACCCCGGCATGTTCCCACAGCCCTAGAAGAGGGTCAGCTCTGCCCAGCCAGAGATTTCCTTTCTGTACTCCTCTGCCACCTCCTCTCCCTCTTTCAGGCCTCTTTGGCCCCACGGGGCCCATGACCTAGGAACAATTCAGAGCTTCAGCAGCTGTGTTCCCTCGCTATGTTAGAGCCATGGTTGAGTTCATTTTCTGACCTGAGACGCCAACTGCTCCGAGCTCTGAGTGAAGCTCCTTGGCCTCCTCGTCTTCCTCCCTTGAGAAAAGAGGACTCCTCCATCCATCTTACCAGCTATCAGCGGTCTCTTTCGGGGTTGCAGGAGAAGCTCCATGTATCCCATTTTGGTTCACACAGTCCTGACCATGCGACATGCGCCTTCCTTCACGAGTTCAGTGCTGACCGTTTTGTCATTCCTCCATGGCTTGTTCCCTTTGCGGAAGCATCACAGAGGGTCTGACAGTGTCCCTCGGCCCAATTTCCAGCCCCTAGGGACTGCCAGCGCAGGTATTGCACACTCCTGGGGTCTCCAGGTGTCATGTCCCACCCCTCTTTGGGAATGGAGCTCCTGGACACCCCCTCCAGGCATCATCACCCGAGGCATGACCTCCTCCCGGAGTCAGGCTCGGCTGAGTTTAACTGTTGAGGTCGTAGGGTCTTCTTGGCAGTGCACTTCCTTTTGTGCATCGCAGCACACCAGGCCCATCAGACTGCCTACTCAAGGCACCTATGGACGATGCTGGGCGAGCAGAACTGAGGTGGTAGAGGGGCCGGTATCCGTTACTGGCCAACCTGTCACATAATACGTCTGCCTCAAGGGTGGCACCGTCTCAGTCAGCCCCTCCTCCAGGAGGTATGTAATTTTAATTTCTTTCTCTCGCCATTACCCACTCATCGGATCACCAGACAGTGCTGAAACTCGCTGTTTTTGCTGGTGTTTTTTCATAATTTATTTTCTGACTTTACTAAGTGAAGTCTTATGCCACCATCGGAGGACAAAGAGCGCCATTATTCTGTCTCTGCGGTAGGGTTAATATCTACAAAGATGACTCTCATCACTGTGTGTCTGCTGCCAAGGCTTCTTGCAGAATGTTAAGGCCTGCGATATTTTCCAGGGCTTTACACCAGGCCACAAGGAGACATTGCCGCAAGGTTTTTAAGGCCTTTATGAAAGATATGAAGGGTGCATGGCAGTCGACGCCAGTTTCATCTGCCTGCTCCACTGGCTCTGCGTCTTCATCCTGCCATTAACCTAGGTAGTCAGCAGTAGTGGAGAAAACTCCACCACGGATGTCGAAGGCTTCAGATAAGTGAAAAGACAAATCTGCCAAGGAATTGGGGAAGCACTAGCCTTGCAAGGAAACATAGGAATTAATGGTCTGGAACTTCTGTCGATTCTAGGTCTCCCTTAAAATGAGAAAAAGGTAAGTCCACTAAGACCTAAGCCTGTTTGTGACCTCTGATTGTGATTCCTGCCCCCTCCCCCAGGTTGGGATCTGGCATGGGCTATGATACTGCTGTTAACATCTTGCAGCCAATTCCACTGTTGAGCTTCAGCCTGTCGATGATGCTGTGTCCAGGCTACAATCCATGAAGGCTCCACTTATGCAAATCCTGCATCAGACCCTTCTTTGGCTTTAGGTGCTGCTCTAGCCTATGTCAAACACATGTACCATTAATTCTGACTCCCTTTCAGGATCCTTTGTATCCTCCCCCTGCTGGCGAAGAGGAATATGATCCTCACCTCCAGCATATAGAGGAGGATTATGAGAAGGGAAGGTGGTGACCTGCCCCACCCAGAGAATGTGAGCTTCAGCTCTTTTCTGTCATCTTGTAGAATATATATATATATATATATATCTGTATATGTAAAACTGTTGCCCATGGCCTTGAATGATGGGAATCATCTGTGCTTTGCTTATGAAGCTTAGGATGCTTCAGCTTGTTTTGCTGTCGCTGGCATATGTTTTGGGTGCTATCCTGGGTTTGAGTGGCTAGCATTGGCACTCATGTTCAGCAGTTGGTTCTTAATGCAGCATTCTTTGGGTAAAAGTTATTTGGCACGGATGTGGAAGTCACACTGCAGAAACTGCAGTTTTCTAAAATGACTTTCCATTCCCTTAAGGGACATATAAACCTGTAGCATCATGGCTCTGGTAGGGGGTTCCTTGTGTAGACCCTACTTCCATCCTGCCTCTGGCTACTCCTGCACTCCGGGGTGCATCCTTGCCCCTCAGGCTCCCATACCACCTAGTGTTTATGCTAGGGTCACCAAATGTGCGGGTGCTGGTGGCGTCCCTGCTGTCCTGGTAGCCTTCTAATTCCCTTCTACCTCCCCATGTACCTTCAGAAGAACTCGGGATCCTGGTGGGAGGCCATATCTCTGTCTTCTTGCCAAAGTGGAGGGAGATCACCATAGACACTTGTGTCCTTGACTTTGTTCAGCGGGGGCATACCCTGGAGTTGTCTAGCCCTTCGATACATCTTTCCCCACGTAGTCCGTACCCTCTGCGGTCACCTTTCTGTCCTGCTGGACGAAGTTCAGATGTTCTTACACAAGCAGGCCATAGAACCCATTCCTGCCCTAGTTCTGAACAGTGATCATTACTCCTGATATTTTCTAGTTCCATAATGGACAGGCAATCTACGTACTGTCCTGGATCTCAGGGGCGTGTACCTGTAAGTGGAATACCAAAGGATCTTACTTCGAGTGGGAGCGCTTGCAGCAGGCTATAGCAATTAGGACTATGTCGCAGGCACTAGGACCCTCCGGAAACCTTTTCAGCCAGCAGTATACAGCAGGGACCACCCACGGACTTCGGCGCCGCCCCGTCAGCCCTGGTACAAAAGGGGGCGGACCCAGCTCCACCTCAGTTCTTTTCCCGGCCCGTCCCGGTCGTGAGAAGAAGGACTTCAGTTCCAGCTTGCCAGGAACAGCAAAATTCTAGTTTTATCAACCCTTTTTTTGTACCGTTTTCAACGTTTTTTTTCCAGTGTCATTGGGCCGTTTTCGACAGTTTTTCAGTTTGGTCGACGGATGTCTTAGCCGTCGTCGGTCTCTCCAAAGCCACACCAAAACAAGTGCAACTGTGGGCAGATCCCTGCCAAAGACGGGCACAAGAACTGTGTCTTTTGCCTTGGGCCGGACCATGATACCGTGACCTGCTCAGCCTGCCAGGCATTCACCAGCCAGACCCGGGTCAGACGTCTTAAGGCCCTGAAGGCATTTCTGTTAGAAAAGAAGATGGATCTGCACTCCACCGAGGGAAAGCGTAAGGAGAAAACCAAGCGCCACGGGAAAGACCGTAGTCTGTCCCGGTCGCAGTCCCATTCTTGTTCACGGCCCTCTCCCAAGAAAGCCCATATTTCCCTGGGCTCAGGAGAGCGCCCAAAGTCTTCCCAGGCCAAGGCTGGCCCATCGGGGGAGAAGCCAGCCAAGCGAGAGGTAACCCGCTATAGGTTACCACCAAGCCCATGGAGGTGAAACTGCGGCCCTACCTTTCAAGGCATAGCTTGCGCCCTGCTAAAAGCCTCCGGAGCAAGGACTCTCCAGCGACTAGCGTCATCGGTCCCACCACCGACGCCGGTTGAAGGGAGAAGGTGGAGCGCCATGGAAGAGCCGACGCCCCGGCCTCCCAAGTCCTCCTCCCCACTGGCTCCAAGAGGGCTCTCCTTCAGGGTCAAGTCCCGGATACTCCTTTCCGCCGAGCTGCCAAACTTTTCCGAAGGACGAGCTGCAGGAGTTGTTCTCCTTTTGGTGGGATAGGTCCAGAAGTGGACACCCCTGTCGCTGGCCCAGACACCGTACCAGACCCAGCGGGCAAACCACAGCCGGAGGTGAACCTTCCCGAGGAAATCCCGGCGCGACTCGCCTCAGCCCTTCCAGGGTCGCCCGCGCCCGGTCCAAAGACCACCGCCAGCGCTCCAAGGACTCTGGAGACCGTCGCCAGTCCAGGTCTCGTACGCGCAGCCCTTCTCGTTCTCCTAGACGAGAGCGCTCCTGACGTTGGTCCTCTGACGGACATCGGTCTTCGCTCTGGAGCCGGTCTTCGGACCGACGTCGGTCCCCCAGTTACCGACGACAGAGGGGGTCTGGTCATAAGGAGAGATCTGACTATTCCAGATCTTGTAGTCAATCTCCCTCTTCTTCGTCCTCATCTTCTTCTTCCTCTCTCAGCTTAGAGCAGTCCCCGAGAGAGAAGGACCAGCCTTGCTCGCCTCCCGACGATCCAACCTTTATGGACGTCATGAGGCACATCCAGGCCTCCTATGAGTTGGAAACGGAGGACCTGGATCCGGAACGCCGAAGATTGGCAAAATACCTGAGGCAAAAGAAGCCAAAACCATTGGTGGTCCTTCCTTTAGTGGACACTTTCCAGGAACTGACTCTTGACTACCTGGAGGCGTCCAGCTTCCATCCTGGCTGTTCCCAAGAAATCAGACAGGCTGTATAAGGCCCCGAGGGCAGAAGCTTTTCTAGCAGAGAACCCTCAGGCGGTCTCTTCGGTCATCACGGCTGCCCATGACAAGTCCAGGCAGCCGAACCACCTTAGCTCGCAGCTTCCCGATCCGGAGTCTCTGTATTTGGACCAGGTGGGCGAGAAAGTTTACTCTGCCTCAACCTGCTCCATCCGATCCCTTAACTTCCTGACGCATATGGTCCAGTACCAGAATGCTCTGTGGGAGAGGGGACAAGAGCTACTGAAAGCCATGCCAGATTTCGATCAGAAGTCGGAACTTCTGGATATTATGAAATCGGGCTCCGGTGTAGGTTCACATGTCCTGAGAGCCTCGTACGATACGGCAGCCAGGGCAGCCGCTTCCGGGGTGTGCCTTCAGTACCACGCCTGGTTGAGAGTTTCGGGTTTCCACCAGGATCTGCAGTCCAGTATCAAGGCTTTGCCATTCCAAGGTACCGTGTTGTTTGGGCAGGAGACGGAAGCTTTGATTTCTCGTCTACAGTAGTCGGGCAAGTCCATCTGGTCGGTCACCAAATGTACTGCAGCGACCAGCAACGGAAACGGCCATTTCACAAGCCCTCAGGTGGTCAAGGTGGACACGCCCATGGTAATCAGCAGGGTCAGAGAGGCGGCTTTCGTAGGAGAGCCAGTAACCAGCAACCTGGAGGCGCTCCTACCCGTGGGCCCAAGTCCTCCCAGGCCTCTTTGCCTACGCCCGGCTCAGCCCAATGACTCCCTTCCACCCCCTTCCAGAGGAAGACTCAGGGGAGATAGTTGGGGGCCACTTCTCCCTTCATCTTGAAGGGTGGAGGTCGATAACTGTGGACCAGTGGGTCCTGGACATCATCAGGAGAGGACACACGATAGAGTTAACGGAGTTTCCTCCAAATACTGCATTAAAGTACTCCCGATATCCTCCTCCTCACATCCCACTGATAGAAGGAGAAATTCAGACCCTCTTGCAGAAAAAGGCAATAGAGGTAGTGCCTTGCATCAGCGGGGAAAAGGGTTTTATTCCCACTTCTTCCTGGTCTCAAAAAAGACACAGGATCTTTGACCCATTCTGAACCTCCGCTCTCTCAGTCTCTTTATAGAGTACAAAAGGTTCAGGATGGTGACCCTTCCAGATCTACTTCCCCTGCTGCACCAAGGATACTGGCTCTGCTCCCTAGACATGCAAGATGCATATATGCATATCAGGGTCTTCCCTCCCCACAGGAAGTTTCTGAGGTTCCACTTCCAAGGGGAGCACTACCAATTCCGAGTTCTTCCATTCGGCCTCTCTTCCGCTCCGCAAGTCTTTACAAAATGCTTGGCAGTGGTGGCTACGGCTCTAAGGCGCATGGGGAGCTACATTTTCCCATACTCGACGATTGGCTGCTTATAGCCCCATCAAGGTCATGCCTACTTTACGCCCTCGGAGACACCTGTGCTCTGTTCTGAGAGCTGGGGATCACCCTGAACCTTCGGAAATTGTCCCCCGAACCCAGTCAAAGACTCATCTTCATCGGAGCGGTCCTGGATTCTATCCAGGGCATGGCTTTCCTACCCCCGGACAGGGGCGATCGCTTGCAAGAGATCGCCGAATGGATCTTAGTAACTCCTCAAGTTCCAGCTCAGAACTTCTTCAGGCTACTGGGGCACATGGCGGCGGCCATTCCAGTCACTCTTCTGGCCCGTCTCCACGTGCAGGTCCCACGGTGGATGCTCAGGGTACAGTAGGACCAGGGCTACGACGATCTATACTTTATGGTCAGGATCACTGACCCAGTCAGGAGAACTTTGTTTTGGTGGATGGACCCCCGGAATTTGGAGAAAGGGGTCAAGTTTCGTCCGGAGCCACCAGGTCAGACTCTTACGACAGATGCATTGGATCTGGGATGGGGAGCGCACCTGGGTGCCCATCAAACGCAAGGAGTTTGGACATCCGAGGAGCGATCTTTCCATATCAATGTTTTGGAGATGCGAGCGGTTTTCTATGCCTTACAGGCCTTTCAAGAGAACCTGGTGCCAGGCTCGCTTCTAATTCAGACAGACAATATGGTGGTCGTCTTCTACATCAACAAGCAAGAGGGTACTCACTCGTATCCCCTTTGCAGGGAGGCAGTGAGAGTCTGGCACTGGAAAGGCACATTCTGTTGTCCGCAGTGCACGTTCCAGGCGTCCTGAACAATCTGGCCGACAGCCTAAGCAGGTCTCGTTCCAAAGCACACGAGTGGGAGCTGCTACAGTCTGTAGTAGATCAGCTCTTTGACAAGTGGGGTCATCCAGAGCTGGACCTCTTTGCGTCACCACGCAATGCCAAACTGCCAATTTTTTGCTTGCAAGAGCACGTGCCTGGAGTTTTCTGGCCAGACGCATTATCCCTTTGCTGGGCAGGTAGGTTTCTCTGTGCCTTCCGGCCCTTCCCTCTCATTCAGAGCATCCTGCTGAAGTTACAGGCAGAAGGGGTTCGAATGATTCTAGTAGCCCCCCGATGGCCTTGGCAGATTTGGTTCCCACTCCTGCAGCGGTTATCCATAGAACCTCCAACTCCGCTGCCCATGTGCTCGCAGTTGCTATCCCAGGAACAAGGATCGCTGGTCCATCCAGATCTTTGTTCCTTACATCTGCATGCTTGGCTCCTTCAGACGTAGCTCAACAGAGATACGGGGTTTCCCCGGAAGTGGCGGCAGTCCTAGTGTCTGCGAGGAAACCCTCCACCCGCTCTGCCTATGCTGTGAAATGGAAGCGGTTTTGTTTGTGGGCCTCGTCACAGCATTTAGACCCCATCACCTGTCCAGTGAACTCAACGTTATAGTACCTCCTCTCATTGTACTAACATGGCCTGAGTTACTCCTCTATTAAGGTGCACATGTGGACTGTCTCCACCTATCTTGCTCTGATTAGAGACAAGGCGTTAGCACAGTTGAATGTAGCCCACACCTTTTCGAGAGAAATTTTATTTCTAGGGACATGGATATGTTGTTCATCCACACTTATTGGCAGGTTCCTTGCCGCTTTAAATCTTGCCGGAAGGTCTTCAAGCTGGCTCCTCCCACCCACCCGGGTGGTAAAACTCTGGACTCCGCCCCATGACGCCAGATCTTCCTTAACGCTTGGAAGCTCAGGTTCCCTCCTTAACGCTCTGCGTGTAAGACTGGTTCCTAACTCCTAGGTTTTCTAGACTTCGGTCAACTTTTTCCCTCACGGCTGCGATGGACAAATCGACTCCCGGTTTCCGGAGATGCCCATGCGGGCAGAAGATGTCTCGGACGGATCCGCACTCCACGTGCGTCTACTGCTTGGGCCTTGAGCACGACCCGCAGGCTTGCAACCTGTGCTCTTCTTTCTCGGCCTATGTCCTGGAAGACCGTGCTGCCCATCTGCAACTTGGGCGACCTGAGAAGCGTTACCCTCCGGTAAAGTCGAAAGAGGCCCAGTTGGCGGTTTCCGCGGCGGCGGGCTCGGCAGATCAGCTTGAGCAGATGATCGCCCTCGAAGAGGAGGCAGCGCGGACCGCATCTTCCTCGGCCGCGGCATTTATCCCGCTCTCCCTGGGATCCTCATGTACTGCTTCCTTTAAGGAGCTTTGTCTGTCTCTCTCCACCAAGGGAGAGGGACCTTCATCTTCGGGACCTTCCTCTCGGTCCAAAAAGGTCAAGGGTAAGTCCGTAGGTCGAAGCTCTTGGGAGGCGGAAGGTCCCCTCCCGAGTGGTCAACCATCGACTTCGGTCGATCCTTTGGCTCGGCCACTGGCTTCGGTGTCCCGTCAGGTCATTTGACCGAGACTCCGTCGGCACGTCAAGATTTTCTCGACCCATTGAGCGGGTTGTCGACCGGAGAAGCTGAAATCCTCTCTCCCGGTTCCCCGGTGGCGGTTGAGGAATCCCATGGGCTTGCCAGTGCCTCCGGTTCCGGAGCCGCCGGGTGTTCCTTCGAGCCGGGGAGGCGGAGTTTCCCCCTCCCTGCACCCTCCTCCCGGAAAAGCGAGGTGCATGATCTCTGACTTCTTGGCGGTCCAGCCGATCCCGCCACTATAGTGGTCTCGGCACCAGCAAGCCAGCTCGCTCGTCCTCTTCCTCGGACGAGGGAGGCTTCAGCATAAATTGCGTCGGCGATCCCGGACCTCATGTGGCAACAGCTTCTGTTGGCGAGAATAAACCGACAGCGTCGCCTTCCCGGCTATTAAGTGGCTCTGTCACGGGCGACGAAGCAACACTTTGCTTTACCGGCGCCTGTTTCCAGGCCTGTTGCTCAGCGAGCCGTCTGCTCCACCAATTATGGTGGAACCTCCGCCTCCACAGCCGTTGTTTGGGGCTCTCGGTCGGCTCAGGGTTTACCCCATAGGCTGTCGGTCACCCTCACTCCCGTCGCCCTCGGCAGGTGGAAGTGGCTCAGGCCAAAACGCTCTTGCGGACTCTTCCGGAGTCAGCGGCGGTCCTCCCTTTTCTTCAAGCGAGTGGACATGGGTCCTCTGGGGTCAGTTTCTGGGCGATAGCCTTCCGATCCTTTCCTGGGTTTATAGGCTCATCTCAGAGTCCACGGGGATGCAGCTCGAGCCCGTAGCCAAAGCGGGCCAGGTATCCCCCTCACGGAGATATTGGACTGGGGATTCCCCTACGGAGGCCTTCCTGTGGCGAAGCCATTGTGGGCCCGGCCTTGGAGCTCTGGCAGCGTCCTGCTTCCTGCCTGCGCCTTGGCCAGGATGGCCAGGAAGTATCACGGTCCTACGGTTCCCTGTCCGGTTCTCAGACATCCCTCAACCGAGGGTTAGTTACGACAGCGTTTTTCCAGCATGCGAAATGCTAGGGCGTGGACAAACCTCCGACAAGAGTCAAGAATTGGACTATGCGGGCGAAAAGTCTCGCTGCATCCTCCCTTGGCCTTCGTCAGGCCAGCTCGGCCGTGCTTATGGCACATTTCTCCCATGCCCTGTTGGGCTCCCTGGATGAGGTAGTACCTCATCTTCCGGCTGACCTGCAGACTACGGTTAGGCAGGTGCGGGACCAGGGCAGGGCGGTGGCAAAGCAGCAACTTCAGACTGCTTTGGACATTGGAGACTCATGCGCCAGGTCAGTCGCGGCCGCGGTGGCTATGCCGTCGGGCATGGCTGAGGATATCCACCTTCTGGCCCGGATACCAGCACAAATTGGCGGATGTCCCTTCCTGGGGACTGACCTCTTCGACCCTGGAGTGGAAGGCCACCTCAGAGGATCGAAGAGTCCAATGCCACTGGACTCGGTCTCCATCCACTCAGAGGGACAGGGCCGCAGACGCAACCCAAGCCCTTTACCGTCCGTCCTGCGCCCTTAGCGCGTCTGGCCCAGCAGCATCAGGGCCAATGGTTTCGCTTGGCGTCCCAAACCCAAACCAGCGGCTTCCTCCTCCAGGAAGCAGGGAGGTAAAGGCCAGGAGGTCCCTCGGCCGGTCCCTCCTCCAAGCCTGCACAGTGGCGGGTTGAGGGGGTCGCCTCCAACCTCGTCACCTCACCCAGGTCCCAGGCGGCTCCTTCTTCCTTTCCGCCTGGTCTGCTGTTACCACAGACCGGTGGGTGTTCAGAGAGAGTGGTAGGAAAGAGACCTGCCTCTGGGTGAGCAGGCCCGCCCTTCAGAGCCGTCGCCCCAGGAACCTCGAGAATCCCGCCCAGCCTCGCTGTCGGCTCGCCCGGAGCCGACATCACTCTGCTCCTCGAGAAAGAGGTGATCAGAGAGGTGGCGGATCCTCCTCAGAACCGAGGTTTGTGTCCAGGTACTTCCTGGTCCCAAAGAAAGCAGACGGGGAGCTGGCGTCCCATTCTCAAGCCTCACCACGACCTAAACAAGTTCCTAAGGTCTTGGACCTTCAGGATGGTAAGCTCTGGCTCGAGATAATACCATCCTTGGAACTGTGGCTGTAGTTCTGCTCTCTGGACCTGCAGGACGCGTTTTTCCATGTCCCTATCCCGTCCATCTCACCAAAGATTCCTTCGCTTAGGCGGAAGGATCACTCCAAGTTCGAGCCATGCCCCTTGACCTGTCTCCTGCACCCAGGGTCTTCACCAAATGCATGGCAGTGGTAACAGCATTCTCTGCGGCGCCGAGGGTCCGGTGTACCACTACCTGGATGATTGGCTGATAGCAGCCCCTCCAGACAGGAGGTGGGCGGTCAGAGATCTGGCCCTCAGGTTTGCTCTCAAATCGGCCTCCTCATCAACGAGGCCAAGTCGGAACTTCGAACCGAAGCAGGTGATTCTCTTCATCGGGGCAGAGCTCGACTCTCTTGAGCCAAGCCGCGGCTCGGCCGGACTGGGCCGAGGTTCTTTCCTCCTTTGCCCAATCATTTCTGGTTGGGCAGTGCTCCTGCCGGGACTTCCTGGGTCTCATGGCAGCCTGCCAGCGTGGTCCATTGGGCCCGCTGGAACAGCGCCCCTTCAATGGGGACTAGCCAGCCCAGTGGTCTCAACGCTGAATCCATTGGACCCCAGCTAGTAGCGGTGACAGGGGATGTAGAGCGTCTCCAGTGGTGGTCGTTCAAAGCTTATCTGCAGGAGGGCATTCAGTTTGTCCGCCTGAGCCAGCGGTCTCTCTGTCGACCGGCCCTCTGATAGGTTGGGGTGCCCATCTGGGGGAGCACAGAGCGCACGGCCTCTGGTTCCCGCGGGAATCCCGATGCCATATCAACCTGCTGGAGCTCTGAGCGGTCTGCCTAGCTCTCATCGCCTTCGCTCCGTTTCTACAGGGTCAAGTGGTTCAGGTCCGGACCGGACCATGTACATACACCTAAACACGCCAGGCGGGATGCACTCCATGCCTCTGTGTGCAGGAAGCTCTCTGCATTTGGTCACTCGTCGCAGCCTGGAGGATCTCTAGCCATTCATGTGGCGGGGCCTCCAACACCTGGCGATGCCCTAAGCCGGATGGGGCTGTGTCCACAGTGGTCTCTCCTGCTGGAGGTAGTACAAGATCTGTTCTCCCATTGGGGCACACCTCAGGTGGATCTGTTTGCCTCCAGGGAGAATGCGAAGCTGAGGCTGTTCCATGCCTGCCCCCCTCAGCAGGGCTTGCTGCAGGGGGATGCCTTCTCGAGGCCGTGGACCCCGGGCCTCTTCTACACCTTTCCCCCATTTCCCTTGATCCACAAGGTGCTTCTCAAGGCAAGGAGGGACAAGGTGCAGTTGATTCTGGTAGCCCCAGACTGGCCCCACCTATGCTGGTATCCAGATCTCCTCAGCCTCAGCTCCAGCCTCCCGAGGCAGCTTCCAGCTCGGCCGGACCTGCTTTCAGTCAGTCAGGGGAAGGTGTTCCATCCAGACTTTCAATCCCTGCACCTGATGGCCTGGTTCCTGAGCAGCTAGAGTTCCAGGCCTTGGGTCTCTCCGACGAGGTCCTCAATGTAGTTGAGGCATCCCGTAAGGAGTCGACCAGGAAATGCTATGCCTTCAGATGGAAAAGGTTTTCCATTTGGTGTCAGGCCAAGGGCCTGGACCCTTCCTCCTGTTCCTTGGCAAGCATCTTGGACTATTTATGGTCCCTTTCTCAGCAAGGGCTTAGGTCGACGACCCTAAGGGTGCACCTGGCAGCCATCTCTGCTTACCGGGCGCGGGCCGGGAAGCAGTCAGTGGCGCAGGAGAAGGTGGTCTGGCGCTTTTTCAAAGGCCTTGATCACATTTCCCCTCCGGTGCGAGAACCTCCACCTCCGTTGGATCTACTGCTGGTACTGGCTAAGCTCATGGGCAAGCCATTCGAACCAATGCACAGGTGTGATCTCTCTCGCCTGTCGTGGAAGACCTCCTTCTTGGTGGCTGTTACGTCAGCCAGAAGGATGGGAGAGCTCCAGGCGCTTTCCATCGAGTCTCCTTGCCTGGTCTTCCACAGGGACAAGGTTGTCCTGTGCTCCGACACGAAATTCCTTCCGAAGGTGGTGTCGGAGTTTCACCTTAACCAGGTGTTGTCTCTGCGGTGTTCTACCCAATCACACCCGAGGCCGAATATAGGCTCCCATACTTGGACCCTAGAAGGGCGCTGCCATTATAAGGGAGCGCACGGCTGAAATTTGGGGAGAGGTTCGCCAGCTGTTTGTCACCTACACTGAAGCCGCACCTGGCAGACCTGCAGCCAAGCGGACGATAGGCAGGTGGGTCACCTCCTGCATAGATCTCTGCTATAAGTTGGGCATGAAGCCTCCCAGAGGGATAAGAGCTCATTCTACCCGCCATACTGCTGCATCGGTGGCTGCTTCCAGGGGCGTCCCTATCCAGGAAATCTGCAGGGCTGCTACCTGGAAGTCAGCACACACCTTCATCACTCATTACCACATCGACCTTGAGTCACGCCGATGCTGGTTTTGGGGCCTCGGTTCTCCAGTCTCTTTTCCTAGGTGAGGGGTGTGCCTTGCCTCCCTCCTCCCGGAGAACTGCTAGGAGTCTGCCAATAAGTGTGGATGAACAACATATCCATGTCCCTAGAAATACAGGTTACTCACCTGTAACAGGAGTTCTAGGAATGGTATATGTTGGTCATCCTACCCGACCTACCCGACCTCCCCGGCTTCGAGACACAACCTGAGCTTCCAGTGGGCCAGATCTGGCGTCATGGGGCGGAGCCGAGAGTTTTACCACCCGGGTGGGTGGGAGGAGCCAGCTTGCAGACCTTCCGGCAAGATTTAAATCGGCAAGGAACCTGCCAATAAGTGTGGATGAACAACATATACCATTCCTAGAACTCCGGTTACAGGTGAGTAATCTGTATATATGAGACCTCCCATTCAGGACCCTATCCCATCATGGGATCTCCTTTTTTTGTTGGAGAAGCTCACCCTCCCTCCCTTTGAGCCGGCAGCAGATTGTGAGCTGCCTTATCTTTCTTGAAAGGTGTGTGTTTTGGTTGCTGTTACCTCAGCTCAAAGAGTTTCCAAGCTTCTGGCTCTGATGTGTAAAGAGCCGTATTTGGTTTTCCACAGGGAAAGGGTTTCCCTTAGAACAAATCCTTAGTTTCTTCCGAAAGTGGTCTCGGAGTTGACCCCCAACCATTCGGTTGACCTTCCAGTCTATTTTCCTTCCCCATCTAATAGAAGGGAGGCTGTCCTTCACACATTGGATGTCCACAGGACTTTGAGGTATTACCTCAAACGGACGGCTGCACACAGTCAGTCGGAGCAACTCTTTGTGGCCTTTGCACCACAATGCTTGGGCAAACCGGTGACCAAGCAGACGATTTCGAAGTGGATTGTCCACTGCGTATCCTTCTGCTATGAAAAGCACAATAACCCCCTACCGGGTCCAGTCAGGGGTCACTCCACCAGTGGAGTGTCTGCTTCTTTTGCCACCCTGGGAAATGTCTCTATCAGGGACATATGTGCGGCCACTGCCTGGAATTCGGTGCATACCTTTGTCAAGCATTACAGCTTGGATATCGTCTCCAGACGCCGGGCCAGTTTCAGTCTGGCTGTTTTGCAGAGACTTTTGTCCTAGGCCTCTGGAGTCAGCATATTCCACCTCCTGGGGTCATCTACCTCTTTGGCGAGGGACTGCTTGGTATTTTAGTCCTAATTGTTATAGCCTGCTGCAGAGCTCCCACTTCGGTAAGATAGTACAGTTACGTAAGAACTTACCGTAACAGTAGATCTTCGAGAGGAGCTCTTGCAGCAGGCTTTACTTTCCCACCCACCTTCCCCCTCGAAGTGTGCAGATCCATCTTCATCTACATCTCCATTGAGTGCTTCATCTCCTTCTCTTGTCAGGGCTTGTTCACGGGCCTTGGCGGAACTGAGGTGGAGCTGGGTCCGCCCCCTTTTGTACCAGGGCTGATGGGGCGTGGCCGACATCAGGGAGCAGTCCCTGCTGTATACTGCTGGCTGAAAAGGTTTCCGGAGGGTCCTAGTGCCTGCGGCATAGTCCTAATTGTTATAGCCTGCTGCAAGAGCTCCTCTCAAAGATCTGCTGTTACGGTAAGTTCTTACATAACTGTACTTTTCGTATGGTATCACTCCAGTCCGTACTCCCTCTCCTGTTTCGGAGGGGGATTGGATGTGCGCTCTGCATGTGAATAATGCTTACCTTTATATCAAGGTGCTTCACAGTCACCGACAGTACCTCCGCTTTATGCTGAATGGCTCTCATTACCAATTTTATGTCTTGCCATTTGGCTTATCTTTGGCACCTCGTGTCATCACCAGATGCTTCGCTGCAGTGTCCGATGTGCTCTGGAGGGAAGGTCTATAAGTATTCCTGTATCTGGATGATTTGTTGTTGAAAGCCCCATCCCAAGATGCCATAATCTATGCTGTGTTTCAGATGCACCAGCTCTTCGAGCAGCTAGGCATCCTTGTCAGTGAACCAAATCAGTTCTAACGCCTTGTCAGGGCCTTCAGTACATTGAAGCTGTCCTCAACACATCTGCTGGTTAGACCTTTGTCTTGGGGGGGGCGTGCCACTGCCCTGATTTCCCAGGCTCAGCTGGTGTCGTCGTTTCCTTGTGGTCGCTGGTGATGGGGTATCTCTCTGATGGGGCCCACTCAGCCACTGCACTACTGCCCACCAGAACCCCTCCTTGAAGCAAGGAATCAGGTGCTGGGCCCTCCCCCCTTCATGTGGACCCATACGGGAGAAGGTGGGGACCACGGAGAGTCTAGTCTGGATTGGAGCCGGCATTGGGCATGTGGGAGCAGCCCTGGATCATCTGCCGTCGCCTCCCCGCCAACCGGGTTTTTTCCTCCTTATTGTGATTTCCTCTTAAAGTTCCGGGCATGCAACGATGCCTGCACGGAGGATGTACCTCCGCTGACATCCACTAGCGCGAGCCCCGTGAAACACGCTCCTTGTGGTACCCCTGGTCTCCACCAGTAGCCGTCGCAGAGCGATGCGTCCCTGCATGCCCACCCCAGGAGAGAAAAGCAGTTGATCGGACACTTGAGCCTCTCCTCCCCCTGCCGACTCCCGACTAGAGTCCACTCCTGAACTCCAGTCGCTGGCGTGGCACAAGGTGTGGCGTCCAACGCCTCAATCCTCCGTGCCACCAGGCCAGTGGCTACTACAGCCATCTTTATTGTCCCTCTGGCATGCTTGCACATGACAGTTCCTCAGTGTTTCCTTTTTTTTTTAATTAGTATGCTTTATATCCTGCGTGCCTGCCTGTGCTGATCAGCTCCCACTCACTAGGTCTTCCCTTCTCGCCTCTCCAGGACTTACCTTCTTGTGGGTTGATGCTCCCTGGCTTTGCCCCCCACCTCGGGCGGGGCCACCTCCCCAACACAAACCCTCACAGAGACTTAAGAAGGATACCAGCAGAATTGCCCACCGGCTTTGCCACCCTGGATTGCCTCCCAGGGTGAGGCATGAGGTTGAGCTGGCTTGGCAGAAACGGGGTAGGTTAGCCACGAGAGGGTCACGGAGGGCGATCAGAGCTGGTGAGAGTCATGTGCAGTGACTGTAGTTTATTTTTCTTGTAGATCCCTGGGGCAGGGACGTGCAGTGGCGTCCCACATTTGCCTCGCTCCCTCAGGTGACGGTGCCAGTACTAAGGACCCCAGCCTCCACCAGAGAGCCATAATGTGCCAGACACACTCTCTCCCGAGAAGGAGAGCAGTCCCTAGGGCGCTTAATCCTTCTCGCAGACGGATGCCCTGCCTCTGTGCCGGCAAGCCAGCCATTTCTCAATATTTCTCATTTGTCCAGTGGGTGTAGCATTTTGATGACCTGGAGAGTCTCATTCTGGTGAGTGTCCCTCTTTATCTTGCCCTCTGCTGGTTGGACCTCTCCAACCTTGGTGCAGGGTCTCCATTTCTTTGTCCCACATTCCTGATGGTCATGACAACGGATGCATTAGGCTCCGGTGGGAGTGTTCATCACTGGTTATTCCACAGCAACACCCTAGAGAATGAGGACTGTTGTTCTTGGCCTGCATACCTTCACTGCCCTTCTCCAGGGTTAACTGTTGATTCAGATGGACAGTGTGTCAGTGTTGCAAAACATTGACAAGCGAGGAGGTGATCTTATCTGTGTCACTCTTCACTATTCATCACCTATGGGGTATAGTGGCTGGAGGTCACGACCCCGCGGGAGCTTTTTTTTTTTGGATGGGCGAGGTTAACCTACAGTCGGCGCCACCCTCAAGGCCGACGATGCGTGCGCATGCAGGTTGGCCATTAGGTGTGGTCTGACCCCACCCTTGCACCAGTTCTTCTGCCTACCATGCAGGTCGTGACTCGTGGGATGCTCTACGTAGAGGCCTACTGTTTTCCTCAGGCCATTCAAGCCATCGCCATTTCTCGACGCCGAATTCGATGATGCCAGCTAGTTCATTGTAGTATACCTGCCGGTTCCGCTGTTCGCCACCACTCGATGTTGCCTGGTAAGATTGTTTCTTTTCTTTTATTTAGTGACATCGAGTCTTTGTTTGGTTGTTTTTTCCGTAGGTCATGTCTCGGTCAGGGGGCAAGAAAGCTTCGAAGATGGGATGGCCCCCTGTGCATCAGTGACCGTGCAACCGTAAGTACTCCGTCACCGACCAGCATAACCGTTGCCTCGCGTGTCTTGGCCCGCTACATGACATGGATTTGTGTGACGCCTGGTTCTCCATGGACCGTTGTGACATCGAACAATGCGCATGGAAAGTTGGACAAGCTCCGCCGACTTTTGGGGGACAGGCACGCACTCGGGCCAAACCACAATCTCTCAGCCTTTCCTCTGGGTCCCCTCCCGGTTCTATACGGACCGCGGAGGAGGGGGCTTCTGCTCCTAGTAGCCTCACTGTTGCAGATCCCCTTCCGCAGTGCAGGAGGCCCAGTCTGTCCCTGCTGGGGGACGGATGGGAGGCACCACATTGGCAATCACCCATTCGGTGGTGAAGGCTCCCCCAGTGTCATTTCCTCAGGCTGGGAGGCCTGGGTCGGCGCCATTCCCGACGCAGTCTTTCGGCGCCATCTTAGCGCTGTGGGCCCTGATGGTGCCGTTGTCGGCACCGGTCCATCACTTCCTGCACCGTCTGCACCAGCGGCGCTGATGGCGCCGTAGGAGGCTCTACGGCGCTGTCCTTGACTGTTTCTCGCCTCGGTGCTGTGGTTTATCATGGTGTTGTGTCCAGCTCTGGTGCCACTTGTGGCGCCAGTAGCATGGTCGGAGCCGTCGTCGGCGCTGTCTCTGGCCTTGGCGCCATGGGTTGGGACGGTGCCATGACAGGCTTTGCCACAGATACTGCTGCCGTCCTCGGCGCCGTGTCTTCTTCGCGCACAGTTTGTGTTGCTGTTGAGGGCTTTGGCGCCGAACTGGTGCCCCAGTCATGATGGCAGTGGGCATACACGTACCGTCTGGCACAGGACTTTGGTCTCCACCTCCTTGGAGGCGGAATCGGACTCTGGGTCAAATAGGCAGTCTGACTCTTTGGAGTTGGCTGCTGACGTGGACACCTTGGTAGTGTCCTTAACAGATCGGGTTCAGGATCAGGGGTGCTAACCAGCAGGCCACCATTGCTCTGCAGCCTGGCCTTGGAGTGTTTTCTGACCCCTCAGTGGTGGTACCCCCTCAGGTGGTGTGCCTGGATCGCCCAACTTTGGGGCCGATCTGAGCAGCCACAGGAGGGAAGGGTGCTGCTCCCTGGATAGTCCCTTTGGGGACTAACTAGGGTTGCCAGCTGCCAAGGCTGGTGTTTTCGAGGAGACTGGCTCTTTCGGACTCTGAGGGGTAGAGATTCGACACGGCGACCCTTTTCTGGGACCCACCCGGTTTCTGGAAGGAGTTGTAGTGCGGACCTCCGCCCATCCTGTTTGGTTTCCTCGAGAGGGCCCTGTTCTTTGGATAGGGACCATCCTTTTGGACTTTCACGGCCCTGGTCACCTTACGGGGGATTCTTCAGGGTGCAGCCTAGGCATTTCCAGTATGGTTGACCAACTGTCGGCTGTTGAGTTGTCCGGTGCTCCCTCTTCTCTTGAGACTCCAGGTGCACTCTCTGGCCCAGGCAGAGGACAGCCAGTTCCTGTTGTCGGCTCTGCCCCCTCTCCTCTGCCACACCTTCCTGCTCTCCCAGGTATTCTTGGTCCAAGCGGCCCTTTCTCTCCTGGAAGAAGCAGTTCGGAGCTGTGGCTGCTCAATTTCCCTCTTATTTTAGGGCCATGGACAGGCAGGTTTTTCAACCTCCCCCTGAGCAGCTAGCCTCTGAACCTTTGAGGTACTCAGATTATACATCCTCCTCTGCAGGAGGAGAGGAACCATCTGTTCACATCTCCCCAGCTGCTACTGGTCTCTCAGAGTATCAGCGTTTCCTCATGAGGATGTTGGAGGACCTGCATATCACCCCACCCACTCAGCACAATCCGGAGCATCCGACACTTTCAGTGCGAACACGCTTGTAATGCCCTCCGGCCTGCTCCCTTTCGGGAGGCATCGATGCACTTCTGGCAGAGACCCTTTTCCGGATTCTCAGCCCCTAGGGATCTCCACCAGAGGTATTGTGCCCCCCGAGTATCCAGGTAGTCTGCATCATCCTAGCTCACGACTGACGCAACTGGATACTCCCGATGGGCTTCACGCCCTTCACTGTGACGGGCCCCCAGATGCAGTCTCCATGGATTTTGACTTCTGGGGTAGGAGGGCTTTCTACTCGGCATGGTTGTTTCTCTGTATATCTGCACATCAGGCCCACTACTCTACCTATGACAGGTTCCTGTGGTCCAGGCTAGGTCAACTCCTAGCCTTGATGCCTGATACAGAGGTAACCAGACAAGCCATTGCACTCTCTGCACGTGGTCTGGAGCTAGCAAGGCACCAAGCGAGGGTCAACGAGGTAGCTTCCAGGGTCATAGGGACAGCAATCTGCATTAGGCGGACGGCATGCCTGCGTCTCTTCCGGTTGTCACCCATGGCCCGGCGTAGGGTGATTACCTCCATTTACCAGAGAACCCACCTTTTCTCCCGTAGGGTGAGGCGACGTCTGTCGGAGCAACCTCCTACTCCCTCTGGGGGGTTCCCCATCTCACTCTTCCAATGTTTGGACCTCTCCAGACCTGTGAAGGTTCTCTCTCTCTTGGTGTGCCACCCACTGACAGCTAAGGGACTTAGTCCTTTGAGGTTAAAAGGCCCCTTCGGGGCGGCTCACCCAAAGGTGATAAATAGTGAAGAGTAGACACACAGATATGAAAATTACGCACTACCATAATTCTGATCTTTCTGCATGTCTTCACCATTAATCACAATCCCACCCACCATCCCCCCAGGGCCTCAGTCTCTGGGTCCCCCCCTCCCTCTCTGTGCCCTCTCCTCCACCACCCTCCTTTCCATTGGTCAGGAGTGGGGTGACCTTGGGCACACAGGGGGATGTTTTTCTTCTAGGGGGAGAGTGGTCAGGGTAGGGGGCACTCCTTCCTCAGTGCCTTGGCTCCACCCCTGTGGGGAGGGGTTGCCCTCTCTTTTGTTCTCTCTCCCCCATCAGCTTTTCCTTTGATTTCTTTGTCCTTCGGACACAACCCTCAATTTCATTTAAGAAACTAGTTTTCTTATACCAAAACTAGATTTTTTTTTGTGGGGGGGTATTCCCTGTATCCTGCCTTTTCTTCCAGAATAGCCGATTCTGCTTATGTTGGAGTTATTGCCAGTGATTCTGTGCCTTGAATTCTGGAAGTTTAGCCTACTGGCTACTCCTTCGCAGTCTCTATACAATCTGGAGACAGGTCAAGGTTCCAGGGTATGCTTCTCCCCTCCCCCTCTCACATCCTTACTTCTCAAATTCTTTACCCCCCCTCTTCTACTTCCAGAGATTGGGACCCCTTCCAATCCCCTTAGTTTTCCAGCTTTATTCTGTCCCCTCAGTCATTTATTTCTCCTTTAGCTGTGTATCCTTTCCTTTATCTGTCCCTTGGACTTATTTGTCCCCCTACCAACCTTTTCTTACTTTTCGGCGACTCAGAACTGGCGGGAGGGCGGGGCCGACAGCACCTAACAGCCAACCCGCGAGCGCCACGCAGTGCATCGGCCTCGAGGGCAGTGCTGATGGTGTGTCGACTCCGCCCATCCCCCCCAAAAAAAAAGTGCTCCCGCGGGGTCGTGACCTCCGGCCACTATACTCCAAAGGTGATGAATGGTGAAGATACACAGAAAGATCAGAATTATGGTAGGTATGTAATTTTCAATTCATTCCTATGTCCTCTGCAGGGAAACAATGACAGTCTGGCATTGGGGCATAGAGCACAACTTATTTCTCACGGCACTCTTTCTACTTGGCATCCACAGCATCCTGGTGGATCGCCTCAGCCATTCCCAGGTGTTGTCCCATGAGTGGGAACTTGTGAACTCAAATTATAGGTGACCTTTTTGACAAATAGGGTAATCTGAAATGCAACCTTTTTGTGTCCCCACACAGTGCAGATTTGCAGCATTTTTGCTGGTTTACTCTAGGGCTCGGAGTTTTCTGGTGAGATGCGTTGTCCTTCTCCTGGAAAGTGAAATTCCTTTACACATTTCCTCTGTTACCTCTGGTTCTGAGGGATCCTTTCAAGTTGCAGGTGGGACCTGCCACACATTTATTTATTTTGTTTATTTATGACTTTACCAAGCAAGTGCACTGGTCCGAGGGACCGTTTTCAAGCATGACCCCGGGCCACAGAAGTGGCACAATACAGTAAATACAAATCATTACTGTTTTGCAACACGAAAATGGCACAGTACATTAAATATAATCATAACACTGTTTTACACACAACATAAGATACAGATTATAGCTGTAGGTGACCAGCAGATAAGGGTACAGAGTGCATATACAGATTTAACAACGATCATAACTAAACTGACACCCAACCCACCCCCATCATACAGTCGGGGCCGCCATTAAGGACTAGCTAACAGTAAGAGCAAAAGGTAACGGGACAAAATCCAGAAAGAAGGGTTACAAGCACCGGGGTGGGGGGGGGTGCTACTGAGGCGAGCAATTGCAGCTAGCATCCACTAGAAGCCAGGATTTGAAGGTGAGATGCATGTTGGATGCACGGAGAGGTACGGGTATTTTGTTACATAGAGAGGGGGCCGCAACTGATAGGGCATTCCCCCCATGTTGGTAGTGACTCTAGAAACCTTGAGGGGAGGGACAGCGGAAGAGCAGAGTCCTAGGAGAGGTTCTGACCTTGAAAAGAGAGGAGAAAGGGGACACGTTACCACTTCTAATGGAGTTGTCCACACTACATCCGAGGGTAAAATCAAAGCGACCTTGTAGAGGAAGCCAGCCGTGTGACCGGTAGAGAATGAGGCCAAGAGAGCAAAGTGGCAAGCGCTGTTGTAAACTGAGTCTAGTTCTAAGGGCAGAGTATACGCGTGAATATATGGGGAAGCAGTAATCTATGATGGGGAGATTACCTGTGAAGATAGCCAAGCGAGCCTCCTTAGACAGGTAGTGTTTCATGCGATAAGCAGCCCCGAGTTTCTGATTAACCCTGCGAACAACCAGGTTGATGTGTTCAGTGAAGGAGAGAGAGAGAGAGAGGTCAAGCGTTACCCTTAGGTATTTAAAGGTGGAGACATTTTCAAGGGCCAGGCCTCAGAGTTTATTAGGAGGGAGGAATTGGTATTGAGGGTTCTAGCAAGGTAAGGTTGAGACCCAAACAACATTGCCTCCCCCCCACCCCATTTACCAAGAGCAGATTGGATGTGAACCAACTGTGAGCCGAGCCGTAATTCTGTGAGAGGATGGAATATGTGAGAGAGGGACTTATCACTATGAAAGAGGACAAGGTCATCCGCATGCAGGAGGATGTTGCAGTTTAGGCAGTCAGAGGGGGAGGGAGTTGACAAAGATTGAAAATAGTTGGGGGCCCAGAATGGAGCTCTGGGGAACGCCAATGGTGACCGGCATGGCAGGCAAGGTGGCAGAGCCAATACAAACGGTTTGGGAGCAGTCGGAAAGGTAGCTTCAAAACCAGCTTGTGATCTCCGAGGAGCATCCAAGCAGGGGTAGTTTGGAGACGAGGCGGGCATGATTGACCATGTCAAAGACCTTGGACAGGTCCACAAAGACTGCGCCAGTGGCACTCCCCCGATCCATGTTTGTAAGAATGTGACCAGTGAAGAGAGCCAGAGCCGAAGTGGTGCTGTGATTTTTGCGAAAGCCATGCTGCTGCTGGCTGCACAAGAGGTTGTACTTGTCAAGGTGTTCAGACAGTTGGCGATGTACAATCTTCTCAAGGATCTTGCTTAGGTGGGGGAAGATAGATATTGGTCACATCATGAGTGGGGGGGTCACCTGCCTTAAAGATGGATACCACCGGCAGATTTCCAATGGTACGGGCATGGAGGAGGTGGATCACAGGTTAAAATAAAAGTGAGGGTAGGAAATCACCAGGAGACGAGTTTCAGCAGGATGGGGAGAAGCCGTCTGAACCAGAGCTACCCTGGTTAGGGAGAGACTCTTAAGAGTTTTGAGGTATCCTTTAGGGAGCTCGTCCTGAAGTAGAAGGGGGGGGGGTGAGGGGTGGCACAAGGAGGGTGCGATAATGGCGGAAAGGTAGTGCTGGTTTCAGAGTAAGTGGATTTGCTGGTAGGAAGCTTGCTGAGGAGAGCTGAGAGGTCTGTGAATTTCATATTGAAAGCCTGGGCTACGTCAGAGGGGGAACTTAATTGTATGTTAGGGCTGTTTGTACAGGGGTTGAGAAGGGAGCTAATGGAATCCCAAAATTTTCTGGGATTGCCAAAGCTCTCCCTCTGGAGGTTGAGGTAACAGTTCCATTTTAGCGTTCTGGTCATGTGTTTACATTGATTGCGCAGGTGCCTGTATTAGTTCCATAGAACAGGGAATGGGGACAATTTGTGGGCAGTGTAATAGGGCGGGATAAACAGACACACAGACAGGAGGATATGGTGCATAAAATAAACGTAGCTTGCGTTTATAATTTTTTATTTTTCAAGCAGGTCAAAATTATTTACAGAAATCAAAAAAATAATTTGGTGTTAACAGCACACCTAAAATAAACAAGCAAATCTCTAGTTTGCAGCTTCACTTTCTTCCTAGTGAAAATTAAAATACTGCTGGTGTGGAAACCTACACACCTCCTCTCTCACCTTCTACCAGCATACTACTGTGAAGTCCTTGAGCTTTTTATTCCCTCCTCCAATGTGACATCATAGACATGTGACTCCAATTTTGAAGGAAAGTAATATATTCTCTTCCTGTAGACTCTTACTCTGGTTTATGAGTGACTAACAGGACCGTTACCTTTTATACAAATAGTCGTATATATGTATATCACAAAACAGTTTTTCTAGCTTAGAATAAACCTTAATTGGTAGAAGGGGGCAGGGTTTGAAGTCTTAAGCTCCTCCTCTTCCTTTATCCCTGTAAAGGTAGCCATTTCGTGGGCTGCCATCCCTATAGAAGAACTCCTCAGTTTAACTTCACTCAGGTACTCAATATTTTAATCCGAAGAACAAATTCAGTAATGTCATATTAAATGGAGAATGTTGAAAGATAGAAAGAAAATCTAGATTCTTTAACAAGGACAAATCCAGATGAGGGGCACGCTCCCTATCTGTTTCCTTGTAGGGTCTAGGTTCTCTTTATTCCTTTGAATTCACTTTGTTTATACATATGTAAAAGCAACCCTTTTTAGATCAGCCAACAGAATAATTATTACTCTTTACACTGTACTTTATAAACTGCACAACTTTCTCCTCTGTGTTTTGGCAGGTTTCCATATCTTGTTTGTTTTACCCCGATGGCTGAAATTTCAACCAACCGTTCCTTTTACAATCTGGCCCTTTAATAACCATCCTACTTTTTATGGGATTACAGTTCTTTTATTCTTTAAGTTTATTCGGGCTACAGGGCTTCTATCTCAGTGCCCTAAATCTTCTTATCCAACACTCTCTTTTTTTTTCTTTGTAGTCAGGGACTGCTGCAGCACTTCAAGGCTTACCATAACAACAGACAAAGTGCAGCAATACTCGCTATCAAGTTCGCTTCGGCTGCAAGCTGTTTTTAGCCTTTCTAGGCTGCTCAGAGGTTCTCCTCCTAAATCGCAACAAGCAGTTTGAAAAATGCTGCTCAACGACCGTATTTCGGGTATAATAGTTTCCTGCACGAACATGTGCATATTTCCCTCATGATGGTGCAAGCATGCGATGAATGCGATCGTGCGCACACATCGCCGCTGCTACCAATCGCTACTTCAATGGACATTTTCTACTAGGAAAACAACGGGGGTTTCATCTCAAAAACTGGATGTTCTTTTTCTATTTCATGGAAAACATAGCTCCAAAGAAACCAGGGACACAAAGAGTTAGAATTGTTTTGTCAGGTTGGCCACCCTGACAAAAGGAAAAAGAAAAGATAGTAACAGAATCAGTACAAGTATATAGGACAGTGTGAAAGGAATAAACAGTTGCTGATTTATTATATATTTTACCTTGAATTGCTCCAGACAGGGAAAACTACAGTATGTTATTTAACAGGGGACCTGTTACCGGCAGTCCACTTGCAGTCCCTTGCTTTCATGAGAGTTAGCAGATATTTAGTTATCCAGCGGGTAGACCCACCTCTAACTCTCCGAGTTGTAATTGGGAAGTGGCGGTCTTGTATAGCCAGAAGGGCATTGGTGGAAAAGGTAACATCCGAAAGGGCATAGAGGCCCTGCCAATTCACAGCCCTAACGTTCAGGGGATAGAGGCATCAGGATAGTTGAAATTGTAAAGGATAGGTACTTGGGGGCACGTGGACTTAGAAGACCAAATGATGTACGAAGGGAATGATCACTTAGAGTCAGCTAAGCGTCCCTGCCTGAAGTACTCTGTCCTCTCTATTTATGATCACCCAATCCAGCAGAGTTTGGGTAGAGGTGCAAGGGTTAAGCTGGGTGGGAATGGTGATGGTTTGCACCTGGTTGTGCTGTTTCAGGAGGCTAACAAAATCAGGTTCTTGGAGACTTAGCCAGTTGAAGTCATAATCACCGAGGAGGATGGTATCCCTAGGTGGGGAGAGGGACCCGTACCCGGCCAGGAGGTTTTGTAGACCCTCGGTGCCACCTGTAGGAGGGTTATAGCTGCACCCCAGGAAAAGTTTCCTAGAAGAACCCAGGGTGACTTCAGAGATAAGCCATCCGCTGGGGGAGGCAGGGTCAGAGTAGGGGCTGATTGTGGCAGAGAGGGGTTCGCTGATGCAAATGACAACACTGCCTCCCTTACCGGGCCAATCCTGGCGCAGCAGAGAGAGTACTCAGCCAGGTGGAACATGGAGTCAGTGGGGTGAGGCTTTAGCCAAGTCTCCGAGAGACAGAGGACATGGGGCTTGTAAAGAGTTGCCCATGCTTCCAGATCAGGGTATTTGGCAGGGAGGCTACAAATGTTCATGTGAGCAATTTTTAATCCATGTGGTTTACCCAGATGCTATTAGAAGAGGTGATGGGGATATTTGCTGGGCCCAGGTTCCTCTCTATGTCACCTGCCAGTAGTAGCAGGGAGAATAGTAGGCGATAAGGGCACAGCAGCCAGCAGGATGAGAGGGAGTACAGGAAGTAACTTAGAAGTCGGCGCCAAGGTGGGAGAGAAAAATAAGCGTGGGGGGGGCCAAGTGGGTACACTCCCACCTATCTAGTCAGGGGAGGGGGTCCATGGAATGTCTGGCCACAGAGAAGAGGAATAGATTTGCTTGATCATAGCTTAGCACCAAAGCTAGCACATGATGTTGTGTCCCTGTTCTTTTTTTTCTTTTTTTTTTCATATTTAATAAACTTTATTGAAGAACCACAGGAAAGAGATGCATTACATATAACTAATATACAGGTCCTGGAATACAAACAGGAAAGACAGCAAACCTTGGAAGGAACCAGGAGGTATATAGGTTCATTTGTATTAAACATCCCCAATACCCTGTCCACAAACCCCCAACCACCCAATCCCCCATCCCCACCTCACCACTGGGGGAAAGCCGAAAGAATGCCCCAAAGAGGAACACAATCCAAATGCTAAACAAAAAAGTTTTGCACAATATGTTAATAGAGGAAGACCAGGGAGCGTTAGAGCTAGAGCTCAAGTAGTTAATGTCTGTAAGGGAGCCCAGATAAAATTATATCTGGGTAAACGGTCAGTCATGCTCGCTATATGATGCTCTTTTTGCAAGGCAGATAGTATCTCTCTATGCCATTCATATTTGGGTGTACATTGGTCAAGCCAGTGCCTAAGAATAACTTTCTTTAAACATGCGGAAATTAGTGGTATGTGCGGTCTCTGATTTCCAGTCAAGTCGTCTGGGTATTCTCCCAAAATGCATACTTCTGGGAGGAAGGCATCTGAAAGTCCAAGCAGGGGATCAAGGCACATATGTATCCCATTCCAAAAAGGAACAACCCTCTCACAGGACCACAGGATGTGCAAGAGAGAACCCAGTTCTTTATTGCTTCTGGAACATATACCTACAGGGAGTTTACCCATCTTATACAATTTTATCAGGGTATAATAGAGATTGTGTAGGATTTTGAATTGCACGAGCCGATATCAGTCCCCTTTTATGTAAATATATAAATGCTTCCAGATACAATTCCAATTCCTAATGGTGTTGGAGGGCAGAAGGGACTGATCCCAACAGTAGAACCGGGAGCAGTCCATGGCAACCAGAATGTCCTGTGAGGCATGATGGTAGTATGAAATATGATGCAAAGCAGGAGCCTGGCGAATAAGAGGGAGAACAAGAGTGCTTAAAGGACTAAGCCATGGGCCTGAGCCAAAATGCTGCAGAATCATGTGTGAAACCTGAAAGTACCGGAAACAGAGGGAGACAGGCCAGTGGTATTTATCACACGCTTCAGTGAATGTCAACAACTTTTGATTAGAAGGAAGGTCCCCTACTGTGTAAATGCCCATGTTTGGCCAAAACTGTCGTTAAAGGGGGCGTCCAGCTATACAAAGGTTAGGATTTCCAAACAATGGCTGGAATACATCTTTATACGGGCAATTTTTTTAAAAATGAGCAAAATTGGAAGTGGACACAGAAAGATGCATCCAAAGGCGAATCTCGTAGAGGCTGGGGAAGCTTCTTCCTAGGAAGGTAAGGAAGTGACTGAACATGCAAGCCATTGTGGGCACACGGGGAGCCTTCTGTGTCCACCCATTGTGGGGTATAAGGTCTGGGTGAGACATCTGCTGCCCCTCCTAACTAGTAATGAATATGGGTAAAATGCAAGGCCAAATAATAAAGAAAACAGTTTGGAGTTTGCAATCACCCAGAGAAGTTGGCATGTGTTAATTTGACAGGCATTCTACGGACAGCTTTGCATTGCCACAGAAAGGAAGAAATAGTGCTGTTGATTTGATGAATCCATGACTGGGGGTAGGGTGACGTTACACATTTGGAGAGGATATAATAGCTGGGGTAAAATATTCATTTTAATAATATTCAGATAGCCCCATAATGAAAGGGGTAACGGAGACCAACGAGCTAAATCTGTTGATTCGGTTTATCAGGGAGTCAAGGTTAAAGTGTTGCATCTTAAGGGGGGATGTACTAAGATAAATCCCCAAATATTTTAGTTTGACTTTTCTCCAAACTAGGCCAAGGTGTTTAGTATCAGCCTTAAAGGTAACAGAATTGAGGAGCATAAGTTGTGGCCTTGTTCTGACCCAGACAAATTTGTTCCCCTGTACTGCAACAGTTAACGGTGGAACCTCTGATCCAGCTGCCTCTTCGAGCAGAGCTCCTGTCACTGGAGTTGGACTCAGGGCTCCTGACTTCAGAGTTGAACTCTGGTGTACCTGGATCATCGATCCCTGCACCTCCATGCTTGGCTTCTAAGGGCATAGAACTCTTAACACTTTGGAGTTTCCCCTGTGCTCTGAGGTTCTCCATGTGCTCGTAAGCCAGCCACACAAGGTGAGCCTATTCTCAGAAATGGAACATTTCATGATATGTTGTAGCCTGGGCCCAGTTATGTGGCAAATGAGTCATGTTCTGGGATACCTCCTTTCCCTTAAGGAATCTTACTCCAGAACTCCTCGGTGAAGGTACATTTGGCTGCTGTCTCAGATTTTCATGTCTTCTTGCTGTAAGTCAGTTTCCCAGCTTGAGGTGTCATGCATATTCTTCATAGGTATACTGCATATTTGCCCCCCAGTTCAAAGACTATTTCTGGTGTGGGACCTTAACATGATTCTATAGATCCCTACGGCCCCTCCTTTTTGAACAGGCTGCAACCTATGAAATGCACTTCCTATCCTGAAAGTCACTCATTCTGGTGGCCAGCACCTCGGCACAAAGAATTCCGAATTGCTGTATCCCAGGTAATAAAACTAGACCTGATGAGATGGGCTGTTCTGCCACTTATCCTGTGGGGACACATCAATATTATTATTAAAATAAGATGCACTGAGTGATCACTCTCCCATATTTTGCATATGGAAGAATAGAGCTATCAAAATACCACCTCGGGTCTTCACCACCAGGGACTTCTAAAAAAAATTCTCAGCTACCGCCTTCCAGTTCCATCTCTCCAGCCTTGACTAGAGCCCTATCCTGCATCTCCCAACAGTTGACAAAGCTCTGTAATACACCCAGAGCTGCTTCACTTCAGCCACCAACAAGCATGCTCCACTAAGAAAGCTTAGGGTCAAGGGGCAATGCAACAAATGGATTTCTCCCGAGCTTAGGACTCTCATGAAGAAGCAGGATAAGGCCTGGGTGACATTCAAGAAGTCTGCTACACCCGCAGATTGGGCTGCCTACAGGGAGCTGAGAAACAAAAGCAAAAAATGCGCCAGCTCCGCCAAACGCGAATATGTCAAAAACCTACAGCAGGCCAAGCTAACTGATCCCAGATGTTTTTGGCAGCAGATCAATGGCCTGATGAAAGGTAGCAGCAAACCTCCCCAGGGACCAGTTGTCTGCAAGGGCCAAACCATTGGAGATAACCAAGAAGCATCCAATGCCTTCAACAGTTTTCACACTGACCTAGATGCATACAAGACAAACTTACCTCCCAAAGCCTCTGACTACCTTCATACCCCTAGAGCAGAACCACAGTATATGGAATTTCATTTAAAAAAGGTAAGGAGAGCAGACGTGCTCCCCCTACTTAAGAAAATAAAAGTGAGAGGCTCTTGCGGGACCTGATGTGCTGCTCCCCAGATTACTAAAAGATGCTGCCCCCGCCATAGCCACCCCACTCACCTGGCTAATCAATAGATCCTTTCTAGAAGGAGGAGTTCTGGCCAAACGGAAAGAGGCCCATGTGTTTCCTTTACATAAAAATGGTCCTAAGAAATGAGTTGAAAACTATAGACCAATCTCGCTCCTATGTATCCTGTCCAAGATACAGGAGCGACTTGTATACAACCAACTTTGTGACTACCTGGAGACACACGAACTGCTAGCACTCAATCAGCACGGATTCCAACAGAACCACGTGACCGACACGACGCTTATCAAATTCACTACTGACACCCTCGAGGCCCTCGACGATGGTGCCACCACCGGTACCATATTCATAGACCTTACCAAGGTCTTTGATTTGGTTGACCACAACCTCCTGATAGACAAACTAAAATTTACCGGCCTTGACCACCACTCCCTGATCTGGTTCAAAAGCTACCTGTCCCATCGGACCCCGCAGGTTAAGTGACAGGGAACCATATCAGATCGACTTAGCATCATGGAGAGAGTACCCCAAGGTTCCATCTTGGGGCCTCTCCTGGTTACCCTGTTCATAAATGACCTCAGCAATAACTCTGGTGGCAGTTCAGTAATTCAGTATGAACAACGATGCTGTGTTGTACAGATCCTCGGACAGCGCATCGACCCTTGGGCATCAGCTACAGGAGGACTTCGTAACCCTAGAAAAGTGGCTGTTGGATAACAGGTTACTGTTAAACGATAAGGAAATGAAAACTGTTTTGTATGGTCCCAGAACCTTAGGCTCGGACAGGACCCATTTGCTCCCACTAGTATCCGCAGCAGGCATGCCCATAGAAGTCGTGAGCTCCTTCAGATACTTGGGCCTTGTACTGGATCAAGGTCTCACTCTCAAGTGCCATGTGGATCATGTCACTAGAGTGATGCATCAAAAGCTAGGTCTACTGTACAGGATGAATTCCCAACTCCTCCCCGAAACTAGGGAAGCAGTATGCTGCACCAGTTATACAGTCCCTCTCTGGAAGGGAACTGGGAAGGGTGCAAATACTATACAAGAAGATAGCGCGATGTGCAACCAGATCCCACCCGAAGCATCATCATTGCGAGGTGCTCGACTCCCTAAACTGGCCATCTCTTTCCCAAAGGCTCCAATACCCCTTCCTATGCACCACCTACAAACTAATAAACTGCTCCAGCCCGGCAGGCCTAGTCGGATTAATAGCCACCAAGCGCCCAGGCAGGCTTCTCCAAACCTCTTCTTGAAAGCTCCTAGAGGTTCCCAGGGTGAGGACCCACAGCTGGAAACAATTTCTTCCACACTGCCCTGACCCTGTGGAATAGCCTTCACCAGCTGCACAATGCCAGTACCCTGGTCTCCTTTAGAAAAAGACTCAAAGCACACCGAATGGAAAACAATTCATGTTCATGCCAGAGGTGTCCCTAATTCTACTTGAACTGAGTAATATGTAAAGGGCTGTTGTAGCCTGTTGCCCCATGCTTGTATCCATAGTAACTTGTAATACCATTATTGTAAATGTTTGTAGCCTCTCACTGTTTGAACTTATGTGAATACAGCTACCTATGTATACTCCACTAGAAGGAAAGTCATAGGGAATTTCTGGGATTGTCTTAGTTACTGTCCTACAGTTATTATTCTAGATAGAACCATTTATGTCATTAGTATGTATCATTAAAGTATCCTGTATCCTACAGGTTTTTGTGTAATTGAATCAGAGTCACCCCTGAAAAAGGGACCATTTGGGCCCAGTGGGCTTACCCGATCAACAAAGTGAAATAAATAAATAAAAATGAATGTCCTCCCCTGAATTTTACATCTGCTTAGCATACTTAATATTTGCATACCCATGTCGTGGTTCAATAAGACATTCAGCAGTTATACGTTTTTTATGGAAAGGTAAGGCCTGCAGAGCCTGTCACAAGCTAGCAGCGCCCAAAATCTTTGGAGGCTTGAGGCTGCCACATTTTACATAAAAACATAGAAGCTGACGGCAGATAAGGACCGCAAGGCCCATCCAGTCTGCCCATTTTTTCCGACTTAAGAATGTGCCATACACCTTTACTCTGTCAATGGCCTGTCTATTTGTACTCATCTGTATTGCTCCCTTATGCCTGTCCCATGCCTGTTTGAAGCCCTGCACTGTATTCATATCCACCACTTCCTGAGGTAGGCCGTTCCATGCATCTACCACCCTTTCTGTGAAAAAGAACTTCCTCCCATTACCCCTTAATCGGTCTCCCTCTAATCTCATTCTGTGTCCTCTTGTCCTGCTATTTTTCTTGTATTGAAACATGTTAGACTCTTTCACCTTGTTAATGCCCTTAAGATGTTTGAATGTTTCGATCATATCACCTCTCTCCCTCTTTTGCTCTAGGGTATACATACTGAGCTCTGTTAATCTGTCCTCATATGTTTGCTGATGCAGTCCCTGCACCATTTGGGTTGCCCTTCTCTGGACTGCCTCCATTTTGTTAATGTCCTTGTGAAGGTGCGGCCTCCAGTACTGCATGCAGTACTCCAGATGGGGGCTAATCAGTGCCTTGTAAAGAGGGATTATTACCTCCCTCTTACAACTTGTGATACCCCTAGTAATACACCCCAACATCCCTCTAGCCTTACCTACTGCTTTAGTGGTCTGCTTGGATGATTTCATGTCATCTGTGATGATGATGCCCAAGTCTTTCTTCCCTTGTGATTGCCAGCAACTCCCCTCCCAAACTATAGGTAGCTTTAGGGTTTCTCTTTCCTATGTGCATGATCTTGCACTTCTTTGCGTTAAACCTGCTCGACTTCTTCGACTGGGTCACTAGGGCAGTTGACGAAGGCCATGCTGTGGATGTCCTGTATCTGGACTTCAGCAAGGCTTTCGACTCTATGGCACACAGGAGGTTAATGAGCAATCTGAGGGACATGGGAGCAGGGGAAAAGCTGGTGGGGTGGGTTGAGAGCTGGCTGCAGGGGACACAACAGAGGGCAGTTGGGGGGTGGGGGGGGGGCATCCAAGCCGCAGCCAGTAACGAGTGGAGTACTGCAGGGTTCAGTGATGGGCCCCATTTTGTTCAGTGCCTTCACTGGAGACATTGCAGAGGGGGTCAAGAGTAAGAGCTGCCTGTTCGCGGACAGCACTAAGATTTTTGCAAAAGTGGGCAATGAGGAAGAGAGGCAGGCACTCAGAGAGGATCTAGCTAAACTCGAACACTGGTTTAGGGAGTTGCAGTTGGGGTTTAATGTTAAGAAGTGCAAGGTCATGCAATTTGGAGCCAGAAATCCCAAGAAGAGCTACTGGCTGGGGGGAGTGCAGGTAATGGCTTCAGAGGAGGCAAGGGACCTAGGGGTAATACATCACAGGGGACATGAAGGTATCTGCACTGTGTAGGAGAGCTGCAGCAAGGGCAACTACGATGCTCGGGTGCATTGCCAGAGGGATCACCTTTCGAAAGGGGGAGGTCATCCTGCCACTGTATCGATCACTGGTGAGGCCACACTTGGAATGCTGTATACAGTACTGGTGCCCATACCTCAAAAAGGATGCAAAATTACTGGAGGGGGTGCAACTTGGGCTACAAAAATGATCATGGGACTTGGGGAGTTGCCATACAAGGAAAGGTTGAAAGAGCTCAACATGTACTCGCTGGAAGACAGAAGGATAAGATGGAACATGATAGAGACCTTTAAGTACTTGAAGGGCATAAACAACGTCAAGGAGGGAGGATTGGGCCCGGTGGCGCTGAGGGTTGAGGTGCTGGATGCCATACCTCGTGCCATGCCAGTGACCCGGGTTTGGGAGCGAGCCGGGGTCGGCGGGGAAGGAGAAGATTGAGTGTCCATAGGACAGCTCTCTTCTCCTGGGGTGGGATCCAGGGTGTACCATGCTCTGCGGCAGCCCCTAGAGGAAGTGGGGGAGCATTTAGCTAACATTGTACGGGTTGGTCAGGGACAAGCATGGTAGGCATCAACAAGGGTTGCCTGCGTGCCGACACCATTGCGCGTCGCGCTCGAGGGGGAACAAAAAAAGGGATAAAAAGCCATCTGCACCGTCGGTGAGATGACGGTGGCCCTGGAGGAGTCACCCATATCCCAATAGCCGGCCCAGACGCGCCCGGATCCCTCCAGGGCTGACCGACAACAGCAGGTAAGGGTCTTCTCATTTAGGAGCCAGTCGCCATGGGAGGGCAGAATCAGCCCCAGAGATGGTACCGGCGGTTGAGCTTGCCCGCGGTCGTTCGAGGGAGGAGATGCAAGGGGTTCAGGCTGGGAGTAGGGTAGACACCGAGTGGGTACTCCTGAAGGATGCCTGGGGGTGTAGATGTATAAATAAAGTTAAAAAAAAAAAAAGAGGGAGGATTGTTCCACTTAAAGGGGGGAGGGGAAGGTCACTAAAGGGGCACAATCTGAAGTTGGAAGAGGAAAGGTTTAGGAGGGAGATGAGGAGGCACTACTTCACAGAAAGAGTGGTGACAGGGTGGAACGCACTGCCAGAAGATTTGATCGCTCATAGCTTTAAGCAGGGCTGGGATAGAGTCATGAGCAGGGTTATTACAGACAAAAACACAAAGAGGGGAAGGACTAGAAGAGAGGGGTTTAGGTGGGGGTGGGGCAGCTGTAATGATATGAAACTAAGAGCTGCAGAATCAAGCAGACTTTATTGACCTGTGGGCCTTTTTCTGCCAGCAAGTTCATATGTTCGTAAACCCCAGTTGCCACGCTTCTGACCATTCTGCCAGTTTTTCCAGATCTCTTCTCATTCTGCCCACCCCATCTGGATCATCTACTCTGTTGCAGATCTTGGTGTCGTTTGCAAACAGGTAAACCTTACTCTCCAGTCCATCTGCAGTGTCACTGATGAAGATATTGACTAGGACTGGCCCCAGGACTGATCTCTGAGGTACCCCACTTGTGACTTGCATCTTTTCGGACACTATGCCATTTACCACCACTCTCTGTTTCAAACAACATGAAGTCTTGCTATATTATAGACATTAGCAGTTTGTTCCTGCTCTAGAACTGCCCCGGAGTGAAATGGTTAAAACCATTCCAAAATAGAATTTTGGCACGAGAGCAGCTCTATCTGTGTCATTTCAAACTTGAACTGTCAGATTCTTTACTCCGCCTCAGTGAACAGTCGCTCCGGAGATTTCTCCTTCTGCTCGGTTCATTTCTTGGTTTAAAAAGTGTTTTCTCGGTTGGGTTTAACCGACAATAGTTTATTTTAACCGCAAAACTGTTCGGTTCAAGCTCTATCTGTGGTAACCGTAAGTAAATGAAGGTTTTGTCTGTGTGGAACTTGTAAGTTATCAGTTCAGTTTTGAACCGATCAGTGGGTTTAAAACTCATTTAAAACTAAAAGTTACTATTTTAGAGTGCGGTTCCCGGTTCTTATCGGTTCTAAAAAGAACGGATTTATTACGTTTTCCAATACCAATATTCGAGTTAGGAACCGATAAAGGTGTCTTGCCTGGCACTGCCGTTAAAGGGCAAGTTTTTGGTTAGGCTGGCATTATGTCTGGAAACCCAAAAGAAAAACCGGGCCCAGTGGGTTTCAACACTGTGATTGTTGTGAAGTCTTTGCTCAAGGCCCACACCACACATGTGTTTATTGTCTGGGGTTTGACCACCTCCAGTCAGACTGCCAGGTATGTAAGAATTTCCTGCAGCCACCCTGGAAAAAGATTGGGCAGGCTCAGGGGACGAGAGGCCAAAGATCCGCTGACCCGATGGCCAGCCCGGTTCGGTGCCAACCGAATCCAGAGGGAGTGCCCTCTGACCAGGGCCAGACTTCCTCGGCAAAGAAAAGCTGGTTCTGAGGAACCAATTCCAGTAAAGAAAACAAGAAAATCAGCAGGTCTGGAGTCCAAATTCCTTCTCCAACTGCTGCAGAGATAGCAAAAGCCATACAAATTGTCCAGTCACTGTCTCGGGTCCGTCCGAACCACCACTGTCTGGTAAAAGGTCGGTTCGTCCGGTCCCAGTGGTTCAGGATTATGATATTGAGGAATTTTATGAACCAGAGGAGGGGAAGGATTATGAACAGTATGAATGTGGCTGGGAAGGTCTGGGTGTGCCCATTGAACCGGACATCTCCCCAGACAGACCTTTAGAATCTCCCCTATGCTGTCTGAGTCCCCATCTCATTTTATGTTTTATAAAAGTTGCTGAAACCTCCAGCTTCCTTTAGAAGAGGCTGTGGATGAGCAAGAGGAGCTGATTTTGTAGAAATGATGGATATGCCAGTGTCTAGGAGATTGTCTATTCCTTTACATAAGTCTTTTGGAAACAAACAATTAAAATTTTAAAGCTCCTAATTCTGTGCCTCCTGTAGATAAAAAGATGGACAGAAGGTATACATTGTCAGGCCCTGATACAGAATTCCTTTCTCAGCAATGCAGTCATGTTGGGTAGTTCAGGCTGCTGCCTGTGATAAAGCTAATATTCCCTTGGCTTCACATCCTCCTGACAAGGATTCCAGGAAGATTGATGCCATGGCAAAAAAAACAGTATATGGCAGCCTCTCTGGGACTCAGGCAAGCAAATTATATGGCTTATGTAGCTAGGTATCAGAAATCTAGATGGGATACTGTTATGCAATGGCAAGAGGCCCATGGCCAGCTGGCTAGTGAACTAGAACAGGTGGCTGCTGATGGCATTGGAAGCCTCTAAGGTTCAGTTTCATGCTGCTGTGGATGTTAATGATGTTTCCTCTGGGGTCATGACCACATCTGTAGCTTTTAAGTAGGTTGGCCTGGCTCAGGTGTACTACTTTGTCACAGGATACCCAGACTAAGGCTATGGTTTTTCCTGTGGTGGGAAATTCTCTGTTTGGAGAGCAGACAGAGAATTACATGAAGAAGATAGATGAATATAGGACTACTTACAAGAGTGCCCAGGCTAAGGAGCGGCAAGCCACTCCTCAAAGGCATGCCCCATGGGGGTAGGGGTAGGCCTTTTTCACAGGCCCTTTCTACCAGACTCAGGCCTCCTCTGCCTATGCTCAGAGGGGTTCTTCAGAGGCAGGGGCAGGCGAGGGGTGGGCAGACCTGCTCCACCCCCAGCCTAAAGCTCCTGCAAACAGGCACCCTGATGGGGTGCCCAGAGGCCGATCTCCTGTACCAGTGGGGGCAGGCTGGCTTACTTCAGTCAGAATTGGGCTTCTTTAACCTCAGACAAGTGGGTTCTGGAAGTGTAAGCCAGGATCTGGTTCTCAGCTTCAAAAGTTTCCCAAGTTGAGAAGCAGACTTTTCTACCTGCAAGTGCTTCAGAGACCCTCGCTCTGGAAACAGAGGTCTCATCCCTGTTAGCTCTCGGAGCAGTAGAAAGGGTTCCTCCCCTGCATCAGGGCAGGGGTCTGTATTCCAGATACTTCCTTACCTCAAAAAAGACAGGAGAATGGCGGCCCATTTTAGATCTCAGATATCTGAACAAGCGTCTTTTGAAACCAAAGTTCAAAATGGTAACTCTGGCAATGATTTTACCTTCCCTAAGGCCAGGGGACTGGCTAGCCTCCCTGGACCTCAAGGATGCCTATTTCCATGTCCTAATCAGAAGATCCTATCGAAAGTACCTCAGATTCGAACTGCCCTCAGGACATTACCAGTTCAGAGCAATGCCCTTCGGCCTTACCTCTGCTTCAAGGGTATTCACAAAGTGTCTAGCAGTGGCCCACTTAAGGAGGCAAAGGATTGCTGTTTTTCCCTATCTAGACGACTGGCTCATTGTAGGCCAGTCCCCAGAACAGGTAAAATCTCACCTGCAGGTCACCCAGCAGCTTCTCACCTCTCTGGGTTTTCTGCTAAACCTACCAAAGTCGGTTCTGGAACCAGTCCAGGTACTCACCTTTATAGGGGCAGAATTGGACACAAAACTAGCCAGAGCCTTTCTTCCCCAGAAAGGGTAAGGAATTTAGTGGCTCTGGCCTCTTCCTTCACTCTGCAGGTCTCACCAGCAAGACACTTTCTGCAGCTCCTGGGGCACATGGCTGCATCCACAGCTGTTGTGCAGGGAGCCAGATTTCAGATGAGAGACATTCAGTTTCACTTGAGAACCTTTTGGTCTCAGAGAAGAGACCCCTTTCAAGTTGGTCCCAGTGATTCGAACCTTGATCCTAGCTCTCCAGTGGTGGCAGGATCAGAGCAATTTAAGATGGGGTCCCTTCATTTCCCCTTCTTACACTTGACTCTCACTACAGATGCTTCCTTCTGGGTTGGGAGCCCACATGGGCGACCTTTCCACTCAGGGAGTCTGGTCCCCCCAGGAATCTCTGCTCCACATCAGTTTGCTGGAACTCAGAGCTGTCTTTTTAGCTCTTCAAGCTTTTTCGGCATCTGTCCACGACAAGGTGATGCAAGTCAGAACAGACAACACCACTACAATGTGGTACATCAACAAACAGGGGGCACTCGGTCTTCGGCCTTGTGCACCGAGGCAATGAAGTTGTGGTCTCTGGCCTATTCCCTGATCACTTCCCTCATAGCAGTTCATCTTCCAGGGAAGGACAATGTCCTAGCGGATGCCCTCAGCAGGATTTCCAGGGCCATCACGAATGGTCCCTGGATCCTCAAGTGCTGGGGATAGTTTTTGCCAGGTGGGGCATCCCTCAGATAGATCTTTTGCAGCCCCAGACAATCACAAACTTCCTCTGTTCTGTTTCAGGCCTCCAGTGCTGGGCCCAGTTCCCCTGATGCCCTTCCTCTGGATTGGGAGGGAAGTTCCTCTATGCTTTCCCCTTCCTCTCCTATTCAAAGTACTAGTCAAATCAGATCTCAGCCTTGCAGGGTGATTCTGACTGCCCGGATTGGGCCAGGCAGCCCTGGTACCCACTCCTTCTGTCTCTGACAGTCCATCTTCCCCTGTGCCTCCCCAGGAATCACAACTGTTGACTTGTGCCCAGGAAGGGTTTGGTATCCGGACCTCAAATCCCTCAACCTCAAGGCCTGGCTCTTGAGGAGTTAGAGTTTGCTGATTTACACCTCTCTCTCAGGGTGTTCTTGAGATCCTAAAGGCTTCCAGAAAGCCTTCCACTAGGGCTACTTATAGTTCTAAATGGAAAAGGTTTTCCATTTGGTGTGCTGGGAAAAATATTTCCCCAGAATCTGCTGAATTGCCCATTTTGTTAGATTACATGGTACATCTTAATTCCTTGGGTCTCAGACCAGCTACCCTGAGAGTTCATTTGGCAGCTGTGTCTGCTTTTGTGTCAGCAGGAAGGTCATCCCCTCTTTCCTCTCATCCTGTGTTTTCCAAGTTTTTTAAGGGATTACTCCATACTAATCCTCCCTTTCGGGAACCGGCCCCTGCTTGGGACCTTAATGTTTGCATTGCCCAGTTAATGTAACCCCCTTTGAACCTCTGTCTTCTGCAGAGCTTAAGTTCTTAACTTGGAAAACTGTTTTTCTAGTGGCTATCACTTCTGCCAGACGATAAGTGAATTGCAAGCCTTGTCAGTGGAGACTGACTTTATTTCTTTCCACAGGGATAAGGTAGTCCTTAGGACTAATAGGAAGTTTTTGCCTAAGGTGGTTTCAGATTTCCATCTTAATCAATCCTATCTCCCTTCCAGTATTTTTCACTGATCACTCCTCTTCGGGTGAGAGGAGGTTGCACAGCCTGGGTGTTAAAGAGGCTCTTAGTTATTATATAGAGCATACCAAAGGTCACAGGTTCGAATCCCTCCAACTTTTCCTTACCTATGGTGAAGTTGGGAAAGGCAAACCTGCTACTAAGAGATCAGTAGCCAGGTGGATTGTCTCTTGTAGCCAATTTTGTTATCAGAGTGGGCAGAGCCCCCAGTTTGAGGCTCATTCTACCAGGGGTACAGCTGCGTCTCTAGCTGCTGCCAGAGATATCCCTTTATTAGAGATTGCCAGGCTGCTACTTGGAAAACGGTACACACTTTGGTCAAGCATTACTCCCTGGATGTCCAGGGCAGAAGAGATGCTCGGTTTGGCACAGCTGTTCTTCAGAGCATATTCCCTAAGTAGGTTCTTCCCTCCTCCATGGAGGTACTGCTGTGTATCTGCTTATCAATTATAATATAGCAAGACTTCATGTTGTTTGAAGAAAAATTACTCACCTTAGTAATGTTGTTTCTTCTAATGGAGTCTTGCTATATTATAGACCCCCAACCTGCCCCTCTCAGAACCTCTACTTGGTGGGGTGCGGCAACTTAGTGTGTGGCACTACTTATGTCCTGTTAGCATTTTGTCCCCTTTGGGACTTTGGGTGTGTATGTGCACGCTGCGTGTGTGTTTTTATTATACTTATGTTCCATTTTCATATTATTAGAATGGTGTTAGTGTTTCTGGTCCCCTGACTTGAGTCTTGGGTGTTGGGACCATCAATGGTTGTTATTATTTAGGTAGCCATTGGCTGTAGGTTACAGCTTCCACACAGACCTTAGTGAGTTTGGCTCAGAAGATCTGACAGTTCAAGTTTGAAATGACACAGATAGAGCTGCTCGTGCTCAAAATTCTATTTTGGAATGGTTTTAACCATTTCACTCCGGGCAGTTCTAGAGCTGGAACAAACTGCTAATGTCTATAATATAGCAAGACTCCATTAGAAGAAACAACATTACTAAGGTGAGTAATTTTTTCTTTCTGCCCGCCTACCAGTTTGCCACCCAGTTGACCAACCTCTGGCCCACCCCAAGCCTACCCAGCTTATTAATCAATCTTCTATGTAGAACAGTATCAAAAGCTTTGCTGAAGTCAAGGTAGGTGACATCAACTGCACCCCCTTGGTCCACCACTCTGGTTACCCAAAGAAATATATGAGATTAGTTTGACAGAACCTACCTATTGTAAACTCATGCTGTCTTGGATCCTGTGTTCCTGTGGCTTCCAGGTGTTGCACTATCCTTTCTGGAAGGAGTGCCTCCATAATCTTGCCCATTACTGAGGTAAGCCTGACTGGTCTGTAGTTCCCTGCCTGCTGCCACTCTTATGGAGCGGAATCACATGAGTCCTTCTCCAGTCTTCTGGGACCTCTCTTGTGCTCAGAGACTCACTAAACAGTTCTGATAATGGCTCTGCTAGTTCCACCCTTAGCTCCTTTAGTACCCTGGGATGTATACTGTCAGGTCCCATTGCTTTGTCCACCCTGAGCTTAGTGAGCTCTTGCAGGACCCTTTCTTTTTTGAAGAGACTTGAGCACCCTCCCCCCATCCATGATGCTGAGCTGTGGGCCCTGTTCTACCTTCTCCTTAGTAAATACTGAGCAGAAGTATTTCTTGGACCTCCTCCACACTCCCCCTTATCCCCTTTGATCTTAGCAATAACCCCTCTAGACTTGCTCCTTTCACTAATGTATTTATAGAAAGTCTTGTTCTCTTCTTTTACTATTTGTGCTAGTGTTTCCTTGGTTTGGGCCTTTGCCTGCCTTCCCTGCTTCCCTTAGGGAAGTTTGGTATACCTCCCTATCTTCGTCCTGCTGCACTCCCTTATATTTCCTGAAGGCCAGCCTTTTGGCTCTGAGCTTTTCTGCTACTGTTTTTGAGAACCAAAGTGGTTTCCTCCTTCTTTTGCTCTTGCTTTTCTCCCTAACACAATGGGATGTTGCTTCAAGTATTGCATCCTTAATGCTTGCCAACTTTGCCTGAACCCCCTCACCTCTATTTCTTCTTGCCAGGGCTAGCTAAACTCTGTTGGCCATCTTATCAAAGTCAGCTCCTCTGAAGTACCATAATCTTACCTGTCAGTCTTAACCATTCATCACTGGTGGGTGTCTGCCAGAGTTAGGCACACCCCGTGGGATACTTTCTTTTTTTTTTTTTTTGGTGTGGGGAGGGTGACTTATTACATGGCACTCACGGGTTGGCCAGTAACAGCTGTTGGGTCCTCCTTCACCTCAGTTCTGCTTCTTCCTCCATCGAGACAGCACCCCAGTGAACTCTAGAGACTTCTGCGGCCTACTTCTATAAGCGCCTAGTTCAACGCCGTTATCCTCGACTCCGCCTCAGTTCTGCTACTCGACGCTACTAAAGACCGTAAGACCTTTCTTTATTTTTGGTGTGCAGCGAGAGTCTTTCTGATTTTAAGTTTAGTTACCATTCAGTCATGTCTGGTCATCGGACAAGAGTGATCCAAAACAGTGTCCCCTATGTGTCGGGTGTCCTGTGGCCGCAGATTTCCATTACTGACCGACATGTGTGTCTTGCTTGTCTTGGTCCCCAGCACGGTATGGATGCCTGCTTCTCGATGGATCGTCGAGTTTTGGAACACCACGTTCAAGGTTGGCAGGGCCCCACCGACTTCTGGGGGGGGGGCGGCGCTCGCGCCGGTTCAAGCACAGGAGACTCTGCTCTACTTCTGGGTCCCTTCCTGGGCCTATACGGTCCGGTAAAGAGGGGGCCGCCTCCTCTTCCAGCCTTGCCATGGAGGAGGTCCCTACCATGGTGCCAGAGGGCTGGTCTGGCCCAGTTCGGGGCCGGGAGCACCGCCCTGGCTGTCACCTCCTTAGACAGGCTCACCTGTTGGGGCCCACAACTGCGGATCCCGGCGCGGGGCATTCCTCGGCGCCGCCCTTCGTCACAGTCTCAGATCCTGGAGCCGTGCGCAGCATCGGTAATCGAGGTGGCGCCGCAAGGTGTACGGGTCGCAGTGCCGTGACTGGGGGATCCCTCAGGGCTGCCAATCCGGAGCCTTTCATAATTGTCTCCTCTTCGGAGGAGGAGGATTCTGAGGTAGATCCAGATTGGCTGCCTGACTCTTGGGAGTCGGAGGGTTCCCCACGACCCAGCACCCTTACGCTTCCCCAGGTACCCCCTCAGGTGACCGGGGTTCATGCAGCTCTCCCAGCCACCCCTGGCTCGGGAGGTCAGCTACGACCTTCTGGTCCCAGTGCTGTTGTGGTAGCAGTCGGGTCCCTGGTGCCATTCCCCCCCTCTCAGAATCAAGATTGAGCCCCCTCCTCTTGAGGCCTTCGGGGGGTCTGTGGAGTCGAGGGAGCCCTTGACACAGGGATTGAGGAAGAGGGCTTCCTCGGAGTTGAGGATAAGGGGCAAGGGACCGCGGCACACTTCCGTGACCTTTCGGGGTCGAGGGAGGAGCCGTAATGCCGAGCCCTTTGTTCTCCCCTCATTTTCTCCCACGGAGGTCCCTCTGGGTGGGGCTGGGGTCTGCCCTTCTGAATCCATGCAGCCCCGGTCCCCTCATAGGGTAGCTCACCCTACCGGGTTAAATCCTCACCATTCGATTTCCAGGACAGGATGGTGAAGCTACAGACCTGCAGTTTTCCTCTGATGCCAGGCTCTTCTGTGGATTCTGCTAGCCCTGGCAGAGGCACGTCACATCAGGTGACAGGCTCGCCCGTGCCTCTGTGCCCAGCTCCCCTTCTCCCAGGCCACGTTGGGCCTTTGGATCCTTTGACCTAGGATCAGTTCAGGCCTCAGGTAGCAGCGTTCCCTCAGTATGCAGCCAGAGTCTGATTCGTCAAGCTCCTCAACCTCCTCGTCTTCCTCCACTGAGGAATAGGAACCTTCAGTCCACCTGTCATCAGATGCTGATCAAGCCCAGTATCAGCACTTTCTGTCGAGGTTGGTTAGGGACTTCCACATTTCCCGCTACGCTAGAGACAATACCAAACGTGTGACACAGGCCTTCCTAGGCGAATATGGGGCACACCATTTGGTAGTCCCATCCTGGCCGGTTCCCTTCTGGCAAGCATTGTACAGTGCCTTGCAGCGTCCATATTCCCAGGAATCAGCCCCTATGGACTGCCGCAGGAGGTATTGTTCAACCCATGGGTCTCCAGGTGCCTTGCCTCATCCACCTTCCAGACTGCTGGACACCCCTTTCGGGCTTCGATGCCCGGTCCACGATAGGCCCCCTGAGACAGATTCTCAAGAACTGGATCGGATGTGGCGAAGAGTCTTCTCTTCAGCGCAGAGCCTGTTGGCAATTATTTCTCATTAGGCGCACCATGCTGCCTACAACAGGCATCTGTGGGCGATGCTGGGACAGACCTTAGCATTGCTTCCTGATTCAGAGGTTACCTGGCAAGCCATTGCCCTCGCCGCTATAGGCCTGGAGTTGGTGAGGTGCCAAACAAGGGCGTTGTATGATGCCAGTGAGGCACTTCACGGCTTGCGGGGACAGCGATCTGCATTAGGCAGATGGCATGGCTTTGCCTGTCAAGGCTGTCACCTTTGGCCCTGCGCAAGTATTGTCCCTCCTCTCCAGGGGACCCATCTTTTCCCGCAGAGTGAGATGGGGCTTCAGGGGCGCCTTCCTTTCCCTAAGGTTCAGGGGTCCCTGTCTCACTTGATAAATCCCAGCCTTGAACTGCCAGTGGAGGGTCACCCTCTCTCTCCCCCAATTTTCCCCCCGAGGGGGCTGAGGGATGTTTTCCCTCAGGGTTATTGGGTCCCCTTCGGAGGTGCTTGTTACTCACCCACCAGTGATGAATGATAAAGATTGACATAGATAAGATATGAAAATTACGTACCTACCGTAATTCTTGGTTTTCCTGTGTATCTTCGCCATTCATCACTGAATCCCTCCCACCTTCCCCCTTGAGAGACTTCTACCCTGAGCTCCCCCGCCCCGGAGTTCTCCTGACTTTGCCGGGGGAGGTCCATGGGACGAGGTCTGGGTTCTACCTGTGTCGAACCCCTCGGGATTCTACTCCTGGGTCTTGGGGGGGGGCCTTCCTCTTCTGGCACTTGCTTGACCCACTCTTTGGGTCTGTCTGTCTGGGGGAGGTGCCTCAGGCCTCCCGATACACCCTTACCCATATGTCATTTTTTCTCCCCCCCACCCTTGGTGTTCTGGGGGGTAGGAAGAGCGAAAACTGTGTCAGTCCTCGAGCTCATGGGCTTGAGTCTGGTGGGGGAGTGGCCTCTCCCCAAACTCTGTGGTGCAACCTCTGGTCCTCTTGTGCTCCCTCTCCAGCCTCTGAGCAGCACTGGCTCTGCCATTCAGAGGGTTCAGCATAAAAAAGAAAAGGAACTTGCAGCTCTGCTGCAGTCTCCAATCAGAGCACTTTTCCAGGTTGCAGATGTGCTCCCCAGAGTTCTACCATGGTGTTCCTCCAGAGCTGCCTCTGTTGTTTAGGGACCGAGGCCACCTCTCCCCCAAAAAAATCTCATCCCATACCTCCTCCTCCTCATCTCTCCTCTCTTTTCTCCTCCTTGGTCACTAGGACTGGGGCCTTCTGGTCCAAACCCTCAGGCCCCTTGTTCTCTTTCCTGTCCTCTCATCTGCATACTCTTTCAGTTAATTCCTTCCCTTTTACTGTCTCTTGGGCTCCCTTGCCCTGCCCTTCTTTCTCTTGACTTCTACTGTCTCTCCGCACAGAACTGAGGTGGCGGAAGACCCAACAGCCGTTACTGGCCAACCCGCGAGCACCACTTAATATGTTGGCCTTGTGAGCAGCGCCGACTGCGTTGGCCCGTTCTCCTCCAAAGAAGAAGAAAAAGTCTCTCGCAGGGTACCTGACTCTGGCAGACACCCACCAGTGATGAATGGTGAAGATGCACAGGAAGATAAAGAATTATGGTAGGTACATAATTTTCATTTTTTGCCTTGGAATGGGATGATTTAGTTCTAGTAGCCAAATTGAACCTTACCATTTAATGGTCCCTGGCCCCCAGGTGACCTACCTGGAGATCTGCGATCCTTTCTCTGTTAGTCAGTACTAGATCCAGGATAGCCCTGTTTCTTGTCGGTTGTACCAATTGTTTGAGGCCTTCTCCATGCAGGGAATCCACTGTGTGTCTAGTTCTGGCGGATGATCCTGCTGGTATTGACCAATCTGTATCTGGCATGTTGAAGTCTCCCATTATCAGAACCTCCCCTTTAGCTGTCATGTGTTGTATATCATCTTAACAGTAATGTGTCTATGTCCTCCCCCGCTCTGGAGGCCTGTAGACAACCCCAGTTTGTATGGTTGTCCCATTTCCTGTTTCCAGGGTGACCCACAGTTCTTCTGGCTCCTTACATGTATTCTAAATTTCTGTAGCTTTGATATTTTCATTGACATAAAGGGCCACCCACCCCCCTTTTTTTTTTTTTTTTTGTACCTCGGTCTCTTCTGAACAGTACATAGCCAGGTACTGAAGTCTTCCAAGTGTGGTTATTGGTGAACCATGTCTCGCTAATGGTTACGAATCTGATCAAAATTCCTCTACTGCTGGGCTTCCAACCTTCTCTGCTTCAGCTCAAATTGTAGCTGGATCCCTTCCAGCTCCAGCTCTGTGGTGGCCTTCCCCTGATGCTGTGGTTCTGGGTTGCCTCTGGTCTTGCTGTCCACCTCCCTGGGACTGGACACTGCTACATCCCTTGGCACCCCCCCAACCCCCCAAGGTCTGGTCCCTTTCTGTCACTTGATGTGACTCGAGGTTTGGGGCAACCGCTTGCTCATCGGATGCCACGAGAGCCTCCACGAGGTTCTTTTTGGTTCGCCCCATATAATGGACCCTTCTTTCCTGACATAACTGCCTTAGGTGGTCTGCAGTGTATTTTCTGTAGTTGGAAACTGTCTTCTTCCTTCACTGCTGCTACACTAACTTAAACCATAAAACAAAAAACAGGTAGGGGAACTTTATACTGTTACCAAATTTTCTTTTTTTCAAATCTCAGCCCTGTTTGTGTCTGTATTGTTTTCAGTTTGTCAATGTGATACACTGGCCTTGAATACAACCTCTATGCCTGTGCCACCAGTCTGTTTTGGATCCCACCACTGTGCACCAGATCTGTCACGAACTTACTCCTGGGGGCCAGGTTCACTGAGCTTACAGTGCCCACCCCTAAGTGCAGTCTGTGACAGGGGGAACAGGAATACCCTCCAAGTGTCCGTCTAGAGTGCTTGCGGAATTCACGACTGAACATCCACCATGAGGTCCCAGGGCTTCCTGTCTCTAATCTGGGTAAGGATCCAGTACAGTCGCTAAATCTGTAGCTAGGTGAGAACTCTCCATGGTTGCTGTACTGGAGACCTAGGCGTACAAGCTCTACAGGATTTGTCCTTGTAAACCTGATTATGTCCTCTCCCACGGTGTGCAGCACCTATTTCTCCCTTTACAGACTCCTCCCGAGACCTGTGTATTCTCCCCTACCTTAGGCACCCAGATCCCCTTTTTCAGGCTTTTAGACTTGGTAGTGAATGGTGACACCTTGCACTAACCAGGTTGGTCTCAAAATTGAATAAACCTCTATATCTTTTACACACACAAAATTACTCACAGGCAGTTTTAAAAGCAAAATGCTTTTACTAAATCTAAATGATTATTATACAACTTTACAAACAAAAGATTTAGAAATGTGGTTACAGAATAACAAAAATAAAGGTGGAAATATACATGCAAAAGTGCACTGTAAAATGTAACTGTCTAATTTCTACCTTGTTTGTGGAAAATTCAGAAACTTTTTATTGACCCTCTCACAAATACCGCATAACTGCAATTTAATACTCTATGCAGATGATGCAGCATTGTTAACCCTTAATGTATCTGTTTCTGAAGTTGTCTACTTCAAGCCATGAGTCACATACCTAGGCACAGAACCAATATTGGGGCACGCGCCTTTTCCAATGTTGCTCCCAAATACTGGAATTCCATACCCCAGGCTATTCGACAAGCAGCCTCCCACGCCACCTTTAAGTCACTACATAAAGAGCACTTACGTTTTATCAACCCCTGCACCTGCTTAATCCACCTTAGCTCCACTCTTCTTCCCCTGTTGCCCTGTTTCAATCATCCTTGTTTCCCTCCCCCCCCCTCTCTGCTTTCTCTCTCGCATCTCTTTTATTACTTGATATTTTGTCTCTTTGAATGCTTGCTACTGCTAACGCCTATGTTCCCACTTAACTGTATATTGTGATTCCCTGTACTACTGTGCTGTATTTTCATCTTACTGTTGTAAACCTAGTTGTGTTTGTTGTCAAAATTTTTTTTCTCCCTGTACCTGACGCTTTGACTTGACTCTGTAATGTACTGCTTTCATGTGCTGCGTCACATATACAAAATTTGTGTATCTAAATAATTTCCCGGTCGTGCCTGAAAATAGGCATTTTGTGCCTAGTGCACTTACCCGGTTACCAAAAGCAAATAAATAAATTATTTTAATGTGGTTTTAAATAAAATCAAAACAAAAGCAAAGTTGTTTGGTTCAGACATCAAAATAAAAAAATATTCAAGTGACTATAGCATGTTCACAGGGAGGAATTCCAGTTGAGACTGTAAATTTGTTTAAATACCTAGATATTACTTTGGATCCATCCTTAAAATATAATGTTCATATGGACAGCGTTACTTCCAATTTGCATGCAAAGATAGGAACATTATACTGATTACGTAATTACTTAACAAAAGTCGCACATTGCCATTGCTCAACAAAATCTTCTTCCAGTATTGAATTATGCATCGTTGGTTATTGATACTTCTACATGTACTGAATCTAGAAAAGAAACATTACTACAAAAAATAGGGAAGTTTTAACCCCTGGTTCCCCATCACACTCACCACTGTCTAATCCTAAATCAGCTTAATTGGTTTTCTGTCAGGGGTGTGCAAATCAATCTTTTTCATACTTGCCCCAGGACAAGTTGTCTAAAAATTACTTGCCCCCAAAATATTGAACTTGTCCTACCCCGAAAAAGATAGATCATACCTTTCAAGTATTAACTGCTATGAATTTCACATAGGCTATATAGCACTGTGATTTTTACACTCAGTTTACCCTAGCTGCTCAAAGATTTCGGATTTTCATGTTAGAGCTATTTCTGGACACACATTAAATCAGTATACTAACTTGATAGAAACATTCCTTAACACTATGGGGCTCACTATTTGTAGACATGCTATTCTTTAAAATAAGAAAAAGTGCACAGAATTTCTGGCCATTTGCTATGAATTTTGAAGGCTAGGAGTTTGCTGTGCTGATTTTTAATGCTGAGAGGTGAGGCCCACATTATAAAGCAATATTGATTGGGTCCAACTGAAAGTTTCTGAAATTGCAACCATAAATGAAGCTGTGTGTTGCACAAATTATGGGGCAGCACATCGATGGAGCCAGGCCCAAACTTATACTGCGCTCTCTCTCACTGTGTGAAACCACTCACATTATCATAATTTAAGCAAGCACATAGGAAACACAGACCACCACAGTTTTCTCTTGGCGCCTCGCAAGTCTCACCCGTCCCAGCCATTCTGAATGAATTGAAGAATTAAGCACAGAACTGAAAAACCAAACCAATTACAAATGGAAAACATCCACATACTGTGCATACCACTGCCCACTGGAATTGAAATGGAATGCTTGGGAGCAACCAGTGTTGTTCTTAAAAATGCCAGCTCCCTGCTCCACTAAGCCCCGTGAGTCTCTGCTGATTTAATACTATTGGGGCAGCAACAGCAAACAAACCATGACACCCCACCCAATTCAAGCTGGGGTTTGTGAGGGGGCGTGGGAGAGTTTAGCAAGTCAAATAACTGGAGCAAGTGGGTAACAATTAGTAGAGCTGCAGAATCAAAGCACGAGGGCGGCTGAACGACACAGCAGCATGGACAGTCCCACGCGCCACAGTGCCACATACCAAAGAAGTGAACAGCAGCTGCACAGTCAAAGCCAGTAGTACACACTGACATTTTTAGTTGATCTGTGCAACCATGTCGGCTCTGAGTGTCTACCGGCTACCACAAAACATACACACACTAGCCAGTATGCATCCCAGGAGGACCAGGTCCATTCCACAAGCCGACCACTCATACCCAATGCAAGGAATGAAAAGAACAGTTTAATCCTACTAACCCCAAATATTGACCCCAACGCCTCCGTGCCCAGCATCATTCAACCTCCCAAAAACCACCAATCAGTTACAGGTGTGCACACATCATAGGCAGAGATTGAGGGATGCAAACATGGCCAGGGAGAAAAGAGCGGGAAAGAGGAAACGGAAAACAGTTGACAATTACAGAGCATCCGATCCATCCACTTGATTGTTTTTAAGCCAGCACCCTAAAACTGTTCTACCCACCTGTTCAGTTTCAGTGGTCTTGCTTTGCAGCCTTGCTTGCAGTTTTTTAGTAAGATCATCGTCGTGTTGAGCGGGTGACTCTCCTCCAACTTACTGTGTGGTGCACAGCACTGGCTGGTCCTTCCTGCGTTGCAGTGAGGCCCTCCTCAATGAGCTGATTGTGGTCAATGATTGCAGAGATGAATCAGAGGCAGAACAGCATACAAGCTCATGGATTGGGGTGGGGGGCAGGGGCAGATGTGTGCAAAAACATTGAGGGCCCAATAAGAAAATGCAGCCCAGATTAAAAAAAATTTAAAATACAAAAAAATCACTTGTCCTTAGGCTGAAGTCGGCAGATCAAAGGATCTGTCCAACAGTGATTTTTAGATCAGCCTCGGACGTTGGGCAATGCAATTTGCACACCCGTTTTCTGTACTGAATAACTATAAGTTATCAGTGTCTCGTTTTACATTTAAATTAATAAACACAGGGATTCCAGTTACATTACGAAATATACTTGTCAGTTATTCATCCACTTATGAGTCATGATCGTCTATAGAGTCTCAATTGGTCTTGCCCCTTGTACAATATAATGCAGGCAAGAGAACTTTTGCTTATTGTGCTGCTTTTGTCTGGAACACCTTGCCCTCCAGTGTAAAGCAATCTACCTCTAATACCTTCAACACAGCAGCTCTTAGTCATTTTAAAAGTTTGAATAAATGTGTATGAATTGTGTTGTGTACTATTATTTTTCTATTTCTATTGTCAATTTATGTATATTTGTATGTTGCATCTTGACTTGACTTCAGGTCATACCGAAAACAGAATGTATATTGCAGAGTGCTTACCTGTAATATCAAAAATACATAAATAAAAATCCTTTCTTAGATCAGATGGCAAATATTCTTATTGGGACCTCTGCTATCCCAACTGGCAATTTTTATGTGTGCAAATATGCAAAGACATTACAAATATTGTAAAAATTATGCACTTAGACTGACACAATTTGATTCCTTAAATAATCTTTTTACATGGCATCCAAGTTGTGTAAAATGGGCAAACTTACCAACAATACTTGCATTAGACGTTGGAAGGTTAGGGGTACATTAGTCCGTATTTTGGGTGGATGCAGCAAAGTTAGTAACCTGTGGGAACGGATTAAAGCCAGAGTTGGACCCCCTGCTGGACTTGGATGAAGTATTCACCCCAGAAATATGTTTGATTGGGGACTTCAGAGATATCTCTGTAACAGTAAGAAAATACCATATGACTATGATTTCAGCATCTGTCAACAAACCATACTAAGACACTGGCTCAATCAGGACAGTATTAAAACGAATGACTGCAATAACTCTTGCTTAATTTTTGTACAGAGAAAATTAATGCAAGGCTATGGAATAGATTACAAACCTTTGATAAGTGCTGGGGGAAGTCCTGTATGTTTTATTCATTGCCCTCCGATATGGGGAAAGTAGCATTATAGTGTTCTCAAGTTTGTTGTCTTAAATGGGAGCGGAGGGCATGTCTCCCCTCCACCACTCAATTTTTGAACTGAATCACTTGTACCTTCTATGTATGCATCTATTAATCATTGTAATGACCTGCATCATTTGTTTGTACCTTCCTGAGTTACCCCTCCGAGAGTAGTTAGTTGTTTATTTATGTTGTGTGTTTTAATTTGTAGACGTCAATAAAAGTATATTAAATTATAAAAAAAAATTGAATTGTAAGCTCTGGATGCGGAGCCCCCTTATCTTATTTTTCACAAGAATTTGTTACTTTACATATCAATCTTCATTTTCTCTCGAAAGTTCTGTGACTTCATACAGAATCAGATTATTCAGCATTTGGTTTATTTCTTGTCCCCCTTGAATAAAGGGGAGCAGTTTCATACGCTGAATGTCCATAGGACTCTGCGTTGGTACCTGGATTGTACTAAGGATTGTAGGACAGCCTCTCAACTCTGTGTCTTTTGCTTCCAAAATGATGGTCTGTCCCATTTCTAGGCAAAGCCTTTTCACATGGTTGGCATCTTTATTGTTTTTTGTTACTGGAAGCGTAAGCAGCTTCCGGGTCATGTCGGTCCTGTCTCTGCTTATTCCTCTCACGGCATGGCTTGTTTCCACAATGTTTCGGCTGCTGGCATCCGCTCTGCAGCTACTTGGAGTACTGTTCACATTAGCATTACAGCCTGGACAGCATGTCTCCTAGACGTGCCAGATTTGTCCTTACTGTGCCCCCTGTTTTAGGATTATATCGCTTCTTCCTTCCTCCCTCAATTCTTATGGTACTGATTGGAAATCATTCCAATGGTGTGTCTCAATGGAGAGAGATATCCTTGAAGAAAACAGTGTAATTACTTACCATAACAAAAGATCTTTGATAGAATCTCCACCATTGAGCTACAGCTTACCCTCCCACCTTCCCCCTTTTCTACTTGGGTAATTTTACTGGTAGTCCTGCCTGCTTTTACATTCTCTGCACTCTTCTGCCCTATTAGGATGTTTTTGTGCAGTTCCATGGCCTCTTCCTTGCCAGGTTTGGGTCTGGATTTCCTGGTCCCTGTCAGTCTGATAATCCTCTGAACTTGTCTCTGGCAGGGAACTGAGAATCATGGGCTGCCCATTTATATAGGTGGCATCAGCATGGGTGGCCCCAGATGGCAAACATTTCCGGGTGGTCCTAACACAGATGGGTTACAGATCCAATGGTGTGGCTCAATGGAGGAGATTCTCAGAAGATCTACTGTTACAGTAAGTAACTGCAGTTTCTTCTGGTATATGTGGGAGATATACAAGGTCAAAGAGGGCATAGTAGCATAATAAAAGCCAGCAGAATAGGCCCCATGGTCTATCGTGTCTGCTCAGAAGCAAGCCCCCTACTGGGAGCTCGCTCCTCCACCCCCCCAGCCCCAGAGGTGGCCCTCCCTGGCCTCAGCTTCCCCCTGTACCTGTCCCAACCCTTCTTGAATCCTTCCACCAGATTTCTGGGCAGTGCGTTCCATGGTTCCTTCACCCTCTCTGTGAAGAAGTGTCTTCTCCGGCCCCCTTCTTAAGCCTGAACACTTCCCTGGCTCCGCCCTTATTTATCCCCTTTACATACTTGAAAGTCTCTATCTTGTCCCATCTGTCCCTCCTCTCCTCCAGTGCATACAGATTGAGTTTATCCAGTCTCTCCTCATAGGTCTTACTCTCCATGCCCTAAATCATCCTGGTCACCCTCCTCTGGACCCTCTCCAGCAGCGCTATGTCCCTCTTAAGATGGGGTCTCCAGAACTGCACACAGTACTCAAGATGTGGCCTAACCAGGGCATTATACAGAGGGAGGATCACCTCCCTCCTCCTGGAGGTAATCCCCCTGGTTATGCAGCATCGTGAGACTGAAAAAAAGAGGACAGTTTTGTGGAGGGGGACAGAGGCAAGACAGAGATACAGAAGCAATATTTTTGTTCAGTAGTCACCAGGGAAGGGGAGGTGCCATTGCCAGAATGCATGGTGTGAGGCAAAAGGAGGTAGGGAACTCAAACACTAGGCTGTATGGTGGTGGAAAGGGAGCTAGAGGGGCTAGAAGAACTGAGACTAGAGAAATATGTGTGGTCTGATGGGTTGCATCCTCGGATGCTCAAGGAGGCAGCAGAGGTAATAGCAGCTCCACATGCAGATATCTTAATTGCTTGTTGGACACGGGTGGGTAGTCCCTAAGGTCTTATTGGACGGATGATGTAGTCTCCGCATAAGAGTGGAAGGAAGGACAAGCTGGGGAACTGTAGAGCAGTGAGCTTGATGTTTATAGTGGGTAGGATACTACAGACCCCATACTAAGGGAAGAACTGGTGTAATTTCTAGAAGGATACTGACTGCAGGACAGCATGCAGTATAGGTTCACCAGGGTGAGGTCATGTCATACAAATCTTGTAGAATTCCTTGACTGGAATACCAGGGCAGCAGTGCAGGCATTCGATATACTGTGCTGGGCTTCAGCAAGGCCTTAAGGTCAGCTCCCCACAAGACACTGGTCAAAAATAAGAGACTTTGAGGTGAAAGAAACAAAAAGAATACCAGCTTAGTTGGAGAGCTAGCCAAGGGGGAGGACTCGAAGGGTAGTGGTAAATGGTGAGTTCTCAGAAGTCAGGGAGTCATGAGTGGAGTGCTGCAGGGATCAGTTCTGGGCCGTGTTCTCTTTAACATATAGATTTTTTTTATAATAAAATTTTTACTAGGCACGAGGACATTTATACATTATACAAGACATTTTACATAGATATATTCGTTCAGTTTATATAATTATACATTGGACTTAGAAAAAAAAAAAAAACTCTCACCCAGCATCAGGACTAATTAATCAGATGAACTAGACAAGTCTCGTTTTAACATTTCTCCAGTATTGATTTGATTAGCTTCAGGGAACAAAGTCTGAATAAGTGCTTAACTGATGCATAATCCATTTTGTATCAAATACCTCCACTCTGTCCTGTACTCTGGCCGCCATTCTCTCCATCCTATACATCTCTCTTGTCAAGTGTAGCCACTCTCCCTTAGTTGGCAGCCTATTCATTCCCCATAGTCTGGTTATTACCTTTTCTGCTGCAAATATTAGCAATGTAGTTTGCAGGTATACATTCTTCTCTACTTTTAGACCAAATGGGGTAGTAGCTGTCAGTATATACCCAGAGGTAAAAAGACCTGGGTTTTCATATATTGCCACCAGCTCCTGCACTACCTCCCCCCAATAAGGACCCAGCATGCTGCAATTCCAAAATATGAGTCTGGTCTGCATGTACTGCTCCACATCCCCTCCAGCACTTTCCTTCAGGATCGCCTGTAAAACTAGTTACCACAGCAGAAGTGCGGAAAAATCTATATCGTAATTTCCATGCAAACTCTTTCCAGTATGATCTTTAACATATTCATATGTGACATAGTGGAAGACATGTAAGATCTGCCACATTGCAGATGACACTTAAGGTCTGTGCAAGGGTAGACACTGAGGAGGAGGATTAGAAAACTAGAAGAGAAGGGCCATGGTAGGCTAGAAAAATGATCTTGAGATCTCGCAGCTGTACTGCAGTGCAAAAATATGTGATGTAATGCCAATTGTTTAAAAAAAGAAACTGAGGACACGGTGAGGTGAGGGAGTGGGAACTAGGAAGCACAACAGAGGATAAAGACCTTGGATTCATCATCTCAGATAACATAAAATCCATGCCACACTGCAACAGGGCTGTGGGAAAAACAAATATGCTATGGTGCATAGGGAGGTAATCCTACCACCATACAGATCATTGGTGAGACCACACTCAGAATACTGAGCAATAGAGCTATGCGGAATATAAAATTCTGCCCACTGAATGACCATTCTGAGTCAGTGGAATTTTCGCGAACATTCCTCGGAATTCTGCCAAATTTTTAATTAATTTTGCTATAATTTTAAACATACACACCCAAATAACACCAAATTTGGAACGTGAACAATACTAAGTGGCCTGCAGAAGACTTGGGTTGAAAGAGGACTGAGTTATGGGTGGCCAAACCTTTTCAGTTATTTTGAGATGATTGTAAAATTTCTCATCCAAATTTCTCCACAACGTCAGGAGTTGGAGAAGCATCCAGCATGGGTATATGCTCCATGTTTATAAGTCTCAAGCGTCAGTGGGAGCCGAGTTATAGGTAGCCAAACATTTTGCCAAAATTTCGATTTCTATAATTTTAGCATAATTCTGATAGTATTCATTAAAATATTATACAATTTGACAAGTATACAGGTTATCGCCACATTTGTGTATATACATAGTTTCATATTTCTAGCTTCAAAGGGGACTGTGTTATAGCCTGCCAAACATGTTGCCAAAATTGAAATTTCAGTTATTTCCCTCTAATTTTAAAACATATCCAAATTTAACCAGAGTCTAAACATTTAAAGTACTATACCATATGGTTCATATTTGCAGCTTTAAATGGGATTGAATTAAAAGTAGTCAAACTTTCACAACATTTAAAAATTAAGTTTTGCAAGAATGTAAACTACAAATTTGTAAACCCATGAAACTTTAAAACTAAAGAATGCAATACCATTAAATTTTGAAGGTTCTTAGACCTTACCAAGGAGACTGTCTGCCAATTGTATTAATTGCTTGCTGCCAGAAATTACAACATAACATCAGTACTTGGAGTCAGTCCTATGAGTCTTTGTGAAAATTGTAGAATTTCATAAAAAAAAAATTCCATAAAACTGGAATTTTCTAATTTCACTCAGCCTTATCTGGGGGATTCTAATTAAAGGATAGGGGTATAAGTGGCTGTTAGTGCAGGGGGTCACCAGGTTCAGGAGTTATAGGCACATTTTCACCAAGAAGTGGACAACTGAGCTGGGTAGCACAACGGTGGTAGACTCCCAGGTTGGAGCACGGAAGCACTGTGTGTCAACAATTCCAACCTGAATGCAGGATATTTAAGAATCACATCTAGTAAATTTATGATCCAGGGAGCCTGAAGTACATGCAAGTCTGTGACTTAGAGGTACTCAAAAAGATGTAGTGGGGAAAGACAATGTCTGGAGCAGCAGGAAGGAAGAATTCTGGCTATTCCAATAGGGTAGGTTGATAGGAAAAGGAGTAGGTGACTCACATTTTAAGGGAGTTTGTCACTGTAAAGAACAAAGAGGTTATCGGTGGGATCAGTAGTTCTACTGAGTCAATCGAGCTATGCCAAAAGAGAAGGGGTGGGAATAGTCACTCTGAGAGGAACAGCGGGACTGCAAAAAGCTCAGCCCGGCTTATCAAATGAAGTAGTGATACGTGCATTGTTAATGTTAAATTCCACAAAAAGAATTCTGGATGCTTCATCTATATGCTGCCATATATATGTGAGAAAATGTTACCAATAATTTTTTTCTACTGCAGATTTAAAACTGCTAAACCAATTTATCCAGTTGTGGTAGACACCGGGATACACTGAGTATGGATGTGCATGTCAAATGTCCATGCCTGCAAGAGCAGAGAAGTTATAAACATCCACATTTTGGACAGTTTTCACAAAACTTTGCAAATATTTACATAGTAAAGTTTTCAACCCCTAAAACTTACAAGTCTGTAATCCAATTCTCTCCATGTTTTGATCATTCTAGTTCTATAAGAGGTACAGAAAGGTTATTCGTGCTAATTTATTAATGCTGAACTCCAAAGGTGCCTGAGTTATATGTAGATGAAATTGTTGCACAAAATTTCCAGCAAAAAAATAAAATGACAGATTTTGAGCACACATAATTTTGAGACGATGCATCATATTGGCATGAAATCTGGCACATTGTTAGAACACTTAACATCAAGGAATCATGCCAGATTTAAGATCTGTGACCCAATAGACGGCTGAGGTACTGTATATGCAGGAAAAAACTAAATGTTCATGAATTTTCACACAAAACGTAAAATGACAGACTTTGAGCATCTATAATTTTGAAACTATCCATCCAGATTTAATATTTGGCACATTATTGGCCCTGCACCCAAAGAGTGAAAATGCCAAATTTCAGAGCTCTAGCTTAAACGACGGCCAAGTTATGACCAAATTACTAAATTTTAAAAATTCCAATGAAATTTTGTAGAACTTCCGTGAATTCAGAATTTTCCCATTCCACACAGCTTTACTGAGCAAGTTTCTGGAGTCCATACCTGCAAGAGGATTGTGAGAAGGTGGAGGCAGCACAGTGTAAAATGACTAACATGATCCAGGGTATGGGAGAAATTATTTATAAGAAGTTGCAAGACCACAACAAGTACACACTTGAGACTAGGAGGGGAGAGGAGGGACATGATAGAAACCTACAAGTACCTGCATGGGATAAATAGTTGACTACTACAAATTTGCTTTGAGCATGAACACGGGTACAAAGGGAAGCTCAAACTATTCAGAGGATGATTCAAGGAGAATGTTCACAAACACTAGTTCACAGAAAGAGTGGGGTATCATTGAGGATGTGGTAAAGGCCAAATCTGTAAGCAGTTTCAAGCTGGGTTGGGACAGGCACATGGCCTTACTGGGGGGGGGGGGCAAGGGAAGGAGGGATGGCCACTAAGGCCTAAGCAGTTTAGTTAGGCAGGTTGGGCAGTCCGGATGGGCCACTAGGCCTTTATCTGCTGTCGGTTTTGCTATGAATCTGGGATCTTCCAGAAAAGTCAGGAGCACATAAACTGTTTGGCGTTCTGGGCTGTGTTCCTATCCATGATGTAATACTCCTCCCAGTTGCAGGACCAAACAGTCCTTACAAAGACAATACAACCACAATGTATTACATTACTAGGGAGGTACCAGATCATCAAAACTCTATACAGAGTCGATGAGGGCATGAAACATGTTATATTTGTTGAATGTGAGGATATCTGTAGCACACCTAGCAGGCAAGGACAGTGTACTGGCAGATGCACAAAGTAGGATGGGTCATGTAACCCACAGATGGTTTCTGAACAAACAAGTCCTAAACTCAGTGTTCCAAAGGTGTGATATGCCAGAGGTGGATTTATCTGCTTCGTAGGAGAACCGAACACTCCTCAACTTTTGTTTCCGACCCCCTATCCCCCTCAATGGGGACAGTCTCAGGGGTTGCTCTCTTTCTCCTGTAGGGAAAGGTTTCTGTATGTATTCCTTCAGTTCCCCTCTGATCCAGAGGGTCCTTTTGAAATTGAGAACAGTCAGCAATAATGATTCAAATAGTACTAGACCGGGCCAGGCAGCCAGTGTTACAGAAAATGGCAGTAAGTCTGCCACTGGGGCAGGATCTCCTGATTCTGTCCCAGGGCAAAGTTATGCACCCAGATCTCAAAGCACTTCGTTTGAGAGCATGATTCTTGAAGAGCTGGAGTATTCTTGCCTAAACCTGTCAAATCAGGTCCTGTAAGTTTAGCCTGAATCCATCAAATTGGGTTCTGGAAGCTTTAAAAGTTAATAGAAAACCTGCAGCCAGTTTAGTGTATGCCTTAATGGAAATGGTTCAGCATCTAATGTATATCCTGTCATGTCACTGTGATGGCTCAGGGTTTTATTTAATACTAAAAATTGATTAGCGTTTTGCTCATAAAAGTTCTAAAACATTGTGAAAATGCATAGCATTTGCCTCACTGTGTTTAACAAACATAAGACTTCTACAAAACCTTTATAAATGCTTTCTGTACAGTTAATATTGTCCCAAGGAAAAAAAAAGTGCTAATCAATTATTTAAAACCCTGTGGCTACAGATTTGTCAGGGATTTTGGACTACCGGGAACATTTACAGTCTTGGGCCTTAAACCTTCCAGATTTGAAAGTGCATTTGGCAGTTGTTTTGGCTTTCAAATCAGCAGGCAAAGAAAAATATTTTGTTTCATAACCAGTGTTTGAAGTCTTTTTCAAGGGGTCAAACAACTTGTATCTGCTGGTGGGGAATCCCTGTCCCCAATGGGATCTGAACTTGGTCCCCTTGCACAGTTGATGGAATGCCATTTGAGTCTATGTTCTCAACCAAGCTCAAATATTTGACATGAAAGACAGTGTTATTAGTAGCTATTTTCTGCCAGAAGGGTCAACGAGCTGCCAAGCCCTCTTCACAGACCTCAACTTTGCAATCTTCCATGGGGATAAAGTGGTGTTTAGACCAAATATGAAATTTCTTCCAAAAGTGGTTTCTGCATTTTCACGTGAACTAATCTGTAACATTGCCTGTGTTTTTCCCAAAACCTCATTCCAGTGCAGGTGAAGAGAAACTACACAGCCTGGATGTGAAGAGGGCTTTGAGTTTCTACCTTTGATAAAATAAAGGTGACTGTTCAGAATCAGGAAAAGATGGTCCACTCACTGACGTGCCAGGTCAACACTTAGACATTAGAGCCACAAAAAGATCGGAGCCTAAGGAAGCACGCATGCACGAAACCAGTCTGGGCACTCGGTGAAGCTTGGTGAAATTCCTGATTGCTACTGGACTTATAAGTGTTCATTTACTTTCCACACAGCACTGCAATAAATGTTTGACATTGAGCAAGTGGTTGCTGTTGATGCCGGACTTTTGTGACTCTGATAAAACAAAGGTGCCCAGAACTGACAGCACACAGCTGTGTGCCACTTACAGTAAGGTAGGTAAAAGTAAACCAGCAGCAAAGATCATTTTTTGTTGGATAGTCTCTTGTATACACTTCTGCTACAAAAAGACTTGAAAACAGCCATCCACTAGAGCTACGTTTTGCCACTGTGGCAGCATGAAAGTGATTTTCCGAGTTTCAGTATCACTTTATTATTTACCTCATAGTGGTGATAGTACATTCCTTCCATTTTCATAACTTACTGATTCTTCTGTCACGGCCCCGCGCTCTGCACGTAATGAAATGAAGCAAGGGAGAGCGTGAGGATAAGACCCATTGAGGTTTGTGAGGGCTGAATTTCATTACTATGTAACGCATAATGATGGCCAGTGGGAGATTAAAGAAAGCCACTGCTCGATTAAGGGCCTTGTTAATCGAGCGGTGGCCTTTAATTTATTATTTATTTCAATATTGTTAACTGGGTTGACCCACTGAGCCCCTAAGGTCCCTTTTTCAGGGGCGACACGGAATTAGTTACATAGAGTGGAGAGAAGGACATTTTGCCATACAGTGCAAACCAGTAACAGCGTTTTGCTTATAGACAAGACATTGTACATCAGGGAATTATACAATCAGTGGTTAGACAATATATACCACTATCACATTTGTCTATACTCCTGGCCTGGGCAGTATTAGTACACAACAAATGACCACACACTTTAACTCATCTAGTGGTCTAAGTAAGAGTCTACAAACAAGTAGATAGGTTTGGCGAGGGCTACATTTTGTTCAAGTACAGGAGCATTTGCTGATGTCCAGCTGGTGCATCCGGGGCCCCTTGCGGAAGTCCCTCAAGGAGGTTGCTTCTTGCAGATGGGCAGGGAGCTTATTCCAGAGTACAGGTACAGCATGGGCGAAGGATTTACCACCAGCCGTAGTCCTAACTCTTGGTTCCTCAAGAAGATTTTTCCCAGTAGTGCGGAACTGTCTACCTGAGTGCTTAGAACTGGCCATCATTATGCATTGCATAGTAATGAATTTCAGCCTCCATTGACTTCAGTGGGGCTCGTCCCCACGCTCTCCCTTGCTTCACATAATTACGTGCAGAGCATGGGGGCGTACCAGAGGAATCGGGAAATTGAAGGGATCGGCTGGTCACATTGCTGGGGCCAAATTATGATCGCTTCCACCTAAATTCAGTAGCAGCATAATTTTATGAATCCGGCAGGAAGGTGCTGTTGCCAATATAAGGTACCTAATAAAGTAAGTGACATAGTAATGAGAAAAGGTAGGAAAATCACTGTAAGGTTACCCGTTTTAGAGTTGCGTAAAGCAGCTATCTGGTCCACAGTGCATATCTTTATTTCTCCTTATTGTCTGGAAATACAAGCTGGAAGGGATGCTTGATTTTGTACTTCAGAGCCTTTCCCTAAATAAGTTCTAAACCCTGCCTCCCAAGGTATTGTTTGGACTCTGCAGTTTTGTATGACATTACTGATACATTGTCAGAGGTAGAAAAAAAAACAAAATAGCACAATAGTGTTATTTTCTTGAGGATGTATTAGTGGTTCATACAAAAACCCTTCTAGCAACAAGAGTTTACTAGTGATGTCTTACAGTCTGTAGCAGTCTCAGCCCCGAGTTGTTGCTTTGGAGATGGAATTTAAAATATTCAAACACTGTGCTCTGGTCCCGCTCCCTCTGACATTCCAACTGCAGATTTATTTCTGTGCTGAAGAGATCAGATGCCCCAGAGTCTTGTTTCAGTCCTTTTTGCAAAGTTTTAATAAATTACACTTTGTTGTTATATTACACTTTATTATTTTTTTATTTTATTTAGTTATACAATTCTGTGTGTTAATTTAGATTTTTTTTTTTTTTTTAGTAAATAATGTTTTCCTTCACTTTCACAGCTGTTCCTAGAACCAAGAAAGCTATTGTTTACAGCGGCTTTCTGTTTGGGGAAATCACTATTTAAACTGACTGAAAATAATTATTCTTTAGTTCTATTTGCCTATCATTTTAAAACAGTTGCAACCCCAAAGTACAGCAACCAAAACAGTCGTACTTCTTTTTTTTTTTTTTTTTTTTTAGTACAACAATGTAAAACATTTTTGGCAAGGCTGTTTATAAGATCACCTGTTCCCTTGGACTAAGGGCGCGTCAATAAAAACACTAGTAAAAACCACAAACATTAGCTAAAAACAGCACATAACAGAAAATTAAACTTCAATTTAAAGCAGGTAATTAAAACAATCAAGGAAATGCTTCATGAAAGAGGTGTTTTTTTAAGGAGGATTTAAAGGCCTCTACCATGCAGCCAGATCTGATGTGTTGTGTTATTGTTCCAGAGAGTAGGCGCCACAGCACAGAATGCTCTGTCCCCAGATCTTCACAGTCTGGATAAAGCGACAGACAGCAGGCTTGCATCAGAAGAGCAGAAGGGGTGAGTTGGGTGGTAAGGAACTAGGAGGTCTTTTGAGTAGTCTGGTCCCAAACTATGTAGGGCCTTGAATGTTGCCACGCGTATCTAGAGGGTTATGCGCCACCAAATAGGCAGCCAGTGCAGGGCATGCAACACCAGCGTGATGTGATCCCTGCGAGAGGAACCCACAGTCAGATGTGCTGCAGCATTCTGAACTAGGTGCAGGTGTTGCAGTGAACCTCCAGATAGACCTAGGTATTAAACATCACAGTAGTTGAGCCAAGGGGTGACGACAGGCAGGAACTACGATAGCCAGGTCAGCAGGGGCTAAATGCGGTTTGATCCTGGCAGTATTGCTGAGATGGTAAAAGCTAGTCTGGTCTTTGACCAACACCTTTTGTTAGAGTATCAGTTTGCAGTCCAGGATGACCCCAAGATTCTTAACCGCATGTACAGCTCTGAGTGGTTGACCACCCAGCAAAGGAAGTAAAGTCAGTCCACTCATTATCATTGGGCCCTGCCTGCCTGCCCGACTCAACAATCATGATCTCCAGCTTAACTGGATTGAGACATAGCCAGTTTGAGGCCATCCAGTTGTTTATTTTGGCTTAACACCTCTCCAGCACAGAAACCACATCACACCCAGCAGAAGTGCCAGACATGTATAGCTGAGTATCATCTCCCTAGCAGTGAAACTCTACACCATACCATCTTATGATCTCATCCAAAGGCAACATATACCTTGAAAACAACTCGGGAGCCAGGATCAGGCCTTGAGGAATGCCACATGTGAGTGCAGAGGTCCTCGAGATAGAAGTTCCAAGAGCTACCTGCTGCATTCTTCCAATTAAGTAGGACTCAAACCAGCTCAGTACAGTGCCAGTGTCCTGTATATTTCCTCAGGCAATCCAAAAGCACACCCTGGTCAGCAGTGTCAAATGCCGACGAGGGCCCTAATAGGACCAAGATTGTACAAAGTCCTTGATCCCTTGCCATGAGGAGATCATTCATCACTCTGATGAGGGCAGTCTCTGTGCCGTGGTGAGACTGAAAACCCAACTGTAGAGGTTCATAGATGTTAAACTTATCCAGGCATTCAACAAGTAGCTCAGCTATGACCATCTCAGTAATCTTCCCCAAAAATGGGAGATTGGAGTCAAGTCTGTAATTCCCCGTCATATCAGGATCCAGAGAAGGCTTTTTCAAAAGGGCCTTACCACTGCTCATATGAAGGCAAACAAGAAGACTCCTTCCCTCAATGAACACCTGTCGGGCTGGGGAGTAACTAGATCCAAAGTCTGCCGACAGTCTAAAAGTAGTCAGGTAGAATCAGGATCCAGCAGACAGCTGGGGGGGGGCACAAACCTTCCATCACCTAGAGTACCTCTTCCTCGACAACCAGCCAAAACTCTCCCCAGGCAGATAGATCGACAATGCCACCTTGTCAGCTAAGAAATTTCCGAACTCATTGCATTTTTCAGCAGTAAAAACATGAGTGATCTGCAGACAGGGTGGGTTTAACAACCTGTCCACAGTGCAGAAGGGTTGAGCTGAGCAATTCCTACCTTCTGCAATCATCCGTGACAGGAACTCTTGATGTTTTTGTGATGATTGCCCACTGATAATCATCATAGTGAGTTGTTTTTTTTTGTATGTGTATCTTTTTACCCCACCGACACTCTGGAGTCCGCCTCTCCTTCGGGTCTCCTAGTCTCCACCAACCTCTGGCGATTCTCTTCGGGAGTTCTCCCTCCACATATTGCAGCCAACCCCTGAGTTCTGTCCCGGTATATCCCATTGCCGAGCAGGTAGGCACCGGGGAGGAGGGAACCCAGCACACTATTATTTTTACTGCCCCCGAGGGTGCTGCTGTGGGGGAGGAGACTCCTAGAGGTACCGGTGGCATGGAGGACGGAAGCCGTCATCCGGCGTGCTCCAAAGCTGTTTTTCCATTTTCTACTTGAGTCCCTCCTGCGCCGCAGTTTGTAGTGCTCCTGGTCTCCACCAGGAGCTGCTACATAGCGGGGCTGTCCCTAACCCACCCCAGGACAGGAGAGCAGTCCTCCGGACGCTCAGTCCTCTCCTTCCCCTGCCAGCCCACGGCGCCCGTCTGTTCCTGAACCCGGGTCGCCAGCGCGCCTCAACCCTCTGTGCCACCGGGTTGGCTCATAGTGAGTTTTTAACATCAATTTGTTGTCCATAGATTGGGACCTACGCCAAGAACCCTGTAACCTCTGATCTTACTTTGAGAGGGCTCTTGCAGTAGGTAATTATATATAGGACTGACATCGGCAGGTGGCAGGACCCCACAGAAAAATTTCTAGCTATCAGTCTCTGGCGAGGGACCGCCCCCATGTCAGGTGACTGGCGTCAGGAGACGTCAGTATAAAGGAGCAGTCCCTCACGCCCGCCCCAGTTCTTTCCCACCGTTAGCTCATGCCACACCTCGCGGAAAAGTTCCCTGCTCATCAGGCTCCTTTTCAGTTTTTTTCTTATCATCCGTCAGGTATGCGTCGGTGTATGTTGTTCCCTGCACCCTCCGAGCACAAAACAAGTGCAACTAGGTAGGCACCCAACTCCCGCACGATTGCCATTCCTGTGCCTTTTTGCCTAGGCCCCGACCATCCGGTAGAGAAGTGCTAGCACTGCCTCAGCTTTAACGCAGCCACCCGGAGAAGGCGGCAGCAGTCCCTGGAGGCCCATATTTTGAAAAAGAAAATGAGCTCCATGGAGAAAGAACTGAATAAGCTTCGGCAGGCGTCAACTTCCCCTGAAGGCCATCGCAAGAAAAAGGATAAAGAAAAGCATTGGGACAAGGGCTTCTCTCCCACCGTGTCTTCCTCGGGAGTCGCTGTGAAAAAGTTACTCCCCGGGGACCGCTCCTGACGGCCACCTTAGAGGCTTCTAGGCGGCGGCCCGTCCGTCTAGCTCACACTCGGGCCCTTCGGGCGCCTCCGGGCTTGTGGAAGCCTCCGTTCCCAGTAAAGCCGTGGTTTCGCAGCCTGCTGGTGCGAGCGGCTCCAATAAGCCAGACGTCGGCTCCTCCGACGCCCGCACGGAAAAGGTTGGTAAGTTGCCCGACCCCTCGGGGCAGCGCGCAGCCCCCATTCCGCCCTACCAGGCCGCCCCTTCATCGCGGCCTGCCTCTGTCGAAGGGTCCGTTAAGTCGGACGCCGGCCCCTCCGGCGCCAGCCTGGATCCTGCTGCTAAGCCGCAAGTCGGTTCACCCGATGTCCGCACAGTGGATGAGCCGACGCCGGACCCCCCCCCGCGTCCGTCGTTCCCTGCTCCCCGCAACCTTCGCTGCTCTCCAGGGACCCTGAGTCTCCTCAGCCCGACCCCGAGGATTTCTCTCCCCCCCCAATCCCTGGGCAACGCTGAGGTTCCTGTTCCAGCTCCGTCAGACCGATCTGACGTCAGTTCCCCGGATGCCGGCTCCGACGCCGGTGTTGCCGAATCCGGGCGACATGCCACCCAAATGCCAGGCCCTCCGCCCCCGGGCCTTCTGCTCCAGAGCTGCCCGTGGGGCCTCTAGCTGGGCTGTCTGCTCCAGCAGCTCCTCTGGCTCCCGGGTACCTAACCCCGTCGTATCTGATGCAGTCATACCCGGGACCGCAGTATCTGGCACTGACATATCCGCCGCAGTACCCGGCTCCGCAGTACCCGACGCCGGGCTTCCCGCCATCGGGTTATGGATACGCGCCTTATGGGTATAGTCCATACCCGTATCCCTCTCCTCCTCCACTGCCCCCTCATCCACCGGTGGACTTGCAGGAGACTGTGGCCTCCTCCTGGTGGGCTGAGGCCAAGGCTCAGCTCACCAGAGAGGTGGAGAGTCATCTTCCTACGACGGTGCCGGTTCCCGTACGTCCGACGAGCGCCCCTCCCACCTCCGGACACAGGGCTAAACCCTCTGTTTCCAGAGAGGGGCAGGACACGCTTTCGAGAATTCCCAAGGGGTCTGTTCCTCCTCCTCGTCGGGAGAGGGAGTCTACCTCTTCCTCATCTTCTTTTTCCTTGGACACCTCGGATGCTTCCCAGAGGAACCGGTAGGAGGGAGGCTTTCTCTCCACCTTCCGGGCTGGGAGAGGATAACATCAGATTCATGGGTGTTCCAGCTAATCGCAGAAGGACACTCAATAGAGTTTCTGCAGAAACCACCTCGTCACCCTCCCCCAAGGTCGTCGTACTCTCAGGAACACCATCTTCTGGTCCAGGAAGAAATTTCAGCACTTTTGCTGAAAGAGGCGATAGAACCTGTCCCCCTTCCCCTGCAAGGAACAGGTTACTATTCCCATTTCTTCCTGGTCCTGAAGACAGGAGATGTAAGACCTATTCTAGATATCAGTTCCCTGAACATTTTAGTGGAGTACAAGAGATTCAGGATGCTCTCACTGCAGAGCCTTCTGCCCCTCCTCCGCTCAGGCCAGTGGCTATGCGCTCTGGATATGCAGGACACTTACCTGCACATATCTATCCACCCGTCTCACCGCAGATATCTCCGTTTTGCTTTCCAGGGGGACCACTACCATTTCAAGGCACTTCCACTCGGCCTCTAGTGGCTCCTTAAGTATTTACCAAATGCCTTGCAGTGGTGGTGGCTCACTGGGGCACGGTTTTCCTTACCTGGACGATTGGCCTCATGCCCCGGCCCCGCGAGGAACTCCTGCACTGCCTCTCCTTCACCCAGCAGGTCTTTGCCTGTCTGGGTAATACCATCAGCCATTCCAAGTCTCACTCAATACCATCCCAGAGGCTCCAGTTTATTGGGGCAATACTGGACATGACCCTAGGCAGGGCCTTCCTACCACCGGACAGGGCGACCACACTCCAGACTCAGGTAAGCCTGTTGTCCGGCCGCAGGCGGGTCAGTGCAAGGTCAGTTGTTCGCCTCCTCGGGCTTATGGTGGCTGCTATCCCGACAGTCCCTCGTGCTTGGCTCCACATGAGGGTCTCTTCAGTGGACACTTAGCTCTCAATGGGATCAGTTGGTAGACGACTTGGACCAGTTGGTCCTGGTCTCCTCTCCCATGATTCGAGACTTGCAGTGGTGGATGGTTTGAGAGAACCTTCTTCGGGGAGTTACATTCTTCCTTCCTCCTCCCTCCCAGACTCTGACCACAGACGCCTCGAGGGAAGGTTGGGGAGCCCATCTCGGTCCACATCGGGCCCAGGGTTCTTGGTCCAAGCTCGAACAATCCCTGCACATCAATGTGCTCGAACTTCGGGCGGTGCTCTACGCTCTCCAGGCTCTCCACCTGCATCTTCTTCCAGGCCACCTAGCCGTCAAGACGGACAATATGTGTGTGGTATGGTACATCAACAAACAGGGCATGACTCGGTCCTACCCTCTTTGCAGGGAAGGGATGAGAGTCTGGGATTGGGCAGCACAACACGACCTTCACCTCACGGCAATTCATGTTCCGGCGGTCGAGAACTCTTTAGCAGACAAACTAAGTCGCTCGTCTGCTCAAGCTCACGAGTGGGAACTGGATCAGGGGGTCCTAGATGATATCTTCCTACGTTGGGGAACACCTCAGGTGGACCTGTTCGCTTCACCTCTAAACGCAAAGCTTCCTGACTTCTGCTTGCTCGTTAAAGAGCGAGGCATTTTCTGGAGAGATGCTCTGTCTCTAGATTGGAGGGAGAGATTCGTCTATGCCTCCCCCCCCCCCCCGATTCCTTTGATCCCGCGTGTCTTGCAGAAACTCAGCTCAGAAGGGGCACGAATGATTCTGATCGCTCCTTTCTGGCCCAGGCAAGTTTGGTTCTCTCTTCTGCAACAATACTCCCTCTTCCATTACGATTAGAGAAAATTGAAAAAAAATTTCTTAAAGGGTTAAAGATGCATTTTGTATATTTATGTGAATGTTTTTGATTTAATCTGGTTATATTGTTTAATTGTGTGTGTTTTTGTGATTTTGTGTTTATAACTTGTATTGATTGTCTGAACCTGATGTGTTTATGTGAAACTTGGAAAACTTTCACAGGACTGTCTTGAAAACTGGATTATTTTATCCAAATGACATGTATTATTCCTGTATAAAAATAAAATTTTTTACTACTACTACTAGGAACCTCCTCTTCCGCTGTCACGAATTTTATTGACCCAGGATCAGGGAACCTTGGTCCATCCAGGTCTCAAGTCCCTTCAACTACATGCGTGGCTCCTGCAGACATAGCTCAAACCCGCTTTGGGGTTTCTCCCCAGGTGGCTGAGATCTTGGTGGACGCTAGGAAACCCTCCACTAGGTCTGCTTATGACATGAAGTGGAAACGGTTCTCATTCTGGACCGCTTCAAAAGGCTTTGAGCCTTTCTCCTGCTCAGTTGGGTGACTGCTGGAGTACCTGTGCCATCTCTTCGACCTGGGCCTTAGTCACTCGTCTCTGAAGGTACAGATGGTGGCCATTTTGGCCTACCATGTTACCTTCACAGATAGGACGTTTGCTCAACTGGAAGTCTCTGAGACTTTCCTGAGCGGGGTTCTTCACTTGAGACCCCCTATCCGAGTTCCCGCCCTTCCTTGGGATTTGAACTTCGTTCTTGAGAAACTTACTTTGCCTCCTTTTGAACCGGTGGCCTCAGCAGACATGAAGTTCCTTTCATGGAAAACGCTCTTTCTAGTGGCCATTACCTCTGCTCGGAGGATTTCCGAGCTCCAGGCCCTGATGTGTAAAATCCCATACTTGATTTTTCACAAGGAACGTGTGGCTCTGCGCACCAATCCTAAGTTTCTCCCCAAGGTGGTAGCAGAATCTACATTGAACCAGTCCACAGAGTTACCCGACTTCTTTACGCAGTACTCCAATCAAGGGGAGTATCTATTTCACCGGATCCTGAGATACTACACTAACAGAACAAAGGATCTCAGAAAGACTGATCAACTGTTTGTCTCTTTTGCTCCCAAAACAGAAGACAATGCTGTTTCCAAGCAATGCCTGTCTCAATGGTTGGCTCATTGCATCACCTTCTGTTATGACAAGTACAACAAGACCCTTCCGGGTCAAGTAAGAGGACACTCCACCAGAGGGGTCACTGCCTCTGCGGCATGTTTCAAGAACGTGTCAGCGGCAGACATCTGTGCTGCCGCCACTTGGACTTCTGTCCATACATTTACAAAACATTACAGTTTGGATATTGCCTCTCGCCGTAGAGCAGGCTTCGGGCTCGCTGGTCTGCAAGGCCTCCTTTCTTAAGGCCTTCACAGCTGAGAGGATCTGCTTTTGAGTAGCTTTCCTCCTCCCGTGTGCTTCCTTTTGTTCCAGACTGCTTGGGACTCAGTCCTATATGTAATTACCTACTGCAAGAACCCTCTCGAAGTAAGATAGTACAGTTACGTAAGAACTTACCGTAACAGTAGATCTTCGAGAGAGCTCTTCTGAGGTAATATCCTCCCTCCATCCCCCTAAGCTTTTTCGGCTCCTTTTCCAGTGAGGGAAATATCCGCTTCTCTCTCGTCTGGCGACTTGTGGCCTGTGGCGGGAAAGAACTGGAAGGTGGATGTGAGGGACCGCCCCTTTATACTGACGTCTCCTGACGCCAGTCACCTGACGTGGGGGCGGTCCCTCGCCAGAGACTGCTAGCTAGAAAATTTTTATGGCAAGGGTCCTGCCACCTACCGACGTCAGTCTTATATGTAATTACCTACTGCAAGAGCCTCCTGTAGCCTCTCTCGAAGATCTACTGTTACGGTAAGTTCTTGCGTAACTGTACTTTCCTTAGTCTTCAACCAAGGCAGCTCATCCCAGCACCACAGAGAACTGTTCTGAGATTTCAAGGGACGAAACCGATAGGGTGCTTAGGAATCCATGGTGATGTGAGAGCACCATTATAGTGCTCCACAGTGTTCTCAGAACCCTGCCACAGGCAAGCATCATGCCCGAGATGTCCAGTACCTCGAGGAGTTTGCAAGGCTCCAGATTATATTTCGAGCAGTATTGGGTCATCTCCATAGGAGCAGTAACAAAACAGGGTCCCGCAGAGAAATGACACGTGGTGATCCGACCAAGAGACCTGATCAACCCTGACCACACTTATGTAAAGAACCAATGTGAAGATCAGATCCAGAGTGAGACCATGCTGATGCATCCTAGAAGAAACCTACCATGCTAGCCCAGTGAGTTCATCAACTGTAGAAGCTTAACTAAAGGGTGAGGTTTCATTGTTGATCCAGTCTGTTGGGCATGACTGAAATGTCTTAAAAAAGGACAAGCCCCACAGTGTTTTACCTGTGGACAGTCTCTTGGCAAAGGCAGATGGCCAGGAACTGTATTTTCACTGATTGAGCAAGGATTACGGTTTTGAAAGCTTTAACAACTGCAGAGTTTTCTGTCCTTAATAGCAAAACAAAAGGCAGCTAAATGTGAGTCGTTGTCTGCCCTCAGCTTCTACCCTTGTGTCACAGCAGCCTCCAAATTCAAAAAGAGTTGAAAAATGCTGCAAGTAGCCTGAAAAGACTGCCATGATGTATTGGAGTCCCTGTTCTCAGCACAGGGCATCAGATGTAGGAACCTTTGTGCAAACAGTGGTAAGAAACTTAAAAGAACTTCTGACTAGCCGCTGCCCTCAACATCTGGCAAAAGGGAGAGAGGTAGCATGGTTCCTCTGCCTTTGAGTGGGTCAGAGCTACCAGTATAGAAACTTGTGGTTCCTTTGCAAAAAACAACCAGGGCAGCCTCAGCCAGAATTAGGATGCCCTCTGTGAGAACATCAAGAGGATATGGAAGTTCATCCAGGCCAGGCAGGCTATGAGAATCTCTGCTGCTGCCCCAAAACCCACTATGTGGACCCAGGTTATATGTAGAGCAAGAGGAACTGACTGACCATGCTGTTTCCTGAGAACAGAGCTTTGGTTCCCCTCCCAGGGTCAATGATGATTTTACCTCATACTCTGCATTTGTGGGCCTAATGACTACTATCTTCAGAAACAGAAGTGGCTATAGAAGAAGCAGAACTTGACCATGTTAGGACTGAATTCCTTAAAAAGATGTGGTTCTACAAGGGTACTAGTCACTCTTTTCAGTACTAGCCATTGAAAAAAGTCTACAAAAGATGCCAGGTGACCAGGGAGGGTCCCAAAACTCTTATATGCCCACCATGATCATGAGGTAGTGGTCCAGGTAGCTACATGTGAGAAAGCAAAAGTCCAATTGGCAACTATACCCCTGATAAGGACTCAAGAAAGTTGGACCACATGGCTCGTAAGGCTTACAGCACCTCGACTTTATCTTTGAGGTACAACACATTGTCAGCAGGCATTGTGGAGCACAAGCCTATGTGTGAGAGTTTGCCTTTGCAGGAAAAAACCCTCCTAGCACATGCTGTGTGAGAGCGTGCCTTTGCAGGAAAAGACTCTCCCAGCACATGTTCTAAAGAATGATTTAGAAACTGCAAAGTACCAGTTCCAGATGACAGGTAGATGTGAATGACACAGCTTCTAGGGCTGTAGCAAATGCAGTGTCAGAAGGTTTGTGTGGCTTAGGTCATTCTCCCTGACACAAGGTACACAGAGCAAGTCCGTGGATATTCCCTTTGAAGGCCCTTATCTTTCAGGAGACAAAACAGATGCCTACATATATTTAAAAAAAAGGTTGATAATCAAAAATCAGCTTTTGAGAACCTCAGAGTAGGAAAAAGCCTCCGCCTCCTATAGGCCTTATAGAAGGAAATATACAGTATGTAAAGGTTTATTGCAGCAGTAGACCCAATGTGCACCATAACAACCAAGTTCAGAGGGGCACATTGAGAGGCAAAGCTAGAAGAGCAATACAGATGTCTTCCTAAGCTCCTCCAGCCCAAGCAAAGCCCATCCCCTGACAATTTTTCCTATGTTGCCATAGACTTATTGACAGCAGGAGGGTGCCTGTCATATCCCCAGGAATGGGAGAAAATTACAACAGACAGATTGGTACTAGAGGTAGTAGGGCAGAGCATAAACCTTCAGTTTGTAAAGTTTCCAAGTTTCTGACCACTCTGGAGTCACAAGTGTAACCCCTTTGGTGGCGCTATCCGAAGGGCTACTACCCCTGCCTGCTTGGCTAGTAGCAGGTTAAGGGGCCTGAGTTCTGAAACGGGTGCCTCCACCCAGTGGTCAGGGTTGGTAGTGGTCAGGCTAACCTGGGCACAGCCCTCCGGGACACTGTAACCCCCCTCTTTCCCCTCAAGTGGCCTGAACACTGTACAATAATCACTTTTACAATACCCAGGGCACACCACACAAGTACCCACACTGTTTGCACGTACCACCAGGGCTGGTTCCTCTGGCTTAACTCTGGGGACCCCCTGTAAAACAAGGTTATGCATAGCAAATAGTAACAGTACAGTACTTTGGGCACAAACTGGAACCACAGTCAGATTACATGCAGAAAAAGTTGGATCTGATTTATTTAGGGGACTTGAACAAGGAAGGGGCAAAATCAGGTTAATTAGCTTAAAGGTTGTATCAATCAAGCAGTTATGCATGCGCTTTGAGTCCCCCCACACAGTCACACCTCTGGGATCCCAGGTGGAGAAGAGATGGGCTAGCCAGGACTGTTGCTCGGGGTTGCAGCTGGTTGGGGCCCTGTGATGGAAAACGCAACATGCACAGTACACAATATTTGTAATCTGGAGCCAGAGGGCTCAGTTCATAAAGGAAACAAAACAACAAGACAATCAGATGACACACTCAGATTAAGCTGTTGTTGCAGGGGAGCTACCCTGGTATTTACTCACAATACCCAAGACTGGACACAGGCTGGACGAAAGTCGAGACTGCAAGTGGTTGATCTGGAATGCCAGGAGAAGCAGGGCCCACACGAGTCACAGAGGTGTTGTTCCTGTTCAGGCGTGGAGCAGGGGGCTGATCCCCAGGCAGGTCTCTCGTCAATGGCCTCTCTGTGAAGTGGGTAGTCTGGTTGGGCCAGTCTGGCAAGGCCCAGACTGCATGGAGACAAATTCATATGCAGTTCGTTTTGGGCTGGATACAGCTTCCAGCAAGCAGAACACAGTTCACACAGTGGGGAACTAACTCACAACCCACTAGCAGCTCATAGCACATTTACATGTACGGGAATTCTACTGTACCAGGCAAAGCGCTCCCCGGTCACAGTCGCAAGGTCTCTGCACACACCGGGAGCATAGGGATAGCTGGAACTCCTGACAGGCCAATCGCATTCAGCAAAATCTTCGGTCTTCTTCAGGTTGAGCATGGCCCACTTCTGTAGCTTACTTTAGTCACACAAACTGAGATTTAGTCCAAAATAATTCTCTTCTCTCCCTCTCAGGAGAAGCAGGAGACATGCAAGCCAAAAACTCAGCCCTTTCACAGTTTTCCCATGCAAATCCACTCAGGATTGCTGCTCAGAACTAACTGAAAATTGCAAGCAGCCCGGGACTTCCACAAGATCCAAAAGGTTTGGTTGTCTGATTTGGCTGTCAGTCAAAGCAAGAGCTCCCCCTTCAGTTGCAAAAAGGGCAAAAGTTCAGAACTACAATTCCTACAGATTTTGACTTCAGACAGCTCCTGTAGTCCAGCTACATTTTAGGTCCTACCAGAACTGATTGGTCCAATTTGCAGTCCAGGACCAAGATAGTGGAGACAAAACAATCCTTGCTACAAAGAAAGCAGGTTAGACAAACTACGTTATCACTCTAAATGATTTTCAGCAAATAGTTACCTTTCAACAGAGCTCCCTCTCAGATTACTTAGGCTGCAATCAGGCAGCTCTTAAAGAGACAGTACACAGAGGCTATACAGGCTCTGGTAATCACATTTAAACTGCTAAAACGCAGGACACCAGCCTGGCAGTCTGCATTTAGGCAAACTCAAGGAAGACGTTTTGGGAACCCGCATTTGTTTTGGGGGGGGGGGTTACACAAGGAATTTGGGTTGTCACACATCACTAAGGCACGTGCACGCACGCGCGCACACACACAAGTGCCATAATTTATTCACTGCATATAGTATAAAAAAGAGGTTGCAAACTTGCATGTGGGTATCAGTGATGAAAAACCAATGCCAACATTTCAAGCATGCGCGTGTGTTTTTTCAAGGATAAGGCAAAGCATTGGCAGGTGTGTGTATACCTTAGTAGTGTGGTGAGAGCCCAGACTTGTAGAGACAGTGCTTTCCTTGTGTGTCAAGCACTGTGCACTGCTGTTTCGTACCTTCAGTTTCAGCCAACTCTGAACCTTTCCAGCGCAAACTGCAGAACAGAAAATCCTACAGGAACTGGAAGTTAAAAAACTGTTGCAACCAAAATGCAGTGGAAAGTGTACATATTTCCTAGCTAGGAAAACGCATTCTTTCCAGGTACATTCTTACTCGCAAGAAAAATGGAGAATGGTGACCCATTCTGGATTTGAGGTTCCGGAACAGGAACCTGAAAAAGGAAAAGCTCAGAATGGTAACACTCCAGTCAGTTATCTCAACTCTGCAAAAAGTGGATTGGCCTATGGTCCCTGGATCTGAAAAATGCAGATTCCCTGGATCTGAAAGATGCCGACCTTTGTTATAACAGTATCCGTTATAGTGAAGTGCACTGTACCAGTAAGACCAAAACACAGAAAATATTTGCATTCAAGATGGACTTTGCATTGTACCAGTTTTCAACTAGGCCTTTTGGCTCAGCCTCAGCACCCAGTGTGTGCACAAAATACCTGTCAGTAGTGACAGCACATCTGCACAGGCAGGGTACAGATAATTCCCCCTATATGGATCACTGGCTAGTATGTGGGAAAACAATGGGGGAGCCAGTGCATTCAGTCCAGACTGTAAGCAGACAAATTCTGGCATAGACGCAGAACTGAACACAGTACAAAGGGCGTATCTGTTATCTCAAAGGACAGAAGCCTTTATTCAGTGTGCATATTAATTCCAGTCAGGCCACAGAACCTCTGCTCAGGAATTCCAGCAATTCCTTGGTCACATGGCCTTGACCACGGCCGTTACCTAGGACAAGGTTTGAAAGGAGGAATCTCCAGTGCCACCTAAGAAGGTAGGGGCACAAAAGAGCTGTACCTCTGAAACAACCAGTACAAGTTACTCAGTCTTATGGGCATTAGATTGGTGGAAGGATGTAAGCAACCCCAGAGAGGGTATTAACTTCCTTTAGCGGTCACCAGCAAGCATCCTAATACCAGATCCCTCCCTTCTGGGATGTAGAGGACCAAACAGTAAATGTCAAGGCATAAATTAGTGTCGGAGACTTGATTAGCGGCCTTCGCTAATCAGAGTAAAAAAATGATTAGCAGTTGGCCGAAGTTGATTAGCAATTACCAGAAATTGATATTTTTGCTCAAAACCCCATAAAATGTACTTATTTTGCTCTATATTGATAAAATATACATTTACACAAGTTTCTGAGACTGGGATCTGTTTTATTAAGCCATTTCCCAGAGAAATACAGCAATTGTGCTGCAGCACACATACATTTTAAGAGCCGAGATAGGATATCTGCCAAAGCAGACCGTGAATTCATGAGCATGATCGTGAGTCGTGACAAATTAAACATAATGAACCCCTGCCCCAGCATAAAAACTCCACTTGGGACTGTGATTGACCACACAGTTACCAGCAAGGATTGGGTGCGATCTATTTGCTACTCTTCTCCACCAGGCATGTAGCCAGTAATTCTGACCTTTTTTGGGGGGCATGAACCTGGGGGTGATCCACCATCCGCAGCTGCCAAATCACCAGGATGTCTTGGTTTGGCACTAAAAAATATGTCTATAGCCCTGTCTGGGTTGAATTCATCTGGAGAGTGGCCCTGCTTTTTAATGCGAATCAGTGTTTCTACAGTATCCTCTGCTAGACTTGCTCTCTAGTCTGTTTTTACCTTGTTTGTAGTTGAAAAACACCTTTCTACTATTACATTAGACTCAGGAAATACTCGCAACACATTGACAAGCTTCAACAGATTTGGATAAGAATTTTGGAACTCACATGCCAGCTTTAACCAGTTAGCAGAGGCAGACATATTGATGAAATTGGTTTGAGCAACAATCTTAAACTCTTGCCATTCTGCAAGCACTTGATGGGTGTCGCATACAGGCTGCAAAAGAGCTGAAAAATGGTCGGCTACTTCAGTGATGTCACTGTTACCATACAGCTCCAGTTCCTTTCAGTCTGTTGGCCAAAGTCTGGTATCTAACACTTTTGCACGGTTATAAATACTGCTTTCATCATTCAAACCATACCTTTGTTCACAACAGTTCTCAATATTTGTAATGTATTTCTTACATTGCTGTTTTAACGTTTTAATAGACTGAGCATTTAGATGTGTAAATTTTACACCCTTGTAAGTGATTTCAGGACATGCTCCTGAAAGAACGTCAGACCCATTTTTTAAGAGAATGTCAAGTTCTAGGGACGTGGATATGTTGTTTAATCCACACTTCTTGGCAGGTACCGTGCCACTTTAAGATGTGGCGGAAAGTCTTCAAGCTGGCTCCTCCCACCCACCCGGGTGGTAAAACCCTCTGCTGGGCCCCATGATGCCAGATCTTCCTTACCACTTGGAAGCTCAGGTTCCCTCCTTAGCGCTCTTGCGTCTCTAGGCCTGGATCCTAAACCTTCGGTTTTACCGAGAATTGTCTGTAAGTTTATGCAATTTCAGTCTTCCGCTTTCCTTGGGCAGATAAAACTCAAAAATCCATTCCCGCTTCCATCGGTGCTCCTTGGCGTGGCAGAAGATATCTCGAACTGATCTGCACGCCACGCAGCGCCTACTGCCTTGGTCTTGGCCACGCATCCACAGGCTTGCGATCTGTGCAAGTCCTTTTCGCTATCAGTTCTCGACGACCGCACTGCCCAACTCCATCTGGGGCAACCAGAGAAACTGTTTGCGCCGTGAAGTTGAAGGAGGCCCGAAGGGCGGTGTCCGCGGCGGCGGGCTCCGCGGAGCAGCTGGATCAGTTAATTGCCCTCGAGGGGGGAGGCTGCCAAGGCCATGGCTTAATCATCCTCTGCGTTTATCCCGCTCTCCTTGGACTCCTCGTACACTGCTTCCTTTCGGGAGCTTTGCCAGTCCCTCTCCAGCAAGTGAGAGGGGCGTTTAGGGACTCACTCCTCTTGGTCAGAGAAGAAGGAACAGAAAAGTAAGTCCCACCGTCGACATTCGTGGGAGTGGGAGAGATCTCGCTCCCCGGACCATTCTCTATTGACTTCGGTCGAGGTTGCAGCCAAGGCTGCTGTCTTCTCGGTGTCCCCGTCAGGCCAGCCAATCGAGACATCCGTCGATGCGGTCGAGATCATCCTCAACCCATTAGATGGGCTGTCAACTGGAGAGGCCAACAACCCTCCTTCACTAGTTTCCCCAGTGCCTACCGAGGACTTGCTTCGGCCTCCCGAGCCAAGGTCCCCACTCAAGGACTCTGAACCAGAGGATGTGTGGGTCTCCCCCGCTCCTTCTTCGACTCACCGTCAGCGACCACAACAGTCTTGGTCTCGGTCCTCTCCCGTGTCAGGCAAGTCCCGCCGACGTCGGCGGTCTCGGTCCCGACATCATTGAAAATGGCATCACCACTCATCCTCCTCGGAGGAGAGGCTCTGTCGCAAGTTCCGTCGGTGCTATGAGGATCTCATGTGGCAGCAGTTCTTATTGGCCTGCAAAAAGATGACTCCTTCGCCGGCAATAAAGTGTCTGTCGCCCGAGCGGCCAAAACAACCTCCTGCCCTCGGTTCCTTGGTCGAGAAGCCAATTGCTCGGCCAAAACCGACTGCTCCACCCATTGTGGTGGAACCGCCGCCTCCTCAGCCCAAGACTGGGGCACCAACCAAGGATTCTTGGTCGGGACAGGGCTTGCCCCACAGGTTGTCGGTCATCCTCACCCCCGATCGGCCTCGGCGAGTGGAGGGTGGCTCAGGCGGTCGGCAGCGGTTTGTGGACTCCTCGGAGTCTGAAGACTTCTCTCTGCATTCCAGACCCCTCAACCTGGAATCCTCCAGGGGTCCGTCAGTGGATGAGAGCCCATTCTCGTTCCTCGGTATTCTTCAGCTCATCTCAGAATCTACTGGGATGTACCTTGAACTCGTGCAGAAACGGGCCAAATATTCCCTCACGGAGATTTTGGACCGAGGGGATTCCCCTACGGAGGCCTTTCCTGTGGCAGAGGCCATTGTTGGGTCTAGCCTTGGAGTTGTGGCAGTGGCCTGCCTCCTGTCCTGCGTCTTTGGCCAGGATGGCCCGTAAGTACGCAGTCCCGACAGGTTCCCTCTCCAGTTTTTCAAAGCACCCCTCGGCTGAAGGGCTGGTGGCCGATAGCGTTTTCCAGCGCTCCGGAAACACCAGGTACGTAGAAAAGCCCCCGGACAAGGAGTCCAAAAAGCTGGAGTACTCCAAGCGCAAAGTTTATGCTGCCGCGTCCCAAGGCCTTCGACAGGCTAGCTCGGTTCTACTGATGGCACACTTTTCACACGCCCTTTTGGGCTCCCTGGATGAGGTGCTTCCTCATCTCCCGGCTGACCTTCAAACGACGGTCAAGCAGGTGCGGGATCAGGGAAGGGCGGTGGCCAAGCAACAACTCCAGACTGATCTGGACATCGGAGATTGTTGTGCCCGATCAGTAGCGGCCGCAGTAGACATGCACCGCAGAGCTTGGCTGCTTATCTCGACCTTCACAGCAGATACCCAGCACAAGCTGACAGACGTCCCCTTCTTGGGCACCGACTTGTTCAGGCCCGGGATGGAGGGCCATCTCCAGCGGATCGAGAAGTCCAGTGCCACCTTGGATTCGGTCACATCTGCCCAGAAGGACAAAGGCGCCAGCAACAGCGTAAGCCCTTCCGCTCCTACAGCACGACTGGCCCAGCAGCACCGGCAGCAGGGCCAGCAGGCTCACGCTTGGCGCCCCAAGGCCAAGCCTCCTGCTTCCTCCAACAGGAAGCCTGGAAGGAAGGGTCCAAGCAGCTCCTCGGCCGGCCCTTCCTCCAAGCCTGCCTAGGGACGGGTTGAGAGGTGCCGCCCCCAACCTCGTCACTCCTCCCCTGGGTCCACCTGTGGGGGGCAGGCTCAGCCACTTCCTTTCCTCCTGGTCTGCTATAACCACGGACCGTTGGGTGTTAGAAGTGGTTGGCAGGGGTCTGCCTCTGGGATTCGAGCAGACCCCTCCCTTCTGAGCCAGCGCCCTTGGGGGGGCTGCCGGTTCCGCAGCCTCTGTCGGCCCATCGAGCCGACATAGCTCTGCTCCTCCAAAGGGGGTGGGCAGCAAGGTGGCGGATCCTCCTCCATGCCCAGGGTTTGTGTCCAGGTACTTCCTGGTCCCAAAACAGACGGAGGGGCTGGCGCCCCATTCTCGATCTGCACGACCTGAACAAGTTCCTAAGGCCGCACACCTTCAGGATGGTCACTCTGGCTCAGATCATACCATCCCTGGAACTAGGCATGTGGTTTTGTTCTCTGGATCTCCAGGATGTGTTCTTTCACGTCCTAATCCGTCCGTCTCATCGCCGATTCCTCCACTTCAGAGTGGAGGGATCCCTTTACGAGTTCCAGGCCATGCCTTTCAGTGCCTCTCCAGCTTCCAGGGTCTTCACCAAATGCATGGCAGTGGGGACAGCATTCTTGCGGTGTCGAGGGGTCCTGGTGTACCCTTACCTGGATGACTGGCTGATAGCAGCCCCCTCCAAATTGGAGGTGGAGCGGTCCAGAGATCTGGCCCTCCAGGTCTGCTCCCAACTTGGCCTCCTGATCAATGAGGCCAAATCGGAACTTGTGCCATCGCAGGTGATTCAATTCATCGGGGCAGAGCTTGACTACCTTGCAGACAGGGCCGAGGTCCTTCCCTCCTTTGCCCAGTCATTTTGGGTTGGGCAATTGCGCCCTGCCCGGGACTTACTGCACCTTTTGGGTCTCATGGCAGCTTGCAGTAAAGTGGTCCGTTGGGCCTGCTGGCATATGTGCCCCCTGCATTGGGGGCTGTCCCGCCAATGATCTCAGCACTCCGGTCCTCTGGACCAGACAGTAACTGTGACCCAGAAGATGTGGGACAGCCTGCAGTGGTGGCTTGTCCCAGTTCATCTGCAGGAGGGTATCCTGTTTGTCCGAGCCGACAGTCATCCTTACTACCGTTGCCTTCTTGATGGGTTGGGGTGCCCATCTGGGGGCGCTCAGGGCCCACGGTCTCTAGTCCACTCAGGAGTCCCGATGCCACATCAACCTGCTGGAGCTGCGAGCAGTACTGTTAGCCCTCACCGCCTTCACTCCGTTTGTACGGGGTCAAGTGGCTCAGGTCCAGACGGGCAACACCACAAGCATGTACTGTCTCAACTATCAGGGCGGGACGCACTCCTTACCCCTGTGCAACGAAGCTCTCCACATTTGGTCTCTCGTGATCAGCCTGGAGGCAGATCTCCTAGCCATCCATGTTGCAGGAGCCTCAAACAGTCTGGCTAATGCCCTCAGCCGGATAGGCAATGCATCTCACGAATGGTCTCTCCTGCCGGAGGTAGTTCAAGACCTATACTCCCATTGGGGCATCCCTCAGATGGACCTGTTCGCCTCCAGGGAGAACGCTAAGCTGAGGTGCTTTCATGCCCCCCAAAGCAGGGCTCACTGCAGGGGATGCCTTCTCGAGGCCGTGGACTCCAGGCCTCTTCTCCGCCTTCCCTCCATTTCCCTTGATCCGCAAGGTGCTTCTCAAGGTGCAGGTGATTCTGGTAGCCCAAACTGGCCTCTCCAGTTCTGGTATCCAGATCTCCTCAGCCTCAGCTCCAGGCTCCTGAGGAGGCTTCCATCCCGCCCGGACCTGATCTCAGTCAGCAAGGGGAAGGTGTTCCATCTGGACCTTCAATCCCTGCACCTGACGGCCTGGTTCCTGAGCGGTTAGAGTTCCAGGCCATGGGTCTTTCAGACAAGGTCCTCAACATCGTTGAGGCATCCCATAAGGAGTCGACCAGAAAATGTTATGCCTTTAAATGGAAGAGATTCTCCATTTGGTGTCAGGGTTAGGGGTTGAACCCTTCATCCTGCCCATTGGCTAGCATTTTGGACTACCTGTGGTCCCTTTCTCAGCTAGGGCTTTGGTCGACGACCCTTAAGGTGCACCTGGCAGCCATCTCTGCTTACCGGGCACGGGCCGGCAAGCAGTCGGTGGCGCAGGAGAAGGTGATCTGGCATTTTTCAAAGGCTTAGGTCACATATTCGCTCTGGTGCTGGTATTTGTAAAGCTCATGGGCAAGCCATTCGAACCGATGCACAGGTGCGATATCTCCCGCCTGTCTGGAAGACCGTCTTCTTGGTGGCTGTCATGTCAGCCAGAAGGATGGGAGCGCTCCAGGCACTTTCCATATAGTCTTCGTATCTGGTCTTCCACAGGGACAAGGTTGTCCTTCGCCCTCACCCGAAATTCCTTCCGAAGGTGGTGTCGGAGTTTCACCTGAATCAGGTGTTGACTTTGCCAGTGTTCTACCCCAATCACACCTCTGAGGCCGAATATAGGCTCCATACTCTGCACCCTAGAAGAGCGCTCGCTTATTATAAGGAGCGGACGGCTGAAGTTTGGGGAGAGGTTCGCCAGCTGTTTGTCACCTATGCTGAAGCCGCACCTGGGAGACCTGCAGCCGCTGGACGATAAGCAGGTGGGTCACCTCCTGCATAGATCTCTGCAGGTTGGCGGGCATGGAGCCTCCCAGAGGGACAAGGATCATTCTACCCGCCATACCGCAGATCGGTGGCTGCTTCCAGGGGCATCCCTATCCAGGAAATCTGCAGGGCTGCTACCTGGAAGTCAGCACACCTTCATCACCCACTACCACATCGACCTTGAGTCACGCCGGATGCTGGTTTTGGGGCCTCTGTTCTCCAGTTTTATTCCTAAGTAGGGCGCGCCTTGCCTCCTCTCCTCCTGGAGAACTGCTAGAGTCTGCTAAACAGTGTGGATGAACAACATATCCATGTCCCTAGAAATACAGGTTACTCACCTGTAACAGGAGTTCTAGGAATGGTATATGTTGTTCAGCCACTTGACCTCCCGGCTCTCGATGCACAACCTGGCTTCCAGCGAGCTAGATCTGGCGTCATGGGGCGGAGCCGAGAGTTTTACCACTCGGGTGGGTGGGAGGAGCCAGCTTGAAGACCTTCCAGCAAGATTTAAAGCGGCAAGGAACCTGCCAGACAGTGTGGATGAACAACATATACCATTCTTAGAACTCCTGTTAGAGGTGAGTAACCTGTATTTCCTGACTTGTGGGGATGTAGGAAAAGGTAATCCAGCCTCAAAAAGGTCCGTTTCTTGATGGATGGTCCTGTGTATCCAATTCTGTTACACTCATGCTGGCAGGGAGCCCCCATCAGGATTGAGGGCTCATTCTACAAGAAGGACAGCTGCTACTTTAGCAGCTGCCGGGGATGTTCCATTGGTGGATATATGTAAAGCCGCTACCTGGAAAACAGTACACACCTTTACAAAACACTACAACCTAGATATTTTGTCCAGGGGTGATGCTAGGTTTGGCACAGCAGTCCTGCAAAGTCTGTTTCCAAAAAAAGAGTCCTGTGCCCACCTCCAGGGGTACTGCTTGGTAGTCTGCATAAAGTTATGAATATACTGAGCATTACTGGGGTTAGAAGAAAAATTACTTACCGTAATCGTGGTTTCTTCCCAGTGATGCTCAGATATTACAACTTCCTCCCTACCTCCCCTTTCAGAACTTCAGCCTCTGCACTCCGTATGCTGGTGCCACCATGTCATAGTACACCCTTGGAGTGAAATTCTTTCCTCTGCACCCGTATTAGGTGAACAGAGTTCAATGTGTTTATCTTTTTGGCATTTTCTGGCATGTTGTTCTAACTTTACTTAATTGTTTTTTCCTCCATTTGGCGGTTTATTTATTTTTTTTCTGTAAATCCATGTTGTTGGGTAACCCCCGTTTTAATGATAAAAAATTTTTTAGTACCACATTATTCTGGGTCTACTTTTTTATGCTCCTTTATAAAATCTGAACACAGGCAGTTAGTAGAGGCAGTGTTTTGAAAGATGCTCATGTGCAGTGTGTTCCATCATTTGCATGTGTTCCATCTCTCCGGGCAGTCCAGCCCCTCAGGGTTACTGCATAAAGTTATGAATATCTGAGCATCACTGGGAAGAAACAAGATCACTACAGTAAGTAATTTTTTCTTTTGTCCCCTTCATCTCTGCCAAAGCAGGGCACTGATAGTTCTTTACTGCTTTGTTTCCTCTCCCCTGAGAATTCTGGAAAAAACAGGGCACAATTCTTATCACTGCTGCAAAAAAGGACTAGCTTGGCACAAAATAAAGCAGGTAGGGCGGGCATGACCACTCATTGTCCCCTTCATCTTTGCCAAAAGCGGGGCACATTTAGTCACACAAGTTACTTTTCCCTTTCGGTTTCATCGCCCCTCAGAATTCTCTGGATAAACCAGGGCACAATTCTTATTTGTTTTCTGTTTCCAAACAGCTTGCAAGAGCACAGTAAAGTTTGATATTTTCCTCCATCAGATCAGTCACTGTCATTCGATTGGGCTGGGCACAAAATAATGACTGTTTACACCACTCTGTTCATCTCTGCCAAGCAGGGTAATAGTTAGATTTTCCTGGACATAGTCTCCGCCACTCATTCACACTAATGGGACTACGCCGGAGGTGCTAGGATCCAGCAGGAGCCAAAAATCTTGAGGAGGGCTGGCGCCGAGGTAGGACTGTGCATGCGCGGCACCACAAGACTGGCTCATGCCGTATAGGCTATCTTGGTGTCGATCCTTCAACCGCTTCAGTGACATCACTCGCCCTCCGGGAGTCAGATCTTCACATCTGTATGACAGCAGCTATAGTCGCTTAGAATTTGATTAGATTTTATTGTTTTGTTATCTGTTTGTTTTTTTAGTGGTTTTTTTTTTTGTTTGTTTTTTGTTTTTTTTTCGTCCGAAGTCTTCAGCCCTCCTTTGATGGAGTTGACCATGAACGGGGCAGGTGATGGTAGGGAGACTTCACATGAAAGCTGTATTGCCAGTAGGGCTGGGTCTGGTCCGCCTCCCTCTACGTAGGGGGGGGGAGGGATCTGACCACAGGCGGTCGGGAGGAGGGTGGCTAGTCCTCCCGAAAGCACAAAAAGAAGTGGTCCCATTCTCATCGAGGACTCGCACTCGCTCGGCCTCAAGTTCTTCTTCGCCTGCTGGGTCGAAAAGAAATCAGCTCAAGGTCACCCTCTGGTACGCCTGCGCAGCGATCGCTTGTCACCGGTGGCAGGGGCCCACTCCATCCCCCGGGTCTCCTCTGGCATCTGTTTCTGGTGACCAGCATCCTCGTAGGTTCAGCGGTTGTCTTATCTGCCTGAACCAGTGCGTCCGTCACCTGGACCTTCAGGCCTTTCGGTTTCAGACCTGTGGGCAGGGCGGTTGGGGCTTCCTAGTTGCGCGGTGCCATCTATGCCGCACTCTGGTGTTTTTCCCCCTCGTGTGGTGCAGGGGTCAACACTGGTGCCTTGATCTCCTGCTGAATTTCGCAGACTTTCCTCAGCAAATCGAGGGTTGGAAATCTCTGGTTCAGCGGCACTGGCTCCTCTGGTGCCGGCACCGCGTCCTATGAGGACAACGCCGGTATTCTCAGTGCCGCCTTCTGTTCTGGCGCCTGCAGTGCACCGTGGGGCACCAGGGTTTTCGACTCCAATTTGTGGAGCTCCTCCTCTCTTTCCACCCTTTTCTACAGTGCCCTCAGAAAGTATTTACCCCCCTTGGATTTTGTCACATTTTGTGATGTTGCAAACTCAAATTAAAATACATTTATATGGGATTTTTTTGTCACGTATCTACACAAATTACTCTATAATGTCAGTGGAATGAAACTTCTGGAATTTTTTGTACATGTAATTTAGAATAAAAACCTGAAATGTCTTGATTTGATAAGTATTCACCTCCTTTGCTATGACACTCCAAATTGAGCTCAGGTGCATCCAATTTCCCTGTGAGATCACTCTAAAACTTGAATGGAGTCCACCTGTGGTCAGTTCAAATGGTTGACATGATTTCAGAGGAAATACACCTGTCTATACAAGGTCCCACTGTTGACGGTGCATGTCAGGGCAGAAACTCTACCATGAAGACCAAGGAGCTGTCCGTAGAACTCCGTGATAGAATTGTGAGGAGGCATAGATCTGGGGAGGGGTATAAAAACATTTCTATGGTGTTGAAAGTTCCCAGAAGCACAGTCAAGTCCATTATTAGGAAATGGAAAGATTACAGAACCACTCAGACTCTTCCTAGAGCAGGCCGTCCTCCCAAACTGAGCAACTGTGCAAGAAGGACCTTGGTCAGGGAAGTGACCAAGAACCCAGTGACCACCCTGACAGAACTACAGAGTTCCATGGCTGAGATGGGAGAACCTGTCCAGAGGACAACAATCTCTGCAGCACTTCACAGATGTAGCCTCTATGGGAGAGTGGCTAGACGGAAGCCACTCCTGAGAAAAGGCCACATAATAGCATGCCTGGAGTTTGCAAGAAGGCACGTGGCAGACTCTGAGACCATGTGGCAAAAGATTCTCTGGTCTGATGAAACAAAAATTGAACTCTTTGTACTGAATGCAAAGCGCTATGCCTGGCGCAAACCGAACACAGCTCATCACCCGTGTAGCGCTATCCCTACCATGAAGCATGGTGGTGGCAGCATCATGTTATGCGGATGCTTTTCAGCGGCAGGGACTGTGGCACTTGTCAGGATAGAGGGAACAATGAATGGAGCCAAATACAGGCACCTCCTTGAGGAGAACCTGCATCAGTCTGCAATAGACCTTGGACTGGAGCGAAGATTTACGTTCCAACAGGACAATGACCCCAAGCATACAGCCAAAACAACACTGGATTGGCTTCAGAACAAGAAGGTGAATGTCCTTGAGTGGCCCAGCCAAAGCCCAGACTTGAATCCCATTGAGAATCTGTGGAAAGACTTAAAGTTTGCGGTTCACCGACGCTCCCCATCCAACTTGACAGAGCTTGAGCAAATCTGCAAGGAAGAATGGGCGAAAATCCCCAAATCCAGATGTGCAAAGCTGATACAGACATACCCAAGAAGACTCAAAGCTGTAATTGCTGCCAAAGGTGCTGCTACACAGTATTGACTGGGGATAATAAGTAAACAAGATATTTCAGTTTTGAAGTTTCATAAATTTTTGTTAAGAATATAAATATTTTGCCCTTTAAATTGTTGGAGTATGTGTGTGAATCAAGGGGGAAAAATAATTTCAATGCATTACAAATTCTGGTAGTAACACAACAAAATGTGACAAAATCCAAGGGGGTGAATACTTTCTGAAGGCACTGCATCTATTCTGTCCCTTCATAACTAGTAGGAGATGATATTGAGCCTGATCCTGGTCTTCGGTTGCGGGATGACTTTGATGATGATTCTTCCCTAGGGGGTGGTAAATAAACCTTCTCTTATGGCAGAGCCTCTGGTCGAGGACCTTTCCTTTAAGTCTCTGCTTAGAAACGTGAATACCACTCTCTTTTTCTCTCTCTCTCCAGACTTCAGAGATCGATCCTGGGAAATTGCTGCATCTGTAGTATCTGCACATTCCGGATATTCCTGTGGACTTGACTCCTCCCATGCAACCCTCTTTTGAGACTCTCTCACAAATGGTGTGGGATAATCCGGCACTTATCCGCTCTGTTGCTAAGTCCATAGATAGGGAATTCGCCCCTCCCAAGAATCGTCCTCTTCTGGCCTTGCAAGCCTTTGCTGATGCCATAGTGGTCCTGGCAGAGAATGATAAGGCCATTCTTCCTCAAGAATCGATGGCACATCCAATAAACAAGGAATCTCTCAAAAGCGACACCTTGGGAAAGCGAGTCTTTGCTGCTTCCACCATGGGCATGCGTATTGATTCAAAAGTCAACACAGAGCTCCTTCAAACCATTACTAGAGGCACTGAATCCAATAATCAGCAGCTTAAAGCCTCCATGGATGCCTTTGACATGGCTACTAGAGCAGCAGTAGTTGGTGTATGTACCTGGCGCTACTCTTGGTGACGCACATCGGGATTCACAAATGATGCCCAGCAGAGATATGAGTTTGCCTTTTGATGGTACATACCTGTTTGGTCCTCAGGTTGAGCAGGCGCTAGAGGCCATACAGAAAACTAGAACGGCTATCAAAACAGCCAGATCGCTATCCCCAGCCCCTCAAAGGGGCAGGAACTGGCATCAGTTTCATAACTTGTCCTTTCGTGGTAAAGGCAAAGGGGGCTTCAAAAGAAACCAAGCCCCTCAGCCGCAAAAGAAAACGCAGCAGAAGGCACAGGGCCCAAAAGCGCCTAGTGCCACCCTCTGAGATTCCGGCCCCAGTACCACCTCAGCTGTCCGAGGGGGACTCTTCCTCAGCAGTAGGAGGGTGTCTGACTCCAGTTTTACGACCAGTGGAAGTCAGTCACATCAGACAAGTGGGTTCTCAGGATACTCCACAAGGAGTACTCTCTAAACCTTTCAGAAACCCCTCCGGATCATCCACCCAAACGACAGCCCAAGCTGTCGTGTCTCTCAGTCAGACCTTCTTGCTTCCGAGATTCAAGGCCTTCTAAACAACAGGGCATTAGAAGTAGTCCCACTCTATCAGCAGAACACAGATTTCTACTCCCACTGCTTCCTAGTGACAAAGAAAACAGGCGGCATGTGCCCAATTCTTGATCTGAGGAAGTTAAACAAATTCCTTTACATAGAAAAGTTCAAGATATCACTCAGTACAATTTTACCTCTGATTCATCAAAACAATTGACTGGCCTCCCTGGACATGCAGGACTCCTACCAACATGTTCTCATACACCCAAACCACCACAAATACCTCATTTGAGGCATTGGGTCAACACTACCAGTTCAGAGTCCTGCCCTTTGGGCTATTCTCAGTACCTTGAGTCTTTACAGAGTGCTTTGCATTTCCCGCAGCACATCTCAGGAAGCTCGGAATTCAGGTGTTCCCATATCTGGATGATTGGCTCCTAGCAAGTCCCTCCAGACAAGAGACTCAGGAAGCCGTAGCTACAGCTTCAAAATTCCTCACGTCCATGGGAGTCCTGCTAAATTTGGGAAAGTCGCAGCTACAGCCCTCCAAAATGCTCCTCTTCCTAGGAGCCCTTCTGGATACCTCCAACGCAAAAGCCTTTCTCCCGGAGGACAGAAGGAACAACATCCTTCAGATGGCCCACTTCATCAGGGAGAACGACTCTGTTCGAGCTCTATCGATGCAGCGGATGCTGGGTCTCATGGCATCCTCAGTGTTCACCGTGCCCCTGACTCGCCTTCACATGAGGACTACCCAGTGGATGCTCAGCACTCAGTGGTCACCGACCATGCACCCATAGTCCTTTCACATCAAGGTGACAGAACCCCATAAACGGTCACTCATCTGGTGTACTCAGGAAGACAACCTTCTGGAAGGTTATCCCTTTGCCACTCTAGAATCTCAGATCTCCATCACCACAGATGCGCCCCTGCTCGGATGGGGAGCTCACTGCCAGGATCTCCACACCCAGGGTCGATGGAATCAGGAAGAGCCTCAGCTTCACATAAATGTTCTAGAAATGAGAGCCATCCTGTATGCAGTCCGAGCCTTTAAGGACATACTCTGTCACAGATCATTCTCCTTCAAATGGACAACAAAGCAGTGATGTACTACATCAACAAGCAGGGCAGAGCACACTCTTACCCCTTATGCAGGGAAGTGATGAGAGTGTGGGAGTGGTGCCTGGAGCACAAAGCACTGATCCAGAAAGTGTTACCTGCTAGGAGTGCAGAACAATCTGGCGGATCGTCTCAGCAGAATGGAGACAGACCCTCATGAGTGTTCTCTCGACACAAACGTCGTGCGGTCGTTCTTCGAAGAGTGGGGAACCCCAGACCTGGACCTTTCAGACAACGTAAAGTCTTGCTGTATTTTGACAATTGCAGTTAGGTCCTGCCTTTCAGTTGCCCTGGAGAACATAGGGTTAACTTTTCTATGCAAGGCATAGATGTTCATCTTGAGCTCGGTTGAAGCCTCTGCCTTTTGTTATTCGAACTGCAACCGTTAGATTCTTTACTTCACCTCACTGAACAGTTACTCCAGAGATTTCTCCTGCTGCTTGGTTCAGAGTCGGTTGAAGTGTCGGTTTTCGGTCGGTTTTCTTCCGAATTGTTGTTTCCACATAGTCAGTCCCAGTCTCTGTCTGTGGTACCGTAAGTACTAGATAGGTTTTGTTCTGTTTTCTGTGTGGAACTTGTAAACTGTGGATCAGTTCGGCTGAACCGATCATTTTGAGGTAAAATTTGTACTTTAGTGTGTGGTTACCGGTCCGTATCGATTCTAAAAAAAAAAAAAAAAAATCGGGTTTTAGTACATTTTTTTTCCAAGACCCATGACACGGTCAGGAACCGATAGGGGAGTCTTGCCTGGGGATTGCCGAAAAAAGGGTAAGTTTGGTTAGGTTGGCCATGTCTGAGAAACCCAAGAAAAAAGCCGGGCCCACTGGGTTTCAACACTGCAGTGTGTGTGGGGAGGTCTTTGCTAAGGCTGATCCCCACACCACCTGTGTTTATTGTCTGGGGTTTGACCACCTCAATTCAGACTGCCAAATTTGCAAAAATGTTCCCAAATCTACCCTGGAAGAGAGATTAGGTAGACTGAGGGAAAGGGAGGCAGAGAAGTCCGCTGACCCGGATGGCCAGCCTGGTTCGGTTCCGACCGAACCAGAAGGAGTGCCCTCTGACCAGGGTGATACTTCTTCGGGCAAAAGGAGAGCCAATTCCGAGGAATCGGTTCCGACAAAAAGAAAAGACAAGTTGACTGGTTCGGATCCAGAATCTCGTACTCCGACCGCCGATGAAATAGCCAAAGTGATTAGGATTATGGAATCCCTTCGATCGGTTCCGACTGAACCGGCACCATCTGGCAGGGGCTCTGTTCGGTCAGTTCCCCCGGTTCCAGATTATACCTTGAAAGAATTTTATGAACCGGAGTTTGAGGAGGAGGGAGAGTATGAGGATGATTATGGTGATGGTGAAAGTCTGGATGTGCCTGTTGACCCGGACATCTCCCCAGACAGACCTTCAGGTGTTTCTCCTCCTAGGCTTTCTGAGTCCCCTTCACACTACATGGTTTACAGAAAGGTGGCTGATACCCTCCAGCTTCCTGTGGAGGAGGCAGTAGAGGATCAGGAAAAGCCTGATTATGTTGAGATGATGGACATCCCAGAGTCCAGGAGACTGTCTATTCCCCCTCCACAAATCTTTTGGGAAACAGACACAAAAAATTCTTAAGTCTCCCAATTCTATACCTCCTGTGGACAGAAGAATGAACAAGAGGTACACTCTTTCAGGCTCAGATACGGAGTTCCTTTTTCAGCAATGCAGCCATGTTGGGGTTGTACAGGCTGCTGCCTGTGATAAGAGAAACATTCCCTAGGCATCACACCCCCCAGACAAGGACTCCAGGAAGATTGATGCCATGGCAAAGAAGCAGTACATGGCAGCATCTTTGGGACTCAGGCAGGCTAATTATATGGCCTATGCGGCCAGGTACCAGAAGTCCAGGTGGGACACTGTACTGGCACTGGCTAAACAGGCTCCTACTCAGCTTGCCAAGGAGCTGAAGCAGGTGGCTGCAGATGGGATTGAGGCATCGAAAGTTCAGTTTCATGCTGCTGTAGACTCCAGTGATGTATCATCGAGAGTCATGGCTACATCTGTGGCTCTTCGAAGAATGGCTTGGCTCAGATGTACTAGCCTCTCACAGGATACCCAGGCTAAGGCCATGGATTTTCCTGTAGTGGGTAATTCTCTGTTTGGGGAGCAGACAGAGAATTACATGAAGAAAATGGATGAATACAGGAGTGCTCAGGCCAAAGAAAGGCAAGCAGCTCCTCAAAGGCAGCAGTCCAGGGGCAGGCTTTTCCAAAGGCCCTTTAACCAAGCACAGACCTCCTCTTCTTTTTCACAGAGGGAGTTCTTTAGAGGGAGAGGCAGAAGGGGGATGAGCAGGCCTGCATCCACCCCTCAGCCTAAAGCCCCTGCCAAGCAGACACCCTGATGGGTCTGCCCGGGTCGATTCTCCTATACCAGTAGGGGGCAGGCTGGCTTACTTTGTCCAGGACTAGAAGTCTCTTACATCAGACCAGTGGGTCCTGGAAGTAGTAAGCCAGGGACTGGTTCTCAGCTTCAAAAAATTTCCCAAGATGAGAGCCAGATCTTTTCCACCTGAAAATCTCTGAGACCCTTGCCCTAGAGGCAGAGGTTTCTTCTCTCCTAGCTCTCAGAGCTATAGAGAGAGTTCCTACCCTACACTGGGGCAAAGGATTGTACTCCAGGTACTTCCTAACCCCCAAAAAGACAGGAGAGTGGCGACCCATCCTGGACCTAAGATATCTGAACAAACATCTTTTAAAGCCAAAGTCCAAAATGGTAACTCTGGGAATTGTCCTTCCCTCTCTAAGGCCAGGGGACTGGCTAGCCTCCCTGGACCGCAAAGATGCCTACTTTCACATTCCCATCAGGTGCTCCCACAGAAAGTACCTCAGGTTCGAGTTGCCCTCAGGCCACTATCAGTTCAGAGCAATGCCCTTCGGCCTAACATCAGCCCCAAGGGTCTTCATAAAGTGTCTGGCAGTAGCTGTTGCCTTCCTAAGAAGACAAAAGATTTCCATTTTCCCATACTTGGACGACTGGCTCATAGTAGGTCAGTCTCCAGACCAAGTCAAGTCACACCTGCAAGTGACCCAGCAAGTGCTCACTTCTTTAGGATTCCTTCTCAGCCTACCAAAGTCAGTTCTCGAACCAGTGCAGTTCCTCACCTTCATAGTTGCAGAACTGGATACGATAAAAGCAAGAGCCTTCCTTCCCCTGGAAAGGGCAAGGACCCTCATGGAACTGGCCTCTTCATTCAGCCTTCAGGTGTCTCGACCAGCAAGGCATTTCCCTCAGCTACTGGGCCACATGGCAGCTTCCACAGCAGTGGTCCAGGGTGCAAGATTCCAAATGAGGGACATTCAGTTCCACTTAAGAGCATTTTGGTCCCAAAGAAAGGATTCCCTTACCAAACTAATTCCAGTGACTTGAACCCTGATCCAAGCCTTGCAATGGTGGCAGGATCAGGACAATTTGAGACAAGGGGTTCCATTTGTCACTCACTTTCATTCAGTGGTCCTCACCACAGATGCTTCCCTGCTGGGCTGGGGAGCCCATTTGTGGGAACTTATCACCCAGGCACTGTGGTCGCCTCAGGAATCTCTGCTTCACATCAATCTCTTGGAACTCAGAGCAGTGTTTCTGGCACTGCAAGCTTTTTCCAAATCTGTACAGAACAAGGTGGTCCAGGTCAGAACAGACACCACCACCACCATGTGGTACATCAACATGCAATGAGGCACTCTGTCTACGGCCTTGTGCACAGAAGCAATGAAGTTGTGGTCCCTGGCCTATTCCCTGCAAACCTCTCTGATAGCAGTCCACCTCCCAGGGAAGGACAATGTCGTAGCAGATGCACTGAGCAGAATATCCCAGGGCCATCACGAATGGACCCTTGATCCCCTGGTGTTGGAAGTGATTTTCTCAAGATGGGGCACTCCAGAGATGGATCTTTTTGCAGCCCCAAACAATCACCAACTTCCTCTCTTTTGTTGCAGACCCCCAGTCTTGGGCTCAGTCCCCCTGGATGCTCTGATTCTGAACTGGGAAGGGAAATGTATGTATGCTTTCCCCCCCTTCCCTCTCCTGTTCAGCGTGTTAGTCAAAATAAGGTCACAACCATGTAAAGTGATTCTGATTGCTCCAGACTGGGCCAGGCAGCCATGGTATCCCTTGTTGCTGTCCCTAGCAGTCCATCTTCCCCTGTCTCTTCCCAGGAATTACAACCTGTTAACATTCTCTCAGTGGTGGATTTGGTACCCGAATCTTCAGTCTCTCAATCTCAAGGCTTGGCTCTTGAAGAGTTAGAGTTTGCAGATCTACGTCTTTCCCAAGGGATTCTGGATATCCTTAAGGCTTCTCGAAAGCCTTCCACCAGAAAGACTTACAACTCCAAATGGAAAAGATTTCAGCATTTGGTGTTCTAAGAAGAATATTTCTCCAGACTCTGCTGAATTGCCTACTGTTCTGGATTATATGGTCCATCTTAATGGCCTAGGTCTCAGACTAGCTACCCTTAAGGTACACTTGGCAGCTGTTTCTGCTTTCCTGTCTGTAGGCAAGTCTTCCTCTCTGTCATCCCATCCTGTATTTTGTAAGTTTTTCAAGGGATTGCTTCACACAAATCCCCCCTTTAGGGATCCTGCTCCTGCTTGGGATCTTAATGTTTGCATTGCTGAACTTATGCAACCCCCTTTTGAGCCTTTGTCCTCAGCAGAGCTTAAGTACTTGACTTGGAAAACTGTGTTTTTGGTAGCCATTACTTCTGCCAGACGAATCAGTGAATTGCAAGCCCTGTCAGTGGAATCTGATTACATCTCTTTTCACAGAGATAAAGTGGTCCTTAGAACTAACAGAAAGTTCTTGCCTAAAGTGGTTTCAGATTTCCACCTGAATCAGTCTGTTCTCCCTGTTTTCTTCACTGATCATTCTTCCTCTGGAGAGAGGAGGCTACACAGTTTGGATGTTAAAAGATCCCTTAGGTACTACATAGAGCGTACCAAGGGTCACAGGTTCGAATCCCTCTAGTTGTTCCTCACTTATGGAGAAGTTGGTAAGGGTAAACCTGCCACTAAGAGATCTATTGCCAGGTGGATTGTTTCTTGTATACAATTCTGCTATGAAAAACTGGATAGAACTCCACCCTCTGGCCTGAGGGCTCATTCCACAAGAGGTACAGCTGCTTCCCTGGCTGCTGCCAGGGATATTCCTCTCTTGGAAATTTGTCAAGCAGCCACCTGGAAAACAGTCCATACTTTCACCAAGCATTACTCTCTGGATATCCAGGCTAGGAGTGATGCTCGGTTTGGCACAGCAGTACTTCAGAGCCTGTTTCCAAAGTAGGTTCTGTCCCTCCTCCATGGAGGTACTGCTTGGTAGTCTGCAGTTGTGAGAATACAGCAAGACTTCATGTTGTTTGAAGAAAATATTACTCACCTTAGTAATTATGTTTCTTCTAGTGGAGTCTTGCTGTATTCTGACCCCCCGCCTCCCCTCTCAGAACCTATTTTTTGGGATGTGAGTGGGTAGGAGCAGTGTTGGCACCCTAGGGGTGCCCCTTTTACACCCTCTTTTTTCTTTGGGTGGAATTTTGTTTTATTGATGTGTTTTTGTTTTTGGTTTTCCTGACTTGAGTCTTCCTTTGAGAACCAAAAACATATTTTTGCCAGTTGGCTAGTAAATATTTTACAGCTTCCACACAGAATACCTAGTGAGTTTTTGCTTGTAAAGATCTGACGGTTGCAGTTCGAATAACAACAGGCAGAGGCTTCAACCGAGCTCGAGATGAACATTCTATGCCATGCATTGAAAAGTTAACCCTGTGTTCTCCGGGGCAGTTGAAAGGCAGGACCTAACTGCAATTGTCAGAATACAGCAAGACTCCACTAGAAGAAACATAATTACTAAGGTGAGTAATTTTTTTCTTTGCATCCCCACTCAACGCAAAACTGCCTCTCTTCTGCTCCAGAAGTCCAGAACCTGGCGTTTTCTGTCAAGATGCATTCAGTCTGCGGTAGACAAGATGCTTTCTGTACGCATTTCCTCCTCTTCCCCTAGTTCAGAGGGTGCTGCTTAAACTGGAGGCGCGAGGCAGAATCATCCTCATCGCCCCATTCTGGCCTCGTAAGATTTGGTTTCAATTAATCATCAGATTATCAGAAACTTCTCCGAGACACCTTCCACTTCATACGAACCTGCTGACCCAGGTCCCTGTGGTGCATCCCAACCTGAAGTCCCTTCCCCTCCATGCCTGGTTCCTGAAGAGATAGAGCTGAATTGGTTTAATGTTTCACGTAAGGGTCTCAGATATTCTGTTAGCTGCACGCAAGCCAGCTACCCGAAAAACTTACATGGGTAAGTGGAAGCAGTTCTCCATCTGGTGCGCAAAATTCTCTTGGAATTATTTTTCCTGTCCACCAAACAAGGTCCTAGAGTATCTTTTTGATCTGTTGAACACAGGCCTGCAATACTCAACTATAAAGGTTCACCTTTGCACGATCTCAGCGTACCACTAGCCCATACACTCCTTGTCTCTGGCTCAGTTACCTGTGGCCAAGAGGTTCCTTATGGGCATACTAGGCCACCGGTCAGACGACCGGTAGCCGCCTGAGGCATTAATCGTCTGCTAGACATGCTTACCCATAAGCCTTTCTAGCCCCTAGCTACTTTTTGAGCTGAAGTTTCTGACCTGGAAGACCGCCTTCCTTGTAGCCATTATCTTTGCTCGCAAAGTGTCTGAAATGCATGCTTTGGTTACAGACCCTCTGTATACTATATTGCACAAAGACAAGGTGGTTCTTAGGACTCGCCCTAAGTTTCTTCGCAAGGTTTTCTCAGAATTCCATCTGAATCAGCCCTTTGTCCTCCCAACCTACTTTGCGAACTTCAAGAATGAAGGGGAGCGTACCCTGCATTCTCTGGATGTGAAGAGACCTTTGCAGTTCTATTTAGACAGAACTAAAGAAATCCACACATCAAAACAACTGTTTGTCTCCTTCAGCATGGCATGGCTTGGTCAGCCTGTTGTTACCAGATTTATTTCTGCATGGCTAGTGGCATGTCTTCGCCAATGCTACTCCATGGCACAGGTTAACCTGGAAGGCAGAGTATATGCGCATTCTACCAGAGCAGTTGCGGCATACGCTTTGGATGTCCATGCCAGGCAGCATCAGTCTTTTGGCAGGGCAGTCCTTAATGGACTTCTGTCGTAAGTGAGCTCCTCTCTCCTGCCACCCGTCTCGGGGGATTATTTTAGCTTGGTACTTTCACATTAGTGTGAATGAGTGGTGGAGACTTTATGTCCAGGAAGATATGGAAATTATGTACCTACCGTAATTCTTGATCTTCTTGGATGAAGTCTCCACCACTCATTCACACGCCCACCCACCATCCCCCGAGCTCACTCGTCCTGTTTTTGTCCTTCACCCCCTCGTTGTTTGGGCTGTGAAGACTCTGTTGAGTTGACCCTTCTTACACAGGTCATGCGGACTATTTAAGTCTGCAATAAGTTAGTTTCATTAGGATAGTTTATGCTGCACCTGCTTGGTAAAAAAGGTACTGAGGTGGTTGGAGGGTCGACACCGAGATAGCCTATATGGCGCGAGCCAGTCTCACGCATGCGCGGTCCTACCTCGATGCTGGCCCTCCTGAAGATTTTTGGTTTCCCACTGGGTCCTAGCGCCTCCAGCATAGTCCCATTAGTGTGAATGAGTGGTGGAGACTTTGTCCAAGAAGATCAAGAATTATGGTAGGTACGCAATTTCCGTTTCACATTTACTTTCTTGTTGTTTCCTCTCCCTGATTCCTCTCCATTTTGCCCACAGTTCAGGCCCATCCCACAAGGTGCCTACCTTGCGCTGACCGCCCCCAGTCATGCCACTGCCCTGCTGCGTGCCTTCCCATTGAGTTCACTCCTCCAGGTTCCCCGGACAAAAAATTGAAAAGTTTATACATTTTTTCTTTCTTTTTTTTTAGTAGAGACTCCCCCAATTGTCTGCTCAGCTACGCGCTGCTCCTCCACGACTTGCTCGGCCTTATCTCTATCATGCTGCCTGCTCGCCCCACCATGATGCTTCGTACGGCTCTCCTCTGGTCCCGGTCCTCTTTCACACCATCTCTGCCTCCTCGGCTCCCCTGCTTCTCCGTGCTGCTCCTCCCTGCAAACACAAAGAAATTAATTACCGGACACCACCGAGCTAAAAAAAATACAATTAAAAAAAAAAAGGAAACTGGAACTTACCTTGCCTAAATTTTGCTCCGGCTAGAGCTTCTGGTCCTGCTTGCTCTTCTCCTGGGGTCACGCTGCAAGAGGATGCTGTAACGTTTCTCCCGCGTAGAGACTGGGTGGGGGGAATCGCTGGCCAGTCAGGAGGGGCGCAGGGGAGGAAGACAGAAAAAATAGGTGGAACAAATTGAAAGAAACATGGTCCAAAATGCCAAAAAAGGGCATTTTTAAAGGGCCCAGGGCCAGTTCAGAATAATTAGCAATAACTACTGATCATTCCAAAAGTTGACTCACTTTTCTCTGATCTTGGCTCGCAAATTGCGATGTGAAACTGCTTATTTCATGCCTTGAAATGGAGTCTGGGACTCAGCAGTGCCACAAGCACATACACCTGTTGGAATTCTGGGGAGTTCTTCTGTCCATGAAGGACCTCCACTCCCTTACAGAACCAAACAGTTCTGATAAAGACAGACAAGGCAACCAGAATGTATTACATAAACAGCTGTACCAGATCATCAGAACTCTGTATAGAGGCTGTGGACATATAGACCTAGTATATTCTCTGAGTGTAAGTGTTTCTGCAGTAGATTTAGCAGCCAAGGGCAATGTACTAGCAGATTCACTGAGCAGGGTGGGTCTGGTGACCCACAAACTGTCCCTGAATGAGCAAGTGCTGGACTCGGTGCTTCAGAGGTGGAGAGTTGTGTGGATCTGTTTGCCTCTTGGGAGAGCTGAAAACTTTCTCACTTTTGATCTTCCAAGAATTAACTTTCACCATTGATTCCCACTTGTGGGTCTAAGCCAGAGGTGCTAGGAGCTCGTGGGAGCCAGAACTTTTATGTTGGGAGCTGGCTGTGCAAGAGGCCCCGCGTGCACGTCATTGCTGGTATACAGTGGCGCCAGCCCTCAACCACTACATTTCCTTTTTACTTGGCTGTCAAGTGCACATCACTAGCGTTGTTGCTCTCCTCTTTCGGGCCAGAACTTCTACGACAACAGCATTCAGTTCTTCAGCTTTAGTGTTTAATATACTGGAGTTTATTTTTGTGTGAGTTTAAGCTAAAAAATTTAGTTTTCTCAGCCTTACCTCATGCTAAAGTAGGTAAGTAGTCTGAAAAGGCAAGTTGCACTGGCAGTGGGGCTGTGTCTGGTCGCTAGCTCCCTCTGGGCTGTGACAATGGACAGTCCAGCGCTCTTTTGGGGGGGGGGGGCAGTCTTCCCAGAGTCACAAAAAAGAAACGGTCCAAATCCCACACACACTAGGTGACAGGATCTTGGCACCATTTGGCCTCTTCCTCTTCTTGCAAGAAGGGGAAGAAATGGCACCAGTTGAGGTCATCATTTGGCCATTCTGCTATGAGACACTCTACTTCTACAGGTCTGGGTTCATAACCATTCTCGTCAATGATACCAGGGTTGCCTGGGCCTGAACGGTCGGTGTTTCTATCCTGGAGACCCTTTCTGTCTGTTGGAGAGTACCTTGGTGGGTAGTTCAGGCATTTGGCAGCCCTTATGGAGCAGTGCATGCCACATATGTCATGCGGCGCAGTTTCTGGCTATGGCTCCTGACCTCTCAAGGTCAGCTGGGCTGGTGCCATCTGCTGTGCTGCTTGACTTAGGCATGCAGTTGACTGCAGTGCCGGCCTCGGCTGGTGCCAGCGGCAGTGCCGCCATCTGCCCCACTTGTGGTATCACCTCTATGCCTTCCAGGACGGGGACAGCCAAAGTGCTGCTGCTGGTCACTTCAGTGCTGGCTGTGTCATCAGCACTGTATGCAGTGCCAGGATATCCGGTCCTTTGGAGCCTTCTCCGGTGATGCTCTTGGGGCCGCCTGTGGTGTTATCCTGTGCTGCCACTGGCCTGGTTTCCTAGGACCCTGGTGCCGGGGCTGGCATTGCCACAGACATGAAGTGCTGTGTTGGCTCTTCAACCCCCTCCTCTCTACTACTCTCCAAGTAAGGAGGATGTGGGGGTGGGGGCAAGTCAGATCCTGACCTCTTCATCTTTGATGGTGATGAGGATGACTTGTGCTGTGAACCAGAGAGCTCAGATCCAACTCCTGTGGCTGTACATCGGGATGCCCTCTCCTTCCAGGCTCTGCTTAGAAATAAGCACTCCACATTGAATTTCCAGCCAGCAGCCGTAGACCAGGCTAGGCACTCCAACTGGAATTTCTAAATGTGCTTAATATCTCGATCTCCTTAGTTCCTCCCATCCAGTCAGCCCTAGAGACTCTTTCAGGGGCTGCTTAGAGGAGATCTACTGTGGCAGTTGTCCCCAAACAGGCAGACAAGAAATAAGCTGTGCCTAAAGCTAAGCCTATGTATATCACTAAGCCTGTAGCAGATGCCATTGTTGTTCTGCCTGAGAATGATAAATTCATAGTGCTTAAGGAGGTCATTATCTGTTTCGACAGCAGGTGGAGCAATCTTGTAAAGTCTTGTGACCTGATGCCTTCCAGTTTAAAAGTGCAATTGGCAGCTGTTCCAGCTTTTTTTTTCTTTTTTTTTTCTAAGTTGACAGGCAAAGAAAAATATTTTGTTTCACAGCCAGTGTTCCTAAGGTTTGAACCACTTGTATCCTCCTGTGAGGGATCAATTTCTCCCGTTGGATTTGAACCTGGCCCTGGCATGGCTAATGAAACCATCCTGTGACCTTATATTGTGTTGTCATTTCAGCTCAAATACTTGACTTGGAAGACAGTGTTTCTAATGACCATTCTCGTTGCATACACTTTTGCTATGGAAAGGCTGGCAAGCAGCCACCCAAAATATTGCTGTTAAATTCCACTAGATCTACCTATATCTGCAACTGTGGCAGCTCTAAGAGGATACCCCTTCAGGAGGTTTGTAAAGCAGCTACCTGCTCCACAGTACACATTTTTACTTCCCATTACTGCCTGGACATCCAGACTAGAAGAGATGCCAGGTTTGGTACTTAAGTGCTTTAGAACCTTTTCTCTAAATAGGTTCTAGACCCTGTCTGCCAAGGTACCCCTTGGAGTCTGCAGATTATATGACATCACAAGTAAACTTGCGTTGCTAGAGGAATAACTTGTGTAGTAATGATGTTTATTCTTGAGGATCTACTAGCAATTCATATAAACCCTTCCTTTCTAGAACCTTAGTATAAAAGGATTCCTTAGACTATATCAAATATTTCTTTTACTGCTTGAGCATTTTATTTTTGCGAATTTTACAGTGTTCACAATTTTAATGCATTGTTTTTGCATTCTTATTTACATTTTAATTGGATAATGATACTTAGCATAGATTAGCAGATAGGGGGTCAAAGCCCTCTTCTGGTCTTCAGCTACAAATCTGTCATTAGAAAGTGGGGGGGGGGTGACCACAGAGCAGAGTTTGAATTTTCAAAATTGCATCTCTGGGGCAACAACTTAGAGCTGAAATGGCTGCAGACTGCGTGAATCGCTAATAAGCCCTCTAGAAGAAACATCATTACTATGGTATTTTATTTTTCAAACAACTTGAAGTCTTGCTGTATTCTTTTTTTTTAAATGCATGTTTATTGACAACAAATAGGTACATACATGAGTTGATTATTTAGGTATTATTGAATAAAGGTCATATAGATCCATACAACTGTAAGCTCATCAGTACAAGGGAAAGAATCATTAGGAAGGGGGAGGAGCAGGTACTTATGTTCAATACATACAATCTGTTAGAGGGATTCCCTCAACAATGGCAATCCTCCCACTACAAATTAATCTGGATTATGGGGCCTCGAGTCCATGTTATATTTTGAGTTCATATGTGTGTCTAGCCAGATTTGCCACCTTGACCATCTACGAGTGTAGATATGAATTTGCTGATTAATTTTATATGTGAGCTCCTCTAAGTTGGAGATCTCCTGCGCTGTCCGAATCCAGGAATCAAAAGTAGGTGGCTCCGGTTTCAGCCAAGTTCGGGTGATGGATTTGTGGGCAGCGACCAGTAGTATGGCCCAGAGGTACAGGGAATCCCCACCTTTAACAGCTTGGGGTGGGATGCCCAACACAGTCTCCGGCCACTCCAATGATCGGTCCAGAGCAAATAGACCACACATAACCTCCGCTATCTTATCCCAAAAGGGCCTTATTTTGTGGCATGTCCAGAATATGTGCAGGTGGTGAGCATCCTCTCCCCCACAAAGCCTCCAACAGAGGTGTGAGCGGTTAGGGTCTCTCCTGTGGAGAAGGGCTGGCGTGAGGAAATAGCGCACTTTTATTTTCCAACTAAACTCTTGCCAAAGTGGAGACCTGGTTGTTTTGACAGTGGTATGAAATGCTTTATCCCAGTCCACCTCCCCCCGTTCCAAATCCGCCTCCTTTTCCAATTTGTCTTAACTTTGTTCAAGGGGTCCTTTTTAAGGTCAGCCAGCAGTTTATATATTATTGATATGTGGCCCCTCTGTACCTGTCCCTCCATCACTATCCTCAAATGTTCCAGGAGAGGCCGTATCCGTATGGGGTCCGGATCTGTTTCCTGACACTTATGAATATATGTTCTAATTTGTAAAAATCTAAAATGATCTACCTGCCGAAGGCCAAATGTCTTCTGGAGTGTATCAAAGTCCATGACCAGGCCTCCCATTAAAAACTGTCCAAGATACACTAGGCCTCGCTTAGCCCAGTTCTTGAAAGTATGATCAAGTCGGGCTGGCACGAAGTCTGGAGACCACGCTAATCTGGACAGGGGCCATATGGATTTCCCCGTCCCAAATTTCTGCCATAATCTGCGAATAGCAGTCAGTGTATTATTTACTACCTTGAGCGTCGGATGATGGTCTAGCCTTGCGCCTCGGGGAACCCATATTCTGGCTTCCAGTGGAGGACCATGTCCATCCTCTTCCCCCTGTTCCAGCAGTTTCCAATTTGAAACATAAGTTGGAGTGGACCAGCACAAAGCCATTTTCAAATGTGCTGCTAGATAGTAGTCTTCTAAGTCTGGTATGGAACGGCCCCCTTTTCTGCGGTGCATTTGTAAAATGCTTAGATTAACTCTTGGTCTTTTATTGTTCCAAATGAATTTCGCAATCTTCCCATGCCAGACCCGGAATTGTGCTTTGGGTATGACAAGAGGCAGACACCGAAACAGATATAGGAATCTAGGAAGGATATTCATGGTAATCGACTGTATCTTAGCGTGCATGGGGAGATTTATTAGAGTCCATTTTTCAAAATCTTTTGTCATTTGGTTTATTAGGGGGCTATAATTTGCTTTAAATAGCTGGGAAAAATGTTTGGTAATGTAGGTGCCTAAATACCTCATTTTATTTGCTTCCCAGTTTAAGGGGAGCATCTTCTTAATCCTATCTGTAGGGATATAGTAAAAGCTGAGGACCTCTGTTTTTGTTTTATTAATTGTATAACCGGCATGTCTTCCAAATTCTTCGAGGACCAGCCACACCTTCGGGATTGATTCATTGGGGTTCGTTAAGGAAAGCAGAATGTCATCCGCGTATAGGAGTATCTTTTGAGTTAGTCCCCCTTCCTCCACCCCCGATCTCTTCTGACTGACGATGGCCACTGCCAGAGGTTCTATGTATAGGGCTAACAGGAGTGGGAGAGAGGGCAGCCCTGTCTGGTACCACGGCCCAGCTTAAATCGTGAGGAGATACCCCCATTTATCCTTACATATGCTTGAGGGCTAGTGTATAGTACTTTAATACTATCAATAAAGGGTTGCGGAAAGGCCATAGTTTCAAGGATTAGTAGTAAGAAATTCCAAGATACCTTATCGAAGGCTTTTTCGGCATCTAAACTCATCAGACACGCGGGAGTATGTCTACGATGTATCTATAATATTCAAGGCTGTTCGAACGCTGTCTGGAGCTTGTCTGCCGTGGATGAAGCCTGTTTGATCAAGACTCACTAGGTTAGGTATGAGTGCATTTAGTCTGGAGGCTATGATAGAGGTGTAGACTTTGTAGTCTGAGTTAAGTAGGAGATTGGCCTGTATGACTCGTATTTAGTAGGATCTTTATTCTCCTTAGGGATTAATGTAATGGTCGTGATATTGACCTAGGGGCATCGGATTCCCATCTCGAGAGCTCCATAAAACCTCTGATAGAAGGGCTACCTCCTTCCCAAAAGTCTTAAAGAACTCAGCCCCAAAACAGTCTGGTCCAGGGCATTTCCCTCCCTTAAGGTTCTTGATGACCTGTAGGATTTCTGCTTTTGTGATTGGTTGAGTTAGCAATTGACCCTGTTCAGGGGTAAGGGTTGGAATGGGAAGGGAGCCTAAAAATTTCATTTTTTCCTCCCTTGTTGTCTCTTCGTGAGCACTATATAGGTTGGTATAATATGAGACAAAGGCCTCTGCAATCTGGGTTTGCCTGTTAACAGGACGCCTTAGGGTAGGGGATATCACTTTCGTGATCGTTGCTCTTGCCACATTTTGCCTTAGCGGAAGGCTAACAGGCGAGAACCTTGAGCCCCTCATAGTATTTCTGCTTTAAATAAAAAAGTGCCCTCTCTCTATTTCCATTTGTTGTATGTCCTGTAGATCTTTCTTGCATTCCTTTAGGTTCTGGTCCCTCTCCCGATCCCATCTAACCTTTTGGGCCTCTTCTAAGTTTTTAATTTGGGTGGTAAGTTCCTGGTGTCTTTGTATTCTCTGCCTTTTCTTTGCTGAGGCTATAGCAATGAGTTTACCTCTAATCGTAGCCTTTAGGGTGTCCCACAGAATCTGAGGACTTACTTCTCCCGTGTTATTTTCTCTTATGGTTGTGGCTATATGTTGCTTAAGGTCTTCAACCAGTGTATGTTCCCGAAGGAGGGAGCAGTTCAGTCTCCATTGCGTAGTCCGCCGTGGGAGGCTGAGGTCTATTTCTAAGAGGAGGGGGTTGTGGTCTGATAGGGTGGAAGTCTCTGTTGACATGTTTAAAAAACGCGGGAGGTCGCTAGTAAAAGTGTAGAAAGCATCTAGTCTGGAGTATATTTTGAAGCGGGGAGAATAATATGTATAGTCTCTAGCTGTCGGATACCTTTCCCGCCATACATCCACTAGGGCCACCTGCTCAAAAATCTTTTTAACTGACTTCGCCCTTCTATAATCTGGGTTTAAGATCCTGGAGGTGGTGTCTAGGTTTCTGTTGAACACCAAATTCCAGTCTCCCCATAATCAGTATCCCTTTGTTTTCTGCCACTAGTTGTGTAAGGGAGGAGTAGAAGGATGCGGGTGAACCTGGAGGGGCATATACATTAACCAGGGTAATTAGCATATCTTGTACCCGCCCTATCGCTAGGACATACCTCGCCCCTGGGTCTTCTATCACCTCTTCCACCTCGAAGGGAAAAGAAGACGCCACAAGAATGGCGACCCTCCTCTTCCTACCCGTTGGCAGTGATGAATGAAAAATCTGTGTAAAATTCTTAGATTTCAATTTAAGGGCCTCTTGTGGCGACAGGTGAGTTTCCTGTAGAAACCCGACGTCACATCTCTGCGCTGTTAGATATTTTAGTATCCGCTTCCTTTTTATTGGACTCAAGCTCCCATTCACATTATAAGAAATTATTTTAGAATTATGACCAGCCATTATTAGTTCCTAGGTTTATATCACATAGCCCTTTGCACTGATGAATCCATTTATGCAACCTTACCAGTATAAACTCATGTTGTTTATCCATGTACCTACATATAACCTCATTTGATAACTGAAATAAAAATTCTATAACTTTTAAAGCCCAACAGTGGGTATAACTATAACTCAGCGCCCCATTCCATAGTGAAGGAGCTTTAAGATGAGGTGCAGGCGGTCTTCTGGCTTGGGTACCAGTTGTCCTGCCCTGCGTTAATGTGTGCTTTCGACTTCCATGGTAAAGCTGGAAAGTTTCCAGCTTATGGGCCGTCGCAAAAGCAACGAGGATCAGGAAGCTCAGCGTTAGCCTCAGTTTCCTGAAATGCCTGTAGGTAATTTCCCTATAAAGGGCAAGCCCTTGTGCATCAGCAAGGATCATCTATAGACGAGCCTGAGGCCTTGTCTCCCCCCGACAGCCATGTGTAATCAAACCTGACCAGCATCACTAAGTTTGTCTCCTTTATGCTGTACATAACAGGTTTCCCTGCAGTCTCTGTCATAATTATCGTCCTTGTGCACTGCTGTTTATCCTGCCCTTTACTATATCCTGGGCGATGCCATTCTAATAGACAGCTGTTTAAGTGTTAGTTTCCCGACGGCCGGCCCCTAAATTTTAGCACACAGTGGTCCCAGACAATAGGGATATGTGACCTAGCTGTCACTATTGAACTACCAGACCATATACCAGGAGGAAATTCACTTAATTCCCATGTTCCAGCCCTCCCCCTTGAGGGCCATGTCCCTCGTAACCGCCCCCTACTCTCACCCCCGATCCTCTCTGCTCCTCCTCCCTCCCTGTTCAGTCTAGGTACCAGGAAGAAAAGCAGAATTCCCCCTTACATTTACCAGCAAACCTGTTATTGACTACACAGAGTAGGAGGTAAAAGACCCCTTCATTATAATCTTCATTCGCATGCTCAGACCAGGAAATTAAACGGAGATTTGCGGTCTGCAATGTTAATCTACGGAGTTAAATTATGCTTCTGGTATCAGGGAGAGGAAGGCAACTGGGTAGGTGTCGCTCGGGGGTCAGGCGGCGCCGAGATGATCAAACCAAGTCCTAATCCAGGGTATTAAGTTCTTCAGGTCTCCGAGTTGTCCATCTGGCTGGGGTTCCCTCCATCTTCCATCAAATGGGCCGCTTTCCTATTTACTACTGTGGGTTCTCCATATCTTCGGATCAAGGTTGCTATGTCAGCCCTTAGATTTGTTTGAGGTAGCCTCTGTGATGAACCAGGTCGCGTAGCCCCCTTCTGAGTTATTGACCAGGCTGAAGTTAGCAGGTCCCGTTCCAGCCTCTCTTTATTTAGTGGCGGTGAGGAAATTCCTTGTTCCGTTAAGAACTGCGAAGCTGCCAGAAGATCCGGAAACACTTTATTCCCTTTTCGGTTTCAACCTTCAACCTGGCCGGGTGGAGAATCTGCGCCTTCATACCTTTGGATTTTAATTGTTTTATCATTGGCCAGTGAGTGCGTCTTGCCTCTTGAACTGCCGAGGTGTGATCGTTATCTATTGTGATCCTTTGGCCTTTGTACTGTAGAGATCCTAGCTGCCATGCTCGGCGTAGTATCTCCTCCTTCGAGCGGTACGAGGCCAGGCGGGCAATCAGAGATATAGGCCTGGCATCCGGATTGCAAGGTTTTGGGCCTAATAACCTGTGGGCTCTGTCCATAGTAATATCAAAATCTCTTGGGAGAGAGAGCATCTCTTGAAGCATTTCTTGCAGGAAGGTCATTGTGTCTTTGTGCTTTGTTTCTGCGCCCTCTGGAACTCCGTATATGCGAATATTCTGGCGCCTACTTCTGCCTTCTAGGTCGTCCAACCGTTTATCAGTTCCCTGTCTCTAGCCAGTAAGTATAGTATTAAACGGTCGTGCCTGTCAGTTTGTTCAGTTGTCTCTGTTAGGCCGAGCTCTAGCTGATCTGTTTTATGCTCTATTCGACTGATATCAGATCTGAGCCCTGAGAGATCACGATCGATCTTTTGAACCGTTTGTGCCATCTGTAATATTGTTGAGGTCAGGTGTGCCTGAATTTCTGCTGCACGAGTTGTCCCTGCTTGCGGGCCCTCTACTGAGTCGCATGTTTCAGGGTTCTCCTGCTGGTCTTGCTGCAGCATTTCCCTTAGTTTTTGCACCGGAGTGTTCTGTAGTTTCCCAGCTTTCATCCTCGTAGCTTTAGCTGGGGAATTCATAGTTTTCCCGAGTGATGTTAATAGATTTAAGTAGCCGCGGGTACGGAGCTTAAGGTTTAAGCGGCCATTCATCAGCTGACGTCACCGGAAGTCCAAGTCTTGCTGTATTCTGACAAATGCAGTTAGCCCCAGCCTTTAAACTGCCCCGGAGAACAAAGGGTTAACATTTCTATGCAGAGCATAGAATGCTGAGCTCGAGCTCGGTTGATGTCTCTGTCTGTTTCCCTTTGAAAGCTAACTGTCAGATTCTTTACTCCGCCTCACTGAACAGTTACTCCGGAGATTTCTCCTGCAGCTCGGTTCGAAAGTCGGTTGAAGTGTCATTTTTTCTTCGGTTTCTAACCGAAAAAGTTTCCCGCATAGTCGGTTCAGTCTCTGTCTGTGGTACCGTGAGTACTAGATAGGTTTTGTACTGTGTTTTCTGTGTGGAACTTGTAAAAAGTGTGGATCAGTAAGGCTGAACCGATCATTTGCTAAATTCTTGTGTAACTTTAGTGTGTGGTTACCGGTCCATATCGGTTCTAAAAAAAGACGTGTTCTGAAACGTCTTTTTCCAAGACCCGTGACACGGTCAGGAACTGATAAGGGAGTTTTGCCTGGCAGTTGCCAAAAAAAGGGTAAGTTTGGTTAGGTTGGCCATGTCTGAGGAAACCCAAGGAAAAAACGGGGCCCACTGGGTTTCAACACTGCAGTGAGTATGGGGAGGTCTTTGCTGAGGCCGATTCCCCATACCACCTGTGTTTATTGTCTTGGGTTTGAACACCTCAATTCAGGCTGCCAAATTTGCAAAAGATTTTCCCAGCGCTACCCTTGAAAAGAGATTAGGTAGACTGAGGGAAAAGGAGGCCGAGAAGTCCGCTGACCCGGATGGCCTGCCCGGTTCGGTTCCGACTGAACCAGAAGGAGTGCCTTCTGACCAGGGCGATACTTCGGGCAAAAGGAGAGCTGAACCTGAGGGGTCAGTTCCGACTAAAAGAAAGCGCAAAGAAAAATCATCCAGTTCGGAGCCAGAAGTCCATGTTCCGACCGCCGAAGAAATAGCCAGAGCAATTCGGATTGTGGAATCGCTTCGCCCAGTTCCGGACGACCTGGCACCTTTTGGCAGGGGCTCAGTTCGGTCGGTTCCCCCGGTTCACAATTATACTTTGGAAGAATTTTATGAACCGGAGTTTGAGGAGGAAGGGGAGTTTGAAGATGATGGTGGTGATGGTGAAAGTCTAGATGTGCCTGTGGAACCGGTCATCTCCCCAGACAGACCTTTAGGTGTATTCCCTCCTAGGCTTTCTGAGTCCCCTTCCCACTTTATGTTCTACAGAAAGGTGGCTGAGACCCTCCAGCTTCCTATGGAAGAGGCAATGGAGGATCAGGAGGAGCCTGATTTTGTAGAAATGATGGACATCCCAGAGTCCAGAAGACTGTCTACTCCCCTCCACAAATCTTTTGGGAAACAGACACAAAAAATACTGAAGTCTCCCAGTTCTATACCTCCTGTGGACAGAAGAATGGACAAGAGGTATATACTCTCAGGATCAGAAACTGAGTTTTTATATCACCAATGCAGCCATGTTGGGGTTGTGCAGGCTGCTGCCTGTGATAAGGCAAGCATTCCCTTGGCTTCACACCCCCCAGACAAAGACTCTAGAAAGGTTGATGCCATGGCAAAAAAGCTGTATATGGCATCTTCCTTTGGACTCAGACAGGTGAATCATATGGCCTATACAGCTAGGTACCAGAAGTCCACGTGGGACACTGTACTGGCACTGGCTAAACAGGCCTCCCCCCAGCTAGCCAAGGAGCTGGAGGCAGTGGCTGCAGATGGGATTGAGGCATCTAAAGTTCAGTTTCATGCTGCTGTGGACTCTAGTGATGTGTCATCAAGAGTCATGGCTACATCTGTGGCTCTTCGGAGAATGGCTTGGCTCAGATGTACTAGCCTCTCAGGATACCCAGGCTAAGGCCATGGATTTTCCTGTAGTGGGTAATTCTCTGGGGAGCAGACAGAGAATTACATGAAGAAAATGGATGAGTACAGGACCACCTACAGGAGTGCTCAGGCCAAGGAGAGGCAGGCAGCTCCTCAAAGGCAGCAGTCTAGGGGCAGGGGCAGGCCTTTTCAAAGGCCTCTTTTACTAAGCACAAGCCGCCTCTTCCTTTTCTTCAGAGGGAGAGGCAGAAGGGGGATGAGCAGGGCTGCATTCACTCCTCAGCCTAAGGCCCCTGCCAAGCAGACACCCTGATGGGCCTGCCCGGGTCGACTCTCCTATTCCAATAGGGGGCAGGCTGGCTTACTTTGTCCAGGACTGGATGTCTATTACATCAGACAAGTGGGTCCTGGAAGTAGTAAGCCAGGGACTGGTTCTCAGCTTCAGAAAATTTCCAAAGATGAGAGCCAGATCCTTTCCACCTGCAAATCTCTCAGAAACCCTTGCCCTAGAGGCAGAGGTTTCATCTCTTCTGGCCTTAAGAGCCATAGAGAGAGTACCTACCCTACACTGGGGCAAAGGGCTGTACTTCAGGTACTTCCTGACCCCCAAAAAGACAAGGGAGTGGCGACCCATCCTAGACCTAAGATATCTAAACAAACATCTTTCAAAACCAAAGTTCAAGATGGTAACTCTGGGAATAATCCTTCCCTCTCTAAGGCCAGGGGATTGGCTAGCCTCCCTGCACCTCAAAGATGCCTGCTTTCACATTCCCATCAGGCGCTCCCACAGAAAGTACCTCAGGTTCGAGTTGCCCTCAGGCCACTATCAGTTCAGAGCGATGCCCTTTGGCCTAACCTCAGCCCCAAGGGTTTTCACAAAGTGCCTGGCAGTAGTAGTTGCCTTTCTAAGAAGGCAGAAGATTTCCATTTTTCCATATCTGGATGATTGGTTAATAGTGGGCCAGTCTCCAGACCAAGTCAAGTCTCACCTGCAAGTGACCCAGCAAGTGCTCACTTCTCTAGGATTTCTTCTCAACCTTCCCAAGTCAGTTCTCGAACCAGTCCAGCTTCTTAACTTTATAGGGGCAGAACTGGACACACTCGGAGCAAGAGCTTTTCTTCCTCTAGAAAGGGTAAGGGCTCTTATGGAACTAGCTTCTTCCTTCAGGTATTTTGACCAGCAAGGCATTTCCTCCAGCTCTTGGGCCACATGGCAGCTTCAACAGCAGTGGTCCAAGGGGCAAGGTTCCAGAAGAGGGATATTCAGTTCCATCTGAGAGCTTTTTGGTCTCAGAGGAAGGATTCCCTTACCAAACTGATCCCAGTGACTCTGACCTTGATCCAAGCCCTCCGGTGGTGGCAGGATCAGGACACTTTAAGACAAGGGGTTCCTTTTGCTACTCAGCCTTATTCAGTGGTCCTTACCACGGATGCTTCTCTTCTGGGCTGGGGAGCCCATCTGGGGGCCCTCACTGCCCAGGGACTGTGGTCCCCCCAAGAATCCCTTCTCCATATCAACCTTCTAGAACTCGGGGCAGTTTTTCTGGCCCTGAAAGCTTTCTCTCAGTCGGTGCAGAACAAGGTGGTTCAGGTCAGAACGGACAACACCACCACCATGTGGTACATCAACAAGTAGAGAGGCACTCGGTCCACGGCCTTGCGCACGGAAGCCATGAAATTGTGGTCCCTGGCTTATTCCCTGCAAACCTCTCTGGTAGCAGTCCACCTTCCAGGGAAGGACAGTGTGCTAGCAGATGCACTGAGCAGGATTTCTCAAGGCCATCATGAATGGTCCCTGGACCCTCAGGTGTTGAAAGTGATTTTTTCAAAGTGGGGCACCCCAGAGATAGATCTCTTTGCAGCCCCAGACAATCACCAACTTCCTCTTGTTTGTTGCAGACCCCCAGTCTTGGGCTCAGTCCCCTTGGATGCCCTGATTCTGAATTCAGAAGGGAAATTTCTGTATGCCTGCCCACTCCTGTTCAAAGTTTTACTCAAGATAAGGTCTCAACCTTAAAAAGTGATTCTGATTGCTCCAGATTGGGCCAGACAGCCCCGGTACCCCCTGTTGTTGTCCCTAGCAGTCCATCTTCCCAGGAATTACAACCTGTTAACATCCTCTCAAGGGAGGATTTGGTACCCCAATCTTCAGTCTCTCAATCTCAAGGCATGGCTCTTGAAGAGTTAGAGTTTGCAGATCTGCATCTGTCTCAGGGGGTTCTGGATATTCTCAAAGCTTCTCGAAAGCCCTCCACCAGAAAGACTTATAACTCCAAATGGAAGAGATTCAGCATTTGGTGTTCTAAGAAGCATATTTCTCCAGATACTGCTGAATTGCCTACGGTTCTGGATTATATGGTCCATCTTAATGGCCTAGGCCTCAGACCAGCTACTCTCAAGGTACACTTGTCAGCTGTTTCTGCGTTTCTGTCTGTGGGGAAGTCTTCCTCACTATCTTATCATCTTGTGTTCTGTAAATTTTTTAAAGGATTGCTTCATACCAGTCCTCCTTTTAGAGACCCTGCCCCTGCCTGGGATATGAATGTTTGCATTGCTCAACTTATGCAGCCTCCTTTTGAGCCTGTGTCCTCAGCAGAGCTTAAGTACTTGACTTGGAAAACTGTGTTCTTGGTAGCCATTACCTCTGCCAGGCGTATCAGTGAACTGTAAGCCTTATCAGTGGAACCTGACTTTATCTCCTTTCACAGGGATAAAGTGGTCCTTAGAACCAGTAAAACGTTCTTGCCCAAAGTGGTTTCAGACTTACATTTAAATCAGTCTGTCTCTCCCTGATCATTCTTCCTCAGGAGAGAGGAGGCTACACAGTTTAGATGTTAAAAGAGCCCTTAGTTACTACATAGAGCATACCAAGGGTCACAGGTTTGACTCCCTCCAGTTGTTCCTCACTTATGGAGAAGTGGGAAAGGGCAAACCTGCCACCAAGAGATCTGTTGCCAGGTGGATTGTGTCTTGTATACAATTCTACTATGAAAAACTGGGAAAAATCCCACCCTCAGGCCTGGGGGCTCATTCCACAAGAGGTACAGCTGCTGCCAGGGATATCCCTCTCTTAGAAATTTGTCAAGCAGCCATCTGGAAAACAGTCCATACCTTTACCAAGCATTACTCTCTGGATATCCAGGCTAGGAGTGATGCTCAGTTTGGCACAGCAGTACTTCAGAGCCTATTCCCAAAGTAGGTTCTGCCCCTCCTCCATGGAGGTACTGCTTGGTAGTCTGCACTTGTCAGAATACAGCAAGACTTCAAGTTGTTTGAAGAAGAGATTACTCACCTTAGTAATTATGTTTCTTCTATTGGAGAGTTGCTGTATTCTGACCTCCTCCCTGCCTCCTCTCTCAGAACCTGGTTTTGGGAAGTGGGTGGGCAGGTGCAGTGTTGCACCTCAGGGTTGCTCTTTTTACACCCTCTTCTTTGTGTGGGTGTTTATTTTATTATATTCCTCTTTGGTTTGGGTTTTGGGTTTCCTGACTTGAGTCTTCTTTTGGTAGTCCAAAACTTTTTGTTGCCAGTTGGCTATTAAACATTTTTTTTTTTTTTTTTTTTACAATTTCCATATGGAATACTAGTAGAGTGTTGCTCGTAAGAATCTGATGGTTAGCTTTCAAAGGGAAACAGACAGAGACATCAACCGAGCTCGAGCTCAGCATTCTATGCTCTGCATAGAACAGGTTAACCCTGCCCGCCGGGCGCAGTGTTGATTTTTCCACATGCCACTCCGGGTTCGGGAATGGACTCTGGTCGCTGAGGGGCCGGCCGGGGCAGAAGGATGGAGCGTCCTAGGGACTGCTCTCCTTCTCTGGGGGGAGGGAGGGGAGGTGTCCGGAGCTCAGATGACCCCTGGTGGAGGCCAGGAGTCACGCAGCTGCCGGCACAGGCACGTACTGGAGGCAGGGCAGGACGCTCCGCGTCATTGCATGACCCCACCTCCCGAAAAAAGGAAAATGGATAAAGCTGCCGGCAGCCCTAAATGAAGCTCGCCACGGCTTCAATTAGCCCCCCAGGCCAGCCCTCCGACCTAGTCCAATGACTGCGGCATGCAGCCAGAGTGCTGCAGCCCCACCGTGGGGGGTAAGCCACGGGTATCGGAGGGCCCGAGGCCGATATGGGGGGGTGGAAGTCAGTGGTTCACAACCGGGCTAACAGTAACGGGCTGCCGGCAGCTAGGGCAGGTGGAGAAAAGAATAAAATGGAAAAAAGAAAGGTTAACCCTTTGTTCTCCGGGGCAGTTTAAAGGCTGGGGCTAACTGCACTTGTCAGAATACAGCAAGACTCCAATAGAAGAAACATAATTACTAAGGTGAGTAATTTTTTCTTCTTCCCTACCTCCCCTTCTAGAGCAATAGTAAAAAAGAGCCTTCAAAATTTGTTTTATTGCTTGAGCATATCATTGGTGCAGACTTTGCCAATTTTGCATGTATGTTTTTGCATTCATTATTACATTTACAGTAGGTAAAAATACTTAGCATAGATTAGATAGGTTGTCATTGCCGTCTTCTGGTCTGTAGCTATAAATCTGCCATTAGAACTCTAGCGGGAGCATGACCACAGTGCAGTCTGAACCTTTAGCATTCTAAAGTTCTGTCTCTGAGGCAACAACTCAGTTTTGTACAAATCACTAATACATCATCTAGAAGACATACTCCTACTACAGTATTTTTTGTCTTCTTCCACTGCCGTATGTTGTTTTTTTTTTTTTACTCCGTTTACATTTGCAATTTTTGTACATCCTTGCACACCTAGTTTGCTACCAGTGCTGTGTGATGCCACCATCCTGTCTATGGGGTATATCTGCAGACACTGCTGTCTGGTCAGCACACTCGAAAGGTACATTGCCTGGTCGGAGTGACAGATGAATGTACCATGCTGGTGCAGGAAGTGAGGAGGATGGAGGGAGAGGAGGAGAGGGGCATGGGCGCTAGACCAGGAAGAGGGAGAGTAGACTGGGACAGGTAGGGGAAACAAGGAGGGTGGCAGGAACAGTAATCTCTACTGGGAGAGATGGAGGAGGGAGTCGAGTGGGGGGGGGGAGATAGAAGGCATGTTAAAAAGTAAACACTATTGCCAGTGGACACCAACAACAGGTATCAACTTCTGGTTGACCAGGTTGAGGAGGGGTCTGCAGATAACTGAGGTTTGTAGGGGTAGTCCAGGCTGCAGGACTCCTGACCTGCCAAGCAAGAGGAAGGAAAAGTCTGGGAGGAACAGTACAGTGTCTGCTCTAAGCTGATCCCTTGTGAATCATTGCCCTGCCATCACCCCTGCATGTGGTGGCAGTGTAGGTGTGGTGTGGCTGGTCCACCCTCTCCAGGAGAGACTAGTCAAACTGATGCCCAGGCCTCTCCCTCCTCGTCCCCCCACCCCCCCAAGTCTGTTCCTGATCACAGGACACAGGCATGGTGGGAGGTGTCAAAATATGCAGCTTGAGGGTTTGTTGCACTTCGAATTCTAGTACTTGGTGGCACTCACAAACACCGGAGGGGGGGTGACTGGGACACCAGGAGCATGTAGAGCTACAGGCTGTTCCAAAGGAATAGGTGTGACAGAAAAGGAGGTGAGGTGGCTCTTACAAGGGAGGAATTTGCTTTGGAGGACAAGGATGATGGGGTGGGGGGCACTGCTCGGAGTCTATATGACCTGCGCTATGGAAATAGGATGAGTCACCTTGGGTGTGCGATATAAACTCCCAAACAGTTCAGTGGAGCACAATACCCAGCTGATTAGGGGAATTACATTAGCAGCCAGATTATATGCAGTGGTGATCGTAGGGGACTTTAGTCTTCCGGGAATATACTGGCATATTGAGAAGGCTTATGGCAGGGCTCAGACTGAGTTCTGTCCACTTTAAAGGACTGCTACCTAGATTTCAAATATGGGGCTAGGCTTGAAGCCATCATAACATAGTATTTGATGGCAGATGAGGACTGCTAGGTCCACAGAGTCTGCCCCTATTCCCTGCCTGCATCAGTGGTTGCTGACCCTACTTGGTCATTGGCTTTAGCCTTTCCTACCCACCTCTCGGGTTCTCTTGTGCCATCCCATGCATGTTTGAATCCCCTCACTGTGCTAGCTCCCACTGCTTCCTGGGGTAGGTTATTCCGTGCATCTGCCACCCTTTCTGTGAAGAAAACTTCCTTTCATTCCCCTTTATCCTGCCTCCCTCCAATCTCTTATCATGCCCCCTCGTCCTTGTACACCTCCCATCATTGACCTTGTTTTCAGTTGTAGGGATGGGATCTTCTCCCGTGTGAAAATTAAGTAACCACAATGAGGCAGTGGCCACAACTTGGTGACCTTCTCCCTGGTAATAGGGAATACTAGGCAGGCCTTGGCCACTAGGCCCAGAACTTTAGAAATACAGACTTTTTGATTTATTTATTTGAAGTTTGGTAACCAGGAAAGGTACACTGAGCCAACTCTCATTTTTAGGTGCATCCAAGGGGAAAGGGAACAGGGTACATAGTTACAATGAAAGTAGCCAAATACAGTACTGCTAAGCATATGATACACAAATTATGAAATGAAGTACAGACAGTTCATGTAATATATAAGATGAATGAACAAGCAACTGTAGCCCTAGGTCAAAAATCAAATACAGGAGAAAGAATTGGGCACAAAAATAAAAATATACTTAAAGGTCAAAAATATATCGCCAGTAAATACCAGATTGTGAAAGTAAAGGGCTCAAAAGAGTACAAGGTCAGATATTGATAATGAGTAGGATAAGGTTAGAGGCGAGCTGGAAGAGGAGAAAAGGTTCTGCCGTGACGCTTTAAAAGATATATTGGGGTGGGTAGGTGGGAGTCGGAGAGAGGTTGAAGATTGTTCCAAATTAATGGGAGGCAGAAAGAGAATGCAGATTGTCCAAAAGACGTTCAACAGGCAGAAACAGAAATACGACGAGAGTCAGAGGAACGAAGGGAGCAGTTGCAAGGAGGTAAATGAGCTGATGATGCATCTGGTGGCCAACGGTCTGTAGAAGCTGTATGAGGCTGGTAGTTTATTTTCAAGTCATGGCCCATTTTGTAGCCCCCACTGTGATCGGTGCAGTGCTGGTAACAGTAGAACCATACTCAGTCAGCAGGAGAAAATTCTGGGCATTTCTGATTCTTATGTTGGGTGCAGGGTACATTGAGGTGCGGTAGAGTATGCCCAGCTTTTGATGCACAGTTCTTAGTTATTGGACATAAGGGTATCTAAGGTGAGGTAGGGATCATTGGTGACACCAGGGTATTTGAATTCCTTAATTGTTTCAAGTTGTACATCATCAAGTGTCGAAATATTGAAATCTTGGGAGTATCTTTTGACTTTCTGGGCAGAGCCGAGAAGCATAGCTTTTATTTTTGCAACATTAAGAACCAGCTTTTCTTTCACAGTAATGCAGAATACACATGGAGTTTGTTGAAGAAGGTGCTTAAACTCTCCTAATCTTACTGTGTTAATCGTATCTTTGTACTGGTAATTTTGTACTTTGCATTCGTATTTCTGTCATTTATTTGGTTAGTGACTGGTATGCATCCCTTACTGGGTAATCGACTAAATTGTTCCATGCTGTTCACCTCTTGTCATATGCATTATTACTGTTTACTATTATGTGCCATCTTGATGGCCCAGATCATCCCTGAAAACAGTCCCTGAACCAGGGTATGAACTTGGTGGCATAAGAAGAAATGTATGGGTGACCATACACAACAAGCCTGTGTTTCTGTTGAGGAGTCGCGATAACAGCACATGAGCCTTGAGAGCTAAGCTCGAGAGGTTCGTATTTTTATCTCGGGCCCAAGATGGAAACACAAGGTGTGTTTATGGTCACCCATATATATATATATTTTTTTTTATAGTATATGGTTCTGCAGAGGAAAATAGCAAGTGGCACCAAGTGCCTATATATGGAGCGGCTCTGTCTAGTAAGTACTACTGCACTCTGAAAGGAATCCCCTCACACACCCTGAGGGGCAGGCATTGTGAACCACTAGTGTGGTTGCAAAGGCAGGCTGTGGCCAGCACACTTCGCACTAAGTGAAAATGAAAGTGGGTGCAAGGCAGGAGTCCGTACGAGCAGGTACACAGGTGCACTGATGATAGAATGTGTACAGTAAGTTTTAGAACTTGGCAGTACAACTTTTAGAACGTGCACAACCTTTGAAGTGATTTCCATACACAGTAAGCCCTAACCATATACTATAAATAAATAAAAGCAGCTGTGGCAGTCTGCACCCCCTGTAAGCAGTAATGGAAAAACTGTGTGGAAATGGCCCTCCTGGTGCAACAGGGACGTAAGGCAGTTGGTCCTACACAAAAGAGGGTTGGAGAGACTGGTTGCCCCCAAGTCAGAGAGAGTACAGAACAGAAGTAAGGCACTGCAAAAGTAGCAATAAGGAAGCCAAAGAGGGTCTGGAAATGAGCTGCAAGTAACAGCAAGGACGACTTCTGGTACATAAATGGAAAGATGTAGTTAAAAGGAAGGGGATTGGGCCCCTAAAAACATGGGAATGGGGGAGGAACCTGTGTGTGAGCCAGGGTGAGTTATGTAAGCAGTAAGGACACAATGGGGTGTGCGCTAGATTCTTCTACCACACGTCCAGGAGCATAGTGCGGCCTTGTGCCTTAAGCGTCTGGCCGTGCACTAGAAGTGTCTAGTGCACAACCCTGGAGTGTTTTATTGCACTTATGAAATGGGCACCTTGATGGTACATTTTATGTCAAAATTAAAATTCATAGCATTAAGTAACAGGAAAGTTAAATCTTTGTCTTAAATCTAAATAAAATAGTTCCTCCGTCTGCAACATTGTACTGTTTTATTATTTTTTTTGTGTGTGTGTGTTTTTTTAACTTAAGGGCTTTTGCTCTCTTGTGGCCTCAGTAGTCGTATTTTTTTTTTGTTTTTACTCAAGGGGTTGTCATGGCACTATCCCCACCACCACACTAGCTTTTTTGTTAAATTTTGAAAATCTGGTGTTTGGAGATGGCAATTAATATGCCTGTTCATTCATTTTTTTTTTTTTAATTCAGTTTTACTGTAGTAGTGGGCAGTGCGCCTGAGGAGTTGCCGATGATGTCTGCAGCACACTGGGAGGAGACGCTCAACTAGAGCAGCACTCTCGGCACTGCAGTTAGTAAAGTAGCTACAGAGAGAAGCATGAATGTCAGAAGCTGCTGGAAAATAAAAAAAAAAAAAAGATTAATGACTGTACCAAAGCAGTGAGCAGCTAAGGGTGGGACCAAGGACTATTATATGGTAAAAGTCTGCTTTGGGTAAGGGAGGGAACCACCAAGTAGACGGTAGGTCAGCCACTGAGCAAGAGAATGAATGAGCAAGGGGGGAGGGAGTTCATAGCAGGGAGGATGAAGATAGTGAAAGCTGTAGACAAAACAAGTAATTTTTAAACAACTCCTATTAGATGTTATTTGAAGAGGAACAGTACTGTAAAGAGCCATTTCTGATCATTCTTATGGTGACGTTCAACAGGATTAGACAAAAATGGCAGCCATTCACATTCTGAATCTTAAAAAAAAAACATTCCAAATGAGCATTTATTTTTTTTTGGGGGTTGGTACTACGCCTAGGGTTGCCAGCGCTAGACACTTTCATAGTGCATGGCTAACAACCACAGGGCTCAAAATCTTAAGTCCATTTCATAATGAATGAATACTTCATGTTCACCAAAAGGCCCCAAGGAGAAGGAAGTGCTCTTTTTTTGGGGGGGGGGGCATGGCATCAAATGGGCCCTAAGCAGAAGGAGGTGTTCATTGGAGAGAGCCAATGGCATCAGAAGGGCCCCAGGGGGAGAGAAAGGTGCTCATTGGGGATGGCCCATGTCATCAGAAAGGCTCTAAGAAGGAGGAGGTGTTCATTGGGGAGAGCCCATGACATCAAAAGTAACAGATGCAACCTGCATGTATCATGCCTGCTTTAGTTGTAGATTGCCTGGGAAAGATTAAACCAGATAAATCCCAGGGAAGCAGGTGGGATGTACCCTGGGATCATAGTGAAGCTAAAGGAACTACTGACCAGACCTCTGACACTTATCTTTTATGAGTATGCCTGTGCAGGTGTGGTACTGGACTGCAGAGTGGTCAAATGTGGTCCCCATTTTCTCCATAGATTTTTATTACTTTTCAAAAATACAGAACATAGTACAGTTTAAAACACCAGTAAAGGAATAACAAGAAAACTCTGACCAACAAAAACCATACAAGTTAAAAAATACATAAACATTAAAATATAAATTAGAATCATGTAAATAACCTGAGACAAAAGTTAAGGTGAAATCTTTCATGTAAACCATGTACAGATTAAAAATTAATCTAAATCCACATTGTATATATTAAAAGAAAGAAGTAGAAAAATAAATGAACAGATCAGTAACAAAACAAAGAGAAAAAAGGAAGGAAAAGGAAAGGACTAGAAGACTAATTGACAGCTGTTGTGCAATATTGCAGCAGTGAGTTCCATTTCTTTATAAACTTGTTAAATCTGTCATCCAGGCTGTGAGCAAGACTCTAGTTTTACAGTTTCCATAACTTTAGTTGTCCATTCCACCAATGTGGGTGCATCATTATCCAGTCATTGCTTTAAAGATCAAATGCACATATTTCATAAAAAGCTTGGATTCCCTTGAATTTACATCCCTGAGTTAAGACTAGTGTTTCCTGAAAATATCATGCTCTTTGGTTTTGTGGTTTTCTTTAAATCAGCATCTGTTAATGTGTTCTGCAGTAACTGAAAACAGTGAAGATGTTTCTGTCCCAGTCAGTGAGTAATGACATCATACCTGTCCGGCCTGCTGCTTCACCAGTTAAGCTCCTGATTGACTGAATAAGCTGTTACAGTTCCTACTTAGAGCAGTCTGTAGAGCTGATTGTTTGTACTCAAAGTTTATTACTAATCCATCTGGTTTGTGTTTAGAGAGATTAGCTTAAAATCATTCTATTCTCATAAACAGTTGATAATTTGGGGTTCAGTGCTGAACTGAAGTGGTATGAATGAGTGTCTGTTAGAAATTACCTTGTCTGTATTACAGATGTCAGTTCTCTGTCATGTAAACTATGCATTCTATTCTGGCTATATAACAGAGTTGTTTAATGGATATTAAACAACTCTGCCCCCCTCCCCTTGCCTTGAATTTATCTCGCCTCTATGCACCTCTGGGTGTCACCTGGATATTCTTGCTTGAGCCTTATCTGTACCTACTGTTTTCCTGTATGCTCCGCACTTTGTCTGTGCTGTACGAATTGTCTGTCTGTAAAATAATGTTTTACACTAATCTGCACCTTTTACTTGCATTTGTGTTGCCTATGCGTAATTGTTGTACACTATTTCGTAATTGAATGTTGATGTCACCAAATTGTATTCACCTAATTGTTTGTCCCAGGTCCACCTTGAAAATGAGCTTGCTCAATGGAGTCCACCTGGTTGAATAAAGATTTTGATTCATTGATTGATAAAATAACTCTAAATTCCATTAAGTCATAGAAGCAGTGTGTCTTTGATGTAGCCTCAATAAATATGTTCTTGTGACAACAATTTTGTTTTCTTGTCAGATTGACAAACCTGTGTCTGCCACATTCTGCTATTTCAGGAACATGTACCATATGTACTCATAAAATTCAGTTATTTGAGGGTTTCTATGTGAAAATATCTCATGTATGTGTATAACTAGAAATACTATATGGCAACATGATGCCCCTATCTCCTGCCCAACAGTTGAGGCAGCAGCTCTCTCCTTTCCCCTGCCCCAAAAGCCCCATCTCCTGCCCTCATATGAGGCTGCTGCAACCTGCTGCCCACTGTCTTTTCCACATAGTCAGGGCTGCTGCCTCGTGTACAGTCAGTTTAGGCTGCTACCCTCTGTCCTATACCCTATAACACAAGATGAAAGTAGTTTTTGTATTTTCTATCGGGTAGTTTTGGGCAGTGTACCAAAGGATCCTGACTCTAGTGGCAGGGAGCAGCATGGTGCAACAACTCTTCACTGTGGGTGCAAGAGGCTCTGTGGTGCAGCAGGGCACAGATTTGTCGGGGGACAGAGGACAGCATGGTGCAGAAGCCTTGACTGTGGTGCAGGACACAGTGGGGAATCAGGGTACAGCAGCTCTGACTGTGTGACAGGGTGCACGTGATGCAGCAGCCCTGCCCATTTGGTGCAGTGAAAGTGGGTAGCAGTGTGCAGCAAAAGCCCCACCTTTGGTGGCCTGGGGCAGCATGGTGCAGTAGCCCAAACTGTGAAGGCAGAGGCCCTGGGATTCTAGGGCTTAGCAGAGTACAGCAGCCCTGTCTGTGGAAACAGGAAAAGGGGGCAACAGTATGCATTGGCCCCGACTGTGGGGGTGGGGGACGAGGACAGGGGGGAATTGGGATGCAGCAGCTTCAACTGAGAGGCAGGAAGACAGGGGCATCAGAATGCCGTATAGTATTTCTAGTTATACACATACATGACGTATTTTCACACACAACCCCACAAAGAACTGAATTTTTTGAGTTTATACAGTACATGTTCCTGAAATAGCAGTGTGACAGTCACATGTTTGTCAATCTGACATAAATACAAAATTATTCTCATGGGAACCTATTTATTGAGGTTACATCAAAGACGCACTGCTTCTGTGAATTAACAGAATGCAGCTTTATATCCACTAAACAACCATGTGTTATATAGCCAGGATAGAATGCAGAGTTTTGATGACAGAGAACTCACATCTGTGATACAAAGTAATTTCTCACAGACATTCATTCATGTCACTAAAATTCAGCACTGCACCCCAAGTGATCAAATATTTATGAGAACAGAAAGATAGTTTTTAAGCATATCTCTCTAAACACAAGCCAGATGGGTTATTAACAAACTCTGACTGGAAACAATTAGCTCTACAGGCTGCTCTAACTAGGAACTGCAACAGCTTATTCAGTCAATCAGGAATTTAATTGGTGAAGCAGCAGGATGGACAGGTATAAATGATGTCACTGCTCACCAACAGGGACAGAAACATATTCACTGTTTCAGTTACTGCAAAGCCATTAACAGATGCTGATTTAAAGAAAACCACAAAACCAAACAGCATACTATTTTTAGGAAACACTAATCATGACACAGGGACATGTATTCAAGTGAATTCAAGCTTTTTATGAAATAGGGGAGTGCATTTGATCTTTAAAATAAGATTTTTGGCAGGCATGGAGATAAATGCCATAGAGTAACTTTGTCCACATAACATAAACATCAGATGAAAAGTGGCCTATAATACAGGAACAGAAATTGAAATTTGAGTAGGCCGAGGGAAACCCTCTGAAAAAGTTTTGTATTTGTGACCAAAAGGACCTAATTAATGGACAGTCCCTAAAAAGATGCTTTAGGTCTGCTTCCTTATTGTTACATTTAAGACAGTTATCAGTATATTTTTCAGAAAATAGGGACTACGTTATTTAAAATTTTATACTGAAGTGTCCTATAATTTGATAACATAAAGGTTTTAAAAGAGAATGACCAGATAATTTTCCAGTCCCAGCTGGCAACCTCCTCATTAATAACGCCTCTCCAAAATTTGATAGATTCAGTTTATTGGCCTCGTACTACACTTGAAGAGCTGCCGACGCCTCAAATAAATTTTTGAAAAACATAACATTTGGGTACAATTTAGCTAGTATTCCATATATATTCTATAGGTTTCTCATCCCTGTTTATTACTGAGGAAATATGCATGGTTACATAGTCTTTATCCCTTAGAGTTCATCTGCCTCTACAACTTACTCCCTACTAAGTCATAATCCTCTGTTGTGACATCACAATCTGTTGCTATGAGAGTAATTGTGATGTAACAGGGAGTGCATTATTACCTCAGGTAGGGAGAAAGCAACAAGAACACACAAAATCTTCAAGAGCAAAAAGTTCTTCTGAAGGCGTCAGCTGCTCTTTAACATAAGTGAATAAAAAGCTGAGATAGTTGGTTTGATATTACAAATGGATATATTCTCATTAACATGAAATGGAACCTCGTTACGGGCAAATATTCTCCTTACAACTGCTATTAAGGCTTTTAAAAAGGCGGCATCAACTTAATGAAGATTATAACTCAATTTTCAGCACTCTCCTGAGGTTTCTCTTTTATTACACGCAGAACTTTTTTTTTTAATCCCCAGAGTGTTCAGTTGATCATTAAAGATTGTCTTATTTTGAATCATTCATGTTTCCCCAAGTTTCAGATCTAATAAAGCAGACATCTGGTTAATTTGTCTAATCAAATCAGATTCCTAACTGGGCATCTTTTATTGATAGACTTGAAAAAACAAGAGGGAGTCAGTACTCAGATTATATTCTTCGACAATGTCAGATTCAATATTGATTCAGTTCTGGATGTATGATTTCAAAACCTTAGGATCTAGCCAGTGACTGAGTTGGGTTGCCCTACATGCTAAATAGCATAGATAAAAATCTGGGAGCTTGAGTTCTCCTTTCTCTTTAGCCGTAGTCAGTTTATAATAGGCTTGCCTAGGTCTCGTATACGACCATAAAAACTTAATGGAATTTTGTATAAACAAGAACCAGTGCTTGGGGATAGTGTTAACAAGAAGCATAAGATGGTATAAAAGTTTGGGTAATAATGTCATTTTAATTTTATCAGTATCGTCCTTCGTGAGAATTGTGTTTAAAGAAAGGACCTGGGATTTAGTTTTATTAATTTTATAACCCGAGGGAGCAGGGGTGGTGGTAAGGATTTAGTGCGGTGTGCTCCTTCAAAACAGAAGAGAACAGAATATCTAAATTGTACCCTAAAATATGTGCTCCTTCTGCTCTTAGTCATTGTCTTACATTTTATAAAACAAAAGTATTTTAATTTTTTATACTCCAAATACAGTCTGTTAAGGCATCAGGCAACTTCCTAATAAATGGAATTACTCAGGCTTCCCTCGATGCATGCAGGACACAGTGACACTTGATAACACTGTCTCTATTTTTTCTTCGAAACATGTCTCTATGATCTGTCTTTTTTTTCTTTCATAATTTTCTGTATGTGATATCTCCCCCCGCCTCTTTGGTCTTTTCCTGACATATTTGCTCTCATGCTTTTATTTTCCTTTGGCCTCAGTATCCTCTGTCCCTGTTTCATCCATTTTTATTCTTCTGTCTACTGACTTTAAAATATGTACTTTCCATCTTTACACAGCCACTTGCTTTTCATTCAGCTGTTGGCCCATAGTCTATATGGTCATTCCCTGCCTGTCGTCCTTCCACACCAATATACTTGTTTCCCACCTGCCTGCATGCTCTCTCATAGGCACATAGTGCAGAGACATTCGTTCCCTGCCTGCTGCTGCTGTCACTTGTCCACACCCAGCACCTACCAGTAAACTGCTCAAAATCACACATTCTGAATCATGCCTGCCTATGCTGGCATTCGTTTGCCAACTGCTCTTATACTCATTCTCTGACTGCTTGCCCACGCACACAATAGCCTGTACTGGCTGCCAAGATGCTTGTTTATTGCCAGCATGCTGATGCACACATTTGTATGTGGGCCATCCACACTCCTGATCCCTGTTCACACACCTATTAACTTGACATGATCCCACCTGCCCAATAGCTTCCCAGTGTCAGTTTGAACTCTGCCCAATTAATAACAAAAGCCTGATCTGAATCCATGTGTTCCTCCTAGGCTCCCCTACCATCTTCCCGCTGCCTGGAACTCCTGCCCCTAATTGTGCTTCTGAAAGTCAAGAGGAGCACAGATAACAGACTTTGACAAAGAAAACATGGTCCTGTGATCACTGTCTGCCCTCAGAGTACAAAGAACATCCTTAACGCTACCCTTGCGAGAGAGCTCCATAGTCGTTAAGTACTTCAAATATTTTCTTAATAGTTGTAAGCGGATTAGGATCTGAATGTAAGATGTCTGCATAAGCAGACACTACATATTTATTCCCTTTTATATCTACTCCCAAAATATTATGTATGTTTTAATTTAAGAAGAGATTCTAATGCAAGGATGAAAAGACTTTGGGAAAGAGGACATCCTTCCTTAGTTCCTCTGCAGAACTTGAAATATGGAGAAATCTGACCATTGGTTAGTACAGCAGATTACGGGAAAGTATACATTAGTTTAATCCATTTAATAAACTTTTCAGGAAAGTTAAAGGCTTTCAGGACCCTAAAAAGGTACAACCAATCAACTTGGTCGAATGCCTTCTCAGCATCCATCCAGTGAAATGAGCACAATCGGGGTCTTGGTATTTTCTGCCCTATTAATTATATGGAGAATCTTCTTGACATTGTCCGCCGCATGCCTTCCTTTTAGGAATCTTGTTTGATGTGGACCTGCTAAAGATTGTATTTTCCTGTTCAATCTATTGTAGATGATGTTGGTCAAGATCTTAGTGTCCGAATTGATTATAGATATGGGTCTGTAATTAACACATATTTCCGGTTCTTTCCCCCATTTATATAGCACAGTAATTAGCCCTTTATCCATAGATGAGGGTAGAGCTTTAGGGACATCTGTGTCATCAGGTCACACCTATGGAACTTAGCCGTCGGGCACTAGGATCCCATGGAAGCTTTTCTGCAGCAGTCTGTTAGGGGCCGCACACACCAGCTCCGTCACTCACCCTATAAAAGCATGGGCGGTCCCACTCTTTCCTCAGTTCTTTCCCACCGTCATCCATTTGCGCACGGACTCCGCGGAAGCTTTGTCGCTCAGTGCGACCGCCAATATTACTTACCTTTTTATTTTTGTTTGCTGTCAAATCACTTTTATTTAAAAGTGATTCCCTTCTCCCTTGTATGTAGAGAGCTACTTCTTCGTCGGCTCTTTTCCATTGCTGATGCTGTGGAAAGGTCATCTCCTCCACTGACTAACACCAGCTCTGTCTGTTGTCTTGGGCCCAGTCATAATGTCTTTGCATGTCAGTTGTGCCAAAAATTCAACCTCACCAACTGGCTCCGACGAAAGAAAGCCCTGCAGAAGTTCTTCATGCAGCAACAAGCAGCCAGAAGAGAGCAGGGGTCTTCTGTGCCCCCACCCCACCCAGTCACTAGCGTCTTCCTTGGACTTACAGGTTACCAAGGCCCAGGGCAAATCCTCTGGGAAGCACTCTCAGCAGGATAAGGAACAGCCTAAGATCCTGGTCCCTGCTGGTTTCTTCCTCTCCTGAGATCGCTCCATCAACGGCTTCGGCGTTGGCTCATCACCCCTTGCAGGCCTCTGCTTCTTCCAGGCCTACCACGGTGGATTCCTCTCCCAGCCATCATAGGGTTGTTGGCCTCTGGGTCATTGGTCCCTGCCCCGCGATCGAGACATCTGGAGCCTTGAGGTCAGTCGGCATGGGGCCTACCCGCTACCTCTTCAGTTAGCAGTTTATTGTCTGACCAGGGCCTCATGCCCCCGCCATTGATGCCTGTGTTGACAATGCTTCCCTTACCTGCCCTCAATCTCAATACCATTCTAACTTCCATTACTACTTCTCTTTTCCAATAGTTAGTGTCAAGGCCTGGGCCATCGTCACTCGCGCTGTCGTCGGCTGTTTCGACGACACCTGTTAGGCCTGCATGCCCTGTGCCCTCTACAGCGCTGTTGGCACAGCATTTGTTGATTCCTGCTCCAGAGCAGACCAGCATCAAACATAGTACCATCCTGATCTTATCCTCCCTCAGGAAGAGGAGGATGAGGATGAAGTTGATGTGGAAACTTCTGACAGGTCCACTGTCTCCTCAGGGAGTGAGGAGTCTGTCAAGCACACTCTTATGTTGTGTGTTGTCGTCGTCCCCCACCACCGAGGACCCCTCCTTTTTTAACATCATGAAGCAGCTCTTCTCCACAATGGGTTTCCCAAACAGTAGGAAGGTGAAACTAGGAGGCATCTGGTGGACTTCCTGGAGATCTCAGAGTCTCAATAAAAGGTTATTGTTCCCCTGCTGCCAACCTTAAGTGATGCAGCCACTGCAGCCTGGCACAGGCCCAGTATGGTGCAAGCCATGCCTAGGAAGGGCCAACAAGCTTTATCAGGCGCTTCAGGGGTTGCCCTTGTATGCAGACCAGCCTGAGACCGACCCTTTGGTCATCAAAGCTGTTCATGAAAGGACTAAGGCCCCTAAGCACTTTACCTCCCTGCCCCCCCGATCACGAGTCCAGAAGGTTGGATCTTTGGAGCAAAAGGACTTTTGCCTCGGCCGCACTAGGCCTTCAGATCGCCAGCTATTAGGCTCATCTCATTAAGTACCAAAACATCCTTTGGAGGAAGGGCAAAAGTGGCTGCTCAGGCCCTCCCTGAGGTTTCTCACAAGCAGGAGCTTCTTGAGGTACTCCAGGCCTCAGAGGATGTTAGCAAGCACCTCCTCAGAGCCACGTATGATATGGCTGACACAAAGCTAGGGCAGCTGCCTCTGGCATTTGCCTCAGATGGCACTCTTGGCTGCAGGTCTCTAGCTTTGCCAATGATGTCCAGCAAATGGTATTGCATGCTCTTTTTGTGGGTTACACACTTTTTGGTCCAGATGTGCAAGACATTATTAACAAACTGCAGGCTTCTGGTAGGGCCATTTGGTCTGTCCACTCCTTGCATTATACCCAGCCCAGGAGTAGGCCATGGTCCTACTTTTGGAAGGTCTCTCACAAGTTGGGTCTCGGTGGCAGCTTCAGGGTAAACTAAGAGCCAGTTCAGCCTTGCCTGCTCCCTCTTCTCTGCCGGACACACTGCCAAGCAATCCAGAGGCGGGATTTCAGCCCCCCTCCTTCTTCTCCAAGCCAGGAGGTGGTGATCGGAGGCCAGTTCTCCCTCTGCGTCCCAAGGGAGAACCATCATAATCGATGCTTGGATCCTGCAGATAATCGAATAGGGCCACGCTTTCGAGCTTCTAGAGCAGCCTCCAGATGTTCCCCCAGTCCCAATGTTTTACCCTTCAGATCACGCAGAGGTACTCGGGGAGGAGGGTCATAGAACCAGTGCCCAGGTGGCAAAGGAACAGGGGTTCTACTCGAGGTTCTTCTTGGTTCCCAAAAGAACAGGGGACTTGAGGAGCTGAACCTTTTTATCCAATACAAAAAGTTCCAGGTGGTCACTTTGCACACCCTTCTCCCGCTGGTCAAGCATGGCAACTGGCTATGCTCCCTCAATATGCAGGATGCCTACTTGCACATCCTGGTTTGCTCCCCTCACAGGAAGTACCTATGGTTCCTCTTCCAGGGGGAGCATTACCAGTTCATGGTATTGCCCTTTGGCTTATCTTCTGTGCCATGGGTCTTTACCAAGTGCTTAGCAGCTGTAGCAGCAACCCTTCGGCGTGAAGGCCTCTATGTGTTCCCATAACTGGATGTCTGGCTACTGAAAGCCCAGTCCAAGGAGCTCCTGCTGTTGGCTCTGTAACACACCCTGCAGTTATTCCATTCCTTGGGCATCACTATCAATCGGCCCAAGTCTGTTCTGACCCCTTCTCAGAGATTACAATACATAGGGACGGTCATGGACTCTACTCAGGGCAAGGCCTTCCCCAAGACAGGGCAGACCGCTTTATTGCACAAGCCCAGAAGGTGTCTCAGAGCTGGCATGTCCCCAACCAGAACATTCCTCAGGCTACTAGGCCTCATGGTTGTGGACATTGTTATGGTCCCTCTGACCCGGCTGCACGTGAGGATTTCGCAGTGGACCCTCAGGGTTCAGTGGGATCAGCGCTCGGACAACATAAACCAGCTGGTCCTTGTCTCTCTGCCAGTACGCAGAGTGCTTCACTAGTGGATGGACCCAGCCAGTCTCTTAAAGGGGTTCCCCTTTCTCATCCCCACTCCTCAAGAAATCCTCACCATGGATTATTCGGGTCTGGGTTGAGGAGCCCATTTGGGCCCTTGTCAGACCAAGGGTCTTTGGTCCTGCTGGGAGAGACACCTCCGCATAAATGTGTTAAAAATGTGGGCAGTTGTCTATGTCTTCCAGCCCTTCCAGAACCGTCTCTCTCCAAGCCCACTGTTGGTGCAGTTGGACAACCTCAGTGTGGTCTGTTACATCAACCAGCAAAGGGGGACGCATTTCTACCCCCGTGCCGTGAGGCGATGAGGGTCTGGTACGGGGCTCTAGGTCACGGTCTAAAACTATCAGCTATCCATGTGCCTGGCGCCCAAAACGCCTTGTCGCACAGGCTCAGCCGGTCACAGTCCAAAGTACATGAGTGGGAGCTGTTGACCTCAGTTGCAGAAAACCTGTTTAACAGGTAGGATTGTCCAGAGTTAGACCTTTTTGCATCCCCACTCAATGGAAAACTGCCGTGTTTCTGCTCGCTAGATCCAGGGCCTGGAGTTTTCTGGCAAGACGCATTGTCCCTCTCCTGCAAAGGGAGATCTTACTTTGAGGAAGGCTCTTGCAGCGGACCACACCGATAGGGGTCAGCCGCTAGGACCACACGGAAAACGTTTAGCTAGCAGTCTACCACAGGGGACCACCCCCCCGCTGACACCAGTCAACTGATATCAGCATAGCCTATATTTATTTAAAATTTGGTAACCGGGAAAGGCACACTGAGCCAAGGCTCATTTCCAGGTGTGACCCAGGGGAGAGGGTAGTGGGTAATACAATAGTCAGAGTAACAAAACAACAAAATACAGGAATGATCAAAGTAGAACAGTATATACAGGTAAGGGATATATAAACAGTGCACATATTTGGAGTAGCATAAACTGAACAAGTGAAGTAGGCATTATAATACAGAATAAACAATATATACATAGGTACAACGAATGTAGAATCTGGACACCTAGGCATACTAGGTATAAGTATACCCAAAGTTAGGACAGTGCAGGAATTCCCACAGAAAGAATTGAGGAGAGTATGATCTCTGAATGATGCAAGAAAGTAAAGAATGGTGTGAGGGGAGGCCAAAATGTACCAGGTTGGGGGGGCATAGGGGCAAGATGTGCTGGGAGAGTGGGGGGCACAAGGGGAGGGGCGGATGTGGGAGGGGAATCAGGGGAAGAGGAGTGGGAGTAAAATCGGGGGTAGAAGGGGAGCAGTTGCAATGAGGGGAGGAGTTTTAACTGATTTTTGAGCAAGGCTAAAGTGGGCATGAGGCAGATCGAGTGGGGGAGAGGATTCCAAAGATCAGGGAGCCTAATGGAGAAAACATCCTTGCCCGATTGTGTGTCAGGATGAGGGACTATGAAAGTGTGAGAATCACGGTTTCTTTTGAGGAAGTAGCCTGAAATTGAGGATGGGAAATAAGATTGAAGATATGGGGAGAGGGCTGCAAACCAGATCTTGCCAGCGAAGGCAGCACAATCAGCAACGCGTGATGAGCTCTTTATGGGTTGTGAGCGAGAGACCGTCCTTAATCCTATACAAGGCACCCAGTTTGGGCCGGAGTTTGGAATGGACAGAGTCGATGTGCCTGGAGAAATCTAACTTGGGCTCTAACCAGACCCCCAGGTATTTGAAGGACTGCACTGTATCTATTTTTGAGCCATCCAAGGAAAAGAAGGATGGAGGGGAGCTTGGTCAGCCTTTGGGCGGTGCCAAAAGCCATGGCAACAGTTTTTCTAGGGACATGGATATGTTGTTCATCCACACTGTCTGGCAGGTTCCTTGCCGCTTTCAATCTTGCCGGAAGGTCTTCAAGCTGGCTCCTCCCACCCACCCGGGTGGTAAAACTTTCGGCTCCTCCCCATGACGCCAGATCTTCCTTACCGCTTGGAAGCTCAGGTTACCTCCTTAACACTCTGCGTATAGACTGGATCCTAATTCTTCGGTTCACCAGACAATAATTCTAAAGTTCTCAAAACTTGATCTATTACTCCTGGCGGCTACGATGGTTTCGTCGACTCCCAGTTTGAGGCGGTGCCCATGCGGGCAGAAGATGTCAGGATGGACGCCCACTCCATGTGCGCCTACCGCTTTGGTTTAGATCATAACCCCAGGCCCATGCGGTTATGTCGATCAAGCTGCCAACGTCTGGAAGACCGCCATGTTCGGGTTACAGCTTGGGCACCCCGAGAAGTGCTACCCACCGTGAAGTTCCATGAGGTCTGCTGGGCGTGTGTTCATGCAGCTGGCTAGGCTGAGCAACTCGAGCTGATGATCGCCCAGGCCCATGATCGCCCAGGCCGCATCCTCATCTTCCTCGGTTGCGGCATTTATCCCGCTCTCTCTCTCTGGGATCCTCCTACACAGCTTCTTTCAAGGAGCTTTGCCAATCCCTTTCCATGAAGGGAGAGGGGCCATTGGGACACTCTTCTCGGTCCAAAAAGAAGGACTCAAAGGTAAGTCCCACTGTCGACGTTCGTGGGAGCGTTAGAGGTCCCCTTCCCTGGACAGTCGACACTCGACTTCGGCCGAGGTTGCGGCTAAGGCCGCTGGCTTCACGGTGTCCCCGTCGGGTCAGCTGGCTGAGACACCCATCAACGCGGTTGAGATTTTTCTCGACCCGTCAGACGGGCTGTCGACTGGTGAAGTCGACAGCCCTTCTTCACCGGTTCCCCCGGTGGAGACTGAGGACTTGTCTGCGCCTCCTGTGCCGGAGTCCCTGGTCAAGGCTTCCGAGCCAAGGGAAGAGCGGGTGTCCCCGGCTCCCTCCCAGACCCGCCCTCGGAAACACCAAGGGTCTCAGTCTCGAACCTCATCTCGATCCAGCCGATCCCAACATCGGCGGTCTCGCACCGAGGTAAGCGGCGCACCGGCCATCTCGCCTTCCTCCTCGGAAGAGGAGGGGCTTCGGCGCAAATTGCGTTGACGCTACGAGGACTTAATGTGGCAGCAGTTACTTTTGTCTGGGAACAAGCCAACGCCATCGCCTTCCCCGACCATCAAGTGGCTGTCACCCGAAAGGCCAAAACAACCCCTCGCTGTAGTCGAGGTGCCCAAGCCTGGGCCGGTTGTTCGGCCAAAACCAGCTGCCCTACCGATTGAGGTGGAACCTCCACCTTCACAACCGAAATTGGGGGCGCCGACCAAGGACTCTCGGGTGGGTCAGGGTCTGCCCCACAGGTTGTTGGTCACCCTCACTCCCGACCGTCCTCGGCAGGTGGAGGGTGGCTCAGGCCCCAGGCAACTCTTCGCGGACTTCTCAGAGTCTGACGACGACTCCTCCCTGTTTTCCAGGCCCCTTGACCTGGAGTCCTCCGGGCGGCAGTCGATGGACGAGAGCCTATTGTCGTTCATGGGTCTGCTTCGGCTCATCTCGGAGTCCACCGGGATGCAGCTCGAGCCTGTATCTGAGCGGGCCAAGTATCCCCTGACAGAGATACTGGACCGAGGAGATTCGCCCATGGAGGCCTTTCCAGTGGCTGAAGCCATTGTTGGCCCAGCCTTGGACCTCTGGCAGCGGCCGGCTTCCTGCCCTGTGCCTTCAGCCAGGATGGCCAGGAAGTATGCAGTCCCTACCGGCTCTTTGTCCGGTTTTTCAGAGCACCCCTCTGCGGAGGGATTAGTCACCGATAGCATTTTCCGGCGTTCCAGGAATGCTAGGGATGTGGATAAGCCCCCGACAAGGAGTCCAAAAAGCTGGACTATGCTGGGCGCAGGGTATACGCTGCGTCCTCCCTAGGCCTCCGCCAGGCCAGCTCGGCCGTGCTGATGGCACACTTCTCCCATGCCCTCATGGGCTCCCTGGATGAGGCGATCCCTCATCTCCCAGCCGACCTGCAGACCACGGTCAAGCAGATGCGGGATCAGGGAAGGGCGGTGGCGAAACAGCAGCTCCAAATGGCTCTGGACATTGGAGACTCCTGAGCCAGATCAGTAGCGGCTGCAGGGGCCTTGCGCTGCAGAGCATGGCTGAGGATATGCACCTTCACGGCAGATACCCAGCATAAATTGGCAGACGTCCCCTTCTTGGGGACTGACCTGTTCGGCCCTAGAGTGGAAGGCCACCTCCAGCGGATCGAAAAGTCCAACGCTACCCTGGACTTGGTCACCTCTGCCCAGAAGGACAAGGGCCGTCATTAGCAACATAAGTCCTTTCGCCCTTCTGCGCCTGCGGCACGCCCAGCCCAGCAACATCAGCGTCAGGGCCAGCAGGCTCGCGCTTGGCACCCCAAAGCCAAGCCTGCGGCTTCCTCTTAATAGGAAGCAGGGAGGAAAAGGCCCAGGAGGTCCCTCAGCTGGCTCCTCCTCCTCCTCCAAGCCTGCCCAGTGAGGGGTTGAGGTGTGTCACCCCCAGCCTCGCTCCTCCCTGCCCCGGGGCGGCTCCACCACTCTTTTCCACCTGGTCCGCTATAACCACGGACCGCTGGGTGTTGGAGGTGGTAGGAAAGGGCCTGCCTCTGGAGTTCGAGCAGGCCCCGCCCTTCTGAGCCGTCACCCCTCGGGGGCTACGGGGTCCACATCCTCGCTGTCTGCTCGCCAAGCCGACATTGCCCTGCTCCTCCAAAAAGAGGTGATCAAGAAGGTGGCGGATCCTCCACCAGACCCAGGGTTTGTGTCCAGGTACTTCCTGGTCCCGAAACAGACGGGGGTCTGGCGCCCCATTCTAGACCTGCACGACCTGAACAGGTTCCTAAGGTCTCGAACCTTCAGGATGGTTACTCTGGCTCAGATCATTCCATCCTTGGAACGAGGCGTGTGGTTCTGTTCTCTGGACCTCCAGGACGCGTTCTTTCATGTCCCAATCCGTCCGTCCCACTAGAGATTCCTCCGCTTCAGGGCAGAGGGATCCCTCTATGAGTTCCAGGCCATGCCCTTTGGCCTTTCCCTAGTTCCCAGGGTCTTCACCAAATGCATGGCAGTGGTGACAGCATTCCTGCGGCGCCGAAGGGTCCGGGTGTACCCCTACCTGGACGACTGGCTGATTGCAACCTCCTCCAGAATGGAGGTGGAGCGGTCCAGGGATCTGGCCCTCCAGGTTTGCTCTCAGGTTGGCCTCCTCATCAATGAGGCTAAGTCGAAACTTGTGCCTGAGCAGGTGATACAATTCATTGGGGCAGAGCTCGACTCTCTACGAGCCAGAGCACAGCTCCCGGCGGACAGGGCCGAGGTTCTTTCCTCCTTTGCCCAATCATTTCAGGTTGGTCAATTGCGCCCTGCCCAGGACTTCCTGGGCCTCATGACGGCCTGCACCAGCATGGTCCATTGGGCCCGTTGGTACATGCGTCCCCTTCAGTGGGGGCTGGCCGGCCAATGGTCACAGCGCTCTGATCCCTTGTATCAGCTAGTGACAGTGACCCAGGGGATGTGGAACGCCCTCCAGTGGTGGACCATTCCAGCACATCTGCAGGAAGGCGTCCTGTTCGTTCTCCCCGAGCCGACGGTCTCTCTTTCGACCGATGCGCCTCTGATGGGTTGGGGTGCCCATCTGGAGGAGCACAGAGCACACGGCCTCTGGTCCCCTCGGGAGTCCCAATGCCACATCAACCTGCTGGAGCTTCGAACGGTTCGTCTAGCCCTCACCGCCTTCGCTCCATTTATACGGGGTCAAGTGGTCCAGGTCCAGACGGACAGTACCACACCATGTACTACCTAAACCGCCAGGGCAGGATGCGCTCCATGCCTCTGTGCAGGGAAGCTCTCCGCATTTGGTCCCTCGTGCGCTACCTGGAGGCGGATCTCCTTGCCATCCATGTGGCAGGAGCCTCCAACATTCTGGCCCATACCCTAAGCCGGATAGGGGCTGCGTCCCACGAGTGGTCTCTCCTGCTGGCGGTAGTACAAGATCTGTTCTCCCACTGGGGCATGCTTCAGGTGGACCTGTTTGCCTCCAGGGAGAGTGCGAGGCTGAGACTGTTCCATGCCGGCCCCCCTCAGCAGGGCTCGCTGCAGGGGGATGCCTTCTCAAAGCCGTGGACCCCGGGTCTCTTCTGCGCCTTTCCCCCATTTCCCTTGATCCACAAGATGCTTCTCAAGGCGACGAGGGACAAGGTGCAGATGGTTCTGGTAGCCCCAGACTGGCCCCGCCAGTTCTGGTATCCAGATCTCCTCAGTCTCGGCTCCAGGCTCCCGAGGCGGCTCCGAGCCCGCCGGACCTGATCTCAGTCAATCGGGAAGGTATTCCATCCGGACTTTCAATACCAGCACCTGACGGCCTGGTTCCTGAGCGGCTAGAGTTCCAGGCCTTGGGTCTGTCCGACGAGGTCCTCGACGTTGTTGAGGTGTCCCGTAAGAAGTCGACCAGGAAATGCTATGCCTTTAAATGGAAGAGATTCTCCATTTGATGTCAGGGCAAGGGCCTGGACCCTTTCTTCTGTTCCTTGGCAAGCATTCTGGACTACCTGTGGTCCCTTTCTCAGCAAGGGCTTTGGTCGACGACCCTCATGGTGCACCTGGCAGCCATCTCTGCTTACCGGGCGCAGGCCGGGAAGCAGTTTGTTGCTGGAGAAAGTGGTCGGGCACTTTCTCAAAGGCCTTGATCACATAACCCCTCCAGTGCGAGAACCTCCACCTCTGTGGGATCTACTGCTGGTATTGGCTAAGCTCATGGGCAAGCCATTCGAACCGATGCACAGGTGTGACATCTCTCACCTGTCGTGAAAGACTGCCTTCTTGGTGGCTATCACGTCAGCCAGAAGGATGGGAGAGCTCCAGGTGCTTTCCATCGAGTCTCCTTATCTGGTCTTCCACAGGGACAAGGTTGTCCTGCGCCCCCACCCAAAATTTCTTCTGAAGGTGGTGTTGGAGTTTCACCTTAACCAGGTGTTGACTCTGCCGGTGTTCTACCCCAATCACACCTCAGAAGCCAAATATAGGCTCCATAATTTGGACCCTAGAAGATCGTCTTATTATAAGAAGCGGACGGCTGAAGTTCGGGGAGAGGTTCGCCAGCTATTTGTCACCTACGCTGAAGCCGCACCTGGCAGACCGGCAGCCAAGCAGACGATAGGGAGGTGGGTCATCTCCTGCATAGATCTCTCCTATAGGTTGGCGGGCATGGAGCCTCCCAGAGGGATAAGAGCTCATTCTACCCGCCATACCGCTGCATCGGTGGCTGCTTCCAGGGACGTCTCTATCCAGGAAATTTGCAGGGCTGCTACCTGGAAATCAGCACACACCTTCATCACTCACTACCACATCGACCTTAAGTCACGCCGGGATGCTGGTTTTGGGGCCTCGGTTCTCCAGTCATTATTCCCTAAGTAGGGGGTGTGCGCCTTGCCTCCCTCCTCCCGGAGAACTGCTAGGAATCTGCCAGACAGTGTGGATGAACAACATATCCATGTCCCTAGAAATACAGGTTACTCACCTGTAACAGGAGTTCTAGGAATGGTATATGTTGTTCATCCACACGACCCACCCGGCCTCTCTGGCTTCGACGCACAACCTGGCTTTCAGCAGGCTAGATCTGGTGTCATGGGGAGGAGCCGAGAGTTTTACTACCCGGGTGGGTGGGAGGAGCCAGCCTGAAGACCTTCCAGCAAGATTTAAAGCGGCAAGAAATCTGCCAGACAGTGTGGATGAACAACCTATACCATTCCTAGAAGTCCTGTTGTACTTGAGGAGGTTTGCCTCAAACCAATTGAGGACATTCTTTAGGGATGTCTGGACCACTGGGACGTAGGGGCCTGATGCTAGATTACATTGTCGTCAGCGTACATGTGCGAGGATGAGCTTGAAGAGGGAAGGTCGTTAACAAATACCGAGTAAAGAGCGGGACCAAGAATTGACCTCTGAGGGACACCAGCATGAATGGGAAGGGGGTGGATTTGGAGTGGCCTAGTTGTACATATTGGTATCTGTCTGAGAGACATGAACAAAACCAGTCAGTGGGGGAGAGTCCTATGGAAGTTAGTTTAGTAGGAGACTGGGAGACCATAGAAACATAGAAGTTGACGGCAGATAAGGACCGCAAGGCCCATCCAGTCTGCCCATTTCTTTTTCTACCTTATAAGTGTGCCATCGGCCTTTGCTCTGTCAGTGGCCTATCTATTCATAGTCATTTGTATTGCTCCCTTATGCCTATCCCATGCCTGTTTGAAGCCCTGCACTGTATTCATAGCCACCACTTCTTGTGGTAAGCCATTCCATGCATCCACCACCCTTTCTGTGAAAAAGAATTTCCTCACATTCCCCCTTAATTGGCCTCCCTCTAATCTCATGCTGTGTCCTCTTGTCCTGCTATTTTTCTTATATTTAAACATGTTAGACTCTTTCACCTTGTTTATGCCCTTAAGGTGTTTGAATGCCTCGATCATATCACCTCTCTTCCTTCTTTGCTCAAGGGTATACATATTGAGCTCCGTTAATCTGTCCTCATATGTCTTCTGATGCAGTTCCTGTACCATTTTGGTTGCCCTTCTCTGGACTGCCTCAATTTGGTTAATGTCCTTGTGAAGGTGTGGCCTCCAATACTGCAGTAGTCTCAGATGGGGCCTAACCAGTGTCTTGTACAGAGGATTAATACCTCCTCTTACGACTTGTGATACCCCTACTAATACACCCTAACACCCCCTAGCCTTACCTACTGCTTTAGAGGTCTGCTTGATGATTTTAGGTCATCAGTGATGATGATGCCCAAGTCTCTTTCTTCCTTTGTGACTGCTAGCAACTCCTCCCAGCCTATAGGTGGCTTCAGGGTTTCTCTTCCCTATGTGCATGATTTTGCACTTCTTGCATTAAATCCCAGTTGCCACTCTTCTGACCATTCTGCTAGTTTATCCAGATCTCTTCTCATTCTGCCCACCCCATCTGGATCATCTACTCTGTTGCAGATCTTGGTGTCATCTGCAAACAGACAAGCCTTACCCTCTAGTCCATCTGCAAGGTCACTAATGAAGATGTTGAAGAGGACTGGCCCCAGGACTGATCCCTGAGGTACCCCACTTGTGACTTGCATCTCTTCTGACTGTATACCATTTACCACCACTCTCTGTTTTCTGCCCGTCAACCAGTTTGCCACCCAGTTGACCAACTTCTGACCCACCCCGAGCCTACCCAGCTTATTTATCAATCTTCTATGTGGACCAGTGTCAAAAGCTTTGCTGAAATCAAGGTAGGCTTACATCAACTGCTCCCCTTGGTCCACCACTCTGGTTACCCAGTCAAAGAAATCTATGAGATTAGTTTGACAGGACCTTCCTTTGTAAACCCATGCTGTCTTGGATCCTGTGCCCCTATGGATTCCAGGTGTTGCACTATCTTTCCTTAAGGAGTGCCTCCATAATCTTGCCCACTACTGAGGTAAGACTGACCGGTCTGTAGTTCCCCGCCTCCTCCCTGCTACCACTCTTGTGGAGTGGGATCACATGAGCCCTTCTCCAGTCTTCTGGGACCTCTCCTGTGCTCAGAGACTCACTAAACAATTCTGCTAATGGCTCTGCTAGTTCCTCCTTTAGCTCCTTAAGTACCCTGGGATGTATGCCATCAGGTCCCATTGCCTTATCCACCCTGAGCTTAGCAAGCTCTTGTAGGACCCTTTCTTTTGTGAAGGGAGTAGTGCTCACCTCCGAGTCAAAAGCCTTAGTGAGGTTTATGAAAATCACTAAGGTGAGGTGACCTTTGTCCATAGCGGTATGAATGTGGCTAGTAAGGCGGAGCAGAGAGGAGGAAGTGGATTGGAGGTGCCTGAATCCTGTCTGGTAGGGACTTAGAGTGGAAGAGGTGTCCAGAAATGAGCTTAGTCTTTTGGAGAGGAGTACCTCCCAGATTTTGGAGAGAGCAGGGAGGAGCGAGATTGGCCTGTAGCTGCCTAGCAGAAGCGGATCACCACCCTTGTGGAGTGGAATGAACCTAGCCAATTTCCATGCCCTAGAACTGCACATTGTGAGATGACTAGATTGAATAGGTGTACGAGGGAAGGGGCGATTGCCAGAGCAGAGATCTTGAGTAGTTTTGGGTCAAGGCCGTTTGGGCTCTGTTTGGAGGGATTTAAGACTTTTAGGGCCCGGTGAGTTTCAGTTATAGTAATGGAGAGAAAGGAGAACCCACCGGTGGTGGGAATGGTATGGAAGTGGAGGTTGGGTGGGGGGTTCAAGTGGAAGAACGCAGGTGATGGAAAAGAGATTGATATATGAGGCCGCAGAGGTAGGGTCTAAGTCAGTTGAGTTGTGGAATGCAAGGGTAGCAGGGGAGGAGGAACCTTGGAGGGGGTGAAGGGTTTATACTTCTGTAATAGGACAGCAGAAGGCCATGGCCCATAAATGCTGTCCCCAGTACTCAGTGGCAGTAATCAGTGTTACCCTCATTAATGTAAATGTCCAGTTTAGATTTAAAAATGAACAGACTGTGTCTGGACAGTGTCTTCGATTAACTGGTTCCAAAGTCTTGTGGGATAAAGGAGTATTTCCTCTGGTCCATTTTGGGAAGAATATCTACTACCTATCTTTTATGCCCTCTTAAATTATGTTTAGTATCCTTATAAGACAACCTAGTTCCCCTTTTAACATTTTATCTTCCAGTATTCTATAAGATAGTAGCATATCACTCCTGGTCCTTATTATGTCCAGTGGCCAAAGTCCTAAGTCCACTAGCTTCTCCTCGTATGGCTTGTCCCTACACCTTGGTATAAGTTTGGTAGACCACCTTTGCATTTTCTCTATAATGTTTATATCCTTTTTTAGATATGGACTCTGATGTTGTGAACTGTAATCCGCATGTGGCCTGATATAAACTTTGTATATGGGCAGAAGCACTGCTGATTGAGATCTTGAGAAAAAGGACCTTCGCATACAATTATATAGGTATCCAGTTTTGTTAGCCACCTGGCTACAGTGGGCACCATCTTTTTTTTTTTTTTTTTGTAATTGTTATATTTGTACTCCCACAGCTCGGCCTGCAATCATCTGGCCACCGTCCTCCACACTCCATGCAATCCCCATCGGCTCACTCGCTCGTGCTAGCACGCACAGTACTCACGGTGGGACCCCCTACCCCTGCCGGGTCAGATCTAATACCAAAGCGCGATTCCTTCGGGTCCAAAGGTGTGTGGAGGCACAGCCGTCAAGCCGCCATGACCGAGCACCATTTTCTTACATGTTTCCTCCCTTCAGGAGTACGGACGTGCAGTGACATCCAGGCACTACATGCCAACATCTGCCATACTCCTCCCCCTAGATGCACCGCACCTGTAATGCCCCCGTTTCCCATCGGGGGCCACTACAGAGCGGTGCGAGTCCCAAATCCTCCCCAGGGAGAGGAGAGCAGTCAGTAGATGCTCAGTCTGAACCCGGATCGCCGGCGTAGCGTGAGATGTGGCATCCAGTGCCTCAACCCACAGCACCACCGGCCCGGCGTGGGCACCATTCTTGAGATCGTTACTAACTAGAATGCCAAGGTCCCTTTCTCTGTTTACCATTTTTAATTTTACTCCATGAATAAAGTGATCCTTCATTGCATTGTTCTTACCAAAGTGGATGACCACACGTTTCTCAAGATTGAATTGCATCTTATGAACCCATTTTACTATATTCTCCAGATCATTCTTCACACAGTTTATATTTGTCTCTGTGTCTACAGTGCCATCCAACTTTGTATTATCTGCAAATGTTATCAATCTGTTTTCAGATTGGGTACAGAGATTGCTGATAAATATGTCAAACAACAAGGGTCCAAGAACGGAACCTTGTGGCACCCCATTAGTAACTCCGCCCTCCGATGACATGTAACCATTAATTCTACCTACCTGGTTTTCATCAGCCAACCAGTTCTGAATCCGTTTAACCAACTGTATGTCCAAACCTAAATGGAGAAACTTGGACACCAAGATGTTATGTGATAGGGTATCAAATGCTTTCCTGAAGTCAAGGAGTATAACATCCACTTCTCTACCCTGATCCAAATTCTGACTCAAAAAAAATTATCAAATTGGTAGTACATGACCTGTTTTTAGTGAAGCCATTTTGGGTGGGATCTACTCTGCGTTTATTACTAAGAATCTTAACTTACTTCAGCCTTGTAATACTTTCAATGATCTTACCTACAATGGATGTCAGTCTAATTGTCCTGTAGTTTGCGGTATTAGATTTACTGACTTTTTTATGTGTAGGAATTTCTACTGTCCTCCAGTCATGAGGGATGGAGACTTCTAATAAGGATCTGCTAGCTATATTTGTGATGATTGGTGCCAAGACATCTGCTAACTCCCTTAAAAGTTTCGGGTGTAGGCCATCCGGCCCTGCAGAGTTACTGACATTGAGTTTTGTCAACTTTCTGTAGACCATTTCGTTTGTGATTATTTTACTGATGTCTAGGCCACTTACAGAGTATGAGAGGGTGAGACGATTTTCAGGTTGGTTAAACATTGAGCCAAAGTAATTATTGGGGCACAGTGACATGCTCATCTCCCTTCCTGTCATTAATTTATGAATAGAACCCTTTTAGATCCTTTTTGTGAACCTGAATTCAGTACTAGCCCTGGCTTTTTTGATTTCGGTTTTAAGTTGTTCTAATACCAGTTTGTAGTTGCTGATGTTGCAAGTGGTAGGGTTTTTCTTCATTTTCCTATACTTAAGTCTTTTTTGGGAAATCAGTTTACTGACCCTCTAAGGGTCTTTCAGAACTCTGCAGGTGAGGTCTTTTTGTCGTTTAATTCATTTTTGAAGGAGTGAGGTTTGGCAGAGCGCACTGCCTTTGCGCAGGCGTTTAATGCTCTATTTTTGCAGGCTGGCTTGGTTTGAAGTGATTTTGAAAGTGCACCCAGCTTGGTCTCTAGATCTGAAGAATGTGATTAGGTTAGGGGTAACCCAAGGGAGGTGTTTTCGATGTAGCCACAGTCTTTTGGGAGGGGCATGCAGATCAAAGATTTTGAGAAGGGTGGTGGTGAAGGATGCAAGAACCCACGTCTGGTGCTGGGAAAACTCCAGACCAGTCAGGTAGAGATTGGAAAAGAGGGCTTGGATGTTGAGAGATCTGAGGGGGTGGAACCACAGATACTTTGGGGGGGAGGGCACGATTTCCTACAGCAGTACATCATGCAGTGATCACTGAAAGCGTCGGGTAGTGTGCCAGCAGAGGGGTATTTGAGGGGATGGGATGTTAAAATCCTGTCCATTAAGGTATGGTTGGCAGAGTGGGGGTTTAGCCTAGTTGATTCCGATATTAACTGAGCAAGGTTTAGAGCCTTGATTTCCTGGTTGATGGATTTGGATTGGGGGTAGAGCCAATTTAAGTTGTAGTCACCCAGGAGCAACAGTTCACCATCCTGGGTGAGAGAGGTGAGGGACACTAGGCTAGATACTATGGCAGAGGGCTGAACTTTGGAGAAAAATAGCAAACCCGTATGAAGATGGGTAGGATAGTTTAAAGAGCAGTAGCTGCCCCATACTGCACCCTCGCCACCCCCGGTGTAGATTGAAGAAGGTGCCAGTGGGCACTGAAGTCTCCCCTCCTGGTCCCTCCCATGGGAGTGGAGCCCCCCAGCGAAGGGATACGCCAGGTCAACTGGGGAGCGGCACGATGAAGGGCAGCCGTCGGGAGGAAGTGGTGTGGTGGGGCTTGGCCGCCCAAAGGAGTGGCGGCTGGGCTGGAAAGAAGGGGGCGTAAAAAGATAAGACAAAAAAAAGAGCAGTAGCTCATGCAAAGAGAGGGAGACTTATTTGAATACAATGGAGGAGGGGAGAGATTTTCCCTCTGTCCTGCCTATACAGCGAGTATCCAGGGAAGTCCACAGTGAAGTTGGGGATTCTGGAGGATAGCCAAGTCTCAGATACACATAAGATGTCTGGGGAGTTTAGTGAAACCCAAACCCTAAGGTGGTTCATTTTGGGCAGCAAGCTCCTGGCGTTCACATGATAGGAGATTAGGGAGTGCACGACCGTGAGGAGTTTTAAACAGGCCCTAAAATCTCTTGTCTGGGTCAAAGCATATGATAGTGTTGATTGCTGATTTGTATTGTTGTTCTATGATGATGATTCTGTTTTTATAAGTATTGTTATTCTCTGATGATGATTCTGTTTTATGGTGTTTTATTGTTTTACTGGAATGCGCCTTGATATTTGAAAGGCGCATAATAAATAAAGCATTATTATTATTATAGATGCCAAGGCCACCAAATGGAGTGCTAACAAGGGTGATGGGATTGGGTTCAACATCACCAGCAAGGAGGAGAAAAGGGAACTAGGTACGAGAAGCTTGGAGTATATAGGATGGCGGTCTCCCACACCACCCCAGTTCTTTTCCTACCATTAACCTGCACACGTCGGACCTTAGCGGATACCACAGCTACAGTCGACTGCTGTTTCCCACGCTTACCGCACTTTTTTATTTTCATTTCTTCCAAGTGTAAAACATTGAAATTTCAGTGTTTTTTGACAAGTTTGTTTTCTCCACCAGCCTCATCTTTGACCGCTCCACAGTTTGTGCCTGTGGCAAACGGATTCCTGAAAAGGGCGGCCGCTGTTTGTGTCTTATCTATCTAGGCCCCAGCCATGACACTGAAGCCTGCCAGTTCTGCCAGAAATTCAACCAGGCCACTGGGAGACATCGTTTAAAAACTCTGGAGAGCCACCTTTTAAAGCAGAAGTTGGTCGCCATGGAAAAGGTGCTGCAGGCCAGGAACTCTTTGGCCTCGCCGGCCCAGTCCTCCAGGGCCTCTTCTTCTCATAAAGAAAAATCCAAGAAGCACAAACAACGGGACAAGCACCAGGAACGGGCCTTCCTCCTGCGGGGGTTCGACTCCTCCAGCCCCACCAGCCCTCTCTTCCTCCAGGCTCCTGGTGGCTCAGCTGCCCACCCTCATCTCAATCTCAGGCGGCGGCTCTTTGGACCCAGGGACTTCGTCTCCCAGCCCCTGACGCTCAGGCTCTGAGCCAGGTGATTCAGCAGGGTGGTACTATGATCGGGGACTCTACCACCGTCACCCCACCGCTCCTGGCACTGCCATTCTGTGCTCGCACCTTGGGGGCCACCGTCAGTCCAGCCATGCAATGCCCACAGCAGGCTGCCGTCGTCTCTTCCTCACTGGCATTGAACTCCTTCCCGGGGATCTCCTCCCCCCTCTCCCCAGGAGCCGGCTTCTCTTGTAGGGACGGCAGCGGCAGACTCTTTGCCAGGCTGTGCTGGGCAGCTGCCAATACTGCCACAACCCCAGCCTTTGGGGCCAGCACCATCATCACCTCTGCCACAGCCAATGCCCATTGGCCCATGGGCCAACACCCAGGTACCCTTCGACAGCTCCTCGGCCGACATTTCTCAATCTACTGTCTCTTCCATTCCTGTCTGTGTATAACATAGCACCCCAGGTGGATTACAATGCCCCTTTTCAGTGTGGTGGTCTTTCATGCAAATACAAACCCCCACTCCTCATGGCCCACTTCTGGCATCCCTCCACAGGACCCTCAGCCCCGGAATTCTGATCGGGTTGGTCCCAGCGAACCCTGGTCATCTGGGGGGTCTTCAGGAGCATGATATGACGTAAGTTCAGGCTCTAGAAGGGACATTCACTGGCCTCTGACGCCAGTCCTAGGCAATGATACCATAGAGGATGACTCTGAATCTTCGGGGTCTTCCTCTCTCGGGGCAAGTCTTTGGAGGGGGGAGGACCAGGCTAAGGAGGTGCCCAAGTCCCGTTCTCTCTCTCTCCCCCCCCCCACCGATGACCCATCCTTCATAGATGTTATGCATCACATCCAGTGAGATGGGCTGGGAGACCAAGGAACAGGACCCAGAGAGACACCACTTGGCTATCTACCTCTGGCAACGGGATGCCCTCCCTTTGGTAGTGCCCCCTGTGATTGACTCCTACGAGGATGTCACCGAGGCAGCCTGGGCCCACCCCTCTGCTCCCCACCACCACCTACTGGCGGATTGTCTCTGCCATGTGGGCAAGCCTTTTCTGGGCAGCCACCCTAAGTTGGATTCTGTGGTGATAATGCGGTGCACGATCGTACTAAGAAGCTCAAGCACCTTAGTACTTTTCTCCCACCCCACCCCCCGACCAGGAATCCAGTCAGCTGGATCTCATTGGCAAACATGTCTTTGTCTCTGCTACTTTGACTATTAGGGCCATCAACTGTTTGGCCCATATGGTAATATCAGAATGCTGTATGGGACCAAGCCAGGGATTTTGTCCAGACGTTGCCTGAAGATGCCACTAAGACGCAGCTTGCCCAGCTTCTGAAGTCAGGCTCGGACATCAGCAGTCATGTCCTCCAGGCGGCTTACAATGCTGTTGATGCCTCCGGTGCCATTCTTGGCTCTGGCTGCCCGGTTTTGCCCCAGACATGCAAGCTAGTATTTTGGACGCCTTTTGGTGGTGATATCCAGGACCTCTTCAAACAACATGAAGTCTTGCTGTATTCTGACAGTTGCAGTTAGCTTCAGCCTTTGAACTGCCCCGGAGAGTATAGGGTTAAATTTCTGTGCAGGGCATAGAACGTTGAGCTCGAGCTCGGTTGAAGACTCTGTCTGCAGTACTTTGAATCCAGACCATCAGATTCTTTACTCCGCTTCACTGAACAGAAATCCGGAGGTTTCTCCTGTTGCTCGCTTCAAACACTCTGTTAAAGAGTTGGTTAAAGTCTCGGTTTTCCAAATTATTTTACAGCGATCCGGTTCACTCTGTCTGCAGTACAGTAAGTACTTAGATAGTGTTTTTGGATTGTGGAAATTGTAAAAGTCTCGATCGGTTCGGCTGAACCGATCCTTTAAGTCTTTTCATTTAGTCATTTTAGTGTGTGGTTACGGTTCTTATCGGTTTAAAAAAAAAAAATCTTTTTTTTTTCAAACACCGTAACAGAGTTAGAAACCGATAAGAGAGTCTTGCCTGGCGATTGCGAAAAATGGTTATTGGTTCTGCTGGCCATGTCTGAGAAACCAAGAAAAAACTGGGCCCACTGGGTTTCAACACTGCAGTGAGTGTGGAGAGGTCTTTGCTAAGGCTGATCCCCACACCACCTGTGTTTACTGTCTAGGGTTTGACCACCTCGATTCAGACTGCCAAATATGTAAGAATTTTCCTAAGTCTACCCTGGATAAGAGATTAGTTAGGTAGACTTAGGGAGAAGGAGGCCGAGAAATCCACTAACCCGGAAGGCCAGCCCGGTTCGGTTACCACCAAACCAGAAGGAGTGCCCTCTGACCAGGGCGATACTTAGGGCAAGAGGAGAGCTGAGGGGTCAGTTCCTACAAAAAGGAAAAGAAAGGAAAAATCTGCCGGTTCGGGTCCAGAACTCATGTTCCAACCACGGAAGAAATTGCCTGAGCGATTCGGATTGTGGAATCGGTTCGGTCAGTTCCTACGGTTCAGGATTATGCCCCTGAAGATTTTTGTCAACCGGATTTTGAGGCGGGAGACTGTGAACAATGTGAGGATTATGATGATGAGTGCTTAGAAAGTCTGGATGTGCCTATAGAACCAGACATCTCCCCAGACGGACCTTCTGGTGTTTCCCCTCCTAGGCTCTCTGAGTCCCTTTCCCACTTTCTGTTTTACAAGAAAGTGACAGAAACCCTCCAGCTTCCTATGGAGGAGGCTGTGCAGGACCAAGATGAGCCTGATTTTGTTGAAATGATGGATATCCCAGAGTCTAAGAGACTGTCTATTCCCCTTCATAAGTATTTTGGGAAGTAGACTCAAAACATTCTAAAGTCTCCTAACTCTATACCTCCTGTGGACAGAAGAATGGACAAGAGGTATACTCTGTCAGGCTCGGATATGGAGTTTCTTTACCAGCAATGCAGCCATGTTGGGGTAGTGTAGGCTGCAGCCTGTGACAGGGCAGGCATTCCCTTGGCCCCCCAAAAGATAAAGACCCCAGGAAGTTGGATACCATGGCAAAGAAACAGTACACGGCATCCTCTTTGGCACTCAGGCAGGCTAATTATATGGTCTATACAGCCAGGTACCAGAAGTCCAGATGGGACACTGTACTGGCACTGGCTAAGCAGGCTTTCCCCCAGCTGGCCAAGGAGCTGGAGGGGGTGGCTACTGATGGGATCGAGGCATCCAAGGTTCAGTTTCATGCTGCTGTGGACTCCAGTGATGTGTCATCAAGAGTCATGGCTACATCTGTGGCTCTTTAGAGAATGTCTTGGCTCAGATGTACTAGCCTTTCACAGGACACCCAGGCTAAGGCCATGGATTTCCCTGTGGTGGGTAATTCTTTGTTTGGGGAGCAGACAGAGAATTACATGAAGAAAATGGATGAATACAGGACCACTTACAGGAGTGCACAGGTCAAGGAAAGGTGGGCAGGCCTTTTCACAGGCCTTTCTACCAAGCGAAGGCCTCTTCTCACTTTTCCCAGAGGGGGTTCTTTAGAGGGAGAGGCAGAAGGGGGATGAGCAGGGCTGCATCCACCCCTCAGCCTAAGGCTCCTGCCAAGCAGACACCCTGAGGTGTCAGCCCGAGTCGACTCCCCCATACCAGTAGGAGGCAGGCTGGCTTACTTGGTCCAGGACTGGAAGTCTGTTACTTCAGACAAATGGGTCCTGGAAGTGGTAAGCCAGGGACTGGTCCTCCGCTTCAAATGATTTCCAAAGCTGAGGGCCAGATCTTTTCCACCTGCAAGCACCTCCAAATCCCTTGCCTTGCAAGCAGATGTTTCATCTCTGTTGGCTCTAAGGGCCATAGAGATGGTGCCTTACCTACACAGGGGCAAAGGTCTGTACTCCAGGTACTTCCTTACCGCAAAAAAGACGGGAGTGGCGACCCATCTTGGATTTAAGATATCTGAACAAGCATCTGTTAAAACCAAAGTTCAAAATGGTGACTCTGGGAATAATTCTTCCCTCTCTAAGGCCAGGTGACTGGCTAGCCTCCCTGCACCTCAAAGATGCCTACTTTCACATTCCCATCAGGTGCTCCCACAGAAAGTACCTCAGGTTCGAGTTGCCCTCAGGCCATTATCAGTTCAGAGCAATGCCCTTTGGCCTAACATCAGCTCCAAGGGTGTTCACAAAGTGCCTGGCAGTAGTGGTGGCCTTTTTAAGAAGGAAGAAGATTGCAGTGTTCCCATGTCTGGACGACTGGCTCATTGTGGGACAGTCCCCAAACCAAGTCAAGTCAGACTTCCAAGTGACCCAGCAAGTGCTCACTTCCTTGGGGTTTCTTCTCAACCTTTCCAGGTCAGTTCTCGAACCTGTACAGCTTCTCACTTTTACAGGAACAGAGCTGGATACAGTCAAGGCAAGAGCTTTTCTTCCCATGCAGAGGGTTACCGCCATTTCAGAGCTGGCCTCCTCTTTCCGCCTTCTGGTCTCTCGACCAGCAAGGCATTTCCTTCAGCTTCTGGGTCACATGGCAGCTGCTACAGCAGTGGTCCAAGGAGCCAGGTTTCAAATGAGGGACATTCAGTTCCACCTAACGTCCTTCTGGTTCCAAAAGAAGGATCCTCTTACCAAACTGGTTCCAGTGACTCAGACTCTGATCCAGGCACTCAAGTGGTGGCAGGATCAGGACAATCTCAGGCAAGGGGTTCCTTTCGTCAGTCAGCCCCACTCTGTGGTCCTTACCACAGATGCTTCTCTGTTGGGGTGGGGAGCCCATCTCGGGGCTCTCTCAGCCCAGGGACAGTGGTCCCATCTAGAGTACCTCCTGCATATCAATCTTTTGGACCTCAGGGCAGTGTTCCTGGCTCTGCAAGCCTTCTCTCAGTCAGTGCAGAACAAGGTGGCACAGGTCAGGACAGACAACACCACCACCATGTGGTACATCAACAAGCAGGGAGGCACTCGATCCACGGCCTTGTGCATGGAAGCCATGAAACTATGGTCTCTGGCTTACTCTCTGCAGACATCATTAGTTGCAGTCCACCTTCCGGGAAAGGACAATGTGATAGCAGATGCACTGAGCAGAATCTCCCGGGGCCATCACGAATGGTCTCTGGATCCCCTGGTGCTAGAAGTGATTTTTTCCAGGTGGGGCACTCCAGAGATAGATCTCTTTGCAGCCCCGGACAATCACCAACTTCCTCTGTTTTGTTGCAGACCTATAGTACTGGGCTCAGTCCCTCTGGATGCTCTGGTTCTGAACTGGGAAGGGAAATTCCTCTATGCCTTCCCTCCTTTTCCTCTGTTGTTCAAAGTTCTGGTCAAAATGAGGTCACAATCCTGCAAACTTAATTCTGATTGCTCCAGAGTGGGCCAGTCAGACATGGTATCCCCTGCTGCTGTCCCTAGCAGTCCATCTTTCCCCAGGAAGTGCAATCTGTTAACCTCATCTCAGGGGAGGATTTGGTACCCCAGTCTTCGGTCCCTCAATCTCAAGGCATGGCTCTTGAAGAGTTAGAATATGCAGATTTGCATCTGTCCCAAGGGGTTCTGGACATTCTCAAAGCCTCTCGAAAGCCTGCCGCCAGAAAAACTTAGAACTCCAAGTGGAAAAGATTCAGCATTTGGTGTTCCAAGAAGCATATATCCCCAGACACTGCTGAATTGTCTACAGTTCTGGATTATATGGTTCATCTTAATGGTCTAGGCCTTAGACCAACTACTCTCAAGGTACATTTGTCAGCTGTTTCTGCTTTTCTGTCAGTGGGAAAGCTTTCCTCTCTGTCATCTCATCCTGTATTCTGTAAATTTTTCAAAGGATTGCTTCATACCAGTCCTCCTTTTAGGGATCCTGCTCCTGCCTGGGATTTGAATGTCTGCATTGCTCAGCTTATGCAACCCCCTTTTGAGCCTATGTCCTCAGCAGAGCTCAAGTACTTGACTTGGAAAACTGTGTTTTTGGTTGCTATAACCTCTTCCAGACATATCAGTGAATTGCAAGCTCTGTCAGTTGAACCGGACTTCATCTCATTCCATAGGGACAAGGTGGTCCTTAGAACCAATAAGAGGTTCCTACCCAAAGTGGTTTCTGATTTCCACTTGAACCAATCCATGTCTCTTTCTGTGTTCTTCAGTAGTCATGCTTCCTCAGGAGAGCGAAGGTTGCACAGTTTAGATGTTAAAAGAGCCCTTAGTTACTACATAGAACGTACAAAGGGTCACAGGTTTGACTCCCTCCAGTTCGTCACTTATGGGGAAGTAGGTAAGGGCAAACCTGACACCAAGAGATCTATTGCCAGGTGGATTGTGTCCTGTATCCAATTCTGTTATAAGAAACTGGGAAAAATTCCTCCCCAGGCCTGAAGGCTCATTCCACTAGAGGTACAGCTGCATCTCTGGCTGCGGCCAGGGATAGTCCCTTGTTAGAAATTTGCCATGCAGCCATCTGGAAAACAGTTCATAGCTTCACCAAGCATTACTCCCTGGATATCCAGGCTCTGAGTGATGCTAGATTTGGCGCAGTAGTGCTTCAGAGCCTATTCCCAAAGTAGGTTATGTCCCTCCTCCTTGGAGGTACTGCTTGGTAGTCTGCAATTGTCAGAATACAGCAAGACTTCATGTTGTTTGAAGAAAAAAGTACTCACCTTAGTAATTGTGTTTCTTCTAATTGAGTCTTGCTGTATTCTGACCTCCCTCCCTGCCTCCCCTCTCAGAACCTGTTTTTGGGAAGTGGGTGGGCAGGTGCAGTGTTGCACCCAGGGGGTGTCTTCAGCACACTTCCTGTTGGGTGCTTTAGTTTGGTTATTAAGAATTTGTTATGTTTTATTACCTGGTTTTTGTTTGGTTTTTGGGTTTCCTGACTTGAGTCTTCCTTTGGGACCCTAGATCGTTAGTTGCCAGTGGGCTAGTAGAAATTTTACAATTTCCACATTCTGATCGGTCAGTGAGTTTTTAGCTCGTAAGAATCTGACAGTTTGGATTCAGAGTACTGCAGACAGACTCTTCAACCAAGCTCGAGCTCAACGTTCTATGCCCTGCATAGAAATTTAACTCTACACTCTCCCGGGAAGTTCAAAGGCTGGAGCTAACTGCGATTGTCAGAATACAGCAAGACACCATTAGAAGAAACACAATTACTAAAGTGAGTAATTTTTTCATTTCTACCTTACAGGAGTCTAGGCGGGCCCTCGGGTCAGTCCATTCGCTCTCTCACCCAATCTAGAGCTGGCCAATGTCAATCCTTTCGTCAGCCCTCCCACAAGTAAATTCGGGGACAGCCTGGCAGGGGTCAGCAGAAGCGCAAAGCCACAGCAGCCCCTGCCACTTTCAGAGCCGCCAGAGCTCCCCGACCCTTCTGCCCGCCCCCACCTCCTAACTCCTCACCCACCCCACCCCCGACCAAGGTTCCAAGTGAGGTGGTAGGGGGTTGGTTCTCCCTCCACCTGAACAGGTGGAGTCAAGTGACCAAAGACAGTTGGGTGCATCAGATCATAATTCACGGTCACACTCTGGAATTCTAAAAGTGCCCACCCAAAAATCCTCCTGTCCACTATTTTTACCCTCTAGCACACCTGTGTCTGGTTTGGGAGGAATCTCAGGCTGCTCTTCAAAAAAAAACATAGAGCCCGTCCCTCAGGCTGAATGGGGAAGGGGGTTTTAGTCCCACTTCTTCCTTGTCCCCAAGAAGACCGGGGATCTTTGGCCCATCCTTGACCTGAGCCAACTGAATCTGTACATCAAGTACAAGTGCTTCAGAATGGTCACCCTTCAGGGACTGTTAACCCTGTTGCACCAGTGGGGCTGGCTCTGTTCTCTGGACATGCAGGATGCTTACCTGTATATCTGGGTCTTTCCTGCCCCTCGTTGCTTTCTCTGCTTTCACTTAGCCCATTATCAGTTTCAGGCCCTCCCTTTTGGCCTTTCCTTGGCCCCTTGGGTATTTACCAAATGTCTGGCAGTGGTGGCTGCTGCATTGAGGAGGCAGGGCTTCTGTGTGTTTCCCTACCTGGATGACTGGCTGCTTGCAGCCCCCTCCAGGGAACGTTTGGTTCAGATCCTGGAATCAACTTTCAGTCTTTTCCAGGCCTTGGGGATCACCATAAACCTGCCAATTCTTGCCTCTCTCCTTGCCAGCACCTCCAGTACATTGGGGCACTCCTGGACACCAGTCAGGGCAAGGTCTTTTTGCCTGAGAGCAGAGCGACTGATGGTGCAGGCCCAGCTGGTTTTCTCCAGTCGGCAGGTCCCAGTCAGGGTCTTCCTTTGCCATCTGGGCCACATGACAGCTACAGTCGCCATAGTCCCCTTGGCCAGGTTGCTCATGCAGGTCCCTCAGTGAACCCTGAGGGTCCAGTGAGATCAGCGTACCAGTGACCTAGACCAGTTGGTCATGGTCTCTGACCCAGTCCAGAGGAGACTGTCCTGGTGGGGCGTGACCCAGCCAACCTCCTTTAGGGAGTCTCTTTTTCAGCTTCCCACCCCTCCTCACAGGTTCTCATGACACATGCATCCAGCCTGGGCTGGGGTGCTCATCTGGCCGAACATCAGACCCCAGGGTACCTGGTCACCAGTGGAACAGGATCTCCACATCAGCATCCTGAAGATACAGCTGGTCCTTTACACCCTGCAAGCCTTTCAGGCTTATCTCCTTCCTGGTCTGCTGCTGATACAGACAGACAATAATTATGTGTGTGGTGTGCTACATCAGCAGGGGGTGGCTGCCTTCTTGCCCCCTGTGTAGGGAGGCAATGAGAGTCTGGTTCTGGTCCGTCAAGCACCATCTGGAGCTCTTGGACGTTCATATTCCCGGTGTCCAAAGCGTATTGGCCGGCAGTCTGAGCCGCTCCAAATCACGGGCTCACAAGTGGGAACATCTAATCTCAGTGGTTGAATGTCTCTTTGACAGGCAGGGCCATCCTGAGTTGGACCTCTTTTCATCCCCACTCAGCACAGAACTGGCACTTTTTTGCTCACTTGATCCCAGGCCTGGAGTTTTCTGGCGAAAAGCATTGTCCTTCTCCTGGGGAGGTTTCTGTGTGCATTCCCTCCCTTGCCGCTCCTGCAGAGGGTTCTGCTCAAGCTTCAGTTGGAAGGGGTGGATATTATTTTCATAGCTCCCTTCTGACCACGTCAGATTTGGTTTCACCTACTGCAGTAGCTAACTGTGGAACTTCTGGTGCCTTTGCCCCTGTGCACAGACTTGCTTTCCCAGGACCAGGAAACCCTGCTCCATCCAGACCTCAAGTCCCTATATCTCCATGCGTGGCACCTATGCACCTAGCAATTGCCCGCTTCGGAGTGTCCTCTAGAGTTGCTGACATCCTGTGGTGGTGGCCAGGAAGCCCTCCACCAGGGTCGTTATGCTGTAAATTGGAAGCGCTTCTCCATTTGGGCCACTGCTCGCCATTTGGATCCATTCACCTGCCCGGTGAATCAGATGTTGGAATACCTCCTTTCCCTTTCAGATTCAGGCCTGGGGTATTCCTCCCTTAAAGTGACCCTTTCCACCATCTCTGTCACCTATCGAGGGCAAAGCTGTCACCCAGGTTGAAGTATCCCACACATTACTGTGGGGAATTTTGCATCTGAAACCTCCCATTTGGCACCTGGGACCTCATCTTTATGTTGGAGAAACTCACTTTCAAACAACATGAAGTCTTGCTGTATTCTGACAATTGCAGTGATTCCCAACCTTTGAACTGCCCCGGAGAACTAAGAGTTAACTTTCCATGCAGGGCATGGAACGCTGAGCTCGAGCTCGGTTGAAGTCTCTGTCTGGAGTGTTTTGAACTTAAACCGTCAGAGTCTTTACTTCACCTCACTTAATGGTCGCTCCGGAGATTTCTCCTTCAGCTCGGTTCGAAAGTCAGTTAAAGTTTTCAGTTTTCGTTGGTTTTTAAGCGAAAATAGTATCCGCATAGTCGGTTCAGCCTCTGTCTGTGGTGCCGTGAGTACTAGATAGGAATTGTTCTGTTTTTCTGTGTGGAACTTGTAAAAGTGCGGTCAGTTCGGCTAAACCGGCCATTTGATTGTGTATTTTGTTGGTATACTTAGTGTGTGGTTACCGGTTCTTATCGGTTCTTAAAAAAATGTGTTTTTAACCGTTTTTTTCCAATACCCGTGGCACGGTTAGGAACCGATAAGGGAGTCTTGCCTGGCGGTTGCCGAAAAAAGGGTAAGTTTGGTTATGTTGGCCATGTCTGAGAAAACCAAGAAAAAAAATGAGCCCACTGGGTTTCAACACTGCAGTGAGTGTGGGGAGGTCTTTGCTAAGGCCGATCCCCACACCACCTGTGTTTATTGTCTGGGGTTTGACCACCTCGATTCAGACTGCCAACTATGTAAAAACTTTCCCAAATCTACCCTTGAGAAGAGATTAGGTAGACTGAGGGAAAATGAGGCCGAGAAGTCCGCTGACCCAGATGGCCAGCCCAGTTCGGTTTCGACCGAACCAGGAGGAGTGCCCACTGACCAGGGCGATACTTCTTCGGCCAAAAGGAGAGCCGATTCTGAGGGATCAGTTCCGACAAAAAGAAAGTGCAAAGATAAATCTACTGGTTCGGATCCAGAGGTTCATGTTCCGACCGCCGAAGAAATAGCCAGGGCGATTCAGATTGTGGAATCGCTCCGTCCGGTTCTGACCGATCCAGCTGCTTCTGGCAGGGGTTCGGTTCGGTTGGTTCCCCCAGTTCAAGAGTATACCCTTGAAGATTTTTATGAACCGGAATTTGAGGATTATGATATAAGTGAAGGTCTGGATGTGCCTGTGGAACTGGACATCTCCCCAGACAGACCTTCAGGTGTTTCCCTTCCTAGGCTTTCTGAGTCCCCTTCTCACTTTATGTTTTACAGAAAGGTGGCTGAAATCCTCCAGCTTCCTATGGAGGCTGTGGAAGATCAAGAGGAGCCTGATTATGTAGAGATGATGGATATCCCGGAGTCCAGGAGACTGTCTGTTCCCCTCTATAAATCTTTTGGGAAACAGACACTAAAAATCTTAAAGTCTCCTAACACTATACCTCCTGTGGATAGAAGAATAGACAAGAAGTATACATTTTCAGGTTCAGACACGGAGTTCTTATATCAACAATGCAGCCATGTTGGGGTAGTGCATGCTGCTGCCTGTGAAAAGGCAAATATTCCCTTGGCTTCACACCCCCCTGACAAGGACTCCAGGAAGATTGATGCCATGGCAAAGAAGCGGTACATGGCATCTTCTTTGGGACTCAGGCAGGCGAATTACATGGCCTATACAGCCTGGTACCAGACATCCAGGTGGGACACTGTACTGGCACTGGCTAAACAGGCCTCCCCCCAGCTAGCCAAGGAGCTGGAGGCGGTGGCTGCAGATGGGATTGAGGCATCTAAGGTTCAGTTTCATGCTGCTGTGGACTCTAATGATGTGTCATCAAGAGTCATGGCTACATCTGTGGCTCTTTGGAGGATGGCTTGACTCAGATGTACGAGCCTCTCACATGATACCCAGGCTAAGGCCATGGATTTCCCTGTGGTGGGTAGTTCTCTATTTTGGGAGCAGACAGAGAATTACATGAAGAAAATGGATGAGTACAGGACCACTTACAGGAGTGCTGAGGCCAAGGAAAGGCAGGCAACTCCTCAAAGGCAGCAGTCTAGGGGCAGGCCGTTTCAAAGGCCTTTTTACCAAGCACAGGCCTCTTCTTCTTTTTCTCAGAGGGGGTTCTTCAGAGGGAGAGGCAGAAGGGGGATGAGCAGGGCTGCATCCACTCCTCAGCCTAAAGCCCCTGCCAAGCAGACACCCTGATGGGCCTGCCCAGGTCGACTCTCCTATTCCAGTAGGGGGCAGGCTGGCTTACTTTGTCCAGGACTGGATGTCTATTACATCAGACAAGTGAGTCCTGGAAGTAGTAAGCCAGGGACTGGTTCTCAGCTTCAAATAATTTCCAAAGATGAGAGCCAGATCTTTTCCACCTGCAAATCTCTCTGAAACCCTTGCCCTAGAGGCAGAGGTTTCTTCTCTCCTAGCTTTAAGAGCTATAGAGAGAGTACCTACCCTACACTGGGGCAAAGGACTGTACTCCAGGTTACTTTCTGATCCCCAAAAAGACAGGGGAGTGGCGACCCATCCTAGACCTAAGATATCTAAACAAACATCTTTTAAAACCAAAGTTCAATATGGTAACTCTGGGAATAATCCTTCCCTCTCTAAGGCCAGGGGACTGGCTAGCCTCCCTGCACCTCAAAGATGCCTACTTTCACATTCCCATCAGGTGCTCCCACAGAAAGTACCTCAGGTTTGAGTTGCCCTCAGGCCATTATCAGTTCAGAGCAATGCCCTTTGGCCTAACCTCAGCCCCAAGGGTTTTCACAAAGTGCCTGGCAGTAGTTGTTGCCTTTCTAAGAAGGCAAAAGATTTTGATTTTTCCATATCTGGACGATTGGCTAATAGTGGGTCAGTCTTCAGACCAAGTCAAGTCTCGCCTGCAAGTGACCCAGCAAGTGCTCACTTCTCTAGGATTTCTTCTCAACCTTCCCAAGTTACTTCTCGAACCAGTCCAGCTTCTTACCTTTATAGGGGCAGAACTGGACGCACTCCGAGGCAAGAGCCTTTCTTCCTCTAGAAAGGGTAAGGGCTTTTATGGAACTAGCTTCTTCCTTCAGCCTTCAAAGGCATTTCCTCCAGCTCTTGGGCCACGTGGCAGCTTCAACAGCAGTGGTCCAAGGGGCAAGATTCCAGATGAAGGATATTCAGTTCCACCTGAGAGCTTTCTGGTCTCAGAGGGAGGATTCCCTTACCAAACTGATTCCAGTGGCTCTAACCATGATCCAAGCCCTCCAGTGGTGGCAGGATCAGGACAGTTTAAGGCAGGGTGTTCCTTTTGTTGCTCAGCCTTGTTCAGTGGTCCTTACCATGGATGCTTCTCTCCTGGGCTGGGGAGCCCACCTGGGGTCCTTTACTGCCCAGGGCCTGTGGTCCCCCCAAGAATCCCTTCTCCACATCAATCTTCTAGAGCCCAGGGCAGTTTTTCTGGCTCTAAAAGCGTTCTCACAGTCAGTTCGGAACAAGGTGGTTCAAGTCGGAACAGACACCACCACCACCATGTGGTGCAAGCAGGGAGGCACTCGGTCCATGGCCTTGTGCACAGAAGCCATGAAGTTGTGGTCCCTGGCTTATTCCCTGCAAACCTCTCTTGTAGCAGTTCACCTTCCAGGCAAGGACAGTGTGCTAGCAGATGCACTGAGCAGGATTTCTCAGGGCCATCACGAATAGTCCCTGGACCCCCAGGTTTTGAAAGTGATCTTTTCAAGGTGGGGCACGCCAGAGATAGATCTCTTTGCAGCCCCAGACAATCACCAACTCCTTCTCTTTTGTTGCAGACCTCCAGTCCTGGGCTTACTCCCTCTGGACGCCCTGATCCTCAATTGGGAGGGGAAGTTTCTGTATGCCTTTCCCACCTTCTCTCTCCTGTTCAAAGTTTTGGTAAAAATAAGGTCTCAACCATGCAAGGTGATTCTAATTGCTCCAGATTGGGCCAGACAGCCCTGGTACCCCCTGTTACTGTCCCTAGCAGTCCCGTCTTCCCCTGTCTCTTCCCAGGAATTACAGCCTGTTAACATCCTCTCAGGGAAGGATTTGGTACCCCAATCTTTCGTCTCTCAATCTCAAAGCATGGCTCTTGAAGAGTTAGAGTTTGCAGATCTGCATCTTTCCCAAGGGGTTCTGGATATCCTCAAGGTTTCTCGAAAGCCCTCCACCAGAAAGACTTACAACTCCAAATGGAAAAGATTCAGCATTTGGTGTTCTAAGAAGCATATTTCTCCAGACACAGCTGAATTGCCTACGGTTCTGGATTATATGGTCCATCTTAATGGCATAGGCCTCAGACCAGCTACTCTCAAGGTGCACTTGTGAGCTGTTTCTGCATTTTTGTCTGTGGGGAAGCCTTCCTCACTGTCTTCCCATCCTGTATTCTGTAAATTTTTTAAAGGATTGCTTCACACCAATCCCCTTTTAGAGACCCTGCCCCTGCCTGGGATTTGCATGTTTGCATTACTCAGCTTATGCAACCCCCCTTTGAGTCTATGTCTTCAGCAGAGCTTAAGTACTTGACTTGGAAAACTGTTCCTGGTAGCCATTACCTATGCCAGGCATATCAGTGAATTGCAAGCCCTGTCAGTGGAACCTGATTTTTATCTCCTTTCACAGGGATAAAGCGGTCCTTAGAACCAATAGAAGGTCCTTTCCCAAAGTGGTTTCAGACTTTCATTTAAACCAGTCTGTGTCTCTCCCTGTTTTCTTCACTGATCATTCTTCCTCAGGAGAGAGAGGAGGCTACACAATTTAGATGTCAAAAGAGCCCTTGGTTACTACATGGAGCGTACCAAAGGTCATAGGTTTGACTCCCTCCAGTTGTTCCTCACTTATGGAGAAGTGGGAAAGGGCAAACCTGCCACCAAAAGATCTATTGCCAGGTGGACTGTGTCTTATATACAATTCTGCTATGAGAAACTGGGAAAAACTCCACCCTCAGGCCTGAGGGCTCATTCCACAAGAGGTACAGCTGCTTTCCTGACTGTGGCCAGGGATATCCCTCTCTTAGAAATTTGTCAAGCAGCCACCTGGAAAACAGTCCATACCTTTACCAAGCATTACTCTCTGGATATCCAGGCTAGGAGTGATGCTCGGTTTTGCACAGCATTACTTCAGAGCCTATTCCCAAAGTAGGTTCTGTCCCTCTTCCTTGGAGGGTAGTCTGCAATTGTCAGAATACAGCAAGACTTCATGTTGTTTGAAGAAAAAATTACTCACCTTAGTAATTATATTTCTTCTAATGGAGTCTTGCTGTATTCTTACCTCCCTCCCTGCCTCCCCTCTCAGAACCTGTTTTTGGGAAGTGGGTGGGCAGGTGCAGTGTTGCACCCCAGGGGTGTTTTTTGCTTGCACCCTCCTCCTTTTTTTTTTTTTTGTGCTTATTTATTATTGTTATTTTTAGTACATTGGGTTTTGTTTTGGGGTTTCCTGCCTTGAATCTTCCATTGGGAATCCAAAACTTTTTTCAACCAGTTGGCTAGTAGAACTTTTACAATTTCCACATAGGATTTCTAGTTTAGTTGGGCTTGTAAGAATCTGACGGTTTTAAGTTCAGAACACTCCAGACAGAGACTTCAACCGAGATCGAGCTCAGCGTTCCATGCCCTGCATGGAAAGTTGACTCTTAGTTCTCCGGGGCAGTTCAAAGGTTGGGAATCACTGCAATTGTCAGAATACAGCAAGACTCCATTAGAAGAAATATAATTACTAAGGTGAGTAATTTTTATTTCTCACCCCATGGGACCTTTAGCATCAGTAACATTAAGCAGGTAGCTGACTAGGTAGAACTGTCCCGGTAGAATGCTAGCTAGAAGTTTTCTATGCGTTTCTAGTGCCTGGCAGCTTAGTCCTACTGGTGTGGCCTGCTGCAAGAACTTCTCTCAAAGATCTACTGTTATGGTAAACTCTTATGTAAACGTATTGTTTCTTTACGTATTCCCTCCCTTCTGTCTGATTCAGAAGGTTCTCATCAAGCTGCAGATGCAGGGTGCCACCTTTATTCTAGTGGCCCGTTTTGGCCATGGCAGATATGGTTTCCATTACTGCAGCAGTTGGATGTGGAACCTCTAGTTCCCCTGCCCCTCTGCTGGGACCTGCTGACCAGGGCCCAGAAGATACTGGTCCATCCAGACCTCGAGTCCCTCCATCTGTATGCATAGCTTCTGAGGATATAGCTATTGCGAGGTTTAGGGTATCTCAGAAGGTAGCCACCGTCCTGGTGGCTTCCGGAAAACCTTCCACCAGGGCCCCTTACTCTCTGAAGTGGAAATGGTTTGCTATCTGGGCCACTTCTCACAACCTGGACCCTTTCACCTGTCCAGTGAACCAGATTTTGGAGTATCTCTTGACCTTATCTGATGTAGGTCTCAAATACTCCTCCCTTAAAGTGCACCTGTCTGCCATATCAGGCTTCCATGTGCCCACCGATGGCCATACTGTGGCCTGTACTTTTCTAAGAGGCATTCTCTTCTTGAAGCCTCTCATCTGTAACCCAGTTACAGCTTGGGACCTAAATTTGGTTTTGGAAGAACTGACCCTGCCTCCTTTTGAGCCAGTTGTCTTGCATGCTTCGTCTTCTGTCATGGAAGACATTGTTTTTTTAGTTACTGTTACTTCCACTCGAAGAATTTCGAAGCTCTAGGCTCTAATGTGTGAGTAGCCTTATTTGACTTTCCACAAAGACTGTCTTTTTGCATACGAATTGTAAGTTTCTTTTGCATCCAGGCGGAGGACAGGTTTTAGCCTTGCCATGCTTCAGGGCCTTCCTGAGGATCCTGCCGTGTGAGTGTCCTTTGCCTTGGAGTGCTCATGGTCCATAAGAGGTGTTTGCTGTGGTTCGCTGGTGTGTGACGGACCTGTCCCAGGCTGAACGAAGTGACTGCCTCTCTCTTATTTGGCCTGTTTGTGGCTGTTTTCGATCCGGTCTCCTACTCAGATTCCAGCCGGCGTTCTCGAGGTTAGTTTGTTGTGCCACCGATTGGAGGACTTTCCAGCTGTGGACTTGCTCAGCTCCTGTGAGAGGGATGCTGGTTGTCATCCCCGTTTGCCTGCTCAGTGAGTTCTGTGACTGCCGCTAAGTTTTGCCTGGCACTAATGAGAGGAGTTGCCAGTCTCGGACTTTCGGAGGTCTGTCCCCTCCAGTGAAAAATTTTGCCCAGAAATTATTGACTTTTCAGCCTGAAGAATTTCTTGGCCCTGAGTCTTGGGGCGGTGTGAGTGCTCTGTGTCTCTGGAGGTCTAAGAAAGACTAACTGTTTATTACGATCGCTGATCACTTTGCTCATTTAATCGTAGACTCTATGGACATTACTCCTTTGTAAGAATTTTATTAACTCTCTCTGGCACTTCTGAATTTACTCTCCTGGAGAATTGAAAATCTTACTTCGAGAGGGTTCCTTCAGTAGGTCATTACATATTGGACTGGCGTCAGGCCGCACGGCAGACTTTTCTAGCAATCTCTGACGGGGACCGCCCACCTGACATCAAGTGACCATTAGCGTGGCCGTATATAGTGGGCGGTCCCCACGCCCGCCTTGCAGATTTCCATCAGCAATCGTCATGTTAGTTCTTGCGTCGGATTTTTTTCCTCCGCTAAATTTTTTCTCTACGAATTTTACATTTGCTTAATGTTTTCACCCAAGAAGACGTGCTCGTCCTGTGGCATGCAGATTCCTCATAAGGACGGTCATCTGAAGTGCGTTATCTGTCTGGGCCCAGACCATCATGTCTCATCCTGCTGGGAGAGCCAAACATTTAATCAGGCCACCAAAAAGCAGAGACAGCAGGCTTTGGAGGCCCACCTTCTAAGAGTCCACCTAGCTTCATTAGAGAAGCAAATGGACCACATCAGAGAGTCCTCTTCCGAAAAATGTTCTCTCCTAGAAACACCACAGTGAGAAATATTGAGAGCGAGAGTGCTCCGTGGACCAACCTGAGACCTCGTGGCCCTCGACAAGCAAGGCTGTGCCGCCCTAAAGACTTCGGATGGTAAGTCTGAAAATCTTCTCTTGGTCGATCGGCTCGACGTCCGCTGAGTTCGCCCGGGACCGCCCAGCCACCGGTAAGATGACTCCCCACCCTTCAGGGACCCGCCCAGCACCAGCCAATAAGTCGGCCGGGGACTCCTCCCCCACCCATCCGGCTCCATCTGGTATGGTTCTCCCGTCGGGGCCTAGCGGCGCCTCACCCAACATCCGGCAGAACCAGGAGGAGAATGCCCCTCTCTTACCTCGCCTATATCCTCCCCTTCTCAGCGCGTACCTCAGGCGAAGACGGTGCAGAATCCCTCAATGTCGTAGACCATTCCTCCGGGGGTCAGTCCCATGCTCCCCTGATTAGGTCACGGGGAAGGAGGCTCCTGCTCAGCCATCTGGCCTTACAGTGGAGGCCCCTCCTTCTCCTTCAGGTTGGATCCCCTCGGACCTGACAGATATCCCGGTCCTGAGCCGACTGTCGGATCCGGCGATTCCAATTCCAGTGCCGGAAACTCCAATGGCTCTCAGCCTGTGTAGACTCTGCATGTCCAATGGGTACGGGTGAAGTGATTGACGCTTATTATAGGGCAGTTTCTGGGGCTGTCGATACCCTTGCACCAGTCCGTGTACAACCCAGATCGTCTCACTTGCGGTCTCCATGTTATGACCCTTCCATGATATGACGGTGACCTCAAGGCGATGAAGATCAGAAGTTGGAGCATTGTTGGCGGAGATCCCGGTCGGATGGGGACTAAATGGCCCTGCATGCTCATTATGTTGAGTACCAGAGGGCAATCAGCCGTAAGAAGGCAAAGTTCCTGTCCAGGGAGATAGCTGCAGGGGAGAACCGACCATCTCAGCTTTTTCGAACTGTGGGCAGGCTTCTCCACCCAGCCTGTCTACAGCTGAGAAAAACCTTTTCAGTCACTTTATGTGATGAGTTTGCTCGGTTCTTCGGTAACAGGGTGTCCTTTATCTGGCAGGGGATCCCATCATCGAGTCGCCTCGCATTGTGACTCGCAGTGATCAGACTGGGGGTCGTAGAGGCACTCCGCCTGCCTGGGATGAGTTTAAACCAGTGGAGGTGGCTGAAGTCATCGAGGTTACCTCATAGCTGAAGCACACACATATTGTGAGCTGGACCCAGCTCCAACACATAATATATGGGTTTTTCTTGTAGGTAGCTTCCCCATCTGAGGGCCCTGGCACACAGCCCGTGTAATAGTGTGGAGAGCTTCTTTACACACCATGCGCTTAGCTCAGCCCCTTCACCTGCACTATCCCACCAGACCTCCACCCGGTGGGAGCAGAACTACGGGAGGGTGACAGTGCACCACCCCCAGGAGAGGAGAGCAGCCTGCTGTCTCTGCTCAGTTCTGCTCCTCCCTCCCCCCAATGGCACCCCGAGGTCATTCCCGAACCCGGGTCGCCGGTATAGCTTGAGGTAAGGTGTCAAGTGCCTCAAACCTCAGCACCACTGGGACGGCCTCCAACACGTTTTTTAATGAGATGTGTTAGTTCACCCTGATTGTCCGTTGTCAGAGAGGATTTTTCTGCATTCCTTGATGAAGGCTTTGGTGAGACCCCTTCTGAAGAAGTCATCTCTCGATCCAGATGTCTTGGCGAATTACCGTCCTATCTCCAACATTCCCTTTTTGGTTAAGGTTGTTGAGAAGATTGTGGAGCAACAGCTTGAGGAGCACCTCATGGGTTTTGACATCAATGATCCATTCCAGTTGGGTTTCAGAGACAGGCATAGCACCGAAACGGTGTTAGGGTGCATAATGACCTCCTCAGGGCTAGAGATAGAGATGACGGGTCAGTTCTTGTTCCCTTTTATCTCTCTTCAGCTTTTGACTCTGTAGATCGCATTGTGCTTCTTGATCGCCTCAGAGAATACTGTGGACTCAACGGCACTGTCATTGGCTGGTTTGTGTCTTATCTCACCGTCAGGAAGCAGCGGGTAATGTCGAGGAATTTCTCCTCCACCATGATGCTCCTGTCTTGTGGAGTGCCTCAGGGGCTGATCTTGTTGCCAGTGTTATTTGTAGCGTATATGCTGTCCCTGAGACAGTTCTTTAAGCGATACAATGTGGGTTTTTACTGCTGTGCAGATGATACCTAGTTGTATCCTGCTTTTGCCCCTGGAACACCAAACGTCGTGGAAGTGCTTAACATCTGCCTGGCTGAGATCAATGACTGGATGTCCTCCAGCTGGTTGCAACTGAACCCGGATAAGACGGAGGTGCTAGTGGTCAAGGCGGGCTGAGGGCGTGATGGGAGTGCTTCAAACAACATGAAGTCTTCCTGTATTCTGACAATATGCAGTTAGTCCAACCGGTTCAACTGCCCTGGAGAACAAAGAGTTCACTCTATGCAAATGCATAGAACCTTGAGCTTGAGCTCGGTTTTCAAACCACTATCCTCGGTACGTTCTAGTAACTGATCAGATTCTTTACTCCGCTCACCAGTGAAGACGCCTCGAAGATTGCTCCTTGCTGCCTTTTGTCTAGCTGAGTTTCATTGGTTCATTTTCAACCGCTTTATTATTTTGATTTAAAAATGTTCTCAAACCTCTGTCTTCGGTATCGTGTACGTCCCTAGGTTGGGTAAGTGTTCGGTTTCTGATCGGCTCCGCGACCGTGAAGGGCCCGAACTTCTCTTTTTTCCCCTTTTCTGTGTAAATTTTCATCTGGATTGGGATCCGTGCAAAGTCCAGACGGGGGGGGGGGGTCTCAGTTCCTTTTTGGCTGACGCTAAACCGTTGGCCAGTTTGGACTTTGTTCTTTATTACCCGGCCTAACTAAGCCACTGGGTTGAGCTCCAAATTTTAGGGTTATGTCACAGAAACCCAAGAGAAAAAACAGTCCCACTGGGTTTCAGCGTTGTACCAAGTGCCGGGAGCAGTTTGCAAAAGCTGATCTGCACTTGGTCTGTCTGTAGTGTACTCTCTGGGTTTCGACCACTTACAAAACAGACTGTGATATTTGTAATAATTTCCCTCTGTCTACTTTAGACCTGCACCTCAGTAAACTGAAGGAAAGGATGGAAAAGACTGCTGGAGGCGGTTCCGGTTTAACCGAACCTTCGGATCCGACAACCGACCACTCAAGCCAGGGTGAACCATCGACGGGTAAATGACGTTCGGAGTCAGTTTCTGTACCTGCACCGTCAAAGAAAGCCAAACGCTCTGGCTCAGAACCGCGCAAACACTCTTGTCTCAGTTCCAACCACAGACGAAATTGCAAAAGCCATTAAGATATTGCAGTCTTTGCAATCTGGGTTTGGCAAACCGTCGCAGGTACCGTCTAGGCAGCCAGTGATTCCGGATACCGGTTCAGCTCCTTCAGGACACATTGATCCTGAGGAGTATTATTTTTCTGGCTATGATGAGGAGGAGGAGGAGGAGCAGAATGACTGGGAACCTATTGACCCAGAGGGCTCCCCTGACCATCCCCAGTATGAATCCCCTCCCAGACCCTTCTCTGAGGCTACCTCCCATTTTGCTTTTATGAGTCAGGTGGCTGAAACCCTGCAGCTCTCTGTACAAGAGGCCAGGCAGGAGAAAGATGAGGAAGAGGATTACAGGGAGATGATGGATTTTCCTATGTCCCAGGGACTTTAGATTCCCATTCATAAGTCCCTTAAAAAGTGGACTTTAAAGATCCTCCAAACCCCTAGTTCTGTCCCTCCTTTAGATAAGAAAATGGACAGAAAGTATATTCTGGCTGGCAATGGCACTGACTTTTTATCCAGCCCTTGTAGCCATGTAGGGGTGGTTCAAACTGCAGCCTGTGAGAAGGCTGGCATCCCCCTGGCCTCTCATCCCCCGACAAGGATTCCAGAAAAGTGGATTCTCTTGCCAAGAAAGCGTACCTGGCATCTTCTTTAGGTATTACACAAGCCTCCTATATGGCTTTATGCCTCCACGTACCAGAAGTCCCTTTGGGAAGCTGTGGAACAACTTGCTAAAAAGGCCCCTCCTGAGCTTTTTGCTGATCTCCAGGAGTTGGTCACCAAGGGGGTACAAGCATCAAAGTCCCAGTTCCACATGGCTGTGGACTCCAGTGATGCAGCTTCCAGGGCTATGGCTTCTACTGTATCCCTCAGGCGTTTCACCTGGCTTAGGTGCACTACCTTGTCCCAGGACATGCAAAATGCTGCCATGGATTTTCCCCTTGTCCAGAATTCTCTGTTTGGGGAACAGACTGAGGCATACATGAGAAAAATAAACGAGTACAGAGTAGCATACAGGCATGCTTCAGCAAAAGAGAAAGCTGCCACTCCTCAAAAGCATCAGGTCAGGGACAGGGGTAGGCCGAACCCCAGGCTTTTCCATCAGGCCCAAGCTTTTCCCTCTTACCAGCAACCCAGGGGGTTCTTTAGAGGAAGGGGCAGGAGGGGAGCTGGCAGGGCTGCTTCCACCCCCCCCAAGTCTGCTACCCCAGTTAAACATCCTGAGAGGTCTGTCTGGGCCGCCTCCCCTTCCCCTCTAGGGGACAAACTGACCTGCTATCTCCAGGCTTGGCAATTCATCACTTCAGACAAATGGGTCCTGGAGATAATAGGTCAGGGTCTTCCTCTCACCTTCAAACTGCTCCCAAACCTGTCAGCAAGAGCTTTCAGACCTTCCAGCCCTACAGAAATAGCCCTGCTGGAGGCAGAAGTTTCCACTGTTCTACACTAAAAAACAGTGGAGCCTGTGCCTTATCAGCATAGGGGCAAAGGGTTGTATTCAAAGTACTTCCTGGCACCAAAGAAAAATGGGGAGTGGCGGCCCATCCTGGATCTCAGATTTCTAAACAGGCATCTTACAAAGCCAAAGTTCAAAAGGATAACCCTGGCTAGCATCCTACCTATTTGCAAGCAAGGGGACTGACTGGCATCCCTGGACCTAAAGGATGCTTACTTCCACATCCCCATCAGACAGTCTCACAGAAAATATCTCAGATTTCGACTGCCTTCAGGCCACTACCAGTTCAGGTCTATGCCCTTCGGGCTGACATCTGCAACCAAGAGTGTTTACAAAATGTCTGGCAGTAGTGGTGGCATTCCTCAGAAGACAAGGGGGTTCAGTTTACCCCATCTGGACAACTGGCTGCTGGTGGGTCAATCCCCTCAGCAGGTCACAGAAGCCCTAAAACTCACTCTGGATACTCTTCAGTCTCTAGGGTTCCTGGTGAATCAAAAAAAGTCTGTCTTGACCCCAGTACAAGTACTAGACTTCATAGGGGCAGAGCTGAATACCATTCAGGCAAGGGCCTTCTTGCCTTCTGCAAGGGCACAGGCTCTTATAGATTTAGTAAAATCTTTCCACCTTCGAGTTCCTCGGCCAGCAAGGTACTTCCTGCAGCTCCTAGGACACATGGCCTCCACCACAACTGTGGTCCTGGGGGCCAGGTTTCAGATGAGGGACACTCAGTTCCATCTGAGATCCTTTTGGTCTCAAAAAAGGGATCCTCTGTCCAAACTGATTCCGGTATCTCCCACCCTTCTGTTAGCTCTTCAGTGGTGGCAGGAGATGGACAACCTCAGAGTGGAGATTCCCTCTCTCCCTCAGGTACCCTCTCTGGTGTCGACAACAGATGCTTCTCTTGTGGGCTGGGGTGCCCACCTAAGGGATTGCACAGCACACGGTACTTGGCTCCCTCAGGAGTCTCTCCTGCACATCAGTCTTCTGGAACTCAGGGCAGTGTTCCTGGCTCTTCAGGAGTTTGCCAGTCTCTTACAGGGCAAGGTGGTTCAAGTCAAGACAGACAATACCACCACCATGTACTGTATCAACAAGCAGGGGGGGAGAAGATCCTCCCTGCTATGCGCAGAATCCATGAAGATTTGGAAACTGGCATATTCTCTCAGTATGTCACTGTTAGCAGTTCACTTGCCAGGCAAGGACAGTGTACTGGCAGATGCTCTCAGCAGGATCAGCCAGGGCCATCACGAATGGACCTTGAACAGGCAGGTCCTTCTCTCAGTATCCAGGAGGTGGGGGTGCCAGAGATGGATCTCTTTGCAGCCCCAGACAATCACCAGTTACTACTGTATTGTTACAGGCCTCCACTCCAGGGCCCAGTGCCACTGGATGCTCTCCTTCTGGATTGGTCAAACAGGTTCCTTTATGCTTTTCCTCTGATAGCCAGAGTCTTGGTCAAGCTGAGAACTCAATCTGCCACCATGATTCTCATAGCCCCAGACTGGGCCAGACAGCCATGGTACTCTCTGCTGTCACTGTCAGTGACCAAGCTGCAGGATAATGTACCCCAGTCCTCGGTCTCTTCGCTCCAGATTGTGGCTCTTGAAGGCTTAGAATATGCAGATTTACAACTGTCTCAGTCTGTCTTGGATATTGTACAGTCAACCATACCCTCCTAGTTGACCAACTCACTGCCTTAGGCCTTGCCCTAGAGGCAGCTGCATGGTTCCGCAGTTACCTACACTCTCGTTCTCAGCAAGTCAGGATTGGTGCTGCTCTCTCCAACCCAAAGCCAGTCTGCTGAGGTGTACCCAAGGGGTCTATACTGGGACCCCTCCTTTTTAGCCTGTTCTTGAACTGCCTCCCCCAAGCCAGTTAGGGCCGCATCCTCCTCGGTGCGGATGATGCCGTTATCTTCTCTAATGGCCCAGACCCCACTGCCCTTGAACAGCAACTACAGTGTGACTTTACCAGTGTAGAGACGTGGTTCAAAAATCATAAATTGATAATGAATTACAAAAAACTAAAACCATGCTGTTCACCAACCCTCCGAACAAACACAAAAACTACCTGCTGACCATATGCAATGGTGGTGTTCTCCTTGAATGTGTTAATCACTTCAGATATCTCAGTGTCACTATTGACAGCTCGCTCTCCTACACGCAACACGTTGACATCACAGCCTAAGCAATCATCAAACGCATAGGACTGCTCTGTCGTCACAAGCAAAGCCTGACCCCAGAAGTCCTAAGCATAGCGGTTCACAGCTCATTGGGTTCCCTTGTGGACTATGGACTGCCAGTATATGGTTCTGCCACAGAAACTGCCCTCCGGCGGATAAAAACTACCCTTAACGAAGCCTGCAGGCTCACCTTAGGAGCGCACTGACTAACTCACACCTGCGATCTCTATGCTAAGGCTCACTGGCTAACACTTGATGGTCGCATAAAATACCAATCCTTCCTCTTGACCAAAAAGATCTACCTTGGTCAGCTACCACTGGGGGTCCAAAAACTCCTGGTTCCCAGCATAAATTTGTGGCACACCCGAAACTCAGCACAACAGTCCTTCCTAACCCTGAAATGTTGTACATCCCAACGTCAAAGGTCCTTTGCCTACCAAGCCCCGTTGTGATTCAGCTCTCTCCAGGAGAGCATTGTTCACCTACCCACACTGTGGTCCTTCAAAAGGAACCTAAAGAACCTTATAATACATGATTCTCATTGCACCTGCCATCACTAGCTCAGATCAAGGCAGCCCCCCTGTCTTCCTCTGGCTGAACTGACTCTTCTCTCTCTTATACACACTGCACTTGGGGATCTCCCCTTTTTTTTTCTTCAACTCTTACTCTGCTCTAACACCTTGACAACTAACAGGTCCCCTGTTGGGCACAGTATTTTTTGTCTGTTCCTACTTATGTATCGTACTGCATCTAGTAAGTAATACAGTGCTAGTATTTGTTGTATCCTGCTATACTATGTTTAGTCTCCACTTGTACCTAAATGTTTAGTCCAGTCTTATTTACATTATGCTTTGATTCCTTCCCTTATGTAGAGAGCTACTCCTCCTCCTCTTTTACCCTCCCTGTCCCTCCTGTAGGATAAGCATATCTACAGGAGGGACAGGGAGGGTAAAAGAGAGGAGGAGTAGCTCTTCACATAAGGGAAGGAATCAAAGCAACAGAACAAAAGGGTAAACAGGGAGGAGAAGAAGCACTGTGGGTCAATTTGGAGGCAGGCAATGGCACCACAATCCGCACAGGGGTTGTGTACAGACCCCCCTCACAGGGGGAGGAAATGGACAAGGAAATGGTAGAAAGTATACTAGAATGGCAGATAAAAGGGAGACATTGCTGATGGGTGATCTGAATATGCCAGATATTAACTGGAGTGCAGTTGCAGCAGCCACTTCTAAGAGTGGGTTTATTCTAGATGCCCAACAGAGGGCATGCCTTAGACAACTAGTATTGGAACCCACTCGAGAGGGAGCAGTCTTGGACCTGGTCCTCTCAAATGGAGATGGAGAGAGGATCACAGATGTAGAAGTGGGTAGCTATCTGGGAACTAGTGACCATCGAACAGTATGGTTCACAATAAACACAGCAATAGAGTCAAGCCATACAAAGGCAAAAGTACTGGAATTCAGGAGGGCTGACTTTGCCAGAATGGGTGAGTGCCTAAGGAATGCACTAGCAAATGGGCAGGAAGGAGGGGTGGAAGAACAATGGGGAATAATAAAATCTGCCATCACAGAGGTAATAAGCCTTTGTGTGAAGCAAATAAACAAAACAAAACGATGTAAGAAACCACTATGGTTCTCAAAGGAGGTGGCAGTTAAGGTTCAAGAGAAAAAGAAAGCATTCAGAAAGTACAAGGAATCACAGAAGGAGCAGGACAGAGAATTGTATCAGTTAAAGCAAAAGGAAGCTGGGAAGGCAGTCAGAACAGCAAAGGTCCGAACCGAGGAAAAGATAGCCAACTCAGTTAAGAAGGGAATAAACCTTTTAGGTACATCAGGGAGCCAAGAAGACCAAGGGAGGATAGTGAGGCTTAATTGGGGGCAGAGGGTGACTGTGAAAGGCAGAGATACTAAACAAATATTTTGCTCAGTATTTACAAATGGAGAGGGGAGGTACCTAAAACAAACAATAGAAACACTCTAGATACAGAAGTTGATACCAGCCCATTTACAGAAGAAAGGGTTCTGAAAGAACTCTTAAAACTGAAGGTGGACAGAGCAATGGGGCCTGATGGGATTCATCCCAGAATTCTAAAATAACTAAGGGTAGAACTAGTGACACCACTGACTACCCTATTTAACAAATCATGGGAGGATGGGGTGGTACCTGATGACCAGAGGAGGGCAGATGTGATTCTCCTTCACAAAAGTGGGAGCAGGGCAGAAGCAGGAAACTACAGACCTGTTAGTTTAACCTCAGTGATAGGGAAAATGATGGAATCACTTCTGAAGGAAAGAATTGTGGAGTACCTAGAGGCCAGAGGGGCACAGGACCCAAGGCAGCATGGATTCACAGTGGGAAGGTCACGCCAGACAAATCTAATAGATTTCTTTGACTGCTTGACCAAAGTAGTAGATCAGGGAGGGGCTGTGGACATCGCCTACCTAGACTTTAGCAAGGCATTTGACACAGTCCCACACAAAAGATTAATGTACAAGTTAGCCAGCCTGGGAGTGGGTCCCAAGATGATAGCATGGGTAAACAATTGGCTGGAGAATAGGACACAGAGGGTAGTAGTAAATGGAGTCCACTCTGAAGAAAGGGGAGTTACTAGTGGCGTACCGCAGGATTCAGTATTAGGACCGGTCCTCTTCAATGTCTTTATAAGTGACATTGCAGAGGGAATGGAAGGAAAAGTATGTCTCTCTGCAGATGACACAAAGATCTGCAACAGAGTTGATGCACAAGGTGGGGTGGAAAGGATGAGAAGGGACTTGGCAAGGTTAGAGGAATGGTCAAATGTATGGCAGCTTAGATTCAATGCTAAGAAGTGCAAGGCAATGCACCTGGGAAACAAAAACACAGGGGAAGAGTACACAATGGGGGGTGAGATACTAACAACAACAAAAATAATGGAAAGGGACCTGGGGGTAGTCATATCAGATGACTTAAAGGTGGGCAAGAAATGTGAGAGAGCAGTAAGGAGGGCTGGGGGGATACTGGGATGCATAGGGAGAGGCATCACCAGTAGAAAACAGGAAGTTGTTATCCCTCTGTACAGACAGCTGGTGAGACCCCAGCTGGAGTACTGTGTGCAGTTCTGGAGACCCAGTCTCTGCAAGGACATAGACAAGATGGAAGCTGTCCAGAGGAAGGCAACTAAAATGGTGTGGGGTCTGCACCAGAAGACACATGAAGAGAGACTAAAGGAGCTTAATATGTATAGCCTCGAGGAAGGGAGGGAGAGGGGACATGATAGAAAGTTTCAAGTACTTCAAGGGAATCAACAAAGTCCAAGAGGGTAGCATCTTTCAAAAAAAGAGGTGTGCAAGAACAAGGGGGCATAATGAAGATTGGGGGGTGGGGGCAGCTCAGAGGTAATGTAAGAAAGTATTTTTTCACAGAGAGGGTTGTGGATGCATGGAACAGCCTTCCGGAGGAGGTTGTGGAGTCAAAAACAGTGGTTGAATTCAAGCATGCATGGGACAGTCATAAGGCAATTCTAGGGGTTGGGGGTAGAAAGAAGTAGGCTGCTGGTTAACTAGGATCTGCAGCTTATCCATTAGGTAGGGAAATGGGCAGACTGGGTTGGCCAAGCGGTCCTTATCTGCCGTCAAATTCTATGTTTCTATTATTGCCTGTACTCCTTGTATAATTCTCTCACCTGTTTGTCTGAATTGTCCCGACGTGGAACCTATGTAAAGAGCTCTGAGCTCAAATGGTTTATCTGAGAATTTAAATAAACAATATACTGAAGGGTTCCAGAAAACCTGCTACTAGGAAAACCTATTCCTCTAAGTGGAAAAGGTTCTCTCTTTTGTGCTCCCAGAAAGACCTGGACCCACAGCATGACAGGCAGAGTTACCAGAACTTCTGGACTATTTGGTCCACTTTCAGTCTCTGCATTTACAGCCATCTACCCTGAAGGTACACCTCTCTGCTGTCTCTGTTTATCTTTCAGCAGGGGAAGGGCTCTTCTCTGGCTGCACACCCAATTTTCAAAAAGTTTTTCAAAGGGTTGCTGCATCTTCATCATCCACATAGGGAACCTACCCCTGCATGGGACCTGAACATATGCAACCTCCTTTCAAACCTATATTTTCTTCAGAGCTCAAGTTTCTCACTTGGAAAACTGTTTTTCTAGCGGCCATCACTTCTGCTAGAAGAATCAGTGAACTTCAGGCCTTGTCTGTGGAGCCCAACTGTCACACCCCACAGGGATAAAATTGTGCTCCGAACTAATAGGAAGTTCCTCCCTAAGGTGGTTTCTGATTTCCATCTTAATCGATCCATTACCTTGCCTGTATTTTTCTCAGAGCACTCCAGTTCAGGAGAATGTAGGCTCCACAGTCTGGATGTAAAAAAGAGCTATTAGCTATTACATGGGCAAGACAAAGGAGCTAAGGAAGGATTGTTCCCAACTTTTTCTTACCTATGGTGAAGTTGGTCAGAGCAGACCAGCTGCAAAGAGGACTATATCTAGATGGATTGTGGCTTGTATCTAGTTTTTCTATAGTAAGCTGGGTAAGGATCCACCAGCAGGCCTTAGGGTCCATTCTACTAGAGAGACTGCTGCCTCCCTGACGGCAGCCAGGGAAGTCCCCTTGCTTGAGATATGTAAGGCTGCCACCTGGAAATCGGGCCATACATTCACTAAGCACTACATCCTGGATATTCAGGCTAGGAGTGATGTCAGGTTTGGCACAGCAGTACTACAGAGGCTATTCCCCAAAAAGGTTCTGTGCCCACCTCCATGGGGCACTACTTTGTAGTCCGGATATTGTCAGAATACAGCAAGTCTTCATGTTGTTTGAAGAAAAAATTACCACAGTAATGTTGTTTCTTCTAATGGAGTCTTACTGTATTCTGACCTCCCACCCCACCTCTCCTTCAGAACCTGGGGAAGGGTGGCTCATTCTGCAGCACCTATATGACTTAACCCATTAGTGGGTACTGGTTTTCTTTGGGCATCTGTGACTTGAGTCTTCTACATGCCTTTTTGTCTTTTGCTTATGTTGCCCCTGTTGGGGATCCCCTGTTTAGACTTAGTTTTTTGCCTATATATATATATATATCTCTAGTTTGCTTCATAGAATCTGATCAGTTACTAGAACGTACCGAGGACGGTGGTTTGAAAACTGAGCTCAAGCTCAGCGTTCTATGCATTTGCATAGAGTTGACTCTTTGTTCTCTGGAGCAGTTGAACCGGTCCATCTAACTGCATATTGTCAGAATACAGCAAGACTCCATTAGAAGAAACAACATCACTATGGTAAGTGATTTTTTTTTTCTTCTGGCGGGGGCCTCTGGTCTTTTCCTGGGACCTACACCATTGATGACCTCCTCTAGGGTTCATGATCTTGGCTTGATCCTGGATGACAAACTGACATTAGAAGCTCAGGTGTCATCTGTTGCCCAAAGTGTTTTTTACCACTTGAGGAACATCACCAGGATCAAATCCCTAGTTCCGCCTGAAGACCTGCCCACACTGGTTCATGCTTTTGTGCCGTCCAGGCTTGATTACTGCAGCACTCTTTACTTGGAGGTCTCTGGGGGTACCCGCCGCTGGCTGCTGCCAGGCTACTGACTTGCCTTTCTAGGTCCAGTCATGTGACCCCCGGTTTTGTGGACTCTGCACTGGCTGCCGTTCAGGTGGAGGGTTATCTTCAAGGTGAGTTTACTCACCTATAAGGCCCTACATGGACTAGGCCCTGGCTATCAGACTGCTCTCCTGACACCGGCTGTCTCAGCCCAATCCCTCCACTCCTTGACCAGGGGCCTTCTTGAGATTCCTAGGACCCAACTTAAAACTGCCAGCGACCGGGCGTTCAGTGTCGCTGGGCCGGTTTTATGGAACGCTCTTCCTTTATCCATTCAGGAGGCCCCATCAGTCGAGTGGTCTCAAGGCCCATTTATTCTCTCTGGCATTTCATGACGTTGAAATCTGACAATCCTCTGCATCTCTTCTTATCTTCCTTGCTCTTTTAGTAATGCTGATATCTGCTGTTTGCTGTTGTCTTTTATTGTACTTGATGTTCTTACCTGCCTTTGTGTGTGTTCAGCACCCAGAGCCTCCGGGATTGGGCACCTTACAAATAAAATTTGCCTTGCCTTGACTTGCCTTCTTTCATAGGCCTCTGGCCTCCTGCCACCCAGACTGTCCTTGCTCTCAGCACTGCTTGGGACTCATTCCATAGGTGTGACCTGATGACAGAGGTATCTCTGAAGAAGATGGAACGGTCACGTAAGAACTTACTGTAACAGTAAATTGTCAAGGGAATATCTGTCATCAGGTCATGCCATCCCTCCTTCCATCCAGGGAATCTCTTGTCATCCGGTCATGCCATCCCTCCCTGTATCCCCGTTTTCTTTCTTTCTCTCACCAGCTCGGCTGTCCTGTTGCTCCAGCCTTTTTGTTAGCTGGGCACCTTCTCTCTCACTTCAGTTCCCTGGTGGAACGCCTGTCTCTCATGGCCTCCAGCTAGGGAAAGAACTGGGTGGGAGCGGGACCGCCCACATCTTTATAGGGTGAGTGATGTCGAAGTCTGACATTGGTGTGGGTGACCCCTAGTAGACTACTGCAGAAAAACACTGGTGGGATCTTAGTGCCTGATGGCTGAGTTCCATAGGTGTGACCTGATGACACAGATTCCCGCAAAGATCTACTGTTATGGTAAGTTCTTACATAACTGTTCTTTTACCATTGTTCCAGGCCTCAGTGAATACATTCTGAAGTATAGGAGCAAGCTCATTAGCAAATTTCTGGTAAAAATTCATAAGAAGTCCATCTGGGCCTGTGGATTTATTTTTAAGAGAATTGATATATTACATTATTTCTTCTACACTAATTTGTGCACTTAGCTCATTGTGGAATTTTTCGTTAACTTCTGGAAGTGGTAGGTCCTCAAAACATTTTTAGAAGTCCGTTTCTGACCAGGGGGTTTTATTGTTAGTATACAGTTTAGAGTAAAATTCACAAAACACTTCAATTCCCTCGGTATCTGTAACCAAAGTTCCTGATTCAAAATATGCTACCTATATTTGTACAGTTATTAGAATTTCTGAGCCTAATAGCCAACAATTTCTGAGCTCTAGGGCCAGTCTCAGCATATCTAATTTTGGCTTTCCTGATACTGAAGATTGTATCATCTCTTAGTAGGTTATCATATATGTTTTTCGCCAATGACCACTGTTTCCATTTATTTTCAGAATTGTCCAATAATAGTTATTGTTCTATTTGTTTAAGTACTGTCATTTTTTCATTTAATTTAGCTTGTTTCTCCTTTTTCTTTCTGGCAGAAACATCTATAAAAATAACTTTAAAAAAAACATTTTAAAGTATCCCATATAGCTGCCCAAGAGGTATCATTAGGGCTACTAAGATTTAGAAAAGTAGATATTTCTTTTGATATTAATTCTATGACCGCCTCATCTTCAGACAGTGAAGTATTTAGGCGCCACCTACTAGGCCTAGAAGTTTCACAACCATTGTTAGAGAGTGTAACTGAAATGAGTGCGTGGTCAGACATTACAATAGGATGATGTATAGTGGTATCGACCATAGAAAAATTTTTCTTTTTTGGCATAAAAATCCAATACAAGATCCAGTTTTGTGAAGTGGTAACCAAAAAGACAGTTCTTTAGTATTTGCATGCACAATTTTCCATACATCCACCAAATCTAATGTTTCAGTTAAAAATTTCAAAAATCTCTATCTGCTTTATTCATTTTATATTAATTGTTAGACCCATCTAGAATCAGGTCCCAGAATGCAGTTTATATCTCCTGCTATAATTTTGTTGCTGTTAAGGAAATGATGAATTGTTCCAAGATTTCCTTGAATTTTAGATGGTTAGATAGATTAGGGCCATAAATATTAACCAAAGTAGTTCTGTAAGTGTTGAGAAAACCATTACCTGTTAAATAGGACCCATCTCTGTCCACAATGGTTTCTTCTATTCTAAAATAGGTATTTCTGTTGATAAGGATGCAAACCCCAGATTCTAGGGACATGGCCGTGTTGTTCTATCCACACTTGTTGGCAGTGTCCTTGGCCCTTTAAGGTGTGCCGGAAAGTCTTCAAGCTGGCTCCTCCTGCCCACCCAAGTGGTATATCTCTCGGCTCGGCCCCATGATGTCAGACCTTCCTTTCCGCTGGAAGAAGCAGGTTCCCTCCTTCGCATTCCCGCGTTGTAGGCCATAGTGCTTTTTGATCAGTTTGGATTGCTTTTTAAAAATTTGTTACCGTTTAGGTACTCGTCTTCAAGCTCCCAACTGCAGTGGATGACATGTCCACGCCCAGATTTTGCCGGTGCCCGTGTGGGTGGATGTCGCATTCCGACCCACATGCCACGTGCATCTACTTCGTGGGCCACGAACACAACACCCAGGCCTGCGACATTGTCAGTTGTTTCACACAATGGTCCTCAAGGACGGCCTCGCCCACCTTAAGTTGGGCCACCCGGAAAAATGACATCTGCCGGTCAAGTCTAAAGACGCCCGTTGGGTGGTCTCCGCAGCTGTGGGGTCTGCCGCATAGTTGGAACAGCTTACGGTTTCAAGGAGGAGGTGGCTCAGGCCGCTGCCCAGTCCTCGTCAGCTTCTGCCTTCATTCTGCTCCAGTTGGGCTCTGCTTTTTCAGGCTCCAGCAAGGAGCTGTGCTGGTCCATCCCAACTAAGGGGCAGGGCCCTTCTGGATCTCACAGTTCCCACTCTTGCAAAGACAGGGAGAAGTTGAAGAAAGAGAAGACTCACCGTCAACGTTCCTGGGACCATTGTCGGTCTTAGGACTTCCATGTTTTGACCACAGTCGAAACCGCAGCTTTGGCCGCTGGCTTCAGAGAGATCCCGTCTGGCCAGTTGGTCGAGACCCCGCCGATGATGCAACCCAGATTTTTCTCTACCCTATTGACATGTTGTTGTCCGAAGAGGCCAAAAATTCTCTCTTCAGGATTCTGGTCCTGCCTGTGACCTTAGAAGGGGCTGCTCAGTCCACTGAACAGAACCCTCCAGTCACCGACTCAGACCAGGAGGAGCCGCAGCACTCCCCGGCTCCCTGCGAGATCCCCTGTTTGCACCTGCAGCGGCCAAGGTCTCTGTCCTCCTCCAGTGGGTCGAGTGGCTCCTGCTGTCGTCAGCGCTCCCACTCTCGGCGCCATGTGAAGCGGCGACGCTGCTATTCTTCGTCTTCATCCTCCTCAGGTGAGGAGAGGTTTCAGCGCAAGTTGCATTGACACTACAAAGACCTCTTGACAACAGTTGGTTCTGGCTGGTCCGAAGCCGACCCCGGCTCCCACACCGGCCATCACTTGGCAGTCGCCCGACAGGCCCTCAACTCCCCTTGTGGGGCCAGTCAAGACTGTTCCTCCCACAGCAGAGCTGGTCAAGACCGTCTTGGTTTGGCCAAAGCTGGCCTCTTCACCGATTGTGGTGGGGCTGCCCAGGCAGCCATCAAGCAATGCTCCAGCTAAGGAGTCTCGTCTGGCCCAGCGGCTTCCCCATCGGCTGTTAGTCACCATCACTCCAGACTTCTCATGGAGGGTTGAAGGTGACTTGGGCAGTCGGCCACTTTATGTGGACTCCTCTGAGGATTCCTCACTGCACTCCCGTCTGGTCAATGAGAAGTCTGTCGGGGATCTCGCGACGGGGGAAGGGCCCACTTCCTTCTTGGGCATCCTCCGCCTCTTCTCCGAGTCCACGGGGATAAAGATTGAGTCTGTCCAGAAGCAGGCTCGCTATCCTCTTACAGAGATTATGGACAAAGGGGACTCTCCAATGGAGACTTTTCCAGTGGCTGAGGCCATTGTCTGTCCAGCCCTAGAGCTTTGGCAGTGCCCCATATCTTGCCCGGAACATTTCGGCCTGGATGGCCCGCAAGTATGCGGTGCCTGTCTGTACCCTCTTGGGTTTCACGGAGCACCCCTCGGCCGAGGGGCTGGTGGCTGACTCTGTGTTTCGGTGCTTGGGCAGTATTGAGGACGTAGACAAGCTGCCGAACAAGGAGTCCAAAAAATTGGACTATTCAGCAATTATGCTGCCTTCTTGCTTGGTCTTTGTCAGGCGAGCTCGTCCATCTTGATGGCACACTTCTCCCATGCCCTCTTGGGCTCTTTGAATGAGATGATTCCTCACGTACCTGCGGCCCTCCAGACCACGGTCAAGCAGGTCTGAGATCAGAGCCAGGCTGTGGCCAAGCAGCAACTGCAGACGGACCTGGATCTGTGAGATTCCTGTGCCCGCTCGATGGTGGCCACAGTCGCCATGCTCCGTAGGGCTTGGCTGCGGATCTCGACGTTCACAACAGACACTCAGCACAAGCTGTCGGATGTTCCTTTCTTGGGCACCAACCTGTTTGGGCCCGATGTGGAGGGTCACCGCCAGCGTATCAAGAAGTTCAGTGCCACCTTGGACTCCATAATATCCACTCAAAAAGATCACAAGGGGAAAGGAAAGGAAACATTGTTTAACCAGGAGTAGCACACTAAGCCGAAGCTTGTTTCCAGATGCGACCTGGGAGCACAAGGAAATTAAGTGACTTGCTCAGGATCACACAGTATGCACCTAGGCGGCTGTGGGATTCAAACCCAGGTCTCCAGATCTGCAGCTCAGAGCTTTAACCCACAGCACTATACTGCCTCCAAGAGGGAAGGGGAAGGCAAGGGCTCAGAGAAGCAGCAGAAGCGAAAGCCCTTTCGGTCCTCCAATCCTGTGGCAAAACCAGTCCAGCATCCGCCGGGCCAGCAGGCTCAGTCTTGGTGACTCATGCCCAAGTCAGTGGCCTTGGTGGTCTGTAAGCCCAGAGGGAAGGGACCCGGTGGTTCCTCAGCTGGGTCCTCCTCCTTCAAGCCTGTTCAGTGACAGGATGGGGGGTGCCACCCTCATGCCCATCACTCCTCCCCTGGGTCCTCCTGCGGGGGGGCCAGCTCCACCACTTCCTTTCCGCCTGGTCCACTGTCACCACGGAGAGGTGGGTTCTGGAAGTGGTCGTTCAGGGTCTGCCTCTGGAATTCGAGGAGTACCCGCCAAGCCAAGCCCCACAGGAGGACTTGGTATCCGCAGATATTCGGTTGACTCTTTGAGATGACATAGCCCAGCTCCTCCACAAGGAGGTCATGGTCAGAGTAGTGGTTCTTCCAGAACACCCAGGGTTTGTCTCCAGGTATTTCCTGGTGCCAAAGCAGACGAGGGGCTGGTGCCCCATTCTAGACCTGCACAACCTGAACAAGTTCCTCAGGTCACGCACCTTCAGGATGGTAACTCTGTCTCAGATCATACCATCTCTAGAGTAGAACATGTGGTTTTGCTCCCTGGATCTTCAGGACACGTTCTTTCACATCCCAATCCATCTGTCCCATTGAAAGTTCCTCCACTTTCGAGCCGAAGGAACCCTCTACGAGTTCTGGGCCGTGCCATTCGGCCTCTCCTCAGCCCCCAGGGTCTTCACCAAATGCATTGCAGTGGTGGCAGGTTACCTGAGGCGCCCAGAGGTCCAGGTGTACCCCTGCTTGGAAAACCAGCTGATTACAGGTCCCTCCAGGCAGGAAGTGGAGCGGTCCAGGGACCTAGCCCTCCAGACCTGCACCTCCCTTGGCCTCCTGGTCAATGAGGCCAAGTCGGAACTCGTGCCCTCGCAGGTGATCAGCTTTATTCGGGTAGAGCTCGACTCTTGCCAAGCCAGAGCCCAGCTCCCGGTGGACAGGGCAGAGGTTCTCTCCTCCTCCTTGCCCAATCATTTCGGGTTGGGTTGTTGCGCCCTGCCTGGGACTTCCTGCGCCTTCTGGGTTACATGGTGGCCCCAGGGTCTGCACCAGCATGGTCCGATGGGCCTGTTGGCATATGCGCTTCCTGCAGTGGGAGCTGGCCAGCCAGTGGTCTCAACACAAAGGTCACTTCGACTAGCTGGTCACTGTGACCCAGAAGATGTGTGACACCCTCCTATGGTGGCTAGTCCCAGAGCGTCTGCAGGAAAGGATCCTGTTTGTCCGCTCCAAGCTGACGGACAGCCTGACGACCGACACCTCTCTCATGGGTTGCAGCCCCCATCTGGGGGAACACAGAGTCCATGGGCTCTGGACCCCCGAGGAGTCCTGATGGCACATTAACCTGCTGGAGCTCCAGGCAGTTCGGCTGGCGCCAACTGCATTTGCTCCATATGTTCGGGGTCAAGTGGTCCAAGTCCAGACAGACTACACCACGACCATGTGCTACCTCAACAAGCAGGGTGGGACGTACTCCCTGCCTTTGTGCAAGGAAGCTCTCCACATATACACCCATGTGTGCAGCCTGGAGGCAGATCTCCTAGCCATCCATGTGGCATGAGCCTCCAGTCAGCTGGTGGACACCCGCAGCCTGGTAGTCGAGGTGTCTCATGAGTGGTCTCTCCATCCAGTGGTAGTCTACAGCCTGTTCTCCCAGTGGGGCACCCCTCAGGTGGACCTGTTCACCTCCAGGGAGAACGCAAAGCTAAAGCTGTTCTGTGCCCACCCCGCTCAGCAGGGCTCGCTGCAGGGGGATGCCTTCTCGATGCCTTGGACCCCGAGCCTCTTCTATGACTTCCCTCTATCCACAAGGTGCTGCTCAAGGTCAGGAGGGACAAGGCACATGTGATCCTGGTGGCTCCGGACTAGCCATGCTAGTTTTGGTACCCCGATCTCCTCAGCCTCAGCAGCAGGCACCCGAGGCATCTTCCAGTCCGTCCAGACCTGCCCTCCATCAATCAGGGGAAGGTACTCCACCTGGACCTTCAATCCCTGCACCTGACAGCCTGGTTCCTGAGCAGCTAGAGTTCCAGGCTTTGGGTCTCTCCGAAGATGTCCTTACCGTGGTAGAGGCATCTAGAAAGAAATCAACCAGAAAATGCTATGTCTTCAAATGGAGGATGTTCTCCATTTGGTGTCAGGGCAAGGAGCTGGACCCTTTATCCTTCCGGTGGCCAGTATTTTGGACCATCTGTGGTCCCTTTCCAAAGGGGGACTTTGATTGACGACCCTTAAGGTACACCTGGCAGCCATATCTCATTACTGGGCATGAGCTGGTCAGCGGTCGATGTCGCAAGAGGAGGTGGTCTAGCACTTTTTCAAAGGTTTAGATCACATTTCTCCTCAGGTGCGTGAACCACCACCACCATGGGACTTGTTGCTGGTTTTGGCAAGTCTCATGGGCAAGCCATTCGAACCGATGCACAGGTGCAACATGTCTCACCTGTCGTTGAAGACCGCCTATCACATCTAGAAGGATCAGTGAGCTCCAGGCGCTATTGGTGAAGTCTCCTTACCTGGTCTTCTACAGGGACAAGGTTGTCCTGCGCCCCAACCCGAAATTCCTCCCGAAGGTTGTGTCCGAGTTTCTCCTTAATCAGGTGATGACTCTCCCAGTGTTCTTCCTGAATCACACCTCGGAGGCCGAACATAGGCTTCATGCTCTAGACCAGAGGCGAGCACTCACTTACTACAAAGAGCGCACGGCTGGAGTTCGGGGAGAGGTTCGCCAGCTGTTTGTTACCAACGCTGAAGCCGCACCTGGCAGACCTGTGGACGATTGGCAAGTGGATCACTTCCTGCATTGATCTTTGCTATAGGTTGGCAGGTAGGTAGCCTCCCGGAGGGCTACGGGCTCGTTCCACCCGTTATACCGCTGCATTGGTGGCTGCTTCTAGGTAAGTCCCTATTCAGGAAATCTGCAGGGCTGCTACCTGGAAGTCCGCACACACCTTCATTTTTCATTACCACATTGACCTCGAGTCACACTGGGATGCTGGTTTTGGGGCCTCAGTTTTCCAGTCTCTTTTCCCTAAGTAGTGTGTGTGCGCCTTGCCTCCCTCCTCCTGGAGAACTAATAGGAGTCTGCCAACAAGTGTGGATAGAACAACATGTCCACGTCCCTAGAAACACAGGTTACTCATCTGTAACAGTAGTTACAGGAGTGGTATGTGTTGTTCATCCACACGGACCCACCTGACTGCCCCTGGCTCAAGCGCACACCTCTGCTCTGGCGTCATGGAGTGGAGCCAAGGGATATACTACCGGGGTGAGTGGGAGGAGCCAGCATGAAAACTTTCTGGCACATCTTAAAGGGGAAAGGACACTGCCGACAAGTGTGGATGAACAACATATACCACTTCTAGAACTGCTGTTACCGGTGAGTAACCTGTGGTTTTTTTTGCTACTAGTGCCAGCCCCTGTTGCATGCTCAACCTATTCTCTTCTCAAAAAAGGCACATAATTTTTCTTAAGGTGTGTTTCTCGAAGAAAAGCGATAGATGCCCCCAGTTTTTTCGAATGCCTAATAACTTTATATTGTTTAATTTTTTTTTTGTCATTGAGCCCCCTCAGATTCCAAGAAACACATTTAACCATCTGACTCATAGATGAAAATTAAAGATTAATGATGTACACCACAAATTAAAATATATACAACTAGATTTAAAAAAAAGGCAAAAAAAACAGATGCCCGTGTATAAGACATAGTGCTGATTGTACAGAAACAACGAGCAAAAAGCCTTCCAGTCCTTTTAAGAAGAAAATAGCATTAGCAAAGTGAAAAGGAGAAAATAAAAAATGAATTGAAATAGGAGCACAGCCTGTTACTTGAAAAATGTATTTGTTACAGTCTCGGATTACAACCTTTGAGCTAAAAGCTCATTTACAGAGGTTCTATGTCCAGAAACAGACAAGCCAAAAACAGACACGTTTTACATAAAATAAGGTGGTGAGGACATGCGCAATAACATATACTCATACATAGCAAAGGTAATTTACAGTAGTAAAACAAATAAGTATAATGCAATGTTTGTAACAGGAGAAGGAATACCTTCACAAGATATAACCAGTTACATGGCGAAGGGAAAGTGATCTGGATTCAATACGGGAAACCAGCAAAGCCAGTAACCTTTGTCAAGAAGATGGGATAGGTGGGGGAAGAGAAGATGGGAAGATGTGGAAGGAAGTTGTTAAGGTAGGAGCAGAGCAGTTAGAAGGGTAGAGTAGGGTGTATGCGGGAGTTGTACAAGATGGGGAAAGGTGTTAGAAGGGTGATCGGTATCAAGTGGGGGAGAATAAAGAGCTAAGAAAATCAGGACTGACCTAGGCCAGAATACCGATTAGTGGAAGCAAGTGCACTTCTTTAGGCTTGTGAGGTGTGAGTGGAGTTCTGATTTAAAAAAAAAAAAAAAAAGTCCAATTTTGGACTCTGAGTAGGTCACTTGGGAGGGAGTTGAGCAAGTTTGAGGCCCATAAACCAAAAGATCATTGACCTTGCAAAGTTCACCGGAAAGGGGCCTTATAGAGATTGTTGGTTGACCCCTTGATTAGTCTAGCTGCTGTAGCTTAGTTAAGCATGGACTGAACCCTGGCTGGCACCAGGCCAAGGATAGCCTTTTTGGCTAGAAGACATGACTGATATCGAATTCTGTTATCCAGATCTACCCAACCCAAGAGTGAGTAGAGGTCACAGGTGTGAGAAAGGAATGAGGCACCCAGGAGTAGTCTGCAGGCTTTATTCAGTGTTAAGGCAATCCTTTTTAAGGTTATGTCAGAGGCCACACTATAGATGACTAGACTGTAGTCTGTTATAGAAAAGACCGAACTGCTTATGGTGAGTTTAAGGGCTTTTTCTGTAAGGTAGTTCCTATGTCTGTAGAGTTGGCTGATTCTCCTATTAGCAGACCCCGACCTGTTCATTGTGTAGTGAGTAAGAGAGGGAGCTGTCCGAGGTAACCCTGAGATATTTAGTGGACTTTTTCAAGAGTTTTGTTTAGTTTGTTCTGAATAACCAGTTTGGATGACTTGTACCTGCTGTGTGTAGAGGCAAACAGCATGGTTTTTGTTTTCTTAAAGTGTAACAATAACCGTACATTAATGAACCAGTGTTCGACTATATTAAAGTTGCACTGCATTCGTTGATCTTGTCTGTGTCAATCTTCACCATTCATCACTGTTGGGTAGTGAGCCCTGCGGGAGCTTTTTTTTTTTTTTTGTGCAAGGGGAGGTGTCTACGTCGGGATGGCACCGCCCTCGAGGCCGACTTATGACGTGGTGCTCACGGATTGGCCAGTAATCTACGCCGACCCCTCCTCAGCCCCAGTTCTGCTTCTCCCACTATCATGGCATTTTGATCTACGGCCTAGTCTGTCAGTTAAGAAAAGCCCTAGTTCTGCTGCTGCATTCCTCAGCAATTGACCAGTACGATCTTTCCTTTTATTTTTTCCGTCGACTCTGAGTGCAGGTTTTGGTGGTTGTTTTTTTCCATCCAGTCATGTCTGGTTCAGGGGACAAAAAGAAATCTTCCAGGGCAGGTCGGCCTCCAGTGCATCGGTGTCCCTGCAGCCAGCTGTACTTCGTGTTGGATCAGCATGACCGTTGTCTTACCTGCTTGGGACCTAGCCATGACATGGATAGATGCGACACCTGTTTCTCCATAGATCATCTTGTGTTGGAGTTGCGTGTGTTAAAAGTCGGACATGCGCCGCTGACTTCCGGGGGAGAGGCGCATACCCAGGTAGCCAAAAGCAGGGTTTTTGACCCTCCTCCAGGTTCCTTCCTGATCCTATACAGCCTGCAGAGGAGGGGGGTTTCCACCCGTTCTAGCCTTGCCTTGGCGGGAACCCCTTCCATGGTGCAGAGGCCCGGCCTGACCCTCTCAGGGGTCAGCTGGGAGGCACCATCCAGGTAATCGCCTCCTCGGAGGCGAGGGCCCCCCGCGTCTCGGTCTGAGGTCAGTTCACAGTGCCGCTCGTGATGCCGCAGCTGGGACGGATCGGGGAGTGGTCTGGATTTGAGTCTCCTCTGGGGAGGACGATGCTGAGGCTGACCGAGACTGGCTCCCAAGTTCTTCAGAATCCACTGATTCTTCCTCCTCCAGCACATTGGCTCCGGTTCAGCCCCCTTCCAAGGAACGGATGGCTTCTGCTGATTCTGGAGTCGGTGGCACTGACCAGTCCTCTGGTGCCCCGGGGCGCAGGAGAGTGTTGGGCACCCGGTGAATGGCAGCATCTTACCAGTTGGGCTGGTGGGCAGGGAGAGAAGTGCAGCCAGCCATTGCAGAGCTGAGCTGCTCACCACAGGAGAGTGTTAGGTGCCTGGTCAGGGGCAACACCAGTTGGGAGGACAACTGGACATTCTTCTGGATATGCAGGACGCTTATCTGCATATCAGGGTTTGTCCTTCCCACAGGAATTACCTCAGATTCCTGCTCCTAGGGGAGCACTACCAATTCAGAGTTCTCCCCTTTGGTTTATCCTCAGCACCTCATGTCGTTACCAAATGCCTCACGCTGGTCTCCGCGGCCCTCAGGAGGGAGGGCCTCTGCTTCTTCCCTTACCTGGATGACTGGCTACTCAAGGCCCCACCCAGGAAGCAGTTGTCTGTTCAACCACCAGCCTGCCCAAGTTGGTGTTGACCCCTCGCCAGTGTCTTCAATACATTGAAGCCATTCTGGATACTGCCTAGGGTTCAGCCTTTCTGTCCCCAGATCAGGCGGAGTGTTCAGTGGTACAGTCCTGGGAACTCTTTCACAGCATTTACGTACCTCAGACTGCTGGGTCTGATGGCCGTGGCTGTCGCTACTATTCCCCTAGCAAGACTGCATTTGAGCATCCCTCAGCGGACCTTGAGGGTGCAGGGGGACCAGCAGACAGATAACCTGGAGCAGATGGTCCTGGTCTCCTCCCCCATCAAGAGGGTCTTCCAATGGTGGATGGAACCCAGCCACTTAATAGCGGGGTTCCTTTTCTCATTCCCTCTCCTCGCCAGATTCTCCCCTCTGATGCTTCAGGGATGGGATGTCCACCTGGGTCCTTTCCAGACGGAAGGGACGTGGTCTTCTCTCAAGGGCTTGCTGCACATTAATGTACTCAAAATTAGAGCAGTTCTGTATGGCCTGCAGGCTTTCCAGTCCCACCTGTCTCCGGGTCCTCTGCTGGTACAGATGGACAGTGTCAGTCTGATACACTACATCAACAAGCAGTAGGGGCACACACTCTTACCCACTGTGCAGGGAGGCGAACAAGGTTTGGTACTGCGCTCTGGACCACAGTCTGGAGCTGTCAACTGTCCATGTTCCAGGTGCCCAAAATGTCCTGGCAAACCACTTATTTCGGTTGCAGTCCAGTCAATGCATGAGTGGGAACTGCTGACCTTGGTCATAGAAGGACCTGTTCGACAGGTGGGGGCATCCAGAGTAGGACCTATTTTTGCGTCCCCACACAACGCACAGCTGCCACTTTTCTGCTTGCTTGATCCAGGGCCTGGAGTTTTTAAGCGAGAAACATTGTCCCTTTCTTGGAAAGAGAGGTTCCCATACGCTTTCCCTCACTTTCCTCTGATCCAGAGACTATACGGAGAGCGCCATGCTAATCCTGGTGTCTCTCTTCTGGCCTTGTCAGATTTGGTTTCCACTGTTACAGCAGTTGGCAGTGGAGCCTCCAGTGCCTCTCCCCCTGTGCTTTGGCTTGCTGTCGCAGGAGCGGGGACCCTTCACCATCCAAACCTCCGGTCCCTCCATCTACATGCCTGACTCCTGAAGACGTAGCTATCGCCAGATTCGGAGTCTCTCCCCGGGACTGATGTCCTGGTAGTCAGTGAGGGAAGCCCCTCTACCAGGGCTAATTTATTAGGACGGCGGAAGCGCTTTAGCCGCGGTGGGCAGCTTCCTCGCTTATCTGACCCGCTTCACCTGTCCAGTGAACCAGATTCTAGAGTAATTGCTATCCCTGTCAGATGCCGGTCTTAAATATTCTTCACTCAAGGTGCACTTGTTGGCCATATCAGCCTTCCATGTGCCTGTTGAGGGCTGTATGATGCCCCAGTTGGACGTGGCCCATACTTTCCTGTGAGGCATGTTGCACTTGAAGCCCCTGGTCTACAGTCCTGTTCTGGCTTGGGACCTGACTTTTGTTTTAGAGAAACTTATATTGGCTCGTTTTGAGCCTGCAGCGACTTGCGAGCTACACTTTCTGTTGTGGAAAGTGTTATTTTTAGTTGCTATCATGTCTGCACAAAGAATTTCATAACTGCAGGCGCTCATGTGTGAGCAGCCTTATTTGATTTTCCAAAAAGACAAGGGTGTCTTTGTACTAGTTCTAAGTTCTAGGGACGTGGATATGATGTTCTATCCACACTTTCTGGCAGAGTCCTTTCCCTTTAAGATATGCCGGAAAGCTGGCCCGGTGGCGCTGAGGGTTGAGACGCTGGACACCACACCTCGTGCTGTGCCTGGCGACCCGGGTTCGGGAACGGACTTGGGTCGTCAGGGGGAGGGAGGATGGAGCGTCCCCACAGATGCTCTCCTCCCTCTGGGTGGGATGCCAGGGGTGCTGTCTAGCGCCTGACGTCCTTTGGGAGCCGGTGGATGCACAGACTCTTGAGGGGCAGGGTGGCTTTGTATCTCAGAGCCAGAGAGGGGGACGCCATTAGGCGCTGAGAGCGAGGCAAGGCCAGCACGCCGAGACTCTGCGCCATCGCTCTGAAGGTTGGTACAGGGAGTACAAGCTTGGAGGAAAATGCCTCTGGCCCCCTAGATGAAGTTCTCCGGAGCCATTCTCGGCGTCAGGTCGACCAAAGGGCAGATCCCACTGTGCATGCTTGCTGCAGAGGACAAAGGGGAGGTAGTGTGGGGATGCCTCTCCTCGCTCCGCCCAGGGGGTAATCCGGGTCATCAGGTTAGGTCCCGATAGCAGCGAGGCACTCTAGGGGCAGACCCAGATGGCCAAGGTTGATGTGGAGGATGTCACTGCTTGAGTATGGAAGGAGAGGGGGTTGTGGGGACGTAAGGCGTGGATAAATAATGAGTATAAAAAAAAAAAAAAAAAGATATGCCTGAAAGTCTTAAAGCTGGCTCCTCCCACCCACCCGGGTGATAACTCCCTCAGCTCTGCCCCATGACTGCAGATCTTCCTTTCTGCTGGAAGAAGCAGGTTCTAGGCCAGCACTTAAATTTTTCGGAATTACTTCCAAACTATGTCTCACAGGTTTTGTCTTCAACTCAATCGCAACCGCAATGGACAGTAAGTCCGTGCCTAGGTTTTGCTGGTGCCCTTGTGGGCAGATGTCCAGGACTGATCTACACACCCGTGCGTCTACTGCCTGGGGCACGATCATGATCACCAGGCCTGCGACTTTGCCTCTCGTTTCATTTGACAGTCCTGGAGGACCATCTTGCCTGCCTGAAGCTGGTCCGCCCAGCGCAACAGAACCCGACGATCAAATCCAAAGATGCCCTTTAGGTGGTCTCCGTGGCTGTGGGGTCCACTGAGCAGCTTGCAGTCTTTGAAGAGGAGGTGGCCCAAGCCACGGCCCATTCCTCCTCGGCTTCTGCCTTCATGCCACTTCAGCTGGGCTCAACTTTTACAGCCTCCTTCAAGGAATTGTGCCAGTCTCTGCTGACCTTAGGTCAGGGACCCACCGGCAAATCTAAAAAAGAGTCTAAGCAAGAAAAGACGTGTCGTCAATCATGGGATCGGGAGTGCTCTCAGTCGAGGGCCTCCGATTCCTGCACTTCTCCGGGCTTGAATTCGGTCGAATCCTCAGCCTGGCCGCTGGCTCCACAGTAATCCTGTCGGGCGAGACGCTGACCGAAGCCCCAGCCGGGGTTTTTCTCGAGGCAACCGACCAGTTGTCGACACAGACCATTGGAGGGATGAATCAGTCCGCTGACCCACTACCTCTGGTCCCTAACCCTGACCAGGAGGAACTTCGGCAATTTGCCGACTCCCTCCAAGTACCGCCACCGGTCCCAGTCTTCCTCCCGTGGGTCGAGCCAGACCCACCGTCATCAGCGCTCCTGCTCCCGGTGCCACCACTATTTTTCATCATCGTGCGAGGAGAGGCTTCGGCACAAGTTGTCGACACTATGAGGACTTGATTTGGCAACAGTTGGTGTTTACCGGTGCCAGACTGACCCCGGTTTCTACACCTGCCGTCACGTGGCTGTCGCCCGAACTGCTGACCCCTCTGATGGAACCAATTAAGATGGTCCCGACTCTGCTGACTCCAGTTTCTCCACCAATTTGTGTTGGAACTGCCACTGAAACAGCCAACAGTAGGCGCTTCAACTAAGGAGTCTTGGCCGGCCAAAGGGCTTCTCCATCGTCTGTTGGTCACCATCACCCCTGACCGTCCACGGAGGGTCAGTGGGGGACTCCAGCGATCGACTGATCTTTGACGACTCATCGAAGTCTGAGGGTTCCTCCCTGCACTCCCGTCCGGTCGACATGGAGTCTGTGGGGGATCTCTCGACAAATGAAGGTCCATCCTCTTTCTGGGCCTCCTCCGTTTGATCTCGTGAGTCAACAGGTATGAAGATGGAGCCCGTCCAGAAACGGGCTCGTTACCCGTTGATCGAGATCCTTGACCGGGCAGACTCTCTGGAGGCTTTTCCGGTGGCAGAACCCATTCCTGGCCCTGCTCTGAGCTCTGACAGCGCCCTGCTTCCTGCCCTACGCCTTCTGCCCAGATGGCCCGCAAGTATACAGTGCCCACCAGATAATTTTCGGAATTCACAGAGCACCCCTTGGCCGAGGGGTTGGTGGCCGACTTTGTGTTCCGGCGCTCCAGCAGCACTGGGGATGTTGACAAGCCGCCTGATAAGGAGTCCAAGAAGTTGGCCCACGCAGTTAAAAAGGTCTTCTGCCTCCTTGCTTGGCCTCCGCCAGACAAGCTCGGCCCTCCTCATGGTCCACTTCTCCCATGCCTTGCTGGGCACCTTAGATGGGGTGCTTCCTCATCTGCCTGTGGACCTTCAGACCATGGTCAAACAGGTCCGAGACAGGGCCGGGCTGTGGCCAAGCAACAGCTCCGGACTGCCTTGGACATTGGGGACTCCTGTGCCTGCTCCATGGCTGCCTCAGGGGCCATGCGCTGCAGGGTTTGGCTAAGGATCTCGACCTTCACGGTGGATACTTGGCACAAGCTGGCAGATGTCCCTTTCCTGGGCACCAACTTGTTCTGGCCTGGGGTCAAGGGTCCCCTCGCATGCATCAAGAAGTCCAGTGTCACCTCGGGCTCCGTGACATCTGGCCAGAAGGACCCCAAGGGCTCCAAGCAGTATCAGAAACGGAAGCCCTTTCAGTCCACCTCCACTCCTGCAGCCAAGCCAGCCCAGCAGGCTCAGGCTTGGTGATCTCGGCCCAAGTCAGTGGCCTCGGTTGTCCGTAAGCCAGGAGGCAGAGGCTCTGGTGGCCCCTCAGCCAGGCCCTCCTCCTTATCCTCCAAGCCTGCCTGGTGACGGGATGAAGGGTGCCACCCTCATGCCCTTCACTGCTCCCCTGGGTCCTCCTGTGGGGGCTGGCTTCGCCACGTCTTTTCTGCCTGGTCTGCTGTCACCACAGTCAGGTGGGTTCTAGAAATGGTGTGTCAGTGTCTGCCTCTAGAGTTGTAGCAGTACCCTCCTTGCCAAGCCCACACGCCACAAGAGGACTTGTCTTCCGCAGACATGCTGTCAGCTCTCAGAGATGACATAGCCCAGCTCCTTCGCAGGGAGGTTGTGGTTCCTGTCGCTGATCCTCTGGAACACCCAGGGTTCATCTCCAGGTACTTCCTGGTGCCAAAGCGGATGGGGAGCTGGTGCCCCATTCTAGATCTGCATGACCTGAACAAGTTCCTCAGGTTGTGCACCTTCAGGATGGTAACTCTGTCGAAGATCATACCATCTCTAGAGCAAAACGTGGTTTTGCTCCCTGGATCTTCAGGACATGTTCTTTCACGTCCTGATCTGTCCATCTCACCAAAGGTTCCACTGCTTTCGAGCCAAGGGAACCCTCTACGAGTTCCAGGCCATGCCTTTCGGCCTCTCCTCAGCCCCCAGGATCTTCACAAAGTGCATTGCAGTGGTGGCAGCATACCTGAGGTGCCGAGGGTCCAGGTTTATCCCTACCTGGATGACTGACTGATAGCAAGTCCCTCCAGTTAGGAGGTAGAGCAGTCCAGGGACCTGGCCCTCTAGACCTGCATCAAACTTGGCCTCCTGGTCAACGAGGCCAAGTCAGAACTCGTACCCTTGCAGGTGAACAACTTCATTGGGGCGGAGCTCAGCTCTTGCAGAGCCAGAGCCTGGCTCCCAGCAAGAAGACAGACGCTCACTCCTCCTTTGCCCAATCATTTCGGGTTGGGCAGTTGCGCCCTGCCCCGGACTTCCTGAGCCTGCTGAGCTACATGGCAGCCTGTACCAGCGTGGTTCATTGGACGTGTGCTGGAGAATGCACTCCCTGTAGTGGGAGCTGGCCAGCAAGTGGTCTCGGCGCAAGGGGCACTTCGACCAGCTGGTCGTGACCCAGCGTATGTGGGACGCCATCTGGGAAGGGATCCCATTTGCCCGCCCGGAGCTGACAATCATCCTGACGACCGTGCCTCTCTCACAGGCTGGGGTGCCCACCTGGGAGAACACAGAGTCCACAGGCTCTGGACCTTGAGGAGTCTTGATGCCACATCAGCCTGCTGGAGCTCCGAGCAGTTCAGCTGGTGCTGACTGCATTCGCGCCACACATTCAGGGTCAAGTGGTCTAAGTCCAGACCGACAACACCATGACCATGTACTACCTCAAAAAGCAGGGTGGAACACACTTCCTTCCTTTGTGCAAGGAAGCTCTCCATGTGTAGTCACTCGTGCACAGCCTGGAGGCAGATCTCCTAGCCATCCATGTGGCAGGAACCTCCAGTCAGCTGGTGGACGTCCTCAGTCGGGTGGGCGAGGCATCTCGTGAGTGGTCTCTCCGACCAGATGTAGTTCAGTCTGTTCTCCCCAGTGGGGCACCCCTCAGGTGGACCAGTTCACCTCCAGGCTGTTTTGTGCCCGCCCCCGTCAGTAGGGAACGCTGCAGGGGGGTGCCTTCTCAAGGCCCTGGACCCCGGCCTCTTTTATGCCTTCCCTCCACTTCCCTTGATCCACAAGGTGCTTCTCAAGGCCAGGAGGGACAAGGCACAGGTCATCCTGGTGGCTCCGGACTAGCCACGCCAGTTCTGGTACCCCGATCTCCTCAGCATCAGGCTTCCGAGGCATCTTCCCCTATGCCCGGACCTGCTTTCCATCATTCAGGGGAAGGTACTCCACCTGGCCCTTCAATCCCTGCACCTAACGGCCTGGTTCCTGAGTAGCTAGAGGTTTCAGGCCTTGGGTCTCTCCAAAGACGTCTTCACCGTTGTGCAGGCATCTCTGAAGGAGTCAACCAGGAAGTGCTATGCCTTCAAATGGAAGAGATTCTCCATTTGGTGTCAGGGCAAGGGGTTGGACCCTTTGTCCTGTCCAGTGGCTGGCATCCTTGATTACCTTTCCTTTTCTGTTAGACCTTTGGTCGATGACCCTTAAGGTGCACCTGGCAGCCATCTGTGCTTACCGGGCACAGGCCAGTCAGCAGTTGGTGGCACAGGAGAAGGTGATCAGGTGCTTTTTCAGTGGCCTTGACCACATTTCCCCTCCAGTGCATGAACCACCACCGTGGGACTTGTTGCTGGTTTTGGCAAAGCTCATGGGCAAGCCATTCGAACCTATGCACAGGTGTGGTCTTTTCTCACCTGTCGTGAAAGACCACCTTCTTGGTGACTATAATGTCAGCCAGAAGGATCAGTGCATTCCAGGCGCTTTCAGTGTAGTCTCCTTTCCTGGTCTTCCATAGGGACAAGGTTGTCCTGCACCCCAACCCGAAGTTCATCCATAGGTTGTGTCGGAGTTTCACCTTAACTAGATGATTAATCTCCCAGTGTACTTCACCAGTCACACCTCTGAGGCTGAGCACAGGCTCCATACTCTGGACCTGAGACGAGGGCTTGCTTATTACAAAGAGTGCGCGGCTGGATTTCAGGGAGAGGTTCACCAGCTGTTTGTCACCTATGCTGAAGCCACACCTAGCAAACCTGCAGCCAAGCAGACGATTGGCAGGTGGATCACATCCTGCATTGATCTCTGCTCTAGGTTGGCAGGTAGGAGCCTCCTGGAGGGCTAAGGGCTCATTCCACCTGCCATACTGCTGCATCAGTGGGTGCTTCCAGGGACGTCCCTGTCCAGGAAATCTGCAGGGCTGCTACCTGGAGGTCAGCACACGCCTTCATTTTCCATTACCACATTGACCTAGAGTCATGCCGGGATGCTGGTTTGGGGCCTCAGTTCTCCAATCCTTATTTCCTAAGTAGGGGGTGTGCACCTTGCCTCCCTACTCCCAAACTGCTAGAAGTCTGCCAGAAAGTATGGCTAGAACACCATAGCCATGTCCCTAGAAACACAGATTACTCCCCTATAACAGTATTTATTTATTTGTACATCGGTTTACAACCTTTGAGCCAGAGGCTCATTTCCAAAGGTACCTCGTCACATTGAGGACATACAGAGACAAATTTAGGTTACAGTATACAAGTCAACTGACTTAAAGTTACACAGAAAGTGGTTTCATACATTTATACAATTTAGTAGCAGTTACAATGATACAGCTGATCACATGCTGTGCATAACAGAGGCAGTGTGCAACGGGGGAGAAGGGGGGGTGCAGTGGAGTGCCACCCAGTGGGTGTTGTCAGGTGTGGAGAGATCGCGGCCATATTTAGTGACAGGAGCCATGTAGTATGAAACAGTTGATTCCTTGGCGCGTTTTAGTTGGAGATTGTGGGGGCATTGGAGATGGGAGCAGGGAGAGAGTTAAACTAGGATGGAGCTCTGTAGCAGAAGGACCTCTGACCATGGGTAGTCCTGGATCTGGGGACCAGTAGAGTGGTCTTGTTGGCGGTTCAGGTTGCAGTGGTGGATTGGGCATGGTGGATGGAGACTGTCACCACGGGAGGGGATAGCCCAAGTAGGGTTTTTTTTTTTTTTTGTGAGTTGGCAGGTTTGATAGCATAGCCGTTTATCTAGGTCAAGTAGTTTTGCCTTGTCATTGAGTAGACAAGTATGTGTGAGCCTAGAGGCACCAGTAATCAGCCTGCAGGCCTTATTTAGGGTGAGGCGAATTTTGTTGAGGGCGGTAGTGTAAGCGGCACCATAGACTGGCAGTCCATAGTCAACGAGGGACAGTACTGAAGACATTACCTCAAGTCGGAGAGCATCAGGGGGGAGGCAGCTTTTGTAGCAGTAGAGGATGCCAAGCCATGTATTAGTGGCGGATGCAAGGGCATCAGTGTGGGTGTGGTAGGTGAGGGCTGAATCGAAAGTAACCCCAAGGTGTTTGTATGAGCAGACTTGTTCAAGCGGTTGTTTGGTACTAGGGAGGATATGGAGTGGGGAGTTGCAGGCTTTGTTTTGGGGGTGGGCAAAAAGCATTGTTTTGGTTATTTGAGATTAATGATGAGTCTGTGCTCTTTAAACCAGACTTCGGCATCATTGTAGGATTGTTGCAGGGTGTCCTGGAGGGAGATGGGATTGCGGTGGGTGGCAAAAATGACAGCATCGTCTGCATACATAAGAATTTTGCCAGAGCGTGCACTGGGCAGGGTGTTTAGATAGAGTGAGAAGAGTAGGGGGCCCAGGATGGAGCCCTGGGGTACCCCTGAGCGGATGGGACGAGTCTCGGAGAGTGTCCTATTGACTTTTACACATTGGGAGCGGGTGGATAGATAGCTTGTGCACCAGACAAGAGGGCCAGCAGAGAAACCAGTGTGGCAGAGGGCATCCAGCAGAAGAGGGTGGGAGACAGTGTCGAAGGCCTTAGAGATGTCAATGAACACTGCACCAGCTAGGGAGCTGGCATCCAGGGAGGAGTGTAGGAAATTGGAGAACTCAACTAGTGCAGTGCCGGTTCTGTGACCAGCACAGAAACCGTGCTGCTCTGGGCATAAGTTGTTACGCTTAGTCAGATATTCAGTGATTTGAACGGCCACCATTTTTTCTAGGGCTTTGGAGAGGGAAGGGGAGGATGGAAATTGGTCGGTAATTCCCGGCGGAGGACCTGTCACCTCCTTCATGAATGGGTGTGACTATGGCTGTTTTCCATGCAGTGGGGAATTGCCCCAGGCAGAGGGATCGGTTAAGTAGGCTGGTGAGTGGTGCAAGGACCTCATCCAGCACCAGCTGGAGAATGCTGGGGTCCAGGAAGTCGCTGCCGGGACTGTTGCTGTTTAACGCTTTTATTAGGAGAGGTCTGGCTTCCTGGGCAGATACCTTGTGTAGGTGGAAACTGGGGCGTTGGAGGACAGGGGGAGGTAGAGTGGGGGGAGGGTCAAAGAAGTTACTGGGGAGGACAGAGCTAAGGTCAGTAAAGGAGGTGTTAAGGCAGTTAGCTATGCAGGCAGGGTCGGTGGAGGTAGATCCATCAATAGTGAGCTGGGATGGGAAGGGGAGCGTGCTTTCCCATTTAATTGTTTAACATTGTCCCAGAAAGTCCGGGCACACCCCCAGGAGTAGGTGAGGGTAGCCTGGTAATGGTCAGCCTTGGTTTTACGGATGGCCCATGTGCATCTGTTCCGTGCAGCATTGTAGGCCTATCAGCCATTCGGCCCGTTTCAGTGGTGAGGTGCCAGAGGTTATCCCTATCTCTGATCATTTTTTAGTAGGGCAGGGGTAACCCAAGGTGCATTACGTTTTTTAGATCGAATTCTTGTGAGGGGTGCAAAGAGGTCACAGGCTTTATTAAAGGTTTGGGAGAAAAAGGCGAGGGCAGTGTCTGTGTCAGGTGCATGATGAATGGGGGACCAATTGATCTGGGCGAGAAATTGTTCGAGTTTTAACAGCCCACCAGGTCGGAGGCACCTGCGGAGTGTGGTCAGGGCTGTGGATTTGTGAGTGGGGGCCGACCAATGGAATAGGATAGGGGAGTGGTCACTCAGTGAACCTGGGAGGACCCGGATGTTATGAATTTTTGGGGGGGTGGTTGGTGATAATTACGTCCAGAAGTGTACTGGTTCCTCTCTTAGAGTTTATTCTAGTAGGCTGGGAGATGAGTTGTCAGGTCTAGGGCAGCGAAAGAATCTCGGGTAGTGGAAGAGGAGGCACTGAGCCAGTTCACGTTAAGGTCCCCCACTACAATTTGTTCCACCTTGTGGTGGAGGGTGGCAAGATATTCTGTTAAAGATGTCAGCTCTGGGTTCTGGTTCTTTGGGGGAACGTAGGCAGTGGTGAGATATAGAGGGCCCCTGGAGGGGTCAGGAGCAAGTTTGAGGGTAAGGGCCTGTGCTCCATTTACAAGAGCAGGGGCAGGGAGTGCTTGTCCGATGATTGTATCCCTAGTATAGACTGCACAGCCACCCCCTCATTTGCCTACTCGATCCTCCCGGTATAGGGTATAGCCTTTGAGGGAGACAAAGGAGTCAGGGGTGGATTTTGACAGCCAGGTTTCAACCAGAGCTATGTTGTCTGGTTGATGTAGCATGGCCCAACACTGGAGGGCATCAGATTTTTTCAGTAGGCTGCATATGTTCATGGAGGCTATGCGGAGACCAGTGGACCCAGCTGGTGGGCTGGAGGGGGCAGGGCCTGGGTTTGGATGTATATTACCTGAGAGGAGTAGCAGGAGGAGTAAGACTCTGACCAAGGGGTGGTGGTAGGTCAACTTCCGGGGGGTACGCTGGGATGGGGATGAGGCTGTAGGGGAACAAGGGATGGGCAGGGTTCGAAGGGTCGGGAGGGCGAGGAGGAGTGGCAACCATGGGGAGCCATGGTGGCAGCGGGGCATCCAGGGGAGGGTGCTGCGGCCAGGGCACATGATCAGTGTATCAGGATCGGACTAAGTCAAGGAGAGTTGGGGGTGCTGGTACAAGTGTGCCAGGGGGGATGTCTGGTTGATGGGATGTGGGTACTAGCATGCAAATGAGGGGGACACTTTTGAGGAGGAGGTGTAGTAACATAGTGCCTAAGGTAGTGGCAGAGCAGGTAAGGTTCAAGTATCTTGGCTGCCCCTCAGAAAGCGTAGATACCACTTTGGAGTAGTGGTAGTGTCACGGACTCTGGTGGACAGGGTACAAGGTTCAAGAATCTGGCAGGGCAGTTGAGATAGGACCTAGGTGAGAGCAGCGATCCAGGTTCGAGGGGGGGCTCAGAGCAGGCTGGGTTTGAGCCAAAATTCAGGGTGGAAATAGCGACTCCTAGTGGTCACTGGGGTTAGTGGCAGGCTGGATGAGGGTCCGGTGGCAGGGCAGGGGGTCAGTATGTAGGACTAGCTGGGTGGCTTGGTGTGAGGGTGAGGTGTGGGCAGAAGCAGAGATGAGAGATGGGGAGAGAAGTAGCGTATGTGGGTAGAGGGGTTCCAGGAAATAGTAGTCTGAGGAAATTCAGGTAGAGACACAGAGGTGAATATTCAGGGTCCCTCTGGTGGCTGGCAGGTATAACCTGCAAATGGAAAAGTGTGGACTTAGAAATACAGCAGACAGGAAGTGATGTCATAGGAAAGAGCCAGTAAATTAAGGGACAACCTTGGGTGGGTGGGTGGCTGGGACGGGGCAGTCAACGCTCAGCGTCGACGGGCTAACACCCCTCACAGGATGCAGCTCAAAGGAGGAGGTATCCTTTACCTCTTAAGGCGCTCTTTGTTCCCCAGCTCCAGGAGGGAGCTTGTTAATGTCCTGCTTCGGCGTCTGTGTGTTTGGAGGGGGGGTTTGCGAGGCCTTATATTTATGCTGCTAAGATTGCTGGATAACTCATTAATTCTGCCTTGCGGTCCACAGTTCCTCGTAATAACTTGGTGTCTTTTGCACCAGCACCCATTCACATCACATCATCAGGTATATGATGATCATCCACACGGACCCACCCAACCTCCCCAGCTTTGGCATACACACACTGCTTCCAGTGGGTAAGATCTGGCGTCATGGGTGGAGCCGAGGGAGTTACCGCCCAGGTGGGTGGGAGGAGCCAGCTTGAAGATTTTCTGGCAAATCTGAAAGGAAAGGACACTGCCAGAAAGTGTGAATGAAGTCATATACCACTCATAGAACTACTGTTACAGGTGAGTAACCTGTGTTTTTTGTCAAAGGTGGTGTCTTAAGTTTACCTTAAATCGATACATCCACCCGCCTGTTTATTTCCCAGAACATGCCAATCCAGGGGAAGCATTGCTCCACACTTTAGATGTGCATAGAATTCTGTGATCTTCGAGTATACCTCTCGCAGCAGGTTACACATATAGGAACATCCAGCCACAGGCACGAAATCCAGCCAGAGGATTTCACCAGCAGTCGATGTGGGACCGCGCATGACGACCTCACGTGCTCTCTTGTAGCTTGTATAAGCGTGGGCGGTCATAGATCCTCCTCAGTTCTTTTTCCCCCTGCTGACCTACTTGCAGTACCTCCCGAAGGAGTCTAGCCACAATCAGTGACATACCTCAAGCGCATCATGGTTTAGCATCACATCTCCAGCCAATAGATGTGCTCCTTAGACTCTCCCTTTCAACTTTGCACCTGTGGACAAAAACTTGCCACTGAGGACTTACACGAGCTTTGCTTGCGCTGCCTGGGACCCTCGCACAACACACGTCAGTGCACTTTGTGCAAAAGATTTATTAAGGCAACACATCGACAAAGTCTTCAAACCCTTAGGGAGCACTTAATGGAGCAAAAAATCTCCCTCCTAGAGCGGGAACGCCATTCCAAATTTTCCGAAACGTCATCTTCTAGTTACCACCATACAAATTGGGACTGCAGGGAGAGAAACACTCCCATGAGCGGAAAAAGCATCACCAAACAACATCAACTACCTCGCTGCCTGCCACAGTACCTCCGGAAGTTTTAAACACAAGAGCTGTCTTTTCGGCTCTGTTGGCGAGATTTGCTCAGACTGCTAGGCCCCCATCGATGACTGCTGCCTCTTCTGATTCTCTGGAACCATCGACGACAACACCAGGAACGCCAGCCTTACAGTTCACACCATTGCTGGCACCGTCTCGTGGTTCTTTATACAACCTGCCTGACACACTTGGTCATCGATGACCATTATCCCAGGCAATGGCCATTATCTCCAGGGATCAGGACTCCTTGTCTTGTCGTCGACGACTTCCTCGTCAATGAGCCATTTACCTTTTTCTCACCTGGTGCCTCAACCTGCACCATTTCCATCCATAAAGCCAATTGGACCTACCACTGCTACATCTACCACTGCCATGCCACCCCAGATGGCCATGGTAGACATCCAGACTCTGGGAAGTACCATCCTGGACTTAACCCAGAAGGCTACGACTACCACCACTATTCCTCTACGGTACCACCTCCAGTTCCACCATGGCACCATTCAAGCTCCCACACTGCCAGTGGTTCCTCTACCTCTCCAGCCCAGTCCCCTAAAATTGATATAGAAGGGAAACAATATGACCAAAACTGGTACCAAGAGGAAGAAGTAGAGAAAATGGAGGAAATTACTCCATCATTAGCATCCATGACTTGTTCCCCAGGAGAGTACAGAACTCCATATCTCCCTTGTTCACCACCTGACAATCCCAGCTTCACTGACATTATGCAACATCTTCAACAAACGTTTGGCTTTGAGGCAACCGAACAGGACGCCTCTAGACAACAATTGGCCCAGTACCTGGGACTACAGATACTCCTCCTCTGGTAATACCCCCTTTGATGGAGGCCTATGAAGATGCCATTTTGGCAGCATAGTATCAGCCATATAGTATTCCATCAGCACCCCGGAATGACAACAGAATATATCGGGCCCCGGACGGATACCCATACTTTGCTGCACCTCCTGAAACTGATTCTGTGGTTATAAACGCTGCCCACCAAGGTCAGTGCACCTTAAACATTTAAGTGCACTACCTCTGGACAAAGAGTCCAGAAAGTTAGATGCCATGGGTAAAAGAATGTTCTCTTTTTTTTTTTTTTTTTATTTTACCCTTACCTTACAGATTTTGAATTATATGGGCCACCTTCTTGAGTACCAAGAACAACTTTGGAAGGCTGCCCAGGCATCTACACAATCACTATCTGACACTGCATCCAAACAGGAGTTAACTAAAACACTAGAGATGGCGACTGCCAAAGGCCGTCATTTACTACGGGCAGCGTATGATGTGGTTGATTCCTCGGCTCGGGCATCAACGACTGGGATGGGTCTCTGATCTCGCTCATGGTTGCGGGTCTCCGGAATTTTACCAGACGTGCAACAATCCATCCTTAATGCCCCTTTTAAAGGTCATAAACTCTGTGGGGTGCATACCCACGATATATTGACCTCCTTGCAGCTTTCAGGCCATACCTTAAAATCGGTACACTCCCTGTACCATACCCAGCCAAAACAATTCTACAGAGGTCAGTTTTGAAAGCCCACTAAAAACAGCCAACCAGGTGAAAGGCTACCATCTCCTTGCCAGACCCTACCCCTTCCACCAAGTCTACCCAGCCTACCCCAGCAGTCTCTCCCTAGGGACCCTCCTCAGCGTGAGGATTCCCCCAAGCCTGTGGTGCTAGGGCCCCAACCTATGGAGGTAGGGGGAAGATTCTCACTGTACCTTCAGGGATGGCAGTCAATAACAGCCGACACCTGGGTGCTCCAACTCATAGAGTTCGGACACACACTAGACCTGACGTACACCCCCCAATATGCTACCAAAATAAACCACCTACCCACCTGATCGTGAGGCAGTTTTACAGGCAGAAATTCAAGCAGTCTTGAGCAAAAAGGCCATAGAGCGAGTCCGTCACCACAAACAAGGGCAAGGCTTTTACTCCCATTTTTTCCTTGTCCCAAAAGTGGCAGGAGACCTCAGACCAGTTCTGGACTTCCGGCAACTAAATCTCTTCATACAAATCAAGAAATTCCAGATGGTCACCCTACCAACCCTTCTACCCTTGCTGCACAAGGGAGACTGGCTCTGCTCTCTTGACCTGAAGGACGCATACCTTCACGTTTTGATTCACCCAGCTCGCAGGAAGTACCTGTGCTTCACTTTCAGACATCACCACTTTCAATTTCGTGCTGTCCCATTCGGAATTTCTTCGGCACCAGTGGTGTTCCCGAAATGTCTAGTGGTTGTGGCAGTGGCTTTAAGAAGAGTAGGGCATTATGTCTTCTCTTATCTGGATGATTGTTTTCTGAAAGCCTCGTCAAAACACCAACTAACAGCTATCCTCTCCCAAACACTAGTCCTGTTTTCTTCTCTGGGCATTACGGTCAACATTCCAAAGTCCAAAATGGCCTTCTGTCAATGTCTCCAGTACATTGGGACCATACTGGACATGTCCATTGGCTCTGTATTTCTTTCTCAGGATCGAGCGAAGAAACTCATCCACCTAGCGTCACATATCAATAGCAACAGGTATGTCTCAGCCCGTTGCTACTTCAGATTACTGGGCCACATGGCGGCAGCAATCCCCACAGTGCCTTATGCCCATCTCCATATGTGTACCTTTTAGTGGATGCTGAGGATACAGTGGGACCAGAAGATGGACAATCTAGACATGGAAGTCATGGTCTCCATGCCAGCAAGACGAGTCCTCCAGTGGTGAATGGATCTCAACCATTTTTCACAGGGGCTGCCCTTTCATATCCCTAATCCACAGCAAACTCTTATGACAGATGCATCTGCACAGGGTTTGGGAGCCCATCTGGAAGCTATGCAGATCCAAGGCACATGGCATCCTGCAGAGACCCATCTCCACATAAACACCCTGGGAGATGCGGGCAGTCCTATCCGCCCTACAGGCCTGTCAAGAACTACTACTTCTAGGCAATCTTGTTGTCCAAACGGAGAACCACGCAGTTGTTCATTACCTGAACAAACGGGTGGACTCAGTCCTACCCTCTATGCAGGGAAGCGATCGATGAGAGCCTGGTACTGGGCAGTGGAACACAGATTGCACCTCATTGCTGCCCACGTTCCAGGCAACACAAAAACCCTTGCAGATGCTCTAGTCACTCCAGAACCCGCACTCACGAGTGGGAATGTCTTCAGTCAGCTGCCGAAGATCTAGTCGAACGATGGTGTTGCCTAGAGATGGACCTCTTCGCCTCTCCCCACAATGCAAAATTGCCACGTTACTGCTCACTAGAGTCCGGATCTGGAGTTATCTGGCTAGATGCATTATCTCTCGCCTGGACAGGAAGATTCCTCTAAACATTCCCTCCATTCCCACTTATATAGAGTGCACTACTCAAACTGCCCCAGGATCATGCAGCAATGATCCTCATAACACCTCTCTGGCCTCATCAGTTGTGGTTCCCTCTGCTGCAACAGCTACTAGTACAGGACCCCATTCCCCTCCCCATTTCCCCAACCCTCCTGACCCAGGACCAGTGAACGCTACTACACCTCAACCTTTGTTCACTTTATCTCCATGCATGGCTTCTGAGAGCATAGCCCTAGCGAGATACGACGTCTTGTCCCAGGTTGCAGAAGTACTGCGAGTGGCCCAAAAACCATCAACCAGGGCTACATACTCTATGAATGTGGAAACGCTTTGCCATGTGGGCAGCCGACCATGGGATGGACCCATACACCTGCCCTCCTCAACAAATTTTGGACTACCTACTGTCGCTATCAAGACGCCGGTTTAAAATTTTCCTCCCTGAAGGCACACCTGTCTGTAGTCTCCACGTTCCATATCCCAGTTGCTGACTGCCCACTGGCCTAACTAGAGGTCATGAAGACCTTCTTAAAGGTGTACCACACCATAAGCCACTGGTGCAGAACCCTCTCCCACCGAAGCTCACACTACCTCCTTTCAAACCTGGGGCTACCTGTGAGTTGCGATACCTATCATGGAAAATCTTGTTTTTAGTTGCAATCACGTCAGCGAGACACATTTCAGAATAATGAGCACTAATGTGTAAGCAGTCTTATTTAGTCTTTCATAAAGACAGAGTTTCTTTACATACAAACCCTCACTTTATTCCTCAGTTTGTTTTGAGAGTTCACTCTGAACCAATCTATCCAACTCCTGGTGTATTACCTGGCGCATGCCAATCCAGGGGAAGCATTGCTCCATACTTAAGATGTACATATGATATTGAGGTACTACATCTCTTGTACCAAGGACATGCGCAGAACGGCGCAGTATTTTGTTTCCTGTGCCCGCGGTAAGGAGGGCAGTCCTGTTTCTAAGCATGGCCTGTCCAAATTGTAGGCCAACTGCATTACATTTTGCTACAGGAAGTATGGCAAGGAACTCCCTGGAGTGATTAAACCTCATTCCATGCGAGGGATGGCTGTATCAGTTGCTTGCTTCAAAGGAGTATCGGCTGCCACGATTTTTGAAGCCGCTACCTGGACGAAAGTCCATACTTCCACCAAACAGTACAGCGTGGATATTATTTACAGAAGACAGGCCAACTTTGCCTGCGCAGTATTGCAGGGTCTTCTTATCGTGAGTGCACCACCCTTCTCCTCCCAACTGCTAGGGACTCGTTCTGATATGGGTGACCTGCTGCAAGAGATGTCCTCAAAGAAGATAGTACAGTTCTGTGGATACTTACCGTAACAGATCTTCGAGAGGATCTCTTGCAGCAGGTCAAGCCGTCCCTCCCTTCATTCCCCCTTACGGCACAGTGGAGACGCCCACTCTAGGAGGGCACATCTCCTGCTCCCATACCTGCAGGGCGCTCCTACTTTCTCCTTGGTTCCCTCAGAGCACTCCCGTGGGGTGCAAGTGCCGCCCAGTCGCTAACGGGAAAAGAACCGAGGAGGACCTGGAACCACCCACGCTTATATAGGCTACATGAGAGCACATGATGTCGTGGGCGGTCCCAGGTCGACTGCTGGTGAAATCTTCTGGCTGAATTTCGTGCCTGCAGCTGGATGTTCCTGTATGTGCGACCTGCTACAAGAGATTCTCTCGGAAGATCTACTTTTATGGTGAGTACCCACGTATCTGTACTTTGGTATACTCATCATAATAAGGACTGTAGAAAGTCCTCATAGTTCTTTGTTTCCTTCGCCACTAGAAAAGAGGGTGCACCAGTTGCAAAGCAGTGCTTGTCCAGGTAGTTGGCCAACTGCATGATTTTTTGTTACAGGAAGTATGGTAAGGAACTTCTGGGGCTATTAAAGACGAGTCTGCCAGGGGCAATGCCACTTCGGTTGCCTGCTTCAGGGTGTCTTCACAGCGTAGATTTGTGCTGCTGCCACTTGGAGTTCAGTCCACACTTTCACAAAGCACTACAGTCTGGACATCGCCTCCAGAAGGCGGGCACATTTTGGCCTAGCTGTGTTACAGGGTCTCCTCTCCTCTCCTGTCCTAGATGCCCGTCTTCCAACCTCCCATGCTGGTCTCCTCTGCAGTATTGCTTGTTTCCCTACCTACTGTAATACCGCAGACCCTACCTGATCGCCAGTTTTACCCCCACCCCTTTTCCTTACCACTAAGGTTCCCTTATGCTTATCCCATGCATTCTTGAATTCCATTATCGTTTTTGCCCCCACCACCTCTGCTGGGAAGCTGTTCTAAGCATCAACCTCTCTTTTTGTAAAGGAGTACTTCCTCTGGGCCACTCATACCCATTTTCGTTATTTGGGAATTACTGTCTCTTCTGATATAACTCAACTTTTTCCGGACAATTACCATAAATTACTGGACTCCATTCGCCAGGACATAGCTAGATGGAAACTTCTTCCGTTGACCCTATATGGCCGCATACAGACTATTAAAATGAATATCCTCCCTCGGCTTCTGTTTCTTTTTCAAACCCTTCCCATTTCTATACCCCGAACCTACTGGAATAACCTTCTGACTGAATTAACCAGATTTGTATGGCTAGGCAGGCAACCTAGAGTAACTGAAAAGTTATCACATCTCTCTGAAGATCAGGGCAGGCTGGGTTTGCCAGACCTTTGTAAATATCTTGCGGCTCAAAGGGTTTATTTGACTATGTGGGCTAAACGGCATGTGGAAGCTGGATGGTACTTTATGGAGATGTCTGACCTTCCACGTTATCCTTTATAGACCATTCCAACACAGGTTCTCCCAAATGAAATTCTGTGAGAAGCCCACAACCTCTGGACTAAGCACACAATTAAGATATTGCTTAAATTACGACGGGCCACGGATACCCCCCCCCAACACTCTTGTCCCCTAGATCCTAATTAGATACCACAATGATTTCATCCCACCACTGTTACATATCGGTTTCAAATATTGGGAGACCAGGGACTTCACTAGATTTGCTCAGTTAGTCCCAGAACAATTCTGTATGTCTTTCCAAGAACTCCAAGCCAGATTTCACTTAAGACAAGAAGACCACTATAGTTTCTTGCAGATTCAACATTTTCTCATGCAGCACCAGCATTTGTTCCAAATAAAAAGTCAACAGTCTGATTTAGAGAACTACTTTTATTGGTTAGTAATTCTAAAAGCTATACCTTGTCCGATATCTGGTCTGTATGCCTTACTTAGGAAAACACAGAGTTCGTCCACAGACCCCTTAAGAAATAGGTGAGAGGAGCAATATGGATTGCTTATTTCCCCAGAACTTTGGTGGAGTAGGTTGTGGAGGGGTTGGGAGGTCACTGCCTCTCCAATGTGGAGAGTACAATTGGAAGATCCTAGTGTGTATAGTTTTTTTCGCACGTAGACAATAACTAAACAGTGTGGTGCTACTCATTCTGATGCCTGCTGGGGACAGTGCGGGGGAATCGGCTCACATGTCCATATCTTCTGGGATTGCCCGACCATACACCCCTGTTGGCAAGCTATCCATGTTGCTATGTAAGTAATCTGAGGTTGTCAAATTACTTTTACCTTTACTAATTTCATACTAGGCATCCCTTATCTCCTTGAGGGTTTTCTCAGTAAAATCGAGCTAGTCCAAATTTTGGGGGTACCTGCCCTTAAATGTCTAACAGTACACTGGTTGTCACCTCAACCCCCAACACCTGCCCAGTGGAAACAGAAAGTTTTGTGAGATGGAATCCATGGAACATATCACTAGTGCTTAGGCTTCAGTTACCCAAATTCCTGGAACTCTGGCAGCCCGGGCACCAGTGGTGCTCCTCCACCACCGCCTGAGGAGTCAGTTGCTCAGGTAAAAAGTTTGGGGTGTATTTTAGGGTTATAACTTGGAACTTACAGATTTACTTACCCTCCTTTCTTCTGTGATAAACTTGTGTTCCAATTGTCATGGCGCACTGAGACCCTTGACGTGTTTCTAACAGATTCTGCTACACTTAAGTGGTATGATATTTATTGTAACCAGCGTGGGGGGAGCAGATCTGTGGGTAATTATGCATTTATTTATTGTTTTTTCAGCAGTTTCTATGTTGGTATTTTCCTTCTTTTTCCAAAATGTATTGAATTACAGGAAAACTATCTTCTACATTAGCGAATCAGATTGGAAGAATGCTTGCTTTTACATCATATTTCTCTTATGTTAATCTGCAGTTTTTGACGAAACTTAAATTAAAAAAAAAAGTACTTCCTCACATCTCCCCGAGTCTACCCCCCTTAAACTTCATAGCTTGTCCCCTTGTTCTGGAGCATCTTTTTTTCTGAAAAATGCTTCCCTCTTGAATCTTATTTATACTCGTGAGGTATTTGAACGTTTCTATCATATCCCCTCTCTCCTTCCTTTCTTCCAGAATGTACATATTGAAGTCCTTTAGTCTCTCCTCGTAGGGATTTTGATGCAGACCCTGCACTATTTTAGTTGCCCTCCTCTGGACTGCCTCTAGGTCCTTCCAGAGATGTGGTCTCTAGAACTGGACATAGTACTGTAGGTGAGATCTCATCAGTGAGCTATACAGCGATAACACCACCTCTCTGTTTCTACCCCTCACTATGCAACCTAGCATCCTACTAGCTTTCCCACTACCTGGCCACCTTTAGGTCATCAACTATGAATTACACCCCGGTCTCTTTCCTGTTTGGTTGTCATTAATACTACCACTCCCCTCATTTTGTACTCTGCCCCTGGGTTTCTGTGCCCCAAGTGCATGATTTTGTACTTCTTCTCATTGAAGCTTAGCTGCCACACCCTTGACCACTCTTTTAGCTTTCTTAGATCTCTATTCATTTTTTCCACAAACACACACCCTGGAGTGTCTAACCTGTTGCAGATTTTAGTGTCATTTGCAAAAAGAAGGCATACATTCCCTTCTCGCCCTTCTACAGTGTTGCTAATAAAGACATTAAAGAGGACCAGTCCCAGTACTGATCCCTATGGCACCCAGCTGGTCACCCTCCTTTCTTCAGAGTGAACTCAGTTTGCCACCACCCTCTGTCTTCTGTCCCTTAACCAATTACTTACCCAGTTTACCACCTTTGGACCAACTCCTAGGCTGTCCAGCTTGTTTGAGTCTCCTATGTGGAATGGAATGTCTTGCCCCTTTTCTTTACTGCCTGGGTATTTTCTCCTCCGATTGCGCCTTTGTGCTCCTTAATTGCCTTCCCTGTCTCCCTCTGTTTCTCCTGATACTCCTCCCTCTCTCCTCTTATACCTCCTGAATGCTAAACTTTGTTACCCTTTCCGGCCACCTCTTTTTAGAACCATAGCGGTCTCTTTCCGCTTGTTTTTGCTTACTTGCCTGATACAGAGGTTTGTTGCCTTCTCTATCCCCTCTTTCAGTATCACCCACTGTTCCTCCATTCAAGTCTGTCTCTCTCCCCGCATCCCGAGTCATTCCCCCATCTTTTTAAAATCGACCCTCATGAAGTCCAGGACCCTCACCTTTGTGTGGTTCTATTCTGCCACAGTGCTTATATTGAATCATACCGTACGGTAATCACTGGTCCCCAGGTGATCGCCCACTGTCCCCATTAATGAGTACAAGGTCCAGTATTGTCCCCTCTTGAGTGGGCTCTTTTACTAATTGCCTGAGGAAAGCCCACTGCAAGGAGTCCAGGATGTCCCTGCTCCCAGCTGAAGCTGCAGCTGGGATGCTCCGATCTACATCCGGCAGGTGGAAGTCCCCTACTAGCAGCACCTCCCCCTTATTTGCCATCTTTTGGATGGCTTCCACCAGAACCTTCTCCACCTCCCCCTGCTGTGCTGGAGGTCTGTAGATCACACCAGTGCGAATTGCGGCACCATTCCTCATTTCTAGGATGACCCAGTACTTCCACCCCTCCCTGTATTCCTGTTGCTTTTATGCTATCCCTCCCATAAAAAGCCACTCCTCCCCCTTTCTTTCCCACCTTGTCTTTCCTGAAGAGAGTATAGCCTGGTATGGCTGTATCCAGTCGTGGTTCTCACTGCACCGTGATTCGGTAATGGTGACAGTATCCAGGTCCGCTTCTGCCATAATGGCCTGTATGTCCGGGATGACTTCGAGCATTTGCACACATGGCTTTCCAGATTCTGCTACCACCCTGCTTGTCAGGCCCCCATTTTCCCTTTTCTCCTTAACCCCTCTGCTCTCATTCCCATCTCTCTTCATTTCTACCATTTTGTTTTTCTTGTTCGGTACCCTTGGGGATTTCCTTCCCTTAGGGTTCTCCCTACTGACTACTTCAGCTTTGGGGAAGGGGGGGACAGTTTATGTCTCCCTACATCCTTTCGTCACCCCCCTCAGCTAGTTTAAATGCCCGCCAGTGCAACATTTAAGTAGTTCACTGAGGACCATCATTCCACTTCTAGATGGATGCGGGCCATCTCCCCTGTATAGGCCCTTATCCCACCTGGTGGGACCCCAGTCCCCAGTGTAGCTGAACCCCTCCTCTGTATCATTCCTTCAACCATGAGTTGAACCTCCTGGTATGGACTACCCTATCCTCCCCCCTGTCGTAGACAGGCAGTACTTCAGAAAAGGCCATTGAGTGTGCTGCCAGCCTATGATCCCTCCCCAACTCCCTGAACTCCTCCTGCACTATCCTAGCCTCATCATTAGTCCCTAGGTGGACGACATCCAGCTCTCGCACCCATCCTGCTGCCCCAGCAATCCTCAGGATCCACTTCCCATCCCTCTGAACCGTGGCACTGGGTAGGGCCCCTAATCTCCTACTCCCTTCCTGTCCCCAAATCTATCCCCCTCACAGTGGAGTCCCCCACCAAGAGTTGCTTCCTCCTCCTCCTCCGCTGGAGTCCTCTTCCACCCTTCTTGGGGTCTCCACTACGGGACACCCCCATATCCTCCTTGGTCACTACTACGGGTGTCTCTGTGGGGCAGTCCTGCCCCGCCACAGCAGCATAGGAATTGTGTAGCAGTACCATATGGGGAATGTGAGTCTGACCCAAAACCCTCACCCTCCCCAAGCCCACCGTAGTCCAGCCGCTCCTCATCCTTGGCATCCTCTGAGGTAGCGGTGGCAGACTTGGTGGTCCCTGGGTGGGAGATTAGGCCCTCCCCCTTCGAATCGTAGCCAACTTGTCCTGGAGTATAGCAGCCACCTCCCTCAGCCCATAGAGGTGCACACAGTCTCCAGAAGGTCTCCCTGAAAACTGCCGCCCACAGCCACTGCATTGCACCACTCCCATCATAATTTCTACTCTGTTATCCCTGGAAATACTTTGTCCCTTGCGTCCTGACTTGGATAAGTTTCTAGCTAACATCTCCTGTCACTGTTTTTTTTTTTTTGTGTGTGTGTGTTTAACAAAAAGCCTTTGTGCCCCTAACCTAGATAGGGCGTTTCACTCTTGCTTCTAGTCCACACCTGCCTTCCCTTGCAGCCCTCCTGATTCTGCCTTGGTTGCCTGCTGTACTCACTCACTGCTGTAGTGCAGAGCGTTGGGCTGACTCCAGTAGGCAGACTTCAATGTCCTTTGAGTGTTGTTCCTTCGCCGGGGGGGGGGGGCTTGATGGCCTAGTCCTTAAGAAAGCCCCTGCCCACTTCCTGGCTTCCAGGCAGTACCTCCGATTGGCTGCCAATCGAGGATAGCAAAATAGCTGTCTGGCCAAAAGGTAACTACAAAGAAGTCTAAATAAAGACACCTGCTTCAGTTCTGCCTAAGCCACATACACCCAATTTACAGCTCTCCTCCAAAACCCGCTAGCTGCAGAAATGATTATCAGTTCCCTTCCCCCAACTCAGATTAGCTTTCTAACTCTTGTGTTTTTGTTTTTACCTTAATTGAAGGTCCCAATTTACCTTTCAGACCCTACACTTCTAATAAAGTATGTCTGCTTGCCTCCTAGTCAGTAATGTCGTAGTAGAAAAGTTCTAGCTGCCTAAGCTGTCTCCTTGCTCTGATAGCTTTTGGCCGGAGAACAATCTTGCTAACTAATCTCAGGAGCACGGCAGACCAGCAAACAAAAGATCAGTGCTTATATAAACTCTAATATGATCTGCAGGCTATTGAATGTCCCACTTCTGCAGTCCTGCACCAGTGTCAGCTGTAGGGGATTCTGGGATTTGTAGTTACAGAAAATGTCAGCCTGGAAGTAAATTAGTGTGATACATTCTACTGTACTGCAGTAAACAGTAAGCTAAAAAAATGTTCTAGGGACATGGACATGTTGTTCATCCACACTTATTGGCAGGTTCCTTGCCGCTTTAAATCTTGCCGGAAGGTCTTCAAGCTGGCTCCTCCCACCCACCCGGGTGGTAAAACTCTCGGCTCCGCCCCATGACGCCAGATCTTCCTTACCGCTTGGAAGCTCCGGTTCCCTCCTTAACGCTCCACGTATAAGACTGGTTCCTAACTCTTCGGTTTTCTGAAATTAAACTTTAAGGTTTTCTAGACTTCGGTCAATTGTTTCCCTCGCGGCTGCGATGGACAAATCGACTCCCGGTTTCCGGAGATGCCCATGTGGGCAGATGATGTCTCGGACGGATCCGCACTCCACGTGCGTCTACTGCTTGGGCCTTGAGCACGACCCGCAGGCTTGCAACCTGTGCTCTTCTTTCTCGGCCTACGTCCTGGAAGACCGTGCTGCCCGTCTGCAACTTAGGCGTCAGCGCTACCCTCCGGTAAAGTCGAAAGAGGCCAGTTGGCGGTTTCGCTGACGCTGAGCTTTCAGGTGAACAGCCAGAGCAGATGATCGCCCTGAAGAGGAGGCGCGCGCCACATCTTCCTCGGCCAGGCATTTATCCCGCTCTCCCTGGAATCCTCATATTCTGCTTCCTTTAAGGAGCTTTGTCTGTCTCTCTCCACTAAGGGAGAGGGACCAACTTCTGCCGACACCCTTGGGAGCGGGAGAGGTCCCCCTCCCCGAGTGGTCGACCATCGACTTCGGTCGATCCTTCCGGCTTGACCACTGGCTTCCGCGGTGTCCCGTCAGGTCAGTTGACCGAGACTCCGTCGGCGCAGTCGAGATCTTTCGACCCATTGGACGGGTTGTCGACCGGTGACGAAAATCCTCTCTCGGTTCCCCGGTGGTGGTTGAGGATCCGTGGGCTTGCCAGTGCCTCCGGTTCCGGGCCCTTGGGTTTTCTCTCCGAGCCGTGGGGAGGACGGGTTTCCCCCGCACCCTCCTCGGAAAAGCCGAGGTTCGCGGTCTCGGACTTCTTCGCGGTCCAGCCAATCCTGCCACCATAGGCGGTCTCGGTCTTGGCACCGCGGCAAGCAGCGCCGCCGCTCATCCTCAGATGAGGGGAGGCTTTGACGCAAGTTGCGTTGACGATACGAGGACCTCATGTGGCAACATTAGCTTCGCTGGCCGGGAACAAGCCGACGGCGTCGCCTTCCCCGGCCATTAAGTGGCTGTCACCGGAGCGGCCGAAGCAACCCCTCGCTTTAGCTGAGGCGCCTGTTTCCAGGCCTGTTGCTCAGCCAAAACCAGCTGCTCCACCGATTATGGTGGAACCTCCGCCTCCACAGCCGTTGTTTGGGGCTCTGACCAAGAACTCTCGGTCGGCTCAGGGTCTACCCCATAGGCTGTCTGTCACCCTCACTCCCGATCGCCCTCGGCAGGTGGAGGGTGGCTCAGGCCCGACGCAGCTCTTTGCGAACTCTTCTGAGTCCAACGACGATTCCTCCCTTTTCTTCAGGCGAGTGGACTTGGAGTCCTCTGGAGGTCAGTTGCTGGACGATAGCCCTTTGTCCTTCCTGGGTTTGCTTAGGCTCATCTCGGAGTCCACCGGGATGCAGCTCGAGCCTGTATCCAAGCGGGCCAAGTATCCCCTCACGGAGATATTGGACCGAGGGGATTCCCCTACGGAGGCCTTTCCTGTGGCCGAGGCCATTGTGGGCCCGGCCTTGGAGCTCTGGCAGTGCCCTGCTTCCTGCCTTGCGCCTTCGGCCAGGATGGCCAGGAAGTATGCGGTCCGTACCGGTTCCCTGTCCGGTTTCTCGGAATATCCCTCAACCGAGGGGTTAGTTACCGACAGCGTTTTCCGGCGTGCCGGAAACACTAGGGACGTGGACAAACCTCCCGACAAGGAGTCCAAGAAATTGGACTATGCCGGTCGAAAAGTCTACACTGCGTCCTCCCTTGGCCAGCTCGACCGTGCTTATGGCACATTTCTCCCATGCCCTGTTGGGCTCTCTGGACGAGGTAGTACCTCATCTCCCGGCTGACCTGCAGACCACGGTTAGGCAGGTGCGGGGCCAGGGCAGGGCAGTGGCCAAGCAGCAACTCAGACTGCTCTGGACATTGGAGACTCATGCACCAGGTCAGTCACGGGCACAGTGGCTATGCGCCGTCTGGCATGGCTGAGGATATCCACCTTCACAGCGGATACCCAGCACAAATTTGCGGATGTCCCCTTCCTGGGGACCGACCTCTTCGGCCCTGGAGTGGAAGGCCACCTCCAGAGGATCGAAAAGTCCAATGCCACTTTGGACTCGGTCTCATCCGCCCAGAGGGACAAGGGCCTCAGACCGCAACCCAAGCCCTTTCATCCGTCTGCGCCCACGGCACGTCCGTCCCAGCAGCATCAGGGCCAGCAGGCTCGCGCTTGGTGTCCCAAACCCAAGCCTGCAGCTTCCTCCTCCAGGAAGCAGGGAGGTAGAGGCCCAGGAGGTCCCTCGGCCGGTCCCTCCTCCAAGCCTGCACAGTGACGGGTTGAGGGGTGTCGCACCCAACCTTGTCACCAGCCCAGGATCCCCCCGTGGGGGGACGGCTCCGCTACTTCCTTTCCGCCTGGTCTGCTATTACCACAGACCGGTGGGTGTTGGAAGTGGTAGGAAAGGGCCTGCCTCTGGAGTTCGAGCAGGCCTCGCTCAGAGCCGCCGCCCCTAGGGGGGCCTCGGGGTCCGCAGCCCCGCTGTCGGCTCACCGAGCCGACATCGCTCTGCTCTCGAGAAAGAGGTGATCAGAGAGGTGGCGGACCTCCCTCAGACCCAGGGTTTGTGTCCAGGTACCTCCTGGTCCCAAAACGGACGGGGGGGCTGGCGCCTCATTCTCGGCCTACACGACCTAAACAAGTTCCTAAGGTCTCGAACCTTCAGGATGGTCACTCTGGCTCAGATAATACCATCCTTGGAACGCGGCGTGTGGTTCTGCTCTCTGGACCTGCAGGACGTGTTTTTTCACGTCGCTATCCATCCGTCTCACCAAAGGTTCCTTCGCTTTCGAGCAGAAGGATCCCTTTTCGAGTTCCAGGCCATGCTTTTCGGCCTGTCTCCTGCACCCAGGGTCTTCACCAAATGCATGGCAGTGGTGACAGCATTCCTGCGGCGCCGAGTGGTCCGGGTGTACCCTTACCTGGACGATAGGCTGATAGCAGCCCCCTCCAGACAGGAGGTGGAGCGGTCCAGAGATCTGGCCCTCCAGGTTTGCTCTCAGGTCGGCCTCCTCATCAACGAGGCCAAGTCGGAACTCGAACCGAAGCAGGTGATTCTCTTCATCGGGGCAGAGCTCGACTGTCTTCAAGCCAGAGCACGGCTCCCGGCGGACAGGGCCGAGGTTCTTTCCTCCTTTGCCCGATCATTTCTGGTTGGGCAATCGCGCCCTGCCTGGGACTTCCTGTGCCTCCTGGGTCTCATGGCGGCCTGCACCAGCGTGGTTCTTTGGGCCCGCTGGAACATGCGCCCCTTCAGTGGGGCTGGCCAGCCAGTGGTCTTAACGCCAGATCCATTGGACCAGCTAGTGACGGTGACCAGGGGATGTGGAACGCCTCCAGTGGTGGATCGCTCCAGCTCATCTGCAGGAGGGCATCCCGTTTGTCCGCCTGAGCCGACGGCTCTCTATCGACCAATGCCTCTGATGGGCTGGGGTGCCCATCTGGGGAGCACAGAGCGACGGCCTCTGGTCCCAGCGAGTCCCGATGCCATATCAACCTGCTGGAGCTCCAAGCGGTCCACTAGCCTCACCGCCTTTGCTCCATTTCTCACGGGTCAAGTGGTTCTGGTCCAGACGGACAATACCACGACCATGTACTACCTAAACAGCCAGGGCGGGACACGCTCCATGCCTCTGTGCAAGGAAGCTCTCCGTATTTGGTCACTCGTGCACAGCCTGGAGGCGGATCTCCTAGCCATTCATGTGGCAGGAGCCTCCAACACCCTGGCCGATGCCCTAAGCCGGATAGGGGCTGTGTCCCACGAGTGGTCTCTCCTGCCAGAGGTAGTACAAGATCTGTTCTGCCATTGGGGCACACCTCAGGTGGATCTGTTTGCCTCCAGGGAGAACGCAAAGCTGAGGCTGTTCCATGCCCGCCCCCCTCAGCAGGGCTCGCTGCAGGGGGATGCCTTCTCGAGGCCATGGACCCCTGGCCTCTTCTACTCCTTTCCCCCATTTCCCTTGATCCACAAGGTGCTTCTCAAGGCAAGGAGGGACAAGGCGCAGGTGATTCTGGTAGCCCCAGACTGGCCCCGCCAATGCTGGTATCCAGATCTCCTCAGCCTCAGCTCCAGGCTCCCGAGGCAGCTTCCAGCTCGCCTGGACCTGCTTTCAGTCAATCAGGGGAAGGTGTTCCATCCAGACCTTCAATTCCTGCACCTGACGGCCTGGTTCCTGAGCGGCTAGAGTTCCAGGCCTTGGGTCTTTCCAACGAGGTCCTCAGTGTAGTTGAGGCGTCCCGTAAGGAGTTGACCAGGAAATGCTATGCCTTCAAATGGAAAAGGTTTTCCATTTGGTGTCAGGGCAAGGGCCTGGACCCTTCCTCCTGTTCCTTGGCAAGCATCTTGGACTATTTATGGTCCCTTTCTCAGCAAGGGTTCAGGTCGACGACCCTAAGGGTGCACCTGGCTGCCATCTCTGCTTACCGGGCGCGGGCCGGGAAGCAGTCAGTGGCGCAGGAGAAGGTGGTCTGGCGCTTTTTCAAAGGCCTTGATCACATTTCCCGTCCGGTGCGAGAACCTCCACCTCCGTGGGATCTACTGCTGGTACTGGCAAAGCTCATGGGCAAGCCATTCAAACCAATGCACAGGTGTGATCTCTCTCACCTGTAATGGAAGACTGCCTTCTTGGTGGCTATTACGTCAGCCAGAAGGATGGGAGAGCTCCAGGCGCTTTCCATCGAGTCTCCTTACCTGGGCTTCCACAGGGACAAGGTTGTCCTGCGCCCCAACCCGAAATTCCTTCCGAAGGTGGTGTCGGAGTTTCACCTTAACCAGGTGTTGACTCTGCCGGTGTTCTACCCCAGTCACACCTCGGAGGCCAAATATAGGCTCCATACTTTGGACCCTAGAAGAGCGCTCGCTTATTATAAGGAGCGGACGGCTGAAGTTCAGGGAGAGGTTCACCAGCTGTTTGTCACCTACGCTGAAGCCGCACCTGGCAGACCTGCAGCCAAGCGGATGATAAAGCAGGTGGGTCACCTCCTGCATAGATCTCTGCTATAGGTTGGCGGGCATGGAGCCTCCCAGAGGGATAAGAGCTCATTCTACCCGCCATACCGCTGCATCGGTGGCTGCTTCCAGGGATATCCCTATCCAGGAAATCTGCAGGGCTGCTACCTGGAAGTCAGCACACACCTTCATCACCCACTACCACATCGACCTTGAGTCACACTGGGATGCTGGTTTTGGGGCCTCGGTTCTCCAGTCTCTTTTCCCTAAGTAGGGGGTGTGCGCCTTGCCTCCCTCCTCCCGGAGAACTGCTAGGAGTCTGCCAATAAGTGTGGATGAACAACATATCCATGTCCCTAGAAATACAGATTACTCACCTGTAACAGGAGTTCTAGGAATGGTATATGATGTTCATCCACACGACCCACCCGACCTCCCCGGCTTCGACGCACAACCTGAGCTTCCAGCGGGCCAGATCTGGCGTCATGGGGCGGAGCCGAGAGTTTTACCACCCGGGTAGGTGGGAGGAGCCAGCTTGAAGACCTTCCGGCAAGATTTAAAGTGTCAAGGAACCTGCCAATAAGTGTGGATGAACAACATATACCATTCCTAGAACTCCTGTTACAGGTGAGTAACCTGTATTTTTTGCACACAGATTTCAAATGGGTCCAGACTCACACTTTGGTGTGGAGCTCTTGGCGCTGACTGTTCCCATTTAAGAGGCGGGATTGAAAGACTTTAATTATACATGCTGGAGGTGAGAAGAAATAGAGGGGACATGACTGAGTCATACAAATATCTATTCTGGGTAAATAACGTGGATAAATGAGGAATTGTTCAAACTGAGTGGGAACACAAACACCAGGGTTAACTCCACAAAGCGGGCAAGGGGCACATTTAAGAGGGATACCAGAAAGTAATTTTTCAGGAGAAGATTGTGGTAAAAGGGTGAAATAGGTTGCTGAAAGAGGTGTTCTAGGGGCGTGGATATGTTGTTCATTCACACTGTTTGGCATGTCCCTTTCCCCTTTAAATCTTGCCGGAACTCTTCAAGCTGGCTCCTCCCACCCACCCAGGTGGTAAATATCTCGTCTCTGCCCCATGACACCAGATCTTCCTTTCCGCTGGAAGATTCAAGTCCCTCGTGCTACTTCTGCAGTACCGTAGGCCCTAGATTCTGATCGACGGTTTTCGTCACATTTGCTTTCTTTGAAACTTATGCGAGTTTGATTCTGAAAAGTGAGCGCATCTGACATGGAGGACAAGTGATCCCTGGTTTGCCGGTGTCCCTCATGGACAGAAAATGTATGCGACCGATCCCCACCTCTTGTGCTGCCTATTGCTTGGGTGTCGTATATGACACCACCTCTTGCACCATTTGTCTGGCCTTACATCCCAACGCCCTGGATGACTGCAAGGCGCATCTAAAACTAGGGAGACCAGAGCTGAGAACCCGCCAGTGAAATCAAGGAGGCCAGGTGGGCAGTTTCCACGGCTGCAGGATCCTGCCGATCAGCTCGAACAGATGGCAGCTTCAAGAGGAAGCTGCTAAGGCTTCGCCAGCCAAAGTTTGTTCGTGCCTCTTAACCTGGGCTCTACTTTCACTGGGTCCTTTTGGGAGATGTGCCCGCCTCCTACAAGGGGTGAGGCGCCTCGGCTCGCACTCCTCTCGCCCCTAAGAAAAGGGACAAGGACTCCTAAATCATCTTCTGACCAAGAAGACGCTTGGGACCAAGAGCGGTCCGATTCTCAGGATCGTGCGGTCTTGACCTCGGTCGAGATCGCTTCCTCGGCTGCCGGCTTCTTGGACCATCCATCAGGCCAAGGCGCCGAGGATACTGCAGAACCGGCCGAGATTTCTCTCAACCCGATCGAGTTGTTGTCACCGACCCCAGATGCCGACTCCTTGGAGAAGACATCCATCCTTTCCTGACGAGGAGACCCTTCCCTTGGGTATCCCGATCGAGGGACAGGAGCCGGAACCTCTGTTTTCACTAAATCTGGCCTTTCCCGATCAAGAGAGCCGACACCGTCAGTCCCGATCGAGGACTAGGACCCCCTTCGTCGAAAAACCGAAAAAGGGTCACAAACACTCCCGGAAGAGGCGTCGCCACGATCCTCATCCTCCTCGGACGAGGAGAGACTTCGATGGAAGCTCTGTCGGCGTTATGAGGACCTTATGTGGCAACAGCTAATTCTGACCGGTCAGAAGCCGGCTACACCGGCCATTACTTGACCTCAGCCTCTTAGGCTGACTCCGACCCCTCCGGTACCAAAGACTCCGGTAGGACCGGCACACATTCCTGTTTGGCTTGTTCCGCTCTCCCCACCACTATTGGTGGAGCCACCACCTAAGCAGCCTCAGGGAGGAACTCCCTCGAAAGAGGACCGGACAGATACAGGCCTGCCCCATCGTCTGTCCATCACTGTTGTCCCCGATCGCCCTCGGCGTATTGAAGGGGACATAAGCGGGAGACCCCTGTATCCCGATTCCTCAGACTCTGATACCACTGGTCTTCACTCACACACTGATGACGAGTTGTCTGTGACAGGCCTGGAGGAAGGTCCTTCCTCTTTCCAGGGCATCCTCCAACTTATTTCAGAGTCCACCGGTATGCCCTTGGAGCCTATCCAAAAGAAGGCGGATTATCCTCTCACAGATATCCTTAAGAGGGGGGATACCCCGACGGAGGCCTTCCCAGTGGCCGAAGCCATCGTTGGCTCGGCCCTTGAGTTATGGCAGTGCCCTGCCTCTTGCCTGGCTCCGTCTAACCCGCATGGCTTGCAAGTACACTGTACCCATGGGGTCCTTGGCGGGCTTCACAGAGCACCCCTTGGCTGAGAGCCTTGTGACTGTCTCAGTGTTTAGATGCACGGGTAGTTCAGTGGATACTGACCGTCCTCCGGACAAGGAGTCCAAAAATATGGACCATTCTGCCCGGAAGGTATATACGGCCTCATCCTTGGGCCTTCGTCAGGCCAGCTCGGCAGTGATCATGGCACACTTCTCTCATGCCCTCTTGGGGTCGCTAGATGAAGTCCTCCCTCATCTCCCAGTGGACATGCAGACCACGGTTAAGCAGGTCCGTGACCAGGGCCGTGCTGTTACAAAACAGCAGCTCCAGGCGGCCTTGGATATTGAAGATTCCTGTGCCTGTTCACTAGCAGCCACAGTGGCCACTCGCTGCAGGGCCTGGCTGAGGTTGTCCTGCTTTCCGGCGGATACTCAGCACAAGTTAGCTGACGCGCCCTTCCTTGGCACCGATCTCTTCCGTCCAGGAGTGGCAGGTCACCTCCAGCGCATAGAGCAGTCCAGTGCCACCTTGGAGCCACTTCTGCAAAAGGTTCTTCGGGCAAGAATCAGCAGAAGCACAAGAAGCAGCCTTTTCGGCACTCTTCTCCTGCAGTTAGACAGCGCCCCCTTCTGGGGAGGTCAGCAGCAACAGCAGGCTCAAGCTTGGCACTCTAGGCCCAAGCAGGGTCCCCAACGGCCCCTCAAAGGAGGCCGAGGTGCAGGTCCAGGAGCCTCCTCCTCTAAGCTTGCATAGTGACGGGTCTGGGGTGGCACCCCACACCCGCCACGCCAGTGCTGGGTCCTCCTTTGGGGGGCCGGCTCGCCACTTTCTTCCGCCTGGTCCGGTATCACTTCGGACAGGTGGGTCCTGGAAGTGTTCAGTCAGGGACTGCCTCTAGAATTCGAGCAGTACCCTCCCTGCCGAGCCCGTGCCCCACTGGAGGAAAGGATCTCAGTTGGCCCTTCGGGACGACATTGCTCACCTCCTTCGCAAGGAGGCGGTAGCTCCAGTGCCAGATCCTCATACAGACCCAGGCTTCGTGTCCAGGTACTTCCTGGTGCCCAAGCGGACGGGGCGGTTGGCACCCCATCCTACATCTCCACGACCTGAATCAATATCTCAGTTCTCGCACCTTCTGGATGGTAACTCTGAATCAGATCATACCATCTCTGGAGCGAAACATGTGGTTCTGTTCACTGGATCTACAGGACGCGTTTTTCCATGTCCCAATCCGTCCATCCCACCAGCGGTTCCTCCACTTCAGGGTGGAAGGGACCCTGTACGAGTTCTAAGCCATGCCGTTCGGCCTGTCATCGGCCCCATGGGTCTTCACCAAGTGCATCACAGTGGTGGCGGCCCATTTACTGCGTCAGGGGGTTCAGATATACCCCTACCTCGACGATTGGCTCCTGGCGGATTCCTCCCTGCGGGAGATGGAGAGGTCCAGGGACCTGGCTCTCCGAACCTGTTCCCAATTAGGCCTACTGATCAACGAGGCCAAGTCGGAACTCGTGCCCTCTCAGGTGATGGGCTTTATCGGGGGCAGAGCTCGACTCTCGTCAAGTCAGAGCTCGGCTCCCGGCGGACAGGGCGGAGGTTCTTTCCTCCTTTGCCCAATCATTTCCGGTTGGGCAATTGCGCCCTGCCTGGGACTTCCTGCGCCTTGTGGGTTACTTGGCAGCGTGCACCTCAGTGGTCTGTTGGGTCAGATTGCACATGTGCCCCCTCCAGTGGGAGCTGGCCGCTCAGTGGACTCAGTGTCGGGGTCATTTCGACCAGCTGGTCACTGTCACCCAGAAGATGTGGGATGCTCTCCAGTGGTGGACCATCCCAGGTCATCTGCAGGAAGGGATCCCATTTGTCCACCCCGAGCCGACGGTAGTCCTCACGACCGATGCCTCTCTCATGGGCTCGGGAGCCCCCATGGGGGACCACAGAGCCCACGGGTTCTGGACCCCGGAGGAGTCCCGAAGTCGCATTAACCTGCTAGAGCTCAGAGCAGTCAGACTGGCACTGTCAGCTTTCGCTCCTCAGCTCCGAAGTCAAGTGGTTCAAGTCCAGACGGACAGTACCACGACCATGTACTACCTCAACAAACAGGGCGGCACGCACTCTCGTCTGCTATGCAAGGAGGCACTCTCCGGATCTGGACCTTTATCAGCCGGATGGAGGCGGATCTCCTTGCCATCCATGTGGCAGGAGTCTCGAACCAACTGGCGGATGCTCTCAGCTGCATAGGCCAGACATCCCACGAGTGGTCTCTCCATCCAGAGGTAGCTTACAATCTGTTCTCCCATTGGGGCAGACCATTGGTGGACCTGTTTGCCTCCAGGTAAAACACCAAGCTGAGGCTTTACCGTACCAGCCCCTTTCCCCCTTAGCAAGGCTCGCTGCAGGGGGATGCCTTCTCGAGGCCGTGGACCCCAGGCCTCCTCTGTGCCTTCCCTCCATTTCCCTTGATCCACAAGGTGTTACTCAAGGTGAGGAGGGACAAGGCAAAGGTGATCCTAGTAGCCCCAGATTGGCCCCGCCAGTTCTGGTATCCAGATCTCCTCAACCTCAGCTGCAGGGCCTCGGAGCAGCTTGCACACACCCGGACCTGATGATATTGATCCAGGGGAAGGTATTCCGTCTGGACCTTCAGTCCCTGCACCTCACAGCCTGGTACCTGAGCGGCTAGAGTTCCAGGCTCTGGGTCTTTCCGAGGATGTCTACACTGTAGTGGAGGCATCTCGTAAGGAATCGACCAGGAAATGTTATGCCTTCAAATGGAAAAGGTTTTCCATTTGGTGTCAGGGTAAGAGTCTGGACCCCTTATCCTGCTCTGTGGCTAACATTCTACACTACCTTTGGTCTCTCTCCAAAGGGGGTCTACGGTCATCAACCCTTAGAGTGCACCTGGCAGCCATTTCCGCTTACTGCGCGCGGGTCGGTCAGTCAACATTGGCACAGGAGACAGTGGTCGGGCGCTTTTTCAAAGGCCTGGATCACATATCCCCTCAGGTGCGTGAACCTCCACCTCCGTGGGATCTTTTGCTGGTTTTGGCAAAGCTCATGGGCAAGCCATTCGAACCCATGCACAAGTGTGAGCTCTCGCACTTGTCGTGGAAGACTGCCTTCCTGGTGGCTATCATGTCAGCCAGAAGGACAGGGGAGCTCCAGGCTCTCTCGGTGGACTCCCCCTATCTGGTCTTTCATAGGGACAAAGTTGTCCTGCGCCCCCACCCGAAATTCCTTCCGAAGGTAATGTCAGAGTGTCACCTTAACCAGGTGTTGACTCTGCCGGTATATTACCCTAACTACACTTCGGACACCGAGTACAGGCTCCAAACCCTGGACATTAGATATGCTCTCTCCTACAAGGAGAGGACAGCGGAAATTCGGGGAGAGGTTCGCCAGCTGTTTGGTACCTACACTGAAGCCGCTTCTGGCAGACCTGCAACCAAACTGACCATTGCAAGATGGATTACATCTTGCATAGGTCTGTGCTATGAGTTGGCGGGCAAGGAGCCTCCCAGAGGGATAAGAGCTCATTCTACCTGCCATACTGCTGCATCGGTGGCTGCTTCCAGGGACATCCCTATCCAGGAAATCTGTCGGGCTGCTACCTGGAAGTCAACAAACACCTTCATTACCCATTACCACATCGACCTTGAGTCACGTCGGGATGCTGGTTTTGGGGCCTCGGTTCTCCAGTCTCTGTTTCCTAAGTAGGGGGTGTGCGCCTTTTCTCCCTCCTCCTGAAGAACTGCTAGGAGTCTGCCAAAGAGTGTGGATGAACAACATATCCACGCTCCTAGAAAAACAGGCTACTGATCTGTAACAGTAGTTCTAGGAGTGGTATATGTTGTTCATCCACACGCACCCACCAGACCTCCCCAGCTTTATGCGCATCACCTTGCTTCCAGCGGGCTAAGGTCTGGCGTCATGGGGCGGAGCCGAGGTATTTACCACCCGGGTGGGTGGGAGGAGCCAGCTTGAAGACTTCCGGCCAGATTTAAAGGGGAAAGGGACATGCCAGAGAGTGTGGATGAACAACATATATTCCACTCATAGAACTACTGTTACAGGTGAGTAACCTGTTTGTCTGCGCAGAAACAGTAGGGGGATTCAGACATGGGTGGGACAGATACAGGAGTTTGGTAGATATGGTATCAATAGGGAAGGGAGGGAAAAGAGGTGTGGAGAGCCACTAGGGCTCTTACATTTCACATTAAATAGGGCTGTGCAGACACGATGGGACATGTGGCCTTTTTCTGCTGGCAGATGCTTTGTTTCTAAGGCAACTAATTGTGAACAGAAAGAAGGTTTATGCCTGCTGAAAAGACACTGGTTGCTTGCAGGCCTGAGAGGAATACAGAGCAGCACTGAGGGAGTGGACCTCAAAAATTGGACCTGCTGAAGGAAATGCCATCAACCAAGCCTTTGCCATTTCTTTTCTTTTTATTTAGCCGTTGTAAGTGCATATATAGAATTTACAAGGAAAACACACACACACACATATACAGTGTGTGTTGTTTGTGCCTCTCATGTTGGAAAACAAAATGCTGTTTTAGCAAACTGTAGTCTTCCTGCTAATTTCCCTCAGTGTTCCAGATGGCTGGCAGCAGGTAGCTGGTATTGCAAGATTGAGAATGCTGAAAAGATTCAGTCTGAGTTGTTTTAGCAGCAGGAATTTACTAGTGATGTCATACAGTCTACATCGATCTCAGCCCTTAGCTGTTGTCCCAGAGATGGAACTCAAGAATGTTTAAAGTTCTAACTGGGCACTGTGGTCATGCTTCCCAAGGTTCTAACAGGAATTTTGTTTCTCCACTAAAGAATTTAGATGCCCAGAGTCCAGTTCCTGTCCTTTTGGCTAAGTTGAAATAGATATTATCTACATTATTTATTATTTTATTTTATTTACTTTTTCGATACTCTGCAATAGTTTAATTAGCTTTTTGTTAACATTGTTGTATTTTGCGGCTTTTTCTCAGTTCCAGAAACTGAAAAAAACACAATTTTCAGTGGTCCCCAGTTTGAGTTATCTCTGTATTTGTTGACTTAACATTTTATATTGGCTTTTTTTTTTTTAATGGAAAGATTTTCCCTTGAGCACTTGTTGTCAAAGGCAGACTACCACGAACTGTGTTTTGATTGTTTGGGCCTGGATCACGATTTTGAAAACTGTGAGATCATGATTTTAAAAACTGTGACCTCTGTAAAGTTTTCTGTCCAGGAGGAAAAAGGGCAGCTAAGGGAAGGCACTGTCTACCCCAGCTTTTACCACAACAGTGTTCTGTAACAAGCACAGACATATATATTTGGGGGGGTTCTCTGATGATGGAAAGCATACATCAGACAGTTCCCTTTCCTTGTAGCAGCCTCTGAGTGCATCAAGGACTGAAAAATGCTGAAAGCAGTCATCTCTACCCAAAGGGACTGGTAATATTGCTCAGCCATCCTCAAATCCCAGTACTGAGCACAGGGTGTCGGGGGCTGATGTACATGATAGCAACATTAAGAAGTCTTCTGACCAGCCATTGCTGTCAATGTCTGGGAAGAAGCAAAAAGAGAAACTCATCCACTGCAGGCACCCACAGTTCCTCTGAAGCTTCAGTCAGAGCAACCAGTGCCAGAGAAAAGGATGCCCTCTGTGGAAGACATCAAACAAACGTAACAGTTTTTCCAAGCCATGTAGCCTGTGGGAATCTCTTCTGCAGCCCTGTCCCTAAACCCAGTATAAAACTGGGTTATGATAAGGAAGTGAGGAACTGATAGAGCCTGTGATGTCCCTAGAACCATACTTTGGTTTCTTTCCCAGAGTCATTGAGGACTGTTACTTATATTCTGCATTTGTGAGTCAAAGGCAGGCAAGCCTGTCTTAGCTACACTGCACAGTACCTGCAAGCACTGTGGAATAGTCTTCCCATGTATGACAGTTTCCCCTTACAAGAAAAGGCTCATTTAGCACTAAAGATGTACGAATTTGGAAAACTTGACTCCGCAAAATAATTTGAAAAGTTTGCCAGATTTTCACAAAGTTTTTGGCAAGCAAAGTTGCACTTTTTCAGGATATGTTATGCAAATTCACTGGCAAAGTTGCAACTTTGCCTTAACTTCACCTATCTTCACCTGAAAAAGTGCACTTTCTCCAGAAAACCTCTGTGCTAAGTGGCAAAGTGGAAGTGGGCAAGTCACAAATGTTTTCACAAAGGCGAATTTTGCAACTTCTTTGGAACTGCACCTTCAAAATAAAACATCACAACATCTCCGTCTAGCATGTACTATGAAAGCTGGTCTTAAACCTGCTAAGTACCCATTTCAAATGGCAGTTGATGGGAAAGACATTGCAACTAGGGCCTTAGCCAGAAGATCTGCATGGTTCGGGTTGTCATCTTTGACACAGGACATGCAGAATAAATCCATTGATTTCCCCTTTGAAGGTCGTCCTTTATTTGGGGACAGCACAGGTGCCTACATGAAAAAAGTTGAATGAAAAGCAGTTTTCAAACAGTTAACTGAAAAAGAAAGGTCCTCTTCTTCCTGCAGGCCCTAAAGAAGGGAAGGTTTAGGAAGGGGATTATTACAACGGACCCCATGTGCACCATGAATATCTAATTCGAAACTGGGGAATGGTGACTCATTCTGGACCTGAACAGGGAAGCACCAAGTTTGGTCGACAGTGACAGTATGCAGCCTCCCCACAACGTGCACAATACCGGCCGAGGTATTGGTGCCGCTTGTTTCAAGGGTGTTTTCTGTGGCTCTGCTCTCGACTCCACCGACTTTAGGATTCCAAGTCCAGGTCGGAGTTGGTCCGGGAGGGGCGGAACGGGAAGGTGAAACACGAAAAAAGGACCATTACCGCGAATGTTGCCGTAATGGTCTTTTTTCCTGTTTCGCCATCGGGATGTCGACGAAAAGGGGTGCACCGCCTGAACAGGCACCTGAAAAAGGAAAAGTTCAGAATAACACTACAAACAGTGATTTTATCCCTGCAACAAAAGATGCCTACTGTAATATACTAGTAAGACCTAGCCACAGAAAATATTAGGGTAGGCATTGCACGATACCACTTCACAGCAGTGCCTTTCTTCCTGACCTCAGCACCCAGAGTATTTACAAAATGTCTGTCAGTTGTGGCAGTACACCATCATAGGAAGGTAAAAGTGATGATGTTCCCTTGTTTAGACTTATCGGCCAATATGTGGGGAAATACAGGAGGAGGAGGCAGGGCACTCAATTCAAACTGTAAAGTGCATATTGCACGAATCTGGTTTCTTCCTAACTTTAAAAAAATCCCACCTAGAACCTTGCCAAATACTGGAGTTGTTCATGGAGGTAGTATAGCGTAGTGGTTAAGAGCACTGAGCAGCAAAGCTGGAGAACTGGGTTTGAATCCCACAGCCACCACTTGCATATTGTGTGACCAAGAGCATGTCACTTAACTTCCTTGTGCTCCCAGGATGAACCTGGAAAGAAGCCTTGACTTAGCGTGTCTTTTTGGCCCCAAACTGTAAAATAAATAGGTCCAGAATTGAACACAGTACAAGGTGGGGCATACCTGCCAACTCCTTCAGGGGCATGACGAAGCATCACGTTTACATGCAAAGCGCCAGGGCTTTGTGCCAGTCTTTCATTTGTAGCTTGGAGTAAATGGTGGTGGTGATATTTACTACACTCAAGGGAGTACTTCATCTAACAAGGTACTGGCACACAAAAAGTGCACCTCTGGAGCAGCCAGTACCAGTCATTCCCAAGTTTGGTACAAGCATTCAGTTGATGGGAAAGCAGTAAACAACTTCAGAGACTGTGATCTTCCCTTGTCAGTCTTCATCATTCATTACTGCTGGGTGTAAGCCAGAGGTGCACACCTGCGCGGAAGTTTTGGGGGGTAGGAGCCCGCGCTGTCCAAGAGGCCCATACACTGCGTGATGCATGCTGGTTGGCCGTTAGGCGCTGCAGGCTCCTCCTCTCTCCTCCCTCCCCCCCAGTTCTGTTTCTCCCGCCGTCAAGGTCATACCTGCTATGCAAGTTTCAATGTTTGCTGCGTCATTGTGCCTATTCTGTATATCGATGCCATTATGCTGCTTCTCCATCCCAGTTCTGATTTCACCCGAGGCCGTTCCTTTTATTATTTGCCAGTGGGCGCGGGTTTTCCTCTGAACATATGAAGAAGCCAGCAGAAGAAGGCCATTTGATCTATCAAGTCTGCTTCGATTGCAGGGTCCACAGCTTGAGCTAATGTCCCTGCCTCCCTCCCTCCCCACTCCTCCCATCCTCCCTACCCACGATTCTTACCTTACCCCTATGCCTATCCCAGCCTCTCAAGCTGCCCACCATCTTCAGTGAGATTACCTCTTCCGGCAGCGCATTCCAAGTGTCCACCACCCTCTCTGTGAAGAAGTGCTTCCTTACCTTCCACCCTCAGCTTAAGACTGTGCCCCTTTGTGATATGGTTGCCACTCAGCTTAGAGACTCTTCTTATCAACCTTATTTATCCCTTTCAAGTACTTGAATGTCCCAATCATGTCCCTCTCTCTCGCCTGTCTTCCAGGGAGTACATGTTCAGTGCCCTCAACCTCTCCTCGTACGCCTTGCCCTGCTGACCAGCTATCATCTTTGTAGCCCTCCTCTGTACCTTCTCCAGCAGGTTAATGTCCTTTTTGAGGTGTGGGCACCAGTACTGAACTCCATACTCTAGATGCGGCTTTACCAGTGACCTGTACAAGGGCAGTGTAACCTCCTCTCTCCTACTACTGATCCCCCTAGTTATGCTTCCCAGCATCTTGTTTGTCTTTGCTGCTGCTTTCTTGCACTGCGTGGAGTGCTTCAGGTCACTAGTGATCATCACTCCCGGGTCCTTCTCCTCCTCTGATGCACATACTCATACTCCACCCAGGTAATACTCTGTCCTGGGAATTTTGTTTCTTTCACGTCATGTCTGGTTCGGGGGGCTAAGAGAAACTCCAAGGCGGGCCGTCCCCCCATGTGTGTGTGCCCCTGTGGCCAGCATTTTTCCGTGACAGACCGACATGCTGTTTGTCTGCGCTGCCTAGGTCCCGGCCATGATATGGACAACTGCAACACCTGTTTCTCCGTGGACCGCTGCGTTCTGGAAATCCACGCGTTTAAAGTTGGCAGAGCCCCGCCAACTGTCGAGGACGGCGTCGTTCTAGGGATGCCATGGTAAGATCTCTTGACCCTGCCTTCAGTCCCCTCCCAGGTCTATACTGCCCAGTGTGGAGGAAACCTCCTCTGATTCCAGCCTTGTCGAGGAGGTTTCTTCCGCGGTGCCTGAGGAACGTCTCGGTTCCTTGCGGAGCCGGGTTGGAAGCACCACCTCAGCAGTTGCCTCCTCAGAGGTGCAGGCTCCCCCGGTGTTGCGGCTTATCGGCGCCATTCTCTGTGCCGTATCCTGCAGTGGCACTGTTCGCTGCACCGTCAGTTCTGGGGCTCCTGGGGTTGCTAGGCTGACAGTCTGCTTGGTCTCCTCTTCTTCGGAAGAGGATGACTCGCTGGCCGATCCGGACTGGCGTCATGACTCCCTGTGGTCGGGGAGTCCTCCGGACACAGCACCAAGTGACCCAGTGTTCACCTCCTGTGCTCCCCGGAGCCTGTGGTCTCTGCAGGCCCCCTTGCCATCTCCGGGGCCTCGCGGTGGATAGCAGTCCCAGAGGATATGGTGTGGTGATCTCGACCTCAGAGGCTAGGGCAGCTGCTATGTCTGGTGTTGCTTTGGCTCCTTTAGTTGAGATGGGGACGACTGTTTCTGTGGCCTCCCTTGGGGGGGGGGCTGTGGGATCAGGGGACCCCTTAGCACTGGGGTCAAGGAAGAGGGCAGCCTCGAAGTCTGAGGGGCTGGGGTGGAGCACGGGGGCCCTCTCCACTTCCTGGGGGGGGGGAGAAGCCACAGTGCAGAGCCCTGCTTCTCCTCCTCGTAGTCCTCAGAGGTGTCCTTAGTGGGCGGCGCTGGGTGTTGCCCTTCTGGATCCATGCAACCCCGGTTGCACCACAGGGGAGATTCCCCCTCAGGGCTCAGCCAGGACATGTTTTCACATCTACAGCTTACGCTGACTGGGTTGATCCCCGAATCCCCTCGAGCTAGAGGATCTTCAGTGAGGTCGCAGAGGCCGGGCACTTTCAGTTAGGTGATCTTCCCCAGTCCCTCTGCAGTCACCTCCACCTCTCCCTGGCCCTGTGGGGCCCTTAACCTGGGAGACGTTCAGGGCCACTACGGCGGCCTTCCCTAGGTATGTTAAAGCCATGGACGAGCAGTTCTTCCGCCTGTCTCCACCGCCGCAGGAGGACTCTGAGCACCCAAGTTCCTCGACTTCCTCTTCTGAGGATGAGGACCATTCAGTCCACTTTTCCTCCAGTGCCAGTTTTACTGAATATCAGCGGTTCCTCTCGAGGCTGGAACAGGAACTCCATATATCCCACGTGGTAAGACGCAACACCGAGCGGGAGACATGCTCCTTCCTGAGCTGAGCGAGTTTATTGTGCACCACCTAGTGGTACCTTCCTGGCCTATTCCCTTTCAGGAAGTGTCAGTCCGCACCTGGCAGTCACCAGCCGCCTCATCCCCAGCGCCGGCAGACTGTAGGAGGAGGTATTGTGCTCCCCAGGAGCTTCTTGGTTCTCTGCCTCACCCACCTTCGGGGCTGATAGCCTTAGATACTCCTTCCGGACTTCCAACACCCGGCTCACGACCAACCACCAGATCCGGATTCCGCTGAGTTCAACCAGTGGGAAAGAAGAATTTTCTCTTTGTCTCGTGTGCTGCTTTGTATCAGTTCACATCAGACTCACCATGCTGCCTACAACAGGCACCTGTGGTCGATGTTAGCGCAGGTGTTAGCATCTTTGCCTGATTCGGAGGAATCTAGGAAAGCCATTGCCCGCTCTGCGCAGGGTCTGTAGCTTGCAAGGCACCAAGCAAGGGCATCTTATGACGTCAATGAGGTGGCCTCCAGACTGGCAGGGACAGTGATCCGCATCAGGCGGACAGCATGGCTTCGTCTGTCCGGGTTGTCACCCGTTGTCTTTCAAGGGGAGACCCATCTTTTCTCCTGCAGGGTGAGGAGGAACTTGCAGGGGTGTGTTCTGGCCACAGGGGACTCCTCCTCAGCCTGACCAGCCTTAGGCCACATACGATCTAGTAGGTCTATGAGGTCTCCCCTCCTGCACCTCACCCGCAAGAGGCTGAGGGAGTCAGTTCCCTCAGGACAGTGCCAGGTCCCCTCCGGGGGAGGCTTGGTACTCACCCAGCAGTAATGAATGGTAAAGACTGACAAGGAAAGATAAGAAAATTACCTCCCTACCATAATTCTTGATCTTCTCTTGCATCTTCACCATTCATTACTGATTCCCGCCTGTCTTCCCCTCTTGGGCATCAGCTCCTAGGCACCGCCAGCCTGCTCGCCTTCCCCCCTCTTTGAGGCCAATTGGGGGCAGTGTCCCTTTGGTACCTCAGGGCCCTCTGTTTCCTTCTCTAAAAAGTCGCAGAGCACCCAACCTTGGAGGGCAGCGAGTAGGGTCCTCGCCCTGATCTTGGAGGGAACTCCCCAGGGTTCTCAGTGGGGTATACTTGGGGTCCTCACATATCATGATACGGATCTTCATTGTAGGCTCTTAAAGAGGTGGGGACTTCCTCAGTACATTCCGTGGGATGGGGGCCATGGGGACATCCCTCCATTTTCCCTTCACGCTGTCCCCCTTGTATAATGGGGTAAATTCTGGGCAGAGTCCTCTCCTGTTTAAGAAGTGTTTCCCCCTTAAACTAACATTCAAGTGTTGAGCTACAGGGTCATGCTCCAGAACTTTCATCCCTTATGTGGGTCTGGGGTGGGGGGTTTACCTCTTCGCCATGCTCTGTTTTCCAAGGCCATCAAAAAGTTCTCTTATCTGGGCCTATGTCCACTGGTAACTGAAGTTGACAAGATCCTTGCTCCTTTGTCTTCTTTCCCCTCAGGGTTTTGAGACTGTACTAAGCCAGTGGTCTTTCAGTTGAGCCCGGCAGAAGTTTTCCCCCTGTTTCTTCTGCTCTCTTTTGCTATCTCTCTCTCTCTCTCTCCCCGGGCTGCCGCCCAGGGGCTGGGGCCCTAAGGCCATTTAGGAAACAATTCTATACCTCTGTCCTCTGGTCAGCATATTCCTTTTTCAGTTTATATCCTTTCCTTTACTTTTCCTATCCCTTGGCTCTCTTGCCTCATCTTGGTTTTCTCTATCCCCCTTTTTTCTTTCCTCTCCAGCAGAACAGAACTGGGGTGGAGGAGGAGCCTGCAGTGCCTAACACCCAGCACTAATAAATGGTGAAGATACAAGAGATGATCAAGAATTATGGTAGGTACGTAATTTTCATATCTTCATTACTGCTGGGTGAGTACCAAGCCCCCCCCCCGGAGGGGACCTGGCGCTGTCCTGAGGGAACTGACTCCCTCAGCCTTCCCTTACTTCAACCATCACCAGCAAGGGTCTGAATGACAGATGCCTTCCTTCTGTGATGGGGAGGCAGTCTGGAGGACCAAACAGTATCTGAGACCCACACAAAAGCCAGGTGCACATTAACCTGCTAGTGCTCAGGGCAGTGCTTCTGTCCATGAAGTCTTTCTCTTCCCTTTAGTAGGTCAAAAGAGTCCTGATCAAGACAGACAGTATAATTACAAAGTATTACATAAACTGGGGGGTGCAGTACCAAATCCTCAAAACTCTGTATTGAGACAATGAAGATATGGAACCTGGCAGGGTCTGGTGATCCACGAACAGTCTCTGAACCACTAAGTGATCAACTCAGTGCTTCAGAGCTCGGGAGTCCCAGAGGTGGACCTGTTTGCCTCTTGGGAGAACAGAAAGCTCCTCCACTTTAGTTGTTGCCCCCTTCCCCCACCCATCTCCAATTGGAACAGTCCCATGGGTTTTCTTTCCCTTCCCTCTAGGGCAGCACATTTCTCTGTATTCCCACTGATCCGAGGATCTTGTTGAAACTGAGAAGATAGTTTGCACCAGTGATCCTGATAGTACCAGACTGGGCCATGCAGGCCTGATATTCACTGCTGTTGACAAGGCCACAGAGCATTCCTGTAACTGCCTCTGAAACAAAATCTCGTTACTCTGTCCCAGGGCAGAGTGACTACTGAAATCTCAAAATGCTTAATGTGAGAGTATGTTTCTTAAAGAGTTCAGAGTACTGTAGCCTAAATCTAACAAGGTGCTGAACATTTCAAAGGTTACCAGAAAGCCAGCAGTTATGAATACCTCAGTGTCAAAATGAAAAAGACTCAGCATTTGATGTGCTTTTTGCCATGTCACAGCTATGGCTATGGATTACCTGGTGCATACAGTCTCAGGGCCTGAGAGGTTTCTCTTGAAAAGGGTAGACTCAGCACTGAGCCCCACATCCAAGTGTGGGTCTGGTCCCAATTTGAACATTGCATTCAAAAAATTTTAACTTAATGTGTACTGCACTATAATAGATTGTATCAGACTGATTCTGCTGACTTGGAAACTGACATTTTCTGTAACAACAAATCCCGGAATCCCCTGCAACTGACATCCGAGGAGGGCTATAGAACTGGGAGATTCAACAGCCTGCAGTGCATTTTAGAGCTTTTATAAGCTCTGATCTTTAGTTTGCTGGTCCCACTGTCCTCCCTGGCCCAGGTACAGTCAAAGAGGACTGTACCTAGCTCCGGGAGAACAATGGGACCGGTAAACATCTAATCTGAGCTTATAAAAACTCTAACATGCACTGCAGGCTTTTGAATCTCCCACTTCCGTAACCCTCCTTGGATGTCAGCTGCAGAGGATTCTGGTATTTATAGATCTTCATTGAGGATCTCTCCTCCCTTAGGCCGCACCATTGGAACCGTAGGTCATCGGTGTACAGGACATCACAGAAACTTTTTGTTAGCCAGGCTGCCCAAAATGATGGCAGTGTCAACGACATATAATGTGGATTTGAGCCCAGTACTCTCAGAGCTTATCTGTGCTGTCTTCACCATTCATCACTATTGGGTATAAGCCAGAGAGTTAGGACCCCGTGGGAGTAGTTTTTTTTGTAGCGCGGGGAGGCGGTGCCTCAAGGCCAGCGTATGTAAACGCTTGCAGGGTTGGCCAGTAACTGCTGTCGACACCTCCTCAGCCCTAGTTCTGCTTCTCCCACCATCAGGTGAGGACCTTGTGTGGAAGCGCTTCGAAAATCTGCGTCAGTGGCCTAGTCCTTCGGCTCCAGCTCGAGTTCTGTTCTGCCTCCGTCCAGCAAGATCTTTCTTTTTTATTTCGATGACGCCTTTATTTTGTTTGTGTTTCCATCCGGTCATGTCTCGTTTGTGGGGACAAAAAGAAACCTTCTAAGGTGGGTCGGCCTCCTATACGGCAGTGTCCCTGCGGCCGACTTGTCTCCATTTCGGACCAGCATGACCGGTGCTTAACCTGCCTGGGCCCTAATCATGACATGAATCGTTGCGATGCCTGTTTCTCCATGGACCGCTGGGTTCTAGAGTTGTGCGCATTCAAAGTTGGACGTGTGCAATGACTTTCGGGGTACAGGCTCGTACTCGGGAAGCCAAGCGCAGGGTTCTTGACCCTTCCTCCGGTTCTCCTCCCAGTCCTATATGGCCCGAGGAGGAGGGGGTTTCCACCCGTCCTAGCCTTGCCTCGGCGGGGACCCCTTCCACGGTGCAGGAGGCCCAGTCTGGTTGTTTCGGGGGGGGGCCAGGAGGGAGGCACCGTCTTGGCAGTCGCCTCTTCGGAGGCGAAGGTTCCCTCGGCTTTGCACTCTGGGGCCCCCAGGCCGGCGCGATCCTCGGCATCACCCCTGATTTGGTGCTGGGGATCAGGGCGATGCTGCAGACGGCACCGGACCAGTCTCTGGCGCCGCTTCTGACACTGGCACAGTTTGCAGGGATGGCACAGGACCGGTTTGCGGCGCTGCTCTTGGTGCCGCTACTGAGGGTCGTCGTCTGGGTCCGAGCCTCTCCTGGGGACGATGATTCGAAGACTGACCCGGTTTGGCTCCCAGATTCCTCAGAATCCTCAGATTCCTCTTTGTCCAGTGCTTCGGCCCCCATTCGGCTCCCTCTGGGGATGCCGACGGAGCTTGTTGGTACCGGGATCGGTGGTTCCGACCAGTCCTCTGGTGCACAGGTGAGCACTGCAGGGCAGCCTTGAGCCAGTGACCCTTCTTCCTCAGGGGGCGTACCCCCTCCTAGGATAGTCCTGGCTAGCCCGACTTCTGGGCGGGCTGGGGCATTCCAGGCAGGGGAGGATGCTCCACCCTCGACTGTCTCCCAGGAGTCAGTTGTGGGGTGCCAGCTGCCTCAGCTGGTGGTGAGGAAAAGAGCTCTTGGAGTCTAAAGGATTGAGCAGGCTGGCTTCAGCGTAGCGGCCTCCTCTGGGAGCCGGCAGGGGCTCGGGGAGGAGCCGTAGCATTGGGCCAGTCTTCTCCCCCGAGGTTCACCTGGGAGGGACATCTTCTTTGGAGGTCAGGGGCCGCCCTTTTGGGCTCATGCGGCCCCAGTTGCCTCGCGGGGGGAATTCTTCTCTCGGGCTCAGAACTGGCCGTTCCAGCTCGGTTGAGCGGTCTTTGTCTGCTGGGACCACTGGGTCTCCTCCTTCCTTGAGGTCTCCCGTACGGTCCCCATGCCACTGCCAGCCCCTCCTCCCTCCCTCTCTCTCTCCCAGGTATCTTTGGTCCTATGGGGCCCCTTACATGCCAACAGTTCAGGGCCATGGCTGCTCTGTACCCTGCATGCTTCTGAGCCATGGATGAACAGGTGTTCCACCATTCCCCAGTTCAGCCTGACCCTGACTCTCCAAGCTCATTGGTGCCCTCGTCTTCCTCCTCTGAGGGAAAGGGGTTCTCCATCCATCTTTCCCCAGCAGCTGATCTTTCTAATTATCAGCGTTTCCTGTTGGGGTTGCTCGACGAGCTCCGCACCACCTTACGAGAATGCAGTCCGGACCGGTCGGCGCGTGCCTTCTTGGAGAGTTCAGTGCAGCCGACCTATTGGTCTCCACCTGGCCTGCTTCCTTCCAGGGCGTTGCACTAGGTCTGGCGATGTCCCTTGCCCCAGCTCAGGGACCTTAAGCCATGATGCCTTATAGGGTCTCCAGGAACACTGCCTCACCCTTCTTTTGCGTAGCAGCTTCTGGACAACCCTCTGGGCATAGAAGCCCGAGCTGTGACCGACCCCCAGATTCGGACTCATCTGAGTTTGATTTTTGGGACAGGAGAATTTTCTCCTTGGCAAGGATCTTGCTCTGTGTGGCAGCGCATGAGCCCACCACGCTACCTACAACAGGTACCTGTGGTCACGGCTAGGACAGGTTCTAGCCTCCTTGCCTGATCGAGGAAACTAGACAAGCCATTGGCCTCTCCGTGCAAGGCACCAAGCAAGGGCATCGTACGATGCCAACAAGGTGGCCTCCAGGATAATGGGGACAGTGATCTGCATCAGGCGGTTGGTGTGGCTTCGTCTCTTCCGGTTGTCAGCCCTGGCCCGGCGTAGGGTGATTTCCTCTGCCTTTCAGAGAACCCACCTTTTCTCCCGTATGGTGATGCGAGAGCTTCAGGGGCGCCTTTCTTCTCCCGCAAGGAGGTCCTCGCCTCATCTGGACCAGTCCCAGGCCTAGCCAGGCTTGCAGAGGTTCTCCCATCTGGTATCTCCCCCACTGGAGGCTGAGGGACACTGTCCCTTAGGGAGGTGCTGCGCCCCCTTCGGGGGGGCTCGGTACTCCCCCAGTAATGATGAATGGTGAAGATTGACACAGATAAGATATGAAAATTACATACCTACTGTAGTTCTTCATCTTTCTCTGTATCTTCACCATTCATCACTAAATCCCACCCTCCTTCTCCTCTCAGGTCTGTGTCTCTAGGCAATTTTCCTCCTCCTGTTTGTTTCACACTTGGATTCTGGTCTGCAGCCCCCCCCTTTCCAGGATCGTGGGGGATTTTCCTCTGGGCAGACAGGGAGGGTTATGCTGTGGGGGATCGGAGGAGCTCTCACTCTGTCCCAACCCAGGTACCTACTGGGGTTCCATCTCCCTCTCATCCTCTTGAGGGAGCCCCGGGTGGGGGGGGACCTCTTGTGATCCCCTCAGCTACTTCTCTTTCCTTGCATCTTGGGCAGTCTCCCTTGGGGAAATTGTTTTTCCCCTCCAATTCCTCGTATGGAGGTACCCCACGCTCCAAATTTTCAAGTTTTCTATTCCCTGGGGTTTGTCTCCAAGGCACCTTTTAGCAGTCCTTTTGCCTCAGTTGTTTAGCAGGGTGGAAGACACCGCCCTCCCTGATCCTTCGCCTACCTCTCCCGCTCAATGGTGCTGTCCTCCAAGCCTTGGCTCCAACTGGGTGTCTCTCTTAACTTGTGGCTTGCCTTCTCAAAACAGTCCAGGCCAATACCTCAGGGGCGGTGTCTCCGCCTCCTTTTTCCTTCCTCTTCATCCTCCTACCCCTCCTTTCCCACCTATTCTTTTTTGCCCAAAGATTGGGGCCTTAACACCCCCCCCCCAAATCCCTTAGGCTTCCTCCATTCCTATCTCCTCTGTGGCATATTCCTCCTTTTAGTTTGATATCCTTTCCTTTTTCTGTCCCTCGAGCTCCCTTGTCCACCTTCCTTACTTTTCTGTCTCTCGCTGGTGTGCAGAAGTGGGGCTGAGGAGGTGTCGATGGCAGTTACTGGCCAGCCCGCGAGCACCACATAATACGTCAGCCTCGAGGGCAGCGCCGTCTCTGCATCGGCTCCTCCTCTTGCAAAAAAAAATAAAAAATGCTCCCACGGGGTCCTAATCCTCTGGCTTATACCCAATAGTGATGAATGGTGAAGATACACAGAAAGGTCAAGAATTACAGTAGGTACGTAATTTTCATTTTTATCGCCCACAGTCTTATCTTCTTCGAGTCTACTGAAGGAAACGACGTCAGCAAAGTCGTTGGCATTTTTGTCATTTTCCGTTAGTATACCTGTCATTGTCTTTGCATTGCACCAAAGTCAGATATTGGGCCAAAGGCTCTAGAAAACTTCCTTCCTCATGAAGTGGTAAAAGCTATGGAGAATGAAAAGAGCTCTAGGTCTGCATCTCCCTTGCCACTGTCCAACAAACGGTTGTTGAAAGTGAAAGACAAGGAAGGGGTGTCATCTCTGACCACCTTCTCATCCGGCCATAAGCACAAAGATAAAGAAAAGGCTACTTCACTGGCAAGGTCCCAGTCACTGTTATACAGATACGTCCTCACCAGCATCCTCTCCAGCTGCGTCAACAGAAGCCCCCGACTGTCATTGAGACACCAAGGGTGGGGGTCTGGCTCAGGCACGGCCATACCTACTATGGACGTTGATGTTGCCCTTGGCTTTGGGCTGTGGCTCTTTGATGCAAGTAGTCCTGGACCCTTTCAGGGCTCCATCAACTCCCAGGCTATGCTGGCATCGTTTTCAGACATGATCCATCGTCTGCTACCAGGGTTGCCACAGCAGGTAGCTTTACTGCCAACCAAGCCGTTTGGTCCAGAGCCTTTGTTGACTGCTTCTACAACAACGCTGCAGAGTCCTGCCTCACAGCTGCTGTTGGCTTCACCTGTTCCCATCGTCAGTCGTGATGGAGACAATGAATTGGAATGCAATCCTGACCTCATGGATCTTTCTGTAATTTTTTTTTCCCCCTCCAGTCGCCGGCTTCTGGATCACTGTCAAGTCGCCCAGCAGATCCCACCCAGTCTGAGATCCTCCCTGCCTTGGGAACCCCCGAACCTCCGATCCACCAGTGACTTACCTCTCAGGCAACCCCCTGGCTTGTGTCCCCTGAGGCAGGGCAGCCTTCAGCTGCTCGATGCTCCCAAACATGAATCCAATGATCTGAGGGCAGAGGTGAAGATCTGCAGGCTTCAAACCCAGGAGAGCAAGATCAGACGATGGGTGTGCTGCTGGGTCGATGTCGCTTATCAAGGGGGCCAAGGTTTTTCCCTTGTTCTGCTTGGTCCCCCCCTTGGAGAGAGTGGACGTGCAGTGATGTCCAGGCGAGGTATGCACACTGCCGTGCGTGTCACTCCGACGTCCACCACGTCCCACAACCCAGTTTACGGAAGATTGGTGGCTCAGTACCTCAGCCATTGCTGAGAGACATACTATTGCCGAAGCTTTCAGCCCTCTCCTCCTCGAAGAAGGCGAGCTGTCGAACAGTCGAACCTTTTCCCTGGCCAACCACCAATGCCTTGAACTCGCTCTCGAACTTGGGTCGCCAGCGCGGTGTGAGATGTGGCGTTCAGCACCTCAACCCTCAGCACCACTGGGCCGGCACCTCATGGATTTTGAGGCGGATTTAGAGGAGGAATATGAGGGTGAGGAGCAATTTGAAGAAGGGAGGAACCTGCCTTCCAACTCCCCCTTTCATCCTGCAGCGATGACTCTTTTCAGGCTGTGCTTCAGCAAATGCAGTTTGCCTTGGGTTTCGCTGTGGAGAAGGAAGATACCACTACAAGGAATCTTATGGAATTTTTGAAGGTCCTTTGCACACCTTCTGTTGCAATTTCTCCTCTATATCCTGCATTAGAGAGGATGATATCTTTGCTGCTTGGCATAGGCCCAGTACCCTGCCTTCAGTTCTAAGGAAGGCTGATGAGCAGTACCCCTGCTCTGTCTGCTAAGCCTTATCATGCTGCACAGCCTGAAACTGACTTCATACTCATTATGGCTGCCCATGATCGTTCTAAAGCTCCTAGGGACATGAGTACCTTGCCTCCAGATAAAGAATCTAAGAGGCTGGATGTAATGGGCAAGCACACTTATGCCTCAGCATCCTTAGCCTAAGAATTGCTACTTACCAGGCCCATATGATAAAATATCAGAATAACATCTGGAAGGCTGTACATACTGCAGCTCAAGCTCTACCTGATGGTCCTTCCAAGACTAGCTTGCTTAAAATCATGTCAGCTGGTTCTGAAGTTGGCAGACATCTGCTGCGTTCCGCATATGATGCGTCAGATGTGTCTTCCAGAGCTGCAATCTGTGGTATTTGCATTTGACATTATGCCTGGCTCAGAGTAGTTGGTTTTGCTACTAATGAGCAGTAGGCTGTTTTGAATGCTTCTTTTAGGGTCTCCAAACTGTTTGGAAGTGATGTTGAAGATGCACTTTGTGGCCTTCAGTTCTCTAAAATGACTTAAAGATCTTTGAAATCCCTTTACAGTATGCCAGCCAGAGGATGGGGATCTTTTTGTAGGTCTGCTGCTAGTGGTAACCATACCTACCATCAGCAGGATCGCAGCAGAGGAGGTGGTACCCTCGAGAGTCCCCTCAAAGCGCACACAGAAATTGGTTCTGGCGACCCTGGTTCCACCTGACTCTCTTCTGTCCGCCTCCCCCCCTTAAATTATTACTTCTGGGGGTGAGAGTTGGGGGAAGGCTCTCCCTGCATTTACAAGAACAGAGGGCGGTAACTACAGATGAGTGGATCCTGGAAATATTAGAAAAGGGACATGCTCTGTAATTGATAGACACCCCCTCCAGATCATCCTCCATCTTATTCCTCTTGACATGCTGTAGAACCGGTTCCCCCACTAGACAGGAACACGGGGATCTATTCCAGATACTTCCTGGCGCCAAAATGGACAGGGGATCTTCGTCCTGTATTGGACCTCAGAGACCTTAGTTTGTACATATAATACAAAAAGTCTGCAGGCCCTGATTCCCCTTTTCCAAACAGGGGACTGGCTTTGTTCACTGGACATGAAGGATGCATACCTTCACATCAAGATCAGAAAGTGCCACAGACAGTACCTCTGCTTCGTGCAGGAGAACAGGTACTGTCAGTTCAGAATGTTGCTCTGTAGCTTATCCTCAGTGCCCCAGGTCTTTACCAGATGCTTAGCAGTGGTTGCAGCAGCCCTTCACGGGGAGAGGCTTTATGTCTTCCTTTATCTGGATGATTGGCTCCTAAAGGCCATTTCCAGGGACGCTTTTCTTCACACCCTTTCCAGAACAAGACAACTGTTTGAGGCCTTAGAGATAACAGTGAATGAGCCAAAGTCAGTGCTGACACTGTGCAAACACCTGCAGTACATTGGGGCGGTACTGGACAAGGACAAGGGGTGTGCCTTCCTGCCACAGGGCAAGGCAGACACCCTTATTACTCAGGCACACTTGACTTGGTTCATAGGAATCAACTACGTCTCTGCCAGGACAGTGTTACATCTCCTGGGCCTGATGACTGCTGCCATAGTAACAGTTCCATTTGTTCAGCTTCATACGCAAATCCACAGTGGACACTCAGGGTACAGTGGGTGCAACTGGCTGACAAGTTTTAACAAACGATTCTCATAACATTCCCCCCCCATATCAAGCACTACTTTGGTGGATGGGCTGCAGCAACTTACTGAAGGGCGTTCTGTTCCTTGTGCCAGATCCTTCACAGATCCATAGCACAGATGCCTTGGGCTCTGGTTGGGGTACTCATCTCAGCTCCTTTCAGAAACAGGGATTCTGGAACAGAGTGGAGGCTGACATATTCGTCAATGTCTTGGAAATAAGAGTTGTCCTATACAGCCTCCAGGCATTTCAGAATCATCTCTGCCCCGGTCTTCTGTTAATCCAGATGGATACGGTCTGTGACATGCACTACATTGGGGCACTCACTTCTATTCCCTATGCAGGAAAGCAGTGAAAATGTGGTACTGGGCGATGTCTCATGATCTTCAGCTGTTGACCGTGTTTCTTCCAATTCTATAAAACATACTGGCAGACAGGCTAAGTAGGTCTCTGTCCATGGTTCAAGAATGGGGACTGCTGACCTCCATAGTAAACGTCTTCGCAAGATAGATGGATAGAAACTTTATTTATATAGCACTCCTTCCCAGAGGTTCGGAGTACCAAATAATTTAATAAAACCTACAAATATACAACATTTACAACACAATATACAACTACTCAAAATACAACTCCTCGCTGTAGAATATAATCAATATTTAAAAGCTGATTTGTGGGTAGTGGTGATCACAGGGGCAGTGGTGCTTCTCTTAAGCAGTATCACAGTTGAGTTATTTATAAGCTATTTGTCTGTCAGATAAAAACACTACAGTCAGTTTAATAAGAATCGTAACCAATTAGATGTCATATTAGTCATGGGCTTGATTAAATAAAAAATGTTTTAAGCCCTTTTTAAATGTTTCCACTGAGGGTACCTCCCTTAAATAAAGTGGGAGTGAGTTCCACAGGGCCAGTGTGGCAACAGAGAAGGCACGATCCCTAGATTGCCACAACTGAGCCCTGGGAAACAACAGGAGGCAACCCTCAGAGGAACAGAGAGCACAAGTCGAGCGGTGAGGAATCGGGAGGTCTTGCAGGTAGTCTGGTCTCCGGCCGTGCAGGGTTTTATAGGTAATCCGACCTAGAAGGCCATTCTCCACCTATCGGCAGCCAGTACAGTCCGTGGAGGACATGCGTGACATGGTCAAATCTCGATGCACCAGTCAACAACCTGGCCGTCGTGTTCTGCACCAGCTGCAGATGGCAGAGATTGCCTCCAGATAGCCCAAGGTACAGAGCGTTGCAGTAATCCAACCTAGATGTGATGAAGGCATGCACTAGCGTGGCAAGGTGGGGTCGTCCAAGTTGGACCTTTTTTGTGTCCCCACACAAGCAAAACTGCCGCATTTTTGCTCTCTCGCTCTGTCTGTCTCTCTCTCTCTCTCTCTCTCTCTTTCTCTCTCTCTATCTCTATCTCTCTCTCTCTCTCCAAGGCCTGGAGTTTTCTGGCAAGATGCATTTTCCCTATCTTGAAAAGGGAAATTCTTGTATGCATTTCCCCCCCCATTCCTGTCATACAGAAGGTCCTTTTCAAGCTAAGATCTCATCCTCATTGTTCCTCCATGGGCTCACCAGATATGGTTTCCACTCCTACATCTGGTGGTGGAGCATCCTGTTTTCTGCCTCTGTGTTAGGGTCTGTTGTCACAGGACAGGAGGTATCTGGTCCATGCGGATATGAAGTACCTACACCTGTATGCATGGGTCCTAAAAAAACAGCCATTGCATGCTTAAGGGTGTCCCCTAAAATTGTTGATTTCCTGCTTGTGACTTGAAAGCCTTCTACCAGACATACTTATTCCTTGAAGTGGAAGCGTTTCACTTTGTGGCCTGAGTCTTGGAATGTGGGCGTATTTATGTGTCCAGTGAATTCTGTTCTGGAATACCTGCTTTCCTTATTTGATTCAGCCATGCAGTTTTCTTCCGTTAAGGGACATTTGGCAGCCATATCGGCATTCCATGCCCCTATTGATGGCCATAGGGTTGCACAACTAGAAGCATCCCATACTTTTCTGACAGGTATTCTTCATGTGCAACTTCCTATCCGTAACCCCACTCCCCCTTGGGACATAAATTTCATACTGGAAAATTGACTCTGGCTCCTTTTGAGCCAGCCGTGACTTGTGGCTTACATTTCCTTTCATGGAAAACATTTTTTAGTTGCTGTGACTTGTGCACGAAAAATTTCCGAGCTTCAGGCTTTAATGAATGAGCCTTCTTATTTGATTTTCTACAAATTGTCAGTGTCTACCAAGGGAACATCTGAATGTACACTGAACCAAACAATCCACCTTCCTGTTTATTACTGAGCATGTCAACCAGGGTGAGGCATTGCTCCATACTCTTGATGTGCATAGAACACTGAGATACTGTGTTACTCATATTGAGCTACAGAAAGACTTGTGTCCAGTGTTTTCCCAAATGCCTTGCTGCTATTTTTGTTATAAGAAGTACGATAAGAACTTCCTGGTGCTGTTTGTGGTCACTCTACAAGGGGTATGGCCATTCTTCTTTTGCTTAACATAGAAACATAGAATGTGACAGCAGATAAGGACCGCTTGGCCCACCTAGTCTGCCCATTTTCCTACATAACAGATAAGCTGCAGATCTTAGTTAACCAACAGCTTGCTTCCAGGATGTCCCTGCTGCTGACATATGTGCAACAGCCACATGGAGCACACTGTCCATACTTTCACTGACCACTGTAGTCTGGATATCATCTCGTAGACGTTCCAGTTTTAGACTTGCTGTTCTGTCCTGGTCACATATCAAACTGTGCCATCCTTCCGGGCTGTTTTGTACTGCTTGGGAATCATTCCAGATGTATGGCCTAATGGAGGAAACATCTTCGACAAAGAACAGTTACATAGTAACTTACCATAACAGCAGATCGTCAAGAGAATCTCCTCCATTAGGCCATAGTGTACCCTGCTCGCTTCCCCCTTTGTCTCCTGAGGGATAAGTCCAGTGATGTGCCCAAGGCCTTATTTCATGCATCCTGTTTCCAGTCCCATGCTCTCCTTGTTTGCCTGGTACTGGTTTGGTGTCCTGGTTCCTCACAATACAAGGCTCTCCAAGCCTTACTTTCAGCAGGGAACAGGAGTATTGGGATGACGCTGCATGTCATTGTGGGTGGGCCCTGGCTAGAAAACTGTTTCTGAGTGGTACTGACGCTGACTGATTACAATTCCAAAGATGTGATCTACTGTTTCGGTAAATTCTTACGTAACTGTTCTTTCTTCCTCCAGGTTGTGTAGGCATCACCACTTGACTTCCAGATACTATGTTCCCACTAGCCACTCGCCACTTCGCCACCAGCGAATGTTTTTAGCATGTGGCTAAAATTTCTAACGATTTTTAAAGTTACCCGAGCCACAGAGGCTAAAACCTTCTGTTCATGCCATTTTTAGCAATAGCATAGTACGTGGTTTAGAATAACTAATTTGGCAGTGTATATCGTGGTGTGGCTCATGAATTTACATAGTGGCTAAACAGCCTGGGGTCACTTTAGTCACAGTGGCTAACATTTTAAAATTCCTGGGGGGAACGGAGAGATAATCAAATTTGGACATTGTAGTTGAAATACCGTTGTTGCCACTCATCCCAGGATTTGAACAGTTCACACCACCGCCTTCGACTGTGAAGTTGTTGTTGAGTTTTAGACTGGAGCCCCAAGGCCACTCTGCTGGGCTTCCTAGGGTACCCAGTGTTGATGTAGTAGTGTTCTCTTCCTGGGGTTCTGCTTTGGGGTGACCATGTCAGTCTAGAGATGTCAGTTTTCCACGCCTCCTTTCCCGAAAGACTGCCAGACTTGATAATGTGCTCCAGTCTGATCTGCTGAGAACTAAAAATCACCCTCCTCTGCAGTTGACATTTCTCCTGTCCCAGACCCCCATCCTGGTGATGAGGTCATCTCCCCCCCCCCCAATTGCAGGACTCGTGACAGATAGGTGCCATGGGGAGTAATATATTTTCTACGGCATGGTCCTCTTTGGCCCTAGCATCACACCAGTTGCACATAGCAATCTGTCTGCAGTGCCTATGAATTCAGATGCGTACCCTGCTGTCTTGAGATGCCCATGAGTAGCACCTTGACATTGCTGTAAAGAATGTGGAAGCAGCAGTTGAGAACATCTTACACTTCCAAGTTGGCTGCCTACTCTGCATTTTCTGCCAGCTACCTGTTCTGGCTACGACTTCACTGGTTAGATCCAGTTGCCAGCAGTAAGATATTTAATGCCCCATTCTGAGAGATGCACCTTTTTTCCTAGTTGGTGAGGCAGCAACTGTTGGGTGCCACATTCACCTACTAGATCTCTGGACGATGATGATCTGGGAAGGTCTCCCTCATTTCTACCCACTGAGGGCTGAGGCCTATGTCCTCAATTGAGCCTGCTTCTCCCAATTAAGTAGGAAGCTTGCCAGTTGACCAGAGACTAGGGCTTTATGGAGGAGGTTGATTCTTAGAAGTTGGACGAAAGTTACATAGCATAACTAAAGATCTTCAAGACTGTCTTCTCCACAGAACACTACCCACCCACCAGCCATTTTCCTCTCCCTCCCTTCTGCAGTAGCTCCGAGCCAGGGCTCTGGGGCCTTGGCCTCTCAGGCAGTCTGCACATCTTTTCCCTGTGGGCAAGTGTCTGTTCCTTTAAATAACCTAAAACTAATACCCCCATCCCCCTTTGACATGCTTGTCACTTTTTGGCCTGCATGGGTATAAAAGAAAATTAAAAAAAAAAGTGTATTCTAATCCTATGTATTCTTCTCATATTCGTAACGCTCTGCAGTTAGCCTGCCCAGAGAATGGAACTATATGCTAATGATGGAATCATTGGCACGTGACAATATTCAAACTGCTGCCCTCATCTGCTGCACATTCTATCAGCGTCTCAGATTTCTTACTACGCCTCACAAGTCTAGATGCCCAGGAGATCTCTCAGGTCATTGTTGGCTATTGTGAAGTATAATTGAATTGGTTATACATTAATTTCTTTCTGCTGCCTTCATTTATTGTTTAGTTTTATTATAACATCTAATTTACTTTAGTTTAGTTAGAGTTGGCGTTTATTTCTCGGTTCCTCGTGGTTTGCTATAACCGTTGAGGAACCGAGTAGTTCTGTATTAGTTGCGGACTTCTCCACTTTATTTTGTGTTAAAAAACTTATTGTTTATATTGTATTTACTTGTTTGAAGCCACTAACCCAGTTTCCTTTTTAACCGGTAACCGCTTACTGTAAACTGCTTTATCGGTTCCGAGAACCTCTAACCTGGTTCTGATTTACAAACTTTCTCAGTTCTTTTTGGAGCCTAATCGGTTCTTGAACCGACCGCAAAAAAAAAAAAGAGATTGTTTTGCGGTTCAGGTTTTTCTTCTGAAAATGGAGCATTCTGAAAAACCTAAGAAAAAGACTAGTCCCCCAGAGAAGGGCAAGAGTAGCTCTCCGGCCCCCTCTAGCTGCTGGAGGTCTGCCTCTGAGCAACTAAGGGCTCTACTGGGAAATGTAGTATATTCTTGTCTCAGAACAGGACAATCAGGAGCTTAAAGGGCACAGAGGCAGAAAGTAAGTAGAGAGAGAAGAGAAAGAAAAAAAAACGGAGGAAAGAGTAAGGATTCCAAGCAACAGTTAAGGGGCCAGAAATAAGACATGATGGGAATGGTGCAGTGCAGTGGCTGTGGAGCAACAGTCTTCCGGGAGATGTTCTGGAGGATGCGGTGTTGTCCCATCTGCAGGCACCTCTCTGGGCTGAGGGAGGAGGTTGCTCATCTTCAGGCTGAGTTGGCCAGGATTTGTGGGACCTCCTCTTCCATCCAGGGACCATTAGTGCCACTGCCGTTGCCTCAGAGGTTGCCAAGAAAGAGGAGTGGTTGGACCACAGTGGGCTCAGGGAGGTTGAGAGTGGTGGAACAGAGGCACATCCCTCCAGTTGTACCTCTCCACAATTCCTATGCAATTCTGGCAAAATGTGGTTCCTCTATGGAAGCACCTGCAGTGGAGACCAAGGAGGATGCTGGGAACCTCCACAAAGGAGACCCACAGGAGGGTGGCATGGGACCGCACAGGGGAAGGAAACAACTCCTGGTGGGGGGCTCCATTGTTAGGAAGGTAGAACTGGGGGAGGAAGGGAAGGGGGAGGTAAGGTGCCTGACTGGCGCCATGGCTTGGAGGGACAGGGAGCAAATCCTCAGGATTGCTGGAGCAGCTGCACAGGGGAGGGAGCTGGATGTCATTGTCCACCTAGGGACAAATGACCTGGCTAAGAAAGGGATAAGAGCAGTGCAGGAAGAGTTTGTGGAACTGGGGAGGGGCCTTAGACAAGTAGCACGCACAGTTACCTTCTCAGAGGTGCTTCCTATCTATGGCATAGGAGAGGCTAGGGTGTTCCACACCATGGAATTCAATCAGTGGTTGAAAAACTGGTGCAGAGCTCAGGGATTTGGCTTCATTGGGGACTGGGGGTCAACCTGGAGTGATGCAAGCCTATACTGGCATGATGGGCTGTATCTGTCCAGGAGGGGAACCAGGATCCTAGGTGATAGGTTTAAATGCTTCATTGGCAAGCATTTAAACTAGCCAAGGGGAGGCACTGAAAGGAGCAGGGAACCAGCCTCCCAAAATCACTTAGTAAGTGGGCAAAGACCACTGTTAGAGGTGGCTAGGGAGAAGGGCTGGGGCAATGGGGAAAGTGACAAAGGCAAGAAGGAAAGGGATGGGGCAAAAGGAGTAAGGCCATCAGGAAATGGAGGGTAATGAGTACCAATGCCCGTAGTCTGGGCAACAAGCTCCCTGACCTGGTGGCCTTGATGGAAGAGGGATGCCTGGATATCGTAGCAGTCACAGAAACATGGTACACAGAGAACCATGGCCGGGATGTTAACATACCAGAGTACATAACCTACAGGAGAGACAGGCAGGGGAGAAGAGGGGGAGGAGTAGCTCTCTGTGTATAGGAAGGGATAAAAGCAACTGAACACAAGATTAAACAGAGAGGACAGGAGGCACTGTGGGTCACCTTGGAGACTGGAAAGGGCACCACAATCCACACAGGGGTTGTGTACAGACCCCCCATGTCGGGGAGGGAATGGACAAGGATATGATAGAAGGCAAAGGCAAATTTATTTAAAAGACGCCCAATCCCGGAGGCTCTGGGCGCCGTACAAATTTTTGTAACATTCCATACCACATAAATATTTAGGTTAAAATAAAACATACAAAAATAATCAACATTAAACACCAAACGCTTGCAAAAATAGGAATGTCTTCAGGCAGACTTTAAAGATGGCTGTAGTGGGGGCCTCTCTGACTACAGTTGGTAAAGAGTTCCAAAGAGCGGGAGCGGCAACACTAAAAGCTCGGTCGCCTGCAGATTTTAACCTCGCTCTAGGAACAGTCAGGAAGCCACCACTAGAAGAGCGGAGATGGCGGGTAGAGGAAGAAGGTACCAGGAGTACCGACAGGTAACCAGGGCCCTGCCCGTGTAGGGCCTTATAGGTGGGAAGACCCACCTTAAAGAGCATTCTCCACTTGACAGGCAGCCAGTGCAATTCGCATAATACAGGTGTACTATGACAAAATTTATTTTGCCCAGTCAAAAGCCGGGCAGCAGCGTTTTACACCAGCTGCAGTCTATGAAGAGAACCCCCAGAGACCCCGAGATAGAGGGCATTACAGTAGTCAAGCCTAGATGTGACTAAGGCATATATCAAGGTAGGGAGGTCCAGAGGCGGAACAAGGGGCTTAATCCTGGCAATGTTTCTTAGATGGAAAAAACAGGTACGAACCACGGAAGATATTTGAGCTTCCATGGACAGGTTCCTGTCAAGAATCACACCAAGATTTCACACCCAAGAGGAGGCCATCAATGACGCAGCTCCCAGCACAAGTCCAGTTGCAGAGTCAGAGGCCATCCCATCACGAACTCTGTTCGACTCCACTACCAGTACCTCAGTCTTGTCAGGGTTCAGTCGCAGCCAGCTGGAGGCCATCCAGTCGTTAATCTCAGCCAGACAGATATTTAACACATCCACTGCGTTGGATGTTCTGGGCAAAGGACAAGTATAGCTGAGTATCATCAGCATAGCAATGAAAACTCAGACCATACTTCCTAATGATGATCCCTCGGGCAGCATATACACTGTAACAACATTGGGGCCAATACGACCCTGAGGGACTCCATTACAAAGGAGGCAGTGTAGATGAGAAATTTCCTCACAACCCATTGCCTCCTGTTGGTAAGAAAGGACTCAAACCAGTTGATGACAGTACCGGTGAGTCTGCACAACTCCCTCAGGCGGAGAAGCAACACACAATGGTCCACAGTGTCAAATGCTGAAGAGAGAGAGCGAGGAGAACAAGAATTGTCCTGTCCCCTCGGTCTCTAGCCCTGAGGAGATCATTTTGCACCCGAACTAGCGCAGTTTCAGTGCTATGTCTGGCCAGAAAAGCCGACTGGAAGGGATCATACAACTTGTGAGTCATGAGGTGTTCCTCCAACTGAAGCGATACCACCTTCTCAACAATCTTCCCCAAAAATGGGAGATTGGAGATGGGACAGTAATTTCCCTTGATCTCCAGGTCCTAAGAAGATTTCTTTAAAAGGGGTCTCACCAGAGCCTCCTTCAAGGCATCTGGAAAGACACCTGACCATAAGGAACACCGAACAATCGAGGCAAACACCGGGCCAACAGAGTCAATGCATCTCATTAAGAAACGCGTTGGCACTGGGTCCAGCTCACAAAAGGTATGCTTCAAATTGGCTGCCACCTCAATAACCTCACGAACCTCCACTTGCCTAAACTCTCCCCAGTTAGGCGGAGTGCACTCAGAACACATCTGGGGACCACTGTCAGCAATGGTATTGCTGGCTGATGAAACCTCCCACCGGATCAAAGACACCCTGTCCGAGAAAAAACGAGCAAAATCCTCACAATCTTCATTTGAAGAAACCCTCCCGGGCTGCAGACAGACAGGATGGAGAAGTCTATCGACAGTCCGGAAGAGTGAGGCTGGTCGGTTTCTCCCGGCAGCAATCTCCCTAGACAGAAACACTACCTTCTTACGGTTGATTGCCTCCTGATATGCACAATAATGCGCACGCAGGACCAGTTTGTCCGTCTCCAGACGGGACTTCCTCCAGCAGCGCTCTAATCTCTGACCCATCTTCTTCATTTCCCTAAGGTCTCCATCATACCATGGCGACCTCAGGAACAAAGTTCTGGGTCGTACACGGATAAGTGAGGGAGTTGATGGTGTCAGATAACACCTTATTATAGGTGTCCACCCGACATCAACACCTCCCGACGCATGCACCACCCACACTGGATAACCTCAGCTGCCGCCAAAAACCTCCTGGGTAAGATCCCAAAAGGGCGGCAGTAATCATCTCAGCAGGGGAAGAACTTGTATGGAGCCCCAAGCGGAACTTCACCGCAATGATCAGACCAAAATACCTGATCAATCCTGAGATCAGCAATCTGAGCCCCAGTGAGAACACTAAGTCCAGTATGTGGTCGTCTGATGAGTTGGTGCATCAACGACTCGCGCCAGCCCCAACAAGGACATACTCTGCAGAAATTACCGCTGCACCTTTGATCTTTATCATCGGCCCAACATTGAAGTCCCCAGAAAAACACATCTGGGGAACCCAATGTTTCACCGGCAACAACCGTAGAAATTCCTGCAGGAAACCCCCCATCGGGCCAGGAGGGCATGATGAGGAGGATCCTGCAGCCCGCGGCTGAGTCCTTCACGAACGGCCACACACTCAAATGAACTTGAGTTCCCACTGGGTGCGGTGAGGTCAGGCTAGATCTAAAACAAAATAGCTACCCACCACCCCTGCGATTTTCTCTGGGGCAGTCACCGCGGTATACCCTGGGGACTGCAGCCCAAAAGTAGGCCAGCATCATCTCCCTCCCAGGTCTCCATATCGCAAGCCAGGTCGACCGATGAAATCAAGGCGGCACACTGCCGCCTTGTTTCTGATCGACCTGGCATTGCACAGCACTGCCATCAGAGAAATAGAGGTGGTGCAGCCTCGGGTTACCTGACCACTGGTCTGGTGGTTCCCTGAAATGGGCACCAACCACGCCTGGCCTCTCCCAGATGCCCTACATAATCCAGGGCGCCTCCTGGACCTAACAACCTCTATCCTTCCATCAACCAGCTCCTGGTCATCCCACTGCCAACAAGCGACCCGACCCTTACAATCCCGCTTCCCTACAGCGTCTAATAATAGTATCAGACACTGGGAGAGGGATAAAGGGACGTAAAGCGTGTAGCTGTGAGCTCCCATAGATGATCCTAGCCCCCACAAGTCCTCCCGCAAACCCCCTACACATTTCCAATACTAACCCAAACTGTTACTAACACACATTAAATAAATAAAAAATAAGAATTAAATTAAACTAATAAACAACTAAATCATTAATACAAAACCCAAGAACAGTAAACAGTTAAAACATTCCTATCACAAGCTGTTTTATTTTAACACAATTAAAACCGTCAATAAATTAACCCGCTTCCCTCCTCTCATTCCAAACAGAAAATTAGATCGAGTGGCGCCGCGACCACTCAGCCACTATGCATCGGCCATTGAATTTATGCAGAGTTGTCCCCACCCCTCAGCATCCAAGCATTCTTAGGATGGCAGAGAAAGGGGAGATACTGTTGATGGGAGACCTGAATATGCCAGATGTTAACTGGAGCACATTTGCTGCAGCCAATCCAAGAGCAGGGCCATTCTCGATGCCCACAGGTGGCAGGCCTCAGACAGCTAGTTTCGAACCCACTGTGAGGGAGCAATCTAGACCTCAGATTTCAAATGGGGGCAGTGAGAGGATCTCAGATCTAGAAGTGGTTGCCATCTGGGAACAAGTGACCATCAAACAGTGTGGTTCACGTTAAACTCAGCTACAGAGTCAAGCCACAGAAGTGAGGGTACTGGACTTCAGGAGGGGTGACTTTGGCAAGATGGGAGAGTGCCTCAGAAAAGCACTAGCAAACAGGCTAGAAGGAGGGGTGGAGCAACAATGGGGAATCATCAAAACTGCCATCACAGAGGCAACAAGCCTTTGTATGAAGCAAATAAACAAATCGAAATGAAAGAAACGCCACTATGGTTCTCAAAAGAGGTGGCTGGGAAAGTCAGGGAGAAAAGATAGCATTCAGGAAATATAAGGAAACAGAAGGAGCAGGACAGAGGCTGTACCAGTTAAGGCAGAAGGAAGCAGGTAGGAAGTCAGAATAGCAAAGGCCCAAACTGAGGAAAAGATAGCCAACTCGGTTAAGAAGGGATAAAACCTTTATAGGTACATCAGAGAGCGTAGAAAGACAAAGGGAGGGATAGTGAGGCTGAATAGAATGAATGGAGGGCGGGCAGAGGGGGACAGTGAGAAAGCAGGGATACTGAACGGATATTTCTGCTCAGTATTCACAAAAGAGGAGGGGGAAGTGACTAATCCAATTAACAGAAGCACTCTTGATAGGGGGGTCGATCCCAGCCCTTTCACATAAGAAAAGGTTCTGCAAGAACTCCTAAAACTGAAGGTGGACAAAGCAGTGGGGCCTGATGGAATTCACCCCAGAATTCTAAAAGAATTAAGGGGGGAACTAGTGAAACCATTGACTATTTTTAATAAATCATGGGAGGATGGTGTGGTACCCGAGGACTGGAGGAAGGCGGATGTGATTCCCCTTCACAAAAGTGGGACCAAGACAGAGGCCGGAAACTATAGACCTGTCAGTTTGACCTCTGTGGTAGGGAAAGTGATGGAGTCACTTGAAGGAAAGAATTGTTGAGTACCTAGAGGCCAGTGGGGCACAGGACCCAAGGCAGCATGGGTGCACAGCGGAAGGTTATGTCAGACAAATCTAATAGAGTTCTTTGACTGGGTGACCAAAGTAGTAGACCAGGGAGGCTGTGGACATGGCCTACCTAGACTTTAGCAAGGCATTTGACACAGTCCCACACAAAAGATTAATAGTCAAATTAACCAGCCTGGGAGGTCCCAGGGTGGTAGCCTGGTAAAACATTGGCTGGACAACAGGACACAGAAGGTAATTGTAAATGGAGTCCACCTGAAGAAAGAGGGGTAACTAGTGGGCACCGCGAGGGTTCAGTACTGGGTCCAGTCCTTTTAGTGTCTTTATAAGTGACACTGCAGAGGGACTGGATGGAAAAGTATGCCTCTTTGCAGATGACACAAAGATCTGCAACAGGGTTGATGCACAAGGAGGTGTGGAAAGGATGAGAAGGGACTTGGCAAGGTTGGAGGAATGGTCAAAAGTATTGCAGCTAGGATTCAATGCGAAGTGCAAAATAATGCACCTGGGAAACAAGAACCCAGGGGAAGATTACACAATGGAAGGGGAAGTAGTAACAACAACAAAAAAGGAAAGGGACCTGGGGGTAATTATATCAGACGACCTTAAGGTTCGCAAGCAATGTGAGAAGGCAGTAGGGAGGGCTGGGGGTATACTGGGATGCATAGGGAGAGGCATCACCAGCAGAAAACAGGAAGTTGTTATCCCTCTGTACAGACAGTTGGTGAGACCCCATCTGGAGTACTGTGTCCAGCTCTGGAGACCCCATCTCCGCAAGGACATAAACAGGATAGAGGCGGTCCAGAGGAGGGCAACTAAAATGGTGCAGGGTCTGCAAGAGAAGCCGACGAGGAGAGACTAAAGGAGCTTAATATGTATACTTTGAGGAAAGAAGAGAGGGGGGACATGATAGAAACTTTTAAGCACCTCAGTGAAATCAACAAAGTCCAAGAGAGTAGCATCTTTCAGAAAGAGAGACGTGTAAGAACAAGGGGACACAATTTAAAGTTAGAGGGGTGGCGGTTCCGGGGCAATGTGAGGAAGTATTTTTTGACAGAGAGGGTAGTGGATGCATGGAACAGCCTTCCTGAGGAGGTTGTGGGGTCTAAAACTGGGGGAGAATTCAAGAATGCATGGGACAGACATAAGGCAATTCTTGTGGAGGGTTAGGAAGAAATAGGCTGTTGGTTAACTAGGATCTGCGGCCTATCTTGTAGGTAGGGAAATGGGCAGACTAGGTGGGCCAAGTGGTCCTTATCTGCCATCAAAGTCTATGTTTTTATGTTTTAAAAACTGTCAAGTGTGGGGAAGTGTTTGCCAGAGCAGACAAACATGACAGTTGTGTACTCTGCCTGGGAACCGATCATTTGAATTCTGACTGTGACATTTGTAAATCTTTTCCACAGAAAACTGTGGAAAAACAGTTGGAGAGGTTGCATAAAAATTAGTGGGTGCTTCAGGCTCTAACCAGCCAGCACCTTCAAAATCAGCGGCCGAAACCGCAGTTTCTTCTATTACCACCCCTGATGAGGGTGTCTCAGCCTCTCTAAAAAGACTGAGTGGTCCGGCTGACTCTCTGGCACCCTCCAAAAAATTGAAGACAACAAAGCATGTCGAACCCCAGGCATTACCTACAGGGGATTCTTCTATGCCTCACAGTCTGCCTACTGCTCAGGAAATTGCCAGGGCTATTAAAGTCATTGGGGCAATTCAGAGGTTTATACCTTCTCCAACCCCTCCTCCTCCATGGGTTCAGGAGATTACTCCTTCCTCAGATCCCCAGTCTCAACAGATGGATACTGGGGAGTATAATTTACCAGAGGAAGATGATGGTGTGCCTATTGAACCGGAAATCTCACCAGATCAGGACTTTGGCTCTCCTTCTAGGCCTGATGATTTTTCCCCTCACTTTTCCTTCGTAAGGAAAATAGTAGATGCCCTTGGCCTGGCTACCACCGAGGTCATAGAAAATGAGGAGGAGGCAGAGTATGTGGAGATGATGGGGCTAACACCCACTAAAAAGATTTTCCTACCTATCAATAAATTCTTTAAGAAGGATTTATTTAGTCCTGCAGAACCCTAACTCTGTCGCGTCTCTTGATAAGAAGGCTGACAAGAAGAATCCATTGGACAGGAAAGGGGCTGAATTCCTCTCTTCTCACCCTGATCATCAGGGTATAGTCCAACAGGCTGCCTGTGAGAAGGCAAGGGTTCCTTTATCCTCTCACCCTCCTGAGAAGGATTCCAGGAAAATGGACAGCACGACGAAGAAAAGGTACTTAGCTGCCTGTCTTGGGGTCAGACAAGTTAATTACCAGGCCTACATTGCACAGTATCAAGACACTGTGACAGTCTGTTCTGGTCATGTCAGAAAAGGTTCTCTCTCCTATCTCTGACGACCTAGCAGAAACGGCCAGGTTTGGACTGGAAGCATCTAAATATCAGATCTTACTTCGAGAGGGCTTTTGCAGTAGGTAATTACACATAGGACTGACCCAGCAGGCGTCAGGACCCCATGGAAAAATTTCTAGCCAGCAGTCTCTGGCGGGGGACCGCCCCAACGTCAGGTGGGGGATATCAGTATAAAGGGGTGGTGCCCCACGCCCGCCTTCCAGTTCTTTCCCGCCCTCAACTTGTGAAAATTCCTCGCAGTAGAGTTCCATCACCCGTCAGTCTTTCGTCAGTCTCTTTTACCAAACTTTTCGATCTTTTTTTTCTCCCCCCATTTTTTGCATCAAATGTCCATGTATGTCGTCCCCGACGTCTTCCGAATCACATAAAAATAAGTGCGACTCATGTGGTTCCCAACTGCCGCATAAGGACGGACGTTCCCTGTGCCTCTTCTGCTTAGGCCTGGACCACCCTCTGGAGAAGTGCCAGCACTGCCAACAGTTCAGTTCAGCTACCCGAAAATGGAGGCAGCAGTCCCTGGAGGCCCATATTCTCAAGAAAATGATGGAGAAGGAGCTGAAGAAGTTAAGGCAGGCTTCCACTTCTACCGAAGGCCATAAGAAAAAGGACAAGCACCGGGACAGGGACTTGACCTCCTCCACGACTCTGGCTGGAGATGCAGTGCTTAAGATAATCTCCCTTCCGGAGGACGGTTCATAGATGGCCATCGTGACGGCACCCAAGACAGTGTCGCCCCTCCTGTCGGGCTTGCGCTCGGGCCCCTCGGGTGCCTCCGGGGCAAAGGAGGCTTCCGCTCCCAGGAAGGCTGCTGCCACGCGGCCCTCTGGGTCAAGCGGGTCTGCTAAGTCGGACGCCGGTGCCACCGATGTCCACCTGGACAGGATCGATAAGACGCCGGCTCCTTTGGAAGGGCGCACGGCCCCTCGCACACCTGTCAAGGTCGCATCCCCAGCGCAACGCACGTCGGGCCAGAGTTCCGATAAGTCAGACGCCGGCTCCTCTGATGCCCGCCGGAATCCTGCTGATAAGCTGGACGTCAGCCCCTCCTATGGACGCCCAGCGAAAGAGTCTACGTTGGACCCTGACCAGTCCAGCGTCACAGGCTCACCGCAACACATGCCTTTGCCTCCCAAGACTCCCGCGTCTCCTTTGTTGGACCCTGGGGATTTTAACCCTCCATCCCCGGGCAACATGGAGGAGCTGGGTACGCTGCCGTCAGAGCTCCCTCCTATAGGGCTGGACTCCCTGACGCCGGATCCTCTGACGCCGGGCCCGACGCCTGTGGGTCCACCTTTACTTGGCCTGCCTACTGGGCCTTTTCCAGGGTCTTCTGCACCACCAGAGCCCCTGGCTCCCGGGTATCCGACACTGCCTAATCCAGTGCTGCCCTACCCGGTACCACAGTACCTGGCGCCACTTTATCCAACGCCGCAGTACCTGGCACCGGGCTTTCCACCATCAGGTTATGGATACTCGCCTTACGGATACCCTCAGTATCCGTATCCCCCTTCTCCTCCACCGCCCTCACCACAGCCGACAGTGGACTTGAAGGAGACTCTGGCTGCCTGGTGGGCTGAGGCCAAAGCTCAGCTCACCAGGGAGGTAGAGAGCCGTCTCCCGGCGCTGGACCCTGTGCAGGATCCCCTTCGCCGGGTACAGGAGACTCCCTCCCCCTTACCCGACTCCAGAGGTGAACCCTCGGGCGCCAGGGTGGGAAGGATATGCTTCCCAAAGGGACCATTCCTCCCCGCCTCGGAGACTTCTGACTCAGACTTGGGGGTGCTCCGATCCTGATGACTAGCCTCGTACTCCAGATCATCCCATGCTTAGACCTCCTCCGGAGGATCCTTCTTTTTTGGAGTTACTGAGAAAGATCCAGGAAGTTCATCAGTGGCAATCTCTGAAGCCAGATCCACAGCGTAGGAAGCTCGCTGCCCACTTGGATCTGCCCGAGACCGCTCCGACATTGATTCCACCCTGGATTGAGCCTCACACAGACCTTGTTTCCATTATTTGAAAGCAACGGTCCACGTTAGCCCCCCTTCCGCGGAAGGCAGATCAGCTATATCAGGCTCCTGAGGGAGTAGTTTCTTTGAATGTACACCCCAAGGCAGACTTGGTCATGATTAGCACCGCTCACGGCCGTTCTGCCAACCCCAAACATCTCAGCTTGTCTCCACCTGACAAGGAGTCTCGGCTTCTGGACCAGTATGCGAAGGTGTATGCTTCTTCTACCACCCTGGGTATTAGGGTCCTGAACTATGTCGCTCATATGGGGGACTACCAGAAGACAATCCTGACCCAGGTGGAATCAAAATTGGACTCCCTTCCTGAGTCTCAGACCAAGCAGGAAGTGACCGACCTTGTCCGCTCTGTTCATTCGGCCAGTCGGCCCATGCTTCATGCCACCTACAATGAGCAGTGGACGCAGCTGGACGGAGCTCGGCTTTCGCCGTAGGTCTTCGGCGTCATGCCTGGCTCTGAGTGTCAGGATTGGTCCTTGAAGTGCAGTCCGCCATTCAGGATGCGCCCTTCAGGGGTTCGATGCTATTCATCAGTGATGTCAAGGACATCATCACCGACCTGCAGTAGAAGGATACTGCACTCAAGTCCATGGAGACTCTGTACAGGTCCCCTCAGGGACAGCGTCACCCTTTTCGTTAACGTTCTTGACCAAAAGAAGAAGCTGTATCAAAACTTCAGGTCACTCAGGCTCAAGGCCTGGCTGTTGCAGACTTAGAGTCTGCAAATTTGCAACTTTCCCAAGCTGTTCAGGATATCTTAAAAAGATAAAGAAAACCATCCACCAAGAAAACCTGTAGTGCAAAATGGAAAAGGTTTTCTGTTTGGTGTGATGCCAAACATATTTCTCCTTCTCTGGCAGAGATCCCACTATTGTTAGAATATCTTACTGAACTGCACTCTCAGGGGCTCAAACATACATGCCTGAAGGTGCATTTGGCATCTATTTCAGCAGGGAAAACTGTTTCCCTTGCAACTAACCCTATTTTCAAAAAAATCTTTATAAAGGGTTAGCCCATTTATATCCTCCTTGAACCAGTCCCAGTATGGGATCTGAACATTTGCATTGCTCAGCTTATGAAACCTCCATTTGAGGCAATGTCATCAGCACATTTGCAATATATCACATGGAAAACTGTTTTTGGTAGCAATCACTTCTGCTGCAAAAATAAGTGAATTGCATGCATTGTCTGGAAAAGGATTATTTATTTTTTCATAATGATAAAGTAGTACTTCATACTAATAGAAGATTGCTCCCTAAGGTGGTTTCCTATTTCAACTTGAATCAGTCCATGACACTGCCAGTCTTCTTCACAGAACATGCCAGTTCAGGAGAGCGCAGGCTCCATTGTCTGGACGTTAAAAGGGCATTGAGTTACTATCTAACCCACAACAAAGATCACAGAGCTGATAAACAGCAACTTTTTCTCACTTATGGGGATGTGTGAAACGGCACTCCAGCCTCCAAGAGATCAGTCTCTCGCTGGATAGTTCAGTGCATTCAGTTTTGTTACACAGAACTGGAAAACAGGCCACAACAGGTCTCTGGGCCCACTCTACTAGGGTCACAGCTGCTTCTATAGCAGCTTCTACAGATATCCCTTTAGTAGAGATTTGTAAAGTAGCTACCTGGAGGTCAGTACACACCTTTACTAAACATTATAATTTGGACTAGCAGTCCAGAAGTGATGCCAGGTTTGGCACAGCAGTCCTGCAGAGCCTCTTTCCTAAGTAGGTTCTCTGTCCACCTTGAAAGGTACTGCTTTGAAGTCTGCAGAGAGTTATGACTATGAGAATACATGGGGTTAGAAGAAAAAATTACTCACCTTAGTAATCTTGTTTCTTCCAATGTATTCTTCCATATTCATAATTCTCCCTTCCTACCTCCCTCCCCTTCCAGAACCAGAGCCTCTGAATGGTCTTCTTACTTGGCAGTCCCAAACACAGGCACACTTACCTTAATCCTGTTTGTTTCTTTTTTGTTTTTTTACTTACCTTTCTTTTTCCCAGGTGATTCTGGGTGTTTCAGGTAGGTCTGATACCACAATCATTAGTACCAGTAGTAGGGGTAGTTATAGAACAGAGTTGTCTGTATCAAGCAGTTTTTAGCTTAAGTCACTTTAGTTTGGTTGCCTTGTGGGCTTCCTAGAAATCTGAGACGTTGATAGAATGTGCAGCAGATGAGGGCAGCAGCTTGAATATTGTCACGTGCCAGTGATTCCATCATTAGCATATAGTTCCATTCTACTGGGTAGGCTAACTGCAAAGAGTTATGAATATGGACGAATACATAGGAAGAAACAAAATTACTACCATAAGTTAAAATATCATTAGTAAAAATGTTAATCCAGTTGTGGATAACATGGGAGCAAGCACAGCAGAGGATGGCATGAGTACCATTAATTAAAATACTACACCGTAAGTAAAAATGTTAATCTTCTGGTCAGTGGAAAACAAACAGTAGTTTGGCTATGGTATCTAATTTGTGTAGTTTAGAGGGCTGTAGAACATTTCCAGTTGTGGCTAACAGGAGTGAGCACAGTAAAGCACACCAGAGGACAGCATATTGCTGTTAGTAGTTAAAGGGACACTGTCAACCCCCTTAGGCCTCAAAATGTCCCTAGTTTAAAAAACACATTTTATGATTGTTCACATTCTATAGAGACTGTTCATGCAGCTGGTAGTTTGATTCAGATCCCTCTTTTCTTTTTAAAAGTGAAAAAACCGACTGCCCACCATACTGGTGTTACCACACCAAAACATGTTTGTTTACATTTCTTGACCAGCTCGCATTGCATCTTTCCTGGACTACTGATTTTGATTGTAACATGAGTGACTACACTGTTTGAGGGTGTTTCTAATTCTAACAGGGTTGAATATGACCCTGTCCCAGTTGTTATGAGGAGTTTGAATGCAGGGATCTATTCTTTTCTTTCCTGTCTCTTGTTTGTCTGTCTGATTGCGCAACCAAATTTTCCTGTGAGACCTAGGATTTGATCACCCTGACAGTCTCGCAATTATTCGCCTCTCGCTGTCACTCAGTCTTCCCTAGCTGTTTCTTTTCCTCTGTTGCATATCTGCTGACAAAAAAATATGCAGATCATTATGTGGAAATGTAACTTGATATTGGGATCCATTTGTTTAGAAATTATATAGCGTTACTTTTGAAATGTGTATAATTATAGTTTGAGATGATTGCAAAAAGCTATTGGAAAATCAAGAGGTTACCTTAGTGCAATTTTTAAGCCTTTTGCAGAAGAGCTGTGGAAAAGGGGCCTCATCTCAGGCACACTGTATTCTTGCAGCACCTGCCTGAAACATGCAAGAACACTTTGGAAAATGCTTGTTAAGAATGGGGGGTTGGAAGGGTTTATAAGACAGAGCTGCAATTGCTTGCAAGTGGGACACAGAGACCGAAGGAAAACTCTGATGGATCTCTATTTTGCCTTTGTAAATAGTTATACTGAACATTTTGTCTTTTATGTTACTGCTAGTACAAATAAATATTTTTGGTGAATTCTACAACTGCTCCTGTTTTTCCTATGCTTCCTGACCTGTGCCTCAACGACACTAATGTTCAGGAAGTGTGTACTAAGAGTAGGTCAATGAAATGACTCAAAACCAAGCTGGGAATAGTTATATAGTACCATGCATTTTGGATCTAGTAAGCAAGGAGGCAGATAAAACAATTAGCAACATCAATGAATTTTAGAGGAAGCAAGTCATCATAAAATGTGGGGTTTTTACCTAAAAATAATATGATGTAAAAATGATTGACAGTGTCCCCTCTAAAGCCATCCCTATTTAGAAGCCACAGCCAAAAACAGAAAAATGGCAATAGAAGCCACAGTTTCTAAATGGTGAAATGTGGTATTTGTTTCTTCCTTTTTTCCGGGAAGGATATATCCTCTTCCTTTCTGCTCCAGTGGGGAATATCCCCATTTGTTGGTATATGCATCATTCCTCTTTTACTGTACCCAGTCTCTGATTTGGACTCCCAGTGTGGCACTAAATACTGGCACATTTGCTACTACCATCTGACAGAAATGTCAGTGTGACCACTTGACACTGCAGTCTCATTGGTTGTTTGCCTTGTTGGCAGGGCTTGCATTAGCACTAGTAAAGTAAGAGTCAGGTTGACCTTCTACTTCAAATGTTGGGGGTCAGAAATTTGCTGTAGTGGCTTTGTGAAACATTACCCGATATTTTTTCTGCTAATGAAATCAGTGAAAACCTTCCTATATACAGGTCAATGTTGAAGCACTACTTTCGTTTTTGTGCTTCAAAATCCTCAAAATTCACATTTGGGGACTTCACTATGGGGTTAACACAATCCCTGCTTGCCTGTACTGTTCAAGATCCTGTGTCTTAAGGGACAGATCTTTCATTACTGATTTTTCTGCAATTCAGGGCTAGGCCAGAGCACTGTCTTGTTGTTGTCCCTATCATCTACTACATCCTCCTACTTCAAAAGGAAATCTCTCACATGCCTTCCTCAGGCATGGCTCCATTTTTCTCTCTAGATATCCTAGACATATACCATCTATAATGTTGGAGAATTTTTGTTTTTTGTATGAGCCCTGGACTTTGTGCCCCTTTTTTTCTACCAACATAGGTTTTTCATTTTTTTTTAAATCACCCTTGGGGTATTAGCTGCGAGGACCCAGTATTTCTCATCCTCATCAAGGCCGCAGTCTCTACAGTGGAGTCTTCCTTTTTTTTTCTTCTTCTTCTTACCATAATCCCCTTGGTATCTTAGGGATATGGCTGCACTGGATTGCTTACATCTGCCCTGTAACATGGAGATTCCCACTTTTTTTGTGAGATATATTTTTCTGCTTGTACTGCATTGGTGCTTGGCGTTATTAGACTCTTATTCTGCATCCAGGTAATCCTGCTCGATAAGGCTTGTGGGGCAGCTGCCCAGTGCCACTGCCTTTTTTTTTTTTTTTTCCCCATCGCCTAGAGCTTGTGGATCATAGTTGTGGCTTGGGACTTCCTATAAATTTTGTGTGTACACACTGTCTGCCCAGCAGGAGTGGTTTCTAAGGAAAGGAAGCTCTTCACTCTCTTTCTGTTAGATTGTTGTTCATATTTTGTTTTTCTGTTTACTGTCTATATCCTTCATTTTTTTGTCCTACTGCAAGCATGTGCTTGTGTCTCACGTTGTCACTCTCCTTGCTAACAGAACTGAGGTTGTTAGGACATTGGCAGTGGTTTCTAGATGCATTGTGTCACACATGGTACCGTTGTCCTAAGTGAAAGTTTTACTCCTGCCGAGTCCCAGTGTCTCTAGACTAAGACGAAAGAGTGGTGCTTTATGGAGAATATATTCTTGAAGTTCTGTAGGTATGGTAAGTAACTTTTCTTTCTTGTACGGGGGGAGGCATTTGACATTGTTCTGCCACCCCAGGCAGTATCACCATGAATAGCTGGGCCCTGTAAATTATTCAGGTGGCTGTTTATTGAAATTGGTAGAGCACCCTCTGGAGCGACCACCAGGGAGACATTTTATGCATTCAAAGCTATGTGGGGAAGCAACTGTCTTTGGAGAATAGGGCAGTAAAAAGAGTTCCAGAATCTGAAAAGGGCAAAGGTTTCTATTCCAGATACTTGCTGATGTCCAAGAAGTCTGATGGTGTATGCCCTGTCTTGGACCTATAGTATCTGAATGTCTTCATGAAACTGAAGATATTCAGAATGGTATCTTTGGGGTCTCTCGTGCCCTGTCAGAAAGAACAGGACTGGTTAGCCTCACTGGACATAAAAAATGTGTATCAACACATCCCATTTAGACTGAGCCATCACAAGAATTTTACATTCTGCGTGGCCCTGGATAATTTCCAGTTCAGATTGTTGCCATTTAGAAGTACATTAGGGCTGCATTATCTTCACTAAATGCTTTGCAGTTCTAGCGGCAGATCTCGGAACCAAAGGGTTCAGGTGTTCCTTTACTTGGGCAGTTGTCCAATAAGAAGCCCATACAGGGGTCAGAAAGAGGAAGCAGTCCAGCTGACGTGCCCTTTCGTCCAGTCCCAATGGGTGTAGTCCTAACACAGGTCCTACAGTTCACAGAAGCAAATCTTCCAAGAATCAGTCTTCACCATTGATTGATGCTGATGGGTCTAGGGCCAGAGGCACTAGGGCCCCACACAAGCCATTTTGTTTCCCCACAGAGAGGGAACTGACCCGAGCACCTCACGTGGTACCGCGTGCACTAGATGCTAACAGTCATCGGTTCCTCCACATACTTCAGTTCTGTTCTTCCTGCTGTCGAGTGTACACCGTGCAAGCAACAGCACCTCAGTTCAGTCGACGGTGATGGAATTTCTTCTGCACTGCCAACAAAAAATCTGCTCTCTAGTGTCATCTTTGTTTTATCATTTTCCACATTGTTGAAGTCCGAGACTGTTGCTCCTATGGGAGACCAGTTGTGGTGACTGAATGACATCAGCGGTGCAGGACCCACCTTGGCCCAACTCATGATATGAGTGCATGAGACACCTGCTTCTCTATGGACTGCTGTATATTAGAGATCAGTGTGCTGAAGTGGGGTCGCCCAATCCCCACCTTCAGAGGCAGACCATGCATGTGTGAGGCCAAGGCAAAATCTCTGGCCCTTACCCCTGGGCCCCTTCCCAGTGCCTCTGGTACTGAGGAAGCACAGGGTCTTCCTCAACCTCGCCAAGGTATCAGAGGCCCTATGAGGTGGGTCTGGTGAACAGCTGGCTCCTTCTGGGTGACTGGCTGAGCACCCTTCAAGTCTGTATGCCCAGGGCAGCAGATGTCCCTGGTAGTGAAGCCAAAGCTGCATGCTCGATCTTACCGGTGGACACCTCAGTGTTGTAACTTGGTGCCACCTCGGCTCCTGACACCATATGATGCATTGGTGAGGAGGGTGGTGCCGGCTGTGATAGAAGGCATCCTCCTGGTACAGTTCTTGGTATCTGGAGAGGAACCAGCGCTGATGCCGTGCAGCATCCTATCACTGAGGTGGAGATCTGTCCCTGGAGCAGCCCTCTGGGCTCCAGGGAGGAGATCAGTGGCACTCCTGGCAATGGACGTGGCAGCAGTCCTGGTGTCTGTTCCAGGCTCTACACTGGGCATGGTGCTGGTGACCGTGTCGCCTGTAGAGCGATGATCTCCGGATCCATTGACATTTGCAGCATTGGACCAGCTCTCAGCACTGCCCGCAGTGTTGGGGGTGGAGATGGACCCGGGAACAGCATCAGAACCAGCACCAATGATGGTGCCAGCTGGGGGGAACTTGTGTGTGGGTCAGTCCCTGACCCTGGGTCTGGTGCCAGAGCTGGCACTGGCTCGGAATTGGAGGATGGCTGGGACGTGGAGTTCTCTCTGGACCTGCATGCTGAGCCCACCACTGGTAAGGATCAGAGCTACCCCAAGGGGACTGAACGACTCTGCTTTCCTCACCTGGGTGTCTCCCACCATGGGCACCAACCTGTTCGAGCCTCTTCAGTAGGTCAACCTTGCTTGAGCAGTTTCGCTAGGTTCTGCCTTCAAGGCAAGGTCCACTGAGTGCTCCCGCAGCCCAGGTATAGGCCCTAGTGCCTCTGGCTCTCGATTCCCTCTCTGGTGTATACCTTCTGTGCCGGAACTTCCAGATATCATGGGTCCTCTTGGGCCGATCACCTGCAGTCCGCATGGAAGTGTGGCTGATGCCCTAAACCAGTACCATAGACATGCTTACCGGCCCAATTCCAAACCAGTCCCTGGCACCACACGCTTCCATGTCCAGTGTTTCCTCTCTGTCAACATCTTCCTCAGAGGGGATGGAATCCTCCCTCCACATGTACTTGGCCTCTGAGTTTGCAGTACCAGATTCCTGACTTGACATGCTACAGGTGCTTGGCTGTTTTACTAAGGTATTGCACACCTACAGGCTCTGCAGATACAGTGCCTCATCCCACATCAGAGATTCAAGTGACGTAGGCCCCGACAGGGCCTCGTCACCCAGTGCTTGACCAACCTCCTGATGCTGACTGTGCTCAGGCAGATGTTTTGGGCAGGAAGGTATTTTCTTGTGCTCACACCATGATGTGCATTGCTGCATATCAGGCAGCTTACAGCAAGCACCTGTGGGCACAGTTAGGACCACTCCTAGGTGCTATACCTCATTCGGAGTTAGTCAGGCAAGCCATCTCCCTTTCCACCAAGGGTCTGAAGTTGGCAAGGCACCAGACAAGGGCACCGTACAATGTCAGTGATGTGGCTTCCAGGACAGTGGGAACCAGAGTCTGCATTCAGCGGACGGCATAGCTTTACCTCTCTTGACTGGCACCTGTGGCTCAGTGAAAGATGCTTAACTCCTAGTTCAAAGAGGCTCACTTCTTCTCCTGTAGGGTCAGACAGGAGCTATTGGGGCACAATCCTACTCATCCATCTGATGCAGACCATTCTTGGGTCTCTCCAGACTCGTAAGAACCTCCTGTCCTCAGGTGTCTCCCCAACGCAAAAGGTACCTGTTACCCTCAGAGTGAGCCATCTGTTTCCTTTTTGGGAAGCTTTGTACTCTGACCCATAAGTATGAATTAGTGGTGAAGACTGAATCTTGGAAGATATGAAAATTATGTGGTTACCGTAATTGCTGATCTTTCAGAATATCTTCACCATTGATTCAGATGCTTGCCCACTACCTCTCGCTCAGCTGAGAGCCAGGGCCTCTGGTAGCTCACCCTTTCGGTGCTGGCAGCAAACCTCGTAGGTGACCTCCTCTACCATGGACTTTTGGTGGCGGTACATATTATTTTTGCAAGAAAAAGAAGGGGTCTGATCACACAGGTGTCACTCTTACCAAAAAAAAAAAAAGGAATGGGGGACACTTGTGGCCCTCCTACTAACCAAAAAAGAAAACCGAACCTCAAAAAATAAAATAAAAAACTTGCATTTTTTCATGGAGTACACCCTTTGTTAGTTGATACGGTGCAGCATCTGCTGTAGGTACCATCCAGTCTTAACGCCAGTGACAGATGCTTGTCTGTGGAAAAGTGCAATGCACTTGTTCGTATCAGTGTACTAGGTTTACACAGGGTACATCCCTGTGGTTGCTGGGAGAAGGACCTTCTTTTCATGTTGACATTTTTGGTTGCTATCCCTTTTCAGTTTTCTCTATGCATTGGGCTTCGCTCACTCCAGCTGGACTATGCCAAAACGAGACAACATATTGCTGCCTTAAGACTGCTAGTCATAGAATCATGACGGCAGAAAAGGACCTCCTGGCCCATCTAGTCTGCGCCTTTCCCCCATTATTCCTCCCCCCATCACCTTCAGCTCCTGTGCTCTCAGCACTTCTTTTCTCCTATCTGTCATTCTGAAAAGAGAATTATGGGTTAACTCCTAAGTCTACTCAAATTCTATCCAGTACCATGGAGTTATTACTTTTTGGGAGTCCAGGTGTCATTTTGCAGTTTCTGGGTTTTTTGCCATCTCATTTGCAAGTGGGTTCCAATTTGGGCTTCCCTTTTGCTACATTCGCAAGAGTCATCTGATCAGAGCTGCAGCCCTTTCCTTTTATCTATCACTATCCACACTCCACCTGGTTAGTAGCTCATTTTAGACCCAATACCCCTGTGTCACATGGTAGGCCAAACCATTAGTCTCTAAGCTGGTAGTCAGATTCTGATTATTTTCTATATCCTTTTGTCATTCCTTTGAGCTAGAAAGTATCTAGTCCTGTCCTTTAT